>OX645062.1:117166081-119758819 GCA_951905685.1 Eumerus sabulonum | reverse complement strand
GATCGTTGCTGGCATCTCGCCAGGTTGAGAGCAATCAACAACTTTACCCTGTATGTCCGAGCCCATGCCCTCCTGGCTTAGACTGGATAAAATCTTTTATATCTAGACACTTGGAAATTTCTGAACGCTTTGCGGAAAATATTAAAAGACTCGGGCGGCAGTGGATGAACCAATGCTACGAAGTTCTTTTGAGAACTTAGCAATTGAAATAAAGGACGTTCCTCCCAAAAACATCTGGAATTTTGACGAAACCAATCTAACGGACAACCCTGGAAAGAAAAAAGTGATTGTAAAAAATGGATGCAAGTATCCAGAGTTAATAAGGAACGCTTCAAAAACGTCCGTGTCTGTCATGTTTTGTGGAAATGCCGCTGGAGAACTACTGCCGCCATACGTAGTTTATAGGGCTAGTAAAATGTGGACAACATGGACTGAAAATGGTCCCAAAGACTGCCGCTATAATGTTAGTACATCCGGATGGTTCGATGCACATATTTTTACAGACTGGCTACAGCTTCAAATGATGCCCAGACTCAAAAAACTTGAAGGAAAAATTGTGCTACTTCGCGATAACCTGTCATCTCATATAACTGTGGATGCCCTTCAAATGTGTCGAGAAAACCAAGTGCACTTAATTTGTCTTCCACCTAATAGTACCCATTTAACGCAGCCGCTCGATGTTGCATTTTTCCGGCCATTAAAAATAGCTTGGCGAAAAGTCTTGTCAGACTGGAAGGACACTCCCGATGGTATTCGTAACACAAACATACAGAAAGAAACCTTTGCACCATTGCTATCAAAGGTGATGAAGTTGATTGAAGTAAACGCTGAAGCTAATTTGAAGTCTGGCTTTAAAAAATACTTGCGATGTGGATGCAGTTCAGTCAGCGTTTCCTGAATCACTTGAGGCTAGAAAGGTAGAAACTACTGCAATCCGCAAAAACCGCAGAAAAAAAAATTAACATTCCGGCTGGAAGAAGTGTTTGCGCTGCCGCGGATGATGATAAGGATCCGGCTTCAGAAGAGATTCCAGTTATTCAAAGGATGATGACAATCAGCCCACTACATCTGGCTTTAGGATGGAACAGGCCATGGTTTTCGATGACGACTCTTGCGATGATGTTAATTTCGAAGAAATTGCTTACGAGGAAGAAGATGAAAACCGATTTGTCAACTTTTTAGAAGGCAACTCTGCAGCAAATTGTAGTGAATCATTATGGAGAAGGTTGTACGAGAGGTAGGCAAATTCGTCGCATTTATCCACGAAGGAACAATACTGTTGCGGAGACACAAACCGACGGTTAAGTTCGAATTTCGCTGTCGAAGTTCGAAAGCTCTCTTGAAGCGGGGATAGGAATGATGTCAACTGTCAACGGCGTAATGCTAATTGTCAGAGCATTCTAGAGTTTTCCGAAGGGGAACATCCGACGGCGAACATTCGAGAAGGTGGACCGAGAGCTATATAAGCGCGAACACTCGCCCTCGACAGACATTCAGTTTGTGGTATTGAACAGCGTGTGACAAGTCAGTGTGATCAATCGGTAAAACAGTGGGAAAATAAAAGCTTTCAATAAAGGTTTGTTTGTGTAATAAAGTTTAAAGTGGATAGTATTGGATAATAAAGAAAAGTGGGGAAGCTGCACAGATAATTGATCTGTGGTGAAATAAAGAAAACTGTGTGTCCGACAACGGATTAAGGCTAATCGATTTCCTAGCGGGGCGTAGCCTCCTTGTAGCAAGCACGCGATTCCCCCATCTCAACATCCACAAGGGTACCTGGCGGTCTTGTGATCAATCGACCACCAACCAGATTGATCATATTGCGATCGACGCCAGACACTCCTCCTGTATTCTCGACGTACGAACCTTCCGAGGGGCCAACATCGACTCGGACCACTACCTTGTTGTAGTCAAGGTACGAATGAGGATATCAAGAATGCTTAGGAGTCGAGTAGGACTACGTAAGTTTGACGTTGGAAAGCTACAATTGCAAGAGACTGCCAGAATCTTTGCCGATCGTGTCTCCTTAAAGCTCTCTCAAAATCCGCCCACAGCAGTACAAACAATAGAGCAGGAATGGGCTCATTGCCAGAGCGCCGTCAGAGATGCTGCCTCAGAGGTGCTGGGTTTCAAACCGTCACCACCTAGAAACCCATGGTTCGATGAACAATGCGAACAAGCCCATGCAGCAAAACAAGAGGCATATAAAGTCATGCTGCAACGACGGATGAGAGCCGCTCGCGAAATCTGTGAGCAGAAGAGAAGAGAGGAACACACGCTTTTCAGAAGAAAGACGAGAGAGCACGGAAAGTGTGAGATCGAGGAGATGGAGAGATGCTTCCGCAGGAATGACGCCCGTAAGTTTTACAACAAGGTAAAACGAACATGTCATGGCTACAAAGCCAGAGTGGCGGCCTGCAGGGATGAAAATTGAGAAATGGTAGTAGAGTCGCAGTCGATGCTGAGGATTTGGAAATACCACTTCTGCAGACTGTATAACGGCGATGATAGACAAGATACCGCTGTCAGGCAGAACGAGCCATTCGCAATGGACCACGAAGTAACAGAATTCAGTCCACCCGACCTAGACAAAGTCAAAATAGCGATATCAAGACTTAAGTCTAATAAAGCCGCTGGCGCAGACGGTCTGCTGAGCTTTTTAAGGCGGCTGGAGATGAGCTAGTAAGGTGCATGCACCATCTCATCTGCAAGGTATGGTCGGAGGAAAGCATGCCCGACGAATTGAGTCTCAGCATCGTTTGCCCGGTCCATATGAAAGGAGACCCCTATAACTGCGCCAACTAAAGGGGAATAAGTCTCCTTAACATTGCATATAAGATCTTCTCTGCCGTATTGTGTGAACGCCTGAAACCGTTTGTGGATAACCTGATCGGCTCTTATCAGTGTGGTTTCAGGCCAGGTAAATCCACAATAGACCAAATATTTACGCTACGGCAGATCTTGGAGAAGACCCAGGAATACCAAATCGACACTCACCACCTCTTCGTCGATTTCAAGGCTGCATATGACAGCGTGTATAGAGATGAGATATACATAGCCATGTCTAGTTTTAACATCCCTGCCAAACTCGTCCGACTGTGCAGGATGACAATGGAGAATTCTCGCTGCTCCATTTAGGTCGGTAATGAGCAAACCGAGACCTTTGATGTTAAAAGAGGATTTAGGCAAAGTGACGCGCTGTCATGCAACTTTTTCAGCATCGTGCTTGAAAAGATCGTGCAAGAGTCACTGGCCAACAAAAGAGGTACGATTTATTTCAAGTCCACGCAATTGCTTGCGTACGCCGACGATATTGACGTAATTGGACGAAAACAGCAAGACGGCAATGAGGCTTTCGTGAGCATTGAGGTAGAAGCGGCTAAGATGGGTCTCAAGGTTAATGAGGGTAAAACCAAATACCTGCTTTCATCTAAAAGAGACGGACAACACCGACGTATTGGCAAGAACGTCACCATGGGCGGATATAACTTTGAAGTGGTCAAGGAATTCGTCTACCTTGGCTCAATGATGACCAGCGACAACAACACCAGCGCTGAGATAAAACGCAGAATCACTCTTGCCAACCGCCGTTTCTTTGGGCTCAAGAGGCAATTGGGAAGTAGAGCCCTCTCTCGGAAAACCAAGCTGACACAATATAAGACCTTGATCATCCCAGTCCTCCTTTACGGCGCAGAGGCTTAGACCTTAACAAAAGCGGATGAAGGTGCCCTTGGTCGTTTCGAGAGGAAAATTCTGCGCACTATCTACGGTCCCGTTTGTTCAAACGGTGTATGGAGGAGAAGATATAACGAAGAACTGTACGGGTTGTACAGCGACATCGGCCTGGTACGACGTCTACGGATACAGCGTCTAAGGTGGCTAGGCCATGTAGAGCGCATGGAAGATACAGCTCCGACCCGAAAAGTCTTCGAATCCACTCCGGAAGGAAGGCGCGGCAGAGGACGGCCGCCTCAGCGGTGGCGCACGCAGGTGGAAGGGGACCTCAACCAACTGGGCGTGCGGCACTGGAAACAGCTGGCCAAAGACCGTGCCGGCTGGAGACGCTTGTGGGTTGAGGCCCAGGTTCACCACGGACTGTAGCGCCACCTAAGTAAGTAAGTAAGTGTGTGTTTTAATTCGGATAAAAAGACAATTGTAGTTTATCGCAATCCAGTGGTGCGAACCCTATTCGGTGTGGGATTGAATATTTCGTAACAATACTATAATCTTTTTTAAGGGATTTCCTACAAACGGTCCGAAATGTGGTGCAAATTAACCCCGTTTTACGGTATACAAGAAAGCTAATTAGTGCGGCCTTAACAACTTCTTTTGGAGCTTTAACTGGTCGTTTTGCTCTCTCGACAACGACGTGGACGTCGCAGCTGATATTATTACAAAATTTTATTCCTATAGGTCTAAAAGCACCAGGCCAAAGGATAATAAGTGGCTTAACACAAGCTGTAAACAGGCCATTAGGCTAAGGGAAATAAGTTTCCGGGCCTATAAACCCAATGCCCTTATCCGACGTGCCAAATTTCAATCCGACCAGAAACTAATGCGTAAATTCTTTCAAATCCCATGAAGGGCCAGAGCCAAGGGCGGTTTTGCCAGTGCCCCGCCGAGAAGGGACCCTCGAATTAAACATTCGGTTCGCAACATGCGTTAGAGTTCATCACTGCGCCACGGCGCCCTCTAGTGCTAGAGAACGTCACTTCCACCATGGGACAAATTTACTTTCGTACTCGCACAGTTGCAAGGATTCATAAAGACCTCAACATACACAAATTTGCTAGTCCAGATGGCATATCCCTAATAGTTCTAAAGTTCCCCACACTGCCAAAACCACTGCGTAAACTTTTTAACCTTTCCTAATCTTCTGGGCTCTTTTCGAGTAAGTGGAAAAAAACGTTTGTACAGCATATACCCAAAAACGGCAAATATTCTTCTCCCCCCAACTATCGACCAATTGCAATAAGGTACCTTCTTTACAAGGTGATAGAAACGCTGATAAATCGTTAGCTATGGAAATATCGCGCAGAAACTCCTCAATGACCGGCAGTATGGTTTCTGTAGCAACAGATCCACTGGTGATTTGATGGCATATCTCACCGAAAAGTGGTATCGCTTGCTTCACAAAGAAGGAGATAGCAAAATACTTGCCCTTGCTCGAAACTCTTTTGTCGAATATGTGTGCTTTTGGGATGGATGAGTCTCTTCTTCAATGGATTAGAAACTTCCTTTCGAATCGCTCAATTCAAGTTGTATTGAACGGATTCAAGTCTGCCCTCCACATTTTAAATACTGGTGTTCGCCAGGGCTCCGTCTTGTCTCCGACACTTTTTCTCATTTTTATAAATGATATCTTGTCTGTCACTTCTAATCCAATCCATTCCTTCGCTGACGAACGTACCTCAGCTTTACATATTCATTCACTACCTTACGACCCTATTCTTCGGCTTATAGTAGTGAGCGACAGCGTATGTATGTTAAGCTCATTTAATTTCGACAGAGTGGAATTGGATGCCTCTAAAGCACAGTGCTGTCTTCTGTCGTCCAAGCGTACCCATGACTCGCAGCCATTATCCATGAAATGGCATTTGCATCTTAAAAACCGAAAAGCTTTCCATTCTAGCAATCTTAGTCGGAACGACCACATATTTGGTGTCACCAAAAATACTGCGAGACATTTTTGTCACCCTTGGATCTGGCTATAACCTATGAGGCGGGCATTTGCCCTAAATTAGAGTTTAACTCCCATGTCTGGTCCGGTGCATCTAAAACAGCATTGCTTCTGCTAGACAGAATACAAAAGCGCGCGATAAAACTGATATTAGACCTGAGCATCACCAAATCATTAGATACACTGGGACATCCAGAAAGCGTTCTGGAGAATTACCTCCTTGCAGTCCATCCCTCCAACAGCACGCATTTCTCTAGGAATGCTCACCAATATACCTTAAAGCCCACTTTCGGACTCTTTCGGAATCTTACCTTAACCGAAGCACACTATTTTGTAATTCCTTATCGGATTCGGTCTTCTCCCCTCAGTACAACATACAACGATCACCGGTATCTTAATTCTTCGTCTTCGAAAAAAATTACGTAGAACACCCGAGTCGAGATTTTATGGAAAGAAATTTTTTTGTCTGGCTAATCCGAACACACGTTACTAGGGCAATGACTTCGGCCTATAACTTGGTCGCTGGAGCTTACTACCTTATCAATATGTACCATGAGAGAGTGCGACAGACCGGCTTTGTCCCCACAGAAGCCTTACTCTGTTTGGATCACAATGAGCTGATCTAGGATCGATTAGCGATGCTGTTCATCTTCCACATAGCTCGTCATTCCGTGAAGAGGCGATTCCCTTACTAGTCGTGCACTGAGATCCCGAACGCCACAAGCTCAGGAGAATAGGTTCACGTAGAGATTGGGAAGGCGTTGTTCGACAGCGTCAGTGCTTTCAATGGCTGAAATCGACTCCGTCGGGGGTATAAATCGTTTTGCCTCATCAAGGCAAAGACCGTCGAAGATACATATAGTTAGGTAGTCCAAAAAGATAAGTTAGGTGTTGTTGATTACTTTATAGCGCCCGCGTCGGGCGTTAATAACGTTGCAAAAAACGCCGAAAATTTGTGAAGTGTACAACGAGAATAGTGTGAGTAAACGCTAGCGACGCTAGGTAAGCTGATGATGAGTGTTTGGTAGGATTGGAGAGGAACTTGCCATTATGGGTTGCTACGAGAAAGTGCGCAAGGATTTGGCCAACAAAAAGAGACTTGTCGTCCATCAATGTGACAATGATGTCTCGGAACAAATTGGTCGGAACAATTGGTTGGAAAGTCTGACTGCCACTCGTGTTGGTTTCTGCAAAACTCTCTAGATGTTAACAAATTAGCCGGCCCCACTGGACGCTGGAAGCAACTTAGGAATGCTTTCAGAAAGAAAACGAAAAAACACTCACAGATTTTGTTTCTTGACTTAGAAGAAGAGTAGGTCACACTCTGTAGGATCCTCATAATTCTCCTCATATGCTATAACACAACTTATTTACTATGGAGGCTCTGAGCCTGAGCTAAAGCTGCTTTCCATCCTTGACGGTTCCGGACACGTTACTTCCTGTTATCTAGACCAAGTTGTCTTACATCCGCGATGTAAATCTCGCCAGGACCGAGACGAACCGGAGATGGACTCAGGGACATACCTGCCTCATCACCAGGCAAATCTGGCCCTGGTTCAGCAGTCAACGGACTAGGAGTATTATCTCCCTAAAAAAAACTGACATCCACAAAGTAATCGGTGTCATCACTGGACACTGCCTTATTGGCAGTCACGCGCAAAAACTAGGTATAACTCCGAATGGTTCTTGCAGGAGCTGTCAGGACGAGGAGGAGGTGGAGTCCATTCATCACCTTCTCTGTGCCTGCCCGGCATTCTGCACAATCAGGAAACGATACCTGGGATCTTACTTCCTTAACGATCCGACCGAAGTTCAGCAAGTTGGGATATCTGATCTTCTTAATTTCCTGAGAAGCACTAAATGGTTCCACGAATAGGGGGCAAAACCCCCTCGTAGCTGCACAACGGGCCTTCTTGGCCTATGTGTGTTCTTCTCAATTTTCTTTTGGGAAGGCTACGGTCCTACCTACATACCAACCTACATCCGCGATTGCTTGGTCTTTATACTGGAAGTTCGGCCGAGCCAATGTAGTCGACGGGTCTTTGCCTTCCGGACTATATCCACATCTTTGTACAGCTCGTAGAGTTCGCGGTTATGTCTTCTCCTCTATTTACCTTCCTCACGGATAGGACTAAACATCCGGAGCAGAACTTTTCTTTCGAAAGAACTCAAAATCAGCTCCGTCCTGCCAATCGTCCAGCTTCGGCTCCGTATAGCAAGACTGCCAGTATAAGCGTTTTGTAAAGCATGACTTTGGTTCTTCGAGTTAGTTTGGTTATCCTCGTTGACTTTAAGATCAGCTCCTTTCGCCTGTTTTTCAATCGCCGTGAAAGTTTCTACAACATCACGCTCAGACCGTGCGATGATGTGAATATCATCCGCGTATTCTAGCAGCTGGACAGACTTGTAGAAGATGGTGCCTTCCCTGTTGACGCCTGCCCGTCGCACTATCTGCTTCAGCACCAAATTGAAGAAGTCACACAACAGCGCATCTGCTTGCCGAAATCCGGTGCATGTTTCAAACGGCTTAGATGTCTTAGAACCGAACTGCACGGTGCATCGCGTATTTTTTAGCGTGCAGCGAAAAGCCCAGTTTTCCCGGGAGTCCGAATTCGGCCGTCACGTCCAACAATTCTTTGCCATGAATACTGTTGTACGCAGCTTCAAAATCGATAAGGTGATAGTGTGTATCGATTTGAAACTCGCTTGTCTATTCTATTCGTCGGGCATCCTTTCATCTTCTCTACAAGATCATCGCCGCCAGCTTTGAAGAGCTTTGATGGCAAAGCATCTAAGCCTGCTGCCTTGTTGTTCTTCAGCTTTTGAATAGCTGTGCCGACTTCTTCGATGCTGGGTAGGAGGACTGCTTCAGCAGCGGGAGTTGGGATTTCCTCAAGTCCCTACCCCTCCCTCATGGTCATCCTCGTTAAGCAGCTGCTGGATATGCTGCTTAAATATATACATCCACTATTCCCTGCGGATCGGTGACAATGTTACTCTCGAAATTTCGAAGAGCCTGGGTCCCTTTCTTGAAGCCTTCTGCAGGGCTTTTTTCTTTCTTATCCCTAGACTCCTCGATATCGTTGAGCTGGGAGACCGCGAAGATTCTTTTCTTTAGTTGCCGCAGTTTTTTCTACATTCTTCTGGCTCGGTACTCCACTTTCCTGGTTCTTCACCGCAGCACCTTTTAGTACCTCGTCGGTTGCTGCCTTTTTCTGCTCACACTCGCCTTAGGTAGCCTAAAGTGTTCTCGGCTACTTCCTAAATGGCTGAGCGGCGATGCAGCCACATATTTTATTTTTGATATTTGTGCTCGACGTAGGCATACCGGGGAGCCTTTCGCTCAGTTACTCCCTGTAGACTCTGGTAACCTCCGGTCGAACCTCCTCGAAGAGTCAAACTCTGAATCTTGCTGCTACGAGGAAATGGTCAGAGTCGACGTTTGCCCTCTGAATGTTCGCACATCCAGGTGTTTGACCAGTGTCTTGCATCAATGAGCACATGGTCGGAGATCGCCAGGTTGCTTTATGGATTCGCTAGCGGAGAAATCCTGTGCTACTTATCACCGCATCACGAGTTGTCGCAAAGTCCGTGAGTTTAAAGCCGTTATTCGTTATTGTATCGTGGGGTCTGTACTTTCCGATCACCCCGCCAAAGGTGTTCTCCTTGCCGATTTTGACATTGAAGTTCCCGGAGTACGATTTTAACATCATACTCCGGACAGGTTCCGTAGGCGTTGTCCAAGAGATCATAGAAGTCCTCTTTGATGGGGTTCTCTGCCTCCTCGGTAGGGGCGTGTGCACATGTAAGGCTGATGTTGTAAAATCTGCTTGGATGTGGATCACAGCTAGCCGATCAACTTCGACCTTAACCGCTTTCCCACGGAAATCCTCACCTCAACATGCGCAATATTTTGTGAAAGCTGTAATGGATGGGGCAATCTCCTTTCTTCATCATACCGTTTCCTATCCAGCGTACTTCCTGGATCGCGGTAATGACCGCCTTGTACTGCGTGAGGATTCCTTCCAGTTTATGAGCAGCTCCACAAGTGTGCAGAGCTCTCACATTCCAGGAGTATACTTTGCAAATCATGTTCCTTTTTCGCGCCATGTCGTCTTCGAGAATCCGTCCGTTTATCCGAGGCATTGTGCTCATTCATAATTTGTACTTTTTTACATGTGCGAGTTGTTCGCCCGCCGCACATCCGCCCATCTTGTTCGGGTATTGTAGCGCCCTCTTGCCTACATGCACACATTTGTTCACCTCTCAACGGTAGAGGCTATCCAGAGGGCCCCGCGAGGAGGCTGTATGTCAACTTTATGTCCGAGCACATGCCCTCCCTATAACGCAAAATGAATAAGGCTTTGGTCGTTTTGAGGAGATATTCTTTGGTATTTGGACCAAGTAAATACATGGGCACAAGTGTTCTTTGCCGAATAGTTTCAATATATTTCGACCTCAGAACGAGGCTCAAGGTTGCTACGAAGAGGAAAATGACTGTATCAACCTGTTCTGCACAACTATCGCATGCTACCTAATAATCGCTCCAAAAAGGGGTACCCCATCCACCATGACAGCGAGATACTCGTTAAGCTACCACGTGCCAAGCGATTCTGAATCTCCACACGAAAATTCCGTAGCAGACGAATCCACAAAATCCACAGTAAATTTAGTGCAAAAAGGCCCATCGCGCCGTCCCCCTCCACCAACTGCACGTTAATCAAAACAATCTCACTTTGACTATCACAATTTATTGACGAAAACAACGTACTCCTGCTTGTACTCGTATGACTACTATTAATCACTTCGAATGTGGCGCTCTACTCATAAATTCATATTCGTCCTTGTAGCCGATAGCTTCACAACCCATCCATCCAACCGCTTCAGCTTTATTCCTTTGCTCCGCGCAAGTACTCGTATCGCACCATGCCAAACGACAAATGTGTACGTACCGAGTTCTAGGGCGCAAGGGAAATTAACATTTTGCCATAAGCTCACAGCTCAATCTGCCTTTTTAGCTGTTGATGGTTTTAATAAATAAGATGTGTTCCCCCCGTAAATGTAAGGTCGTACAAGGGCATGTGAGGGACTGGGAGTACGTACGTGTAATCCAGATGTTTTAATTAAAAACATATTTTTTAATGCTGATCCAACATAAAACGAATTAAGCGGGTAGCAGGGTGTTGTTGTACAACTGTTAAGGTTGCTGGAAGCTGTTGTCTAGGTGACCGCATCATATGCCAATTGGGGCCATTGTATGGAGGTTCCACTATTTCGAATAGCTTTAATGGAATCTTTAGTGCTTTGCGAATGACTCCATATCGTCATGGGCATTTTGTGATGTTGAATCAGTGATGATGTAGCAATTTGGACAAGTGCCGCAACTGGAGCGGCAACAATCGTCGGCGGCCAGCCCGGGTATGCACTCTCGAAATGAGCGAATTCCATGTTGTTGCCATCCGTCGGCGGTTTCGCCTCCGACAAGCATTCTCGACTATCGTCACTATCTGGTACCGGTGGATGCCATGTTGTGTAAGCACACCTTTCACCCCCCCGCGGTGTGGCGGGAATTTTTGGGGTCAGATGTACAATTTCGAATTAAATGCATCTGTACTGAGGATACAGATTGCGGACCGATGCCTGACATTAAAGCGAAATTAATTGAAACAAATAGCTCTAGCGAACGGCAACTGTTCAATTTGAATTGGATTTTAAGGATTGCGACCGCATGTGTAATGGAAGGGCATGTCTGATGACAGCAAGGGCCACCTGTGAGGTGGTGCCATCCGATGGGCGGGCTGCGTCGAGGCAGATTATTTTTGGAACGCATTCCGTAGTACGTAAATATTTATTTAAATTACATCGGCACGCTATGCGCTTGGCAATTAATACAAATTAAAAGCAATTTTCGCATGTGGGAAAATGCGACCGCCTGCATCCGAACTCGCACCCACGACAGCCGTGCGTAGTTCTCGCAATTAATGAGGCATGACACACCGGCGGTTATGACGATCTCTGCAATAGCGCCAAGGCAATGACATTGTCGCAGCGTACGCAAAGAGCGGGGGGTGGGAGAAGTTTTCACTTGGATTAGCGGATGTGTAATAAGATAATCATTCGACGGTGATTATTCCATCGAATTGGCAGTCATATTAAACGGATCCTGCGGGAAGCGAAGTTGCTTCCAGCAACTGATTCACAGCAATTATTCAATGTGCCCCCGATTCTGTCTTGGTACTGCAGAGGAAGTTTAAGGAGCGGAAGATGGTAAAGTTCGACAGCTGGAAGGAAATGATTCGACGGTTTTCCTCGAAGAAATAGTTACCTAATTGCCGGAATAGGACTCCGAATACAACACCGACGGTAGGGAGTATCAACAAGAACTTTAAAGAGGAAACTTGAATATTCCGCCGAAAAGCGTAACATATGCATTGGCTGGGGGTTTCACTCGCAGCTCAGGGAATATGTTGAGGGTGAAAGCAATATGTTCTTGATATAACCATGAGAAGGTTTTAAGTAAAGTTTCGGAACTAAACTCTGTCTTTCTGTCTTTTTCTGAGGAGTAACCACACCAGAGTTTCAAAATCGCTACCAGCAAGGTAGTATGATCCCAAGGGAGGCTGGCGAAACCTTTTCATACGCTTCCAGTCAACGGTGCCATGACATTCTTCAGTGGAAGAAAGGCTTTCAGCATTAATTAGATTTAACCTATATGATGAACGATAGTTGCCAGGATGAGATTACAACCATTGGTACTGTCGAAAGAAGTGTGACGGACCTATAGGAAGTACGAGTATATAATATTGCAAATGCTTGGTAGCATCAAAAGATACGCGTACTCTAGTATTCTAAATTGTAAGCAAGAACTTTGTATAGTGTGCAGGCGATCAATTGGAGCAAACCCTCAGCTGCTATAAAGCAGATATAGCCGCACTCCAAGAGTTGCGATGGGATGGACCAGGCAAAAAACGGATGAAAAACTGCGACATCAACTACGGGAACTGCTACAAGGAGAACAAACAGCGCCTATTCGGGTGCGGATTCGTTATTCGAGGAAGACTCCGACAAAAAGTCTTAAGCTCCCGAGACATAAGCGAACGCCTCATAACAATCCGCATCAAAGCTAAATTTGGAAACATTAGCTTAATATGCGCTCACGCCGTAACAGAAGAAAAGGACGATCGACTCAAAGAAGAATTCTACGATCTCCTAGACAGAACATGTGCCCAATGCCCCAGCTACGACACAAAGATAGTCCTAGGAGATTTTAATGTAAAACTGGGCAAAGAGGACATATTTGAGTCGATCATAGGAAAGCATAGCCTCCATAACACCACATCCGACAACGGACTAAGGCTAATTGATTTCCTAGCGGGGCGTAACCTCCTTGTAGCAAGCAGGCGATTCCCCCATCTCAACATACACAAGGGTACCTGGCGGTCTTTTGATCGCCTCGGATCACTACCTTGTTGTAGCCAAGGTACGAATGAGGATATCAAGAATGCTTAGGAGTTGAGTAGGACAACGTAAGTTTGTCGTCAGAAAACTAAAATCGCAAGAGACTGCCAGAATCTTTGCCGATCGTGTCTCCTCCAAGCTCTCTCAAAATCCGCCCACAGCAGCACAAACAATAGAGCAGGAATGGGCGCATTGTCAGAGCGCCGTCAGAGACGCTGCCTCAGAGGTGCTGGGTTTCAAACCGCCACCACCTAGAAACCCCTGGTTCGATGAACAATGCGAACAAGCCCATGCAGCAAAACAAGAGGCGTATAAAGCCATGCTGCAACGACGGATGAGAGCTGCTAGCGAAATCTATGAACAGAAGAGAAGAGAGGAACACAGGCTTTTCAGAGGAAAGAAGATAGAACACGGAAAGCGTGAGATGGAGGAGATGGAGAGATGCTTCCGCAGGAATGACGCCCGTAAGTTTTACAATAAGGTAAAATGAACATGCCATGTGTATGAAATATTATTCGTTCACCAACTCAAAAAAAAAAAAAAAGGATCCTAAGAAAAGAAATAAAAAGAGTTCCTTCTTCACTGACTGTTCGTACAAGAGTGAGTTTTTATTGACTACAGTAACTTCAAATATGATTTTCACATGACAATGACAGATTCTTCTTCTTCTTTAGTACCAAGGGTCCGATTATATTTGCTCATGGTGTGTTGCGAATTCATAACATCCTCCCCGGCCGCCAACGCAGATAGGTTCCGTCAAAGTCATCTTCTTTATCGTGTCGGGCTGTTGCAAAAAACAAAAAACCTGTGGACTTGGAGCGGAGCATTAGCATTTTTTTTTTTTTTTTTTTTGTAGTGAGCGAAAAAAAAAAAGTGTGTGCATATAAAAATACGATAACGAACGAGATACGATCGGTCGCGTCGAGTGAGAGATACGATCGGTCGCGTCGAGTGAGATACGAGTGAGGTAGGTTTTTCTCCGGGCTGGAGCTGTGGTGTCCATTCGCTCTACATGGCCCAGCCATCTGAGACGTTGAATCCGTAGATGCCTCACTAGGCTCATGTCGCTGTACAGCCCGTAAAGTTCGTGGTAGAATCTGCGTTTATAGGCCCAAAAATCACGCGCAAAATCTTTCTCTCGAACCGACCAAGGGCCTCCTCATCCGCTTTTGATAGTGTCCATGCTTCTGCGCCGTACAACAGGACCGGGATGATAGGGGTCTTATATAGAGTCAACTTTGTCGTTCGGGAGAGGGCTCTATTACTCAGTTGCCTCCTGAGCTCAAAGAAACAAGGATTGGTAAGAGTGATTCTGCGTTTGATTTCGGAACTGATGTCGTTGTTCCAGGTCCCTGCGGAGCCAAGGTAGACGAAGTCCTTAACTACCTCGAACTTATATTTGCCTATTATGGCAATATCTTCGGCGTATGCAAGGAGTTACGAGGTTTTGAAATAGATTGTGCCTCTTGTATTTGCCAGTGATTTTTGCACAATCATTTCCAATATGATGTTGAATACATCACACGACAGCGCATCGCCCTGCCTAAATCCATTTTTCACATCAAAACTGTCGGTAAGGTGTTCACCGATTCGGATGGAGCAGCGAGCATTCTCCAAAGTCATCCTGCATAGTCTGACGAGCTTAGCAGGTTTGTCAATGGTAGACATAGCGTTGTATAGCTCGTCTCTAATTACGCTGTCGTATGTGGCTTTGAAGTCGACAAATAGGTGGTCAGTGTCGACTTGAAATTCATTGGTTTTTTCCAGTATCTGCCGTAGTGTGAAGATTTGGTCGATGGTGGACTTCCCTGGCCTGAATCCGCACTGATAAGGACCTATCAGCTTATTTACAAAAGGCTTCAGGCGTTCACACAAAACGGCAGAGAAGATTTTGTAGGCGATGTTAAGGAGACTTATTCCTCTATAGTTGGCGCAATCAGAGGGGTCTCCTTTCTTGTGGATCGGACATACGATACTGAGACTCCATTCCTCGGGCATGCTTTCCTCTAACCATATCTTACGGATGAGCTGGTGCATGCTCCCAACCAGGTCATCCCCAGCTGCCTTGAAGAGCTCAGCAGACAGTCCGTCTGCGCCAGCAGCTTTATTCGACTTGAGCTTCGATATGGCAACCTTAACTTCGTCGAGGTCAGAGGGACAGAATTCTCTGCGGTCTCCGTCGATTAGAAATGGATCATTCTGCCTGACAGCGGTATATTGACTAACATCGCCGTTATACAGTCTGCAGAAGTGGTTTTTCCATATTCTCAGCATCGACTGCGGTTCTACTACTAGGTGCCCGTTCTCATCCCTGCAGGCTTCCGTTCTGGCTTTATAGCCTTGGCATGTTCGCTTTATCTGTTGATAAAACTTTCGAACGTCACGCCTGCAGTAACACCTCTCCAAATCCTCAATCGCGCGCTTCTCGTGCTCTTTCTTCTTTCTTCTGAGAAGCTTATGCTCCTCCCTTCTTTTTAACTCGTAGTGCTCACGAGCTGCTCTTGTTCTTTTATGCAGCGAGGCCTTATATGCATCCTGCTTCGCTGTATGTATCCTCCTGCACTCGTCATCGAACCGGGTGTTTCTTCGTGGTGGAGCTTTGAAACCCAAAACTTCGGATGCAGAGCTTTTCAGGGCCTGTTTGCAAAGGCTCCACTGCTGTTCTATTGATAGCGTGAAGGATTGAGGTGTATTTGAGAGCTTAAGGGAGACGCGATCGGTAAAAGCACGAGCGGTTTCTGGCGATAGTAGCTTTCCGACGTCGTAACTTTGTATTCTTACTCTACTCCGTTGCGTTCGTGATATCCGTAAGCGCATCTTGGCTACAACAAGATAGTGGTCCGAGTCGATGTTAGCCCCTCGGAAAGTTCGAACATCAAGAATAGTGGAGGAATGTCTGACATCGATCGCGATGTGATCAATCTGGTTGGTAGTCGATTGATCAAAAGACCGCCAGGTGCCTTTGTGTATATCGAGGTGCGGGAAGCGCGTACTGGCTAGAAGGAGATTTCGCCCCGTAGCAAGATCAATCAGCCTGTGTCCGTTATCGGAGGTGGTGTCGTGTAGGCTATGTTTGCCGATGACTCGTTCAAATATGCTTTCCTTACCCAGCTTAGCATTGAAGTCTCCTAGTACAATTTTGATGTCATAGCTGGGATATTGGGCATACGTTCTGTCTAGGAGATCGTAGAACTCATCTTTGGCTGAGTCATCCTTGTCTTCCGTGGGGGCGTGGACGCAGATCAGGCTGATGTTAAAAAATTTAGCCTTGATACGGATTGTTATGAGGCGTTCGCTCACATGCCGAAAGCTTAGGACTTTTTGCCTAAGTCCACCTCGAACAACTAATCCGCATCCAAACAATCGTTGCCCTCTCTCCCTATAGCAGTCGCCGTAGTAAATATCGCAGTTTTTCATCGGCTTTGTACCCGGTCCATTCCATCGCATTTCCTGGATGGCGGTGATGTCTGCTTTATAGCGGTCTAGGGCGTCCGCAAGCTGTTCGGCTGCAAGTGGCCTGTTTAGGGACCTAACATTCCACGTACAAAGCCGAAGATCGTTGTCCTTTTGTTTTTTGCAAGGGTCGTCAACATAAATCCGGTCCGTTATATCCGAGGCTTGTGGTTGTTTCGGAGTTTGTGTTTTTTTACGGTTACGGCTTACTAGGCCGTAGCCCAACCGAGAGCATAATCTACTGCAGGTTTTTCTGATCACTTTCGAATTAACCCCGAACGAACCTATGCTCCAGACGGAACACGAATGCCAAACAACTTCACAAAGAAGCAGGAAGTAAACACTGACCGATACAAAAATAAAGTACAACCAAAACGAGCACATGTCGTTTAGCACATTCGTGCAGCCAACAACTTCAATCGCATGCACCCACAGCTAAGACTTCAAAGACAACGCTCTCCCCGTCATCAAGCCCCCGGGTACGGAAGCCATACAACCGCATACCTATTTCGCATTTTTCCACTTCCACTCATTCAAGTCTCACTCAGCAGCAACTGGCCGCACAATTTTGCAATCGAGAGACGCCGCACACATCAATCCACAATGCCTGCGACTGACGCCTAGAGGGAGGGCAAACGAGAAGCTGAACAAAAACTGTTGAACATTCTTTTCGATTTTCTTCCTTTCCCGGAGATGACAAATGTATGTATGTCCCCCACGCCCGTGCAGTATGTCAAGAGGACTGTGTTTGCAGAGCCCCAAAACCGACTGAAACTGGTATTGCACGAGGACATCAGGACTTCGGGACATCAACTGTCAACGCCTCTATCAATCCATCAAGTAGTTATCACCACCTCGAGGAGTTATGGCCGAACTAGTTGAAGTGTTGATGGATCGCCAGTGGTACGTTAACATAAAACAACCAAACCGACTACCATAGATTCCATTAACTCTCGAGCAGTATACCTATACTCGTCTGTACATAAAACGAGTGTGGAGTTCATCTATTGCACCAATTGAGAGCTACTCATTATCTCTACTCATAATTTGCCCCGCTTCGCACCTATCCATCTCAGATAACGAGATTGCACTCGTATGGTATGGTAGGTAGATTCCGGCCCTCGAATAGATGAGCCCACTAGTTAGATTTTCACTACACTGTCGCGTAGTCGCACGGTGACCGGTTCTGCAGCGTGCTGTATTGTTCCATACATTTGAGTACTTAAGGGCTTAAGGGCACCTTCGGGGTTTGTTCGTGTTCGTTAGTGACGGTGGCTAGCAAGTGACTTTACGTAATTGGATTTTTCGGTCATCCAGCATGACGATGGGACACGATGATAACCAGCCGCTTATCGCGAAAGGATCTGCAGAAAGTTTGAATGTGAGTTCTATCGGTTTCTGGTAGTTGTAGGAGGAGAAGAGAACTAAGTTATAAAAGACACCTTTCACCCATAACCGGGTTCAATGTGGTCCAGTTTTGATGTATGAAACCAGTGATTGATGAACGTAGAGATAGAAATGTTCTTGTTAATCGTGTCTACAGCAGTGCTCTACAGACGTACATATCTATGAACAACTTTAAGTAGAACCTTGATAAGATAAGGTAAAGAAAGAAACCATTTATGCGCAGACGACTGTTGCGGTGAATGCGGTTATCACAGCATCCCATCGGTTCTTGTTTCACAAGGAAGACGATTAGACTTGAGGTTTGCTTTACCCACAACTACCCGCACACCATCATAACACTTGTTGTACAGAGATATTGCCACTAAATATTAACCATCGGTTATCTAAATGTGTAAGTGCACTCGATTCAGGAAACCAGTAATGGAATATATCTGAAGCGATCCGAGCTCTGGAGTGAGGCAACCAATGAACGGTTGACATTTCATTGTTACTTGTGTACTGATGGATGGAGTGCAAAGTCAATCTTTAAAGACGAATTAAACGCCCGGCCGAGGGATTTGCTTATCTATTTCACGTTGTTGTAAATTGTTCTTGTTTGTCGGCGAGCACCAAAAAATCCATAAAATTTTTTTTAAGGAAGATGTTGGCTAGCTATGGTTTCAGGTAGTCCATGTTTAGACTTGTTCACGAGCCCTCGTCTTGCCATCAGACATCGTCGGACAAGTGAACATTTTTTGCATGTCGGGCGATAAATAATTAATTTGTTTTCCGTGCAGGAAAAACAAATATTCCAGAACCGACGCGACTTCCATCGGGGTTTTTTGGCATATTTGCCATTCGCGTTAGCCAAGTTTGGAGATGACATTCGTTGGAGTGATTTTTTGCATGTACACACCAAGATAAATCCAAAATGTGTCAGGAGTTTTGAAAGCTTTATCTGTCTCACTACATCGGTGGACGTTTGGATTTATGGAAGTATTCATAAAAAAGATGAAAACAAAAAGTTGAGTTTGAGGAATAAACAAGATACATGATGCACGTGAATCTTTCGGTGTACGAGTATATGCCGGGGCCTCTAAAATCTCGAACGAGGTTGAATGATAAGAAGTGTCTCACTCACTGGTTCGTTCTTATCGTAGAATTTCCATTCAAATCGGTTTTTTTTTTTTTTCAATTGCAATCAAATATGCAATGTACATTCCATAAAGAGATTATTTCTTTTAATCATTCTAACCAAAGAGAGACTCGCATTTCCGACGTTAACAAGCACCGGGTTAGTAGTGCGTTGCGAACTATACTCTTATACGCACCTACGGCTCTATCTTTTAGTTGCCTCAGTTCAGTAGACTGTAGGTATGACGTCGCGGATAGTTTGAACACTATCCGGCTTTCACACTTATTTGGATTATGCATGTGCTTGTCTGACATTAAGCTTTGCCCTGTTTTACACAATGGGAACATAAAAAATCAGCAGATTCGCTTAAGGTCCTTATAAAGTCTAAGTATTTGGATAAAAAATATACAGTTATAGTGCCCATATAAACGCTCCGTACCGGATGATATCATTTTTGTGCGGTAATCCATGTTGCTCTATCAGGATGTTTGATGTTAGCAGATGTTAAATTCGTTTCAATCACCTTTTTGATGCATAAAGATGCGTTTGATTACCATAGTTTTAGTGTGTCTTGAAAAGTATATGTATCCCTATCTTTGAAATATTATAGCGTCTTTTAATGAAAGAAATGTATTCAACTTTTGACATGTCAGTATACGCTTTACGACAGCCTATACTACTTGATGTCTTTGAGCTACTATATATAACACTGAAATTGCTCTGGAAAATGTGAGCACTTGACTAAGGAGTATTTCAAGCACAGTTTATAGAGCACCATCATGGAGAACGGCGTCAAGGCTATCCCGTCCCCATAGAGTATATGGAGCAGAGACCTCTATACCGGAGGTTCGGTCTTCCTCTTCTTCTCGAACCAGGAGGCTCGGAGTCGAAGACCCTCTTTGCTGGAGCGTTGATGTCCATGCGCTCGATGTGGCCGAGCCAGTGTAGTCGACGAATCCTTGCCTTCCGGACTACATCCACATCTTGGTACAGCTCGTAGAGTTCGCGGTTGTGTCTTCTTCTCCATTCACCTTCCTCACAGACAGGACCAAATATCCGGCGCAGAATTTTTCTTTCGAAAGAACCCAAAATCAGCTCCGCTGTCCTGCTTATCGTCCAGCTTTCGGCTCCCTACAGCAAGACTGGCAGAATGAGCGTTTTGTAAAGCATGACTTTGGTCTTTCGAGTGAGGAGTTCTGACCCCAGTTATTTGGACAAGCTGAAGTAGCAACGGTTGCCAAGGGCGATTCTATGCCGGATCTCCACTGTGGTGCCGTTTGTGGAATTTACGTTTGCCCCGAGGTAGACAAACTCCTTAACTACCTCGAAATTGTAGCTGTCAATTGTTATATCTTGTCCCAGGTGGTGAGCGACGGATTGGTTTTTGCTTGAAAGCATGTATTTCGTTTTGTCCTCATTGATCTTAAGACCAACTCGTTTCGCCTGTTCTTCAATCGCCGTGAATGGTTCCACAATGCCACGGCGAGAACACCCGATGATGTCGATATCATCCGCGTATCCTAGCAGCTGGATGGACTTGTAAAAGAGAGTGCCTTCCATGTTGACGCCTACCCGTCGCACTATCTGCTCCAGCACCAGGTTGAAGAAGTCACATGACAGGGCATCTCCTTGCCGAAATCCGGAGCATGTTTCGAATGGTTCTGAGGTTCTAGAACCGAGTTGCACTGTCCGTCGCGTGTTTTTTAGCGTGGCGCGACACAACTGGATCAGTTTTACCGGGATCCCGAATTCGGCCATCGCACCAAACAGTTCTTCACGATAAAAGCTGTCGTATGCGGCTTCGAAATCGATGAAAAGATGGTGTGTATCGATTCGAAACTCGTTGGTCTTTTACAGGATTTGTCGAAGTGTGAACATTTGGTCTATAGCTGATTTGCCGGGCCGGAAGCCGCACTGGTAGCCGCCGATTAGTGCGGTGCAAAATGGTTTTAGACGTTCACACAATACGCTGGACAGGATCTTGTATGCGACATTGAGCAGGGATATACCTCTATAGTTCTTGCAAGAGGTAGTATCGCCTTTTTTGTGGATGGGGCATATAGAGCTGGTATTCCAGTCGTCGGGCATGCTTTCATCATCCCAAATTCTGCAGATGATCTGGTGCATGCTCCCTACCAGACCATCGCCGCCAGCCTTGAAGAGCTCTGATGGCAAGCCATCTGAGCCTGCGGCCTTGTTGTTCTTCAGCTTCTGAATAGCTGTGCCGACTTCTTCGATGCTGGGTGGGAGGACTACTTCAGCGGCTGCAGTTGGGATTTCCTCGGTCCCTTCCACTCTCTCTCGGTCATGCTCGTTAAGCAGCTGCTGGAAGTGCTGCTTAAATACATCCACTATTCCCTGCGGGTCGGTGACAAGATTACCCTCGCAGTTTCGAAGAGCCAGGGTGCCCTTTTTGAAGCCTCCTGCAAGGCCTTTGGCTTTCTTGTAAAAGGCTCGTATTTTATGTTTATCACTGAGCTGGGAGGCTGCGAAGATTCTTTTCTTTGGTCGCAGTAGTTTTTCCTCCTCCCTTCTTCTGGCTCGGTACTCTTCTTGCGCTGCCCTGGTTTTCCACTGCAGCGCCTTTTGGTACGCCTCGTCGGTTGCTGCCTTTTTCTGCTCACACTCGCCATCATACCACGTCTTTCTTGTCGGGGGTGGTAGGTACCCTGAGGTGGTTTCGGCTACTTCCAGAATGGCTGAGCGGCAATGCAGCCACATATTATTGGCATTTGTGTTCGACATAGGCATGTCGTAGAGTCTTTCGCTCAGCTGCTCCCTGTAGACTCTGGTTACCTCTGAATGTTCGCACATCCAGGATGTTTGACGAGTGCCTTGCGTCAATGAGCACATGGTCGATTTGGTTGGCAGTTCGACCGTCCGGAGATCGCCAGGTTGCTGTGTGGATTCGCTTGCGAGGGAATCTTGTGCTACTTATCGCCGCATTGCGAGCTGTCGCAAAGTCAGCGAGTCGGAAGCCGTTATCTGTTGTTGTATCGTGGGGGCTATGCTTTCCGATCACTCCGCCAAGGGTGTTCTCCTTACCGATTTTGGCGTTGAAGTCCCCGAGCACGATTTTTACATCGTACTCCGGACAAGCTCCGTAGGCGTTGTCCAGGAGGTCATAGAAGTCCTCCTTGATAGGGTCTTCAGCCTCGTCGGTAGGGGCGTGTGCACATATAAGGCTGATGTTATAAAATCTGCCTCTGATGCGGATCACAGCCAGGCGATCACTTATAGGTTTAAAGTCGATGACCTTCGACCTTAACCGCTTTCCCACGACAAATCCCAGTAAGTGCAACCTTTTGTGACAGCTGTAATAAATGTCGCAATTTTTCTTCCTAATCATACCGTTTCCTATCCAGCGTATTTCCTGGACCGCAGTAATATCCGCCTTGTACTGCGTGAGGATTCCTTCTAGTTTATGAGCAGCTCCGGGAGTTTACAGGATTCTGACATTCCAGGAGCATACTCGCAACTCGTGTTCCTTTTTCGTACGTTGTCGTCGTCGAGTATCCGTCCGTGTTTCCGAAGCATCTTGCTCATTCATAACTTATCTTTTTTTACGTGGGCGGATTGTTAGCCCGCCGTACAACCGCCATTCTGGTCGGGGTTTTGTCGCTGCATACGTTTGTTCACCTCCCAACGGCTGTTGAAGAGGCTATCCAGAGGGCGCCGCGAGGAGGCCGTATGTCAACTTGACCCGGGCATTTAAACAGGGATCGTTGCCGGCGTCTCGCCAGGTTGAGAGCGATCAACAACTTTACCCTGTATGTCCGAGCCCATGCCCTCTGCTCAGAAACCCCCTCTTAATACCTACTTAGGCGGCGCTACAGTTCGGGGTGAACCTTGGCCTCAACCAACAAACCTATCCAGCTAGCGCGATCTTTTGCTAGCTGTTTCCAGTGTCGCACGCCCAGTTGGTTGAGGTGCATTTCCGCCTGTGTGCGCCACCTTAGATGCGACCTACTCGGTGTTGCAGTCGAAGACTCTTCGGACCGGAGCTATGCTTAACATTGGATCCGTAGACGTCGAACCAGGCCGATGTCGCTGTACAGCCCGTAGAGTTCTTGCTTGAATCTTCTCCTCCACTCTCCGTCAACACAAACGGAACCGAAAATTGTAAGCAAAATTTTTCCCTCGTAACGACCAAGGGCCTCTTTATTTATTTTTGATAAGGTCCAAGCTTCTACGCAGCTAGAGAGGAACCGGGATGATTAAGATTTTATAGAGGCAAACCTTAGTTTTCCGGAAGAGGGTTAGTACTCAATTGTGTCTTGAGCCCAAAGAAACAACGATTGGCAAGAAATATTCTGCGTCTAATTTCAGCGCTGGTGTCATTGCCACTTGTAACCAGTGAGCCAAAGTATCCGAAATCCTCTACTACATCAAAGTTATAGCTGCCAGTAGTAACGTTCTGCCCAAGACGTTGGTGTTATGTGTCTTTGTCTGACGACAGCATATATTTCGTTTTGCCCTCATTTACCTTCAGACTCATTGACGTCTCGCTGCGTTCTTCCAATCACGTCAATGTCATCAGCGTATTTGAGCAAGAGCGTGCCTCTTCATTGTACGCATGACCTTTTCAAACGTGATGTTGAAAAAATCACATGAGAGTGCGTCGCCCTGTTTGAATGCTTTTATGACGTCGAAGTTCTCGGTTAACTCCATTGTTATCCTGAAAAACCTGACGAGTCTGGCAGACGATGCCAAAACATAACATGGCCCTATATAGCTCGTCTATATAGACACTGTGGTATGTGCCTTTAAAGTCGACGAAAAGGTGGTGTGTGTCAACCTCAAATTCATGGTTCTTCTCTATGTTTTGCCACAGTGTCTATGGCGGATTTTCCAGGTCTGAAGCCACATTCAAAATGTCCACAGCCGAGCAGAAAAGGTCATACACGCGATGTTAAGGAGACTTATTCCCCTATAGTTGGCGCAGTTATAGGGGTCTCCTTTCTTATGGACTGGGCAAACGATGCTGAGATTCCATTCGTCGGGCATGCTTTCCTCCGACCATACCTTGCAAATGAGATGGTGCATGCACCTTACCAGCTCATCTCCAGCCGCCTTAAGAAGCTCAGCGGCCTGTCTGCGCCCGCGGCTTTATTAGACTTAAGTCTTGATATCGCTATTTTGACTTCGTCTAGGTCGGGTGGACTGAATTCTGTTTCATTGTCATCCATTACGAATAGCTCGTTCTGCCGTACAGCGGTATCTTGTCTATCATCGCCGTTATACAGTCTGCAGAAGTGGTCCTTAGCATCGACTGCGACTCTACTACCAGTTCTCCATTTTCATCCCTGCAGGCCGCTGCTCTGGCTTTGTAGCCATGGCATGTTCGTTTTACCTTATTGTAAAACTTACGGGCGTCATTCCTGCGGAAGCATCTCTCCATCTCCTCGATCTCACGCTTTCCGTGCTCTCTCTTCTTTCTTCTGAAAAGCGTGTGTTCCGCTCTTCTCTTCTGCTCATAGATTACGCGAACAGATCCCGTCCGTCGTTGCAGCATGGCTTTATATGCCTCTTGTTTTGCTGCATGGGCTTGTTCGCATTGTTCATCGAACCAGGGGTTTCTAGGTGGTGGCGGTTTGAAACCCAGCACCTCTGAGGCAGCGTCTCTTACGGCGCTCTGGCAATGCGCCCATTCCTGCTCTATTGTTTGTGCTGCTGTGGGCGGATTTTGAGAGAGCTTGGAGGAGACACGATCGGCAAAGATTCTGGCAGTCTCTTGCGATTGTAGTTTTCCGACGTCAAACTTACGTTGTCCTACTCGACTCCTAAGCATTCTTGATATCCTCATTCGTACCTTGGCTACAACAAGGTAGTGGTCCGAGTCGATGTTCGCCCCTCAGAAGGTTCGTTCGTCGAGAATACAGGAGGAGTGTCTGGCGTCGATCGCAATGTGATCAATCTGGTTGGTGGTCGATTGATCACAAGACCGCCAGGTACCCTTGTGGATATTGAGATGGGGGAATCGCGTGCTTGCTACAAGGAGATTACGCCCCGCTAGGAAATCAATTAGCCTTAGTCCGTTGTCGGATGTGGTGTTATGGAAGCTATGCTTTCCTATGATCCTCTTTGCCCAGTTTTGCATTAAAATCTCCTTGGACTGTTTTTGTGTCGTAGCTGGGGCATTGGGCACATGTTCTGTCTAGGAGATCGTAGAATTCTTCTTTGAGTCGATCCTTCTGTTGGGGCGTGAGCGCATATTAAGCGCTCCAAATTTCCAAATTTAGTTTTAATGCGGATTGTTATGAGGCGTTCGCTTACATCCCGGAAGCTTAAGACTTTTTGTGGTAGTCTTCCTCGAATAACGAATCCGCACCCGAATAAGCGCTGTTTGTTCTCCTTATAGCAATTCCCGTAGTAGATGTCGCAGTTTTTCATCCGTTTTTTGCCTGGTCCATCCCATCGCACTTCTTGGAGCGCGGTTATATCTGCTTTATAGCAGTTGAGGGTTTGCTCCAATTGATCGCCTGCACCCGGTCTGTTAAGGGACCTAACATTCCAGGTGCAGACTCCCAAGTTCGTTAGTCGTTTGCAGGGGTCGTCAGCCTTGTATCCGTCCGTATCCGAGGCTTGTTGTTGTTTCGGAACAAGTAGGTTTTTACGTGATGGGGATGTTACCCCTAAGCACAACCCCCAACCTGGAGGGCCAGGTTCTTCTTTCCCCAGGAGCAAGGGGTTGGGTCGCTGCACACATTGGTTCACTACCTGGCGGGTGCCATGGTAGCTATCCAGGGGGGCCACGCCGAGGCTGTGTGTCAACTTGGATTGAGCAGGGACAGAGATCGAAGCTGGCGTTTGCCATGTTAAACGCGATCAATTCTTTGCTCTGTTTGCTCGCTCCCTCCCCTCTAGTTAGGAGATTAAATAAAACGATAGTTTAAAAAAAGACAAAATCTAATCTATATTGTCATAAGGTGTATTTCGAACCCCATTAGTTGTCGTATCCCGGTTTTATGGACAAATTACTTATGCATCTCCTACCACCTTCATACCGAGTAATAACATACCCACTGTGCGCAGATTCTAGTTATTATCCGAATACAAATTCACTACGAAGCGATTCCTTAATTCCTTCTTCCTTCACTTGATTCTTGTTTTCCCAATGCCCTTTAATGAGAATTCAGCCAAAATGTTTTACATAAGCCGAGTCCATTTCACTCCACGTACAATATGCTCAAGCAAAACACTAATTTCCTCACAAACTTCAAAACTCTCGATATCCCACAGTCAGGAAATAACCTTGAGATACATTCTTCATTTTCCATGCAAATTCCGCACCGATCCCCCTACCGATTCAACTTCTACCTCAATCTCCGGTCACCCTCAAATGCCGGTCAGAAGATTAATTCAAAAATCTCTCGAAATTATCACAAAATTAAAATCCCAACCTCTGCATCTCTGGTCATCGTTTGGCCATCTGGCTCCACGGGTTCCTTTTTCAATATTAAACCGATTATCATATCTTCCGTTCTCCTTTTGATTTTAGTTAGAGTTAACGTCAGCAATTCCTCTTGCTGGCTATCATCTCTTCCCATCTGATTACATTTTTCTTTTTGTTGAGTAACCAAAAAACTTTTCATGGTCCTGGCGTCGTCCTTGTTATTTCTGCACATTTGGCAGTTACAGAAAAAAGTTATCCGCCTAACCGAAAAGTAAAAGTTTATCCATACTATCATCGGGTCAATAACTCAATCAGCAACCTTGTTGGAATGAAACGGATACAGCATGATCCCAATTCAAAATTTCCATCTTACTCTGTAGTATCCGCTTTCCTGTTAATTTCGTTTAGTGTAAACAATTCGAGTTTTTTATTCTAAAAAAAAAAAAAACGAAATGAGATACCAAAAGGGTAAGCCCGAAATTCAAAGTATCACCCTTCGGAACCATCGAGGTCAAACGAAATCATCCCAAATAGGGGGGAGTATGCATCCGCCACCCATTCAAAGGACGAATTTTCACACCCTTATACTTACAGATATCTTTCTTTTATGGCGTGAATTTCACTTAAAGACGACTGTCTAGATACGGATTTAAGCAAACCCAGTCTTAGATAGGGAAGAGAAAAGTAGAAATAATGATCCTTAGAGGCCGAGTCAATAGGGGAACACAACCAAGAAGAAGAAAGTACAGAAGGAAAACGCGACAAGAACTTGAAAGAAAATGTCTTAATTGGAAAATACCGTGCACGCTCAAGGACACGAAGCCAGAGGTCGCAGGATACGCGACTAGTAGATGGAAAAATCAAGGGACATGCTAAAATAAAACGTTAGTAGCACTTTAATAGGATTATAAAAATGGTAGAAAGAAAAGGGCAAACTGGGGTGATGGGGTAGTGTGGCAGTAAACGTGGATAGATTCAGTTTACTTGCACCATGATAACCTCCCCCCAGTTGTATGTATAGCTCGCAGTATAGCTCGTGTTAATGTAATCCGGTTTCCATCTCTCTCTCCAAACGTGTCTGCAATCGTATGGGTAGATGTGGTGCTGTTCGCAAGATTTGTATCTAGTGCAATTGTACGTTGATGACACCTCTATTTGTATCTGTACCTGCACAAATCACCGACATAGATGATTCTGTCGAAGCACACCGATTCGATTTGCTGTCATTATTAGAAATCAGATCGGATTTCAAAATCTCTATCTGCGTTCGAATATTCTGCACTCGTTGAGGGTATCTATCGCTCATCGCACTTATTGCTATGTCATGATGTGTGATTGTTGCCGCATCGTTACGCTGTCATGCATCCACAGCTTTACTGATGAGTAGGGGTGGGGGTTGGCAAATTCTCAGATGCAGCGTTTTCTGATTTCTCCTTCTATTACCAGCAACCGAAGGTTTATGGATCCAGGGTACTGATGATTTCCCAATTAGGGATATACCTATCTGTGACTTCAATCTTCTTTTTGGTTCGAAATATCGAATTCATAGTAAACTATCGCATCTCTATCCCATTTGTGTAGAGCGGTCCTGTGGCAGCTGAACAGACTTCTATTAACCAGGGATTTGGGAAAAACTATGGCACAGTCGAATCTACGAATAGACCGACTGATAAACTCACATATTCATGGTATAACTTGGATGCCTTTGGAGCAGTTCAACAACAGGGTTCTGGACTCAAGCACTTGGTCAATCGCATCAAAGGACTACTATGTAACGAAAGGCACATTCCGGCACCTCGAAAGCACCTCCTCAAAAATGGTAACGCACCTCACTTCATGTCTCCCTTTCATTTCCTCTCTATATTTCATTGCGTAGTTTCTGGTATTGCGTATCCGGGAGAACTCTTGGCAGTCCTTGGTAGTTCCGGTGCTGGAAAAACCACACTTCTCAACGCGTTAGCGTTTCGCTCATCGGCTGGTGTACAAATATCTCCATCAAGTATGAGAATGCTCAACGGATACCTTGTGGATGCTTCAGAGATGCAAGCTCGATGTGCTTACGTGCAACAAGACGATCTTTTCATTGGATCCCTAACAGCTAGGGAGCATTTAATATTCCAAGCAATGCTAAGAATGCCACGAAATACGCCATATCGTCAGAAGATTCTGCGTGTCGAACAGGTTATCCAGGACCTCTCGCTGGGCAAATGCCAAAACACAACGATTGGAGTGCCTGGCAGAGTTAAAGGTTTATCGGGCGGTGAAAGAAAACGTTTGGCATTTGCGTCTGAGGCATTAACTGATCCGCCACTCCTGCTCTGTGATGAACCGACGTCCGGGTTGGATTCCTTTATGGCCCACAGTGTCGTGCAGGTATTGAAGAAACTATCGCAAAAGGGAAAGACTATCATATTGACCATTCATCAACCGTCGTCTGAGCTGTTCGAGCTGTTTGATAAAATCCTACTTATGGCAGAAGGTCGGGTGGCATTCCTTGGTTCACCAACTGATGCTGCAGATTTCTTTGCATAGTAAGTAGTCTTTAAAACCTGACATTTTGGTCACATTTTACTGTTCAATTTCTAGTCTTGGTGCCCAGTGCCCGACGAATTACAATCCTGCCGACTTTTACGTCCAAGTGTTGGCAGTTGTTCCAGGTAAGGAGCAAGAATCCAAGGAACGTATCGCAAAAATCTGTGACAACTTTTCTGTGGGAAGGTAAGCATAATTCCTGTCCATAACTATTGGTCATACACGTATGTGTATACGATTTTCATTAAAGGGTGTCACGCGATATGGAGCAAACCTTTCAAAAGATGGCAATTAAAGCAAATGGATTTCCTTTAACCGATGTCGCCAATCATCCATATAACGCCACGTGGTTCACGCAATTCCGTGCAGTACTCTGGAGGTCGTGGTTGACTGTACTCAAAGAACCGCTTCTAGTCAAAGTCCGCCTTATTCAAACTACGGTATGTACGTCAAATTATGTTTTCCAAAGCGGCTATAGCAGACTTTCTATTCAAGATGGTGGCTGTGCTCATTGGACTGATATTCTTGGGCCAGCAGCTGACACAAGACGGAGTTATGAATATCAACGGAGCCATATTCCTCTTCCTAACGAATATGACATTCCAAAATGTCTTCGCCACTATCAATGTAAGCAAAATCCCTGCAATCGTATCCTTATCGATTGACATCCAATCTTCTTTGTAGGTTTTTACGTCGGAGCTGCCGGTATTCATGAGAGAGACCAGAAGTCGTCTATACCGTTGCGATACATATTTCCTCGGGAAAACCCTTGCAGAACTGCCGCTGTTCCTTACTGTCCCTTTCGTCTTCACTTCCATCTCATATCCCTTAATCGGATTACGATCCGGCTTGAATCACTATCTTCTGGCTCTCGCCATTGTTACATTGGTGGCCAACGTCTCAACTTCGTTCGGCTACTTAATTTCATGTGCGAGTTCATCGACATCAATGGCCCTTTCCATAGGATCACCCGTCATCATTCCTTTTCTACTGTTTGGTGGTTTCTTTTTGAACTCCGGATCGGTACCGGTATATTTGAAATGGCTCTCATATCTCTCATGGTTCCGGTATGGTAACGAAGGTCTTCTCATCAATCAATGGTCGGATGTGAAGGAGGGCGAGATATCGTGTACTAAATCGAACACAACCTGCCCGAGTTCGGGACGAGTGATCTTGGAAACGTTGAATTTCTCTGAAGCTGACTTGCCACTCGATTTTATTGGACTGGCTTTGTTGATCTTGGGATTCCGAATAACGGCCTACCTGGCATTGGTAATAAAAACTAAACGCAAGGAATAAGACATCGTAGATAAATACGTTGTGTAAAGCAGATAATAGATATGCGACATGCATATATTAGATTTAATCGCATTTGTAATAAAGGACGTTATGTAGTTGAGAATGGAAACGGATAGGCTGGAGATTTTGTCTATATTGGTGCAGGAACGTAGGTATACAGTCATTTGTTTTGCTGAATTAAGGTTATAAGCGACCCGTGCCGAGAATAAGCTTGGTTGGAAGTCCAGTTTAAAAATAGCCCAATCTCTAAGGGAGCGTCCGGACACCTGGCGACCTCCGGATCAGCTAGCCCCATCCGCCTACTGCGGATCTCTGGACAGAAGGACCATCTCGTCTCCGCTACTCGTGGGAATCTTATGTAAAATATTATTGTTGCGGACACGAAACGACGGTTAAGTTCGAATTTCGAATATTCTGGTGAAGCTGAAATGGAAATGATGGTAACTTTTAGCGGCATACTGCTGAATGGCAGAGCATTCTAGAAACTTCCGAATGGGAATGTCTGACGGCGAACATTCGAGATAGTGGACCGAGGGCTATACAAGCGCGAACGCTGCGAATTCTCGCAGCTATGAATGCTATGAGTGCTTCCGTCATAGCCTCTTTCACCAAACTCCAAAGAACGGTTTGTCTCTGCTGCACGGGGGCCTTCCCCAGCACGCCGGGTGCTGCTCTAGATGCTATGAAGAGCCTTCCACCCCTTGATATATTTATCAGAGAGTGTGCTCTGAAAGCCATGTCTCGTCTGAAAATAAATGGAATAACGGCGTGCTTGCGCAAGAATTGTCCTGCGACCCCTGTCTCATGGACATGCCTTCTGACGCACTGACGCCCGTTATCCTGTTGCGTCGTAATTTCACAGCCGAGTTTCCATGGCGTCAGGATTGGCTATGGCTGGATACTGAACCTGGAAAGGATAGTCTTCGCATTTTCACGGATGGCTCCAGATCTGGGCGGGGGTCCGGTGCTAGAGTCTTCTTTGAACGCGAAAACATTCGACTGCACTTCTCGTTAGGAAAGTATGCGTCTGTCTTCCAATTAGAGATATACGCAATCCTAAAGGCCATGCACTATGTTGTGAAGCACAGGTGGAAGGGGGAAAGCATAAGCGTCTGTAGACAGCCAAGCTGCACTAAGAGCTGTGTGTAACCCCTTAACTAGCTCCAAATTAGTGCTTGAACTCAAGTCCTTCTTGAACAGAGTCGGCAGACTAAATTCATTAAGGCTTGTATGGGTTCCGGGCCACTCTGGGATCCCAGGAAATGAGACCTCTAATGAACTCGCTAGAATGGGTTCAGAGGAGAGCTTCTCAGGATCTGAACCCGTTCTAGGTCTACCTGCGTCCACGGTAAATTCCTACAATAACGATTGTGTATTTAACACACACACAACCTTAGATGGAGGGATTGTCCGGGTTGCAGGATGACTAAGGGCGTATGCCCTGATGTCTGCAAAAAATCTGCAGCATTCCTCCTGTCTTAAAGTAGAATCGACAGCAGAAGGCTTGTGGGAGTTATCACGGGCCATTACACTTTTGCCAAGCATCGTGCTCAGCATCAGTGAGACGCCTACCTGTGCTGCATGTGGCGAAGAGGATGATGATACTGCAGAGCATTTCCTCCGTGATTGTCCCGCCTTTGCTCGCATACGGTGGCGTACCCATGGAGCCGACGTGGTGTGTGCCGAATCCCTTAGCTCTACATCACTGAAGCTCCTTCAAATTTTTCTCCGGAAAACGGGGAAAATACAGTAATGTAAGGTGCCTGTCTGAAGTACAATGGACCAGTGATTGCGTCTGAGTGCTCCAGCGGATAGCAGAAGCCTTCAACAGAAAAAAAAAAGTATCTCCGCAACCCAAACGGGAACGTATCTTTCAATTTATATAAATAGATTCTTTCCCTCAAGTCGCTACGTAGCCATATGCATAGTTGCTCAACGTCATCACCTCCTGGATCAATCAGAACAAAAATAAAACTCATACCTCCGAGAGAACGATATCAAATTATAACTTCTCGGACACAGGAAATCCAATAATCCGAAGCGTGAGTAGGAGATATGCTCCCCCAGAGGAAAGAAATAATCAAAATATTCATAACAACCAGTTCCCCAACTGACCATCAATCATCAAACAAACAAAAGTTCGTAGTTGAACTGTCACTCTTCGAATGAGTTCATTCATCAGAGAATACATAATCTCCATTCGTCAGTGGGTCGCCTGCAAAAATATGATCGAAATTGCTTAATAAATACGAACGCATACGTAATTAATAAATTTCAATTGAAATAATTTCTATTCAAAATTGAACAATTACTTCACCACGCGCCATTCATCGCATATGCGCAGTGTGAACGCACCCACTCGGATGTTTTCCACCACACTAGTGCGCACGCCAAATAACTGTCAGTCGTCGAACTGTCACCCGATGACATTTTCACACACAACCCGAAGAAGGGAAAAATTGAAAAAAGCCAAAAGCGACGAAGAAGAACGGAAAAAAGCGTACATATACGGGACAGGTGTTACGAATTAATGAGCTTACGTCTCCCCCCGCTGGCGAGCCGGTAGATAACAGCAGCAAAACAACAAATCGTTTTAAAGTCAGATTATAAAACAAATAGTAAGTGTTCCCGTCCGCCACCGATAAAGCGCAGAAAGTTTAGTGTGAATTGCACCTGAAATCGAATTTAGTCGTGGTGAGCAAACGGTACGTCGTGGTTATCGACAGTGGAAGAGAAAAGTGTGCCCGAGGAACCGCAAATTGTAAATTGCAATCGTGTAATCGTATCGTACAATCGTGTTGAGCTTAGAGCGTGCGCCGCGTCGCAGGTACAGATATTCGTAGATTGCTTTAAATCAACCCCGTTCGGGAGGAACATTCTAAACCATTTCCCCTATACTACCATCGGTCGTTGTTGGATTTTATGACGCAACTACACAGTTGCTAGACGGTCGGAACGACCTCGAATCTCGGTGATATTCATCCAGCAATTGGCGTGAGAAATCGAAATAGTGAAAAGGAGGAGGAGACACATTGTCGTTGACGCATATTGAATCCAAAAGTAAAATGAATATAGATACGCTGGTGGACGAGTGGCAGGAGCTCAACAATGAGTATCTTGAACTTGAGGTGAGTTCCCAACTGAATGTCACAACTTGATCTCGAGGCTAATTGATTTCATTTCATTTGAAACGTTCCATATATGTAGGAGTGCAACCGCGAGTATATCGACTTACTGGATAAGCTTCAGAGTCATCAGCAGAAATGCTTCAATGAAATCAAACATCAACGCTACCGGATGGGTCAGATATCAGCCTCATTGCGACAGTAAGTATCATTCCACGATTGTGTATACCATCTCTATCGTCGAGAAAGTGTAAAATCGAAAACTGTCAGTCCATATCTGTTTGTCGACGTACCTGTGCACACGAGTATCCGAGTACGAGAATGTTCCGGGCATAAAGTTCACGGCTATCAGCCAATTGCCGCTCATTCGACGTTATCAGGAGTCGATAAAAACCAATTTATGACATGTTTGACATTAGACGCGGTCATCAAGTGCTAGTCTAGAGTTAATCTATGAAATTATATAATTGCAGTCGTTATTCATATATGATTCGGGTGTCATAACGGGCGCGATGTTCGAGCGTGTGCTCCGACAGTGTTATGACTGCGACTTTCACCGATGAATTGGGTAAATTCGTGTTAGGAAAGCCCTACTCGTACGATGTAGTAAATATTATGATTTGCATTTTAAAACTCGTTTGTTACACGAATCGCGTTCCCATATTTTAAACGGCTTTTCAACTCTACCATGTGCAATGCACTCGGTCGGATCGACATTGCTCGTCTGACCTTGGCTATACATTGCGCTGTTGCTTGACTGTCAGTTGGTTGGTTGGTGGAGCCAAAACAAAGAGCTGTTTCGAGGTTATTGTCCGTACGTTTCTATTTAGTGCGCACATGCACCAAACGAATGAATGAATTGCACCGAAGCACGAACAGAGATCAAAAAGTGTAACTGTCACAGTGGAAATGTACTTTTCCAAATACGTAGATGTGTGCTGGACGTTTTGTAACAATCAATGTTTATTCATTGCCCGATAGTGTTTCCTAGAAGCGCCAAATACTGTATGTCAACAGGGATGGCGAATACATGTCCATATGTAGTGTGCATGGTCAGGCGATTGCTTTTGTTTACACTCAGCTACTACTCATGTTCTTTATTTATAACTTGTTGACTCGTTTTGCTAACCAACCTATCCGTCCATCACTCACGTGAAAATGAGGGCAGCCCATCAGCATTCAAATCAAGTCGACAAAGTTATTTTTACTAGGCGAAATGTCGTTAAATGTTTATTAGTTAATTTAGGATTTTAGCGGCTTAGCTTATCATATGAAACAATAAAACTGAGTAGTTTCTGACGCAAGAAAATACATTTTGAAGCATTTTTTTGGTGTTAATGGGTAAACCGTGTCGGTTCGTATGCCTAAGCTCCGGTTCTAAGTGTCGTCTGCTAACAAAAGTGATTTAGAATAGATTGGGTAGTGGGACAAGGTCGCCTGATCACTGCGGTTACTAATGAGCCTTTTGTAATATTCGCCACTTATAGTTCACGCAAAACTCCTGAGTTCATAATATGCTTTTGAGTGAGCTAGGAGCGATTTCTTTTGCTTCAAAATAATACTTGCCTAAGTGACGATGACATACCAGGTGCAGCCAAACAACTGGTCAACTCTTTGGACTGCTATAAGGCAGACATTACCGCGCTCCAAGAAGTGCGATGGGATGGGCCAGGCAAAAAGCGGATGAAAAACTGTATATCTACTACGGAAACTGCTTCAGAGAAAATAAACAACGCTTATTCGCTTATTCCAGTATGTAAGCGAACGCCTCATAACTATCCGCATCAAGGCCAATCTCGGTAATATAAGCTTACAATGTGTCCACGCCCCCACAGAGGAGAAAGATGACCGACATAAAGACGACTTCTATGATCTCCTAGGCAAAACGTATGCGCAATGTCCCAGCTATGACACCAAAATCGTTCTAGGAGATTTCAATGCGAAGCTGGGTAAGGAAGCTATATTTGAACGGGTAATTGGAAAGCACAGCCTACACAACACCACGTCAGAAAACGGACTAAGGCTAGTGGACTTTAGTCCACAAGTACACGATTCCCACACCTCTTTCGATCAATCGACAACCAACCAAATTGATCATCTTGCAATCGACGGCAGACACCCCCCCAGAATCCTAGATGTCCGAACCTTTCGAGGAGCCAGCATCGACTCGGATCATTACCTTGTTGCAGCCAAGGTACGGATGCGAATTTCTCGGAATCAACGGAGTCGAGTAAGAACATCAAAATTTAACGTCGGAAAGCTGCAACCGCAGGAGACCGCCAGGACCTTTGCCGATCAAGTCCCCCTAAAGCTCTCTCAAGTCCCGATGCAATCTGCAGAGACCGCCTCAGATGTACTCGGTTTCGAGCCACCACGGTCGAGAAACCCCTGGTTTGATGATGAGTGCAGACAGGCCCATGTAGAGAAACAGAATGCATACATGGCCACATTGCATCGACGGACGAGAGCTGCCCGCCAGCTCTATGAACAGAAAAGGAGGGAGGAGCACGCGCTTCTGAGAAGGAAAAAGAAGGAGTACGAGAAGCGCGAGATCGAGGAGATGGAGAGATGTTACGGCAGGAACGACGTTCGAAAATTTTACCAGAAAGTAAAACGAACATGCCAAGGCTATAAAGCCAGAGCAGAAGCCTGCAGGGATGAGCACGGACAACTAGTAGTGGAGTCACAGTCGATGCTGAAATTGTGGAAGGACCACTTCTGCACTTCAAAATGCCGCCGTCAGGCAGAGCGAATCATTCACAATGGACGAAGACGAAAGAGAATCCCGTCCACCCCACCTAGACGATGTTAAGATTGTGATCGAAACTTAAGTCTTATAAAGCTGCTGGAGCAGACGGACTCCCCGCGGAGCTGTTTAGAGCAGCTGGCGATGAGCTGGTTAGGAACATGCACCAACTCATCTGCAAGATATGGTCGGAAGAACGCATGCCCGATGAATGGAATCTCAGTATCGTTTGCCCGGTCCATAAGAAAGGAGACCCCTATGACTGCGCCAATTACAGTGGGATAAGCCTCCTGAACATCGCGTACAAGATCCTCTCTGCCGTACTGTGTAAGTACCTGAAACCGTTCTGATAGGTTCCTACCAGTGTGGTTTCAGGCCAGGAAAATCCACGATAGACCAAATATTTACACTACGGCAGATCTTGGAGAAGACCCATGAAATCCAGCTCGACACGCACCATCTTTTCGTCGACTTTAAAGCCGCGTATGGCAGTGTTTATAGAGACGAGCCATACAGAGCCATGTCATGTTTTAACATTACTGCCAAACTCGTCAGACTATGCAGGATGACTATGGAGAACTCTCGCTGCTCCATTAAGGTCGGAGGTGAACTAACCGACCCCTTTGATGTTAAAAAAGCTTTTAGACAGGGTGACGCACTGTCATGTGATTTCTTCAACATTATTCTTGAAAAGATCGTGCGGGACTCTGCGGCCAATACAAGAGGTACGATCTACTTCAAGTCCACACAATTGCTTGCCTACGCAGATGACATTGACGTTATTGGACGAACAAAGCGAGACGTCAATGAGGCGTTCACAAGCATTGAAGCAGAAGCGGCGAAAGTGGGTCTAAGGGTAAATGGGGACAAGACAGTAGGCTATAACGCCACCATAGAAAGAAGAATCATATGTTGGACCCAGTTGCATGTAGTGTTATCTACCCCTGTGCTAAGGATGCAGCGTTGTATTTGAGCGTAATCGGTGTTGTCGAAGGCAACCTCGAGGTCAAGAAAGCAACCAATTTCTTCGTCGCCAGGAATTTATTGGTCCGAGCTGTTAGCTCCTGAAGCCTGGTTGATTTCCCAGGCTGGTAGGCATATTGGTTACTGTGAGGTGGTGATCTTTTCAGAGGACCGTCCCTTTAATACCTATCTAGTATCTTTTCCATAGTTTTTAAAAAGAAAGAGGTGAGGCTTGTCGGTCAGTAAGATTTGGGCAGGTCCGTAGGTCTACGGTCTGCTTCGGGAATGAACTTCACCGTTACCTCTTTCCAGCTTGTCGGTATATATGTATGCCCATGCGTAACTAGTTCTAAAGATAATGATTAGCATGGGGCTGATTTGCGCACTCCCTTTCTGAAGGAGGGCTGGGATGGTACCATCCTCACCAGGAAATTTAAAATTGTCAAAGGAGATAATGGTCCATTTTATACTTCCCTCGTAAAATATTGCTCGTGCTCTCTTCCAGTCCTCCCTGTTGGGTGAATTACGAATCACAGTCGACACAATTCAGATTCCAATTAGAGAAAGCGTCAGTACCAACGTCGTAATGAACTGTGTGATTTTGTAAGCGTTTGGTTTTTTAACTGTCAAAAAAGCACCGAAAGGTTGTAAAGTCTGTTTTTCGAGCATATTGGTGGACGTACTCCCATAAAAGATTGTCTATAGGCTGTAAATCGCACGAATTAGCCGGTCAGTCAGGGTAGGTAGGTAGCAGTGAACGCCTGGTTTCAGAGAGCCCAAGGCCCAATTAGCGCGTATGCGGCCTTTTGATGCCCCCACTCAATTGGCCTTGTGTTTTCAAGTTTAACTTCTAGCTAGAGCCTGGCACTCGCATAGGGAATCGGATGCCTAACTTGGCTGAGTGAGGGTCGACAGGCCAATGGCCAGTACTGATAGCCACAATTCTGGCAATCTTCTGTCGAGTTCTGTTAGTAAGGTCATTAGTTCTTTTTGTGTTGTAGGAAAGCCATATCATTCTTGATATGACACAGCTAGAGTTTGCCCTTGAGAGCAAATGTTGAAAAATTTGTCCCTTGACCAGTCCCATGGGAGGGGATACTGCCTCCGCCAGGAAACTATCGAGGGTAGAGCGGTGCCTTGCTAGCGCATCAGCTTTTTCGTTTCCCTCTATATTGCTATGACCAGGAACCCAGAAGAGAGTGATGTTGAAATAATCGCCTACACAAGTGATCTCGTCTTTACATCTATCAACGTCTCTCTTAGTAATGGGATGACGGGTGAGTATCTTGGAAATCTCCTTAATCGCCAGCACTTCTGCTTAGAACAGACCAGCGGAGGCAGGAAGTCGAAAAAATTTGGAGAGATTTAGCTCCGCTAAAAAAAGTAACCCGAGTCGACTTCGCACCCCTCCTCGAGCCGTCGGTAAAAGACGCTACCTGATGGTTCGTGAAATGCAATCCACTTTTCCATACCGTGCTGGATGGGAAATGGACTCGGGCGACTTTGTTTATGTTGTTTTTGGATGTCATGTAGTCCTGGCCCAGGTGCTTAGTTTAATCAGAACCTCTCTGTAATTTCGCTAATTAACGTGGAGAACATCCACAATACCAGAATAACCACGTCGTCGGCATAAGCGGCTGCCTTTATTACGATTCTCTCCATAGTAGAGGCGACATGACCCTTATCACTTAATCACCTTCAATCACTTTAAGCTTTCCGTGCATGATAGTTGGCGGAGTACGAACAGATTCTTGTTTCTTGTCTTGCCTATAGAGCTTGATAGTGCGGGACCCTATTTTATTTTTAGAGGTTAGTGCTACTCTTAGCATATGGCACTACGACCTTTGCAGATCTATTGTGCCTTCTAGCCGATTAGCCGAGGAGCTTATCCACTTCCATAGTGAAGTTGAGAATGCTTCTCGTAGGAGCCAAGGTAGGAGCCAAGGTGATCCCCTCAGGAGTCATAACTTCGCTGAGGAGGATACGCTTCCTAAGATGGCAAGGAGCAGCACACTCACACAGTATGTGTTCCGCCGTCTCTTCGCCCTCGAAACAGAGTCGCCACTCAGTTTCAGACGAGAGGCTAACTTTGTTTAGATGATATGTCAGACCGCAGTGTCCTGTCAGATAACTGACTAGTCTTCTGAAATCCACCCTATTGGGTTTGAGTATGTCACTAGAGTGTTTGTTCAGGGGTCGTATAAGTCGTTTCGACTGACGGAGTCCCCGAACGCTGTTCCAAAAGGACAGGTGTTTCAATTTTTCCCACTTGTCTAAGAAGAAATTTATCATAGACTTGGGGATGCCGCAGAATGGTTCTGGACCTGTATGTTTATCAATGGAACCTTTCCTGGCGAGTTGGTCAGCAATTTCATTGCCCTTAATACCTTTGTGCCCTGGCACCCAGCAAAGTTTGACATTGTTTCTTTTGGCGAGGTCTTGTAGGGCAACATGGTATTCCTTGACGGTTTTTGAGTTCGTGCTGTACGAACCCAGCGCTTTGAGCGCTACTTGGCTGTCAGAGAGTATATTGATGGTTATTCCTCTGATGCCAGTCTCAAGATTTCGATTGGCGCATATTAGGATGGCATGCAACTCTGCCTGAAAGATTCTGGGACTCATTCCCAGGACCTTCGAGCAATTTGGTCCAAAGATGCCGACGCCAACGCCAGAAGCCATCTTGAAGTCATCCGTATACCACCTAAGGCCTTTGACATTTAACAGGGGATAACTGTTTTCCCATGCTGAGCGATCTAGGATCAATATCTCAAATCTCTTGTCAAAGGTGAAGGTCTGTGGTAATGCGTCCGAGACCGTGGTAATCATATCCAGCTCGGGAAGGTGTTGTAATATAGACATGTGACCCACGGGTCTACATGGCATATTTGTTCCCGACTTGGGAATTCTGATTGCACTGCGTAATGTCACCTTTTTGATAAAAAGGTGCAGTGGAGTGAGTCCGATGAGTGCTTCTTGGTCTGCCGTGAGTCAGGTTGGCATAGCGCCTGTAATGCCGAGACACGATAGTCTCTGAAGGCGTTTTTTGCTCAACTTCTGTCCACCATATGGTTGACCTGTGGGTAACGATAGGTCTTACTATCGCGGTGTATAACCAATGGACTACCTTAGGTTTGAGTCCCCAGGCTTTACCGTAAGTACGTCGACAGGCCGACATGGCCTTAGTCGCTTTCATAAGTTTATTTTTCATATTGGAGTTCCAGTTGAGTCTGCGGTCTAGGTCAATACCTAGATACTTTACTTAGAAAGATTGAGGAGGCCTGTACCTTTCTCCTCTTTGTAAACGGGACTAAGATTGTCTTATTTGGGTTAATGGATAAACCCTCTCTGTCACACCAGTCAGAGACAAATTGGAACGCACTCTGCATGCGCTCACAGGCAGTGGTCTATTTAGCATCGCCCTTATCCAGTGATTAGTGGGATGATCCATACCTCTGTAGGACCACCACTTAGTTCTGCCAATTTGAAAGGCATGTCGACAGGCATTGTTTACTTGCTAGAAGCTTTCGAAGAAGTCGCATGCGTCGAGACTATGTAGAGTTAGTATACCACTTGGCCTTGTGCTGTTAAAGCCCTCAATTGTTCCCTTGCATGCTGTTAGAAACATTTTCCGATCTAAACGTCCATGTTACCACGCCAATGCCTAATTAGTTTTTTTGCCCTTTGAACGTAAAACGCTTTTGATATTAACCTTTCCCCGGAAGCGTCCCAGCTGTTTATAAGAACGACGTATCGTAGGGTACTAGAGTAGATAAGCTATTGTATAGTGTAATCTTTATCAACGAACGCCGCGTTTGTTTTAATTGATCCGCCTTCTCAAGTACTTTAGAATTTGCCCATTAGGGGTTTATAAACTTTGGACTTTATCGAACAGCAATAAACTACTAACAGTCCATTGTGCCCATTTTTGAAAGCTAACCCGAGGGGAACCTGTTAGTTGCCCGCTGAGCTGAACCATCCACATTCAATTAAGAACCTTAGCAGTTTGTTCAGCTTAATGTCTCTTGCCTCCTCTAATCCGAAAAGAAATAGTTCCTGATAGCTGCATTCACACAGCAGGTGACGAATGGATTCTATTTCCTCTTCGTCCCTACAGCTTCTGCAAAAATCGTTGTAGGGCTGGCCTAGTCTAGCTGCATGATATGATATCATGCAGTGTCCAGTGAGGGCACCGACTACCAGTCGTATATTCCCTCTACCAAGATTTAGCAGACTTTCCGTCCTTTTTTTGTCATAGACAGGCCATGTTAGCCTTGCCGTAGCGCATGTATCTAATTGACACCATCGCTTGTTGGCCTTTCCTAGTAGTTCCATCCCTTTTTCTTTGAATAGTGTGCTGAGTGGCGTTCTAGCCTCAGTTGTGATCTGCGCAGTATCTGTGCCTGATCCCAGTCTGGCTAGTTCGTCCGCCTTCTCATTTCCGGAAATATTCACATGCCCAGGTACCCAGCAGATGGTTACCTCATTGACATCCGATATTTCTTCTAGTCTCTTTACAGAGTTTTACGAGCTTGGATCTTATCAATGTTGCTTGCAGAACCTTAATGGCTGCCTGACTGTCAACATAGATTTTGATTCTCTTACCTGAGAAATTCTCCCTAAGAATCAGATCCGATCCTTTTCTGATTGCGAAGATCTCAGCCTGGAAGACGCTACAGCCGTCATCAAGTCTGTAGGAGTGACACGCTTCCTGAGATTCGAAGTAGACTCCGGCTCCTGTACCGGTATCCGTTTTGGATCCGTCGGTATAGATTGCCAGTTCCTCTTCCGTGTTTACCATACCACTGGCCCATTCCTCCCTGGAGGGAATCCTAATAGAGAATCTCCTCTCACAGCAAGAAAGTTGGGTTGTATAGTCCGTTTCGGTTGCGGACCTCAGGATAGCCCATCGATCCAGGATTGATGCGTGGCCATAAGGACATCTTTTCCAAAGACTGGATTCTTGCATCCTTAGCGCAGCCCTGGCTACAATACTTTTACAATACATGTCTAGTGGTGGAAGGTTCAGCATTGCTTCAAGGGCCGCCGTTGGTGTGGATTTCATAGATCCGGTCACCGCCAGACAGCCAGCCCTCTGAATCCTTGAAAGACTTTGAAGCTTGCATTTCTTCTCAAGTGCTTTCCACCAGACAATTGATCCATAGACTAAAATAGGTCTTACCACCGCGGTGTATAGCCAGTATACCACCTTTGGTTTAAAGCCCCATGTCCTTCCGAAAGCTACCCTGCACGAATATAGTGCCACGTAAGCTTTCTTGGTTCTTTCATTTATGTTGTCCTTCCAGCTAAGCTTGAAATCTAGAATTATTCCAAGATACCTAGCGGATTTCTTCGGAATCAGGTCGATACCATTTATACGTGGATGTGTGTACTTAGGTATTGATCTTTTTCGTGTGAAGAGGACAATCTCAGTTTTAGTTGGATCTATCCCTAGGCCCCGTTCCTTGACCCAGTTATTCACCAAAAGCAGCGCATAACTTAGTCTTTCACTGAGGACCTGAGGAAATTTCCCAGGTACCAGGATGGTAATGTCATCGGCATAGGCCGTGACGTTGAAACCCTGTGTCTCTAGGAGTTTTAGCAATTCGTCGACTACGAGGAGCCACAGGAGAGGCGATAGAACACCCCCATGTGGTGTGCCTCGGTTGACTCTCACCCTTCCATTTACTCCTCCTATCGACGAGTTTACTATACGAGTACTTAGCATTTGTTCAACCCATCTACAGATTCCCGAATTTATGTGGACCATCCGTAGGCTGGACATTATTGCCTCGGTACTGACGTTTTTGAAGGCACCCTCAACATCTAGAAAGGCCCCTAGGGCATATTCCTTAGCATTGAGTGCCTTTTGTATCGTATAGACCAACCTGTGAAGAGCAGTCTCTACCGATCTACCCTTTATGTATGCGTTGTGTGATTGTGATAAGTAGCTATCACCAATCTCATCTCTTATGTATTTGTCGATTAGTCGTTCCAATGTTTTCATAAGGAAGGAGGATAGGCTGCTAGGTATATACTCCTTTGCCGTGGCATGGTTGACCTTCCCTGACTTGGGTATAAACACCACCCTAACTTACCTCCATGCTTGTGGGACATATCCCGTCCTGAGGCACCAGTAGTATATGCGTTCTAGCCAGGGGGTAATAAGTTCCCCTGGTTCTTGCAGCATTTTCGGATATATACTCTCTATTCCCGGCGCCTTGTAGGATTCGAATGATTTTACCGCCCACCATCGCGACTAAGCGAATTGCATCTTCCTTTTAATTCAATGATTTTCCGTGACATATCGTGAGCATGGAAATGTAAAAACAAGTCGTAAACAGAATAGTGTCGTCTACCCAAGTGTACTCGTCGTCGCAGGTGGCTCACGTGAATTCGTTCTATGACGCTTCTCAGCATTCCGCGTTTGCTAATCGAGTTGTTGTTTCAATAAAGCAATTTTAATTGTTTCGATTGTTATTGAATAATTGCCAGTAATCCGGTGCTGATAAAACGCTCGTTTACAGAGCTATTAACTTGCTGTCGCATTTCCGACCGAAAAATGCTTAACAATGTCAGGGCCTAGTCGTGAGCGCAATACCAAGTGGTTGCCAACTTAACATGCACCAGACCAACACGGACGGATATCTAATTGTCTACTTATTTCCATTTGTATGCACTTCACAAGTACGTAAACCGCTGTAACCTTCGGTCGGAAGCATGCCTGCTCTGTGTGCATTTCTAAATCATTTAGATACACGACAGTGGTGTGTTGTTGGCTACGTCCGTGTCGAGTGTTGAGAAACCGAAAGCTGTTGCAAAGCCACTGGTGTTTGTTTACGTTTGAATCTTAATTAACTTAGCGCTTCATACACACACGGGCGTCGTATTGAAGTATCCAGAACTTTTCTACCTGATAATTGCCTAATCAAGAGTACAAGCAAAACAAAACAGTTACCTTCCCTTCCCTGTCCATCATTCCACTTGACTTTTTGCCTACAACACATCTAGACAAACTTGTCTCAATTTATTTATATCTTTTCGATCGACATGACGAGTAGTGCGAGTGTCGGTTAACTAATCCATATTGATTGATTGCGTATCGCACTGTGTCGATGGCAAGTTGGACGAATAGATACTTGTACATGTGGTAGAACAGTAGAACACCGAACATACCGAGTGTGCCTGAAGGAGACTTGGCAATTACTCTGTTGCTTCCATGGATAGTACTGAGCACTTGCTTGAATAAATCATAATTGATTTGGCAAGACTAGAGCGATGGTTGGAAGGGAATCTAAAAATGTCAAGTTGTTTGAGCCCATAAAACTGAGTCGAGTATATCCACTTGTGTTTATGATAACTTCAATTGCAAAGTTCGAGAACAAAGTGCAAACACACAATTGCAAAGTCATAAGGGCAACCAATTTCACAATAGTACAGTAGTACGGTTCGATTGATCAAAGCCAATGCATGCATTTCGCATTCCACGATTGTATAATTTTAAATTTTACAAAACAAATTGTGTCTAATCTAGGCAGCAGGAACCTTTTGATACCGAATCTAGAACACTTTGGGCAATTGAAATCCCAATCATTCACTTGGACTTGTCGGTAAAGTCATGGCTAGGACATTTGATTAGGTGAGTCAATTAAAGGTACCCGATCGGCACCGTTAAACACGAGAATACAAGCGGGCGAATTAGTTATTCCAAGTCATAACTCGAATATCCGTGGCATTGACGGAGTTTAATTGTAAAATATCGGATCTGCTGATGACTGAATAAGTTGCTTTATTGTCCACATAGCCGGATTCCAAAACTTTGTTCGTCAGTATGTACATAGTTAACAAGACCTTATCGTCAGATACTTACTTACTTATTTATCAGGCCTGCGATCCATGGAGGATCTGAGCCTGAGCTATAGCTGCCTTCCATCCTTGAGGGTCCCGGACACGCTGCTTCCAGTTGTCAAGACCAAGATGTCTTACATCCGCGATTACTTGGTCTTTATACCGGAGGTTCGGTCTTCCTCTTCTTCTCGAACCAGGAGGCTCGGAGTCGAAGACCCTCAGTGTAGTCGACGGATCCTTGCCTTCCGGACTACATCCACATCTTGGTACAGCTCGTAGAGTTCGCGGTTGTGTCTTTTTCTCCATTCACCTTCCTCACAGACAGGACCAAATATCCGGCGCAGAATTTTTCTTTCGAAAGAACCCAAAATCAGCTCCGCTGTCCTGCTTATCGTCCAGCTTTCGGCTCCGTACTGATAGTCTGAGCGTTTTGTAAAGCATGACTTTAGTCTTTCGAGTGAGGAGTTTTGACCCCAGTTGTTTGGACAAGCCGAAGTAGCAGCGGTTGCCAAGGGCAATTCTATGCCGGATCTCCACTGTGGTGTCATTTGTGGAGTTTACGTTTGCCCCGAGGTAGACAAACTCCTTAACTACCTCGAAATTGTAGCTGTCAATTGTTATATTTTGTCCCAGGTGGTGAGCGACGGATTGGTCGGGGGTGGTAGCCTCCTGCAAGGCCTTTGGCGTTCTTGTAAAAGGCTCGTATTTTATGTTTATCCCTAGACTCCTTGATATCCTTGAGCTGGGAGGCTGCGAAGATTCTTTTCTTTTGTCGCAGTAGTTTTTTCTCCTCCCTTCTTCTGGCTCGGTACTCTTCTTGCGCTGCCCTGGTTTTCCTCTGCAGCGCCTTTTGGTACGCCTCGTCGGTTGCTGCCTTTTTCTGCTCACACTCGCCATCATACCACGGGTTTCTTGTCGGGGGTGGTAGGTATCCTAAGGTGGTTTCGGCTACTTCCTGAATGGCTGAGCGGCAATGCAGCCACATATTATTGGCATTTGTGTTCGACGTAGGCATACCGTAGAGTCTTTCGCTCAGCTGCTCCCTGTAGACTCTGGCAACCTACGGTGTGCTCAGGCGCCCAATGTCGAACCTCCTCCTGATGGGCTGGTGCAGCTTTCTGACATTGGACAGTCGAGCTCTGAATCTTGCTGCTACGAGGAAGTGGTCAGAGTCGACATTTGCCCCTCTGAATGTTCGCAAATCCAGGATGTTTGACGAGTGCCTTGCGTTAATGAGCACATGGTCGATTTGGTTGGCGGTTCGACCGTCCGGAGATCGCCAGGTTGCTGTGTGGATTCGCTTGCGAGGGAATCTTGTGCTACTTATCACCGCATTGCAAGCTGTCGCAAAGTCAGCGAGTCGGGAGCCGTTATCTGTTGTTGTATCGTGGAGGCTGTGCTTTCCGATCACTCCGCCAAGGGTATTTTCCTTACCGATTTTGGCGTTAAAGTCCCCGAGCACGATTTTTACATCGCACTCCGGACAAGCTCCATAGGCGTTGTCCAGGAGGTCATAGAAGTCCTCCTTGATATGGTCTTCAGCCTCGTCGGTTGGGGCGTGTGCACATATAAGGCTGATGTTATAGAATCTGCCTCTGATGCGGATTACAGCCAGGCGATCACTTATAGGTTTAAAGTCGATGACCTTCGACCTTAACCGCTTTTCCCCGACAAATCCGCATCCCAGTAAGTGCAACCTTTTGTGACAGCTGTAATAAATGTCGCAATTTTTCTTCCTAATCATACCGTTTCCTATCCAGCGTATTTCCTGGACCGCAGTAATATCCGCCTTGTACTGCGTGAGGATTCCTTCTAGTTTATGAGCAGCTCCAGGAGTGTACAGGGTTCTGAAATTCCAGGAGCATACTCGCAAATCGTGTTCCTTTTTCGTCCGTTGTCGTCGTCGAGTATCCGTCCGTGTATCCGAGGCATCTTGCTCATTCATAGCTTTTAGGTTTTTTTACGTGGGCGGATTGTTAGCCCGCCGCTACGTCTACCTGCGTCCATGGTAAATTCCCACATTAACGATTGGGTAGATGGAGGGTATTCCCTAAGCGCGTATGCCCTGATGTCTGCAAGAAATCCTCAGCATTCCTCTTGTCCTTGAAAAGAATTGACTGTAGAAGACTTGTGGGAGTCATTACAAGCCATTAAACGTTTGCTAAGTATCTCTGCATACTTAGCATCAGAGAGACGCCTACTTGTGCTACATGTTGCGAGGAAGATGACAAAGCAAAACATTTTCTCTGCGGCTGTCCCGCCTTTGCTCGCGCACGGTGGTGCACCCTTGGGGCCGACGAGGTGTGGGCCAAATCTCTTAGCACTACTTCACTGAAGCTCTAGTCATGTCTGTCTGCCTGACAGTATAAGGGACCAGTATATGCGTCTGAATGCTCTAATCAATGTTACTTCTTCTTCTTCTTAGTGGGCGCTACAGTTCGGGGTGAACCTGGGCCTCAAACAACATGCCCCTCCATCTAGCATGATCTTTCGCAAGCCTTTTCCATTGCCGCACACCCAGTTGGCTGAGGTCCCCTTCCACCTGTGTGCGCCATCTTAAGGGCGGCCGTCCTCTGCTTCTTCGTCCCTCGGGGTTGGATTCAAAGACTCTCCGGGCTGGAGCTGTGGTATCCATTCGCTCTACATGGTCCAGCCATCTTAGGCGTTGAATCCGTAGACGCCTGACTAGGCTCATGTCGCTGTACAGTCCGTAAAGTTCGTGGTTGAATCTTCTCCTCCATCCCCCTACTGCGTTTATAGGCCCAAAAATTACGCGTAAAATCTTTCTCTCGAACCGACCAAGGGCCTCCTCATCCGCTTTTGATAGTGTCCATGCTTCTGCGCCGTACAACAGGACCGGGATGATAAAGATCTTATATAGAGTCAACTTTGTCGTTCGGGAGAGGGCTCTATTACTCAATTGCCTCCTGAGCCCAAAGAAACAGCGATTGGCAAAAGTGATTCTGCGTTTGATTTCGGAACTGATGTCGTTGTTCCAGGTCACTGCCGAGCCAAGGTAGACGAAGTCCTTAACTACCTCGAACTTATATCTGCCTATACAAACGTTCTGGCCAAGACGTCGGTGGTGATCGTCCTTTTTTGATGACAGCATATATTTAGTTTTGCCCTCGTTTACCGCCAGACCAACTTTCGCCGCCTCGAACTCAATACTCGCAAACGCCTCATTGACATCTCGCTGTGATCTGCCTATTATGTCAATATCGACGGCGTATGCAAGGAGTGGCGAGGATTTGAAATAGATTGTGCCTCTTGTATTGGCCAGTGATTTTTGCACAATCATTTCCAATATGATGTTGAAGAAATCACACGACAGCGCACAGCCCTGCCTAAATACTTTTTTGACATCAAAACTATCGGTAAGGTGTTCACCGATTCGGATGGAGCAGCACTGATAAGGACCTATCAGCTTATTTACAAAAGGCTTCAGACGTTCACACAAAACGGCAGAGAAGATTTTTTAGGCGATGTTAAGGAGACTTATTCCTCTATAGTTGGCGCAATCAGAGGGGTCTCCTTTCTTGTGGATCGGGCATTCGATGCTGAGACTCCATTCCTCGGGCATGCTTTCCTCTAACCATATCTTACCAGCAGCTTTATTCGACTTGAGCTTCGATATGGCAATCTTAAATTCGTCGAGGTCAGGGGAACAGAATTCTCTGCGGTCTCCGTCGATTAGAAATGGGTCATTCTGCCTGACAGCAGTATATTGACCAACATCGCCGTTATACAGTCTGCAGAAGTGGTTTTTCCATATTCTCAGCATCGACTGCGGTTCTACTACTAGGTGTCCGTTCTCATCCCTGCAGGCTTCCGTTCTGGCTTTATAACCTCGGCATGTTCCCTTTATCTGTTGATAAAACTTTCGAACGTCACGCCTGCAGTATCACCTCTCCAAATCCTCAATCGCGCGCTTCTCGTGCTCTTTCTTCTTTCTTCTAAGAAGCTTATGCTCCTCCCTTCTTTTTAACTCGTAGAGCTCACGAGCTGCTCTTGTTCTTTTACGCAGCGAGGCCTTATATGCATCCTGCTTCGCTATATGAATCCTCCTGCACTCGTCATCGAACCAGGTGTTTCTTCGTGGTGGAGCCTTGAAACCCAAAACTTCGGATGCAGAGCTTTTCAGGGCTTGTTTGCAAAGGCTCCACTGCTATTGATAGCGTGGAGGATTGATGTGTATTGGAGAGCTTAAGGGAGACGCGATCGGTAAAAGCACGAGCGGTTTCTGGCGATAGTAGCTTGCCGACGTCATAACTTTGTATTCTTACTCTACTCCGTTGCGTTCGTGATATCCGTAAGCGCATCTTGGCTACTACAAGATAGTAGTCCGAGTCGATGTTAGCCCCTCGGAAAGTTCGAACATCAAGAATAGTGGAGGAGTGTCTGACGTCGATCGCGATGTGATCAATCTGGTTGGTAGTCGATTGATCAAAAGGCCGCCAGGTGCCTTTGTGTATATCGAGGTGCGGGAAGCGCAATCAGCCTGCGTCCGTTATCGGAGGTGGTGTCGTGTAGGCTATGTTTGCCCATGACTCGTTCAAATATGCTTTCCTTAACCAGCTTAGCATTAAGGTCTCCTAGTACAATTTTGATGTCATAGCTGGGACATTGGGCATACAAAAATAAATGTGTAGTACAGCCTTAATTCGCGTTTCCTTTCCTGTACCTCATTTGGTCAGCCCTGTAATAATTACCAGGCCAATAGCCCGGTAGTTACAACCATACTATACTCAACTCAGTCTATTCGGCCCTTATCCCTGACTAGTTGCATTCCGACCCTAATCCGTTCTACCCAAGTGAAAGAATGATGCCACCTCAACGAACGGAAACCGAATTTGTCGCCAGCTAAGTGCCTTCACTTATCCGTGCACAAAAGGAATGTATTATAGTTTGCTGTGGTAAATTTCCTGTCCTCCTCTGTACACCATTCAAATGTGATAAGCCCGGGAAGCAGCAATAAAAAAAAAAAAAAAAAAAAAAAAAAACAGGAGGCTGCTCTTATACATTTCGAGATCGGAAATGTAAGAAAGTTCTGACCGACCAACCGTACTCGTATAGTTTCCAATTTAGAAACTACGACCGACGAACGAACACTACATACGAGTATGACTACCACAATATCTGTCAACCTTCATCGCCAGCTAACTCTTACCGTTCTCTCCCTTACCTTCTATCTAGATGCAAAGCACAGACGCCCGAAGAAAAGGAAAAAGTCGCCGAACTAAATAAAAACACGCTGAAGAGGAAGGCTCAACTGCATGAAATCGAACAGTCCCTACCGAGAAAGTCTGGATTCTATTTGAAAGTAAGTTTGCCTTATCTGAAACGAAATATCGCGCTATTGGAATAGTAGTTTTCCTTCCTTTTCCCCTTTATCACTTAACCGCCACCCAACAATGTATGTGTACTTCTTCCTGCCAACTGCCTTTCACAGATTATCCTTGGCGATGTAAACGTGTCAATACTAAACAGAAACGATAAAGTTCGATACAAGGACGACTACGAAAAGTTTAAATTAATCCTCAACGTAATAGGACTGATAATGGCGTTTCTTAATTTAATATTCAACTACAGGTAAGTGGGTACTGGTGGTTGTGGGAATGACGGTGCAATCAGATAATAATTGTCTCGTACAAAAGGGCTCTGGAATTAGCATTTATCTTCTTGTTGGTTTGGTACTATTGTACACTGACAATACGTGAGTCGATTCTGAAGGTGAACGGATCGAGAATTAAGGGCTGGTGGCGAGCACATCATTTCATTTCGACCGTAGCAGCTGGTGTACTGTTGGTATGGCCGCAAGGCGAACCATGGCAATTGTTCCGGACGCAGTTTATGTGTTTCAATGCGTACATAAGTGGGTAGTATTCACTCGGAAGGGGTTGACTTGAGTACGAATGAATTTTTTTTTTTTGTTATCGCATAGGCATGGTACAGTATTTACAGTTCGGCTATCAGAAGGGTTTGCTGTATCGCTTGAAAGCGTTGGGCGAACGTCATAACATGGACATCACCATCGAAGGCTTTCACTCATGGATGTGGCGTGGTTTAAGTTTCCTCATACCATTCCTTGTTACAGGTTATGTATATCAGGCCTATAATGCCTGGACATTGTATCAACTATCATTCCATCCGGATGCAACCTGGCAGGTTCCAGCGATGAGTCTTCTATTTAGCGTACTGTTTGTTGGTAACATAACAACTATTCTACTGATAATACCACAAAAACTACGCGAGCGGGCAAAGGAACGTTATCGTCTCATAAGCATGGGCAAGTCCATGAAATTGGGCAAGAAAATTACGGTAGGTTACCTGCCCCTGCGTCATCTAGGTAAAATGTTTGCAGGACCACCATTTTGTTTTGTTTTTTTTTGCAGGACGAAAACGCTAAGAGTCCTTTGCCACCTAGCGATTCAGACGACATCACTCATGATCCACTTATCGGAAACAATGTTGCCGATGCTCAAGAGACCGACAAGACAAAGTGAAGCTCAAACAAGACGGACGCATAGTGCATGTGGTCCAGTGGGGGCCTTAATGCCCTATTCACTAAATACAACTTTATTAATAATTTATTGCAGGCATAGCTTCTACATACTTACCGTTAAGTAGTTTAATTTAATTTTGTTATTCGATTTTTTGAATTCAGTGAATTGTGTTCCGTGACTGAATATCTGTTTATACATCTATCCCGGCCAGCTTAGATGGCTGCAAAGTTTTGTTTTCGATCAATTTAATTCATCATTCCCTTTTCCCGCTTGAGGACCAGGTATTCCCCACACAATCCTGTCGATACGAATGATTATTGCGCAACAACATGGATCGCACGTTCACACAAACACTATAGATAGTAACTACCAAAACAGGGATTGCATTTGCATATTTTGTTTTCGTTTTTAATGTAAGATAAGTTCGTATCTGTGTCTTTTTTTTGAGAAAAAAACAATTACGTATATGCTATATTGTACGTTGAAACTGTAGTTGTATGTACGGATGCACATATGGATGAATGTTTTCTGTATTCCACAAATCTATTGCATTTGAGAATAGAATTATACCAATAAACTGAAATTAGTTCGCTACTTTGTAGGATGATGGTTGTTTGATTGGACACTGAGAGATGGAGGTCGTGTGGTGATAGGGGCTTATGGGTAAGTACTATTCAGGGATCTTTTCCAAGCTCAACTAGCCGCTAAAGAATATATTACAGATCTGCTCTAACTAAATACAACCTCGACCTGAGAAAATCCAAGAGAGTACTTAGTTTATTACTTATGTGGCGCTACCGTGGCGAACCTCAAACAACAAGCTTCTCCAGCTGGCATGGTCTGTGGGCAGCTGTTTCCAGCGCCGCACGCTCAGTTGGTTAAGGTCTCCTTCCACCTGCGTACGCCACCGTTGATGCGGCCGTCTCTGCCGCGCCATCCCACCGGGTGGATTCGAAGGCTCTTCGGATCGGAGCTGTATTTTCCATGCGCTCTACATCGCCTAGGAGGCTTCAAAAAGGGCACCCAGGCTCTTCGAAACTGCGAAGGTAATCTTGTCACCGACCCGCAGGGAATAGTGCGTGTATTTAAGCAGCATTTCCAGCAGCTGCTTAACGAGCATGACCAAGAGAGTAGTAGGGACCGAGGAAATCCCAACTCCAGCCGCTGAAGTAGTCCTCCCACCCAGCAACGAACAAGTCGGCACAGCTAATCAGAAGCTGAAGAACAACAAGGCCGCAGGCACAGATGGCTTGCCATCAGAGCTCTTCAAGGCTGGCGGCGATGTTCTGGTAGGGAGCATGCACCAGATCATCTGCAGAATTTGGGAAGATGAAGGCATGCCCGACGACTGGAATACCAGCTCTATATGCCCCATCCACAAAAAAAGCAATTCTACCTCTTGCAAGAACTATAGAGGTATATCCCTGCTCAATGTCGCATACAAGATCTTGTCCAGCGTCTAAAGCCATTTTGCACCGCACTAATCGGCAGCCACCAGTGCGGCTTCCGGCCCGGCAAATCGACTATAGACCAAATGTTCACACTTCGACGAATCCTGGAAAAGACCAACGAGTTTGGAATCGATACACACCATCTTTTCATCGATTTCAAAGCCGCACACGACAGCATTCATCGTGAAGGACTGTTTGGTGCGATGGCCGAATTCGGGATCCCGGGAAAACTGATCCAGTTGTGACGCGCCACGCTAAAAAACACGCGATGCAACGTGCAATATGCACCGGATTTCGGCACGGAGATGCGCTGTCATGTGATTTCTTCAACCTGGTGCTGGAGCAGATAGTGCGACGGGCAGACGTCAACAGGGAAGGCACTATCTTCTACAAGTCCGTTCAGCTGCTAGGATACGCGGATGCTATCGGCATCATCGCGTGATGAAGACGAGTTCCTTGACCACTTCAAAGTTATATCCGCCCATGGTGACGTTCTGGTCAATACGTCGGTGTTGTCCGTCTCGTTTAGATGAAAGCAGATATTTGGTTTTACCCTCATTAACCTTGAAACCCATCTTATCCGCTTCTACCTCAATGCTTACAATGGCCTCATTGACGTCTCGCTGTATCCGTCCAATTACGTCAATGTCATTGGCGTACGCAAGCAATTGCGTAGACTTGAAATAAATCGTACCTCTTGTGTTGGCCAGTGACTCTTGCACGATCTTTTCAAGCAAGATGTTGAAAAAGTTGCATGACAGCGCGTCACCTTGCCTAAATCCTTTTTTAACATCAAAGGTCTCGGTTTGCTCATTACCGACCTTAATGGAGCAGCGAGAATTCTCCATTGTCATCCTGCACAGTGACGAGTCTGGCAGGAATGTTAAAACATGACAAGGCTCTGTATAGCTCGTCTCTATAAACACTGTCATACGCGGCTTTAAAGTCGAAAAAACAAAAATGGTGCGTGTCCGCCTAGAATTCAGGGGTCTTCTCCAAGATCTGCCGTATTGTAAATATTTGGTCTATCGTGGATTTTCCTGGCCTGAAACCACACTGGTAAGAACCTATCAGATTGTCCACAAGAGGTTTCAGGCGTTCACACAATACGGCAGAGAAGATCTTATATGCGATGTTAAGGAAAGGAGACTTATTCCCTTATAGTTGGCGCAGTTATAGGGGTCTCCTTTCTCATGGACCGGGCAAACGAGGCATGCTTTCCTCCGACCATATCTCACAAATGAGATGGTGCATGCGCTTTACCAGCTCATCTCCAGCCGCCTTAAGGAGCTCAGCAGACAGGCCGTCTGCGCCCACGGCTTTATTAGACTTAAGTCTTGTTATCACTATTTTGATTTCGTCTCGGTCGGGTGGACGGAATTCTCTTACATCGTCGTCCATTACGAATGACTCGTTCTGCCTGGCAGCGATATCTTGTCTATCATCGCCGTTATACAGTCTGCAGAAGTTGTGTTTCCAAATCCTCAGCATCAACTGTGACTCTACTACCAGTTCTCCATTTTTCTCCCTGCAGGTCGCCGCTCCGGCTTTATAGCCATAGCATGTTCGTTTTACCTTATTGTAAAACTTCCGGGTGTCATTCCTGCGGAAGCATCTCTCCATCTCCTCGATCTCACGTTTTCGGTGTTCTCTCTTCTTTTTTTCTGAGAAACGTGTGTTCCTCTCTTCTCTTCTGCTCATAGATTTCGCGAGCAGCTCTCGTCCTTCGTTGCAGCATGGCCTTATATGCCTCTCGTTTTGCTGCATGGGCTTGTTCGCATTGTTCATCGAACCAGGGGTTTCTAGGTGGTGGCTGTTTGAAACCCAGCACCTGTGAGGTAGCATCTCTGACGGCGCTCTGGCAATGTGCCCATTCCTGCTCTATTGTTTGTGCTGCTGTGGGCGGATTTTGAGAGAGCTTGGAGGAGAGACGTTCGGCAAAGATTCTGGTAGTCTCTTGCGATTATAGCTTTCCGACGTCAAACTTACATTGTCCTACTCAACTCCTAAGCATTCTTGATATCCTCATTCGTACCTTGGCTACAACAAGGCAGTGGTCCGAGTCGATGTTGGCTCCTCGGAAGGTACGTACGTCGAGAATACTGGAGGAGTGTCTGTCGTCGATCGCAGTATGATCAATCTGGTTGGTGGTCGATTGATCAAAGAACCGCCAGGTACCCTTGTGGATGTTGTGATGGGGGAATCGTGTGCTTGCTACAAGGAGATTACACCCAGTTTGGAAATCGATTAGCCTAAGTCCGTTGTCGGATGTGGTGTTATGGAGGCTATGCTTTCCTATGATCGACTCAAATATGTCCTCTTTACCCAGTTTAGCATTAAAATCTCCTAGAACTATTTTTGTGTCGTAGCTGGGGCATTGGGCATCGTCCTTTTCTTCCGTTGGGGTATGAGCACGTATTGAGCTAATATTTCCCAATTTAGCTTTAATGCGGATTGTTATGAGGCGTTCGCTTACATCCCGAAAGCTTAAGACTTTTTGTCGGAGTCTTCCTCGAATAACGAATCCGCACCCGAATAAGCGCTGTTTGTTCTCCTTGTAGCAGTTCCCGCAGTAGATGTCGCAGTTTTTCATCGCACTTGGAGTGCAGTTTTATCTGATTTATAGCAGTTGAGGAATTGCTCCAATTGATCGCCTGCACCCGGTCTGTTAAGGGACCTCACATTCCAGGTGCAGACTCACAAGTTCTTTAGTCGTTTACAGGGGTCGTCAGCTTTGTATCGATCTGTATCCGAAGCTTGGGGTTGTTTCGGAACAGGGCCAGGTTCCTCTTTCCCCAGGAACAAGGGGTTGGGTCGCTGCACGTTATGGTTCACTACCTGGCGGGTGCCATGGTAGCTATCCAGGGGAGGCCACGCGGAGGCTGTGTGTCAACTTGGATTGAGCATGGACAGAGATCGAAGCTGGCGTTTGCCACGTTAAACGTGATCAACTTCTTTGCTCTGTTTGCTCGCTCTCTCCCCCCTGACATCTACGGATACAACGTCTAAAATAACCGAGTCATGTAGAGCAAATGGACACCGCAGCTCCAGCTCAAAGAGTCTTCGAATCCAACGCCGAGGTACGACGCAGCAGAAGACGGCCACATCTAAGGTGGCGCACGCAGGAAAGGGACCTCAACTAACTGGGCGTGCGGCACTGGAAACAGCTGGTAAAATATCGTGCCGGTTGGAGACGCATTTTGGTTGAGGGCTAGGCTCAACCCGGGCTGATGCCTTACCTAAATAAGTAATGCTATACCTAAGAATAGTTGTAAGACCGTTTACATGGCTATATCCTCTCGTGATTACCCAAGTCTGCCTGTATGGACAATAATTTGAGATCCCTTAAGCTACAAGAAATTCAATCACCCAAAATACTGTTTTAGAGAATCAAATTCCTACCATAATAGGGCCTTTGCATATTGCTTGGCTTCAATTCCGTACAGAAATGGAAAGTGTATTATAAAATAGAGGACTTCCCCCGACAAATGTAAAGTTAACTTTAGACATTATTTCCCCCAGGAAACAAGTAATCACCCTTGCCATAGCACTTATGAAAGGATTTCAATTCTTAATGGAGCACAAAACCTCTAAGAGCATACCAAAGCATTCCGCTCTCATGCGGGAATGTGTACCTTCAAATCCATTATTATTTTCTTCTACCAACAATTCCTACTTCTGAGCGACCACAACATTTCAGTAGACAATCACCTTCGTCGTAATATCAACACCAACCCTGTAACTACTGCACAACACCTTGACACATGTATAGAAACGGCCTTACAGAAATTCCTCGCCTTGTCGTCGTACAAAGAGTTGAGTAGGCATTGGCTCTTATTTTTCATTCTAAATTGAATGCTGAGCCGTCGACTTAATGAAAGGCCAACTTTGGCTAACTGACAAAGTTTTGTCCCTTTTTTGAGGAACTAAACAGGACGAGTGTTCTCAATTGTTTTCGAATTCCTTCGAGCGCACAATAGCCCGACGACGACGATGGGAGGTACTAAATGACTTTTGATAAAGTAATGAAAGCCTGTCGTCGTCGTCGTCCTTGTCGTTGAATGGTTATTTGTAAAACGTTAATACTACGTACAATACCACGACCAAAAAGAAAATGGTATTTGCGTTTTAACGTTAAATTTCATTATAAAACACCCATGAAGGACAGGTTTCATTTAGGACCTGTCCGCAATACCACTACACTATCGGCAAGTACATTCTCAGACTCAGACTCACACCCAGATACCACGTCGCACCATTTAATAATTATTTGCGAGGATCAGAACACGTTTCGGGCAACTTGTGGCATTAAGGTTGAATCCGAAACGAAGAAGGAAGAGTGCTTGCAGGCTAATTTTATGACTTGCAAACTACGAGTAGAATAGAACCATGTGTTTGGCCACATACTCCTGCCACCGGATGTTCTTGGTGACGATATGTGAATTGTGAAGTGAGCAGAGTATTTGGCTCTGTTGTCGTTTTCTTATTTGCAGAGCGATGCTGGAGGACGCTCATTCGACGGATGTAAGCAAGAGGTAATAGATGGGTAGGTAGGTTGTTTCAATTTCCCGGCGGCGTGATTTCCTTCCTTATCAGCGTGACGTCGCCAGGAGGAAACGCGCCAGCTACTTTTCATTTCTGTTTTCGTTTTGTGTCAATTGAAATTTACTCGCGCCTTTCCCTACCCGGGCTGGCAACGCAGTTTACATGGAATTCACCTCCTTCGACGAGAATGCTCCTTTTTTCCGAGCAGGAATTTTTACATCATCCAAGGAATGTGTATTCAGACAACGTGAAGCTCTTCCTTTTTTTTTCGTTCTTTCCCGATGTTGACTCGGCATTCTCCCGGCTATGGCTTGGGAGTTGTTGGAGAGCACGATTTTAATAAAGAGAAAGAAATATGATACAAAAAAAAAAAAAAAAAAGAAGTGGGCCACTTCTGAAGAAATAAACTCTGCGATGGTATGACGGTAATAAAGCGTATCCCTGCCGTGGCGTGGTGTGGCGTGGCGTAGTGTGGTATTTGCTTTTTACTATGCCCGCCACCCGACTGAATGTCGTAACTTAATTTGGCTTCCGTCGTTTTATTTCACGTATTGGGTAATTTCTACGCGCACTCTGCAGCCATCTAACTCCGTTTACCTACTCTCGGATAGCTACCCTTGGCGGGGTGCGAAAAGAACAAATGGGCGCGTTACATTATGTAGATACAAAACAAAAACATAAATTCAAATAAAAAAAAAGATATGAAAAACCAGGAAAATTACATTTTCGCGGCTCTATTCAGGAAGGTGAGAATGAATTGCCTGGGAAGGGGGATTGTCTAAGTGAGAACGTTTGGGATTGGATACGTGCATGTCGTACATAAGCGATTCTACAACAGTTTAAACCTTTTCAATATACATGTAGATATTTATGTTATATTAGCGTCTCTGCGCCTTTGGTGTGCAGACTATCGAAGGGCATCAAGTCCACTGCCTCAATCACAAATCCGGTGCAGCACAGCAATGTCGAGATACACAAGATCGCCTTAGTTTTGCTGTCTGTTGCATCATTCTGGTCAAGTAATTGTATCGGCAAAAGGCATTTTATAGGTGACGTTCATAAGGTTCACCACTGGCACGGTCAAAAAGGAAATTTCATTAATCGGAGATGAACTCCTACTTGTTCCCCTACTTTGACTCAATAAAATATCACAAAAGACAATCAATCGTTCATCGAATCCCGGTTTCGATATCGTTATTTCTGTGGAATCCCATTTACCTATGTCGGGTGAACGGCAGTCCAGGTAGGTAGGTAGGTAAGGTCGTAGCCTTCCCAGAGTTGAGAAGAATGCACATAGGCCAGGGAGGCCCGTTGTGCAGCTACGAGGGGGTTTTACCCCCCTATTCGTGGAACCGTTTTGTGCTTCTTAAGAAGTTAAGAAGATCAAGTAACCCTACTTTCTGAACATCTGTCAGACCGTTAAGGAAGTAAGAGCCAAGGTAACGATTTCTGAAATTGCAGAGAGCTGGACAGGCGCAGAGAAGGTGGTGAAGGGATTCGACCTCCTCCTCGTCCTGACAGCTTCTCCAGAAATCATTCGGAACTATTCCTAGTTTTTGTGCGTGACTGCCAATGAGGCAGTGTCCTGTGATGACACCGATGACCTTGTAGATGTCAGTTCTTTTTAGGGAGATTATACTCCTTGTGCGTTGACTGTCAAGCCGAGGCCAGATTTGCCTGGTGATGACGCAGGTATGTCCCTGGGTCCATCTCAGGTTCGTCTCGGCCCTGGCGAGATTGGCTTGATTAGGTTTAATGGTTGCAAGGGGTACTCCCTCACAAGCCACGATTGATTGTAGCGTCGTTCCTAGTTTGGCGAGTGTGTCGGCTTTTTCATTACCTGTAATGTCGCTGTGTCCCGGGACCCAAATAAGCTGTATGTTGAACTGTTCTGCCATCTCGTTAAGAGATCGGCGACAGTCAGACTAGATTTTGATGTGTACACATAGGACTCCAACGACTTTAAGGCTGCTTGACTGTCTGTGAGAATGCGAATATCCGTGGTGGATATTACGTTCCTCTTCAGCCAAGACAAGGCCTCTTTTATTACCAACAGTTCCGCCTGGAAAACGCTGCAGTGATCTGGTAATTTTAGAGCTTTATGCAGCTTAAGTTGTTTGCAGAATACTCCACTGCCCACCCCGTCCTTGGTTTTAGACCCGTCAGTGTAAAAATTCACGCAGTTTCTGCGGGGTTGAGTTTGGTGAGTCCAGTTTTGTCTGTCCGGGTAAATCATCGTAAAGTTTTTTTCCAAGACTGTGGTGGGTTCTGGGTGGTCCAAGTTTTCTGCCATAGTTATCCTGTTTTGCAGGGTGGAGGAGTGGTCAGTGACATAGCTCGTCCATTTCGAGTTGGCTCTTAGTTTTATGGCCGTGTGTGTGGCAATTTGCTTGCCGAAAATATCGAGTGGTGTAAGGTCGAGTATCAAGTTAAGCGCAACCGTTGTTGTGGACCTGTGGGCCCCACATGCACATACATGCCATCCTTTGTACCTTCTCGAGTTGTTTGTGGTAGCACTGGTGTCGTTGCTGCTTGTCACTATCGAGCCAAGGTAGACGAAGTCCTTGACTACTTCAAGAATATAGCTGCCGAAGGTGACGTACTGACCAAGACGTCGGTGATGACGGCATATATTTGGTCTTGTTCCCATTTACCCTTAGACCCACTTTAGCCGCTTCTGCTTCAATGCTTGCGAACGCGTCATTGACGTCTCCTTTTGTCCGTCCAACGTCATCTGCGTAGGCAAGCAATTGTGTGGACTTATAGTAGATCGTACTTCTTGTATTGGTCGTAGAGTCCCGCACGATATTTTCAAGAATAATGTTAAAGAAATCACATGACAGTGCGTCACCCTGTCTAAAACCGTTTTTAACATCAAATCGGTCGGATAGTTCACCTCCGACCTTAATGAAGCAGCGAAAGTTCTCCATAGTCATCCTGCACAGTCTGACGAGTTCTGCAGAATGTTAAAACATTGCATGGCTCTGTATAGCTCGTCTCTATAAACACTGTCATACGCGGCTTTAATGTCGACGAAAAGATGGTGCCTGTCGACCAGGAATTCATGGGTCTTCTCCAAAATCTGCCGTAGTGTACCGATTTGGTCTATCGTGAAATTTCCTGGCCTGAAACCACACTTGTTTGAACTTATGAGATTGTCCCCGAACGGTTTTAGGCGCTTACACAGTACGGCAGAGAGGATCGTTGTCGCAGTCGTAGGGGTCTCCTTTCTTATGGACCGGGCAAACGATGTTGAGATTGCATTCATCGGGCATGCATTCTTCCGACCATATCTTGCAGATGAGTTGGTGCATGTTCCTAACCAGCTCATCGCCAGCCGCTTTAATCAGTTCCGCGGGACGTCCGCCTGCTCCAGCAGCTTTATAAGACTTAAGTTTCGATATCGCTATCTTAACATCGTCTAGGTCGGGTGGACGGGATTCTCTTTCGTCTTCGTCCATTGTGAATGGTTCGCTCTGCCTGACGGCGGCATTTTGACTATCATCGCCGTTATACAGTTTGCAGAAGTGGTCCTTTCACAATCTCAGCATCGACTGTGACTCCACTACTAGTTGTCCGTGCTCATCCCTGCATGCTTCTGCTCTGGCTTTATAGCCTTGGCATGTTCGTTTTACTTCTTGGTAGAACTTTCGAACATCGTTCCTGCCGTAACATCTCTCCATCTCCTCGATCTCGCGCTTCTCTTGCTCCTCCTTTTTCCTTCTCAGAAGCGCATGCTCCTCCCTCCTTTTCTGTTCATAGAGCTCGCGGGCAGCTCTCGTCCGTCGATGCAATGTAGTCATGCATTCTGTTTCTCTACAGGGGCCTGTCTGCACTCGTCATCAAACCAAGGCTTTTGTCGACGGTGGTGGCTCGAAACCGAGTACATCTGAGACGGCCTCTCTGATGGCGTTCTGACAACGACTCCATTGCTGTTCTATGGTTTCTGCATATTGCATCGGGACTTGATCGGCGAAGTTCCTGGCGGTCTCCTGCGATTGCAGCTTTCCGACGTTAAATATTAGCGTTCTTACTCAACTTCGTTCATTCCGAGAAATTCGCATTCGTACCTTGGCTGCTCCTCCAAAGGTTTGGACATCTAGGATGCTGGAGGAGTGTCTGCCGTCGATCGCAATATGATTAATTTGATTGGTTGTCGATTGATCGCAGGACCGCCAGGTCCCCTTATGCATGTTGAGGTGTGGGAATCGTATACTTGCTACTACTAGATAATGTCCCGCCATAAAGTCACTAGCCTTAGTCCGTTTTCTGACGTGGTGTTGTGTAGGCTGTGCTTTCCAATGACCCGTTCAAAGATAGCTTCCTTACCCAGCTTCGCATTGAAATCTCCTAGAACGATTTTGGTGTCATAGCTGGGAGATTGGGCATATGTTCTCCCTAGGGGGTCATAGAAATCGTCTTTATGTCGGTCATCTTTCTCCTCTGTGGGGGCGTGGACACATAAGAGGCTTAAATTGCCGAGAATGGCCTTGATGCGGATAGTTATGAGGCGTTCGCTTACATACTGGAAGCGTAAGACTTTTTTCCTGAGTCTGCCTCGAATAACAAATCCGCGTCCGAATAAGCGTTGTTTATTTTCTCTGTAGCAGTTTCCGTAGTAGATATTATACAGTATGTCATCCCCTTATAGCAGTCCAAAGAGTTGACCAGTTGTCCGGCTGCACCTGGTCTGTTGAGGGACCTAACGTTCCAGGTGCAGATCCGGAATTCGTTCCCTTTTTGACGTTTGCGGAGGTCGTCAACATGTAGCCCGTCCGTATCCCTGAACAAGTGTTTGTTTAAGCGATAGGCATGTTAACCCTATGCGAAATCCCCAACCTGGAGGACCATGTTCCTCTTTACCCAGGAACAAGAGTTCGTGTCGCTGCACAGATGTGCCAGTATAACTATCCAGGGGAGGCCACGCGGAGGCTGTGACAGGGACAGAGATGGAAGCTGGCGTTTGCAAGGTTAAACGCGATCAACTTCTTTGCTCTGTGTGCTCACTCCCTTCTCCCCTGACTACTGATATCGCTAGAGAAAAACTCGCCTCAGACGAAACCTGCGACTGACTATCGCAGTTTTTCTTCAGTACGAACAAAGGCTTCTATGGGAGAGACATAATGGAATAACCTTCAAAATGGCAACAAATAGTCGACCGAAACTTATTTAACTTAAATCGGATCATTCTAGCTATGCCAAAGAAAGCCTTTCATTTCGTCCAAAAATAATGGATCTCTTTTGATTACACGTATTTTTATTTTCAAGTGTTCTAGTTTCTCCTTTAAAATCTTAAAACCTTCGGTCCATTTTGCATATCCTTTGTACGTTTTTCGACTACCTCATATTTTACAATCCTTAATGCCAAACGTTTACTTGCAAAACGTCCTTGTCTCCGATAGCAGACGGTAACCCCATTCTTCTCACGTCGTTATTCTTGAAATGTACACACATTTGCTCCTCATACTCTCACGTTATTCCACAAAAAGAGGGCATAAAACCCCGGTGAAGCTGGTCTCCTCCACGACGACCGAGATGACACTCCATACCAGCACGTCGATAATGTGCATGTAATAACAACAATAAGGATTTTGATTCAAATTCCTCGAAGGCTATTATCGGCGGAAATGTGTTTGCTTGTGTTACACATCGAAGCTAAATGGCATTGCGACAGGACATTATCTGGGGATGGCCACGTATGTATTAGTAATAATTTTACATTGAAATGTATGGTCCCTATAGGATAATGGTTACCAGATCGGCGATGAACTTTATCCTTTCGGATATTTAATTCAACAACGCATCCAGATTGATTTGTTGGGGCAATTTGAGTACTATAAAGGAACAAGGACACTGTGTCATCTGGCGATCCCCAATGGGACATTTGTCGAGCACGAGAGATTATTTATCGGACCCTAATGGTAAAGCCCAGAAATAATAAAAATCCTGTTGCCTGTCACCGTAGATAACTTGGTTCGTTTATTTGTCCTGTCCGTAAGTCCATGCCATAATGTCCAGAAACGTCTGTCTGCGTTTTGAGTCATAAAATTACAAGCATCGTAAAAGACTGCTCGGAATGAATGCAAAGCTTATTCATATCCCTTCATATGACCATGAGTGTGTCCGTACCCTATCCAGCTCTACCTAGCGTGACATACATCAAGAGTATTCCAATGGATCCTATTTGAGAAATGCTATCCACTTGTGAATTTATTACTGCCTAAGTGGCCAATCATGAATCAGCAAATATGGTGGCAGTGCCATGATGGTTGCGGCTTCCGGGCAGGCCATGCGGCCACTAAACGACGGGTTGACGTAGTTAAATGCGAGCAAGTGGGAAGTACTGCTTTCCGTAGATGGCAAATTGAAGATGTTGGATGATCATTTGTCCTGGATAATTTCTGTGAGTAATGGCTCCCGGCCCGAAGACTAAACTAATGTTTTCCTATCAACTGTGGATAATATTTATTTATACATCACCGTTATACGCATAATAAGTGATTAATTAGCGTTTTTTCTCGGTAATAGAAATGGCTGGAAGCATCCTGGTAGGTACGAGATGGGAGTGATTGAAGTGGATTGCTAAAGTGAAATACAATCTTGGAGAGGAAATGATAACTGGGGAATATGAATAATATCACGCATAATGGATTCATAACAATTGGGTAAGTGCTCGGGGCTTCTCGATGAAGGGCAGTGGGAGTCTTTCTATGTAGGAAGTTATCTTAGTGTGTCTAAAGGGAATTTGACGGATAATGTTTAAGATATTTATGGAAACATGGATTTATTTCACTACATTAAGTAGAGGGTGTCTTAGATACTCGTTATAGCATAGATCTTAAATGGAAATTCAATACGTGTGTTCTGGAACGAAGGAAATCAACTATTAGGAGGGATGACAGTGGGATTAGTAATTGTAGTTAAAAGAATTTGAGCCTTTAGTATTAAGAGCGCCGTGGCGCAATGGTTAGTGTGTTGGACTCTGATGCACGATGAGCGAGTTCGGATCCGGATAACACCAACGCTATGGAATGTTTATTTCGCGGCGTCTCTCCTCGGCGGGATGCTGGCAATATACATTCTTTCTTTCTGTCAGCTCATGCTTAGCGACTGTCCGCCTCAAAGCACGTTCTTTTCACGAGGAGGAAAAATATTGACATGACTTAGCCGGTACTAAAAGGCACTCCCGTCTCCCATAGTAAGTCCCTTATTCCACGGCGCGTCTCCTTGACTTGCAGGTCTCGGTGATTTCCTTTTGGACTAATATTCCGAGCAGCAAGAGTTATTCCATGGAGCTTTTTTTCATTTCGCAGCAGCGTGCATTTTTTTTTTTTTTTTTTGACATCTCGTTTCACATATCATTATCGTTAGCCTGTGGTGAAATTTGAAAAGTAAGAATGGTATCCAAACGTACACTTTCAAATCTGAAATGCGGGGTTCACACCATACGATTTGTCTGTACGATTTGCTTGATGACCTTGCTTGATGGGCCAAATCGTGAGTGTTAACGGTCGTACGACATGTCGTCAAATTTGTCGTTTAGAAGTTCAAATATTTTAACTTTTTGGCTTGCTTGATCGACTTATCGTAAGGTGTGAACAGTTGTCGTACAACTTCAGAGCATTTTTTCACTTTTGCTTGTGCGTTCAGAGAATCAACACCAACTTTGAGCGGAATGAACGATATGAATGATATGATTTCAAACAAAGAAAAAATAATTTTGATTTGATTTTTTCATATGAGGAATTATTTTTCTCAGTAACTCGTCATACGTTACTATCAATTCGCAAATAATTACGGAAATCCTCTGGAAAATTTTCGTGAAATTCTCTCAACAGTTACCATTGAGAAATTATGTGTTACGTTTTCCGGCCCATGGTTTAATCCACATTCGCTTTTTTTCATCATTTTCGAGTATTTCATCAGTATAATCATCCCTGTAACCAAAGCATGCGCCGCCATGTTAATACTTCGAAATTTCTATCTCAAGTGAAGTCGGTTAAGCAAGTTGTATGGTGTGAACGCTAGGCATTATTTGTCGTCAAGCAAATCGTACAGACAAATCGTATAGTGTGAACCCCACTAAACAGGAGTGAAGCGACATCGCCAAACAAAGAAAAGGAGATAAGGAAATGTCAAAAAGCCGCACGAAGTAGCTACCCACGCGTTACTGTGCCAGTGTATTTCTGTTTCAATGACCATCTCTTCGTACTTATTTCAATCTGTACTAAAAACGCGCCGTGGAATAAGGGACTAAGCAGCCGCAAGAAAAGGGAAACAATCACCATCAGGGTAGGCGATCAGAATATAACGTCGAAACCGTTTATAAGATACTTAGGTGTGATGATTGACTCTAGGCTCAGCTACAAGGAACACCTTGAAATAAAGTGCAATAAAGCAGCTCAGGTATGTGCTGCCTTAGCCAGAATAATGACAAATATCGGAGGACCCAGGCAGCAAATAAGACTAGTTTTGTCAAGAGTGGCGCAGTCAATAATTATGTACGCAGCAACAATATGGGCAAAGGCGATGAAAATTAAGTCCCACGCAAGAAGAGTGAATTCCACCAACCGACTATCCGCACTAAGAGTGTGCAGCGCTTTTCGGACGGTATCGGATGATGCTATATGTGTAATTGCTGGAATGCTACCAGCCGATATCTTGGCCATCGAGTTGCAAAGGTCCTACGACGCCAAAATTCAGGAACCCCTTGCCTCAGGCAGAGATATTAAACTGGAAGAAAGACGGCGTAGCATTGAAATACGGCAGGAGAGATGAATCAGTCAACAAAGGGAAGATGGACCCATCGGCTTATACCGGATATACAAAGTTGGATAAACCGGCATCACGGAGAAGTAGATTTTTATCTCACCCAGTTCCTAACCGGACATGGCTGCTTCCGAGCCTATCTTTACAGGTTTGGCCTTGATGAATCTCCTATCTGTGCAAACTGTGGAGAGGCTAGAGAAGATGCAGAACACGTATTTTTTCAATGCTCACATTTCGAGGCAGAAAATAAATATCTTGAAGACAAAATTGGAGAAACGCCGACTCCCGAGAACATCATAAGGCATATGCTGTCATCGAGAGAAATATGGGACGCTGTGAAACAAACCGCAGCGAGAATCATGAAGGAGCTCCAGCGTCTGGAGAGAAACAGGGAGAGCAACCAAAACCAAACGGCAGCTCCCTTGGAACAGGAAACTCCAAGTAGAGAAAGAAGGGCATAAAGTGCAAACCAGCCCCGCGAAGTAATACCTAACGGCAGTCCCGCGGGGAGAGTGGTTGAAGGGTGCAGGGTGTGGTTTAGTACGTAGGCGTATTCCTGGCATTGATTATTCAGGCTTGCGAATCGCACATGGCAGTAGCCCGGGCTACTGGTATCTTTTGAAGATTCCACATCCGTTTGGCGCAACCAAAAAAAAAAAAAACAAAAAAAAACCCGGTATCCAAGGAAGCTAAGTACCTGGGAGTCATTTTACAGAGCAAGATTCTTTGGTCAAAGTATGTTGAGTCAAAAACCACCAAAGACCAAAGCGCTGTCAGCTTTCTTGCAATGCAAAGGACCTTTTTCGCAAAACATGAGGCTTATCACCGGCAAGGGTCCTCTCAACCTACACGACAATGATAATCTCATATGCATCGATTGTGCGGTGGAACAGACTAACACGCAAACACGTCGTAGACTCTATCACTCCAAAAAACCGTTTGTCTCAGCTGTACAGGGGCTTTCGCCAGCACGGCGGCGGCCGCTGCTCTAGACGCTATGATAAGCCTTCCATCCCTTCATATATTTATCAGAGAGTACACTCCGAAAGCCATGTCTCGTCTCGAGAGAAATGGTTTTTGGAAATAACTGTATGCTTGCTCAAGAAATGTCCTGCGACCCCTGTCTCATTGACATGCCTTTTGATGCATTGACACCAGTTATCCTACTGCGCTGTAATTTCACAGTCAAGTTTCCATTGCGGCAGAACTGGCTCTAGCTGGATACTGAACCTGGAAAGGATAATCTTCGCATTTCCACGGATAGCTCCAGGTCTGGACGGGGGTCCGGAGCTGGGGTCTTTTTGAGCGCGAAATACTGCATCACTCGTTAGGAAAATATGCGTCTGTCTTTCAATCAATCCTAACGGTTATGCACCACGTTGTGAAGCACAAGTGGAAGGGAAGAAGGATACGCGTCTGCAGTGACAGCGAAGCTGCACTCAAAGCTATATCCAACCCTTCAACTAGCTCAAAGTTAGTGCATGAACTAATGACCTTCTTGAAAAGAGTCGGTAGACCACATCCACTAAGGCCTGTATGGATTCCAGGTCACTTTGGGATCCCAGGAAATGAGATCTCTGATGAACTTGCCAGAATGGGGTCCTGGAAAGTTTCTCAGGACCTGAACCCGCTCTAGGTCTACCTGCGTCCACGGTAAATTACTACATTAACGATTGTGTGTTTAATGCACACAACCATAGATGGAGGGATGATTCGGGATGCAGAATGGCAAAGCGTGTGTGCCCTGATATTTGCAAGAAATCCGCACTACTCCTCTTGTCCTTAAGGAGAATTGACCGCAGAAGACTTACAGTTTTGCTATGCATCTCTGCATGCTTGGCATCAGTGAGATGCTTACTTGTGCTGCATGTTGCGAGTAGGAGGACACAGCGGAACATTTTCCATGCGACTGTCCCGCCTTTGGTTGCGCACGGTGGCGCACCCTTGGGTCGACGTGGTGTGTGCCGAATCCCTTAGCTCTACATCACTGAAGTTCCTACTACATTTTCTCCGGAAAACGGGGTAAATACATTAATATAGGGTGCCTACCTGGAGTACAATGGATCAGTATTTACGTCTGAGTACTCCAACAGATGGCAGAAGCCTCCAAAAAAAAGATATCGGACTCGAAACACGGGAGTGGGCGAGGAGCTTAATGCTGAGCAGCTACTTCTCCGAACGGAAAGAGCTATGCTTCGATGGTTTGGTCACCTGAGACGAATGTCCCCATCATCACGACTTCCGAAGCGTGCCTTGAATACCATCAGGTAGGCGACCGCTTGGCAGACCCAGTACGAGGTGATTGGACTAAATCCAAAAGCTCGTGTGGTTCTGCTTTGGCATAGCGCCTGATGAGTTAGAGTCGATGGCGGAGGATCGAGTAGCCTGGAGAAACCGCGTGCGCACATTGCCTCCGTGACCTCTTTAGTGGAATATGGGGAACCCCGTAAATAATGATGATGATGACGGCCGATGTAATACCAGAGCTCAATCACCCATGTTTTGTGTGATTTATTTTTTCACACAGGTGAAAGGGACCTACAGTTTAATGCCGATTCCGAACGGCGGGAGTCGAAAAGCTTTTTCATGGCAAGTTTACAAGGGGGGTTTCGCCAGTACTCCGCCGAGGAGGAACGTCGCGAAATAAACATTCCATGGCCTTTGTGTTATAGGGATTCGAACTCGCTCATCGTTCGCCAGAGTCCAATACACTATCCACTGCGCCACGGTGCCCTCACATGCTACAGGCTAGCCGAAACTTGCCGGAGCTGGCCGAAACTTGTCGGAGTTATCCAAAGGTGGCCGAAACTAACCGGAGCTATCCGGAGCTAGCCGGAACTAGCCGAAGCTAGCCAAACCTACCCGGAGCTAGCCGAAAAAAAGCCGAAGGTAGCCGGAGCTAGGCGGAACTAGCCGGAGTTAGCCGGAACAACCTGGAGGTAGCCGGAGTTACCAGGAGGTAGCCGGAGCTACCTGGAGGTAGACGGATGTAGCTGGAGGTAGCTGGAGCTAGCCGGTGCGGAGCGGGCTGGAGCTAACCGAAGCTAGCTGGAGCTAGCCGGATCTAGCTGGAACTAGCGGGGGGTAGACGGAGCTAGCCGCAGCTAGTAGGAGCTAGCCGAAACTAGCCGATACTAGTCGGCACTAGCCGAAACTAGCCGTAACTAGCCGAAGTCATCCGGAGCTAGCTGGTGCTATCCGGAGCTAGCCGAAGCGGGCCGGAGCTAGCCGAAGCGCGCCGGAGCAAGCAAGCGCTAGCTGGAGCTAGCCGGACATAGCCGGAGGTTACCGGGGCTAGCCTATGGTGGCCTGTAGCCACCTAAGATAACGTGGAACGCTGTCGAGCTACCGGCCACCTATGGTGGTCTGGTAAGATATCGAGCTGCCGGCTACCTATGGTGGCCTGCAAAACTGTCTAGCTGCTTGCCACCTAAGGCGGCGTGAAAAGCTGTCGAGCTACCGCCCACCTATGGTGGTCTGGTAAGTTATCGAGCTGACGGCCACCTAGGTCGGCCTGGTAAGCTGTCGAGCTGCCGGCTAACTATGGTGGGCTGATAATCTGTCGAGCTGCCGGCCACCTATGTTGCTTGGTAAGCTGTCGAACTGCAACCTTTGTTGGCCTGGTAAGCTGACGAACTGCCAGCCACCCATTGTGGTGTTGTAAGATGTCGAGCAGCCGGCCACCTATTGTGCCCTGGCAAGCTTTCCCCCTGCCGGCCACCTATGGTGGCCTGGTAAGGTGTTTATTTCGCGGCGTCCCTCCTCGGCGGGGTACTGGCAAAACCCCCCGTGGTATAAATTGCCTTGAAAAATCTTCTCGACTCATGCCGTTCGGAATCAGCATTAAACTGTAGGTCCCTTTCACTTGTGGGAAAAATAAATCACACACAACACCCATGTTAAAAAGAAGCTGGCTCTGGTCCTTCATGGGCTGTAACGTCACCGAAAGAAAAGAATTTCTAACAAGAAACGGCTGGACTGATTCTGCTGGAAATCGGTTCTAAGTTACGTAATTACTGTACAATTACATGTTAATATCATCCTTGATTCTCGAGATACTCGACGCGAAAATTCTAAAGGCCATACACAGGCACAGCTATCTCTATAAAAACGTTCGTGACCTTGAAACGTGGAGATATATTGTAAACTATGACTTGTGATTTCTGCGACTTCTATTTTTTCAACTGCCTTTGTTCCCTTCGAGCTATTTGATTGAACGATAGAAGAGGCAATCCCATTGGTCTGGCACTCTGTCCTTTTTGACATTCGAATGTCGTGACAGCTCGAGACAATTGTCCGAAAAAACAGAATGTCCAACGGAGCACATGGGTCAATTCCCGTTTCAGTATTATACATCATATTCTTCTTCTTCTTTGGTGGCGTTACAGTCCATGAAGGGCCAGAGCCAAGCTTCCCTTCAATCACCCATGTTGTGTGTGATTCTATTTTTCACAGAGGTGAAAGGGACCTATACATCATATTACTTACTTACTTTGATGGCGCTAAAGTTCAGGGTGAACCTGGGCCTCAACCAACAAGCCTCTCCAGGCGGCCCGATCTACGGCCAGCCGCTTCCAGTGCCGCACGCCCAGTTGGTTAAGGTCCCCTTTCACCTGTGCGCGCCACCTTAGATACGGTCGTCATCTGCTGCGTCGTCCCTCGGGGTTGGAATCGAAGAATTTCCGGGCCTGAGCGGTGATGTCCATTCGCTCTACATATCCCAGCCATCTTAGACGTTGGATCCGAAGACGTCTAACCAGGCCGATGTCGCTGTACAGCCCATACAGTTCTTGGTTGAATCTCCTCCTCCATTCTCCGTTTACGTAAACGGGACCAAAGATTGCACGCAGAATTTTTCTCTCGAAACGTCCAAAAGCCTCTTCATCCGCTTTTGATAACGTCCAAGCCTCAGTGCCGTAGAGGAGGACCGCGATGATTAAGGTTTTGTAGAGGGAGACCTTAGTTTTTCGAGAGAGGGCTCTACTACTCAATTGCCTCTTGAGCCCGAAGAAGGAGCGATTGGCAAGAGTTATTCTGCGTTTTATCTCAGCGCTGGTGTCGTTGCTGCTTGTCACTATCGAGTCAAGGTAGACGAAGTCCTTGACTACTTCAAAAATATAGCTGCCGAAGGTGACGTTCTGACCAAGATGTCGGTGTTGTGCGTCTTTCTTGGATGACAGCATATATTTGGTCATGTCCCCATTTACCCTTAGACCCAGTTTCGCCGCTTCTGCTTCGATGCTTGTGAACGCCTCATTGACGTCTCGCTTTGTTCGTCCAATAACGTCAATGTCATCTGCGTAGGCAAGCAATTGTGTGGATTTGAAGTAGATCGTACCTCTTGTATTGGCCGCAGAGTCACGCACGATCTTTTCAAGAATAATGTTGAAGAAATCACATGACAGTGCGTCACCCTGTCTAAAACCTTTTTTAACTTCAAAGGGGTCAGTTAGTTCACCTCCGACCTTAATGGAGCAGCGAGAATTCTCCATAGTCATCCTGCATAGTCTGACGAGTTTGGCATGACATGGCTCTGTATAGCTCGTCTCTATGAACACTGTCATACGCGGCTTTAAAGTCGACGAAAAGATGGTGCGTGTCGACCTGGAGTTCATGGGTCTTCTCCAAGATCTGCCGTAGTGTAAATATTTGGTCCATCGTGGGTTCTCCTGGCCTGAAACCACACTGGTAGGAACCTATCAGATTGTCCACGAACGGTTTCAGGTACTTACACAGTACGGCAGAGAGGATCTTGTACACGATGTTCAGGAGGCTTATCCCTCTGTAATTGGCGCAGTCATAGGGGTCTCCTTTCTTATGGACTGGGCAAACGATACTGAGATTCCATTCATCGGGCATGCGTTCTTCCGACCATGTCTTGCAGATGAGTTGGTGCAGCTCCGCGGGGAGTCCGTCTGCTCCAGCAGCTTTATAAGACTTAAGTTTCGATATCGCTATCTTAACATCGTCTAGGTCGGGTGGACAGGATTCTCCTTCGTCTTCGTCCATTGTGAATGGTTCGCTCTGCCTGACGGCGGCATTTTGACTATCATCGCCGTTAAACAGTCTGCAGAAGTGGTCCTTCCACAATCTCAGCATCGACTGTTACTCCACTACTAGTTGTCCGTGCTCATCCCTGCAGACTTCTGCTCTGGCTTTATAGCCTTGGCATGTTCGTTTTACTTTCTGGTAAAATTTTCGAACGTCGTTCCTGCCGTAACATCTCTCCATCTCCTCGATCTCGCGCTTCTCGTGCTTCTTCTTTTTCCTTCTCAGAAGCGCATGCTCCTCCCTCCTTTTCTGTTCATAGAGCTCGCGGGCAGCTCTCGTCCGTCGATGCAATGTGGCCATGTATGCATTCTGTTTCTCTACATGGGCCTGTCTGCACTCGTCATCAAACCAGGGGTTTCTCGACGGTGGTGGCTCGAAACCGAGTATATCTGAGGCGGCATCTCTAATGGCTTTCTGACAACGACTCCATTGCTGTTCTATGGTTTCTGCAGATTGCATCGGGACCTGAGAGAGCTTGAGGGAGACTTGATCGGCGAAGGTTCTGGCGGTCTCCTGTGACTGCAGCTTTCCGACGTTAAATTTTGGTGTTCTTACTCGACTCCGTTGGTTCCGAGAAATTCGCATCCGTACCTTGGCTGCAACAAGGTAATGATCCGAGTCGATGTTGGCTCCTCGAAAGGTTCGGACATCTAGGATGCTGGAGGAGTGTCTGCCGTCGATCGCAATATGATTAATTTGATTGGTTGTCGATTTATCGCAGGACCGCCAGGTCCCCTTATGCATGTTGAGGTGTGGGAGTCGTATACTTGGTACTACTAGATAATGTCCCGTCATAAAGTCTACTAGCCTTAGTCCGTTTTCTGACGTGGTGTTGTGTAGGCAGTGCTTTCCAATGACTCGTTCAAAGATAGCTTCCTTACCCAGCTTCGCATTGAAATCTCCTAGAACGATTTTGGTGTCATAGCTGGGACATTGGGCATATGTTCTGCCTAGGGGGTCATAGAAAACGTGTATATGTCGGTCATCTTTCTCCTCTGTGGGAGCGTGGACACATAGCAAGCTTATATTGCCGAGATTGGCCTTGATGCGGATAGTTATGAGGCGTTCGCTTAAATACTGGAAGCTTAGGACTTTTTTCCTGAGTCTGCCTCGAATAACAAATCCGCATCCGAATAAGCGTTGTTTATTTTCTCTGTAGCAGTTTCCGTAGTATATATCACAATTTTTTATCCGCTTTTTGCCTGGCCCATCCCATCGCACTTCTTGGAGCGCGGTAATGTCTGCCTTATAGCAGTCCAAAGAGGTGGCCAGATGTTCGGCTGTACCTGGCCTGTTGAGGGACCTAACGTTCCAGGTGCAGAACCGAAATTCGTTTCCTTTTTGACGTTTGCGGGGGTCGTCAACATGTAATCCGTCCGTATCCGAGGCTATTGGTTGTCTCTGAACAAAATTTTTGTTTTAAGCGATAGGGATGTTAGCCCTAAGCGCAACCCCCAACCTGGAAGGAGAGGTTCCTCTTTCCCCAGGATCAAGGGGTCGGGTCGCTGCACACATCGGTTCACTACCTGGCGGGTGCCAGTATAGCTATCCAGGGGAGGCCACGCGGAAGCTGTGTGTCAACTTGGATTGAGCAGGGACAGAGATCGAAGCTGGCGTTTGCCAAGTTAAACGCGATCAGCTTCTTTGCTCTGTTTGTTCGCTCCCATCTCCCCTATACATCATATTGCAATATCAAAATCTGGAATTCGCAAAATCGGCCCCATTACAATAACTTCCCACTGGGATACAACCTTTTTTCAAAACTCTCAGGGATACAACCTTATCCTGCAGATCGCCTAACATCAATCTGGATATTCTGTGGTGGTTAAGGAAAATTTTTCTTCATGGCGCCCTGGGGTAGGTGGTTTGAATTAGATGGTAAAACGTTGACTATATCGAGGTGGAAGGTGCTTTCGCGGTATTCTTTTCTTTGCTTTACTTAATGTCCTTTCCCCTAAAACTAGCTCTTTCGTGGGCATTTTGTTTAAAGCAAATTCTCCCTAAAAGAGACAATTCCCAGAGTATTGAGTGAAGAATACAAAGGATGCGTGGACATTCTTAATTCAAAAGTCATTTTGTGTTTTATTGCTCATCATCCGATAAGACCACGAACAGCTTGCGTCTTTTCCATTGTTAGCCGCTGCAGCAGGTTTCACTCGTTCTCCAACTTATAACTTGCTTAAATGCAGGGCGCCTCTAAACCTTTTATTTTATTGAAACACTCTTTCCCATGTATTCGCATTCATGACAGAATGCTGGCGTACATGACCCATATCGGGCGCACACATCTATTTACTTTATTTCTCTACATTCTGAAAAGGAAAGAAAAATTGTAAAAAATAAAATGAGTAAGTAGCCAGCAGCTTCATTTCGTGCTTCAAATACAAAACACTCCACCATGCCTGGAAACTTAATTCTGATAGCACCAACTCTGGATGCACATTCAACTGCTGCATTTTCGTCGTCTCGTCCTATTTTCTTTCGGTGTCAAACGGTGACGGCTATTCAAGAGCCGGCGTACGTAATGCTTTTGCAATTCACCAGCAACTTTGTAGATTGTTCTATCCGTTCCATGTACCATGCCGTAGGGCTTGTGTTCGTTGCTTACTCGCTCTAATCGCAAAACAAAGTACGTCACGACGAGTGAGCGTGTGCTTTCAAAACATCTATACTCTCAGTATCTTGCTCCTTCAACCGCTGTCCAACTGGCCGTCTGCACCGAAATATGTACATTCCTCCGAGACTCCTTGTCCTGTATGACATGAGATGTGATTTCATTTGCAATTTTTCCCTTCGAAATTGCTCTTCAGGTTTGTTTTTGTTGTTGACTTATTCGAGAGCTTGTACCATGGGAATGTAACTCAGACCTAAGGAGCGCCCGCCGAACTTGATGGAAGATTAAAAAACGGCAGTATATCATACCTGTTGGTAGATACACTCCGTTTTGTTTTCTTGTTATTCGAAGGATATGCACAAAAGTTTGGGAAAAGTGTCCAATTTTCCAGAAAGTTACACAAGCGATAAGGCGGTGATGTTCCTTTCCCTACGAAGATGTAAATTCGTCCTTGCCGCATACACACGTTTCTCGTGTATACCGTTCGGTGTATCATCCCGGGACGGACACGCACACATTTGATTACCTATTCCTCTTCTTGAAAAAGTTTGGTTCACGTTCCATGATTTTTATGGTCAAATACCCCTCATAAAGCAGCATAGTTTGGTCATTAATTGATCTGATTCAGTCGATAAATCCCAAAAGCAAAATACTCTCATTAGATGTTCCATACTCCATAGATCATCCTTCTGGATTGAATTAAAGTTTTTTTTCTCGTCCTCACTTATTCGCTCTGACGGTGGAGTATTCACTCCATGTCTTGGGCCATGTCGTCGTCCTTAGAAAGGCAACAAAAACGAAAAACGAAAAAACAGTCGGAAAACGATTGTGCATTAGAGCTCTCCTAGAAACAAATGTGTCTCGAATGTTTTCATTTCATTTTGGCTTCGTGCTGTGCTCGGACAACAGATCATTTAACAAGATTGTCCGACTGCAGAACTGTCCTTATGCCCCTGTTATAAATCGTTAACGTTTTGGTGAACAACGGCACGTTGACGTACGATTGATGGTCATCGTAGTGCGTGTCAAACGTCAATTATCCCTTGAGTGGCGACCGTTGAAAGGAGTTTTATATTACAAAAACAAAAACTACTTGACGTTGGCGTATTGCGGTAGGAATGAGCGTCAAGCGAGCCATTAGGTGGCAATCAGTTGCCGTTCCTCATTATTGACGATAACCATAAAGTGGACGGAAGTTGTTGGTGGACTGATTTTCATACGGATTGTTCCACTTTCAATTTTGTTAAGTGGCCCTTGCTCGATGACGTGTGTCGTATAAACAGGAGTGACGTGACAGACTTTCGAAGGGAAATTTGATGTTGTGCTGTTATGACGCTCGATGTTCCACTTGATTGGATGGTTGGATGACACCTTAAGTGCCAACAATACCAATGCTCATCTCAGGATTTCAAAAGCAGATCGCTATACTTCCGAATGGATTTGTATAGGATTTACATGGGACGCTAATCCCATTTAAGGAAGCTTTTGACCAAAAACAGACAGGTGTTCTTCGCAACATACACCACAGGTAAACACTTCACTAATGCCAAGCCCGCATAGATGCTTGGTAAAAGTGTAATGGCCCGTAATGACGCCTGTAGTCAATTCTCCTTTAGGATAAGAAGAATACTGCAGATTTCTTGCAGAAATGAGAGCGTACGTGCTTAGCCATCCTGCATCTTGGATATTCCCGCCATTAAAGATTGTGTGCAGTAAAGATCCTAACATCTATGTAAGAACTGACCGTGGAATCAGGTAGACCTAAGGTGGATCTAGGTCCTCTTTTGAGCCCATTCTGGCGAGTTCGTCAGAGATCTCATTTGCTGGTATCATAAAAGGACCTGGGACCCAAGCAAGCCTTAGCAAGTTTAGTCTAACGACTTTGTTCAGAAAGGCCTTGAGTTCATGAACTAATTTGGACTTGGTTAAACGGCTGGACACAGCTTTGAAATCAGCCTGGCGGTCATTGCAAAGGAATATGCTTTTTCCCTTCCAGCTGTGCTTCACAACATAGTGCATAGTTATCGGGATTCCGTATATCTCTGATTGAGAGACAGACACCGGACCCCAGCCGAGACTTGGAGCCATCTGGGAAAATGCGAAGACAATCCTTTCCAGGTTCAGTTTGCGGTCAGAACCATTCTCAAGGCCATGGAATTTCGACTGTGAAATTTCGACTGTGATGACGGGTATCATTGCGTCAAAGTGCATATCCATGAGACAAGCGTCGTAGGATATTTCTCACGCAAGTGCACTGTCTTTCCAATGCGAGTAGTACAAAAAACCATTTCTCTTGACACGAGACATGGCTTTCAGAGCGCACCTTCTGATAAATATATCAAGGGGTGGAAGGTTCATCATAGCGTCTAGAGCAGGGTCCGGTATGCTGTTCAGCGGTATGCACCGCTGAGACAGCTTGTTCATTGGAGTTTGGTGAAAGAGGCTACGACGTGTCTGCGTGTTAGCCTGTTCCATCAGACAACCAATGTTTGACTCAACATGCTTTGACCAAAGAAGCTTGCTATCTAGGAAGACTGACAGGTACTTAGTTTCCTTGGATATCGGGTTGGGAATGCCTTTTATTACTAGCTGAGTCATGCCAGCAATTTTTCTCCTTCTCGTGAAAAGAACGACATCTTTCTTAAGAGGACTAACCGACAGCCCACATCTCGTGCACCATTCACCGATCACATTTAGCTCCACCGTGCTTTAAGGTAGACAATCACTAAACATGAGCTGACAGAGAGAACGGCAGCATCATCCGCATAGGCCTGAGCATAGACCCCAGAGGTAATGAGAGTATTGAGCAGACAGTTACCCCCCAAGCGCCATAATAGCGGAGACAGGAAGCCGCCTTGCGGACAGTCCCTGATTACGCTAGATTTAACTCGAATTTTTCGAAACTTGCATCAGCAATCAATATCCTGTGCACAAGCATTGCTTTGATCCACAAAACCACTGCAGTGTAGCCATGGTCCAAGAACCCAAGATCACAAACGATCTGGTTTGTGGACTAAGGACACCAAATAGTTGATAAGTCACTAGCCTGTATCCTGGTTAATAGATATCTTAGCAGGTAAAAGAGGCAACGGTGATAAGCTTGGTGGTGGTGGTTGGCCTAAGTCTACTAACTTCATGACCATCAAAGCGCGTCCATAACCTGATCCGGAATGCGGAGAACCAAAGAAGTGCTCTCAATGTGGGGTTGCGACGCAAAGGCTCACCACACGATATCAGTAGCTGCTTGGGTCATCTCTCAGGGATGTGCGTCTAGGTTTAGATTCTGATGCTCGAAGAAGTATGGTCTCCGGAAACTTTTGCCAATTTTTCCATAAGGGCTAATCCATCCGAAGCGAAAAACCTTAAGGTACGACATTCAAGTTTATCCATTTTGACGAAAAACACCTAGAAGTTTACGTACATCGAGATAGTAAACATTAATGTTTGCTGAATTGAGTGCCCTTAAGTGCCTCGTGGACGGACAATTTTCAGAAACTTCTGAAGGGCTAGTAAAAGTGCAAGTTGACGGCTGAATAAATGCTGTCGAAGAAAGAGTAGCGCTGTTGGGCCACTCAATCGTGAGGGACTCAATTCCCTGGTCAACGAACTGACAGGGACTCTCAACAAAGCGCTAGCCATCTCGTGTCCCTTAAGTTTTCAAAGGGAATAGCAAAGCCGCTCTAGTGGAACCACGAGATAGCACCGCTTCGTAAGTAATTCAAGCGCCTCTTCAATAAGCCAAGTTTACCCTCTTGCTGAAGAAGTTGTTATTCTACACAAAGCCCCTTAAAATCCGTAAAGCAAGCATTAAGATGGCACAGGGGAAGTCCTGGAAGATGTTTTGTGGCAAAATAGAGAAAGCTCCAGAGATTCTGCAAGAAGACTTTTTGGTGGGCGACTGGTGTTAAAGAGCACCGAATCCTTTCCGAGTAAGTCAAATACTTGGGTCTGACTTTGTATAGGAAACTCAAATGAAAGACTGTTCGTGAAAGGGTAAGGAAGGTCTATTGCTATAAGAAGGTTGTTGGCAAAAAATGTTGACTTCTAGGCTGAAGTGATGCTCTGGAATGCTTGGATAAGAGCGTCCACCATCAACTTTTAGAACGGGTACAAAAATCGGCGATTCTCTGTGTTGGTTAGAGTATTGAAATCAATGAGGGCCTGGGCTCGGACATACAGGGTAAAGTTGTTGATCGCTCTCAACCTGGCGAGATGCCAGTAACGATCCCATTTTAAATGCCCGGGTCAAGTTGACATACGGCCTCCTCGCGGCGTCCTCTGGATAGCCTCTTCAACAATCGTTGGGAGGTGAACAAATGTATGCAGCGACAAAACCCCGACCAGAATGGCGGTTGTGCAGCGGGCTAACAATCCGCCTAAGAACCCTAAAAGTTATGAATGAGCAAGATGCCTCGGAACACGGACGGATACTCGACGACGACAACGCACGAAAAAGGAACACGACCTGCGAGTATGCTCCTGGAATGTCAGAACCCCGTACACTCCCGGAGCTGCTCATAAACTAGAATGAATCCTCACGCAGTACAAGGCGGGTAGTACCGCGATCCAGGAAATACGCTGGATAGGAAACGGTATGATGAAGAAAGGAGATTGCCACATCTATTACAGCTGTCACAAAATATTGCGCATGTTGTGATGAGGATTTCCGTGGAAAAGCGGTTAAGGTCGAAGTTGATCGGCTGGCTGTGATCCACATCCAAGGCAGATTTTACAATATCAGCCTCACATGTGCACACGCCCCTACCGAGAAGGCTGAGGATCCCATCAAAGAGGACTCCTCTGATCTCTTGGACAACGTCTACGGAACCTGTCCGGAGTACGATGTTAAAATCGTACTCGGGGACTTCAATGTCAAAATCGGTAAGGAGAACACCTTTGGCGGGGTGATCAGAAAGTACAGCCCCCACCATACAACAACGGATAACGGCTTCCAACTCACGGACTTTGCGACAACTCGTGATGCGGCGATAAGTAGCACAAGATTTCTCCGCTAGCGAATCCATACAGCAACCTGGCGATCTCCGGTTGGTCGAACCGCCAACCAAATCGACCATTTGCTCATTGACGCAAGACACTCGCCAAACACCTGGATGTCGGCAAACGTCGACTCAGACCATTTCCTCGTAGCAGCAAGATTCCGAGCTCGACTGTTCAATATCAGAAAGCAGCACCAGCCCACCATGAGTAGGTTCGACATTGGGCGCACACCGGAGATTACCAGAGTCTACAGGGAGCAGCTGAACGGTAGGCCTACGTCGAACACAAATGCCAATAATATGTGGCTGCATTGCCGCTCAGCCTTTCAGGAAGTATCCGAAACATCCTTACGATACCTGCCACCCCCGACAAGAAATGGCAAGTGTGAGCAGAAAAAGGCAGCAACCGACGAAGCGTACCAAGAGGCGCTGCAGCGAAAAACCAGGGCAGCGCGAAAGGAGTACCGAGCCAAAAGAAGGCAGGAAAACAAAAACTGCTGCGACTAAAGAAAAGAATTTCCGCATCCTCCCAGCTCATGGATATCGAGGAGTCTAGGGACAAGCATGAAATACGAGCCTTATGTAAGAAAGCTAAAAGCCTTGCAGGAGGCTTTAAGAAAGGCACCCAGGCTTTTCGAAACTGTAAAGGCAATCTTGTCATCGATCCGCAAGGAATAATGGATGTATTTTAGTAGCATTTTCAGCAGCTACTAAACGCGCATGACCGAGGGAGAGTGGTAGGGACTGAACAAATCCCAACTCCAGCCGCTGAAGTAGTCCTCGCACCCAGCATCGAAGAAGTCGGCACAGCTATTCAGAAGCTGAAGAACAACAAGGCCGCATGCTCAGATGGCTTATAATCAGAGCTCTTCAAGGCTGGTGGCGATGTTCTGGTAGGGAACTTGCGCCAGATCATCTGCAGAATTTTGGAAGATGAAAGCATGCCCGACGACTGGAATACCAGCTCTATTTGCCCCATCCACAAAAAAGGCCATCCTACCTCTTGGAAGAACTATAGAGGTATATCCCTGCTCAATGTCGCATACAAGATCCTGTCCAGCGTATTTTGTGAACGTCTAAAGCCATTTTGCACCGCACTAATCGGCAGCTACCAGTGCGGCTTCCGGCCCGGCAAATCGACTATGGACCAATGAGTTTCGAATCGATACACACCATCTTTTCGTCGATTTCAAGGCCGCATACGACAGCATTCATCGTGAAGAACTGTTTGATGCAATGGCCGAATTCGAGAGCCCGGGAAAACTGATCCAGTTGTGTCGCGCCACGCTAAAAAATACGCGATGCACCGTGCAACTCGGTTCCAGGACTTCGGAACCGTTTGAAACATGCACCGGATTTCGGCAAGGAGATGCGCTGTCATGTGACTTCTTCAACCTGGTGCTGGAGCAGATAGTGCGACGGGCAGGCGTCAACAGGGAAGGCACTATCTTTTACAAGTCCATCCAGCTGCTAGGATACGCGGATGATATCGATATCATCGCGTGTTCTCGCCGTGGCATTGTGGAAGCATTCACGGCGATTGAAGAACAGGCGAAACGAATTGGCCTTAAGATCAATGAGGACAAAACGAAATACATGCTGTCAAGCAAAAACCAATCCGTCGCTCACCACCTGGGACAAAACATAACAATTGACAGTTACAATTTCGAGGTAGTTAAGGAGTTTGTCTACCTCGGGGCAAACGTAAATTCCACAAATGACACCACAGTGGAGATCCGGCGTAGAATCGCCCTTGGCAACCGCTGCTACTTCGGCTTGTCCAAACAACTGGGGTCAAAACTCCTCACTCGAAAGACTAAAGTCATGCTTTACAAAACGCGCATTCTGCCAATCTTGCTCTACGGAGCCGAAAGCTGGACGATAAGCAGGACAGCGGAGCTGATTTTGGGTTCTTTCGATAGAAAAATTCTGCGCCGGATATTTGGTCCTGTCTGTGAGGAAGGTGAATGGAGAAGAAGACACAACCGCGAACTCTACGATCTGTACCAAGATGTGGATGTAGTCCGGAAGGCAAGGATCCGTCGACTACACTGGCTCGGCCACATCGAGCGCATGGACATCAACGCTCCAGCTAAGAGGGTCTTCGACTCCGAGCCTCCTGGTTCGAGAAGAAGGGGAAGACCGATCCTCCGGTGTAGAGACCAAGTAATCGCGGATGTAAGACATCTTGGTCTTGACAACTGGAAGCAGCGTGCCCGGAACCGTCAAGGATGGAAGGCAGCTATAGCTCAGGCTCAGATCCTCCATGGATCGCTGGCCTGATAAGTAAGTAAGTAATGAGATCAACCTCAACTAAAGCTGTTATTCTAGGCTTCCCGCCTTATGATATGTTTAGCAAACAAGTTGCCGCTAGCTCCATCACTTGCATAAAGAGTGTGCGTAAATAGCCCCGTCGTCAGGGGATCACTCCACAATTCTGAAACTATTTAAGCTTCCAAGCATAAGCAGATTGCAGGTACCCACCTTTTGCCTTTACTGAGGACTTCGAAAGCCTCTTCCCCTCCAGGGCGGATTATGCGATAGACAGAATATTGCCGACAAATTCAGAATACCTCCTCAGTGACGGAAACAAAATAGAGAAAGCAGTGAGAGGGTAAGCAAAGAGCTTATCCTTAATCGATCTTGTGAAGCAATTGTGGAGGCTTTATTGTGGCTCAATGTCCATGTAGTGTCTGTTAAGATTATTATCAGATGTGTACATCTGCCTTTTAATGGGATGATTGAGCAACTTGACGTCAAACTGGGTGGGTTTCCGGATAGAAGTGTTTTCCAGGAAACTACAAAGCTGATGAGCTTACCAGGTTCGTCCTACACGATATGACTGTTGTATCCCCTTCCTTCAGTGAAGTTGTCTATTGAAATTGACACCACTAATTTCATCAACAAGCGGCCAGGCCAATCTGGCTCTCACTCAATCCCGGGCGAACCTGGATCTACTTATGTATAATCGACAAGAAGATCATAAGCTCTGTCACTGGTCACTGGCATCATAATAGGCCAAATGGTTTTCGGTAGGTGTGCTCGCAGATTGAGTCTGCTCTACAACGACTTTTGTTGGAAGATGGGAAGGAAGACAAAACGGTTCTTCAGCTATCCTCTACATGTACTTCCTGAGCTCCACAGGGGATATACATCATGATGCGTGTTCTCAGGAAACTATACGACACAGGGGCAGATCATATACATAATACGCACAAGCACCACTGGATTTGAAAGGTGACGGGTCCGCGAGTCAGATCCCGTCCCATCACAAGAGACTTAATGCTAAAGGTAGTGCGTACAGCTGGCCATCAAACCCACCTAGCAATTTAGCATTCTGATTTGACACACCACACACGAGCGAATATCGATTAATAATCCCCTTTACGTGCAACCAACTATATGCGGTATGAACGCTCATAGTGCAAAGGATAACTCCATCTGCATTGGAATGCTAGCAAAGAATATGTACTATCGATGGAGGCCGTGATTCATCGTCGAGAATAAAGACTTTGACTGCGTTGGTTGGTTTTCAATTTGCTCTAGTTTCAACAACCCACGGCACTTTCATGGCTCTTTGTCATAGTTTTGCCGCAATGATGGGCGAACAATGAACCTGCAGAGTTTTGAAAGAGGTTTTGTCCATCCCAGCCACCGTCATCGTCATCATCCCGAACGTTTCTGCCCACTGTCACCGACATACATATGTACATACCTACGTATGGACATATTCTCTTATTTATTTACCACCACAAGAGTGGAGTCACATAAGCTGCGGGATATTCTTGCTATTTGTCTACACACATGGCGAGTTCCAGGGAAAAACTTTAAAACTCCGGCACTAAATTGATTCGATTCCTCTTCCCAAACTAAAAGAACAGATGAGATGGTAGATGGTATGCACCAAATACCAACTAGTTCTCAAGGCCGTTTTGCAAACTTTCTCGTCTACATTTCCGAAAATTACAACTTTAATAAATTTGGCCGCCGGTAACGCCTCTAAAACTCAGAACGGATTAAGATAAAGGAACGGAAACAGATTTTATAGTTTAAATTACTATTCGGCAAACAGTTCCTTTTGAGTAGGCACTACTACTACTCTACTCTCACAAGAACTTTCGCAAAAGGATGCATATCCGTTTGCCTAGATACATAAGTTTCTCCATAACTCTCAGATGAGGAAAAAGTACCGGCCACTTACCTTAAGTTACAGTCGAAGTCGCCTTCCGAATAATTTAACACTCGAGACTTTTCCATCGAGAGGAGGACCATGGACCATGGTCATGAACCACGAAACCAGATGCTAGTTTCAACATAAACTTCCTCCAAGCCGTCTCTCATCTCGGTGGAGAATTCAATTAGTACACAAATTATAAAAGGATTTCCCGGCCACCTGTATTTCATCTCTTGGCCATTTGTTCATCGTCCAATTGAAATTCCAACCATGGTACACACTAAAACTGGGCAAAGAGCATCGAAAAGGTGACATATGGACTGGGGCGGGAAGGGGCAAATGTCACCGCTTCCGTGAATGAAATTAGATTCAAATATCCTTCGCGTAGGGCAACTTTGACGTCGTGGAAAAAAGCCATTAGCTTTCAGTTATCAAAAACTTTGCACGCCGCTTGGGACACTTTTACTAAATGCCTAGTCCGCCTACCAACTCAAATTCCTCCAGCTCCTCACCTTCGTCGCCAACTGGTGTCAAGGTAAAATTCCCCCGAATATTAATGCCATCGCCCTCGACCTCGTCCACGCCCCTTGAACTCAACTCAAACTTCAAACGTCACCTCTGCTCTGTGTGAACCCCAATCCGTCCATGTTCTTTCATTGTGTCCTCGGTTCCTTCCTTCCACTCGATGGCAGGCTGGCACTAGTTGGCTACTTAGCTAAGCCGTCATCCGGCGAGAAATCATAAATCATCAGTGAAGTGGGAAACAACAAATTGAGTGAACGTTTAATAAAAAATGATATTTCAAAAGTTGCTGCTTTTATTTGAATAAAATTTTGAATTAAATAAGATTAATTTGGTTTTCAATTGGCCAGGATAAGGGGGCACCATTGTGTGCATTGACATCTTCAACTGGGCCGCCTCGAAACCATTTAGCATTTTGACTGTGGCCACACATTTGGGTGAGACGAGAGTGAAACGCACTTGAAAATACATTAGGGCAAGTTCTCGGGATCCGGGATGATGGAGAACATGTACTTTTGCTATGAGGAGGAAATGAGACGAACTGAAATGAATAGGGATTAGGATGAAGCTTCGTTTTAACGGTAATATGGGTTTTATTTATTTAGGAATAAACGAGGAGTCATGATTTGGAAGATTATTCGAGTTATTTGCCAGAATGCGTTACCATTGCTTTTTGTCGCAAGGTTTGAAGGTTGGGGGTTAAGGAAACACTAGACTCTGATGCCGATGATACGGGATTGAAAATAGAGGTGTAGTAAGAAAAAATCCATTATTTTGATCATACATTGAAGGCTTTAGTTAGCATGGTTCGAATGGAATGATTAAGGTCAAATATGTATCATTTTGTTCTACAACTTCTTACAATTTTAAAGGTGATTCCAATATCCCTCTCTCATGGAAGCTCTCGTTCCTATTGGTAAACGACTGTGACAGTATTTTATCACAATGCCTTGTCACATGAGGATGAACAGGTGGTAATTACTTGGCTCCATGTCCAGCCTAGAAGGTGAATACATGAGGACCTCCCAACCGAGATTCCGAGGCTTCTGGCGAATCACTATTGTAAGTGGCCTGAATTGTCCTGATTGAACATCCGGATAGAAGTGTTTTCCAGGAAACTACAAAGCTGATTAGCTTGCCAGGTTCGTCCTACACGAAATGACTGTCACATCCCCTTCCTTCAGTGAAGTAGTCTATTAAAATTGACACCACTTATTTCTAGCTCTCACTCAAACCTGGGCGAATCTGGATCTACTTATGTATAATCGACAAGAAGATCATAAGCCCTGTCACTGGCATCATAATATGCCAACGGTAGGTATGCTCACATAGTATGTCTGCCCTACAACGACTTTTGTTGGATGATGGGAAGGAAGAGAAGGAAGGAAGAGAAAACGGAAAACCTATCCTCTAAGTGGAACATCATTCCTGTCCCATTGACTTCATACTTATTCCAACGGATTATCCAAACAGCTGTCGAGGTCTTTTTTCTATGCTATCGACTCAAAACGGCATCCCCAGAGCGGTCTTTTGAGTTTGTTGAATAGCCAGAAGGCGCACGGTGCCCATTCAGCCTTCTCGGAACTCTCTATAATACTTGTAAACATTTTTCTTCAACAAGGTCTCAGAACCAAAGGCTTTCTGCACCATCCTCAACGAATCCGTAGCACTCACTATTTTCTAAGCATCGACAAGCGACTCATGCGGACACAATCGTTTGCACCTAGCCTCTGTTAACGACCTCCTACTCTCACCTCCACGTGGTGACATTCAATGTCAAAAATGATTTTAAGCCTCATACTTGAGAAGATCGTGCGGAACTCACAAGTCAGCACTAAGGGCACAATCTTCCGAAAGTCCGTTCAACTACTTACGCGGATGATATTGACGTGAATGGTTGAACGCAGTGGGCTGTCAATGAGGCGTTTGCTGGCATTGAAGCAGAAGCGGCCAAAATGAATCCGGCGGCAAGCGAGGGCGAAACGAAATATGTATATCCTGTCATCAAGAAAGGACGCATAACATCGACACCTCGGGCAGAGCGTCACAATGAGCACCAAGAAATTTCGAAGTAGCCAAGGACATCGTCTACCTCGGATCCACAGTAACTAAATCGAACAACATCAGTTCTCGATACCGACGCAGAATAACTCTTGTTAAGCTGGCTTTGTATAATACCCTGATTATCCCAGTCCTGCATTATGGTATAGAGGCATGGACGCTATTGAAAACGGATGAGGAAGATCTTGGTTTTTTCGAGGTAAAAATTCTGCGTGCGATCTATGGTCCTATTTGCGTTTGACAGCATTTGAAGGAGAAGATTAAACTACGAACTAGGCCATATAAAGCGGCCCGAGGAATTTTCGAATCTGAGTCATTGGGACAACGTAAGAGAGTACGCCATCGACTCAAATGGCGTACACAAGTAAGGGGGAAGAACTCAACCAACTTGGTTTTCGTCACTAGAGCCAGGTGGCATGAGATTGTTTTGGCTGGAGTCGCTTGTTGGTTGAGGATTAAAACCACGCTGGCCTCTAGCGTCACGAATAAGAACAAAAAGGTAAAGGAGGTAATCAATCGAGGTAACGCAGGAAATGAAAAGTTATGCTGTTATCGCCGTTATCGTTGGGGTGGTCATGGTGAGTGGTAAACATCTCCGCTTGTTGAGCGGAAGGTTTGTAGGTCAAAGTATCTCGATAGTCAAAAAATGCAACTCCTATACGGAAATATTGTGCAACACAGCTCTTGTCAATGTAAAGTGATCAAAAATAATGTCGAAGGCTTAACACTTACAGTATATGGTCACTTCAAATTCATGGTCTGTATGTGCAGTTCTAATATAACACCATAATAGCATGGAACATTTGCTGCGAACTACAACCAAAGTGAAAACTCAGATGAGTTCCTCTCGACTCCTATCTAGGACAACCACCCTTGGGGGTAGTGAACGAACATCTACGACTCAAACCATCTGCACTCCGTCCAGACACTGCCAGAACTACGCAATTTATTTAACAAGTACCAGTGATCGTTGACGAAAAGGTTCAGACGAAAGCTTCAGACGAAAAAACCAACCGCAAAAATGGTGGATATTGGTATTCAGATCCTACAGTGGTTTTCCACGTTATTACTTACTTACTTTGATGGCACTACAGTTCGGGGTGAACCAGGGCCTCAACCAACAAGCCTCTCCAGCCGGCCCGATCTTCGGCCAGCCGCTTCCAGTGCCACACGCCCAGTTGGTTGAGGTCCCCTACCACCTGTGCGCGCCACCTTAAATGCGATCGTCCTCTGCTGCGTCGTCCCTCGGGGTTGGAGTCGAAGACTCTTCGGGCCAGAGCGTTGATGTCCATTCGCTCTACATGGCCTAGCCATCTTAGACGTTGAATCCGAACACGTCTAACCGGGCCGATGTCGCTGTACAGCCCGTACCGTTCTTGGTTGAATCTCCTCCTCCATTCTCCGTTTACACAAATGGAACCAAAGATTGCACGCAGAATTTTCCTCTCGAAACGTCTAAAAGCCTCTTCATCCGCTTTTGATCACGTCCAAGCCTCAGCGCCGTAGAGGAGGACCGGGATGATTAAGGTTTTGTAGAGGGAAGCAGCGATTGGCAAGAGTTATTCTGCGTTTTATCTCAGCGCTGGTGTCGTTGCTGCTTGTCACTATCGAGCCAAGGTAGACGAAGTCCTTGACTACTTCAAAAATATAGCTGCCGAAGGTGACGTTCTGACCAAGACGTCGGTGTTGTGCGTCTTTCTTGGATGTCAGCATGTATTTGGTCTTGTCCCCATTTACCCTTAGACCCACTTTCGCCGCTTCTGCTTCAATGCTTGTGAACGCCTCATTGACGTCTCGCTTTGTTCGTCCAATAACGTCAATGTCATCTGCGTAGGCAAGCAATTGTGTGGACTTGAAGTAGATCGTACCTCTGGTATTGGCCGCAGAGTCCCGCACGATATTTTCAAGAATAATGTTGAAGAAATCACATCACAGTGCGTCACCCTGTCTAAATCCTTTTTAAACATCAAAGGGGTCGGTTAGTTCAACTCCGACCTTAATGGAGTAGCGAGAGTTCTCCATAGTCATCCTGCATAGTCTGACGAGTTTGGCAGGAATGTTAAAACATGACATGGCTCTGTATAGCTCGTCTCTATAAACACTGTTATACGCGGCCTTAAAGTCGACGAAAAGATGGTGCGTGTCGACCTGGAATTCATGGGTCTTCTCCAAGATCTGCCGTAGTGTAAATATTTGGTCTATCGTGGATTTTCCTGGCCTGAAACCACACTGGTAGGAACCTATCAGATTGTCCACGAACGGTTTCAGGTACTTACACAGTACGGCAGAGAGGATCTTGTACGCGATGTTCAGGAGGCTTATCCCTCTGTAATTGGCGCAGTCATAGGGGTCTCCTTTCTTATGGACCGGGCAAACGATACTGAGATTCCATTCATCGGGCATGCGTTCTTCCGACCATGTCTTGCAGATGAGTTGGTGCATGCTCCTAACCAGCTCATCGCAAGCTGCTTTAAACAGCTCCGCGGGGAGTCCGTCTGCTCCAGCAGCTTCATAAGGCTTAAGTTTCGATATCGCTATCTTAACATCGTCTAGGTCGGATGGACGGGATTCCCCTTCGTCTTCGTCCATTGTGAATGGTTCGCTCTGCCTGACGGCGGCATTTTGACTATCATCGCCGTTATACAGTCTGCAGAAGTGGTCCTTCCACAATTTCACCATCGACTGTGACTCCACTACTAGTTGTCCGTGCTCATCCCTGCAGGCTTCTCCTCTGGCTTTATAGCCTTGGCATGTTCGTTTTACTTTCTGGTAAAATTTTCGAACGTCGTTCCTGCCGTAACATCTCTCCATCTCCTCGATATCGCGCTTCTTGTGCTCTTTCTTTTTCCTTCTCAGAAGCGCATGATCCTTCCTCCTTTTCTGTTCATAGAGCTCGCGGGCAGCCCTCGTCCGTCGATGCAATGTGGCCATGTATGCATTCTGTTTCTCTACATGGGCCTGTCTGCACTCATCATCAAACCAGGGGTTTGTCGACGGTGGTGGCTCGAGACCGAGTATATCTGAGGCGGCCTCTCTAATGGCTTTCTGACAACGACTCCATTGCTGTTCTATGGTTTCTGCAGATTGCATCGGGACCTGAGAGAGCTTGAGGGAGACTTGATCGGCGTAGGTTCTGGCGGTCTCCTGCGATTGCAGCTTTCCGACGTTAAATTTTGGTGTTCTTACTCGACTCCGTTGGTTCCGAGAGATTCGCATCCGTACCTTGGCTGCAACAAGGTAATGATCCGAGTCGATGTTGGCTCCTCGAACGGTTCGGACATCTAGGATGCTGGAGGAGTGTCTGCCGTCGATCGCAATATGATCAATTTGGCTGGTTGTCGATTGATCGAAAGACCGCCAGGTCCCCTTATGGATGTTGAGGTGTGGGAATCGTGTACTTGCTACTACCAGGTTATGTCCCGCCATAAAGTCCACTAGCCTTAGTCCGTTGTCTGACGTGGTGTTGTGTTCGCTGTGTTTTCCAATGACCCGTTCAAAGATAGCTTCCTTACCCAGCTTCGCATTGAAATCTCCTAGAACGATTTTGGTGTCATAGCTGGGACATTGCGCATACGTTCTGCCTAGGAGATCATAGAAGTCGTCTTTATGTCGGTCATCTTTCTCCTCTGTGGGGGCGTGGACACATAGTACGCTTATATTGCCGAGATTGGCCTTGATGGGGATAGTTATGAGGCGTTCGCTTACATACTGGAAGCATAAGACTTTTTTCCTGAGTCTGCCTCGAACAACAAATCCGCATCCGAATAAGCGTTGTTTATTTTCTCTGTAGCAGTTTCCGTAGTATATATCACAGTTTTTCATCCGCTTTTTGCCTGGCCCATCCCATCGCACTTCTTGGAGCGCGGTAATGTCTGCCTTATAGCAGTCCAAAGAGTTGACCAGTGGTTCGGCTGCACCTGGTCTGTTGAGGGACCTAACGTTCCAGGTGCAGAACCGAAATTCGTTTCCTTTTTGACGTTTGAGGGGGTCGTCAACATGTAATCCGTCCGTATCCGAGGCTATTGGTTGTCTCTGAACAACATTTTTTTTTTAAGCGATAGGGATGTTAGCCCGATGCGCAACCCCCAACCTGGAGGGCCAGGTTCCTCTTTCCCCAGGAACAAGGGGTCGGGTCGCTGCACACATTGGTTCACTACCTGGCGGGTGCCAGTATAGCTATCCAGGGGAGGCCACGCGGAGGCTGTGTCAACTTGGATTGAGCAGGGACAGAGATTGAAGCTGGCGTTTGCCAAGTTAAACTCCCTTCGCTCCCTTCTCCCTTTTCCATGTTATACGCACGAAATTTTCAGTTGGTGTCATGGTTTTAAGAGTTGTGAGCAACAAAGGACATGTTAAGCCATCTTACTTCTTTCCTGAATTACTTAATGCTAATGTTACCGCCTCCATTCAAATTTTAGCAAACGTTATGAAATCTGATTGATAGCGTACGCGTGAACATACCGTACATTTTCAACTAGACTGTGTTCCTTTACACAAAGTGATGGCGACGCTAGATTGCACAATCAACGAGGATTGTATTGTATTGCCGTAGTGCAAGATCCAGCCCTTCTTGGCGAGTTTGGATCGCATACGGAAACGACGTGCACACAGTCGAGCCTCAGGGCGCCAACATAGAACTGTCCAGTCAATGTCTGGTCGGTAGAAACACATCCACGATTAACGATGCCGCGGTACGAAAGGTGTCCATAATTCGCAGCTCTCGTTGAACAGCTCGGCCCATTCAAATACAATACACTCGTCTCCATAGATCACCCACATTTTTTGGAAGATTCCCGAGGTTTTTTCACCAGATTTGACTAGAAATCGAATCACAACATGTTGCTGGTAATGTGAGTCACTCATTTTTACGATGACACCAAGAAAGTTTTCTTTGGAAAAATACGCACAACACACGAACAAAACGTGTTATCGACTTCAGTCGATGAACTAAATTCCTAGAACTTAATTGCCAAACCTCGTGTGTACAGCCCCGAGGAGCAGTTATGAAGTGGAGAACTTTTAACCTGTGTTTCCAGCATGCACGAATCGCAGGATATTATTCTTGTTTTTCCTCGCGCCTATGTACTAACCACACCTCTGCAAACTTCAACCATTCTCCCCACAGGACTACCGCTAGGTATTACTTCGCGGGGCTGCTTTGCGATTTACGCTACATTTCGGTTGGCGGCTTCTTGAGCTCTTCTCTCTGCTTCGGCCTGCCGTAGCCTCCTTTGGACTATCAGAGTATACGAGCATGGCTCATTCCAATTTTCTCCGAATCAATCATGTAAGAAACCAAGTTTTCGAGGCGTAGTGGGTTTATCATTTGACCTTTCCTGCACAAAGCGGCTACAGTCAAAAACTGAGTGCTCTGCGTCCTCATCGGTATTCGAGCATTGTGGACACAGCGGCGAATTATGATGTCCACATCTATGCTGATACTTTCGATAGCCGTCGCGCCCAGACAGAAATTGCGAAAGGTGGTAATTACAGTCTCCTGCCAAATTTGGAACTAAGTCTAAAAAACGGAAATGAGCCTATGCCTCTATCTTCCTTTTGTGGAGACGTCCCATCTGGCTTGACGTATTGCTATGGATGCTGCCCGTTCTGCTACTCTTATACGCTTGGCCTCCTGCCGGTCCGACGTTTGCCTCTTGAGCTCGTCTGACAGGATGTCGATGGGTAGCATTCCTGCTATGACGAACGCTACATCGTCTGAGATGGTCTTGCAGTCGTCTTACTGCGAGTGCTCAGGCCCAACTTGGAGCAGCATACGGTAGGGCTGAACTGATTACCCATGGGAGTAGGACTATGCGTGCATATCCGGAACACCCGCCTACATTCGAAAGCAATCATGCGAGCGCTCCTTGTGTAACAGATGCCTTCTCTCTGGCATACCCTATGTCTTCACGAACGGGGTGTCTGTTGTCCGGCATAACAAGAAGCTCACATATTCCACCTTTTTTGGGCTAGTTAAAGCACATCCTCCGTTTTGTGGGCCGCTAGTCTCTGGCCGGCATTTACAAGCCAGTCTTTCTGCTTAGCCGCTGTGGCTATAGTAATGTCATCAGCAAAACCGATGCTTCGTACTCATTCAGGAAGCGCTAGTCGTAAAACGCCATCATACGTTATGTTTCATAGTAGAAGCCCAAGGACTAATCCTGGCGGAAATCCCGCCGTTATACTGCAGAACTTGCCGCCCTCACCGGTGTAGTACATAAGCCTTCTGTTATTGAAGTAGTCCATGACTATTCAGAAAATAGGGGGTTGGGGGTGCTGCCAGTTCGCAAATTATATCTACGTTCCTGGAACTGAATTACAACACATCGTAGGTCAGAGCGTAGGCACTGAGCTAGTTGTACTTGGCTCCCTGACAATTCCTGAGAAATTCTAGTTCAAGACAAAGTGCAACCACTTTATCTTGGTAGATGATGCCATGGTTCACCAGTTTTCACAGGCAAATACACTTTATGGGGCTACTTTCCAAGAATCACACCCCCGATATTGCTTATTTGTGTTTTGCACTACGATTTAGTTTCATTTTACTTACACAACGATAGTATTAGTTAATGGCCGCTAATAGAGTGGACACTTTGCAAAGTACTCGCACTTGAAACTCGAAAACCATTGAAACATCACACTCTACTGCACAGCAAAGGACTGCACTTTGCACATCGAAGTTTCACAACGAACCAGCCCACTAACCATTCGACCGACCTACGACTACGGTCCCACCATTAACACTCTGGATTCTCGAATTTGTTATAATTTTTCTCTTGCCCCTTCGCTATACGAGTAGTCCCGTCGCAATGCCTTATGCCCAAATATCTTGAAGGACTCTCGACTCGACTGGTGGTATACAGAGTAGAAAATGGGACGAAAAGGATACTAATAAAGCGCAAATTTAAACGATGGAATGGAACTCACAACCTTGGTCACGACGACATAGAACAGTGACTCATAAGAACCAGAGTACCAAATGGAAAGCACATCAAACCAGGACGATGACTATACCATGCTGATGATGGTGATGATAATGATGACGCACCACACAACACTGCCAGCCGACAACAAATGCTAATTGAGACAAATTACCGAGTGGAAAATGAAGTTATTCAACTAATGGCGGCTGACTGATGACACGGAGGCGGAAAACGGTCCACCAACATGGAATAGTCCTCGTAACTGTCATCCGACTCAAGGCGAAGGATATGTCTACAAATTCACTTCCCTTCATTTAATCTAACTCTTCATTGTGTTGTAATGAACGGGCTGGAAGTGACGGGTGCCATTGAAAGTTTCCCCATTTACAGATCGGAGAGGGTTCCTTGGTGAACCGGGTATGGGTGTGCAGGTAAGACAAGTGCAAATCAAGCACCAGAATTGTTTTGAGACGAAAATGAATTTTGTCTGGCTTCTGATGAGCTCTTTTGGTGAGTGGTCCTTATCTGGGATTTATAGTCTCCGTGAAGATAACTTCAACTTGAAAGTCTTGCAGATTATGCATTATGTCCGACATGGCAATGATGTGAATTTATTAGATCCGTATTCGGAGAAACCCCATTGGGAGGACGTGAATTTGTTTCTCGACTAAATCTGGAACAGTTGCATTTGTGAGAATTCCCTTCTATGCTACCTACATAACCAGGTTTTTGCAAGAGGAGTTCTTGGGACTGGGCTCATAAGTTTTCTCCTCGGAGTATTGTACTTCATTTACACAACGTAGATTAAGTTAGAGTAATATTTTCATTTGACGGAAGCTGGATTGGGTGCCTTTGTATATTGTATAGTCACTTTGCGCTTGTGTTATGCAGGGTCTTTCATTAAGCACTCCCTACCTATAAATTTCATAAGGCAAAGTGTGTATGAGGTATCGCCGACATTTCGGCCATTATGCCATTATGTATAGAATATAACATCGTTCAAATGTCCGCCATGGCTTCTCTGGGTGGCGCACATCTGAAATGTTAAATTTTCCATGACTCTGGCGTATAAATCGGGCTGAATTTGACCGATGGCACGGGTTATGTTAGCTTTGAGGGCTCCTGTGGTTTGTGGCTTATTCGAATATACCTGCAACTTCAGAAAACCTCACAAGAAAAATTCTAACTGGGTCAAATCGCAATATCTCGGTGGTCAGTTCATATCACTTCCACGTAAGATGACCATGGCCTCGAATCGCTCATGGAGAATTTCCAATGTAGCGTGAGCTGTGCGGCACGTAGCGTCGTCCTGTTGAAACCACATGTCATTCGTGTCCATATCATCCTAGCCAGGCTAAAAGCAGTTGGTAATCATCGACCTATAGCGCTCGCCATTTACGGTGATGGCCTGGTCAACGCAGTTCAAAGAAATATCGACCGAAAACGCTGCCAGCCCAATATCTACACCAAACAGTGAATTTTTCGAGACGCTCTTGAATCTCATGTGGATTGATGTCGTCAAAAATTCGACATCCATGTTTCATCCAGAAATGGGCCTCACCGCTGGAGATGATTTTTCGACGAAAATTAGGGCCAGTTTCCAACTGCCCTGGAGCCCATTCAGCGAACCCATGGCGTTGTCTCTGGTCGTTTACCTTCAGCTCCTGGGCTAATTGAATTTTGTACGTGTTCAGTCCTACGTCACGACGCAAAATTCGCCAAGTTGTGGTCTGCGAAAGGCCAAATTCTTGTTAGCGACGCGAATCGACTGCCTCAGATTCCCCTGCACACTTTCAGGGACAGCGGCGATGTTTTCGGCAAATCTTGCGTTTCGTCAACGTACGGGTATTTGTTTGTCGTGAAACCAGTGACTCCTGTCCTCCTCTCGGGAGGACGATTATGGCGACAGTAAAATAGGTCAAGTGCGCGGAACGTTGCCCGAACAGAACACCCATCTTGATGAAACAATTTTATCATTTGCACGTGTTGTTGAACGACTTGTCCATTCATAGTATTTTGGCAAAATATAATGAAGTGACCATACACTCTGAGTGTTAGGCTTTTGTCATTATTTCTGATCATTGCCCATCCACAAGAGCTGTGTTGCAGAATTTTTCCGTATATGTGTTGCATTTATTTGGCTATGGACGGTCCAGTGTGTTAATGATTACACCGTGGATCCGGCTAGGAAATTACTTCATGGCAAGGTTGCATATAGTTGGGAAATTTCCCTTTGTTTGACTGATTTGTCTAAAGTGCGTTTATTATCAAAAAGTGTGTCGCTGCAACACACTTAAGGTGTCATTAGAGTTTTATTCATGACACGTAATAGACCGTGTTATAGTTTTAACACGAATAAGTGTCTCAATTTCAAAGATCAGACGTGTTAAGTGACACACTTAAACTTAAAGTGTGTCAAATAACACACTTATATTTGTAATTTAACACACTTCTGTGTGTTCTTTAACCCTCTAACAGGTAAGGCTGCCCTGAGGCAGCCTTTACATAAATTTAATTGTATTTGAATCGTATAACATTTCGCGCCCAATTAATATTTACAGCTTTTTGAAAAATATGTCATTTTAAAATTTTGCCGGTTTGAAAATTTCATAATGCTGAGTTTGGCAGCAAAAGTGCATTTTGTGCGACAAGTTAGTGAGTGAAGACAAAAAAAATATTCATCTTTTAGTGGAAAATTAAATATTAAATAAAATACATTTCAACTCTCAGATTTTAGTTAAATTTTTTTCTGTAAGTGCTAAACATATGTATTTTGGTGTATTATTTGTATTTAGTGTGAATTGAACATGTAAATGTGATTTAGCAACAAAAATCCAAAGGCAGCCTCAGGGCCGCCTTGCCCGTTTAAGCGTAAAAATGTGACCCTGCTTGTGATTATTCTCCGTTGTTGAAATACTATTTGTGAACGAATTCTATCTCTTAATTTTTGTAGAAATGGAAAGATACTATAGTGATATGAAAAAAAAAAAATTGATTTATCCAAAATGTCTGATGAAGAGATTCAAAATTTCATGGATTCCGTCCAATTAGAGTCAGACGAAGATGATTTTAGTGATGATGAACTCGAAGATTCAGACTATATTCCGGAGGAAATATCACCTGAAGATGACCAATTCATAGTGAAATGTATGGGCGAAATTAACTCTGCAGATACAAGTGACATTCTCCTTCGAGATATCAATTTGTCCTTATTATCAAATCAGCCATCAACCTCAGCAGAAGCAACTGCTACAATTGCAGCTGTAGAAGTAGCAACAGGAAAAACTACAGGAGAGGAGGCAGAGGAAATACAACCATCAAATGCATTAATTATCCAGCCACGAAAGAGAAAACGATCGCCGTTACCCGTTGTGGAAAATACTGGTCCACATATCGTACCATCAGCTGGTGGTTTTATTGGGTCCGGTATGTTTTTATTTCTTTCTTTTTTTTCAACAATTACGTTTATTATGTTATTATAAACATAATTTTTGTTTCAAGTTGTTATTGAATTTATAGTTCTTACAATAATTTCCTCATATTTTTAGCATTGCATGTTATCAGCAAGGATTCTAAAGAATTCTCCAATATTACGTGGCGACAAAAATGAATGCAATTACACGTGAACGAGGTTGCATTTCGAGGAAAAAGTAAACTGCCCCCTTCTATCAGAAATCGGAAAATTCCAATGGAGATTTTTACATATTTTTTTCTCACACGAAATTAGTAATATGATTTCTGAAGAAACAAATCGAGTTGCTCACGCCGAAAATATCAACACGCAATTTACAACTGGCGAAAAAGACATTTATAGATACATTGGTATCCTACTATATATGTCGGTTTACCGTTACCCTAATTTGGAAAGCTACTGGGGGAAAAATGCATTTCAGCCAATAAAAACAACTATGCCGTTGAAAAAGTTTACTGCAATAAAAAAGTACATATCATTTCAGGCTGGAACTGATCGCGTCAAAAAAGGTCAACCAGGATACGATCCACTGTTTCGTATTCGAAAATTATCTGATAAATTCAATGAGCGATTTGATTCAATTCCCAAAACCGCTAGATTGTGTGTTGATGAGCAAATGTGCAGCACAAAAATTAAACACCACTTACGCCAATATCTTCCCAACAAGCCACATAAATGGGGAATCAAATTATTTGTATTATGTGACTCTCATGGTTACGCTTACCGCTTTGAAATATATAATGGTGCCGGTGATAATCGAATTTTACCCAATACACCTGACCTTGATAGTTGTGCCAATGTTGTGGTGCGATTATCACAAACCATTCCAAATTTTGTTTACCACATTGCCTATTTTTATTTATTGGTTTATCTGCGTGCCAGAGGAATATATGCTTTAGGAACGATCAGAGCCAACAGGATACCAAAATGTAAGCTTCCTTTGGGTAAAGGCTTCAAAGGAGATAGAGGGCATTCAATTGAATATATAGGTAGCGTGTATGGCATTGACATTAGTGCTGTTTTGTGGGGAGACAATAAAATGTCCGATTAGCATCAACATATGTTGGAACTTTGCCATTTTCAAAAGTGGACCTATCCAATCACCCAAGCAAGGCATCGCGTTATGATCGAAAGGAGAAAAAATACATTGATGTTGACTGCCCACAAATTGTACGGGAATATAACAGCCACATGGGGGGAGTTGATCTAATGGATGGTCTTATGGGTCGATATCATATTCGACTCAAGACTAGAAACCCGATGATAAGACTTTTTTATCATTTGGTTGACATGGCTGCTATAAATGCATATATTTTATGTCGTCGTATCGAAGCTGAAAAATCTTCTGATGATTCAAATTATACAGAAGAAAAGTTGCCGACGTTGCCTGAATTTCGGGAAGAAGTAGCTGCAGGTCTTGTGTCTTATACGGGAAAACGTTCAGTTGGTCGGCCTTCAACACAAGAAAAAGAGCCCAGTACTAGTTCTGGCATCTGTCAGAGGGCAAAACATCCTGTGGCTGACATAAGGTATGACAATATCGGTCACATTCCATTATGGCCCGGCAAAGATGGTGGTAAAAAAAATGCAAACTTTGCAAAACATCGCAAACACAATGCATTTGTTCGAAATGTGATCTGCACTTGTGCTGTTCAAGCGCCAAAAATTGTTTTTTGGAATACCATCAAAGAAAATAATTTTAATTTTTTTTTTTCGATAAATTATTTTTTTTTTCCCAGCAAATATTACCTTATTGTTTTTTTATGCTTAAACGGGTAAGACTGCCCTGAGGCCGCCTTCCAATTTGTTTACCTGGTGATCAAACTAATTATTCATTTCTCATCTCGCCACTAAATTCGTGCTTCTTACACTAATATCTATCCTAAACAAAAATTCAGCTTTACCTTCCGTCGTTATTTTAACTTTGCCTGTTAGAGGGTTTACATTAGCATTTGCAGTGTAGATTTGAGAGATGCAACTCAAGATAGAAGAGGAAAGAAACCATCCTTCCCTGGAGCTTTATAGCCCATTTATGTAACTCTATCGGGGCTGAAAAGTTACCCTGAGAGGCTATTGTTCTACTATAGCTGTTATTTGTGAGCTCGTTTGTCCATTAAAAGGCATTCGTTGGGGCGTACATTCAGGGAAGCGTACCTCAAGCAAGGTCTCCAGGGTTTCCCTGCGATTGACAAAAAGGTACGGTCTGATTTCCGAAGCAGTCCGAGTCTATTTATAATCGCAATGTTTCCTCCAAGACATTCTCTTGGACTTCCTGAATTCGAGGTTGTATTTCGTCCAAATATTAGTTCATTTGGCTCTGTTAAATAGAGATTTTATCTGTTTCCTTAGTGATTCAAGCTGTGTATTCCGCTAAGGTACACGCTGCTTGTGTGTTTATTATCCTAAGTGTACAGCGGTTCCTAAAAGATGAAGCACTCATTGAGTGGATAAGCCGCCTATCCTATCTTCTTAAGCGGCAAGTTGAGTTTGGAAAAGAGCGCAGTTTGTTCGTTTGGGCTTATATCTAGGCTCAGTTTTCAAGCCAAATACCGCTTCTCTAATTGGATTTATGAAGGTAGGTTTGTTGCCTCTATTGGCAACGGTGGGATTTTCTTTTAATAATTCGCGCAGGTTCAAGAGCGATACTCTTATAAAGTTACTCACACAACCTAAGCAGAGTACAGATGATTTGGGTCGTAGATGTTCGTTAACAACTCTCCATGGGTGATTGTCCTAGATAGGATTGGAAAGGAACTCGACTGAATTTCCACGTTGGTTGTAGTTCTCAGCAAATATTCCATGCCATTATGGTGTTATATTAGAACTGCACAAACAGAGCATTAATTTGAAGTGACCATATAAAAGAAGGAGCACGAGAAGCGCGAGATCGAGGAGATGAAGAGATGCTATTGCAGGAACGATGTTCGAAAGTTCTAGCAAAAAGTAAGACGAACATTCCAAGGCTATAAAGCCATCGCAGAAGCCTGCAGGGATGAGCACGGACAACTAGTAGTGGATTCACAGTCGATGCTGAGATTGTGGAAGGACCACTTCTGCAGACTGTATAACGGCGATGATAGTCAGAATGCCGCCGTCAGGCAGAACGAACCATTCACAATGGACGAAGACGAAAGAGAATCCCGTTCACCCGACCGAGACGATGTTAAGATAGCGATATCGAAACTTAAGTCTTATAAAGCTGCTGGACCAGACGGACTGTTTAAAGCAGCTGGCGATGAATTGGTTAGGAACATGCACCAACTCATCTGCAAGATATGGTCGGAAGAATGCATGTCCGATGAATGGAATCTCAGCATCGTTTGCCCGGTCAATAAGAAAGGAGACCCCTATGAATACGCCAATTACAGAGGGATAAGTCTCCTAAACAGTGCGTACAAGATCCTCTCTGCCGTACTGTGTAAGCGGCTGAAGCCGTTCGTTGTCAATCTGATAGGTTCCTACCAGTGTGAATTCAGGCCAGAAAAATCCACGATATGCCAAATATTTACACTACGGCAGATCTTGGAGAAGACCCATGAATTCCAGGTCGACACGCACCATCTTTTTGTCGAGTTTGAAGCCGCATATGAGAGCGTTTATAGCGACGAGGTATGCAGAGTCACGTCTTGTTTTAACATTCCTGCCAGACTCGTCAGAATGTGCAGGATGACTATGGGGAGTTCCCGCTGCTCCATTAAGGTCGGAGGTGATCTAACCGACCCCTTCGATGTTAAAAAAGGTTTTAACCAGGGTGACGCACTGTCATGTGATTTCTTCAACATTATTCTTGAAAAGATCGTGCGGGACCCTGCGGCCAATACTAGAGGTACGATCTACTTCAAGTCTACCCAATTGCTTGCCTACGCAGATAACATTGACGTTATAGGACGGACAAAGCGAGACGTTAATGAAGCTTTCGCAAGCATTGAAGCAGAAGCGACTAAAGTGAGTCTAAGGGTAAATGGGGACAAGACCAAATATATGCTGTCATCGAAGAAAGACGCTCAACACCGACGTCTTGGTCAGAACCTTTGGCAGCTATATTTTTGAAGTAGTCAAGGAGACTTCGTCTACCTTGGCTCGATAGTGACAAGGAGCAATGACACCAGCGCTGAGATAAAACGAAGAATAACTCTTGCCAACCGCTGCTTCTTTGGGCTCAAGAGGCAACTGAGTAGTAGAGCCCCCCCTCAAAACCTTAATCATCCCGGTCCTCCTCTACGGCGCTGAGGCTTGGACTTTATCAAAAGCGGATGAAGCGGCTCTTGGGCGTTCGAGAGGAAAATTCTGCGTGCAATCTTTGGTCCCGTTTGTGTAAACGGAGAGTGGAGGAGGAGATTCAACCAAGAACTGTACGGGCTGTACAGCGACATCGGCATAATTAGACGTCTTCGGATCCAACGTCTAAGATGGCTGGGCCATGTAGAAGGTTCTGCGACACCAACCCCGAGGGACGACGCAGCAGAGGACGACCGCATCTAAGATGGCGCGCACAGGTAGAAAGGGGCCTCAACCAACTTGATTCCCTGGTTCACCCCTGGTTCAAGAGTTTTTATATTCTCTTATGATGTGTTGACACACACAACCTGAACGGAGTGCAGTGGTTGGGGTCGTTGATGTTCGTTCACTACTCTCAGGGGTGGTTGTCCTAGACCTAGATAGGAAGAGAGCCGACCGCTATAACCGCGTTGGTTATAGTCCGTAGTAATTCGTTCAAGCACTTTTTAGTATAGCATACGCAGAGGATGAATTTCGGTTGACCATATACTGTGGGTGATATGCCTGCAGCAGTACGTCTGGTCACTTTCCATTCACAACTGCGTTGCATACTTTTGTCCGTATACGAATTACTTTTTCTTGGCTATGGAGCGAATTTGAACCAAAGACCTTCCGCTCGACGGTCGATGATGTTAACCACTGCACCACGGCCACCCCACATACTGTGGGTGTTATGTCTTCATCATTATTTTGAACAGTTCTCGTTCACAAAAGCTGTATTGCTGATTGCTACTAAGTAAATATTCAAATGTCACTCACCTTATTTGCTGGTGCTACTGCTGCCCCATTCCGTGTGGTGCGCGTTGGCATCGCATCCCATGACCAGATATCGGTAGCGCGGGTGGTAGTACTCTACTAGGTCTTGTACCTCACTAGGGGGGATTTGGTCGTCGTCGCCTGGAACGTGAGCAGAGGCGCGCAAGATCTCCCATACTCCGCCATCAATAATGACTTCCACGATGACAGCTGCCAAGTCTCTTGGTATAAATCCTGGAATGGGGAGAAAATGTGTACATATTAGAACCGATCAAACAGGAGGGTATTCTCCAAGAGTGTAAATTAGCTCAATTGTACTCGGACTCAGCCCTATTGCAGGTTAGAAGATACAAAGCAAATACTTTTACGTTTTTAAACACAACATAATTCAGAATCAATTCGGTAAGTACAAATAATAATCAGAAGACTCCAACTAAGTTGGACGATGAATTTCGCTGTAACCCGAACAGTTTCTGGAACAACTTCAAACCACATTTTGCCCTAATCGAAGAGTGTCCATTTTAAATGGATACATTTCATCCTCTCGTTCCCTCGTCAGCTCCCAATGGACCCCATGTTTCATCTTCGCCAACAATTTAAAAAAGAATCAAATTTAAATACATGATCTTATGGTGGGTAGCCTTAAAGAGAAGTTTACCTCACCAATAGCCCTAAATAAATTCCATCGCTGATTTCCACAGAGACAAATTATCGTAACTTTACACCGAGCCGGGAGCGCGGTTCGCTGAGGCGCGGATAATACCTTGCCCAAGGGAAAATTAATATGCAAATGGTGAAAAGAACAATAACACAACGCAGTAATACTAGCCCAATCTATTGATATATGTATATAGATTAACCTAACAAATTACACTGCGAATCAGAGGCCGAAATTCTGGGAGAAAAAATAAAATGTTCATAGAAAAAAAGGAAAACAAAAAGCAGAACCCAAACAAAGTGAAGACAAGGCAAGACCGACGATTGTGATTCCCTGCTTAATGACCCTACAACGCCGCAAACAAATACCACTCCTTCGTCACCACTTGCACCATTTATTTATCGCTTCCAAACAAAGTGTCCTTTCATTGTCCTGATGGCGGCAGTCATCTTCCCAAATGACAAAAATATGTCCACGCTCTAAATGTTGGTCGAATTCATTTATTCTACGTCGCAATCACCGCTATCACTAGCGTCATGTCCTTTACCTAACAAAGGAAAGAAAAATCACAAACACCTTTCCAAAGTACACCAGTATCATGAAGAACAAAACAAAAAAACAAGTGAAATGGATGAGGACAGAAAAATAAAAGAAAACCTCCCAAGGTAAACAACATGGACCTCTGCGTCCGCGCCACGTCAACACTAGCCCCAGTGTTTCATCTGGAATTCCTTTATTCTTCGAGGAAAGCGAGCCGTGATTGAGCACAATAGAAATAATAGAAGCATGAAGTTGCTAGGGACTCGGCATCCTTGCAGACGTCCATTCGTTCGAATCCTGTTCAATGACTGAATGCCGGTACGCGTGTATTGGAGCAACCACCCACCCATCCGTACACATTTCAACTTTGCACATAATAATGCTTTCGTTCGAGGATAACATTTTTTTCCGCTCTCTCTCTCTCTCTCCCTCGTCCTTTCGGTTATATCGCTCTCTTTCCATGTTACGGATACGCCAGGTGAATTTCTGGCAGAGCAATAAGTTTGTCCGGAAAACCTGGGAGTAATTTAATTAAATTCTGAGGAAAAAAAAAAACGAACGAAAGACGGACGGGACGTAAAAACGATTTAAAATTAATTTTCGGTGACGAAGCAGCTAGCAGTAGATCCGCTCGGAATCGAGGAAGGCAAGTGAAGAGATTTATCTGATGGCGCTCCCGGGCGAGTTTGTCCGTATTCTTGGGCAAACATGATATGGGACGTTATCTGGACGTGCGTCGATACGTATGTGGTTGAGGGAACACATTCCCATAAACTAAATGGCGTTAAGTAGGTCAAGGAACTGATTTTGTTCTTCTGGTAAACAGTGCAAACACATTAGGTTGAAGTGGAGATGAGATAGAAAGATATGTACTATCTTGAATCTGGGGAAATCAGATCGTAAGCTCTTTCGGTATAATGACTGAAAATGGTAAATCATTTCCCAATGCTCTAAGGTGTGATTTGGCACCCAAATGCTTCGACGAAGTGTCATTTAAGAATTCTTATACTCAACGTTCGTTATGATGATGGCTTTCTAACAGCTTGATGGAATACGAATCTATCTGGTATATACATGAGATACTGGTTCGTGGGTTTCTGTTTCTTGTTGAAGGGTGTCTAGTCTGGGCCTGTTCAGCCTGACTAATCGGATGTTCCGCATCCAAGGCAAATTTTACATTATCAGCCTCATCTGTGCAGACGCCCCTACTGGCGAGGCTGAAGAACCCATCAAGGAGTATTTTTACGACCTCTTGGACTAGGTCTTCAAACCGCCACCACCTAGAAACCCCTGGTTCGATGAACAATGCGAACAAGTCCATGCAGCAACACAAGATGCATATAAAGCCATGCTGCAACGACGGACGAGAGCTACTCGCGAAATCTATGAGCAGAAGAGAGAGCACGGAAAGCGTGAGATCGAGGAGATGGAGAGATGCTTCCGCAGGAATGACGCCCGTAAGTTTTACAATAAGGTAAAACGAACATGCCGTGGCTACAAAGCCAGAGCGGCGGCCTGCAGGGATGAAAATGGAGAACTGGTAGTAGAGTCGCAGTCGATGCTCAGGATTTGGAAAGACCACTTCTGCAGACTGTATAACGGCGATGATAGACAAGATAGCGCTGTCAGGCAGAACGAGCCATTCGTAATGGACGACAATGAGAAAGAATTCAGTCCACCCGACCTAGACGAATTCAAAATAGCGATATCAAGACTTAAGTCTAATAAAGCCGCGGGCGCAGACGGCCTGTCTGCTGAGCTTTTTAAGGCGGCTGGAGATGAGCTGGTAGGGTGCATACACCATCTCATTTGCAAGGTATGGTCGGAGGAAAGCATGCCCGATGAATGGAATCTCAGCATCGTTTGCCCGTTCCATAAGAAAGGAGACCCCTATAACTGCGCCAACTATAAGGGAATAAGTCTCCTTAACATCGCATATAAGATCTTCTCTGCCGTATTGTGTGAACGCCTGAAACCGTTTGTGGATAACCTGATCGGCTTTTATCAGTGTGGTTTCAGGCCAGGTAAATCCACACCTGCCACGCTACGGCAGATCTTGGAGAAGACTCAGGAATACCAAATCGACACTCACCACCTCTTCGTCGATTTCAAGGCTGCATATGACAGCGTGTATAGAGATGAGATATACAAAGCCATGTCTAGTTTTAACATCCCTGCCAAACTCGTCCGACTGTGCAGGATGACAATGGAGAATTCTCGCTGCTCTATTAAGGTCGGTATTGAGCAAACCGAGACCTTTGATGTTAAAAAGGGATTTAGGCAAGGTGACGCGCTGTCATGCAACTTTTTCAACATCGTGCTTGAAAAGATGGTGCAAGAGTCACTGGCCAACACAAGAGGTACGATTTATTTCAAGTCTACTCAATTGCTTGCGTACGCCGACGACATTGACGTGATTGGACGGTCACAGCGAGACGTAAATGAGGCCTTTGTAAGCATTGAGGTAGAAGCGGCTAAGATGGATCTCAAGGTTAATGAGGGCAAAACCAAATATCTGCTTTCATCAAAAAGGGACGGACAACACCGACATATTGGCCAGAACGTCACCATGGGCGGATATAACTTTGAAGTGGTCAAGGAATTCGTCTAACTTGGTTCACTGATGACCAGCGACAACAACACCAGCGCTGAGATAAAACGCAGAATCACTCTTGCCAACCGCTGTTTCTTTGGGCTCAAGAGGCAATTGAGAAGTAGAGCCCTCTATCGGAAAACCAAGGTGATACTATATAAGACTTTAATCATCCCAGTCTTCCTTTACGGCGCAGAGGCTTGGACCTTAACAAAAGCGGATGAAAATGCCCTTGGTCGTTTCCAGAGGAAAATTCTGCGCACTATCTACACTCCCGTTTGTTCAAACGGTGTATGGAGGAGAAGATATAACGAAGAACTGTACGGGTTGTACAGCGACATCGGCCTGGTACGACGTCTACGGATACAGCGTCTAAGGTGGCTACGCCATGTAGAGCGCATGGAAAATACAGCTCCGACCTGAAGAGTCTTCGAATCCACTCCGGAAGAAAGGCGCGGCAGAGGACGGTCGCATCATCGGTGGCGCACGCAGGTGGAAGGTGACCTTAACCAACTGAGCGTGCGGCGCTGGAAACAGCTGCCCAAAGACCGTGCCAGCTGGAGACGCTTGTTGGTTTAGGCCCAGGTTCACCACGGACTGTAGCGCCACCTAAGTAAGTAAGTAAGTTGGACGAGGTCTGTGGAACTTGTCCGGAGTACGACACCAAAATCGTACTCGGAGACATCAGCGCCAAAATCGATGAGGAGAACATCTTTGGCAAAGTAGTCGGAAAGCACAACCTCCACGATACGATAAAAATCAACGCCTTCCAATTAAACGACTTTGCGGCAACTCGTAATGCGAGTAATAAGTAGCACAAGATTCCCTCACAGGACCTGGCCGTCTCCAGTTGGCCGAACTGCCAACCAAATTGACCATGTGCTCATAGACGCATGACATGCGTCAAACATCCTCAATGTTAGATTGTTCAGAGGGGCAATTGTCAGCTCCGATAATCTCCTATTGTAAGCAAGACAGCTACATCAACCCACCAAGAGGAGGTTCAGCATTGGAAGTCTGAGCACCTCAGAGATCGCCAGATGCTACATACAGCAACTGAGTGGACGACTCGTAAGTATGCCTACGTCGGACACAAACGCAAACAATATGTGGCTCCATTGCCGCCAAGCCATCAAGGAAGCAGCTGAAATTATTATAGGCTACGTGCCACCACCGGCAAGAAACCCGTGGTATGATGGCGAGTGCGACCAACCGACAAGGCGTACCAAAAGATGCTGCAAAGGAGAACTCGAGCAATGCGCGAGTAATACCAAGCCAGAAGGAAGGACGAAAAAGAGACGCTGCAGTGAAACAAGAGAATTTTCACAGCCTCTCAGCTCAAGGGTATCGAATAGTCCCGGGACAAAAACGCGATAAGGCCAAAAGCCTTTCAGCTTGCTTTTAAAACGACACCCAGGCACTTCGAAATTGTGAGAACAGTCTTGTTGCCGACCTGCAGGGAGTAGTGAATGTTTTTAAGCGGCTGCTTAACGAGCAAGAGAGAGTGGTAGTGAGCGATGAGATCCCGTCTCCAGTCGACGAAGTAGTCCCTCCTCCCAGCATTACAGAAATAGGTATAGCTATAAATAACCTGAAGAACAACAAGGCCGCAGGCCTGGATGGATTGCCATCAGAGCACTTCAAAGCTGGAGGCGATGTTCTGCTAGGGAGCATGCATCAGAACATCTGTAGAATTCGGGAGGAACGCATGCCTGACAACTGGAATACCACAAAAAAACGCGATCCTGCCTCTTGCAAGAACTACAATGGTGTAACCCTGCTCAATGTCGCTTACAAGATCCTATCCAGTGTATTGTGTGAACGCCTGAAGCGTTATGCACCGCAATATTCGGCAATAGTATGTGCCTCCGGCCCGGCAAATTGACTATAGACCAAATGTCCACGCTGCGACAAATCCAGAGAAGACCAGTGAATTTCAAATCCCACCCACTACCTCTTTATCGATTTTAAAGCCATATATGACAGCATACATCGCAAAGTCTTATTTAACGCCATGGATGACTTCGGGATCCCGGTAAAACTGGCCCGAATGTGTCGAGCCACGCTAACAAACACTAGATGGAACAGTGCAGTTCGGCTTCAAAACCTCCGAGCCTTCGAAGCCTACACCGGATTCCGGCAAAGAGATGCGATGTCATGTGACTTCTCCAATCTCGTGTTGGAACAAATAGTGTGGCGGGCCATATCCAGCCCGGCAAGTATGCTGGCCAGGCGGCTTAAACCATCCAGCCAAGTATGCTGGCCAGGCGGCTTAAGCCAGCCAGGCAAGCATGCTGGCCAGGCGGTTATAGCCGGGGAAGTAAGCCGGTAAGGCGGCTGTAGCTAGTCATGTAGAGCGAATGTATACCGCAGCTCGAACCCGCAGAGGCTTTGAGTCCAACCTCGAGGGACGAAGAAACAGAGGACGGTCACATCTAAGATGGCCTACACAGGTGGAAGGGGACCTCAACTAACTGAGTGTGCAGCATTGGACAGGCTAGCAAAAGATCGCGCTAGTTGGGGGCATGTTGGTTGAAGCCCAGGTTCACACCAAACTGTACCGCACGATACAGTTCGGTATTATACATGCCTTTATTCTTTTACAGTTGGCTTAAGTCTGACTTAAAACTAGAGGAAGATAACAAAGCAACAAAGTAAATCATTGGCGCAAAAGTTGTTCCCTATCATAATAATTTAGCGCCAAACGTCGTTCCGAAGAAAACAGTTTCTTGATCAGCTGGACTGGTTACTGCCTTGGGAAAGATGTCAGTCATGTGTCCATTCAAGCATATGTGCACATAATTCGCGCTATTGTTAGGTTCTTGCGAGGATATTGCACTAGCTCCTTGACGAGCTACAGTAAACAACACAGGTAAATTGTACCCAACCTAATCCGCTAGAATCAAGTACTAATGTGTTAACTGCCAACGTTACTCAAGCCTGATGTTGACATCAAAACTCTCCAAGAAGCTTAAAGGAAAACAACTAACTAACCGAATCGTATACATTGACAAACATGAACCTAAACTAAAATAACCTCATTACCGTATCTTTCTTTTGAATTTAATGTAACCATTCCAATCGGAATTGCAAAGGGTTCCGTGCACGACCAAACCTCCTTCAATCCCATACCCGTAAGGTGGCTCGTATAAAAGGTTCGTGAGCAAAACGTACTTTGACCCAAACGATACCGACGTAATAATTTAGGTAAAAGAGCAAACCAACAGCAATGCCATTAATCCCTACCGAACTCAATTTATATCCCACAGAAACGTATACGGTCTCACAATGGCATCTAACGCGTTCCGCCTGTGCCGATACTCTATTCGTTTCGACTATCAAATGGCACATTGGCATGACTCCAGTCCCCCAGCTCTCGAGTTTCTTTCGAGAAAAGTACAAACTCAAAAGGAAAACCCAACGATAGATAGAAATAAATTAGAATTGAAATAACTGGAAAGCGTCCCGTTCTGGACCGATCCTTTTAGTCTGCAGGATAATTTATTTACAATAAATAGAGTCATGTAAAGCGATTACAAAGCAGAGCGGTGGTACCACGGATCCGGTAATAGTATGAGACAAGATTGCGCTGCAAGGCTTCTTATTATGCTCATGAGCATGCACCAGGGAGGAAATTAAAGGATATGCCATTTACCTCGATGTGTGAAAGCGGAAAGTGTAAGAACACAATCTCTTGTCCCTACGATGTTTTTTCCTTATTATTTCCTTCTTCCTGATTGTACAAGCACATGGAGTAGGACGTCTCTTCCTTGCCTCATCTGATGTTGAAGGTGTTGTGTAGATACAGATATTTAGCAACACCCCTGGAAGCAAAAGTTGCATCATATCGCCAACAGCGTGCTATACGCACTACAAAGGAAACGTGTTCTTGTTACTCATCATCGTGCCCATCAAATGGAACGCTGCACGAGGAGTCTGAGCAGAGTTACTTTTCCCACAAAGAGGAAAAAATACTATAGGTACACAGGAAAATGGGTACATCTACGAGTCCTGTCGTAACTTCCTGACTGTACCACGTCCCACTCGGTGACAATTCTGTTTTGCGTTTACACTAGTAGTCTTGTGTTATAGCAGCGACTAGGAGAAGAAGGTGAACTGTTCGGAACGCTTCATATGGCTTTGATGGAACGTGACTGCAGGGGTGCAGGGAGATGAAGGTGTTTATCTGTTAATTTCACGAGGCTTTTGTTTCGCCTACATTCAGCAAGACGCTTCGGTTAACCACAGAGAAATTGCAGGATGTAGCATGTGCCAGTTGCCACAGTCGCCACTAGCGCAAGTTGCACTGTTCCATTTAGGAACTAACAAAGGATAATGCGGGTGGTGGTGTCTTCGTTTCTATGATTTCGCGTTGACAGCTAGGAGATGTACTTATAGCTGAAGTATGTATGTATGTATACTTGGAGGAGACTAGAAAGCTCTTCATATGTTCGCCTTAAATGCGATTGAGACGACGACGGTAACCATGACGACAACGACGAAGCACTCGTGATTATGATGATGACGTATTGTACACAAGATATGGGGTTTGGGATTCGGGGTCCGGGGATCCGAGGATAATGTTCTACAATTTAATATGTGGCCCCTAAGGGATGCAGCAATATTACTCGTCAGGATGGTCATTACTAGTACCTACTTTGAAAACAACAGTGACACACGACAACTCAAGAAAAAAGGACGAAATAACTCGTCTGCACGCGAATACCGAAAAGGCAGCAGACAAATCCCTTTGCATTAGTTTTGAAGTGATTTCAGCTTAAATTAAAATCGTCCGAGATAACTGACGGATCTCTTCTTCGTGCATCCCTGTTGTTTCCGTTTCCTGCAACGCCATTCCATCTGGGAAGAATTCCCTTTTACCTCCTTGTATGTCTCTTGTTGTTGCCCAACAGAATCGTGCTCGTTTTCTTCTCGTTCTACCTCTTCCATCCGGCTTTTCATTTATTTCTATTTGTGTTCATCTTTTCCTTTTTTTTTTTTTTTTGTGCTCGTCCTTTAACGGTTTTTCTTTTAGCATGCTATTTCCACAACCATTTTGTCATTTTGCCAGGCCGTTGGATTATTTCGATGTTGTGATATCTATTTTCTAGTCGAAACAGGACGAAAAGCACTAAGGCAACATGATACCATGATACGGATTAGTAAAGGACGAGAACGGCGGCGGAGGGTTGAATAAAATGTTACGAGTATACAAAAAAAAACTGCAGATAGCCGAGAAAAATTTGGAGCAAGTGCCAGTGACTTGAAAATTGTGCAATTTTCGAAGGTACATCCGTACACACGCACACACATAGGGCAGTTGGGTCCTGCCAAAACCGACTACGGGGGTAAGGATATGCCTGACAATCAGTTGTAGTGAAATTAACAACCCATTTATGCAGTGATGCATGCAGCGGTAATTCGAGAAATGGTATTGGAAATTTTATTTTCTCCAGTTGGCTTGACAGAATTGTTAGATTATTATCGTTTACGTCTTTCATCTCGTCGCCTTGCTGGGAGTAATCGAATCAAAGGTGTGCTTTGATTCGTAAAATATCGAATTAAGCACAACGGCTTACCCCATCTGCTACGTAATTACAGAATTGTATGCGTATTGTATTGCGGCTTGTGGGTAGGAAGAGATGTTAAGTGCAGACTTGCATCGTGGTAGTCGCGAAAATACTTACCTCTTCTTCTTCTTAGTGGGCGCTACAGTTCGGGGTGAACCTGGGCCTCAACCAACATGCCCCTCCATCTAGCATGATCTTTCGCTAGTCTTTTCTATTGCCGCACACCCAGTTGGCTGAGGTCCCCTTCCACCTGTGTGCGGCCGTCCTCTGCTTCTTCGTCCCTCGGGGTTGGATTCAAAGACTCTCCGGGCTGGAGCTGTGGTGTCCATTCGCTCTACATGGCCTAGCCATCTTAGGCGTTGAATCCGTAGACGCCTGACTAGGCTCATGTCGCTGTACAGCCCATAAAGTTCGTGGTTGAATCTTCTCCTCCATCCCCCGTCTGCGTATATAGGCCCAAAAATCACGCGCAAAATCTTTCTCTCGAACCGACCAAGGGCCTCCTCATCCGCTTTTGATAGTGTCCATGCTTCTGCGCCGTACAACAGGACCGGGATGATAAGGGTCTTATATAGAGTCAACTTTGTCGTTCGGGAGAGGGCTCTATTACTCAGTTGCCTCCTGAGCCCAAAGAATCAGCGATTGGCAAGAGTGATTCTGCGTTTGATTTCGGAACTGATGTCGTTGTTCCAGGTCACTGCGGAGCCAAGGTAGACGAAGTCCTTAACTACCTCGAACTTATATCTGCCTATACAAACGTTCTGGCCGAGACGTCGGTGTTGACCGTCCTTTTTTTATGACAGCATATATTTAGTATTGGCCGAAGGCTTAGTCCACCTCGAACAACAAATCCGCATCCAAACAACCGTTGCCTTTTCTCCCTATAGCAATCGCCGTAGTAAATATCGCAGTTTTTCATCCGCTTTTTACACGGTCCATTCCATCGCATTTCCTGGATGGCGGTGATGTCCGCTTTATAGCGGTCTAGGGCGTCCGCAAGTTGTTCGGCTGCACGTGGCCTGTTTAGGGACCTAACATTCCACGTATAAAGCCGAGGATCATTGTTTTTTGCAAGGGTCGTCAACATAAATCCGGTCCGTTATATCCGAGGCTTGTGGTTGTTTCGGAGTTTGTGTTTTTTTTTTACGGCCCAACCGACTAGTCCTGTTTTTTTTGGCGCAGGAGGCTAGCCATTCACCCTTCCCCGACTGCAATTTCCATAGGAAATCTCCAGATGGCACCACGAGGAGGTGGGGATAGGACTTACTAACAGTGCCGCTCTTCTCGCTTTTTAGCAGACCAGCATCCGTCGGATAGATGCTACCCCTACGAGGCCTTTGTTAGTCCTTTGCCATCCAAAATACTTACCTACATACATATATGAATTACAATATTTTCTAAGGAGATTTGAGCTATAGTTTGAGGGTTATTCGTATATACGATTCCATATAAAAGGCTGTCCAGGTGAAACGTACAAAAGTAGAAAAGTATTTTATGCACAGGTGAAAGGGACCTACAGTTTAATGCCGATTCCGAACGGTGTGAGTCGAGAAGCTTTTCCATGGCAAGTTTACTACGGAGGAACGTCGCGAAATAAACATTCGATAGCATTGGTGTTATCGGGATCCGAACTCGCTCATCGTGCGCCAGAGTCCAACACACTAACCACTGCGCCACGGCTCCCTCATTCCTCTGTAGTTGGCGCAGTCCAAAGTGCTCTCATTTCTTGTGAATCAGGCAAAAGATGCTGAAACTTCATTCCAAGTTCATGCTTTCCTCTGACGCGCTTTGAAGAGCTTAGGAGATAGTCCGTCTGCGCCAGCAGCTTTATTCGTAGTCTTCATCGTCAACTTGAAAAAAACCCATAAACGTTAGACTGTCTCCGTCCTGTTCACGCAGAACACGAGACTAGTCAGCAGCAGCAACGGCGACGGATCCTTCTGGAATTATTGAATTGAATTGAAGAAAATGAGTAGTCTGCATTTTGGTCCTATCACTCCAGCCTCTACTTTGCTTCCGGATTTCAACCCATCAGTTAACCATCAGTCAACCCAAGTCTCCTTCTTTATAATTACAGGTTATCTGTAAAGTTAAGGCTTGTTTTGCAGCTCCTGCTGTGTGCAGTTTGTAATTGTGGAATGCTTAGCATTGCTTCTAACCCTGCAGTCGGAGCAGGTTTCACCGTTCCAGTTATCTGGCTACACGTTAGCTTTGTATTTTGTTCAGTTTTTTCATGGAACCCCTTTGCTCACATTTTTCCCACAATAGAACAGCGCCATATACTATGGTTGATTTAATCATTTGATTGTAGATCCACGGGCTCGTCTTTGGGTTTAGGCCCCATGTTTTTCTAGGAACCAGAAGGCGTTGATGGCCATCGAGAATACAGTAGACTCTCGGTAGAGTGAACTAATAAAAACCAGGTCTGTTCATACGAGCGAGATTGTTCACATTACCGAGCGTGTAAGTTTTAAAGCATCCTATCGTACAAGTATGCACTGTGAAATGCTGTTTTTTCCTCAAAAGATCGCATATATAGTCGATTTCGCTATCCAACTTTTTTTGCCAATACTGTGTCCACCTGTATCCAGGCTCATATAGAGAAACAATATGCATACATGGCCACATTGCATCGACGGACGAGAGCTGCCCGCGAGCTCTATGAATAGAAAAGGAGGGAGGAGCATAAGCTTCTGAGAAGGAAAAAGAAGGAGCACGAGAAGCGCGAGATCGAGGAGATGGAGAGATGTTACTGCAGGAACGACGTTCGAAAATTTTATCAGAAAGTAAAACGAACATGCCAAGGCTCATCCTTGCAGAAGCCTGCAAGGATGAGCACGGACAACTAGTAGTGGAGTCACAGTCGATGCTGAAATTGTGGAAGGACCACTACTGCAGACTGTATAACGGCGATGATAGTCAAAATGCCGCCGTCAGGCAGAGCGAACCATTCACAATGGACGAAGACGAAGGAGAATCCCGTCTACCCGACCTAGAAAATGTTAAGATAGCGATATCGAAACTTAAGTCTTATAAAGCTGCTGGAGCAGACGGACTCCCCGCGGAGCTGTTTAAAGCAGCTGGCGATGAGCTGGTTAGGAACATGCACTAACACATCTGCAAGATATGGTCGGAAGAACGCATGCCCGATGAATGGAATCTCAGTATCGTTTGCGCGGTCCATAAGAAAGAAGACCCCTATGACTGCGCCAATTACAGAGGGATAAGCCTCCTGAACATCGCGTACAAGATCCTCTCTGCCGTTTTGTGTGAGGGGCTGAAACCATCCGTCGAAAATCTGATAGGTCCATATCAGCGTAGTTTCAGGTCGAGAAGGTCTACGATAGACCAGATCTTCACACTGTGGCAGATTCTGGAAAAGACCTAAGAAATGCAAATCGACACTCACCGCCGATTTCAAGGCCGCAGAGACGAGCTATACAGTGCCAAGTCAAGGCTGACATTCCTACCCAGATCGCCAGGTTGTGTAGGATGACGATGGAGGACTCTCGCTGCTCCATCAAGGCTAACCGGGATCACTGATGTCAAAAAAGGTTTTAAGTTAGGCGACGCGCTGTCATATGACTTTTTCAGTATTTTACTTGAGGAGATCGTGCGAAATTCAAAGGTTAACATTAGTTGGCCTCTGACGCCGATGACACGGGATCGAATCCCGACACAGCCATGTCATTGAACGTGTTTTCACGGTGTTTCTCCTCAGCGGGGTTCTGACAAAACCCCCTGTAGTAAAATTGTCATGAAAAGCTTCTCGAAATTCGCCGTTCGGAACCGGCAATAAAACTGTAGGTCCCTTTCACCTATGGAAAAATTAAATCACACACAACATGGGTGATTGAGAGAAGCTCGGCTCTGGTCCTTCATGGGCTGTAACGCCAACATACATACATACAACATTAGAGGCACGATGTTCCAGAAGTCTGTTCAACTATTAGCTTACGCAGATGACATTGACGTGAGGGGTCGAACCTAACGAGCCGTCAATAAAGCAAACCAAAGTATATGCTGTCATCAACATCGACGTCTCGGACAGAGCGTCGAAATGGGTAGCAAAAACTTTGAGGTAGTAAAGAGCCTCGTCTATCTCGGCTCCGCAATAAATAGGGACAATAAAATCAGTACTGAAATCAAACGCAGAATTACTCTTGCCAATAGTTGTTTCTTGGCTTGATGAAGAAATTGAGTAATAGAGCTCTCTTCCGAGAGATCAAGTTGGCTTTATATAATACTTTAATCATCCCTGTCTCTGACGCTATTGAAAGCGAGTGAAGGAGCTATTGACATTTTCGAAAGAACAGTTCTGCGTGCGATTTTTAGTCCTGTCTGCGTTAATGGCACATGGGAAAGAAGATCTAACAACGAACTCTGTGGGTTGTACAGCGGCATGCGCCTAGTCAAGCGTCTACGGATATAACAAGATGACAAGGCCATGTAAGGCGTATGAACAACATATGTAGCTCCGACCCGTAGAGTCCTTGAATCTGAGCCATGAGGACAACGCAACAGGGGACGCCCTCGACTGAGATGGCGGAGACAAGGCGAGAGGGACCTCAACTAAATTTGTATGTCGGATTGGAGACAGCTGGCAAAAAATCGTGCTGGCTGGAGAGGTTTATTGGTTGAGGTCCAGGTCCATCCCGGACTGTAGCGCCGCATAAGCAGAGAATGCAAATCGAAGATCGATGACAGTTTTATTCCCAGGAACTTTACCTCTACCTTTAATGCTGTGGTGACCTGCCGATTCCAGCAAATGAGCATGTAAACACATGCTCTCTGTAGAGACCTACCGATTCCAGTGAATGAGCATGCAAACACATGCTCTTGTAGAAACCTGCCGATTCCAGCCAAAGGGGCATGCAAACACATGCATAGCAGCGGGTGTATTTGGCTTTGTAGTCAGTCGATCGCGAACAGCGCAGGCGATACCATGTGAATCAGAGTTCGGACTGATTTGTGTGTTTTATTTGAGTGCACCGAAAGCCGAAGGCCTCCGTTGCTATGGCTAATAAAGCTTGCTCATAATTTTAATTATAGTGTTAGCTTAGTAAATAAATATATTAAAATGTGAGTGCACCGGTCACTACATTGGCGACGAGGATAAAAAAAATAAAAATAAATAAAAAAAACATTCACGATTTCATTAATTGTACCGAGTCCAATAAATTGGAGACCCAGGGAACCATTAAATTGGAACAAGGCGAATTACATTTTATTTTTATTGGAGAAGACATTAAATTGTTAAGCATTAAATTGCATGGATATAGAGATATCAGAGGACGTTGGTGATAACGATTGTTAGGCATTAAATTGCATGGATAATTGCATGGATATAGAGATATCAGAGAATATTCGTGATAACTGATTATTAGACGTGACGCATTAAATTGCGCCAGCTTTGAGAGCAAAAAGCTTTGTAAGCTTAGTAAGAAAATGAAAGATGGAAGGATATTTAATATTCCTTGAAAGGAAGGGGAACGACGTAATTGTGAGTCGTAATGGTGAAGTCCTTAGGCGGAACATCAGCCACACAAAGAAAATTCCCCACCCCATGGAATCGCGATTAATCCTTCATGAACCAGGTACTTTTTCAAATTTGTATAACTATAGTCTTTCTCCTACTCTCTCAGACAATTTGAGTAATCATTTGGATGGTGACGGACAAAGCAGTTTTAAGCCAGATCCAGTAGAAAGGCGAAAAGAGCTTAAGACCCCTAACCCGATGTTGACCTTGAAGCTGCAAAACATTGGAGGGATGTGGTGACCTGCCGATTCCAGCAAATGAGCATGCAAACACATGCTCTTGTAGAAACCTGCCGATTCCAGCCAAACGTGCATGCAAACACATGCATAGCAGCGGGTGTATTTGGCTTTGTAGAAAGTTGATCGCGAACAGCGTAGGCGATACCATGTGAATCAGAGTTGGGACTGATTTGTTTGTTTTATTTGAGTGCACCGGTCACTACAAATGCAATGCTGGTTTCTTTGATTTTGAAAGTTTGAAGTTTGTTGATTCTCCTCTTTGTGAATCGGATTATGTTTGTTTTGCTGGGGTTGAGAGAGTACTTCTTCATCAGGGTCCTTCTTCATGGGAGTGGCCGTGGTGCAGTGGGGAACTTTACCGACCGTCGAGCGGAAGGTCTGTAGTTCAAAGTCATTCCATAACCAAGAAAAAACAATTCCTATACGGATAAAAATTACGTAACACAGCTGTTGTAATTGAGAAGTGATCAAACATACTAATGAAGGCCATACCACAGAATATGGTCACCTTAAATTCATACCCTGTGTATGCAATTCTAATATAACACCATAAGGGCATGAACAATTGTTGAGAACTACAACCAACGTGAAAATTCGGTCGGTTGCTCTCGAACCCTATCTATGACAACCACCCCTGGAGAGTAGTAAACGAACATCTACGACCCAAACCACTGCACTCCGTTCAAGTTGTGTGATAAACATTATAAGAGTATAAACTTTTGAATCTGCGCAAACTATTAAAAAAAAATCGCAACAGTTCCAAGTTATTTCCAAGACTCTTTTGCATGAGATTCCCTATAATTTCTTCATGTTTGCCCTTAACGATTATGGTTATATCGTCAGCATAGCCGATGGCAGTGAAGCCATTTTTATTATTACAAGAATTGGCGATAGAAGTTTTAGATAAGACATCCGTCTTGAGGGCAACCTCTAATAGTTTTCATCACTATCTCTGATGTTCTTCTTTCAGTGAGCTCATAGAGCCTTTTTTTACTTTTTTTTTTTTTGAGCTAGTGCTACCATTAGCATATGGCACTGCGACCTTTGCAGGATCTATTGTGCCTGCCAGCCGATTAGCCGGAGAGCCTCTCCACTTCCATAATGATTTGAGAATGCGTCTGGCAGAAGCCAAGGTGATCCCCACAGGAGTCATAACTTCGCTGAGAGGGATACGCTTCCTAAGATGGCAGAGAGCAGCACACTCACACAATATGTGTTCCGCCGTCTCCTCGCACTCGAAACAGAGCCGACACTCAGTTTCACGCGAGAGGCTAATTTTGTTTAGATGATATCCCAGAGCGCAGTGTCCTGATAGATAGCTGATTAGTCTTCTGATATCCACCCTATTGAGTTTGAGTATATCACTAGACTGTATGCTCAGGGGTCGTATAAGTCGTTTAGATCGGCGGAGTCCCCGAACGCTGTTCCAAAAGGACAGGTATTGCAATTTTTCCCACTTGTCTAAGAAGAAATTTATCTTAGACCCGGGAGTGCCGCAGAATGGTTCCGGACCTATGTATTTATCGCTAGAGTCTTTCCTGGCAAGTTGGTCGGCAATTTCATTGCCCTTGATACCCCTATGCCCTTGCACCCACATTGACATTAACATTGTTTCTTTTGGCGAGGTCTTGAAGGGCATCATGGCATTTCTTGACGGTTTCTGAGTTCGTGTTGTACGAACCCAGCATTTTAAGCGCTGCTTGGCTTTCAGAGAGTATGTTGATAGTTACTCCCTCTAATGCCAGTCTCAAGATTTAGATTGGCGCATGTTAGGATGGCATGCAACTCTGCTTGAGAGATGCTGGGACTCGTTCCCAGGGATTTCGAGATCTTGCGATTTGGTCCAAAGATGCCGGCGCCAACGCCAGAAGCCATCTTGGAGCCATCCGTATGCCACCGAAGGCCTTTGACATTTAGTAAGGGATCACTGCTTTCCCATGCTGAGCGATTTGGGATCAATATCTTAAATCTCTTGTCAAAGGTGGAGGTGTGTGACAAGGCGTCCGAGATTGTGGTAATCATACCCAGCTCGGGAAGGTGTTGTTATATGGACATGTGACCCTCAGGTCTGCATGGCATATTTGTTCCCGAACAAAGAATTCTGATAGCACTGCGTAGTGCCATAAAAAGGTGCAGTGGAGTGAGTCCAATGGGTGCTTCTTGGGCTACCGTGGGGCAGGTTGGCATAGCGCATGTGATGCCGAGACATGCTAATCTCTGAAGGCGTTGATGCTTAACAACGCAGCAGCTCTCGTTCGTCGATGCAACGTGGCCCTAGCCATGTATGCATAATGTTATCCTGCATGTATGTACCTGTCTGCATTAATCATCAAACCAAGGGTTTCCCCCATGTGGTGGCTGGAAACCTAATACATCAGAGGCAGCATCCCTGATGGCGCTTTCAAAACGTCTCATTTGCTGCTCTATGATTTGTGCAGTTTGCATGGGCTCTTGAGTGAGCCGACATGATTGGCGAAGACCGCTGTCTTTTATGATTGCAGCTTGTCGACGGAAAATTTTGCTAGTCCTACTCAACCTAGCAGTGCACGCAATATTAGCATACGTACCTTGGCTGCAACGAGGAGATGATCGGAGTCAAAACTGACTCCTCGAAAGGTTCGGGCCAACTAAACCTATTTTTTGGAGCTGGAATCTCGCCATTCGTCCATCCCCGTCTGTAGTTTCTTACTAACTTACTAACAGTGCTCCAAGGTGTTTGTCTGCTGTGGTTCATCGCGCTCTTAAGCAGGCCAGCATTCGTCGGACAGATGCTACCCCTACGAGGCATTTATTAGTCATTTGCCATCCAAATTGAGTTTGTCGCCAAATTTTATCATCGACATTTACAATAGTCCGCCTCTAACTCTCTCCAACCATTCCAATGTTTCTCTCACAAGTCGAAGCTCTCTTGATAATGATCCAAAGTTAACACGTTGGCAACCACGGTTACAGACTCTTAACCCTCCATACACCGCCATGATGAATTCCTTTGAGGCGTGACTTCATCTTGAGAATACATGGCTGGCGCCTTATTCTTGCCTGTTTATTTCAAAGATATTTACAAATACAACAGCTTAGTGGAAGAATTTTAGGAACTTAGCAATTATGGTTTCCTGAGTTTATGGCAAAACCAAAAAGGACATTTCTCATTCACCTTGATTTGTGGGCATATCTTAAGCTCAATCCATAAATCACATCTGTACTACCACAATCCTGAACGATCCCTAATTTGTCGCACATATATTTACTATCTAACCACTAAACTTTACCGAACATTTTAAGATGCAAAACTTCCATTCCGACATTTCGTAATTAAGCCCGTGGTCAAGATCTTTATTTCACATCCTTCTCAACAGTCTGTCGTTACCCCAAACATATACGTATGGTACATATTTAAGATATCTGTATTCAAGGAACTACCTCCCTCCGGACATGGCTATAAACAAACTTTCGAAATTCAAACAAAACGCCTAACTACCTATGTACACTTGTTCCTTTTGACGAGATAATTAAAAATGGAAAAGGTCCATTCGGGAAACCATCGAAACCAAATTCACAAAACTTTCCAACATAGCCACAATGTAGCCATAACCGTAGCACACCCAAATCCCGGACGGAATGACGGTAATTTTCTACTCAGCCATCCACCCACATAATGCTCTGCTTCACATCCAACGGCTATCAAAAACGGGGCCCGACATACTATAGGAGTATATGTTTGAATTAACTGTCGTGTCACTCTGTATTTCCTCTTAATTTCGGTTCGGTTTCGGACCCATTTCCGTTGCCATTAAATTAATATCCTTTCGTTCCAGCACCAAAGATGACTCACTTTAATAATGAATGCTGCTGGAGCTACGTATACTTGAACAATGGTGCCTGCCGATGAGTGCTTGTGGCATACGAGTATAAAAGACATTCGGCCAGAGTTTTTGGTGACATTGCCGCCGGTCCTCGACCGAACGAGGGTCGGTATGGACAAAGGACGAGAAATATAATTGCCGCCATGCTTTCATTAACGTGCATCTGCACAAACAATTACTGCGAGCGTCACTAATTGATAATAAAGTTTTAAATAGTCGCATCCGTAGCACGTTTTTGATCTTGATTATATGTACATATATAGATACAGTATGTGCGCACGGACGGATACGGGCGTACGGCATGTTGATTCTCGACGCGTTCTCAAGGAAAGGTGTCATGGTGGAAGAAGGTCCTCAAACAGAGCTGAGCATTGCTCTTTCTTTCACTCTGTCTGTAGTTTTGACTTTCAATCATTTAGAGTCTACAGGCGGAGGATAGTGGGAATCATATGCGTTTTCGTAAAACGATTAATTTCCTGGCGACCTTAATAACTCATATTCAAAAAGGATGCGAAGTCCATGCCCATACGCTGACCGACAGCATTAATGCTTCCTCTCTCTCTCTTCTGTACGTCCGTGTGCAGTGTCCTTTTCATGTTGGGTTTCTCGTGGGTTTGTTCCTTGTTTATGCAGGTCCTTATAGTGTTGCTACAAAAATTAATAATCCAGAATAGGGTCCGACCACTGGATTCCGCTAAACTACAACTGTTTATTGAATCTTCTTCTTAACGGGCGTTACAGTCGGGGTGAACATGGGCCGCAACCAACATGCCCCTCCAACTAGCACGATCTTTTGCTAGCCTTTTCCATTGCCGCACACCCAGTTGGCTGAGGTCCCCTTCCACCTGTGTGCGGCATCTTAAGTGCGGCCGTCCTCTGCTTCTTCGTCCCTCGGGGTTGGATTCAAAGACTCTCCCGGCTGGAGCTGTGGTGTCCATTCGCACTACATGGTCCAGCCATCTGAGGCGTTGAATCCGTAGACGCCGGACTAGACTCATGTCGCTGTACAGCCCGTGGTTGAATCTTTTCCTCCATCCCCCGTCTCTCTTTCTTTCTTATGAACAGACCAAGGACCTCCTCATACGCTTTTGATAGTGTCCATGCTTCTGCGCCGTACAGCAGGACCGAGATGATAAGGGTATTATATAGAGTCAACTTTGTCGTTCGGGAGAGGGCTCTATTACTCAATTGCCTCCTGATCCCAAAGAAACAGCTGTTGGCAAGAGTGATTCTGCGTCTGATTTCGAAGCCAAGGTAGACGAAGTCCTTAACTACCTCGAACTTATATCTGCCAATACAAACGTCCTGGCCAAGACGTCGGTGGTGAGCGTCCTTTTTTGATGACAGCATTTATTTAGTTTTGCCCTCGTTTACCGCCAGACCAAGTTTCGCCGCCTCGAACTCAATACTCGCAAACGCCCCATTGACATCTCGCTGTGATCTACCTTTTATATCAATATCGTCGGCGTATGCAAGGAGTTGCGTGGTTTTGAAATAGATTGTGCCTCTTGTATTGGCCAGTGATTTTTGCACAATCATTTCCAATATGATGTTGAAGAAATCATACGACAGCGCATCGCCCTGCCTAGATCCTTTTTTGGTATAAAAACTATTGGTCAGGTCTTCACCGATTCGGATGGAGCAGCGAGCATTCTCCAAAGTCATTCTGCATAGCCTGACGAGCTTAGCGGGTATATCAAAGGTAGACATAGCGTTGTATAGCTCGTCTCTTATTACGCTGTCGTATGCGGCTTTGAAGTCAACAACTAGATGGTGAGTGTCGACTTGTAATTCATTGGGGTTTTCCAGGATCGCCGTAGTGTGAAGATTTTGTCGATGATGGACTTCCCTGGCCTGAATCCGCACTGATAAGGACCTATCAGCTTATTTACAAAAGGCTTCAGGCGTTCACACAAAACGGCAGAGAAGATTTTGTAGGCGATGTTAGGGAGACTTATTCCTCTATAGTTGGCGCAATCAGAGGGGTCTCCTTTCTTGTGGATCGGGCATACGATGCTGAGACTCCATTCCTCGGGCATGCTTTCCTCTAACCATATCTTACGGATGAGCTGGTGCATGCTCCCAACCAGGTCATCCCCAGCTGCCTTGAAGAGCTCAGCAGACAGTCCGTCTGCGCCAGCAGCTTTATTCGACTTGAGCTTCGATATGGCAATCTTAACTTCGTCGAGGTCAGGGGGACAGAGTTCTCTGCGGTCTCCGTCGATTAGAAATGGATCATTCTGCCTGACAGCGGTATATTGACTAACATCGCCGTTATACAGTCTGCAGAAGTGGTTTTTCCATATTCTCAGCATCGACGGCGGTTCTACTCCTAGGTGTCCGTTCTCATCCCTGCAGGCTTCCGTTCTGGCTTTATAACCTTGGCATGTACGCTTTATCTGTTGATAAAACTTTCGAACGTCACGCCTGCAGTAACACCTCTCCAAATCCTCAATCGCGCTCTTCTCGTGTTCTTTCTTTTTTCTTCTGAGAAGCTTTTGCTCCTCCCTTCTATTTATAGGCTTTATATGCATCCTGCCTCGCTTGGTGAACCCTCCTGCACTCGTCATCGAACCAGGTGTTTCTTCGTGGTGGAGCCTTGAAGCCCAAAACTTGGGATGCAGAGCTTTTCAGGGCTTGTTTGCAAGGGTTCCACTGCTGTTCTATTGATAGCGTGGAGGATTGAGGTGTATTGGAGAGCTTAAGAGAGACGCAATCGGTAAAAGCACGAGCGGCCTCTGGCGATAGTAGCCTGTAAGCGCATCTTGGCTACTACAAGATAGTGGTCCGAGTCGATGTTAGCCCCTCGGAAAGTTCGAACATCAAGAATAGTGGAGCAGTGTCTGACGTCGATCGCGATGTGATCAATTTGGTTGGTAGTCGATTGATCAAAAGACCGCCAGCTGCCTTTGTGTATATCGAGGTGCGGGAAGCGCGTACTGGCTTGAAGGAGATTTCGCCCCGTAGCAAGATCATTCAGCCTGTGTCCGTTATCGGATGTGGGGTCGTGTAGGCTACGTGGGAGGCGTGGACGCAGAACAAGCTGATGTTAAAAAATTCAGCCTTGATACAGATCGTTATGAGGCGTTCGCTCACATGCCGAAAGCTTAGGACTTTTTGCCTTAGTCCACCTCGAACATCAAATCCTCATCCGAGCAATCGTTGTCCTCTGTCCCTATAGCAGTTTTTCATCCGCTTTATACCCGGTCCATTCCATCGCATTTCCTGGATGGTGGTTATGTCCGCTTTATAGCGGTCTAGGGCGTCCGCAAGCTGTTCGGCACGTGACCTGTTTAGGGACTTAACATTCCACGTGCAAAGCCAAAGATCATTGTCCTTTTTTCGTTTTTTGCAAGGGTCGTCAACATTAATCCGATCCGTTATATCCGAGGCTTGTGATTGTTTCGGAGTTTGTGGTTTTTCTACGGTTACGGCTTACTAGGCCGTAGCCCAACCGACTAATCCTGTTTTTTTGGCGCAGAAGGCTCGCCTCTGTAATTCCATCTCAGATCAATTGTCTTGGCGCTTGACCTTTGTTACAACCTTTTATAACACTCTAACAACTGTTAGATAATTCTCCACTAATTTACTGGATGGTTTGATTACTTTCTCCGAATCACTGATACTGAATACTGAATCATTGAATGCTGAATACTGAATGCCCCCGAAGGCGAGTGTCCCCGCTTATAGTATAGCCCACGATCCAATCTCTCGAATGTTCGCCATCAGACGTTCTCCTTCCTTACGTCACAAGTCTCTAGAATGCTCCCTGCATTGGCATTGACTTTCAGCAGTACGCCGCTGAAAGTTACCATAATTTCCTTTTTAGCTGCCTCAGAACATTTCAAACTTTGACAGCGAAATTCGAACACAACCGTCGGTTAGTATCCGCAACAGTATTTTTCGATAGTTAGCTGACTAACTATGGGTATGTGAGAATGATGAATCGAATCAAGGACGAATAGTTGAGGCAGAAGAAAATCAATGTCCAAGTACAACGGAGTTTACAAAATGACCCACAGGACCAAACTCCAATCGTAAACATTTCACACCCCCAGCAACTTTTCATAGAATATCCCGAGTGCATTATGAAAAACTGGAGTAGCTTCCCGCAAGCCATGTCCCTTGACTAACAGACATTCACTGAAACCAAAGAAGAACGCAAACTTAATAGACTTCCAGACTTAATGGACGTCCACCGATAGACCATAGGACGGTGTTTATTTCTACAGAAACGTCCCCACTCGTGTGCTACTAAGAACTTCTGTATAAATTAACATGGAAAATGTTGTTGCCAACTAGAAAGGATAGACAATAGACATTTAAAGTTGTGTCGCATGCCCTGATTTCCTTGAGTTCCACTTCTGCCTCGGTATTTTTTCCCTATCCCAAGGCTATTGAATAACAAAACGATTCCTTGCCCTCATTCTGTCCTCCTTCCATACGCATTTTCAAATAGAAGAACAATAAAACAAGAAAGGGGTGAATGAAAATGATAAATGAAAGTAGGGACTTGGCACTGATGGACACTGCGGCCCGAGGAGAATTCAATAAAAACATAAGATCCTTGCCAGTGGATTTAGAAGCCATTGAAACGTATTAGAAAATGTTCTTTCCCGAGAACCGGTTCGGGTCGAATATTTGATTGATATGCGCTGGATTTACACGTTGGAATGGAGATGTACATAATTATATTCAAGGGAATCTCTGTAACTGGTGCGAGATGATTCGTTTCTATAAGACCGGCCTATGGGGTACTAAGTTCCATTCAATTTGGGAAATCCCCTTTAGGCTCTTTTTATGAATTCGATCTGTTTTGGGAATGAATTATGCAATCCATTTTGAAATCGCTTATGCAGTACATACGTATGTATATGACTTATGCGCACCTGGTTACCTTAAAGGAGGAAATCTGCGATGCCATCAAAACGCACACTGGTTTCGACGAAATCACAATAAACAATCAATGTTATATCGCTTCGTCAGACTTTCGGTCATTCTCGGAAAGCAGGAGGAATTGCACAAACCATAAAGGAAAATAGGTGATAAGAAAGCATCCGGACCTGACGGCATCCCAAACATAGAGTCGTGAAAAGGAGACCAGACATTTTTAAAGAAACCATGCAAGGGTGTCTTGAGGAGGGGATTTTCCCTGAACCATGGAAACTCCAACATTTGGTATTGCTACCCAAGGGAAACAAACCATCTGGAGAAGCTTCAGCATACTGGCCAACATGTCTGCTAAGTACAACAGGAAAGATCCTAGAACGTATCATATATGGTAAACTTAATCGCCGTGACGGAGGAATGAAGAGCTTTTGGAGCTTATGGTTTCAGAAAATCACGCTCTACCGTCGATGCTATAAAAGAGGTAGTAGATACAACAGCTGAAGCATTACGAGGGAAATAGTAACACTGGACATAAAAAATGCCTTTAACTCCGCAAACGGGTCTTTGTATTAGGGGGTCTCTGACCAGAATGGACGCACCACCTTACCTTGTGAAGGTAATCACTAGCTTCTTCACCAACAGGAAGCAGGTATCAGATGGCCGATGGTCTTAGGTACTACAATGTTTCTGAATGAGTCCTTCAGGGTTCAGTACTTGGACCTCTTCTGTATAACATAATGTATTACGGAATTCTGCGATTACCGTTGCCACAGGGAGTTAAGATTATCCGTTTCGCTGATGACATCGACCTAGTGACTGTAGCAAAACACATTCATGAGGTAGAGTCTGCCACAAATGAAGCGGTCGTCAGGATCAAAAATTGGTTAGAGTCTGCCGACATTAAACTAGCCGACCGAAGTTGTCTTAGTAACCAGCTATTCAAATCTAAAAAGTCCCTAAAATACTTGGGGGTAATGTTCGACAACCGACTTAATTTTAAAGCCCATGTCGAATACTGCAGTAAAAAGTCATCACAAATGCAGGCATTGCTTTTCAGAATGCTCCCGAACACCGATGGACCAGGATACGCGAGGAGGATTTTCCTTTCCAGAGTGGTAAGCTCAATAATCCTTTACGCTGCGCCGGTCTGGACGGGAGCCTTACAACGAAAGAGACGAGAAGAAAGCTCTACAGGCTATATAGGCTCTGCGCAATAAGGATAATATACGGTTTCCGGTTTCCATGGTTCCCGGATGAAGCAGCCTGTGTCCCCATCGACATTCTCTCCAATGAGATGCACAGAGGATAAAAGCCGAAGAAAGGGCAACATACATAACATTATGGCAAATGGGACAACAAAGACCAATGGTCCTTCAAGCTGATTTCTATGATCGAGGTTTGGGAAAAAAGATCACACGGGGATTGCAATTACCATCTTACGCAATTCCTGCCAAATCACGGCCTAGAATATCCAGAGTAAGAAGAAAACGTGGAGCACGCCATATTCCACTGCAGACGCTTTGCAAAGGCAAAAATGAAACTGCCGATCCCAAAGCTTCTAATAAGCCGTATGACTAACATAGAGGACTACTGACTCGAGATCTGTTCATTTATAATGAGTGTGCAAAACGAGCTAAGAAGGCTAGAAAGAATAAGAAGAGCTGGAACGGTCGACTTGGAGTACATAGCATAAGTTGCTACCCATCCCCGCGAAGTAATGCCTATCGGCAGTCCCGCGGGGATAGTGGTTAATGAATGCAGGGTGTGGTTTAGTACGCAGGCGCATCGAGTATTCGGGTTTTGGGAATCGTACATGTCAGTAGCTCGGGTTACAAGCAGCTTTTGGTGAATACACATTATTTAGTGTAACCGGAAAATTACTGCAATCATTAGCCGTCCGGTAGTAATAGCTAAGAGAATGCTCAAAGAAGAAGACTAAAGGTAGTCTGGCTAAGCTGCCGAGTTCATTAGAAAGTGATGCTTATAAAATGGTTCAAATGCGGAACAGATGGTCATATAGCTAAGAGCTGTATCAAAGAGCGATCCACTGCCGATTTGTCCTGTATCAGTTAGCGGTTGGCGTAAAATAGGAATGCTTCTGGGAGAATAAAGCCGCGGAGGTGCACTCTCTCGTGATATACATAACTCATTTGGGTGACAAGCCAGATATCAAATTATTGGCCGAAAACATTGCTCTCGCAACATGACCTCTAATCAGTTTGATCAAAAAGTTGTCAATTCTTATAATTTTGGCTCTATCATATAGGATCTCGTTGGGATAGAATTTTGTATACTCCGATTCTGGCGTTCTGTACAATTCAAGACAGGTTATCAGGCACTGTCTCTCGAACACCTGAACATTTTCCATCAGGCTTGAACTCACATTGAACCAACGGGACGGACTCTTATGAAACAGCAACCTTAACAGAGCCAAAGCTCCCCGAGCTCTGGCCAAAGCAATATATATATATTTATTAAAATACAGATTCTGATCCAACCAGATTCCAAGGTATTTGACTATATTTTGGTCCGCCTATCCGGTCGAATAATGGAACATTTTCGCCAGTTTCTCCTGGTGTCCATAGAGACCTCAGACAGTGGCGTTCCAAACAAAACAGCTTCCGATTTTCGGAAGTTGATTTTTTACTTTCAGTCATTACAAAACGTCTGAATTTTTTGAAGTCGCATTGCAAGATAGTAACTATGACATCAGTTATTGGGCCTGTCCTATACGCGAATAGGTCGTCTGCATATGCTATCGAGTGACGAAGAGAAGCTATCAGACCACTGACGTAAATGTTGAAAAGGACCGGCGAGTTCACCTTGCCCTGTTGCAGACCATTTTTAATATCAAATGTTTGAGTAGAAGTCACGTTGGCAATTTTCACAACGAACCTTCTACTCGTTAACATGCCACAGATCATATACAGTAGTGCTGGTTAAGCCTGTAGTAAAGTCCCTCGAACCATACGGCTACGAAGGCCTTTTCCAACCAAACAGGCACCCGTGTATTGGTTCTTACATCTGTTCCATTGAATATCCATACGAGTTGTAATGGAGTGAGTCCAATGAGTGCTTCTTGGGCTGCCGTGGGGCAGGTTGGAATAGCGCCTGTTATGCCGAGACACACTAGTCTCTGAAGGCGTTGAAGCTTAACAATTGTAGTTTTTTGCTCAACTTTTGTCCCGTAGGTGACGATAGGTCTTACTATCGCGGTGTATAAACAGTGGACTACCTTAGGTTTAAGCCCCCATGTTTTACTGAAGGTGCGTCGGCAGGCCTACATGGCCTTAGTCGCTTCCATGAGTTTATTTTTCATGTTGGAGTTCCAGTTGAGTCTGCGGTCTAGGTCAATACCTAGATACTTTATCTCCTCTGAGAATCCTATGTGTGTGCCACTTAGAAAGATTGAGCAGGCTTGTACCTTTCTTCTCCTTGTAAATGTGACTAAGATTGTCTTATTTGGGTTAATAGGTAAGCCCTCCGTCGCCGTGGCGCAGTGTGTTCGATCCTGACGCACGATGAGCGAGTTCGGATCCCGATAACGTCACCGCCATCGAATGTTTATTTCGCGGCGTTCCTCCTCGGCGGAGTACAGGCAAGACCCCCCGTAGTATACTTGCCTTGAAAAAGCTTCTCGACCCACGCCATTCGGAATCGGCATTAAACTGTAGGTCCCTTTCTTACTTACTTACTTTGATGGCGCTACAGTTCGGGGTGAACCAGGGCCTCAACCAACAAACCTCTCCAGCCGGCACGATCTTTGGCCAGCCGCTTCCAGTGCCGCACGCCCAGTTGGTTGAGGTCCCTTTCCACCTGTGCTTACTTACTTACTTATCAGGCCTGCGATCCATGGAGGATCTGAGCCTGAGCTATAGCTGCGTTCCATCCTTGACGGTCCCGGACGTTTACGTTTGCCCCGAGGTAGACAAACTCCTTAACTACCTCGAAATTGTAGCTGTCAATTGTTATATTTTGTCCCAGGTGGTGAGCGACGGATTGGTTTTTGCTTGACAGCATGTATTTCGTTTTGTCCTCATTGATCTTAAGACCAACTCGTTTCGCCTGTTCTTCAATCGCCGTGAATGCTTCCACAATGCCACGGCGAGAACACGCGATGATGTCGATATCATCCGCGTATCCTAGCAGCTGGATGGACTTGTAAAAGATAGTGCCTTCCCTGTTGACGCCTGCCCGTCGCACTATCTGCTCCAGCACCAGGTTGAAGAAGTCACATGACAGCGCATCTCCTTGCCGAAATCCGGTGCATGTTTCGAATGGTTCCGAGGTCCTAGAACCGAGTTGCACGGTGCATCGCGTGTTTTTTAGCGTGGCGCGACACAACTGGATCAGTTTTACCGGGATCCCGAATTCGGCCATCGCCCCAAACAGTGCTTCACGATGAATGCTGTCGTATGCGGCTTTGAAATCGATGAAAAGATGGTGTGTATCGATTTGAAACTCGTTGGTCTTTTCTAGGATTTGTCGAAGTGTGAAAATTTGGTCTATAGTTGATTTGCCGGGCCGGAAGTCGCACTGGTAGCTGCCGATTAGTGCGATGCAAAATGGTTTTAGACGTTCACACAATACGCTGGACAGGATCTTGTATGCGACATTGAGCAGGGATATACCTCTATAGTTCTTACAAGAGGTAGGATCGCCTTTTTTGTGGATGGGGCATATAGAGCTGGCATTCCAGTCGTCGGGCATGCTCTCATCTTCCCAAATTCTGCAGATGATCTGGTGCATGCTCCCTACCAGAACATCGCCGCCAGCCTTGAAGAGCTCTGATGGCAAGCCATCTGAGCCTGCGGCCTTGTTGTTCTTCAGCTTCTGAATAGCTGTGCCGACTTCTTCTATGCTGGGTGGGAGGACTACTTCAGCGGCTGGAGTTGGGATTTCCTCAGTCCCTACCACTCTCTCTTGGTCATGCTCGTTAAGCAGCTGCTGGAAGTGCTGCTTAAATACATCCACTATTCCCTGCGGGTCGGTGACAAGATTACCCTCGCAGTTTCGAAGAGCCAGGGTGCCCTTTTTGAAGCCTCCTGCAAGGCCTTTGGCTTTCTTGTAAAAGGCTCGTATTTTATGTCTATCCCTAGACTCCTCGATATCCTTGAGCTGGGAGGCTGCGAAGATTCTTTTCTTTTGTCGCAGTAGTTTCTTCTCCTCCCTTCTTCTGGCTCGGTACTCTTCTCGCGCTGCCCTGGTTTTCCTCTGCAGCGCCTTTTGGTACGCCTCGTCGGTTGCTGCCTTTTTCTGCTCACACTCGCCATCATACCACGGGTTTCTTGTCGGGGGTGGTAGGTATCCTAAGGTGGTTTCGGCTACTTCCTGAATGGCTGAGCGGCAATGCAGCCACATATTATTGGCATTTGTGTTCGACGTAGGCATACCGTAGAGTCTTTCGCTCAGCTGCTCCCTGTAGACTCTGGCAACCTCCGGTGTGCTCAGGCGCCCAATGTCGAACCTCCTCCTGATGGGCTGGTGCAGCTTTCTGACATTGGACAGTCGAGCTCTGAATCTTGCTGCTACGAGGAAGTGGTCAGAGTCGACATTTGCCCCTCTGAATGTTCGCACATCCAGGATGTTTGACGCGTGCCTTGCGTCAATGAGCACATGGTCGATTTGGTTGGCGGTTCGACCGTCCGGAGATCGCCAGGTTGCTGTGTGGATTCGCTTGCGAGGGAATCTTGTGCTACTTATCACCGCATTACGAGCTGTCGCAAAGTCAGCGAGTCGGAAGCCGTTATCTGTTGTTGTATCGTGGAGGCTGTGCTTTCCGATCACTCCGCCAAGGGTGTTTTCCTTTCCGATTTTGGCGTTGAAGTCCCCGAGCACGATTTTTACATCGTACTCCGGACAAGCTCCGTAGGCGTTGTCCAGGAGGTCATAGAAGTCCTCCTTGATAGGGTCTTCAGCCTCGTCGGTAGGGGCGTGTGCACATATAAGGCTGATGTTATAAAATCTGCCTCTGATGCGGATCACAGCCAGGCGATCACTTATAGGTTTAAAGTCGATGACCTTCGACCTTAACCGCTTTCCCACGACGAATCCGCATCCCAGTAAGTGCAACCTTTTGTGACAGCTGTAATAAACGACGCAATTTTTCTTCCTTAACATACCGTTTCCTATCCAGCGTATTTCCTGGACCGCAGTAATATCCGCCTTGTACTGCGTGAGGATTCCTTCTAGTTTATGAGCAGCTCCGGGAGTGTACAGGGTTCTGACATTCCAGGAGCATACTCGCAAATCGTGTTCCTTTTTCGTGCGTTGTCGTCGTCGAGTATCTGTCCGTGTATCCGAGTTAGAGCAGATCTATAATCAGTCCAACTATTATACCGTTTAGCTCTGTTAAACAGCGATCTCACCTGTTTCCTTAGGGACTCAGCTGAGTATTCCACCAGGGCGCACACCGTTTGTGTGTAATTGAGCTGGGTGTATAGCTGTCTCTAATGGATGAGATGAGTGCTGCATTGAGCTGGTAAGCCGCTTTGTCGATATCGTCTGTCGATTCAATCGACTTGAGAAGCATATCCTCTTTGGCGTCGGGTTGAGCTTTGACCTCACCGGAGATGTTGAATCTGATGTACTGGTGGTGAGACAGTGAGGCTTCATTGGAGACATGTCAGTCCCCAATCGCATTTGAGATAAATGGGCTAGAGATGGTGAGGTCAAGCACCTCTTCTCTAACCGCATGAATGTGGAGAATAGAGATACATATATGCAAGTGGTCGTGGCTTGTGTGTCCTGACGCAAGAGACAGACAGTGACATTGACGTCCTAGGAGAGATATTGGCTATCTCTATTGATTGCATCAAACCAACTGGACCTGAGGCTAGTACGGGACACTTTAACACCAGGACTGCGCGTTAACAAATTTCCTTTAATTCCCAAAAGCTTTAAAGGCATTCAGAATACCCCAAACAGAATGACTAAGCAAACAATAAAACCATTGAGCTTAATGGACAGAAGTGTCCCTTTCACACCCAAAGCTATTTCAGCTCCACTAAAGCAATTGCCAAGCCCAAACTAAATGAAAAACAAATTTCCAAAACAAAAATTCAAAAATGCACTTTATTTTGTATACAAATCACTATCGATTAGAAGAGCTATTGTGCAATGGTGTTCGTGTTCCCGTTTGCTTCTGTTCATCCCTAATCAGGACATGTCCCCAATAGGGAAACGAGCGACAGCGACAAAAAAGTTCTCAGATAAAAACCCAATTGACCCATTGTGCAATAGTACTATGTAGTACGTTCGCGCTATTATTCGCTGGCTTTGAAGCATGAAATAAAAGGATTTTTTTGGTTGCCTTCGCTTTGTTTAATTCGATTTTATTACTTCTTTTGTTTGTACTGCACTGGACATGTGTTTGTTGCCTCACCACCTCGGACACTTTAAAGCCAGTCATCTGTTCTGGGCAGCCTTAAAGGAACGGCAGCCGATCACTCCGGCAATTCGTTTCGACAATCTGCTTTTTGCTTATGCAAATCCTGGATTTTCGGGAGCCGCCTAGGGTGTATCCATCACGACACGGCAGCAAGGATTTCGAGATAGATCATCATCAATTCGCAATCGTTCGGGAATCCTTTCGGCCGAGAAATCAAATGGTATGCATTTACGTAGGATGCAAGCATGCCGAACACATTCTAGCAAATTCAATCTTCCAAAATCGATTTTAAATTGTTCATTCGTTCGAGTGGTCGTTGGATTAGGAAGGGCGGGAAAGACGTTAGCCGGTAATGATGGTAGAGGAGCGACAACCTTGCCGAAGGCAATGAATGCAAGGATGTTGGTTATTGTCTCCGGAAAATAAAATTTCATTGTCGACTCCTTTACACGAAGAAAGGACAGTACGCTTTTGGTAGTTGAGTCACGTTGGACACGACTAGGATATACCCAGTACTTACAGATAAAGAATTGAATAGTCGTGTATGTTGCGAATGATGCTACACATTTAGGCTTCGGTCTATTGTGGTGAAAATCGAATACGGGTCTAACGACGGGCGATATTGATGCGCTAGTCTGGTGGTGGTGTCACATTGTTTGTATTCCGGATTTGGCTTTCGCTTTTTGGGTCTCGTTTTTTGTTCTTGACGTTTGATGTGTCTCGGAATCATTGTTGCCCTCATCGTGTGGTCAACGCGACACAATGGGAGTGTTGACAATCGCGTACGACACGCACGTAGCACGTTCTTCAATTAATATTTCAAGCCATGCGTGTTGCCCCAACCACAACAACATTGTTTCGTAATCTGTTGTCCTTAATTATTTACACTAGTTGTTTGTCTAATAAAATATCGACCATTGTGGACCCTTTTGTAAAGCCTTTACGTATGTACATACTTGTACATCGTTCCCATGTTGAATGTTTGGGAAAGCAATTCATTCAAATGTTAGTTCTAGACTATGGCAGATAGAGAGTGACTCAAAATAGATTCCCTCGACGTACATACATATGTACATAGGTGTGAACAGAAAACTGAATGAGGTCTTCCCTTCACCTTCATCCCACCCGTCATTGGGGGGCAATAGTATTTAAGGATTATTGCTTGAATACTAACAGCACATGTACGCGTAGAGTCTGCGGCAGGCAAATGGTAATTCGGCTTAAGTGTGCCATTTGTACGTATTGCACCGCTGGTTAAGTTACTTTTTAGCGGTTAATTAAATCACCTATGAAATGGCTTACTCCCGCTTAAAGGAGAACGTTTCGCCTATTCCAAAGACAGGATAATAGTACCTGACGGCAATTACAGATGCGCATAAGTTGTGAACACAGCTCTTTCCGTATGCTGAACGTTTTTCGCAGGACGTGCCCAGCATTCGACTTACAAGTCCAGTTTGACTGCTCTTTTTCTATTCTTGTTGGTATTTACTATCGATCAGACGTCTCTGTTAGGACGCTAGTTGCAAAGGTATTATTTTGTAAATCAATTAGGGTACGGATGCATAAGCTTCTTACTCAAGATACAGTACATCATCAAGAATCCCTTTCAGTTATTTCTCTCCCCGACTTGCTCGAATATAAATTGACGAAATTACATTGCTTGCTGCTTCACTAACAGCATTGTCGTTGTCATCAACACCGTCATGTCTAGTTAATTGGAATACCCTCCTTAAGCAGTGGCACCTTGTCCGGGTGACTACGACCCATAGAAACGCGCAGCCGGCGAAATGGATGGAGTGCCTTTACAAAAGACGCTGGAATGCATGAAATGCAAAGTTTATTAGAACAATGTGAGATCCCGACGAGTTGGGTGATGACATTTCACCATTGCAACGAAATATATTCTCAAGACTTAGTATTGCCACTGCAACTATACATGCCTTGGTTAGAGAGCAATAAATGTAATCTCTTGTACCATCGTTGTGCTTAAGGACAAACTTGAGCGGCTTAGTTCACGTTATACAACTGTTAATTAAAAGAAGTTGTAAAGAATCTGCACGTGCAGGTGTGTGTGTGTGGTGAAGGATTTGAAGAAGCACACGCGCAAATAGTGTGCAATGGCCCATTGATAGCGCTGTAAGCCGGGTGCCTATTTACGACGGTTGGGGGTTGAGCTCTTACCTAATTACGCCAGTTTTCTTACAACATTAAGGCGCGTCTCAAGGCATTTGGTCCTTTGTAAATTCTCCTTGTTTTGGGTACACGAACTATACAGTTTCAGTGAAGTATGCACGTAACTTAAGCTTGTATTGCTGCACTAATTTGATTTTTCCTGGGGAATGCAAACGAGTGCAATCGTCCTGCAGCCTGGTAATTTGTTGTAGGAAGGAACTTTTGTTTTTTTTTTTTTTTTTGTTCCTGAGGAATGGGGACTATGTATGTATAATGAGGTCGTTTCTCGAAGCTTGTTCGGAGAGTTTGCAGAGTAAAGCCTTTTTGCGTAATAAACCCTTTCTGCTTGAATTACGGACATGAGTGTGCTTGAGTAGGTTGCAGAAAACTGGATAGAATAAGAGCATGGTTTGTGCAATAATGCTAACAAATAGAAAGTAGTATGACCCTTTTGTGGCTGATAACTTTCCTATTGTAGCCGTATACAATGAATAAATATTCGTATGTAATCCCTGGGATACTCCTCCATCCTGCAAAACAGGATAACTATGACAGAAAACCTAGACCACACAGAACCCACCATAGTCTTGGACAAAAACTTTACGATGATCTATCCGGACAGGAAGAACTGGACCCGCCAAACTCAACCACGCAGAATCTGTGTGGATTTCTACACTGACGGGTCTAAAACCAAAGACGGGGTGGGCAGTGGAGTTTTCTGCAAACAACTCAAGCTACATAAAGCTCTAAAATTACCAGATCACTGCAGCGTTTTCCAGGTGGAACTGTTGGCAATAAAAGAGGCCTTGTCTTGGCTGAAGAGGAACGTAATATCCACCACGGATATTCGCGTTCTCACAGACAGTCAAGCAGCCTTAAAGTCGATGGAATCCTATGTGTACACATCAAAATCTAGTCTCGACTGTCGCAGATCTCTTAACGAGATGGCAGAACAGTTCAACATACAGCTTATCTGGGTACCAGGACACAACGACATTACTGGTAATGAAAAAGCCGACACACTCGCCAAACTAGAAACGACGCTACAATCAATCGTGGCTTGTGAGGGAGTACCCCTTACAACCATTAAACATAATCTGACCAATCTCGCCATCACCAGGCAAATCTGGCCTCGGCTTGACAGTCAACGCACAAGGAGCATAATCTCCCTAAAAAGAACTGACATCTACAAAGTCATCGGTGTCATCACAGGACACTGCGATGAACAGGAATAGTTCCGAATGATTTCTGCAGAAGCTGTCAGGACGAGGAGGTCGAATCCATTCACCACCTTCTCTGCGCCTGTCCAGCTCACTGCAATTTCAGGAAACGTTACCTAGGCTCTTACTTCCTTAACGGTCTGACAGATGTTCAGAAAGTAGGGATACTTGATCTTCTTAACTTCTTAAGAAGCACAAAATGGTTCCACGAATAGGGGGGTAAAACCCCCTCGTAGCTGCACAACGGGCCTCCCTGGCCTATGTGCATTCTTCTCAACTCTGGGAAGGCTACGACCCTACCTACCTACCTACCTACCTACCTGGGATACGGACATGTTCCCATTATTTATTTACTTATAAATGTCAAATTTTCTACAATTTCAGCAGCAATAACATGGCAAATGTTAACTTTCATATACATAGACCGACGTCTCTGGTTTATCGGCAAAGAGTGGCTTCGCATATCCTCAAAGAAAGTGTGAGATCACTGGATCGTGTAGGCTTACTTATTTACTTACTTAACGGGCGCTACAGTTCGGGGTGAACGTGGACCTCAACCAATATGCCCCTCCACCTAGCACGATCTTTCGCTAGTCTTTTCCAGTGCCGCAAGCCTAGTTGGTTGAGGTCCCTTTCCACCTGTGCGCGCCACCATAGGTTCGCCGTCCTCTATTTCTTCGTCCATCGGAGTTGGATCCAAAGACTCTACGGGCTGTAGCTGTGGTGTCCATCCGCTCAACATGGCCTAGCCACCTTAGGTGTTCGATCCGTGGCGTCTGACTAGACACATGTCGCTGTACAATCCGTACAGTTCGTGATTGAATCTTCTTCTCCAACCCCCCACTGTGTTTATAGGACCTAAAATCGCACGCAGGATCTTTCCCTCGAAACGACCACGGATTCCTTCATGCGCTTTAGATAAAGTCCATGTTTCTGCGCCGTATAACAGGACCGGGATAATTAACGTCTTATATAAGGTCAACTTGGTCGTACGAGAGAGGGCTTTACTTCTCAATTGCCTCTTGAGCCCAAAGAAGCAGCGGTTGGCAAGAGTAATTCTGCGCTTGATTTCGAAACTGGTGTCGCTGTTCCAGGTCACTGCGGAGCGGAGGTATATGAAGTCCTTAACTACTTCAAACTTATGTATGCCAGTATGCACGTTCTGTCCATGACGTCGGTGGTAAATGTCCTTTTTCGATGATAGCAGATATTTAGTCTTGCCCTCATTAACGGCCAAACCAATTTTTTCTGCCTCCATCTCAATACTCGCAAACGCCCCATTGACATCTCGCTGTGATCTACCTACCTATTATGTCAATGACGTCGGCGTATGCAAGGAGTTGCGAGGATTTGAAATAGATTGTGCCTCTTGTATTGGTCTATGATTTTTGGACAGTCATTTCTAATATGATATTAAAAAAATCACACGACAGCGCATCGCCCTGTCTAAATCCTTTTTTGACTTCGAAGTTATCGGTCAGTTCTGCACCGACTCGGATGGAGCAGCGAGCATTCTCCAGAGTCATCCTGCAAAGTCTGGCGAGCTTAGCAGGGATATCAAAAGTAAACATGGCGTTATATATGTAGCTCGTCTCTAATTACGCTGTCGTATGCGGCCTTGAAGTCGACGAATAGATGGTGAGTGTCGACTTGAAATTCATTGGTTTTCTCCAGGATATCAGCTTATTTACAAACGGCTTCAGGTGTTCACACAAAACGGCAACGAAGATCTTATATGCAATATTAAGGAGACTTATTCCTCTGTAGTTGGCGCAGTCAAAGGGGTCTCCTTTGGGACTCCATTCCTCCGGCCATACCTAACAGATGAGCTGGTGCATCTTTCTAACCAACTGCTTTTTCAGCAGGCAGGCGGTCTCCACAAGCAGCTTTATTAGACCATAGTTTCGATATCGCTATCTTAACCTGGTCTAAGTCGGGTGGACAGAATTTTCTCTCATCTTCGTGAAGTATGAATGGTGCGCTCTGCTTTACAGCGGTATCTTGACCATCTTCGGCGCTATACAGTACGCAGAAATAGTGTTTCCATATACCCAGCATCGACTGTGATTCAACTACTAGGTGTCTGTTTACATCCCTGCAGGCTTCCGCTCTGGCTTTATGACTTTGGCAAGATAGATTTATTTTTTTGGTAAAACTTTCTAACGTCGTTGCTGCGATAACATCTTTCCATCCCCTCGATCGCGCGCCTTTCGTACTCTTTTTTTTTTTTCTTCCGAAAAGCGTATGCTTCTCCCACCGGCAGCTCTCGTCGTCGAAACAATAGGGCCATGTACGCATTCTGTTTTTCTGCATGTACCTGTCTGCAGTCATCATGAAACCATACCTGATGGCGCTTTGACAACGTCTTTATTGGTGCCGCAAGGTTTTCCTCTGCAGTGGTTTCTCTCGCTTTTTAATGGGCCAGCATCTGTGGGACAGATGCTACCCCTACGAGGCATTTGTTAGTCATTTGCCATCCAAATTAAGTTTGTCGGCGGCCGGCTAAGTTTTGTTCGGGGAGTCTAAACAGAAAAACCGAAACACGTGAGAAACTGGAAATGGTGAGATGGTAATTGACGACAAAGCTTCGGTCAAATCAGACTCAACAAGACCGGCAAGAGATATGAATCGCGTTTGTACTGTATTATTTTACGTCAGATGAAAGGTGGATTTCGTATGACCAAATCGTCAAAATAGGTCTTCCCCCAGTGAAGGTTATGGTAACAGTCCACTAGACTTCAAAAGGGGAAACGAAATTGCGTAATGATGTAAAAACTGCCACAGTTGGGATTTAAAATTCCCCCGCATCTACTGTACTCTCCTGTCGTTTCACTAACCGACTATCGCCTCTTCTGGGGTTATTTTGTCAGCGGAAGGTATTCCAAAATTTGATACGGTACAATCTAAGACATGATGTCACTTCCGGGTGTATTAAGACTTTCAGTAACCCTCAAAGCAAGTCCTTTTAAATGTCGGCCTTAACGAAAGTTACTCTCACGTCAGCTTACAACCAAGATGACGTGAAAATGAATTCAAATTTACATTCCTCTTACCTACGTACATGTGAACTATTTTCCTTTTTCTACTCGTTAGCTACAATCAAAAAGAATGCTTAAAACGGAGGAAGCTAGATGAATTATAGGGAACCTTTCATCACTAATTAAGGACCTCGTTGAAAATGAAAGCACATTTCAATCCACCGTGATCCTTTTACGAGTCCTTCGTCATCAGTATGTGCAAATTGTCGCTCATATCCTTTCGTATGCCAAACGCCACTGAATATCTGATTCAAGCTATGACATTCGGTGAGTTTCGTGAGAGTCTTGCTCAATCCAACTCGCGAGTTAGAGGTGATTTGCTCGTCCTTAAAATTCATTATCACAACATATTGCCGCAAGTTGACATCCGATAACATTTAACGTTTCAAATGTAGATACATGTGTATATGTACAATATCAAAAGCTTGTCGTACATACTGTAAACGAGGATAATGGCCCTAAATCACCCGGCACCGTCGGTTGAGGCGGTGACAGCAAGACGAAGGCAAGACAAGCAGTCTAACAAGCAGATCCGAACTGAGTCCGGGACGTGTATCAATAATTCTAGTTTAATGGGACGCATTTAAATGACGAAATGATTCATAAAACCAAAAGCACTTCGCATACGATTAGTTACATTTCCCTCTTCCCCACCGCCCCCGCATAAATGTACACGTTCAGCTACGTGTACCGTGTACGCGTATACGTTGTAGAATCAAATCCGGAAACTCCTCGACCCGACTTGTTTGTATGAATCGCAGAACTTCAACAGTTGCCACTAATTACAAATGCGAAACATCAGGAAGCATTGTGGCGAGGATTTCTTTTACACAAATCTGGATTTCCAGGTTCTAAGAAGTATCCAAGTACAGTAAGTGTGTCGTAGCATTCATGCATGGAAAAATCCGCCACTTTGTGGGATAAACTGGAATATGCTGAGCGCGAAGGAGTACAATCTGTACATTTGGCATTCTGTTTCCGCCACTCATGACGGTTTAATGGGGTGCAAATCTGCGCGATGAGCACCATCTTCCAGGTTTCATTGCAACGGCAGCCGCTTCATGTTAAGGCCTTATGGTTTGGCAGGAGCCCAAGGAATTTCAAATAGCAATGAATTAGGGCTCCCGTGCTTGCTTGTTGGGTTGGAAAGATGCGTTGCGCGTGTCGGGCGCCAGGTATCACATTAGAATAACAAATACCCATGAATGGTAACAGGAGTACTCAATGCGTATCTTTGTGAGAAACGTTTGTACATCTTGTCAGTCGTATCTCGTCGTATTCTATCTCTGTTATTGAGGACAACGTTGCGGTAATAAATTTTGAGTGTTGTGTTGTGAAAATTCATTTACGAAAGGCACAAGTACATCAATTACATTGCCGTCACCTCCCGCCCATTGGGAGAGGCACCTCGCCTTGGCCCTTTGTGGGTGACATCGAGTGAATCTTGACTCTTGGTATTTGTGATTTGTGAGTGTGATTCTTGGTTTATTGATGATTCCAGTTTGATATGGGTACACATTCTATTGTATGTACATCAAGGTTGCAATGTCTGAGGTCCTGAATCCTAGTGGCACGCACGTTGCTCTGTAGGTTGACCGTCTCCTATTGCTTGATTCCTTCTTGATTGAATGTTTGTTGTGCTCTCTTCTCGCTGACAATTCAAACAGCAGAATGGACAATGAAAAATGAACATCTGGATGCGTCGTCGTTGAATGGAATGCTTCACAATGATGCACGTCATGCAATTTAATTTTTTGCCCATTTGAAATAGATGGACGTTGGAAAAGCAAGTGGCAGGTCACTTGAATGGATGCTTGAAACAACTAGAGATATATTGTAAGCTTTTGTGTCTGCTCCCTTTGGGTTATGCGGTTAGCTATGGCCATTTCGTTACAGCACGATTTGCTCTTAAAGTGACAAGTTGCTGTTCGCGGGGTTCCGTCTGGATAATGGTGTGATTATCTGTCTTGGAAACTATGAAGGATGTTAAGATATACAGTGGTCATAAATCCGACGAAGATAATACGATATATCTTGTGAGAACTGAGCATCCTGTTCCGATGAAGATGCTTCTTCGAGGACGGTGATGGAGAAAGGCTTGTTGACTGAAATTTAAAATGGAAAAGATGAGAAGGATTAAAAACATATTTCAAGCTGACGAGTTAGGTCTCGTTGTTGTCTTAGCACAGGAATTCATACTCAAATACTTTTTTTCTTCGTCTTCTTTGGTGATGCTACAGTCCGGGGTGAACCCTGAGCCTTAACTAACAAGACAGCCAACGCGGTCTTTGGCTAGTCGCTTCCAGTGCCGCCCTTCCACCTACCTGTCCCACCGTAGATGCAGTCATCCTCTACTAAAGACTCTTCGGACCGAAGTAGCGTGTCCATACACTCTACAAGGCTCAGCCATTTATATGCTGAAGGAAACACTTAATTTTCTCCTCAGCGCGCACTTCCCAGGTTGCTCTGGAACACAAAACTCACAGCAAACACGGATAACTCAGACCTCTCCAGTAACAGAGGGACAGAACGATCACATAATCTCTTAAGAGAAAATCACTTGGGCTATACAAATATTTAAGCCCTTCAATTTGCCGGGGCTGGAGGGAAGTTATCCTTAAACGATGTCTAGTCTGGAGACACATACCAGAAAAGTGGATGTCCGCAAGTGTACTTTTCATCCCCAAGGCTGGCAGAAGGTCCCACTCTACTATCATCCTTTGTGCTAAAAACTCTGGAAAGACTGATAGACGTACAACATACACAACCTTGGTCCATCGTTCATTTCAATGACACAACATGCGTACTGCAAGGTAAATCAGTCGAAACGGCCTTGCATATACTGGTGAGGAAAATTTAAAGAATACACCTTAGTAGCGCACTTGGACATGATATACCGGGCGCCTTCCACAACGTCAGTCCGAAAGCAATTACAGAAGGGCTAAAAAACTTAAAAGTGGAGAGGACTCTAGTAGAGTTGACTGGCGAGTTGCTTTCAACACTCAAGATCTTCTCTAAATGGGGAAGCCAAGTAAGCACTAGATTAGTTAACTGAGGCTCTACACAGGGGGGTCCTCTCTCCTCTTCTCTGGAACGTTACCGTAAATGAACTACTAACTAAACTGGAGAAAGAAGGCCTCGATGTTATTGCTTACGCTGATGATGTTGCTACTGCCATCTCTGGAAAATACCTGCCTACGCTAAATGACCGCATGCGTGCGGCTTTCTCTACATTGTGCAGGTGGGCACAAAATAATGGACTCAGAAAACCAAACTTGTACTTTTCGCTAGAAAGCACAAGATCCCGGATACATATCCAATCACTCTACTCGGTACCAGACTAACCTATTCGTCTAGTGCCAAATATCTTGGGGTCATACTGGACAGGAAATTAACCTGGAATGAAAATACTACCGAACGAGCAACCATAGCTCCCTATACTTGCAAGAGTGCCATAGGGTAAAAAATGGGGCTTCAGCCCTAAAATAAGCATATCACAGTCGTTAGACCTACTCTGTTGCACGGTGTTTTAGTCCGGTGATCTGCACTAGACAAGGCAACTTACCAGAAAAAAATTGAGAAAGTACAGAGGGGCCCTAAGGTCTACTACAATGGCGGCGATCAACATGCTATTCCACCTAATTCCACTCGATATCGAGGGTAAGCAGCCAGCCACATACGAGTACACAGCTGCGAGATTAAAGACCGGCTCAAAATAGAAGAGCTGTATCACCGGCCACACTTCTATCCTGAAAGACAGGATAACTTTGACAAAGAAAAAAATATCAAAATAACATACCCAGAAAGACAAAAATGGTCCCGCAGGGGTTGCGTGGACTTTTACACAGATGGGTAAAAAACCAAGGACGGGGTGGGGAGCGGAGTCTTTAGTAAACAGTTAAAACAAAGGTCCTAAAACTGCCAGACTAGTGTAGTGTCTTCCAGGCGGAGCTGCTAGCAATGAAGGAAGTCCCTCTCTTGGCTGAGGTGGAACGTGATATCTGTCGCATATATTCGAATCTTCACTGACAGTTAAGCTATCCAAAGCAAGCCTCGACTGCCACTTATCTCGTAACGAGATGGCTGAACAGCTTAACATACACCTCTCATGGGTACCAGCACAGAGCGATATTTCAGGAAATGAAAGAGCTGACATGCTCGCCAGACAAGGTACAACGCAACAAGCAAACATGGTATACACTGGTACACCACTAGCAGCCAACCAGAGCTAACGAATTTAGCCATGGCCGAGACGAACCTGAGATGGACCCAATGCATACCTCCCTAACCACCAGGCAAATCTGGCCACGACTTGACCGACAGCGAACCATGAGACTAATCTCCCTAAAACGAACCGACATCAGCATAATCGTTGTTGTCATCACTGAGGACTGAAGACTAGGGCAAGTTTCGAATGACTTCTGCAGGAGCTGGAGGAAGAGGAGGTTGAGTCCTTTCAACACCTACTCTGCGCCTGTCCGGCCCTAGGATCCTACTTCCTTAACGACCTGACTGACGTTCAGCGGATAAGGATAACTGAACTCCTTAATTTTGTAAAAAGCGCAAAATGGTTCCATGAATATCTGGCCTTGGTGTGTACTCCCCTCCGTGGAAGCTACGAATTAACTACCTACTTACTTAGATGCTGGATCCGAAGGCATCGTACTAGACCGATGTCGCTGTGCAGCCCGTACAGTTCGTGGTTGATGAGGAGCCTCCTCATCTGTTTTCGTTAAGGTCCAGCCCTAAACACAGTAGAAGAGGATCGGAATTATTAAATTCATGCATAACGCAAAAAGAGTGGTCAAAGCCAAAATCGCTGGTGCCATCTCAACTAGAATGGTCAGAAGAGGTACACCACAGGGTGCAGTACTCTTCCCTCTCCTCTGGAACGTGGTGGTCAACGAACTACTGCTGTTGCTTGAACAGAAAGGGTACGCTGTGACCGCCTATGCGGATGACATTGCTATTGCCGCCACAGGAAAACTTCCCAGCACTCTATGCGACCTTATGCAGAGTGCATTACAAACAGTAGAAACCTGGACGCAGTGTTACTGTGGACTTGGGGTAAACCCTAAGAAGACCGATCTATTACTCTTTACTAACAAATATAAAATTCCGCCCCTCAACCCACCGAGGCTGGATGGAACCCAACTAATAATCAAAGAGCAGGCTAAATATCTAGGCCTAATCCTTGACAGGAGGCTAAATTGGAAACCCAACATTCTTGATCGCGTCAAGAAAGCAACTGTTGCCCTCTACAGCTGCAAGAAAGTGGTGGGCAAGAAGTGGGGTCTCCAACCAAGCATTATGCACTGGATCTATACAGCAGTCATAAGGCCCATCCTCCTGTTTGGCGTCGTAGTCTGGTGGACTGCTCTGGACAAGGCAGTCAATAGAAACTTTCGGGGGAAAGATCGGCCAACTCATGCATACATAAGCCGAGCGATCAGATCAACCCCCATGGAGCCCCTAAATATCCAATTACATCTTCCATCATTGGACCTTTTCAGCAAGCAAGTTGCTGCCTGCGCGGCCCTAAGGATTAGGGGCATGGGAAAATGGTCCACATCACAAAAAGGCCACACTACCATTCTAAAACACTTCAAAGTACCCATGGACACAGACTACATCATCCCACAGAATGTGATCACTAGGAACTTCGAAGTTGTCTTTCCATCCAGGGAGGAATGGGCTGAAGGGAAAGTCATACCAAAGGACTCGATTTCCCTCTATACCGATGGCTCTAAGATGGAGGCGGCTTTTGGTAGAACTTAACCTCAATCTATTTTTCAGACTCCCAAATTACTGCAGTGTGTATCAGGCAGACTCTGCGGCCAATACAAGAGGTACGATCTACTTCAAGTCCACACAATTGCTTGCCTACGCAGATGACAATGACGTTATTGGACGGACAAAGCGAGACGTCAATGAGGCGTTCGCAAGCAATGAAGCAGAAGCGGCTAAAGTGGGTCTAAGGGTAAATGGGGACAAGACCAAATATATGCTGTCATTCAAGAAAGATGCGCAACACCGACGTTTTGGTCAGAACGTCACCTTTGGCAGATATTTTTTTGAAGTATTCAAGGACTTCGTCTACCTTGGCTCGATAGTGACAAGCAGCAACAACACCAGCGCTGAGATAAAACGCAGAATAACTCTTGACAACCGCTGCTTCTTCGGGATCAAGAGGAGATTCAACCAAGAACTGTACGGGCTGTACAGCGACATCGGCCTAGTTAGACGTCTTCGGATCCAACGTCTAAGATGGCTAGGCCATGTAGAGCGAATAGACATCAACGCTCCGGCCCCAAAGAGTCTTCGACTTCAACACCGAGGGACGACGCAGCTGAGGACGACCGCATTTAAGGTGGCGCGCACAGGTGGAAAGGGACCTCAAACAACTGGGCGTGCGGCACTGGAAGCGGCTGGCCAAAGATCGGGCCGGCTGGAGAGGCTTGTTGGTTGAGGCCCTGGCTCACCCCGAACTGTAGCGCCATCAAAGTAAGTAAGTATCAGGCAGAAATAACAGCGATAACGAAGGCCCTTGCATGGCTCAGGATCAATGTAATATCCGCTGAGGATATTATCATTTGCACGGACAGCCAATCTGCGATAAAATCCCTGGCCGCGGTAACCCACAAATCAAAGACATCCCTTAACTGCTGCCTATCTGTAGACGAGATGGCTGAATAGTTCAAGACTAAAGTACTGTGGGTTCCCGGGCATAGGGATATTCCAGAACACAGCGACGAACTCGTTAAGTTAGGGTCAAGCACACTCAGCCTACTTATCCTCGGGAACCTAGAAACACCAATAAGTACGGTAAAGCACACGATAAAACTTTGTACCATAGAGGCGACCAACCTCCAATGGAATGAAAGTAATATCGGCTTTATCACTAAACAAATTTGGCAACCAAAATGGCAACCTTAAGTACTCTAGTAGGTGTCGTTACAGGTCACCGCATCATTGGAAAACACGCCGTCAGACTAGGGCTACCCTAGAGGAATCAATACATCACCTTCTCTGCTCATGCCCCTCTTTTGCGAATTGCAGGAGGATTTACATCGGCGCGCCCTTCTATGAAAATCTAAGTGAGCTGGCAGACTTAAAAATAGCTCAACTCCATCGCTTCATCAGAAGCACCGGTTGGTTCTCAGGTAGCGGATCAGGGTAATATGATCCATGTGGTATCACAATGGACCGACTTCGGCCTACGAGTGGCTTATGCCAACCACGTTAACCTAACCTAACCTAACACTAGATCATCTGTAAAATGCCCGACGACTGAAATAACGGCTCTATTTGCCCCATCCACAAAAAAGGCGATCCTGCCTCCTGCAAGAACTATAGAGGTATGTATATCCCTGCTCAATGTTGTATACAAGATCCTGTCCAGCGGACGGTGTGAATGTCTTAAGCCCTTTTGTATGTTGGCCAGAGCCGAGCTTCTCTCAATCACCCATGTTGTGTGTGATTTAATTTTCCCATAGGTAAAAGTGACCTACAGTTTATTGCCGATTCCGAACGGCGAATTTCGAGAAGCTTTTCATGACAATTTTACTACAGGGGGTTGTGTCAGAACCCCGCTGAGGAGAAACACCGTGAAAACACGTTCGATGACATGGCTGTGTCAGGATTCGATCCCGTGTCATCGGCCTCAGAGGCCAACACACTACCCACTGCGCCACGGTGCTCTCATAAGCCCTTTTGCACCACACTAATCGGCAGGTACTACTGCGGCTTGCGGTCCGGCAAATCGACTATAGACCAAATATTCACACTTCGACAAATCCTGGAAAAGACCAGCGAGTTTCAAATCGATACACACCAATCTCCCCAAAATCGCCTTGCTTACATATGTACATATATATGCATATGTACTCCGAAACTATCCAACCGGAAGAAACCAGAACTCCGATCCATTTGTCAATCCGTGGTCAATAAGAGGCGATCTGTTTTAAATTAATCAAAACAAACTTCCAATGAAGCGTGCATGTATGCATTGACACGGTAATTAATCATCCTACAAGTCGTGGGAGCGGTGCTGGGTAGACCGATAAAATTGCTCAAAGAATCATTAGTCCGTACTCCACATGGCCCACTTTAAATCTGTGTAACCAACCTATCCGATTCTCTAGTTAATAACCAAACGGACTAGGCTTAAGGTATTTAAAAATTCAACAAATCTACGGTAGCCTATCTCATCATTTTTGTTCTAAATATGTACATATTCATGCGTATAGTCGTATCCAACTATAAACGATATGGCGAATTACATATGTATGTCAATTGTATCTATAGAACGTAGACACATATACGCATATTCAAAAATGAATTGCATTTCAATCTGCGAATATTACATTTCCCAGTGCTGAAAAAATCAAATTCGAGCAAATTGTTCCCGCTCTGAGGAAAATTGTACATGTTACACCGGGGCTTCCTGTCAATTATGTCACCATACGTCAGAAGTGGCCTAAGGATTTTCATCCTCATATACTCCATGTCACCGCTGCCATCACCGAATTCGTAATCATTGAAACACTTTGCCTCCGTCGATGAAACAGCCATCACGTAGGCACATAGCAAGGTGACTTAAAGGCAGAACTAGTGTTCGACGTCATATCGAACACTAATAATTCCACAACTCCTCAAACCAATCTCGAACCATTTCGACAGAGCAAATAAAAATATGGAAAAGTAAAAATGCCAGCAAAGTAAAATATTCGACAAAAAGTAAACGAATAAACGCTTTCTCGAACTGTGAGATAGATAAAATAGGAAATGGAATGGAAATGCTTCCGGCGAAGGCAGCCACCGAGCTCACCAGCTCCCGGAACAGAGGCAGAGACGCCAAGGCATCAGTTCAACTGTCGGAAAGTAATCGCTTCCCCACAAAGTATGTACAAATGTGATCAAATTGAAACTTATTTCTGGTGCACGGTGCTCGTGTGCTCGTGTAAGGCGGTAGGAAATTGAAGCAAGATCGGTAGGAGGAGCTGCTGGGACGCTGAGACATGCTAGTACTACTTTGCATAACCCGTTATTTTGTTTATTCACCGAACACAGCATCTATCCAGTTTACCGAGCTACTCATACATATGCACATATATGCACCGTAGACGGTAAATCATGTACGCGTATACGTTTTGTAGAAGGTTCGTCCTCGACATCATTTGTCCTTGCACACCACATTCCCATTCTTTGCCTGTCAACCGGCTTACAGTTCTAGAAATCTACTTGTACTCGTATTCGCATTCGAATTCGTCGCTCATCATATCCACCCACTTCAGGAGTTCCACTTTGAATTTGAATTTGATTCTTTCGGGGTCGCGAAACGCGAATCAAATAAAACCTATCTTGTTACGACGAATTGTGAGTATGGGAACATCAGGAGGACTTTCTACATCGATTTTGCTAGCGTAGACAGTCCCATGAAATGCCTGGCACTCAAAAAAAAAAACAGAAATATAAGCATGACAGTGGCATTAGATAATTGGGTTGATGCAAGAGAAAAGTGGAAGAAAAATGAATGACATCCTTCCAAGGGATATACTAGTTTACCTGAATTCGTTGACATTAAAAATACTACTGGAAGGCCATATAATCTAGTCATACGCGTATTAGCTTGAAATCGAAGTAAAAGATGAAAAGTGTCGACTCACCTGCTCAGGATATTCACCATTACGAGTATAAGGTCACATCCGGCTTGCAAACCCCCTTCCAATTAGACGGAAAATAAACAAAAGTATTTATGAGATATTGACTAGCGTGTGAGATGAATACATACGAGTACACCACCACCAGAGTTACTGGTCCGTGCACAGTGACGATGCCATCTACTCCACTCGGATCGTCCGTGCAGGATCTAATGAAATGCCAGTTTTTATTGGGAGGATAAAAACAGGAATTTATGCACGTCATGGCGGACCTTAGTCACCCCATTTCCCTGCTCTGGCGGCCTTATTGTTCTTATTTTTCCCTGTCATGCATCCTAATTTGGCTGCTATCGAACAGTTACTGGTACGGCGGTTTGTGTATGGTATGGATGCAGATACCATATAAATTTAATTTTTTTTTATCTTCTTTGGATGGGTAAATACCTATTTTGAATAGGTAAACGCTGGGGACTTAACACGTTGGCTATGGCGCAACAGCTAATATATAACTCTGTCGGTATTTGTATACCAAAGTTCATTGGGGCGGGGGAATTGGACTAACTATTGTGGAAACTTGATATTCTACGATAAATAGTTGGACAATATGATACGGAACATGAGTTGCTCATGCTTTCGGTGGAGACTCTTTGTTTGTATGTATGTATTTTCTAAGTCATGAATATTAACAGACAGCTCTTGAAGGACCTACTAGTGCGTTAAATATTCACAGCAACAAGTTTTCACACGGAAGATTGGCAACACTGCTAGTGTATCCTGGATCAGCCCTCATTGATTCAAATAGAGAAATACTTTTGTGGAGACAAAGCCGTTCAGTCGTAATCTCTCATTTCAATATTGTTGGGGAAGTCTTAGTAGCTTTATTAGAAAGTTGTCTATCGTAAAATCCTTGCGCTATTATATAGCACCTCGATGAGATAGAGCCTCATGTACTCGGAATTTGGTGTTCTATGTAATCCGAGTCAAGTCATTAAATATTGCTTCTCAAACACTCGAATCCTTTTCATCAAGCTGGCACTCACATTAAGCTAAATAGGAGTAGTTATGGGTCCGATTAAAGCCATGTAAAAGATTGCCATCATTTTTTAGAGCCGACTTAGCCGCGGCTTATCTGGGTAGCGCGCATCCGAAATGTCCAATTTTCCATGACCCTTGCGCATCTCGGTGGCCAGATCACATCACCTCCACGTGAAATGGCCAAGCCCTCAAATCGCTGGTGCAGAATTTCAAATGTGGTGTGAGCTGTGTGGTACGTAGCGCCGCCCTGTTGAAACCACAAGTCGTTGGTGTCCATATCATCCAATTCAGGTCGACGGCACTCGCCGTTGACGGTGATGTCCTGACCGATGTCGTTTTCAAAGAAATATGGACCAGTACACCAATACACACCAAACAGTGACTTTTTCCGGATGCATTGGAAGCTTTCGGATCTGATGTGGATTGGTATCGTCCCAAATTCGTCGATTTTGTTTGTTGACGTACCCATTTATTTAGAAATGGGCCTCATCGCTGAAGATTATTCTTGATATAAATTAGGGTCAGTTTCTATCTGCTCCAGAGCCCATTTAGCGAACACACGTCTTTCTATGGTCGTTTACCTTGGGCTTCTGACTCATGTCACGACGTAAAACTCGCCAAATTGTGGTCTGCGAAAGGCTGTGTTCCTGTGAGCGACGCGAAATCGACTGTCTTGGATTCTCCTGCACATTCACACTCTCACGGACAGCGGCGACGCTTTCGGCAGATTTTGCGTTTCGTCGACGTACAGGTGTTGATTTATAGTTTATTGAACCCGTGGATCCAAATTTATCCACCACACTGCGAACAGTCCTCTCGGTAGGACGATTTTAGTGGCCGTAAAATTGGCGAAGCACGCGGAACGTTGCCCTAACAGAACGCCCATTTTGATTAGACAATTTTGTCATTTCCACGTGCTGTTGAACACTATTTCCATTCGTGGTGATTTGGCAGAACAGACTGAATAAACGAAAGTCAATTTGAAGGATGTAGCTTCAACCATGTGGCCGCTATCAACTGTCGAAATTCAGAAGTCCCTATTGGAAAACCCATCAACTGATTACACTCTTATATGCCAGTAGACGCTCGTCCGATCCAAAGATTGAGAACCTTCGCCAGTGTTTTCTAGTGTCCTCAGAGATCCTAGGCAAAGGTGATCCGAATGGTCTGAAAAATCAACTTCCAGTCAATCTTGTCAAAATCACGTTGCAGTAAGGTGGCAATGACGTCGCAATGACGACCTGACCTATACGCGATTACGTCGTCTGCGTACACTATTGATTGGCGAAGAAAAATTAACAGATCACTGATGTAAATGCTGGGTTCGTGTGTCCAATTGCAAACCATTTTTAACAATTTTCTACCCGTCATCATGGCACAGATTGTTTACTTATGCTCAACTGTTTGAGCTTATAGTAGAATCCTTCTAATCATACCATGTCAAAGGCTTTTTCCAATTCAATCAGGCAGGTACCCGTACATTGGTGCTTTGGATATCTGAAACGAAATTCGACTCATGTGCTGCCCTGAAAGCAACCTGAAACACGCCCACTAATACAGGGTTCTGTGAATCACCTACTCGAAAACCCTCCACTCCACTTATCGACCAGAGATTTGCCGGGTTAGAGCTGCCTTTGCCCCTCTTAGAGTTTGCTTGGACCAACGCCGTTTACCAATGCACCAGATAATATGTAGCATGATTTACCTCTCTATAGCCACTGGTGATAGGTATACTAGCGTATACCATAACTACATTAGATCTCTTACTGACCCTCTGCGGGCACTCTAAAACAAACACTATTTATATACGTAACCTATATGTTTCGACTACTTAATATCTACAGTGATTAACTACTTTTATTAAGTTTTGTTGCTAAGAAAATTTGCAAAAAACTTAGCGTACGAGAACCGATACATATAAGATTGCTCGGACCGTGTTGTGGTTGGATATGGAAACGCACACTCATGAGCGTGCAATTATTAAACGCACGCGTTCATGAGTAATTGGCTGTGAGCATTTTTATGTTCACTCACGAACACGAGTGCGTGTGCATTTATGGAAATTCACCCAGAACGCACACTTATGTGCACTCTGTAGGGTGGGTTCTGTTTAACGCACATATGGAGTGCGCACATAGGGTGAGTTTCCATAAATGGACACACTCGCGTTCGTGAGCTAAAATGAGTTGATTTACTGCTCGGGAGTTGTTTGCAGAATGATAAAACATGTAAATATTTCACTTGAACATTTTCTTTTTTTTTTCATTTTTATAATATTTTAGTCTAAGGTGGCTTCATTTTCTGTAAAGTCAAACGCCCGTATTCTGGCATACCTCAGTGATGCCTCATAAGTCACAACAACCTCACAAGAGTGTGGGGAGTCACAACTTGTGTATTCTAACCAAAACCTCACAAGTTGTGAGTATCACAGTAACTGCAGTACGTCGGCTTTCCCGTTGAATGAAACTCGCAGCCATTTTCCATACCAGCTTGATAGAGTGCTTTACCTTTTTGCGAGTTATATCGCGAGTCCCAAAAAGTGTGTTTAGCTTTAAAGTCACCACCAATAATAAAGATCGGCCCAAGAGAGTTAGACAAACTTAAAAATTCGCTTTTATCCAAGCTGAAACGCGGTTGGCAATAAATTGATGAAACATTGAAAGAGTAATTTTTGTTTCTAACGCGTACCGTACACATCGTTTTAAGTTCTTTACTGATTTCGGTGGAGTGGTCAATATTCTCTTTTATGAACAAGGATGACCCACCTCTTGCCCTTCCTGATGGATGAAATGCGTGGTAGGCACAGTAACCTTTTAGATTTATACGCGACGCATCATCAGGTGGGTTTCAGAAATCAAGCATTTGTCGATATTATTTTGACGAACGATAATGTCAAGTTCATTCATTCGTTCCAAGATAGAATGTTTAACATTTTAGTCATATTTTGAGAATTGCGTTGGTGACCGTTAGGTCTATCGAGGCTAAGTAGTCGCTCGAAAAGAAGTCGGTTCGTTTGGCTTTGTTCTTCAAGCTTCGCAAGAATAATCGACAAAACATTTGCCATGGGGTCTGATTTTTCGGCACTTATCGTCGTTATTTGGGCATACGTTTTTGAACCTTGATGTAGCGGTTTTTTATTTGTCAATGTCTTCTGATTGGTTCCCGATACAGCCAACTGAACTTTATTTTCCTTTGTTTGGCGAATCGGTTTCGAGATCTCAGCTTTTTTGTGATTTATCTTGCGACTGTTTGCATTCACCAGATTAGGAGTTTTTGTTTTTGCGGTTTGTGGCTTATCCCGCCGTCTCTGTAGTTATTTCATTACTTCACATCCCCGATAATTAGCCGGGTGCTTTCCCTTACAGTTGATGCATATTGCAGGGCATTGCCTCGAAACGGTACACTCTTGGGTCAAATGTTGACCGTCGCACTTTCAGCAGCGTGGATCTCTCTTGCAATAAGTTAGCGTATGGTTAAAACCTTGGCAGCGCTTGCACTGAGGAATTAACGCCCTATTCTGTCAAGATGGTTCGATTTTAACGACAATATCTAAGATCGTTTTGATGCCGTAGATTTTCTCTCGATCATCGGTTTTTTTCGAACGTTAGTCTGAATAAGGGAAGACCGCGTTTGACTGCGGATTCTTCTCCGTTTATCTGATTCTTTTCACGCGCGAGAATGTTTACCGCATCTGCCGTTTTGAAACCTTTGGTTTTCGGGTCCGCGATAACGTCTTCCTTTTTGCAAGAGGGGTGCAGACCCCTAGCTACTACACGGATAGGTCGGTCAAACTTAATAAAGTATAATTTCGGGCGATGAATCCGCCTTCCGTTTTTTTCCGCTCGTTTTTTTCTTAATATCCAGTCCGTTTTACGACTCATTTCTTCTTCGTCCGTGTGATAACTTGAGTTATCCGGATGGGTAGGAGGCAAAACTGACCTGGTCGCAATCCGCGATTTAAGCATATCAAGCTCCTTCTTTAGTTCGGTGCAAAGTAGCTCCGTGTTATGTAATCTAGCACGTAGGTTGCAGTTTTCTCCTTCGAGGCTTTGTAATTTGGTCGAAGTTTGTTCGTTGACCGGAACTGCCGGTTCTAGAGAATTAGCGTCACACGCTTTTATCGTTGATCCCGTCGGTGCGGATCTTGGTATCCTTTGAAAGACGATTTTTTTTTCTAAAGACAGGCCTCTGCTCGCGAATTTTAAGCCTCGGCAGAGGCGACCAACTTTGGCGCTGATTCACCGAATTTCAGTCACTGTTTGGACTGCCGTTTCAATTCTAGCGTGTCAGGGCGTCATAGCGCAGTAGTTAGTGTGTTGGACTCTGACGCACGATGAGCGAGTACGGATCCCGATAACACCAATGCCATCGATTGTTTATTTCGCGGCATCCCTCCTCGACGGGGTACTGACAAAACCCCCCGTAGTATACTTGCCATGAAAAAGCTTCTCAACTCATGCCGTTCGGAATCGGCATTAAATTGTAGGTCCCTTTCACCCGTGTGAAAAAGAAATCGCACACAACATGGTTGATTAAAGCACGATTTGACCATCGTGGAGGGGTCATTGGAGAGGTGGGGGAGGATGCGGATTGTTATGTCGTTCGCTTACAGGCTAACTTAGGAGTCGTTCGGTTACATGTCGGAAGCTCAAGACTTTTTGCCTAAGTCTACCTCTAGTATAAGCATTCGAATAAGCGTTGCCTTCCCTGCTTGTAGCAGTCGCCGTAATAGATATCGCAGTTCATTCGTTTTTTGACCGGGCCGTCCCTGGGTCGCCATCAGTGAATCCGTCCGTTTGTTCATATCCAAGACTTTTTTTTTTTACTTATGGCTTGCCGGGAAACAAACCGCAGAAAACTCGCCTGTCGTCCTTTCTGGTTTGCATTTTCACCTCCAGCCCCCGGTGGCATTTTTTTTTTTTTTTTTTTTTTTGTTATAGGGCTAGTGCTATCAATAGCAATCCGGCACTGCGACCTTTGCAGATCTATTGTGCCTGCTAGCCGATTTAGCCGAGTAGCCTCTCCACCTCCACAATGAAGTTGAGAATGCTTCTCGTAGGAGCCAGGGTGATCCCCTCAGGAGAACCACCGGTGGCATAACAAGAAGGTAAAAGTAAAACTTGCTAAATGTTTGGCTGCAGTGGCTTCTACTCGCTGTTTTGCGGGCCAACGCACATTGGATGCGCTGCCCCTACGAGGCCTTTGTTAGTCGTTTACCACCCAGCACTGGTTATACATACTATTTACGGAGAGTATTATTGACCTATCAGACGATTCCTAGCAGTGTCCTCCTAAAATCGAGAAATTGGTCGCTTCGCTGGATCCAGTCAAGAAGGCTCTTAAGCAGTTGCATACAATTCCATTCTGAATGCTCCAAATATAATCCCAAACACCACCTACCAGGCAGCTTATACATAGTTTCCTTTGACAATCAAGTACCCAAACAGGCTTAGTAATTACGAGCAAAACAGCTACCAGCACAAACTGGAAGAGCAACAGCAATCGCATGAAACGCCACTATGCACACATGCGAGAGTGTCCTGTTCAGGACGTCAATTGGCAAGCCAAATAGAAGCAAAGTGCATGTCAAAGTACTCGTGTTTCCATGCAATTTTCCATTTTTTCTTCCCTCCTCTGGCTCCATCGTCCTCGTCGTTTGTGTTCCTGTTTGTCCGGTTTTCTTAATGTTCCGGTACTTGGGAGTGTTTGTGTATACAAAGGCGAATTTATTTTCTTGCTCGGCCATCGTCATTGGCGTCATCGTCGCTCTTGTTCATTGTCATGTCTGGAGAAGAAAAAGAAGAAGAAGTTGGGTAAAGAGAAACGCAGGCAAGACGTGTAGAGATGATGTCTACTTTGATGAATGAGTATTTATCATAGAGGCAAGTGGTCGTCGTCTTTGTGCAACGGGCAACTAGCAGCTAGCAAACAAAATTCAAGCTACTCCACCCGCTTGTATATAGAACTACGATAACGATGAGTACCTCTTAGTAGAACATGCACACAACCACTATCGCTATCATCATCTTACCCGTAAGTACTATCCGACGTCTTCGTGCTTCTCCTCCTGTACGGGAATCACGGGAACTATTTCTTATTTCCGATTCCTTTTTAAACGTCTTGGGCTTGGTCCCATTGCGGGTACGGGTACGAGTATGGGTACGGGTCCAGTATCTTTGCTTCCCTTCCCTTCTTCAGATCTAATGGGACTGGGACAAGCTTAATGGATGCACATGCATATATCATGGTCGGAAAGAACATCTCCTTCCAAGACCAGGGGTAAGAGGATATTTCATTTCTTTTCATTTAGTTTTCCACTTTATTCGTCTAGTGGTGCTTCCTCTGCGCTACTATTGCTCCTTGTCGACCATGTATTCCATTCCCTTTATGCAATCAGTGAGATACATAATATCCTAAGTTGATTGTATGTACCCCCGGCTTAGACAGTTCGCTTCAAAAGAAATGCTATATTCCCTCAAGAGATCTAGTGCAGCCCAATATGCAGGTGGATATACCCGCACTACGAGTACATAACTCGCCACTCAACCGCACCACAAGATCTGCCATTATCACGTTTCATCCTGGTTTTTGTTCACCTCGTTTAGCTACAACCGGGTGATTTCATTTTCCTTTTTATCTCCCACTCAGCGTTGATTTTCTGAAATAAATTATGGAAAACGAAAAAATCGCATTTTAAAGATAAGTGTTGTTCCCCCCATGAGGTTAAATGGCTTCATCTAGCTGCTGCTCATCGGTCGGGATCGGGGAGCACTAGTGAAAACTTCTAATTTAATGAAAGTTAAATTTCAATATGTGCACATTGGTACATTCGGAGGTGACGATGTCGGTCTTTGTGACACCATTGTGTGTCGGTGAGACCAGGTGAAGGATACTCAGGAAGGAGACACTATGCTTGTAAAGTATCTCGTTCGGAGAATGGGTGGTGAAGAGATGGAGATGCTTTGCATACGAGAACAATATCTGATAGAGGTAAACAAAACGTTTGGGATTATTTGAGAATTTGTTGATACATGGTAAGCAACTTCGAGAAGATGTGTGCGCGTATTCCTGGCATACGGATGGGACTGTGCAAGTGCTCTAATGGCACTTTGCTATTCTTACAGGTGTCCGAGAAACACGGTTTTGTTTCTGTGAAATTCTTCGTGGAGTGTAGTAGAGAGGATTCGACTAGATTATCTCATGCTCTACGCTGGAAGGGTATTTCTTTAATGTTCCCGAGGAACTGAACCATTTTCGATAAACTTACTTATGTATGTACTTGTCTGCAAAATGCAGATGCGGTGAATGCTCTCTCGGAATGGGTTTGTTTTTGTGTAAGCTATACAAAATTTGATGTGGTCAGGAAATTGCTCTTCCCGGGCCACCTTGCACTAAAATAGGATAAAAACAGTCTGAATCATGGGGTTAGTAATACCATCGTCCGTAGTGGCGATGTTTCCACTCCGATTAACATTTTTTGCAAGCGACAATTCAGTAAATTAGATGTTCTAACCTAAGGTCAGTTATGCTAGGAATTAACACCTACTATCTCAAATGTACGGGTAAGGCGAATATTTTTTTGGGAGCTAACGTCTTCCCTAATGAGGGAAAAGCACTTTGGTTTACGCTCGTATTATCGTAACGCTTTTGTGTCACTTACTTATGTACTTTTAAGGGCAAGAAACCCTGAGTTAATACAGTCTTCCATCCTTGACGGTCCCGGGTGCGCTGCTTCCAGTCGGAAAGAACAAGTTGTCTTACGTTCGCGACCGGAGGTTCGGTCTCCCCCTTATTCTTCCAAGACCCTCTTAGCTGGAGTATTGGTGTCTATGTGCTCGATGTGACCGATGTGACCGAGCCATTGTATATAGTCGACTGATTTTTGCCTTCCGGGCTATATACACATCGTGGTTATGTCACAGAATTCTTCTTTCGAAGGAGCCAAAAATTAGCTCTACTGTCCTGCTTATCGTCCAACTTTTGGCTCCGTATAGCAGGACTTGCAGGATAAGAGTCTTGTAAAGCATAACCTCGGTTCTTCGGGACAGGAGCTTGGACTCTAGATGTTATGACAAGCCGAAGTAGCAGTAGATGCCGAGGTTGATTCTGCACCGAATCTCCACTATGATGTCATTCTTGGAGTTTATGATTGCCCTGAGTTATGTAAAGTCCTTCATCGCCTCGAAACCATTGTCCTAGGTGATGGGTGACCAACCGCTTTTTGTTGACAGCATATATTTCGTCTTCTCCTCATTGATGTGAAAACCACCTCGTTTCGCCTGATCTTCAATCGCCGTGAACGCTTCCATAATGCTGCGCTGGGAACTTGCGACAATATCAATATCGTCTTCATAGCCTAGCAACTTGACTGATTTGTGGAAGATAGTGCCTTCCGTGTTGACGATCGCCCGCCGCACTATTTGTTCCAACACAAGATTGAAGAAGTCGTCTGGCGGCGTATCTCCTTGCCGAAATCGAGTGCAAGTTTCAAAAGGCTCGGTTTTTCTGGAGCCGAACTGCACGGTGCATCGGGTGTTTGTTAGCATGGCTCGACACATCCGCATCGGTTTTCTTGGGATCCCGAAATTGGCCATCGCGTTAAATAAGACTTTGCGATGAATGCTGTCATATTCGCTTTAAAATCTATAAAGAGGTGGTGAGTATCGATTTGAAACTCGCTGGTCCTCTCCAGGATTTGTCCCAACGTGAATATCGGGTCTATAGTCGATTTGCCGAGCCGGAAGATGCACTCGTATATGCCGATTAGTGGGGTGCAAAACAGCTTTAGAAGCTCACACAATACGCTGGATAGGACATTCTAAGCGACATTGAGCAAGAGTATACCTCTGTTGTTTTTGACAGAGGTAAGATCGCCTTTTTTGTGATTGGGGCATATAGAGCTGGTATTCAAGTCGTCGGACATTTATTTGCCCAGATGATCTGAGGTATGCTCCCTACCAGAGCATGGTCTCCAGCTTTGAAGAGCTTGACGAATAGCTCTAAAGTTCTCACATTTCATGAGGCCATGTTCTCATTCATAGAAGGTTTTCTTTTTACATAGGTGGGTTGTTAGCCCTCCGCATAACCACCATCCTTGTCGGGTTGGGCCCTGTAGCCTAGGGCGGTAGCTACACATGTCAGTTCACCTCTCAACGGATGTTAAGGAGGCTATCCAGAAAGTGCTGCGAGGAGGCTATATGTCAACTTGACCTGAGTATTAGCAGGGATCGTTGCTTGCGTCTCGCCATGTTGAGTGCAATCAGCAACTTTGCCCTACATGCCCAGGCCCTACCTTCTTTTGTGTCAGGGCAATGTGAGTTAGTTTCTCTTAGTAGGATCTGTCGAACGCCTCGGTTGCTCTGCATAAGAGAGATGCGTGTCGTCGATTATACTACCACTACTACTATTACCTATCCCCGAATCCTAAATCTTACGCGAAGGAGCGGTTGTACGTTGGCAAGTAAATGATACGCAACACTGACTTCGGTGAACACTAGTCATCTATGTACAGTCGCGACGGCGATTTTCTCCTTAGCCCATACCTTTTACTTTCTTTGGTACTATTATCGTGTGATTTTTTAAGCGTTTGGTTTTTAATGGTGAAAGAACGAACATCCAGGTTTTTCAGTGCATTAAGTGTCCGTTAAGTTGGTAAACCAATACCTGCCATTTACTCTTTAAGGACTCCCTTCACGAGAGTTTAATTTCAAGTCACTTTATCGGATATACTACTGTGTCCGAAAAGTTGGGTCACATTTGAATCTAAACGTAAATGCGCGTGAATGGATTTGGAAATGCTTTTATTTTTAGATTGGTAAGACTGTCTGCAAGATTCAGAGCTCGTACATGAGAAGGTTTGAGATTGGACGCCTGAGCACACCGGTATTTATCAGAGTCTACAGGCAGAGAACGGCAAGTAGCGGAAACAACTTCAGGCTACCTGCCACCCCCGACAAGAAACCCTCGGTATGACGGCTAGTGTGAGCAGGAAAAGGCAGAAACCGATGAGGGGTACTGAAAGGCACTGCAGCAGCCAGAAGAAGGGAGAAAAAAGCTCCTGCTGCTAAAGAAAATAATCTTTGCAGCCAACCTGCTCAAGGATATCAAGGAGTCTAGGGACAAACATAAAACAGCTAAAAGCCTTGCAGGAGGCTTCAAAGAAGTCACCCAGGCTATTCAAAATTTCGAAGGTAATCTTGTCTTCGACCCACAAAGAATAGTGGATGTATTCAAGCAGCATTACCGACAGCTGCTTAACTAGTATGACCAAAAGAAAATGATAAGGACTGAGGAAATCCAAACTGTAGCCAATGATATAGTCCTCTCATCCAGCACAGCTATTCAAAAGCCGAATTACAACAAGCCCGCTGGCTTACCAGGTCTGATCAGAGTATGCACCAGATCCTCTGTAGAATTTGGGGAGATAAAAGCATGCGCGACGACTGAAATATCAGCTCTATATGCCTCATCCACAAAAAAGGCGATCCTACTTCTTGCAAAAACTATAGAGGTATGTATGTATATATCCCTGTTCAATGTTGCATACAAGATCCTGTCCAGTGTATTGCGTGAACGTCTAAAGCCCTTTTGCGCCGCACTCTACTCCGGCGCATGAATCAGGCTGAGTTTGACCGATGGAATGTGTTATATTGGCTTTGGGCGACGCTCTGAGTGTGGCTTATTCGCGTAGACCTGCGACTTCAGAAAACCCCACAAGAAAATGTCTAACGGAATCAAATCGCACTATCTCGTTGGCCAGTTCACATCACCTCCATGTGAGATGACCATGCCCTCGAATCTCTCGTGCAGAATTTCCAATGTGTCGTGAGCCTTGTGGCACGTAGCGCCGTCCTGTTGAAACCATCTGTCATTAGTGTCCATATAATCCAATTCAGGGCAAAAGAAGTTAGTAATCATCGACGCTCGTCGTTGACGGTGATGGCCTGGCCAACGTCGTTCTCAAAGAAATATGGCCTGAAACGCCGCCAGTCCAAAATCCACACCCAGCAGTGACTTTTTCGGAATGCATTGGACGCTCTTGGATCTCATGTGGATTCGTACCGTCCCAAATTCAACAACAACAGAAATGGGCGTCATCGCTGATGATGTCCGTGTCCAACAGCTCCAGAACCCATTCAGCGAACACACGTCGTTGTCTATGGTCGTTTACCTTCAGCTCCTGGGTCAATTGAATATTGTACGGGTGCAGGCCCAAGTCACGGCGCTAAATTCGCCAAGTTGTGGACAGCGAAAGGTCGAGTTCTTGTGAGTGACGCAACTGCGACTCTCGACTCTCACGGGCAGAGGCGATGTTTTCGGCAGATCTTGCATTTCGTCGACGTAAAGGGGCTGATTCATCGTTTACTGAGTGGACTCCCATGTATCCACCACACTGCGAATAGTCCTTTCGGTAGGACGATTATGGCGACAGTAAAACAGAACAAAACAGAGCGAATAAATGACTGCCAACTTGACATATGTAGCTTCAAGAACAAGGCCGCTATCAACTGTCAAGGTTCGGACGTCCCAATTGGAAGACCCATTAGTATATAATGGACATAACCCTGACCAGTGGTCATATGGCCAGTTTCAGTTGAAGCGTTAACATTTTCGAAATCCAATTCGTACTATAAGACATTTCAGAGCACTTGCATTGTAAGGTTATTGCTTCTCTCCGACAACTCCCACAAGTCAGGGTTTCACCCGACTCCCCTTAAACAGTCCCACGTCGGTAGTAAGCCAAAATCAATGCAGAATGATGGTACCATTAACACACTTACCTAATTGCGTGCCGATGCGTGCATCCACAAATGAGTATAACTTTGCAGTAATGACTGGCTATATAACGTCCCTATTGAACACTGAAGCAACTTGAAGAATAAAAAGCCGCACACACAATTTCTATAGCACAACCATAAACCCAACCGACAGCATTTAGAAGTAAATCTATGTTGGAAAGCAAACATTTTTCCAGCTGCACACCATGCCAAAGAATTTCAATGGAATCTCAGACACAAGTACATAAGTGAGTCCTTTGAATCCACACCAACTGAACACTCACAGCCTCATTAAGTCGAGCTCGCCTCAGCAAGTGTATTAAAAGGATATAAATGAAATTGAAATATATTCAAGTGCCGTATACAGTTTGTTCCATATTTCATGCTTTCACTCCTTTATTGTCCGGTCATCGTGTACGGGGAGCATCCTGCTGCACCCCGGTTAACGTAACCTTACTCCAAATTGATGTAATTCAGAAGCACATGCTTGGAGCATGTAAGTCAACACCAGGATGACTGCAAAAACATGAACATGAGTAAGATCTCCGGAAAGACAGAATCCCAATCAAGAATACTATTGTTCAACTTCAGTTTGGCCATTACTATTAAGGATTTCCAAGGAAAATGATGACACAATTTTCCTCGCCCGCCATGTGTCCTGTGTGTAACCGACTATCTTAAAAATAGACCGCAGAGCTACAATTGTGTCGACGACACTGTATAAGGAAACAACAAAAATAAACTAACGTACAACCTGCATAACATTGGATAGAGTAAAATGTCCAAAGGACGAGGGAATCTTGACAATTGAATGTACTGAAGGTTGAATGCACAGCAGACCTCTGAACATATTCTTCTTGCGTATTTACACTGGTATCCTTAAACCGACTCATCCGATTTAAAGTCGTCAGTCGTCATCTTTGGATCAAGGAGCTTTTGTGTTGGCCATCTGTGGGCTGCACAGGACTTGTAACAATGGCGAACAGTGAACGACAAGTGAAAAAGTGATAGGATGATACTTAGGTGTTAACTGGAACTGGAAGAATAGACGGATTTTCTGTTCAAGTATCACCACTGCACAAAAGGACTTTGTTCGACAACAACCGTACTGTAACGAAACAGAAAGACGAAAATCAGTCTATCAGCTGCACACATAACACACATCGCGAATGTTCCATATTTAGCGCAATCCTCATAACTGGCATCCGGCTTCAATGTCGAGAATCTAGAAAGACGTAAACAGCTTTCATTGGGCATTTGCATTCCTCGTATCAATAAGCACACATGTGGTGATTTAATGCATTTACTCGCACTCGTACGATGTAACGATGTACAGCCCCAGGATACCAAGGCTGGACATCTTACCTACCGCTGATTTAATGCATCGTTACAGGAGCGTGTGCTCACGTAGAGCTTCAACGAAATGAATGGGATCGAGATTGGTGGTTATTGGTTTCTATTATCGTTACCAACTTAATTGAAATCAATAACCGACGACGTAAATTCGATTCAATGAGAATTACGAATCTACTCATCCGTCGGTTCGATTTCGCATTCACGGTCCAGGTAACGTAGTTACAACAGCGTCGTACTGCGGTGCCAATTGGAATGGTAATCGAATTGCTTGAGTTTAATCTGCAACATGGAATCGGCTGGTTCAGTGTGAAGCTTTGTTGCTATCGAGGTAATGTATTATGCATAGGTAGTTCACGCCATAATTGTCACCGAAATTCTCTGCTCAATTGAACACTTGAGTTTGCATTTTTAAAAAAGTTCTTGAATGTGGACTGGTATCTGTTCGTTTTGTGAGCCCAAATGCCTTGCATTTTACCGCGTATTGTTACGGAGACACGAACCAACGGTTATGTTCGAGTTTCGCTGTCGGAGTTCGAATGACCTGGTGAAGCTGATATGTAAATGATGGTAACTTTCAGCGCCATACTGCTGAATGCCAGAGCATTCTAGAGATTTCCGAAGGGGAACGTCTGACGGCGAACCCTATTCGAAGTGGGATTAGTTTTCGTAACATTCGGTGTCAGGAGTGGGATTTCGAGTACACGAGTGAAACGAGTGAGTATTGAAAGAATGCAAGAAAATGGGGAAATTGGTGAAACTGACCATCGAACAGTTGAAAAGATAGCTGGATGCTCGGGAACTATCCACAGTGGGTAGCAAAGCCAACCTTGTGGAGAGACTCCGATCAGCATTGGAGGAATAAGCTGTCAACTGGGAGAATCATGAGTTCTGGGTGGAGAAGCTGTCGACATCCAGTGAGCCAGCATTCGATATGCAGCAAATTCTCGCGACTATGAATGCTATGAATGCTTCCATAAGCCAGAAACTAGAGGCGACCATACATCAAAAGCTGGAAGAAAATTCCGTTGCCGTAACTACAAAGTTAGACGAAAATTCTGCTTCCATAGGTCAGAAACTAGAGAAGCTGGAGACGCCAGAAGGGATGCTAGAGAATAATCGAGAAAGCTTAAGAAACATCCAGCAGGCTGCCAAATATCGATTCGATGACGTCGAAGAGAAAATCGAGACAGTGGAATCGAGGTTCGATGAGAAGCTTCTAGATCTCGAGAATAATCAGGAAAAGAAAATCGAGATACCAGAGTTCATGTTCACTAGAAACAAGATTCGACAAGAGGTTCTGGAACTCGAGAAATCTATCCAGAACGCACAGCATCCAGGAATCGTCGATCATCCCGGAGACCCAGAGAAGGAACTACACAGCTATATGGGAAGCTCTTCATCGAAGATACGGCAGTGAGCACATGCACATGGAAACGAGACCATCCAGCAGTATGCTGCCGACATCGAGAGGCTGTGTCATCCAGCCCCTACGCGGATGTTCCAATTGATGTGGTGGAAAAACTTAAAACGGTTTCCTTCATCCAAGGTCTAAGGAACCCCGATACGCAACAAAGCTTGATTCTCCTCCCAAAACATCTTTCAAGGAGGTAGTTACCAGCACTCTCTCATGTGAAACGTCGCCCTTGATATGACGACACTCCATCAAATTGCGGCGTAGATGCTATATCTGCGAACAGCAGGGGCACATTGCGAGAAGCTTCCGTCTGCGGAGAAAACGTTTGAGGTCTAGTTCGCCAAAACTAGATCAAGCGGCATGGAAACGTGGGTGCCTTTTCGGGGCGACCTCGCGGCGTTGAGTGCAAATGTCGTTCAAGGGCGGAAACGGAACGTCACCAACATCCGTCGTTTCCATGTGCTGCCAGAAGATTCCTGGACTGTCGAAAAGGTCGGAAGAAAGCAGCGAGAAGATGCCGATCTGGCAGTCATCATCGACTGCCAAGAACGAGATTTTCGACCAATGTAGTAGCAAATATCCGTGAAAGCCCAATCGTAAAAGCTCACTGGGCTCAATGGCAGAGTTTAAGGCTGAAGTACGGTTGCCTCTACCGTAGTTGGGAAAGTGAGAGCGGGGGCATTGTAAACGATCTGCTCGTAATTCCAAAGGAACAAATCGACGAGGTCATCCGAGAATACCACGTGGGACCAAGCGGGGCTCATCTTGGTGTTAACAAGACCATAGAAAGGATCAAGAGACGTTTCTATTGGGTAGGATGCCATGAATCGGTCACAAAGTTCATTCGCAGATGTGAACAATGTTGGAGCACCGTTCGAAAGTATTGCCATGGACATTGCAGGCCCGTTCCCAACGAGCAACGCTGGAAACAAATACGCGCTGGTGGTGATCAATTACTTCAGCAGGTGGCTTGAAGCCGAAACTGTGTCGGATGCTTTCGTGAATAACTGGGTTGCGCGTTACGGAGTACCGCCGGAACTGCACTCAGACCAAGGAAGGAACTTCGAGTCGTCGGTGTTCAAAGAACTCTGCGACATGCTAGGTACCAGAACCACACGGACAACACCATTACACCCACAATTCGCATGGTCGAAAGGTTCAACCGGATGATGGAGGAAGGACTGGGATGAACATCTTCCTCTTTTCTTAATGGCGTACCGTTCGGTACAGCACAGTTCAACGGGAATAACACCAGCTGAAGCCATTTTTGCAACTGATCTCTGACTTTCATCGGACTTGAAGTTCGGCGTGGTACTACCGACAACTAGCGGTAGGGAAGACTTCGTAACCGAAAAGAAGGTACAACTAAACTCTATTCATCAGTTCATCCGGGAGCGACTGAACTTGGTCAGCGATAAAATGCCCCCAAATTACAATAGGTCTAGGACGGACCATATGAGGTCATCAAGAAATTTAACGATGTGGTATATCGAATACAGCAGACCGGAAACAGACAGGCGAAGTATAAGATTGTCCACTTAGAGAGGTTAGCGCCATACTACGGAAAATGATCAAATCGCTTGTTCGAGGACGAACAAGTTTAGGAGGAGGGCAGTGTTACGGAGACACGAACCAACGGTTATATTCGAATTTCGCTATCGAAGTTCGAATGCTCTGGTGAAGCTGATATGCAAATGATGGTAACTTTCAGCGGCATACTGCGGAATGACAGAGCATTCTAGAGATTTCCGAAGGGGATCGTCTGACGGCGATCATTCGAGGAAGTGGACAGGGAGCTATATAAGCGCGAGCGCCCGCCCTCGGGAGTATTCAGTTTATGGAATTTAACGGCGTTTGATTAGTCGGTATACAGTGTATTCAGTCGATAAAGCAGTGTGAAAGTAAAAGCTCTTAATAAAGGTTTGCGTGTGTAATAAAGTGTAAAGTGTTCAAAAGTTTGTAACAATAAATAAAAGCGGTGAAGTTCTCAGATAATTGATCTGAGGCGAAATAGTAAACGTGTGTGTGTATTTAATTCGAATAAAAAGTAGAGAGTTGTAGTTTATCGCAATCCCTATTCGAAGTGGGATAAATTTCGTATGTTAATGTGTTAAAGAACACGCAAAAGTGTGTCAGATGAGACATGTAAGTGTGTCATTTGATACACGTCACAACTATCTCTAATGACACCTTGCTGCAACACAGTTATTAATAATTAACCCACTTTAGATCAATTAAACAAAAGAGACATTCCCCAATTATATACAAACTTGCCATGGCGTGATGGTTGACACACTGGACTCTCAACCCAGTGGTCCGAGGTCAAATCTCAATATCCATAGCCACCAAAAAGTAAAGGCACTCAACCTCTCCTTTTCCATTCTACATTGGTTTTGCGAGTGGGATGGTATGATCATCAAAGATGTAGCACCACAACACAAGAAACAATCAATTCAATCAAACAAAAAGCTTGATGAGCCTAGAAACGACCAATGCTCGGAGAGCGAGAACTGGATAAGTTTTTTTTTGTTCGCTGCGAAAAATGTCCATATGAACCTTGAGAGTTGAATAAACGATCACTGGGTCGGGGTCCAGGGGGTCTTTCTGGCAAGGTAGCATATAGCTGGGAATTTCCCCTTTGTATGTATGTGCTTTCATAATGACACACTTGAGCTTTCATTAAAAATGTCTACAATGAAAACACACTTTTTGGTGTGTTACGGTAACACATTTACTATTTTTTTTTGTCAAAAACTTACGATTTTTCAGTTAATGTGAGACATGCCTGGTTTAATGCGCAAACTAATTACATACATTTTTGCCCGGAAACCACATATTTTTACATAAAGCTGACGATTTCATTTGCATCTGTATGTTAACTAAAAACACATTACAAGATATTCAAGCACTTACCACCTTGAATCAGAAACGATAAAAGGATCGAACACAGTAAATGGGAGAATAATTTCTATGGCCCTTTACGTTTAGGTTATGGGAACCTTAACAATAGTTCTGGTATTTAATGAATTCAATTAGCATGAGTGCACCAAGGTTGAGTGAGCGATTTATTCATTAAAAATGGTGACGCTTGAATGGATAGGAATACATACATAATACGAGTAGATTGATTAGTTCCTGTAATTCTTGTGTGACATCAACGTCTGGGAATAGTTTCAGGCCTGCCCATCACAGTCCAAAGGCCTGGATTCAGCTGCTCTGGATCAAGTTTTCCACAGCGACCAACTTCCAATTCCTTTTATGGAAAAAATTAAGAAAATGTGTAATCCACACAGCAACTTGGCGGTCTCCAGATAGTCGAATAGCCAACCAAATTGACCATGTGCTTATAGACGCAAGACATGCGTCAAACATTCCCGATGTTAGACATTTCAGAGAGGCAAACATCGGTTCTGACATTATCCGAGTAGCAGCAAGACTCAGAACCCGACTGTCCAATGTTAGGAAGCTACATCGGCCCACCAAGAGGAGGTTCAACATTGGAAGCCGAGCAACTGAATGGGCGACTCGAACGTATGCCTACGTCGGACATAAGCGCTAACGATATGTGGCTCCATTGCCGCTCGGTCATCAAGGAAGCAGCTTAATTACAATAGACTGCGCCACCACCTCTTGGTATGATGGCGAGTGTGAGCAGAAAAAGCGAACGATCGATGAGGCGTGCTAAAAGATGCTGCAAAGGGGAACACGAGCAGCGCACAAGGAATACCGAGCCAGAAGGAGGAAGGAGAGAAAGACCATGCGGCGAAAATAGAATCTTGGCAGCCTCCCAGTTCAAGGATATCAAAGAGTCTAGGGACAAAAACGTGATAAGAACCTTTTACAAAAAAGCCAGGCGCCTTGCAGCGGGCTTTAAAAATGGCACAGAAGCTCTTCGAAACTGCGAGAACAATCTTGTTACCAACCCGGAGGGAAGAGTGATTTCAAGCAATATTTCCAGCGGCTGCTTAACGTGTATGGAGAAGAAAGAGTGGTAGTGGACGAAGATATCCCACGTCCAGTGGACGAACTTGTCCCCCCTGCCAGCATTGAAGAAGTTGGCACAGCTATTAGAAAGCTGAAGTACAACAAGGCCGCAGGCACGGATGGATTACCATCAGACTTCTTCAAAGCTGAAGGTGATGTTCCGGTAGAGAGCATGCACCCCATCAATAAAAAAGGCGATCCTGCCTCTTGCAGACACTACAAAGGTATATCCTTGCTCAATGTCGCTTACAAGATTCCATCCAGCATAGTCTGGGGGCGTCTAACACCAACGCCATCGAATGTTTATTCCGCGACGTACCTCCTCGACGGGATACTGGAAAAACCCCCATAGTATACTTGCCATAGAAAAGCTTCTCGAATCACACTGTTTGGCATTGGCATTAAACTGTGGGTCCCTTTCACCTGTGTGAAAAGTAAACCACACACAACATATGTAGTGATTGGCTCTGGTCCTGTAACTGGTCTGACTGTAACGCCACCAAAGAAAAAAAAGGAGGAGATGAGCTGGTAAGGCGCATGCACCAGGTCATCAGTAATATATGGTCGGGGGAAAGCAAGCCCGAGGAATGGAGTCTCAGCATCGTAGACCAAATCTTCACACCGTGGCAGACCTTGGAGAAGATCCAAGAATACCAAATCGAAACCCATCACATTTTCGTCGATTTCAAAGCCGCGTATGACAGTGTCCATAGAGACGAGCCATATGGAGCCATGTCTTGTTTTAACATCCCTACCAAACTCGTCAGGATGTGCAACATGACAATTGAGAATTCTCGCTGCTCCAATAAGGTCGATAGCAAATTAATCGAGACCCTGGTAAACGCAAACGGTATGATCTATTTCAAGTTGTGGAATTGGTTGAGTACGCGGATGACATTGACATAATTAGAAGAACACAACGGGACGTCAATCATGCACTCGAAAGCATTGAAGCAGAAGCGGCTAAGATGGGTCTTTCGGTTAATAAGAATAAAACGAAATATATGGTATCAACCAAAAAATACGAACAACCTCGTCGTCTCGGCCACAATTGGCAGCAACGAATTCGAAGTGGTCAAGGAATTCGTCTACCTTGATTCACTAGTGACCAGCGAAAACAACACCAGCGCTGAGATCAAATGCAGAATTGCTCTTGCCAGCTGCTCCTTCTTTGGGCTCATGATATAGAGCCCTCTCTCGAAAGACCAAAGTTGCGATGTACAAAAGCGTAATCATCCCGGTCCTCCTCTATGGCCTGGACTTTAACGAAATCGGATAAGCCTCGGTCGTTTCGAGAGAAAAATTCTGCGTTTAATCTATGCTCCCGTTTGTATGAACGGAGAGTATAGGAGAAGATACAACGACGAACTTTACTGGTCCATTGTACTCCAGACAGACACCTTCATTTACTATAGTTTCCCCGCTTTCCGGAGGAAAATTTAAAGGAGTGTCAGTGATGTAGAACTAAGGGATTCGGCACACACCACGTCGGTTGCAAGGGTGCGCCACCGTGCGCGAGCAAAGGCGGGACAATCACAGAGGAAATACTGCATGCAGCACAGATAGGCGTCTCACTGATGCCAAGCACGTAGAGATGCTCGGCAAAAGTAAAATGGCCCGTGATGACTCCCACAAGCCTTCTGCAGTCGATTCTCCTTAAAGACAGGAGGAATGCTGCGGATTTCTTGCAGACATCAGGGCATACGCGCTCAGTCATCCTGCAACTTGGACAATCCCTCCATCTACGGTTGTGTATGTTAAACGCACAATCGTTAATGCAGGAATTTACCGTGGATGCAGGTAGACCTAGAGCGGATTCAGGTCCTGAGATGCTCTCCTCTGAACCCATTCTGGCGAGTTCATCAGAGATCTCATTACTTGGGATCCCAGAGTGGCCTGGAACTCATACAAGCCTTAATGAATTTAGTCTGCCGACTCCGTTCAAGAAGGACTTGAGTTCAAGCACTAATTTGGAGCTAGTTAAGGGGTTACACACAGCTTTTAGTGCAGCTTGTCACTACAGACGCATATGCTTTTCCCCCTCCACCTGTGCTTCACAACGTAGTGCATGGCCATTAGGTGGACAGACGCATATTTTCCTAAGGAGAAGTGCAGTCGGATGTTTTCGGACCCCCGCCCAGACCTGGAGCCATCCGTGAAAATGCGAAGACTATCCGTTCCAGGTTCAGTATCCAGCCATAGCCAATCCTGACGCCATGGAAACTCGATTGTAAAATTACGGCGCAGTAGGATAACGGGCGTCAGTGCGTCAGAAGGCATGCCCATGAGACAGGGGTCGCAGAACAATTCTTGCGCAAGCACGCCGTTATTGCTATGCGTGTTATACCAAAAGCCATTTCTCTTCAGACGAGACATGGCTTTCAGAGCACACCCTCTAGCATCTAGAGCAGTTTCCGGCGTGCTGGGGAAGGACCCCGTGCAGCTGAGACAAACCGTTCTTTGGAGTTTGGTGAAAGAGGCTACGACGTGTTTGCGTTTTAGTCTGTTCCACCAGACAACCGATGCATATGAGATTATAGGTCTTATCATTCCCGTGTAGATCCAGAGGACCTTTGCCGGCGATAACCCCCATGTTTTGCCAAAAGCTCCTTTGCATTGCAAGAAAGGTGGTGGTTTTTGACTCAATATGCTTTGACCAGAGAAGCTTGCTATCTAAGATGACTCCTAGATACTTAATCTCCTTGGATATCGGGATGGAAGTGCCTTTTCGTACCAGCTGAGTCATGTCAGTATTTTTCCTCCTTCTCGTAAAGAGAACGACATCGGTCTTAAGAGGATTGACTAACAGCCCATTTCTGGTACACCAATCATCACATTTAGCACCGCCTGTGCTTTGAGACAGACAGTCGCTAAACATGAGCCGACAGAAAGAATGGCGACGTCATCCGCATAGGCCTGGGCATAGATTCCAGAGGCATTGAGAGCATCAAGCAGAGAATCGACCAACATGCACCATAACAGCGCAGACAGGACGCCACCTTGCGGGCAGTCGCTGTTTACCCCGGATTTGACATACTGGCCTTCATCAGCGGTTAATGTCCTGTTCATGAGCATTGCTTTGATCCATAGGACCATTGCTTCATCTACGCCATGATATCTGGCAGCGTTGCACATGCTGTCAAAAGTTGCGTTCTGAAGCACAGTCCCGCAAGATTTTCCGCGCTGGTAAGCATGTTGCATCTCCGAAAGAGGGTGCATTGGAAAGGCAACTTTTCGCACGTTCAACTCTACCAGTCTCTCCATACTTTTCAGCAGGAAGGATGGTAGACTAATTGGTCTGAAGCTCTTGGCAAGTGAGTAGTCCTCTTTTCCTATTTTGGGAAGGTAGACCACTTTCACTGTGCGCCAAGGAATGGGTATGTGAGCAAGTCCTAGACTAGCAGTGAAAATTCTTTTCAGAGTAGGAAGCAGCTGCCTTATACCTTTTTGCAGCATAACAGGATTTATTCCGTCGGTACCCGGCGATTTGAAACCATCGAAGGACGCCACAGCAAATTCAATGGCTTCAGTCGTAACCACGCGCGACGTAATATACCAGCTACGCCGAGTTGTTTTCAGAAGGTCCTATAAGAATCGTTCTTCGATTTACGAATAAGTTTCTTATATTCTTTCTGCTTCGACCGATACTTGTTCCAGTCATCTTCCGAATTCGATTTGAGCGATCTATTCAGAAGAATTCTGGCTTCCCTGCGAAGACTTTGGAGCTCGGCATTCCACCACGGGACCAATTTCCTGCAGGGAGGTTTGCTGACAGGACATGCGGGTTCAAAACAACTGGTGATGACGCTATTCGGGTTATGAACAGCGTTCTCTACCAATTGTTTCGTTCTAAGTTTAGGTAGGGCCTGAGTGGATTTATCAAGTTCCTCTCTAAACCGTACCCAGTCCGTCCTTCTCGGATTCCGTCTAGGTTGCAAGGATGAGATCCCACAACCTAATCGGAATTCGATATATTTATGGTCTGATAGCGTAGCATCAGGCAAGACACGCCAGTTAGTGATGTCCTTCACATATCTGTTGGATAGGGTCAGGTCAATCACCTCCTGTCGTCTTGTCGTAACGAACGTTGGTTGAGAGCCAACATTGTTGATGGTAAGGTCAGACGAGAGAATGAAGTCTAAAAGACGGTCCCCTCTTGTGTTACACTTGATGCTGCTCCCTTAAGCAGTGTTTTGGGCATTAGCATCGCAACACAAGATGAGACCAATCTTTCTGGCTTCACAGTACTCTACGAGTTCAGAGACTTCCTTCGGTGGTGGAGGTAGTAACGAATCGAATCGTAGGGAAAGTAGGCAGACGCAACGACGAAGTGTTCTTTTGCTTCTTGCGTTTTGTAGCTAACTCTAGCAGCCACCAGATCTTGTCCACAAAAGTGCCCAAGTTTGGCTACTGAAAGTGAGTTCGATATGATGAGGCCGACCGTAGGCCTTTTGGATCGCTCATCGTAAGGAATCATAGCATCACGTATACCACCAAGGCCACATAGGCGTTTATTCGACACCCACGGTTCTTGAATGGATACAACGTGATGATTTGTACTACTGCATACAATTCTACTAATTAAAAGAGCAGCCTTGCATTGCTGTAGATTGATCTGGATAAAAGCTATCCTGACCTTTTCAGAGGAGATGGCCGCCTCTTTATAAGAGAGCTGATTCTCTCGACTCCTTACGGTCATTTGGATCACTGTATGCTCTATGCATACACTCGAGATGTATTTATATGAAAAAAAACTGTAAGATATCTTAAACATCTGCTTTGTTTGACGAGCCTCTACTGTAAGCAATGTATGTATGTATGTTGGCGTTACAGTTCATGAAGGACCTGAGCCGAGCTTCTCTCAATCACCCATGTTGTGTGTGATTAAATTTTCCATGGATGAAAGGGACCTACAGTTTATTGCCGGTTCCGAACGGCGAATTTCGAGAAGCTTTTCATGACAATTTTACTACAGGGGGTTTTGTCAGAACCCCGCTGAGGAGAAACACCGTGAAAACACGTTCGATGACATGGCTGTGTCGGGATTCGATCCCGTGTCATCGGCGTCAGAGGCCAACACACTACCCACTGCGCCACGGTGCTCTCTAAGCATTAGTCCAGAAAAAAAAAAAAAAAAACAGAACAAACAATAAAAAAAAACCGGCCAAGTGCGAGTCGGACTCGCGCACGAAGGGCTCCGTACCCTCTGCATATATAAATATGATAGAGACGTTGTATGTTAGAGGTCCATTCTAGGTGGATGAAAGGTCCATTCCAGGTGGGTTAGAGCTCCATTCTAAGTGGGTTAATGGTCTGTTGGTGGTTTAGAGGCTAATTTTTGGTGGCTTAGAGGTCCATTCCAGGTGGATTAAAGTTCCATTCTAGCTGGGCTTAGAGGTCCATTCTAGGTGGATTAGAGGTCCATTCTAGGTGGGTTTGAGCTCCATTCTAGATGGGTTAAAGGTCTGCGGAGGTTCATTTTTGGTGGCTTAGAGGTCCATTTCAGGGTGGTAAACGACTAATAAAGGCCTCGTAGGGGTAGCGTATCCGACATGCGCTGGCCCGTAAAATAGCGAGCAGAAGCCACTGCAGCCGAACATCTAGCAGCTCTGTTAGTAAGCCCTATTTCCACCTCCTCTTGGTGCCCCACATTTCAACATCAAGAAAGGGACCTGGCGATCTCCGGATCAATCAACCGTCAACCAGGTTGACCACATTGCGATTGATGGCAGACACGCATCCGACATTCTGGATGTGCGAACTTTTAGAGGAGCCAACATCGATTCGGACCACTATCTTGTGGCAACCAGGTTGCGACTTCGAATATGCCTGGCGCAGAAAAATCGACTAAGGCCATCGGCATACAACGTCGCAATGCTACAATCGCAAGAGACCGCCAGAGCCTTTGCCAATCGCGTCTCCATTAAGCTCTCGGAAAACCCTCACACACCTGCTCAGACCGTACAACACCAATGGACCAGTTGTCAACAAGCCTTAGAAAGTGCTGCTTCTGAGGTACTGGGTTTCAAACCCATGGTTTGATGACGAGGGCACACGCAGCAAAGCAGCAAGCTTATCAAGAGGCGCTGCATAGAAGGACGAGAGCTGCTCGTGAGCATTATGAGCAGAAGAGGAGGGAGGAACATAAGCTTCTCCAAACAAAAAAAAAAAAAAAAAACCGGCCAAGTGCGAGTCGGACTCGCGCACGAAGGGTTCCGTACCATCTGTATATATAAATATGAAAGAGACTATGTATGTTACCTCATCAGTCATCACATTAAATCACATTTTTTGTATGATGACAGATCTTGGTTGCAGGCAGGTTATAGGCATATTACTTTGATAATCAAAAATCTCCATGATGAGATAGTTGATCATCAAAGTGTCCATTGAATTCAAATCAATTATCTTACTTGACAGCAACGATGTGCAAAGGTGAATAACAATAATGGGAAATATGGGAAAAAGGTATGCAGCTAGGATTCATTCATCAAACACACAAAAGAGATCAAAACTGGGAAGTTTGCTACTGGTTGTAGGATATTGTCGACTAACCTTAGTTCAGTATGGAGACCAAGGGGATTTTTTTGATGAAAATCATGTCTGTTGTATGGGAGCCCCCCTTAAATATTCATTTTGTTCTGTTTTTAGTATTTGTCGTGGTAGCGGCAACAGAAATACATCATCATTTCAACTCTCTCGGTTAGGTTAGGTATATGGGTGCCCTTTTGACATAAAGTCAAGGCTCACGTAGACTACGTTGAGTCCATTGTGCCCACTTGTTTTGTTTTACCCGTTGACACCTATACATTTTCCGTCGAGCTGAACCAGCCAGACGAGGATAAAAATCCCAGTATTCTGTTCAGCCCAATATTACCTACCTCTTCTAGTCCCGAAAGGAAGTATCTTCCCAGGAATATATTCCTTTTTTAGGCTAGCGCCGGACATTCGCACAGCAGGTGACGAACGGACTCAATTTCCCCTTCGTCCCTGCAGCTTCTGCAAAGTCATTGTAGGGCTGGCCTAGTCGAGCTGCATGGTAGGATAGCATGCAGTGCCCGGTGAGGTCACCGACTGCCAGTCGAATGTTCCCACCATTGAACTTCAGCAGATTTTCCGTTCTTTTCTTATCATAGACGGGCCAAGTCGATCTCGCCGTTGCGCATGTATCTAAGCGACACCATCGCTTATTGGCTTTCACCAATAGCTCCGTCTGTATCTCCCTGTAGAACGCACTGAGTGGTGCTTTGGCCTCAGCTGAGATCTGCGCAATGTTAGCACCTGATCCCAACCTAGCCAGCTCGTCCGCCCTCTCGTTTCCGGAGATATTCATATGACCAGGTACCCAGCAGAGGGTCACCTCATTTACATTGGATATCTCTTCTAACCTCTCCTTGCAGAGTTTGACGAGTTTGGATCTTATCCATGCTGCCTGCAGAGCCTTAATGGCCGCCTGGCTGTCAACATAGATGCTGATCCTTTTTCCTGTGATGTTCTCTTTGCTGATCAGGTCCGCCGCCTGCTTGAAAGCGATGACCTCAGCTTGGAAGACACTGCATCCAACATCGAGCCTGTAGGAGCGATGAATATCCCGAGACTCAAAGTAGACTCCTGAACCTGTGCCAACATCTATTTTGGATCCGTCGGTGTAGAGTGCTAGTTCACTTTCCGTGCGTACCAAATCACCGGTCCATTCCTCCCTGGAGGGAATTCTAATAGAGAATCTCCTCTCCCACGAAGGAAGTCGGGTGACATAGTCCGTTACGGTTCTGAATCTCAAGACGGCCCATCGATCCAAGTCTGATGCATGTCCGTGAGGACTTCTTTTCCAGAGATCTGATTCCTGTAATCTTAGCGCAGTTCTGGTTGCGGCGCTCTCGCAGTACATGTCCAGGGGTGGGAGGTTCAGCATGACTTCAAGAGCCGCCGTTGGTGTGGACTTCATAGATCCCGTCACCGCCAGACAGCCTGCTCTTTGAACCTTAGACACACTCTGAAGATGACACTTTTTCTCAAGCGCCTTCCACCAGACAACCGAGCCATAGACTAGGATAGGTCTTACCACTGCAGTGTACAACCAATGTACTAACCTCGGTTTGAGGCCCCATGTCTTTCCAAACGCTACCTTGCACGAATATAGTGCCACATAGGCCTTTTTGATTCTTTCCTCAATATTTTCTCTCCAACTAAGTTTGGAGTCCAGGATTATGCCAAGATATTTGGCAGATTTTCCAGGGATCAGATCTATACCATTCATACGGGGGTAGGTGTATCTTGGTACAGATCTTTTCTTTGTAAAGAGTACTACCTCTGTTTTCGCCGGATCTACTCCCAGACCTCGCCCCTTGACCCAGCTATCCACTAACATCAGTGCATAGCTTAGTCTATCGCTGAGGACCTGCGAACATTTTCCAGAGACTAAAATGGCAATGTCATCGGCGTAGGCTGTGACATTAAAACCCTCCGTCTCCAGAATATTGGCCATTCCGTCGACCACAAGGAGCCATAGGAGGGGTGACAGAACGCCACCTTGTGGTGTACCTTTATTTACTCTCACCCTTCCGCATGCTCTCCCTATCGTCGAATTTACTATGCGAGTACCCAGCATTTGCCCAATCCAACTGCATACACCCGGGTTTATTTGGGCCATATGAAGGCTGGACACTATTTCCTCGGTACTAACGTTGTTAAAGGCACCCTCAATGTCAAGGAAGGCGCCTAGAGTGAATTCCTTGACGCTGAGCGATTTTTCTATCGTAGAGACTACCCTATGCAGAGCAGTATCCACCGATTTTCCCCTTATGTACGCATTATGTGATTGTGACAGATAACCGTCCCCAATCTCTTCCCTTACGTACAAGTCTATTAAACTCTCTAACTATCACGGTTCATGAGATACAGCCTGGTGACAGACGGACGGACAGCGAAGTCTTAGTAATATGGTTCCGTCTTACCTTTGGGTACGGAACCCTAAAAATACCACATCTAGACAAATGTACTAATGGACGCAAGGCATAGATGCCAAAATTGGAAGACTACACCGAACAAATGGATAATTGAAAAGCTATATGGCCATGTGCAGAATAATCGTCCAAAGCAAATATGCACTTATCAAAAAACACTTGAAGACATTGTGAACAAAAATGAATTTATTTCAAGGTTCCCACAACCACGATACCCCTAATCTCTAACCTACAGTGACCATAGACACATGCAGATCTATCTTAATTGCATTCAACTAAACTTAATGATCGGCAAGGTAGCTAAGAGTATTGCATAAAACTGCAAAGTATTACAAGTACTCGCCGTATGGAGCACGGTGGAAGGTCATTACGAACAAGTATTGAGTTTCACATCTAGGGTCACGCTCACATTAGGCGAAATAATATTTTTATTATAAACCGAGTGCAGTATCCGAGAGATTTAAACAACAACATTCGAAATATGTAGTATGCAGAGACTAAACCGCAGAAATAACGATCTGGCTAATGTTTCATTTCATTGCAATCAGTCATTGTTTACGTCGGCGTTGATGATTTCGTTGATGCTGTTTCTTTAGATAAGCACAAGCTGGTTGAGATGTAGTTTACATCTGTATGTCGGCGTTACAGTCCATGAAGAACCTGGGCCGAGCTTCTCTCAATCACCCATGTTGTGTGTGATTTATTTTTCACATAGGTGAAAGGGACCTACAGTTTAATGCCGATTCCGAACGGCGTGAGTCGAAAAGCATTTTCATGACAATTTTACTACAGGGGGTTTTGTCAGAACCCCGCTGAGGAGAAACACCCTGAAAAACACGTTCGATGACATGGCTGTGTCGGGATTCGATCCCGTGTCATCGGCGTCAGAGGCCAACACACTACCCACTGCGCCACGGTGCTCTTTACATCTTGCAACGCCAAATTTAAGAACAAACGATTCGGAAACAAGTTCGTGACTAATAGATCTTTTCAAACTTGTAGATACGAGTACTTGAAAATGCCACTTCACGTATTCAGAGGAGTTTTCAACAGATTGCACAGGTCACGTGAGGTTTAGATGAAGCTCCAGCATCTTCATGACATCGCGCTCGATCTTCTCACATAGGCACGAATGACAGCATCACGAAGGAACACAAGGACAAAGAAATCCATCGAGGTTATCAAACCCAATTGATGACTTAACAACAAAGTGATTTGTCTCTAGCCTCATAGTGCGCCGACACCAGGGCGTATACACACTATCTTCGTTGTACATAATGCACTGAATCAATTGTTTACTTGATTCCTGTAATCGCGCGCTACGAGTACTGTATGCCAGACGGATGAGATACATTTGTATAGAAATGTATTTCTCAAGAATACGGAATAATTGAGGAGATAAATAAAGCGAGTTGAAGCGAAATGTACAAATGAATTAAATCGCTCAGTCGAATTCCAATTCCACATCCATTTCCACTTCAATTAAGTTCGGTGGGGCCGCGTCGTCGTTGTTGCGAGCATTGTACTCCAAGTGCGATTCGTACACGAAGCGGCAAAAGCTCACTTCTGAGACGCTCTCCATCCACAGCCCACCCATTGTTGTGTTGTGACAGTGATCGTGCCACATTAGTGGTGGTGGTTGTGTTGACGATACCGATATCAACCCCGCGAGCAGACAGATCGCTCCAAACCGCCGAGCGCAAGTCAGTTTTCGAGTGCGGTGCGTAATTATTTGCATTCTAATTGAAACGGATGTGAAACGGTGACGGTCGCATTAATTAACACCACCGCTTACGTTTGAAATCGCGGGATGTGGGGGGGTTGGAATGGACGTAGTGATAACACGCGAAAAGAAATTGAAAATTAGAACAGTTCGATACCACTTTTGAGAGAAAAGCTTGCCGATATAGCCCTTTTCTACCGCGCCGGGCTTTTACGAGCATTTTATCAGTGAGTCAATGTGTGCGATAAAGATTTACCTTTGCTTTCGGTCGTTTACGCTTATCTCTCCGGGTGCGGTATGAGTACAAACGAATACTTGTAGTCTTGGAAAATATTTGTTTTTTTTTTTTTTTTTCGCGCTATCTAGTACGAAAAGCAGTTCTACACCCCTGACTATAAGGCAAGATACATTGGAAGCGTTTCAAATTAAGGTCAATCGAAGTGAATTCGCGCTAGCGGATGAGCCTATGCATTTAAAGCGCATCTCCCAAATAATTGTATATTTCCCCAATAATACACACACAAAAACGGACGGTATCTAATAGCCCTTACAACAAAATGGTTAAGGATAGATTGCCAGATCTCCTACAGGTGAGTTAAGCGAACCGCAAAACCGAAAACTCCGCGATATCAGCGCTCTACCTATTGCTCTTCATTTTCTATTCGTATCTTATCATTGTGCAAACGACAACGGTCGGCAGTAGCTACTCCATTCCTATCTATTACAATCCGTTCGATCGATAATTGTAATAATTAAATTAACCACTTTCGTATTTTCGCTTACAGAGATCGCCTCAAGCCTCGAACGGGTCTCTGGATCAAGCCATAGCCATGACTGAACTGACTACCAACGTCGATGCAATTCTCAATCCGGTAATTATTACATAACGTCGATAGTCTAGTCTAGTGATTCAATCGTTATTGTTAAAAAAATACGCCCAAAAGGCAACTCTAATGGAAATAAAGTGATGACAAGACGCCCCGGGATACATGCGTATCTCTATTTAAGGAGAAACACAAATACGTGAATCTGACTAATTCGTTACCTTGCGACTAATTCCGCGACAGAATTAATAACAATTTTAATTGTCCGGCGGTGACGACAACAAAACCGTGTACTGTGAAGCACGTAATGCGGCTAGTGATAGTGCCTAAAGCAGAGCTTTACGAGTAAGACTATATCTACTAAGTCGATTCGAGTTCACCAAGGGATGTGATTCAGTTATTTGTTATTTGTGTTGCTTACAAGTTGAAAAAACAAAGAAATTGTTCGAATGTAACTCAGAAGATGTAGGTTGGATATCAGAGTGTATTCGGATTCAGATTCAGTGCAAAAACTGGTTTGCCAATTTTAAAACACTCGAACGACAGCGCACTTTCGCTCACGTGGTATGAAATCGGCTATCGCTGCCGAATTTATGAGGTTGAAAGGTTCGAGCTTTTGTCAATTGGTTTTGTTGCACCTGTTCGCGTGTTTACAGTAAAAACTTAGGTTGTTGCCAGCTAATATTTTGTCAGTGAGCTAATGTAGAGATAAACTAAACACTTGTGTGGGTGTTTCGGAACCAGCGCAAAGGTTTGAGTGACTAAGATATGAGAATAGAGTTATTCGTATGCAATAATTCAAGCATCGAATGCTTCATTGTAGCTTTTTTAAATGGACAGTTTCCAAGAAAGCGAAAAACTGAAATTCACTAAATATATTGAGTCGTCAAGGCTTCAATGTCAGATCGAAGATGCTCTTATAACAAAACGCATAACCCGAGGAGGGTCCTGGGATCCCTTCGAGCTCATTTCCTGGGACCCAGAGTGATCTCGGAACCACAAGAGTCTTCACTGTCCCTTCCAGAGGTGTAGCCCGTGCACTTTCTTAGAAGTGTAAAGAGCCTTTGCTCTTTGCTTGCCACATGCTTTTTTTTTTGATGCGCCAACGGATGTGGAATCCTCATAGATACTAGGGACCCGTACCCCTAGTATGCACGATTCGCAGGCCTCGCCCCTTTGCGCCGAGTCTGCGCCTACGTACTAAACCACACCCTGCGCACTTCTCCCACTCTTCTCGCGGGATTGCCGCTAGGTATTACTTCACGGGGCTGGCAAGCAATTCATGCTACCCTTCTCAGTTCTATCTGCACATTCAGCTAGTATTCCAGCCAGGAATTCCATTCTTTCAATCTGTAAAGCATCTACAATCAAAGATTGCATGTCTGACGTCTTCCTCTTGGTTTGGACAATCTGGGTAAAGGGAAAAGTATCGTGTTCCAACCAATAGAGGTATTTTCGGTAACCCCCGTGACCAGAGAGGAACTGCGCGACCACTCTTCCTCCTTACTTTTTTTTGCTTCCTCGGCAACGGTTAACCTAGGGGGTTTTCTCCGGTGAATCCTTCTCATCTCCTCTAATGCGGCTTCGTCTGTAATCGTAATCGCTTATTGTCCTCAGTGTATACAGCCGGTGCACCGATGACAGTTTTCGGCAAGTCCAGGTACTCGTAGTATCCTGGAGAGGAGCCGTTTATAAAGAATATGCATTTTTGCTCACGTAGTCTGCGTGTACTTTGAACCGCAGCCTATTGTCAAGCTTCACTCCGAGGTATTCAACCGCTTCCTTGGATCGGATATTCTGGTTACTCACTTACTTATCAGGCCAGCGATCCATGGAGGATCTGAGCCTGAGCTATAGCTGCTTTCCATCCTTGACGGTCCCGAGCACGCTGCTTCCAGTTATCAAGACCAAGATATCTTACATCCGAGATTACTTGGTCTTTATACCGGAGGTTCGGTCTTTCTCTTCTTCTCGAACCAGGAGGCTCGGAGTCGAAGACCCTCTTAGCTGGAGCGTTGATATCCATGCGCTCGATGTGGCCGAGCCAGTGTAGGCAACGGATCTTTGCCTTTCCGGCTACATCCACATCTTTGTACAGCTCGTTCGCGGTTATGTCTTCTTCTCCATCATTCACCTTCCTCACAGACAGGACCAAATATCCGGCGCAGAATTTTTCTTTCGAAATAACCCAAAATCAGCTCCGCTGCCCTTCTTATCGTCCAGCTTTCGGCTCCGTACAGCAAGACTGGCAGAATGAGCGTTTTGTAAAGCATGACTTTGGTCTTTCGAGTGAGGAGTTTTGACCCCAGTTGTTTGGATAAGCCGAAGTAGCAGCGGTTGCTAAGGGCGATTCTATGCCGGATCTCCACTGTAGTGTCATTTGTGGAATTTACGTTTGCCCCGAGGTAGACAAACTCCTTAACTACCTCGAAATTGTAGCTGTCAATTGTTATATTTTGTCCCAGGTGGTGAGCGACGGATTGGTTTTTGCTTGACAGCATGTACTTCGTTTTGTCCTCATTGACCTTAAGACTAACTCGTTTCGCCTGTTCTTCAATCGCTGTGAATGCTTCTACAATGTCACAGCGAGAACACGCGATGATGTCGATATCATCCGCGTATGCTAGCAGCTGGACGGACTTGTAGATGATAATGCCTTCCCTGTTGACACCTGCCCGTCGCACTATCTGCTCCAGCACCAGGTTGAAGAAGTCACATGACAGTGCATATCTTTGCCGAAATCCGGTGCATGTTTCAAACGGTTCCGAAGTCCTAGAACCGAGCTGCACGGTGCATCGCGTATTTTTTAGCGTGGCACTACACAACTGGATCAGTTTTCCCGGGATCCCGAATTCGGACATGGCACCAAAGAGTTCTTCACGATGAGTGCTGTTGTATGCGGCCTTGAAATCGATGAAAAGATGGTGTGAACCGATACTAAACTCATTGGTCTTTTCCAGGATTTGGCGAAGTGTGAAAATTTGGTCTATAGTCGATTTGCCGGCCCGGAAGCCGCACTGGTAGCTGCCGATTAGTGCGGTGCAAAATTGCTTTAGACGTTCACGCAATACACTGGACAGGATCTTGTATGCGACATTGAGCAGGGATATACCTCTATAGTTCTTGCAAGAGGTAGGATCGCCGTTTTTGTGGATGTGGCAAATAGAGCTGGTATTCCAGTCGTCGGGCATGCTTTCATCTTCCCAAATTCTGCGATGATCTCGTGCATGCTCCCTACCAGAACATCGCCGACAGCCTTGAAGAGCTCTGATGGCAAGCCATCTGAGCCTGCGGCCTTGTTGCTCTTCATCTTCTGAATAGCTGTGCCAACTTCTTTGATGCTGGGTGGGAGGACTGCTTCAGCGGCTGGAGTTGAGATTTCCTTGGTCCCTACTACTCTCTCTTGGTCATGCTCGTTAAACAGCTGCTGGAAATGCTGCTTAATTACATCCACTATTCCCTGCGGGTCGGTAACAAGATTAGCCTCGCAGTTTTGAAGAGCCTGGCTGCCCTTTTTGAAGCCTCCTGCAAGGTCTTTGGCTTTCTTGTAAAAGGCTCGTGTTTTATGCTATCCCTATACTCCTCGATATCCTTGAGCTGGCAGGCTGCGAAAATTCTTTTCTTCTGCCGCAGTAGTTTTTTCTCCTCCCTTCTTTTGGCTCTGCTTTTTCTCTGCAGCGCCCTTTGATACGCCTCGTCGGTTGCTGCCTTTTTCTGCTCACCCTCGCCATCATACCACGGGTTTCTTGTCGGGGGTGGTAGGTGTCCTAGGTGGTTTCGGCTACTTCCTGAATGGCTGAGCGGCAATGCAGCCACGTATTATTGGCATTTGTGTTCGACGTAGGCATACCGTAGAGTCTTTCGCTCAGCTCCTCCCTGTAGACTCTGCTAACCTCCGGTGGGCTCAGGCGCCCAATGTCGAACCTCCTCCTGGTGGGCTGGTGCAGCTTTCTGACATTGGACAGTCGAGCTCTGAATCTTGTTGCTACGAGGAAGTGGTCAGAGTCGACGTTTGCCCCTCTGAATGTTCGCACATCCAAAATGTTTGAGGAGTGCCTTGCGTCAATGAGCCCATGGTCGATCTGGTTTGCGGTTCGACCGTTCGGAGATCGCCAGGTTGCTGTGTGGATTCGCTTACGAGGGAATCGTGTACTACTTATTACCACATTACGACCTGTCGCAAAGTCCGTGAGTGGGAAGCCGTTATCTGTTGTTGTTCTGTGGAGGCTGTACTTCCCGATCACTCCGCCAAGGTTGTTCTTCTTACCCATTTTGGTGTTGAAGTCCCCGAGCACGATTTTAACATCGTACTCCGGAAAAGCTCTGTATTCGTTTTCCAGGAGGTAATAGAAGACCTCCTTGATAGGGTCTTCAGCCTTTGATGCGGATCACAACCAGACGATCATTTACTGGTTTAAAGCCGATGACCTTCGACCTTCACCGGATATTCTGGTTACTCACTCGAATGTCGATGTATTCTATGGTTTTCCTGCCTGTTGTAGGGATGGCTTCCGTCTTATGGTCTGCCAGTTCGATGCTTGCAGATTCGAGCCACTGCTTAATCTAGGCGACAGCTGCGTTTATGGCAGATTCGAATTCGTGTTTGTGTTTTGCTATATCATCTGCAAATCAGACGATGTTTACTCCTTGGGGAAACCTTGGTCTCAGGACTCCGTTCTCTGAGGAACCCCGGTTGAGATGTCATAATATTTAGTTCCCCCCTCCGTGACATATCTCAGTTTTCTGTCTTTAAGGTAGTCGGACAGTATCTGCAGTAGGTAGTACGGTGTTTCCTTCCGAATTAAACGCGTTTTTAACGTCTAGAGTCACCACTGTCACCACTCCGTAGTACTTCTTTGACCCCCACCTTTATGAGTGTCCTGCTTTGGCATCAGATGCAATATCGACTACTTTTTAGATTGCGTCGGTAGGAGAGCGTGACAACGCTGCACTTGGTTTGGCAAATATTGACTTCGCCAAGGGTGCGTCTTGTCACCTCTCCTTTTCATTATATAAATGGACTAGATGTTGCAGCGCAATCAAGGCGAGGAATGTTTCACATTGGGAGAGTTGAGGGTAAGCCATCATTTTGCAGATGACTTAGCTGTCTCTACATCCTCCCAGCGAGCACCGTGGCGCAGTGGGTAGTGTGTTGGCCTCTGACGCCGATGACACGGGATCGAATCCCGACACAGCAATGTCATCGAACGTGTTTTCACGATGTTTCTCCTCAGCGGGGTTCTGACAAAACCCCCTGTAGTAAAATTGTCATGAAAAGCTTCTCGAAATTCGCCGTTCGGAACCGGCAATAAACTGTAGGTTCCTTTCACCTATGGGAAAATTAAAATCACACACAGCATGGGTGATTGAGAGAAGCTCGGCTCTGGTCCTTCATGGACTGTAACGCCAAAATACATACATACATCCTCCCAGACGGAACTCCAGCGCGCTGGATAGGTTTGTGGCCGTATGTGCGATGCTGGAATGAGGGTTAACATGGACAAATCCGAGGCTATGGTTATTTCCAGAACACCTGTAAAATGCACTCTACATGTTAGTGGAGTCCCATTGAAGCAGGAGGAGAGGTTTAAGTATCTTGGGGTCCTCTTCACGAGAGATGGGAGGAGTAATGCTGAGCTTTCCTGCAGGATTGGTCAAGCTAGGTCAATTTTGAAACAGCTTGGAAGACCGAGCTTGGTGTCAAAGCCAAGTTAGCGGTTTTTAACTCAGTATTTGTTCCAACTCTCACCTATGGTCATGAAATTTGGGTATTGACCGAAAGAATAAGGTCGCGAATGCAAGCTGCCGAAATGACATCTCTTCGTGCTGTTGTGGGAGTTACTCGCCGGGATAGGGTGAGAAACATGGTTGTGCGCGGGAAGCTCAATGTTGAACGGAAAGGGCTATGCTTCAATGGTTTGGTCACATGAGACGAATGTCGCCATCATTACAACTTCTGAAGCGCGTCTTGAATGTAATACGATCAGGCAGGCGACCGCTTGGCAAACCCAGGACGAGGTGGTTGGTCCAAATACTCGCCTGGATGCGCTTGGGCATAACTCCTGATGAGTTAGAGTCGATGGCGGAGGATCGAGTGGCCTAGAGATCCCGCGTACGCGCATTACTCCCGCGACCCTTTTAATGGAACATCCAGGCCACTGAAAATGTATGTACATATGTACATATGTATGACTCAAGGAATCTAACAACGTCCAAGCTATGACACATGTAGCTATTTTGAGGGAACGTTTACCGAACGTGTCAGGTGTCGTCAGGAATAGGACACACTAGGCGGTACGTTTGGCCAGACGGATCTCAATCCTAGTTGGCTGGTCGACTAGAAGACTCAATGAGTCGATTTTGCTGGCACCTGGCGTATAATATGTACATTATATTGTAACTACCATCGCACACGTACAAAACTGTTTCCAGAGCGTTTATTGCAATAGAAAATATAGATATTTTCAATAAATCTTGAATGGTCCAACGAGACTGGAAAGGGAGGATGAAGCCAATCAGACAACCGCAGTTTGTGTGTCAGGATAAAAGAAAGCCTTTCAGTTCAAGCCGCTGTATATGTCACTAGTCTAAACGTTACTGAGCGACCGTCTACTACTTCTAATGCTGACCTCTTCTCAAGTTATTCTTGAGTCCAGCCCACATCAAAGCGGATGTACCATGCTTTCGCCTTTTAATTTGTCTGTGCTGCTATGAGCACAGATGAGGGCCCTGCGATGTGGGTCGATCTTTTGTGGCATTGTATCACACTTCAGTAGCATTTACCCGGCAATTAGGCTAATTATTGCATCCCATTTAATCCAATTACTTATTTATTCAAGTTTGCTTATCGCATTGATAAGCAAGTTGTAAACAGACCGAATAGTTGATAGGACTATTTGTAATTGCTATCTGGAATTTTGGACACAGCAATGAAGGGGAGATTGTTTTATTTCAACTCCACTCAATAGGGCGATTTAATAGGGAAGGAGCTCCCCTTCTTCTTTCCTTTTTTCGTAATTCTTCATCACAGAATACTCCTCCTACAGTTCTGCCTTCTCACGATTTCCACAAAGCGAAATTTCACCAAATTAACGAATACCTTATAAAAGCGCTTTTTAATTTTGATAATCTAACTTTAAATGATGCTATATCCAAATTCTACAGGGAAATATTTAATTCTATCTCTCTTTACGTCCCATTTTCCCAACGCATAACTTTGTCCACCTCCCCACCATGGTATAATCGCAGACTCCGTTCCCTAAGAAACAAAAGAAATAAACAGTGGTCAATATTCCTTCGTACCCAATCCCCTAAAGACTTCTCTAACTATATGGGTAGCTATCTTCACTTTACCGCCTTTCACAACTCTCTCTATCAACGCTATATATCTGAAACACAAGCCAATCTTATAAGCGATCCAAAGTCCTTCTTTAAGTTTGTTAACTACAAAAGAAAATCTGATGGGTACCCCACCTCTCTCTCCTTCAATGATCAAACCTCAAATGACCCTAACATTATCGCCAATTTTTCTTCCACCTATTTCAAACAATCTTTCGCCGACGATTCCTTTGTTCCGGATCCCGCTTACTTCGATTATTTACCGAATTTCTCCTTTGGACCTTTTCTTCCTCGTACAGTCGACCCCTGTGTCATCGAAAACAAATTAAATCAACTTTAAGATGAATTCACTCCTGGACCTGACGGTCTCCCTGCTATATTCCTAAAAAAATGCTCCTCAACCCTCTCTTCCCCTCTCTCGAAAATCTTCACTTTATCCCTATATTTGGGCGAATTCCCCCAGTTATGGAAAACCTCATATATAACCCCTATACACAAAAAAGGGCCGAAGAACGATATCAACAATTATCGTCCCATTGCCAAACTGTCACATATACCCAAACTCTTCGAGAGCATTTTGTATGAAATCTTAAGTTTTCGCTGCAAGTCTTTAATCTCCCCTAGACAACACGGTTTCCTCAAATGCAGATCTACAACCACAAATCTTGTTGAATTTGTGTCCTTTACCCTCTCGGCCTTAGAGAATGGCAATGAAGTCGACGTTATTTCTACCGATTTCAGTAAAGCTTTCGATAAAATTTCCCACAGCCTAATACTCTTCAAACTGTCTTCCCTTGGTTTCGATCCCATTTCCGTGAAGTGGATATCTTCTTACTTGAACAATCGCTATTATAGTGTTCGCTTCAGATCTGCCTTTTCTAAACCTTTTCTAGCTTCCTCCGGTGTCCCCCAAGGCAGCCACTTAGGTCCACTTCTTTTCGTTCTTACCATTAACGATATTGAAATGGTGATCAAACATTCCCATATCTCACTATATGCGGATGATACCAAGTTCTTCAGGAGTATTTCCTCCAATCAGGACCCTTCCCTAATCCAATTAGATCTCAATAGTTTTTCCACCTGGTGTTCCAAAAACTGCTTGGAACTCAACATTCCCAAATGCTTATCCATTACTTTTTCACGTAAACGAATCAAACCCCCTCCCCGTCTCTAAATAATCAACCCATAGCCACCGTTCAGGCTATCCGGGATCTTGGCATATTATGTGACCAGGAGTTAAATTTTCGGACACCTATCGACGAGTTAATCCTTAAAGCTAATTCAGCACTCGGCTTCGTAAAGTGATGGTCTAAAGAATTCTCCAACCCCTACGTTACCCGATCTCTCTACACAACCTTTGTCCGGCCCCTTCTTGAATACGCCTCTCAAGTATGGTCACCTTACCAACAAACCCACATTTCTAGAATCGAGAGCATCCAACGCCAATTCCTACGTTTTGCACTTCGAGGTCTCCCCTGGAATAATCCTTTGCTCCTACCACCCTATCAAGACCGTCTTAAATTAATCAACATGAACACGTTGGAGGAAAGAAGAACTGTATCTGACATTCTCTTCATCCATCGACTCCTTTCAGGTACTATTGATTGTGCGACCCTCTATGACTCTGTCTCTATCAACACTAACCCTCGCAACGTACGTAATCCCCGTCTCTTCTATCTACCCACCCCCCGCACCGCCTATGGCTCCAATGAACCCATTTCTCGTATGCTGGGAAGTGTTAACTCAAATCCTTACTTCGACTTCAACCTCAGCACTCAAGCCTAAAAACTCATCTTCTTAATCATGTCCCCCTCCCCCACCATCCTTAGATTAAGTTAGAATAAGTTAGATTAAGTTGGCTTGAATTAAGCCCAATAAATGGGGGTGTTCGCCCCACGAAAATTAAAGCTAAAGAATGTGGCCAATAGACTTCTGCTTTGGCTTGAACAACAACTTGCATACCAAAATTCGCAGGCTTCTTGTCAACACTTTAATTAAGTTCTAATTTGCATAGCTTCCTATCGAAGAATTACAAACAAAAATCATACGTATTCCCCCATTTAGTACACAGAGATCCGCATCCTCCTCGGTACGATAGTTGCTAACCTAGAGACCATGAATCGAATGGTGCAGACGATAAACATTCGCAATTTCAATGGTAACACGAGAGCACAATCATCATTTTTCACATTTTAGTCGAGTACGACGTTAAAATATCTTTACAGAGAAAGAACTCGAAGAGCTACGTAATGAAAATCTAAAAATCGGAACTCAACTAATGATCAAATTCAAGGACTTCAAGGCAAATCTACCGCCCGAGGATGATTACTGCTTGGAGGCAAGGATGAAACGTACCCTATTCTATGGTCTACATCAGTCCTACATAAATATCTGGACGCGAAATGAAGCATTCCTTCAGTCGTACGAAGCCAAATTGAAGAAGAACTTGCAGTTACATTCTAAAATCAGTACGTGACCTAATTACGAAAGCGGATTAAATACGTGCTTTTTATAAACTACATCTAATATCCCTTCTCTGCATCTAGTGAATTATAACTCAACGGAAGAGGAAGTCGAAGAACTAATTGCCAATAAGACGACGTCGCTTTTTGTGGGGAATGTAAGTATCTAAATGCGAATGGATGGGGGTACTCCATATTCGTGCCGCCGGATCGTCGAGTAAGAAGGGTTCAATTTAAGTGATTTAGATTTTAGAAGAGACCGAAAAGGAGAGACGAACATTGCGTGACCTGATGGATCGTTTCTCCGAGCTGAAAAAGCTGGAAAAGTCCCTGGAAGATGTACACGCACTATTCCTGCGAATACAAAACTTAGTCTTGGAACAGGTACTATCCAAGCAAATTTATTTGCTCTTAATTACTACACACTATATGTATCTTACAGAGTGAAACTATCCAATTAGTGGAATACCATGCTCAACAAGCCTCTTTGCATGTCGATAAGGGCGCCATTCAACTGGATAAGGCGCATACGTTAAAGAAGAAAACGCTGAAGGTAAACGAAATCTTCAATTTAACATGATCACATGGCAATAGGTTTCCTCCTATTTCAGAAAAAGTTAATTCTTCTTGTGATTATAGTAGCTGTGCTCATAGTACTGGTGTTCATAGCAGTTTACTTATAACGTCTTAGGAAACGTTCGGTTCTTATTTATATTTTACTAGATGAAACGAATAAACTAAATTAAGATACGGAATAAGATACATAGCTTAAGGAGATATACATCTTAAATGGTATTCGATTCTTTTAATTTAAATTGTTTCCTTTTTGAAGTCGGAACCAGTAAAGTGGAATGAATAGAACGATTTTGGGTGCCAACACTACAACATTCGTAAACACCTGTCGCAACTGCATGTGTAACGCTGCCAGACGGCTGGCGCTACAACTGGTACGGTCTTTCGCCAGCAGTCTCCAGTACCGCATGCCTTAATTATGACCTTAAATTTAGCCGTGCTCGAACGCGTCGCGCCTCGGCGTTGGATTCAAAGACCGTCCGGGCCGGAGCTGTGTTTTCCATGCGCTCAACATGACCTAGCCATCTTAGACGTTGGATCTGAAGACGCCGAGCTACGTTCATGTCGCTGTACAGCCCGTACAGTTCACTAATAAGTCCTCTCCTCCATTCCCCATTTATGCAGGTCGACCCGAAAATCGTACGCAGAATTTTTCTCCCAAAACGATCAAGGACCTCCTCATCCGCTTTTGATAAGGTCCATGTCTCTGCGCCATAAAGCAGCACCGGGATGATAAGGGTCTGGCATACAGTCATCTTGGTTATTTGAGAGAGGGCTCTGCTTCTCAATTAGATGGCGCTAAAGTTCGGGGTGAACCAGTGCCTCTACCAAAAAGCCTCTCCAGCCGGCACAATCTTTGGCCAGCCGCTTCCAGTGCCACACGTTCAGTTAGCTGAGGTCCCTTTCCACCTGTGTTTGCCACCTCGGGGCTTGGAGTCGAAGACTCTTCGGGCCGGAGCGGTGATGTCTATTCGCTCTACATGGCCCAGCCATCTAAGACGTTGGATCCGAAGACGTCTAACTAGGCCGAAGTCGCTGTACAGCCCGCACAGTTCTTGCTTGAATCTCCTCCTCCACTCTCCGTTTACAGAAACGGGACCAAAGATTGCACGCAGAATCCTTTCTCGAAATCGTACAGGCCAATATGTGCGCGCCCCGGCCAAGACGCCATTGGTTCGTGTCCTTTTTCGACGAGAGCATATATTTCGTTTTGCCCTCATTTACCGCCAGTCCCATTTAAGCCGCTTCCGTCTCAATGCTCGTAAAGGCCTCAATGACATCTCGCTGACTTCGTCCAATTATCTGAATGTCATCGGCATATGCGAGCAGTTGTACGGACTTGAAAAAGAAGATGCCCCTCGTATTGACCAGTGAGTTTTGCACGATCCTTTCAAGGACGATGTTGAAAAAGTCACACGATAGCGTATCGCCCTGTCTAAAACCATATTTGACATAAAAGGCATCGGTTAGGTCGTTTCCGACCCTGATGGAGTAGCGAGAGTTCTCCAATGTCATCCTGCACAATTTGACGAGTTTGGCAGGGATGTCAAAACTAGACATGGCGTTGTATAGCTCGTTTATATTTATGATATTTTCCACTTCCCGGGTCTGAAACCACACTGATATGGACCAATCAGTTTATTGACGAATGGTTTCAGGCATTCACACAGTACAGCAGAGAAGATTTTATGAGCGATGTTCAGAAGACTTATAACCTTGTAGATGGCGCAGACAAAGGGGTCTCCTTTCTTGTGGAATGGACAAACGATACTAAGATTCTATTCATCGGGCATGCATTCCTCCGACCATATCTTACAGATGAGCCAGTGTATACTCCCAACCAGGTCATCTCCAGCTGACTTAAATAGCTCGGCAGGTAGTCCGTCTACTCCAGCAGCTTTGTTGGACTTAAGATTAGAAAAAGCATTCCTAACTTCGCCCAGGTCAGGGAGACGGAATTCTCTGCTATCATCGTCCGCTGTAAAAGGGTCATTCTGCCTGACAGCGGGATCTGTTTCGTCATCGCCGTTATACAGTCTGCAGAAGTAGTCTTTCCAGATTCTTAGTACCGACTGTGAATCCACTACTAGGTTTCCAGTTTAGTCCCTGCGGGCTACCGATCTGGCCATATATCCCTGGCATGTTTGTTTTATTCCTTGATAGAACCTTCAAACGTCATTCCTGCGATAGCATCTCTCCATCTCTACGAGCGCGAACTTCTAATGCTCTCTCATCCTTACACAACACCAGGTGATGATCAGTTCACAGTTCAGCCCCTCTCAATACACGAACGTCACAAGCCGTCCGTTTCACCCACGATGGTATCACAAGGGAATTATCAACGATTTCTGTTGAAGACTACCGTCGTAGTCGTGGTATCGTCATACCACGTTTATTTATGAATGACTTTGTGCGGAAAGAAGGGGTTCATAATGGACATGCCATTTGCAAACATTCAACAACCTCTCTCCGTTCTGATGGGGACCACCGTTGTTCTCAATCACACTCCCCCGTGTCGTTACATCCAAACCCACGCGGGCGTTCAAGTCACCCATCAGTATATGGGAATCCATCTCAACCACCCTATGAAGGGCTGCATCAATTTCATCCAGGAAAGTCGCATACTCTGGCTCTAGATTCGGTGCATACACCTGCACCAGAGTCAAAGTTGAACCTTTAAACCTGAGTTTTAAGATCACGACTCTCCCTCGTAATGGTACCCTGTCTGCCAGCCTGGGATTTATGAGTATCCCCACTCCCGCCAGTGCAGTTTGAGGTGCAACTCCACCCGTCCGAAAAGTCCACAGTTCTATATCCTCTTTGCTTTGTCGAAGAGATACCTACGATATCTAACCGATACCTGGCGGCCTCCTCAACCAGCTCGTGATACCTTCCTGTGAGCGATGAGACGTTCCATGTTCCCATCCTAAGTCGATGCCGTTGCCTGTTGCCTTTTACTCCCCGCACGCACTGGTTAGTGCAAGGCGTGCATACCCTCCTACCTCCGTAATGGCTCACGAGGCCACTGACGGGTTGCTCTTCGGGCTAAGCCCGACCGGTTGCCGAGCGGGACAGACTGGCCACCAGAGGCTCGCATACTGCCACCATTTAAGCCTGGCTCCAAATGGGGCCCTGGCACACCAGGGTAGACAGTTTCCGAGGCAGGTCTCCTTCTTGTCATCCAGGGGGGTTTTCCGCTTCGTTAGCCAGGTTTGGGCAGTACGAATATTAATGCGCACACCCCAAACCTGTTGCCCGCCCCCCACCGCGAGGAGGTCAGCTACCGGGAAGGCCAAAATGAGTTATTTAATTATAAAATATTCACATCTTAGCAAGTCCAGAATGTGTTCACCAGGAACTTCGAAGTTGTCTTTCTATCCAGGGAGGAATGGGCTGAAGGGAAAGTTATACCAAAGGACTCGATCCCCCTCTATACCGATGGCTCTAAGATGGAGTCGGGTGTAGGCAGTGGGGTCTTCTCCAAGGAACTTAACCTCAACCTATCATTTAGATTCCCAAATTACTGAGGTGTGTATCAGGCAGAAATAACAGCGATAACGGAGGCCCTGGCATGACTCAGGATCAATGTAATATCCACAAAGGATATTATCATTTGCACGGATAGCCAATCTGCGATAAAATCACTGGCAGCGGTAACCCACAAATCAAAGGCATCTCTTAACTGTCACCTATCTCTAGATGAGATGTGGGTTCCCGGGCATATGGATATTCCAGGAAACTGCGCGGTCGACGAACTTGCAAAGTCAGGGTCAAGCACACTCAGCCTACCTACCCTTGGGTACCTAGAAACACCAATAAGTACGGTAAAGTACATGATAAAGCTTCAAACCATAGAGGAGACCAATCACCAATGGAATGAGAGCAATATCAGCTTTATCACCAAACAATTGTGGCCTAAGTTAAACTTAGGACGAACCAGGGACCTGGTGGGAACCAAAAGGGCAACCTTAAGTACTCTAGTGGGTGTCATTACAGGTCACTGCACCATTGGAAAACACGCCGCCAGACTGGGGCTACCCACAATGACTTCTGTCACGGCTGCATGGACGAGGAGGAGGAGGAATCAATACACCACCTCCTCTGCAGGAGGATTTACCTCGGTGCGCCCTTCTTCGACAATCTAAGTGAGCTAGCAAACCAAAAAACAGCTCAACTCCACCGCTTTATTAGAAGCACCGGTTGGTTCCCAGGTAGCGGATCAGGGTAACCAGATCCAGGTGGTATCACAATGGGCCGGCTTCGGCCTAAGTGTGGCTTTTGCCTAGCAAGTCAACCTTACCTAACCTAGCAAGTCCAAAATACGATCTATCTGAACATGTCGATATCACAAGAAACACCCTCTGAACGAATTAACACCTCACTCAAGGCCGAATTCCTAGGCAACAGTGATTCCTAGCCCCAATGAGTTTTAGCATTTACTCGCATGTGCTAAAATCTCGAGGCCACTTGATGCGTGAAAAGCTAATTGGAAATGAAAATTGCACCCACCAACCAGTCAATCATTTCGCACCATAACTTACTATTAGACGAACAACAAAATAGAAAAACAAAAACATATTTAGCAAAGGTTATTGCAATGATTCAACATGGACATCTGTCTATGGAGAGTGACTATTCACAGGTTGGAAACCGTTCTCATCAGCGGTATACTTGACCGTGTAGACGACTCCATCGGGAGCGGTGTAAACATACTGTCCAGTGACCACAATAGCCTCATTTTCAGTTCCGGCATTCTTCAAATGACCCTCTTCAATGGCTGCCTTTCCGTCACTGGTTTCGACACTAAATACAATGTCATCGGTCAATGATGCATCTCAAACAAATTGAAATATGTACTAACCTGTATTTGTAGCCATCGACGCCATTGTTTTCACTTTCGTACGCCACGATAGTAGCCTTGTCTGGGTCATCGAGAGGAGCGGCACGCACGACAGCAAAGCACAAAACAAACACGACAACCAATTTCATGATGTACCACTAACGAACTACAAGATTCGTATAGCAAACTTGGAATGATCCTCTGTCGAGACACTATCACAATTTATAGTTAAATCCCGTATTGACAAGACACCATTAGAGACGAGTTGTCACAAGGATCATTAACACTTCACTCAGACCATTCGATAGAGATTTTAGTTTCCATTATTGGCGTAATTGATTCTAATTTTCGGTGACCAGTTCAAAGACAGCGGAGGTAAACTGGCAAGGTCACTTGAAAATGTTGGTCAAGAGCTAGTATTGAGTGTTAAATACCTTTTTTCTGGATTTGGGATAGATATGTATTATGTACGTATGTCCAAAGGGTCTTTCATTAAGCGCTTCCGGTCTTTAAATTTAAATAAAATAAAGCCTGTGTAAGACATCATCGAACTTTTTCATCTGTTTCAAAGGCACATTGATGCCATTATATATGGAATCTGTCTGCTGCGGATTCTCTGGGTGGCGCGCAGGCTAAATTTGACCGATGGAATGGGTTATGTTGACTTTGGGCGACGCTGTGGCCGGTGGCTTATTCGCGTAGACCAGAGATATAAATAAAGAGATGGAAAACCTTCGTACGTCCGCCCTGTGATCCCTGTAAGGGTTGGTTGTTGCATTTGTAATACACCGATACTATACGTGTTTTTCTCGTTTAAAAACGACGTGCTTTTGACTAACACAATGATAGCCTCAAGACGTCGATGTGTAGAGTCAGGACGTCGGAACTGGTCGGAACAAGGCTGAATGACATAGTCAAGACCGCTATCAAACCGCAACGCGTTTGTAGAGCTATCTGTCAAAATGCCTGTCAAAGCCATCGGATTGCCATCTCTATATTTATCTCTGGCGTAGACCTGCGACTTCAGAAAACCCTACAAGAAAAAGTCTAACGGGATCAAATCGCACGATCTCGGTGGCCAGTAACCAGATAACCATGCCCTCGAATCGCTCGTCCGGAATTTTCAATGTGACGTGAGCTATATGGCAAGTAGCGCCGGTGCCCTGTTAAAACCACATATCGTTGGGGTCCATATCATCCAATTCAATTCCAAAAGAAGTTGGTAATTATCGACCTATAGCGTCCGCCGTTGACGGTGATGGTCTGGCCAACTTCGTTCTTAAAAAAATATGGATCCATAACGCCGCCAGCCCAAAATCCAAACGGAACAGTGACTCTTTCGGGATGCATTAAACGCCTTTTTTTTTTTTGTATGGACACACGCGCACTCAAGGCTAAGGCTTTATAACGTTAAACGTTGTGCGAGATCAGAAGGTAATAGGGAGGGGGAGAGAAGGTGCCTATTGACATTGGTCTTAAATGTCAGCACGTTGTATTGAGGGTGGAAGACCGAACGAGGTAGCGCGTTCCACATTCGTGTGGTTCGGTTGAAGAAAGAATCTCTGTATTTGACAGTACGACTGAAAACGGGCTTCAGAGTGAATTCATGTGCATTCCGGAGAGAGGTGTATCGCGGGAGAAGTTTTGAAGGGGCGGAATGCAACTGGCTATTTCATCAGATAAAACAATGAAAGACAGGAGACAATCCTACGGTGACCCAGCGAGTGTAATGAGCTTGTGATGCTGGAATCTCCTTTGAGTTTCATCGCACGATCGCATTGCAAGTAAGTGCAGTAAGGTCTTAGATGCGCCAGACCAGACATGAGCGTTGAACTCCAATTTAGGACGAGTGAACATCTGCTGAGCTTCTTAAGGCGGCTGGAGATGATCTGGTAAGGTGCATGCACCATCTCATTTGCCAGGTATGGTCGGGGGAAAACATGCCCGACGAATGGAATCTCAGCATCGTTTACCCGGTCCATAAGAAAGGAGACCCCTATAACTGCGCCAACTATATGGGAATAAGTCTCCTTAACATCGCATATAAGAACTTCTCTGCCGTATTGTGTGAACGCCTGAAACCGTTTGTGGGTAACCTGATCGGCTCTTATCAGTGAGGCACCAGGCCAGGTAAATCCACAATAGACCAAATATTTACGCTATGGCAGATCTTGGAGAAGACCCAGGAATACCAAATCGACACTCGCCACCTCTTCGTCGATTTCAAAGCTGCATATGACAGCGTGTATAGAGATGAGCTATACGAAGCCATGTCTAGTTTTAACATCCCTGACAAATTCGTCCGACTGTGCAGGATGACAATGGAGAATTCTCGCTGCTCCATTAAGGTCGGTAATGAGCATACCGAGACCTTTGAGGTTAAAAAAGGATTTAGGCAAGGTGACGCGCTATCATGCAACTTTTTCAACATCGTGCTTGAAAAGATCGTGCAAGAGTCAGTGGCCAACACAAGAGGTACAATTTATTTCAAGTCTACACAATTGCTTGCGTACGCCGACGACATTGACGTCATTGGACGGACACAGCGAGGCGTCAATGAGGCCTTTGTAAGCATTGAAATAAAAGCGGCTAAGATGGGTCTCAAGGTTAATGAGGGTAAGACCAAATATATGTTTTCATCTAAAAGAGACGAACAACACCGACGTATTGGCCAGAACGTCACCATGAGCGGATATAACTTTCAAGTGGTCAAGGAATTCGTCTACCTTGGCTCACTGACGACCAGCGACAACAACGCCAGCGCTGAGATAAAGCGCAGAATCACTCTTGCCAACCGCTGTTTCTTTGAGAAGTAGAGGCAATTGAGAAGTAGAGCCCTCTCTCGGAAAACCAAGGTGATACTATATAAAACCTTAATCATCCCAGTCCTCCTTTACGGCGCAGAGGCCTAGACCTTAACAAAAGCGGATGAAGATGCCCTTGGTCGTTTCGAGAGGAAAATTCTGCGCACAATCAACGGTCCCGTTTGTTCAAACGGTGTATGGAGGAGAAGATATAACGAAGAACTGTACGGGTTATACAGCGACATCGGCCTGGTACGACGTCTAAGGTAGCTAGGCCAGGAAGAGCGCATGGGAAATACAGCTCCGACCCAAAGAGTCTTCGAATCCACCCCGCATCAACGGTGGCGCACGCAGGTGTAAGGGGACCTCAACCAACTTGGCGTGCGGCGCTGGAAACAGCTGGCCAAAGACCGTGCCAGCTGGAGAGGCTTGTTGGTTGAGGCCCAGGTTCACCACGAACTGTAGCGCCACCTAAGTAAGTAAGTAAGTGGAACGCCTTATAAATTATAGCCAGATCGGTGGGTGTGAAGAATTGATTACATCTGTATAGGAAACCTAGGCATTTCGCAGCATTCTTAGCGACACTAAATACATATGTGATCGTTCCAACAAAGGTTGTCACTGATGCGCATACCCAGGATGGAAGCTTGTCGGTTTCAGAGATGCAAGTACCATTCATGAATGATGGCAATTCGTTAGTGTTACGCCTTAGCGACAGAAGACAGCATTGGGTTTTGGAAGCATTAAATTCCACTCTATTGTTTTTATCCCATTGGCGCCGTGGCGCAGTGGTTAGTGTGTTGGACTCTGGCGCACGATGAGCGAGTTCAGATCCCGATAACACCAACGCCATTGAATGTTTATTTCGCGACGTTCCTCCTCGGCTGGGTACTGGCAAAACCACCCGTAGTAAACTTGCCATGAAAAAGCGTCTCGGCTCACGCCGTTCGGAATCGGCATTAAACTGTAAGTCCCTTTCACCTGTGTGAAAAATAAATCACACACAACATGAGTGGCTCTGGTCGTTCATGGGCTGTAACGCCACCAAAGAAGAAGAAGGATGATACTGTCGATATCGGAATTTAATGAGCTTAACATACGCTGCCGCTCACTACCTACAGCCGAAGTGCTGGGTCGTGAAGTAACGAATGAATATGGGAGGCTAAGGGTACTGTCGTCAGCGAACGAGTAAATTGGATTAGAAGTGGCAGACCAGAGATCATTCAAAAAATAAGAAAGAGTGTTGGAGATAAGACGGAACCCTGGGGAACACTAAGCATTTACAAAGTGAGTGTAAGACTTGAATCCGTCCAAGACAACTTGAATTGAACGATTCGAAAGGTAGCTTCTAATCCATAAAAGAAGAGAGTCGTCAATCCCGAATGCACGCATTTTCGACAAAAGAGCTTCATGCCAAACTCTGTCAAATGCTTTCGAAATATCAAATGCAACAACTTTGCTCTCACCCGCCTGGTGGAGCGAGCTATTCCACTTCTCATCCATCAAATCCCCAGTGGATCTTTTGCTGTGAAAACTATACTGCCGGTCATTGGGGAGCTTCTGCGACTCGAGATATTTCATTAGCTGATGATTTATCAGCGTTTCGATGACCTTGGAAAGAAGGGACGTTAGTGCAATGGGTCGGTAATTAGAGAGAGAGAAGAAGATTCGCCTTTTTTGGGAATGGGCTGGACAAATGCTGTTTTCCCCCTACAGCAGGAAAGGTGAAAAAGCTTACGCAGTGGTTTTGCCAGCGTAGAAGAACACATCTTCAGAATTATTGGGGAAATACTATCTGGGCCAGCGGACTTAAGAACCCTTGCAACTGTACGAGTACGAAAGTAAATTTGTCACATGGTGGAATTAACATACTCCAGAACAGGCGGGGACAAAGATGATTTGGGAAGCTGCGAGCTTGCTGCGAAATGGGCAGCAAGCAGATTGGCTTTGTCTAAGGGTTTGACAGCTGGAATGTCATTGTGGATGAGCGTGGCTATAGACACCCAGACGGAGTTCTTGATGTTTTTGACGAAAGAGCAAAAACTTCTGCTACCTTTTGGACATTGTAGGATCTTACGCCTCAGTTTTTAGTCGTGTAAAAATTTAGCTCGTCGAATGTGGGAGTTGCAGTCATTTGTGGCTTGTACATATATATCTTTTTCAATTTTCCTCAGTGGTGTTTGCTTTATAGCTCCGAAAGCTTATCTCTCAACCTAATAACCTCTTTGCAGCTCAAGTCAAACCACGCATTATCCTCCGGCTTAATACTTTTTATCTAGTTGGGGATAAAAGTGGTTATGCCAGTATGGATAACATTTGTGATCATATCAGCTGCGGCGTCCATGTCGTTGTCGAGGAAGCACAACGACAAGTTTAAGCTCCGAAAGAAGTTTTTAAGGCCACACCAATTAGCTTTTCATACTATTCTTTTTGGAGCTTTTTCTTTAACTGTGTGGATTGAATATGGGAATTAAGCTGATATAACAAGTGATCGGACGAGCCTAGAGAAGATAATACATTCAAAGTGTATTTATCAGGTTGAGAGGTAAGAAACAAGTCCAGGGTGTTGGCGGTATGACCAGCAACATCCGAGATACGAGATGGCTCATTCACAAGCTGGGTTAATTGATTCAACTCAGCGAAAATTTCGACATACCTTCCTTCGGGCGTTGTCTGTCCAGAATGTCGAAGTCGAAGGCATTGAGAATTATTGTGAACATTGAAATCGCCCGCTATAACGATTTCAGTGCGAGGAAACAGGGAAACAATTATTTGGATGGATGGAGTCGGCCAGTGCATCAAACGAGTCAAACGTGACGTCTCTGTTCAGGTTTGGGCTTCTGTAAAGAAAACAGTAGTGAATTGTGTGCTTACGAAGAGTGAATTTTAGCCATAAGAAATTAAATTCCGACGTGGATGTTTGGCTATACTGCGGAGGCAGCTGGTAAGCGATGTTACTACCTAGCAAACAAAGCGCGCTGTCGACTTCAGTTGTCAATGAAAAGGGAAAGAAATGGCATCCCAGTGTTGTCAGCTCCCGAGTTATGACTCACTTCCCGAAACTCAATTGCCACACCTCGTATTTGACCTGTTCTGGAGTATCTGCCAAGATGTGTTTGTGTGGCACCAAGTAATTTGCTATTACATTTAACAGAACAATATTTTATTCTATCATACATATTGTACGAAGAAGCTAAATAAGGAAATAAGCCACATCACCACGAATCAGATTTCAAGCCAAATTCCTGTCTCGTAAGTGGGAGAGCGTAGCAATAACAGATAACGTCGGCAAAAACGTGATATCATGGACACGAAATCCATTTATAGTCATTCCATAGATGGCATTCAACTCGCATATTACTTTTGATGAATTCGATTTTAAACTTTAGTTAGACGGAAAGGTCATTTAATAGCAAATACACAAGTGCGTGGTGTTTTTCAAGCACTACTGTTCGAAGATATAACATCGTACCAAGTACATTTGCACTTTGGACTATACACACAATACTTCCATTACGCGAGCTTGTGGGGGCCTGTCGAAACCACATTCCATTTAGCATCAACTTTTTACTTCCGTTCCATTTAGCGGAGCATTTCCGCCCCAACAATCAATTTCGTCTTCATGGACTCGTTTCCGAATCGTTCCTCAAACAGATTTTGTTTACTATTTCGATTCAAAGGAACTTTCTCAATCCCCTCTTCACCCTGAGTAAACATCGTTTTCATCGTTTTCGCAACCAACCACCTATTTGGAAACGAAACGTGAGCGAAAGAGAAATGATAAAAAGAAGAACAGCAACAGCAACAACAACGCACAAACTGTCACTGTCAAAACGGACTGTAACTGAACAACAACAACGAAATAGAAACAGAAAGAGATGGACCAACTGACATCGGACGGTGTACGAAGAAATGGCTTTTCGAACTAAATTCGTGTCAAATAAGTGCGCGACGATATTTTGTTTGAAATAAAAAATAACAAAAACCACTCGCCCCAAAAACCTGCCGCTCGCTGTCTTGGAATAAAGTAATTGTTTGTTGAGTTTGTTTTGTTATTAACGAGAAGATGTGCCTGCCCAGTACCCAGTGAGTGTGTGCTCGTGTAAAACCGTCGGAAAAAGGAAACAAAAAGGTAAAAGTCAACTGGCTGCTGCCATCGACAAATCCACTCATATGAGAATGCCATTAAATCCTCGTCCTCTGTGCACTGAAATTCCGCTGGGATAATTGAGACCACTACACGGAGTACGCCATTTTTGTGAAAAGAAACTTTTTGTATCTGAATTGTATATTCGTCAGGTTTTATGCAATTGATTTTGTGCTAAAGACTCGGATTGGGCTAAAAATACTTGATCGGATTCGGATTCGTCGATGCATTTGTGAGAGAGGTGAGTTGTTGTTGATGACGATGATGATTCTGTGCTTCCAGAAAGCCACGAATTCGGGATAGATTCAATGAAGATTTTCGTTTCGCCTGGATGGATGGATGGTATCCTTCTTTTGGGTTTCGTTGGTTGTTTTAAGTCGTGGAGTGCCTGACCACAACCAGCAATACTGCTGTACATACATATAGAATAGATACAATGCACAGGGCGTGTGGTCATTAATCTTATTGTTTGTCAGTGCGCTCGAGTTAGAAAATTTCTAGCAAATTCCAATGCGATCGAACCAGTTCAAAGGCGACATCATTTGGATCGTAAAAGAAGTTGCTATTTGTGATCATGCTTTTGTCTGTTTGTTTTTTTTTTAGCGAAAGGAGAAATGTAGCACAGTGGCTAAGTGCAAAAATGGCGCGATTTCTTTTTTCGCACTAGTTCTTCGGAGAGACGATGAATTGCGCATTACGAATTTCTTGAGTATGAGCCAAGGATTCGGGAAACATGTTTCCGAGTGGAACTTGAATGATTTGTAAATGGGTTTTGGAATGATATGGAGGGATTCGATGAAACTTATTGAACTAGTCTATGCCTCACGGGCTTTTAGGTTGGTAGAATGTGGGGAAATGCAATAAGACTCCCAAGACGAGTTGTTTAGATTACTGGCTCTTGAAATCCAGGCCAGGTGTATCTACTAAACTTGTCATTGGTGTTCACGCATTAGTTTCTGGCAAACTACCTTGTTTCGATGCCATTACATCATTCATACCTTCTCATTAGCATTTATTGTAAACTTTTCCAACATTGTGTAACAAAACTCAATGAGTTACTGGAAAAGTGCATTGCCCCCATATTTTTGCGATCAATCCTCGAACGCCTTCGGTGTCGCACGTGTCATGTCGCCTTTTCCATTACTAGAATTATTTACAAAAACGCCACAAAGCTCCAGGAGTCGATCTTTTGAGAAGAATTACGTAGGATGCATTCATTGCTGGTGTTTCGTAGGCTATTTTACAGGAGGTACATAGTTACATATTAGGCGATATGGAAAGTCTGCATTTTCTTTTAACAAAAAATGTTCTTTTACTGGAAATCAATTTAATCAAGTGCATATCCACCATTATTATCCGTGACTTGGCTGTTCGGCCGACGATCAAAAGAGTTTTGCAGGGACCGAGCCTAATGGTAGTCAGACGGTGCATAGTTCGACCTATGCTTACAGTTCGGGGTGAACCTGGGCCTCAACCAACAAGCCTCTCCACCTAGCACGATCTTTCGCTAGTCTTTTCCAGTGCCGCACGCCCAGTTGGTTGAGCACCCTTTCCACCTGTGCGCGCAACCTTAGGTGCGGCCGTCCTCTATTTCGTCATCCCTCGGGGTTGGATTCAAAGACTCTCCGGGCTGGAGCTGTGGTGTCCATTCGCTCTACATGGCCTAGCCACCTTAGGCGTTGGATCCGTAGACTCTTGACTAGACTCATGTCGCTGTACAACCCGTACAGTTCGTGATTGAATCTTCTCCTCCAACCCCCCTCTGTGGTTATGGGACCGAAAATCGCACGCAGAATCTTTCTCTCGAAACCACCAAGGATCTCCCCATCCGCTTTAGATAAAGTCCATGTTTCTGCGCCGTATAACAGGACCGGAATAATTAAGGTCTGCGCACCGTGGCGCAGTGGGTAGTGTGTTGGCCTCTGACGCTGATGACTCGGGATCGAATCCCGACACAGCCATGTCATCGAACGTGTTTTTCACGGTGTTTCTCCTCAGCGGAGTTCTGACAAAACCCCCTGTAGTAAAATTGTCATGAAAAGCTTCTCGAAATTCGCCGTTCGGAACCGGCAATAAACTGTAGGTCCTTTTCACCTATGTGAAAATGAAATCACACACGACATGGGTGATTGAGAGAAGCTCGGCTCAGGTTCTTCATGGACTGTAACGCCAACATACATACATAAGGTCAACTTGGTCGTACGAGAGAGGGCTTTACTTCTCAATTGCCTCTTGAGCCCAAAGAAGCAGCGGTTGGCAAGAGCGATTCTGCGCTTGATTTCGAAACTGGTGTCGCTGTTCCAGGTCACTGCGGAGTGGAGGTATATGAAGTCCTTAACTACTTCAAACTTATATCTGCCAATATGCACGTTCTGTCCAAGACGTCGGAGGTAAATGTCCTTTTTCGATGACAGCAGATATTTAGCCTTGCCCTCATTAACTGCCCAACCAATTTTCGCCGCCTACATGTCAATACTCGTAAACGCCTCATTGACATCTCGCTGCGATCTACCTATTATGTCAATGTCGTCGGCGTATGCAAGGAGTTGCGAGGTTTTGAAATAGATTGTGCCTCTTGTATTGGCCTGTGATTTTTGCACAATCATTTCTAATGGGATGTTTAAAAGATCACACGACAGCGCATCGCCCTGTCTAAAACCTTTTTTGACTTCGAAGCTATCGGTCAGTTCTGCAAAGATTCGGATGGAGCAGCGAGCACTTTCCAGAATCATCCTTCATAGTCTGACGAGCTTATTAGGGATGTCAAAAGTAAACATGGCGTTGTATAGCTCTAATTACGCTGTCGTATGCGGTCTTGAAGTCGACGAAAAGAAGGTGAGTGTCGACTTGGAATTCGTTGGTTTTTTCCAGGATCTGCCGTAGTGTGAAGATTTGGTCGATGGTGGAATTCCCTGGCCCTAATCCGCATTGATAAGGACCTATCAGATTATTTACAAAAAGCTTCAGGGGTTCACACAAAACGGCAGAGAAGATTTTGTAGGCGATGCTAAGGACACTTATTCCTCTATAGTTGGCACAATCAGAGGGGTCTCCTTTCTTGTGGATCGGGCATACGATGCTGAGACTATATTCCTCGGGCATGCTTTCCTCTGACCATATCTTACAAATGAGCTGGTGCATGCTCGTAACCAGGTTATCCCCAGCTGCCTTGAAGAGCTCAGCAGACAGTCCGTCTGCGCCAACAGCTTTATTCGACTTGAGCTGCGATATGGCAATCTTAACTTCGTCGAGGTCAGGGGAACAGAATTCTCTGCGGTCTTCGTCGATTAGAAATGGATCATTCTGCCTGACAGAGGTATCTTGACTAACATCGCCGTTATACAGTCTGCAGAAGTGGTTTTTCCATATTCTCAGCATCGACTGCGATTCTACTACTAGGTGTCCGTTCTCATCCCTGCAGGCTTCCGTTCTGACTTTATAACCTTGGCATGTTCGCTTTATCTGTTGATAAAACTTTCGAACGTCACGCCTGCAGTAACACCTCTCCAAGTCCTCAATCGCGCGCTTCTCGTGCTCTTTCTTCTTTCTTCTTAGAAGCTTATGCTCCTCCCTTCTTTTTAACTCGTATAGCTCACGAGCTGCTCTTGTTCTTTTATGCAGCGAGGCCTTATATGCATCCTGCTTTGCTGTGTGAATCCTCCTGCATTCGCCATCCAACCAGGTGGAGCCTTGAAACCCAAAACTTCGGATGCAGAGCTTTTAAGGGCTTGTTGCAAAGGCTCCACAGCTGTTCTATTGATATCGTGGAGGATTGAGGTGTATTGGAGAGCTTAAGGGAGACGCGATCGGTAAAAGTATGAGGTAAGGTAATTGCAATCCCCGTGTGCTCTTTTTCCCAAACCTCAATCGTAGGGATCAGCTTGTAGCCTTTGGTCGTATTGTCTCACCTAGCTTGCAATATTGCTATGGGTGTTGCCCTTTCTTTGGCTTTTATGCTCCGGATAACACTGATCTCTTGACGGTCTGTGGTTCACCTAAGCTAAACCCGGTGCATCTCATTGACGAGGATGTCGATGGCGACACAGACTTTTTCATCCGAGAACCATGGAGCCCGGAAACAGCATATTGTCCTTATTGCTCAGAGACTGTATGCAGACGAGAGTTTTCTTCTCCTATCCTTCGTTGTAATCGGTAAAATCGGTGGCGCAGTGGGTAGTGTGTTGGCCTCTGACGCCGATGACACGGGATCGAATCCAGACACAGCTATGTCATCGAACTTGTTTTCACGCTGTTTCTCCTCAGCGGGGTTCTGACAAAACCCCCTGTAGTAAAATAGTCATGAAAAGCTTCTCGAACTTCGCCGTTCGGAACCGGCAATAAACTGTAGGTCCCTTTCACCTATGGGAAAATTAAATCACACACAACATGGGTGATTGAGAGAGGCTCGGCTCAGGTCCTTCATGGACTGTAACGCCAACATACATACATACATACATCCTTCGTTGTAAGGGTTCCCGTCCAAACCGGCACAGCGTATCGAGCTTACCACTTTGGAGAGCAGAATCCTCCTCGCATATCCCGGTCGACCGATGTTCGGCAGCATTCTGGACAGCAATGCCTTCATATGTGACTTTTTACTGCAGTATACGACACGGGCTTTAAAGTGAAGTCGGTTGTCGAACATTACCCCAAGTATGGCTGGCCCCGAACCCGGAAGTTTGCGTATTCCATGGTCTTTCGGCTGGTTATTAAGACACCTTCCGTTTTGTGGTCGGCTATGTCAATAGCGGCAGACTAGCCAATTTTTTTATTTTTTTTATCCTAACGACCGCTTCAATTGTGGCAGAATCTACCTCATGGCTGTGTTTCGCTACGGTAACTATGTACGTCGATATCGACAGCGAAACCGATAATCTTAACTTCCTGTGCCAGCGTTAATCGCAGAATTCCGTCATACATTATGTTCTACAGAAGAGGTCCAAGTACTGAACCCTGAGGGACATTGTAGTAATTAAGGCCATCGTCCGTCTGATATCTGCTTCCTCTTAGTGAAGTAGCTTCTGATTATCTTCACACGTTAAGGCTGTGCATCCATTCTGGTCAGAGACCTCCTAATACAAGACCAGTTTTTATACGTCCAGTGTTACTACCGCACAGTATTTCTTTGTGCCTCCTCGCCATCTTTTTCCCCGTATTGCTTCAGCTGCTGTGACTTCTACCTTTTCCAGCATCGGCGGTAGGGCGCGATTTCCTGAAACCATATTGGCGGTCGGATGAAGCTCATCCTTCCTACGCCGCCTGGGACTTCTTTAAAAAAAAAAACCTCTCCAATTGGCACAATCTTTCGCCAGCAGTCTCCAGTGCCAGTGGTTGAATTCCTCTTCCACTTGCGTGCGCCACCTTAGATTTGGTCGTACTCGACCTCGTCGCCCGTCAGGGTTGAACTCAAAGACCTTCCGGTCCGGAGCTGTGATTTCCATGCGCTCTATATGACGTAGCCATCTTAGGCGTTGGATCCGCAGACACCGTGCTACGTTCATGTCGCTGTACAGTATGTACAATTTACTATTTAGTTTTCTCGTCCACTCCCCATTTATGCAGGTCGGGTCGAAAATCCTACACAGAAAATTGATGTTAAAACGACCAAGGGCGTCCTCATTAGATTTCGATAAGGTCCATTCCTCTGCGCCATAAAGCAGGACCGGGATGATAAAATTCTTGTATACGGTCACCTAGGTTTTTCGAGAGAGGGCTCTGCTTCTCAATTGCCTCCCGAGCCCAAAGAAAGAGCGGTCGGCAAAAGCTGCATATCACTGTAGAGTCTAGCTAGATGAAGTCCTTTACTACCTCGAAATTATACCTGCCAATATGTGCGCCCTGGCCAAGACGCCGGTGGTTCGTGTCCTCTTTCGATGACAGCATATATTTCGTCTTGCCCTCATTTACCGCCAGTCCCATTATAGCCGCTTCCGCCTCAATGCTCGTAGAGGCCTCAGTGACATCTCACTGACTTCGTCCAATTATGTCAATGTCATCGCCATATGCGACCAGTTGTACGGACTTGAAAAAGATGGTGCCCCTCGTATTGACCAGTGAGTTGCAAGATCCTTTTAGGGACGATGTTGAAAAAGTCACACGATAGCGTGTCGCCCTGTCTAGAACCTTTCGACCCTAATGGAGCAGCGAAAGTTCTCCAATATCATGCTGCACAATCTGACGAGTTTGGTAGGGATGTCAAAACTAGGCATGGCGTTGTATAGCTCGTCTCTATGTATGCTATCGTATGCGGCCTTAAAGTCGACAAACAGATGGTGGGTGTCGATCTGGAACTCATTGGTTTTTTCCAGGGTCTGCCGCAGTGTGAATAATTGATCAATAGTGGACTTCCCGGGCCTGAAACCACACTGATATGGACAAATCAGTTTATTAACGAACGGTTTCAGGCTTTCACACAGATTTTCTCTGTAATTGGCGAAGACATAGGGGTCTCCTTTCTTGTGGATCGGGCAAACGATACTAAGATTCCATTCATCGGACATGCATTCCTCCGACCATCTGGATGAGCTGATACATACTCCCAACCAGGTTTAGAAAAAGCATTCCTAATTTAGTCCAGGTCAGGGGGACGGAATCCTTTGCTATCATTGTCCGCTGTGAATGGGTAATTTTGCCTGACAGCGGGATCTGTTTCCTAATCGCCGTTATACAGTCTGCAGAGATAGAAGATTCTTAGTACCGCCTGTGAATCCACTACTAGGTTTCCATTTTCGTCTCTGCAGGCTTCCGTTCTGGCCTTATATCCCTGGCATGTTTGTTTTATTCGTTGATAAAACTCCCTCCCTCCTCTTCTGCTCATAATGCTCACGAGCAGCTCTCTCGTCCTTCTATGCAGCGCCTCTTGATAGGCTTGCTGCTTGGCTTGGCTGCGTGTCAAACGATGGGTTTCTTGTTTGTGGCGGTGTGAAATTCAGTACCTCAGAAGCAGCACTCTCTAAAGCTTGTTAACAACATTGGTGTTGTACGATCTGAGCAGGTGTTGGAGGGTTTTCCAAGAGCTTGAAGAAGACACGATTGGCATAGGCTCTGGCGGTCTCTTGCAATTGTAGCACTGCGACGTTGTATACCGCTGGTCTTACTCGGTTTGTCTGAGCCAGGCATATTCGTAGTCGTAAACTGGCAGCCCCAAGATAGTGGTCCGAGTCGATGTTGACTCCTCTAAAAGTTCGTACATCCAGAATATCCGAAGCATGCCTGCCATTAATCGCAATGTGGTCAAACTGGTTGACGGTTGATTGATCCGTAGATCGCCAAGTCCCTTTGTGGATGTTGTGATGTGGGAAACGTGTGCTAGCAACTAGAAGGTTTCTTCCCTAAATCCATTTTCGGATGTGTTGTTGTGTAGGCTGTGCCTGCTTATGACCCCATCAAAAGCTACTTCCTTGCCCGGTTTCGCCACGGCGATTAGGCGGCCATATTTGATACGTTGCAGGATCTCTCCTATGTCTAGCAGACATATTGGCCGGTATGCCGAACGTTCTCCAGGGGGTTTGTTTCCCTTGGGTAGCAACACCAGATGTTAGAGTTTCCATGGTTCAGGGAAAATCCCCTTCTCAAAGCACCCCTGCATCGTTTCTTTAAAAAGTGCGTTTCTTTTTGTCGCGGTGTGTAGATGCAAAGAACCAGCGGTCATCAGTGTTGAATTCTTTAGCAAATGGTTAATTGCTTACATATGACCGCAACCAATTTTGTACTCAAAAACCTGTGCATGCATCGAAAGCGGATACTAAACTTGAAGTGGATATGCTCATCCAACACCTCTTTTCCTCTATTTCTAGATATTTTTAATACAATTCTTAGAGCTTTTTTATGAAAAATATGGATGTTAACAAGGCTGGCTTAACAGCAACTGCTAAGCCAGAAACAGCGTTAGGGAATTCAATCAAGACAGAGGATAAAACAGCGCCCAGTGATTCTGCCAATACCTCAAAGCCAAGTGGACCATGCTCGAAGGGAAAAAATCTCGAAGAGAAACTCAAACCGGAGGTAAGCACACGCAATCATCCAAACCACCAACAAAAACGATTGCATTTATATCTACCAACAGGCTACTGAAGCATGCGGCGAACTTCTCGGATCAGTGATAACACACAATTGTCCTGGCGTAAGGGCGAGTGCACGTGTAATACAAAAAATGAAACAAGACTCCATACGTCCGACATCACCGCCGCCAAATGAAAAGGATACACGCACGAAAGAGGAGAAAAGCATACAAAAGGCACCATCACAAGCCAAACCGTCGACCAAGGCGACATGGACGAATATTGAGCGAAATTACTTCTTCGATGCCTTGAATGAGTTTGGGAAAGATTTCGATTCCATTGGGAACTTCATAAATTCAAAATTAAAGCGAAAAAGCTCAACAGACGCGGCGTTCAAGACGAAAGATCAAGTGCGACAGCACTACTATCAGACGTTTCACAAGATCTGCAAATATGTTCGCTTCACAGACGGTAAGAAAGGGCCGATGGGACTTAAAAACCAATTAATCTCACTTGACTTACAGAGGTAAAGAAGCCCGTTCAAGAACTCTACACTCTCATCAACTACGGCGAGATGCGTCGCAAACTACAATTCGTAACAGACAAGCACTTTATGAAACTGAAACATCTCGTCTACAGCGGTCACATCACAGTGCGATGCAAAGGGAAAAATATTCGAGTGAAGACGCCCACATGTAAAGCTTTACGAAGATTGAATCAGCTAGACGGTAAGTTCAGATCGTTTCCACATCGATCCAATGGTGTTTGGCACGTTTTGTTTCAGATTCTCTTGAGGACATCAAGTTGCCGAGCAAAATTGAAGTCATCGTCTGTCCGGCGAACATGGAGTCTTTCGGAAAAGTACAGGCATTGGCTCAGAATCCAAAGGCCAAAGCCACTGTGTCGTTGCAAAAGAAACTGGTGAACTTCATCAAAACGTTCCAACACAAATGGCGAAGTGCCGATGTGAAACTGGTAAGTAAACGCAATAAAATATAGAAAATCGAATAAAATGGTTAACAATTCAGGCTGAAGAAGAGCCGAAAATCTTCCCGAGCAATTCGGTTGCGGACACAGAACACGTTGCCTTTCAAGATGCCCAAATGTGCTTTAGGCCAAAGCCAGGCGTGCCTATTCATCGACCACTTCTAAACATCACCGAATACCTGAGCAGTTTAAACCTTTGCCTATCTGCCTACGAAGATCGAATCGGGGTTCGAACTCGTAGCGAAACGTTGTGCCAAGATCGAATGTCGTCGAATAAACGTCAACGATGCGACAGCGGTTCGGAAAAACGAAGTCCCGACAACAAAAAGTTCAAATCTTGCGAACTTCTCAGCGATTCTGTGTATCCAATGAAGGAGGAAATGTCGACGATATCGGCGCAACAAGCCAACGAGAATGAGAACTCTAATCACGACGGTGACTTGAGCGACGAGCTTAATGAAATCCTGAATTTTAGGGATATCAAAGGCGACAATGTCTCGGACATTGGTTCAGATGGCGACGTGAAGAATAGCGATGTGCACCAGGCGCCTAATCCGACAGAGAATGGATCGTCGAATAGCAACCACACCGCTGGAGACAGTAGAGACCAATCACTTCCATTATCGAACGATTTAAAGGGCAAACACGCAAAGAAACGGAAAGAGCATAAGAAGAACGAAAACAACTTTAAGCCACTGATCAGCGACGATGTTATTAAGAAAATCCGAATGGGATGGACCGTACTTAATGCGGATGACATAACAATCGGTGATTTATACGTGGTATTTGGACAAGACTCCAAACTTGAATTGGAGTACTTCTGGACTGAGAGTAATGCCGAGAAGAAGAGAATTTTCAGTCAGAAACAAAACGGAATGCCGTACAGCATTCACGACTGTGATGAGCCCAATCTGGTGAATTCGTTGACAAAGTCAACGTTGGGAAACAAACTGAAGCACTTGTTGCTGATAGCGAATCTGAGTGAACGCATTCGAAAGAAGCAATGCTCTTGTGGTCACACGTGCGACAAGATGCAAAAGCCAAAGGTAAGATCTTATCAATGTCGAATGTGTGGTTGGATCGATATGTTTCTTCGTTTGAATAGATTGACCGGGAAATTGTGACAAAGTCATTTGTTTCACCGAAAACATTTCAGCTGTCTTCGGTGGATACGGGCGTATTTCGACAACCGGTCGTTCCGTTTCGACGACCTACGTACTGCTTGGATGCCATCAAACAAACAGCAAATGTAAGTTACTGTTAGTAGGTATGGAAGTATGAGTCTTGTAAACTGGAATAACCTTTAGGGCTCGCGTTTGAAAATGTCAAAACAAGTCCTGGTCCAGCGGTTACTCTTACCCCATCGATCGGAACAGGCGTATGATGTTGTCGACGTAAAAGATCTGCAAAATAAACTAATAGAGCCACCTGAATCTCCGACCGTTTCGAATGGTGCAAGCACACATTCATCGTTAGATTCGGCACCTACAGTGGTGGCTATTGACGAACAACACCATCAAATCGCACCACAAACGACATTGATTCTGGACCAAACCGATAGTATTATACCAGACAGTTTAAGCACTGAGACTAGCAACACGACCGCTAGTACAAGTCAGGACACCGGAGAAAGCGACGTCTTTCTGAATGAGCAGACCAATAACGCAATCGAGTTTGATGAGTGTTCCAGTAAGTTGCACTCTTACAAGTCATGCGCTATGATCTTCATTTAATTTCTTTCTATTCCTGCAGCAAGCAGTATTTTTAAAGGTATCCCTCCCATGAGTCCAATGCAATTGCTCCGGGACACAACTTCGAATTCGCGTTGGTTAGAAGAAAATCTGAATGACTTTTCGCTCAACAGTTTGCTCGGTCATCTGGACGAGATCAATGGAAATCGTGATATTACCGTAAGCCTTTATTAGCCACTCGCTATCGAATACCTATCATTTCGCTTTATCCTATAGGATCAGTCATCGAATCTTTCCATCATCAGCGAGTCAAGCGTCGACTACATGACAAAATTTGCCGAAATCACAGCATCAATGCAACAGGAGGAAAAAGACTTATAATATGGAAACTCTAGCCGCTTCCATCCCCCAAGACAAAACGACGGTTTCAACTAACATTAGCCACACACACTCACACATCTCCTCATCCTTCCCCGTATTCGTATTTATTTTTTATTCGTTGATTTATATACATATAACCATGTGATCCCTTCCTTACTGACGGTTTTTTCCCATCCAAACGTTCGAGTAAAAGACGCTAACCTTTTACACAGACCCGGACCTGTTTTATGTCCTTCAAGATACTGGGAAAAATAGTTTACATATATTTCTATTTATGTATGTATGAATGTATTATGTACTATATTTTATGTTGAGAAAGTATATGCATTTTTGGTACGCCACTTGGTGCAATTGTGCGCGTCGCGGGCAGTGGTGTTCTCTTTTTTTATTATTCTGTTACCGACAATGTTGACCTTATTTCACCTAAAATGGAAACAAACAAATAAACTTTGACGAACCGATGGTTTTTATAATATGTACATCATTTTTTGGTGGCCTTGATTCCTGCACTGTATCTCGTCCATGGAGGATCTGAGCCGGAGCTATAGCTGCCTTCCATCTTCGACGGTCACACTGCTTCCGGTTATCAAGACCAAGTTGTCTTGCATCTGGACAGACAACACCCGAAGGAAGGTATGTTGAAATTTTTGCTGAGTTAAATCACTTAACTCAACTTGTGAATGAGCCATCACGTATCCCCGATGTTGCTGGTCATACCGCCAACACACTGGACTTGTTTCTTACCTCTCAGCCTGACAAATACACGATCGATGTATTGGAACCCCTAGGCTTGTCTGACCACTGCATGATATCAGCGAAATTCTCGAACTCCCACCATCCAGTTAAAGAAAAAGCTCCTAAGAGAACACTATGGCTATACGAGAAAGCCAACTGGTGCGGCCTTAACAACTTCTTTCGGATCTTTAACTGGTCGTTGTGCTTCCTCGACAACGACGTGGACGCCGCAACTGATTGCAACATTAAACATTATCCGAATCGGCATGGCAAATTTTATTCCCAGCAAGATGAAAAGCACCAGGCCTAAGGATAATACGTGGTTTGACTCGAGCTGCAAAGAGGCTATTAGGCTCAGGGAGCTAAGTTTTCGGGCATACAAGGCAAACAGTTGTGAGGAAAACCGAAAAAAAGTACGTACGAGCCAGAAATGACTGCAACACCCACATTCGACGGATTAAATTCCAATCCGACCAAAAATTAAGGCGTAAAATCCTTCAATGTCCCAAAGGTTTCTGGTCGTTTGTAAAAAACGTAAAAAACTCAACTAAGTCGTCTATACCGACGCTCATCCACAATGACATTCCAGCTGTCAACCCCTTAGACAAAGCTAACCTACTTGCTGCCCATTTCGCAACCAGTTCTCAGCTGCCAGCCTGTACTTTGTCTCCGCCTGTACTAGAGTGCGTCAATTCCACCATGGGACTAATCCACTTCCTCGTACAGTCGCAAGGGTTCTTAAAGACCTCGACATACACAAATCCGCTGGTCCAGATGGTATTGCCCCAATAGTTCTGAAGAGGTGTTCTTCTACGCTGGTAAAACCACTTCGTAAGCTTTTTCATCTTTCCTACTCTTCCGGGCTCTTTCCGAGTAGGTGGAAAACAGCATTTGTCTATGCCCAAAAAAGGCGAATCATTTTCTCCCTCCAACTACCGACCCATTGCACTAACGTCCCTTCTTTCCAAGGTCATGGAAACGCTGATTAACCGTCAGCTTATGAAATATCTTGAATCACGGAAACTCCTCAATGACCGCCAATACGGTTTCCGCAGCAACAGATCCACTGGTGATATGATGGCATATCTCGCTGAAAAGTGGAATCACTCGCTTCACCATGCAGGTGAAAGCAAAATTGTTGCACTGGATATTTCGAAAGCATTTGACAGGGTTTGGCATAAAGCCCTTTTGTCGAAAATGCGTGCTTTTGGGATCGATGAGTCTCTCTTTCAATGGATTAGAAGCTACCTTTCGAATCGTTCAATTCAAGTTGTTTTGGACGGATTCAAGTCTGATACTCACTTTGTAAATGCCGGTGTTCCCCAGGGCTCCGTTTTGTCTCCGATACTCTTTCTTATTTTTATAAATGATCTCTTGTCTGTTACTTCTAATCCAATTCACTCCTTCGCTGACGACAGTACCCTCAGCTTCTCATATTCGTTCACCAGTTTACGACCCTGCACTTCGGTTGTAGATAATGAGCGGCAGCGTATGTTAAGCTCATTAAACTCCGATATCGAGAGCATCATCCAATGGGTGGAATTTAATGCTTCCAAAACACAATGCAGTCTCTTGTCGTTAAAGCGTATAAATAACCCGCAGCCATTATCCATGAATGGCACTTGCATCTCAGAAACTGAAAAGCTTTCCATCCTGGGTACGAGTGTTGCTCACAATCTTAATTGGAGCGACCATATATTCAGTGTCGCCAATAATGCTGCGAAATGCCTAGGATTCTTATACAGATGCAAGAAATATTTCTCACCCTTAGATCCGGCTACAATCTATAAGGCGTTCATTCGCCCCAAATTAGAGTTTAACGCTCATGTCTGGTCCGGTGCTTCCAAGACCTCACTGCACCTACTAGACAGAATACAAAAACGAGCCATAAAACTGATAGGTGACTCCAGCTTTACCAAAACATTAGACTCGCTGGAACACCGCAGGAATGTTACCTGCATCTCCCTGTTTTATCGTTACTACCACCAAAAATGCTCTGATGAAATAGCCAATTGCATTCCGCCCCTTCAACATTTCTCCCGCAATACACGTCTCTCTAGGAATGCTCACCAATATACTCTGAAGCCCGCTTTCGGACGTACTGTCAAATATAGAGAATCTTTCATTAACCGAACCACACGAATCTGGAACTCCCTGCCGGATTCGGTTTTCCCCCCTCAATGCAACATGCAAGCATTTAAGATCAATGTCCATCGGGATCTCCTCTATTCCTCCTCCTCTCTACCTTCTGCCCGCACTGTGTCGCCGACATAATAAGGTTATTAGACCTTGAGTGCGCGCAAATTAAAAAAAAAAAAAAAAAAATCTGCGGTGACTTGATCCTTATACCGGAGGTTCGGTCTTCCTCTTCTCCGCGAACCAGGAGGCTCGAACTCAAAGACCCTCTTAGCAGGAGTGTTGGTGTTCATGCGCTCGATGTGGCCGAGCCACTGTAGTCGGCGGATCTTTGCTTCCGGACTATATCCTCATCTTTGTACAGCTTGTAGGGTTCGCGGTTATGTCTTCTTCTCCATTCGTCTTCATCACAGACGGGACCAAATATCCAAAATCAGTTCCGTCGTCCAGCTTTCGGCTCCGTACATTATGACTGGCAGCTAATCGTTTTGTAAAGCATGACTGGTTCTTCGAGTGAGGAGTTTTGACACAAGTTGTTTGGACAAACCAAAGTAGCAGCGGTTGCCAGGGACGATTCTATATCGAATCTCCACTATGGTTTTTTTTTTTTTTTTTTTTTTAGAGACTCGCGCAGGTTCAAGAGTTTTTATATTCTCTTATGATGTGTTGACACACACAACCTGAACGGAGTACAGTGGTTGGGGTCGTTGATGTTCGTTCACTACTCTCAGGGGTGGTTGTCCTAGACCTAGATAGAACGAGAGCCGACCAAATTCCGCGTTGGTTATAGTCCGTAGTAATTCGCTCAAGCACTTTTTAGTATTGCATACGCAGAGGATGAATTTCGTTTGACCATATACTGTGAGTGTTATGCCTGCAGCAGTACGTCTGGTCACTTTTCCATTCTCAACCGCGTTGCATACTTTTTGGCGGTATAGAAACTACTTTTTTCTTGGCTATGAAGCGAATTTGAACTATAAACCTTCCGCTCGGCGGTCGATGATGTTAACCACTGCACCACGGCCACCCCATGTGGTGTCATTTGTGGAGTCTACATTTGCCCCGAGGTATGTAAACTCAACCACCTCGAAATGACAGGATGCATTTTCTCTTCGACCAACTCATTTCGCCTGTTTTTCAGTTGCCGTGAAAGCTACAAAGGCATGCTGAGACCGCGCGATGATATCAGCAGCTGGATGGACTTGTAAAAGATAGTGCCTTCCGTGTTTACATCTGACTGTCCCACTATCCGCTCCAGCACCAAATCGAAGAAGTCACACGACAGCGCAACTATTTGCCGAAATTTGGCGCACGTTTCAATCAGTTCGGGGATTCGAGAACTGCATGGTGCAGTGCAGTTCTTGGGATCCCGAATTCGATCATTGCATCAAACAATTCTTTATGATGAATGCTGTCTTATGCGGCTTCAAAATCGATAAAGAGATGGTGTGTATCGATTTAAAAACCAGCCGGTCTTTTCCAGGATTTATCGAAGTCTTAAGATTTCTATTGTCGATTTGCCGCACTGGTACGTGCCGATTAGTGCGGTGCAAATGGCTTTAGATCTTGTATGTAACATTCAGCAGGGATCGCCTTTTTTGTGGATGGGGCAAATAGAGCTGGTATGGCAGTCATCGGAGGTAAAAGACTAACAAAGGCCTCGTAGAAGTAAGAGTAAGAGCCTCTGTAGCCGAACACCTTGGAGCTCTGTTAGCCAGGCTCAACTTCCATCTCACCATCTGGAAAAACTGACAGAAGAGGACGAATGGCGAGTATCCTGCGCCACAGACAGGATTAATATCGGTTGGGCAATGATTAAGTCTCGGAAAAAATGGACCGGATTAATGTTGACGACCCTTGTAAAAAAAGGAAAAAGACAATGACCTTCGGCTCTGTATGTGAGACAGACCGACCACTTGCAGCCGAACAACTTGTGGATGCCCTAGACCTCTGTAAAGCAGACCTAACCGCTATCCAGGAAATGCGATGAAATGGACCGGGTTTGAAGCGGATGAAAAACTGCGACATCTACTACGGCGACTGCTATAGGCTAAGGATTGTTCGGAACCGGATTTGTTTTTCGAGGTGGTATAAGGCACAAACTCTTAGGCTTTCCGTATCCATATCAAGATTAGGTCTTTTAACATCAGCCTGGTCTGCGTCAACGACCCGACCCAAGACAAGGACGACTCCATCAAAGATGAGTTCTACGATCGCCTAGACAGAACGTATGGCCAATGTCCCGACTATGTCATCAATATTGTACTAGGAAGCTTCAAAACAACTTTGAAGGACTCATCGGCAAACACAGTCCACACGACACCACATCCGGTAGTGGACACAGGCTTACTACGGGGCGAAATGCCTTAGCCAGTATGCGCTTCCCGCATCTCGATATACACAAATGTAGCTGGCGGTCGTCAGATCAAGCAATCACTAACCAGAATGATGACACCATGATCGACGTCAGACACTCCTCCACTATTGTTGATGTTTGAACTTTCCGATGAGCTAACATATACTCGGACCACCATCTTGTAGTAGCCACGATGCGCCTACGGATATCCAGAACGAACCGGAGTAGAGTAATAATACAAAATTATGACTTCGGAAAGGTACTATCGCCCGTAAGATCTCTCATACACCTCAACACTCCACGCAGTCAATAGAACAATAGTGGAATCTTTGCAAACAAGGCCTGAAAAGCACTGAAGTTCTGGGCTTCAAGGCTTCACCACGAAGAAACACCTGGTTCGATGACGAGTGGAAGAGGATTCACACAACGAATCAGGATGCATATAAAGTCTCGCTGCAAAGAAGAACAAGAGCAGATCGTGAACTCTACGAGTTAAAAAGAAGAGAGGAGCGCAAGCTTCTCAGAAGAAAGAAGAAAGAGCACGAGAACCGCCTTGTTAAGGGCTTGGAGAGGTTTTACTGCAGACATGACATTCGAAAGTTTTACCAACAGATAAAGCAAACATGCCAAGGTTACAAAGCCAGCACGGAAGCCTGTAGGGATGAGAACAGACACCTAGTAGGTGAATCGCAGTCAATGCTGAGAATATGGAAAGACCACTTCTGCAGACTTTATAATGGCGATGTTAGTCAATATACCGCTGTCGGGCAGAATTATCCATTTTTAAACGACGAAGATTGCAGAGAATTCCGTCCTCCTGACCTCGACGAAGTTATCGCTATATCGAAACACAAGCCGAACATAGATGCCGGCGTTGATGGGCTGTCTACTGAGCTCTTTACAGCTGCTGGAGACAACCTGGTTAAGAGCATGCACTAGCTCATCTGTAAGATATGTTCAGAGGAAAGCGTGCCGAGGAAGGGGATCAGTCTCCTTAACATCGCATACAAAATCCTCTCTGCTGTTTTGTGTCAACGGCTGCAACCGTTCGTCAACACCCCAATAAGCCCTTATCAGTGTGGTTTCAGAACAGGGAAGTCAATCAACCAACACAGGAGGCACAATTTATATCAAATCCTCACAACTCCTCGCATACGCCGATGACATTGACATCATCGGAAGAACACAGGGAGACGTCAATGTGTCGTTTACGTGTATTGAGGCGGAGGCGGCGAACACTTGGTTCGGCCAGGTGCCGAAAGATAGCCCGGCCAGTTTCTTAGCCAGGCAAGTATAGTGGACAGGCGGATAAAGCCAGCCGGGCAAGTATGGTGGCCAGGCATCAATAACAAGGCAGGCAAGCATGCCGGCCAAGCGGATGTAGCCAGCCAGGCAAATGTAATCTAGATTCAACTATGGTCAGCTAGGCAAGTATGCTGGCCAGCCGGCTATAGTCAACTAGGCTACTATGTTGGCCATAACCAGGCAGGCGAGTATGCTGGCCCGGCGGCTATAGCTAGCCAGGCTAGTATGTTGGCCAGGCCAGCATGATGGCCAGGCGGCTTTGCTCAGATCCTCCATCCACCGCTAGAGTGATAGGTAAATGAGTAGGAAGAGTATCAAACACCACTCCATAAATGCCGCGTCGTATCAGGTTTTGGATATTCAATGGGACAAATGCAAAGAGCAATATACGGTTGCCCAGCTGGATTGGACCTCACCTATAACCCTTGGACGTATGGACCCTTTACGGACCTGTAACTCACCTAGAAAGGAATTCTAGCCCAGCTGGAATGAACCTCTAACCGACCTAGAATAGACCTTTAAATCACCTAAAATAGACCTCCAACCCACCTAGAATCCACCTCTATCCCAGCTGGAATGGACCCCTAAACCACCTAGATTGGACCTCTAACCCCCCAAGAGTGGATCTCTATCCCACCTAGAGGGAACCTCTAACCCAGCTGTAATGGAACTCTAGCCCATCAAGAATGGACCTCTAACCCAGCTGGATTGGACCTCTTACCCAGCTGGTACCTCTAAACCACCTAGAATAGACCTCCAGCCCACCAGAATAGACCTCCAGCCTTAACAAATTTAGAATTAACCTCTAACCCACCTAGAATAGACCTCTAACACACCTAGAATGGACACCTAACCCACATATGTATGAAACTTTAAGCCACCTGGAATGGACTTCGAGCCACCTAGAAAGGATTTCTAACCCACCTAGAATGAACCTCTAATCCCCTTAGAATGGACCTCTAACCCAGCTAGAATGGAACTTTAACCCACCTGGAATGGACCTCTTCTTCTTCTTTTTCTTTGGCGCTACAGTTCATGGCGCACCTGGGCCTCCTTCAAAAAACCTCTCCAACTGGCACGGTCTTTCGCCAGCAGTCTCCAGTGCTACATGCCTAGTTGGTTAAGGTCCTCTTCCAATTGATAGCGCCACCTTAAGTTTGGCCCTCCTCGACCGCGTCGCCCCTCGGGGTTGGATTCATAGACCTTCCCGGCCGGAGCTGTGTTTTCCATACGCTCAACATTACCTAGCCATCTTAGGAGTTGGATCCCAAGACGCCCTGCTATGTTCATGTCGCTGTACAGCCCGTACAGTTCACTGTTAAGTCTTCTCCTCCACTCCCCATTTATGCAGGTCGGGCCGAAAATCGCACGCAAAATTTTTCTCTCAAAACGACCAATTAGGTCCATGTCTCTGCGCCATAGAGCAGGACCAGGATGATAAGGGTCTTGTATATGCTTACCTTGGTTTTTCGAGAGAGGGCTCTGCTTTTCAATTGCCTCCCGAGCCCAAAGAAACCGCGGTTGGGAAGAGTTATTCTGCGTTTGATTTCGGCACTGATGTCGTTTCTGCATGTCACTGCGGAGCCTAGGTAGACGAAGTCCTTGACTATCTCGAAATTATACCTGCCAATTCATCGTCAGTCCCATTTTAGCCGCTTCCGTCTCAATGCTCGTGAAGACCTCAATGACATCTCGCTGACTTCGTCCAATTATGTCAATGTCATCGGCATATGCGAGCAGTTGTATGGACTTGAAAAAGATTGTGGCCCTCGTATTGACCAGTGAGTTTTGCACTATCCTTTCAAGGACGATGTTGAAAAAGTCACACGATAGCGTGCCGCCCTGTCTAAAACCTTTTTTGAGATAAAAGGTATTGGTTAGGTCGCTTCCGACCCTGATGGAGCAGCGAGAGTTCCCCAAAGTCATCCTGCACAATCTGACGAGTTTGGCAGGGATGTCAAAACTAGACATGGCGTTGTATAGCTCATCCCTATTGATACTGTCGTATGCAGCCTTAAAGTCGACAAACAGGTGGTGGGTGTCGATCTGGAACTCATTGGTTTTTTCCAGAGTCTGCCGCAGTGTGAATAATTGATCTATAGTGGACTTCCCGGGCCTGAAACAACACTGATATGGACCAATCAGTTTATATTAACGAAGGGTTTCAAGCGTTCACACAGAACAGCAGAGAAGATTTTATAAGCGATGTTCAGAAGACTTACTCCTCTGTAGTTGGCGCAGACAAAGGGGTCTCCTTTCTTGTGGATCGGGCAAACGATACTAAGATTCCATTCCTCGGACATGCATTCCTCTGACCATATCTTACGGATGAGCTGGTGCATACTCCCAACCAGGTCATCTCCAGCTGCCTTAAAGAGCTCGGCAGGTAGTCCGTCTACTCCAGCAGCTTTGTTGGACTTAAACTTAGAAAAAGCATTCCTAACTTCGTCCACATCAGGGGGACGGAATTCTCTGCTATCATCGTCCGTTGTGACAGAATTATTCTGCCTGACAGCGGGATCTGTTTCGTCATCGCCGTTATACAGTCTGCAGAAGTAGTCTTTCCAGATTCTTAGTACCGACTGTGAATCCGCTACTAGGTTTCCATTTTCGTCCCTGCAGGCTTCCGTTCTGGTCTTATATCCCTGGCATGTTTGTTTTATTCGTTGATAAAACCTCCGAACGTCATTCCTACGATAGCATCTCTCCATCTCTACGATCGCGAGCTTCTCATGCTCCCTTTTTTTTGTTTGGAGAAGCTTATGTTCCTCCCTCCTCTTCTGTTCATAATGCTCACGAGCAGCTCTCGTCCTTCTATGCAGCGCCTCTTGATAAGCTTGCTGCTTTGCTGCGTGTGCCCTCCTACACTCGTCATCAAACCATGTGTTTGAAACCCAGTACCTCAGAAGCAGCACTTTGTAAGGCTTGTTGACAACGGCTCCATTGGTGTTGTACGGTCTGAGCAGGTGTTGGAGGGTTTTCCGAGAGCTTAATGGAGACGCGATTGGAATAGGCTCTGGCGGTCTCTTGCGATTGTAGGATTGCGACGTTGTATGCCGATGGCCTTAGTCGATTTTTCTGCGCCAGGCATATTCGAAGTCGCAACCTGGCTGCCACAAGATAGTGGTCCGAGTCGATGTTGGCTCCTCTAAAAGTTCGCACATCCAGAATGTCGGATGCGTGTCTGCCATCAAACGCAATGTGGTCAATTTGGTTGACGGTTGATTGATCCGAAGATCGCCAGGTCCCTTTGTTGATGTTAAAATGTGGGGCACCAAGAGGAGGTGGAAATAGGGCTTACTAACAGAGCTGCTAGATGTTTGGCTCTAAGCCACCAAAAATGAACCTCCAAACCACCAACAGACCTTTAAACCACCTAAAATGGAACTCAAACCCACCTAGAATAGACCTCTAATCCACCTAGAATGGACCTCTAAACCCAGCTAGAATGGAACTTTAATCCACCTGGAATGGACCTCTAAGCCACCAAAAATTAACCTCTAAACCACCAACAGACCGTTAACCCACCTAGAATGGAGCTCTAACCCACCTAGAATGGACCTTTCATCCACCTAGAATGGACCTCTAACCCAGCTGGAATGGAACATTAAACCACCTGGAATGGATTTCGAGCCCATCTAGAAAGGATTTCTAACCCACCTAGAATGGACCTCTGACCCAGCTGGCGTGGAATTTGAACCCACCTGGAATGGACCTCTAAGCCACCAAAAATGAACCTCTAAACCACCAACAGACGTTTAACCCACCTAGAATGGAGCTCTAACCCACCTAGAACAGACCTTTAACCCACCTAGAATGGGCCTCAAACACACATAGAAAGGACCCCAAACCCACCTAGAATGGACCTTTAACCCACCTATAATGGACCTGTAACCCAGCTGGAATGGAACTTTAAACCACCTGGAAAGGACCTCTAACCCAGCTGGAATGGACCTCTGACCGACCTAGAATGGACCGCTAAATCATCAAGAACAGACCTCCAACCCACCCGTAATGCACCCCTGACTCACTCAGAATGGACCTCTAACACACCTAGAATAAACTTCTAGCCCGCCTAGAACGGACCTCTAACCAAGCTGAAATGGGCCTCTAACCCACCTAGGATGGACCTCTAACTCAGCTGAAATGGACTTCTAACCCACGTAGAATGGACCTCTAACCCAATTAGGAGGTGGCCTTGGTGCAGTGGCAAACATCACCAACCGTCGAGCGGAAGGTCTGTGGCTCAAAGCCGTTCCATGACCAAGAAAAAACAATTCCTGTACGGAAAAGAATTATGCAACACAGCTGTTGTGAATGAGAAGTGATCAAATATACTGATGAAGGCATAACACTCCCAGTATACGGTCACCTTAAACTCATACTTTGTATGTGCAATTCTAGTGTAACACCATAAGTGCATTGAAAAGTTGCTGAGAACTACAACCAACGTGAAAATTCGGTCAGTTCCTCCCGAATCCTATCTAGGACAACCCCCCTGGAGAGGAGTGAACGAACATCTACGGCCCAAACCACTGCACCCCGTTCAGGTTGTTTGACAAAAATCTTGAACCTGCGCGACCTATTAAAAAAAAAAAAAAAAAAAAGCGAATGGACCTCAAATCCACATATAAGGAACCTTTAACCCACTAAGAATGGACCTCGAACCCACCAAGAATGGACCTCGAACCCACCAAGAATGGACCTCGAACCCACCAAGAATGGACCTCGAACCCACCAAGAATGGACCTCTAACCCACCTGGAACATACCTCTTACCCACCTAGAATGGACCACTAACCCAGCTGGAATGGACCTCTAGCCCACCTAGAATAAACCTCGAATCCAGATGGAATGGACCCCTAACCCACCTAGAACAGACCTCTAACCCACCTAGAATGGACCTATAACCCAGCTGGAATGGATCTCTAACCCAATTAGAATGTACCTCTAATCCGCCTAGAAGGGACCTCAGAAAAGTATCAAAAAAGGACGCTCACCACCAACCTCTTGAGCAGAATGTTTGTATTGGCAGATATAAGTTTGAAGTAGTTAAGGATTACCTTGGCTCAGCAGTGACCTGGAACAACGACATCAGTTCCGAAATCAAACGCAGAATCACTCTTGCCAATCGCTCTTTCTTTGGGCTCAGAAGGCGATTGAGTCATGAAACCCTCTTCCGTACAACCAAATTTACTCTATATAAGATCCTCATCACCCCGGGCCTGCTGTACAGCGGAGAAGCATGGATACTATCAAAATCGGACGGGGAAGTCTTCGGCCGTTTCGAGAGAAAGATTTTGCGTGTGATTTTCGGTCCTATAAGAGCAGACGGGGATGGAGGAAAAGATTCAACCACGAGCTTTACGGGCTGTACAGTGACACGAGTCTAGTCAGGGGTCTACGGATTCAACGCCTAAGATGGCTAGGCCATGTAGAACGAATGGACACCACAGCTTCAGCCCGGAGAGTCTTTGAATCGAACCCCGAGGGACGAAGAAACAGAGGACGGCCGTACCAAAGATGGTGCACACAGATGGAAAGGGACCTCAGCCAACTGGGTGTGCGGCATTGGAAATGCTAGCAAAAAGATCGCGCTAGTTGGAGGGGCATGTTGGTTGAGGTCCAGGTTCACCCCGAAGTGTAGCGCCCGATAAGAAGAAGAAGAAGCTAGTCATCGGGCATGCTTTCATCTTCCCAAATTCTACAGATAATCTGGTGCATGCTGCCTACCAGAGTTCTGAGCTTGCGGCCTTGTTGTTATTCAGCTTTTGAATAGCAGTGCCGATTTTTCCGATGCTGGATTGTAATAGTCCTCGACTGGAGTTGTGATTTTCAGTCGCTATCACTCTCTCTTGGTCATGCTCGTTAAGCAGCTGTTGGAAATGCTGCTTAAATACATTCACTATTCCCTGCAGATCGGTGGCAAGATTACTTACGTACTTACTTAGATGGCGGTGCAGTTCGGGGTGATCCAGGGCCTGAACAAACAAGCCTCTCCAGCCGGCACGATCTTTGGCCAGTCGCTTCCAGTGCCGCACGTCCAGTTGGCTGAGGTCTCTTTCCACCTGTGCGCGCCACCTTAGATGCGGTCGTCCTCTGCTGCGTCGTGCCTCGGGGTTGGAGCCGAAGACTTTTCGGGCCGGAGCGGTGATGTCCATTCGCTCTACATGGCCCAGCCATCTTAGACGTTGGATCCGAAGACGTATAAGCAGGCCGATGTCGCTGTACAGCCCGTACAGTTCTTGGTTGAATCTCCTCCTCCACTCTCCGTTTACACAAAAGGGACCAAAGATTGCACGCTGGATTTTCGAAACGCCCAAGAACCTCGTCATCCGCTTTTGATAACATCCAAGCCTCAGCGCCATAGAGGAGGACCGTGATGATTAAGGTTTCTGAGAGAGGGCTCTACCACTGAGTTGCCTGTTGAGCCCAAACAAGCAGCGGTTGGCAAGATTTATTCTGCGTTTTATCTCAGCACTGGTGTCCTTACTGCTTGTCACTATCGAACCAAGGTAGACGAAGTCCTTGACTACTACAAAAATATAGCTGCCAAAGGTCGTGACCTTTTGACCAAGACGTCAGCATATATTTGGTCTTGTCTCAATTTACCCACTTTAGCCGCTTATGTTTCAATGCTTGCGAACGCCTCATTGACCTCTCGCTTTGTCCGTCCAATAACGTCAATGTCATCTGCGTAGGCAAGCAATTGTGTAGACTTGAAGAAGATCGTACATTCAATGCTATCTTAAATTTTTGAAATTTTTCCTTAAGCAATGGCTTTGTTAAAATGTCAGCCGTTTGATTTTCAGTTGGTATGTATTTTAATTTAAATAAATCATCTTCATACTTTTCACGTATGAAGTGATAGCGTACGTCAATGTGTTTGGTACGCTTGTGGTACTCAGGGTTTTTGATCAACCTTATTGCGCTTTGATTGTCTATATACAGTGTAGGTAGTCCACATGCTCCCTGTGGTAGTTCCTGGAGAAGTTTCTGTAACCAAAGCAAATCTTCGGCTTCGGACGCAGCGACATACTCCGCTTCAGTTGTGGATAATGCGACATACTTCTGTCTTTGTGATTGCCATGAAATAGCTCCTCCACACAGCATGACCGCTAGACCACTCGTAGACCTTCTTATTTCTACGTCTCCCGCATAGTCGGAATCGCTGTAACAGTCCAAAGCCAATTTATTAGACAAATTATAAATTATACTGTCATTAATGGATCCCTTCAAGTATTTGAATATACGCTTTACTGCGACTATATCTGCGTCGTTTGGTTTCTCTAAGTGTCGGCTCACATAACTTATGGCAAGGGAGATGTCAGGCCTTGTCGCAACTGCTAAGTACATCAGGCTGCCAGCTGCTTCTCTAAAGGGAAAGTTTCCATGGTATTGATTTCCGTTTAGTGCCTCATGTAGCTTCTCAGACGGAGTCCAAACAGGTTTGACATCCATCATGTTAAATTTGTTCAAAAGCTTCCTAATATATGCCCCTTGATGAATAAACACACCACCATTTTCTGTGCGTACTATTTCTAGCCCAAGGTAATAATCAGCTTTGCCATGTGTGACTTCGAACTCGCGCTCCAGACTCCTGAGGAAGTTGTTGACATCTTCTTCACTTGAGACTGCTAGTAACCCGTCGTCAATATATATCGCTAGTAACATCATTCGTCCTTCAAAATGGCTGCTGTACACGCAGGGATCGGATACACTCATCTTGAAGTTAAACCTTTTCAGGAAGCTATTGAACTTTTTGTTCCAGCAACGGGAAGATTGTTTCAGTCCGGCAAGGCTCCTTAGTAACTTACATACCTTGCCTGTCTGGTCGTCGTAGCCCTTATATATATTTCTTCCGAAATATCCCCATCCAGAAAGGTAGTTTTGATGTCAAACTGGTATAATTGTAGGTTATGTGTCGAAGCTAGAGCTAATATAGTCCTTATGGACGAGAATTTGACTACTGGACTAAATGTTTCAGTGTAGTCGGATCCATACTTTTGACTAAAGCCTTTTATAACTAGCCGCGCCTTATACCTCTTGACTTCACCATCTGCTGAAAGCTTAACTTTGAAAATCCATTTGTTATCGATAGCTTTCCTGTTTCGCGGTAGGTCTACCAGCTCCCAAGTTTTGTTTTTTAACAAGCTAGTGATTTCGTCATCCATAGCTGATTTCCATTCGTCAGCTAAAGGTGATTGTAAAGCTGATTCATAGCTTTTGGGTTCGATGCTTTCACAAACAAATCCAAACCCCTCGGATATCATTGCGTTTGTCTGATTTCTCGAACGTAGTCTGCATTTGATAGAACTTTCCGATGTTTCGATTGCATTTTTTTGCGTGACTTCATTTTGTAGTCGTTTCTGCTAATTGCGGTCATTTTTCTTTTCTGAATACTCAGGTAAATCGTTCTGAACATCGATGTTACAATCTCCTATCGAGGATGTTCTATCATTGTCTTCATCTTCGCTACCCAAATGAACATCCAAAACTCTTGAATGAGAGCCACCACCACTACTATCCATGATCACTCCATTTTCAGTTGTAACTTCAAATCTCAATTTTGCCGTTACCATCTACAAAACTCGATGACCCTTCGTGTTTGCAGCGTACCCAACCCAGATTCCTTTTCTCGATTCTTCATCCCATTTCCTCCTTTTTTCATCTGGCACATGTACATACACCGCACAACCAAAAACTTTAAACTCGATTTCATTAGATTTTCTGTTAAACCAGAGTTCATACGGTGTCTTCTCAGAAAACTGGCATGGACCACTCCTATTCAGCACATACACAGCTGTGTTAACAGCTTCGGCCCAAAGTTTTTTGCTTAGATTTCTCGCACAAATCATTGATCGAGCTGCTTCAACTATTGTTCGTATGTCACGTTCGGCTCGACCATTTTGCTGTGGGGTGTATGGTGCTGACCTTTGATGTCGTGTGCCGCGTGTTTGTAGCAGTCCTTCCAGGTCACTGTTGATAAATTCTGAGCCGTTGTCTGTTCGAATTATCTTTACAAAATAGCCCATTTCATTTTCAATTTTTTTAAGGTAACCCTCTAACAGTGCAGTTACTTCAGTTTTTTGCTTTAAGAAAAACACAAAACAAAAATTAGAAAAATCATACTCAATAGTAAAAAATACCTGGATCCTCCGTACGAACTTTCCGACATGGGGCCACAAAGATCACAGTGCACGGGTTCACCCGGTTTTGATGCTCTACTTGCACTTCTTTTAAATGGTAGCCGATGACTTTTTCCTAATGCGCAGGGCTCACAGAAGAACGAGGAATTATCTGGAATAGCGATGTTATTCGATGTTAAAAACCTTTTTACGTGCTTGACGTTTTGATGACAGAGACGCTCATGCCACATTCGCATATCACTTGGAGATTTGCATTGTAAATCTTTTGTAGCAGCATTTACAAACGAATTTCTTTCAACAACCTTAAAGAGCAGCTTAAACATTTTGTTTTCTCGTTTTCCCACAGCAAAAACAACACCTGACTGCACAACTCACATCGATTCCGATTTGTCTTCATTTCGAGACCCTTGTCCAATGCGCTGCTTGCAGAAAACAAATTTAATTTTATGTCTGGAACAAATAAAACGTTAGAAATGTGCTTTTCATTCCATTTAAAGTTGTTAAATGCCAAAATATTAATGTCACCGCAGCCATATGCCAAAAAAACCTCGCCATTGTCAACTCGAATTTTTATTGGAGTGTCAAACTTTCGGAAAGAGACAAACCAACTCTTACGCGCAGTCATATGATCGCTGGCACCGGAATCAAGAAACCAGCTATCTCTTTCTGAAATGTTATCGTATGATATTTGACTTATTTAAAAAAACCGGGGAAAATCTAGATGATAAACCGGGCAAAATAAAAGGCTTCCTTTGGTTAAATTTAATCTGCGTTTATTTAGAATCGATGTTTGCTAGGCGCGTCCTATTCTTTCTACTGACGAAGCACAACTAAACTCTTGAGAGTAATAAACGCCAAGTTACAATACATTGTGTGTGTGTATATGCAAATAAATCGGAACCCATACATGTGCGTCAAAGACTTCGAGGTGAATAAGAAAATACATATTTATTAATTTTCAACATCCTCCGCCGGGCCAATTTCCAAAGGATAAAGTAAATGTACTGGTCTTCTAAATACCTTCCCATCGCCACATCTGATCTCACACGACCTCACTCGTCCATCTCTTCCAGGGAACGCCTTCTCTATGATAGCCAATTTCCAGTGCACCCGAGGTTTAGCATGATCGAAAAGTAAGATGACGTCGCCCTCTCTTAAAGGAGTGGAACACTTCGGAATATTTGTATGAAATAGCCGCAACGTCTGCAAGTACTCAACTCGCCATCGTCGCCATAACTTATTAGCATATTTAAAACGATGCTTCCAAAGTTCTTGAATGTCACTATTCGTGGATATATTCCCTTCTTTACCTCCAATAGTAGGGATCGATAAAAATGTTGACGGTGAAAGCGGAGCTAAATCCAATGGATCGCTTGAAACATACGTGACAGGCCTGTCATTGACTATCGCTTCAGCTTCGGTAAGCAAAGTTCTTAGTTGCTCGAAACTTAGCTTTGCGCTTCCAATAACTGCCTTAAGGGTGGTTTTTATTGTCCGAATTAACCTCTCCCAAAAACCGCCTCACCATGGTGCTCTTTCAACTATAAACTGCCATCTTATTCGCTTTTGGCAGAGGAAATCTCGTAATGCACCATCGTTTGTAGAGTCCGGGACGTCATTCAGCTCTTGGGCAGCACGACGAAAAGTTTTGGCATTGTCCGAAATTATTAGCGAAGGCACACCTCGTCGGGCAATGAAGTGTCGTAGGGCCATCAAACAACCTTCCGTCGTCATATTGGGCACCAGCTCCAGGTGGACCGCTCGAATAGCTGCACAAATGATAATCATTACATAAGACTTGTGCATTACTTCATCAACATCAGTAGTATAGAACATCGGGCCGGCGAAATCAACGCCGACATTGTCAAACGGCCTCGTAAGTGTAAGAGTGTAAGAGTTTCTTGACGAATTGACGTCCCCTTAGAACCCAAAATTTCTCTCTCAATTTCACCAAGATTATACTCGCACCGCCGTGTAACGTTCTCACGTGGCAGTCTTCAATGAGTAGTTTCGTGATTAGTGAGTCAGCCGGCAGTATTTTAGGGTGCCTTACATCAAACGTATCGTCCAGAAGTTATTGTCGACCTCCCAACCTTAAATATCCCTCAGCATCCAAAAATGGGCATAATTCATAAATAGGAGATTTCCCAGGAATAGGTTGGCCCTTCTGTAAAAGTCGGATTTCATTAGCAAAGGCATCATATTGTACGTCCCTGACCCAATAGTTTTCAGCTAAGTCAAGTTCTTCTGCTGTTAATTGCACACTCGCTTTGGTCCTCTTCTGGCAAACCCTCAGGAATCGTTGTATCCAAGCTGTTGTTCTTAATAATCTGGTCCATGTGCTGAAGTTTTCGCAGTCCAGGACAGGATCGTTTATTTTATGGACGACTTGCTCCACTTCTGACAATAACACTGTTGGCGAAGAAATATCATTACCGTCGGTATGACTGTATTGATTTTGATCGTCGTGTTCCTTTAACCACTCAGGTCCTCGAAGCCATATGGAAGATTCCGCAAGTCTCGTCAGGCTTCTGATCTCGACTACACGACTTTGCACGTATGGCTTCCAGCGATTTGTTTCTCCATAAATCCAGTTGAGGGCAATTTTTGAGTCGGACCACAGAAAACACCTGTGAATTGAAACCTTAAGAGTTTTCTTCAGATAAGCCGAAAGTCTTGCCGCTATTAAATTAGCTGTAAGCTCTAGCTTTGGCAACGTCAATTCCCCCTCCTTGCTTTCCTTCAACGGCGCCACTCTACTTTTAGCACATAGGAAAGAAACATTGATTTCACCTTGGTAGCTTACACTCTTGACATAAGCTACAGCTCCGTAGGCCTTTAAACTAGCATCAGCAAAGACATGGATAGTAATGATGTTCGTTCTTAACATTGGCAACACCGTCCTTGGAATCGTCATGTTTGCTAGCTGAAGAACACCTGTGGTTACCTCGTGCCACTCAGACTGAAGATCGCTCGGAATAGGCTCATCCCACCCCAATTTTCTTTTCCATATGGCTTGGAAAAATATCTTAAGCCGGATGACGGTCGGTGAAACAATTCCCAAGGGGTCATAAATTCGTGCAATGGCCTGAAGCACGGTCCTCTTGCTACCCCTACCTGCATCCAGACGTATACCTTGTAACGACCGCAAAGATACCTGCAACTCATTCGTATAAACATGCCATATGAGACCTAAGACGCCTTGACTACTTCGCATCTCTTGATCGCCAAATAGTGTCCGCAACTTCGAGCTGTTTGAATGCCATTTTCGTAACGACATGGAAGCGGCTTTCATTATTTCCATGGAATCTCTATAAATATTTTGCCCTTCTACTTCTGTATTGAAGCTGAGAACCAAGTCATCCATGTAAAATGATTTCATTAACGATTTACACGTACCTGGGTACTTTTCTTCATTCTTCCGCAAGTGGTGTTGTTTGGTAGCTGAGAGAAGAAAGGGGCTGCAATTGACCCCAAACGTAACGCGCGTCATCCTGTAGTCCTGGTAATGACGATCTTTAATTGACGAAAGCCAAACGAAACGATGAGAATCTCTATCCTCTTCAGCCAATAGACAGATTGCAGGAATGCCTTCTCGATATCAGCCACTAGTGCAAAAGGTCCCATTCTGAAATTTAGCAGAATCTCTTGAACATCCGCAAGCAAGTTAGTACCAGTTACCAGGCAACTATTAAGAGACGGATGATCTTCTGTATGGAACGATGCGTCAAATACAATGCGTAAGCGGGTGGTTTCGCTTTCTGCCTTGTAAATAGGGTGATGTGGCAGATAAAATGTTCTTTTTGATGTCCGATCGTTGACTGATTCTGCGATACCTTCCTTCAGCAGGGTTTGAATTGCTGTATTATATTCTGCAAGTTTGGTCGGATCTCTCGAAAGTCGGCGCACCAAGGAATCAACGCGTGCAATGGCCTGTTTTCTGTCCCCACAGAAGCTCGAACTATCATCTTTCCAAGGTAGCGATGCTTGATATCTGCTTCCCACTTGCCGAATGCACTGTCGCGTAAGTTTTTCTGTCAAGGATCCTTTTTCTTGCTTCTCGCCTTGTATTCCTATCGATTCTAGAGCCCACATCGTTGCTAAACGCTCTTCGCATGGCTCTCCTCCCCAAGGTATCTTTGAAACAAAAAAATGCAGCTCCACTTTCAGCTACACAATAGTTCGTATGTTCATGAAGCCCCTGTACCGTCCAACCAAAAAGCGTTTCCACTGCTCTTAATCGTTTCGTTATCTTTCGCTGATTACCGCTGACAACTTCCCAATAATAGTCAGCCCCAATCAGTAAACTCAGTCCGGGCTCGATTTTGATATTTTCAGCCACTACTTTGTCCGCTAATCTGAAATTTGAAAGTGGTAAACATCTTTCGTTTGGGGCATCAAGCCGATCTATACATATCTGCGGAACCACCAAAGCCTCAATCTCTATTGCTCGCTGATCGAACTGGCTCTTTAAACAAATTTTGAACCAAAGGGCAGGACTGCCATTCTAACTTCACCGACTTTAGTTAAATTTAATTTTTTCACAACGTTTTCACATATGAAAGTGTTTTGGCTTCCACCGTCGATAACGATTCGGAGCAGGAGACTATCCTTTTGTCTCATTCCCTTCCCAATACAACGAGCAGTTTTTAAAAACACATTCGTATATTCACCGCGAGAATTACACATGAGATTCGATGACACACCTGCATGTTTGTCTCTGTCTTGTTCCCTGTCACCTTCGGGTTGCATTACAGCAAGAGGATAAACCTTATGTACTTTCGGATCGCACATTGTTGTCATGTGGTTTCCCTTGCACTTACAACACTTAATCCACTTGACACTTCTACACTTCCTTGAGACATGTCCCTTTCTGGCGCATTTGAAGCATCTCCCGTTTTTCGATAAAAGGTCCCTTTTTTGCACGATGGTTAGATTGGCATCACATTCCTTTGTGTGATGAGATGTGGAGTGGCAAAACACACATTCCTCGTTCTCCTTCAAGGCGACCAAGCTCACAGCTGTGGAAGCAGTGCTAACCTTATGGTGATTTTGTGGGAGCGAGACGGTTAATTTGCTTCTTTCCATTGCTTCGATCTCATATTTTAGGAATTCCATCAAGTTGTGTACATGTCCTATAGCTGATATCGTGCTGGAGTGTGACTGGGTAGTGTTCGGTTCATCTTCGTTTTCATCCTTTATGCTTTGGTGGCTTCTTTCTCGTTCCTTCAATCGGTGGTAGTTTATTCGAAGCTCTGCGGGCAGGCATCGAAAGAGGATAGACTTAAGCATAACGTCATATTGATTTGAGGCAACATTTAGAGCTGTCAATGATCGTCTGCATGTGGTGGTGGCATTGTACAAATTTCGGAGACTGTTAACGTCGGTGGCTGAGTGTACTGGTCGGAGGGAGACAAGCTGTTGGATGTGACTGTCGATTAACCGTTCTACGTCTCCGTATTGTTCTTGTAACAATGAAATAGCGGCATCGTAACAATTTTCGGAAGCCGTGAATCCTGTTATGACCTTTCTAGCGGCACCTAACAGACATGACTCAAGATAACCAAATTTTTCAGTTCCGGATAGGGACACATTTTCATGCACTGATAAACGGAATTGCTCCCAGAAGGGCAGCCAGTCTTTCACATTGCCATCAAATTTCTTAAGCGTGAGCTTTGGTAGACTTACATGACATTGCTGAGGACGTGGAGGTTTTTCGGTCTCAATGTTGGTTGGTGTGAGGCGAAACTTTTCAGTTAATTTCTTCAGTCTAGCCTCTAAACGAGAAAGCGCGGCAATTGCTGTATCTTCGTATTCTGCTTCGTATTCTCTTGATCGAAGTCGGCCTTGATGAGATCATTTTCAATGATTCTTGTATTAACCGTAGTGAGACTATCTTTCATGGCGCGCAGTCTCTGTATGTACGTGCGTAATTCCCCTTCGACCGCGTCGAGGTTTTCTTCACGAAATAGCTGCGACTCTGACGAACTTAAGTAGTCCGAAACGGCTTTCACAATCTGTGTGAGTTGGCCTCGGTAGGCCGCACGTGTGGCGAATTCCATTTCTTAATCGATTTCCTTAATTTTCAACTCAAATTTTCGCGACAAATACGACTAGCCTTCCCGGTTTCGGCACCAGATTTAAAAAAAACCGGGGAAAATCTAGATGACAAACCGGGCAAAATAAAAGGCTTCCTTTGGTTGAATTTAATCTGCGTTTATTTAGAATCGATGTTTGCTAAGCGCGTCCCATTCTTTCTACTGACGAAGCACAACTAAACTCTTGAGAGTAATAAACGCCAAGTTACAATACATTGTGTGTGTGTATATGCAAATATATCGGAACCCATACATGTGCGTCAAAGACTTCGAGGTGAATAAGAAAATACATATTTATTAATTTTCAACAACTTATAAAAGCTTCACCGGTTTTTCCGTAATTATTGGAATTCGTTTTCTTTTTCTGTCTTTTGGGGCATTCCGATTTCCAATGTCCTGCTTTTTTGCTTAAAAAACACTTTCCTGGTTTCTTGGTTTTGCTGCCCCCATTCCATGATGATTTGTTTTTTGGTGCAATTTTACCCTGCTTCGCAAATAGTGCCTCACAATGTCCTCGATCCTGGGTATTTAATCTTGTCTCTTCCATTAAAAGTCGCCGTCAGATTTTTTAAAGTTTGATCACTCACTGATGTGGACTCCCATGCGCTGGAAAAGTGATTAGGTATATGTAGGGGCAAGGTCATCAATATCTTCGTAATAATCATGGAATCAGATACTTCTTCGCCTAAGTCTTTGAGTTGCTGGACAATGCTTAAAAGTTTCGATATATGAATGGAAATACTTTCTTCCTCATTTCTATTGAAGCTATAGAATTTTTGTTGAAGCAAATGTATTGTTGTTCTAGATTTTTGTTCATACACGTTTTCTAGCTTCGTCCACATATCAAAAGCATTATTGCAGCTCATTATGTGTTATAAAGGCTCTTGTCCTAGCGAGGTAACAATGTATTTTTGTGCCCTATTGTCAGATTTAACCCATCGTTTTAATAATTCGTTTTCTGTTGCTGCAGTTCCCGCTTTAACTTCCGGCTTCTTTGATGTACCATCCACAATTTCCCAAAGATCATTTGCCTTTAAAATTACCTTAGTCTGAAATTTCCAAAATAGCCACTGGTCATTGCTTTGCAGTTTTTCTATCCTTTGTAAATCCGCCTCCATTTCGTGCCTATTTGGTGACTCAGTTCACTCGTTAAAAACCGCGTTTTGATGTGCTCCAAAAATTGAATACTTGAAAGTATATCTACAATTTTTCACAAAGAAACGCTTTAACCTTTTTAATTTTTTAAATTTTTAATGACTTTGACCGATTTATAAATTTGAATACCACGTGTCTGGGCCCATAACCTGTTGGGACTTCAAGAAAAAAGTTCTCTTCTACACGAGAGTCAGACCACGACTGACACACTTTATTATGTCAAAAAGAGGTGCATATGTTGACAAATGACACTTTTCAAATTATATGCTTCATAGTTTTGCCAGTACCCCGCCGAGGAGGAACGTCGCGAAATAAACATTCGATGGCGTTGGTGTTATCGGGATCCGAACTCGCTCATCGTGCGCCAGAGTCGAACACACTAACCATTGCGCCACAGCGCCCAGTGGTTGAAGGAAATGCTTGGGGTTAATTGCGAGAATAGTAGATCGGTTAGATCGGTTTTTGCTAAAATATCGCAGTCTGTCCGAACGATTTAATTTTTCAATATAAAGCGAAAACATTAATCGATAATGTCAATCCGAAATTTAAAGATAAATTCGATGCAAAACAGAGGGGGCAAATAATTATGAAGCGGTAGCTAATCGAGCAGTAGATCAATGCAAGATATTCTTAAGGAACGGCGATTAGATTTGGTATAAATTAAAAACAGGTATAAGTTATAAGTGGGTTCCTGGAATTGTTATCAAAAGGCTCGGAAACGTCATGTATTTAATTAATTTGGATGGCCTTAATAGAACAGCACACATAAACCAATTAAGAAAAAATAATTGTAAGCAACTACAATTTTCACCATGTACTGTAAAACCAAATAAAAAAGTAACCTTTAATTTAAATGCACCTAAGAAAAGGAAAAGATCGAACAGTGATGATAGGGATTATTAAGGGATTAAGGGATATGAGAAACGAAAAAGTAAAAGAAGGGAAAAAACCTCTTTGAAATGTTGTTATAAATTACTTACTTACTTACTTACTTATCAGGCCTGCGATCCATGGAGGATCTGAGCCTGAGCTATAGCTGCCTTCCATCCTTGACGGTTCCGGGCACGCTGCTTCCAGTTGTCAAGACCAAGATGTCTTAAATCCGCGATTACTTGGTCTTTATACCGGAGGTTCGGTCTTCCTCTTCTTCTCGAACCAGGAGGCTCGGAGTCGAAGACCCTCTTAGCTGGAGCGTTGATGTCCATGCGCTCGATGTGGCCGAGCCAGTGTAGTCGACGGATCCTTGCCTTCCGGACTACATCCACATCTTGGTACAGCTCGTAGAGTTCGCGGTTGTGTCTTCTTCTCCATTCACCTTCCTCACAGACAGGACCAAATATCCGGCGCAGAATTTTTCTTTCGAAAGAACCCAAAATCAGCTCCGCTGTCCTGCTTATCGTCCAGCTTTCGGCTCCGTACAGCAAGACTGGCAGAATGAGCGTTTTGTAAAGCATGACTTTGGTCTTTCGAGTGAGGAGTTTTGACCCCAGTTGTTTGGACAAGCCGAAGTAGCAGCGGTTGCCAAGGGCGATTCTACGCCGGATCTCCACTGTGGTGTCATTTGTGGAATTTACGTTTGCCCCGAGGTAGACAAACTCCTTAACTACCTCGAAATTGTAGCTGTCAATTGTTATGTTTTGTCCCAGGTGGTGAGCGACGGATTGGTTTTTGCTTGACAGCATGTATTTCGTTTTGTCCTCATTGATCTTAAGACCAATTCGTTTCGCCTGTTCTTCAATCGCCGTGAATGCTTCCACAATGCCACGGCGAGAACACGCGATGATGTCGATATCATCCGCGTATCCTAGCAGCTGGATGGACTTGTAAAAGATAGTGCCTTCCCTGTTGACGCCTGCCCGTCGCACTATCTGCTCCAGCACCAGGTTGAAGAAGTCACATGACAGCGCATCTCCTTGCCGAAATCCGGTGCATGTTTCGAATGGTTCCGAGGTCCTAGAACCGAGTTGCACGGTGTATCGCGTGTTTTTAGCGTGGCGCGACACAACTGGATCAGTTTTACCGGGATCCCGAATTCGGCCATTGCCCCAAACAGTGCTTCACGATGAATGCTGTCGTATGCGGCTTTGAAATCGATGAAAAGATGGTGTGTATCGATTTGAAACTCGTTGGTCTTTTCCAGGATTTGTCGAAGTGTGAAAATTTGGTCTATAGTTGATTTGCCGGGCCGGAAGCCGCACTGGTAGCTGCCGATTAGTGCGGTGCAAAATGGTTTTAGACGTTCACACAATACGCTGGACAGGATCTTGTATGCGACATTGAGCAGGGATATACCTCTATAGTTCTTGCAAGAGGTAGGATCGCCTTTTTTGTGGATGGGGCATATAGAGCTGGTATTCCAGTCGTCGGGCATGCTCTCATCTTCCCAAATTCTGCAGATGATCTGGTGCATGCTCCCTACCAGAACATCGCCGCCAGCCTTGAAGAGCTCTGATGGCAAGCCATCTGAGCCTGCGGCCTTGTTGTTCTTCAGCTTCTGAATAGCTGTGCCGACTTCTTCTATGCTGGGTGGGAGGACTACTTCAGCGGCTGGAGTTGGGATTTCCTCGGTCCCTACCACTCTCTCTTGGTCATGCTCGTTAAGCAGCTGCTGGAAGTGCTGCTTAAATACATCCACTATTCCCTGCGGGTCGGTGACAAGATTACCCTCCCAGTTTCGAAGAGCCAGGGTGCCCTTTTTGAAGCCTCCTGCAAGGCCTTTGGCTTTCTTGTAAAAGGCTCGTATTTTATGTTTATCCCTAGACTCCTCGATATCCTTGAGCTGGGAGGCTGCGAAGATTCTTTTCTTTTGTCGCAGTAGTTTCTTCTCCTCCCTTCTTCTGGCTCGGTACTCTTCTCGCGCTGCCCTGGTTTTCCTCTGAAGCGCCTTTTGGTACGCCTCGTCGGTTGCTGCCTGTTTCTGCTCACACTCGCCATCATACCACGGGTTTCTTGTCGGCGGTGGTAGGTATCCTAAGGTGGTTTCGGCTACTTCCTGAATGGCTGAGCGGCAATGCAGCCACATATTATTGGCATTTGTGTTCGACGTAGGCATACCGTAGAGTCTTTCGCTCAGCTGCTCCCTCTAGACTCTGGCAACCTCCGGTGTGCTCAGGCGCCCAATGTCGAACCTCCTCCTGATGGGCTGGTGCAGCTTTCTGACATTGGACAGTCGAGCTCTGAATCTTGCTGCTACGAGGAAGTGGTCAGAGTCGACGTTTGTCCCTCTGAATGTTCGCACATCCAGGATGTTTGACGCGTGCCTTGCGTCAACGAGCACATGGTCGATTTGGTTGGCGGTTCGACCGTCCGGAGATCGCCAGGTTGCTGTGTGGATTCGCTTGCGAGGGAATCTTGTGCTACTTATCACCGCATTACGAGCTGTCGCAAAGTCAGCGAGTCGGAAGCCGTTATCTGTTGTTGTATCGTGGAGGCTGTGCTTTCCGATCACTCCGCCAAGGGTGTTTTCCTTTCCGATTTCGGCGTTGAAGTCCCCGAGCACGATTTTTACATCGTACTCCGGACAAGCTCCGTAGGCGTTGTCCAGGAGGTCATAGAAGTCCTCCTTGATAGGGTCTTCAGCCTCTTCGGTAGGGGCGTGTGCACATATAAGGCTGATGTTATAAAATCTGCCTCTGATGCGGATCACAGCCAGACGATCACTTACAGGTTTAAAGTCGATGACCTTCGACCTTAACCGCTTTCCCACGACAAATCCGCATCCCAGTAAGTGCAATCTTTTGTGACAGCTGTAATATCCGCCTTGTACTGCGTGAGGATTCCTTCTAGTTTATGAGCAGCTCCGGGAGTGTACAGGGTTCTGACATTCCAGGAGCATACTCGCAAATCGTGTTCCTTTTTCGAGCGTTGTCGTCGTCGAGTATCCGTCCGTGTATCCGAGGCATCTTGCTCATTCATAACTTTTAGGTTTTTTACGTTGGCGGATTGTTAGCCCGCCGCACAACCGCCATTCTGGTCGGGATTTTTTTCGCTGCATACGTTTGTTCACCTCCCAACGGTTGTTGAAGAGGCTATCCAGAGGGCGCCGCGAGGAGGCCGTATGTCAACTTGACCCGGGCATTTAAACAGGGATCGTTGCTGGCATCTCGCCAGGTTGAGAGCAATCAACAACTTTACCCTGTATGTCCGAGCCCATGCCCTCTGTTGTTATAAATTAACTACCGAAATTACATTGTAAGAAATTTGAGTATCGGAATAAATTATATATGGATTAATTATGACCTAACAAACAATATATTTTACTAAACATTTAACTAGACTTTTAGATAGCTTAACAACTTATCCAAAGTGAAGTGATATGTATGAATAAGTATGGACAACATACTTGCAGTACACACTGTTTTTATTAAGTTAGCATAGGTTAGTACGTAAGAAAATGGGAAATAAAACTTAGTTAGCAACAAGCCGTGATAGACTTCATCACAAGAGCGACAAACGGAGAAACGACGGACAAAACGGCAATAGTCATGGGAGCTGCTGGAACCGGCAAGTCGTTAGTCATCAACGAAGTAGTTAAAAGTTTCGGCTTGGAGCACGTCCAGCTAATGGCTCCATCCGGCGTGGCTGCAAACAATATCGGTGGCCAAACTCTGCATTCCGGACTGCACATTGCCACATCAGCCAGAGTTACGCCCCTAACTGGAAAGACCCAAAGAGAGTTTTATTCAGCATTTCAGTAATATCAAGGTGATATTGATAGACGAATTCAGCATGATTGGGTTGCGTAATGCTGGGCAAAATAGATGGCCGGCTTAACGAAGCTAACCCTGAGAAGCAGCACGAATGTTGTGGAGGATTTGTTGTTTTATTCTTTAGCGACTTCAATCAGCTACAGCCAGTTTTGGACAAGCCTCTGTATGGCGTACCTAAAGTGTCGGATGAGTTTTCCCTGCGAGGCAAAGCGGCTTATTTGCAGATACGGAAGACGTTTATTCTCAAGCAGATCATGCGACAGACTGGCGATGAACAGAAACAATTTTGAGAAGCACTTCATACACTAGCCCTAAGCGAGAACAACGTCTCGCACTATGAATTCTGGTCACAACGCTTTGTCGACAATTATCCAGGATCGACCCGAGATTTCAAGGACGCGACACGATTGATGGCGACCAACAAAAACATCAAAGCTTATAACAAGAACGCCTTACGATCGCTTGGATGCCCAGTGACTCGAATAAATGCCTCAAACAATAATGCAACAGCCGCTCAAGCATCAGATGACGAAGCTTAAGGACTGAGCGCAGAACTGTTACTCTGCGTTGGCGCTAAAGTGATGTTACTCCAGAACCTGTGGACCTCTTGTGGACTGTGCAATAGCTCGATGGGCACAGTTATTGACATTATTTACGGTCCGACTGAAAACAGAGTCGAGAGCCCCATACTCCAACTCCATGGTCAAGTTTGAAACGTACACGGGACCGACTTTCGCTTCAGGCACTATTCCTATAACGCAGGTCGTAAAGTCATTCAAAAAAGGAGCAGTCTATGTCACGAGGAAGTAATTTTCGTTATCGCTGTCTCACGGCATTAGTATTCACAGGTCGCAAGAAATTACATTGGACAAAGCAGTTGTGGACTTGGGGATAAGTGAATTTAGTACCGACTTGGCCTACGTTGCGTGTTCGAGGATCAAGAAAATTGACGGAATCCTCTTCGATCCAAGTTTTCCATCTGAAAGGTTGTTGGGAATCAACTCCAAACCAGCGTTCTTATTAAAGCGGGCTGAACTCGAAAGACTCAATAGTTTGCAATAGATGTGTGTGAAAAAAAAGCAATTCAAATAAAACGATTTTCTACAAATATAACGGTGACATTTTATTTCATCAAAATCGCAGCAATAATCTATGAGACACCATTTTAGTTCGTGAAGTTAGAGGTTCGCTTTGTTTTGGGGAATTTATTCCCGCCTAGTATGTATTACTTGTGAGATGGATAAGTCAATCCTGTATACTGTAGAAACTGTAGAAGCAATCATATAGACATACAGGTCCACCTGTCTGGAGAAGTTCTCCAAAAGAATATTAGTGATTCGTGGTACGTGCCAAGTGAAGGAAAACCTGCAAAAGAATAAGCATATGAGGTTTTTAGAAATGTTAAGCTTAACATAACAAGTTTGTATAGGTTTGACAAGGGATTGAGGGAAGGTGTTGTATTATAAATGTAATACATGGCAACCCTATACCACGCCTTCGCCCCACATTCATACATATTTCCTAGTATGTATACGACTGAGTTCACATTTTTATCTCTGTCTGTCAAATTATCATTCGCCTGAATTATGTACCTACATGCTACGCGATTCTGAAATGACAGGCAGCAACTTTTCAGTGAACTATAGACGGCCAGTCGGCTATAGCCAACCAGGCGGTTCCCAGCTAATTAGGCGACTATAGGTGATCAATGTGGACCAACCGAATTCGACCACCGACAACAATCGGATATCACAAAAAGGAGAACAAAACAACCCACCACTCGCCGCACCAATGAACTTCGGCCATTAATTCCGTCAACACATTTACAAAGGGGAGGAGCTACGACCGCTCTCTCGTAACTTTCCCCTACACACCTACTGTCATAACTACTACACTCGCATATAACAGTTTGCTATTCAAACAAGTGAATGCATCAAGCGAATGCTGGTTCTTTCCAAGAGACAGCAGAGAGTCCGAATATAGAGGAGAGCGTATATTTGCAGGGATAATGTTTAGCAGTGACCAAAGGGAACGGTCACTGCAGGTTATTGGGTAGAATGGTTTATTTGAAGAGAGAAAAATGGTTAGATGACATATTAATATAAAAAGAGAGAATTCGTAGCACAGTTTGCTACTCAAACAAGTGAGTGCATCAAGCGAACGCTGGTTCCTTACAAGAGACAGCAGAGGGTCCGAATATAGAGGAGAGCGTATATTTGCTGGGATAATGATTAGCAGTGACCAAAGGGAACGGTCACTGCAGGGTATTAGGTTGAATGATTTATTTGAAGAGAGAAAAATGGGAAAATGACATATTAAAATAAAAAGAGAGAATTCGTAGCGCAGTTTGCTACTCAAACAAGTGAGTGCATCAAGCGATTGCTGGTTCTTTACAAGAGACAGCAGAGGGTCCGAATATAGAGGAGAGCGTATATTTGCAGGGATAAGGATTAGCAGTGACTAATGGGAACGGGAAAATGACATATTAATATAAGAAGAGAGAATTCGTAGCACAGTTTGCTACCCAAGCAAGTGAGTGCATCAAGCGATTGCTGGTTCCTTACAAGAGGCAGCAGAGGGTCCGAATATAGAGGAGAGCGTATATTTGCTGGGATAATGATTAGCAGTGACCAAAGGGAACGGTCACTGCAGGGTATTAGGTTGAATGATTTATTTGAAGAGAGAAAAATGGGAAAATGACATATTAAAATAAAAAGAGAGAATTCGTAGCGCAGTTTGCTACTCAAACAAGTGAGTGCATCAAGCGATTGCTGGTTCTTTACAAGAGACAGCAGAGGGTCCGAATATAGAGGAGAGCGTATATTTGCAGGGATAAGGATTAGCAGTGACTAATGGGAACGGGAAAATGACATATTAATATAAGAAGAGAGAATTCGTAGCACAGTTTGCTACTCAAACAAGTGAGTACATCAAGCGATTGTTGGTTCTTTACAAGAGACAGCAGGGTGTCCGAATATAGGGGAGAGCGTATATTTGCAGGGATAATTAATAGCAATGACGAATGGGAACGGTCACTGCAGGGTATTGGGTTGAATGATTTCTTTGAAGAGAGAAAAATGGGAAAATGACATATTAATAGAAAAAGAGAGAATTCGTAGCGCAGTTTGCTACTCAAACAAGTGAGTGCATCAAGCGAACGCTGGTCTTTACAAGATACAGCAGAGTGTCCGAATATAGAGGAGAGCGTTTATTTGCAGGGATAATTATTCGCAGTGACTAATGGGAACGGGAAAATGACATATTAATATAAGAAGAGAGAATTCGTAGCACAGTTTGCTACTCAAACAAGTGAGTGCATCAAGCGATTGCTGGTTCTTTACAAGAGACAGCAGGGAGTCCGAATATAGGGGAGAGCGTATAATTGCAGGGATAGCTAATAGCAGTGACGAATGGGAACGGTCACTGCAGGGTATTGGGTTGAATGATTTATTTGAAGAGAGAAAAATGGGAAAATGACATATTAATTTAAAAAGAGAGAATTCGTAGCACAGTTTTCTACTCAAACAAGTGAGTGCATCAAGCGATTGCTGGTTCCTTACAAGAGACAGCAGAGAGTCCGAATATAGGGGAGAGCGTATATTTGCTGGGATAATGATAAGCAGTGACTAAAGGGAACGGGAAAAAGACATATTAATATAAGAAGAGAGAATTCGTAGCACAGTTTGCTACTCAAACAAGTGAGTGCATCAAGCGATTGCTGGTTCTTTACAAGAGACAGCAGGGAGTCCGAATATAGGGGAGAGCGTATAATTGCTGGGATAGCTAATAGCAGTGACGAATGGGAACGGTCACTGCAGGGTATTGGGTTGAATGATTTATTTGAAGAGAGAAAAATGGGAAAATGACATATTAATATAAAAAGAGAGAATTCGTAGCACAGTTTTCTACTCAAACAAGTGAGTGCATCAAGCGATTGCTGGTTCCTTACAAGAGACAGCAGAGAGTCCGAATATAGGGGAGAGCGTATATTTGCTGGGATAATGATAAGCAGTGACTAAAGGGAACGGGAAAAAGACATATTAATATAAGAAGAGAGAATTCGTAGCACAGTTTGCTACTCAAACAAGTGAGTGCATCAAGCGATTGTTGGTTCTTTACAAGAGACAGCAGAGGGTCCGAATATAGAGGAGAGCGTATATTTGCAGGGATAAGGATAAGCAGTGACTAATGGGAACGGGAAAATGACATATTAATATAAGAAGAGAGAATTCGTAGCACAGTTTGCTACTCAAACAAGTGAGTACATCAAGCGATTGTTGGTTCTTTACAAGAGACAGCAGGGTGTCCGAATATAGGGGAGAGCGTATATTTGCAGGGATAATGATTAGCAGTAACCAAAGGGAACGGTCACTGCAGGTTATTGGGTAGAATGGTTTATTTGAAGAGAGAAAAATGGTTAGATGACATATTAATAGAAAAAGAGAGAATTCGTAGCACAGTTTGCTACTCAAACAAGTGAGTGCATCAAGCGAACGCTGGTTCTTTACAAGAGACAGCAGAAGGTCCGAATATAGAGGAGAGCGTATATTTGCAGGGATTATGATTAGCAGTGACTAATGGGAACGGGAAAATGACATATTAATATAAGAAGAGAGAATTCGTAGCACAGTTTGCTACTCAAACAAGTGAGTGCATCAAGCGAACGCTGGTTCTTTACAAGAGACAGCAGAGGGTCCGAATATAGAGGAGAGCGTATATTTGCAGGGATAATGATTAGCAGTAACCAAAGGGAACGGTCACTGCAGGTTATTGGGTAGAATGGTTTATTTGAAGAGAGAAAAATGGTTAGATGACATATTAATATAAAAAGAGAGAATTCGTAGCGCAGTTTGCTACTCAAACAAGTGAGTGCATCAAGCGAACGCTGGTCTTTACAAGATACAGCAGAGTGTCCGAATATAGAGGAGAGCGTTTATTTGCAGGGATAATTATTCGCAGTGACTAATGGGAACGGGAAAATGACATATTAATATAAGAAGAGAGAATTCGTAGCACAGTTTGCTACTCAAACAAGTGAGTGCATCAAGCGATTGCTGGTTCTTTACAAGAGACAGCAGGGAGTCCGAATATAGGGGAGAGCGTATAATTGCAGGGATAGCTAATAGCAGTGACGAATGGGAACGGTCACTGCAGGGTATTGGGTTGAATGATTTATTTGAAGAGAGAAAAATGGGAAAATGACATATTAATAGAAAAAGAGAGAATTCGTAGCGCAGTTTTCTACTCAAACAAGTGAGTGCATCAAGCGATTGCTGGTTCCTTACAAGAGACAGCAGAGAGTCCGAATATAGAGGAGAGCGTATATTTGCAGGGATAATGATTAGCAGTAACCAAAGGGAACGGTCACTGCAGGTTATTGGTTAGAATGGTTTATTTGAAGAGAGAAAAATGGTTAGATGACATATTAATATAAAAAGAGAGAATTCGTAGCACAGTTTGCTACTCAAACAAGTGAGTGCATCAAGCGAACGCTGGTTCCTTACAAGAGACAGCAGAGGGTCCGAATATGGAGGAGAGCGTATATTTGCTGGGATAATGATTAGCAGTGACTAATGGGAACGGGAAAATGACATATTAATATAAGAAGAGAGAATTCGTAGCACAGTTTGCTACTCAAGCAAGTGAGTGCATCAAGCGATTGCTGGTTCCTTACAAGAGGCAGCAGAGGGTCCGAATATAGAGGAGAGCGTATATTTGCTGGGATAATGATTAGCAGTGACTAATGGGAACGGGAAAATGACATATTAATATAAGAAGAGAGAATTCGTAGCACAGTTTGCTACTCAAACAAGTGAGTGCATCAAGCGATTGCTGGTTCTTTACAAGAGACAGCAGAGGGTCCGAATATAGAGGAGAGCGTATATTTGCAGGGATAAGGATAAGCAGTGACTAATGGGAACGGGAAAATGACATATTAATATAAGAAGAGAGAATTCGTAGCACAGTTTGCTACTCAAACAAGTGAGTACATCAAGCGATTGTTGGTTCTTTACAAGAGACAGCAGGGTGTCCGAATATAGGGGAGAGCGTATATTTGCAGGGATAATTAATAGCAATGACGAATGGGAACGGTCACTGCAGGGTATTGGGTTGAATGATTTATTTGAAGAGAGAAAAAGGGGAAAATTACATATTAATATAAAAAGAGAGAATTCGTAGCACAGTTTGCTACTCAAACAAGTGAGTGCATCAAGCGATTGCTGGTTCTTTACAAGAGACAGCAGAGAGTCCGAATATAGGGGAGAGCGTATATTTGCTGGGATAATGATTAGCAGTGACCAAAGGGAACGGTCACTGCAGGTTATTGGGTAGAATGGTTTATTTGAAGAATGAAAAATGGTTAGATGACATACTAATAGAAAAAGAGAGAATTCGTAGCACAGTTTGCTACTCAAACAAGTGAGTGCATCAAGCGATTGCTGGTTCTTTACAAGAGACAGCAGAGAGTCCGAATATAGGGGATAGCGTATATTTGCAGGGATAGTTAATAGCAGTGACGAATGGGAACGGTCACTGCAGGGTATTGGGTTGAATGATTTATTTGAAGAGAGAAAAATGGGAAAATGACATATTAATAGAAAAAGAGAGAATTCGTAGCGCAGTTTGCTACTCAAACAAGTGAGTGCATCAAGCGAACGCTGGTCTTTACAAGATACAGCAGAGTGTCCGAATATAGAGGAGAGCGTTTATTTGCAGGGATAATTATTCGCAGTGACTAATGGGAACGGGAAAATGACATATTAATATAAGAAGAGAGAATTCGTAGCACAGTTTGCTACTCAAACAAGTGAGTGCATCAAGCGATTGCTGGTTCTTTACAAGAGACAGCAGGGAGTCCGAATATAGGGGAGAGCGTATAATTGCAGGGATAGCTGATAGCAGTGACGAATGGGAACGGTCACTGCAGGGTATTGGGTTGAATGATTTATTTGAAGAGAGAAAAATGGGAAAATGACATATTAATATAAAATGAGAGAATTCGTAGCACAGTTTTCTACTCAAACAAGTGAGTGCATCAAGCGATTGCTGGTTCCTTACAAGAGACAGCAGAGAGTCCGAATATAGGGGAGAGCGTATATTTGCTGGGATAATGATAAGCAGTGACTAAAGGGAACGGGAAAAAGACATATTAATATAAGAAGAGAGAATTCGTAGCACAGTTTGCTACTCAAACAAGTGAGTGCATCAAGCGATTGTTGGTTCTTTACAACGTAAATTTGCAGGTATAGTTAATAGCAGTGACGAATGGGAACGGTCACTGCAGGGTATTGGGCATAGATAAATTAACGAGATGGAAAACTTTCGTACGTCTGCCCTGTGATCCCCGCAAGGGTTGGTTGTTGTATTTGTAATTAAGGCGGCCTCTAGACGCCTAATAATATTGTGCATTATTTGATATTGCACAATATTATTGTTCGTCTGTAGATAATATTGCAAGATTGTGACATATATTACGGAAAATCAAAACGCTTTTGACTTTTATTACAAATATGAGCGGTCAACTAAATTATTGGGAAAAAGATTGAACCGTCTGGGGCAGCAAGCCAATAAAATTGTGCAATATTTTGCACAATAATATTGAGCGTCTAGAGGCCGCTTTAAAAACGACGCTTTTGACTTAGAGTCAAGACGTCGGAACAAGGCAGAATGACATAGTCAAGACGCCGTCAAATCGAAACGAGTTTGTAGGGGCTAGTTGTCAAAATGCCTGTCAAAGCCATCGAGATTGCCATCTCGTTAATTTATCTATGGTATTGGGTTGAATGATTTATTTGAAGAGAGAAAAATGGGAAAATGACATATTAATATAAAAAGAGAGAATTCGTAGCACAGTTTTCTACTCAAACAAGTGAGTGCATCAAGCGATTGCTGGTTCCTTACAAGAGACAGCAGAGAGTCCGTATATAGAGGAGAGCGTATATTTGCAGGGATAATGATTAGCAGTGACTAATGGGAACGGGAAAATGACATATTAATATAAGAAGAGAGAATTCGTAGCACAGTTTGCTACTCAAACAAGTGAGTGCATCGAGCGATTGCTGGTTCTTTACAAGAGACAGCAGGGAGTCCGAATATAGGGGAGAGCGTATATTTGCAGTGATAGTTAATAGCAGTGACGAATGGGAACGGTCACTGCAGGGTATTGGGTTGAATGATTTATTTGAAGAGAGAAAAATGGGAAAATGACATATTAATATAAAAAGAAAGAATTCGTAGCACAGTTTGCTACTCAAACAAGTGAGTGCATCAACCGAATGCTGGTTCTTAACAAGAGACAGCAGAGAGTCCGATTATAGGGGAGAGCGGATATTTGCAGCGATAGTTATTAGCAGTGACGAATGGGAGCGGTCACTGCAGGTTATTGGGTTGAATGATTTATTTGAAGTGGGAAATGGTTATATGAGAAATTAATAGAAAAGGAGAGAATACAACTCATGTAAAGGACAACGACATAAGCAATACGTTTCTACGGAGTGTTTCTTATAACAATGTGTATGGAATGTGTAATTCGTGATGTGTAAACATTTTAGGTCTCGTTATGGGGGAAATATTTCGTCACGCGTAACCGCAATTAGGGGAGGGAGGGAGCAAACAGAGCAAAGAAGTTGATCGCGTTTAACATGGCAAACGCCAGCTTCGATCTCTGACCCTGCTCAATCCCTGGCACCCGCCAGGTAGTGAACCAATGTGTGCAGCGACCCAACCCTTGTTCCTGGGGAAAGAGGAACCTGGCCCTCCAGGTTGGGGGTTGTGCTTAGGGGTAACATCCCTATCGCGTAATAACCTACTTGTTCCGAAACGACAACAAGCCTCGGATACGGACGGATACAAAGCTGACGACCCCTGCAAACGACTAACGGACTTGAGAGTCTGCACCTGGAATGTGAGGTCCCTTAACAGACCGGGTGCAGGCGATCAATTGGAGCAAACCCTCAACTGCTATAAAGCAGATATAACCGCACTCCAGGAAGTGCGATGGGATGGACCAGGCAAAAAACGGATGAAAAACTGCGACATCTACTACGGGAACTGCTACAAGGAAAACAAACAGCGCCTATTCGGTCGCGGATTCGTTATTAGAGGAAGACTCCGACAAAAAGTCTTAGGCTTCCGAGATGTAAGCGAACGCCTCATAACAATCCGCATCAAAGCTAAATTTGGAAACATTAGCTTAATATGCGCTCACGCCCCAACGGAAGAAAAGGACGATCGACTCAAAGAAGAATTCTACGATCTCCTAGACAGAACATATGCCCAATGTCCCAGCTACGACACAAAAATAGTCCTAGGAGATTTTAATGCAAAACTGGGCAAGGAGGACATATTTGAGTCGATCATAGGAAAGCATGGCCTCCATAACACCACATCCGACAACGGATTAAGGCTAATCGATTTCCTAGCGGGGCGTAACCTCCTTGTAGCAAGCACGCGATTCCCCCATCTCAACATCCACAAGGGTACCTGGCGGTCTTGTGATCAATCGACCACCAACCAGATTGATCATATTGCGATCGACGCCAGACACTCCTCCTGTATTCTCGACGTACGAACCTACCGAGGGGCCAACATCGACTCGGACCACTACCTTGTTGTAGCCAAGGTACGAATGAGGATATCAAGAATGCTTAGGAGTCGAGCAGGACAACGTAAGTTTGTAGTTGGAAAGCTACAATCGCAAGAGACTGCCAGAATCTTTGCCGATCGTGTCTCCTCAAAGCTCTCTCTCTCCGCCCACAGCAGCACAAACAATAGAGCAGGAATGGGCTCATTGCCAGAGCGCCGTCAGAGATGCTGCCTCAGAGGTGCTGGGTTTCAAACAGCCACCACCTAGAAACCCCTGGTTCGATGAACAATGCGAACAAGCCCATGCAGCAAAACAAGAGGCATATAAGGCCATGCTGCAACGACGGACTAGAGCTGCTCGCGAAATCTATGAGCAGAAGAGAAGAGAGGAACACACGCTTTTCAGAAGAAAGAAGAGAGAGCACGGAAAGCGTGAGATCGAGGAGATGGAGAAATGCTACCGCAGGAATGACGCCCGTAAGTTTTACAACAAGATAAAACGAACATGCCATGGCTACAAAGCCAGAGTGGCGGCCTGCAGGGATGAAAATGGAGAACTGGAAGTAGAGTCGCAGTCGATGCTGAGGATTTGGAAAGACCACTTCTGCAGACTGTATAACGGCGATGATAGACAAGATACCGCTGTCAGGCAGAACGAGCCATTCGCAATGGACCACGAAGTAACAGAATTCAGTCCACCCGACCTAGACGAAGTCAAAATAGCAGTATCAAGACTTAAGTCTAATAAAGCCGCTGGCGCAGACGGCCTGTCTGCTGAGCTTTTTAAGGCGGCTGGAGATGAGCTGGTCAGGACGACGAATGGAATCTCAGCATCGTTTGCCCGGTCCATAAGAAAGGAGACCCCTATAACTGCGCCAACTATAGGGGAATAAGTCTCCTTAACATCGCATATAAGATCTTCTCTGCCGTATTGTGTGAACGCCTGAAACCGTTTGTGGATGACCTGATCGGCTCTTATCAGTGTGGTTTCAGGCCAGGTAAATCCACAATAGACCAAATATTTACGCTACGGCAGATCTTGGAGAAGACCCAGGAATACCAAATCGACACTCACCACCTCTTCGTCGATTTAAAGGCCGCGTATGACAGTGTATATAGAGACGAGCTGTACAAAGCCATGTCTAGTTTTAACATCCCTGCCAAACTCGTCCGACTGTGCAGGATGACAATGGAGAATTCTCGCTGCTCCATTAAGGTCGGTAATGAGCAAACCGAGACATTTGATGTTAAAAAAGGATTTAGGCAAGGTGACGCGCTGTCATGCAACTTTTTCAACATCGTGCTTGAAAAGATCGTGCAAGAGTCACTGGCCAACACAAGAGGTACAATTTATTTCAAGTCTACGCAGCAAGACGTCAATGAGGCTTTCGTGAGCATTGAGGTAGAAGCGGCTAAGATGGGTCTCAAGGTTAATGAGGGTACATAAAACCAAATATCTGCTTTCATCTAAAAGAGACGGACAACACCAACGTATTGGCCAGAACGTCACCATGGGCGGATATAACTTTGAAGTGGTCAAGGAATTCGTCTACCTTGGCTCACTGATTACCAGCGACAACAACACCAGCGCTGAGATAAAACGCAGAATCACTCTTGCCAACCGCTGTTTCTTTGGGCTCAAGAGGCAATTGAGAAGTAGAGCCCTCTCTCGGAAAACCAAGGTGACACCATATAAGACCTTGATCATCCCAGTCCTCCTTTACGGCGCAGAGGCTTGGACCTTAACAAAAGCGGATGAAGATGCCCTTGGTCGTTTCGAGAGGAAAATTCTGTGCACTATCTACGGTCCCGTTTGTTCAAACGGTGTATGGAGGAGAAGATATAACGAAGAACTGTACGGGTTGTACAGCGACATCGGCCTGGTACGACGTCTACGGATACAGCGTCTAAGGTGGCTAGGCCATGTAGAGCGCATGGAAGATACAGCTCCGACCCGAAAAGTCTTCGAATCCACTCCGGAAGGAAGGCACGGCAGAGGACGGCCGCCTAAGCGGTGGCGCACGCAGGTGGAAAGGGACCTCAGCAGGAAACAGCTGGCCAAAGACCGTGCCGGCTGGAGGCGCTTGTTGGTTGAGGCCCAGGTTCACCACGGACTGTAGCGCCACCTAAGTAAGTAAGTAGACCCATCTTGGCCGCCTCCGCGCCAATGCCAACCAACGCTTCATTGACAGCTCGCTGTGTTCGACCAACACGTCAATGCCATCCGCATAAGCTAGCAGTTAAACGGACTTTTGGAAGACCACGCCTCTAGTGTTAACCTGTGAGTTTCGCATGATCTTCTTAACTAAAATATTGAAAAAGTCACATGACAGCGCGTCGCCTTGCTAAAACCCCTTTTTTGTAATTAAAGGTTTCGGTGAGTTAATCGTAAGTCGGAGGGACGGAATTCTTGTCGTCATCGCCGTTTAACAGTCTGCAGAAACTATTTTTCCAGATTCTGAGCGTCCGACTGTTACTTCATTACAAGTTATCCATTCTCCTCCCGGCAAGCTTGTATCCACTGGATAACTGTTTTGCCTTTTGGTAAAACTTTCGGACTTCATTCCTACCATAATACTTCTCATCTCCTCTTTTACCTTCCTTAATGTTCGTACAGCTCACGAGCAGCTCTCGTCGTTTGATGCGGCATTGCCTTTAAGGCCCCTGTTTTTCCTTGGTGATGTCGTTTAACCCAGCACATCAGCGGCAGCCTCTTGGATGCTTCTTGACAGCGTTTCCATTCTCCTTTGATTGTTAGTGCAGGCGGCGTCGAACTTTAAAGAGTTTCTGGGAGGCTCGGCCGACAAAGTTTCGGCCGACTCCGTTCTTCTCTCGATATCCGGGTTACACCAAGGAAATGATCCACGGCAATGTTGGCACCACGGAAGGTTCGGACATCGAGAATACTGGAGGAGTGCCTGACGTCGATCGCAATGTGATCAATCTGGTTGACGGTTGACTGAGCAGGGCACTGCCAGGCCCCTTTATGTATGTTGAAGTGGGGAACCGCATACTAACCACAGAGGGGTTCGATCCCGGTGCAAAGTCCACCAGCCTGAGTCCGTTTCTGGATATGTTGTCGTGCAAGCTATGTTTTGCCCGGCCCATGCCACCGCAATACCTGTACTGCGGTAAGGTCTGCTTTGTAGTGGGTGGGCCAGGGCCTCCGCAAGTTCATCGGCTGCACGTGGTCTGGTAAGGGACCTCACATTCCACTGTATGTATGTATGTATGTTGGCGTTACAGTCCATGAAGAACCTGAGCCGAGCTTCTCTCAATCACCCATGTTGTGTGTGATTTCATTTTCACATAGGTGAAAGGGACCTACAGTCTTATTGCCGGTTCCGAACGGCGAATTTCGAGAAGCTTTTCATGACAATTTTACTACAGGGGGTTTTGTCAGAACCCCACTGAGGAGAAACACCGTGAAAAACACGTTCGATGGCGTCAGAGGCCAACACACTACCCACTGCGCCACGGTGCTCTCGGTGACACACATTCCACTGGCATATGCGAAATTCATTGTCCTTTTTCATTTGCTGGAGTCATCAACAGTATATCCGCTCGTACCCGAAGCTTGTTGTTGTTTCGTAGCCCGGAAGTCTAACGCACAACTCCCAGCTGGGAGGCCAAGCCCTCTCTTTTTAACCCTCGAGCGCACATTAATTCGCAAATAACAACTCTGCCCTCGGGTTTTCATATTTGTTTCTAAATGCAAGGCTTTGCTATGGGAGTGATTACATATATTAAGCTCATTACATTCCGGTCTCGTTAGGTTCTAGAGAATGAAAACAGTTTCGAAAAAAAACAATGATTAAGCGGCCGATTAATTTGATCTCATGCGATTGGTTGAGGTTTCTACTTATATCCAAGAATCTTGTTTATATTTTGCAACTCGCGTGTACTCCACGGCTCGAGAGGGTCCTGCGCACTATCCCTTACACCATTCTTCTTGATCGGAGCCGATCGCTGTCTAGCCCTATTGGTTTCAAATGAATCTCTTGGATGTATTCTGAAAATGCAATAATCTTTGAAATGTGCTAAAAACAAACTCAGGCTTCTCGTAAGTTACTTGTTCTTCCTGCGTACTCTGGCGCTTTTTGCACGCTGGGTTGCCTCGTCCGGAACAACCTGTCGATGCTTTAAATGTAACTGTGCCATGGCTCGATGCACATCTTTTGCCGATACTGGCTCTTCATTAGCATTCTCCTGTTCGGTGTCTGTAAACTGTTCAAGGAAACTAGTTATCTCATCAATGGAGGAGGTGACTTCTTCCTTATCATCGCTTTCTCGTGATCGATATGATTTGCTTCCTGCTCTCCTACTCTCGGTTCTTGCTTCCTTATCTTTTTGCTCTTCGCCTGACGGTTCCACATTCTTCCTGTTCTTGGACGAATAAAGCTCGTCGCGCAAAGCTGAAAAGTAGTCATCGTCTTCTGAGGTTGAGAAGCTAGGGAAATCAATTTTCGACATTGCCTTCTTGATAGACAGTAACAATCTCATCTGTCCCAAGTAGTCCAAATCGCTCCCACCAGTTTCCGTGTCATCGAACATTTTACAGAACTTCTCCACCTTCTTGGGGTCAACAGAGTACATTGGATCATGAAACAAATCGTTTAAGAATTCGGATTTATCTTCTTTCTTGATCGGCGGCTTTGGTGGCTGAGTTTTCGGAGCAGGAATAGCTTCGGCCTTTGGTTCGATATTGTTCGGATTAATGTTGATTGTTGTCTCGACTAGCGCTCGGGCTTGAGAGGCTAACTTCTGCAGACAGGATTCTTGTTCGGGATCCATGGTATCGGAGAGTTCGGCATGCAAAACGAGATCTCGTAAAGGATCATGGCTTGTTGGGGAAACTCCATTAAGTTTGACGTTGAGCGTGTCTGCGCCGATGTTCATGATGTTCAGAGCAGTTCCAAATCCGATTTCAGGATTTAAATTGTAAGGGTCCTTCAACTTCTTTTTGGCAATTTTGATGGGACTCGAGATGGATGCTCGTCCCCACATGAGACGTCGCATCTCTTCGCCGGTCATGCCGCGTTTTTTCAATGCATCCAGTGTAACTTTGCCCACACGCTGAAATGAGAATGTGTATTTACTGAAGACTGAATAGTGTACGTGGTTACCTTCCAGTTACACACTGCGCCCTTCCGTTGCTTGGCGCGAGTTTTATTTTTGCTCTTTATAACCATGACTCCACGTTGCTCGAAACCAGAATCGTCAGAAGGACCCAAAGGAATGGAATAGGCCTCGAGATACTTCTGAGCATCGGCTTGTTTTACTGCACGCTCCAGTGTAACCACTATCTTGGCCCACTAAACGGGGAAAGTCTTATCAGACTGGTAGAGGGATGACTATAAAGGTTTACCTGTTTCATCCATTCCTTCTCAGATTGTTCAATCACGTGCGCATACGTGTTGCCCATCATAGCAATCAACATATTGAGCAGTAAGATGGGAACGAAAATCATGAACATGACGAAAACGGTCTTTGCCAGATTCGGATAGGTGGTCTGATTCAAATCAGGGTACTGCAAAATGGGGTAAGACAGAGCGCAACAGACATTTTAACTATAATGACTCACATTGTAGTCTCCCAAAGTTGTTTGAAACAAAGCCATCCAAGTGCTCGGATATGTGTTGAACATTGTCCCCTGTAACTGAGGATGTCCCTTGTACAGGAAGAAGAAAGCTTGAGAAAAGCCAAACAAAACTATTGAATAGATGATGCCAAACGTGAACATGTCGCCCGTCAACATGGAATATATCATCGTCACAAAGGGTCCCGTCAAACGAACTGCTCTGTTAGCAGAAGTCATACGTTTTGGTTGATGTAATCATGAACTTCTTACTGCTTACCCGGCAAAGAACATCAACAGAAACCAACTTCCGGGTACTGCAAATGCTAGTATTGCCTCCTCGGTGTCCGCGTCGCCCATGAATCGGAAGGGGATGCAGGCGAGGATCAGAAAATTTGAAAACAGAAATATAGCCTTAGCCGGTGCATGGCCCTGAAATGGAAGAAATCTTATCAGATACCTTCGTACACTAAAGCACGATCGCGTATAACCAATTGCTTGAGGAATGCCGAGAATCCTTGATTCTTAACCTCGTCCCCTTGCTGGAAAATGACGTAACTAAGAACCCCCGCAATCGTTGCAACTTCACTGCAATACCGAATGATTTGCTTGATATCAGTTTTTTCTTCTTCTTTTTTATCTTCCTCAGCATCGGAGCTTTCATTTTCGGGGTCATTTCTGACCGGACGCATGTACACGGAGATCGAAAGGAAAAAGAGATGAATGAATAGGGTCAGTAGACGCTTTAAGAACTCATTTCGAGCAAACGTCTTCCATTTTTCCTCCAAAAGACGTTGGATAATGCCGCCATCCAGCATGTCCAAGTGCTCCTCTTTGGTTCCATTCAAAATGATGAACAAAGCAGAGTTCCAGTCTAAAACCAACCGAACAAAATGATTCATATTCAGAGCAAATGTGCAATGACTCACTGGTTCGACCGTCAGGTAGTAACGTATCCAAGGCATTTAGAGGATAGCCGGAACAAGTGATATTGCTGTAACGCCAAAACTCCCGCGAAGACAGCTCCAACATCTCACGGAAAACTTCTGCTCGTCCGAGCTTACAAGCGAGCGTCAATGGTGTCAGACCAGAGTTATTTGCAATTCCATTCTTTGCCGGAGTTTTCGGATGACGCAAGGCATAGCCGAACATGTCCTAGAAGCAATACTTCGAGGCACAATTATCGGAAGAAAAATGTTTGGTTAATCTCACCAACTTATCGCACACGACGACCATATGCAAAATCATATTTCCAAACGAATCCTGAGCATCTGGATGGGCGCCATGATCCAGGAGCAAGTTGTATACACTCTCATTAGCGCAACAAGCTGCCCAAGCTAAGGGGTACTCTCCCATATACGCCAAACCTTCGTAGTCGGTCGTTTTTGCCGGTCGTGATCTTTGCTGATCCCAGGGCAAAAAAAAACTGCCAATTGCCCTCTGATTGATGTCTGCTCCCGCCTCGACCAGATCGGCGACCAACTCATTGTTGCTGTATGCAATGGCCAGGTGTAGCGCACTTGTCCCGAGATACTCTTCGCCTTCCATTACGTCCAGCGCGAGGTTCGGAAAAACTCGCAAGAGTATACGAGCCAACTTGGTATGAATTCTCGAGTCGCATATGATCAGAACATGCAACAGGCTCTCGCCTAGGGCACCACGATATTGCATTTGCCAACATGCCTTGTGGTCCTTCCACTTACGCAACGGGTCGTGGACAGTCAGGTAATCTTCAATGGGAATAGTTACCTCTGTGTGGTCTCTGTACTTCCAGCAAACGAACTCGGCTCTAGTGATTTCCTGTCCCTTACCGTTGTTGTACATGAAAATTCCAAACTCTTCTCGAATCAGCTGCTCCACGGCTACTAGGCCGCCAGTATTGATGGCTTCAATCAAATTACCACCTAAACGGGACCATCTAAGTGTATGAAATATATTGGTTTGCTCCTACCTCTTTTATAATCCGCCAAAGTGTACAACAGACATTTGCTAGCCGATGCCGAAGATTGTGAAATGACCTGATCGAGGATCGCACCGGGTTTCATTTCGGGCTCCTTTCTGCCAAAACATTTTCTGAACATTTTTTTAAAAATCGGTTTGCACTGCGATACGTCGTTCAGTGTGATGTAGCACTTTGGATTCGTGTAAGTTTGATCGATAATGTGAAACTAGGATTAGGATGCAGTGGAAAGGTTTTAGCACGTATACGCACGCTCGGGTTGGAGTCAGTATTGATTATGTGCTTCTGGGTATTTTTTAACTTTTGACAGCATGTGTAACGCTGCTAGACGACATGGCGTAGATTACGCACTTGTTTTGTGGATCAAAGCAGGACTTTGATCGCTGATGCAGGTCTCGACATTGTGTCAAATCTGATGTAAGTAGGGGCTTCCCGCAAGGTGGCGTGCTGTCTCTGCTGTTATGGTGCGTGGTGGTCGACTCTCTGCTCGATGCTCTCAAGGTCTCTAGAATCTATGCCCAGGCCTATGCGGATGACGTCACCGTTCTCTCTATTGACCCATGTTTAGCAACTGTCTGTCTCATTGCACATGTAGCGCTAAATGTGATCGATGAATGGTGCAGGAGAAATGGGCTATCAGTTAATCCCCTCAAGACTAGTGTTGGCCTCTTCACGAGAAGGAGGAAAAATAGTCAGCTGGTGCTAAAAGGCATTCCCATCCCTATATTCAAAGAAGCTAAGTACTTGGGAGTCATCTTAGATAGCAAGCTTCTTTGGTCAAATCATGTTGAGTCAAAAACCACCAAAGCGCTGTTAGCGTTCTGGTAATGTAAAGATGCTTTTCGCAAAAAATGGGGCCTATTGCCGGCAAAGGTCCTCCGGATCTACACGGCAATGATAAGACCGATAATCTGATATGCATCGGTTGTCTGGTGGAACAGTTTAAAACGCAAACACGTCGCAGCGTCTTTCACCAAACTCCAAACAACTACGATCCTACGACCCGTGTCTCATGGATATGATCTCTGACGCAATGACACCTGTCATCCTACTGCGCTATAATTTCACAGTCTAATTTCCATGGCGTCAAGATTGGCTCTGGCCACATACTGAACCTGGAAAGGATTGTCTTCGCGTTTTCACAAATCGCTCCTGATCTGGGCGGGGGTTCAGCGCTGGTGTTTTCTTTGAACGCGAAAACGTCCGACTGCACTTTTTGTAAAGAAAATATGCGCCTGCCTTTCCGTCATTTATATACGCAGTTCTGATGGCCAGGCACTATGTTGTGAAGCACAGGTGGTAGGAAAAAATCATATGCATCTGCAGTGACAGCCAAACTGCATTCAAAGCTGCACCCAATTATCTGCCGAATCCCTTAGCTCCACATCACTGAAGCTGCTTCTCATTTTTCTCCGGAAATCGGGGAAAATACTGTTACGAAATATTCAATCCCACACCGAAAATCAAAGACTTCTCAAAACAACCAGAACGATTGCACCAATTCTCAAACTCGCTTGTACTCTGCGTTTTATTTCAAAAAGAAATTTCAATTTGAGGCTGAATCAACCGACAGTTTCAGTTGTATAGCGGTCTAGGGCGTCCGCAAGTTGTTCGGCTGCACGTGGCCTGTTTAGGAACCTAACATTCCACGTACAGAGCCGAAGATCATCGTCATTTTTTTTTTTTTTTCGTTTTTTGCAAGGGTCGTCAACATTAATCCGGTCCGTTATATTCGAGGCTTGTGGTTGTTTCGGAGTTTGTGGTTTTTTACGGTTATGGCTTACTAGGCCGTAGCCCAACCGACTAATCCTGTTTTTTGGCGCAGAAGGCTCGCCATCCGCCCTTCACCGTCTGCAATTTCCATAGGGAATCTGCAGATGGCACCACGAGGAGGTGGGGATGGGACTTACTAACAGTGCCGCAAGATGTTCGACTGCGGTGGCTCTTTTTCTTTTATCATCCGTCGGATAGATGCTACCCCTGCGAGGCCTTTGTTAGTCCTTTGCCATCCTGGCTGGCTAATTTAGTAAATTTTTATTTACCACAAATGTCGTTTCATGTATCGAAATTCTTGAGTATGAGGGGTCCGCGGTAGATGTTGTTCTGTGAAAGGGGTCCGCAAGCCAAAAAGCTTGGGAAACTCTTTTTTTTTAGAAACTCGCGCAGGTTCAAGAGTTTATATTCTCTTATGATGTGCCTATAGATCAGCGGTTCCCAACCTTTTCTTGACCAGGGACCACTTTGATTTCTTTGTTGTTCTCAGGGATCACAAGAAAAATAAACTAAATCAATCCGGAAACAAATTTGAATGAAAAACTCAATGTAACTTTCATTAACAATATAATTTTAATGGAAAACATTGCATTTTTGTAAAAAATAAAATCAATTTCGAATCAATGTGTTTTTTGAGCTTGCAGAAGATGCACAAGTTCGGTAATCCTAGGGCTAATACTATTACTCAATGCTACACGCAAGTCATCACTAACTTTTAAGCGATTCCTGGCCTTGTTTTTAATTGCCAACAAAGCAGAAAACCCTTGTTCATTAGATAGCGCAAAGCAATTTCTTGAGTTTTGGAGTAAGAAATAGTTTTTTTACTCCAAAACTTCTCAAGTGAATCAGATTCAAGTGCATCCTTACAGTTTCTATCATTTTGAAGTTCAATGAGTTCTTCCTGGATTTCTTCTGGAACTTCACTAGTATCGATGCTAAAAGGGTTACGAATCAGTTTTTGAACAACTTTAACTTCTGTTTCTGAATATTCTGGGAAGTATCGATTGAATTCATCAATCAACACCTTGCAATCGTAAGATTAATTTATTTAAATGTGTGAAAATATCAATAAGATAAACCAAATTCATCTGGCATTTCGGATCAGAAAACTGCTTCAGCAACTCGTTCATTTTTTTGTTCGCTAGAAAAATCTCAACCTCCGTCCTGAGTTCAAACAACCTCCCCAACATATTGCCCTTCGATAGCCACCTAACTTCTGTGTGAAAGAGAAGTGCCTCATGATCTGCGTCCATTTCAGAGCATAGTTTTTTAAAAAGACGTGTATTTAAGGCTCTGCTTTTGATAACATTTACCACGTTTATGGCTAATTGCATTGTATTCTTAAGGCATTCAGGAAGAGTCTTCGAAGCCAACGCCTGACGGTGTAGGATACAATGTGTTGTTATTGCCTTAGGAATCTTCTGTTTCACCAACGTCACCAGACCGGAGGGAGATCCCAACATTGCTGGAGCGCCATCCGTACAGAAACCGACGAGTTTCTCCCAGCTAATGATATGTTTCTTAAAATATTCCGATATTGTGTTCATGACGTTGATACCTTTTGATGTTGTTTCCAGTTCTCGTGAAATCAATAATTCTTCTTTGATTACGTTGTCGTCTAAAAACCGAACAAACACAAGTAACTGACAACAATTAGAAATGTCAGTCGATTCATCACTGCAAAGCGAAGCATGGTGAACTTTTGATTTTTAAAACAAGTTGCTCCTCAATATCATTTGACATTAGTTCAATTCGAGCTTTAATCGTGTTGTTTGATAGCGGTATTTCTTGTATTTTTTTTTTGGCCTCCAACCCCAACATTTCTTCAACAGCTTTGATCAAACACGGCTTCAAGAGTGTTTCTCCGATTGTGTGAGGTTTTTTAGATTGCGCTATTAATTTCGAAATCTCAAACGACGTTAATAATGCTTTCTCTGATGTCGCAAATCGCGTACCACTAGGCCCGAGTTTCATTTTTTTTAGGTTCTCTAATTTTCCTTCAAAGAATTGTGGCGGTCGGTTAGAGAAATTAGGATGGACCGTTTCCAGGTGGCGTTTTAATTTCGCTGGCTTCAAAGCGTCGTTTGCAAGTAGCGCATAATATGCACTGTGGTTTTATTTCTCCGTTGCTTTCTATCGAGGTGAATCCGAATTTAATATAGCTATTATCATATTTTCTCTTAGGCGCCATGATCTGAAAATAGAATCGGAAAATAATCGAATACAACTTATGTATTTAGTCGCTTCAGATTACAAACAATATACGCTTTGCCTTTTTTAGTATAAAATGAAACTAGAATAACAGCCAGTACTGATACACTTCTCCGTACGTAAAGATAAAGAAACTAAACAGAGTCCCTGATACCGTCAAGCTCAACTAATAACAGAAAAATAAAGTAGGTACGAGTAATATAAATGTCTTTATTTTGATTCTTCAGCGTCCTTATTGCTCGACTGACTACGGACCAGGGATAAAGAATGAGATACCAATCTTTTGGCTTTGACAGCCATTTTGACAACTAGCCCCTACAAACGCGTTGCGGTTTGACGGCGTCTTGACTATGTCATTCGACGTCTTGACTATGTCATTCGACGTCTTTACTCTTAAGTCAAAAGCGTTGTTTTTAAAGCGGCCTCTAGACGCTCAATATTATTGTGCAAAATATTGCACAATTTTATTGGCTTGCAGCCCCAGACGGTTCAATATTTTTCCCAATAATTTAGTTGACCGCTCATATTTGTATTAAAAGTCAAAAGCGTTTTGATTTTCCGCAATATATCGCACAATCTTGCAATATTATCTACAGACGAACAATAATATTGTGCAATATCAAATATTGCACAATATTATTAGGCGTCTAGGGGCCGCTTTAATTACAAAAGCAACAACCATCCCCTGCGGGGATCAACGGGCAGACGTACGAAAGTTTGGTATCTCATTCTTTATCCCTGCTACGGACGAATGACTCGTTTTCAAATCTCATCACACTCTTTCACCGGTAGTTTCTTCATATTTTGGATTTGTAGTAATTCCCTCCTATTCGTATTCCTAGAAGAATGTTCGTATTTCTCACTAAACCTTCATACGATTGACCGGCTTATGCATGTGACAACACAATAACAATGTAAACAAACTTCCCTCCTTCGTTGTAACTCGCGTCGCTCGCGCCGCCAGCGATCTCGCCACTCACAATACGCGACGATACCCAGAAATTTTAAATCGTTCGCGGACCATATTTTGATTCCGGCGGACCACTGGCGGTCCGCGGATCACGGGTTGGAAACCACTGCTATAGATAGACACACAACCTGAACGGAGTGCAGTGATTGGGTCGTTGATGTTCGTTCACTACTCTCAGGGGTGTTTGTCCTAGATAGGACGAGAGCCGACCAAATTCCGGGTTGGTTATAGACCGTACTAATTCGTTCGAGCACTTAATATTGCATACGTAGAGGATGAATTTCAGTTGACCATATACTGTGAGTGTTATGCCTGCAGGCAGTACGTCTGGTCACCTTCCATTCACAACTGCGTTGCATACTTTTTTTTTTGTCCGTATTGGAATTACGTTTTCTTGGCTATAAAGCGAATTTCAGTTCGGCGGTCGAGGATGTTAACCACTGCACCACGGCCACCCCACTCTGTGCTAGACCATAGCCCAACCGACATTAATCCTGTTTTGTGGCGCAGTTAGTAATTTCCATGGTCAGAAAACTTACTAAAAACAGAACGTCTGCGATGCAACGAACGCCATCTCTTAGATTTTCTGAGAACAGCGCACCTAATACCTGCACCTTTAGGAAAGAACGCACATAGTTAGTAGCAAATTTTAATTTTATTTATCTTATCGTAAAAATTTATTAAAAATGTTGTATAACCATCAGTGTGTTTCATGATTTTCGCAGGATATATACCACATACGTGTACATAAATAACTACCATGCATATACGCGTATAAATATATACATTTTACTCATGCCTTCTGACAAGTTTTTTTGTTTTTTATTATTTTATGTTAATTTGTTTTACATTTAGGTATCATACTGCGGTTTTTCTTTTCTTTGTTTTTATTTCACTCATACATTTATTAGCTTACATATATTAAAAAATATGTTATATATGGTAATACGTATATATATATGTTTAAAATATGTAAAACCAAAAAAAAAGCGCGGAACGTCGTCAAATCAATTCGAATCGATATAAATAAAAGGACTGAAACGGAGACCATCAATCGCCTTAAATCGATTATAAGAACCTGTATATGGTGTATATATGTATGTATGTAAATATAAATACTTATGTGAGGAAAATATATATTTTTACTACTGTTCATAACGTTCAGCATCCGTTGAATATGTGTATGTTATGTGTAATAATGTTATGTATACTGTTGTCAATCTCGTGGTGTTCCGATGTTGTGGCTATTTGCGGAGCATGCTCATGGTTACTTAGGAGTAAATGCGAGAATTTTGTGGAATGTTATCACTGTTTTCATAATTTATTTCATTTTCTGAAAGCTTTCTTCGATTATCATCATACTTTGAGTTTGAGTATAAAAAATTTGTATAAATATATTCAAAAAGAAAAAAGTCCCTCTTTCTGCTGTTTGTTTGTATTTCAATTTTGGATATCAAAAATTCATTGTATATATATGAATCGATTTATATACATATATATATGTACGTATGTAAAAAAAAAAAACTGGCAATGATCAGGTTCATCCTGAGTATGTATTTTACGTTATGGCAAACATGTCCATAGTCTTTTCGTTATTTTTATCTTTTTTTTTTTATTTAATTCTTTGTTTTTTTTTTTGAGTATAAAAAAATATGGAAGAATCTAGGATGGGGAGCATCTTTTTCCTTTTTACGTTTAATCTAATTTTTTTGTTTTTGTGAATATCAGACTAGATGTTAGTTAATTTACAAATCAAGTGAATATCCTTTTAACATTTACTTGATTTATGGCAACGATATTATTGTATATAGTTAAGCTTAGAGGCTTAAAATAAAAAAAAAACAAAGCAGTAGCCTTAAGGGATTTAGAGAGCGACCTGCGATTAAGAAAAATATATTCCCTAGCTACTTATAGAGTTTTTTTTTTAATTAAATGCCATTCATTATTCTTCTTCTTTTGGTTTTTCTTTAGTAAGAAACCGAAATTCATAATTATTCAAAGCAAAATACATACAAAATGCATGTTGTTCAACCGCTCGGATCTGATGTTATCCCACATACATATCGAGATAATTGTTTTCTTTCATATTTGCAATTATAGTACTATTGTTGGTCATATCAATATTATGAGTCTCTGAATCGTAATCTAAAAACTCAACAGCATTTATAAACATTATTGTTCTCATTCCTCCCATTCATTCTCGTCGACTCCTTCCATGTCGTCTTGTTCGAGTTTAGTATTATACTCCATTCGAGCGCTTACAGACTTTTGGATCTATAGATAAATAAATAGCTTAGCAATCCTATTACTCTTGTTGCCATATTCGTTCGCTTACTTCGAGTTGTTTTGCCTTTTCGTAATCGGATTTTGTCATAAATTGTGGACTGGCTGTTAGTAGTTCGGGCTTCTTTGTCTGAGCAGCAGGCTGAATGGATGATACTAAAAGGCAATTTGATGTTTATCAATAGTATATTTCCTAAGGGATTCTTTGAGAATATTTTAACTTACGGCATTCCATGCCCTCGGGTTGAAGGTTGAGCTTTTTCGGTTTTTTGTCATTCATAGAGAACCAGTCGTCGGCTGTCATGGTTGGTATCCACGTTACCAAAGTCGGGGGGAAGAGGTCGTCTTGGAAAAGTTCACTCTGAATGAAATAAAAAAAGAAAATAAATTAATCCACATTATAGGCGCAGCGGTTTAAGTTGATGGAAGATGGAAACGCCCACAATTACTTCAAGAACAAGAACAGGAAACTAATGTACACTACAGACGAAGGAGTAACATTTTACTATATCCCCACGGGAGTACCTCAAGAATCGGTGATGGTTCCTTTCCTTTGGAACCTTTTTTTGTTCTATATAGTTCGCATAGGTTCAAGAGTTATACTCTTATGATGTTTGTCACACAACCTACTACCAAAACTCTCCAGGGGTGGTTGTCCTAGATAAGAGGAGAGGAACTCAACTAAATTTCCACGTTGGTTGTAGTTCCCAGTAAATGTTTCGTGGCAGTATGGTACTGTACACAGAGTATGGTTTTGAAGTGACCATATACTGTGAGTGTTATGCCTTCATCAGTATTTTTGATCACTTCCCATTCACAACAGCTGTTGCACAATTTTTCCGTATAAGAGTTACATTTCTTTGGCTATGGACATACTTTGGATTACAGACCTTACGGCCACCCCATGGCCCCACCTTATTCTTCTTCGTGGCGCTACAGATCGTTGTGATCTTAGGCCAACAAGCGACTCCAACCTGCACGTTTTCTTGCCAGCCGTCTCCAAGCTCGCACACCAAGTTGGTTGAGGTCCTTCTCCACTTGTGTGCGAACATCAACGACCCAAACCACTGCACTCCGTTCAGGTTGTGTGTATATAACAAATCATAAGAGAATATAGACTCTTGAACCTACGCGAGTTTCTAAAAAAAAAAAAAAAAAAAAATTCAGTCGAGGGTGTCCTCTATGGCTATGTTGTCCATACGCTCTAAATGGATACTGCCATCTTAAGCGCTGTATCCGTCAACGCTTAACCAGGCACATGCCGCCGTACAGCCCGTACAGTTCTTGGTTGAATCTTCTCCCCCAGATGTCATCAACGCAAACAGGACCAAAGATCGCACGCAGAACTCTTCTCTCGAAAAGACCAAGAGCTTCCTCATCCGCTTTCAATAGCGTCCATGCCTCTGCGCCATAAAGCAGGACTGGGATAATTAGAGTATTATATCGGGTTTTCCAATAAGGATTTGACAACTTTTTTTTTTAAATAAAACGCAAACCATTTGAGATATTTCAAAAACTTCATATGGCCACCACGCTGCGGGCACGTTTGCAGCGGTCGATTCGTTGGACCCAATTTTCGATGACTCGGCCACAGATTTCGGCTATTTCGCGTTCAATGTTGGCTCTGAACTCTTCCAACGTCGTCGGCTTGTTGGCATAAACCAATCACTTAACGTAGCCCCAAAGAAAATAGTCAAGAGGCGTCGAGTCACACGAACGAGGCGGCCAATCGACTGGCCCATTTCTCAAAATAACACGTTCATCAAACTTGCTCTTCAATAAATCGATTGTAACGTGTGCTGTGTGGCTTGTTGCACCATCCTGTTGAAACCACATGTCGTCCAAGTCCATATCTTCCAATTCGAGCCAAAAATAATCGGTAATCATGGCGCGATAACGTTGACCATTCGCAGTAACGTGACGATCGTTATCGTCGACGAAAAAATATGGCCGCGTTATTGGGCCGCCGACATGCGAACCGCACCCTAACTGTTGTGGATGAAGTGGTGATTCATGAAGCACATGTGAATTTTCACCCGACCAATAACGATCATTTTGCTTATTGACGAACCCATCGAGCCAAAAATGAGCTTCGTCACCGAAGATGAAATTCATCATCTTGGCGCGTCTTCTCCACAGCCCAATCAGAGAACGTACGTCGCTTCAAATGGTCCATCGGCTTCAATTCTTGAGTAAGCTTGATCTTGTATGGGTGTAAACCAAGATCCTTACGCAAAATACTCCATAATGTGGTCTGAGCGATGCCCAATTCATGAGAACGCCGATGACTGATTTGGATCGTTTGCTAAGGCCGCCAGCGATATTTTCGACACTTCGACCAACCCGTTGTCTCACTGACACGGCAACATCACACAAGGAGTATGTAGACTTAAACTTTTGCACTAGACTTGATATTGCCTGTCTACTAGGGCGAGAATTACGACCGAAAATTGGAGTTAACGCTCTTAAAGTTGCGGTCACCGACTCCGAATTTCGGTAGAAAATTTTTATAATTTGCAGACGTTGCTCGTTCGTGTACTTCGTATGTATGTTGGCGTTACAGTCCATGAAGGACCTGAGTCGAGCTTCTCTTTCAATCACCCATGTTGTGTGTGGTTTCATTTTCCCATAGGTGAAAGGGACCTACAGTTTTATTGCCGGTTCCGAACGGCGAATTTCGAGAAGCTTTTCATGACAATTTTACTACAGGGGGTTTTGTCAGAGCTCCGCTGAGGAGAAACACCGTGAAAAACACGTTCGATGACATTGCTGTGTCGGCATTCGATCCCGTGTCATCGGCGTCAGAGGCCAACACACTACCCACTGCGCCACGGTGCTCTCGTGTACTTTACCGTGATGAAAATGTTGAGTTTACTGAATAAATTGGCAATGACAGTTCGATGATTAGTGAAAGGGTGCGTTCACAAATTGAATTCAAAGTTGTCAATTCCCTATTGGTAAACACTTTATAAAGCCAGCTTGGTTTTTTGAGAGACGGCTCTGTTACTCTGTTTTTTTGGCCCAAGAGTTATTCTGCGTTTAATCTCGGCACTAATGTTGTTCGCATTAGTTACTGTGTATCCGAGGTAGACGAAGTCCTTGACTACCTCGAATTTCTTTCTGCTCATTGTGACGCTCTGTCCGTGACGGCGATGTTGTGCGTCCTCTCTTGATGCCAGCATACACTTTGTTTTGCCCTCATTTGCCGCCAGACCCATTTTAGCCGTCTCCGCTTCAATGCCAGCAAACACCTCATTGACGGCCCGCTGCGTTCGACCAATCATGTCAATATCATCCGCGTATGCTAGTAGTTGATAGTGCCCCTAGTGCTGACTTGTGAGTTTCGCACGATCCTCTCAAGTATGACGTTAAAGAGGTCACATCATAGCGCATCGCCTTGCCTAGAAGCTTTTTTGACATTGAAGGTCTCGGTAAGTTCGTTACAGACCTTGATGGAGTAGCGAGAGTGTTCCAGGATCTGCTGCAGTGTGAAGATTTGATCTATTGTGGACTTCCCTCGCCTGAAACCACACTGATAAGGACCTATCAGGGTGTTGACGTACGGTTTCAGGCGTTCACACAAAACAGCAGAGAGGATTTTGTATACGATGTTAAGGAGACTGATCCCTATTAGAGTAGTCAAAGAGGTCGCCTTTCTTGTGGATCGGGCAACGATCGTTGGGCATGAATTCCTCCGACCATATCTTACAGATGAGTTGGTGCACGCGCCTTGCCAGATCATCCCCAGCTGCTTTAAACAGTCCCGCGGTCAGTCCGTCCGCTCCAGCAGCTTTGTTTGACTTCAGCCTGGATATTGCTATCTTGGCCTCATCAAAGTCGGGGGGACGGAATTCTTGCTTATCTTCGTCCGAGTTGAGTGGGACATTCTGACAGCGGTATTTGAGTCTTCCTCACGTTTAACAGTCTGCAGAAATGATTGTTCCAAATTCTCAGTATCGACTGCGCTTCTACTACAAGTTGTACATTTTCGTCCCGACAGGCTTCGATCCGGAGTTTTTATCCACTGGATAGCTGTTTTACCTTTTGGTAAAACTTCCGGATTTCATTCCTCCTGTAACATCTCTCCATCTCCTCGACCACGCGTTCTCATCTTCCTTTTTTTTTTCTTTTTGAGAAGCCGGTTATCATCTTTCCTTTTCTGTTCGTAGAGCTCACGAACATCTCTTGTCTTTCGATGCAGCATTGCCTTGTAGGCGTCTTGCCTACCTGCATGGGCCTGCCTACACCCGTCGTCAAACCACGGGTTTTTCCTGAGCTGTGGTTTGGTAAAACCCAGCACATCCTTGGGAACCTATTGAAAAGATTGAAGAAATCGGGGTGTGTCACATGATGGCACTAGTACTAGGTCTATTGTACTCCCTTCTTTGGTGCCGTCTTAAAAAATTTGACAACTTCCCTAGATGGGATTTCTTGGAAGTCTTTCCCTGTTACTGTTGCTTTGTTTCTCATTCTAAATCTTTCTCGGGCAAGGCTTGGGCAGACAGCTAATATGTGCTCCGTGCTGTTGAGACCCAATTTTAGGATCAAGGGACCCGCTGTTCTTCTTAACTTGTTGCAAGAAGAAAGTCCTAATGAGTTTCGGGCTAGCGAAACTATGCTAAATCTGTCTTCTTCTTTGGTGGCGTTACAGCCCATGTAGGACCAGAACCAAGCTTCTCTCAATCACCCATGCTGTGTGTGATTTAATTTTCACACAGTTGAAAGGGACCCACAGTTTAATGCCAATTCCGAACGGCGTGAGTTGAGAAGCTTTATCATTTTTTTGTCAGTATCCCGCTAAGGAGGAACGCCGCGAAATAAACATTCGATGGCGTTGGTGCTATCGGGATCCGAACTCGTTCATCCGGCAGAATTCTTATAACACAACAAGAAGAGAACGACCCAATGCGGAGGTGTCGCAATCTTCATTAAGCAAACTATTAAATACAAAATCAGACATAGCCGTGTAGTGCGGAGATTTCAAATGCCACAGGGACGTATTGTACTCGAAACGGAAGGAGGATGCACATAATACCAACCATAGTATCTACCTGAAGCACCTCAGCCCAATATCTTCATTGCAGAGATCGAAACACTCTTTCGGCTCACTTCGAGCACGTGGGTCCTATACAATAGGGCAAGTAGGTCTTATACAACAGAGCAAGGAGGTCCTATACAATAGAGCATGGGGATCCAATACAATAGGGCAAGGAGGACCTAGCCAATAACCTTGGACGATAACTCGATTTCTGAGGCTTACTACTCCCAACAGCATGTATCACAGGAGGGTGCGCCTCGACGGCTTTTTTTAACACATTCCAGTGGATTAGTACATCAAAGTAATAAAGGAATTTCTCTAGACTAACTTTTCAAAGCCCTGGGGATGGATGACAAACCATCCATCTATCAGACCGCCATAGCCTGATTAGTGCCAATCAGTCTACCAACAAAATCATATCGCTCACTTTCTTTACTCACCTTTATCCTTGGCACTGTGAAACTGAGTGGCTCGATTGTAGTGTTTGTCAGTCGGTATGCCTTCGAAAATTCCACACTTGCCACATCGCAGTGATTTTTAGTGAGAAAACTGAGTCCCTGATGCAGTGACGAGCATCTGTGATGCGAAAGCGGACAAATGTATGGTTCCTCGTCGGTAATCTCATAAGCATAGATTGTCGAATCTCCTTTACCGGTCGCAAACAAAGTCGAACTGTCCTCATCGTAAAATGGAATCAGAATCGACGGGGAAACGTCTAAGCGGATTGTGTTCAATGGAGCATTCAATTTATTGGCATTGTAAACGCTGATTTGTCGTTCAGATACTCTACGAAAAAACGAATAGCAAACATTAGTCAAAGGATATTAATCAGATCCTGGCATGTTGATTTACTTGTCAAATCCGGTGCACACGATGTACTGTCCTTCAATGGCCCAAGTTATACGAGCCCCACGAGTTCCGACCGGTCCGTTGCCCTCCCTTATCGGAGTCTCTGACTTCCGGGGATTGTAGACACGAATCTTCCCATCCTTACATACGGTGGCGGCAAATTTTCCACACGGACTCCATGCCAAATCGAATATCTGATCGGTATGGCCCTGCAAGTTGTATTTCTCTTGCATCGTATTCAAATCCCAAAGTTTTATTGTCATATCGTAGCTTGCGGTCAAAAACACATCCTTTGCCAACGGGTGAAAACGAATGAAGTAGATCTTATCCAAATGTGCGGTGAGCTCTTTCTCGGGTATGTTTGTCGGCTCAGATAGACCATTGTCATCGATGCGCCATAATTTGACGATTCCATCGTCACAGGCTACGGCTAATCGCTTGGGATCGAATGGATCCCATTGGAAATCCATAATATTGCTGCCGTTGACCAGTGAGGGAATAACTCCATCTGGCAGACGACCGGGGCGACTCAATTCAAAGATTGCAATTTTGCCCCCGGGACCGGATAATGGAACGGCAACTCGTTCGTGATTGGCATGAAAACCGTTGCATTCGCCCGGAATCTGACGGCTCAAATTGCGCAAATTCTCGATGTGAGTTGACTTGTGACCGGGCGTTCCTTTAAGATGCCGAAATTTGGAGACTTTTCCGAATACTGTTGACGTGCGTTTGGTCGATGTGATGGTAGTCTCGGTGGCTGATTTCTTAATACCTTCCATGTTACGGCGTTTTTCATCAAGGAGTTTACCTTCGGGTACTGAAATTCGCTTGATATCGGCTTGCGGCGGTTTGAGCGATTCGGTCTTGGAAGCCTCTCGCCGGCTGTTACAAAGAGAATGGAAAAGGTTTTGAAAACTTAAATCGACCAAAAGGGATTGTGGTGGGATTTACAGTGGCACTGGTGATTGAGCTTTCTCCTCTTGTGTGCTCTTCGATCGTGTCTCGTACAATCGTCGTCGTTCGGCAATGCTGCTGCGGGTCGATGAAAATCTCCTCAGCTCTGCCTCCGGTTTGTCTTCACCCTCGGTTGAGTTCTCTGACGATTCGGAATGATTCATCTCGAAGATCTAAAACGAAAATCACTTAGTATACGTTTGTCTAGTGGGAAATGGGGATTATGAGTTAGTGAACAACCTTATCAGGAGACTCATCTGCCGACTGTTGGGAGTGGATTAGTAGATAGAAAAATTAAATTCGAATAAGTGGGATAGAAAAAGAAGAAAAGTTTAGAGTGTATTGTTGAGAAGGGAACGGAAAACTTACTTTTCGTCTTTCAGAAGTGGTTAGAGACTTTGGTTCTGAGTCGCCGTCCGTGTTTTCACCATTCCTCGAAGGTTTCTCTTCTAAAACGAAAACCGAAGATCAAATAAATTCAAGTGATTGTGGATTGGATAGGGGGGACACTTACTCTTTATTTCGATTTCTACGATCAAATCGGGTTTATTCGATGCAGCCAATGGGGCTTCATCTACATTGTTGAGTGTATCCTGAGAACCAGGAGCTTGTGGAACAGCAAACACTTTGTCAAAGCTTACATCGCCCGAATTGCTCGAGAATGGTTTCGGTCCAAGTCGTGGCTGTTCGAGAGAGAAAAATGAGATTAACAGTCAAGGGTCAAGGAGTAAAACAATAGAGTCGAACGTCATGCAGACTAAGGGCAATACTTTAACACAAAAAAAAAGAAAAAATTACTATCAAGGCAAAGAAAGGAAAATGGTAAACAACAAGAGGTCTTCGACGACAATTTTGTTTGTCGTTTATAGCACAACCCGTAGCCTTTGCGCCAAACAAAGAAAATGCAAAATGAAAACAAAACGAAGAAAACTAAGTGCTAACACTCACACAAAAAAAAAGAAAAACAAAAACGAGAGACAACGAAAAACTGCGCTGACAACAGGTCTGTTCTCTACGGCGGGAAGCAAACGCAACAAACAAACAAAACGAAAACGAAAGCAATCACGAAACCTTATATGTGGATGCTGTCGTAGTCCGTGGCTTAGGACGTGGTATTTCGTCCGACGACAAGCTCTGCTGCGAATCGGGTAACGAATTATTTCGCGATGTGCGTGGCATCGGTTTGGGTGGACTTGTAACCGAATGATCGCTGCTACACGAATCCTCGGGCGATTCTTGTGACGAATTCTGTGACATCGCCTTCATGTCTCTATGATTGTTATCACCATTCTGCGGTGACGATACATCCAATTTCCTTATATTCTTCTCATAGTCAGCCTTGTACTTGTTATCGAGTTTTTTAATGGGCTTCACCACGTGCAAGTCATTATCTTCCTTGCCATTGTCGTTCGATCTTAAATTGTTTTTAGTCGTGGTTACTGGGCGTCCGTTGGTTTGTGTCTTTTTGTTTTCCAAATTATTTATAAAATCTTTCAAATTGCCACGATGGATCTAATAGCGAGAAACAATGTGTGAAAACCCACGGGACCGAATATATGTACATATGTAGGTGTACAAGGCAAATAAAAGAGCTTAACATTAGCACCAAACTAATGGAGTGCGATAGTAAGTAATATAGGAAGTAGATACTTACAGTGATGGGAGCGTCGCCGAGTTCACGCTTAGCCGGATCCAGGCTAATCTTCGGTACAGATATATTGGTGCCATTTATCCACTCGCCGGCAGTTAAATCAGTCTTGTAGCCAGTTGTTTCTGGATAGAGATCGCTGTGGAAGTCTCTATATGTCTGTAGAGCAAACGATCGATGTGATTGAGACCGCCGAAGAAACAAAAAAAAGAAACTCACCTTTCTCGGAACTTGATACATTATAGGAATGACCATGTTTGAAGTTAATTGAAGAACCCTATTCACCTCGCCCTCCATCACTTTCAGAGCTCTCTTTGGCACCAAGCAAGCACCCTTCGTCTGTTCGCCCGTATGACGAAGGCCCTCCGTTAAAAATGGATCTTTATCGCTAATCTCGAGATAATTAATGGTTGTATCACCCTTTCCCGCCAGAAAGAGCATATTCGTATCAGGATCGTACAGAGGCATTAGTATACCAGTCGAGCAATCAAGCTCGAGTGTTTTCTCCGGAACTGAAAAATTGCGTAAATCGCGGATAATCACTTGTCGCAGACGCGCCGCATCGAATCCAGTCGTTAGAATACGACTCTGATTGCCCAGCCAGACAATACGTGAATCCTTAATGCTTTGATGACTCTCGCCGGTCATTTGAATCGGATCGCTAGCCACTCGAGGATCGAGAATCCGAACGAATTTATCTTTGCAGCTTGTTGCGAGCATAGTTCCGTCTTGTCGCCAACTAACAGACTGAATGACGTCGGGATGTTCATTGTTAGCTGTAATAGAAACTTCATTGATTACACAAAGAGCTGGTGATGCAAGAGAAATTTAACTTACAAAACACCTCTTTCTGGGTGGTGATGTCCCATAGGCTTACACAACCAGCCGCCGTGGAATGCAATAGACCATCTGCGGTCGGATGAAAGCCAACAGTCTCGACGCGACGCTGTTTATGTGAGAATACACATTCGGCGTCCGAAAGTGAATTCTCCAGTCCCTTCTCCGGAATGTGCCATATCTTAACTAAACAGTCTTGTGATGCAGTAGCCAATAATCCGTCGTGGAAAGGTGAAAACTCTAAATCTGTGACCGTATCAGTATGACCATGCAACAAGGGCATATTTTTGCTCTTGCGTCCACAATCATCGATGGGCAACACGGCCAAACTCGATCCGGTGTGCTCCCAATTGAATGCCATGAATGCGGCCGAAGCGGCAATGTTATTGCCAAACGTCTGATATGATCCGACGCATATGTCCCGTATACATGCCTCGGGTTTGGGCACAATCGGAGCTGCATTTTTGTACTTTGATGCCTTGAATCTCCAGGCCATAGTGGATACTTCTATCGATCAAAGTCTGAAATGCAAAAAACAATCATGTGTGTCACGACCACGTATACAATCTAGAGTTGAACGATATCATAACATGAGAAACGGAAACAATCGAACACTAAAGTGATTAAACCAGCAACCACCGGCCGGTGAAATCATGAATCACAGATATTAATACTGTGGGGAGTGGCACAGTTGTAGGCACAGGCACAGTGTATCAGTTTTCACTGTCACCAGTCACCATACTTATCTCTACACACATAAGCAGAGGCAGCAAACTTGATTTTTCTCCTTTTGCTTTTCCTTTCCCGGCAAGCAGGAAAAGGGAAGAAAAACTAAACAATCGTTGCCGGCTGGAAATGCACCCTTTGTGTGTTATCCTTACTCAAAACAATGAAGCCAACAACAAAACCTAACCACAGAGAGAAAGACACGCAAAGCGCCTTTTCTCTTAATTCTATTCGATGACGGAACAATGACAACCCTTAAAGGGCGCCCTTCTCTTCGCAGTGCCACTTTCTCTGCCGTGCTGGTTCACTGCTGCGTGTGTGCCATGCCACGGCCACCATCAACTTGTCGTTTTTGTGTCGCTGTCACGATATATTGACGACCACTACTACTTTACAAACGGCAACTCGTGTTTACATAGGATTTTCTCGTTGAGGGTATTGGTGCGCGATGCAAGGAAGGAAAATTCAGATTTTATGCAAACTCTGGGCAATGGTGACGATTTCTTCTAGCTTCACCTGGTCAAGGCCTTCAATTTGTGCCACACACCGCTACATCTCGGTCTGCGGGGGGAAATGTTTAGTGGATTTCGGTATTTCGAATTTCTCAGACGACGCACCACAGCACAGAGATCGCTCACACACTTCCTGGGGGTCCAGCACCGCCAACAGTCCACAATCCGGCAGTATTTTCATTTCGAGCTGTAGACGCAGGCGCTGCAATGCGTTTGGTCTTGAGACTTGCTTTCGCCTCGTGACTTGATTGCGCACTACACTTGATGCAGTCTCGTTCGCGAAATGCCTCATAAATCGACTTGTTATCGACGAAGCCGAAGAAATCAGAACGAAAAAACACACGTACGTACGTGATGTGTCGTCGGTCGACTTCCTTACTTATGCACCTCCTCCTGTGTGCTGCTGCAGGAGGAGTGCACTCGTATGTATGTTACCTTTCCAGTTCAAATAGTGGCCACTTACCTAGTTAAGCAACTTTCTTCGCACGACGACTACCTTGTCTGTCCAAATGGGTTTTTGCTTCTTTTGTTTTTACTTCCTCTTCAGATTTAATGATTTTGGTTTCTGTTTTGTATTGTTTTACGTGAAATCGGTAACAAGAGTTGAAACGGCGGCGATGCCCCTACACTGCTACTTCACACTTCCGGTGCTGCAACTATTTTTTTCTTTTGTGCATTGGTAGAAGTATCCCTTCAACCGATCAAACACTTTCCGTTCTCAACACTATTTCGCAAGGATTCAAGATTCAGGATTTCACTGCAAAAAATTATCTTCTTTGTGGACGATAAGTCGAAATCCGCCTTCATACACAACACAACGCACCAGAGAAGCTCACTCGCGCGACGCAGCACACACCCAGTGGAAAATTATGTAGACTCCGTCCGTGCAACTCAATTGGGAGCGAGTCTTTTGTGCACCGGAAAACTGAAGCACACACTCAGAGGTTGTTCGTTTAACTTTTCTTGAGGGAAGATTTATCGTCGGATAAGTTGAATGGGCCTCCTAGATCGAATTGGCAAGATACTGAGGTGATCAATGGAAATTTATATTTTTCTATTCGTAAAAAAGCATCACCAAAACGCAGCAGCAAGCCACAAATACCGCAAAAGAAATACTGACCAAGACGAAACGAAAAACTAATCGATACGATACAACACCTTCGTACGACAGCTCGGACAGCTTAAGAGATGGTGTGGCGGCTGTCGCCGTGAGCGATTTCTCTTCGGGTTGCATGGGTTCTGGTTGACGTTTCGAATTCGAACATCGCCGGATGCGTACAGTTTGAGTGGAAAATAATCTGAGGAAATGCTGGTAAAAGGTTCGATTGCTTATAAGTAATGGAAGGCATGAACTTGGACATAGGTTAGGTTAGGTTATAGGCCGGGATTGGCCCATTGTGATACCACATGGATCATATTACCCAGATCCGCCACTTGAAAACCAATCAGCGCTTCTGCTGAAGCGAAGGATTTGAGCTATTTTTATATCTGCTAGCTCCCTTAAGTTATCGTAAAAGGGCGCGCCGGGATAGATTCTCCTGTGATTTGCAAAAGAGGGACATGAGCAGAGGAGGTGGCGAATTGATTTTTTTTCCTCCTCATCCATGCAGTCGCGGCAGAAGTCATTGGCAGGTAGCCCTAGTTTGATGATATGTTTTCCAAGGGCTCAGTGGCCTGTAATGACTGTAATGTTACTTTCGTTCCATGGAAGGTTGGTTGGCTCTATGGCTCGAATATTTTATCATGTGCTTTATCGAGGTTATTGGTGTTTTTAAATTCGTGGAGATTCAAAGACTAAGTGTGCTTGACCTTTATTCAATTAGAGAAGAGGTACTTGACCTCTCTATCTCGAGCCCCTTTGCCTCTAATATAATTTGCGACTGCCACGTCTCCAATGAGGCCTCACTACATGATCACCAAAACATCGGATTTAACATCTCTAGTGAGGTTAAGGAAACCACCTTAGGATACCTACCACCCCTGACAAGAAACCCCTTGGTATGATGGCGCGTGTGAGCAGAAAAAGGCAGCAACCGACGAGGCGTACCAAAAGGCGCTGCAGAGGAAAACCAGGGCAGCAGAAGAAGAGGACCGAGCGAGAAGAAGGGAGGAGAAAAAACTACTGCGACAAGAGAAAAGAATCTTTGCAGTCTCCCAGCTCAAGGATATCGAGGAGTCCAGGGATAAGCACAAAACACGAGCCTTTTACAAGAAAGCCAAAGGCCTTGCAGGAGGCTTCAAAAATGGCACCCAGGCTCTTCGAAACTGCGGGTGTAATCTTGTCACCCACCCGCAGGGAATAGTGGATATATTTAAGCAGCATTTCCAGCAGTTGCTTAACAAGCATGACCAAGAGAGATTGGTAGGGACCGAGGAAATCCCAACTTCAGCCGCTGAAGTAGTCCTCCCACCCAGCATCGAAGAAGTCGGCACAGTTATTCAAAAGCTGAAGAATAACAAGGCCGCAATTATTTTCGGCTTTGTACGTGGATTGTTAGGTCCCTAAACAGGCCACGTGTAGCCGAACAACTTGCGGACCCCCTAGACCGCTATAAAGCGGACATAACCGCCATCCAGGAAATGCGATGGAATGGACCGGGTATGAAATCGGACGAAAAACTGCGATATTTACTACGGCGACTACTATAGGGAGAGAGGGCAACGATTGTTTCGATGCGGATTTGTTGTCCGAGGTGGACTTAGGCAAAAAGTCCTAAGCTTTCGGCATGTGAGCGAACGCCTCATAACAATCCGTATCAAGGCTACATGTTTTAACATCAGCCTGATCTGCGTCCACGTCCCCACGGAAGACAAGGCTGACTTCGCCAAAGATGACTTCTACGATCTCCTAGACAGAACGTATGCCCAATGTCCCAGCTATGACATCAAAATTGTACTAGGAGACTTCAATGCTAACCTGGGTAAGAAAAGCATCTTTGAGCGAGTCATCGGCAAACATAGCCTACACGACACCACCTCCGATAACGGACACAGGCTGATTGATCTTGCTACGGGGCGAAATCTCCTTCTAGCCAGTACGCGTTTCCCGTACCTCGATATACACAAAGGCACCTGGCGGTCTTTTGATCAATCGACTATCAACCAGATTGATCACACCGCGATCGACGTCAGACACTCCTCCGCTATTCTTGATGTTCGAACTTTCCGAGGGGCTAACATCGACTCGGACCACTATCTTGTAGTAGCCAAGATGCGCTTACGGATATCACGAACGCAACGGAGTAGAGTAAGAATACAAAGTTATGACGTCGGAAAGCTACTATCGCCAGAAACCGCTCGTGCTTTTACCGATCGCGTCTCCCTTAAGCTCTCCAATACACCTGAATCCTCCACACTATCAATAGAACAGCAGTGGAGCCTTTGCAAACAAGCCCTGAAAAGCTCTGCATCCGAAGTTTTGGGTTTCAAGGCTCCACCACGAAGAAACACCTGGTTCGATGATAAGTGCAAGAGGATTCATACAGCGAAGCAGGATGCATATAACGCCTCGCTGCATAAAAGAACAAGAGCAGCTCGTGAGCTCTACGAGTTAGAAAGAAGGGAGGAGCATAAGCTTCTTAGAAGAAAGAAGAAAGAACACGAGAAGCGCGCGATTGAGGATTTGGAGAGGTGTTACTGCAGGCGTAACGTTCGAAAGCTTTATCAACAGATAAAGCGAACATGCCAAGGTTATAAAGCCAGAACGGAAGCCTGCAGGGATGAGAACGGACAGCTAGTAGTAGAACCGCAGTCGATGCTGAGAATATGGAAAAACCACTTCTGCAGACTGTATAACGGCGATGTTAGTCAATATACCGCTGTCAGGCAGAACGATCCATTTCTAATCGACGAAGACCGCAGAGAATTCTGTCCCCCTGACCTCGACGAAGTTAAGATTGCCATATCGAAGCTCAAGTCGAATAAAGCTGCTGACGCAGACGGACTCTCTACTGAGCTCTTCAAGGCAGCTGGGGATGACCTGATTGGGAGCATGCACCAGCTCATCCGTAAGATATGGTTAGAGGAAAGCATGCCCGAGGAATGGAGTCTCAGCATCGTATGCCCTATCCACAAGAAAGGAGACCCCTCTGATTGCGCCAACTATAGAGGAATAAGTCTCCTTAACATCGCCTACAAAATCTTCTCTGCCGTTTTGTGTGAATGCCTGAGGCCTTTTGTAAATAAGCTGATAGGTCCTTATCAGTGCGGATTCAGGCCAGGGAAGCCCACCATCGACCAAATCTTCACACTACGGCAGATCCTGGAAAAAAACAATGAATTTCAAGCCGACACTCACCACCTATTTGTCGACTTCAAAGCCGCATACGACAGCGTAATTAGAGACGAGCTATACAACGCTATGTCTACCTTTGACATATCTGCTAAACTCTTCAGACTATGCAGGATGACTTTGGAGAATGCTCGGTGCTCCATCCGAATCGGTGAACACCTTACCGATAGTTTTGATGTCAAAAAAGATTTAGGCAGGGCGATGCGCTGTCGTGTGATTTCTTCAACATCATACTGGAAATGATTGTGCAAAAATCACTGGCCAATACAAGAGGCACAATCTATTTCAAATCCTCGCAACTCCTTGCATACGCCGACGATATTGACATAATAGGTAGATCACAGCGAGATGTCAATGAGGCGTTTGCGAGTATTGAGATGGAGGCGGCGAAAATTGGTTTGGCGGTAAACGAGGGCAAAACTAAATATATGCTGTCATCAAAAAAGGACGCTCACCACCGACGTCTCGGCCAGAACGTTTGTATAGGCAGATATAAGTTCGAGGTAGTTAAGGACTTCGTCTGATAGAGCTGATCAACGAGCAGGATTCACTCTAAGCGGGGAAGCCTAGTAACTACCAGAGTAGTTACCAAGGGAACCCCGCAAGGTGGGGTCCTCTCACCTCTTCTCTGGAATGTAGTTGTAAACGAACTACTAATCAAACTGGAGAAAGAAGGCCTGGACGTTGTTGCCTACGCCGATGACGTTGCCATCACTATCTCAGGTAAATACCTATCTACACTGAATGACCGCATGCAAACGGCATTCTCACTTCTGTGCAAATGGGCGCATAGTAACGGGCTCAGGATTAACCCACAGAGCTCGTGCTTTTTACCAAAAAGCACAAAATCCCGGAAAACTGCCCTATCAGCCTGCTCGACACCAGGTTAGCCTACTCCCCTAGTGGCAAATTCCTTGGCATTATACTCGATAGGAAATTAACTTGGAAGAGCAACACAATTGAAAGAGCAAAAAAAGCAACAACAGCTCTCTACACATGTAAGAAAGCCCTAGGAAAAAAAATGGGGATTCAACCCCAAGATTACCCTATGGCTCTACATCACGGTCGTTAGACCCATACTAATGTATGGAGGGATAGTCTGGTGGACTGCACTAGACAAGACAACATACCACAAACAACTCGAGAAGGTACAAAGGATGGCATGTATGTGCATTACCGGGGCCCCAGGTCCACACCAACGGCTGCGCTTAGCATGATACTAGACCTTACACCACTCGATATTTTCGGTAAGCAAATTGAGAGCACCGTGGCGCAGTGGGTAGTGTGTTCGCCTCTGACGCCGATGACACGGGATCGAATCCCGACACAGCCATGTCATCGAACGTGTTTTTCACGGTGTTTCTCCTCAGCGGGGTTCTGACAAAGCCCCCTGTAGTAAAATTGTCATGAAAAAGCTTCTCGAAATTCGCCGTTCGGAACCGGCAATAAATTGTAGGTCCCTTTCACCTATGGGAAAATGAAATCACACACAACATGGGTGATTGAGAGAAGCTCGGCTCAGGTCCTCATTGGACTGTAACGCCAACATACATACATACAAATTGCCACACACACGGCCATAAGACTAAAAGCCAACTCGAAATGGGCGAGCTATGTCACTGGCTACTCCTCCATCCTGCAAAACAGGATAACTATGACGGAAAACCTAGACCACACAGAACCCACCATGGTCTTGGACAAAAACTTTACTATGATCTATCCGGACAGGAAGAACTGGACCCGCCAAACTTTAAGACGGGTCTAAGACGGGGTGGGCAGTGGAGTTTTCTGCAAACAAACCAAGCTACATAAAGCTCTAAAATTACCAGATCACTGCAGCGTTTTCCAGGCGGAAACGTTGGCAATAAAAGAGGCTTTGTCATGGCTGAAGTGGAACGTAATATCCACCACGGATATTCGCATTCTCATAGACAGTCAAGCAGCCTTAAAGTCGCTGGAGTCCTATGTGTACACATCAAAATCTAGTCTCGACTGTCGCAGATCTCTTAACGAGATGGCAGAACAGTTCAACATACAGCTTATCTGGGTACCAGGACACAGCGACATTACAGGTAATGAAAAAGCCGACACACTCGCCAAACTAGAAACGACGCTACAATCAATCGTGGCTTGTGAGGGAGTACCCCTTACAACCATTAAACATAATCTGACCAATCTCGCCAGGGCCGAGACGAACCTGAGATGGACACAGGGACATACCTGCGTCATGACCAGGCAAATCTGGCCTCGGCTTGACAGTCAACGCACAAGGAGTATAATCTCCCTAAAAAGAACTGAAGTCATCGGTGTCATCACAGGACACTGCCTCATTGGCAGTCACGCACAAAAACTAGGAATAGTTCCGAATGTTTTCTGCAGAAGCTGTCAGGACGAGGAGGAGGTTGAATCCATTCACCACCTTCTCTGCGCCTGTCCAGCTCTCTGCAATTTCAGGAAACGTTACCTAGGCTCTTACTTCCTTAACGATCTGACAGATGTTCAGAAAGTAGGGATACTTGATCTTCTTTACTTCTTAAGAAGCACAATATGGTTCCACGAATAGGGGGCAAAACCCCCTTGTAGCTGCACAACGGGCCTCCCTGGCCTATGTGCATTCTTCTCAACTCTGGGAAGGCTACGACCCTACCTACCTACCTACCTAAGGACTTCGTCTACCTTGGCTCCGCAGTGACCTGGAACAACGATATCAGTTCCGAAATCAAACGCAGAATCACTCTTGCCAATCGCTGTTTCTTTGGGCTCAGGAGGCAACTGAGTAATAGAGCCCTCTCCCGAACGACAAAGTTGACTCTATATAAGACCCTTATCATCCCGGTCCTGTTGTACGGCGCAGAAGCATGGACACTATCGAAAGCGGATGAGGAGGCCCGTGGTCGGTTCGAGAGAAAGATTTTGCGCGTGATTTTTGGGCCTATAAACGAAGACGGGGGATGTAGGAGAAGATTCAACCTCGAACTTTACCGGCTGTACAGCGGCATGAGCCTAGTCAGGCGTCTACGGATTCAACGCCTAAGATGGCTGGGCCATGTAGAGCGAATGGAAACCACAGCTCCAGCCCGGAGCGTCTTTGGATCCAACCCCGAGGGACGAAGAAGCAGAGGACGGACTTAAGATGGCGCACCCAGGTGGAAGGGGATCTCAGCCAACTGGAAGTGCGGCAATGGAAAAAGCCCAGGTTCACCCCGAACTGTAGCGCCCGTTAAGAAGAAGAAGAAGAATATCAAGGGTCCGCCAAATAACTTTTTTTTTTTTTTGAAAATGCTATAAAAAAAAACTACTGAATATTTTCTCAAATTTCTTTTTTTATTTGAAAGTACAATCCTTCCGGTTAATAATGGAAAATAATTTCATTCAAATGGCTGCCTCGGCTGGCCATGCAGTAGCCTACACGATCGGTCCAATTTTTAAGCACATTATCGATTGTGTGCAGCTGTATTTCACCAATAGCTTCACGAATATTGTCCTTTAAAGCGTCAATGGTCTCTGGCTTGTCGGCGTAACACTTATCTTTGACGGCACCCCACAAATAATAGTCCAACGGTGTCAAATCGCAGCTCCGAGGTGGCCAAACGACATCAGCTCTGCGGCTGATAATGCGATCTTCAAAAACAGGGCGCAAAACATCGAGTGTAGCTTCGGCTGTGTGGCACGTAGCGCCGTCCTGTTGAAACCAGATGTTGCCAATATGCTCCTCTTCAATTTTTGTGAACAAAAATTCGTTCAACATGACCCGATAACGATCGCCATTGACTGTAACGGTCCCTCCTTGCTCATTTTCGAAGAAAAATGGCCCAGTTATGACTCTGGACCAAAATCCGCACCAAACAGTGGCTCGTTTTGGGTGCGCCGGCTTTTCAATGTATGCGTGCGGGTTGTCTGTGCCCCAAATGCGACAATTTTGCTTGCTAACATACTCGCCAAGACCAAAATGAGCTTCATCTGAAAAGATGATTTTTTTGGCAAAATCGGCATCTTCTGTAAGTCGATCGCAGGCCCACTTAGCGAAGCGAAAACGCATTGGATGGTCAGTTGGCTTCAACTCCTGAACCAATTGGACTTTGTATGGCGTCATACCAAGGTCTTTATGCAAAATTCGTCTCAATGATGTCTCCGAAATGTTCAATTGTTGAGAACGACGGTGAATTGATGTTGATGGCGCTTCACGCACACTTTCTGCCGCAGCAGCAATATTCTCGGGTGTACGCACTGTTTTTGGCTTTTCACGCTTTGGTTTATCGATGAGGATGCCAGATAAGGAACATACGGAGCTGACGGTGCTTCTCTTCTTCCAAAATCTGTACGCAATTTTCGCACACATTCTGCAACATTACCATGCTTTTCAAAGTAATATCGCAATATTTCCCAGCGCTGTTCAAGCGTATACAACAACCATATTCGTTCAGCGGAAGGATAAAACCATAGATAAATTAACGAGATGGCAATCTCGATGGCTTTGACAGGCATTTTGACAACTAGCCCCTACAAACTCGTTTCGATTTGACGGCGTCTTGACTATGTCATTCTGCCTTGTTCCGACGTCTTGACTCTAAGTCAAAAGCGTCGTTTTTAAAGCGGCCTCTAGACGCTCAATATTATTGTGCGAAATACTGCACAATTTTATTGGCTTGCTGCCCCAGACGGTTCAATATTTTTCCCAATAATTTAGTGGACCAGTCATATTTGCATTAAAAGTCAAAAGCGTTATGATTTTCCGCAATATATCGCACAATCTTGCAATATTATCTACAGACGAACGATAATATTGTGCAATATCAAATATTGCACAATATTATTAGGCGTCTAGGGGCCGCTTTAATTACAAATACAACTACCAACCCTTGCGGGGATCACAGGGCAGACGTACGAAAGTTTTCCATCTTGTTAATTTATCTATGGATAAAACTAATTATCTGTCAAATCAGACATGAGCTAAGTGTTACCATTCACGAAATAAGCGCTACTTGAAAAAAAACCTGCCAAGTGCGAGTCGGACTCGCGCACGAAGGGTTCCGTACCATCTGTATATATAAATATGAAAGAGACTATGTTTGTACTATCTTCATGATGAGATATAGTTGATCATCAAAGTGTCCATTGAATTCAAATCAATTATCTTACTTGACAGCAACGATGTGAAAAGGTGAATAACAATAATGGGAAATATGGGAAAAAGGTTTGCAGCTAGGATTAATTCATCAAAGGCACAAACGAGATCAAAACTGGGAAGTTTGCTACTGGTTGCGGGATATTGTCGACTAACCTTGGTTCAGTATGTGACCAAGGGGATTTTTTGGATGAAAATCATGTCTGTTGTATGGGAGCCCCCCTTAAATATTCATTTTGTTCTGTTTTTAGTATTTGTCGTGGTAGCGGCAACAGAAATACATCATCTGTGAAAATTTCAACTAGAGGGCATGGGCTCGGACATACAGGGTAAAGTTGTTGATTGCTCTCAACCTGGCGAGATGCCAGCAACGATCCCTGTTTAAATGCCCGGGTCAAGTTCACATACGGCCTCCTCACGGCGCCCTCTGGATAGCCTCTTCAACAACCGTTGGGAGGTGAACAAACGTATGCAGCGAAAAAAACCCCGACCAGAATGGCGGTTGTGCGGCGGGCTAACAATCCGCCCACGTAAAAAAAACCTAAAGTTATGAATGAGCAAGATGCCTCGGATACACGGACGGATACTCGACGACGACAACGCACGAAAAAGAAGCATGATTTGCGAGTATGCTCCTGGAATGTCAGAACCCTGTACACTCCCGGAGCTGCTCATAAACTAGAAGGAATCCTCACGCAGTACAAGGCGGATATTACTGCGGTCCAGGAAATACGCTGGATAGGAAACGGTATGATTAGGAAGAAAAATTGCGACATTTATTACAGCTGTCACAAAAGGTTGCACTTACTGGGGTGCGGATTTGTCGTGGGAAAGCGGTTAAGGTCGAAGGTCATCGACTTTAAGCCTATAAGTGATCGCCTGGCTGTGATCCGCATCAGAGGCAGATTTTATAGCATCAGCCTTATATGTGCCCACGCCCCTACCGACGAGGCTGAAGACCCTATCAAGGAGGACTTCTATGACCTCCTGGACAACGCCTACGGAGCTTGTGCGGAGTACGATGTAAAAATCGTGCTCGGGGACTTCAACGCCAAAATCGGTAAGGAAAACACCCTTGGCGGAGTGATCGGAAAGCACAGCCTCCACGATACAACAACAGATAACGGCTTCCGACTCGCTGACTTTGCGACAGCTCGTAATGCGGTGATAAGTAGCACAAGATTCCCTCGTAAGCGAATCCACACAGCAACCTAGCGATATCCGGACGGTCGAACCGCCAACCAAATCGACCATGTGCTCATTGACGCAAGGCACTCGTCAAACATCCTGGATGTGCGACCATTCAGAGGGGCAAATGTCGACTCTGACCACTTCCTCGTAGCAGCAAGATTGAGAGCTCGACTGTCCAATGTCAGAAAACTGCACCAGCCCATCAGGAGGAGGTTCGACATTGGGCGCCTGAGCACACCGGAGGTTGCCAGAGTCTACAGGGAGCAGCTTAGCGAAAGACTCTACGGTATGCCTACGTCGAACACAAATGCCAATAATATGTGGCTGCATTGCCGCTCAGCCATTCAGGAAGTAGCCGAAACCACCTTAGGATACCTACCACCCCCGACAAGAAACCCGTGGTATGATGGCGAGTGTGAGCAGAAAAAGGCAGCAACCGACGAGGCGTACCAAAAGGCGCTGCAGAGGAAAACCAGGGCAGCGCAAGAAGAGTACCGAGCCAGAAGAAGGGAGGATAAAAAACTTCTGCGACAAAAGAAAAGAATCTTCGCAGCCTCCCAGCTCAAGGATATCGAGGAGTCTAGGGATAAACATAAATTACGAGCCTTTTACAAGAAAGCCAAAGGCCTTGCAGGAGGCTTCAAAAAGGGCACCCTGGCTCTTCGAAACTGCGAGGGTAATCTTGTTACCGACCCGCAGGGAATAGTGGATGTATTTAAGCAGCACTTCCAGCAGCTGCTTAACGAGCATGACCAAGAGAGAGTGGTAGGGATCGAGGAAATCCCAACTCCAGCCGCTGAAGTAGTCCTCCCACCCAGCATCGAAGAAGTCGGCACAGCTATTCAGAAGCTGAAGAACAACAAGGCCGCAGGCTCAGATGGCTTGCCATCAGAGCTCTTCAAGGCTGGCGGCGATGTTCTGGTAGGGAGCATGCACCAGATCATCTGCAGAATTTGGGAAGATGAAAGCATGCCCGACGACTGGAATACCAGCTCTATATGCCCCATCCACAAAAAAGGCGATCCTACCTCTTGCAAGAACTATAGAGGTATATCCCTGCTCAATGTCGCATACAATATCCTGTCCAGCGTATTGTGTGAACGTCTAAAACCATTTTGCACCGCACTAATCGGCAGCTACCAGTGCGGCTTCCGGCCCGGCAAAACAACTATAGACCAAATTTTCACACTTCGACAAATCCTGGAAAAGACCAACGAGTTTCGAATCGATACACACCATCTTTTTATCGATTTCAAAGCCGCATACGACAGCATTCATCGTGAAGAACTGATTGGGGCGATGGCCGAATTCGGGATCCCGGTAAAACTGATCCAGTTGTGTCGCGACACACTAAAAAACACGCGATGCACCGTGCAACTCGGTTCTAGGACCTCGGAACCATTCGAAACATGCACCGGATTTCGGCAAGGAGATGCGCTGTCATGTGACTTTTTCAACCTGGTGCTGGAGCAGATAGTGCGACGGGCAGGCGTCAACAGGGAAGGCACTATCTTTTACAAGTCCATCCAGCTGCTAGGATACGCGGATGATATCGACATCATTGCGTGTTCTCGCCGTGGCATTGTGGAAGGCGAAACGAGTTGGTCTTAAGATCAATGAGGACAAAACGAAATACATGCTGTCAAGCAAAAACCAATCCCTCGCTCACCACCTGGGACAAAATATAACAATTGACAGCTACAATTTCGAGGTAGTTAAGGAGTTTGTCTACCTCGGGGCAAACGTAAAATCCACAAATGACACCACAGTGGAGAGCCGGCATAGAATCGCCCTTGGCAACCGCTGCTACTTCGGCTTGTCCAAACAACTGGGGTCAAAACTCCTCACTCGAAAGACCAAAGTCATGCTTTACAAAACGCTCATTCTGCCAGTCTTGCTGTACGGAGCCGAAAGCTGGACGATAAGCAGAACAGCGGAGTTGATTTTGGGTTCTTTCGAAAGAAAAATTTGGTCCTGTCTGTGAGGAAGGTGAATGGAGAAGAAGACACAACCGCGAACTCTACGAGCTGTACAAAGATGTGGATGTAGTCCGGAAGGCAAAGATCCGTCGACTACACCGGCTCGGCCACATCGTGCGCATGGACATCAACGCTCCAGCTAAGAGGGTCTTCGTCCAGGATGGAAGGCAGCTATAGCTCAGGCTCAGATCCTCCATGGATCGCAGGCCTGATAAGTAAGTAAGTAAGTAAGAAAATTTCTACTCCCTAACTATCACGATTCATGAGAAACAGCCTGGTGACAGACGGACGGACGGACAGCGAGGTCTTGGTAATAGGGTTCCGTTTTACCTTTGGGTACGGAACCCTAAAATATATTAGAATTCATCTCCAGTGTTTTATTTCATACCGAATTTGTGTACCTCTAAAAACAACACCCTTTGGCTAAAACATCAATATTATGATTTCTTTATTTAAATGTTTAATAAGTTAGGATTATTACATAGGGTTCACAGACATATCGTACTAAAATATAATCATCAATACAAAAAACTACCAAATACAAAAGATATATATATATGTATGTATGTATAGATCTCCTAATCTAGCAACTCATCGATCTTAGATAAGAAATAAAAATACAAAAAGAGAACAAAAGAAAAAAACAACAAAACTTCTTAGCACAAAAAGTGCAACTGATCGTACTAAACACGTGTTTTGCATCTCCCATAAAAGTGAGTCATATGAAGATAATTTACAAGCAAACCCTACCATCTTACATAAGAACTAGACACAAAATCTGTTATCTGAATTTCATGTATTCTATATATTAATATATTCCTTAGTTACTGAGTTAATTTTATTTTTGTTTTATTCCTTCAAATGAAAACATAAACAATTTCCGAAAAAAAGAATTTAAATAGTTACCATCGATTCTAGTATTTACAAAGTTGTATGCATAGATAATGGGGAAATTATTAAATAAATATAAATACGTATAGATACAAGATAGTATAAAAATATATTTATATATGTGTATGGCGTACATGTCAGTTTTCTTCACTAAAAACAAAAAACTTAATTATGTATAAAAGCATCATTCAAAAAAAGTAACAAATGCATTTAAGAAAAATTAAAATAAAAAAGAAAACAACTTGCTTGGTATTTTCTACTTAAACCTAAAGCTAACAGCTTACATTCAAATTGCATTTAAAAATATTACAATTATTACATATGAAGTTTTCTGCAAGGTTTTTGCTTTTTACGTTTTTCAAAATCACTTAACATAAATGAAAAAAATTAAGAAAAAACTAATTTTGTAAACGTTTAGCACAGAAGTTCGTTCGAATCCATCATCTTCTTGTTTTCGTATATGATTTCGTTTTTTTTTTTTGCTTTTGGTTTTCTGATTTTTCCTGATTTCCTGTTTATACAGTGGCTCCAAGTCAAACTAGCTCACTTGGGAAAAAAAAAGTTCAAGAGCAAAACTCTCCAAAACGAAGCAGTAAATGGAAAAAAGTGTTAAGTATTTTTTTGTTTACAAATTTATTTTTTTACCCAAAACAAAAAACAAAACTATATTCCATAAATAAACAAAAAAGTTACAATATAAATACTATTTTAACTCTTAACCCCGTCGCACCTATTGGGACATATGTATGTGCCCCACTGTTCATAGAGCCCTGAGATCTACAATTTTCACTTTAAATGGGTTAAATATGTACAGTTTGTCAAGGAAATGTTTGCAAAACGTAGAAATGAAATGCAAATAATGTTAAAAGCATATATTTACTAAGTAAAATAAGATTTATTTTTAAGACCTTCTTCATAATTCCATTTTCGTATTAACTGGTTACCGTAATATACAAAAAGAAAAAACACAATCAACCAAACACTTGAGAAATTTAACAAACATTGATCAATATCAGTTTATTTACTGTCAAACAATTCTTTGCAAAATGCTGTTTGCCGACCAAATTACTTAAAATTACAAGCAAAATAACCAATTTTCTTATTTTTAATACTTGGTATGACTTGGTAATGACAGCCCGTAATCTACTCTGCATTGATTGAATGAGCTTCTGAAGGTCATATTCATCGGGATTCTTAAGCCATTCTTCGTTGATAAGCTTAATTAAATCATTTTTCGATTTCGGACTTCTTTTTGCCACCTTCTTTTTTAAATGGGCCCACAAATTCTCAATAGGGTTCAGATCGGGGCTTTGCGCAGGGGTGTCAATTGCTTTTTGGCAATTATAAAGCATCCACTCCCTGCACAAATATGATTTATGCTTTGGATCGTCGTCCTGGTACAATTTAAAAAGTAATTTGTTTTAGTTTTCTGGGTCCACAAAGCCGAATTTCTGAACACTTCTTTTCAAATTTTGTCTTAAAATATCCAAATAAACTTCCTTTGTCATTATATCATCAATCATTTTTAACTCACCAACACCTTTGCTTGAGAAGCAGCCCCATATCATCACTGACAATTTCCCGAATTTTACTGTTGGAATAATATTCTTGTTGTCGAGGGCTGTAAGCGGTTTTCGCCATACTTTCGGCGGTCCTGCATGGTAGTACAGCTTTATACTAGACTCGTCACAAAACACAACATCGTTCCAATACTCTACCGGAAGACAAATGTGCTTTGTTGCAAAATTGACGCTTCTGCAAATATTCAACGGTGAGAGTAATGGTTTCTTTCTAGCAACTCTTGATGTGTACTTGTGCTTGAGTATAGTTTTTCAAACTGTCTCATGAGACACTTGAACTCCGTAACCGTTTCTTAAGTCCGTGGCTAATATTCTGATGCTGGTATGACGGTTTTTTTCAATACGTCTTATCATTTTTCTTTCGTCCCTGCTTGTTAGTTTTTTTGGCCTGCCTCCTGACTGGTTCAGATCTAGTCTGCCTTCTTTTTCAGCACGGCTTACAACGTTGTACACAGTTCTTAATTTTATACAAAACATTTCAGCCAATTCCCTAGCGGATTTTCCTTTGTGGTAGTTATAATACACCAATTGTATTACATTATCACTTAACCGTTTGCCTGGCATATTCAAGATTACTTTTTTTAAATTTTCTGGACACTATGAAATCGTTAATGACTAATAAACTGACACACAACTCCAAAACGCAATGAAATTACAGCTAATGTGTATTATTAAAAAAACTTCTCGAACTCTATGCACATTTGCAAAGAATTATTTGACAGTGAAAAAACAGCATTGGATATGGCGTTACAGTCCATGAAGAACCTGAGCCGAGCTTCTCTCAATCACCCATGTTGTGTGTGATTTAATTTTTCCCATAGGTGAAAGGGACCTACAGTTTATTGCCGGTTCCGAACGGCGCATTTCGAGAAGCTTTTCATGACAATTTTACTACAGGGGGTTTTGTCAGAACCCCGCTGAGGAGAAACACCGTGAAAACACGTTCGATGACATGGCTGTGCCGGGATTCGATCCCGTGTCATCGGCGTCAGAGGCCAACACACTACCCACTGCGCCACGGTGCTCTCCGCAGGGAATAGTGGATGTATTTAAGCAGCACTTCCAGCAGCTGCTTAACGAGCATGACCAAGAGAGAGTGGTAGGGACCGAGGAAATCCCAACTCCAGCCGCTGAAGTAGTCCTCCCACCCAGCATCGAAGAAGTCGGCACAGCTATTCAGAAACTGAAGAACAACAAGGCCGCAGGCTCAGATGGCTTGCCATCAGAGCTCTTCAAGGCTGGCGGCGATGTTCTGGTAGGCAGCATGCACCAGATCATCTGCAGAATTTGGAAAGATGAAAGCATGCCCGGCGACTGGAATACCAGCTCTATATGCCCCATCCACAAAAAAGGCGATCCTACCTCTTGCAAGAACTATAGAGGTATATCCCTGCTCAATGTCGCATACAAGATCCTGTCCAGCGTATTGTGTGAATTTTTTTTTTTTTTTTTTTTTAATAATTTGCGCGCACTCAAGGTCTAATAACCTTATTATGTCGGTGACACAGTGCGGGCAGAAGGTAGAGAGGAAGAGGAATAGAGGAGATGCCGATGGACATTGATCTTAAATGCTTGCATGTTGCATTGAGGGGGGAAAACCGAATCCGGCAGGGAGTTCCAGATTCGTGTGGTTCGGTTAATGAAAGATTCTCTATATTTGACAGTACGTCCGAAAGCGGGCTTCAGAGTATATTGGTGAGCATTCCTAGAGAGACGTGTATTGCGGGAGAAATGTTGAAGGGGCGGAATGCAACTGGCTATTTCATCAGAGCATTTTTGGTGGTAGTAACGATAAAACAGGGAGAGGCAGGTAACATTCCTGCGGTGTTCCAGCGAGTCTAATGTTTTGGTAATGCTGGAGTCACCTATCAGTTTTATGGCTCGTTTTTGTATTCTGTCTAGTAGGTGCAGTGAGGTCTTGGAAGCACCGGACCAGACATGAGCGTTAAACTCTAATTTGGGGCGAATAAACGCCTTATAGATTGTAGCCAGATCTAAGGGTGAGAAATATTTCTTGCATCTGTATAAGAATCCTAGGCATTTCGCAGCATTCTTGGCGACACTGAATATATGGTCGCTCCAATTAAGATTGTGAGCAACACTCATACCCAGGATGGAAAGCTTTTCAGTTTCTGAGATGCAAGTGCCATTCATGGATAATGGCTGCGGGTTATTTATACGCTTTAGCGACAAGAGACAGCATTGTGTTTTGGATGCATTAAATTCCACTCTATTGTTTTTACCCCATTGGATGATGCTGTCGATATCGGAATTTAATGAGCTTAACATACGCTGCCGCTCATTATCTACAACCGAAGTGCAGGGTCGTAAACTGGTGAGCGAATATGAGAAGCTGAGGGTACTGTCGTCAGCGAAGGAGTGAATTGGATTAGAAGTAACAGACAAGAGATCATTTATAAAAATAAGAAAGAGTGTCGGAGACAAAACGGAGCCCTGGGGAACACCGGCATTTACAAAGTGAGTATCAGACTTGAATCCGTCCAAAACAACTTGAATTGAACGATTCGAAAGGTAGCTTCTAATCCATTGAAAGAGAGACTCATCGATCCCAAAAGCACGCATTTTCGACAAAAGGGCTTCATGCCAAACCCTGTCAAATGCTTTCGAAATATCCAGTGCAACAATTTTGCTTTCACCTGCTTGGTGAAGGGAGTGATTCCACTTTTCAGCGAGATATGCCATCATATCACCAGTGGATCTGTTGCTGCGGAAACCGTATTGGCGGTCATTGAGGAGTTTCCGTGATTCAAGATATTTCATAAGCTGACGGTTAATCAGCGTTTCCATGACCTTGGAAAGAAGGGACGTTAGTGCAATGGGTCGGTAGTTGGAGGGAGAAGATGATTCGCCTTTTTTGGGTATAGGCTGGACAAATGCTGTTTTCCACCTACTCGGAAAGAGCCCAGAGGTGTAGGAAAGGTGAAAAAGCTTACGCAGTGGTTTTGCCAGCGTAGAAGAACACCTCTTCAGAACTATTGAGGCAATACCATCTGGACCAGCGGATTTGTGTATGTCGAGGTCTTTAAGAACCCTTGCGACTGTACGAGTGCGGAAGTGGATTAGCCCCATGGTGGAATTGACGCACTCTAGTACAGGCGGAGACAAAGTACAAGCTGGCAGCTGAGAACTGGTTGCGAAATGGGCAGCAAGTAGGTTAGCTTTGTCTAAGGGGGTGACAGCTGGGATGTCATTGTGGATGAGCGTCGGTATAGACGACTTAGTTGAGTTTTTTACGTTTTTTACAAACGACCAGAAACTTTTGCTACCTTTGGGACATTGAAGGATTTTACGCCTGAATTTTTGGTCGGATTGGAATTTAATCCGTCGAATGTGGGAATTGCAGTCATTTCTGGCTCGTATGTACTTTTTTCGGTTTTCCTCAGAACTGTTTGCCTTGTAGGCCCGAAAACTTAGCTCCCTGAGCCTAATAGCCTCTTTGCAGCTCGAGTCGAACCACGTATTATCCTTAGGCCTGGTGCTTTTAATCTTGCTGGGAATAAAATTTGCCATGCCGATTCGGATAACGTTTACGATAATATCAGTTGCGGCGTCGACGTCGTTGTCGAGGAAGCACAACGACCAGTTAAAGATCCGAAAGAAGTTGTTAAGGCCGCACCAGTTGGCTTTCTCGTATAGCCATAGTGTTCTCTTAGGAGCTTTTTCTTTAACTGGATGGTGGGAGTTCGAGAATTTCGCTGATATCATGCAGTGGTCAGACAAGCCTAGGGGTTCCAATACATCGATCGTGTATTTGTCAGGCTGAGAGGTAAGAAACAAGTCCAGCGTGTTGGCGGTATGACCAGCAACATCGGGGATACGTGATGGCTCATTCACAAGTTGAGTTAAGTGATTTAACTCAGCAAAAATTTCAACATACCTTCCTTCGGGTGTTGTCGGTCCAGAATGTCGAAGCCACTGAGAATTGTGTACATTGAAATCGCCCGCTAAAACGATTTCAGTGCGAGGGAACAGGGAAACAATTCTTTGGATGGAATCAGACAGTGCGTCGAATGCATCAAATGTTGCATTCCTGTCTAGATTGGGGCTTCTATAAAGAAAACAGTAGTGGATGGAGTGCTTACGGAATATGAATTTAAGCCATATGGAATTAAATTCCGGGGTGGATGTTTGGCTATACTGTGGAAGTAACTGGTAAGCAATATCACTACGGACATAGATGGCGAGACCACGGCGAGAAACGAATAATGGCACTAAGCTATATCCAGGAAGACTGAAATCCGAAGGATCAGACTTTTCATCGACCTGTGTTTCACAAAGTGCCAAAACAGCCGGTTTGTGGCGAGAGAGATGGATATACGTGGCAAAGAAATTCTTCCGTAACCCACGAATATTGCAGAACTGCACACAGAAATCCCTCATCAATGCAAACTACAAAACATGTATAGACACAAAACCGTTAAAGCAGAGACGCGTAAGTGAAGTTCTATCGCCGGATTTGCAAAAACAAACTACCGTAGGTGTTATGCCCTTACGACAGTAAGATTTGCTCCACCAACAAAGAACAACACCATTTGTCTAAAACCATTTTGCACCGCACTAATCGGCAGCTACCAGTGCGGCTTCCGACCCGGCAAATCAACTATAGACCAAATTTTCACACTTCACGACAAATCCTGGAAAAGACCAACGAGTTTCGAATCGATACACACCATCTTTTCATCGATTTCAAAGCCGCATACGACAGCATTCATCGTGAAGAACTGATTGGGGCGATGGCCGAATTCGGGATCCCGGTAAAACTGATCCAGTTGTGTCGCGACACACTAAAAAACACGCGATACACCGTGCAACTCGGTTCTAGGACCTCGGAACCATTCGAAACATGCACCGGATTTCGGCAAGGAGATGCGCTGTCATGTGACTTCTTCAACCTGGTGCTGGAGCAGATAGTGCGACGGGCAGGCGTCAACAGGGAAGGCACTATCTTTTACAAGTCCATCCAGCTGCTAGGATACGCGGATGATATCGACATCATCGCGTGTTCTCGCCGTGGCATTGTGGAAGCATTCACGGCGATTGAAGAACAGGCGAAACGAGTTGGTCTTAAGATCAATGAGGACAAAACGAAATACATGCTGTCTAGCAAAAACCAATCCGTCGCTCACCTTCTTCTTTGGTGGCGCTACAGGACCAGAGCCAAGCTTCTCTCAATCACCCATGTTGTGTGTGATTTATTTTCCGCACAGGTGAAAGGGACCTACAGTTTAATGCCGATTCCGAACGGCGTGAGTCGAGAAGCTTTTTCATGGCAAGTTTACTACGGGGGGTTTTGTCAGTACCCCGCCGAGGAGGAACGTCGCGAAATAAACATTCGATGGCGTTGGTGTTATCGGGATCCGAACTCGCTCATCGTGCGCCAGAGTCCAACACACTAACTACTGCGCCACGGCGCCCTCGTCGCTTCGTCGCTCACCACCTGGGACAAAATATAACAATTGACAGCTACAATTTCGAGGCAGTTAAGGAGTTTGTCTACCTCGGGGCAAACGTAAATTCCACAAATGACACCACAGTGGGATCCGGCATAGAATCGCTCTTGGCAACCGCTGCTACTTCGGCTTGTCCAAACAACTGGGGTCAAAACTCCTCACTCGAAAGACCAAAGTCATGCTTTACAAAACACTCATTCTGCCAGTCTTGCTGTACGGCGCCGAAAGCTGGACGATAAGCAGGACAGCGGAGCTGATTTTGGGTTCTTTCGAAAGAAAAATTCTGCGCCGGATATTTGGTCCTGTCTGTGAGGAAGGTGAATGGAGAAGAAGACACAACCGCGAACTCTACGGGCTGTACCAAGATGTGGATGTAGTCCGGAAGGCAAGGATCCGTCGACTACACTGGCTCGGCCACATCGAGCGCATGGACATCAACGCTCCAACTAAGAGGGTCTTCGACTCCGAGCCTCCTGGTTCGAGAAGACGAGGAAGACCGAACCTCCGGTATAAAGACCAAGTAATCGCGGATGTAAGACATCTTGGTCTTGACAACTGGAAGCAGCGTGCCCGGGACCGTCAAGGGTGGAAGGCAGTTATAGCTCAGGCTCAGATCCTCCATGGATCGCTGGCCTGATAAGTAAGTAAGTAAGTAATAGTAAATAGCTCTGAGAAAAGTTTGTGAAAATAAAAACATATATTTTTTCCTTTAGACTTCAATAATCATGCATCGGAAAGCACGTTCTAACCTTGGTCGTCAAACAGCTCTGTCAACGAAATACGACGACTTTTTTGCCCGTTTAGGGGCCAAAGTGGTAGAAGTCTGTTTTTGCATTCGCCATTTTTTGAACACTATCAACTCTGCTATCCTTTTGATTGGAATAGCCGCGGACTGTGAGGATATAGACTAAAGTATCACAAACATAAATTCATATGAATACTCACTGATACGATCGTCCTTCGGCACCTGCATAATGCCTGAATGAAAGCATACAGGTAAAAATTTTAAACACATGCCGATGGTCTGTTTTCGATGACCACCAGCTAGCGTAGGCCCAATAGACGAATTAACATACAACCACAATTCTTTTTACAACCGATGAAGAAGCTCAGTTACCATCTTTTAAGGGTCCGCTAAACATCTAAGTTTTTGTAATGCATTACTGTCACCGTATTCGTATCAGAAGATACCACTTTGCTTAGATTATGATCGCTCACGCGCACTGATAGAATAGTAAACAGAGTTTTAAAATGGATCGCATCGCTCCAACTTGGATGCCCTGCGACCCACCTAGCACATTTAGGTTGCTTGACGTTTTATAATGACGTCTTATAATGTACATCACGCAATGTACAAACGAGAGAATTGATATTCTTCGTTCTTTCAAGAAAAAGCATCAACACATACAACGTACAGATGTTGGAGAGATACAAATAATTCTAGGTTGTATGATTATCATGAGCTATAACCACGTTCCTTCCACTAAGCAAATCTGCTATCGCACATGATCACTATTTACTTCTTTCTTCAAAGTTGTATTGTGCACCCCCAGACAAGCTTGCAATCGCTTCGAAGACGTATTATTTGGATAATATTATCGAGTGCTTGAAGGTCCGTTTTCAGAATGCTCGTGAAGATAGCCCATTTCAGTCAATAGATGAGTCTATGACTAAGTTCAAAGGTCGCTCTTCACTGAAGCAATACATGCCACTAAAGCCTACAAAACGTGGCATAAAGATGTGGATGCGTTGTGATTCATTGAGTGACTACGTTTACGGTTTTGATATATACTGTGGTAAAGAAGATGGACCTACCATCGGCACCCTTGGAGAACGTGTAGTACATAACCTAGCCAATACCATCAAGCATCCAGACGTTACGCTTTGCTTCGACCGTTTTTTTACAAGTGTTCATTTGCTTGAAACTCTGGAATATCCGGCATTGGGAACAGTGATGACGAATCGAAAGAACTTGCCAAAGTTAACTGCAAAACTACCCAAGGGTGAAGCTAATTTCCAGTCCTGGAGGTAGCGTAGATCAATTATCCGGAATGTATGAGCTAGACCGTGTTATATAGGATGCTTATGATGTCAGCTGTGAATTCGTGGATCATATATGTATATGAAGTTGCACCGTAAAAAGGAATCATTCCTTGAATTTTTAGTTCAGCTAGCAGAAGGTTTCATTGCGGAAGGACAGCAAACTGCGAGAAGCTCAAAACATGGTGGCTACCATTCTAAAAGGAAGAGAATATATGGACAATCTGCTAGTCACTTGCCAATCGAGCAATCGAGGGAACATCGAGACGTCGTTGCACGGGTTGCAAAAAAAATAAAAAAATAAAAAGCGCACACTAAAACTATGTGCCAAGAATGTCAACTTTCGTCGTGCAAGGACTGTTTTGCACCATTTCATCAATGAAGAATGAATATATAGAATAAAATGAATTCCTATAAGAATAAAAATACATCGACCGCCAAGTCGAGCGCGAAGCAAACACTGCCGTACCATCCTTTACTGGAACCATTTCGCTGCATTTTCAGGCCCCTATTTGAGAACCTCTGGATAAGACCAGAACGCAGAAATTTTCGTCATCCAGTAAGCTATAATCACATACTTAAAATCCAAAATGTCAAGTCTGTAGGTTATTTAGTTCCGAAGTCAAGCGAAAGCAAAGTTTCGCATTTATGACACTCACTCACTCATGACCATCAGAATAGAACTAGTACTTCCCATCAACTCAGAGAGCTGGGTACAGAGTTAGGGTTTAATGACCACATAAAGGGAAAACTATAAAAACTAGGATAATCGAAGATCTGGAGTACCTGGTGACCCTGATTAGAAAACACAAGAGCCCAACCAAAGTATTAGAGATCGAATACTCCTAAAAAGAAAAAAACTGTGTCAAATAGGAAAATCGAATAAAATAAATCAATATGCCCACGTTTCTACAAAAAGAAGTGAAATCCCACCAAAAACATTCTGTAAAAAACTAGCCAAGTCCCGATGGAGCTGCTTGTTTATCTCCAAAAAAATAATGAAATCTAGGCAAAGTCGTGCCAAGTCTAAGGTTCCTTACTGCCATTTCTTTATTATTATAGTTAATGTTGTGTGACTTGGCCGTTGACGATGGAAAATTGCCACTTGGAAAACGTTGATTCAACAACCAGTCAATTGCAGGCTTGATAAAGCTGCGTATTTCAATAATACTTATGTATAGGCGAGCCTGAAACAAACCGTATAAAATATTATTTCCAGTATAGACGGATCGTCGAGATCGTCAATGGGTAGCGGTTCTGGCGACAGATTGGTGCAATGGTGTCATGACGCACCTGGTTTTGTACCCTTCAACGGCCACGTCACAAAATATTAACTATAATAATAAAGAAATCGCAGTAAGGAACCTTAGACTTGGCACGACTTTGTCTAGATTTCATTATTTTTTAGAGATAAACAAGCAGCTCCATCGAGACTTGGCTAGTTTTTTTACAGAATGTGCATACGTGCATGCTCAGGACTGATGGGACTTATGTGTCCCAACACCCGATTTTGTTCAGGACTGATGGGACTTATATGTCCCATCCTCCCAATCAAAAGTCAAAAAAGCTACAGTATTAGTTATTATACACGTCTCCATTAGATTAATTCATTACAAATATTTTAGACTTATTATTCGTCTCCCGTACCGAAAGGGTTAAACTATGAACAAGCGAAACTCGCTCACTTTGGCTCAAACGCGACTAACTTCATGTTTTACCAACTAACGGCATTCCTAAAACTCAAATTAACTTTTTTGACATTTAAACCTTATTCTTGGTTAATTTCTGTGCAATAAAAGTTAGGTTTTAAAAAATGGGAAGACAAAGTGGTCAAACCTCTATAGACATCCGGGAATTAATTATTAAGTTTTTTTTTTTTTTTTTTAGAGACTCGCGCAGGTTCAAAAGTTGACACACACAACCTGAACGGAGTGCAGTGGTTGGGGTCGTTGATGTTCGTTCACTACTCTCAGGGGTGGTTGTCCTAGATAGGACGAGAGCCGACCAAATTCCGCGTTGGTTATAGTCCGCAGTAATTCGTTCAAGCACTTTTAGTGTTGCATACGCAGAGGATGAATTTCGGTTGACCATATACTGTGAGTGTTATGCCTGCAGCAGTACGTCTGGTCACTTTCCATTCACAACTGCGTAGCATACTTTTTGTCCGTATAGGAAATACTTTTTCTTGGCTATGAAGCGAATTTGAACCATAAGCCTTCCGCTCGGCGGTCGATGATGTTAACCACTGCACCACGGCCCCCCCCTAAAGTACTCGCAAGACGGAAAATCTATTCGGGAAATATCGCGTATTGTAGAGAAAAGTTATTCTACAGTTCGTGGCATAATAGTGCGTTATAAAGCAACTGGACTCCTGACAAACAAAGAAAAGCAAGGTACGGGAAATGAAAAAAAAAAAAACCGCTTGCCGCTATGGCCGAAAAAGGTTTGGGAAAAAAAGCCAGTCCCTCTACAATACGGAATATGCTGCATAGAACAAATTTGAATGGAAGGAAGATAAGAAAAAAACCGGCCAAGTGCGAGTCGGACTCGCGCACAAAGGGTTCCGTACCATCTGTGTATATAAATATGAAAGAGACGTTGTATGTTACATTTTTTGTATGACGACAGATCTTGGTTGCAGACAGGTTATAGGCATATTACTTTGATAATCAAAAATCTCCATGATGAGATAGTTGATCATCAAAGTGTCCATTGAATTCAAATCAATTAATTACTTGACAGCAAGGATGTGAAAAAGAGGGCGCCGTGGCGCAGTGGTTAGTGTGTTGGACTCTGGCGCACGATGAGCGATTTCAAATCCCGATAACACCAACGCCATCGAATGTTTATTTCGCGGCGTGCCTCCTCGGCTGGGTACTGGCAAAACGCCCCGTAGTATAACTTGCCTGGAAAAAGCTTCTCGACTCACGCCGTTCGGAATCGGCATTAAACTGTAGGTGCCTTTCACCTGTGTGAAAAATAAATCACACACAACATGGGTGATTGAGAGAAGCTTGGCTCTGGTCCTTCATGGGCTGTAACGCCACCAAAGAAGAAGAAGGATGTGAAAAAGTGAATAACAATAATGGGAAATATGGGAAAAAAGTTTGCAACTAGGATTAATACATCAAAGACACAAAAGGGATCAAAGCTGGGAAGTTTGCTACTGGTTGTGGGATATTGTCGACCAAGGGGATTTTTTTGGATGAAAATCATGTCTGTTTTATGGGAGCCCCCCCTTAAATATGAATTTTATTCTTTTTTGTCGTTTTAGCGGCAACAGAAATACATCATCTGTGAAAATTTCAACTGTCTAACTAGCACGGTTCATGAGATACAGCCTGGTGACAGACGGACGGACAGCGAAGTCTTAGTAATAGGGTTCCGTTTTACCTTTGGGTACGGAACCCTAAAAAGCCATTCAGCAGTAAGCAAAACAAGCAGAAGAGATTGCAATTCGCTAAAGACTTCTCTTTCTGGAAAGACGTTTTGTTTACTGATAAAAGCAAATTTAATTTGTGCTCATCAGATGGTAATCCATACGTGTGGAGGAAACCGAATGAGGAATTTCGTTCCAAAAATTTGAGGCTGACGTTAAAACACGGAGGTGGGTCTGTGATGGTTTGGGGTGCCTTTTCGGCTGTTGGTCCAGGCACTCTACACTTTATTGAGCAGAATATGGACCAACACTTGTGTTTGGATATTTTAAAGCAAAATATACCACAATGCAAGACAAAGCTCGCGTCTGGGGATAGTTGTCAGTTTTATCAAGACAATGATCCCAAACACAAGGCACTCAAAGGCTTTTATACAATTGTCAAGTGTGTCGTTATAAATACAAAAAATAAATTGTTGATAAATCATATTAGAGTCCTATTCGGCGAAAGGTTTGGAAGAGAAAACCATTTTGCCAGCAAGTTTCGAATGTCCCTGTTGCTAAGGATATTGTAAGTTAACTAATTGAGGGTCGATTTGAACAGACTTTGGATTATTTCAAAACATAGTTTGATGACGCATTTTTTGAAAGTGAAGCCGTTTGCACAAATCGGTATAAATTTCTCCAAAATGGAGAAAATTTGAAGGCATCCTCTGCGGAAATAAAAATTTTTTTCAAATGCATATTGCTATGGGCTGCATTCGTTTGTTTCCTTAGAATATGAATTTACTGGCAAAAGAAGTACTCTATTCCAATTGTGGCAGAAACAATAAGTCGTGACAGATTTTTTTAAGCAACGGGATGCATTCCATGTTGTTGACCAAAATGATGTATCTGAGGCAGAAAAAAAAGCAAATGGTTTTTGGAAAGTTCAGCCCATAATTGATGTACATAGTAAGGAATGCTTGCTTAAAAATTCCTCGACATTGATGAACAAATGGTTCCATTTACTGGGCGCTGTCCGGTCCGCCAAAGTTTACCCAACAAACCTAGGGGTGTTGGTTTAAAAAACGAGGTATTGACGACATCTGACGGACCTGTTCTCCACTTCGAGATATATCAAGGCAAGACAACACCTCTTCCTCAGGATAATATTGGACTCGATCCTGCGTTCTTTCTGCGCCTTGTACGGACGTTACCAAGAGGTTCGTAAGTATTTTTTGACAGATACTTTACCACATTGCCCTTATTGGATAAGCTTTTGGAAAAAGGAATTTTCGGAACTGGAACGATGATGAAAAATCGTGTAAAAATTGTTCACCCGATTGAGGAAAAAAAGATGAAAAGGGGAGATATGGCGGAGTTTTGTTGTCCTGAGGAAAAAGTTGTGATTTTTTTTTAATTTGCGCGCACTCAAGGTCTAATAACCTTATTACGTCGGCGAAACAGTGCGGGCAGAAGGTAGAGAGGAAGAGGAATAGAGGAGATGCCGACGGACATTGATCTTAAATGCTTGCATGTTGCATTGAGGGGGGAAAGCCGAATCCGGCAGGGAGTTCCAGATTCGTGTGGTTCGGTTAATGAAAGATTCTCTATATTTGACAGTACGTCCGAAAGCGGGCTTCAGAGTATATTGGTGAGCATTCCTAGAGAGACGTGTATTGCGGGAGAAATGTTGAAGGGGCGGAATGCAACTGGCTATTTCATCAGAGCATTTTTGGTGGTAGTAACGATAAAACAGGGAGAGGCAGGTAATATTCCTGCGGTGTTCCAGCGAGTCTAATGTTTTGGTAATGCTGGAGTCACCTATCAGTTTTATGGCTCGTTTTTGTATTCTGTCTAGTAGGTGCAGTGAAGTCTTGGAAGCACCGGACCAGACATGAGCGTTAAACTCTAATTTGGGGCGAATGAACGCCTTATAGATTGTAGCCAGATCTAAGGGTGAGAAATATTTCTTGCATCTATATAAGAAGCCTAGGCATTTCGCAGCATTCTTGGCGACACTGAATATATGGTCGCTCCAATTAAGATTGTGAGCAACACTCATACCCAGGATGGAAAGCTTTTCAGTTTCTGAGATGCAAGTGCCATTCATGGATAATGGCTGCGGGTTATTTATACGCTTTAACGACAAGAGACAGCATTGTGTTTTGGAAGCATTAAATTCCACTCTATTGTTTTTACCCCATTGGATGATGCTGTCGATATCGGAATTTAATGAGCTTAACATACGCTGCCGCTCATTATCTACAACCGAAGTGCAGGGTCGTAAACTGGTGAACGAATATGAGAAGCTGAGGGTACTGTCGTACTACTGTCGATTGTTCAATGGAAAGACTCGTGATCGGTCTTACTGGCATCATCCGCTTTTGGATGCAGTCCTGTCAGTGATGTTCGTCGTTGGTGCAAAAAAGAAAAAAAATTAATTGAAGTAACACGTCCAAGCATAGTGCAGCAGTACAATGAATCAATGGGAGGTGTGGATATTTGCGACCACAAATGGAAGCGTATCGGTGTTTTTTTCAAAACCCGAAAATGGCCATTGAAAGTTGCTATACACTTTATAGACTTATCATGCTGCAATTGTTGGATGGAATACCGAAAGGATTGCAGAGCAGTCGGAGAACCATGGAAGGATATTCACGACTTACTTAGTGTAAGAAAGTATTGGCAGCACTCGAGTATTGAATTAGGGTGTCATCTTATTTACTATGTACTTATTGACGTGATCTCGAGGTTAAGTTCAGTTCATCTGCAGCAGCCGAAGTGGCCAGTCGTATTAATAAAGTTTTATTATAAATCGATGAACTTAAAGCAGTCTTTTGTTTTTGCGTTTGCCTTAGTACCGTGGCTTTCCTACATTAGTTTTCGACTTGCATTGGCTGAAGCATTGGTTGCAATTTCGAAAAGTAACAATTTGGAGCTGAATGGAGCTCTGAACCGGAAACGGACGAGGGTAAAACTGCTCCACAACCAAAACGGTACCGCCCAGCTGACCAGCCGTGTCCCGAAAAACGACTGGATGGTTTTAAACATTGGCCGGAAAAAGTTGACTTAAATTCAGCCCGTATGTGCCGTCGCAAAGACTGCAAGTCGCGTATACGAACACGATGCACTAAATGCGACGTATTTCTATGTTTTAATAAAAAAAATAATTGTTTCAGGATGTATCACACTGAAAAATAAAAATAATTCGAAAGTTACCAAATGAGTTTTAGTTATTTTGATTTGAAATGAGACCGGCATGCATCAATTGTGCGAGTCCTGAAAACCCCTTGAAGGACATGCAAAATGCAAAACCTAGACATTGGGAATAGTTTTGTACCATGTAAAGGCTACATATTTCAAAAATCATAAAAAACTATTCAGTAGTTTAGCGTCAGGTCTGAAAGGGACAGAGAATTTGTGGGACCACCTAAAAAAAAAAAAATTGGCAAGACTCAATTTACTACCAAAAATGAGCTCAAGAGGGTGTTGTCAGAAGAGTGGCAAAAAATTGAGCCTGCATATTGCAAACGGTTGGTCCAATCTATGCCGTCAAGACTAAAAATGGAATACACAAATAAAGGACTTCATACAAAATACTAATCGGAAAGGGAAAAGGCCGAATACCCTCGAAACCTTAAAATTAAAGAAAGTGAGCGAGTTTCGCTTGCGCATAATTTAAGGAGTTAAAATAATGTTTCTATTGTAACTTTTTTATTTATTTATGGATTGTTGTTTTGTTTACTGTTTTGGGTGAAAAATAAGATTTGTGAAAAAAAATTACTTCATACTTTTTTCCATTTACCGCTTCGTTTTGGAGCGTTCTACCTTTGAACTTTTATTTTCCAAGTGAGCGAGTTTGGCTTGGAGCCACTGTATATAGCGTGTGGGTTGGGTCATTGTGGATTGTTCGTAAATTTCTTAAAAGGTCTATGGTACATTTACATTAAGTTTTCTTTCTTATATTTTATATATCTCCACATCAACATGTTGGCATATATGTATGTATATATATTTAGTAATAGTAGATAGTATGTATTGCATATTGTATATAAGACGACTATAGCGTAAATGCGACCAAAAAATAATTGTTTTTACAAGAACAAAGAACAAAACAAGAACAGAAATGTGCGCTTAAAAGGTGATACCAGGCAAACAGAGTAAGAAAAAACAAAAAACACCAAAACGAGATAAATATACAGTATTGTTCGAAACCTAAACACCTTTTTCCTCCGAATTATTCAAAGTCAAATATTCACGTATTAGTTCCTTTTAGTGAACATGTTTATTAATTAGATTTGGTACTTATAAATGTATGATAAAAGCAAAAACTTAAAATTAGTTCATTAAAAAAAAAAAAAAAAAAAAAAACATGTATACAAATTCATCTCAAAAATAGCTGTTCGAAACCTAAGCAACTTTTAGTACTTGGTGTGGTAACCTTTATTTTTGATTACCTCCGCGCATCTACGGGGCATAGACTTGATGAGTTTTTCTATTGTGGATGTTGGTATCAATTTCCACTCGGTTTCCAAACACTTCATAAGCTCATCCTTATTTTTGAATGATCGACTTCCAACCATCCGCTTCAAAATGCCAAACAGGTTTTCAATGGGATTCAAGTCTGGCGATTGGGGGGGCCACTCCAAAACTTGAATCCCATTGGTTGATAACCACTCCTTAACCAACTTCGATGCATGTTTCGGGTCATTAGCGCCGTTCACACCATACGATTTGTCTATACGATTTTTTTGACAATCAAAAGTACGTAGCGTTCACACTATACTGCAAGTTTGATAGATTTCATTTGTGAGAGAGAATTTGTGTCGTGAATAACCGAGTTGTTACAAAATGGGGAGAATGAAAGGCATGCCTGTCGTAAGAGGCGAGGCGCTGGAGTACTGCCTTGCTCCAAAGTTGGGAGTTTTTCTAGGGTGAGGTGCTAGACCTCGAGCTTTGCGGAACTCATCTGAAAGTGACCTTGCGATCGCGAAGCTCCACCGGTATCTATAATCTGGTACCACGAGAAACAGGAGCCCCCGCAACTGGCGGTCGGTATCTCGTGCCTGGCGTCGGTCCCGGCGGCTCCCAAGTGGAAGTATCGTGGTGGCGTGTAGTAGAAAATATTTTTTTGGAATTATAACCACAAGATTTAGAGTCTTACTGACCACTACTAATTTAAGCCAGCTACATACATATATCCGAAGCTCGGAAGTAGACACCAATCCCGCCAACAATAGTCTATTATTACATCTGCAAGCTTTGAAATGCCATAACTTGTCACTAAATTCGTCGTCATATCGCCTTTGTCCGCTGATGTTCACCCTTCGAAATCACAAAAAAAGTGAAAAACGTATGGAAGAATAATTTCTGACTTTTACACATACACGGGCACCCACACAAGTAAGGCAAAAAGTCGAAAATTCTGAACTTCATACTACAAATCGTATCGACTTGCAGTATGGAGCGTTCACATTGACGATTGGCAGTACAGACACGAGTCACCAAGCAAATCGTATAGACAAATCGTATGGTGTGAACGGCGCTAAAGTCGTGCTGAAACACCCATCGAAGTGGCATATTCCATTCGGTGTATGGTAACATCTGATCATTTAAAATGTCCAGGTACATAAACCGATCCATTATACCATTTATTTGGTAAAAGGGTCAAACTCCATTTGCTGAGAAGCAAGTCCACACCATTACACAACCCCCACCATGCTTTATTGTGCCTCTGCAATATCGTGGATTCAACTTCTGGCCCTTTTTTCTACGAACGTGACAGATACCATCAGAGTTAAATATATTGAACTTTGATTCGTCACTAAAAAGGACGGTCTTCCACTTGTCTACCGACCAATTTATGTGTTTTTGCAAAATCCAATCTAAAAGTTTATTTAAAATGTAAAATTTTAGACAACTAATTGAAGATCTTTAAGATATCAGGATATCTATCTTTTTTAGGGTTCCGTACCGAAAGGTAAAACGGAACCCTATTACTAAGACTTCGCTGTCCGTCCGTCCGTCTGTCACCAGGCTGTATCTCATGAACCGTAATAGTTAGACAGTTGAAATTTTCATAGATGATGTATTTCTGTAGCCGCTACCACGACAAATACTAAAAACAGAACAAAATGAATATTTAAGAGGGGCTCCCATACAACAGACATGATTTTCATCCAAAAAATCCCCTTGGTCACATGTTGAACTAAGGTTAGTCGACAATATATTTGTGTCTTTGATGAATTAATCCTAGCTGCAAACCTTTTCCCCATATTTATTGTTATTCACCTTTTCACAGCGTTGCTGTCAAGTAAGATAATTGATTTGAATTCAATGTTGATTATCAAAGTAATATGCCGATAACCTGCCTGCAACCAAGATCTGTCATCATACAAAAAATGTGATTTAATGTGATGACTGATGAGGTAACATACATACATAGTCTCTTTCATATTTATATATACATATGGTACGGAACCCTTCGTGCGCGAGTCCGACTCGCACATGTCCGGTTTTTTTTAATGCTTCTTTTTTTTTTTTTTTAGGGGTGGTTGTCCTAGATAGGACGAAAGCCGACCAAATTCCGCGTTGGTTATAGTCCGAAGTAATTCGTTCAAGCACTTTAGTATTGCATACACAGAGGATGAATTTCGGTTGACCACATACTGTGAGTGTTATGCCTGCAAGCAGTACGTCTGGTCACTTTCTGCGTTGCATACTTTTTGTCCGTATAGGAATTACTTTTTCTTGGCTAAGAAGCGAATTTGAACTATTGACCTTCCGCTCGGCGGTCGATGATGTTAACCACTGCACCACGGCCACCCCATTCTTGGTCAGTAATGGCTTTTTAGATGGTGAATAACTTTTGAAGTCGTCTTCTAGTGCACGTTTTCGAACAGTACTGGAACTTACATAAAGATGGAGTTCATTTACGATATCTCTCGATGACATAAAAGGATTTTTTTTTTTTTTTATTAAATCGACAATTTGTCTATCGGTACGATGTGAGGACGTCCGCCGAAATTCAATTTTTCGGTGGTCCCGGTCTCTCTATACTTCTTAATTAGCCACGATACAATTTGTTGATATTAAATTTTTTAGAAATTGAAATCTTACACTGCGTCTACACTGGCATTTTTTGAGACAATGGCAATAGCAATGGCGATGGTAATTTCGAAGTAGAGTGGGCATTTCATTGCTAGGCAATTTCGTTTGTGAACTGTCAACATGGCGACAACAGCATTATCCGTGCGGTAAAATTAATTCAGTGTGTCGAAGAAATTGAAAAATTGGAAAAAAAAAGAAAAATAAATATGTAAATATGTAAAATAAATTTGGCATATACACTTCTCCGCCGGACCTTGACCTCATTGACCACTGTTTTTTTCCGCCGCATAACTTGTTCGCAAAAATTTAATTTTTTTTTTCACTTGCTCCACTTTTGTATTTAACTTTTCAGCCAGCTACTTCCAGGCTTTCTTTTTTAAATCCAGTCTTTGGTATAGTTTGCCATTCGTATTCCACAAACACTCGACCGATGTTCTTTCCCTTGTGATTTCATTTTCCGCCATGCTTGAAAAGGAAAACTGTCAAATCCATTGCTTTCACCATTGAAGGCAATTATTGCCTGCCATCTGCCAGGCAATATTGCCATTGACACAGGGTCTACATTGTCAATATCTGAGGCAATGGCAATATATGGTTCAATTTATCGCCTCAAAAAATGCCAGTGTAGACGCAGAGTTAGATTTGAACACTTTTCCGTACTGTGTACGAGCCATAATTCTTGACTGATTATTTGAAATAAAACGCGTGTTAATCGAAACTTTTTTACAACACAAATGCTCTAAAAAGGGCATTGCATGCAGAAACGTAAAGCAATCGCCAAAAACTACCATTAGGATACCGTTTGTCGTTGAACACTTGCGTCTACAGTGAAGTTGCTTAGGTTTCGAACAGCTATTTTTTAAGATGAATTTGTATACATATTTTTGTTTTTTTTTTTTAATGAACTAATTTTAAGTTTTTGCTTTTATCGTACATTTATAAGTACCAAATCTAATTAATAAAAATATTTTATGTTCACTAAAAGGAACAAATACGTAAATATTTGACTTTGAATAATTCGGAGGAAAAAGTTGCATATGTTTCGAACAATACTGACCATAAGTCAGCCTATGTAGTTGGGTAGTGATTAGAATCACACATTGATTGGATTGTTTGTGCTCGAGGATATACGTATGTTAATTGCAAGTGCTTACTTCAACGATAATTACATATAGTATACATCATACATACACATATAAGTTTATTTAATTTCTTTTCTTTCTTATTAATTCCTAATGTTAAGACAGTCTTTTTCGTATATATAATATATGATTTGATTAATAGTAGTTCTTGTAACATTAACATCATTTCACGCGCCTCCTTTTAGTCGGCTAGCTTGCTTATTTGTAAAACCTCACACACACACGCACACATATACACAAGAGAAAACGAAAACTTAAAGAAAAATGTGTTGGGGAAAAACGATCGATCGAACGATCCTTTCACCCGATTCTTGCATGCTTTGATTCCTGATTTTTCACTTTCTCCTCATAATAGAATTAAGTGAGCGGAACACGACTAAGGGGGGTTGAATTGGTTACGGGGGGCTGGTTAATGAGCTTTAAATTATTATTTTTTTTAATTTTGGTATAATTCGTTTACGTTTGTTCGGTTGGCTTTGGTCTTAGGTTCAGCGTTTCTCTGCTGCCCCACCACATCATTTGTTCGTTGTTGTGTTCAATTTATTAGTAACTGATATAAGGGGTTATAATGTACATTTTGCTCCATTTCCCTATTAATTTTGCACTGGCCGTCGACCGCGAGGTTTAATATTTTCAGAAATTTGCCACATTTGTTCCTCGCCCAGGAAGTTTTCGAAATTCTCGAAAAATCGAATAATTCTCTCGTTTCTCTTGAATGGATATGCGCTAAAATAAGAAAAACGTAGAATAGTACTCATAAACTAGATACCATTACTAGATATTTACCATTTCTTAAAGCGTTTCATGTTCACTATGATGTTGTGTTGCTGCCAGCGTTTGGAAAAGTTTATGACACCGTCCTTTAAATAATCAGGATTGCCTACATGCACGAAAGTTAAATCCTGAAGCACCAGTCCACTAAAGTATAACAAGAAATAAACTAACGAAATCGTACGTTTTGCATATATGACATACATGTATGGTATACAAGGCGGGTTTGTTTCTGCTAAAGCTTGACGATAAACTCGAAAACTCGAACTCGAATCAATGAGAGCACAATATTCCTTAAGTCCTTCGGTTATTGTTTTATGCCACTCCAATCTGTTGCACATAGTATACATTAGTCTTTAGAAAGAAACCAATCAGCAGTGGGTTAGAAAATACCTTCGTATTGGTGCCGAGTCCAAAGCAGACAACAACGCAAGATACGAATTGTAATTGTTCATCTTGCGCAAATGTTTCATTATTTTTATGAATTTTATCACATGCTTTTCCCTATCTTTGGCATCCTGTTGCATCAGGATCTTCGAACGTGCCCAATACGACATCTTATTGAAATGTTCCGTGAACTTGTTCAGATTTGGCGACTTTTCCTCACATTGCTCTTTGGCAAACAGTAATACTTCGGGTATTTCGATTTTCTGAAAGAGTTCAGCATCGAGTAAGGTCATTTGTTCGGCAATCTCCATCGATTTTAAGTCTAATAATGTAGGCGGATTGGCTATTATCGAACGTTGTTCGGACAAATAGCTGCTGAATAGCTTTTGTTCCCTGTATGTCATCACCTAGAATTAAGAAAAAAAAAAATATAAGAACCTCAGTCTGAGATGAGGACCTACTTGTAGTAAGTGGTATTACCTTTTCTACGATTTTGTTTCGCAACAGTTTTGCCATGTAAAGTTCGCCCGAACAAACAAGTTGATTGACAAAATCGATTAACAACTCCAACAATTGCTTACCCAAGTCCGTACATCTAGCCAATTAAAGATGGAATCTCTACTAATCAGTTTCCAATCTTATTTCATTCTACTATACTCACGTTAGGTCGTTTACCACTCGCACTAGCAGCGAAAATGTTTCTTTGGCCGCCTTTTGCTTTTGATCATTGTTCACCTGACAGAACAGCACCGTGTAGCGATGAGTTAATTTTTCAATCAAGTCCAGAGGTTGGATAAACGTCCTAAATGTCGTAATAAATGCCTCACAAAATGCTAAAAGAAAGACAATAAAAGCAACTTATTCAATTCGAAGTAAACGCGCCTTAAACTATCATTGCTAATTGCGTGCAAAATCAGATCTACACTTATAGTCTCTCTTACCATCTTTTTCGTCTGCTGGATAAGCAGCGTTCAAATAGATAGTATAGTAAAGTATCAAAGTGAGAGGAGAAGAAGAGAGGAGAAAGTTTTAAACAGAAGTGAAAAAAATATTGTTTATAGAGGTCTGATTGGTTAGAGCGCAAGTGAGATAGTCTAAAGGTGTTAACGTGCTCTCACCATTGTCCGAATTTTTCTGTACCCGACATGCATGGACTATCAGGGCGTCTAGGTAGCCTCCCTTTACTTCGGGACCATCTTCGCCTTCTTTCTTTAAGATCATGAACGCCGTTATGTCTAGCTCTTCTATCAGATTAGGCAATGCCTCCTTAGCCGAGTTGCTCGGTGAGCAGTCCTTGACAAATCAAATCAAATTAATTCAGTTCCAATCGCACACGAAGTGTTGAATACCTTCTTGTTGTTGTAGGAGTTATTCCGCAGGATAACGTCAATCCCTTCGTCATCGTCATTTGTATTGTCTGCATTTGAGGCTGGTGAATCTTTATTCGGTTCCGCTGGCTCATCTAGGCCATCAGCCATCTGAACCAAGTCACTGTTCGCACTGTGACATTCCTCATCGAACATATCCCCACCCTCCTCGCTAACGGTCGACATTTCTGAGCCAACTACAGTGGGAATAACCCGCCCCATGCGACCACCTTCTTGATATACATCTGAGGCCATTGCCGGCTTCGGACTTTGCGGCGGAGTTGTGATTATTGTCGGATTTGGGGTGGATCTCATCCGATGTTTGTTCTTTGGCGGCAGTGCTGGAGGTATTTCATTTGTCGGTGAAGATGTTAGCGATGAATGGGACACAACTGGTCGGCTTACCGGTGACAAGCTTTAAAAATACAAAACAAAATTTTTAAAAAAATCACTCCTCTCTCCATCGTCTTTCTAAGCTTACTTCATTGTCTGACTATGTGATATGTTCCGACTTAGATTGTAAGTGTGCACGGAATGACGGTGCTGTTCAACTGAACGTGATGTCGCCGAGCAAATCTCCATATACGCCAATACTGAAAGAAATGAGAAAACAATTAATTCGCAACAATTTTATGGTAGGTGTAAATCGGTGCAATTAAAATTCGGTCACAGCATCATGCTTCACTTCTCAACACGCTTTAGAAGCGTGAGATAAGCGGCCCCTGCAAGTTGCCAGGTTGGTAAGCCAGTGTTTTTATTTAAGCACTAAAAATCATCAAATTCTTTCAAAGCATGAACAAGTTAAAGGCAATGAAAGCTCACAGATCACAAGACCGCCCTTTGTTTTTGAATAACAGGAACACAAGCTTGAGTCTTGACTTTTGGAAAACCTTGCTAAGCATGTAGTAAAGCTGACTGTTTGGCGCCAAGATGAGACATGAGAATGAATACTGTTAGAGCTACAACTTGCTTGTGACATTCTCGAGCCGTGGCTTTTGGTACTGTTCTCTTCCAGTCTAGACTGGTATGTAGCCATTATCCTCGAAGAAGGTACATGTACCATTTATACCAAAAGCAGGAAAAACGTACCACACAACTGCCAAAGACTACAGACCTATCGGTCCCTCTTCCCTTCTTCTTAAGACGTTGAAGACATGTTCATTTGCGAAATCGTACAAATTTGGTTGGCTGCTACCAACCATACAAAAAGGGGCAGTAAAACGTGGCACACCACAGGAAGCAGTACTATCGCCGCAATTATGCGTGTTAGTTATAAACGAAGTACTCCTATCACTGGAAGCTAGCGGGTGCAAGGTCATTGCATATGCAGACGATATGCACTAGCACTAGCAATTCCGAGATTTGATGGAAACAGGCCTAGGTAGACTGCGGGATTGGAACAAGACCCTCCGAAACGGAGCTATTTTTTTTTCACAATGAAACGGCAGATACCACAAATCACTGCACCAAAACTCAGTAGGTCTTACCTCAGATGAGCAGATCACGCCGAATATCTTGGCGTGATACTCGACAGGAAGCTCAACTGGAGACTGAATGGGGAAAAACTTATCAAAAAAGCAACAACTGCGCTACATCCCTGCAAGAAAGCCTTGAGCACCAAATGAGCACCCCATACCACACATTGGCTGTATACCACGGTTGTTACAAAGGATAGCATGCATCGCTATAATCGGGACATAACGAACAGCCCCCACTTTAGCCCTCAACGCGATTCTTCGCCTATTCTCCTTGGATCTCTTTCAAGGAAAAGGTAACAAAATCGGCATTGCGACTTAAGGAATCAGATTATTGAACATAGGGCACACTGGTATCCCACGCCAAAACAGTGATTTAAGCGAAGTCACGGACTACTTAACCCCGATTCTGGACTTGAAGATTCTATATAAAACAACAATTCCCAACCACCGACATGGTAGAGGAATGGATGCTCAAGCAAAGGCAATGGAATATACACAGACGGGTCCAGGACAAGCAATGGCGTGGGTGCCGGTGTCTATGCACCAACTCTAAAAATCGGCCAATCCTTTAAGCTATCGAACCACTGTAGTGTATTCCAAGCTGAATTGACGCTAATTCGTGAGGCCGCCGACTGTGAGATCGCTGAACAATAGTGGCATCATCATCTATTGTACACAGCCAACCAAGCGACAGTAAAAGCACTCGAATCACCAATAATCAAAATGGGTCAGGCACTGCTGCAAATCTCTAAATGATTTTTCGAGCAGCTGCGCTTTTACGTTGTGCTGGGTACCTGGGCATGGGGATGTATCAGGTAACTCTGAAGCAGACGAACTAGCCAAAATGGGCACCATACTGGAGCCCCCATTCATTCACCAATGGCCTCGAAACAGGCACTGAAACAGGCCAATGAGTGATGCCGTGGCCTTGATACATGCAACACCGCGAGGTACTGCCAACTTAGAACCACAAGCCTGTATGCAGGCAATATATAAGCAGCCTAATTGGAGTCCTAACAGAACACGGCGCTTTAGGAAAACATGCCGATAGATTAGAACTATTGCAGTAGGTGTCATGATGAGGAAGAGGAGGAATCTTCTTTCCATCTCAGGCGGATCTATCCGAAACGGAGATCAACAATCTTTTGAATTTAAATAAATTCTGCGATAGGAGAAGGAAATGGAAGGCTGAGGGCCAATCGAGGCACAGCACGAAGTAGTGTTCTGTCGCCTTTCCTATGGCTCCTTGTAGTCGACGAAATGCTAAAACTTCTAGAGGCAGATGGCCTTGACGTCACGGCCTATGCTGACGACATTATTATTATTTTTTTTAATAAAAGGGCTAATGCTAACATGAGGGCGCCGTGGCTAGTGAGTTGGACTCTGACTCACGATGGGCGAGTTCGGATAGGCATTAAACTGTAGGTTCCTTTCACCTGTGTAAAAAATAAATCACACACGACATGGGTGATTGAGAGAAGCTCGGTTTTGACCAGTCTTCTGATATTTACTCTATTAAGTTTGAGAATATGTGTTTGTTCAGGGTCCGTATGAATCTTTTCTATTGGCGGAGTCCTTGAACGCTGTTCCAAAAGGACAGGTGTTTAAGAAGAAGTTAATCCTGTCTCTAAGTCAGGATGGCGTATAATTCGGCTTGGAATATACTAGGACTCATTCCTACGACCTTCGAGATCTTGTGGTAATGCGCCCGAGACCATGGTAATCATATCCAGCTCAGGAAAGTGTTGCAGGATGGACATGTGACCTAAAGGTGCAGGAGTAAATCCAATCAGTGCTTTTTGAGCTGCCGTAGCGCTTGTTGGAATAGCTCCTGTAGTGCTGAGACACGCTAGCATCTGAGGGCGTTAAAACTTAACGAGTATCGCTTTTTGCTCAACTTTTGTCCACCATATCGTGGACGCATAGGTGATGATAGGTCTTACTATTGCGGTATATAACAAGTGGATTACCTTAGGTTTCAATCCCCAGGTTTTATCTTAAGTGCGTCGACATTTTGTTTTCAATGTTGGAGTTCCAGTTAAGTTTGCGATTAAGGTCAATAGCTAGAAACTTAACTTCTAAAAATCCTATGTTTGTACCATTTAGAGAGTCGGAGCAAGGTTGTATCCTTCTCCTCTTTGTAAACAGGACTAAGACTGTCTTATTTGGGTTAATCGATAAACTGGGACAAGATGCGAGGACTAGGAGTAAACCCGGCGAAAACCGAGAAAGTCCCCTTCACAAGAAGAAGATCTATACCAAGATACACTTACCCCCGTATAAATGTTATCGGTCTGACTCTCAAAAAATCCGCTAGATACATTGGCACAATCTTAGACTCCAAGCTTAGCTGAAAGGATGAATGAAAGAAGCAAATAAGCTTACGTGGCACTGAATTCGTGCAGAGTAGCCTTGGAAAGACATGGGACTTCAAACCAAAAGTGGTATATTGGTTGGACATTGCGATGGTAAGAACTATTTTAGCCTATGGTTCGACTGTATGGTAGAAGGCAGTGGAGAATAAATGCCATCTTCTAAGTGTTTCAACGATTCAGAGGGCAGGTTGTCTGGCGATGACTGGATCGAAGAAATCCACACCAACGGCGGCTCTTGACACAATGCTGAACCTTCCACCCTTAGACATATCTTTCTTCTTTGGTGGCGTTACAGCCCATGAAGGACCAGAACCAAGCTTCTCCCAATCACTCGTGTGTGTGTGATTCATTTTTCACAAAGGTGAAAGGGACCTACGGTTTAAAGCCTATTCCGAAAGGCGTGAGTCGAGAAGCTGCGCCCTCTAGACATATACTGCGAAAGAATCGCAACCAGGGCTGCGCTAAGAATGCAGGAATGCCGTCTCTGGGAAGGAATCCTCATGGCCACGAATGAGTCTTTTATCGATGGGCCATTTCGAGATGCGCTATATCACCCCACTTCCTTGCTGCGATAGGAGATTCTCTATCAGAATTCCTTCCAGAGAGAGAGGAATGGTACAATGGTATGGTGCGCACGGAAAATGAACTGGCAAACTACACCGACGGATACCGGTACGGGAGCCGAGGAACGAATCACTCCTATAGACTTGATGATGGCTGTAGAGTTTTCCAAGCTGAGGTCTTTGCAATTAAACAAGCTGCGGACCTGATTCTTGGAGAAAAACTCTCAGGTAAAAGAGTCAACATCTATGTCGACAGCCAGGCTCTGCAGGTAACATGAATAAGGTCCAAGTTCGTGAAACTCTGCTGACTATCAGGTCATATGGATATTTCCGGAGAAGGCGCCCAAACTCCACGCAGATCACAACTGAGGCTTAGTATACTTTTCAGACAAACAGAGGTGAAGCTTATGATAAGAAAAAGTCCCAAGTCTGCTAAAGTTCAGTTGTGAGAATATTCGATTAGCAATCGGTACCTTCCCTGGGAACTGCATGATATCCTACCATGCAGCCACACTAAGACAGCGCCATGCGCCATGCAGCCACACTAAGACAGCGCCATGCGCCATGCAGCCACACTAGGCCAGCGCCAATGACTGCAGAAGCTGCAGGGACGAACCTACTGTGCAAATGCCCGGCACTAGGCCGAAAAACAAGCACCTTTTTCCTTGGAAGTCACCTCCTTTCGGGACTGGAGGAGATAAAAAACATTGACCTGAATATACTGCTGGGATTTCTATTTGCACCTATGTAGGTGTTCAGCTCAACGAGTAACTTTTAGGTTTCTTCGGGTTAGAATTTAACTGGACACAGTGGACTCCTCGTAGACTAAGTTAGCCTTGAACCCTCGTTAATAGGGCACCCATTCACCTAACCTAATCTAATTTTGGAATTGTTTTCAGCATTTGAGTGATGAAATCGAAGAAAAGGTTCGCCTTTTGCAAAAAATAAATCTTCCCATCAAAACAATGCACCAGCTCCCATCTCTATCATCTCACGGATCAAAGTCAAATAGTTACAAGTTGGGATTGCTTAGGATTGACAAGGAGTTTCGGTTTAGTAAGTCAGTGGTTGATGCCTATGGTATATTAAAGAACTCCATGATTCCCACTGTAAACAAGATATCAGACCTGAAAAAGTCTACTGGAAGACTAGGTGGAAAAACAAAAATACGGTTTCTTGAACTTTGCCTTTTCAGACATTTCTCCGTGACTACCCTTACACAAATAGAAACGTTTTTGTGGATATAAAATGAATCCTTCACTGCTACGTTTCCTCTAAAGGGTGTTCACTAAAATATAGCATAACATCGTCCCTAGATCGGTATTATTATCAAATAAGGTGACGTGATGGTCCTCAACAGCATGCGTCACCCACTTGAGAAAAATATATTTTTGCAAAGCAATTGCGCTCCAAAAATTTAATGTAAGTGACGCAAGTTCAACAGATTAACACCAACTCATTACGTTTGACATTGAAATCTGACTCATAAGCATTTCATCCGTTTGTGTCCATATACGACAACAGGTTTGCGAAGAATTCGGAGTAATTCTACGACAGTCATCGGCGCCACTAACTTTTTTTTGTTTTTTTTTTTTTTAGAGACTCGCGCAGGTTCAAGAGTTTTTATATTCTCTTATGATGTGTTTACACACACAACCTGAACGGAGTGCCGTGGTTTGGGTCGTTGATGTTAGTTCACTACTCAGAGTGGTGGTTGTCCTAGATAAGACGAGAGCCGACCAAATTCCGCGTTGGTTATAGTCCGTATTAATTCGTTCGAGCACTTTAGTATTGCATACGCAGAGGATGAATTTCAGTTGATCATATACTGGGAGTCGGACGAAATCGATATCATCGCGTGTTCTCGCCGTGGCATTGTGGAAGCATTCACGGCGATTGAAGAACAGGCGAAACAAGTTGGTCTTAAGGTTAATGAGGACAAGACGAAGTATATGCTGTCAAGCAAAAACAAATCCGTCGCTCACCAACTGGGACAAAATATAACAATTGACAGCTACAATTTCGAGGTAGTTAAGGAGATTGTCTACCTCGGGGCAAACGTAAATTCCACAAATGACACCACAGTGGAAATCCGGCATAGAATCGCCCTTGGTAACCGCTGCTACTTCGGCTTGTCCAAACAAGTGGGGTCAAAACTCCTCACTCGAAAGACCAAAGTCATGCTTTACAAAACGCTCATACTGCCAGTCTTGCTGTACGGAGCCGAAAGCTGGACGATAAGCAGGACAGCGGGTTCTTTCGAAAGAAAAATTCTGCGCCGGATATTTGGTCCTGTCTGTGAGGAAGGTGAATGGAGAAGAAGACACAACCGCGAACTCTACGAGCTGTACAAAGATGTGGATGTAGTCCGAAAGGCAAAGATCCGTCGACTACACTGGCTCGGCCACATCGTGCGCATGGACATCAACGCTCCAGCTAAGAGGGTCTTCGACTCCGAGCCTCCTGGTTCGAGAAGAAGAGGAAGACCGAACCTCCGGTATAAAGACCAAGTAATCGCGGATGTAAGACATCTTGGTCTTGATAACTGGAAGCAGCGTGCCCGGGACCGTCAAGTATGGAAGGCAGCTATAGCTCAGGCTCAGATTCTCCATGGATCGCTGGCCTGATAAGTAAGTAAGTAATATACTGTGAGTGTTATGCCTGCAGCAGTACGTCTGGTCACTTTCCATTCACCTCTGTGTGTTGCATACTTTTCGTCCATATAGGATGAACAACAAATGGCTTCTTGACAATTCTTGCAAGTTATGATTCAGCATGAAAGGGGTGTGAAGGCAAAAACTAAATGACCGCACCATTTGAACGCAAGAATAAAGATTCAAGTAGATAACGATAATAGAAAAAAAAAACACCTTTATCGATTACAGAACTAATAGTATTGTGTAACCAAAGCATGGGGCCTAGGACAAGTATAGGCTTTCCCAAACGATAGGTTTCGAAATTACATAGATTTTGCATAATACATTTATACTTTTGGCATTCGAATCAAATAATCATAAACTACAAACATCTAAACAATGGAAAAAACTTAAACTCGTCTTCTGTTGTGCTTCGTGTGTTTGCAGTTTACTATTGATGGTGTTCATATAACTTAGCGGTAAGGCAATACTCAACCAAGAAAAACAAAATATGGAATGGAAACAAATATGCGAAAGCAAAACTCGAAACGGAAAACTTTAAACTATATCTGTACGAGTTTATATGGATGTTTTCGTTGTCACATGGGTGGCGATGGTGTGGTTGCTTCAAATGTTGTTCAAGTTAAATAAAGTAAAACAAACCGAAAGCAAGACAAAACGATAATTTGGTTTGAACCACTTGTAACACTTACCCGAAAAGGCCACACTTTGAAACACTAAATCATTAAAACAAACCATATTCGTTAGAGTTTTTCTAATAACAATTTTCGGTTTAACAACAACAGAATTATTAAATAACTCCCTATCATTGGATTGAAAACCCTTCGATCTATATTTGAACATAGGTATAAAAACGAAAAAATAAATAACATAAAACGAACGCAATGGAAACTTACTGTGCTTTTTCTTAACAGGCAAAGGTGGCGGCTCCTCTAGACTGGGTTCGGCTGTAAAATTATGACACTGCCGCGGGTCTATTAGACTCTGATGTTTGCTTTGCCACTGATAGATGAGCGGATTTGTGCGTAGTTCGGGAAACTCGTTTTGCGGTGTAGAAAACACACTATTCAAATGATCAACAATAGTTTTGATGTGTGAATTAGAAGATAAAAACGAGTGATAACAAACCTTTGGGCATCATCCATCTCGTCAAAGTTATCGTATTGCGAAAGGTGTCTTTCTTTGGCTTTTGTTGTCTTCGGTGGCAAAGCAGGTGGAATCAAATCGGAGAAAGAAGTGGAAAAAATATCATCGGACGACGATATGTCCAAACTGTTAGTCTTGGTCAGAGATGACAAGCTCTGTTGGACGCTGATGAGTTTCTCGGACTTCATAGAACTTTCGAAATGATCTGGACTAGCGCTACTATTACTGATCGAATGATTGTCATCATTCATTCCGCTATTATTAGTCTTTGAGAAACTGGCTATGCCATTTTGAGATTCCAGAGCAGTAAAATTCATCTGACTGTTGTTCGTTACGGACAATGAGGAGCTTGAGAAACGCGTCATCGATTTTTGCTGTTGGCTGGTTGCTATCAACTCCTGACTGCTCTCGCCCGTGAATTGATTATTTGTTTTCTGAGATTGCACATTGTAGTCTGATGATCGCTTCGATACACTTTGTGTGCTCGTCCGTATCGATTGCATTGATACAAAACCTGAAAAGAAAATTACTATGAATACACCGCTAAATACAGATCGAATACACAGAAATAGAAAGTAAAATCGACAATTTCGGTAAAGTAAAAAAAAATACAACAAAATACATAATAATCAATTGGAAGAGATACGAGAGGATAAGAGGAGAAACAAAAAAACAAAAACGAAAAAACCAGATCAACAGAACAACACTGGTAGTTTGAAAAACAACAAATGTACCAGATTCATTCGAATGGCGATTTGTTTTTCGCATTTCAGGCTTCTCAACGTTCGACACGGCATTCACCAGTTTTTCTGAGTCCCTTTTTTGGTTTTGTGGCGATTCTATAAATGAGAAAATTGCAAATTGCAAAGTGTGTTATTCGGTAAAGAGACATTTTCCCCTGATGTCCGTAGAAGACGTATGCGTATATGTGAATGCATACTTACTTAATGTAACCATTTTCTCGATTTCATCCTCGAGGAATTGATCTTCAGATGTTTCCATGGCTAATGCCTTAAGCTCTTCCTCCTCACGTGAGTGATTTAATGCAGAATCTAATGAACATTGACTAGAATTTTCATCGGGCGATCTAGATCGTACCGAAAGGCTAAATTCGAAAATGCTACAATGAATGTTATGCATAGATGAAGGTGTATTCTTACTGATCGACTCCGTAGTTGAGCATTGAAAAATCTGAACTGAAGTCTAATTCGGAATTCATGCTGTTCGCATTGGTCTGACCCTGTTGACTACGACGTTTCGGCGGTAACGGTGGCGCAACAATTGATCTATTTAAAAAGTGACAAATTCAATAAAAATCAATCAACAGGAATCGTATATAATTCACAAACCTATTGGGAAGAGGTGGTTTCGGTGGCGGACTAGAATCCCTCAAAATACTTTCAGTACTATGCGATCCTCGCATCGGGTTTGAATTGGCCTTTTCCAATATATCACGATCTCTGGAAAATGTACAATGAAGCAATTTACAAAGTGCAATTTGAAATCAAGGATGAAAGGTGAGATAATCTTACTTGGGCGTAAGCGGTATGTCCGGTAATGATGTTCGTTGTCCGACCATTTCAACCGGTGGTCGCATCAGATTGTTTGACGAAATTTTATTCTCATTTGTTGCTGGCACATACTTCAAAGTAGTCTCTTCTTTCTCTTTGATCTTTTGTTGAGCCAATCCAACCAGATTCTAAGGTAGTAGGACAAAAGAATATATTTTTTAATTTTTTTTTCGTAAAATTTTCAATATTTGGCAACCTTAACAGCTTCGTCGACTAGGTCGACAACTTCTTGCACATTTTCGGGATTTAATGATGTACAATCGGTCGCCTCTTCATACAGCAATACTTCGTCACAAAGTTTGATTAATTTCGCCAGTGATACATACATTTGTCGAGTTGCTGACAACATCACACTGCTGTTCTCTTTCAGCGTATGTGACTGAACAACTAAGAAGAGAAATCGTTGGCATTTACACCTCACGCGGTTTAGGATATTACGATTGTATTAGTACCTGCATACATGCTGGCGATCATTTCTAAAATCACAGTACCATTGCCCGGTAGAACTTCTAGTTTATTCTTTACGATAACCTTCTTGAAATGCTTCAAAGCTTTCTGTATGTCCTTAACATGGTTCTCCAGTGATTGTGTAGAGCGAACAACTTCCTCAGCTGTTGGTGGTTTGGAATGTTTGCTTCGCGGACTATTCGGAGAATGTGGTCTGTACAAAAAGCAAATAAATTCATTTAAACATAAATATAAGAAAAGAATAGGCTAACTTACCTCCCCAGTGTATTTGTGGGCGTACGCATTTGGGATAGTTTTTCAAATAGATCGTCCTTGAATGATTTTGCCCGTCGCGCAAGCTTAGTTCCCTTAAGACTATTCTTATGACCCGACGAGCCGATTGTCGATGAATTCGGCGTCGATGGTGAGCTGACGTTGTTGTCTACAAACAAGAAAAAAAAAAAAAACTTTCTCAATAAGGCTTAAATCAATTCGCATTAAATAAGCAATCGTTTTCGTTAAAACCACAATTGAAAATTGAAATTCTCTATCGATACACGTAGATACTCGTATGTACACCACGCCACTACTTGGTATTCAACTTACATCGAATAACATTTTTAATCAGTACCCTTGGTTTCGATTTCCTTTTCAAATATCGCCGATCCAATGAGTATGAAATTAATTTCTGCCTTTCAACCATGGCACAGTCGACGAGAAAAGACTCATCGAATCCAGGCATTGCATAACGATGGTAATTCAAAATTTAAATTAATTTCGCCCGATGTAAGAAACGACTGAAGAAATTATGATTATTTATGAACTACAAGACACTATGCACACGTACATATATACAACGTGGATACGGATTATGTGACTATTAAAAGTGAAATTCGTTTGTTTACACTTTTGCAAGAAGGAATGACATAGATTGAGACGAAAATGAAAGAAGAAAACTACACATTCGGGCAGAATATGGCAGTAGTGAGCTACTAGTGGCGAGTTTGTTTTCTTTTTTTCCGATCATCCTTCGTGCTGCTCATAGTGCAAAAATAAAATAAAAATTGTAAAAAGGAAGTAATAAAAGAGCGCAGAAGAAAAACAAAAAATGACGGTATTTATAGCGCAAATTTGTCAATTTCTCTCTATGACTGATTGGTGGACGTTGTGTCGTCCACTATCGCAGGCTAATTAAAGTTCGATGACGACGATGACGATCGCGACAACGATGATGTCTACTATTGGAGTTCTCTATCTCTCTCGTGCGGCATAGGTGTATGTACAAGGTAGTGCATAAGTGATGAACAACAAGAAATTCCAATGTAAACAAAAGAGCAATAAAAGCGCTAGATTACGACTAGTATCTGCGAAAATCAAGCACAAAAGATATACAACTGATAAGATAACAATGACACAAGTGTATGGGTAGACAGGTATCTAGGTACATCCATACATATATCGCGATCAGAAAAAATGAAAATTAAGAAACCTAACTCGACAATCAATCGATAATTGAAAAACTAATTACAAAATGTAGCACAGCCGTTCTAATTAGAAAGTTATTGCCCACGAAACCTGGTGCAATGATCTTGACTAGACTCTATTCTACCAAGTCTTTGTCGTTGAACGAGAAAAACAAAAATCAAGGTTTTATCTTACGTGTTAAAGTAGTACAATACCGATTTAAGGTGTGGGTGGTGGTAATTTGCGACGATGATCACTGAACTCTTTTTTTTTTTGTAAAGATTAAAAAATTCCTGCAACGTGTATGTACATTGGTACCTACTCTTCGAACGTTTTATGACCAAGATAAACTTATTTATACTCCCGTGGATAAATATAGAATGACGTCCGATACAACAATGCGCGCTAGAGTGCAGACGATCGTCGTCTTCAACTGACGATAGTCGGACGCGGTTTCGGGTACGGCGAGCTTGTACCCGTGCTTAAGCTCAAACCTCTGAGCAAATATCGTAAATTATGTCATGCACAGATGACTAATTGCTCAAGAATTTTTGCGTAAAATTACTAATAGATGATGTGTTGCGGGTTTTCTCACTCAGTTGTCGGTTTCACTTGTGCTGCAGATCACTCGATTATCAATTAATTCATTATACATGATCGTCCGACTATACATCGCTGGGTAATGAGATACACAATATTAAAACAATAGATACAGGACACGTACAGCTCACTGTCTCCTACTATATAAAGCTTACATCGGTCGGTCATAAGTTGCATTCAATTTGCATTGTGCACACTATTTTCGTCACTCGTATCGTATTCACCAGTAAATTTTAATCAACTCAACCGATGGATGGATGCGTTTTTGCTTTTTCTCTTTTCGGGGGTGGGGGGGGGGTTCTTGTTGTAGAAGACCTATACAACAATGTGTGTACATATGTATGCATGTATACGTACATTCATCGGCACCTTTTTTCTTGTTTTTTTTTTTGTTGTTTCTGGTCTACCCAAACAATTAGCATTTGTTGAACGAACTCATAATTGTGCACAAAATTGCATGTTTAACCGGGAAAAAGAAACAATTTTTAGATATTTCAGTATAACAATCTGTATGTGAGTACGTATGTATGTAAGAATGTAGCACAGCACGGGACAGGACCAGAAGAAAACCCTCAAACGAAGATACATTCGATCAAGGGGGAAAAATAACAAATTCAGTGGAGATAGCCCAATGAAACATACCAGCTTTTTGTGCGGAACTCATTGCAATTAATTGAATTATTCTGATTTACACTATGAACTAGGTGAATACTGATGATTTCATAGTAGTGTATCTAATGGCATTTAACATTTTTTCCTTTTAACACACAATTTTCGACCTTCCCCCTTAAATGAAAAATCTAATGTCACCAACGAACTGACGGCTGAGCCGACGACGACATTTTGGATTTTTTTTTTCTTACATGTTCCCAGATACGGGCGATGACATTGCCAGATCCATCGTCTTATCATCGGGAAAGGGGGCTATTGGATTCGAAGTTGACCAGTCATACAGTCATACTTGTCTTATTTGATAAAGAACACAAAAAACATTTTTTGTTCAAATTGGATGCTGGTTTCTATCAGCTACTCGTGTTTACATATTGAGATTGCGAGAGGAGTTTGCGACTATTTTAGGGAAGAAAAGACTGAAAAACGAGATAAGGCCGGTTGATGTTAAACAAATTTGTTTTACAGATGGCACGTGGACGGGTATATGACGATGGTTATATGTAAAGGTGTTATTCCCCTTGCGTTGGGCGACACAGAGTTTCAGAAAATTCTCAATCACCTCTAATCCGCCCTACGTCATTTAAGCTTTTGAGTTTAGTGTGATTTTCAATTCGCTGACATTGTAGTTCGCAGACGGGCTTATATGGCTTTAAACAGGCCTATGATTGCCTTGGAATATCGGTGTATGCATGATGGAAAGATCGGGTGTTTAAGAGATGAGAACTTGTCTTGGATTGTACGGAGCATCAACTTTCTGATCAAACTCAGTAGAGGCCACGTTGGGAGGGCAATGACTGCGATCGTATTACTTACTTACTTACTTAGCGGGCGCTACAGTTCGGGGTGAACCTGGGCCTCAACCAACATGCCTCTCCACCTAGCACGATCTTTCGCTAGTCTTTTCCAATGCCGCACGCCCAGTTGGTTGAGGTCCCCTTCCACCTGTGCGCGCCACCTTAGGTGCGGCCGTCCTCTATTTCTTCGTCCCTCGGGGTTGGATTCAAAGACTCTACGGGCTGGAGCTGTGGTGTCCATTCGCTCTACATGGCCTAGCCATCTTAGGCGTTGGATCCGTAGACGCCTGACCAGACTCATGTCGCTGTACAACCCGTACAGTTCGTGATTGAATCTTCTCCTCCAACCCTCCTCTGTGTTTATGGGACCGAAAATCGAACGTAGAATCTTTCTCTCGAAACGACCAAGGATTTCCTCATCCGCTTTAGATAAAGTCCATGTTTCTGCGCCGTATAACAGGACCGGGATAATTAAGGTCTTATATAAGGTCAACTTGGTCGTACGAGAGAGGGCTCTACTTCTCAGTTGCCTCTTGAGCCCAAAGAAGCAGCGGTTGGCAAGAGTAATTCTGCGCTTGATTTCGAAACTGGTGTCGTTGTTCCAAGTCACCGCGGAGCCGAGGTATATGAAGTCCTTAACTACCTCGAACTTATATCTGCCAATATGCACGTTCTGTCCAAGACGTCGGTGGTAAATGTCCTTTTTCGATGACAGCAGATATTTAGTCTTGCCCTCATTAACTGCCAAACCAATTTTTGCCGCCTCCATCTCAATACTCGCAAACGCCTCATTGACATCTCGCTGCGATCTACCTATTATGTCAATGTCGTCGGCGTATGCAAGGAGTCGCGAGGATTTGAAATAGATTGTGCCTCTTGTATTGGCCTGTGATTTTTGCACAATCATTTCCAATATGATGTTAAAAAAATCACACGACAGCGCATCGCCCTGTCTAAATACTTTCTTGACTTCGAAACTATCGGTCAGAGTCCTCCAGAGTCATCCTGCAAAGTCTGACGAGCTTAGCGGAATGTCAAAAATAAACATGGCGTTATATAGCTCCTCTTTTAATAAGCTGTCGTATGCGGTCTTGAAGTCGACGAATAGATGGTGGGTGTCGACTTGAAATTTGGTCGATGGTGGACTTCCCTGGCCTTAATCCGCACTGATAAGGACCTGTCGGCTTATTTACAAAAGGCTTCAGGCGTTCACACAAAACGGCAGCGAAGATCTTGTATGCGACATTAAGGAGACTTATTCCTCTTTAGTTGGCGCAGTCAAAGGGGTCTTCTTTTTTTGTGGATCGGGCAAACAATGCTGAGACTCCATTCCTTGGGCATGCTTTCCTCTAAGCATATCTTACAGATGAGCCGGTGCATACTTCTATACAGCTCACCCCCAGCTGCTTTGAAGAGCTCAGCAGGCAATCCATCTGCGCCAGCAGCTTTATTCGACTTGAGTTTCCACATGGCCATCACAACTTCGTCGAGGTCAGCGGACGGAATTCTCTGCGATCTTCGTCATTGAGAATGGGTCATTCTGCCTGACGGCGGTATGTTGGCTGTCATCGCCGTTATACAGTCTGCAGAAGTGGTTTTTCCAAATTCTCATCCTTACAGGCCTCCGTTCGGGCTTTATAGCCTTGAGACATTCGTTTTATCTGTTGATGAAATCTTCGAACTTCGTGCCTGTAGTAGCACCTCTCCAAGTTTTCAATCGCACGCTTCTAGTGCTCCTTCTTTTTTTTCTTGAGAAGCTTATGTTCCCCCCTTCTTTTAAGCTCGTAGAGCTCACGAGCCGCACAGCACTTCCGTTGCTGGGCTTTTCAGGGCTTGTTTGTACAGGCTCCATTGTTGCTCTACTGACTGAGTGGAGGATTGCGGTGTATCGGAGAGCTTAAGGGAGACGCGGTTGGCAAAGGCACTGGCGATCTCCGGCGATAGTAGCTCTCCGACGTCATAGCTTGGTGTTCTACATCACTGCACTACTACAAGATAGAAGTCTGTATCGATATTCGCTCCTCGAAAAGTACGAACATCAAGAATAGTGGAGGAGTGTCTGACGTCGATCGCGATGTGATCTATCTGGTTGGCGGTTGTGTCTATCGAGGTGCGGAAAGCGTGTGCTAGCTAAAAGAAGATTTCTCCCCGTGGTGAAGTCGATCAGCTTGTGTCCGTTATCGGATGTGGTGTCATGTAGGCTGTATTTGCCGATGACTCGTTCAAAGATGCTTTCTTTACCCAGCTTAGCGTTAACATCTCCTAGTATGATTTTGGTATCATAGCTGGGGCATTTGGAGTATGTTCTGTCTAGGAGATCATAGAAATTATCTTTGATGGAACCATCCTTGTCTTCCGTGGGGGCATGGACAGTTTTTCATCCGCTTTTTGCCCGACCCGTTCCATCGCATTTCCTGGATGGCGGTTATGTCCACTTTATAGCGGTCCAGGGCGTCCGCAAGTTGTTCGGCCGCACGTGGTCTGTTTAGGGACCTAACATTCCACGTACAGAACCGAAGGTCCTTGCTTATTTTTTGTTTTCTCAAAGGATCGTCAACATAGATCCGTTCCGTTTGATTATCCGAGGCTGTTTTTTGTTTCTGAGCAATATGTGGTTTTACGGTTATGGTTTGCTAGACCGTAGCCCAACCGACACTAATCCTGTTTAGTGGCGCAGGATACCCGCCATTCGGCCTCTTACGTCAGTAACTTTCATTGTAAGAAAATTTCCAGATGGTACCACGCGGCGGTGGAAGTAGGACCTGACTAGCAGAGCTGCAAGGTGTTCGGCTGCAGAGGCTCTTACTCGCTTTTTGCCGGGCCAGCATCCGTCGGCAGATGCTACCCCTACGAGGCCTTTGCTAGTCCTTTACCATCCTGCGACCGTATTATCCAAATGAATTATACCAAGAGGGAGTGCACCTAAACGGCTTTGTTGCCCCAGGAGCATTCTTACATTATGACAACCACGGATGGATACAAGACAAATTGGTATATAGTTCCTCTATTCTTCCATGTGAGATTGCGCTACGTGAGCCATAGTGTTTCTATTTCAGTATGTCGATATCAGACTGGGATTGAGCAGACGTAGTTCGACAAGCTCGACGTTTTTTGGTGGCTCGAAGAGACTCCGTCGCTGAACCCCCTAGGCCCAGCGCCATAAAAAAACAACGATTAGAGTCGAAGACTCTCCGGCCGGAGTTGTGATGTCCATTCGCTCTACATGGCCCAGCCATCTTAAAAGTTGGATCCGTATACGTCGCACTACGTCGTACTATGCCGATGTCGCTGTACAGCTCGTACAGTTCGTGGCTGAATCTTCTCCTCCACTCTTTGCCAACACTTTAGCCGCTTCTGCCTCAATGCTCACAAAAGCTTCATTGACGTCTCGATGCGTTCTCCCGATCACGTCAATATCAGCGTATGCGACTTGAGGTAGATCGTGCTTCTTGTATTGGCCAGGGAATCCCTCACGAACTTTTCAAACATGATGTGGAAAAAAGCCCAGTCTGAATCCTTTTTGATATCGGTTCTCTGTCTCGATTAACTCCTTACTGACCTTAATGGTTCAGCGAGAATTCTCCATTGTCATCCTGCACAACTGCCGCAGTGTGAATATTTGGTCTATCGCGGACTTTCCTGACCTGAAACCACATTGATAGGAACCTATCAAATTATCCACGACTGGTTTCAGGCGTTCACACAGCAGAGAACTTATACGCGATGTAAAAGAGACTTATTCCCGTATGTTGGCCCAGTCAAAAGGGTTTCCTTTTTTATGGACCGAACAATCGGTCAAGTTTTCTTCCGGCCATCAGATAAGCTGGTGCACGTTCCGAACCAACCCATCTCCAGCTGTTGTAAATAGCTCAGCAGGCAGGCCACCTTCGCCAGCAGTTTTAATAGACTTCGGTTTTGATATCGCTATCTTAACCTCGTCTAGGTCGGGTGGACGGAATTTTCTCTCATCTTCGTCCAATGTGAATAGTGTTCTGCCTGACAGCGGTATCTTGACCATCTTCGCCGTTATACAGTCCGCAGAAATATTCTTTCCATATTCTCATCGACTGTGATTCAGCTATGAGGTGCCCGCGTACATCCTTGCAAGCTTCCGCTCAGGCTTTATAACCTTGGCATGTTCGTTTTACTTTTTGGTAAAACTTTCGTCTTGTTCCTGCGATAGCGTCTCTTCGATCGCGCGCTTCTCGTGCACGTTATTTTTCCTTCTGAAAAGCGCATGCTCATCCCTTCTTTTCGGCTCATAGAGCTCTCGTTCGTCGATGCAACGTGGCCATGTATGGACTCGTCATCAAACCAAGGGTTTCTCCTAGGTGGTGGCTGGAAACCTAACACATCAAAAGCAGCATCCCTGATGGTGCTTTGTCAACGTCGGCATTGCTGTTCTATGGTTTGAGAGAGACACGATTGACGAAGGTCTTGGCGATCACTTGCGATTGCAGCTTCCCGACGTCAAATTTTGCTGGTCCTACTTGACTCTGCAGTGTTTGTGATAACCACATACTCGTACGTACTTTGGCTACAATGAGTTAATGATCCAAGTCAACATTGGCTCCATTGGTTGGGACCATCCAAGATGCTGAAGGAGTGTCTGGCGTCGATCGCAATAGAAATGATTTGGTTAACGGTTAACTGATCAGGAGACCGCTAGGTCCCCTTATGTATATTGAGATGTGGGAATCGTGTCCTAGCTATTTTGAGATTTCACCTCGTCACAAAGTCTATTAGCCTGAATCCGTTTTCGGACGCGGTGTTGTGTAGGCTGTGCTTTCCTACGACCCGTTCAAAGATGTCCTCTTTACCCAGCTTCACATTGAAATCTCCTAGAATAATCCTGGTGTCGTAGCTGCGACATTGTGCGTACTCGTATGTTCTATCCGGGAGATCATAGGAGTCATTTTCGACTCTGTCGTCTTTTTCTTCTGTGGGGGCGTGTACGCATATCACGCTGATGTTCCCGAAGGTAGCTTTGATGCGGATTATTATGAGGCGTTCCCTCACGTGCCGGAAACTTAAGACTTTTTGCCTAAATCCACCTCAAACAACAAATCCGCATCCATATAGGCGTTATTTGTTTCCTTGTAGCACCTTCCGTAGTATATGTCACAGTTTTCTCCTCTATTCGTCCGGGGCCTAACATTCCAAGTGCAGACCTGATACTCTTATCCTTTTATACGGTTGCGGGGGCATCAACATGTAGTTCAAGGCTTGTGGTTGTGGTTGCTACTGAGTCCAACCGACTTAACCTGTTTCTTGGCTCTTCTCGCTTTTTAGCAGGCAGTTCCGCACCGATTGGAGCAGGATTTTTTGCACCTACTCTTTTCCTACATAGGCAGTATATTATCCGCGGAGATTAGCTTAGGAAAGGATATTCTGGCCAGAATAAGCACAAAGCAACAGGCGCAGATGCACAGCTTCGCCAAATCCGGAACTCGAAGCAAGTATCCTTCCAAACAAAACTGAGACTATTTACTATTTACTACGCTCTATGGATGCGAGACGTGGCTTGTAACCGAACATCTAACCGGAAAAATCCAAAGCTTTATTGACCGATGCATCCGGCATATTATCAGGGTGTAGCGGCCATATGTCATCAGCAATGATAACCTCGTAGCCTTCACGAGGGGGAGTATACAACTAGGCCAGATAAGCCCCTTGTGTTGCTACGAGGGGGACGATCCCCTTTTTGCGTTACTTACAAAATTAACAATATCTGTTATCGTTATCGGCTGAACGTCAGTCAGACCACTAACGAAGTAAGGCCATCTGCTATGACAGAGGTCCGGACAGGCACAGAGCAGGTCTAGAATGGATTCAACCTCCTCTTCGTCCTCACAGCTCCTGTAGAAGTCATTCGAAACATGCCCTAGTCCTTTTGCATAACTGCCAATATCTCATGGTACCCATGAGAGGTGTATGTTAAGAGATAGACGGCAGTTGAGGCTTGCCTTGGATGTGTAGGGATAAGACTCCAGCAATTTCAGCGCAGCTTGGCTGTCAGTAAAGAATCGAATATCTGTGACGGATATTGCCAGCAGCTCCGCCTAGAAGCCACAGCAAAAGTTTGGCAATTTTAGGGCCTGACCTAGTTTTAATTGTTTGCAAAAGGCAGCTGCCCGCCCCGTCCTTGGTTTTTAACCTATCTGTGTAAAAGTCCACGCAGCTCATACGGGGTCGCGCTTATTGGGACCATTTTTGTCTTTCTGGGTATGTTATTTTGAATTTTTTCTCAAAGACTGTGGCGGGCTCAATGTAGTCGGAGTTCTCTGCCAAAATTGTCCTGTCGTTCAGAATAGAAGCGTGGCCGGCGATATAACTCGTCTGTTTTGAGCCGACTTTTAATCTCGCAGCCATGTATGTGACTGGCTGCTTACCGTCGATATTGAGTTAGGTTAGGTGAAGTAGCATGTTGATCGCCGCCGTTGAAGTAGACCTTAGGGCCCGGTGATACGCATGCCTGCCCATCTCGGTACTTTCGTGATTTATTTTTGGTATGTTGTTTCCTCTAGTGCAGTCCACCAGACTAAGACACTGTACAATAAAGTAGGTCTAACGACTGTGACGTACAACCTTGAGGTTATTTTGGGGCTGAAGCCCCATTTTTTCCCTAAGTATCTCTTGCAAGTATAGAGAGCTATGGTTGCCTTACCCGCTCGCTCGTTTGTGTTTTCTTTCCGTGTTAATTTCCTGTCAAGTATAACGTCAAGAAAAAGGTTAGCCTCGGGAAAATGTGCTTTTGCAAATGAAAAGAGAAGAACTCTCACCGAGCGAGTATATATTCGGCGGCGGAAAAATATTCTTCCACGTCACCCTGTGCCGATGAATATTGCGCAAACCCACCAGCTGAGGTCTGGTGAAAAACAACTGACAGCAACTGACGTGGATATCATTGCATACGTCAAAGTTGTTAGGGAATTTTTGTATCCCATCCGCGAGCAGGAAGCGAATTTCTCACAACTCCCACGACTTTGCGAAGATATTTCGCGATGGATTTTCTCAAAAGTGGAATAAAAACTGTTCTCGGCACATCTGAACCCGGTCAACAACCCAGTGTCGCAGAAACTGTAAGTACAAATCCATAATTATGTAAATGGAAATCAATTCTTGTTAAGTTGTCGATCGGGTCGATCCAACTGGAATGCGGGCATATTTTATGACCCAGAATCCATTCAACCAGCTTTTAATGCTGCACGAAACCCAGAAGTTGATTGCCGAAGGTCAACTCTAAATATAATTAGTGCAGAAACGAAATCAGTTGAATCGATTCGAGAGATAGCAGCACGTATTTGCTATTTTTACTGCAACATCGATCGCAAAACGATGGATGATTGGTTTAATTTTAGGTGGAGAAGCTTGTCGACCGGGTAACTTCATCGACGCTGCTCGATGATCGGCGAGATGCATGTCGTGCGTTGAAAGCGCTATCGCGAAAATACCGCATCGAAGTGGGTGCACAAGGTATGCCTGCACTGGTTCAGGTGCTGCAAAACGATTGCCAAGACAGTGAAATCGTCAGCTATGCACTTGATACGCTGTGCAATGTGATGTCGTCGTGTGAATTCGATGAGGAAGCGGACAATCCCACTGTGACGGTCAATGTTGGCGAACAATTCACTGAAATGTTTATCAAGACAACAGAGCATGTCACGCTGGTCATGGGTTATTTGGATGAATATGATTTTCGTGTCCGTAGAGCGGCTATACAGCTCATAACAATTTTGATAACGAATAAAACGAAAGATCTTCAAGAGATTATTCTAGTCAGTCCAATGGGAGTGTCGAAACTGATGGATCTTCTGACTGACAGTAGAGAAGTGATACGCAATGATGCATTACTGTTGCTCATACAATTGACTAAAGGTAAATAATCGCTAGACAAATAGTTCCTTTCTAACACCTAGCTATTCGCCTTTGTAGGACATTCCAATATCCAGAAAATTGTAGCTTTCGAGAATGCATTCGATAAACTGTTTGAAATAGTGAGAGACGAAGGCTGCTCCGATGGTGGAATCGTTGTGGAAGATTGCTTGATTTTGATGTTAAATCTTCTAAGGAACAATACTAGCAATCAGCAGTTCTTCAAAGAAGGAAGCTATATTCAGCGGCTGGCACCGATGTTTACTATTCCCCCGGAAACCGAAGAAATCGGATGGACGCCACAGAAGGTGTCCAACATTCATTGCATGCTACAGGTTGTGCGTGCCTTAGTCACGCCCAATAATCAACTTCAAGTGATAACATCATGCCAAAAGGCAATGCGAACGTCACGTTTGCTGTACTCGCTGTGCAATATCCTGATGAGCAGCGGGGTTCCAGCGGATATTCTGACCGAAACAATCAACACCGTCGGCGAAGTAGTTCGTGGCGACATTAACAATCAGGACGATTTAAATAAGGTAATGGCACCGAGTAACCCGCCTCGACCGGCTATTGTCGTGCTTCTTATGTCGATGGTCAATGAAAAACAACCACTTGCCCTCCGTTGCGCTGTACTTTACTGTTTCCAATGTTATTTGTACAAAAACGAAGCTGGCCAGACGGCGGTAATTCAGACATTGCTCCCCTCCAGTACGGAAATGTCGAGTTTAACAACCGGGCAGCTGTTGTGCGGTGGATTGTTTAGTATAGATCCTTTGGCCAACTGGTTTTCGGCAACTGCACTCATGCACGGAATCGTCGACAATGTAACCCAGAAAGAGGAACTACTACGCGTCCTCCTTGCAACAACTGCCGGTAGTCAGCCAATATCATTATTGGAGCAATGCACGAATTTGCTGCAGAAGGAAAGCTACAAGTTACAGAGTAAAGTCGGATTGCTAATGCTGCTGAGCGTGTGGCTAAGTTATTGTACGCCTGCGGTTAAGGGCCTCATTTCGACACCTGGCTGCATTGCATACCTAATCGCAAAGATATGTGCCAACGAACATGATGAAAACGAATACTTGGTTCAGGGGCTTTGTGCCTTTCTTATGGGACTGTGCATCCAATTTAACGACAACTCTTTGCCGAACAACAGAAGGGAGGACATCTGTCAGGTATTACTTGTAACTACAGGACACTGTCGACAAAACCTATAAAACTAAAACAAAAAAACATACTTTAGTTAATCATCAAACGGATAGGACAAGAGACTTTCTGCACAAAGCTCAGTGATGTGTCACGACATGAAGCATACAGCCGGGCATCGAAATCACCACAAATACGTGCCAAATCTTCCTCGGACTTGTTCTTGGACTATGAATATTGTAAAATGCATAAATCACTCGAGGGTACGTTATAGCTGAATGCCAAAAAAATCAGACGTTTCAATTGTCTTCTTCTTTCAGGGATAATCATTAAACTAATCAACGGTTTTGATATTAACGGTTCAGATTTAACCGAGCTCACTCTAAGCTCAGAAGCTTCCGTCATAGTAGCACAGTACAAGGGCGTCATTAGGGGGCTCGACACCGAGATCAATACCTTAAAGGAAACCATACGACATTTAGAAGCTCGCAATGACGAACTGGAGAAATCGCTCGCACAAGTTCAGGCGACTAATACCCAGCTATCAGACCAAAATGTTCTTTTACGAGCACAACTAGCAGCAAACTCAGGACCATCTGGAGCGATTAATTGTCCACCGGCACCTAGTGAAGAAGTCGATGCTACGATCAAATCAGAGAATATCCGACTGAACAAAGAGATCGAGACGTTAAAAGCGAAGCTAACAGAGGAAGCTCAACGTTCTACGCGCCTGGCTGACGACTTGAATAAGCTCCATAAGGATCAGGAGGACCTTCTTGAACTGTTAACAGATCAAGAGAACAAAATAGTTAAATATACCAGTCAATTGAAATCCGCCGGCATAGACGTCGAAGAGGATGTTGACATCGATGAAAGCGAAGAACACCAATCGGATCATAATCAATCTATTCTGTAATTTGTATATTTGTACGAGAATCAATGGTTTTATTGTATATAAAGAAGATTTAGGAAGAACACACACAAGAAAGTACGCTCGCTACACGCTTTGATCACTTCTATTCAAATTCTGTTTATGAGTGCATAGGATCATGCTCGAATTCCTTTTCAAACCGCACCATTGCTATATTAGATGCACTATCAATCTAGACGTTAGACGACGTATTTTTGATCCTATTTTTTCAAGATTATCATATTGTTTCAGCTCGGAAAAGACTACGAGATTGCGCGTCAAAACATTGTTGGAAGAATTAAATGCGCATTCGAAAGGAAAGACTACGCGCTGGGCATTTTCGTCGACTTTGAGCTACTTTCGACAGCATGTGTAACACTGCTAGACGGCATGGCGTAGATGAAGCACTGGTTCAAAGCGATTCTCATGCACAGGACGTTGTCAACTTTCTGCTCAATGCCTTTGGAATCTATGCCCATACTTATGCGGACGATGTTGGCGTTCTCTCTGTCGGCTCATGTTTAGCGACTGTCTGTCTCAAAAGCCCAAGCGGCGCTAAATGTGTTCGATGACTGCCGGTTAATCGCTTTAAGGTTGATGTCGTTCTCTTTACGAGATGGAGGAAAAATACTGTCATGATTTTAAAAGGCATTCCCATATCGATACCCAAAGAAGCTAATTACCTGGGAGTCATCTTAGATAGCAAGCTACTTTGGCCAAGCCATGTTGAGTCAAAACCACCCAAGCGCTGTCAGCTTTCTGAAAATGCAAGGGAGCTTTTGACAAAATATGGGGCTTATCGCCGATAAAGGTCCTCTGAATCTACACGGAAATGATAAGACCGACAATCTCATACGTATGCGTCGGTTGACTGGTGGAACAGGATAACACACCAACACGTCGTAGCCAGTTTGACCCAGCTGTACGGGGGCTTTTCACAGCATGCCAGGAATTGCTATAAATGCTATGATTAACCTTCCACCCCTTGATATATGTACATATGTATCAGTGAGTGCGCTCTGAAAACCAAGTCTCGTCTCAAGAGAAACGGTTTTTAGTACAATTTGCATCGGAATGACAGTGCGCTTGTGCGAGAAATATCCTACGACCCCTGTCTCATGGATATGTTTTCCGACGCAATGAAACCTATCATCCTATTACGTTGTCTTCTCACAGTATGGCCGGATACTGAACCTGGAAAGGATTGTCTTCACATTTTCACAGATGGCTCCAGGTGTGGATGGAGGTCCGGCGCTGGGGTTTTCTTTAAACGCGTAAACGTCCGACTGCACTTTTCTTTAGGAAAATATGCGTCTGTCAATCAATCAGATACATACGCAATCATATTGGTCATGCACTATGTTGTGAAGCACAGGTCGAAGGGAAAAAGCATATTCGTCCGCAGTGAGAGCAAAGCCGCACTCAAAGCTGTGTCCAACCCTTTAACCAGCCTAAAATTAGTGCATGAACTCAAGACCTTTTTGAACAACGTCGGTGGACTAAATTCACTGAGGCTTGTATGGGTACCGTGTCATCTTGCGTTCCTTGGAAATGAGATCTCTGACGAACTCGCTAGAATTGGTTCAGAGGAGAGTCTCTCAGGACCTGGACCTGCTTTAGGTCTACCTGGTTTCACGGTCAATTCCTACATCAACGACGCAATCGAAGATGGAGGGAATATCCAGGATGCAGGATGACTAAGCGCATACGTCCTGATGTCTGCAAGAAATCCACAGCTTTCTTAGTATCGTTAAGGAGAAGATTTTCGGGCGTCATCACGTGCCATTACACTTTTGCTGAGCATCTCTTCGTGCTTGTCACCAGGGAGACGCCTACCTGTGCTTCATGTTGCGAGGAGGATGACACAGCAAAACACTTTCTCTACAACTGTCCCGTCTTAGTTCGCGCACGGAGGCGCACCCTTAGAACCGAATCTGTTAGCTCTACATCACTGAAGCTTCTCCTCATTTTTCTCCGTAAAATACAGTAATGTAAGTGGTCTATCTGGCAATACAATGGAACAGTATTTGCGTCTGAGTGCTCCAAAAGGGTAGATTACACGAAGCAGTTATGAAGACACAAGCGTTATCATCTAAGATTTTGTCTACAAAATACACGCGGTCGTTCCTAATCAACTAGTACCCCAACTGTAGATCGGTTAGACCCGAATACGCAGGTCAATTTTTTTTTTTTTTTTTGTTTTACATGATGGAAACAGAAGAATTCCCACGATGGAGCCGTCTTATACCGGTAAGGAGCCGCATATGCCTTCGCTTTACTCGTTCCAAGCGTAAATAATGACCTGGCCGTCGAGGTTGGGAATCGCGTTTCTTTGGACAGAAGCGGCGATGGATAGATGGATGGTAGGGTATATTGGTGAGCATTCCTAGACGGGCATGTGTTGTGGGGAAAAATGTTGAAAGGGCGGAATGCAATTTGCTATTTCTTTAGATGATTTTTGTGGAAGTAGTGATAAAACGCAAAAGCAAGACACATTCCTGAAATGTTACAGTAAATCTAATTAGGTGATGCTAGGTTCTCCTATTAGATATGTATATCGCGCGACCTTAAATTCTGTCGAGTGATGACTTAGTCCGGACCAGGCATAAGTGTGGAACTCTAAATTATAAATTGTAGCCAGATCCGAGGGTGAGAAAAATGTCTTCCATTGGTATAAAAAGCCTAAGAGTAGCCTTCTTGGTGACACCAAAGTGCGGTTTCTGAGATGCAAGCTCCATTCATGGTTAATAGCGGTGAGTCAGTGGTACGCTTGGGCGACAAAGTACAGAATTGTGTTTTGGAAGCATTTAGTTCCACTCTATTCCTTTTTTGACATAAAATTATGCTGTCGATGTCAGAATTGAATAAACTTAGCATACGCTGCCGCCCACTATTTACAGCCGACGAGTAGGATCGTAAAGTAGTAAGCGAATGTAAGAAGCTAAGGGTACTGTCATTAGCGAAGGGGTGAAATGGATTGGAAAAGACAGACAATAGGCCATTTATAAAAATTGTAGAGAACATCGTAGACAAAGCGGAGCCCTGGAGTACACCAGAATTAAAAATGGATGTCTTCAATTGAAGGAATTAGACACATCCATCGCGAAAGTACGCATATTCGACGAAAGGGCTTCGTGCCAAACCCCGTCAATTGCTCTCGAAATATCCAGTGCAACTATTTTGTTTCCACTTGCTTGTGTGTGTCTGTTACAACGAAAACCTTACTGCCGGTCACTGAGCCGTTTTCGTGATTCAAGATAGTCAGCGTTTTCATGACCTTGGAAGGAAGGGTGGTTGGGGGGAGAAAATTCGCCTTTATTGGCGGCGTGCTGGACAAATACTGTTTTCCTTTTATTCAGACAGAGCCCAGAAGAGTAGGAAAAATGAAAAAGCTTACGCAATGGTTTTGCCAGCGTAGAGGAGTACATTTTCAGAGCAACGAATACAAAAGTAGAATTGTTCCATGGTACCTGGGAGCTATGAAATGTGAGCTGGCTACGAAGTGAGCAGCAAAAAGGGTTGCTTTGTTTATCTAAGTGATAGCTGGGATGGCATTATGGATGAGCGTTGATATAGTTGCTTTGAACAAACAAATTCTGGATCGTATCTGTATACGGTTTTCCGCAGAATTGTTCTCTCACTTAACCTAATAGCTTCTTTACGGCTTATGTCAAACTACCATATTGTCGATTCGTTGTCAAAGAAGTATAACGACCAGTCAGAGCTTCGAGAGAAGTTGTTTAGGCTACACTGCACCCTCTAATTAGATGATGGGATTACATGAATGTGGCTGATATTATGCAGTGGTCGGATGTGTAGGCTGGGAGGCAAGCAACGTGTCCAGTTTGTTAGTAATATAACTGATAATATCTAGGATACGTGACGGTTTATCCGATGAGTTTGTTAATTTAACTTGGAGAGCCTTTCAACATATTGTACATTCGGGTGTTGAGTGTCCAGATGGAAGGCAAAAGACTGTCAGTAGAGTAGAATCCGCTGACAGGTGCTGGTTTACTAAAAAGCGAGTAAGAGCCTCTGCAGCCCAACACCATCCAGTCCTATCAGCCAGGTCCTCGTGGTACCACCTGGAAATTTCCTGACCATGGAAATTACTAAGTAAAGAGGACGAATGACGAGTATCATGCGACACAAAGCAGAATTAATATCGGTTGGGCTATGGTCAAGTAATCCGTAAACGAAAAATTCCATCATGCTCAGAAACAACGACAAGCCTCCCGCAAAAAAAGGACAATGGTATTCGACTTTATATGTGGACCACGTGAATGCGTGGACCACGTAAATGCGAAGGAATGGGCCGGTTAATCTTCTTCTTTTTCGGCGCTACAGTTCATGGCGAACCTGGGCCTGCTTTAAAAAAAACTTCTCCAACTGGCAGTGTCTTTCGCCAGCAGTCTTCAGTGCCGCACGCCTAGTTTCTTAAGGTACTCTTCCACTTGGTTCCTTCCGGGTCGGTTCCTTTCCACGCGCTCAACGTGACCTAGCCATCTTAGGCGTTAGATCCGAAGACGCCGTGCTACGTTCATATCGCTGTACAGCCCGTAGAGTTCACTATTAAGTTTCCTCCACTCCCCGTTTATGCAGGTGGGGCCGAAAATCGTAGGTAGAATTTTTCTCTCAAAACGACCAAGGGCCTCCTCATCCGCTTTCGATAAGGTCCATGTCCCTGCGCCATAAAGCAGGACCGGGATGATAAGGGTCTTGTATATGGTCACCTTGGTTTTCGAGAAGAGTTATTCTGCGTTTGATTTCGGCACTGATGTCATTGCTGCATGTCACTGCGGAGCCTAGGTAGATGAAGTACTTGACTACCTCGAAATCATACCGGCCAATATGTGCGCCCTGACCCTGACGCCGGTGGGTCGTGTCCTTTTTCGACGACAGCATATATTTCGTTCTGCTCTCATTTACCACCAGTCCAATTTTAGCCGCTTCCGTCTCAATGCTCGTAAAGACCTCAATGACATCTCACTAACTTCGTGCAATTATGTCAATGTCATTGGCATATGTGAGCAGTTGTATGGATTTGAAAAAGATGGTGCCCCTCATAGTGACCAGTGAGTTTTGAACGAGTCACACGATAGCGTGTCACCCTGTCTGAAACCCTTTTTTTGACATAAAAGGTATTGGTTAGGTCGCTTCCGACCCTGATGGAGCAGCGAGAGTTCTCCAATGCCTTAAAGTCGACAAACAGGTAGTGGGTGTCGAACTGGAACTCGTTTATTTTTTCCAGGATCTGCTGCCGTGTGAATAATTAATCTATAGTGGACTTCCCGGGCCTGAAGCCACACTGATATGCCCAATCAGTTTATTAACGAACGGTTTCAGGCGTTCACACAATACAGCAGAGAAGATTTTATAAGCGATGTTCAGAAGACTTATACTTCCGTAGTTGGCGCAGACAAAGGGGTCTCCTTTCATGTGGATCGGGCAAACAATACTAAGATTCCATTCATCGGGCATGCATTCCTCTGGCCATATCTTACAGATGAGCTGGTGCATACTTCCAACCAGGTCATCTTCAGCAGCCTTAAAGAGCTCGGCAGGTAATCCGTCTACTCCAGCAGCTTTGTTGGACTTAAGCTTAGAAAAAGCATTCCTAACTTAGTCCAGGTTATGGGGACGGAATTCTCTGCTATCATCGTCCGCCGTGAAAGGATCATTCTGCCTGACAGCGGGAAATGTTTTGTCATCGCCGTTATACAGCAAAAGTAGTCTTTCCAGATTCTTAGTACCGACTGTGAATCCACTGCTAGGTTTCCATTTCCGTCCCTGCAGGCTTCCGTTCTGCCCTTATATCCCTGGCATGTTTGTTTTATTCGTTGATAAAACCTCCGAACGTCACTCCTGCGATAGCATCTCTACGATCGCGAGCTTCTCATTCTCTTTTTTTTTTTTTGTTTTGAGAAGCTTATGCTCCTTCCTCCTCTTTTGCTCATGAGACTCACGAGCAGCTCTCGTCCTTCTATGCAGCCCTCCTACACTCGTTATCAAACCATAGGTTTCTTGTTGGTGGCGGTTTGAAACCCAGAAGCAGCACTCTCTAAGGCTGCTTCTGGACTCTATTGGTCTTGTACGGTCTGAGCAGGTTTTAGAGGGTTTTCCGAGAGCTTGATGGAGACGCGATTGGCATATGCTCTGGCGGTCTCTTGTGATTGTAGCATTGCGACGTTGTATGCCGCTGGCCTTACTCGATTTTTTTGGGCCAGGCATATTCGCAGTCGCAACCTGGCTGCCACAAGTCCGAGGCGATGCGAAGTCTATCAGCCTAAATCCATTTTCGGATGTGGTGTCGTGTAGCCTGTGCTTGCAAATGACAGCGACTTCCTTGTCTAGTTTCGCGTAATAGATATCACAGTTTCTCATCCTCTTTTTGCCCGGTCCATCCAATCGCACTTCCTGGATTGTGGTAATATCTACCTGCCTTATAACAGTCTAGGGCCTCCGCAAGTTGTTCGGCTGCACGTGGTCTGTTGAGGGAACTTACACTGCACATACAAAGCAGAATATCATTTTTTCTTTTCCTTTTGTTGTTTCCTGGGTCGTCATCGGTTAATCCGTCGGTTTTTTATATCCGGGGCTTTTTTCGGGTTTTTTGGCTTATTGGTTTTTTCCCAGGTATGCTTTGCCGGGTCATAGCCTAACCGACACTTATCCTGTTTTGTGGCGAGGGAAACTCGCCATTCGCCCTTTTCTGTTCGCGATTTCAAATAGAAATCCCCAGGTGGCACCGAGAGGAGGTGGAAATATTTAGGACTTACTAACAGAGCTGCTAGATGTTCGGCTGCAGTGGCTTCTACTCGCTACTTTACGGGCCAGTGAGCCTACGAGGCTTTGGTAAGTCGCCTACCACCCGGTAAATAGCGGATGAAAAACTGTGACACCTACTACGTCGACTACTATATGGAGATAGGGCAACGCTTTTCGGATGCGTATTTGTTATTCGAGTTAGACTAATGCAAAAAGTCCTAAGATTTTCATAACGATCCGTATCAAGGCTAAATTTTCTATAAGCCTGATCCACGTCCACATCTCACGAAATACAATGATGACTTCACCAAAAAAGTGTTCTACGACCTCCGAGACAGAACGTTTACCCAATGTCCCAGCTATGACATCAAAATTGTACTAGGAGACTTCAATGCTAATCTGGATACGGAAAGCATCTTCGATACACGAAGGGCAAAATCTCCCTTATAGCCCGTACGCGCTTACCGCACCTCGAAATACACAAAGGTACCAGGCGGTCGCCAGATCAATCAGTCACTAACCAGATTGATCACATCGCGATCTACGTCAACATTGACATTGCCTTATCGAAACTTAAGTCGAATAAAGTTGCTGGCGAAGACAAACTATCTGCTGAGCTGTTCAAAGCAGCTGGAGATTAACTGGTTAGGAGCTTGCACCAGTTCGTCTGTAAGATATGGCCAGAGGAAAGCATGCCCGAGGAATTGAGTATCAGAATCGTTTGCCCGATCCACAAGAAAGCAGACCCCTTTGACTGCGCCAATTACAGAGGAATAAGTCTCCTTAACATCGCCTACAAAATCTTCTCTGCCATTTTATGTGAACGTCTGAAGCTTTTTGTAAATAAGCTGGCAGGTCCTTATCAGTGTGGATTCAGGCCAGGGAAGTCCACCATCGACCAGATCTTCACACTACGGCAGATCCTGGAAAAACCAATTTCAAGTCGACACTCACCACCTATTTGTCGACTTCATAGCCTAATTATAGACGAGCTATACAACGCCATGTCTACCTATGACATTCCTGCTAAACTGTTAGACTATGAAGGATGACTTTGGAGATCACTCGCTGCACCATCCAAATCGGTGCAGGCCTGGCCGATAGTTTTGATGTCAAAAAAGGGTTTAGACAGGGCGGTGCACTGTCGTGTGATTTCTTCAACACCGTCTTAGAAATGATTGTGCAAAAATCATTGGCCAACACAAGAGGCCTTACCATCTCTTATCATTCCGGTCCTGCTGTACGACGCAGAAGCATGGATAGGTAGGTAGGTAGGATCGTAGCCTTCCCAGAAATGAGAAGAACACACATAGGCCAGGGAGGCCCGTCGTGCAGGTTCGTGGAACCATTTTGTGCTTCTTAAGAAGATCAGATATCCCTACTTGCTGGACCTCTGTCAAGTCGTTAAGGAAGTAAGATCCTATGTATCGCTTCCTGATTGTGCAGAATGCCGGGCAAGTGCAGAGAAGGTGGTGAATGGATTCGACCTCATCCTCATCTAGACAGCTTCTGCAGAAATCATTCGGAACTATACCTAGTTTTTGCGCGGAACTGCCGATAAGGCAGTGTCCAGTGATGACACCTATGACTTTGTAGATGTCAGTTCTTTTTGGAGAAATTATACTCCTTATCTGTTGACTGTCGAGCCGGGGCCAGATTGCCTGGTGATGGCGCAGGTATGTCCCTGAGTCCATCTCCGGTTCGGCCCTGGCGAGATTTGTAAGATTAAGTTTAATAGTTGCAAAGGGTATTCCCTCACAAGCCACGATTGATTGTAGCGTTGTTCCCTGTACGGCGAGTGTGTCGGCTCTTTTATTCTCTGGAATGTCGCTGTGTCCTGGTACCCGGATAAGTTGTATGTTGAACTGTTCGGCCATCTCGTTAAGAGATAGGTTACAGTCGAGACTAGTTTTTGATGTGAACACATATGATTCCAACGACTTTAAGGCTGCTTGGCTATCCGTGAGAATGCGGATATTCGTAGTGGATATCACGTTCCTCTTCAGCCAAGACAAGGCCTCTTTTATTGCCAACAGTTCCGCCTGGAAACCGCGTCAGTGATTTGGTAATTTTAGAGCTTTGTTCCACTTAAGTTGTTTGCAGAATACTCCACTACCCACCTCGTCTTTGGTTTTAGACCCGTCAGTGTAAAAGTCTACGCAGTATCTGCGAGGTTGAGTATGGCGGGTCCAGTTTTGTCTATCCGGGTATATCGTCGTAAAGTTTTTTTCCCAAGACCGTGGTGGGTTCTGTGAGGTCCAAGTTTACTGCCATGGTTATCCTGTTATACAGAATGGAGGAGTGGCCAGTGACATAGCTCGTTCATTTTGAGTTATCTTTTAGTCTAATGACCGTGTGTGTGGCAATTTGCTTGGATAGATACTATCAATGATTTCATTTGCGCTTTCGAAAGAAAGATTTTGCATGTGATTTTCGGTCCTATAAATACCGACGTGGGATGGAGGAAAAGATTGAGCGACGAGCTTAACGGGCTCGTGTGACAGTGACATGAGTCTAGTCAGGCGCCTACGGAATCAACGCCTAGGATGGCTTGGCCATATAGATGAAATGGACACCACAGCTCAAGCCCAGAGAGTTTTTGTATCCCGAGGGACGAAGGAACAGAGGACGGCCACACCTAAGTTGACGCACACAGGTGGAAGAGACCAAGATCCAATTAGGTGTGAGGCTAGCAAAAGATCGTGCTAGCTGGCGGGGCATTTTGGTTGAGGCGCAGGTTTCGCTCGAATTCTAGTGCTCTAAAAAAAGAAGTTGTGTGTCTAGAACGTTTAAGCTACGGAAAATGGTGTATATTGAAATCACTACACTCTAGGGGTGGTTGTGCTAGATAGGATTCGAGAGGAACTCGACTGAATTTTTCACGTTGGTTATAGTTCTCAGCAAGTGTTCCATGCCATTAGGGTGTTATATTAGAACTGCACTCACAGAGTATGGATTTGAAGTGAACATATACTGCGAGTGTTATGCCTTAATCAGTATTTTGATCACTTCCCATTCACAACAGCTGTGTTGCACAATTTTCCGTATAGAAATTGTTTTGGCTTTGGATATACTTTAAACTACATACCTTTCGCTCGACAGTCGCTGTTGTTTAACATTGCACTCTATGGACGAACAGTTCACCGGAGGCGTATAAATATGAACACATTGTACCTACAAACCGCGACCTATCTCCCGCATAGTCTTGTATGCTTCTTTACAAAAAAAAATGGAAACATCCGGCTGAAGAATGATTCAATAGACTCTAGATTTTGATGTAAGGTAGATGCTAAGTTTTACGAAAATCCTTAATTAGTTTGCACTTGGCAAGCATTTGGGTTAAGCGTTCTTTTATTCTCAATTGTTGCCAGGATGAAAAAAGAACAGTGGCAAGATGCAAAGAAATGGATGTAAATTCTACCTATAAGGTCAGACGACATTTCAACGCTTTCTTCAGCGCAACACTTCCAAATCAGATTATCTTTGCAGCATACCCTGCCACAAGTTATCAACGTTAACAGGGGCAAGAACAAAAATGCATTTCACTACCATTTTGGATAGAATGGATTCCAATGAACGTGTAGTGGGATCAGCCAATGCCTCAAACATCAACTATTTGCCTGCGATAATACAAAATGTTTAACTGACCACGAGCACACTTTAATTTTCATCGGAAATGCATTTCGCAAGAGGAGCAACGTCCTCTACGGAATGCCGCCTACATACATACATATGTGTACATATGGTAGAAAACGAACTTTAAAAAAAAAACCAACATTTGATCGGGTCACTGATAATTAAAGTCCCCCCGCATTAGCACATGTTTCGCGGATTGTATACGCTTCCAGCTCCCATCGGCAAGCAAACGACAAAACGCTCATTTCTTCGAAACTTAATTTGGAGATTATTTTACTAATTCTTAAGCTTTATCGGCCAGTGGTTGGCCTTGTTGCACTAATAACATACGAAACGCGAAAGGTCTGATAAGCGAACGTCGTTCAGCATCGTTCAATAACACCCGGAAAGCTATGCTTATGCTCTGCTCTGCTCTCATTAGTCGCAAAAAAATATTACAAATGTGAACAACAAGTGATTATGCTGTCGGTAAATTCACTTGGATTATTGCTTATTTTTAAACTTTGCAATACGGGCTATGCGTATCCAACGGGTCAACGGCTACCTATGGCCGGTATCGAAATACCACCACCAGAAATTGTTAGCAACTCAGTTCAAAGGTGGAAAACCATTCGACTAAAGAGTGTAAATTATAATTTTAGATAGGGTTCATGCGGAGATTTGGTTATTTGGATTCGAACCCGAGCGATTCGGAGGCTCTCTACCATGAAGCAGCGGTTATAGCAGCCATCAGGAACGTTCAAAAGTACGGAGCACTCGAACAAACTGGCAAATTGGATAATGCCACTTTGAAAGTTTGTATTTTAAATTGCAAGAGAAGAAATGTGTTCTGTAAAACATGTACTTTATAGTTGCTATCCACGCCACGATGCGGTGTACCGGATATTGAGTCTGGAGCGCCGGTCGGCTACCGTGCTAAGCGATACATTGTCGGTGCGAGGGCTTGGCAGAAACGAAGAATAAAATATTAGTAAGTAATCAGCGTGAGAGTGGTGACCGGTGCAAATGTAAAAGTACTTATCTCACAAGCATAGCTAACTGGTCGGCAAAGATTGAGAGCGAACAGATTGAGCGGGATCTGCGACGGGCATTCGATACGTGGTCCATGTACAATAACTTGAGGTTTAATCGAATAAACGACACATCGGCTGACATAATAATTGGCTTTGGCAGTCGATATCACGGTGATAAGTGAGAATTCAACATTTGCCCGTAATCACAAAATATATTTTCGATGTGTATGTAGTTTTCCCTTTGATGGTTCTGGAAACATATTGGCACATGCTTTCTATCCATACGAAATGGGTTCGTATGGCGGTGACATTCACTTCGATGAGGACGAAAACTGGAAGGAAAATTCGACGGACTTGTCGGACGGCGTGGACTTTTATTCGGTGGCACTGCATGAAATCGGCCATAGCCTGGGACTGGCACATTCGCCTGTTTATTCGTCGATCATGTTTGCCTATTACAAGGGCCCCGGGTATAATGTCCTGGATTACGATGATGTGCTGGCGATGTACGAGCTTTATGGTGGGCTATCGTTCGATTCAAATGATCCTTGTACTGAAAACAGTTTTTTCGCTGTAGTTCAGAGGAGATTGGAAGGCGATGGTGATGTCGAGACAACCACTGAGAGCATAAGAACGACTACGACTAGCAACAGCAAAACAACGTATCCAACAACAACCACAACAACAGACGCTTATACGGAAGCAACTACAAGTGAGAGTGTGGTCTACACATATCAAGGAGACTACGAAACAGTGAGTGAACATAAGGTGAAACGATTAAATAGTTTTTAGTAAAATTAAACGAAAATATTATTACCACAGCGAAAGCATGATCCGATTATACCGACAACCTTCCGGGGCACTCCGCCGAATGCCACTCAAAGTCCGCGAAAGGCCCGTCCTAGTGTCCCCATCATGAACGTTTGTGACGGTCGTTTCGATGCCGTATCCATGATAAAGGGTGCAATTTACATATTTAAGGGCAGATACGTGTGGAAACTCACCCAACACTATACGATCTCAAACGGCTATCCGGTCGAGGTGAAAGTAATGCTTCCATTCTTGCCGGATCACATTAATCGCGTGGACGCGGTCTACGAACGATACGATGGAGCAGTCATATACTTTACAGGTAAAGGGATAGAAATTGTTGAAAGGACAGATCAAACAGAGATTCTTTTTAGGTAATATGTACTGGGTCTACAATGGTTCAAACCTCTTAGAAAACAGCCCTAAGTATGTCGAAACCCTTTTACCTAACGTGACCAGAGTGGATGCAGTAATGGTATGGCGTAAGTAACCGACACCTACACACTATGTCCGCCCTGCCTTGAATTGTATAATTAAATTTTAAGCGAAAAACAATTTAACATACGTATTCGCCGGTGAACAATTTTGGCGATTCGACGATCGATTACCCAACTCAGACGTACTTCTTCCCAAAACGATGAATCGATGGATCGGTATACCCCATCACATAGATGCCGCCGCAACCTTAACCAACGGTGAGTATAGATACATCGAATTTATCAACAACTAGTCTAACGTTTCCTCCCCATTTCGCAGGCAAAACGTATTTTTTCAAGGACAACCTGTATTGGCTATACAACAACAAATTCGTAAGACCAGAACGGGGATATCCCAGAAGAGCTTCAACCACTTGGCTAAAGTGTCCGCTGATAAAGAAGACAAAACTCAGGAATGCCAACACTACTGTATCCTTTATTTAGACTTTAATTTTGTTTTACTCTTGACGTTCACGTAACGATTCATATACAAATAATAATAAAGGAAATAAGTATATAAAACCCCCAGACTGCAATAAAAACTCGTCAAAAGCAGAGGCAAAAATGGTAGTTTTTCATTGAGACCAAGGATGTGACTAACGACGTATTCGTACGCTGGTAACAGAAGGAATCCAAAAAAGTACACGACCTCGTACCAGAAGAAGCTTAAGCTCTTATGGATAGACTTTAGCAGAGCATAGGCGGCTGAGATGTACGCCAGGAACAAAAAGTACTTAATCAACGTAAGTTCGGAGGGAAATAGCAGAGGAAATAGAGAGAAGTACCCCGTGACACTTAGGATAAAGGCGTATCTTGCGTCCTGGACATTTATCAAGCCAAGAAGACTGCAAAGAAACTGTCAGAATGAAAATGTTTTGCAACAATGTTCGAGAAACTCACCTAAGTGGTATGAGAACCATAAGAATCGCCTTTTCGTGCACGTGCCAACCGAATATGAACGATGTACAGGCGCACAAAACCACCGCCTGCAGAAATGCCCGCTTGCTTTGACTGCAATAAAGTCTATTAGGGTCTAGGGCTTTTCTTTTTATTGTCTCTAAACCCACCTCTTGTCCGTAAGAAAAAGCAACCTAAGGACGCATGGAATCATAAATAAGCCCGTGAGAGCAAAGGTAACCAATGGACTTATCGTCGGCAAGACAGTATGGACGTGCTCTTGGACGAGACCGCCCGTATTCGAATGACCTTGTCTGGGAACTTTTAGAATAACTTCCGCCACTTTATCTCCAAGATTGTATATGACCCAAAAGTTCGGTGCCCAATATGCATGAGTAAGACCGCGTTTGAATGGAAATAATCTGGAAAGTACCTGCAAACAATTAGGTGAACCTATACAAGCAATATCGAATTACCTGGGGCAATTGACGATAAAACGGACCGAACGATACAGTGAAACAGCTCAAGCCGACTACGAGGAAAGCTAGAAGATTTCTAAAGGCATGTTTGCTCTGAATGCAGTGGAACTTGAGATAGAAAGCCCCAAAAGCGGGAGCCATGTAGAGGAATATGTGTTTAAAGTTCAAAAGGGCGGCAAATAGTACACAAGACCAAAGGTATCTCCCCTCAAACAGGTATCCAATGCTTAGCAGTAGAATGCCGAAGAGGAAACCATTGTACTGGAAATGTATGTGGTCTACGAAGATGAGACCAACGTTGCAGAGTAGCAGCATACCCGCCGCGAACGTTTGCAGTGGCGTCCTAAGCTTCAGATACTGCAAGCATCTACCCAATAGGATTTATAATATCTCACGTGCATATGTAGTGTTAATACCTACTTTTTGACACCAAAGGCATACGCAAGATCAGCGCCGATGACCGATAATCTCTGGAAAAGGACGGTAGCATCAGATGCGTAGTTCAAATTATTTACTTCCAACATCTTTGGATCGAAAAACTTTGCAATTTGAGATAGCATCCATTCAAAATGGGCAAAGAATGGCGGATAATCCAGAGTCCATTCGCTGGTCTTTTCATAGTACCACTCGGACATGGGTAGCGAATGTGTAATGGCCATCCAGTTTCGGTGTACTTCGAAATCGGTTGACCGGCTGTAGATTGAAGAATTTATCGAATGCGAAATAATTTGAATTCATCTCAACATACTAGGCAATGAGTAGAAGCAATTTAATGCCGGTAATAAACACGAATATGCACCAAAACATCGTTGAAATTAAAAAGAAAATCTCGTCGGCACATTGGTAGCAATAGAAGGCATTGACGTGTTAAACGTCATGTTTCGGAGTGTGACCGCATTGCCAGATCGAAGTAATTTTTATATAATTAAAAGATTGCTTTAATTAAGTATATAGATAAATGTTCCAAAAATGTTCTCAAAAAGTGACCACAGAATAGATAAAACCGTCTTAAGACATGATTCTAATCTAAAAAGCTGGCAAATATGGCGACGAGCGAAGATTACATTTTCTACATGACATATAATTGCTACACTGTAATATACCTAGTGAATAGGGTGAAATTCATATTTTGGAATGTAATTATGAATATATTTTTGTATTTATCACATATCTACAACTCTGTTTTGTAAACATATTTAAAGTTTTATTGAAATTAATAAAAATATATTTTAACACTGCCATGACAGCAACTATTCGCGCATCACACTCGATAGTGGCAACTCTCCGTTTGACAGCGGCTGTCATTCGGAATGCCTGTAAATGGACGCCAAATCAGCCAATCAAGATCAATGGCGGACAGCAGAGGTTTTCTATTGGAGATTGCAGCACGACAGCCAATACGGTTATTGGTCTCCGGTCGATTTTTGTTGATCATCGTCTCTCATTGGGCAACCAGATAGAAAACATAAAAATCCGCACGTGCACTTTATTGTTTTGATTCGAATTTGATTATCGTAAACGCAATAATTTCCACGCGAAATTACGTGAATTAGTTCCCATGAGTTTGTCAGATCTGTGGCGTGTGTTTTCCTGCAATAATACCTCCTTACCATGACGTTGTGATTGTGCAAGTAACTTGATAAATTTGAAAATAACCGCTCAGATTTGAAAGGAAACAATAATTTCGTCAATACCAGCTCAATAACGCTTTATAGCAGCTACATGTAAGTAGCAAGTCAAAACTAACCTGCAGCCTCTGGTGGTGATTATATATTACTACGCGATTCCAGGAAATGGACAACTCTATAACAGTTACTCCAATCAAAGTCGAAGTACCTGAATCTACGGAACCTTCAGTCTCATCGTCTAGTACAGAACGTAGTCGAAGCTACAAGACGAATCAACGTAAGAAGCAACCCACCGTCGAAACGTTCTGGCCTACGGTGCTCGAGGAGGTAAAGAGCATACAGCAAGTAGATGCTAAACACCAAGCTCTACCTTTGGCTCGAATTAAGAAAATCATGAAATTGGATGAGAACACACGTATGATAGCGGCCGAAGCGCCTTTGTTGTTTGCGAAGGCTTGTGAGTACTTCATCCAGGAGTTGACACTGCGCGCTTGGGTGCATACGGAGGAGAGTAAAAGGCGAACGCTTCAAAGAAGCGACATAGCGCAGGCAATATCCATTTGCGATCAATTCGATTTCCTTATTGACATTGTTCCCAGGGAGGAGATCAAGCCGGCTGCGACTCCTGTGAAGAAGGAAACCGACTCAGCCAAACAACATGCACAGCAAGCAACTGCGGCAACTGTCAGCGTGGCCGCAACGGGTATACCTGCCACCACGACCGAACAACCAATGCAATATTTTATTCAATTAGGCGGACAGCAGGGTCATCAACAAGGGACGACCGCAATGCAAACTGCTAGCCTTACACCGAATGGTATTATAAGTAACCCGCAGCTACAGCAGTCTTTGCAGGGCATCAATATAGTTGCCGCCCCGCAAAATATCCTCCTGGCAACGGGGAATGCAAGTCAACAACCAACCACGGCCACGATGGTCAACAGTTTGCAAAACCCACAACAGCAAATCCAACTTATTCAGCAAGTAGTAACGCCAAATGGAGAAATCACAAATGTCCCGGTACGTAATGTGCGCATTACGCCAATTTGTTGTATTTACTTTTGATTTCATTTTCAGATAACAATAACTGCACACCAGCTTAACCTGTTGCGAATGCAAATGCAAAACAATCAAGCAGCGAATGCAATACAAACCCAACAGGTCCTCATACCAACAATACCCGCCCAACAGCAGGCCCAATTGGTGCATATAGGCGGTGGTAATGTGGCCACCACTGCCAATGTCATACAAAATCCAACCACCGGCAACATCTTCCTCAGCACCGGGCATGGCAATTCAATAGTGTCGACCGACCGAAATCTCGGAAGCACCTTTAGACCAAATTGTTGATCCGCCAGTTTCTGTCGGTTGCAGATTCAGTCATTGCCTCAGCATACACACAGCCCCTAATCTAAGCCTTTTTTTCTTTTTGTAAGAAACTATTCAACAATGTTTGTGTATACATATTTCTCAATGTGAAAAGCCAGGGCACACGTGTACATATGTATACTTTTCGCGCAGTCCTTGCAGTGAGAATCAATTGTGCAGTAATTTTATAGATACGATATACGAACGAATGTCGTTCTGATTATGTTTTTTATTATTTCTTTTTAAGCCCTGTAATTACCTTGTAGTAGCATGTGCATAGGATTTAGGTAAATGAATATTATTATATTAGGTGTAGCCACGTGTAAATTAAAAATTGAAGGAGAAAAATTCGTTGATCAAGGATTGCTCACTCTGAGAACTTCTGTGGTTAATAGAGGGGAATTTTATTTAATAAAATTGTATTTTGTGAAGAATCATAACACGCCTATGGTACTACACTTCCTGATTGAGAACGAACGAATGGAGCAACAACAAAAAGGAATAAGGAAACAACTATAACCCGAATCAATATAATATGTACAATTTATTTGGCTGAATAGATCAATGACCGGATACTTCAGTGTCTATCGTACAAGTGTTCTATTTATCAACCGTCGAATTTCACTCAGCCCTTACGATCCACCGATTACATTCATTCCACTGGCTGTGGATCAGCGATTTAGACCAATATGTACGTGAATGCGTAAGTGCGTGAGTGCGTGTATGTGGGTGTTCGCTCAGAGTGGATGGTGAACCCATGATCGCCCGCTGTGTGGGATATGGCGTGATGAACATCTGGTTGGGTGGTGTGGTTTGCAGATCGTCGACTGTTCAGCGATGGACTTTAGCTCCGATGGTGTGATGTGCGTACGGTTACATCGATGGATCCTGAGGCTCAAATTCGAACCACTGGACAGTGACTCACAGATTTAGTCATGGTTAAGTTTCAATCATCCCGCCGCCCCTGGACCTGGGTAGGTTCAGCACGATGAAGGCAACTTGGCGAGTTTCGTAATGGGACGAACAAGTGATCCTCGAGCTGTTCTGACGGTAGCAACGCGAGTGCGGTTGTCGACACCTGGATGAACCTTCTCTATTTGGCCGAGCAGCCATTTTGCGGTGGGAAGATTTGGCTCGCGTATGACAACGACATCACCTACCGTAAGATTCGCCTTCGGGCTCTGCCACTTAGGTCGTTCTTGAAGTGTTGTTATATACTCCGCATGCCACCTTCGCCAAAAACCTTGAACCATACTCTGGAGAAACTTCCAATGGGATAGCCTATTGGGAGGTACGTCGTCACAGCTGGGTTCTGGAACAGCAGTGTAAGGTTCACCGATAAGGAAGTGAGCAGGTGTTAGGGGATTTAAGTCTTCGTCCGAGATTACACAAAGGGGACGAGAATTGAGTACAGCTTCAATTTGACTAATTACTGTGTACATCTCTTCGAAGGTTAATATTGCAGAGCCAATCACCCTGCGTAGATGGAGTTTGACAGATTTCACCCCTGCCTCCCATAACCCACCAAAGTGTGGGGAGGAAGGGGGGATAAAGTGCCATGAGATCCCATCCCTGGCAAGCGCAGCGACTACATCGTCGGTTTGAGTGTTCAACAGTACGATTCGTTGCATCTCATCTAAACACCGTCGTGCTCCATGGAAGGTTGTTCCGTTATCGCTATAGAGATTCGATGGCATACCCCGTCGAGCAACAAATCGCCTGAAAGCAGCTAGAAACGCATCTGTTGTTAAGTCACTTACCATCTCCAAATGAAGAGCTTTGGTTGACAAACAAACAAAAAGTGCGATGTATCCCTTTGATGTTTTTGCATTGCGTGTTCGAGACAACTTTATGGAAAAAGGCCCAGCATAGTCACACCCAGTGTTGGTAAAGGGTCGAGAGGGCGTAACGCGTGGACGTGGTAAATCCCCCATCAGCTGTGATGTTGTAGCTTTGCGCTGCAAAAAACATGGCTTACATCTGTGGACTACCTTGCGTACTAAGTTTCTGCTGCCCAATATCCAAAATTGTTGACGGATGATGGCAAATGTGTCCGAGACCCCTGAATGTAAGTTGATGTTATGCATATGTGTTGCTATAATGAATGAAAGATGTTTATTAGGAAGAATTATTGGGTGTTTTCTATTAAATCCAATATTGGCATGTCGGATACGCCCTCCTACTCTCAAAATCCCATTTGAATCTAAAAATGGTGTATACCGTAACAGTTTTGATTTGTTTGGTAACGATCGATTATTTTCAAGCAACTTAAGTTCACTCCCGAACGCGATTGTTTGTTCATATTTCAAAATCCTTTGCTGCGCCGACCGAATTTCTGGGTACGTTAAGACCCCTTTTAGTCTGTCAGGAGATTTAACGCGACAATTAGCGATAAAGCGATAACAATGTGCGACTGCCCTTTGTAACCGATACCACGACGAATGTTTATTGATTAGGTTAGACAGGACGTCCGTGTTAGGGCCAATTTGAAAAACGAATCTAGCTGGTCGCTTCTCCTCTATTAATATCACTCTCTCGTCTGGCGGGGCCACTGAGAACTTTGATTCTGGCCAAAGCTCTTGTGGCAACGAGAGCCAGGCGGGTCCGTTCCACCACAGGGGATGCTCATGCAGGAGTGATGGAAGTATACCGCGCGATGCACAATCCGCTGGATTTAATTCCGAAGCGATATAGTTCCAAGCATATCGTGGAATTGTTTCGAGGATTGTCGACGTACGGTTCGCGACAAACGATGTCCAACGACGCGGTGGAGAAGATAGCGAATGAAGCACTATTTCCGAGTCACACCAAGCAACGATTTTGCAGTTTAATTTTATCGACGAAGTTATTAACTGTATTAACCGACAGAGTAATACGGCACCGCACAATTCGAGTCGGGGAATAGAAACCGGCTTAAGAGGGGCGACTTTGGTCTTGGCTGCTACGAGTATGGTTTTAAATTGATTTGCCGCGATTTTCGACCGAATGTAGACTACAGCACTATAGGCAACATCACTAGCATCAGAAAACCCGTGTACTTCAATATCTTCGTCTGACGCAAGCACATTTCGAGGAACCCGAACGCGATCAAGGTATTGAACTTCATTTTGGTACTTTATCCACTTGTTCGCTAGTGTTGGGGGTAACGGATCATCCCATCCGAGTTTGAGTTCTGATGACCAGAGTTCTTGGAATAAAAGTTTAAACAGAATCACACAAGGGGCTAGAAACCCAAGAGGGTCATAAATTCGCGAGATTTCCGATAATAGAGTACGTCGAGTAGGCGATGGATTCAAACGCGACCCCGATATGCGAAACAAAAACTCATCGGTTGTAGGATTCCAGTGCAGACCTAAAACTTTGATGACCGGATTCAAGGGCTCTGTATCAACAATGGAAAATTGACAATCTTCCTTCTTCAACCGCGATAGGAGAGGCCAGCAATTCGAACTCCATTTTCGCAACTCAAGCTTGGCGTTGGATAGCAGGGACACGACTTCGGATTGCAAGTTGATTAGTTCATCGATGGAGTTCGCCCCAGTCATGATGTCGTCAACATAGACATCATTACTAAGGACTCGGGCACCGTTAGGGTACTGAGCCTTGTAGTCTTCCGCGATCTGCTTCAAAACCCGAACGGCTAAGAATGGAGCCGATGCCGTGCCGTATGTTACCGTGCGAAGCCGAAAGTGTTCGATTTTGTCCGTAGAATTTTCCCGCCAAACAATGCGCTGATAATCACAATGTTTATCGTCCATCCAGATTTGTCGAAACATTTTTACGATATCTGCCGAAAAAACATATTTATGCTGTCTAAAACGCAAACAAACGTCTACTAAATCTCTTTGAATAGGTGGTCCTACAAACAGCTGGCTATTGAGAGATTTTCCGGATGAATCTCGAGCTGAACCATCAAATACGACGCGCAACTTTGTTGTGGAGCTCTCTGGTTTGAGGATGGCATGGTGAGGTAGATAGAATTGCTCCCCAGCCTTGGTGTTTATCTCCTCCGGTGTTATCCGAACCATATGACCCATACGTTGGTACTCCTGCATGAAACGAGTATATAAGGTATGCAGGGTTTTATCCTTTTGGAACCGTCGTTCCAGAACAAACAATCGGTGAAGAGCGGATTTCAGCGAATCACCAAACGAAGGGGGAAACGTTTTGAAAGGCAGCTCAACGACATACTTCCCATCTGCAGAACGTGAAAATGTTTTAACGAAGTGTTTCTCTGCTTCATCATCTCGAAATGCCTCCTCCGGGAGTGGTTTTACTTCGTCTAACTCCCAGAATCGTTGTAACAATACATCGACGTCGATGGTGGTACACAGCAATGAAACAGGAGAGTGGTCTATAGATGTTGGATTTAGCAACTCACCTGTTACAACCCAACCGAATATGGTCCCTTGGACAACTGGATTCGTCTCTTCTGCTCGAATTTGCTCACCTTCAACAACAGACCACATCTTGTCAGCTCCGATCAAAACATCGACTGGACTTGCAACATTGGGTCAGCCAATTCCAAACCGCGAATGTGTGGCAACATTGAAACATCGAAAGATTGAGGTGGCAGATTTGAAGTTAATTTAGTTAATACGAATGCGTGCATGGACAAGTAGCTTTGATTTACACGAGAGTATAAATTGATTGATACACAACCCCTAGTGTGGCTGGCTGCAATTGACGAAACACCACAAATTGGAATGCGAGCATGCTTACGTTGTAGACCCAGTCTCTGAACCAACGACTCTGACACAAATGATACCTGTGACCCAGAATCTAGAAGCGCCCTGCAACTAATAAAACTCCCGTCCTTATCGCGAACCTTGGCCAGTATTGTTGGAAGAATCGTTTGTTTCGCCAAACCCATTTCGACAGAGTGATTATTGACGATTGTCGAAATAGGCATTGAATGGTTAAGTCCAGCAACTGAAGGATTGGAGACCGTGCTGACTTTCGAGGAGGACGGAGTGCTACCCTGTTCTGGAGGATGAACAAGCGAATGATGTCTGGATTTGCACTGCCGACAATGAAACATTGAACGACATTTACTTGCGGAGTGACCTACACGAAGACAATTGAAGCACAGCGAATGACTCTTTACAAAGGTACGACGTGAATCAACATCAAGGGATATAAACTTCGCGCACTGTGGTAATATATGTTGTTCTTTGCATTTTGGACACTGAACGTCTGATTGATTAGCCTCGGCGACGTGAGCCCGAATTTGTCCAGTAATCTTCGATCGCGAAACACCTGTCTGACCGACCGATTGACAGGATTCTAGTGCATCACACCTCTGCTCTAAAAACTCTATAAGTTCTTCGATTTTCACATCATCGCGCGAACCGACGAACTCAGCCCATGCCTGCTTTGTACAATAGTCAAGTTTATTTTGCAATAAATATATCACCCACGGGTCACGGTCTGTGGATTTCAGTGCCTTTAGTCCTCGAATGACTTCGTCCGCGCCATCTGTTAATTTACGCAACGTTCTTACATTACCGGAGGAAGCCGCGGGAAGGGACAAAAACGACTGTATAAACGATTGAACGATTAAATGAGCACGATCAAAGCGACGTTCCAAACGATCCCAGGCTTCTAGATAATTGGCTTCGGACACGGTTATGTGTTTGATCAAATTGGCAGCATCGTCACGTAGAAAGGACTTTAGATAATAGAATTTTTGTGTGCCCGTAAGCTGTTTTTTATTATCAATCGTTCCCATGAACGAATCACGGAATGACGGCCAGTCTTTATAGTCACCAGAGAAAATAGGCACAGTAAATTTGGGCAACTGAAGAGGCGACTCCTCCGATGCAGTGGTCAGCTTTTGCAACAAGGTGGTTTGTTGGCTTGTAAGTTGTTCGGACAATGAACTAAAACACTTTTCACTTACCGATTGCAGCTTGCGGGTATGTGTATTTAATTTTGCATGCGCCTCAAAAAAACGCGTTTCATACTCGGCGAATTCTGCTTCACACGTTTCCGTTTCTTCGGTAGATAGGCAAGTCTCTAGGATTTCCAGATGCACATTAGAAAATTCCGACCACGTATCATTGAGATTCTTCAGCCGTATCTCTAGCATCTCTAAACTGGTTGTTTCGGAAATGGAATTGACAAAATCGCGCGCACGGGTTAACCGACCCTTTATATTTCCGTACCTTTGCTTTAAAGTAGACATTATCGAATATAGTAACACACGATCCGGCTCGAAGGACCACAAAATATGATGAACGAACGAATGGAGCAACAACAAAAAGGAATAAGGAAACAACTATAACCCGAATCAATATAATATGTACAATTTATTTGGCTGAATAGATCAATGACCGGATACTTCAGTGTCTATCGTACAAGTGTTCTATTTATCAACCGTCGAATTTCACTCAGCCCTTACGATCCACCGATTACATTCATTCCACTGGCTGTGGATCAGCGATTTAGACCAATATGTACGTGAGTGCGTGAATGCGTAAGTGCGTGAGTGCGTGTATGTGGGTGTTCGCTCAGAGTGGATGGTGAACCCATGATCGCCCGCTGTGTGGGATATGGCGTGATGAACATCTGGTTGGGTGGTGTGGTTTGCAGATCGTCGACTGTTCAGCGATGGACTTTAGCTCCGATGGTGTGATGTGCGTACGGTTACATCGATGGATCCTGAGGCTCAAATTCGAACCACTGGACAGTGACTCACAGATTTAGTCATGGTTAAGTTTCAATCACTTCCTTTGAAGATACATAGTGTGGGTTGAATCGTTGTAACTAATCACATCGTTTTTGGGTGGTTATATCGTAGTCGGAGAGCGCAGTGAATAGTGTGCTGACCTCTGACGCCATGACACGGGATCGAATACCGACGGTGCTTCTCTTCAGCGGGGTACTGACAAATCCCCTGTAGTATAATTGTGATGAAAAGTTTCTCGACTCACGCCGCTCGGAGTCGGCATTAAACCGTAGGTCCCTTTTACCTCTAGGAAAATAAAATCACACTTTTGGTCAAGTGCGAGTCTGATTCATCAATGATGGACATTGCAGTTTCCTCTGGCTCGTACTTTTGCCAGCTTTCCCCAATTGGGATGGCTTTGTAAGTCCAAAGATTCAGCTCGTTCGTCCTAATTATGTCTTTCCACGCATTCTCCCTTGGTCTGAGGAATAGTGTTGGTGATGGTATAAGTAGTGGCATCCACGTTGCAAACATAGAAACATAACGACAGGATAAAGCTTCTATAAAAGTTGTTGAGCCCGTCCCGTTTGCCTTTCTTATAATCTCATACGGTTCTCCTGGGAGTTTCTTCTTTAACAACGAACATGTGAAGCCAAGGTACGTATGTAACTTGACGACGGGCAGCTACCATCTCAAGATACCTCCAGGACCTTCGCCGATCAAGTCTCCCTCAAGCTCTCTCAAGAGCCGATGCACACTACACAAATCGTGGAACAGCAACCAAGACGTTGTCAAAGACCCATCAGGGATGCCGACTCTGTTGTATTAGGTTTCCAGCCACCACCTAGGAGAAACCCTTGGTTTGATGACGAGTGCAGACAGGTACATGCAGAAAACAGAATGCATACATGGCCACGTTGCATCGACGAACAGGAGCTGCTTATGAACTCTTTGAGCGGAAAAGAAGGGCACGAGAAGCGCGCGATTGAGGAGATGGAAAGATGTTACCACAGGAACGACGTTCGAAAGTTTTACCAAATAGTAAAACGAATCTGCCAAGGTAATAAAACTAGAGCGGAAGCCTGGCACAGTCGATGCTGAGAATATTTCTGCGGGCTGTATAACGGCGAAGACGGTCAAGATTCCGTTGTTAGCAGAGAAAATTCCGTCCACCCGACTTAGACGAGTTTAAGTAAGCGATATCAAAACTGAATTCTAATAAGCTGCTGGCGCAGACGGCCTGCTGAGCATATTGTTGGGAACATGCACCAATTCATCTGTAAGATATGGTCAGAGGAAAGCAGCATGCCCGAGGAATGGGGTCTCAGCATTGTTTGCCCGGTATACGAGACAGGAGGCCCCTTTGACTTCCCCAATTACAGAGGAATAAGTCTTCTTAACATCGCCTACAAAATCTTCTCTGCCGTTTTGTGTGAACGCCTGAAGCCTTTTGTAAATAAGCTTATAGGTGCTTATCAGTGCGGATTCAGGCCAGGGAAGTCCACCATCGACCAAATCTTCACACTACGGCAGATCCTGGAAAAAAATGAATCTCAGGACGATACTCACCACATATGCACATATTTGTCGACTGTCAAAAAAGAATTCAGACATCATGCTTGAAAAGATCGCGCAGGGTTCACTGACCAATACAAGAGGCACGATCTACTTCAAGTCTACACAATTGCTCGCATACGGAGGATTCAGCAAAACGTCAAGTAAGCTTTTGTAAGCATTGAAGCAGAAGCGGCTAAGGTGGGTCTGAAGGTAAACGAGGGCAAAACCAAACAAATGCTGTCATCAAAGAAAGACGCACAACACCGATGTCTTGGCCAGACGCTTGCCAACCGCTTTTTCTTCGGGCTCAATAGGCAATTGAGTAGTAGAGCCCTCTGCACGGGAGAGCGGAGGAGAAGATTCAACCAAGAACTGTACGAGCTATACAGCGACATCGGCTTAGTACGACCATGACGTCTACGGATACAACGTCTAAGGTGGCTAGGCCCCTGTAGAGCGAATGGACAGTACAGCTCCGGGCCGATGAGTCTTCGACTCCAACGTCGAAGGACGACGTTGTAGATGGCGGTCGCACCTAAGGTGGCGCACACAGGTGGAAAGGGACCTCAACCAACTGCGCGTGCGACACTGGAAACAGCATTGTTGGTTTAGGCCCTGGTTCGCCCCAAATACTGACGCCACCTAAGTAAGTAAGTATGTAAATTTAACTCTAAGTCACAGTGAAAGAGGAGGATATAACCTGCGCCACTGAGTGATAAAGATTTTCGTTGAAGTTACCTCGCTCTCCGGATCTCACACCATGCGGTCTCAAGTCAAGGGCTTACAATAATAATCCTTGAACAATTCAGGGCCTGCAAGAGAATATTTGCCGCGAAACTACCGCCATTGAACCAGCTCTTTGTTTACGAGTCATTGCAAATGTCGGGATTCGGCTACAAGAGTACCTGGAAAGAAACGAGCGTGTTTTTAAAACACGCGCTTCCAGTGCCGCACGCCCAGTTGGTTGAGGTCCCCTTCCACCTGTGCGCGCCACCTTAAATGCGGTCGTCGTCTGCTGCGTCGTCCCTCGGGGTTGGAGTCGAAGACTCTTCGGGGCGGAGCGTTGATGTCCATTCGCTCTGCATGGCCTAGCCATCTTAGACGTTGGAGCCGAAGACGTCTAACAAGGCCGATGTCGCTGTACAGCCCGTACAGTTCTTGGTGGAATCTCCTCCTCCATTCTCCGTTTACACAAACGGGACCAAAGATTGCACGCAGAGTTTTCCTCTCGAAACGTCCAAGAATCTCTTCATCCGCTTTTGACAACGTCGAAGCCTCAGCGCCGTAGAGGAGGACCGGGATGATTAAGGTTTTGTAGAGGGAAACCTTAGTTTTTCGAGAGAGGGCTCTACTACTCAATTGCCTCTTGAGCCCGAAGAAGCAGCGATTGGCAAGAGTTCTTCTGCGTTTTATCTCAGCGCTGGTGTCGTTGCTGCTTATCACTATCGAGCCAAGGTAGACGAAGTCCTTGACTACTTCAAAAATATAGCTGCCGAAGGTGACGTTCTGACCAAGACGTCGGTGTTGTGCGTATTTCTTGGATGACAGCATATATTTGGTCTTGTCCCCATTTACCCTTAGGCCCACTTTCGCCGCTTCTGCTTCAATGCTTGTGAAAGCCTCATTGACGTCTCGCTTTGTTCGTCCAATAACGTCAATGTCATCTGCGTAGGCAAGCAATTGTGTGGACTTGAAGTAGATCGTACCTCTTGTATTGACCGCAGAGTCCCGCACGATCATTTCAAGAATAATGTTGAAGAAATCACATGAGAGTGCGTCACCCTGTCTTAAACCTTTTTTAACATCAAAGGGGTCGGTTAGTTCACCTCCGACCTTAATGGAGCAGCGAGAGTTCTCCATAGTCATCCTGCATAGTCTGACGAGTTTGGCAGGAATGTTAAAACATGACATGGCTCTGTATAGCTCTTCTTTATAAACACTGTCATACGCGGCTTTAAAGTCGACGAAAAGATGGTGGGGTCAACCTGGAATTCATGGGTCTTCTCCAAGATCTGCCGCAGCGTAAATATTTGGTCTATTGTGGATTTACCTGGCCTGACGCCACACTGATAAGAGCCGATCAGGTATGATAATAACTAATTGGAAAAATTATTTTAGCTGCAACGTAATTTACGTAAGCAGGTGAAATCATTTTTGACGATTAGCTGACATTTTCAAAACACAACTGTCAGAGCACAATCGATATCGAACACTGTCGAACACTAATACCAGGGATCATTATCCCTGCCTAATACCATCAAAAGGGGGAGAAGGGAGCGAACAAACAGAGCAAAGATGTTGATCGCGTTTAACTTGGCAAACGCCAGCTTCGATCTCTGTTCCTGCTCAATCCAAGTTGACACACAGCCTCCACGTGGCCTCCCCTGGATAGCTATACTGACACCCGCCAGGTAGTGACCCCTTGTTCCTGGGGAAAGAGTAACCTGGCCTTCCAGGTTGGGGGTTGCGCTTAGGGCTAACATCCCTATCGCTTAAAACAAAAATTTTGTTCAGAGACAACCAATAGCCTCGGATACGGACGGACTATCTACATGTTGACGACCCCCGCAAACGTCAAAAAGGAAACGAATTTCGGTTCTGCACTTGGAACGTTAGGTCCCTCAACAGACCAGGTGCAGCCGAACAACTGGTCAACTCTTTGGACTGCTATAAGGCAGACATTACCGCGCTCCAAGAAGTGCGATGGGATGGGCCAGGCAAAAAGCGGATGAAAACTGTGATATCTACTACGGAAACAGCTACAGAGAAAATAGACAACGCTTATTCGGATGCGGATTTGTTGTTCGAGGCAGACTCAAGAAAAAAGTCTAAAGCTTCCAATATGTAAGCGAACGCCTCATAACTATCCGCATCAAGGCCAATCTCGGCAATATAAGCTTATTATGTGTCCACGCCCCCACAGGGGAGAAAGATGACCGACATAAAGACGACTTCTATGATCTCCTAGGCAGAACGTATGCGCAATGTCCCAGCTATGACACCAAAATCGTTCTAGGAGATTTCAATGCGAAGCTGGGTAAAGAAGCTATCTTTGAACGGGTCATTGGAAAGCACAGCCTACATAACACCACGTCAGAAAACGGACTAGGGCTAGTGAACTTTATGGCGGGACATAATCTAGTAGTAGAAAGTTCACGATTCCCACACCTCAACATCCATAAGGGGACCTGGCGGTCTTTCGATCAATCCAATGGAGAAATCTCGCTGCTCCATTAAGGTCGGTAATAAGAAAACCGATACCTTTGATGTTAAAAAAAGAATTTAGGCAAGGTGACGCGCTGTCATGCAACTTTTTCGACATCGTGCTTGAAAAGATCGTGCAAGAGTCACTGGCCAACACAAGAGGTACGATTTATTTCAAGTCTACGCAATTGCTTGCGTACGCCGACGACATTGACGTGTTTGGACGAACACAGCGAGACGTCAATGAGGCCTTTGTAAGCATTCAGGTAGAAGCGGCTAAGATGGGTCTCAAAGTTAATGAGGTTAAAACCACATATCTTTTTTGATCAAAAACAGATGGTCAACGCCGACGTATTAGCCAGAACGTCACCATAGTCAGATATAACTTTGAAGTGGTCAAGGAATTCGTATACATTGGCTCACTGATGACCGGTGACAACAACACCAGCGCTGAGATAAAACGCAGAAACACTCTTGCCAACTGATGTTTCTTTGTGCTCAAGAGCCAGTTGAGAAGTAGAGCCCTCTCTCAGAAAACCAAGGTGACATTATATAAGACCTTGATCATCCCAGTCGTCCTTGACGGCGCAGAGGCTTGGGCCTTAACAAAAGCGGATGAAGATGCCCTTGGTCGTTTCGAGAGGAAAATTCTGCGCACTATCTACGGTCCCGTTTGTTCAAACGGTGTATGGAGGAGATGATTCAACGAAGAACTGTACGGGTTGCACAGCAACATTGGCTTGGTACGACGTCTACGGATACAGCGTCTTAAGTGGCTAGGCCATGTAGAGCGCATGGAAAATACATCTCCGGCCCGAAAAGTCTTCGAATCCACCCCGGAAGAAAGGCGCGGCACAGGACGGCCTCATCTACGGTGGCGCACGCAGGTGGAAGAGGACTTTAACCAACTGGGCGTACGGCGCTGGAAACAGCTGGCCAAAGATCGTGCCAGCTGAAGACGCTTGTTGGCCTGAACACAAGCGCAATCAAAACAAAGGTAGCTTTCCACGTCAAACAAGGAGACAAAAAACAATGAAAAGTGTACATGCGTAAACTCTGCAGTAGTCAACATTTGGCTTTTGCACCGCTGAGACCTAAAACATTTGAGCGCAGAGTAAAAGTTTATGTCACTACTTGATTTTCAACTGGACATTGCCAATGAATTACTGAACGAAACGAATTTAACCATCATACCACGCAAAAGGGGCCGTCCAAGCTTATTACAACTGGAAATGAAGAACGCTTTGCTATCGAATCCATCATCGCCAACTTCATCGTCACCAGCTCTATCATTACCAGCTCCATCATCACTAGTTCCATCATCACCAGCCTTAGCTTCTACAAGCTCTCATAAAAGAGCTTATTGTGCAGAACCTGAAAAAAGTAAAAGGTTTGACCAAACTAGCCATTGGGTACAATGGGGTTCAAAGGGACGATACAGGCTGTGTCAAACTGGCTTTCCACGCTCAAAGTGCAGCAAACGCAAAGTATATTTGTGTTGCAATCCGCAAAAAAATTGCTTTGTATCGTATCATACTTAAATTTAATAAACAAACAAACAAAACAAACAAAAAACCACTAAACCACTTCTTCGTAGCAGCAAGATTCAGAGCTCGACTGTCCAATGTCAGAAAGCTGCACCAGCCCATCAGGAGGAGCTTCGACATTGGGCGCCTGAGCACACCGGAGGTTGCCAGAATCTACAGCGAGCAGCCAATAATATGTGGCTGCATTGCTGCTCAGCCATTCAGGAAGTAGTCGAAACCACCTTAGGATACCTACCACCCCCCACAAGAAACCCGTGGTATGATGGCGAGTGTGAGCAGAAAAAGGCAGCAACCGACGAGGCGTACCAAACGGCGCTGCAGAGGAAAACCAGGTCAGCGCAAGAAGAGTAACGAGCCAGAAGAAGGGAGGAGAAAAAACTACTGTGACAAAAGAAAAGAATCTTCGCAGCCTCCCAGCTCAAGGATATCGAGGAGTCTAGGGATAAGCATAAAATACGAGCCTTTTACAAGAAAGCCAAAGGCCTTGCGGGAGGCTTCAAAAAGGGCACCCTGGCTCTTCGAAACTGCGAGGGTAATCTTGTCACCGACCCGCAGGGAATAGTGGATGTATTTTATCAGCACTTCGAGCAGCTGCTTAACGAGCATGAACATGAGAGAGTGGTAGGGACCGAGGAAATCCCAACTCCAGCCGCTGAAGTAGTCCTCCCACCCAGCATCGAAGAAGCGGGCACAGCTATTCAGAAGCTGAAGAACAACAAGGCCGCAGGCTCAGATGGCTTGCCATCAGAGCTCTTCAAGGCTGGCGGCGATGTTCTGGTAGGGAGCATGCACCAGATCATCTGCAGAATTCGGGAAGATGAAAGCATGCCCGGCGACTGGAATACCAGCTCTATATGCCCCATCCACAAAAAAGGCGATCCTACCTCTTGCAAGAACTATAGAGGTATATCCCTGCTCAATGTCGCATACAAGATCCTGTCCAGCGTATTGTGTGAACGTCTAAAACCATTTTGCACCGCACTAATCGGCAGCTACCAGTGCGGCTTCCGGCCCGGCAAATCAACTATATACCAAATTTCCACACTTCGACAAATCCTGGAAAAGACCAACGAATTTCGGATCGATACACACCATCTTTTCATCGATTTCAAAGCCGCATACGACAGCATTCATCATGAAGAACTGTTTGGGGCGATGGCCGAATTCGGGATCCCGGTAAAACTGATCCAGTTGTGTCGCGCCACGCTAAAAAACACGCGATGCACCGTGCAACTCGGTTCTAGGACCTCGGAACCATTCGAAACATGCACCGGATTTCGGCAAGGAGATGCGCTGTCATGTGACTTCTTCAACCTGGTGCTGGAGCAGATAGTGCGACGGGCAGGCGTCAACAGGGAAGGCACTATCTTTTACAAGTCCATCCAGCTGCTAGGATACGCGGATGATATCGACATCATCGCGTGTTCTCGCCGTGGCATTGTGGAAGCATTCACGGCGATTGAAGAACAGGCGAAACGAGTTGGTCTTAAGACCAATGAGGACAAAACGAAATACATGCTGTCAAGCAAAAACCAATCCGTCGCTCACCACCTGGGACAAAATATAACAATTGACAGCTGCAATTTCGAGGTAGTTAAGGAGTTTGTCTACCTCGGGGCAAACGTAAATTCCACAAATGACACCACAGTGGAGATACGGCATAGAATCGCCCTTGGCAACCGCTGCTACTTCGGCTTGTCCAAACAACTGGGGTCAGGACTCCTCACTCGAAAGACCAAAGTCATGCTTTACAAAACGCTCATTCTGCCAGTCTTGCTGTACGGAGCCGAAAGCTGGACGATAAGCAGGACAGCGGAGCTGATTTTGGGTTCTTTCGAAAGAAAAATTCTGCGCCGGATATTTGGTCCTGTCTGTGAGGAAGGTGAATGGAGAAGAAGACACAACCGCGAACTTTACGAGCTGTACCAAGATGTGGATGTAGTCCGGAAGGCAAGGATCCGTCGACTACACTGGCTCGGCCACATCGAGCGCATGGACATCAACGCTCCAGCTAAGAGGGTCTTCGACTCCGAGCCTTCTGGTTCGAGAAGAAGAGGAATACCGAACCTCCGGTATAAAGACCAAGTAATCGCGGATGTAAGACATCTTGGTCTTGACAACTGGAAGCAGCGTGCCCGGGACCGTCAAGGATGGAAGGCAGCTATAGCTCAGGCTCAGTTCCTCCATGGATCGCAGGCCTGATAAGTAAGTAAGTAAGTAATAGTAAATAACTCAGAGAAAAGTTTGTGAAAATAAGAAAATATATTTTTTCCTTTAGACTTCAATAATCATGCATCGGAAAGCACGTTCTAACCTTGGTCGTCAAACAGCTTTGTCAACGATATACGACGACTTTTTTGCCCGTTTAGGGGTCAAAGTAGTAGAAGTCTGTTTTTGCAGGCGCCATTTTTAGAACACTATCAACTCTGCTATCCATTTGATTGGAATAGCCGCGGACCGTGAGGATATAGACTAAAGTATCACAAACATAAATTCATATGAATACTTACTGATACGATCGTCCTTCGGCACCTGCACAATGCCTGAATGAAAGCATACAGGGAAAAAATTTTAAACACATGCCGATGGTCTGTTTTCGTTGACCGCCAGCTAGCGTAGGCCCAACGGAGGAATTAACATAGAACCACAATTCTTTTTACAATCGATGAAGAAACTCAGTTACCATCTTTTAAGGGTTCGCTAAACATCTAAGTTTTTGTAATGCATTACTGTCACCGTATTCGTATCAGAAGATACCACTTTGCTTAGATTAGAAGAAGAAGAGGAAGACCGAACCTCCGGTATAAAGACCAAGTAATTGCGGATGTAAGACATCTTGGTCTTGACAACTGGAAGCAGCATGCCCGGGACCGTCAAGGATGGAAGGCAGCTATAGCTCAGGCCCAGGCCCTCCATGGATCGCAAGCCTGATAAGTAAGTAAACAAAAAATTACATTACATATGTATGTGTTTTAAATGAACCACTATTGCCCGATGGCAACATTCTAAATATATTTCCGGAATCATGATAGATAGGACTTCGAAAATTATATCAGTTCGTATTGAGGTGTATATAGACACAAATATGTCGACAAAGAAAAATGTTGCCCTGACCAAAAAAAAAAATCGGGCATGAAAGGGTTAAAGGACAAGGCCACTTGATTTAGCGCGACGAACCTGAACCGCACGAACTCTGCGGATTGGAGGAACTCTCACTGGAAAGCTACCTGACAAGTGGGATTAGCTCGAGAACGGAAAACTGCTGGATAAGTCAATTAACTTTGTTGTAGTAGAAAAACCAAACTAATTAACTCGAAGGGTGGTGTCTTTGAAGATTTTCACCAACCCTCGCAACAAAAAAAAAAAAAAAACATCCATGCATATATCGAATATTGAAAAGACCAGCGTACATTCTTCATTTTTATTGTTTTCATTAAACAGTCGTAAAAATAAAAGTAAATAAAGTATAGCTCATTAAATGAATGAACAATTACATGCAATACATGTCGTTTTGTATCCTTTTATCTATCATTTTCCTCTATCTCATCTATGCATGTACCTTTGTAACATTTAAGACCAAAAAACGAAAGAACTTTTCAGTAATCTTCTTCCTAACTTTTGTCTTATATTTACTTCCTTTTCTTCTTACATATAAATCTCTCTTTCCCTATATGTATATAGGTCTATCCTCTTTGTTACTTGAAAGTATTTTTCATTTTGTTTTTGTTACAGGAATTCGTCTATGCAAACAATTCCGTCTACAATTTAAGTAATAGATACAAAAAAATAATTCTACAAGTAACAACAATAGCTACAATTAGAACGAAAATCGATCGGGGGTCATGGGGACAAAAGGAGCGAAAAAGATTTAAAAAAAGCCGCGTGGGAATAAAAACAACAGAAATTCAGTTTCTCTGTTTCGGTTTTCTCAATTTCGCTTTTCTTCCCTAATAAAATGAAGTTTGTATTCTTAATACTTGTATCTATATATTTAGTTAATTTCTTTTCATTATATGTACATATGTACTGTAATAATATAACTCGACAACTGAAAAAGGCACATTTGGAAACACACGACATTTGTGCAGTGTCTGGTCTTCGTCTTACTAATAATTCGAACTGAGGAGAGTTTGGAAGAAATTATTCATAAGTCAATGTATTATGTATTAGCTACTGTTGTTCTTTCTGGGAATCGGGGGGCCTAGGCTATACGAGTAAACCAACAATTTATCTAAAGGGTCCGCCATATAACGTTTTTTATCCTAAATTAGGATTGAGAGCACGTTTCAAAAATTTTGCGATCGACATGTTTTCGCGACACGACATGCAGCATACAAAAATAAAATGTTGGTTAGAAAAATATATCAAGTGGACTCTCGTGATCGACCAACACGACATACGAGCTCGGATCGAAGAGAAAATTTTATCTACAATTTCTTTGCGTTGAACTCTACGGAACTTCAAAACTTTTGAAACGTGCTCTCAATCCTAATTTAGGATATGGTCGTCAGAGTCGGGACGAGACTCTGCGCGGCTTTTTTTTTTTTTCAAGTAGTGCTTATTTCGCGAATGGTAACACTTAGCTCATGTCTGATTTGGCAGATAATTAGTTTTATCCTTCCGCTGAACGAATATGGTTGTGTATACGCTTGAACAACGCTGGGAAATATTGCGACATCACTTTGAAAATCATGGTAATGTTGCAGAATGTGTGCGAAAATTGTGTACGGATTTTGGAAGAAGAGAAGCACCGTCAGCTCCGTATGTTCGTTATCTTGTGAAAAAAGTGAAAGAAACTGGCATCCTCATCGATAAACCAAAGCGTGAAAAGCCAAAACAGTGCGTACATCCGAGAATATTGCTGCTGCGGCAGAAAGTGTGCGTGAAGCGCCATCAACATCAATTCACCGTCGTTCTCAACAATTGAACATTTCGGAGACATCATTGAGACGATTTCTGCATAAAGACCTTGGTATGACGCCATTCAAAGTCCAATTGGTTCAGGAGCTGAAGCCAACTGACCATCCAGTGCGTTTTCGCTTCGCTAAGTGGGCCTGCGATCGACTTACAGAAGATGCCGATTTTGCCAAAAAAATCATCTTTTCAGATGAAGCTCATTTTGATCTTGGCGGGTATGTAAACAAGCAAAATTGTCGCATTTGGGGCACAGAAAACCCGCACGCATACATTGAAAAGCCGGTGCACCCAAAACGAGCCACTGTTTGGTGCGGATTTTGGTCCAGAGGCATAATTGGACCATTTTTCTTCGAAAATGAGCAAGGAGTGGCCGTTACAGTCAATGGCGATCGTTATCGGGCCATGTTGAACGAATTTTTGTTCACAAAAATTGAAGAGGAGGATATTGGCAACATTTGGTTTCAACAGGACGGCGTTACGTGCCACACAGCCGAAGCTACACTCGATGTTTTGCGCCCTGTTTTTGAAGATCGCATTATCAGCCTCAGAGCTGATGACGTTCGGCCACCTCGGAGCTGCGATTTGACACCGTTGGACAATTATTTGTGGGGTGCCGTCAAAGATAAGCGTTACGCCGATAAGCCAGAGGCAATTGACGCTTTAAAGGACAATATTCGTGAAGCCATTAGTGAAATACAGCTGGGCTGGAATCGGCTAAGGTGATAGTCACTTTGGTGACAGTCATATGTGACTATCATCATCTTTTGGTGTCGGGTAAGATGATCACAAAAAAAGTTTAGAAAAGGGGCAACACTTGCTTTTTCGGAGTTACTGAACATGTTCGCCGAATCCGTTCGTTTGCGTTACTCTCTACACGGCGAACACATTTGGAGAACATTCATTTCGTGCTGATTCTTCTTCTTATGTTTACTCGGCGACATTCATAGCAAATTCACGAACAAAATCGGCGAACATGTTCGCCGTGTAGGGCTGCCTTAAGACAGCTGTTAGATAGTTAAAAAGAAATTTTGAAATTAAAATCAGGGCCGTTGTCACGGATTGTTTTGCACAATTAATGGGAAAAGTAAATAAAGTACATATTAGAAATGCTATTATTGCATTCAATTCATTTATTGGCCAATTATACATTTTGTCGGCGTACAGGGAAAGGAAACCGATTTACACCGATTTCTCAAATTCTTCCTCAGAACTCTAACTTCCATCAATGTCTCATTGAGCTCTTCATCTTCGCTTAAAGATGGTTCCAAGCACGGAAACATTAATATTTTATAAAACACACAAAAGCACAAACAAAGCCAATCCTCTGCTCGGGAACAAATATGCTATGTAGACCCGCAGGCCACATGTCCATATTGCAACACTTTCCTGAGCTGGATATGATTACTACGGTCTCGGACGCATTGCCACACACCTTCACCTTTGACAAGAGATTTGAGGTGCTGATCCCAAATCGCTCAGCATGGGAAAACAGTGATCCCCTGCTGAATGTCAAAGGCCTTAGGTGGTACACGGATGGCTCCAAGATGGCTTCTGGCGTTGGCGCCGGCATCTTTGGACCAAAACGTAAGATCTCGAAGGCCCTGGGAGTAAGCCCCAGCGTCTTCCAAGCTGAACTGCACGCCATCCTAACATGCGTCAACCTAAATCTCGAGACCGGCATCAGAGGAGTAACTATCAACATACTCTCTGATAGCCAAGCAGCGCTTAAAGCACTGGGTTCGTACAGCACGAACTCGAAAACCGTCAAGGAATGCCATGACGCCCTGCAAGAGCTCGCCAAAAGAAACAATGTTAAACTTTGATGGGTGCCAGGACATAAAGGTATTAAGGGCAATGAAATTGCCGACCAACTTGTCAGAAAAGGTTCCAGCGACAAATACATAGGTCCGGAACCTTTCTGCGGCATTCCCGGGTCTAAGATAAATCACCTCTTAGACAAGTGGGAAAAGTCGCAACACCTGTCCTTCTGGAACAGTGTTCGGGGACTCCGTCAATCTAAACGACTTATACGACCCCTGAACAAACACCCTGTTGACATACTTAAGCTCAATAGAGGGGATATCAGAAGACTGGTCAGCTACCTAACGGGACACTGCGGTCTGAGATATCATCTAAATAAAATTAGTCTCTCGTCTGAAACTGAGTGTCGGCTCTGTCTAGAGGACGATGAGACGGCAGAACACATACTGTGTGAGTGTGCTGCACTCTGCCATCTTAGGAAGCGCATCCTTCTCAGTGAAGTTGTGACTCCTGAGGGGATCACCCTGGCTCCTACGAGAAGCATTCTCAACTTCATTACAGAGGTTGAGAGGCTACTCGGCTAGCAGGCACAATAGATCTGCAAAGGTCGCAGTGCCATATTGCTAAGAGTAGCACTAGCCCCATGTGAAAAAAAAAAAAAAAAAAAAAAAAAAAGCCATATCAAACGCACAGAACATAGGAAAGTGATAGCTAATTAGCTGTCACCAGAAAACTGTCACAAAAATGTGACAATCACAGTGACTATCACCTTACACGACACCGAAACCGAGAATGCGACTGTCACTTGTCACAAATCACCTTAGCCGATTCCACCCCTGCACACAATCGATAATGTGCTTAAAAATTGGACCGATCGTGTAGGCTACTGCATGGCCAGCCGAGGCAGCCATTTGAATGAAATTATTTTCCATTATTAACCGGAAGGATTGTACTTTCAAATAAAAAAAGAAATTTGAGAAAATATTCAGTAGTTTTTTTTTATAGCATTTTCAAAAAAAAAAAAAAAAAAGTTATTTGGCGGACCCTTTATATTTCCATACAAACACCATTGGTCTGTAAGAATGTTGTTGTGTTCTTGTTTGCGTTTACCTTTAATTAGTTTAGTTAAATTGTTCCTTTCTCTAGCTACATTATGCGATGAATATATAGATTGCATGTATGTATATGCGTTTTGTTTGTTTTTAATCCGTTGTTTTATTAACAAAGACGAATAATAGTAAAACAGCATGCTATATAACAAAGTAGAAGTGGCTCTTCACTATATTATTTTTCATGTACAATATGAGTTACTGGGCCCACGGCCTTAGGACTCTCTATTCACGTACATATGTATATACGAATTACCTATGCACTCTGTTTTTTTAAATATACTTTAATAGATATTCTTCTGTTTCTGTACTGGTTTAACGTATCAATATATAAGTAACTACCATTTTCAATTTTTCTACTAGTTCAACACCTTTTTTGTTTTTTCTTAGTAACAACATACGCTTTCGCTACGCTCCGGCAGCGCTACTTGTAATTTAAGGGACGAGGGGAGGCGGAAAGCAAGTAAAAAATAAAAAAATCTAATTTGTTTTTCTTTTCTTTCCATGTTTACTTTACTACACTTTAATAGACAAATAAATAATATAATCAAAAAATTAAAAAAAAAAATGAATAATTCAACTAAAAGTACAAATTAAACAATGTGAGCATGAGAGAAGGAAAAAAAATAAGAAAAAAATGAATGTGACAACAAGGAGAGTAAGCCAGAGACGAGAGAGAAAAGAGAGAGAGTTAAGAGAGCGGGAAAGTGGGCAAAGTTAAATGAAATACAATGTCATCGTTGAGGCCACGAGCGTTACAATAGTATGTAGTGATTTGTATAAATATTTACGTTTCTTCTCTAATTTGTTCATTTGTTCTCGGCTTTTTTCCTCTTATTTTCTTTAATTTGTTTATTGCAAAAAAATGTTATATATATACGCATACACATATATGTATGTATATACATATAATGTTTGTATGATTTTACATGATGCGGATGATGTACGATCATGGTTTCTCGGCATTTAATTGATCATTACTAGACTAAGATTCGAATTCACTTATTTGTTTCATGTCTCTGTGTTTGTATATATACACATATATATATTCATGTATATAATTTCATCTCTTACTTTAAATAACACTTTGTTTTCTTGTTTCATATAAATGTCCTGTTCGATAAACTCTCTCGCTTGCACGGTTACAAAGAATAAAACTATAATAGAATACAGATAGTGTACTATGCAAATGATATAATAATTAATCATAATCAATAATAATAAGACAATTATAATCATAATCATAACGATAAGGATACAAGTTTTAGTTAATTTATTGTAAAATTTAATTTGAAACAAATCAGTGATGCTGATTTGCTGATCTCGAGACTGGTCGAACACGTACTCGAGGCGGCAGTGTCCATGTCGTTGTGGCCGTTGGTCATAGAGATTCTTTCGATGGTACCCATATGGTTGGGCTCGATTGTGCCCAGATTGTTTGCTTCACTTTGCTGTAGATCTCCTCTATGGTGTCGCCTTGAACAACGCCTAAAATCAAAAGCAAATAAATCTCAAGTAAATTAATGACATACATATGTAATCAGGTTGAAAAGCGCTCAGAGCGTTTAATTTGAACTGCGCGCGCAAATGGATATCGGGAAAAACTTTTATTCTTAGGTTGATAGGACTGTCTTTGTGGTTGCTAGGCCATAGTCGGTTGGACTACCGTAGGCGGAAAACCCCACAATACGCAGAAACAACAACAAGCCTCGATTAACACGGACCGGATTAATGTTGGCGACTCATGCAAAGAACAACAAACGGACAATCATCTTCGGCTCTGTACGTGCAGCCGAACTGGCGGACGTCCTAGACCGCTATAAGGCGGACTTAACCGCTTTCCAGGAAACGTGCGGGTAAAAAGCGGATGGAAAAATGTTGGTTGTCTGTAAAGTCGGTTTACGGACGATTATTTTGCGTGATAACGTCATTAGAAAACATTGATGAAAAATGAACAAAACGCGGTGTTCCCAAGCGGTCCACCATCTAAGTACTAACCGCACGCGACGCTGATTGATTACGGTATTCGGACGACAGCCGATACATATGTATGAGATTGCTCGGACAGTATTGTGGTTTGGTAAGGAAACGCAAACACTCATGAGCTGCTCGTAAGTGTTTTTTTTTTTTTTTTTTTTTTAGAAACTCGCGCAGGTTCAAGAGTTTATATTCTCTTATGATGTGCCTATAGACACACAACCTGAACGGAGTGCAGTGGTTGGGTCGTTGATGTTCGTTCACTACTCTCAGGGGTGGTTGTCCTAGATAGGACGAGAGCCGACCAGTAGTCCGTACTAATTCGTTCGAGCACTTTAATATTGCATACGCAGAGGATGAATTTCAGTTGACCGTATACTGTGAGTGTTATGCCTGCAGGCAGTACGTCTGGTCACTTTCCATTCACAACTGCGTTGCATACTTTTTGTCCGTATAGGAATTACTTTTTCTTGGCTACAAAGCGAATTTGAACTATAGACCTTCCGCTCGGCGGTCGATGATGTTAACCACTGCACCACGGCCACCCCAACGTGCGCTACCCGAACGAGCAATTATTAAGCGCACGCGTTCATGAGTACAATGATGAACGAACAACACTATACGTTTCCAACAAATTCACAATTTTAATTTCTTAACCTAACTACACCTACACCGTCTCGTATTTCAAACAAAAAAAAAATACAAAAAGGAAACTCCAAACCCGACGAGTCGAACACCCGTGCCCAGATTACTCTGTTCAACGATTTAACCCGCACCGCCAACAGTGACTTCAATGAAGATTGTTTTAAACATATGGCTCTCTATCGCTTGTTTCGCTCAGGCGGAACGTGACAATGAGTCATACTCTTTTGTACGTGCGACCGGTGTTCATCGATTTATAAGACGTTATCCCGTCAAAAACTGCGACATCTACTACGGCAACTGCTATGAGATAGGACAACGCTGTTCGGATGTGGATTTGTTGTTCGAGGTTGACTAAGGCAAAAGTGAGCGAACCTCTCATAACGATCCGTATCAAGACAAATTTTTCTATCAGCCTGATTTGCGTCTAGGCCCCCACGGAAGACAAGGATGATCACGAAATATGAGTTCTATGATCTCCTAGAAAGAAAGTATGTCCAATGTCCCAGCAAGGAAATAAATATTGTATTAGGAGACTCCAATGCGAATCTGGGTAAGGAAAGCATCTTTGACCGGGTCGTCGGCATATAGAGCCTACACGATTGACCTTGCTACGGGGCGAAAGAAAAAGAGAAGCCAATACGCGCTTCCCGCACTTCGATATATACAAAAGCACATGATTGTCGCCAGATCAATCATCACACCGCGATCGACGTAAAACACCCCTCCATTATTATTGATGTTAGATGTTATAGGCGATGTTAGTCAATACACCGCTGTCAGGCAGAATTATCCATTTTTAAACGACGAAGATTGCAGAGAATTCCGTCCCCCTGACCTCGACGAAGTTAAGATCGACATATCGAAACACAAATGGAACAAAGATGCTGGCGCAGATGGGCTGTCTACTGCGCTCTTCAAAGCAGCTGGAGATGACCTGGTTACGAGCGTGCACCTCATCTTACAGCTCATCTGTAAGAGGAATGGTGTCTCAGCATCGTATGCCCGATCCACAAGAAGGGAGACCCCTCTGACTGCGCCAACTACAGAGGAATAAGTCTTCTTAACATCGCCTACAAAATATTCTCTGCCGTTTTGTGTAAACGCCTGAAGCTTTTTGTAAATAAGCTGATAGGTCTTTATCAGTGCGGGCAGGTTCTGAAAAAAACCAAAGAATTTCAAGTCGACACTCACCACCTACTTGTCGACGTTCAAAAGCGTAATTAGGGACAAGCTATACAACCTACTTTTGTCTACTTTTGACATTCCTGCTAAAATCGTCAGACTATGCAGGATGACTTTGGGGAATGCTCGCTGCTCCATCTGAATTGATGAAGACCTGACCGATAGTTTTGATGTCCAAAGACAGGGCGATGCGCTGTCGTGTGTTTTATTTAATATAACTTTAGAAATGATTGTGCAAAAATCACTGGCCGACACAAGAGGCACAATTTATTTCAAATCCTCACAACTCCTCGCATACGCGGATGACATCGATATATGTAATCGGAAGAACACAGCGAGATGTCAATGTGGCGTTTACGAGTTTTGAGGCGGTGGCGAAAATTGGTTTGGCAGTAAATGACGACAAAACCAAATATATACTGTTATCAAAAAGGACGCTCACCATCGACGTCTTGGTCAGAACGTTTATTTGTTTAATAAAGAGGCTAGTGTGTTGGCCAGAACGTTTGTATTGGCAGATATAGGTTTTAGGTAGTTAAGGACTTCGTCTATATTGGCTCCGCAGTGATTTGGAACAAAGAACTCAGTTCCGAAATCAAACGCCACTATTGCCAATTGCTGTTTCGTTGGACTCAGGAGGCAATTGAGTAATAGAGCTCTCCCACGAACGACAAATACCCTTATCATCTCGGTCCTGCTATACGGCGCAGAAGCATCGACACTATCAAAAGCAGATGAGGAAGTCCTTGGCTGTTGTGAGAGAAAGATTTTGCGTGTGATTTTTTGTCCTATAAACGCGGACGGGGGATGGAGGAAATGATTCAACCACGAGCTTTAAGGGCTATATAGCGACATTAGTCTAGTCAGGCGTCTACGGATTCAACGCCTAAGATGGTTAGGCCATACAGAGCTAATGGACACCACAGCTCCAGCTCGGAGAGTCTTTGAATCCAACCCCGAGAGACTAGGAAACAGGGGACGGTCGCAGCTAAGATGGCGCACACAAGTGGAAGGGCTGCATTAATGAAAAAGGCTAGTGAAAGATCGTGCTAGTTAAAGGGGCATGTTGACTGAGGCCCAGGCTCAACCCGAACTGTAGCGCCCGATAGGAAAAAGAAGAAGAAGATTTATATAAAAGAATTGCGTTACCTGTGAAGTATTCCCCGAATTCTTGTTCCATTTTAATGGCTCGTTCGTAAGTTTTCTTCGCTTGTTCTTCAGTCATTCGCCGGTTCATTTCCCTAACATAAAACATCAAATTTGTAATTAAAAAATAAATAAAGTTGCGAATGCAAATATTATAGTTAAAACATACATTACTGAATCAACAGATTTAGGTTTAATGAAAACAGCAATTGGATATAATTGAGCTACTTGTAATCGTTTAATTGCGTTGCCCGATACATCTAGAATGCAATGTTTGCCCTTTTCCGCTACATCCCGAACACTGGCCACCGATGTTCCATACAAATTATCGTTATATTGTCCAGCTTCGATAAACAAATGATTTTGTATATCCCTTTCCATCTGTTCCCGCGACGATACAAAGTGATAATCTCTTCCGTCTACTTCATAATCACGTTTTGGTCGTGTCGTATCTAAACAGAGGTAGTTGTTATCATAAACTGTATTTGATCGAGCTGAATGTACGAATATACTTACGTGGCACACAAGATCCAAATTTCTCAGGGAACTCAGAGATGAGGTCATCGTTAATGCGATCTTTCAATGGGCCTAGTATTATTACGGGTCTAGTGTAGTTTATTGTTAGCCTTTGAACGGCTTCATAAGAAAGAACATTCTCCTCGGATGCTGCAAGTGATTGAAATTGTTTTTCTTTCATTAAATCATTGTTGTGCTAAACAGAATTTCAATTTAATTTTTTTTTGTTTTCTCTCTACTCAGGCAAATAACTGAATTCAAAAATATGTGAACATCACCTGTAGACATTAGAAAGTTCGAGATTCAATTTGAAAATCAACTATTCAAACACTATACATAGTATATTTCATTATTATTTGTTGGCACAATTAGAGTAGAAACCCAAACCAAAGAATAGAAAAAAAAGAAGAAATGTTAAATACACAAATAAGAGATACTTGCTAAGTAAACACTAAATTTGAAAACGAAAAGATACAGAATACAAGTAAAACATAAAGAATATAGAAATGAAAACAAAAACAGTTATTACTCTCAATAGAAGTTTACGAGAGAAGCAATGCAATGTGCATTCGCCAATTTACTACTCACTCTGTCCAACATTTCTAGCGCAGCGCAAACGTTTTACTTAAGAATAAATTTACAAAAAAAAAAGAAACCCAATACCCATGTTAACACATTTTCTATTTTTTGTATTTAGTTCTTGTAAGCTCTAAGGTAGTTTTCTAGATTGTTTCTATGCATTTTACAGCTTACAAATGAAAAGAGCAGATAGGAAAGAAATAGTTCATGTTAAACAGAAAAGAATATTTGAACATTAAGAAGTGACATGTCTAAGAAGCTACTAATAAAAACGAACTTATGTAGAGAACTAATATGGTTAAGGTTAGATAGGTGCACAGGCTTATTCAAATTCGAAATTCTACTTATCATAGTCACTAGCGTAGACGCTGGTCCTTATCTTGAAAATTGCGAATTTTATTTTGCATCTAAAAATGTAACCCGAAGGCTGCGGCCACACAGGAGCGACAAGTCTGAGCGACAGGTGGTCATTTATTGAGCATCCTCGCTGAGCGATTAATTGCGAAATGCCATTGTCAAATGCTGTTCGTCGTAGCTTTTTACTTGAAAGTCGTGTTCATATTCATAGAATTGTTCGATCGAGAAGACGAAGATTTGGTATTCTTTCTTTTCTTTTGGTGGCGTTACAGCCCATGAAGGACCAGAGCCAAGCTTCTCTTCAATCACCCATGGTGTGTGTGATTTATTTTTCCCACAGGTGAAAGGGACCTACAGTTTAATGCCGATTCCGAACGGCGTGAGTCGAGAAGCTTTTTCCAGGCAAGGTATACTACGGGGGGTTTTGCCAGTACCCCGCCGAGGAGGGACGCCGCGAAATAAACATTCGATGGCGTTGGTGTTATCGGGATTCGAACTCGCTCATCGTGCGTCAGAGTCCAACACACTAACCACTGCGCCACGGCGCTGATTTGGTATACACCCTATAAATCAAGAAAGGTCAGCCTATGGTAAAATTTATCACTTATATACAAATCTTCGCAAGTATCCAGACCGATTTTGGAGATGACCAGATTGGGAGTATGCACCAGCTCATCTGTAAGATATGGTCAGAGGAATGCATGACCGAGGAATGGAATCTTAGTATCATTTGCCCCTTTGTCTGCGCCAATTATAGAGGTATAAGTCTGCTAAACATGGAATAAATTGATTGGTCTATGTCAGTGTGATTCCAGGCCTGGGAAGTCCACTATCGATCAAGTATTCACACTGCGGCAGATCCTGCAAAAAACCAAAGAAATCTAGACCGACACCCACATTCGTTAAAACCATTTCTTCCTCGTCCAGTAAATCGGTTATAATACACTGGAGTAAGAAATGTTTTGGGCAAACGAATATTCCTTGGACTCTCGCAGATTCCCTTCAGTTGGATCATATTTCATATTTATTTATTTATCATAACAATTGTTTCGCATTGAGATCATATCTCATAGTTTGCGAATGCTATATTAATCTTGTCACCGACCCGCAGGGAATAGTGGATGTATTTAAGCAGCACTTCCAGCAGCTGCTTAACGAGCATGACCAAGAGAGAGTGGTAGGGACCGAGGAAATCCCAACTCCAGCCGCTGAAGTAGTCCTCCCACCCAGCATCGAAGAAGTCGGCACAGCTATTCAGAAGCTGAAGAACAACAAGGCCGCAGGCTCAGATGGCTTGCCATCAGAGCTCTTCAAGGCTGGCGGCGATGTTCTGGTAGGGAGCATGCACCAGATCATTTGCAGAATTTGGGAAGATGAAAGCATGCCCGACGACTGGAATACCAGCTCTATATGCCCCATCCACAAAAAAGGCGATCCTACCTCTTGCAAGAACTATAGAGGTATATCCCTGCTCAATGTCGCATACAAGATCCTGTCCAGCGTATTGTGCGAACATCTAAAACCATTTTGCACCGCACTAATCGGCAGCTACCAGTGCGGCTTCCGGCCCGGCAAATCAACTATAGACCAAATGTTCACACTTCGACAGGTCCTGGAAAAGACCAACGAGTTTCGAATAGATACACACCATCTTTTCATCGATTTCAAAGCCGCATACGACAGCATTCATCGTGAAGAACTGTTTGGGGCGATGGCCGAATTCGGGATCCCGGTAAAACTGATCCAGTTGTGTCGCGCCACGCTAAAAAACACGCGATGCACCGTGCAACTCGGTTCTAGGACCTCGGAACCATTCGAAACATGTACCGGATTTCGGCAAGGAGATGCGCTGTCATGTGACTTCTTCAACCTGGTGCTGGAGCAGATAGTGCGACGGGCAGGCGTCAACAGGGAAGGCACTATCTTTTACAAGTCCATCCAGCTGCTAGGATACGCGGATGATATCGACATCCGACAGCCGTGGCATTGTGGAAGCATTCACGGCGATTGAAGAACAGGCGAAACGAGTTGGTCTTAAGATCAATGAGGACAAAACGAAATACATGCTGTCAAGCAAAAACCAATCCGTCGCTCACCACCTGGGACAAAACATAACAATTGACAGCTACAATTTCGAGGTAGTTAAAGAGTTTGTCTAACTCGGGGCAAACATAAATTCCACAAATGACACCACAGTGGAGATCCGGCATAGAATCGCCCTTGGCAACCGCTGCTACTTCGGCTTGTCCAAACAACTGGGGTCAAAACTCCTCACTCGAAAGACCAAAGTCATGCTTTACAAAACGCTCATTCTGCCAGTCTTGCTGTACGGAGCCGAAAGCTGGACGATAAGCAGGACAGCGGAGCTGATTTTGGGTTCTTTCGAAAGAAAAATTCTGCGCCGGATATTTGGTCCTGTCTGTGAGGAAGGTGAATGGAGAAGAAGACACAACCGCGAACTCTAGGAGCTGTACCAAGATGTGGATGTAGTCCGGAAGGCAAGGATCCGTCGACTACACTGGCTCGGCCACATCGAGCGCATGGACATCAACGCTCCAGCTAAGAGGGTCTTCGACTCCGAGCCTCCTGGTTCGAGAAGAAGAGGAAGACCGAACCTCCGGTATAAAGACCAAGTAATCGCGGATGTAAGACATCTTGGTCTTGACAACTGGAAGCAGCGTGCCCGGGACCGTCAAGGATGGAAGGCAGCTATAGCTCAGGCTCAGATCCTCCATGGATCACAGGCCTGATAAGTAAGTAAGTAAGTATATTAATAATATTAATATTGGTAAGAGCTTTAGGATTTAACAATATGTATGTTTAACTATAGATGCAAGGAGAGCGATAAGTACATTCATTGAAAATCAATATTGACATAAATTGACAATATTGGCATTCACATATCACTGGCCAAGTGTTTAAAGAGGTGATTTTTAAATGTGCTTGTGTTTGTGATTCTCCTCAGTGCAACAGGTAAAGTGTTCCATAGAAGAGTGGCATAGGCGAAAAATGTGCGCTCAGATTGCAAGCAGTTGAATCTGGGCCTTATTAATATGGCTGTTCTTTGCGAGCTGGCAAAAGTTAGTCTGCTGTACAAGTACTCTGGTTGTTGTGTCTGCATGATACCGTGCAGAAGGATAAGTGTTCTGAACTTAATGAGATTATCGAAGGTAAGGCCCATTATCTGCAGGGAGTAAGAAGATATGTGGTCAGTAGAACGCTTTTTAAAGACATATCTCGCTAGGCTATTGTAGGTGACATTTAATTTACGCTTAGTGTTGTAGTCGACATCACAAAAAACCTCGCAACCATACAATAGGATAGGTAATAAAAGGGATTTAACAAGTAACATCCTAGTTTTAGTAGGTAAGGAACCTTGTGTGGACCATAAGAGTCGGATACCATTGTATACCTTTCCGATTGTAGCTGCAACATGATCTGTCCAGGTGAGCGTGTCGTTGAAGATTATCCCCAGATGTCTAGCCTTGTGGACATATTCAATTGTTGACTGTCCTAACAAAATCGGAGGAAAATTGGATGTATCTAATTGGTGTTTATAGATACACAGAGTCTTTGACTTTGACGGGTTAAGCGACAAGTTGTGTTTAAGAGCCCACTGCTGGATGACCTCCAGATCTTCATTTATTAGCTGAATAGAGCTACTAATCATATCCAACGGGCAGCGCATGAATAATTGGACATCATCAGCAAACATGTGGACCGTAGAATTTAGTGTAAGCTGTGGGAGTTCATTCACATAAATAGAAAACAATATGGGGCCGAGAATAGAGCCCTGTGGAACTCCGGTAGGTACCCCAAGAAATGATGACCTTGTGTTTCCTACGGTCACGCACTGCTGTCAGTCCGTTAAGTAGGAATGCAAGAGCTTGACAGACTGATATGAAAATCGAAACGTATGCAACAGCTTCTGACAGAGAAGAGAATGGTCCACCGTATCGAAAGCTTTTGAGAAGTCCAACAACGTCAAAAACGTAGGACTGTTAGCGTCCAGACCTTTGCGAATGTCATCGACAACAAGTAGCAGTGCAGTCTTACAACTTCTTTTTGCGCGAAAGCCGGACTGAGCGGAAGAACTACCAAATTGCGTAAAGACCGATACGAATTATATAGAACGGGTAGTTTGTGTCGTTTCCAATGAGCATAAGCAATATTGCGCTCTTCCATCAAATCTAATAAATGTCTATTAAGCCAGGGCGGGGAATTGGATATATATGTATGTCCTTCGTCGGAGGGGAACATGTTTATCGAAAAGTGATTTTATATTGATGTCCAGGAATGATAACTGATGATTAACTGATGCAATCGTATAAATGTCGTCCCATTGAATTCGGATAACATCGGATCTTAAACTTTGGTAATTAATATTTTTAAAATCTCTATAAGTAATAACAGTATCAGTTGCGTATATTGGGATGTTATAAGTTAGGTAGATCAAATCATGCTTAGAGAAAACGGGCGCTGTGAGTTGACTGTAACACATGATTTTACTACTGTGGTTTACAAAAATCACATCGAGGAGGGTAGCAGGATCATGTGCAAACTGTGTCGCATATGACGCATTGACAGGCGTCAGGCCAATGCTCTTAAAACTATCAATTAACTGGGCAGAAGACCGGGTGCTAAGCACATTACAGTTTAGGTCACCGGTAATAACAATATTAGGAGTAGGAAGGGTGATTGCTTCCAGAATATTAAAGATGGGTGAAATATCTTGGTGTTTATTTGGTCTGTATATTACTCCCAGTAGCAAGTGGTCGAGGCCATATGTAACATCAAGGAACAAGTAGTTAATTGAACTGTTAACATTTGATTTGCAGACAATATTGGCTCGAAGCCCGACGCGCAAATACACAGCCACGCCTCCACCCATTCGACCGATCCGATCACCTGTGATAAGTTCATAACCATCCATCTTGTAAACCACATCAGGAACAATAGGTGAGAGCCAGGTTTCGGATACACAAATAATGTCAACACCAGAGCTAGTGAACAGCAGGCGAAATTCGTCAGGCTTAGGTTTCAAGCTCTGGGCATTAATATGGCAAACGTGAAGGCCTTGTTTCTGCGAGTGCAAAATCCGAATCATTTGATATAAATTACCATCGCTGACACTCTCCCTCGAACTGAACCCGCCTTGATTATTGAGTTCCATACGCTGCTCCATCCGAAGAACTGACCGATAGTTTCGAAGTCAAGAAAGGATTTAGACAGGGCGATGCGTTGTCGTGTGATTTTTTTAACATCATATTAGAAATGATTGTGCAAAAATCACAGGCCAATACAAGAGGCACAATCTATTTCAAATCCTCGCAGTTCCTTGCATACGCCGACGACATTGACATAATAGGTAGATCGCAGCGAGATGTCAATGAGGCGTTTGCGAGTATTGAGATGGAGGCGGCAAAAATTGGTTTGGCAGAGGATTTGGAAATTGATTAGTTCCATTAATATTAGGAGCTCCTGATATAGCATTTCCTCGAATAAATAATATAAGTTAATGAGAGCAAGACTAAATATCTGCTGTCATCGAAAAAGGACATTTACCACCGACGTCTTGGACAGAACGTGCATATTGGCAGATATAAGTTCGAGGTAGTTAAGGACTTCATATACCTCGGCTCCGCGGTGACTTGGAACAACGACACCAGTTTCGAAATCAAGCGCAGAATTACTCTTGCCAACCACTGCTTCTTTGGGCTCAAGAGGCAACTGAGAAGTAGAGCCCTCTCTCGTACGACCAAGTTGACCTTATATAAGACCTTAATTATCCCGGTCCTGTTATACGGCGCAGAAACATGGACTTTATCTAAAGCGGATGAGGAAATCCTTGGTCGTTTCGAGAGAAAGATTCTGCGTTCGATTTTCGGTCCCATAAACACAGAGGAGGGTTGGAGGAGAAGATTCAATCAAGAACTGTACGGGTTGTACAGCGACATGAGTCTGGTCAGGCATCTACGGATCCAACGCCTAAGATGGCTAGGCCATGTAGAGCGAATGGACACCACAGCTCCAGCCCGTAGAGTCTTTGAATCCAACCCCGAGGGACGAAGAAATAGAGGACGGCCGCACCTGAGGTGGCGCGCACAGGTGGAAAGGGACCTCAACCAACTGGGCGTGCGGCATTGGAAAAGACTAGCGAAAGATCGTGCTAGGTGGAGAGGCATGTTGGTTGAGGCCCAGGTTCACCCCGAACTGTAGCGCCCGTTAAGTAAGTAAGTACACAAGGAAATCAAAGTGTTTAGTTGACACAGGAGAAGCAAAAACACAAGTAAAACGACGAAAAGTAGAATAAACTGTTAAATTTAAAAGAAAAAATAGATAAACTATGGCCATTGATAAATATAAAAGAGAGTAAGTTAACACACACGAGCAACTACCTGATGAGCGGTCGAGTTGCAATAGCGATCGAGTTGCAATACGCTGCGCTTGCAGTTTGACTACGCGCGTGTACGGGCTACCGTGGGAACCAAGGCCGCCCGAACTTAGATTTAAGATTATGGATTATGTTCATGTTCATGCATTCGTTGGTTGGCACTGGCCAAGTAAATATATCGCAACCTTATAACGTATTTGAGTTGTTTAATTTCTAGTTGTTGGGCACGGAGTAATCCGTGCATTTAATTTTTTTGAAGGATTCAATTAAAAGGACTTTAACTGAGTATTTTAGAAGGCAATAAGAAAACAAGCAATTTCGGTAATCGTTGTAAACTAAATGTATATCAGTGTTGTTTACGTTTAGGTGTAGGGTTTTTTTTCTGCTTCATCACTTGTTTGGCATCTCTCGGCAACGGCGTTTAAACAATTAATGTCGCCAACAGCTACACTCTTTCCGCCCAGGGTGGATCTCACTAGCACAGTTCCGAGGTACGTATGTACAGATAGCAGCTGACCTTTTTTTTTCATACGTACTGCATGCTGAAGAAGAGTCCGATTTCGTGGAGTCAAGCTTTCGTTTACAAACAAATGATTGTTTGAATCAAGTCCAATATCACGTAGAGAGATCGGCCGTTTAGTTTTTTTCCGGTAGCAGGCAAGTGCTTTCAGCATTTTGTTTCTCTCTGCCACGCTTGTGAACTGGAGAATGACAGGTGGATCGTCTTTGTTGTTGCGGTGTTTGGTACGCTGGTGGTGAAACCTCGATGGTATCGCAGAGTTTTTTGTAATGGTTATATAAATTTTCACCAGTGAGTTGGGGGATGCCGAAAATAATTGCATCAGTTAGGAATTCTTTTCTTTCCAACATATCACAGCGATTTCGTAGTTCCGAAATGTCGCCACTGTGTGCTGTGTTTACTTTTTGTTCTATTTCCGCTATTCGTTGGGATAGATCAGTGATTGCTGAGTTAATGCTGTTGATGTTTTCGGTTAGTGTTGTTTGAATGCTGAGCACCTTGAGCATTAATTCTTTACGGGTTTTATCCATCTCTTCTTTAAGCGTGGCGATGATAGATTCAGCCTGTTGTTTAAGCTCTTGGTGGAGAATTTCGATGGAAAGATTTGAGCATGCAGAGAGAGTTGGTGTGAATGTGGAGGTTAACGAGTGTTAACTGTAGACGACATCGTGTGGGGTTTGATGGTCTGATATATATGTATGTATGTAGTCAAAGCGAGAACACAAAATGCAAATTCAGAAATTATTTTGTTTTTATGCGAATCAAAAAATGGTTTAGAGATTCTGATTTGTTATTTAAATGAGTTTGCACTACAAAGAAATTTATAATTCCCGCACAATTGATTTAAGAAACCATTAAACACACGAATTTTAATTGTTTTGCCGGAGCAGAAATAAACGCGTCTACTCGCTCTCACAACTCATAGCAACTGTCTGGATCTGGAGCAACTGTCTGTTTTACGAAGCTCATCATTTCGAAAAATTGCTGTGAACAGCTGAAATCAAAATACAGTGATACACTAAACAATTAAAACAGGTTTGATTGCAGAGCGAGGTCGCTCTGTCGCTTGGCAAAATCGCTTGTCGCTCAGGGTCTACGTGGCCACCGCCATTCGGTTTGATAGGGTTTCATTTGTTTTTTGTCTCGTCGCTCACTGCGTGGCCGCAGCCTGATTTTTTTTACACTAAAACAATGCAAATCTAAGAATACTTCTTTTTCTCTGTCTCTTGTATAAAACGATTTATTTGATATCGCACACGCACTTGCTTTGACCTTGATCAGAATAGAAAAGTACAAACGATTTCTACTCATGCAGAGGCAAAAAGGTCGAGATGGTTGTATACTTGGAATAGATTTAAAGCTTGCAGGCTTCGAAAAACGAAAGAAAATTCGAGAGATAAGAACTAAACTACAAACTAAAACTAATGCCCAATGTATGTAAGTATGTTGACGTTACAGTCTATGAAGGACCAAAGCCGAGCTTCTCTCAATAATCTATGTTGTGTGTGATTTTATTTTCCCATAGGTGAAAGGGACCTACAGTTTATTGCCGATTCCGAACGGCGAATTTCGAGAAGCTTTTCTTGACAATTATACTACAGGGGGTTTTGTCAGTACCCCGCTGAGGAGAAGTACCATGAAAAACACGTTCGATGACATGGCTGTTGTCGGGATTCGATCCCGTGTCACCGGCGTCAGAGGCCAACACACTACCCTCTCTCGAGCTAACGGCCAAGGGTCCTCTAATTTTCATGAAGGTTTGTAGTTAGGTACTTGTATCCCAAATATTGGACTATAACATAATATTTTTCACTTGTGGATCTTTCTTCATCATTTTCATCTGTGAAAGAGGAACTTGTGATGGAAAACGATAGTAGTTTAAAGGAACTAGAGGATTTGGTTTCAGGCCCTTTACCATCATATTCAAAATGAGCACGAATGGAAATTCTAACTCGTAGGCTTCAGCAGCTCTTGATAAATGCAAGATAAGTGATAGAGATGCCGTTCACAGCTTGCGTAGAAACAGTTTCTTTACATCCTGCCAAATTTATTATAAATCGCAGTTCAATACGATTCGCTTGACAATATTTTTTATTTATTTATTTACGTACTAAGATGGATGTTAAAGGACTAGCAAAGGCCTCGTAGGGGTAAAATCTGCCGACGGATGCTGGCCCGGCAAAAAGAAAGTAACAGCCTCTGCAGCCGAGCACCTTGCAGCTCTGCTAGTCAGGTCCTACTTCCACCTCCTCGTGGTACCATCTGGGAAGTGTTTTAGTATTACTGTCAAAGCTCTTTTGCTATATATACCTACTCAAATGAACTATGTACCTATCTTATATATCACAGCAATAAACGTCAGTTTGAATTGTGATTTCAAAGCCTAAGCATCGCATTTATAATAGAACAGCAAACAAAACATAACAGGAAGATACTGACGGAAGAGACCGAATTGCGAGTATCCTGCGCCACCAAACAGGATTAGTGTCGGTTGGGCTACGGTCTTGCAAACCATAACCGTAAAACCACATATTGCTCAGAAACAAAAAACAGCCTCGGATAAGCAAACGGAACGGGTCTTTGCTGACGACCCTGTAAGAAAACAAAAAATAAACAAGGACCTTCGGTTTTGTACGTGGGATGTTAGGTCCCTAAACAGACCACATGCGGCCGAACAACTTGCGCACGCCCTGGACCGCTATAAAGCGGACATAACCGCCGTCGAGGAAATGCGATGGAATGGGCCGGGCAAAAAGCGGATGAAAAACTGCGTCCTTTACTACGGTGACTGTTATAGGGAGAGAGGATAGAGACTATTTGGATGCGGATTTGTTTTAGAGGTGGACTAAGGCATAAAGTCCTGAGTGAACGCCTTATAACGATCCGCATCAAGGCAATATTTTGTAACATCAGCCTCATATGTATATGTACATATGTGTCCATGCCCCCACGGAAGACAATGTCGACTCCCTCGAAGATGATTTCTATGATCTCCTAGGCAGAACATACTCCAAATGCCCCAGCTATGATACCAAAATCATACGAGGACATTTTAACGCTAAGCAGGGTAAAGAAAGCATCTTTGCACGCACTCTGTGAATTGCAGGAAGTCTCACTGGAAGGCTGCCTGCTAAATGTGATTACCTCGAGAACGGAAAACTGCTAGATAATTCAATTGACTTTCCTAGTTGTAGGTTATATGATCGTCAGCAAGGTAACCTCTGACAATACAAATGGTTATCATCACTCAGAATTTAGATTTAGACAGGGCGATGCGTTGTCGTGTGATTTTTTTAACATCATATTAGAAATGATTGTGCAAAAATCACAGGTCAATACAAGAGGCACAATCTATTTCAAATCCTCGCAACTCCTTGCATACGCCGACGACATTGACATAATAGGTAGATCGCAGCGAGATGTCAATGAGGCGTTTGCGAGTATTGAGATGGAGGCGGCGAAAATTGGTTGGGCGGTAAACGAGGGCAAAACTAAATATATGCTGTCATCAATATATGCTCACCACCGACGTCTTGGCCAGAACGTTTGTATTGGTAGATACATATAAGTTCGAGGTAGTTAAGGACTTCGTCTACCTTGGCTCCGCAGTGACCTGGAACAACGCTGGAAAATCGCTGTTTCTTTGGGCTCGGGATGCAACTGAGTAATATAGCCCTCTCCCGAACGACAAAGTTGACTCTATATAAGACGCTTATCATCCCGGTCCTGTTGTACGGCGCAGAAGCATGGACACTATAAAAAGCGGATGAGGAGGCCCTTGGTCGGTTCGAGAGAAAGATTTTGCGCGTGATTTTCGGGCCTATAAACGCAGACGGGGAATGGAGGAAAAGATTCAACCACGAACTTTACGGGCTGTACAGCGACATGAGCCTAGTCAGGCGTCTACGGATTCAACGCCTAAGATGGCTGGGCCATGTAGAGCGAATGGACACCACAGCTCCAGCCCGGAGAGTCTTTGAATCCAACCCCGAGGGACGAAGAAGCAGAGGACGGCCGCACTTAAGATGGCGCACACAGATGGAAGGGGACCTCAGCCAACTGGGTGTGCGGCAATGGAAAAGGCTAGCAAAATATCGTGCTAGATGCAGGGGCATGTTGGTTGAGGCCCAAGTTCACCCCGAACTGTAGCGCCCGCTAAGAAGAAGAAGAAGAAAGCCAGAAACTTCTTCTTTCATCTTGTTTTTAACCGAAGCTGTTTTAAGGAATAGTTTTTGAGAAATTAATTTTCAAACTCAAAAGTTTGAAAAAGAAATTAACAAAATTCTGTAAAAAACAGAAAACCGGATGTAAACATGTCTTGTAGTTTTTGAGAAATAAAAAAAAACCCAAACGACTTTTTTCTAAGAAAAACCTTTTTATTTGGTTTTAACGCGGCTGGATTTGTAGGCAACTTGTATAAAACATTGCCATAAAATCGGAGTTTTATTATAATACATTTTCAATATGATCCTCATTTTTTAGAAGGCAAAGATTATATCTCCTTCTAATGGCTGCACATAAGTCTATACTTGATACATTTTCCTGCAATTTGGCTCCAGCGACTTCAATCCGCTTTTTCAGTTGTTCCAAAGATACTATTTCCACTTCGGAAACATAATTCTTCATGAATTCCCACACATAAAAATCTAGGAATTAAATCTGGTGATTCTAATCCAATTCACTCCTTCGCTGACGACAGTACCCTCAGCTTCTCATATTCGTTCACCAGTTTACGACCCTGCACTTCGGTTGTAGATAATGAGCGGCAGTGTATGTTAAGCTCATTAAATTCCGATATCGACAGCATCATCCAATGGGGTAAAAACAATAGAGTGGAATTTAATGCTTCCAAAACACAATGCTGTCTCTTGTCGTTAAAGCGTATAAGTAACCCGCAGCCATTATCCATGAATAGCACTTGCATCTCAGAAACTGAAAAGCTTTTCTTCCTGGGTATGAGTGTTGCTCACAATCTTAATTGGAGCGACCATATATTCAGTGTCGCCAAGAATGCTGCGAAATGCCTAGGCTTCTTATATAGATGCAAGAAATATTTCTCACCCTTAGATCTGGCTACAATCTATAAGGCGTTCATTCGCCCCAAATTAGAGTTTAACTCTCATGTCTGGTCCGGTGCTTCCAAGACCTCATTGCACCTATTAGACAGAATACAAAAACGAGCCATACAACTGATAGGTGACTCCAGCATTACCAAAACATTAGAGTCGCTGGAACACCGCAGGAATGTTACCTGCCTGTCCCTGTTTTATCGTTACTACCACCAAAAATGCTCTGATGAAATAGCCAGTTGCATTCCGCCCCTTCAACATTTCTCCCGCAGTACACGTCTCTCTAGGAATGCTCACCAATATACCCTGAAGCCCGCTTTCGGACGTACTGTCAAAAATAGATTATCTTTCATTAACCGAACCACACGAATCTGGAACTCCCTGCCGGATTCGGTTTCCCCCCCCCTCAATGCAACATGCAAACATTTAAGATCAATGTCCATCGGCATCTCCTCTATTCCTCTTCCTTTCTACCTTCTGCCCGCACTGTGTCGCCGACATAATAAGGTTATTAGACCTTGAGTGCGCGCAAATTATTTAAAAAAAAAAAAAAATTAGGTGGCCATTCCGTGGGGCCCCTTCTTCCGATCCAACGGTCACTAAAATGATCATCCAGCCAGTTTCTAACCTGTAAACTGTAGTGTGCTGGTGCTCCATCTTGCTGGTAGATTAAACTATCTGCTATGGCCAAGGGAACGTTATCCATCAAAGGGCAAAATGTCTCGTATGAACTGCAGGTATGATTCTCCATTAATAACGGCATTCAAAAACCGGGGCCTGATTACAGCTTGTCCAACAATACCAAGCCAAACATTACAGCTGAAGCGGTGTTGTGATTTATTTTGTTTTGTGGATTAGTGCTACTCCAATGATGCAAATTGTGGAAGTTAGTAACCCCATCTCTGGTAAACTTTGCTTCATCCGTCCAGAATATCCTTGCAAAATAGTTTCGTTCAGTTTCATCTAGAAGCAGTAATGATCGACAAAATTCTACTCTCGAAAAACTTGTCGTTTGAGGTGAGTTCCTGAACTGGCGTAAAATGGTACGGGTGTAAGTTTTGGGTATGAAGCACTCTCCATACTCTCGATTTGGGCACTTCAAGCATAATAGCTATCCTCCTTGTACTCACGGAGGGATTACGTCGGAACAAATCCAAAATTCTTCCATCTAAGATTGCTGATCCATCTGTAATTGATCTCTCGCTTCTTCGATGCTCTAGCACTCCGTGCTCCCGCAGACGTCGGTGGATTCTTGAGAACATGCTACGACTGGGACACCTCCGATTGGGATATCTTTCAGCGAAGAGTCTTTCGGCTTCACGATCTCGACCATTAGCTAGACCGTAGCAAAAGTGCATGTCCGTTAATTCTTCTCGAGAGTATGAGTTTGACATCGTAATGTGTTGATGAGTTAACATCCAATTTGGAAATGGTTTTTTTTTTATTAAAAATGCGATGCTTTTTATTTACATTAGGGTTGCAAATATTTTGTTTATCTTAAGGTCCTAGCGGGAGAACCCATCCTCGACGGGCGGATCCAGACGAAATTGGCAGGTCAGTTTTCAAGCGTTATCAATAAAAAAAAAAAAAAAAAAAAAAAAAAAAAAAAAAAAAAAAAAAAAAAAAAAAAAAAAAAAAAAAGGATTAATCCAGGGCTACTCCAATACTGCGTCACTTTATTGCATCCTTATAAAACTCCGAATTTTTTTTATATAATAAAAACGAGGTCAATGTTTTATACGTTAATTTGCCTACAAGTCCAGCCGCTTTAAAACCAAAAAACAAGGTTTTTCTTAGAAAAAAGTCGTTTGGGTTTTTTTTTTTTTAATTTCTCAAAAACTACAAGACATTTTTGCATCCGGTTTTCTGTTTTTAACTAAAAATAAATAAGAGAATTTAATTCTTGTTAATTCTTGAAAAAAAACAAAAATTAGTACCTAATTACATACAATTTTGAAAAAAAAATAGTTCGAAATTTTTTTTTAGTTTTTTTTTTTTTTTCAAAATTTTGAGTTTGAAAATTAATTTCTCAAAAACTATTCGTTTAAAAACAAGATAAAAGAAGAAGTTTCTGGCTTTAGGGGGCATTCAAGTATTACGTAACGCAATTTGGGGGGAGGGGGGGGGGTCTTGTAAAACGTTACGATGCGTTACAAGGGCGGGAGGGGGGGTTCGAACAACGAGTTATGTAAAATTTTTTTTTATTTAAATAAAAAACTAGGGAATTAGTCTCCGAAGTTGGCAACTCTTTTCGTTTTTGTTTTACGGCTAATCCCTCGACTTTTTTGCACATCATTTTTATTTTGTTTTCGTTGTCAGTATTCGTTAGTGTTTTAAGCACGAAATACGCACAAGCACATTGCCGTAATCGTTGTTGTTAAGGTGAGTTCATACTGTAATGTCCTCAAAAGAGGGATTGCATTATCAGCCGTTCTTAGCCTATAAAGGCTCTCATACTGACTTGCCAGCGCAATTGTGCCAAAAAAAAAAAAAAATGCCAACCTGCCCTTCGGCAGCTCAAGAAGCACTAATTGGACTTACTCCACTGCACCTTTTTATTAAAAAGGTTGCATTACGTAATGCAATCAGAATTCTTCGCTCGGGAACAGACACCTATGGGTCACATGTCAATCCTGCAACACGGTCTCAGACGCATTACCACACACCTTCCCTTTTGACAAGAGATTTAAGATATTGATCCCAAACCGCACAGCTTGGAAAACCAGTGATCTCTTGTTCAACGTCAAAGGCCTTAGGTGGTATACTGATGGCTCCAAAATTATTTCTGGCGTTGTCGCCGGCATCTTTGGACCAAATTGGAGGATTAGCAAGAGCCTTCGAATGAGTCCCAGTATCTTCTAATCTGAATTAGATTAGAACAGAAAAACGTTACGGCGCGTTACGTGTGTGTGTGGGGGGGGGGGGGGTCAATAATCTTAAAAAAATTGCGTTACGTAATACTTGAACGCCCCCTTACAAAAAAGTGTATCACGGCGATGTGGATGTAACCGTTGATTACCCCCCCCCCCCCCCCAGACCTACACGCTCTAGCTTTTTGGCACACTGCTTGTGGGGCACCCTGTATACAAATATTTTGATAAAATGTAATTTAGTGGTAGTTATGTCGCCCTTCCATATCGCTTTATATAAAACACTTTCACTTCTTAAATTCAGCTACTAAATAAAACTATTTAAAAAGAACTATTGCTGTAAGGCAGCTATGAGCTGCAGCTCTCTTTTAACAGTCAAACCAAATAGGCAGTATTTCATGTTAAAAAAAAAAAAAAATAAATTGTTAAGAACTACGACAAATTCAGGTTCTCTTGATAACATATTTTAAAACAAAGCAGTAAACTGTTACGAAATAACTACGAGAAGAGACATACTACGGCTATTAATTCCTCATTATCCTCAACATGCATAAGGGCTACAATAGCAAGAAAATGTCGTTGTTATCAAAATAGCAATCACAGGAAATGACATAGAGAAACAATGAAAGGTCACGAATCCTTAGTTTCGTTCCGTTAGCGCTCGATCGGATGCGCAGCATTTATCACTTCATCTTTTCTTAAAAGTAGGTATGTGTGCAAAGAAATTGAGAATCAACTTAATAAATCAACACAATCATCACTTGAGAAAATTAAATCAAAATGTGTAAGTTTTTGTTCATAACAATGTGTTTTTGAAAAGTATATGAAAACTAAGTTGTTGCAATCAAGTGCAGATTTGAAAATATCATTCCAAAGAGTTGAAAGACACTGTGCCACCCACAAATGAGTGATAGGCGTGATAAATACAAGGATGGTACATACTCAGTTAACCAGTTGCATACCTTACCACCGGAGGAGGAGGTCAAATTGTATTTTCGTTTTTTTTTTTCTTTTTTTCAAAACAGATATGTATGTATTTGTATAGATAAAAAAGGATAAAGAGTCTAAAATAGGGAAAAGAGTTCAAAAGACATACAGAAAATCAAACACGAATCGAAAACAAATTCAGAAGAGTCAAGCAATCTATAAAAAAAATAAAAATAAAACAAAAAGTGAATGGAAAATATTTGCATTGAAAACTATTATTTTTTTTTTTTCTGCTTTTCTCTGGCAAGTTGTACAACAAAATGAAAAATGTGATGGGGAAAATGCTCATACAAACAAAAGAATAATCAATTCTTACTCTAAATAGGAAAAAGAGCAACAAGGGGGCAACGAAATATCCATTGTCAAAAATACCAACGAACGATTCACGGGTTGCGTACGAAACAACACGATTAATCAAAAGAAAAACAATAAATAAATGAAAAAAGAAAAAATAAACCAAAAACTTAAAAATTAATTACGGTTTTCTCTTTTTTTTTTTCGAATTACTCTACAAAAAAAACGGTAAACATATATTGAGAATTTAAAAACAAAAACTAAAATCAACGTTATCGTAAATAACTTCTGCAGATACTTCTATTGTATCGTTTTTTTGTTTTGTTTTTTGTTTTGTTGCTCGACTTACGATAGTCAGCATCACTATTCTCCAAGTAGATAAGTGTTATCTGCTCCATATCAGGTAACTCCACTCTGTAGATAATCTCGCCTTTATTACATATAATTAAATAACAAATTTAAAAGAAAGAAAAGAAATTATAAATTAAATTTTTTCTTTTTTGGTTTTGTTTTGATTTTTTTTTTTTTTTTTTTGAAAATTTTTTTGTTTTCTTTTCGTGAGTGATATTGCGGCGGGGAATTGTTTTCAGAAATTGAAACAACAACAACAACGGAAAAAATAAACTCATACAAATCGGGACAAATAAGTGAAGAACTGAGAATGAAACTGAAGCTTGAAAAGTAAAAGTAAAAAAAAAAAACTGACAATCGAATCTATGTGGTATGATGATATAAAGGAAGGCGGCCCTTGCACGTTTTCTTTTTTTGTTTTTAAGACGAAATACAAATAAAAGAAAATGTTGTGGGCCTGCACTTTAGGCCCGGTGCACACATGCGGTTTTTTGATGCACGGGGACTCAATTATTCAGTGCACATATGCGTGATTTTCCCGCAGGTCTCAATCTGCAGTTTGCGTTCGGCTTGCATTGCTCCATTGCTGGAGGTTTACAAAAAGAAACGAGTAATTTTCGCGTTCCTAATGCATAAAAACTATGTTTTTAAAAAGAAACGACGTTATTGGGTACATCCTTCGTTGACCATCGGCTAACAAAAGGATTATTTTTCATAGTGAAAATTCTTTAAAAATTTTTTTAACTTTTTTCGAATGAGTGTAAAATAATTTGATGCGTTGGCAGTTAAAGTTTCACAAAAAATCAAGTCTTAGGATACACATATGAGATTGTCCATACCTTGCTCCTCTTTCTCCTGGAATGTCAGAACCCTGAACACTCCCGGAGCTGCTTATAAGGAATCCTCACGCAGTACAAGGCGGATATTACTGCGGTCCAGGAAATACGCTGGATAGGAAACGGTATGATTAGGAAGAAAAATTGCGACATTTATTACAGCTGTCACAAAAGGTTGCACTTACTGGGATGCGGATTTGTCGTGGGAAAGCGGTTAAGGTCGAATGTCATCGACTTTAAACCTATAAGTGATCGCCTGGCTGTGATCCGCATCAGAGGCAGATTTTATAACATCAGCCTTATATGTGCACACGCCCCTACCGACGAGGCTGAAGACCCTATCAAGGAGGACTTCTATGACCTCCTGGACAACGCCTACGGAGCTTGTCCGGAGTACGATGTAAAAATCGTGCTCGGGGACTTCAACGCCAAAATCGGTAAGGAAAACACCCTTGGCGGAGTGATCAGAAAGCACAGCCTCCACGATACAACAACAGATAACGGCTTCCGACTCGCTGACTTTGCGACAGCTCGTAATGTGGTGATAAGTAGCACAAGATTCCCTCGCAAGCGAATCCACACAGCAACCTGGCGATCTCCGGACGGTCGAACCGCCAACCAAATCGACCATGTGCTCATTGACGCAAGGCACTCGTCAAACATCCTGGATGTGCGAACATTCAGAGTGGCAAATGTCGACTCTGACCACTTCCTCGTAGCAGCAAGATTCAGAGCTCGACTGTCCAATGTCAGAAAGCTGCACCAGCCCATCAGGAGGAGGTTCGACATTGGGCGCCTGAGCACACCGGAGGTTGCCAGTGTCTACAGGGAGCAGCTGAGCGAAAGACTCTACGGTATGCCTACGTCGAACACAAATGCCAACTACTGCGACAAAAGAAAAGAATCTTCGCAGCCTCCCAGCTCAAGGATATCGAGGAGTCTAGGGATAAACATAAAATACGAGCCTTTTACAAGAAAGCCAAAGGCCTTGCAGGAGGCTTCAAAAGGGGCACCCTGGCTCTTCGAAACTGCGAGGGTAATCTTGTCACCGACCCGAAGGGAATAGTGGATGTATTTAAGCAGCACTTCCAGCAGCTGCTTAACGAGCATGACCAAGAGAGAGTGGTAGGGACCGAGGAAATCCCAACCCCAGCCGCTGAAGTAGTCCTCCCACCCAGCATCGAAGAAGTCGGCACAGCTATTCAGAAGCTGAAGAACAACAAGGCCGCAGGCTCAGATGGCTTGACATCAGAGCTCTTCAAGGCTGGCGGCGATGTTCTGGGGGATGAAAACATGCCCGACGACTGGAATACCAGCTCTATATGCCCCATCCACAAAAAAGGCGATCCTACCTCTTGCAAGAACTATAGAGGTATATCCCTGCTCAATGTCGCATACAAGATCCTGTCCAGCGTATTGTGTGAACGTCTAAAACCATTTTGCACCGAACTAATCGGCAGCTACCAGTGCGGCTTCCGGCCCGGCAAATCAACTATAAACCAAATTTTCACACTTCGACAAATCCTGGAAAAGACCAACGAGTTTCGAATCGATACACACCATCTTTTCATCGATTTCAAAGCCGCATACGACAGCATTCATCGTGAAGAACTGTTTGGGGCGATGGCCGAATTCGGGATCCCGGTAAAACTGATCCAGTTGTGTCGTGCCACGCTAAAAAACACGCGATGCACCGTGCAACTCAGTTCTAGGACCTCGGAACCATTCGAAACATGCACCGGATTTCGGCAAGGAGATGCGCTGTCATGTGACTTCTTCAACCTGGTGCTGGAGCAGATAGTGCGACGGGCACGCATCAACAGGGAAGGCACTATCTTTTACAAGTCCATCCAGCTGCTAGGATACGCGGATGATATCGACATCATTGTGTGTTCTCGCCGTGGCATTGTGGAAGCATTCACGGCGATTGAAGAACAGGCGAAACGAGTTGGTCTTAAGATCAATGAGGACAAAACGAAATACATGCTGTCAAGCAAAAACCAATCCGTCGCTCACCACCTGGGACAAAATATAACAATTGACAGCTACAATTTCGAGGTAGTTAAGGAGTTTGTCTACCTCGGGGCAAACGTAAATTCCACAAATGACACCACAGTGGAGATCCGGCATAGAATCGCCCTTGGCAACCGCTGCTACTTTGGCTTGTCCAAACAACTGGGGTCAAAACTCCTTACTCGAAAGACCAAAGTCATGCTTTACAAAACGCTCATTCTACCAGTCTTGCTGTACGGAGCCGAAAGCTGGACGATAAGCAGGACAGCGGAGCTGATTTTGGGTTCTTTCGAAAGAAAAATTCTGCGCCGGATATTTGGTCCTGTCTGCGAGGAAGGTGAATGGAGAAGAAGACACAACCGCGAACTCTACGAGTTGTACCAAGATGTGGGTATAGTCCGGAAGGCAAGGATCCGTCGACTACACTGGCTCGGCCACCTCGAGCGCATGGACATCAACGCTCCAGCTAAGAGGGTCTTCGACTCCGAGCCTCCTGGTTCGAGAAGAAGAGGAAGACCGAACCTCCGGTATAAAGACCAAGTAATCGCGGATGTAAGACATCTTCGTCTTGACAACTGGAAGCAACGTGCCCGAGACCGTCAAGGATGGAAGGCAGCTATAGCTCAGGCTCAGATCCTCCATGGATCGCAGGCCTGATAAGTAAGTAAGTTTCTCCTCTTTCTAAACGGGACTAAGATTGTCTTATTTGCGTTAATCGATAAACCCTCTCTGCCACACCAGTCAGAGATAAACTGAAGCGCATGCGCTCACATGCAGCAGTTTCGCACTTGCCCGTAGCAAGACAACTAGGTCAACAGCATATCCGATGACCTCGTAGCCACGACTGGTTAGATTGCGTAGTAGCTTATCGACGACTATCGACCAGAGAAGGGGTGAAAGGACTCCTCCTTGTGGACGCCCTTTAGCCGCCGATACTGTCATTGAGACCTTCCGCATGGGGCTGATTTAATACGGCTATTTAGCATCGCTCTAATCCAGTGATTAGCGGGATGGTATACACCCCTGCAGGATAGAGCAGTGGTGATCGAATCATAGCCAGTATTATCAAAGGCCCCCTCTATATGGAGGACGGCGCAAATTGCGATCTCCTTGTGGGCCAACATCGACTCGGACCACTACCTTGTTGTAGCCAAGGTACGAATGAGGATATCAAGAATGCTTAGGAGTCGAGTAGCACAACGTAAGTTTGACGTCGGAAAGCTACAATCGCAAGAGACTGCCAGAATCTTTGCCGATCGTGTCTCCACCAAGCTCTCTCATAATCCGCCCACAGCAGCACAAACAATAGAGCAGGAATGGGCGCTTTGCCATAGCGCCATCAGAGACGCTGCCTCAGAGGTGCTGAGTTTCAAACCGCCACCACCTAGAAACCCCTGGTTCGATGAACAATGCGAACAAGCCCATGCAGCAAAACGGGAGGCATATAAAGCCATGCTGCAACGACGGACGAGAGCTGCTCGCGAAATCTACGAGCAGAAGAGAAGAGAGGAACACACGCTTTTCAGAAGAAAGAAGAGAGAGCACGGAAAGCGTGAGATCGAGGAGATGGAGAGATGCTTCCGCACGAATGACGCCCGTAAGTTTTACAATAAGGTAAAACGAACATGCCATGGCTACAAAGCCAGAGTGGCGGCCTGCAGTGATGAAAATGGAGAACTGGTAGTAGAGTCGCAGTCGATGCTGAGGATTTGGAAAGACCACTTCTGCAGACTGTATAACGGCGATGATAGACAAGATACCGCTGTCAGGCAGAACGAGCCATTCGCAATGGACCACGAAGTAACAGAATTCAGTCCACCCGACCTAGACGAAGTCAAAATAGCGATATCAAGACTTAAGTCTAATAAAGCCGCTGGCGCAGACGGCCTGTCTGCTGAGCTTTTTAAGGCGGCTGGAGATGAGCTGGTAAGGTGCATACACCATCTCATCTGCAAGGTATGGTCGGAGGAAAGCATGCCCGACGAATGGAATCTCAGCATCGTTTGCCCGGTCCATAAGAAAGTAGACCCCTATAACTGCGCCAACTATAGGGGAATAAGTCTCCTTAACATCGCATATAAGAACTTCTCTGCCGTATTTTGTGAACGCCTGAAACCATTTGTGGATAACCTGATCGGCTCTTATCAGTGTGGTTTCAGGCCAGGTAAATCCACAATAGACTTAATATTTACGCTACGGCAGATCTTGGAGAAGACCCAGGAATACCAAATCTACACTCACCACCTCTTCGTCGATTTCAAGGCTGCATATGACAGCGTGTATAGAGATGAGCTGTACAAAGCCATGTCTAGTTTTAACATCCCTGTCAAACTCGTCCGACTGTGCAGGATGACAATGGAGAATTCTCGCTGCTCCATTAAGGTCGGTAATGAACAAACCGACCCTTTGATGTTAAAAAAGGATTTAGGCAAGGTGACGCGCTGTCATGCAACTTTTTCAACATCGTGCTTGAAAATATCGTGCAACAGTCACTGGCCAACACGAGAGGTACGATTTATTTCAAGTCAGTTGCTTGCGTATGCCGACGACATTGACGTGATTGGACAAACACAGCGAGACGTCAATGAGGCCTTTGTAAGCATTGAGGTAAAAGCGGCTAAGATGGGTCTCAAGGTTAATGAGGGTAAAACCAAATATCTGCTTTCATCTAAAAGAGACGGACAACACCGACGTATTGGCCAGAACGTCACCATGGGCGGATATAACTTTAAAGTGGTCAAGGAATTCGTCTACCTTGGCTCACTGCTGACCAGCGACAACAACACCAGCGCTGAGATAAAACGCAGAATCACTCGTGCCAACCGCTGTTTCTTTGGGCTCAAGAGGCAATTGAGAAGTAGAGCCCTCTCTCGGAAAACCAAGGTGAAACTATATAAGACCTTAATCATCCCAGTCCTCCTTTACGGCGCAGAGGCTTGGACCTTAACAAAAGCGGATGAAGATGCCCTTGGTCGTTTCGAGAGGAAAATTCTGCGCACTATCTACGGTCCCGTTTGTTCAAACGGTGTATGGAGGAGAAGATATAATGAAGAGCTGTACGGGTTGTACAGCGACATCGGCCTGGTACGACGTCTACGGATACAGCGTCTAAGGTGGCTAGGCCATGTAGAGCGCATGAAAAATACAGCTCCGACCCGAAGAATCTTCGAATCCACTCCGGAAGGAAGGCGCGGCAGAGGACGGCCGCATCATCGGTGGCGCACGCAGGTGGAAGGGGACCTAAACCAACTGGGCGTGCGGCGCTGAAAACAGCTGGCCAAAGACCGTTGCCAGCTGGAGACGCTTGTTGGATGTGGCCCAGGTTTACCACGGACTGTAGCGCCACCTAAGTAACTAAGTTGTGTGGGAAACTGTTTTCGACGCGCGTGTCCAGGTGGTGTAGCGCATTTTCAGCAGATAGTTCTTTGCGATATGCAAACTGATTGGAATGCACTGGTATCTGATTCTCCAGGATACCTCTAATATGGAGCTCTATCAGTTTTTCCATTGTTTTTAGAAGGAACGATGTCAAACTAATACGGCGATAGAATTTAGGTTGTTCACTTGGCTTTCCAATCTTGGGGGTGAATTGACATGATTGAACTCCCTCCAGATTTGGGGATATATCCCAGGTTGAAACAAGACCTAAAAAGAACTATCAGTGGTGATAAAATATTTTTTATTTTTTTTTTAATCACAAATATTTGACTTTTTTATTAAATTGAAATGAATACGCGGTAAAATGACGCATGTGTGCACTGCACAATACAAAACAATGTACTGGAAGACGCAACTGCGTTTGCGGTGACGCTGCGGTCCCGCAGAAACTTGCGAGTCTTTTTGCCTGCAAGAATAACGCACGGTGACGCAGCGTCACCGCAAGTGCGTGTGCACGACTCAATTTATTTGTGAGTACTGTAAGACGCAAATGCGGTGCCGCAGCGTCACCGTGCGTCACAAAACCGCATGTGTGCACCGGGCCTTAAAATGTCATTCATACGAATTGGCCTCAATGAAAATACGCTGTAAAATTAAAAAAAATAAAAATAAAATAAAACAAAAATGGAAAAAGAAAAAAAACTTGTCGTGTGAAAGGGGTAAGTCACATCCTCTGAAAGTAATAGATTAGCAATTGTGACTCTTGATTTCCTGAAAGGGCTAGAGAGGCGGAAACAATAACAGGAGGTTATGCAAATGACTGAATGAATCGTGAACATATCATATCATATACGCCAATCTAAACAGTAAATGTATTATAAAATCAAGTTTAAAGTAAAATTTGCTTTTAATGAGAGTTACACAAGCCAAATGACTTCATGAAGGGAGAGATTATCTAATTTTCATTCTTTTGCACTTTCTCTAAAAACAGAATGTTTAATTTTGCTGAAATGTTGGATGAGTAGGATCCGTTTCTTTTGAATTTGTATTCTAATTAACGCAAACGATATCATTATTAAAAAACTACCAAAATATCTAATGCAAACTTATATGTATATAGAAAACGAAAAATGAACATAAATTGAACATTCGTTCGGCATATGTATGTAGGGTATATACGTATTTATAGATCTTAGCATTCCGTTTGGATGGGATTGTTGCACATATTGTGTAAGTGTACCATGATCACAAAAAAACAATAATTCTACCCGAAATTAGTGTCACTGGGTTTGATTATATTTTTTTTCCGAACTTTAACACTCACTTTACGTTTGAAAAGAAAGAAAAAAAGAGTTAAAAGGGTCGACGAACAGTAATGTAATAACTACATACGTATCGGATACAGGCGTTGTCTTGCATGCGTGGGTAGGTAGGTTTTCAGTCAATGAGGGATCTGGACTCTCTAACTATCCCAGATAAATACGATATAAAGTCAATCTCTGGAATGTTACAGTATTGAAATTTCATAAGCTCTCAAACGACACTAAGGCCCAATATACACGGAGCAACCGGAAAGAAACTGATCAGCGATGCGAATTGGCAACTAGTTTGCTTTGAGTCGTACCCTGTGTAATCAAACGAGACGATACACACGAGGCAACTGGTTGGAAACTAGTTTGCGATTCAAAAAAGTAAACAGCTGCCAATTGATTTGCATTGATTTCAGTTTCTAGTTGCTGTTCCTTATATCAAGGCACTGGGAAAGCCTTCCGGAAATCTGTCGCAGCCACAACAGGAGGAGGAAGAAGGACTTTCCGTAGGGGATGGGTGATTACGACCCTCCATCTGAAGCTCCATCACCCCCCCCCCCCCCCCCCCCCCCCCCAACCACCTACAAGGTCCGAGCCAATCCAATAGCCAATACCAAAAAAGAAGCGTGCTGCGAAGAATGATGATGTGGATAAAGCGTTCATCGAATATTTGGAATGTAAAAATGCGACTTCATTGGCCAGTGGTAGGCAGGTGGCTACAGAGCCAGAAAGGAAGCATTGAAAATGTTCCTTCTTAGCATGATTCCGTGCGACAATTCAAGAGGAAGACATTGAATGTTGTGGATAACATACTGTCAGCCAAATCCACGCGTTTTCCCTCCTCATGCCCATCCACGAGTAGCTAGCTATTCGTTTTGTGCTGAGATGCCTCCACCCACCACCGACCGAATTGGGGACTATACTTCGCTAGAGGCAGCTGAGATTTGGATCGGTGATGAGTTTCCTCGTGTGTGGAATCAAGTCTCCGCTGAGTTCGTAACTGGTTTGTAACCCGAGTTGCTAGTTGCTGTTAGTTTCTTTTCGGTTGCTCCGTGTGTATTGGGCCTAAAGATGACAAATTTGGCTTATAGTAGCCAGGCTTGCAGGTACGACATGATATCGAACGAGTAGCAGTGTATATCGGTGCTAAATCCGGGCTCGTAATAATTCATAGAAATGAATTTATGTGAGTTGAATAAGTGCTTTCGTTAAAACCTTCGATTCTACCTGAATTCAGCTGCCTATGACGATAATTTCGACGACGAAGATCAAGTTGGATATGAATTAATTCGACTCGAATCTGCTTTTCGAGTCGATCAAGACCTCTTCACAAGGAGAAAATCTATACCAATGGTATCGATCTGATCCCCAAAAAATCTGCCAAAAATCTTGGCTTAAGAATTAATGTGTTGGACTCTGACGCACGAAGAGCGAGTTCGGATCCCGATAACACCAACGCCATCGAATGTTTATTTCGCGGCGCCACTTTTCGGCGGGGTACAGGCAAAACCCCAAAAGCTTCTCGACTCACGCCGTTCGGAAACGGCATTAAACTGTTGCTCCCTCTCACTTGTATGAAAAATAAAGACAAGCTTGGCTCTGGTGCTTTATGGGCTATAACGCCACAAAGCATTGATGAAAGGACCAAAAAAGCCTACGTGGCACTGTATTCGTGTAGTGTAGCCTTTAGAAAAACAGTAGGCATCAAACCAAAAGTGGTATATTGGTTGTACACTACGGTGGTGAGACCTATTTTAGTCTATTGTTCGATTGTCTGGTTCAGAGGGCAGGTTGCCTGGCGGTGATTGGATCTCTGAAATCTAAACCAACGGCGGCTCTTGAAACAATACCGAACCTTCCACCCTTAGACATACATATACTGCGAAAGCATTACAGCCAGACTGCGCTATGAATTCAAGAATCCGATCTCTGGGCAAGGAGTCCTATGGCCATGCATCAGTCTTAGGTCGATGGGTCATCTCGAGATTCAAAACCGAAACGGACTATATCACCCGACTTCCTTACGGTGAGAAGATATTCTCTATCAGAATTCCTTTCAGGGAGGAATGGACCAGTGGTATGGTACGTACGGAAAATTAATTGGCAATCTACACCGACGGATCCAAAACAGGAGCCGGGGTCTATTTCGAATCTCGTGAAATAAGTCCTATAGACTTGATGATAGCTGTAGTGTTTTCCAAGCTGAGGTCTTCGCAATCAAACAGGCTGCGGACCTGATTCCTAGAGAAAACCTCTCAAGTAAAATAATCTACCTCTACGACGACAGCCGGGCAGCCATTAAGGCTTTGCAGGCGACATGGATAAGATCCAAGCTCGTGAAACTCTGCAAAGAAAGGGTCTGGTACCCTCTGCGGGGTACCAGATCAAATGAATATTTCCGGAAATGAGAAGGCGGACGAGCTAGCTAGATTAGGATCAGAAGCAAACAGTGAACTGACGCAGTTCACAACTGAGGCTGAAACGTCGCTCAGTACACTTTTTAGAGAAATACAGGCGGATCTTAAACGATGGTATCAATTAGATGTGTACCTACGCAACGACAAGAGCAACTTGGCCCGTCTATGATAAGAAAATGACAGAAAGTCTGCTAAAGTTCAGTCGATTGGCAGTCGATCCCCTCACTGAGCACTTCATATCCTACTTCTGCAGAAGCTGCAGGGACGAAGAGAATATTGAATCCATTCGTCATCTACTGTGCAAATGCCCGGCAAATGCCACTAAACCAAAAAAGGAACATATTCCTCAAAAGTGTTTCAGCTCAACGGGTAACTTTTAAGTGTCTTCGGATTAAATTTTATCTGGGCACAATGGAGGGACTCCTTGTAGTGTAAGTGAGCCTTGACCTCTCGTCAATATGGCACCTAACCTAACCTGCTCAAGTCAAGTATTTCCGTAAGTGGATTTAAAACCAACAACCAAGCTGAATTAACAGCTATTAGTGAGGCCGCCGACTGTCTGTCTTTGAGATCGATGAAATACAGTGACATTGTCATCTAAACAGACAGCCAGGCGACAATAAAAGCATTCGAATCGCAAATAATAAAATCAAAACTGGTCAGGCACTGCCGCAAATCTCTAAACGATTTATCGAGCAGTTGCACTGTTACGTTGCGCTGGCTATAGTGATATAGTCACCCGGTATGTCTGTGAAGCAGACGAATTAGTTAAAAAGAGCACCACACTGGAGATCACAACTATTAAAGCGGGTATACATCCACCAATGGGAACGCTACCATATAAAATCTAGAAACAGGCACTGCAACATGCCAATGAGAGATGGCGTGACCTTGATACATTCAACTACGCTAGACAAACCTGGCCCAGGTACTGTCAATGTAGAACCACAAGCTTGCTAAAAATACGCGGGCAATGTGCAAGCAGCCTAATTGGACACTGCGCTTTAGGAAAACATCCCGCTAGTTATGGACTGCCATATAATGGCTATTGCAGTTGATGTCATGATGAGGAAAAGGAATCTCTACTCCATCTCCTAGCCAATTGCCCTGTCCTAGCCTCCTCAAGACGATTTCTGGGAGAATGATTCTTTGATGAACTGGCGGATCTATCCGAAACGAAGTTCAGCAAACTATCGAATTTGATTCAAAGCATAAAATGGTTCCTAGAGTACCACTGGACTCGGTGATCAAGCCGACTCAAGTGGTAGCACAATAGACTTATCGTGGTGATCCCCACCGCTTTACGGAGGGAAGCCACCTAACCAACCAACCATGTATGTTGTGTGCGATTTGTTCTTCACACAAATGCCGATTCCGAACGGCTAAAATACTACGGAAGGTTTTGCCAGTACTCCGCCGAGGAAGTACGTCGCGAAGTAAACATTCAATGGCGATGGTGTTATCGGGATCCGAACTCGCTTATCGTGCGCCAGCAGGCGGTACACTACCCAAGGGAGAGAAAAAATAAAATTGTAGTCCTACATCGTCAGACCGAAAACTATTAACCTTACTCTCTTATTAAATCTGAATTTTTGAGGCCCCTAGAATCTCTTAAATACACAGAGCACTACACGGGGTGGCCGTGGTGAAGTGGTTAACATCATCGACCGCCGAGCGGAAGGTTTATGGTTAAAATTCGCTTCATCGCCAAGAAAAAGTAATTCCCATGCGGATAAAAAAATAAGTATGCAACGCAGTTGTGAATGGAAAGTGACCAGACGTACTGCTGCAGGCATAACACTCAGTATATTGTATGTTGGCGTTACAGTCCATGAAGGACCTGAGCCGATCTTCTCTCAATCACCTATGTTGTGTGTGTGATTTAATTTTTCCATAGGTGAAAGGGACCTACAGTTTATTGCCGGTTCCGAACGGCGAATTTCGAGAAGCTTTTCATGACAATTTTACTACAGGGGGTTTTGTCAGAACCCCGCTGAGGAGAAACACCGTGAAAACACGTTCGATGACATGGCTGTGTCATCCTCTGCATATGCAATACTAATGTGCTTGAACGAATTACTACGGACTATAGCCAACCACTGCACTCCGTTCAGGTTGTGTGTGTCAACACATCATAGAAGAATATAACAACTGTTGAACCAAGTGCGAGTCGGACTCGCGCACGAAGGGTTCCGTACCATCTGTATATATAAATATGAAGGAGACTATGTATGTTACCTCATCAGTCATCACATTTTTTGTATGATGACAGATCTTGGTTGCAGGCAGGTTATCGGCATATTACTTTGATAATCGAAAATCTTCATGATAAGATAAAGTTGATCATAAAAGTGTCCATTGAATTCAAATCAATTATCTTACTTGACAGCAACGATGTGAAAAGGTGAATAACAATAATGGGAAATATGGGAAAAAGGTTTGCAGCTAGGATTAACTCATCAAAGGCACAAAAGAGATCAAAACTGGGAAGTTTGCTACTGGTTGTGGGATATTGTCGACTAACCTTAGTTCAGTATGTGACCAAGGGGATTTTTTGGATGAAAATCATGTCTGTTGTATGGGAGCCCCCCTTAAATATTCATTTTGTTCTGTTTATCTGTTCAGAAATACATCATCTGTGAAAATTTCAACTCTCTAACTATCACGGTTCATGAGAAACAGCCTGGGGATAGACGGACGGACGGACAGCGAAGTCTTAGTAATAGGGTTCCGTTTTACCTTTGGGTACGGAACCCTAAAAAGGACTGACTATTCCAGCAGCAAAACACGCTAACAACTCTACCAGCATTACAACCAACCTGTCTTCAATTATATGTACATACGTTGTTGAGGCAATGTAAACACGAGGCTAGTGAGTGTCAAAGGCTATGTCAATTTATCATTACAAGTAGCACGTGCTTCTCACCGATTTAACGCCGTCATCTTTCGACAAATTTCAAAATGAACTTAACGAAAACTTAAGTGTATATATGTATGTATTTACAACTAAGATGCACTAAAAGTAAATTCAAAAATAAATTGATTTAAAGCATTTAAGAAATGAATAATAATAAAACAACTAAATCGCTAATGTATGCAATGAAATATGTAGATAAATACAATAAAAAACAATTTGTTAATACAACACAGTCAGAGAGAAAATGTATCTTTCTGTATCGTCTACTGAAACACACCAAACCAATTAAACGTGTAAACTCTAAACCGATATTGGCAAATACGATAATGAGTATGTGTGTCATATAGAAACAAGGAGCAATTCGATTAATTCCTGCTTTCATATACTGTTGATTGGTATCGTGAGAAAGAAGGCAATATAAAGGGTCCGCCATATAACGTTTTTTTTTTTTTTTTTAGTAGTGCTTATTTCGTGAATGGTAACACTTAGCTCATGTCTGATTTGACAGATAATTAGTTTTAAAGTAGAAACACAATGTGGCGTGCGCGCGCGCGTGCTTTTGACAGCATGAGTAGGAAACAACGATATCTTATGAAGCAACACATAATGTTACCTCAACTTTTGCTCGACCTCATAGCGTAAATATCATAAAGTCGAGCAAAGCGCCGGAGTAGAGCTACTCTCTACTCAAGGCGTGCGTTTGACAGATGTATTTCATTGTGTTGTTCGATTGTAGCAGAATAGTGTAACGTGTTTTGTCATGTAGTGTTCCGAGTTGTTCGCTTTCAACATGCATACATTTTCGTAGCTTATTATTAGATTTTTTGGATGCAAACTAATCATGATGGGTGTTACAGAACTAATTGCATATTTTTTTATAAGCATATACCTTTATTTGAGCTGAAATTTTCTTATATTTATGTTTCAATTTAATCATATAAATAGAACAGAACACAAATCCACTCTTCTTTCCGCACTAAATTCATATGTGTACATTTTGAGGAAACAGAACATAGTATTGTCATATTCCTAAGCTCTCTACGCGCAGCTGACTTGAAGCCAGACTGTGTGTTGCGAATTGTGGTTGCGTGCGTCTGACACATTATCCCGTAAATCGGTACAAAGCCGATCAAAAGCACGCGCGCGCGCACGCCACATTGTGTTTCTACTTTTATCCTTCCGCTGAACGAATATGGTTGTATATACGCTTGAACAACGCTGGGAAATATTGCGACATTACTTTGAAAATCATGGTAATGTTGCAGAATGTGTGCGAAAATTGCGTACGGATTTTGGAAGAAGAGAAGCACCGTCACCGACGTATGTTCGTTATCTTGTGAAAAAAGTGAAAGAAACTGGCATCCTCATCGATAAACCAAAGCGTGAAAAGGCAAAAACAGTGCGTACACCCGAGAATATTGCTGCTGCGGCAGAAAGTGTGCGTGAAGCGCCATCAACATCAATTCACCGTCGTTCTCAACAATTGAACATTTCGGAGACATCATTGAGACGAATTTTGCATAAAGACCTTGGTATGACGCCATACAAAGTCCAATTGGTTCAACAGTTGAAGCCAACTGACCATCCAATGCGTTTTTGCTTCGCTAAGTGGGCCTGCGATCGACTTACAGAAGATGCCGATTTTGCCAAAAAAATCATCTTGGCGGGTATGTAAACAAGCAAAATTGTCGCATTTGGGGCACAGAAAATCCGCACGCATACATTGAAAAGCCGGTCCTCCCAAAACGAGCCACTGTTTGGTGGGGATTTTGGTCCAGAGTCATAATTGGGCGATTTTTCTTCGAAAATGAGCAAGGAGTGGCCGTTACAGTCAATGGCGATCGTTATCGGGCCATGTTGAACGAATTTTTGTTCACAAAAATTGAAGAGGAGGATATTGGCAACATTTGGTTTCAACAGGACGGCGCTATGTGCCACACAGCCGAAGCTACACTCGATGTTTTGCGCCCTGTTTTTGAAGATCGCATTATCAGCCGCAGAGCTGATGTCGTTTGGCCACCTCGGAGCTGCGATTAGACACCATTGGACTATTATTTATGGGGTGCCGTCAAAGATAAGTGTTACGCCGACAAGCCAGAGACAATTGACGATTTAAAGGACAATATTCGTGAAGCCATTGGTGAAATACAGCTGCACACAATCGATAATGTGCTTAGAAATTGGACCGATCGTGAAGGCTACTGCATGGCCAGCCGAGGCAGCCATTTGAATGAAATTATTTTCCATTATTAACCGGAAGGATTGTACTTTCAAAAAAAAAAAAAAGAAATTTGAGAAAATATTCAGTAGTTTTTTTATAGCATTTTAAAAAAAAAAAAAAAAAAGAAGTTAATTGGCGGACCCTTTATATAGTATATAGTATGTAGTATTAGCGTTAGTGAGCAGTTAGTATACACACATATATGCATAGACCAGGATATCTAATGCATGTATGTTGATTTTAAAATTAAAGCAAAATTAGAAGATTAACCAACGAAATTTAATGTAATAAAAGAAAAGACAACAAAACATAAGAAACAAAAAGAAAAAAAAAAAAAAACAACAGAAGAGTGTAGTGAACTCGGTACATACCTCCTTCAGCATTGGCATCGTCTTGTGTGTAGCAAAGCATAAAAGCTAGAAAACGAACGAAGAAATAAAATAGATAGTTATACAATCCAATACAAGAGATAGTTACAAGTAAGAATCTTCGTCGTCGCTTTTCTATTGCTTCAATTTAATCTTTTTCTTGTTATAACGAAAAGTTATACAAAACGAATATAAGGAAATTGGCCAAAAATAAATATGAAAAAAACAGAAAACCAGAAAAAAAGATGAAATAAGTGCTACGTGTGATGACATCTACAGTTCTAATTACGCACACTTCACAAATTTCTGCCGATACCTTTATGAATCCCTCAAATAACTACTGATATTGCTACGGAAAAGTTAGTACAAGTTAGTAGGAAACTGGGAGGGGTCCTTCAAAATATTATAACTTTGCCATTGCAATGCACGATTGCTTGCTATTGGAATCCTTTTTCGGATTATTTCTGATTTCCGCCCGTAATTATATATAAATTGTGCGCATATTTTTGGTTTTGATTATAGTTTTCTTCATTAATTTGGTTAATTCAATGCCGATTATTTAATAGTTCACTTACTTTGTTGGTCGTTGCAGTCATTATTGTTCACATTTTCGTTTTCATTATTAACGACTCCATTAGCTAGGTGATGAGTATATCGATTTTGCATAAATTGTTTTGATTACATTACAATTTGTGACGTGGACAAGCACAAAAGAACATTGAGAAATTCAAATATGAAACGAAATAAATAAAAATAAAAAAAACAAAAGAAAACACAAATGATTTGGGACAAAACGAAAAACAAAAAGAATAATTGCACAAAGCATAGGTAAAAGCTTATATTTAGCGTCAGCTGCTGCTGTACTTACGTTCTTGATCACTGCCATCTTCGTTCTTCTCATCGCGACTTTTCATGAAGGGAAATTTTCGTGAAAAAGTGAAATTCTTCTTTTTCCGATCTAACGTTGATTGCTGTAATATGGAATGTTTAATTATCCTTCTCTTCTCTTCCCAATACTACTGTGTGGATGGGGAAAATAAAAGTGTTTTATATGTATGTACGTACTTTGTCCATGTTGGCATTGGCCGCATGCCCTTGGAATTTAACACTACGATCACGAGCTCGCATTTTACGTTCCCAACGACGTTTTGAAGGCACAATACCTATGATTTCGTCTTCGCTGTCGCCGAGAACGCGACGTGCTTGCCACCATTCATCGTCGGATGCATTTGTAACATGCAAAATATCGCCGTGTTTAAATGGAAGACCTCGTGAGGGTAAACCGTCATCACGATTAGGATCATAATCGAATAGAGCACGAACGTAGAGGGAGCGTTTTTGTGACGTACGAAGGAGAGTACCAGTGCCGGATGAGAGAGCGGCTTGTTGTTTTAGTTCATGAATACGAGCCTCGAAGCGATTATAATCTTCGGGCCGGTATTGAGCGACTAGAGTAACCACACCACCGGAATTCTAACCCAAGAAAAAATAAAGATTTTACAGAAATATACTCGAAACGTACATACATCACTTTTGCTTACTTTTAATGCTTGAGCCGCTTCCTCGTGGGTGGCGTTGCTAAGATTTACATTATTCACACTGATCAGCTGATCGCCACGCTTCAGTTCGCCACCTACATCGGCCGGGCCACCAGCCAATATGAATGACACATAAATTCCTTGACCATCTTCGCCACCGACTATATTAAATCCCAATCCCTGTGGACCCTTCTGAATTGTGATTGTACGCGCTTCTCTGCTTATTACAATAGAAAATATGTGTGAATAGATATTTATGTAATATACCTGTATGCTTATTAGGTTAATTCAATGCTTTCAAATGCACCTCACGTAGTGTTTTCTAAAAAAGTTCTCATTCAATAACTGCAGCTGTAAACAGCTCATAATTAAGCGATGACTAATCAGGTGGTTTTCACAAGCACACCTTGATTAATCCACAACAACAAGCCGACCGTACATAAATACAATTCCAATTTTAGCTTGAACCTTGCGTCTTATACACTTTATTTATTAAACAATTATTTAAACTATTCAATCGAATTTTAAATAAAAACTTCCTCCGGAAGTACAGATTATTTTTTTCTTTCCGGTTGAGAGAGAAATTTGCAAACGCTCCGTACCGCGTGTCGGTGACAAATGATTTCATCGCGTTATGATGAATATTTCGATATCGATTCATATGTAATGTCCTCATTGGGAAATATTTTTCATACCGCATCGCGTTATCTTGGTTTTTATTTTATCTCATCCGCTCGTTCGGATGCTTTAGATTCTCTCACTAGTACTACGTCATTGAGTATGAAATTTGAAGATGATAAGAATCGGCACTTACCTAGTTATATCTTCTGTGCTAACAGCACGAGGAGTACCTGGCGGCACGGTAGCTAGTACATTCGATGATGCATACCGTGATGCAGGTTCTGAAAAAAATGTATTGTTACGTCTTATCAGTTACTAGTATGCTCTTTTATAAAAAAAAAACGATACACGATGTGTGCATGGGGGCCGGACAGGGTTATGAAATATATATATACATTTGATGAGTAAATAGTAGTGAATGTCTTACGAGGCAAAGGTGAATGGGATCTTGATGTTGCTGGGGCAGGTGATGGTGATCTCGGGTAATCGACTACACTTTGTCCAATATTATTGATCGCACCTGTTGAATGCGAGTTGACTTGACTAAATGTCGAACTAACTAAATGCTGTGTCTTGCCCACAACTAACGTCACTTTGTCGGTTATCGATTTAAGTGTCGCCACTGCTTGCTCGTGCGATACATTCTCCAAGTTCTTCTCCGACTGCAATAGAAAAATAGAAAAATCATGAATCAACAACTACATATATTACAACACTTTAATGTACTCTTACAGCATTATTTCGAACTGCAATCAATTTATCGCCGATATTCAGTCGACCGTCAACGTGTGCTGCACCACCTTCCATGATCTTCGTAACATAGATACCATTATCGCCCGGTATATGTTGATTTCCGATGCCGCCAGCAATTGAGAAACCCAAACCTTTCGAACCCTTCACCAAATCGATCTCGATGACTTTTGGCCCACCACTAGGCGTTGCATTATTGCTCACAATTGATTTGTCACCTGTCGCAGCGACGCCTGTTGCTGTTGCATTCGCTAAATTCGCCGGTCGTTTTCGTTTCACATGCAATTTGACATGATTGCCGGCCTTTTTCAAAGCATCAACGGCACCGGCATGAGGCACATCAACAACAGAAACATCATTTACCGATACGATAATATCGTTGATGGCCAGTCGACCATCGGCTGCTGCGGCACCTCCCGGTATCAGTTTCGTAATATATATTGATGTATCTGTGCCAATATGTGGGTTATCTGTTCCGCCGGCAATCGAGAAACCGAGTCCCGAATTGCCTCGCTCCAAATCAATGTCCTCATATATCCAGCTATCGTCGCCATTAACCTTTTGTTTTATTGCGAGAAGAACAATACAAAGTGTTTAAGACATTTACGAACATTTCATTTGATTACATCGAATAAGAGAACATACAACTGAGAAACAGATAGCTTATAGCGTACAGAAACAACAAGCCTTACATGTAAAGGGTAAAATGTAAATGCGAATACAGTATAACACTGATTGCCAAGTGCTGGATATTTCTGTTAACAAACAATTTGGCTATCGGTTTCCATAATCGCATTTACGGCTTTTTAGGTGCTGCACTTTTCGATGATAAGTGAGTTAAAATAGCTACAAAGGCTTATCTAAAACTCATAGCGTAACGACAAGGGTTTTATTATCACTTGGTTAGCAAATGTATTAAGTTAAGCTGTTCAAAGTAAGCTCCAATAGCAGGACATGACACGAATAAAACTACCAAATAACAAACAGTGCGCCTTACCTTTAAGCTTGACGTAGAGTGTGCCTGAAAATCATACAACAACATGTGATGAAAAAAACAAAAGAAGACCCAATTAAATAAATACAAACAATACAGAGACTAAATAGAGTAAATAGGAGCTTGGAATAGAAAAACATACACGTTTGCCACAGAAATTCTTATCGAAAAAAGTAAAAAGTATTTTGATACTCAATCGTATCAATTACATTCATGAGTAAGACCGCGCTGATAGCATAGCCATCGTCATGAACTTGATACTATAATCAAATGGCAAATGGGTGCGGTGTAAATGGAATTAGAAAACACAAATCGGGAGAGAAAATTCCACTTGACGATTAACCATGTCTTTTATGTAACAGAACGTACAGGCAGCAATTTGATCGAGGAAATGGTTGCATAGAAAGTCAATGTGCTCGCTAAGCTCCAAGCTCCAAGGGAGTGTAGACGTTTACTAATTGTGTTAATGGAATACGCAATAGATGTTAATTGATGAGAACTCTCCCTCTCCATTAGTATTTATCTGGATTATCATCTTGTACATATGTATGGATGTTTGCCCGGCCAACCGACCGACGAGAGCGATTGATTGACCAGTGACTGCGACTTTTTTTCTCTTGTGTTCATTGGCGCTCAAATTCATCGAGCTTGCGACATTATACGGGTACACATGTTAAATAACTCGCTGTTTCAATAGTTTAACTCTTATCACATGTACATTTGTATATTATGCAAGATACACCTAAGTACTATGTACATCCAATAGATATGTAGATACAAGCATATATGTATTTGGATGCGTGAAAATTATAAGTGATACACTAAATGAGTTCACAAACAATACCTTGAAGTTATGCTGGTATATATGCTCGTAATTAAAAAAAAAAACGAGAACAACTACCTATTAGCTGCTGTACGCGAGGCATTAGTTTTTGGTTTCCCTCCATTCATTTAAGGCCTGATCTGATGGGGTAAGATAAAAACGAAAAACTGAATAGTTTCATGCTGATAAGTGCTATTATCTAGTTTAAACCTTCAACGTATGGTGCTTACGCATATTGTGTAGTAATATGTGACTACACGTTGCGTTTAGTAGTACCTCTATGTCGATTGGTTTAATGACTACTTGGGAATGTAAGTCATTCAGTGAGAACGCACCTTGCTCACATATTGTTTTGTGTGGCGTTTCAGGTTCTGAACTATGTACAGTTCTTGGGAAGTTCCAGTTCAACAGCCTCTTGAGCTACGCATAAAATAATTGTTTTCATCGAATACAAATAACAAAACCGGCCAAGTGCGAGTCGGACTCGCGCACGAAGGGTTCTGTACCATCTGTATATATAAATATGAAAGAGACTATGTATGTTACCTCATCAAATGACAGATCTTGGTTGCAGGCAGGATTTCTTGGATGAAAATCATGCCTGTTGTATGGGAGCCCCCCTTAAATATTAATTTTTAGTATTTGTCGTGGTAGCGGTAACAGAAATACATCATCTGTGAAAATTTCAACTGTCTAACTATCACGGTTTATGAGATACAGCCTGGTGACAGACGGACGGACAGCGAAGTCTTAGTAATAGGGTTCCGTTTTACCTTTGGGTACGGAACCCTAAAAAACTACTACGTCAGCCTAGAGATATTTACTTACTTACTTATCAGGCCAGCGATCCATGGAGGATCTGAGCCTGAGCTATAGCTGCCTTCCATCCTTGACGGTCCCGGGCACGCTGCTTCCAGTTATCAAGACCAAGATGTCTTACATCCGCGATTACTTGGTCTTTATACCGGTGGTTCGGTCTTCCTCTTCTTCTCGAACCAGGAGGCTCGGAGTCGAAGACCCTCTTAGCTGGAGCGTTGATGTCCATGCGCTCGATGTGGCCGAGCCAGTGTAGTCGACGGATCCTTGCCTTCCGGACTACATCCACATCTTGGTACAGCTCGTTAGAGTTCGCGGTTGTGTCTTCTTCTCCATTCACCTTCCTCACAGACAGGACCAAATATCCGGCGCAGAATTTTTCTTTCGAAAGAACCCAAAATCAGCTCCGCTGTCCTGCTTGTCGTCCAGCTTTCGGCTCCGTACCGCAAGACTGGCAGAATGAGCGTTTTGTAAAGCATGACTATGGCCTTCGAGTGAGGAGTTTTGACCCCAGTTGTTTGGACAAGCCGAAGTAGCAGCGGTTGCCAAGGGCGATTCTATGCCGTATCTCCACTGTGGTGTCATTTGTGGAATTTACGTTTGCCCCGAGGTAGACAAACTCCTTAACTACCTCGAAATTGTAGCTGTCAATTGTTATATTTTGTCCCAGGTGGTGAGCGACGGATTGGTTTTTGCTTGACAGCATGTATTTCGTTTTGTCCTCATTGATCTTAAGACCAACTCGTTTCGCCTGTTATTCAATGGTCGTGAATGCTTCCACAACGCCACGGCGAGAACACGCGATGATGTCGATATCATCCGCGTATCCTAGCAGCTGGATGGACTTGTAAAAGATAGTGCCTTCCCTGTTGACGCCTGCCCGTCGCACTATCTGCTCCAGCACCAGGTTGAAGAAGTCACATGACAGCGCATCTCCTTACCGAAATCCGGTGCATGTTCCGAATGGTTCCGAGGTCCTAGAACCGAGTTGCACGGTGCATCGCGTGTTTTTTAGCGTGGCGCGACACAACTGGATCAGTTTTACCGGGATCCCGAATTCGGCCATCGCCCCAAACAGTGCTTCACGATGAATGCTGTCGTATGCGACTTTGAAATCGATGAAAAGATGGTGTGTATCGATTCGAAACTCGTTGGTCTTTTCCAGGATTTGTCGAAAGTGTGAAAATTTGGTCTATAGTTGATTTGCCGGGCCGGAAGCCGCACTGGTAGCTGCCGATTAGTGCGGTGCAAAATGGTTTTAGACGTTCACACAATACGCTGGACAGGATCTTGTATGCGACATTGAGCAGGGATATACCTCTATAGTTCTTGCAAGAGGTAGGATCGCCTTTTTTGTGGATGTGGCATATAGAGCTGGTATTCCAGTCGTCGGACATGCTTTCATCTTCCCTAATTCTGCAGATGATCTGGTGCATGCTCCCTACCAGAACATCGCCGCCAGACTTGAAGAGCTCTGATGGCAAGCCATCTGAGCCTGCGGCCTTGTTGTTCTTCAGCTTCTGAATAGCTGTGCCCGCTTCTTCGATGCTGGGTGGGAGGACTACTTCAGCGGCTGGAGTTGTGATTTCCTCGGTCCCTACCACTCTCTCTTGGTCATGCTCGTTAAGCAGCTGCTCGAAGTGCTGATAAAATACATCCACTATTCCCTGCGGGTCGGTGACAAGATTACCCTCGCAGTTTCGAAGGTTTCGAAGAGCCTGGGTGCTCTTTTTGAAGCCTCCTGCAAGGCCTTTGGCTTTCTTGTAAAAGGCTCGTATTTTATGTTTATCCCTAGACTCCTCGATATCCTTGAGTTGGGAGGCTGCGAAGATTCTTTTCTTTTGTCGCAGTAGTTTTTTCTCCTCCCTTCTTCTGGCTCGTTACTCTTCTTGCGCTGCCCTGGTTTTCCTCTGCAGCGCCTTTTGGTACGCCTCGTCGGTTGCTGCCTTTTTCTGCTCACACTCGCCATCATACCACGGGTTTCTTGTCGGGGGTGGTAGGTATCTTAAGGTGGTTTCGGCTACTTCCTCAATGGCTGAGCGGCAATGCAGCCACATATTATTGGCATTTGTGTTCGACGTAGGCATACCGTAGAGTCTTTCGCTCAGCTGCTCCCTGTAGACTCTGGCAACCTCCGGTGTGCTCAGGCGCCCAATGTCGAACCTCCTCCTGATGGGCTGGTGCAGCTTTCTGACATTGGACAGTCGAGCTCTGAATCTTGCTGCTACGAGGAAGTGGTCAGAGTCGACATTTGCCCCTCTGAATGTTCGCACATCCAGGATGTTTGACGAGTGCCTTGCGTCAATGAGCACATGGTCGAATTTGGTTGGCGGTTCGACCGTCCGGAGATCGCCAGGTTGCTGTGTGGATTCCCTTAATGGCAGATTCGTACTACGTTGCGCAAGTACCTTGAGTGTGTTGGCAAAAATTCAATGCACCGTGGCGCAGTGAGCAATGTGTCAGCTTCTCACGCCGATGACACGTGATCAAATCCCGACAAGAGCCATGCGATCGAACGTGTTTTTTACGATGCTTCTTCTCAGCGGCAGAATGGGAAAGGGATAACAAATGCCTCGTAGGGGTAGCATCTATCCGACGGATGCTGGCCTACTAAAAAGCGAGAAGAGCCACCGCAGACGAACACCTTGTGGCACAGTTAGTAGGTCCCATCCCCACCTCTTTGTGGTGCAATCTGGGGCTTTCCTCTTGAAATTACAGGCGGAGAACGGCGAATGACAAGTTTCCTGCGCCAAAAAACAGGTTTAGCCGGTTGGGCTAGGGCCTAGTAAGCCTTAATCATGTAAAATTTGAAACTCAGAGACAACCCCAATTTAACGGATGAACTACATATTGACGATCCTCGCAAACGTATAAAAGGACAGGTAGCCGGAATATTAGGTCCCTTTACAGAAAGGGTGCGGCCGAACAGTTAGAAAAAGCTCTGCAATGGGTTGAACCGGGTAAAAAGAGAATGAAGATTGCGACATATACTACGAAAACTGCAACAAGGAGAACAAACAACGCTTATTTAGATGTGGATTTGTTGTTCGAGGTGGACTCAGGCAAAAAGTCATAAGCTTCCGACAGGTGAGCGAACGCCTTATAACAATCCGCATGAAGTCTATCTTCGGGAACATATGCGTTCACGCCTCCACAGAAGAAAGAGACGTCAGAGTTAAAGATGACTTCTATGGCCTCATAGATAGAACGTACATACATACGTTCGATGTTCCAACTATGACACCAAGATTGTTTTAGGAGATTTCAACTCGAAGCTGGGTAAGTAGGACATCGTTGAATGAGTCGTAGGAAAGCACAGCCTACGCGACACCACTTCCGAAAACGGATTTAGACTTATAGACTCTGTAACGTAGTAGTAGTAGTTATCTAACAATTCCCACATCTCAATATCCATAAGGGAACTGGTCGTCGCCTGATCAATTATCTGTTAACCAAATCGATCATATTGCGATCGACGCCAGACACTCCTTCAGCATCTTGGATGTCCTAAACTTCCGAGGAGCCAATGTTGACTCGGATCATTACATTGTTGCAGCCAAGATACGTATGCGAATAACGCGAACACTGCGGAGTCGAGTAGGACCAGCACAATTTGACGTCGGGAAGCTCCTTCGAGCACAGAACAGCAATGGAGACGTTGCCAAAGCGCCTCTGACGTATTCGGTTGAAACCATTCGTGGACAATTTGATAGGATCTTATCAGGCCAGGAAAATTCACTATAAACCAATAATTCACTGCGGCAGATCCATGAATTTCAGGTCGACACACACCATCTTTTCGCCGGTTTTAAAGCTGCGTATGACAGTGTCTATAGGAACACGAGCTATATAGAGCCCTGTTACGTTTTAACATCCCTGCCAAATTCGTCAGGTTGCGCAGGATGACAATGGATAATTCTTGCTGCTCCATTAGGGTCGGTAAGGAGTTAACCGAGGCTTTCGATGTCAAAAAAGGATTCAGACAGGGCGACGCATTGTCATGTGATTTTTTCAACATCATCCTCGAAAAGATCGAGATTAACTGGTCAATACAAGAAGCACGATCTAGTTCAAGTCCGCACAGTTGCTCGCATACGCTGATGACATTGAAGTGATTGGGAGAACGCAGCGAGACGTCAATGTAGCTTTTGTGAGCATGGAATCAGAAGCGGCTGAAGTGGGTCTGAAGGTAAACGAGGTCAAAACCAAATACATATCTGCTGTCATCAAAGAAAGACACCGACGTCTTGGCCAGAAGGTCACTATTGGTAGCTATACTTTGATGTAGTCAAAGAATTCGTCTACCTTGGCCCACTGGCAACAAGGGGCAACGACATCAGCGTTAAGATTAGACACAAAATAACTCTTGCCAACCGCTTGTTTCTTCGGGCTCAAGAGGCAATTGAGTAGTAGAGTCCTGTCTTGGAAAACTAAGGTGACCCCTATAAACCCTTAATCATCCCAGTCCTCCTCTACGACGCAGAGGCTTGGACCTTATCAAATGATTGAAGACGCCCTTGGTCCTTTCGAGAGGAAAAATCTGCGTACAATCTTCGGTCCTGTTTGTGTTGACGGAGATTGGAAGAGAAAATACAACCAAGGACTGTACGGGCTTTATAGAGACATCAGCCTCTACGGATCCAATGTCTAAGATGGCTAGGCCATATAGAGCGAATGAACGGCACAGCTCCGGCTCGAAGAGTCTTCGACTTCAACCCCGAGGGACGACCGCAACTAAGGTGGTACACGCAGGTGGAAAGGGATCTTAACCAACTGGGCGTGCCATACTGGATACAGCTGCAATTGTCGTTCTAGTTGGAAATGCTTGTTGGTTGAGGCCCAAGTTCACCCCGAACTATAGCGCCACCTAAGTAAGTTCTGGGTTCTAACAAAACCCCCCTGTAGTCTATAATTGTAAAGAAAAGCTCCTCGAAATCCGCGATTCGGAATCGGCAATAAATTGTAGGTCCCTTTGGAAAGAAAACACACACACAGCTTGGTGATTGAAAGAAGCTCGGCTTAGGTTCTGTGGAAAGCCAAAGCAAGCATGTTTTCGTCAATATTTCGATTGATATCTTTGCCTTTTATTACTTCGGTGTATCTCATTGGCTTGACAGTATCAGATGGTTTAGTACCACATTTTTTGGTATTCTTTTCCACTCAATATACACTTTCCATCAATTCTATTAGGTGCGCAACTAATTTCTCGCTGTTTGTCAATAGATGGCTCCAGCAGTAAGTGATGGTCGGTTTTGACATATCCAAAACCGAGCTTAGACATATGGTAAACAAACCGTTTTGACAGATGAGCAATTTTATTTTGCCGTCATACGCCTTAAGTTGTGTGAAAATGTCTGACTTTGTGCCAAATAATCGTCATTTGCGGGAAGTCTTGATTTTCTTCTTTCATTCGAAGGAAACGGCGGCCGAAGCCCACCGAAAGCTCCAGAAAATTTACGGAGATACTGCGCTAAGAGAAACAATGTACTGTGATTGGTTCCGTCGCTTCAAAGACGGTGATTTCGATGTTGACGACCAAGACGCTGAATTGGGGGATTACTGGATGGGGTTCCATGCCAAACGCAAGAACAGCTTGTTTCAGCATTCGGAGTTACCCGCCAAGCTATTTCCAAGCGATTACATGCGTTGGGAGTGATTCAAAAACAAGAAACTTGGTTCCTTATGATTTGAGGCCAAGGCACGTGAACAGCTGCTCCAGCGGCAAAAAAGGAAAGGTTTTCTTCATCTCATCGTAACGGGTGATGAAAACTGGATTAATTACAGAAAGAAAAGAAAGTCATGGAGACTGCCCAATCATGATTCTATGTCGTCGGCTAGGCCGAATATTCACGCTGCCAAGGTTATGCTGTGTATTTGGTAGGAGCAGATCGGTGTTAAGAATTATGGACGGTTGAAACCCAACGAAACCATTGCTGGGGAAGGGTACCGACTTCAATTGATGCGATTAACAGCTGCAATACGAGCAGAGACACGAACAAGTGATTCTACAGCATGACAACGCTCGCCCAAACTCGGTAAAAACTAACTATGTACCAGGAAACGCTAAAATCACCATATTCCCCAGATATTGCTCCGTCTGATTATTACTTGTTCCGTTCGATGGAACATGGTCTGGCTGATCAGCAGTTCCGCTCATATGAAGACATCAAAAATCGCTTTAACTCGTGGATAGCCTTAAAAGGCACCGTAACGATATTCGAGCTCTGCCAGAAATATGGGGAAAAGTAGTAGCCAGCGATGAGCAGTACTTTGAATGCGAGATCTTAGTTGCGCGCCTAATACCTGAGTTCACCTGTGATCCGTGTTTAAGGATTCCAAATAAATGTTTAAAGGGGTACAAGTCTGGTACATAATTGCGCTTGCCAATCAAGAACTTGAACAGCATTGTCTCTAGATATGTTTTGACCAACTTCAATGTATGTTTCAGGTCGTTATCGTGTTGAAACACCCATCGGAGCTGCATTTCCCATTCGACAACAGGGCAACTATTAGCGTTTCTATGATGTCCTTATACATGAAACGGTCAACGATTCCACAAATTGGATGAAAAGGGCCAACATCGTTACCAGAAAAACAGATCCATATCTACCATCACACTACTACCCACATGCTTAGCAGAGACCTTGCAATTTTTTGCGTTAAAACGCTTGCTGTCGGGATTCAATCCCGTGTTCTTCATCATTTCCAGTCTTTCCCACTGGAGCATGGGACCTTAATAAAGCATTTCCATCTGATGCTGTTTTTCACTAGCATCATTAGTTCGTTCCACGATTTTCCGCATTCATCAATTTCTTTTGGTAGTGCTCTCCTCCACATGATCTAATGGCGATGCTGTAGCATCTTTTCGCAGTGTGTGGCCTATTCACCTGCATTTTCGTAGGTTGATATACAGAGTCTTTTAAGGGCTTTCTATCTTTAAATTTAAATAAAACTAAATGTGCGTGAGATATTGACATTTTTTATTCGGTTGAAAGGTCTATCGATGCCATTATGTGTGGAATATACATTACATCGTTCAAATGCCCGCCACGGCTTCTCTGAGCGGCGCGTATCCTAAATGCCTAATTTTCCATGACTCTAGGGCATAAATCAGGTTGAATTTTACCGATGGCATGGATAATGTTGGCTTTGAGAGCCGCTGTGGTTTGTGGCTTATTCGCATAGACCTGCGACTTTAGAAAACCCCACAAGTCTAATGGGGTCAAATCGCACGATATCGGTGGTGCGAGCTGTGTGGCACATAGCGCCGTCCAGTTGTAACCACAGGTAGTTAGTACCCATATCATTCATATCATTCAAGTAGGCAATCATCGACCTACAATACTCGCCGATTGACGGTGATGGCATGGCCAACGTCTTTCTCAAAGAAATTTGGACTTTCGGGATGCATTGGACATTCTTGGATCTCATGTGGATGGGTGCCGTCCCGAATTCGACAATTTTATTTGTTGACGTAGCCATTCATCCACAAATGGGCCTCATCGCTGAAGATGGAAATTAGGGTCAGTTTCCAACTGCTACAGAGCCCAATCAACGAACATACGTCGTTGTCTGTGGGCATTTACCTTCAGCTCCTGTATCAGTTGAATTTTGTACGGGTGCAGGCCCTAGTCACAAAATTCGTCAAGTCATGGTCTGCGAAAGGCCGAATTCTTGTGAGCGACGTGAAACGGACAGCCTCAGATTCTCCTGTACATTCTCGCGGACATCGGCGATATTTTCGGCAGATCTTGCGTTTCGTTGGCACAAGGGTTTTGGTTTATGGTTTACTGAACTAGTGGACTCAAATTTATCCACCGCACTGCGAATAGTCCCTACGGAAGGATGATTATGGCGACAGTAAAATGGGCGAAGCGCGCGGAACGTTGCCTGAACAGAACACCCATTTTGATAAAACAATTTTTTCACTTGCATGTGTTGTTGAACGTTATGTCCAAGGTGATTTGCCAAAACAGACTGAATAAATGACAGCCAATTTGGACAGATGTAGGTTCAACAATATGGCCGATATCAACTGTCAAAGTTCGGAAGTTCCGATTGGAAGACCCATTACTACCTAGTATGGTTTTATGCAGGATCAGAAAGAGGATCGGCGATACATCTTCGGTAGTTGTAATGCTGTCTGTACGCTTGTTACTGCGGAGTACTCCGCACTTGTGCTCTGATTAAAGCTGTCAGCTTCTCAGAAACTTCTCTAGATCCAAGCGCCCCAGGAATACTTCCGTGATGTATGCTGTCCCACGCCGTGCTTTAATCAACGAAAACAAGTTGAAGAGTCAATTGTCATTCAGCTCAACTATGTTGCGTTCCCTATCACCAGTCCTCGGGGGTCTTCTCTTCGACCCAAATACATAGAACTGAATATTGGATGCAGGAGTTTCGCTGTATGTTCTGGACTCACTTTCAGAGTTTCGGCTTGGATACCATCGTATCCTGGCGATTTGTTGTTTTGTTAGGTTTTTATTGCCGAGATGACTTCTGGCAGTGGTGGTGGTGCAGAGTTTATCTGTTTTGGGACTATATCCGGGTGTTGCCCATTTGCTGTCCAAGTTTTTCGGACACTTCAGTGTTGGTAGAGTTTAGTATTACCGTAAATTGCTCGCTGAATCTATTGAGCTGTTCGTTCGACGAAGCTTGAGTTTTCGATTTAAAACTGATATTGTACTTGTTGCAAGCCATTGCACACAATTTTGTCAAGGGATTATAGCGCGAACTATGAAAGAGTCATACCCTTATTATGTTTGTCACACAACCTGGACGGAGTGCAGATGGTTGGGGTCGTAGATGTTCGTTCACTACTCTCCAGGAATGGTTGATCTAGATAGGATTCGAGAGGAACTCGACTGAATTTCCACGTTGGTTGTACTTCTCAGTAAATGTTCCATGCCATTATGGTGTTATATCAGAGTGTTATGCCTTCATCAGTTCTTTTTCCTTTCACAACAGGCGTGTTGCACAATTTTTCCGTATAGAAGTTGATTTTCTTGGCTATGGACATACTATGAACTACAGACCTTCCGCTCGACAGTCGGTGCACCACGGCTACCCCCACTACTGAAATTTGTTGTCTGATAAGCAAGAAATAGCTGTTGAAGGTGTAGTTACCGACAGAATGTAGTTTTCCATAAAGAGCCGTCGCACAAAATTATTTTCTTAGAAAGTTTCTTTTGTTTTGCACAACACTGTAGGTTTTAGAAGTACCTCGAGCTTGCCGTCAAAAATTCGATCATTAAGCACTCAACTCGTTTTGTTTTTTAAAACGAGGTTTTCTCGACTTTTTGCTCATAGATTTCGTCGAGCAAGCGAGTACATAGGTTTATGTACATACACTAAGAACGAAAGATAACTACGTATTCCATTGAGCCACCCGCATGAAAGATATGAAAATGCCCTACACCTTATAGGGGAATGATATCGATCACTGTCGAATGGTTAGAACAAATTAAGCGGCTAAGCTCAGCCACCTTCGATGCGAATGACACAATAATTCGTATTTCGAGCACTTTTCACTCAATTTTCTACGAGACCAATCGGCTCTTGTGCGTTATTCACTTTTACCTATGTAAGTTACAAGTCAAACGAGTAAGAAATTGCTAATTGACTGTGAGCAAATGAGTAACTATTTTTGAAGACAATTTGAGGCGTCAACACTTGACAGCGAAAATGATTGCCCATTGGCTACTGATTTGCTGCACTATGTACATATGTAGGTACGTGCCAAGGAGATATTGCTTACGCATTCGTCTCGATAGACGGATAGACAAAAGAGTGGTATCAATGAAAAAGACCATATGTTTGGTGTTTTATTTCATTTTAGCTACATATCTCACCAGATTTTCTTAATATCCCTGTCGGCTGTTCGTCATTGAACATACATATGTAGTATGTACATAGACGAGTAGAATCAACATTAATGTACTCCATCGATTCGAGGCTATCACCATGTAATAGTAGTGAGTGAAAATAATCTGGACAATATGACGCTATTTTGGTCACTATGAGACATATCCTCCATTTAGTCATATGCGTAAAGAGTGATGAAAATCTCTCGCTACAAGGGGTTCCTCTTGCAAATTATCCAGAATTATTTTTAGACCGACCCGATACATAGTATGTGCTGTAGTGCTTAACAAATCTGGGGAATCGAATCTCGTTCGTTCCAACTCCTCAACTCCTTTGTCCTCTCCAACCAGAATGGCATCCACTCGACTCTTGGTATCATCTTTTAACTAACTCTAAGGTTTTGTCTGAACACTATAAAAAACATGATCACTTCCATTGAGTTAAAAGCGCCCCACTGACCTCTTTGAACTGTCGAGGTATTCATTAGCTTCGCTGTTTAGCGTTTGCTGATCTTATTATTCTTTCTTTCTACACATCCACACACACACAGTACGTATATCTATCGACAATCCAAAGGCATTTATGTCATCTTCATCTTTGCAAGCTTTGGAGCAAATATTTGCTTTAAAAATTTTCAAAAAGCAGCAAAAATAGCCAATCGGTGTGAGCAGACGGACGATGATACGAAAACAAAGCACAAAAAAAAAAAAAAAAAAGATTAAATAAAACTGTCTATTTCGAGAACACACAGTATAGTCTGTATTCAATGACGACTAGCGGATGTGGCTGACCGCGAATCCGCGATGGATGAGCGAAACAAAACTGAAATAGGAGTGATATATGTATGTACTTGAACATAATCCCTGAGTTGTGTGGAATTCTATTTGAAAATATGAATAGTTATTAACAAATACTAGTGATCGATCGTTGATTTACCGAATCCAAGTTGAATAGGGACGATACTTTCTTGATGAATCCTCCGCCACCGTCTTGTTGGCGTTTCTTCTTTCTCGTTGTCATCCTTCTTTCGAATCGTTAACACTAACTCTACTCTAATGCAACAAATTAACTGGCAAAAATCAAAATACACAACTCGCTCCAAGTGCTTATATGCCGTTCTCCGTGCTGTACCGATGCGCTGCTTGTTGGTTGTTGGCGTGTTCCCACGAAATATTCGACACGAGACGAGACGAGACGACAGTATAACAAACAGGTCAAAAAGACATCCCGAGGTCTTATTATTTTCTACACAAAACAATCTCACTACAGACTGTAGCTCCGCGGACACATTCTATTCGGTGTTTTATAATTTTCTACCGTGAAACAAGTCACACTTGCACCGCGAAACGAAAATAACTATGGCATTCTCAGCACTTTCACATAAACATTTTTTTCTCTTCGGTTTTTCTTCTTTTTTTTTTTTGTGTTCTAGTCGTCCGTCTTGACTTATTGCCTTTCGTTTGATTACTTAGCGACCACCTGGGTGTGTGAGACAAAACAAAACAAAACGAGAAGCTAAAGTAATAAATATTCCGTCGAGAGAGCACCAAAATACGAAAATGATTTTCACATTTTTTCTCAATTTGTTATTCGAAATAGACAAACACGGAATTCTGTCTGGCAGCCGCCGAGTCCAGGGAAATTTAACAATTTTCTGACAACTCGACTTGGAAGCAATGGAAGGAATTCACGTTCCAGGGCGCACGTCCACGCAACATTTTCGCTTTACCGAAATAGCGACGCGCGATACTCGAACTCGAATGCCACTGGAAGTCGTGTGTCTGATTCGATTCCAATCAAGATCACTCGTCGAAACGAGTCCATAAGTCACAATTGTCCATCTCTCACCGCGCACACAGCGTATTATGTCACAGTAATTGCTTGGGTTGATATATAATAAACGTCACAGCAAAAAAGACAAAAAAATCGAAAGAACTGTTGTATAAAACGAACGTTAAAATGTCAAGTAATTATAGGACGTCACCGCTGCGCAACTTGTTGGCTATAGCTCGCTCTCTTTTTCGGTTCCCTCATCTCACAATAGTCATTTCATCTTCCAATGACAAAATGACAACTCGACTCTTTGACGCGTTCCAATGGGATTACTAATGCATATCATCGCATTGCTACGTATTGTTCCATTCACACACACATGCAACTATTTCGGGCGTTCACTTTACCTTATGCATATAAGACGCGATAGCTTCCCACTACACACTTCCTGCTCACCAACCAATGGTATGTGTACATACAGGTGTCAATGATAACCTACCTTCTGACGTCATTGAGTGATAAAATTAATTTTTCTGGTGTCGTTGTCGGTCATCAATGTTGGTCGCACTGCCTGCCAATTGTCAATGGCATACCAACGGTCAGTAGGAATTCAATTCAAAAACTTGAAAAAAACGTTTTTTTTTTTCCGTACAAACAGTCGTGCATACCGTAAATCTATTGTTTTTGGTTTATTATGCGTAACATCAATGTAATTCATGCAATTTCAAACTAAAAACATTATTCTACCGGTATTAAGCCGTGCAAGGATTTCATTATCTTAAGAAGGAAAACAAATCATAATAAAACACACCAGCAAAACAAAAAACGACTTAACAACTTATTTATTAAGAAAATGCAGGACAACAAAAAACAAATAAAAAATAAAAATCGAGCAAACTAAAGCGGGAAAATGAAGGCACAACAATCGTGGCAGGTGCGGTTAATTGGCAACTTCGGCACTTACAACTTGCTCGGATTGAATTGAGTCGGCCGATGCTGGTGCTGGTGCTGACGCTACCGCTTGGATATTATTGGTCGTAACCTCAGGCGAATGAATTTGCTGTGGTGGCGGTGATTGCTGGTGCTGATGTGTATCTGTTTTCGTTAGATCGGTTTCCCCGTCGACCTTAAGTCGTTGGTTTTGCTAAAAATAAAAAGAAAATCGTTATACAAATGGCTGTCACACAAGAAAAAAATTACTCCTATGGCCAGTGAAGAAGAGATTGCTAGATAAAGGGTCCGCCATATAACGTTTTTTTTTTTCAAGTAGTGCTTATGTCGTGAATGGTAACACTTAGCTCATGTCTGATTTGACAGATAATTAGTTTTATCCTTCCGCTGAACGAATATGGTTGTGTATACGCTTGAACAACGCTGGGAAATATTGCGACATTACTTTGAAAATCATGGTAATGTTGTAGAATGAGTGCGGAAATTGCGTACGGATTTTGGAAGAAGAGAAGCACCGTCAGCCCCGTATGTTCGTTATCTTGTGAAAAAAGTGAAAGAAACTGGCCAAAAACAGTGCGTACACCCGAGAATATTGCTGCTGCGGCAGAAAGTGTGCGTGAAGCGCCATCAACATCAATTCACCGTCGTTCTCAACAATTGAACATTTCGGAGACATCATTGAGACGAATTTTGCATAAAGACCTTGGTATGACGCCATACAAAGTCCAATTGGTTCAGGAGTTGAAGCTAACTGACCATCCAATGCGTTTTCGCTTCGCTAAGTGGGCCTGCGATCGACTTACAGAAGATGCCGATTTTGCCAAAAAAAATCATCTTTTCAGATGAAGCTCATTTTGATCTTGGCGGGTATGTAAACAAGCAAAATTGTCGCATTTGGGGCACAGAAAACCCGCACGCATATGTACATTGAAAAGCCGGTGCACCCAAAACGAGCCACTGTTTGGTGCGGATTTTGGTCCAGAGTCATAATTGGGCCATTTTTCTTCGAAAATGAGCAAGGAGTGGCCGTTACAGTCAATGGTGATCGTTATCGGGCCATGTTGAACGAATTTTTGTTCACAAAAATTGAAGAGGAGGATATTGGCAACATTTGGTTTCAACAGGACGGCGTTACGTGCCACACAGCCGAAGCTACACTCGATGTTTTGCGCCCTGTTTTTGAAGATCGCATTATCAGCCTCAGAGCTGATGACGTTTGGCCACCTCGGAGTTGCGATTTAACACCGTTGGACTATGATTTGTGGGGTGCCGTCAAAGATAAGTGTCACGCCGACAAGCTAGAGACAATTGTCACTTTAAAGGACAATATTCGTGAAGCCATTGGTGAAATACAGCTGCACACAATCGATATTGTGCTTAAAAATTGGACCGATCGTGTAGGCTACAGCATGGCCAGACGAGGCAGCCGTTTGAATGAAATTATTTTCCATTATTAAACGGAAGGATTGTACTTTCAAATAAAAAAAGAAATTTGAGAAAATATTCAGTAGTTTTTTTTATAGCATTTTCAAAAAAAAAAAGGTATTTGGCGGACCCTTTATTTTTGTAGATTTTAATGATTAACTAAATAATCGTATGGAGCAACATTTATATGGGTTTGAAGTTCGCAAACTATTGTCTAAAATCGAGGATTTAAGTGAAAGATGTTATATTGAAAATGATTTTGATCAATTCATGAAAATAACTTTAAAATATATTGATGAGCGATTCGATTTTTCCAAAGAATGTTGGAAGTACGATCTACTTCAAGTCCACACAATTGCTTGCCTACGTTATTGGACGAACAAAGCGAGACGTCAATGAGGCGTTCACAAGCATTGAAGCAGAAGCGGCGAAAGTGGGTCTAAGGGTAAATGGGGACAAGACCAATTATATGCTGTCATCCAAGAAAGACGCACAACACCGACGTCTTGGTCAGAACGTCACCTTCGGCAGCTATATTTTTGAAGTAGTCAAGGACTTCGTCTACCTTGGCTCGGTAGTGACAAGCAACAACGACACCAGCGCTAAGATAAAACGCAGAATAACTCTTGCCAATCGCTGCTTCTTCGGGCTCAAGAGGCAATTGAGTAGTAGAGCCCTCTCTCGAAAAACTAAGGTTTCCCTCTACAAAACCTTAATCATCCCGGTCCTCCTCTACGGCGCTGAGGCTTGGACGTTATCAAAAGCGGATGAAGAGGCTCTTGGACGTTTCGAGAGGAAAATTCTGCGTGCAATCTTTAGTCCCGTTTGTGTAAACGGAGAATGGAGGAGGAGATTCAACCAAGAACTGTACGGGCCGTACAGCGACATCGGCCTGGTTAGACGTTTTCGGATCCAACGTCTAAGATGGCTAGGCCATGAAGAGCGAATGGACATCAACGCTCCGGCCCGAAGAGTCTTCGACTCCAACCCTGAGGGACGACGCAGCAGAGGACGACCGCATTTAAGGTGGCGCGCACAGGTGGAAGGGGACCTCAACCAACTGGGCGTGCGGCACTGGAAGCGGCTGGCCGAAGATCGGGCCAGCTGGAGAGGCTTTTTGGTTGAGGCCCTGGTTCACCCCGAACTGTAGCGCCATCAAAGTAAGTAAGTAAAGTAAGTGAAGAAAACCTAGGCTGCGGCCACGGTAAATTCCTACATTAACGATTTGGTGTTTTTTTTATAGTTACACCCGTACTCAAGGCTAAGGCCTTATAACGTTGAACGTTGTTGTGTGAGCGAAGGTAACAGGGAGAAGGAGAGTTTCGCGCGGGTTCAAGTTTTATATACTCTTATGGTATTTTAGATGTTTGACACACAACCTGAACGGAGTGCAATGGTTTGGGTCGTAGATGTTCGTTCACTACTCTAAGGGGTGGTTGTGCTAGATAGGACGAGAGCCGACCGAATTTCGCGTTGGTTATAATTCTCAGCAATTATTTCATGCACTTTTGGTGTTATATTGCATATGCAGAGGACGAATTTGAACGCACGCTTCTCTGAGTGCTTAGCATCAGTGTTACAGTCCATGAGAGGCTAGAGCCAAGCATCTCTTAATCACGAATGTTGCGTGGGATTTATTTTTGACACGGGTGAAAGGGACCTACAGTTTAATGCCGATTCCGAACGGCGTGAGTCGAGAAGTTTTTCAAGGCAAGTATAATATGGAGGGATTTGCCAGAACCCTGCCGAGGAGGGACGCCTAGAAGTAAACATTCCATGGCGTGGGTGTCCGAACTCCGAACTCGCTCATCGTGCGTCAGACAGAAGAGTAGACTGCTGTCAAAACTGAAACCATTGTACAGACAGTTTACTGACAGACAAAACTCGGAGGTCAGGACAATTGATCAAAGAAAAATATAAAATATCCGTCAGCACTGGAACAACAGAATTCGCACTGAATCTATGTTCCCGCAGATAAATAAAATATTTCGGAAAAAAAATCAGAATGACATTCAGGATCTAAAGCTTTCGAGAAAGTCAGTCTACTGCATACAGTCAGCATCGATCCAGACAGCGCGGTCCTAGACGACGACTTCTTTGTGATCGAAGATTTTCAGGGGAAAGTGGCGACAGTGGGAGCTCTTTTCCAGGAAGTGTACAAAGTGAATGAAACATTCGCCCGAACCACGACCTGGAAAATAGAGACCTGCTAAGCCCCTTCTACCTTCGAAATGATATCGATTATTGGTGATCCGAGAGCCAACGAGTTCAACGACGATTTTACGGCAAACAACGCCATTGCCCTGTTCATTTCGACGGAGGATATCCAGTTGATCTTCGAGTTACTAAAAAAGAAGAAATCCGCGGGTATTAACGAAATATCCAATGTCGTATCTAGGCATCTTCCGCGACAGGCAAAAGAGAGGTACACCATCCTGTTTAACAGCGCATTGAATAATGCATATTATCCAGTGCATTGGAAAACGATAGTGGTGCAACCAATACCTAAGAGGAGCAAAGACTCCTCCAACCTGGCAAATCTCCGGTCGATAAGTCTCCTCCCAAGTATCAGCAAGATCTTCCAGAAGGTCATCCACAGAGCCCTGTCTAAATGGGCTGGGGACAAAACTATCATTCCGGATAACAAATATCAGGGCGGGGGAATAAATTCAAGAACCAATGCACGGGTGCCTGCCTAGTTGATTCGGAAAAAGCCTTCGACACCGTATGGTTAGAAGGTATCTACTAAAAGCTCAAACAGTTGGGCATAAGTAAACCACTGCTATGTATATTTGATCCATGATGTGTTAGCGAGCATAAAGGTCGTTGTGAAAACTGCCAACGCAACTTCTTAATGGATTGCAACAAGGCACAGTCAGCTCACCGATCCTTTTCAGTACTGACATAAGTGATTTGGCACTTTCTCTTCACCATTCAGTACCGTACGCGGACGACTTAATTGCGTACAGATCAGGTCCAACGATCAACGTCACTGCTTATTCCTATGTGACTTCTATAAAATTCAGCAGTTGTGGCATGACTGGATATTGAAATACAACTCCCTGAAATCAGAGACTATATTATTCAGAACTCCTTTGTATAGGGCCTCTAGCGATCTCGCTGGATAAGCTGCTGCTGCTGATATAGATGCGCCTCTAGAAAGAACCAGGAGCGCTTTCACCCTGACAAGATGGCTGTAATGGCCGAATTGATTCTGCGGCGAAGGTAATCTTCTACATGACCTTAATCAGACTCATGGTCGTTTATGGATATCCCGTCTGGTTTAATGTGAGCGCAAGCTTAATGAAAAAGTTTCGGACGTTTGAGAGACAATGTCTACGGACTTGTCTGGAATTATACAGAACACCAGAGTCTATCCTAATGAGGTCCTATACAATATGGTAATGATTTTACGGATTTCTAATAAATCTGATTCGAGGTCACGTTGTAAGAGCAATGCCCTTGGTCAATAACATGATCTATGGGGTTTATTACCCCAATAATATGTATCACGAGAAAGTGCTGTTGAACGGCGTTGTTCCCCCAGAAGCAATCCTTTATTTAGATCGCGCAGGTTCAAGAGTTTTTTTATATTCTCTTATGATGTGATACACACACATCCTGAACAGAGTGCAGTGTTTGATGATCGTTTACTACTCTCAGGGGTGGTTGTCCTAGATCCAAATTCCGGGTTGGTTATGGTCCGGAGTAATTCGTTCGAGCACTTTACTATTGCATACGCAGTGGATGAAATTTCCGTTGACCATATACTGTGAGTGTTATGCCTGCAGCAGTACGTCTGGTCACTTTCCATTCACCTCTGTGTTGCATACTTTTTGTCCGTATAGGAATAACTTTTTCTTAGCTATGAAACGAATTTGAACTATAGACCTTCCGTACGGCGGTCGATGATGTAAAGCACTGCCACCCCTTGATACATTGGAGGTAGCGCTAATCTTCCATTGGGCCCATAATTCTGTGGAACGGCGGCTGCTTTACGAACCTGTCTTCGTGCTCTGTGAGCCCGAGCGCCGAAGGTTCAGTATAACGGTTTCTCGCCGATATCGTGAAGACGTTGTCTGACGCTTGGAATGGACTCCGTCAGTGGAATACAATAAAATCAGACAGCCTCTTCAAGGCAAAGACCGCCAAAGGAATTAAAGTTTGAATTTATCCACCATCTACCATATTCACCTGATCTCGCCCCGAGTGACTTCTTGTTATTTCCAAGTTAAAAAAAATGGCTCAGCGGACAATGGTTTACGTCGAATGAGGAGCTCACCGCTCCCACAAATACTTACTTTGAGGAACTACCTTAATCATGTTTTTCTGAAGGCTTAAAAACGTTGAAGGGACAACTGTCGAAGTGTATTCCAATTGACCTGTGATTACTTTCTTTATGTCGTTTTTTGATCTAGCAATAACGCATTTCTAACCTTATCCTTGCATGAAATACGTTCCAAGCATTAGATTGACGACAATTGCTCAAAAAAGGCTTGTGAAAATCGGTTAAAAAAAAATTGAAAAAAATTCAAACGCGGTGGTCCAAAAGACGCCTATAAGGTCATGACAGGCATATGAATCCAAAACTAAACAACAATCGACGGTATGAGTCTTTCAAGACGAGCCTGAAAAAGGCGGTTGATGCGTTCAAATCACACGTTTTTGGAGAAGAATGGAGCCATTTTCACGTATCTAAGAAGTTGAAGAAAAGAACTTGAGAAATTCAAGATCAATAACATCTCCGAACTATTCGAAACTTCGAAACAAGGTGGAAGGGGACGTATTTTTTTTACTAGATCCCTACACTGTGCTTCTCCTCCTAAAGCTAAGGTCGAAACGATTAAGCTGGTGACATTGTAGAGAAGGTTTTGAATGTGCCAGATGGGGCTATTATGAAAGTCGGTAATAAAATTTTGCGACAAACTCACTTTGTTTGTTTTTTGATCAAAAATTCCCGGAACTTAGTTGTTTCAGTTGCGTTCCAAACGAGACGGGACTTTCCCAGAACAGCACGTTCAAGTGGCGCCATTTATTGATGGCTGTACATCCTTCACGGTGAGAGCACCGTGGCACCGTGGACTCCGGATCGAATCCCGACACAGCCATGTCATCGAACGTGTTCACGGTGTTTCTCCTCAGCGGGGTTCTGACAAGACCCCCTGTAGTAAAATTGTCATGAAAAGCTTCTCGAAATTCGCCGTTCGGAACCGGCAATAAACTGTAGGTCCCTTTCACCTATGTGAAAATGAAATCACACACAACATGGGTGATTGAGAGAAGCTCGGCTCAGGTTCTTCATGGACTGTAACGCCAACATACATACATACATCCTTCACTGATGCTCTTTCGAAATTTCATGAATGAGGGACGATCAGTAGCCGAGTTATTGTTTTGTAAGTCAAAGCGTGCTTGTTGCAGCAGTGTACAGATGGCTATCAAATAAAAGCAAACGTGCCAGTTGATAAAACAAGAATACGGTGATGAGTGTTTACCCATAGCAGGATTTACGAGGGTCCTGAAGATGTAAATGATGACCAACATATTGGTCAACCGAAATTTTTGACAATTGAAGACGCCATCAAAACTGTGGGTGAATTCATCAAGGTCGGCAAAAATCTTAATTTAAATGAATGGAACTGGGATTGAGTGCCTCCAAGGCAACAAGGTATCGCATTTTAACTGAACACTGATGACAATGTTGACTCAGATCATTAACTTATTGCAGCCAAGGTACGTATGCGGATATCGCGAACACTGCGGAGTTGAATAAGACTAGCCAAAGTTGACGTCGGGAAACTGCAATCGCAAGAGATCCTCAGGACTTTCTCCGATCGTGTCTCCCTCAAACTCTCTCAAGAGCCGATTGCACATACCATAGAACAGGATGTTTCCTCTGATGTATTCGTTTTCCAGCCACCTCCATCTCCTAGGTGGATGACGAGTGCAGGCAAGGAGTAAAGCAAACATGCCAAGGTTATAAAGTTAGAACGGAAGCCTGCGGAATTTAACACAGACAACTCATAGTTGAATCACAGTCGATGCTGAGAATATGGAAAGACCGTTTCTGCGAACTGTGTAACGGCGAAGATGGTAAAGATAACGCTGTCACACTGGACAAAGATGAGATAGGATTCCGTCTACCCGACTAAGACGAGGTTAAGATAGGGAAAACTGAAGTCTAATAAAGCTGCTGGAGATGAGTTGGTTGGTAACATGCAGCACCTCATCTGTATTGTGGTGGCCAGGAAATTGCACTATAGGACCCAGGAATTTCAGGCCGACAAACACCATCTTTTCGTCGATTTTGAAGCCCCATAAGACAGTGGGTGCCGTGGCGCAGTGGTTAGTGTGTTGGACTCTGGCGCATGATGAGCGAGTTTGGATCCAGATAACGCCAACGCCATCGAATTTCTATTTCGCGGCGTCCCTCCTCGGTGGGTGTGTGTGTGTGTGTGGGGGGGGGGGGGGGGGGTATAATCGGGTTAGTATAATCGCCATGAAAAAGCTTCTCCACGCAAGCCGTTCGGAATCGGCATTAAACTCTAGGTCCCTTTCACCTGTGTACAAATAAATAACACACAGCACGAGTGATTGAGAGAAGCTCTTGGTTCTGGCCCTTCACGGGCTATATAGAGCCCTGTTGTGTTTTTACTTCCCTGTCAAACTCGTCAGGTTGTGACTGAGACCTTCGATGTCAAAAATAGATTCATAGGGCGACGCATTGTCAAGTGATTTTTTCAACATCATGCTTGAAAAGATCGTGCGAGATTCCCTGGCCAATACAAGACGCACAATCGACTTGAAGTCTGCACAATTGCTCGATAATATTGACGTGATTGGGAGAACGTAGCGAAACTTCAATGAAGCTTTTGTGAGCATTGAGGCAGAAGCGGCTATGTAAAGTGGGTCTGAAGGTTAACGAGGACAAAACCATAAACATATATACGGTCGTCAAAGAAAGACGCACAACACCAACGTTTTGGCCAGAACGAGACTGTTGGCAGCACTTGGTCGTTTTGAGAGGAAAATTCTGCGTACAATCTTCGGTCCGGTTTGTGTTGACGGAGAGTGGAGGAGAAGATTCAACCAAGAACTGTACGGGCTGTACACAGACATCGGCCTAAAGATTCTTCGACTTCAACCCCGAGGGACAACGTTGAGGAGGACGGCCGCATCTAATGTGGTGCACACAGGTGGAAAGGGATCTCAAACAACTGGGGGTGCGACACTGGAAGCAGCCAGTAAAAGATCGTGTTAACTGGAAAGGCTTGCTGGTTGGGGCCCAGGTTCACCTTGGTGACTGAAAATTGCACAGAATTAAACATTTCGTGATTGATTTTTTGAAAAAAATTGCATTCGCACCATTAACCTCTTACCGCTGTTGTCTGATATAGCATTGCATGGTTTATACCTGTTCCGAAAATGCCTTTGCCGATGAAAGGAAAGCGTTATGCCGACGTGGAGGCCTTGCACCGACATTTTCAAGAATACCCCTACAGATGGCCTAAAAACCCATTCGACTTGCTTCCTGACCCTGCAAGTTGCTGTATAGAGTTTCAAGGAGACTTGACACACTTCCTACTATAACGTATTCTATCTTAAAGCACAACCTTAAAGGCAGAGTTGGCTAAGACATTAAAGGAAAAAATTGGTGGCTACTAACTGAAACTATAATACATGGAGCCTGAGTTTATAGTTACAACCAATAACGGCACAGCGCAGCTTTACCCTTTTCATTTGTTTTGTGACACTTAGGTACTTGGACCGTATTAAGAGGACTCCTTCCATCCTTTCATACTGATAACTACTTCTGGTTTCTTTCCGAAATTACATTACGTGGCCTAGACTTCAACGGAACAACACTACAACCCCTACGCCATCCGGTAATTTCATTTACTTAAATACAAAGTTCTTCGGCAGTGAAATATTAATGTAGTAGTATATTGCTACTCTCTACACCGTCAACTGCAACCAATTTACCCTCCGCACAGGTGCCCTCAGCTATCTTTTCAAACATGTCAAATTCATATCCTGCGCCTTCTCATGAAAAGGCCACCTTACTTGACCTGGATTCAATTTTGTGCACAATTGAATCAATTATTCGCTCATTATGCACATGCTTCCAGCAGCTTGCATAAGCATACTTGCTCTATTTTTTTACGTCCTTATATACAAAGAAAACTGAAAACAAACATTCAGGAGAAGTTATCAATATGTCGAGGCCATACAATAAACTTGCTGACATGTAACATGTTCTGACAATACCAGAAGGGTATGCCCATAACTCGTTATCGGTGAAGCTGGTGCTTTTGTTGGTCGACACGTTTGCTTCCTTCAGGCGTCGTACTTATCACATCATTATGTAATGCTCGTCTGGCTGCTCATTTATTTTATGATCCGCCAGTGGCTTCAGTAGTTAGAGACATATGTATGGAAGGGCTGAAAATGGCACTTATACGACCAGTGTGTAGGAAAAAAAAGATGTTCAACCAAAATGTGTTTTCTCTAAGTCAGGTATTACACCCTGCATCTTTTGGTCGTGCAACTCTCGGTAATTTTCTTTTGAACTGACATTCCGAGTCCCAAGTGCTATTACATTGTCGGAGTCTACACGAGGGCTTTCTGATGAGGGCTAAAATAAGTGTAAAAGAGAGGGTAAGTGAAACAGAAATACATTGGCACAGTCACGCGCGGGTAGCTACGTCGGAGTCTACACGAGGGCTATCTGACGAGGGCTAAAATAAGTGTAAAAGAGAGGGTAAGTGAAACAGAAATACATTGGCACAGTCACGCGCGGGTAGCTACTTCGTGGGTTTTTTGCCATTTCCTTATCTCCTTTTCTTTGTTTTGCGATGTCGCTTCACTCCTGTTTCTGACTTGGAAGTGTACGTTTGGATACCGTTCTTACTTTTCAAACATCACCACAGGCAACGAAATTGAAATGTGAAGCGAAATGTCAAAAAATAGGCACGCGCAGAAAAGCTCCGTGTGGACGCGTCCTCAAATTGGAACGTAGGTTCAAAAGAAAAAGGCGCAAAAAGAAAGCCCTCGTGTAGACTCCGACATTCATCTCTCTATATCGCAGTGTTGTGCTTCTATTTTGACATTTCATTTTCACTTGATATGCGTCATTCAGTGTCGACGTTTGGTGGAGGTTTTTTTGAATATGAAATAAATATGGTATAATGAGGAAATATGGGCATGACATGGATTATAAAAATTGTACGCGTCTCATAATTGCTTATGAGCTCACATGTCAATTCCTTTGTCCACGTAAAACCACTAAGTTCACTCAAAATAACTACGCTATCTTCCGCTTTCTTGCAAATCCACACTTAGAAATGTGAAGTGCATGTGAAGCAACATCGCAAAACAAAGAAAAGGAGATAAGGAAATGCCAAAAAGATGCACGAAGTAGCCTACCCGCGCATCACCGTGCCAGTATATTTCTATTTCACTGACCATCTCTTTCGCACTCATTTGTGTCCTGGTCACTGATGCAGGGTGTAATACGCGACTAACCAGACCAGTGTAGTGTGAATGGTCGATAACATTGTTTTTAATATTACAATTAATTTATTCGGCATTTGCAGTCGTGGAAAACCGGTAGTTACATTTGAATTTAACTGCTACAGTTTGAGATATTGAGGAATACAAACTAATGTCATAGAGGAGGGGAACATCTGACGAGCGAAAATTGGGGAAATTTGGCTAGTTGCTATATAAGCAGAGGCACTTGTCATCTGTGGTCATAAGTTGTTTAGCCGGGATAAAGGATGAGATACCAATCTATTGGCTTTGACAATCTTGTGCACTTTGACAGCTAGCCCCTACAAACGCGTCTTCCAAATTATGGTTCAATTTGCTGTAATAGTGTCGATATTGCGATGACTGTGCTTCATTTATGAATTTCTGGTACATTCTTTGACTAGTTTTAATCAGTAAGGCGTTAAATTTTTGTTTTAGGGAGTTGGACTGTTCATCTGGTGTAAGTATTAGGCTAAAATCGCAATCCGATGCTAAGTTATTCCACTCTTGTACGCATTTTCCCCCATAGAGCAGAATTTGTGAGACAACTAACCTGGGTATCTTTTCCTGTCTCATTGCCATGACTCTCACCACATAATCAAAATGTAGTTTGAGGGTATCTAGGAACAGAGGCGCAGCTCCTGACTCCAGGTGGAGCATGTAGTTTGGTGTACTGCTCGGCAGTTTAAAAACTCGCTTTAAGAAATAACGCAAGAACTTTTCCACGGTTTCGAAAGAGCAGTAACCCCATACCTGTGCTGCGTAAAATAGGATAGATGTTGCTGTGGCACGGAATATTTTCTGTTTCGCGTTGTGCGATATATTTTTATTATTGATGCATCTACCCCAAACTGCACCTATCGCCCGTTTAGCTTCACCTAACTTGATTTGCAGATGGTTTTTTATGTATAAGTTAGACGATAGCAGAACTCCAAGATACTTATACTCTCGTACAATTTCAATCTGTTTCCCTAGGAACATCCATTTTTCTTTTCGGGCGTACCTGCCACCGCCATTCCACCGCGTCTTGACTATGTCATTCTGCCTTGTTGCGACCATTTTGACACGTCTTGACTCTATACATCGACGCCTGAGACTATCATTGTGTTAGTCAAAAGCGTCGTTTTTAAATGGAGAGTAACACGTATAGTATCGGTTTGTATGACAAAAGCAAGAACCAACCCCTGCGGGGATCAACGGGCAGACGTACGAAAGATTGGTATCTCATTGTTTATCCCTGTTGTTTAGTTGATTAGTTAGTCGGACTTTGGTGGTTTGCGAGTGGCTGGTAATTGTGGCTTGATGTATAGTGCTTTACTTTGTTTACTTCAATTCCTACTGACAAATTTTTGAGAGAAAACAAGGAATCCAGATGTTAAAAAAAAACTAACTGCTACGTCAAGGTTAGTTTTATGACTAGGTTCTTAAATTAGTGAAAAGGGTATTTTTTAGAGGTATACAAATTCAAAATGAGAGAGACCACCGTGGCGCAGTGGGTAGTGTGTTGGCCTCTGACGCCGATGACACGGGATCGAATCCCGACACAGCCATGTCATCGAACGTGTTTTTCACGGTGTTTTCCTCAGCGGGGTTCTGACAAAACCCACTGTAGTAAAATTGTCATGAAAAGCTTCTCGAAATTCGCCGTTCGGAACCGGCAATAAACTGTAGGTCCCTTTCACCTATGGGAAAATGAAATCACACACAACATGGGTGATTGAGAGAAGCTCGGCTCAGGTTCTTCATGGACTGTAATGCCAACATACATACATACATACAAATTCAAAATGAAATAGACACTTGAAGCTAATGCTAATATCTATGATATGATGTTACCATTAGATTGGGATCGGGGGGCCAGTTAGACAAATCTAACTATAGACCAAATCTCTCTACTTACTTACTTACTTATCAGGCCTGCGATCCATGGATGATCTGAGCCTGAGCTATAGCTGCCTTCCATCCTTGACGGTCCCGGGCACGCTGCTTCCAGTTGTCAAGACCAAGATGTCTTACATCCGCGATTACTTGGTCTTTATACCGGAGGCTCGGTCTTCCCCTTCTTCTCGAACCAGGAGGCTCGGAGTCGAAGACCCTCTTAGCTGGAGCGTTGATGTCCATGCGCTCGATGTGGCCGAGCAAGTGTAGTCGACGGATCCTTGCCTTCCGGACTACATCCACATCTTGGTACAGCTCGTAGAGTTCGCAGTTGTGTCTTCTTCTCCATTCACCTTCCTCACAGACAGGACCAAATATCCGGCGCAGAATTTTTCTTTCGAAAGAACCCAAAATCAGCTCCGCTGTCCTGCTTATCGTCCAGCTTTCGGCTCCGTACAGCAGGACTAGCAGAATGAGCGTTTTGTAAAGCACGACTTTGGTCTTTCGAGTGAGGAGTTTTGACCCCCGTTATTTGGACAAGCCGAAGTAGCAGCGGTTGCCAAGGGCGATTCTATGCCGGATCTCCACTGTGGTGTCATTTGTGGAATTACGTTTGCCCCGAGGTAGGCAAACTCCTTAACTACCTCGAAATTGTAGCTGTCAATTGTTATATTTTGTCCCAGGTTGTGAGCGACGGATTGGTTTTTGCTTGACAGCATGTATTTCGTTTTGTCCTCATTGATCTTAAGACCAACTCGTTTCGCCTGTTCTTCAATCGCCGTGAATGCTTCCACAATGCCACGGCGAGAACACGCGATGATGTCGATATCATCCGCGTAAAAGATAGTGCCTTCCCTGTTGACGCCTGCCCGTCGCACTATCTGCTCCAGCACCAGGTTGAAGAAGTCACATGACAGTGCATCTCCTTGCCGAAATCCGGTGCATGCTTCGAATGGTTCCGAGGTCCTAGAACCGAGTTGCACGGTGCATCGCGTGTTTTTTAGCATAGCGCGACACAACTGGATCAGTTTTACCGGGATCCCGAATTCGGCCATCGCCCTGCTGCCTTTTTCTGCTCACACTCGCCATCATACCACGGGTTTCTTGTCGGGGGTGGTAGGTATCCTAAGGTGGTTTCGGCTACTTCCTGAATGGCTGAGCGGCAATACAAATCTCTCTGCTGTCTTCAATTTCTAAAGTTTTTGAAAAAATAATTAAAAGCAGAATTTTAGGTTATCTCAACCATATAGATTACTTTAGTCCCAGGCAATTTGGTTTAAGGACTGGCCTCTCTACTGAGGGTGCTCGGTTGGACTTTTGCTCTATTTTATATAAAGGGTTAGATGACAAACAATTTTGTGCTGGCCTTTTCGTGGATATAGCTAAGGCGTTCGACGTGGTCAACCATTCAATTCTCTTAGATAAATTATACATATAAGGCTGGATTTAGAGGATTCAGATACAAATGGTTTGAGTCTTACCTCAAAAATAGAGTGCAGCACATAAGAATTGGAAGTAATACAAACAGTTCAAAAACCAGTAATTTAGGAGTGCCCTAAGGTTCTGTTCTTGGTCCAATTTTATTTCTCATATATATAAATTCGTTATTCTCGCTTCCATTCTTGGTTAAAATGACAGACTTTGAAAACCATGAAAGAAATGAAAAGGCTGACATACAAGCTAAGAAAGATGCTCATGTACCTTTCAAAGGGCCATCCCCCCTTTATGGTTTAAAATCTTGGACACAAACCTACACCTACACAAGGGGATCATAAAACAAAGGAATCAGTTCTGGAACAGCCATGAGAGTATTAAACACTCAAAGAAATTCGTGAAACGAAATTACAATTCAAAGCGAGCCAAGGAAGCGCTAGAACTTAACAAAGCCGGCCTAAGGGTGCTATGTGATGCACTAGCACTGCACGGGGCATGCAACCTTAGTAGGCGATGTAGCTATTCTAAAGAAACCCTGGAGCTCATATTGACTGTCTGCCCAAGCCTTGCTCCAGGAAGATTCAGAATGACAAACAAAGCAACAGTAACCTTCAAGAAATCCCATCTAGAGAAGTTGTCAATTTTTTGAAGGCAGCACTTAAATCCTAGACCATAAAAGAGGATACAATTGTCCTTAATTGTCGCAGTCCAAGTGTCTTTGTGTGACATACTCCGATTTCTTCAATTCAATTGGCACCTACAGAGTAGAGTTCCTGAAGTTTGGAAGCCCTTATTAAAATCCCTTTGAACATTGATTTTTTTTAGGTGAAAAACTGATTGGATAAAACTACAATATGAAAAGTAAAATTATGTTTTTTCGTATTTAAATAAAAAAAGAAGGAAGCTTTGTTCAGTTTAGGGCATGTTGGAGGGTATGGGCTCGGACGACCAGGGTAAAGTTGTTGATCGCTCTCAACCTGGCGAGATGTCAGCAACGATCCTTGTTTCAATGCCAGGGTCAAGTTGACATACAGACTCCTCGCAGTGCCCTCTGGATAGCCTCTACAACAACCGTTGAAAGGTGAACAAATATATGCAGCTACTGCCCTAGGCAAGAGCGTGCTACAATACCCCGGCCAGACTGGCGATTATGCGGCGTGCCAACAATCCGCCCATGTAAAAAAGACAAGTTATAAAAGAGCACATGTCTCGGATACGACATAGCATGAAAAAGAAACACGATTTGCGAGCACGCTCCTGGAATGTCAGCACTCTGTACACTCCTGGAGCTGCTCATAAACTGGAAAGAACCCTCACGCAGTACAAGGCAGGGATAATGCATGAGATACCAATACTTCGTACGCCTGCCCTGTGATTCCCGCCGGGGTTGGTTGTTGCTCTTGTAATACACAACGATACTATACGTGGCATGCTCGTTTAATAACTACGCTTTTGACTTATCATTGTGTTAGTCTCAAGACGTCGATGTGTAGAGTCAAGACGTCGGAACAAGGCATTTGTAGGTGCAATCTGTCAAAAGTGCCTGTCAGAGCCAGTGGATTGATATCTTATTCATTATCCCTGGCACAAGGTGGATATTACTGCGATCCAGAAAATACGCTGGATAGGTAACGGTATGATGGGGAAAAGATATTGCAGTTGTCACAAAAGATTGCACATGTTGGGGCGCGGATTTGTGGTGGTGAAGCGATTAAGGTCGAATGTCATCGACTTTAAGCCTATAACTGGTGCCTGGCTGTTATCCGCATTAAAGCCAGATTTTACAACATCATTATATGTGCACACGCTCCTACCGAAGAAGAGGCAGAAGACCCCATCAAAGAGGAAATGTATGATCCCTTGAACAACGACTATGGAGCTTGTCCGGAGTACGATGTAAAAATCGTACTCGGGGTCTTCAATGCCAAAATCGGTAAGGAGAACACCTTTGGCGGAGTGATCGGAAAGCATAGCCTCCACGATACAACAACGGATAACGGATGCGGTGATAAATAGCAATCAAACAAATAGTCGTCAAACATCCTCGTTGTGCGAACATTCAGGGGGGCAAACGTCGACTCTGATCATTTCCTCGAAGCAGCAAAATTCAGAGCTCGACTGTCCAATATCAGGAAGCTGCACCACCCCACCATGAGGAGGTTCGGCTTTGGACGCCTGAGCACACCGGAGGTTACCTGAGTCTACAGTGAGCAGCTGAGCGAATGACTCTACGGTATGCCTACGTCGAACACAAATGCCAATAATATGTGGCTGCATTGCTGCTCAGCCATTCAGGAAGTAGCCGAAACCACCTTAGGATACCTACCACCCCCGACAAGAAACCCGTGGTATGATGGCGAGTGTGAGCAGAAAAAGGCAGCAACCGATGAAGCGTAGCAAAAGACGCGCTGCAGAGGAAAGCCAGGGCAGTGCGAGAGGAGTACCGAGCCAGAAGAAGGGAGGAGAAAAACTGCTGCGACTGGAGAAATTAATCTTTGCGGCCTCCCAGCTCAAGGATATCGAGGAGTTGAAGGCCTTTTATAAGAAGATTAAAAACCTTGCAAGAGTCTTCAAGAATGGCACCCAGACTCTTCGAGATTTCGAGGGTAATCTTGTCACCGATCCGCAGGGAATAGAGGATGTATGTACTTAAGCAGTATTTCTAGCAGCTGCTTAACGAGTACTGGCTAAATGAGTCCTCCCACTCAGCGTCGAAGCGTGATGTTTAGTACGGAAACTGCTACAAAGAAAATAAACAACGCCTATTCGGATGCGGATTTGTTATTCGAGGTAACTATCCGCATCAAGGCTAATCTCGTCCACGCCCCACAGAGGAGAAAGATAACCGACATAAAGACGACTTCTATCTCCTAGGCAGAACATATCTTTATATGAGATTTCAATGCGAGGCTCGTTCTTTGAACGAGTCATTGGAAAGCACAGCCTACATAACACCATGTCAGAAAACGGACTAAGGCTAGTGGACTTTATGGCGGGACATAATCTAGTAGTAGAAAGTACACGATTTCCACACCTCAACATCCATAAGGGGACCTGGCGGTCTTTCGATCAATCCACAACCAATCAAATTGATCTTATTGCGATCGACGGCAGACACTCCTCCATGAGCCAACATCGACTCGGATCATTACTTTGTTGCAGCCAATGTACGGATGCGATGCGAATTTCTCGGAATCAACGGAGTCGAGTAAGAACACCATAATTTAACGTCGGAAAGCTTCAATCGCAAAAGACCGCCAGGACCTTCGCCGATCAAGCCTCCCTCAAGCTCTCTCAAGTCCCGATACAATCTGCAGAAACCATAGAACAGTAATGGAGTCGTTGTCAGAACGCCATCAGAGAGGCCGCCTCAGATGTACTCTGTTACTCGGTTTCGAGCCAGCACCGTCGAGAAACCCCTGGTTTGGTGATAAGTGCAGACAGGCCCATGTAGAGAAACAGAATGCATACATGGCTACATTGCATCGACGGACGAGAGCTGCCCGCGAGCTCTATGAACAGAAAAGGAGGGAGGAGCATGCGATTCTGAGAAGGAAAAAGAAGGGGCACGAGAAGCGCGAGATCGAGGAGATGGAGAGATGTTACTGCAGGAACGGCGTTCGAAAATTTTACCAAAAAGTAAAACGAACATGCCAAGGCTATAAAGCCAGAGCAGAAGCCTGCAGGAATGAGCACGGACAACTAGTAGTGGAGTCACAGTCGATGCTGAGATTGTGGAAGGACCACTTCTGCAGACTGTATAGCGGCAATGATAGTCAAAATGCCGCCGTCAGGCAGAGCGAACCATTCACGAAAGACGAAAGAGAATCCCGTCCACCCGACCTAGACGATGTTGAGATAGCGATATTGAAACTTAAGTCTTATAAAGCTGCTGGAGCAGACGGACTCCTCGCGGAACTGTTTAAAGCAGCAGGCGATGAGCTGGTCAGGAACATGCACCAACTCATCTGCCAGATATGGTCGGAAGAATGCATGCCCGATGATTGGAATCTCAGTATCGCTTGCCCGGTCCATAAGAAAGGAGACCCCTATGACTGCGCCAATTACAGAGGGATAAGTCTCCTGAACATTGCGTACAAGATCCTCTCTGCCGTATTATGTAAGCGCCTGAAACCGTTCGTGGACAATCTGATAGGTTACTACCAGTGTAGTTTCAGGCCAGCAAAATCCACGGTAGAGCAAATATTTACACTACGGCAGATCTTGGAGAAGACCCATGAATTCCAGGTCGACACGCACCATCTTTTTGTCGACTTTATGACAGTGTTTATAGAGACGAGCTATACAGAGCCATGTCATATTTAACATTCCTGCCAAACTCATCATACTGTGCAGGATAACTATGGAGAACTTTCGCTGATCCATTAAGGTCGGAGGTGAACTAACCGACCCCTTTGATGTTAAAAAAGGTTTTAGACAGGGTGACGCACTGTCATGTGATTTCTTCAACATTATTCTTGAAAAGATCGTGCGGAACTCTGCGGCCAATACAAGAGGTACGACCTACTTCAAGTCTACACAATTGCGTGCCTACGGAGATGACATTGACGTTATTGGACGGACAAAGCGAGACGTCAATGAGGCGTTCGCAAGCATTAAAGCAGAAGCGGCTAAAGTGGGTCTAAGGGTAAATGGGCACAAGTCCAAATTTATACTGTCATCAAAGAAAGACAAGCAACACGGACGTCTTGGTTAGTACGTCACCTTCGGCAGCTATATTTTTGAAGTAGTCAAGGACTTCGTCTACCTTGGCTCGATAGTGACAAGCAGCAACGACAACGTAGAATAACTCTTGCCGACCGCTGCTTCTTTGGGCACAACAGGCAACTCGAAAAACTCTGGTATCCCTCGATGAGCCAGTTCGGATCCCGATAACACCAACGCCATCGAATGTTTATTTCGCGGCGTCCCTCCTCGGGGTACTGGTAAAACCCCCCGTAGTATACTTGCCTTGAGAAAGCTTCTCGACTCACGCCGTTCGGAATCGGCTATTAACTGTAGGTCCCTTTCACCTGTGTGAAAAAATAAATCACACACAACATGGGTGATTGAGAGAAGCTGGCTCTGGTCCTTCATGGGCTGTAACGCTAACATACATACATACATTCCTCTACAAAACCTTAATCATCCTGGTCCTCCTCTACGGCGCTGAGGCTTGGACGTTATCAAAAGCGGATGAAGGGGCTCCTGGGCGTTTCGAGAGGAAAATTCTGCGTGCAATCTTTGATCCCGTTTGTGTAAACAGAGAGTGGAGGAGGAGATTCAACCAAGAGCTGTACGGACTGTACAGCGACATCGACCTAGTTAGACGTCTAAGATGGCTAGGCCATGTAGAGCGTATGGACATCACTGCTCTGGCCCGAAGAGTCTTCGACTCCGACCCCGATGGACGACGCAGCAAAGGACGACCGCATCTAAGGTGGCGCGCACAGGTAGAAGCGGCTGGCCAAAGATCGTGCCGGCTGGAGAGCCTTATTGGTTGAGGCCCTGGTTCACCCCGAACTGTAGCGTCATCAAAGTAAGTAAGTAAACCGCGGATGCAAGACCACTTGGTCTTAATAACAGGGAGTAGCGTGATCGGGATCCTCAAGGACGGGAGGCAGCTATAGCTCAGGCTCAGATCCTCCATGGATTGCAAAGTAAGTTTGTTCAGTTGATAAGAGACACACAAAATCCTATTAATTTTGCTAGTCCTCGCACCGAACTGAATTCAAACGTCATGTACTCAAAAGTACACAACACCCCCAAATCGTGCAATAGAACACATTAAAGGGGTGGCCGTGGTGCAGTGGTTAACATCATCGGGCGTCGAGCGGAAGGTCTATAGTTCAAATTCGTTTCATAGCCAAGAAAAAGCAATTCCTATACGGAAAAAAGTATGCAACACAGTTGTGAATGGAAAGTGACTAAACGTACTGCTGCAAGCATAACACTCACAGTATGTGGTCAATTGTAATTCACCCTCTGCGTATGCAATACTAACACCAAAAGTACATGAACGAATTACTGAGAATTATAACAAACGCTAAATTTGGTCGGCTCTCGTGCTATGTAGGACAAACCACCTCTGAGAGTAATCAACGAACATCTACGACCCAAAAACCACTGCACTCCGTTCAGGTTGTGTGTCAAAACATCAACCTGGGCGAAACTTTCCTTCTCCCTGTTATCTTCGCTCGCACAACGTTCAATATGTTATAAGGCCTTAGCCTTGAGTGCGCGTGACTCTAAAAAAAAAAAAATAAAAAAAAAATCCACATCGCAATCAATGCAAGTAGGACGTGCCTTTATATATAGATGTATAAACCATTCCCCGCGTCAGGTGACACCAATTGCTATTTATCACTCCTAAACAATCAATTTTATTAAAAAAAAAAATGTCTTCTCCGTTGCAATCAAACATATGTTTGGTGTTCTTCCGCTTTCCGCTCAACAAGCTGTTCATACCATCGGAAAGAAGTTGACTGCCAGCTTCAAAACGCCTGTGAAAGAAACGCCAGGACGAAAAATGCAAATACTTATCTCTAACTTACACTCGAACAGCAGCAATTGTACTGGTTTTCCTTGGCGACACTAGGCGGTGGAGCACGCCTACGCTTACGTATACGAACTGGTGATCGTGAACCGACATAGTTTGAAAATCGTCGCCTCGAATGGCGGACAATCGAAACCCAATCAATCATACTTGAAGTGTATTCTAAATTTCACTTTCTGCGACTGTTGCTTCCTGTACAATAAGTCTCGATCAATTTTAAAATTCCACAACTTTTTCTTCTTCTCAGAAATGTACACTTTGCTTCAATTACACAATAACCAAGAACAGAACTATAATTAGATATTCTTAAGTGAAATCTGTCATGAGCACAGCGCCTTTAATGTGTACATTTAAAAAAGAAAAATGAGCCGAACGCATCGTGGATTATGTGTATTAAGAAATAAAGAACAAAAAACAAATTAACCGAAATGTAGGATGGTTTTGTGAAAAGCATTTTCATTAGAAGCAAAGATATTCGGGTATCGGAGCACTATTCTTCATTTCGAAACACTCGTACTTGGCGGTTCGCTGGAATGCAGGTAAATCACTTTCTGTTTTCTGCTTTACCTTTTTCTAACATTACGAGTCGGAATCACAAGCCTAACGCGGCCACGGGGCATTAGTGAATAAACAATAGTACAGGTGTGTATCTATGTATGTAGATGGGAACCTGTTTACACAGTGCCTGGTTATTTGCTCGAAGGACACGTCCCAAAGCGTTTATTTGTCTACTCTCCTTTACGCGCTGTTCTCCATACAATTAACTTCAATTCCATTCAATGGTTCTGCAATGAAAGTCCTCTTCAACACACTCAAGAACTAGTGAACTAGACGCGCGTACTTTCCGCGTCGTCACCTATGTACTACTGAAGGAAGCATTTTCCAATCCGGCTGAGGACTGATTTCAGAATGAGAGACTTTTCCATCAACGGCGTGTATATACAGATACACACGTATCCACACCTAATACAATGTGTTTTTCCATTGTTGTTTACCGAATTCATTTTGTACTTAATTCCACTGTACAACAGCGGAGAGAAGCTCTAGCTCCTCTTCACCTCATCGATAAGTCGAGCATTTCTGTTTTCCGATGGCGTTTTTTTCTTTTGTAAAAAAAAGAGCTTTCACGTCACGCGAATATGAATACGCATGCTCCTGATTCCTCATTCCTTCGCTCCTGTCTCCCGTCTGCCGATTACCTGATTCGATTCGATGCAAAAGAAGACAAATTGCCTGCCAATGCGGAAACTATGATGACTCTCTTGTCTGCAATAGTAGTTCGACCCAAAAACTATACGTACCGACAGCATAGTCGTGAATGCTAGCACCAAGTTTTGAATTATGAATGAAGTATTGCTTAAAAACCAACTTGTTGCTAGAATTAGAACAATGTACACCCGTACATACTACATACACTCACTGATGAATGACACGGAAAATAGAGAAAATCGGGGGCGAAAATAAAAAGAAAATAAATCCACGCAAAAGTACGTTCTTTCTCTCAAGCAATAATAGACATTTGTTTGTTTTCCGGAAATGACAAGTACCTACCGGAAGTTGATCTTCCTTCCTTACCGAACCTATCTCATAGTTTCGGCTGAGATTCGAAGAAATCTTTATCAACTGCAAAGAAAATGGAAAATACATTCGATCAACCCGTATTTAGTTCATACTATATATCGTTTTAGCAGTTCAACTACAACTCGTGCCATACGCAAAAGACAACAATTAACATCCACGAAATGTATGAAAGGAAATAAATAAATAAATAGTTGAAGCAAATCATACACACATCGCAGATACAAGATAGTTATACGAATGCAGCCAAAAACAATAAACATTAATCTGTTTGTTGCAAAAATGATACTATGTAAAACCAAAGAAAGAAAAGCGCTACGTTCTTGTATCCTTTTGTATTTATCGTTTCGTGTTTGTATAATATATCTTAGGGAAGTATGGTGTATGTAGTACATATGTATCTTGCAGATTTTCAACAACGTTTTATGCGAAACGAATAAAAAATTCGTTCACAATCACGCTATGTGCCCAATGTCCGGTCGAATCTAGGTTACCTATGCCTCTTCTACCCCTCTAATCGCCGTGAAGCACCCCAACCGTGCATGTAATCGGATTTTAATAATCTGCGCTATCAAGCTGCCATTCCATTTGGACTGTGCCCGGATTTACATTAAAAGCATTCCACTACCGGCGTGCTGAGCGCATAAGATTGCTAATGAAATATGTACGAGAAAGCGCCATGTCTGAGACTTTGTCTCCTATCTGTTGATATTGATTTATATAGGTGGCTGGAGGGAGGCAGTAATACGACTAAGGAACCATATATACACACATATATACATATATTAAGGACCGACTACAGCAGCAACGTAAAAGTAGCACTTCGCGAATCCGCCTTACCGTTAGCATCTACTGCATAAATACACATGCAAAGCGACGAGACAAATTATTCTTCTCAAGGACTTTCGTATGCTCATTAAAAAAGGATTTATGTATATAAAAGTAAACAACGTCATACTAAGCGGATTTATTCATCGTCTGCTCGGCTAAAGGTCTTGCATGGCCAGCTTTGGTTCTTAAGTTCGGGTGGTCTATTCCGTGTGCCGGGAAATTTAAATTTTAAATATGCATAGGCTGTCGAAGCTCAAGTCGAATAAAGCTGCTGGCGCAGACGGACTGTCTGCTGAGCTCTTCAAGGCAGCTGGGGATGACCTGGTTGGGAGCATGCACCAACTTATCCGTAAGATATGGTTAGAGGAAAGCATGCCCGAGGAATGGAGTCTCAGCATCGTATGCCCGATCCACAAGAAAGGAGACCTCTCTGATTGCGCCAACTATAGAGGAATAAGTCTCCTTAACATCGCCTACAAAATCTTCTCTGCCGTTTTGTGTGAATGCCTGAAGCCTTTTGTAAATAAGCTGATTGGTCCTTATCAGTGCGGATTCAGGCCAGAGAAGTCCACCATCGACCAAATCTTCACACTACGGCAGATCCTGGAAAAAACCAATGAATTTCAAGTCGACACTCACCACCTATTTGTCGACTTCAAAACCGCATACGACAGCGTAATTAGAGACGAGCTATACAACGCTATGTCTACCTTTGACATACCTGCTAAACTCGTCAGACTATGCAGGATGACTTTGGAGAATGCTCGCTGCTCCATCCGAATCGGTGAACACCTTACCGATAGTTTTGATGTCAAAAAAGGACTTCGTCTACCTTGGCTCCACAGTGACCTGGAACAACGACATCAGTTCCGAAATCAAACGCAGAATCACTCTTACCAATCGCTGTTTCTTTGGGCTCAGGAGGCAACTGAGTAATAGAGCCCTCTCCCGAACGACAAAGTTGACTCTATATAAGACCCTTATCATCCCGGTCTTGTTGTACGGCGCAGAAGCATGGACACTATCAAAAGCGGATGAGGAGGCCCTTGGTCGGTTCGAGAGAAAGATTTTGCGCGTGATTTTTGGGCCTATAAACGCAGACGGGGGATGAAGGAGAAGATTCAACCACGAACTTTACGGGCTGTACAGCGACATGAGCCTAGTCAGGCGTCTACGGATTGAACGCCTAAGATGGCTGGGCCATGTAGAGCGAATGGACACCACAGCTCCAGCCCGGAGAGTCTTTGAATCCAACCCCGAGGGACGAAGAAGCAGAGGACGGCCGCCCTTAAGATGGCGCACACAGGTGGAAGGGGACCTCAGCCAACTGGGTGTGCGGCAATGGAAAAGGCTAGCGAAAGATCGTGCTAGATGGAGGGGCATGTTGGTTGAGGCCCAGGTTCACCCCGAACTGTAGCGCCCACTAAGAAGAAGAAGAAGGCTGTACACTAACCGTGGCACAGTGGTTAGTGTGTTGGACTCTGACGCACGATGAGCGAGTTCGGATCCCGATAACACCGACGCCATCGAATGTTTATTTCGCGGCGTTCCTCCTCGGCGGGGTACGGGCAAAACCCCCCATAGTATACTTGCCGTGAAAAAGCTTCTCGACTCACGCCGTTCGGAATCAGCATTAAACTGTAGGTCCCTGTCACCTACATATGTGAAAAATAAATCTCACATATGTCTGGTCCTTCATGGGCTGTAACGCCATCAAAGAAGATAGGTTGTACATGGACATTATATAAAGGGTTTTCCAATAGGGAATCGACAATTTTGAATAAAATTTTTTTTTTTTTTAGAGTCACACGCGCACTCAATGCTAAGGCCTTATAACGTATTGAACGTTGTGCGAGCGAAGATAACAGGGAGAAGGAAAGTTTCGCGCAGGTTGATGTTTTGACACACAACCTGAACGGAGTGCAGTGGTTTTTGGGTCGTAGATGTTCGTTGATTACTCTCAGGGGTGGTTTGTCCTACATAGGACGAGAGCCGACCAAATTTCGCGTTGGTTATAATTCTCAGTAATTCGTTCATGCACTTTTGGTGTTAGTATTGCATACGCAGAGGATGAATTTCACATACTGTGAGTGTTATGCCTGCAGCAGTACGTTTGGTCTCTTTCCATTCACAACTGTGTTGCATACTTTTTTCCGTATAGGAATTGCTTTTTCTTGGCTATGAAACGAATTTGAACTATAGACCTTCCGCTCGACGGCCGATGATGTTAACCACTGCACCACGGCCACCCCGTGGGTGAACGCACCCTTTCACTAATCATCGAACTGTCATTGCCAATTTATTCAGTAAACTCAACATTTTCATCACGGTAAAGTACACGAACGAGCAATGTCTGCAAATTATAAAAAAATTTTACCGAAATTCGGAGTCGGTGACCGCAACTTTAAGAGCGTTAACTCCAATTTTCGGTCGTAATTCTCGCCCTAGTAGACAGGCAATAAAATTAGAGTCTACATGTTCGTTGTGTGATGTTGCCGTGTCAGTGAGACAACGGGTTGGTCGAAGTGTCGAAAATATCGCTGCCGCTCGGGCGTCCGTAGCAAACGATCCAAATCAGTCAATTCCACGGCGTTCTCAAGAATTGGGCATCGCTCGGACCACATTATGGATTATTTTGCGTAAGGATCTTGGTTTACAGCCATACAAGATCAAGCTTACTCAAGAATTGAAGCCGATGGACCATTTGAAGCGACGTACGTCCTCCGATTGGTCTCTAGGGAAGTTGTGCCAAGATGATGAATTTCATCGCAAAATCATCTTCAGTGACGAGCTCATTTTTGGCTCGATGGGTTCGTCAATAAGCAAAATGATCGTTATTGGTCGGGTGAAAATTCACATGTGCTTCATGAATCACCACTTCATCCACAAGAAACAACTGTTTGGTGCGGTTTGCATGCCGGCGGCGTTATTGGGCCATATTTTTTCGTCGACGATAACGATCGTTACGTTACTGTGAACGGCCAGCATTATCGCGCATTGATTACCGATTATTTTTTGCCCGAATTGGAAGATATGGACTTGGACAACATGTGATTTCAACAGGATGGTGCCACAAGCCACCCAGCACACGTTACCCTCGATTTATTGATAAGTAAGTTTGATGAGCGTGTTATCTCAAGAAATGGGCCAGTCGATTGGCCGCCTCGTTCGTGCGATTTCACGCCTCTAGACTATTTTCTTTGGGGCTACGTTTAAGTCATTGGTTTATGCCAACCAACCGATGACGTTGGAAGAGCTCAGAGCTAACATTGAACGCGAAATAGCGGCCGTTTCGGTCGAAATGTGTGGCCGAATCATCGAAAATTGGGTCCAACGATTCGACCGCTGCAAACGTGTCCACGGTGGCCATATGAACGAAGTCGAATTTCATTCATAAATGTTTTGATTGTACTTCAAGCCGATGATAAAGTTTTTGAAATATCTCAATTGGTTTGCGTTTTATTAAAAAAAAAAAACGTTTTCAAGTCCTTATTGGAAAACCCGATATATACTCGTACAGTGCGTACAGAAAAGAAGGTTATATAAAGGACTAGCAAGGCTAGTGACGACCCAATTCAACAAACATTTTGTGGCGGCCCTTCATTTCAGATATCATTCCAATTGTGGCATCTAGCTGGCTAAGCTAAATGGCTAGCTGGCATTAGGATATTGTCTATTAAACGACCATTCGCTTTAGATCAGCTATCTCAGAGGAGTATGTAATGACTTGGTTTTAACGTCACGGCATATGCTAATGACATTGCCATTCTGATATCTGGGAAGTTCCTTCGGGTCCTCAGCGAAAGACTAATTTATGCATTGCTACTGTAAACCGAAATAGTTCTCTTTACAAGGAGAAGATCTATACCAAGATTCACTTACTCCCGGTCGAATAGTATCGATCTTATCTCCAAAAAATCTGCCAAATACCTTTGCTTAATCTTAGACTCCAACCTTAGCTGGAAGGAAAACATCAATGAAAGAACCAAAAAAGTCTATGTACGTGGCACTGTATTCGTGAGGCTTTTAAAGTGTTACGAGTATATTAGTTGTACACTGCGGTGGTAAGATTTATTTTAGTTTATGGTTCGATAGTGGAAGGCACTTGAGAAGAATTGCCATCTTCAAAGTGTTTCAAAGATTCAGAGGGTGGGTTGTCTGGTGATGACTGGTTCTATGAAATCCACAATAACGGCGGCTCTCGAAACAGTGCTGAACCTTCCACCCCTGAACATACCTATATATTGAGAGAGCATAGCAGGACTGCACTAAGAATACAGGAATTCGGTCTCTGGACAAGGAGTCCTCATGGTCACGCAACAGTCTTGGGTCAATGGGCCATCTCAAGATTCAAAACCGAAACGGACTAAATCACTCGGCTTCCTTCCTTTCCAAATTCCTTCCAGGAAAATAAACTGGCAATCGATACCATCTATGCAGGCAATATGGATGAGATCCAAGCTCGTGAAATTCTCCAAAGAAAGGCTGAAGGAGGTATCAGATGTCGATAAGGTCACCCTCTGCTGGGTATCAGGTCATATGTACAACTGAAGCTAAAACGTCACACAGTACACTCTACAGAGAAATAGGGGCGCAGTTAATAGTGAAAGCTCATCTATGATAAAATAAAGAAAGTAAGTATGCTAAAGTTCAGTCATGGAAATATTCGATTGGCGGTCGGTGCCCTCACTGGGCTCTGCATGATATCCTACCATGCAGCCAGACTAGGCCAGCGCCGCAATGACTTATGCAGAAGCTGCAGGGACGAAGAGGAAATTTAATTCCTTCGCCACCTACTGTGCGAATGCCTAGCACTAGTCCAAAAAAGAAACATATTCCTTGTAAGTCACTTCCTTTCTAGACTAGAAGAGGTAGGTAACATTGGGCTGAACAAACTGCTAGGATATCTACATATCTGTATTAAAGTGGTTCAGTTCAACGGGAAATTTTTAGGTTTCTTCGGGTTAAGCATTAACTGGGCACAACGGACTCCTCGTAGTCTAAGTGAGCCTTGACCTTTCGTCAATAGGGCACCCACTCACCTAGCGTAACCTAGCCTATGTAGTGACTAGTGACTTTATAGGTCCCGAGTTCCCTTCTTCCTCTAAGAAAATAATTTTTCAACGTTGCCTCGGACCACGTTAAAGTGTGATCCAACAACCACATTACAGATTTTGATTTGGACCTTTAATGCGGCGCAGTATTGTCAACAAAGCTGGCAGCTGATATTCTGGGTCATAAACTTGCTCGCGCATGAGGTTAAGGTCGTGAATACCTGTATACCTTATGCCTTGGAGTTATGAGAAGCTCGCGATCGAAGAGATGGAGTGGAGTGATGCTATCGTAGGTCTCGAATGACGTTCGGAGCCTTTTTAAACGAATAAAACAAACATGCCAGGGATATAAAGCCCGAACGAAAGCCTGCAGGGACAAAAATGGAAATCTAGTAGTAGATTCTCAGGCGGGACTAAGAATCGGTACGGGCGTTGAAAGCAAAGAATTCCGTCCCCCTGACCTGGACGAAGTTAGGAATGCTTTTTCTAAGCTTAAGTCCAACAAAGCTGCTGGAGTAGACGGATTATCTGCCGAGCTTTTTAAGGCAGCTGGAGATGATCTGGTTGGGAGTATGCACCAGCTCATCTATAAGGTATGGTCAGAGGAATGCATGGAATGGAATCTTAGTATCGTTTGCCCGATCCGCATGAAAGGAGATATGAGCTATACAGCGTCATGTCTAGTTTTGACATCTCTGCCAAACTTGTCACGCTGCTTAGGATGATAATGGAGAATGCTCGCTGCTCCATCAGGGTCAAAAGTGACTTAACCGAGACCTTTAATGTCAAAAAAGGTTTTAGACAAGGCGACTCGCTATCGTGTGACTTCTTTAACATCGTCCTTGAAAGGATCGAGCAAAACTGACTGGTCAATACGTCCGTACAACTGACATTGACATAATTGGACGATCTCAACGAGATGTCATTGAGGCCTTTACGAGCATTAAGGCAGAAGCGACTAAAATGGGACTGGCGGTAAACGAGGGCAAGACGAAATATCTATATATGCTGTCGTCGAAAAGGGACACTAACCACCGGCGTCTTGGCCTTATACCTGCCAAGGTAGTCAAGGACTTCGTCTACCTAGGCTCCGCAGTAACATGCAACAATGACATCAGTGTCGAAATCAAACGCAGAATAAGTCTTGCCAACCTGTGTTACTTCCCATAGGTGAAAGGGACCTACAGTTTATTGACGGTTCCGAACGGCGAATTTCAGGAAGCTTTTCATGACAATTTTACTAAAGGGGGTTTTGTCAGAACCCCGCTGAGGAGTAACACCGTGAAAACACGTTCGATGACATGGCTGTGTCGGGATTCGATCCCGTGTCATCCGGGTCAGAGGCCAACACCATATACAAGACCCTTATCATCCCGGTCCTGCTCTTTGGTGAAGAGACATGGACCTTATCGAAAGCGGATGAGAAAGCCCCAAGTCGTTTTGAGAGAAAATTCTGCGTACATGAACGTAGCACGGCGTCTGCGAATCAAACGCCTTCGATGGCTAGGTCCTGTTGAGCGCATGGAAACCAAAGTTCTGGCCCGAAAGGTCTTTGAATCCAACCCTGACGACCAAATTTAAGGTGGCGCACGCAAATCGAAGTGGATCTCAACAAACTGGGCGTGCGGCATTGGAGACTGCTGGCGAAAGACCGTTGGCGAGATTTTTTAAACGAGACTCAGGTTCGCCATGAATTGTAGCACCAGAGAAGAAGAAGATATGTCTTGGAGTTAGCGCAAGCTAACTCATTCTCAGGAGAGAATATGGAAAGTGAAAAGGGTAAACAACGATGAAAACTGGATTTACATGTCTGTGGGTTATAACGGCTAGGAAACATGGAGCTTGGTAATTCCCATACCTTGTTCATGTCGTACGCTAAAGAATGATCCTCTATACTTGACAGTAGGCTTCAGGGTGAACCGATGTACATTTCAAGCTTAGAGGGTATTGCCGGTGACAACTTGAAGGGGTGGAACGCAACTGGCTAATTCCCTGAAGCAATTAGTGTGAAACGTTGCCGAAGTGATTACGCGCGCTGATCACACCTGACTGGCGCCTAAGCATTCGTGCATTGTCTGACGAGTTAAATATCAACAAAGAAACCGTCCGCAAGTGGTTTAATGAGGATTTGCACATGCGCAAGATTTGCCAAAAACAAATGCGAAAATCGATCGGCAAAGATTTCTCGTCCCGCATTCAGAGCGACAACAGAGATTAGAGACTGGAGTCAGATATGTACATTGGAGACGAGAACTGGATATTGTGAGTATGATCCCGAGACTCGTAGATAAAGACAGCGGTAAGTGGATAAAAGTGGGGAGCGGCCAACGAAAGCGAGGATGTCAAAGTCTTGATTGAAGGAAATGTTGACAATTTTTTCGATATCCACGGCATCGTTCATTGTGAATATGTTCTTACCGATCCTACCTATGTGGGTGTCCTGAAGACGCTGCGAGCACATGCGCATTCGCCATAAAGGGCTGGATCTTGTACGACGACAATACGCCGGCCCCTTCATCGTTGATTGTGCAAAAGTTGTTGGCAAAAAAGAATTACAATGTTGCCGTATCTACCCTGCAACTTTTCTGTATTCGCCAAGATGAAGTCACACCTCAAGGGAGCTTAAAGAGGCTGTAACCATGGTTCTGAACGCGTTAATTTCGGAGGATTTTCAAGAGTGCTTTCGAAGGGGACTATTGTGAAGGTCCATATTTTCTCTTTTTTTTTTGTTTACAAATTCCCGGAACTTAATTGCCACCCTCAAGATCAGAGGAGAAGAATTTTCTGCATTGATTAAATAAACCAAGAGCTGCAAGAGCTGCGTGGAGTTCTACACCGACGGGCAGTGGAGTATTCTGCAAACAATTAAACCTGAGCCAGGCTCTAAAACTACCGGAGTATTGTGGAGTTTTTTAGGCGGAGCTGTTGGCAATAAAGGAGGCCTTGTCTTGGCTAAAATAAAGCGTAATATCTACTACGGATATTCGCATCCTCACAGACAATCAAGCAGCCTTGAAATCGCTGGAGTCATATGCTTACACTTAAAAAGTAAGTCTTGACTGACGCATGTGATATGCGTCAGTCAAGAGATGGCCGAACAGTTTAACACATGTACATCCCCTATGGGTACCAGGACACAGCGATATTTTAGGAAATGAAAGACCCGACACGGTCGCCGGACAAGGAACGACGTAACAATCAAACATGGCATGCGTAGGTATACCTCATAATCCATTACTTAAACTTAAACTTACAAACCTTGCCATGGCTGACACAGTCAACGGCTTGACAGTCAACGGACCAAGGGAATAATTTCCCTAAAACGAACTGACATCTACAAAATGATTGATGTCATCACCGGTCACTGTCTCGTTGGCAAGCTTCGAACGACTCCTACAGAAGCTGCTTAGACGAAGAGGAAGTCAAATCCATTCATCACCTACTCTGCGCCTGTCCGGCTCTCTGTTCAATCAGGAAGCGCTACCTACGATCCTACTTCCTTAACTACTTGTTCAGCGGGTAAGGATAGCTGTCCTTCTTAATTATTTAAGAAGCACTAAGTGGTTCTATGAATAGGGAGTCAACCCCCCTTGTAGCAACATAACGGGCCTCTCTGGCCTAAGTGTCTACTTCGCCCTTGGGAGGCTACGGTCAACCCAACCTAACCTAAGGAAACCTAAACCCTTCGCAGCATGCAACGAAGGTTGTCATTGGCACAAATACCAAGGAGGACAAGCAAATGGTATTTATGGCTATTGATTGGGTGTTAGACAGAAGGCAGCATTATGTTGTTTAAGAAAAAATAAATTTCGCGCGTTCAGGATTTCTCCATTTAATTATAATGTCGAGATCGGAATTTAATGAGCTGAACGTACGCAGCAAACCTAGTCCTACAGCCGAAGAGCAGAGCTGGAATCTTAAAACGAATATGAAAAGCTGAGAGGACTGTCGTCAGCGAAAGAATGAACTGGACTAGTAGTAACAGACAAGAGAGTCGGAGACAGAAGATAACATTGGGGTACAGGAAGGGGTATGGGAAGACTTAAAATTGTCAATCACAACTTGAATTGGACAGTCAGAAAGGTAATTTCTAATTCATTGACCAAAAGACTCAACGGTTACATAAGATCGCATTAAAAAGTTTTGAAAGATCGAGCGCTACGATATTGCGTTTGCCAGAATTGTGCACGGATTAGTCCTGGACCCTGTTGCTATAAAAACCATACTGCCGGTCATTAAAGAGATTCCATGTGTCAAGACATTCCATGAGCTGACCACTAACCTGCATTTCCATGATCTTGGAAAGAAGGGAGAGGAAGTGTCATCTTTTTATGGACGGGCCGGACAAATGCTGTTTTCCACATAATCGGGAAGTCCAGAATGCGCAATGCATTGCAGAGTAGATGCCATCTGAATGTGGCGATTTTCGGATTTAATTTAATCAATTTAGTGGCCCTTAATCGAAAAAATCGTCGCTCACTATCGGTACAAATTGCATGTTCACCATTTCTTTCTCATGTACTAACTTCCTATGTTGGGAATTGGAAGGGTAGCCAATTCTTGCAATCGATGGTGGAAAAAAATCTCAGAACCTGAGCGACTGACTAACAGATGTCGACTGGCATTAAACAGAACCGTCATGCAAACTCAGACCTCTAACAAATGATTTTTCGGGCAATACTATAGCAATGAATGGTCGATTTTCCTGTCGAGTCAATTAGGGACATGCGAATAGACAAACCTGAAAGGATCGAGCTGTTTCGAGCTCTCAATAAAAACGACCACGAAGAGTGTATATTCACCATGATGCAGTAGTGTATTAGCCCTAGACGACGATGACACTGGAGTCAAAACCTGGCAACAAAAACATCTTCGAACGTGTATTTCGCTCTTTCTGGAATAATTTTCTTAGTACATTCTCTCGATAACCAGAAACCCCAACGTCAGGATTCCGGCAGTGAGAAGCGGTACGGACTTGTACTTGTTTGTGTTTTCATTTCTCACACTCCAGTGTCTCCTCCAACTGCATCCAATCAATCAGAAATAAACCATTTAACATGCCAAGGCTTATTACTGGACTTAGAGATTTCCCCCTGGCGAATATGACGTCGAAGAAGGCAGCCTCTAAGCAACTATTATTCTGTACTGTACTATTGAAACTGACTGAACTCTTTTCATTCACAAGTTAACGATGCAAAACTTAAGATAAACATGAAATAAATCAAATGAATCTTAATAGAGAGATAGTATACTGTACTGCATAGTTACATGTACTCCTCATGAATCCAATACTTACATCTGACAGTTTAACTGGATGACCATCTTGCTCCCATTTGCTGGCTATCTGCAGCGTTTCGGCGGTCTTCTGCTGAACCGTTTTCGAGTCATCTAACAACGTTAACTCATAGAATTCTTGTATATCTAAAACGAACAAATGAATCAATTCAATCAAATGCGTTTCTTTCAAGCTTTTCTGAAAGCTAAATCGATTAAAACCAAGAGAAACATTTTCTTTTTGGCAATGACTTTTATTCAAGCTTCTTCGCATACACATTCTACGATACAGTATTGAGGGCTGGGAAAGGATTCTGTTTAGATACGACCAACTTATTATGACTATGTGAGATGTAGCCCTTGATTTTGCCTTCGAAAATCAAGTTCGCCACAATGCAATGAGTCTCGTCCATCGACATATCATGCTCTCCAACGAACTGCAGTGCCGAACGAAAATGCTCGAGATCGAGCTGATGTGTACCTTTGATTAGGTAGACCCTTTTGAACAGGTTACGGTACACCATGAACTTGAGCTTCTCTACAAGCAGGTAGATTCCACATTTTATAAAGAATGCCTCGTGCCGCTGAATGACTTCGTCGAATTTGCGTACGTTGCCCTCTTTAATGGCATTGGCCAGTTCGTAGAACTGAAGCACGTCGTACTTTTCGAGGACCTGATTAGTTGGCATGTACCCAAGAAGCATTTTAACTGGCACCAGATAAATGAGAATCAGTCGTTTATTGTTGTAGAATTTTCTCGGGCATTTTTGAAAGGCGAAACTCAGAAACTCGTCAGCACTCTTATAGTCCGAATCGAACATGGCTTTCCGGCCGACAAAGTACTTGTATGTGATTTGCTCGGGTAGTAGGAAAGTGTCCTTGAACGCAGAGCTATCTATGGCGCGTATGAGTGGCTTGCATAGGTGCAGTTTGTTTATTCGAAAGTAAACTTTGAACAGTTGGTTGACCAAATTGAGCATTCCCAATCGTTTTGTGTCTTCGTCCGATGACCTGTAATCGTAACGTGTTAGATACACTAGAGGAATTATGCATTGAATATACAAAATACCTGTTGTCAGCAGCACAAACCCGGAAGCAGCTCATTAAGCTCTCCGCGGCTTTCTCCAGAATTTCGCCCGGCTTCGATATTTTGCCATTTTGTTCACAACTCTGTGCCAAAACTCGGAGATCCAGACATGTGGTATACATGATCGGAAGACACCAGTTCTCTTCCTTCAGCTGTTGGAGCATCTTCACCACCGCCTGCACACAATGAACCTGATTTTTATACGCCTCCATGTAGTCACGACCTTTATAATGAGTTTTTTTTTGAATAATTAAAACAAGCATTGCCTTTTAAGTCCTTTCTCTAGTCAAGTGTTACTTTCTGAGCCCAAGTAGTAGAGCACCCTGAGATGTGCGGACACAATTTCATCAATTGGCGGATCCAATTGCCTCTCCACATAGCTATCCGGTTCGAGTAAATATAGATTTCGATTCATGATGTGTTTGTCTTTGAGTGAGACGAACCCGGCCACGGTATCGCCGTCCTGTGCCGACCAGGCTCTTTGCACGCCCGACAAATAGTTGTTGAGTGTTCCGAACATATTATACACTTGGTATATCCGAGATCTTGTGGATAAAAAATCAGTTTACCATGCAAACGTGCGAAAAACTTTAATTTAAAGAAAAAACTGATGGAAAACACCCGAGAACGACCGACAAATGTACTGACAGTTCTCCAACTCACCATGGAAACCTATAACGCATACTCAACAAAAAATCTGACAGTCAGCTTGCACTGCCACCTATCAGTGACGTTCAATGGTGATTTTTCCAACAGTGGCAGATAAAAGTTATTGTACGATTCAGTAGCAGCGAAATGAGTGATATAACGATATTCTATGAAAATAAACCTCTCCCGCGCTCCTTGATAGCCTAGCAAATTCCACATGGACGCGCGAAGCTCCTAACATTCGCCCTCTTTGCCACACATACCGAAGGTAAAGCCTAATGAAGTATGAAAACAAAGCAGAAACATGCGCGTTTGCACACCAGAAGCCGTACATTACGTGTCAATGCCATGTGATTCGTCTTTAAAGGAGAAACCATTTCGTTTTTTTGTTTTTTTTTTTTTTTTCCTTTTCACCTTCTTACCCTCGTACCCTCGAGATACATAAGTGTTGCAATCAGGTTGCAATACGAAAGGAAACCATATCGAAGGCTACAACTTGCACTTTAAGTTTAACTCATTGTTCCAACTTGTGCATTACCTATGACAGGTCTATTGGTCTATTGAGCAATTTAAAAATAGAAAATATTGCGACGATAGCTCGGACTGATTACCTAAACAGGGATATCTAAAATCGTAAGACTTATATGCGTTAGGCACTAAAGTGGGACATTCTTCAAGCTCAAAGCGTTCGTTTGTGCTACTCGTATCCCCGCACATATGGGTAAGCAAAATGCTGATTTGGGATACATACCTACATTGACACACTAAACCGCTCATTTGACGTTCTCAAATTACTTTCGTGCTACACCGCACAGCAATTTGGACATTTGATGAATAGGGCACTTCATCATGACTGACACACTACCAAGGCCGTGGATTTTTTTATGCGATTCGGTTTTCACTCGAAGACTTTCGTTGACGTAAGACGTAAGGAATGAAGTGTGAGAACTTATCAACTGGGCGATATGGAATGAGTAGACAGCAACGTGCTGAAATACTTGTGTATTTCGGAAGAATGGAATCTCAGCATCGTTTGCCTAGTCCACCAGAAAGGAGACCCCTATAATTGCGCCAAATACAGGGGAATAAGTCACCTTAATATTGCATATAAGATCGTCTCTGCCGTACTGTGTGAACTCTTGAACAAAATACATGCTGTCAACCAAAAAAGACGCGCAACACCGACGTCTTGGCCAGAATTCGAAGTGGTCAAGGACTTCGTCTACCTTAGCTCGCTAGTGATCAGCGACAGCAACACAAGCGCTGAGATCAAACACAGAATTACTCTTGCCGACGGCTGCTTCTTTGGGCTCATGAGACAATTGAGAAGTAGAGCTCTCTCTCGAAAGTTCAAGGTTGCGTTATGTATGTATGTATGTATGTATGTTGGCGTTACAGTCCATGAAGGACCTGAGCCGAGCTTCTCTCTCAATCACCCATGTTGTGTGTGGTTTCATTTTCCCATAGGTGAAAGGGACCTACAGTTTATTGCCGGTTCCGAACGGCGAAATTCGAGAAGCTTTTCTTGACAATTTTACTACAGGGGGTTTTGTCAGAGCCCCGCTGAGGAGAAACACCGTGAAAAACACGTTCGATGACATTGCTGTATCGGGATTCGATCCCGTGTCATCGGCGTCAGAGGCCAACACACTACCCACTGCGCCACGGTGCTCTCGTTATACAAAACCTTAATCATCCCGATCCTCCTCTTTTACGCAGAGGCCAGGACTTTGACGAAAGCGGGTGAGGAGGAAAATTCTGCGTTCGATCTTTGGTCCCGTTTGGGTTGACGGGCTGTACGGGCTGTACGTCTACGGACCTCACGTCTAAGATGGCTAGGCTATATAGAGCGAATGGGAAACACAGACCGACCCGAAGAGTCTTCGAGTTCAACCCCGAGCGACGACGCACCAAAGGACGACCGGACTGACCTGTCTGGCACACACAGTTGGGAGGGGATCTTAGCCAACTGAGAGTGCGTCACTGGAAACAGCTGGCACAAGACCGTGCCTGCTGGAGAAGCTTGTTGGTAAAGGCCCAGGTCCACACCAGACTGTAAGTAAGTATACTACAGGGGATTTTGCGTCGGTGTTATTAGGATCCTCGTTCATCGTGCGTCAGAGTCCAACACACTAACCATTGCGCCACGGTGCCCTCAAAATAGGCAAATGGAGAAGTTTATTAACTGCGATGAAGCACACTATCAATGAACTTGTCAAAACTTTTTTACATATTGAGGTTCAAACGGCGTTTCGTTCCTCCTCGACCCGCTTATTTCTATGGGATATACAGACCCTTAGCTGCGACTGGCATGCACTTTTCTAACCCTTTGTATGTTGTAAAACCAGGCAATCAACGAAAGAACATTCCTTTGCTGCTTTTCACCTGTGCGGCAGTTAGGGTCGTCTGAGTTGAGTGCACTATGGCTCTTACTACCGAGAGTTGTCTAGTTGCCTTAAAAGTAAATTCTTGGCCCTACGTAGTGTTCCGCACATCAACTATTCTGATAATGCTACTACATTTAAACGGACAAGTTCAGAGCTAAGACAATCTTACAACTCAAGAACGAATGAGCAATTGTTTGGTCTTTTAAGTGATCTTCGGATAAAATGGGAGTGCTTGATAGTTGTCAAAGCGGCACTCAAAAGCAGCTATTAGAAAGGTAACATGGAGCGTTGATCAACTTCAAACATTGCTAACAGAAGTTGCGGCCAAATTCCTCCTACTGAGGTATAAGAACAAGTAAGGTACTGCCATGGGCGCAAACGACATCAGGTCATTGGATGCGACACCAATGCGCACCACGTGGAATGGGGCAGCAGCAACACCAACAAGTATTTACTTAGTACATAGTAATCTAACAACTGCCAATAGAGGCAACTCAATTATAAAAGAGGTACTTGACCTCACAATCACTAGCCCTTTTTGTTTTGTTTGTTGTTTGTGACTGGCACGTCTCCAATGAGGCCTCACTATCTGATCACCAACATATCAGATTTAACATTTCTTACTTACTTACTTTGATGGCGCTACAGTTCGGGGTGAACCAGGGCCTCAACCAACAAGCCTCTCCAGCCGGCCCGATCTTCGGCCAGCCGCTTCCAGTGCCGAACGCCCAGTTGGTTGAGGTCCCCTTCCACCTGTGCGCGCCACCTTAAATGCGGTCGTCCTCTGCTGCGTCGTCCCTCGGGGTTGGAGTCGAAGACTCTTCGGGCCGGAGCGTTGATGTCCATTCGCTCTACATGGCCTAGCCATCTTAGACGTTGGATCCGAAGACGTCTTACCAGGCCGATGTCGCTGTACAGCCCGTACAGTTCTTGGTTGAATCTCCTCCTCCATTCTCCGTTTACACAAACTGGACCAAAGATTGCACGCAGGATTTTCCTCTCGAAACGTCCAAGAGCCTCTTTATCCGCTTTTGACAACGTCCAAGCCTCAGCGCCGTAGAGGAGGACCGGGATGATTAAGGTTTTGTAGAGGGAAACCTTAGTTTTTCGAGAGAGGGCTCTACTACTCAATTGCCTCTTGAGCCCGAAGAAGCAGCGATTGGCAAGAGTTATTCTGCGTTTTATCTCAGCGCTGGTGTCGTTGCTGCTTGTCACTACCGAGCCAAGGTAGACGAAGTCCTTGACTACTTCAAAAATATAGCTGCCGAAGGTGACGTTCTGACCAAGACGTCGGTGTTGTGCGTCTTTCTTGGATGACAGCATATATTTGGTCTTGTCCCCATTTACCCTTAGACCTACTTTCGCCGCTTCTGCTTCAATACTTGTGAACGCCTCATTGACGTCTCGCTTTGTTCGTCCAATAACGTCAATGCCATCTGCGTAGGCAAGCAATTGTGTGGACTTGAAGTAGATCGCACCTCTTGTATTGGCCGCAGAGTCCCGCTCGATCTTTTCAAGAATAATGTTGAAGAAATGACATGACAGTGCGTCACCCGGTCTAAAACCTTTTTTAACATCAAAGGCGTCGGTTAGTTCACCTCCGACCTTAATGGAGCAGCGAGAGTTCTCCATAGTCATCCTGCATAGTCTGACGAGTTTGGCAAGAATGTTAAAACATGACATGGCTCTGTATAGCTCGTCTCTATAAACACTGTCATACGCGGCTTAAAAGTCGACGAAAAGATGGTGCGTGTCGACCTGGAATTCATGGGTCTTCTCCAAGATCTGCCGTAGTGTAAATATTTGGTCTATCGTCGATTTTCCTGGCCTGAAACCACACTGGTAGGAACCTATCAGATTGTCCACGAACGGTTTCAGGTACTTAGACAGTACGGCAGAGAGGATCTTGTATGCGATGTTCAGGAGGCTTATCCCTCTGTAATTGGCGCAGTCATAGGGGTCTCCTTTCTTATGGACCGGGCAAACGATACTGAGATTCCATTCATCGGGCATGCGCTCTTCCAACCATATCTTGCAGATGAGTTGGTGCATGTTCCTAACCAGCTCATCGCCAGCTGCTTTAAACAGTTCCGCGGGGAGTCCGTCTGCTCCAGCAGCTTTATAAGACATAAATTTCGATATCGCTATCTTAACATCGTCCAGGTCGGGTGGACGGGATTCTCCTTCGTCTTCGTCCATTGTGAATTGTTCGCTCTGCCTGACGGCGGCATTTTGACTATCATCGCCGTTATACAGTCTGCAGAAGTGGTCCTTCCACAGTCTCAGCATCGACTGTGACTCCACTGCTAGTTGTCCGTGCTCATCCCTGCAGGCCTCTGCTCTGGCTTTATACTACATTTCTAGTGAGGTTAAAGAAGGTGAGCCTGGATATCTGCCCAAACGAACAAATTGCAAGCTTAACTTGCAACTCAACGAAACCATTATCTCATCTATTAGAATCAGCTGTACACCCAGGATGAGTACACACAAGCGGTGTGTACCCTGGTGGAACGCATAGCTCGAATCTCTAAGCAAATAGGTGAGATCTCTGTTTAACAGAGCCAAACGAAAGAGCAGTTGGACTGATTATAGATCTGCTCTAACGAAATACAACCTTGAACTGACGAGGCCCAAGAGAATGTCTTGGAAGAAACACTGTGAGAACATAGACTCGCTACCAACTGCAGCCCAACTCTATAAAGTGCTGTCCCAGGAACATACAAATCATGTAAATCAGACGTTATCTTTACTGTCAACCGCAATGAAACCCTGGAGGCCTTGCTTGAGGTGCATTTCCCTGGTTCTACTCCCCAGCATATGCCTTTTGACGATCAGACGAGCGTCATAAATAACATCGACAGTAGATCGAACAGCCTCTCGGTAGACTTTTCAGCCCTGATAGAGTTAAATGGGCAATTTAAACCCTATAAGACCCCAAGGAAAGACGGTGTCTTTTTATTATTCTATGTATCACCACTGATAGTTCTTTGTATATCCCTCAAACCTGGAGAGAAACCAACCTTGTCCTCATCCCCAAGATTGGAAAACCAAGTGAACAACCTAAATCCTATCGCCCTAACAGCCTGACAAACGGTGGACAAATTGAGAGAGCTCCATATTAGAGGTACCCTAGAGAAGCAGATACCACTGTCTCCTAATCAATATGCATAACGCAAAGAACGATCTACTAAGAATGCGTTACACCCTTAGTGGCCCAAGGAGATCGCGACTTGCGCCTTCCTCGATATTGAGGGGGCCTTCGATAACACTGACTATGATACGATCATCATTGAACTATTCTGCAGGGGTTTGGACCACTGGATTAGGGCGATGCTAAATAGCCGTATTATATCGGTTACATCCGGAGAGGTCACGGTGACAGTATTGGCGTGGGTGCCCACAAGGAGAAGTCCTTTCACCCCTTCTGTAGTCGATGGTTATCGACGACCTACTCCAGAAGTTAACCAATCTCGGCTACGAGTAGCTATTGTTACGGGTAGGTGCGAAAATGTTGACTTGCCTTTTAGTTCATCTCTGACTGTTGTGGCAGAGATGCTTTATCGATTAACCCAAATAAGATAATCCTAGTCCCGTTTAGGGACTGTTCCCTCTCTCTCAATGATACCCACATAGGATTTTCAGAAGTAGCTAAGTATCTTGGTATTGACTTTGATCGAAAACTTAACTGGAACTCCAACATTAAAAACAAAGTTACAAAGGCGGCTGAGGCTTTGGGTGCCAGTCAAGCCACTTACGGTAAAATCTGGGGCTATATACCGCAACAGTAAGACCTATCAACACCTGTGCATCCGCAAGTTGGTGGACAAAAGTTGAGTAAAAAACGATAATAGTTAAACTTCAACGCCTCCAGAGACTAGCGTGTCTCGGCGTTACGGGCGCTATGCCAAACTGCCCTACGGCAGCTCAATGAGCACTCCTTGGACCTACTCCACTGCAACTTTTTATTAAAAATGTTGCATTACGCAGTGCAATTAGGATTCTTCGCTCGGGGACAGGCCTATCATTTAGACCAACGGGCCACATGTCCATCTTGCAACATCTTCCTGAGCGGGATATGATAACCACGGTCTCGGCCGCATTATCACATAACTTTTGACTAGAGATTTGAGATATTGATCCAAGACCGCAGAGTTTGGGAAACCATTGATCAATTGCCCCGAGATGGAAGATTTCGAAGGCCCTAGGAATGAGTCCTAGTATCTTCCAAGAAGAAGTATGTGCCATGCTAGCCTGCACCAATCTTAACTTAGAGACTCGCATAAGGGGTGTAACCAACAATATACTCTCAGACAATCAAGCAACGCTCAAAGCGTTGAGCACATATAGCACGAACTCAAAAGTTCATTAGGGAATGCCATGATGCCCTACAGGACCCTGCCAAAAGAAATAAAGTCAAAGTCTGGTGGGTGCCAGGATACAAGGTTAAGCGAAAGGTGCATAGATGCCGCCCTTTTGGAACAGCGTTCAAGAGCCCCTAAACAAACACTCTATTAATATTCTTAAATTTAATAGAGTCAATATCACAAGACTGGCCAGCTACCTTATGGAACACTGTCGTCTGAGATATCATCTCAACAAAGTGAAACTCTCGTCTGAAACTGAGTGTCGACCCTATCTTGAGGATGAGAAAACTGCGGAGCACATACTACATGAGTGTGTTGCCCTTTGCCATCTTAGGAAGCGTGACCTTCTCAGTTAAATGAAGACTCCTGAGGGGGTCATCTCAACTTTATTAAAGAAAAAAGACTTCGATGAAGTTCCTAAAGTTGTGATTAACCTTTTGTTATTGAATGTTGTTGCAAACTAAATTAACTACTCAAAGCCCTCCCGAACGAAAAGTTCATTTTTACGATAAATGCTTCTGAACATGATCCTGTACTCAAGTTTGATTAAAAACAAAAAACGAAACATCAAGTTTTCCGATATCGAACCTCACATTCAGTAACAAAACAGAAAAGAAGCAAGCGCTTCAGCTAACTAATCTGACATTCAGCTGCATGGCATGTTGTTGCGCTCTACCATGCCATGCCATGACAGTCTGTTCATTCACCAAGAAAATGAATGTAAATCGAATTCAAGACTATTGATTGTGGGTGCTTTTAGTCCTTGATAAGCACTTTGTTTCTTTTCCGTTGTAAGCATAGATATGCTACGAAACCTTCATCATCATCACCATCCAACCAACCCACCCAACCAATCTGTATCCTTGCAAAGGGAAACAATGCATGCCCATGTGTAGCTCCTCTGAGGTTGTAGGCATGTTGGAAATAAATGGCTGTGCCTTTACATTTTGCTGACGACAGTGCACAATGGAGATCGATTTTAGTGCATGTTTTGCTTGATTATTGTAAAGTGTTCCTTTCACTGTGCAATGGGTACACATTCGCTGTAATTTGAAAGGACGAACAGTAAAGATACAATACTTGTGAACGATTTGGTATTCTAAGGTGAGCTTTTAATAACTTTAATTATATTAATCTAGATTTTCCTTGTTCCGGCCGAATCCGCCATACGTTTCGTTTGCTGCATAGTTACACATCTAATATGGCACGTAGTAACTTACTTTGGAAACATTAGCTTAATATGCGCTCACGCCCCAACGGAAGAAAAGGACGATCGACTCAAAGAAGAATTCTACGATCTCCTAAACAGAACATATGCCCAATGTCCCAGCTACGACACGAAAATAGTCCTAGGAGATTTTAATGCAAAACTGGGCAAGGAGGACATGGTTGAGTCGATCATAGGAAAGCATAGCCTCCATAACACCACATCCGACAACGGATTAAGGCTAATCGATTTCCTAGCGGGGCGCAACCTCCTTGTAGCAAGCACGCGATTCCTCCATCTCAACATCCACAAGGGTACCTGGCGGTCTTGTGATCAATCGACCACCAACCAGATTGATCATATTGCGATCGACGCCAGACACTCCTCCTGTATTCTCGACGTACGAACCTTCCGAGGGGCCAACATCGACTCGGACCACTACCTTGTTGTAGCCAAGGTACGAATGAGGATATCAAGAATGCTTAGGAGTCGAGTAGGACTACGTAAGTTTGACGTTGGAAAGCTACAATCGCAAAAGACTGCCAGAATCTTTGCCGATCGTGTCTCCTCAAAGCTCTCTCAAAATCCGCCCACAGCAGCACAAACAATAGAGCAGGAATGGGCTCATTGCCAGAGCGCCGTCAGAGATGCTGCCTCAGAGGTGCTGGGTTTCAAACAGCCACCACCTAGAAACCCCTGGTTCGATGAACAATGCGAACAAGCCCATGCAGCAAAACAAGAGGCATATAAAGCCATGCTGCAACGACGGACGAGAGCTGCTCGCGAAATCTATGAGCAGAAGAGGAGAGAGGAACACACGTTTTTCAGAAGAAAGAAGAGAGAGCACGGAAAGCGTGAGATCGAGGAGATGGAGAGATGCTTCCGCAGGAATGACTCCCGTAAGTTTTACAACAAGGTAAAACGAACATGCCATGGCTACAAAGCCAGAGTGGCGGCCTGCAGGGATGAAAATGGAGAACTGGTAGTAGAGTCGCAGTCGATGCTGAGGAATTGGAAAGACCACTTCTGCAGACTGTATAACGGCGATGATAGACAAGATACCGCTGTCAGGCAGAACGAGCCATTCGCAATGGACCACGAAGTAACAGAATTCAGTCCACCCGACCTAGACGAAGTCGAAATAGCGATATCAAGACTTAAGTCTAATAAAGCCGCTGGCGCAGACAGCCTGTCTGCTGAGCTTTTTAAGGCGGCTGGAGATGAGCTGGTGAGGTGCATGCACCATCTCATCTGCAAGGCATGGTCGGAGGAAAGCATGCCCGACGAATGGAATCTCAGCATCGTTTGCCCGGTCGATAACCTGATCGGATAACCTGATCGGCTCTTATCAGTGTGGTTTCAGGCCAGGTAAATCCACAATAGACCAAATATTTACGCTACGGCAGATTTTGGAGAAGACCCAGGAATACCAAATCGACACTCACCACCTCTTCGTCGATTTCAAGGCCGCGTATGACAGCGTATATAGAGACGAGCTGTACAAAGCCATGTCTAGTTTTAACATCCCTGCCAAACTCGTCCGACTGTGCAGGATGACAATGGAGAATTCTCGCTGCTCCATTAAGGTCGGTAATGAGCAAACCGAGACCTTTGATGTTAAAAAAGGATTTAGGCAGGGCGACGTGCTGTCGTGCAACTTTTTCAACATCGTGCTTGAAAAGATCGTGCAAGAGTCACTGGCCAACACAAGAGGTACGATTTATTTCAAGTCTACGCAATTGCTTGCGTACGCCGACGATATTGACGTTATTGGACGAAAACAGCAAGACGTCAATGAGGCTTTCGTGAGCATTGAGGTGGAAGCGGCTAAGATGGGTCTCAAGGTTAATGAGGGTAAAACCAAATATCTGCTTTCATCTAAAAGAGACGGACAACACCGACGTATTTGCCAGAACGTCACCATGGGCGGTTATAATTTTGAAGTGGTCAAGGAATTCGTCTAACTTGGCTCACTGATGACCAGCGACAACTACACCAGCGCTGAGATAAAACGCAGAATCACTTTTGCCAACCGCCGTTCCTTTGGGCTCAAGAGGCAATTGAGAAGTAGGGCCCTCTCTCGGAAAACCAAGGTGACACTATATAAGACCTTAATCATCCCAGTCCTCCTTTACGGCGCAGAGGCTTGGACCTTAACAAAAGCGGATGAAGATGCCCTTCGTCGTTTCGAGAGGAAAGTTCTGCGCACTATCTACGGTCCCGTTTGTTCAAACGGTGTATGGAGGAGAAGATATAACGAAGAACTGTACGGGTTGTACAGCGACATCGGCCTGGTACGACGTCTACGGATACAGCGTCTAAGGTGGCTAGGCCATGTAGAGCGCATGGAAGATACAGCTCCGACCCGAAAAGTCTTCGAATCCACTCCGGAAGGAAGGCGCGGCAGAGGACGGCCGCCTCAGCGGTGGCGCACGCAGGTGGAAGGGGATCTCAACCAACTGGGCGTGCGGCACTGGAAACAGCTGGCCAAAGACCGCGCCGGCTGGAGACGCTTGATGGTTGAGGCCCAGGTTCACCACGGACTGTAGCGCCACCTAAGTAAGTAAGTAACTTACTTACTTACTTACTTATCAGGCCAGCGATCCATGGAGGATCTGAGCCTGAGCTATAGCTGCCTTCCATCCTTGACGGTCCCGGGCACGCTGTTCGGTCTTCCTCTTCTTCTCGAACCAGGAGGCTCGGAGTCGAAGACCCTCTTAGCTGGAGCGTTGATGTCCATGCGCTCGATGTGGCCGAGCCAGTGTAGTCGACGGATCCTTGCCTTCTGGACTACATCCACATCTTGGTACAGCTCGTAGAGTTCGCGGTTGTGTTTTCTTCTCCATTCACCTTCCTCACAGACAGGACCAAATATCCGGCGCAGAATTTTTCTTTCGAAAGAACCCAAAATCAGCTCCGCTGTCCTGTTTATCGTCCAGCTTTCGGCTCCGTACAGCAAGACTGGCAGAATGAGCGTTTTGTAAAGCATGACTTTGGTCTTTCGAGTGAGGAGTTTTGACCCCAGTTGTTTGGACAAGCCGAAGTAGCAGCGGTTGCCAAGGGCGATTCTATGCCGGATCTCCACTGTGGTGTCATTTGTGGAATTTACGTTTGCCCCGAGGTAGACAAACTCCTTAACTACCTCGAAATTGTAGCTGTCAATTGTTATGTTTTGTCCCAGGTGGTGAGCGACGGATTGGTTTTTGCTTGACAGCATGTATTTCGTTTGTCCTCATTGATCTTAAGACCAACTCGTTTCGCCTGTTCTTCAATCGCCGTGAATGCTACCACAATGCCACGGCGAGAACACGCGATGATGTCGATATCATCCGCGTATCCTAGCAGCTGGATGGACTTGTAGAAGATAGTGCCTTCCCTGTTGACGCCTGCCCGTCGCACTATCTGCTCCAGCACCAGGTTGAAGAAGTATGGCACGTAGTAATGCAACGAATATTGCATGTTTTCGCATAACTACTACTTCAGTGTCCACTTGTCCATGGTCTCTATTGTCCTCGAAAGTAGGACGGGCTACGTCCATCAATACGGATGTTCATGTTTCCATAATGGAACTTTTTCGTTTTTTTTGTTGCTACAGTGCACTACTCATATTGCACAAAATACCAACCGCCGCCTCTGCCCACATTGAAAACTTTTAACGAGAGCACAACGAAAAACTAGCCAACAGGGAAATGGAGAATAAAATAAAACAAGAACGACAAACGCAACGTTGCATAAGTAGGACGACAAAATTGATTTCACATGTCTTTTATGCATGTTGCAGTAGGTACAGATACAGATATTTTAATTTGATCACATTTTTCGATGAGAGTGCAATGCACTTGTACTTACCGAGAAGCGCTTGAAATAATCGTGATTTGAAAATGCGTATTACACGTTCGATGGCAATACGTAAAGCACGATCCTGTGGCTCTGATAGTCTCGAATGATAGTCCTCCAGTAATTCAAGGGCACGATGAGCTTCTGTAAGTATGAAGAAGAAAAAACACAATGTTGTCAGTTCACTTATTGGATGAAACAATTCATTTAGAAGGAAAATTTTAAAAGAAACTAATTTTCAGTTGTTAACGGTCAAGTGACCGTTGTGCAAGAGGTCACCAAGCAATCAGATTTCCTTTTTATACAATAAAAAGTGCAATCGTCCGTAAATGAACAGATAGGCACATATATATGTACATATATAGTAGTCCTGTCGCCATATCCTTTTAATTTTTTATTTTTTTTTTCAAGGACTAAAAGGATAAACACTATCATCACTGTAGTTAAAAAGCAGTACCTACTTTTAATCCAAGGTATGTCAAAGCAAACACATTGCACGTACTTATTCAACAGCGGCCATGAGTCGTTGCGATTCAATGAGGGTTCCAACCTCGTTATCGGCCTTTCATTCAATAAGACGTCGTTAACCTCATCTTCACTTGTAATTAAATTATTACCGAAAACCGACGACCAGTACGAACGATGCTCACGCACGGGCTGAGGATTCTCACTCGCCACTCCTTGCGCGGCTATACAACTACCATCCGAGCACTTATCTTCACTACTATCGTCGACAATTTTCACTTCACTTTCCGATTTTCCTCTCAAATTTTCATTCGCATCCACATCACGATGCACCTCACCACTCGCAGAACTACTCGGTTCACTATTTTTATCGTCGCTCGATGAGTGATCCTCTTCATCTTCACTACTATCCGAACTCTTGTTCACATTTTCATCCGACTCACTAAAGCCCTCATTATCCTTGTCCATCTTGTGTACTAGATATTATACTACATATTAGGGACAAAAAGTTACAAAAATATTATCGAATTGAATTAAGCGATCGATACTCCATTACACTATGGAATATAATTTGTATCGCCCTCAATGCGCGCGAGACTTGTCTGCAGTTTGCTTGTCGAACGAATGAAGGGAACCGCATTTGAAGCTGAAGCTTTTGTTAAGCAATAAAACCTCAAGAATATTGATTTTGTACTATAAACAATAAAAGCGAAACACTACAGTCAAACGCAAAGTGGTGACGACTGTTTATGATTTTTTTTAGGTAAATGGGATGACTAGTGCATTATCATTTTCGAGCACCACTGTACGTCTTAACATTCGTTTTGCTTTGCACTTGAGGCGCATATTTGTCATAAGTGTGCTCTAGTTACTCACTCTTGGCTGAGTATTTGAAAGCATCGACATTGTAACGATGTTCTTCACGCTCGGTGTTAGTTATTATTGTATGGAAAGCAATGGAGGGAATGAGAAATGGTGCTGAACTGGTTCTTTCACAGCTTAGACGTACTTTTCACTGTTTTTGACGTTTGCCTTCGGTTTGTAATTGGATTAAGTGACTTTGCTTACAGTGTACCTGTACACTATGACTATGCGGGTACTATCGAAAGGTAATAACGTGAGCAATGCAATCAAATCCACTAGGAATCCTTTAAATATTCAATTGTGAACCAACTCACTTGTAAAAGAAGACCGATATCGGCACAAATGTGCAATTAGAAAGCCCAATATGACAGGTAAGTGGTTGCATTTCCATAGAACTAGAGAGTTATAGGATCTTCCAATAGGGACTTCTGAACTTTGACAGTTGATAACTGTCATTTATTCAGTCTGTTTTGCCAACATCACGTGCAAATGTTAAAGTTGTTTTACCAAAATGGGTGTTCTGTTCGGGTAACGTTCCGCGCGCTGCGCCCATCTTACGGTCGCCATAATGCTCCTACTGAGCGGACTATTCGCAGTGTGGTGGATAAATGTCAGTCCACTGGTTCAGTAAACGATAAACCAACTCAAGATCTGCCGAAAAGATCACCGCTGTCCGTGAGAGTGTGCAGCAGAATCCAAGGCAGTTGATTTCGCGTCGCTCACAAGAACTCGGCCTGTCGCAGACCACGACTTGGCGAATTTCGCGTCGTGACTTGGGCCTGCACCCGTACAAAATTCAACTGACCCAGGAGCATAACATGGCATCGATAGGCCTTTCAAACGATTAGAAAACTTACTTAGGTGGCGCTACAGTCCGTGGTGAACCTGGGCCTCAACCAACGGTCTTTAGCTAGCTGTATCCAGCGCCGCACGCCCAGTTGGTCGAGGCCCCCTTCCACCTCCGTGCGCCACCGTAGATGCGGCCGTCCTCTGCCGCGCCTTCCTTCCGGGGTGGATTCGAAGACTCTTCGGGTCGGAGCTGTAAATTCCATGCGCTCTACATGGCCTAGCCACCTTAGACGCTGTGTCCGTAGCTGTCGTACCAGACCGATGTCGCTGTACAACCCGCACAGTTCTTCGTTAAATCTTCTCCTCCATACACCAACGGGACCGTAGATAGCGCGCAGAATTTTCCTCTCGAAACGAACAAGGGCATCTTCATCCGCTTTTGTTAAGGCCCAAGCCTCTGCGCCGTAAAGGAGGACTGGGATGATCAAGGTCTTATATAGTGTCACCTTGGTTTTCCGAAAGGGGGCTCTACTTCTCAATTGCCTCTTGAGCCCAAAGAAACAGCGGTTGGCAAAAGTGATTCTGCGTTTTATCTCCAGCGCTGGTGTTGTTGTCGCCGGTCATCAGTGAGCCAACGTAGACGAATTCCTTGACAAATTCAAAGTTATATCCGCCCATGTTGACGTTCTGGCCAATACGTCGGTGTTGACCGTCTCTTTTAGACGGATATTTGGTTTTACTTCATTAGCCTTGAGACCCATCTTAGCCGCTTCTACGGCCCAATCACGTCAATGTCGTCGGCGTACGCAAGCAATTGCGTAGACTTGAAATAAATCGTACCTCTTGTGTTGGCTATTGACTCTTGCACGATCTGTTCAAGCACGATGTTGAAAAAGTTGCATGACAGCGCGTCACCTTGCCTAAGTCCTTTTTTAACATCAAAGGTCTCGGTTTGCTCATTACCGACCTTAATGGAGCAGCGAGAATTTTCCATTGTCATCCTGCACAGTCGGACGAGTTTGGCAGGGATGTTAAAACTAGACATGGCTTTGTATAACTCAGCATTGAAATCGACGAAGAGGTGGTGAGTGTCGATTTGGTATTCCTGGTCTTCTCCAAGATCAGTTCTCCATTTTCATCACTGCAGGCCGCCGCTCTGGGTTTGTAGCCATGTTTGTTTTACCTTATTATAAAACTTCCAGATGTTATTCCTGCGGAAGCATCTCTCCATCTTTTCGATCTCACGCTTTCCGTGCTCTCTCTTCTTTCTTCTGAGAAGCGTGTGTTCCTCTCTTCTCTTCTGCTCATAGATTTCGCGAGCAACTCTCATCCATCGAATAAAAAATATCGATAATATCTCACACACACTTTTTAACCTACCAGCGGGAAGTTATTGTAATGGGGCCGATTTTGCGAATCCCGTTTCAATGTCAACAGAATCCAAATCCAAGGTTTTTATAGAGATGTGTGTATGTACGTATGTGCGTATGTGCGTTCGGAATTTTTGGTCTCGATTATCATTTCGTATTTCGACGATTTCATTCGACGCGTAATTACGTAACTTAGAACTAATTAAGCAAAACCGCTCCAGCCGTTTTTTGTTAGAAATTAAATAACTAAAAAAGAGGCAAACAAATTATGCAACACAGCTGTTGTGAAGTGATCCAACATACTGATGAAGGCATAACCCTCACAGTATATGGTCCCTTCAAATTCATACTCGGTGTGTGCCATTCTAATATAACACCATAAGTACATGAAACAGTTGCTGGGAACTACAACCAACTTGAAAATTCGTTCGGTTCCTCTCGAATCTTATCTAGGACAACCACCCCTGGAGAGTAGTGAACGATCATCTACAACCCAAACCACTGCACTCCGTTCAGGTTGTGTGATAAGCATAATAAGAGTATAACTCTTGAACCTGCGCGAACTCAAAAAAAAAAAGGTGATTTCGGCCTTTTTCCAGATAACTACTGAAATGTCAATTCAGCATTCTTAGCTGATGAATGGAATTGATGATATATCTCCAAATTGATGCTTTCTTGATAACTTGAAGAAGAAAATTTCACTATTCACTAAGTATTGTAGTAATTATAATAGCAAGTGTTTTTAGGTAGGCCATTGGTGTTCGGGATTGAGCTTCATTAAGCCTTTCCGTATGTGTAAAAATCTTGATATTTGAAAACAGTATTTCGTCGTTTTCATTTTTCCCTTACGGGTCGCACCTAGACCACATTTTTTTATTTAAATGTAAAGATAGGAAGCGCTTAATGAAAGACCCTGTACAATGAGCTCTATTGCACCTTTCTGATATGATAACCTAAGGCATGATAATATAAGAAGAGGATATTGGATGGAAGAATTTGATTAAATAAGTAGCAAATATGTTCTTTTAGTTTACTTTGAAAGTAAATGAAGACTGACTACAGAAATGATCCTGTGAAGTATAGAGAGGGCATGGACTCGGACATACAGGGTAAAGTTGTTGATCGCTCTCAACCTGGCGAGACGCCAGCAACGATCCCTGTTTAAATGCCCGGGTCAAGTTGACATACGGCCTCCTCGCGGCGCCTTCTGGATAGCCTCTTTGCGACAGCTCGTAATGCGGTGATAAGTAGCACAAGATTCCCTCGCAAGCGAATCCACATAGCAACCTGGCGTTCTCCGGACGGTCGAACCGCCAACCAAATCGACCATGTGCTCATTGACGCAAGGCACTCGTCAAACATCCTGGATGTGCGAACATTCAGAGGGGCAAATGTCGACTCTGACCACTTCCTCGTAGCAGCAAGGTTCAGAGCTCGACTGTCCAATGTCAGAAAGCTGCACCAGCCCATCAGGAGGAGGTTCGACATTGGGCGCCTGAGCACACCGGAGGTTGCCAGAGTCTATAGGGAGCAGCTGAGCGAAAGACACTACGGTATGCCTACGTCGAACACAAAGGCCAATAATATGTGGCTGCATTGCCGCTCAGCCATTCAGGAAGTAGCCGAAACCACCTTAGGATACCTACCACCCCCGACAAGAAACCCGTGGTATGATGGTGAGTGTGAGCAGAAAAAGTCAGCAACCGACGAGGCGTACCAAAAGGCGCTGCAGAGGAAAACCAGGGCAGCGCAAGAAGAGTACCGAGCCAGAAGAAGGGAGGAAAAAAAACTACTGCGACAAAAGAAAATAATCTTCGCAGCCTCCCAGCTCAAGGATATCGAGGAGCCTAGGGATAAACATAAAACACGAGCCTTTTACAAGAAAGCAAAAGGCCTTGCAGGAGGCTTCAAAAAGGGCACCCATTCTCTTCGAAACTGCGAGGGTAATCTTGTCACCGACCCGCAAGGAATAGTGGATGTATTTAAGCAGCATTTCCAGCAGCTACTTAACGAACATGACCAAGAGGGAGTGGTAGGGACCGAGGAAATCCCAACTCCAGCCGCTGAAGTAGTCCTCCCACCCAGCATCGAAGAAGTCGGCACAGGCTGGCGGCGATGTTCTGGTAGGGAGCATGCACCAGATCATCTGCAGAATTTGGGAAGATGAAAGCATGCCCGACGACTGGAATACCAGCTCTATATGCCCCATCCACAAAAAAGGCGATCCTACCTCTTGCAAGAACTATAGAGGTATATCCCTGCTCAATGTCGCATACAAGATCCTGTCCAGCGTATTGTGTGAACGTCTAAAACCTTTTTGCACCGCACTAATCGGCAGCTACCAGTGCGGCTTCCGGCCCGGCAAATCAACTATAGACCAAATTTTCACACTTCGACAAATCCTGGAAAAGACCAACGAGTTTCGAATCGATACACACCATCTTTACAAAACGCTCATTCTGCCAGTCTTGCTGTACGGAGCCGAAAGCTGGACGATAAGCAGGACAGCGGAGCAGATTTTGGGTTCTTTCGAAAGAAAAATTCTGCGCCGGATATTTGGTCCTGTCTATGAGGAAGGTGAATGGAGAAGAAGACACAACCACGAACTCTACGAGCTGTACCAAGATGTGGATGTAGTCCGGAAGGCAAGGATCCGTCGACTACACTGGCTCGGCCACATCGAGCGCATGGACATCAACGCTCCAGCTAAGAGGGTCTTCGACTCCGAGCCTCCTGGTTCGAGAAGAACAGGAAGACCGAACCTCCGGTATAAAGACCAAGTAATCGCGGATGTAAGACATCTTGGTCTTGACAACTGGAAGCAGCGTGCCCGGGACCGTCAAGGATGGAAGGCAGCTATAGCTCAGGCTCAGATCCGCCATGGATCGCTGGCCTGATAAGTAAGTTAGTTTGTTATTAACCGGGCATGGCTACTTCTGTGATCATTTGAACAGGTTCCGACCTATTCCTCACCTGTTCAAACTGCAACTAGGAAAGTGAAGGTGCACAACAATAACTGCTAACTAACCCCGCGAAGAAATGCCTAATGGGGGTCCCGCGGGGAGAGTAGTTGGAGTAAGCAAGGTGAGGTTTAGTATTTTGGCATGAATATTCAGGGTACTAATCGTGTATTCTGGTAGTCCGAACTTTTAGTATCTTTTGAAAATTACACAATCCCCTAGCATTGTGTTGCAATATTGCTATTTTGAAAAATAATTCTGTTTACGGTGGTGTATTCGTTTTTAAAGCGTCAAGAATTTGTGGATTGTATTGCATAAATACGATCCAAGAATTTTGAGGTGATAAAAGGCACTATCTTGGGGGGAGGGAGCGAGCAAACAGAGCAAAGAAGTTGATCGCGTTTAACATGGCAAACGCCAGCTTCGATCTCTGTCCCTGCTCAATCCAAGTTGACACACAGCCTCCGCGTGGCCCCCCCTGGATAGCTACTCTGGCACCCGCAAGGTAGTGAACCAATGTGTGCAGCGACCCAACCCCTTGTTCCTGGGGAAAGAGGAACCTGGCCCTCCAGGTTGGGGGTTGTGCTTAGGGGTAAAGTCCCTATCACGGAAAAACTTACTTGTTCCGAAACGACAACAAGCCTCGGATACGGACGGATACAATGCTGACGACCCCTGCAAACGACTAACGGTCTTGAGAGTCTGCACCTGCAATGTGAGGTCCCTTAACAGACCGGGTGCAGGCGATCAATTGCAGCAAACCCTCAACTGCTATAAAGCAGATATAACCGCACTCCAAGAAGTGCGATGGGATGGACCAGGCAAAAGACGGATGAAAAACTGCGATCTCTACTACGGGAACTGTTACAAGGAGAACAAACAGCGCCTACTAGGGTGCGGATTCGTTATTCGAGGAAGACTCCGACAAAAAGTCTTAAGCTTCCGGAATATAAGCGAACGCCTCATAACAGTCCGCATCAAAGCTAAATTTGAAAACATTAGCTTAATATGCGCTCATGCCCCAACGGAAGAAAAGGACGATCGACTCAAAGAAGAATTCTACGATCTCCTAGACAGAACATATGCCCAATGTCCCAGCTACGACACAAAAATAGTCCTAGGAGATTTTAATGCAAAACTGGGCAAAGAGGACATATTTGAGGCGATCATAGGACAGCATAGCCTCCATAATACTACATCCGACAACGGACTTACGGACTTAGGCTAATCGATTTCCTAACGGGGCGTAACCTCCTTGTAGCAAGCACACAATTCCCTCATCTCAACATCCACAAGGGTGCCTGATGGTCTTTTGATCAATGAACCACCAACCAGATTGATCACATTGCGATCGACGCCAGACACTTCTTCAGTATTCTCGACGTACGAACCTTCCGAGGGGCCAACACCGACTCGGACCACTACCTTGTTGTAGCCAAGGTACGAATGAGGATATCAAAAATGCTTAGGAGTCGAGTAGGACTACGTAAGTTTGACGTCGGAAAGCTACAATCGCAAGAGACTTCCAGAATCTTTGCCCATCGTGTCTCCTCCAAGCTCTCTTAAAATCCGCCCACAGCACCACAAATAGAGCAGGAATGGGCGCATTGCCAGAGCGCCGTCAGAGACGCTGCCGCAGAGCTGCTGGGTTTCAAACCGCCACCACTTAGAAACCCCTGGTTCGATGAACAATGCGAACAAGCCCATGCAGCAAAACAAGAGGCATATAAAGCCATGCTGCAACGACGGACGAGAGCTGCTCGCGAAATCTATGAGCAGAAGAGAAGAGAGGAACACACGCTTTTCAGAAGAAAGAAGAGAGAGCACGGAAAGCGTGAGATCGAGGAGATGGAGAGATGCTTCCGCAGGAATGATGCCCGTGAGTTTTACAATAAAGTAAAACAAACATGCCATGGCTACAAAGCCAGAGGGGCGGCCTGCAGGGATGAAAATGGAGAACTGGTAGTGGAGTCACAGTCGATGCTGAGGATTTGGAAAGACCACTTCTGCAGACTGTATAACGACGATGATAGACAAGATACCGCTGTCAGGCAGAACGAGACATTCGTAATGGACGACGAAGTAACAGAATTCAGTCCACCCGACCTAGGCGAAGTCAAAATAGCGATATCAAGACTTAAGTCTAATAAAGCCGCGGGCGCAGACGGCCTGTCTGTTGAGCTTTTTAAGGCGGCTGGAGATGAGCTGGTAAGGTGCATGCACCATCTCATTTGCAAGGTATGGTCGGAGGAAAGCATGCCCGACAAATGGAATCTCAGCATCGTTTACCCGGTCCATAAGAAAGGAGACCCCTATAACTGCGCCAACTATAGGGGAACAAGTCTCCTTAACATCGCATATAAGATCTTCTCTGCCGTATTGTGGGAACGCCTGAAACCGTTTGTGGATAATCTGATCGGCTCTTATCAGTGTGGCTTCAGGCCAGGTAAATCACAATAGACCAAATATTTACGCTACGGCAGATCTTGGAGAAGACCAAGTCGACACTCACCACCTTTTCGTCGATTTCAAGGCTGCATATGACAGCGTGTATAGAGTTGAGCTACACAAAGCCATGTCTAGTTTTAACATCCCTGCCAAACTCGTCCGACTGTGTAGGATGACAATGGAAAATTCTCGCTGCCCCATTAAGGTCGGTAATGAGCAAACCGAGACCTTTGATGTTAAAAAAGGATTTAGGCAAGGTGACGCACTGTCATGCAACTTTTTCAACATCGTGCTTGAAAGGATCGTGCAAAAGTCACTGGCCAACACAAGAAGTACGATTTACTTCAAGTCTACGCAATTGCTTGCGTACGCCGTCGACAGTGACGTGATTGGACGGACACAACGAGACGTCAATGAGGCCTTTGTAAGCATTGAGGTAGAATCGGCTGAGATGGGTCTTAAGGTTAATGAGGGTAAATCCAAATATCTGCTTTCATCTAAAAGAGACGGACAACACCGACGTATTTGTCAGAACGTCACCATGGGCGGTTATAACTTTGAAGTGGTCAAGGAATTCGTCTAACTTGGCTCAGTGATGACCATCGACAACAACACCAGCGCTGAGATAAAACGCAGAATCACTCTTGCCAACGGACTATAGCGCCACCTAAGTAAGTAAGTAAAAAAAATTATTTAAGAACAAAATTGGATGATTCATTTCGCGCCACCTTGAAGGTCCACAAAAAGGCATATTATAGCAATGAAGCACATTTTAGTCACATCTCATTTATCACTATTCCTGGCGAACCTTCAACGTTAGCGACACCACGTGTACACTCCTGAAGGAAATTAAAAGAGATAAGCAAGAAATAGAGTTCAAGCAACACAGTAGAAATAAGGATAACCTTTAACTTTAAGAAGCTGCGGAGCGGAAGGTTTATGGTTCAAATTCGCTTCATAGCCAAGAAAAAGTAATTCCTATACGGACAAAAAAGTATGCAACGCAGTTGTGAATGTAAAGTGACCAGACGTACTGCTGCAGGCATAACACTCACAGTATATGGTCAACCGAAATTCATCCTCTGCGTATGCAATACCAAAGTGCTTGAACGAATTACTACGGACTATAACCAACGCAGAATTTGGTCGGCTCTCGTCCTATCTAGGTCTAGGACAACCACCCCTGAGAGTAGTGAACGAACATCAACGACCCCAACCACTGCAATCCGTTCAGGTTGTGTGTGTCAACACATCATAAGAGAATATAAAAACTCTTGAACCTGCGCGAGTCTCTAAAAAAAAAAAAAAAAAAAGCTGCATCCTACCTCTACCTAGTTCGAAGTACATAATTCATATTTTCTTATTGCATTTGCTGTTATTAGACCTTAAATAACCTGAACACACGCACGACGCTCTGAAATAGACATTCTATCGAAGTAACAGGCCTGGAATCAAATGTGATTGGGGACTGGCATGTCTCCAATGAAGCCTCACTATCTGATCATCAGCACATCAGATTCAACATCTCTAGTGAGGTTAATGAGGTTGAGCCCGGATATCAGCCCAAACGAACAAATTGGGATCGGTTCCAAGCTCAACTCGCCGCTAAAGAGGATATGCTTCTTAAGTCGATTGAATCGACAGACGACATCGACGAAGCGGCTTACCAGCTCAATGCAGCACTCATCTCATCATTCAGAGACAGCTGTACACCCACGACAACTACACACAAACGGTGTGTGCCCTGGTGGAATACTCAGCTCGAGTCCCTAAGGAAGCAGGTGAGCGCTGTTTAACAGAGCTAAACGGTATAATAGTTGGACTGATTATAGATCTGCTCTAACTAAATACAACCTCGAATTGAGGAAATCCAAGAGAATGTCTTGGAGGAAACATTGCGAGCACATAGACTCGCTGCCAAATGCGGCCCGACTCCACAAAGCACTATCTCGAGAGCACACAAATGGGCTCGGGCTGCTTCGCAAATCAGACGGCACTTTTACCGTCAATCGCAGGGAAACGCTGGAGACTTTGCTCGAGGTGCACTTCCCTGGTTCTACTCCTTACTCGATGTCCTCTGACGATCAAATAAACGTCATAGGTAACATTGACAGTAGAACAAATAGCCTCTCTGGTAGACTCTTTAGCCCTGACAGGGTCAAATGGGCAATTGGTTCATTCAAACCCTACAAGGCTCCAGGTAAAGACGGTGTCTTTCCTGCAATCTTACAGAAAGGCTTGAATACAATTCTACCATCACTGATAGTTCTTTTTAGGTCTTGCTTCAACCTGGGATACATACCCCAAATTTGGAGGGAGGTCAATCTTGGGAAACCAAGTGAGCAACCTAAATCCTATCGCCCTATCAGGATATTAGAGGTATCCTGGAAAACCAGATACCTCTGCATCCCAACCAGTATGCATATCGCAAAGAGCGATCTACCGATAATGCACTACACCACTTGGTGACGCACATTGAAAATAGTTTCATACAAAAGGAGATCGCAATCTGCGCCTTCCTCGATATAGAGGGAGCTTTCGATAATACTGGCTATGATTCGATCACCACTGCACTATCCTGCAGGGGTGTAGACCATCCCACTAATCACTGGATCAGGGCGATGCTAAATAGCCGTATTATATCAGCCACATGCGGAGAGGTCTCAGTGACAGTATCGGCGGTTGAGGATGCCCACAAGGGGGAGTCCTCTCACCACTGCTTTGGTCGATAGTCATCGACGATCTACTACGCAAGCTAACCACTCGGGGCTATGAGGTCATCGGATACTTACGGTAAAACCTGGGGACTTAAACCTAAGGTAGTCCACTGGCTATATACGGCGATAGTTAGACCTATCGTCACCTACGGGTCCACCGTATGGTGGTCAAAAGTTGAGCAAAAACTACAATTGTTAAGCTTCAACGCCTTCAGAGACTAGCGTGTCTCGGCATCACAGGCGCTATGCCAACCTGCCCCACGGCAGCCCAAGAAGCATTCATTGGACTCACTCCACTGCACCTTTTTATCAAAAAGGTGGCATTACGCAGTGCAATCAGAATCCTCTGCTCGGGAACAAATATGCCATGTAGACCCGCAGGCCACATGTCCATATTACAACACCTTCCCGAGCTGGATATGATTACTACAGTCTCGGACGCACTGCCACACACCTTCACCTTTGACAAGAGATTTGAGATACTGATCCCAAACCGCTCAGCATGGGAAAACAGTGATCCCCTGCTAAATGTCAAAGGTCTTAGGTGGTACACGGATGGCTTCAAGATGGCTTCCGGCGTTGGCGCCGGCATCTTTGGACCAAAACGCAAAATCTCGAAGGCACTGGGAATAAGTCCCAGCATCTTCCAAGCAGAGCTGCATGCCATCCTAACATGCGTCAATCTAAATCTTGAGACTGGCATCAGAGGAGTAACCATCAACATACTCTCTGATAGCCAAGCAGCGCTTAAAGCGCTGGGTTCGTACAGCACGAACTCAAAAACCGTCAAGGAATGCCCTGATGCCCTACAAGACCTCGCCAAAAGAAACAATGTTGAACTTTGGTGGGTGCCAGGCCATAAAGGTATCAAGGGCAATGAAATTGCCGACCAACTTGCCAGGAAGGGCTCTAGTGACAAGTATATAGGTCCGGAACCATTCTGCGGCATTCCCGCGTCTAAGATAAGTTACTTCTTAGACAAGTGGGAAAAATTACATCACTTGTCCTTTTGGAACAGCGTTCGGGGACTCCGTCAATCTAAACGACTTATACGACCCCTGAACAAGCACCCTATTGACATACTCAAACTCAATAGGATGGATATCAGAAGACTAGTCAGCTATCTAACGGGACACTGCGGTCTGAGATATCATTTAATCAAAATTAGCCTCTCGTCTGAAAGTGAGTGACGGCTCTGTCTTGAGGCAGAACACATACTGTGTGAGTGTGCTGCTCTCTGCCATCTTAGGAAGCGTATCCTTCTCAGTGAAGTTATGACTCCTGAGGGGATCACCCTGGCTCCTACGAGAAGCATTCGCAACTTCATTGTGGAGGTGGAGAGGCTACTCGGCTAAATCGGCTAGCAGGCACAATAGATCTGCAAAGGTCGCAGTGCCGCATTGCTATTGATAGCACTAGCCCTATATAAAAAAAAAAAAAAAAAAAAAAAAAAAAACAGGCCTGGAAGGAATATTAATTTGACAAGTTACTGACCAAAACCTTTTAAGTATGGAGGAAAACATGTATCTACATATTCGTAGGTGAAACGACTTAAGTACATACACAAAACCAAAAGTGTTACACAAAGTACACCGTTCTCAAGCATACGAATATCTATATTTCGATTACAAAGCAAAAGCACTCGCTTCGAAGCAGAGCCAGCAATAACTCATATAACTCTCCATAGGTATGTAGAAGGCATCCGAGATACAATATTATTCAAATGGATTAATAATTGCTAGCTGTCACTACACACTTACCTTGTTTTTTCACAGGCATTGTCCTTCTACGTTGTTGAATGTAACAACAATTTTACTTCAAAGGTACACAAAAAGCACGCGATTTACGTATGATTCCGTCTACGATATCACCTAGTTACAACAATTACAACAATAGTCCTATCCCGAAGCACCTCGTTCTCTACACAACAAATATTCGATTTTTCTCTTGTACAATATTTATTTTATATTATAATTGGTTTTCTTCTTTTTGTTTTTTTTTTTTTTTTTTTTTCTATAAATAAACAATCAAATATTAACTTGCTCTACTCTCTCTCGCTCTTATACTATATATGCACAATACATTCTTCGTACGATAGTTGCCAAGGCCCGACATGTACGAATTTTAATTGCGATTAATTATTGCATTATTGTTAGGTAATAAAGCATTATTTACTACGAATAGGAAAGCATACTTGTCACTCGACGTATGATGCATGGATTCATGTAATCGTAGTTGGAGCACTTGCACTATTTTTCCTCGTTACCGTTGTTGTAACATCGAAATTAACAATTCGAATTTCACTTGATTCGACTTCGACTATTTTTGTTTGTTGTTCACCTTCTTTTTATATAAACATTTTTACCTGTCGATAGTAAAGAAAACACACAATCAATTTATTATTGCAATTTTTTACGAGAGAGAATCGGAATTTCGTTCACGAGATGAATATTGACGGGCAAAAAAAATCGCATTAAAGCTCATACACTAGCCAGTCCGGAGTGTTAGTATCTACATGTGGAAGGTAGAACCCCGAAAAAAAAGCAAATACCGTGAAACTGAAATTTTCTCTTCGAGACTGAAGTTATGTATATTCAAAAATATTGGAATAGATTGCGGTAGCAAGTTATGTACACGATGTAATATTCACGCACTAAATCACGTTGTACCATGGGAAGGTACTATGAGTCAAAAATTATTGATAGAATTCCGATTATGATTACGAATATTGCTTTACCGTTAATTCTAACCTAAATCTCTAGCTCGAAATAGTAGGCGTTTAGGCCTTGAATTAGTTCATCAAAACCTATCAACATTACGTGACGACGGATGGAAATGTGTACATTAAAAAAAAATTACATTTTGATTCACAGTTTTTCGAAAAAGAGGAAACTGCCGATTTACGGTGAGACGTTTTCTAGGTTAGAAACTGCCCCTTGATCTGGATTCAACCAATTACAAAACATGTATGTACGTCATGCAGGACATTGATAGAGAATTCAATTTCGGCTTTCTCTTCATGCAGCCTCTGTTCAATTAAACATAAACTCGTAGACTCTATGCTTTCATTACAGAGAACAGAGCACTGAGAACACACATGGGTGATGATGCGTCTTCATCATCATAGTAGCAGCGAGACAAGTGTATGCTCATTCTGCGCATGCTATTTTTCGTGTCATTTGAATTCCCTAAAAATAATATTTAGCTTGCTGCCAATAATAACAAAAGTTTCTCGATCGAAAGCGAGTAAAACAGTTTATTTTTCTTTTCCCTAATTGACACTTTTCTATTGTTCCTTTTTCTTTCGTCTGTCTGGCCGAGCAGGAGGAGGATATTGTAATTTGTTTGTATTTATAATGAGTATAAATGCGCTATCACCAGTGGAATGAATCGACCGGTCGACAACCTTACGATTATGTATAGTATAGGTACGTATCCCACGTATTACACATTGTCGCGTTCGCACACGAGGGAGGATGTTTGACTTATAGAAAAACGAAGAGCTTTATTTACTAACCCTTTCTCGGCCATGGTCAAAGTTTTTTTACCTTCCTACCTACATACCTTCCTGTCTACCTGTTCTTACTATTCCTATTCTCTCTCACTCTCTTTTATTTTAATTTTAAGTTTAATTTTTTTCTCATTGGCAGGTGTAGTGATTTTTAAAATTGTTTAAACAATCTTCAAGGTGGTCAAGAGTCCAATATATGTATATAAATGACGAATACACCAGCTCACATGTCTGTGGAGTAAAACGAAGCAAGTAAGCGAATGAAAGATAAAACCAAAAGAAGAAAAGATATTATCTCCTTCCGACGATTTGTTTATTTTTACACATACAGCAGTTTATTTCTTTTTCTGTTTTATTCTGTTGGGGCATTCTTGTTGGACGTTTGCTAGTTTTGATGATGCCATACAACTTGAACAACACTTGAAAATGCATTAAACAATTTTACTTTCTAGCACTTTTTATTTAAAAAAAAAAAAAAAACAAACAAACGGACAAATGGGCTAACAAGTAAGTTGTAGTGGAAAACATGCTCGTATACCTTCCGCCGTATTTTATATTATGAATTTAACAACAATTCTTCAAAAAAAAAAGTAGACCTTAAAGCGCGGACACTATAACGTGACAAACCACCGACGACGTCTCGATATTTACTTATCCTCTGTCATTGAGGGTAAATATCCACTTTGAAATCCTCGATGTGCCTCATGAAGAATAAAGAGCACACAACCGTACTACATACGATTTTTCTTTCTTTTTTTCTTATGAATCTATTCAAATTGTACTTGAAGGGAGAAACATGAAAGCATAGCTACATCGACTCATATGTATATATAAAATGCATTTTACTTCATCCTCACGCGTTACACTGGCGTATAATGTCATTGATAAGATCTTGCGCAATAGCGGGTCGCCTTTTTTAAGAGCATACACCGCGTTTACTGGCGGAAGAGAAGAGAACATTACGTAAGAGATGTGTGGTGCTCAAAATTTAAATACTAAAGACGAGCAACACAATGGGCGCATAAGTTATGAAGGAAAATTTAATTCGAATACAATACGTGTATCTTTAAACACTTCATTTACAAAATACCGATAATAGTTGACGTCGCTATTTTTCGAACAAGAAAAGGATACATAACTGTCAAAATGTACTTTAAAACAAAGTGTCGGTGCTTAAGTCCTTCATACGGTTTTCAAAACAAACAGGACTACGTTATTGGAAATAAACAGTTAGTCAAATTAAATGTCATTTGACAAACTGTAAATCGCGTTGCGGTGACATTTTTCCATTATGCCAAAGGCATATGCTTGCTCACAAAATTATCTGCACAATGAATTTACAATTGCATAAACGTAATTTCTTTATTATTTGCTATGAAAAAAAATTATTGTTGTTGTTGTCAGACTCTTTGTTGATTTTCATCAAACCTATGTTTGAATTCGAGAAGGCGACTCCTATTTAAATACGAAGCTAGCACGTCTCTCAATTGATTTTGCTCGGGTATGAAACGGGCGGCCTTTCCCACTGGACGAATAATCATTAGGCCCTCTCTCTCCTCCAATAATTTCTCTGCCAACTCTTCTTGTGTGTACATATGTATGTATGTACATATATTCGTAGAATGTCTCGCATAGGACCATCTAGAATGAACCTCTAACCCACCTAGAGTGGACCTATAACCCACCTAGAGTGGACCTCTAATCCACCTAGAACGGACCTCTAACCCACCTAGAGTGAACCTCTAACCCACCTGGGATGAACCACCAACCCACCCAGAATGGACCTCTAACTCACCTAGAATGGACCTCGAACGAACTTAGAATCAAACTATAACCCTCCTAAAATGGAACTTTAACCTACCTAGAACGGGCCTCTAACCTACCTCGAGTGGACCTCTAACCCACCTAGAACGGATTCTATCCCGTCGAGAACGGACCTCTATCCTACCTAAAATGGACCTCTAACCCACCTAGAATGGACCTCTAACCCACCTAGAGTAGACCTCTAACCCACCTAGAACGGACCTCTAACCCACCTGGGATGAACCACCAACCCACCTAGAATGGACCTCGAACGAACTTAGAATCAAACTATAACCCTCCTAAAATGGAACTTTAACCTACCTAGAACGGGCCTCTAACCTACCTCGAGTGGACCTCTAACCCACCTAGAACGGATCTCTAATCCAGCTAGAACGGACCTCTAATCCAGCTAGAACGGACCTCTAACCTACCTGAAGTGGACCACTAGAATGGACCCCTAACCCATCTAGAATGAACTTTAATCCAGCTCGAATGGACACCTAATCCACCTAGAATGGACCCCTAACCCACCCTAGAGTGGAACTCTAATCCACCTGGAATGGATTTCCGACCCGTCGAGAACGGGCCTCTAACTTACATGGAATGGACCTCTAACCCACCTAGATTGGACCTCTAACTCACCTAGAACGGACATCCAACCCGCCTAGAGTGCACCTCTAACCCACCTAGAATGGACCTCTATCCTACCTAAAATGGACCTCTAACCAACTTAGAATCAGACTATAACCCACCTAGAATAGACTTTTAACCCACCTAGATTGGACCTCCAACCCACCTAGAATGGAACTTTAACCCACCTAGATTGGACCTCTAACTCACCTAGAACGGACCTCTAACCCACTCAGAGCGGACTCCTCATCCACCTATGTACATACAGTGGACCTCTAACCCTTTTAGGATGAACCTCTAACCCGCCTAGGATTGACCCTAACCCATCTAGAGTGGTCCTCTAACCCAACTAGAACGGACCTCTAACCCACCTCGAGTGGACCTCTAATCCACCTGGAATGGACCTCTAACCCGTCGAGAACGAACCTCTATTCTACCTAAAATGGACCTCTAACCAAGTTAGAATCAGTATAACCCACCTAGAGTAGACCTTAGCCCACCCAGAAATGACCTCCAACCCACCTAGAATGGACCTCTAACCCACTTAGATTGGACCTCTAACTCACCTAGAACGGACTTCTAACTCACCCAGAGCGGACTTCTTATCCACTTACATAGAGTGGACCTCTAACCCACCTAGATTGGGCCTCTAACTCACCTAGAACGGACCTCTAACCTACAAAGAATGAACCTCTAACCCACCTAGATTGGATCTCTACTCACCTAGAACGGACCTCTAACCCGCCTAGAGTAGACCTCTAACCCACCTAGAATGGACCTCTAACCCGTCGAGAACGGACCTCTATCCTACCTAAAATGGACCTCTAACCCACCTAGAATGGACCTCTAACCCACATAGAGTAGACCTCTAACCCACCTAGAACGGACCTGTAACCCACCTGGGATGAACCACCAACCCACCTAGAATGGACCTCTAACCAACTTAGAATCAGACTATAACCGACCTAGTGTGTTGGACTCTGACGCACGATGAGCGAGTTCGGATCCCGGTAACACCAACGCCATCGAATGTTTATTTCGCGGCGTCCCTCCTCGGCGGGGTACTGGCATAACCCCCCGTAGTATAACTTGCCTAGAAAAAGCTTCCCGACTCATGCCGTTCGGAATCGGCATTAAACTGTAGGTCCCTTTCACCTGTGTGAAAAATAGAATCACACACAACATGGGTGACTGAAGGAAAGCTTGGCTCAGGTCCTTCATGGGCGCTGTAACGCCACCAAAGAAGAAGAATAGACTTTTAACCCACCTAGGATGGACCTCCAACCCACCTAGAATGGACCTCTAACCCACCTAGAGTGGACCTCTAACCGACCTAGTATGGACCTCTAGCCCGTCGAGAACGGACCTCTAGCCCATTAAGAGTGGACTCTAACCAACCTAGAATGGACCCCTAGCCCTTGTGCAGGAGTTTTTTTGGCGAATGTAATTTTTTTTTGAGCCGCTTAACATTGTCTCTATAAGTTGTCCATGCCACCCTGTTCTGCTGTCTGGAGATACTTAGTCGCTCCACTATTTTTGCATTCCACCATGGTGGGAGGTGGGAGGGTCTTTTATCGAGTTGGGATTCCTTTGCAGAAATCGCAAGGATCAGGAAGTAATGCTTTGTCAAATTTGAGACTTTTGCAGTACCATTTGCAGTTAGAATTGCTATGTCTAGGGCCTCCGTTCTATTATTAGTAATAAAAGTTGGTGAAATGCCGCGATTACATAAAACCAGGTTAGTACGAAGGCAGAACTGAACAAAGCCTCACCTCTACTGTTAGTGTTGGAGCTACCCAAAGTAGCATGATGGGCGTTAGCAGCACAGCCTAAGACCAAGTTCTTCTTACCTTGTTTGGCTATTGAGACCAGTGTTCTCATTTTTCCTGAGGAGACGTCTGTCCTTCGTCGTATGGTAGATATATCGATGCTATAGTAAAGGCACTAGACCTGCCTGTAACTTCCACCACTGTCTAGTCGCTCGAGCTGAAATTGGTTAACAATAGTGCGTGGAGTTCTTTCTTAGTAACGATACAAGATCTAACCTTGCCTTTTTTGCCATTGTAGTAGAGGATTGATTTTGATGACCTTAGTCCTTTAACCCGGTTATGGAGGATCCATGCTTCCTGGATTAGGGCCAATTCAAGCTGTTCCTTGTTGAGAGGCCCTACCTTAATTGGTTGCAGTACAATTCTCCACAGCAGATGCCGTCCCGCCAAGGCTGCGCTTTCTTCGTCAGTCTCAAAGGGAACTAACCAGTCTCAAGAGTTCCGGAGGATTTTCGATAATGAAGATTATACTCTTGGTACCGTTTTAATTGCTCTCTAGCAAGACTACTTCCCAGTCATCCATAGGAACCGCTGGATTTTGTGCTTTAATAAAGCCAAGAATCTCATCCATTTCTATACCCACATCTGGTACGCTCATTTTGGCTTTAGACATGTCCGGTACCTCGTCCAGGAGGACTGCTTTTAGTGCAGCCCCCTCCCATGCCTTAAGATTAGGAATGACCTCTTTCCCGAAGACATGCGAGAACTGGTATTTACAATCCAACCTAAACCTCGCCTCCAGTTCGTGAGACCAAACGTGGACGCATTTTTTCTGGCATTTTCTCGAAGGTATACTGGCCGCTCGGTTTACCAGAATTCACTACAGTTAACTGTAGATTATTTGGGATAGCTTCGCCGAACTGAGCCACAGTGTTGACCCTCATCCTTTTTGCTGGATTGTTGGCTTCCTGCTGGGATCTCGTCCTCTTCGTCACGAAACCTTCTCTCCTTTTAACAGCGGGCACGGTTTTTAGTTCGCCTTTTCCCGTCGTATCGACCGTGGTAAGTGCAGCCTTACTTAATCTACCTTAGCAGCTGCGATCCTTGATGTATTTTTAGGCTTTATTTTTCCACCTGCGCCTCGAGCATGGGAGCTACTGGAACCTCCCTTATCGGTTACTGTTCCAGGTAGCCAAGGGCTTTTTGAGTTCTCCCTTACCCTTGTCCGCCTATACCCCTTTGCTAGGTGCCTCTTTGCCTTAGTCTTGTTAGGGCGTTTTGGCAGTCACCTCTTTGACCCATCTCCAAATCGGAGAGCAGGGTTACGCCCTTCTTCACTACTATGCGCTTTAGATGTACAGCTCTTTTGTAGTCCTTAAGTCTCAGCATACCATGAGACAGCTTCGTGTCCTTGCTCCTGGACTATCTCTCCAGGATCAGCGAGTAATCTCTCTTCCGATTCCTTAGAGATGTCCCGTTCCATTACGTTGGCTTCCGTTGCCTTTATCTCTTCCCCCTTGTTAGTGGCTACGCATTTAGTGCGTCTGTCGCTCGAGAGAGAGAGTTCTTCCTTCTTATTATGCTTTTCTAAAGTTTTTATGTTATTGGAGTTTTGTTCCCACGAGTGCGGCCGGAAATGCAGGTCCACTCTGACAAAGCCAGCGAATATCGGAGTAAGGCATTTAGAAACCTTAGGCTTTGCACCTAAGGGAGCTCGTTTGCGGTTGGAAATAAACCGTCAAACTTTTCATCAATCTCACACCACCACTGGAATAGGGTTGACTACCTCTTATTTACTAGCCTTCACTGAAGACACAGTCGAAGTCATGCCATTCGGCATAGTATCCTCGTCTAGTATAAGCCCCAACACCATGACGAGGTTGATAGTCACGCCGGGGATCAAATTGTTGGCACGAAACGCAGTTAAGGAAATGAAATGGTTTATTATGACTCATGAAGGAAGAGATTGCAGCGATCAAACCGCAACCGATCAACGAAATATCTGCCATATTTCTTTCAAAAATCTACTACAATTTTATTGGTTTCCGAAATGTTTAGTTCGAAACTACTACCTTATCGGTAGAAAGTGGAAGTGATATAGAAGGAACGCGAATTAGAACAGACTTTTGCGAAACGTCAATATCAGCGATTTGACATTTAAAAATTGACACCAGTGTTCGGCAGGATTAGTCTTTCAATTTCAATTTCTGTCCACCTGTGCAAGTCAATAAGGATAATAGAACAAAATAACAGATTAAATGGTTGTTCAAGAAACCGATCGAGGAGATAAGGAAATGGCTGCAACAAAGCCGGTATTTCCTCGATTATTCAACAAAATCGTACTTACCCTTGAGAACAGCTTGATACCAGAGGCTAAACTAGAAGCGACACCCTCACACGTCGATGGCCTGGATAAAGAAACCGAAAAAGATCTACGAATCTTGGGTTGTGAACTCATTCAAACGGCTGGCATCCTGCTCAGGTTACCACAAGTGGCCATGGCCACGGGCCAAGTAATATTTCAAAGATTTTTCTACTCGAAAAGTTTTGTGCGTCACAATATGGAAACTGTTGCAATGGGCTGCGTTGTCTTGGCATCGAAAATCGAAGAAGTCTCGCGGCATATTTGCGATATAATCAACGTATTTAATCACATCAAACAAGTACGAGTTCAAAAGTAAGTCCACAAAACCCAATAAAATAAGGACAAACTCCTAATGTTAATGTTACTTGCAGGGAAATCACTCCGGTGATTATCGATCAGTCGTACGCCAACCTCAAGAATCAGGTAATAAAAGCCGAACGGCGAGTTCTGAAAGAACTCGGATTCTGTGTACACATCAAGCACCCGCATAAACTGATTGTTATGTACTTGCAAGTGCTGAAATACGAGAAACATCAAAAGCTGATGCAAATCTCGTGGAATTTCATGAACGACTCACTGCGAACTGATGTGTTTATGCGCTATCAGCCGGAGACAATTGCGTGCGCTTGCATTTATTTGAGTGCTCGAAAACTGGGAATTGTCTTGCCATCCAGCCCGCCATGGTATGGAATATTTAAAGTTACTGAAGACGACATCGTAGACATTTGCTACCGCATCATGGAGCTATACAAAAGGCCAAAGGTAAGTGAAGAATCGCTTATATGTATTCACGTTGATCAATTGCTTTCGTTGCAGCCCAATGTCGAGAAACTAGAAAGCGCAGTGGACGAACTTAAAAAGCGCTACATGGAAAGCAGAAACAAGAAGCAGGAGCAGAACACACCGCCTGCCGTCACGACCGTTGATCGCAATAATACCTCTCACAACGCATGGGGCGGATTTATTCAACGAACTATTCCCTTGCCCATACCATCCGACAACAAATCGCCGGATAAACGCTCCCGATCTAGGTCGCGAAGTCGTTCCCGAAGCCGATCGAAAAGCCATTCGCGATCCAGATCCCGTACACCGTCGCCCGACTATAAAAGTCGCTCATCGAAAAAGGGACATCATCGTTCCCGGACGCCTGCCAAATCGAACAAAAAGAAATCACGACATTACTCTCGATCGCCATCATCCTCACCCCATTCCAAGCATCGAAAACGAAAAATGTCACGCGACCGCGACCGTTCCGACTACTACTCACATGCCGAGCGAAAAGATCGTGACAAGTACCGCGATCGTGATCGCGATCATCGTGAAAAGGAACGCTCCAAACATCATTCTCGATACTCCAGCGGCAGAGGTTCTCGCAGCAGAGGCGGCAGCAACAAAAGACGCGATCGCTCGCGTGACAGGAAGCGTTAGCCCTCACAAACGTCTCGTCACCCACAAAAATTCTATTGACAAACCATTAAATATACAATTTTATTTACCAAATCAATACAATCAACACAATATTCTACTTTATTTCGTAGCTATCAAATACTTTTTTGTTTGTAAAAGAAAACTTTGGAAAATCTAGGTCACCGATAACCTATCACAGATTGAAACTAAAAAGGGAAAAAAAATCAATGAAATGCGAGTTGTCATCGATCGCGGCGAAGCATGGGCCTGTCGCGTAATCTACAACGTAATGCGATAGGCAGCGAGTACCACCTGCGGATGGTCCAGATCTATATCACGAAATTCATCCGTAAACGTTAGTATGTAGAAACAGAATATGATGGCAATGATCCACTCGGATATAGAGCTGACTACATGGAAATGCCAACCACCGTCTGACGGGTACCTGCAACAAGGAGCATTGTAATGCCATTCGGATTACAAGTGGGATAAGAGCATACCATTTTCGGGGATTGGTGCCGTTGAAGAGGATATGTGACAAAATGCCCGTGACCGCCTGTAGGATGAATAGGATTGTACAACAAACTGCCATTCCCAGTCGCAAGTGAGCTTTCATCTTTGTTCCCGCCATCGGTTGCAGCATATATGACATGCTTGCCTTTGAAGAGGACGATAACATTCAATTTAAGATTTATCCACTGGAGAAATGTTTCGCGTTACCTGCATCCAGAAATACAAGGTGCCACAGCCAAAGCACATAAATGCACCTATAAAGTGGACATACCGCACATTGGTCTCTTGAAAATTGGCAACTATACTAACGCCCAGACATGTTGCCACGCCAAACCACACTGACAACTTGTTGTACTTTAGTAGCGTCGCTCCAATATCTGGATGATGACCGTACAGCTCAAGTACTTGTCGATATCTTACGTAAATTGTAATTCCCACTGAAATCAAAACAAAACATCACAACAAATGAGTCACTGATCAATCATTCTCGTACATAGTACTCCGCCGATGTTCATCAACTGGCCGAAAACACAACTTTCAGGCGAATAGGTTGCTGCATCACTTATGTATGGCACTGTGGGGACAACATGTCCTTGTAGAACGGCAGCTATGTAACTGAAATATCGACACTTACAATCAAGAACCTTGAAGCATCTACGTATGCATCCTTACCAGCCGAGAAATGATACCTGAAAGAGAAAGAACACCGCCACTGGGATAAGGTATACGTTTGACATAATTTTGCAGCAGAACTGCGTGAGCAATTTTGTATGTTGTGATTTCTGAAACAGATAATTTCACCGGATAATCAATTTGAGTTGTTTCTTTTGTTTATATGTGACAGACAGCCATATGTCAACTGGACTTTAATTACAAGAGTTAATTAGGGACTAAGGGCGCATGCATATGCATAACAGAATTCGTTCCCCGATGGAACGGTGTGGAAAATGAATCAGATTTTGAAAAAAAAAACTGCGTCATTCGAATGGTGTTTACACGTTACACGATTCGTATTTTGTTTTTTTTTTTATATTCCCTTTATTCAACACCTGTTTTGGATTAACATTTAGTTGAAATTTTTACAATTTATTTATTGGGGTATACGTACAATGTAGGACCAATGTCCTTTACAATTGTTTTTTACTCGTGTGTAGGAGAAGATGGCACAAGTGGGATTTAGTCCACTCGAAACGTTGGAGGTTTTATTCACAGTCTGCACTGGAGCAACAAAATTCGCGCTGTAAAATCCAACAGCGCGAATATGTTCCCGCAGATAAATAAAATATTCCGGAGAAAATATCAGAATGACATTCGGGATCTAACTTAAATAACTTGTGTCGTTGACGTTAAACATAACAATCATTTAAACAATGAAGTGCGATCTGTGCAATAATAAAATCGATCGATCGGAGCTTTTGGTTCAGTGCGCAGAGTGTGATAAAAACTACCATGGTAAATGCGTAAACTTAAATAGGGTGGACATTGATTATTTGAAAAAAAATAAGCAGAACTATCGTTGTGATACCTGCATTAATTCGCGTAGAAAATCTATTCGCATGGATCAAAGTCCAATTCACCCCACCAACAACAATGCACCATTTAACACCTTAAATACACTCCAACCATTGGCAACCGATACAACCACAGATAATAAATCGCCTTCCCCTTTCTCTGTGCAATTGTCAACATTTAATGATTTAAACACTGTTGAAACGTCATCCTCGGGTGTTGTCACTCTTTCAACTTTATATGGCGAAATTTTAAAACTGCAGAAACTAAATATGGATGCACTTACTAAAATTAAAGTTTTGGAAGAACAAAGTATTACTTTCTCATCAAAAATTGAAAAATTGGAAGCAAGGATTTCTTTTCTTGAAAGTAAACAACTCAGTCCGAGTACACCGACGACCTCAAACGCCCAAGATGACGTCAATTTACAACAACAAATACAATTAATTAAAATTGATGCGACAAAAAATGGTATTAGTGTTGCCAATGCACATAACACAATTCATAATAATAATAATAGTACTAATAGTAGTAAGCAACACAAACGTATTTTCGGTTCTTCTGCGGAGATAGCTGCTGTTGATGGCCTAAAAACAGTTCCGAATTTACGTTTCCTCCATCTGTCTCGCTTCGATAAAAGCGTTTGTGAGAACAGTGTTATTGAATTTGTCGCAAAGAAATCTAAACTTCCAAAGGACCTTTTACTTTGTCATAAGCTAATTAAAAAAGATGCCGACATTTCAACGTTTCGTTTCATTAACTTCAAACTGGGTCTTCCCGCTGTGGCATATGATACGGTTTTCAATTCAAATTTCTGGCCGCTAGGAGTTCAGATCAAGCCGTTTGTTTCCCGTCCAAAAAACGAAAAAGGAACAACTCAACCAGTGGTAATATAAATTCCAATATTGTAAACTGCTCGAATCCAAATTCATTTCATGTATATTATCAGAATGTTAGTGGTATCAGAACCAAATTAGATTCCCTTCGTTTAGGGCTTATTAATGAAATGTTTGATTGTGTAGTTTTGACTGAAACTTGGTTCAATGAAAGTATTTTTAATTCAGAATTTGTTAATCTTGGAAATTATTTAATTTTTAGAAAGGATAGATGTATTTTAACGTCCGGAATGGAGCGGGGAGGTGGTATTTTAATTGCCGTCCGATCGTGTTATTGTTGTACCGTAATAAATTTACTTTCTGATACATTACCGTCTTGCTCCAATTGGGACGTTGATCAATTAATTATTAAAATACATTTTCCGAATAAAACCAATCTATTTGTCATCGGTAGTTATATTCCTCCCAGGAGTCACATTGACTTGTATAATTTACACCTTCAAAACTGTGCCCAGATTTTCGAAAATTTGTCAGATTCGGAACATGTATTTTTTGTAGGTGATTTAAATTTAAGTAATCTTCAATGGATATTTGATTTTGATGAGCAATGTCATATTCCAATGAATATAAAAACGGATACCGAAGCATTGGTGACCGACTTTTTTAGCCAATTCAATCTGAGACAGTGCAATAATATTTCGAATGATCTTGATCGTGTTCTCGATCTTGTTTTTGCTGATAATGAGTATGATATAATCCTTGAAAAGTCTACGTCACCAATGTTTCGAAACTCCATTCATCATTGCGGTATTTACGCCGAACTTAGATTTTTCTCCTACTCCAATACATGTAGGCTTAGTAAAAAGTTTGAATTTGAATATAATTTTAATCGTGCCAATTTCGGGCAATTAAATAATTATTTATACAGTCAAGCATGGTTGGACATATTAACACCATCAGACCTAGAACAAGCATATGGTTCATTCTGTTCTATTCTTAAGCATGGCATCGAAATATTTGTTCCAAAAAAACGAGTAGTTAGAAATTCTAACCCGGTTTGGTTTAATAAAAAACTATCCAATTTAAAAAACCAAAAGAATAAAGCATTCAAAAAATACCGATATAACCCTAATAATCCTGACCTCTATTTCGAATACCTAACCATTCAAAAACAGTTCGATTATCTGAATCGCTTCCTATACCGCCAATATATTCTTACAGTACAAAGTGACTTAAAACATAATAGCAATAAATTCTGGAGGTTTATAAATTCGAGAAGAAAATCGAACAATGTTCCTAATTCCATGGTGTATTCTGGTACTATTTCAGATGATATGTCGACTACTTGTTCAATGTTTGCTGAATACTTCAAATCAGTGTATTCTTATAATTGTCCCGATGCTGAAATACCGCGTATTCCAGAATTGTTCCAAATTGGGTCTTTAGAAATAGACTCATCTGAAGTTTTTAAATCCCTTTCTCAAATTGATAGTTCCAAATCCACTGGCCCTGATGGTTTTTCTCCTTGCTTACTAAAAAATTGTGCACAATCGTTAACACAACCATTAACAATTATATTTAATCTGTCACTTAGCAAAGGTATTTTCTTAAACGATTGGAAAATCTCTTTTATATCACCCATCTTCAAAACGGGCTCCAAGCTCGAGGTAAAAAATTATAGGCCGATTAGTAAGCTTTCCTGTATTCCCAAATTGTTTGAGGGAATAGTATATCGTAAATTATATTTTTTAGTTTCTAGACACATAACACCTTTTCAACACGGTTTTGTGTCAGGTAGATCGACCACCACTAATCTTTCCATCCTCATTAATCATTTGACTAAGAACCTTGAGAGCAATTGTCAAACAGACATTATTTACACTGACTTCTCTAAAGCTTTTGATAGGATAAATCACGAGGTCCTACTATCAAAGTTGTCTTCTTTGGGATTTCACTCCAATCTTTTGGTTTGGTTGGCTTCTTATCTAACAGGCAGGACACAATTGGTAAAAATTAATGATAATTTATCCAGTCCTTTTTCCGTGCCATCAGGTGTTCCACAAGGCAGCCACTTAGGTCCATTGCTATTTCTCCTATTTATTAATGATCTTCCCTCTATTTTTAAATCATCGCAATGCCTTCTCTATGCAGATGATCTCAAGATCTATAGGAAAGTTGCATCCATCTCAGATTGTTTGCTATTGTACGAGGATCTCACACGCTTGTCCCATTGGTGCGAGCAATATTCCCTACAGCTAAATGTTTCTAAATGTTTTGTATTTTCATGTTTTCGAGCAAACAATCCGATACAATTTAGTTACGACCTGAACGGTGTTCAACTAATAAGGGTTGCACAAATAAAAGATCTGGGAGTAATACTAGATTCTAAATTAAAATTCACGTTTCACGTAGATTATGTTACGACTAAGGCTAATCTAATGCTAGGCTTTATTAAACGAAATACCAAAGATTTCACTGATACATTGGCTTTAAAAAGTTTGTTCTACGCGTTAGTTAGATCGTCACTCGAATATTGTTGTATTGTCTGGAACCCTTTCTACAATAATGCAGTGGAAAGGATTGAAAAAATTCAACGTAAGTTTACCAGATACTTATTTTTTAAACTAAAATGGAACATTGATACCCCATCCTATAGAACAAGATGCCTTTTGTTTAATCTTATTCCTCTTCATCAGCGTCGTAGATATTTTTCACTCATGTTCGTTCGTGATATATTAGCTTCCCACGTTGATTGCTCTTATCTTTTAAGTATGATGAAGTTATATGTCCAACCAGCCCACACTCGAAATCGTTTACTATTTAAAATCGATTTTCATCGTACAAACTATGGCAATAATGAGCCATTAACGCGATGTATTCGTGAAGCTAACTTAGCTTGCAATGTTTTGGACTTTTTTGATAATTGTACTAGAGAAATATTTAAAAGACGTATTGTAATGTATTTATTAAACTTAAGTAGTTAATATATCCTTACTGTTATTTTATTAAAACTATGAAATATTGTTATTTAGTCTATAAGAGAAGAACTCTGATTGATGTAAATAAATAAATAAATAAATAAATAAAGCTTCCGAGAACGTCAGATAACGAACGTTTACTACGTACAGTCAACATCGATCCAGAGAGCGCCGTCCTAGATGACGATTTTTTTGTGATTGAGGATCCTCAGGAGAAAGTGGCGACAGTGGGGGCTGTCTTCCAGGATGTGTATAAGGTGAATGAAAGCATTCGCCCGAACCACGACCTGGAAAATAGAGCCCTGCTTCACCACTTCTACCTTCGAAACGATATAGAACATTGGCGAATCGAGAACCATGGTTTCACCAGGTTCAATGACGACTTTACGGCAAACAATGCCATCGCCAATGAAGGTGCTGATACACTGTTCATTTCGACGGAGGATCTCCAGTTGATCTTCATGTCATTAAAAAATAAAAAATCCGCGGGTACTGATGGTATATCCAATGTTGTGCTCAGGCACCTTCCACCACTGGCTATAGAGAGGTACACCATCCTGTTCAACAATGCACTGAATAATGCATATTATCCGGTGCATTGGAAAACGGCGGTGGTCCAGCCAATCCCTAAGAGGGGCAAAGACTCCTCTAATCAGGCAAATCTCCGGTCGATAAGTCTCCTTCCGAGTATCAGCAAGGTCTTCGAGAAGGTAATCCATAGAGCCCTGTCCAAATGGGCTGAGGACAAAAATATCATTCCGGATAACCAATTCGGTTTCAGGGCGGGGCATGATACCATACATGCCGCGTCGAAACTCGTCTCGGATATACAATGGAATAAATGCAAGAACCAATGCACGGGTGCCTGCCTGGTTGACTTGGAGAAGGCCTTCGACACCGTATGGTTAGAAGGACTCTACTACAAGCTCAAACGGTTGGGCATAAGTAAACCATTGCTATATATAATTCATGATATGTTAACGAGTAGAAAGTTCGTTGTGAAAATTGCCAACGTAACTTCTGCTCAAACATTTGAAATTAAAAACGGATTGCAACAGGGTACGGTAAATTCGCCGATCCTTTTCAGCATTTATATTAGTGATCTGATAGTTTCTCTTCACCATTCAATAGCGTATGCAGATGACTTGGTTGCGTACAGATCAGGTCCAACGATCGAGGTCATTGGCATTTTATTGCAACGTGACTTCGATAAAATTCAGCAGTTCTGTGATGACTGGAAGTTGAAAATCAACTTCCAGAAATCAGAGACTATTTTATTCAGAACGCCTCTGTCTAGGGCCTCTAGGGACACTAGAAAACATTGGCGAAAATTCGCAATCATCGGAACGGACGGGCGTCCACTGTCGAGTAAAAGTGTAGTCAGATACCTCGGGATCTGGCTGGATCAGTATCTGTATTTTAACAAAAGTGAAGATGCTGCTCTGGAAAGAGCCCGGGGCGCTTTCGCCCTGACAAGATGGCTGTTTCACTGCAGCCAACTTGATTCTAGGGTTAAGGTAATCTGCTACATGGCCTTAATCAGGCCTATGATTGCCTATGGATGTCCCGTCTGGTTTAATGTGAGCGCAAGCTTAATGGAAAGGATTCGGGTGTTTGAGAGACAATGTCTGAGGACTTGTCTTGGATTACACAGAACACCAGAGTACAGAAAGTTCTATCCCAACGGGGTCCTATACGATAGGGCAAGGATTTTACGGATAGATAACTTTCTGATTAAACTGATTCGAGGTCACGTTGCAAGGGCAATGACTTCGACCAATAACCTGATCTCTGGGGCTTACTACCCCAATGTTATGTATTACGAAAAAGTGCGTCTGAATGGCTTTGTGCCTCCGGAAGCATTTCTTTACTTTGATAATTGTGGGCTGATCCAGGATAGATTGGCGGTACCGCTAATCTTCCATGTATGTATGTATGTTGGCGTTACAGTCCATGAAGAACCTGAGCCGAGCTTCTCTCAATCACCCATGTTGTGTGTGATTTCATTTTCACATAGGTGAAAGGGACCTACAGTTTTATTACCGGTTCCGAACGGCGAATTTCGAGAAGCTTTTCATGACAATTTTACTACAGAGGGTTTTGTCAGAACCCCGCTGAGGAGAAACACCGTGAAAAACACGTTCGATGACATGGCTGTGTCGGGATTCGATCCCGAGTCATCGGCGTCAGAGGCCAACACACTACCCACTGCGCCACGGTGCTCTCGCTAATCTTCCATGTGGCCCGTAATTCTGTGGAGCGGCGGCTCCTTTACGAACCTGACGTCGTGCTCTGTGAGCCCGAGCGCCTCAGGTTCAGTAGAGCGGTTTCTCGCCGAGATAGAGAAGACGTTGTCCGACAGCATCAACGCTTTTGGTGGCTAACGGACTCCGTCGTGGAATTTTTTAATAAAGCCTCTTCAAGGCAGGTTCGCCGAACGTCATTGGCGGACTCCGATAGGGTAGGGTAGGCTAGGGTAGGTTAGGGTAGGCTAAGGTATTTTATAAGTGTTTAAGTGTTAGGCAATTTTTTAATAAAACATAAAAAAAAAAAATCGTAAAACTAAAAATGAAAAAAAAAGATGTATATACATTTTGTATATATAAAGTATATAATGTTTGTAAGTGCTGGGCCTTAAAGCTCCACCACGACGAAACACCTGGTTCGATGACGAGTGTAGAAGGATTCATGCGGAAAAGCAGGAGGCATACAAAGCCTCACTACACAAAAAAACAAGAGCGGCTCGTGAGCTCTACGAGCTTAAGAGAAGGGAGGAACATAAGCTTCTCAAGAGAAAAAAGAAAGAGCACGAGAAGCGGGCGATTGAAAACTTGGAGAGGTGCTATTGCAGGCACGACGTTCGAAGATTTTATCAGCGGATAAAACGAATGTCTCAAGGCTATAAAGCCCGAACGGAGGCCTGTAAGGATGAGAACGGACACCTAGTAGTAGAATCGCAGTCGATGCTGAGAATTTGGAAAAACCACTTCTGCAGACTGTATAACGGCGATGACAACCAACATACCGCCGTCAGGCAGAATGATCCATTTTTTAACGACGAAGATCGCAGAGAATTCCGTCTCCCTGACCTCGACGAAGTTGAGATTGCCATGTCGAAACTCAAGTCGAATAAAGCTGCTGGCGCAGATGGACTGTCTGCTGAGCTCTTCAAAGCGGCTGGGGGTGAGCTGGTTAGGAGCATGCACCGGCTCATCTGTAAGATATGGTCAGAGGAAAGCATGCCCGAGGAATGGAGTCTCAGCATTGTTTGCCCGATCCACAAATAAGGAGATCCCTTTGACTGCGCCAACTATAGAGGAATAAGTCTCCTTAATGTCGCATACAAGATCTTCGCTGCCGTTTTGTGTGAACGCCTGAAGCCACTCGTAAACAAGCTGATAGGTCCTTATCAGTGTGGCTTCAGGCCAGGGAAGTCCACCATCGATCAAATCTTCACACTACGGCAGATCCTGGAGAAAACCAATGAGTTTCAAGTCGATACGCACCATCTATTCGTCGACTTCAAGGCCGCATACGACAGCGTAATTAGAGACGAGCTATATAACGCCATGCTTACTTTTGACATCCCTGCGAAGCTCGTCAGACTATGCAGGATGACCTTGGAAAATGCTCGCTGCTCCATCCGAATCGGTGAGCACCTTACCGATAGTTTTGATGTCAAAAAAGGATTTAGGCAGGGCGATGCGCTGTCGTGTGACTTCTTCAACATCGTATTGGAAATGATTGTGCAAAAATCACAGGCCAATACAAGAGGCACAATCTTCTTCAAATCCTCGCAACTCCTTGCATACGCCGACGACATTGGCATAATAGGTAGATCGCAGCGAGATGTCAATGAGGCGTTTGCGAGTATTGAGATGGAGGCGGCAAAAATTGGTTTGGCAGTTAATGAGGGCAAGACTAAATATCTGCTGTCATCGAAAAAGGACATTTACCACCGACGTCTTGGACAGAACGTGCATATTGACAGATATAAGTTCGAGGTAGTTAAGGACTTCATATACCTCGGCTCCGCGGTGACTTGGAACAACGACACCAGTTTCGAAATCAAGCGCAGAATTACTCTTGCCAACCGCTGCTTCTTTGGGCTCAAGAGGCAACTGAGAAGTAGAGCCCTCTCTCGTACGACCAAGTTGACCTTATATAAGACCTTAATTATCCCGGTCCTGTTATACGGCGCAGAAACATGGACTTTATCTAAAGCGGATGAGGAAATCCTTGGTCGTTTCGAGAGAAAGATTCTGCGTTCGATTTTCGGTCCCATAAACACAGAGGAGGGTTGGAGGAGAAGATTCAATCACGAACTGTACGGGTTGTACAGCGACATGAGTTTGGTCAGGCGTCTACGGATCCAACGCCTAAGATGGCTAGGCCATGTAGAGCGAATGGACACCACAGCTCCAGCCCGTAGAGTCTTTGAATCCAACCCCGAGGGACGAAGAAATAGAGGACGGCCGCACCTGAGGTGGCGCGCACAGGTGGAAGGGGACCTCAACCAACTGGGCGTGCGGCATTGGAAAAGACTAGCGAAAGATCGTGCTAGGTGGAGAGGCATGTTGGTTGAGGCCCAGGTTCACCCCGAACTGTAGCGCCCGTTAAGTAAGTAAGTAAGTATATAATGTTTGTATATGCATTTTAGTTAAGATAGATTAAGTTAGAATTAGCTAGTTTTAGTTAGATTTAAGTTTTATATATACCCTTCAAAACCTGTTAGTACGCTAAGTTTTTTCAACAATTTTCTTGGCTTAATAAATAAATAAATAAAGTAATTAATTTACTGTAGATATTAAGTTGTCGAAAGACATAGATTAAGTATATGTATATTGTCTGTCTTAGAGTGCCCGCTTAGGGTCAGTAAGACATTAATGTTAGTTATGATGTAAGCCAGTTTTACTCATTTTGTCTAGCATGTAAGATAGTTATAAGATTTTTGGAAATAAAATGAATTTAAAATGCAAAAAAAGGTTTTATTCACACCGAGCGCCCCTCTCGTTGTTGTCGCCAGATGTTTTTTTTTACTTCCGTGATGTACCCAGCATTTACGCAAACGGTTCAATTAGGTCTGTTGGTCTGTATCGTTTAAGTCTTCGTATATGTGTTTGTTCGTCATTTGGGATATTGCGTATTTCGTCGTTTGTATGTTGTAAAATCTTACTTGGATGGCAAAGGACTAACAAAGGCCTCGTAGGGGTAGCATCTATCCGACGGATGCTGGCCTGCTAAAAAGCGAGAAGAACCACCGCAGTCGAACATCTTGCGGCACTGTTAGTAAGTTCTATCCCCACCTCCTCGTGGTGCCATCTGGAGATTTCCTATGCAAATTGCAGACGGGGAAGGGCGAATAGCGAGCCTCCTGCGCCAAAAAACAGGATTAGTCGGTTGGGCTACGACCTAGTAAGCCGTAACCGTAAAAAAAAAACACAAACTCCGAAACAACTACAAGCCTCGGATATAACGGACCGGATTTATGTTGACGACCCTTGCAAAAAACGAAAAAAGGACAATGATCTTCGGCTTTGTACGTGGAATGTTAGGTCCCTAAACAGGCCACGTGCAGCCGAACAACTTGCGGACGCCCTAGACCGCTATAAAGCGGACATCACCGCCATCCAGGAAATGCGATGGAATGGACCGGGTATAAAGCGGATGAAAATCTGCGATATTTAATACGGCGACTGCTATAGGGAGAGAGGGCAACGATTGTTCGGGTGCGGATTTGTTGTTCGAGGTGGACTAAGGCAAAAAGTCCTAAGCTTTCGGCATGTGAGCGAACGCCTCATAACAATCCGTATCAAGGCTAAATTTTTTAACATCAGCCTGATCTGCGTCCACGCCCCCACGGAAGACAAGGATGACTCCACCAAAGATGAGTTCTACGATCTCCTAGACGGAACGTATGCCCAATGTCCCAGCTATGACATCAAAATTGTACTAGGAGACTTGAACGAGTCATCGGCAAACATAGCCTACACGACACCACCTCCGATAACGGACACAGGCTGATTGATCTTGCTACGGGGCGAAATCTCCTTCTAGCCAGTACGCGCTTCCCGCACCTCGATATACACAAAGGCACCTGGCGGTCTTTTGATCAGTCGACTACCAACCAGATTGATCACATCGCGATCGACGTCAGACACTCCTCCACTATTCTTGATGTTCGAACTTTCCGAGGGGCTAACATCGACTCGGGCCACTATCTTGTAGTAGCCAAGATGCGCTTACGGATATCACGAACGCAACGGAGTAGAGTAAGGATACAAAGTTATGACGTCGGAAAGCTACTATCGCCAGAAACCGCTCGTGCTTTTACCGATCGCGTCTCCCTTAAGCTCTCCAATACACCTGAATCCTCCACACTGTCAATAGAACAGCTGTGGAGCCTTTGCAAACAAGCCCTGAAAAGCTCTGCATCCGAAGTTTTGGGTTTCAAGGCTCCACCACGAAGAAACACCTGGTTCAATGACGAGTGCAGGAGGATTCATACAGCGAAGCAGGATGCATATAAGGCCTCGCTGCATAAAAGAACAAGAGCAACTCGTGAGCTCTACGAGTTAAAAAGAAGGGAGGAGCATAAGCTTCTTAGAAGAAAGAAGAAAGAGCACGAGACGCGCTGTCATGCAACTTTTTCAACATCGTGCTTGAAAAGATCATGCAAGAGTCACTGGCCAACACAAGAGGTACGATTTATTTCAAGTCTACGCAATTGCTTGCGTACGCCGACGACGTGATTGGACGGACACAGCGAGACGTCAACGAGGCCTTTGTAAGCATTGAGGTAGAAGCGGTTAAGATGGGTCTCAAGGTTAATGAGGGTAAAACCAAATATCTGCTTTCATCTAAAAGAGACAGTCAACACCGACGTATTGGCAGAAACGTCAACATGGGCGGTTCTAACTTTGAAGTGGTCAAGGAACTCGTCTACCTTGGCTCACTGATGACCAGCGACATAAACGCAGAATCACTCTTGCCAACCGCTGTTTCTTTGGGCTCAAGAGGCAATTGAGAAGTAGAGCCCTCTGTCGGGAACCCAAGGTGACACTGGATAAGACCTTGATCCTCCCAGTCCTCCTTTACGGCGCAGAGGCCTGGACCTTAACAAAAGCGGATGAAGATGCCCTTGGTCGTTTCGAGAGGAAAATACTGCGCACTATCTACGGTCCCGTTTGTTCAAACGGTGTATGGAGGAGAAGATATAACGAAGAACTGTAGGGGTTGTACAGCGACATCGGCCTGGTACGACGTCTACGGATATAGAGTCTAAGGTGGCTAGGCCATGTAGAGCGCATGGAAAATACAGCTCCGACCCGAAGAGTCTTCGAATCCACCCCGGAAGGAAGGCGCGGCAGAGGACGGCCGCATCTACGGTGGCGCACGCAGGTGGAAGCAATAAGCTGGCCAAAGACCGTACCACCTGGAGACGCCTGTTGGTTGAGGCCCAGGTTCACCACGGACTGTAGCGTCACCTAAGTAAAGTAAGTTTGACATACATCCCTGCCACACTCGTCAGATTGTGTAGGATAACGATGGCGAATTCCCGCTGGTCCATTAAGATCGGTAAGGCGTTAAACAAGACCTTCGAAGTTAAAAAAGGATTCAGACAGGGCAACGCACTATCATGTGATTTTTTCAACAACATCGTTGAAAATATCGTGCGGGATTCACTGGCCAATACAAGAGGCTTCTACTTCAAGCCTGCACAATTACTTGCATACGCTGATTACATTGACGTGATTGGGGGAACGCAGCGAGACGTCAACGAAGCTTTGTGGGCATTGAAACAGAAGCGATCCAATACTCTGCCTGCTTGGGTGAGCGGGTTCCACTGCTTCGCATATTTCATAAAGGAGTTTTCCTCGTGCCATATGGTGTGTTTAATCCACTGCCACTTTCTCCTTCGTATAGTAATGTTTATGGGTTCCTGGGCCGATCCTAGAGCGGAATAGTCACAGCTTCGTTCTTAAGCTGATAGCAGTGCTCTTCCAGATTATGAATAGCATATCGAACGTAGTTTACTTGTGTGGGCTTTCGACGTCCTCTCGGCCAATGCTGAGTTGGGCGACAGTGTTAGTAGTGCTCAGGTCTTTTGTTTAGGGAGAAAATTTATATAAGAACCGATCAAACATGCGGCCCTAGGAGGGGATTCTCCAATAGCGTAGATTAGCTTATGCGACTTGTTTGGCGGCCCTTTAACTTATCTTTATGAACCCACGGTGTCTGGATGAGTCCCAGGAAGATTTTGTCACGATCGCATCGAAGGCTAAAGGTGTCCAAGGCATCTTTGGCATGGTGCAGCACACCGCAGCCGGTATGTTCGGTTCGGTATGGCTTATTGTTGCCGTTGCCGGTCCGATGAAAGTGATCCACTGATCTACTTCCTGTCGAGAATTCCCCAAGTTTAGTGTGGGGACGATTCCCCCCAACACAACACCTTAGTGATGGATAAGTCGATACTCTGTGGGAAGTAGCCCGAACAATGTGTGGTTTGAGGAAGACGTCTTCTTCCACCAGTATGACATCAAGTCCACTCTCATCTTATATGGCCGTGAAATTGGTCTTCATCCAATCAGCCGTAGTGGCATCGGCACACACGAAATAGAGCCAACCTGGCTTGTATATAGAACCCTTAAAGTGCAGTTTGGGCGCTTTACCCAGCAGTCCAATGGAGGTGTCCCAGATCCCTGAGACATAGCCAAGTCGAATTTTTCCAGCTACAGTGCTGTAACTCTTTTTATCTGCTTGGGGGTCCCCGTTCTTGCTGCGTTTGGCAGCCGGATTCGGTGGGGTATTGTCGGCGGAACGATCTCATTTCAGTTCCGGACCCTTGGTGGCAGGGGCAGATTTTGCATATACTAGTGCCTCATCTCTAGTCTTGACATGTTTGATGACAACTTTAAAGCGTCGCTTCTTGGTCGACTTTAGTTTGAAGAAACCACCAGATGGTAGAGACTTGTTCTCTACAGAGTTGGTGGTTTCATTTCCTGCCACACCTGATAGATCATCTGAGAGCATACTCCCAGAATCCCCACCGAGTGTGGTGTCGAAATTGGAGAGTGAAGACACCTTTTCTGTTTTCCGTCCGGCTGCAATGTCGGCCACAGATACCGACATAGCTCCTATTTGTTTAACCGCTGAGGGCTCACAGGAACTAGCAGGCGAAGACATTTGAGAGTCATCACTCTCTTGAGAAGTATTTTTTTGTAGAAATGTTGTTCCCACGATTACCCGAGAAAGTACGGTCACCTACAGCGGAGACCCAGACACTGCAGGAAGACTTTAATGAAATACGAAGTCGCCCGGTTTCCTAAGTTCGCATGCTATTAGCAAAGCACCCTCTTAGCCATGCGTCTATCGGCGTATGCTGTTCCACCTTGGAATTAGGGGAGTGAGGAAGTGATGGGTACTAAGGAAGAGAAGAGGTGAGGAGTGGTCAGTAATTGCTTCTTGGCTTCGGGTTCCTCTAGAGACGGTTTCTCGAGAGTCATTACCTGTACTATGCCTCGTACCACGGCAAGGTGAGCAATTTTCTAGTCTCGATAATAGAAATAAGTTTTTCTGGTATGCCTCTTCTGCGCAAGGCCAATCATATAGCATCTCGTTTCAAGCTGTTGAAAGCTTTCTCGAGGATCCAGCGCGGAAGCCTACCTGAAAATCAAAACAAGAATCTCACTTAAACGAAAGGTCACATTAGGTAAATGGATACCGCGTTGAATCAATGCTTAGAAGAACTTCGAGAAGTGATGCACAAAGCTGGAAAGTGATCATATCATTCCGTGATATTTATTTCTGCAGAATTAGATCTTAACAACGAATCTAGCATCGCAGTAACCAATGATCAAAAATCTTATTAAACTTGCATTACAATGAGAAAATAAATAAAGTTATCCAAAAGCTCATTATTTATAGACTACACCTATCCCTTTACAACTCACGTTGTAAATGCCCGGTCTCAATTCAGACGTTTCAAACTTAACGCCCGTCATCAACTCCGCTACGTGGATGGCCGTGAGCGTGTGAGTAGTCAATTGTCCAGTTTGCACGTTACTTATTCCATCAGCCAACGCCATGAACAGGATAAGCTGGTCTTGAATATGTTGATCGGTGCACTGTTTGTTCTGAAGACAAGCGATCAGCTCTTTCGCCGCAGTATTACCTGTATTCCATGGAGATGTTTTGCGATCTCCCAACGATGAACTTCCCAATATGCATCCCTTATCCGTTGCAGCACCAAGAATAACACCTGATCCATTTTCTCTAGCCATATCCTTGCTTTCCTTATACGCTTCGATGTTAATTTGACTTGGTGAGACTACACTGGCCAGAGCATCCACAGCTCCGTTTTTCATTTCATCAGCCACTTTGAGAGGAAGCACACCAGCTGCGTAGCACCAACCAAACACACTATCGATGTTACCAAAATTGGTTTTATCCACTGCGTTGAGTTTTCTGACTGGCGGTATAGTGAAAAGGCAATGACCACCCCCCCTTGGGTAATACCCTCTTCTAAGTAACTCAAAATCAAATGTAACTCCAAAGTATTCCAAATTCGGTCTCAAGATCTCCGTCATAAAGTCAATTGGTGGTGCCATATCCGCGTTCGTGCCACCCTTCAGCTCTAATTGGGATTCTTCCTTACCGAAAATCAGTACTGGCAAAGCAACTTGTAACAGCAACGATATACTCGCCGCAGTTTTTGTGTCGGCGAAATATTTCCCAGATTGTATTTTACCGGGATAGAACTCAATGCATGTTGATCCGACAGAGTCTCCGACCACTTTTCCTTTTGTAATTTGCTGGAGAAGGTGCACCCCAAAGAGATGTTGTGTTGCCATACCGGGCTTCGGGCGGCCGGCTCTTATTTTTGTTACTTTGATGGGTCGCTGAAGTATGCAACTTAAGCTCAAGGCATTTCGTAGTATTTGGCCACCGCCTTCGAGTACACTGCCATCGATTACCAACAAATCCATTACCCGTATTACTCGAACGCTGATCGCCTTCACCTGCGTTTTGATATTCTATTTAGTATGAAATTCCTAAATAAATTCAAGTTGAAAAACTGTCATTTTGACAATTGAAAGTATGTATTAAGCGGGGTCCACATTGTACGATTTGCTTGATGACTCGTGTTTGTACTGCAGCACTCCAGCGCCACGCCGCTTCCGACAGGCCTGCTTTTCAGTCTCCCAATTTTGTAACAACTCGTATATATATTTAAAAAAAACCGCAACCAGAGTACGCGCCGCCATGTTCACAACCAGGGGTAATGATATTCACAACACAAATCCTCTCTCACAAATGAAGTCTATCAACCATGCCGTAAAAGTAGAAACACAATGTGGCGTGCGCGCGCGCGTGCTTTTGACAGCATGAGTAGGAACAACGATATCTTATGAAGCAACACATAATGTTACCTCAACTTTTGCTCGACCTCATATCGTAAAGTCGAGCAAAGCGCCGGAGTAGAGCTACTCTCTACTCAAGGCGTGCGTTTGACAGATGTATTTCATTGTGTTGTTCGATTGTAGCAGAATAGTGTAACGTGTTCTGTCATGTAGTATTCCGAGTTGTTCGCTTTCAACATGCATACATTTTCGTAGCTTATTATTAGATTTTTTGGATGCAAACTAGTCATGATGGGTGTTACAGAACTAAATGCATATTTTTTTATAAACATATACCTTTATTTGAGCTAAAATTTTCTTATATTTATGTTTCAATTAAATCATATAAATAGAACAGAACACAAATCTACTCTTCTTTCTGCACTAAATTCATATGTGTACATTTTGAGGAAACAGAACATAGTATTGTCATATTCCTAAGCTCTCTACGCGCAGCTGACTTGAAGCCAGATTGTGTGTTGCGAATTGTGGTTGCGTGCGTCTGACACATTATATCGTAAGTCGGTACAAAAGCACGCACGCGCGCAAGCCAGATTGTGTTTCCACTTTAAAGTGTGAACGCTACTTACTTTTGGTTGTCAAGAATATCGTACAGTGTGAATCCCGCTTTTGGAAAGACATGAGACCGTTCAGTCAGAATATGATCACTGGGTTTTAGTTTTGTTGTTCCGAATAATTTAAAACAGAGAAGAAAGAGAAAATGATCTGTCCGAAAGTGTTCTGCTTTTAATTCAGTGAGGCTGTCTCCCGATCAGATCGGAATGGATCAATTGTATCGGATTGACTATTCTTCTCTGTTCTAATTCGACTTGACATTTGTCACAAATACGTGCTGCTCTGCCTTGTTATTTTTTGCCTTTTTAGGGTTCCGTACCCAAAGACTATTACTAAGACTTCGCTGTCCGTCCGTCCGTCTGTCACCAGGCTGTATCTCATGAACCGTGATAGTTAGACAGTGGACTATTCCACAGATTATGTATTTCTGTTGCCGCTATAGCAACAAATACTAAAAACAGAATAAAATTAATATTTAAGGGGGGCTCCCATACAACAGACATGATTTTCATCCAAAAAATCCCCTTGGTCACATACTGACATAAGGTTAGTCGACAATATCCCACGACCAGTAGCAAACTTCCCAGCTTCGACTCCTATTGGGTCTTTGATGTATTGATCCTAGCTGCAACCCTTTTTTCTATAATTACTAACAACCAATAATAAATACCCTTTAAGCTTTGATGATCCCTATTGTGTCACTGCTTAGTTAATCCTTGCTGCAAGCCCTTTCGTACAATTGCTATTTCCCTCCTTTTCCATCCCGATAGGTTAAGATAACAACTGTTGCATCAAATTCAATTGTTGTGAATTGTGGATCATATCCCACAACCAATAAAACCCTTCCAAGCATTGATCCCTATTGTGTCCTTGATACATTAATCCTAGCTGCAAACCTTTTTCCCGTTATTTTCCCATAACACACTTCCAAGCTTTGATCCCCATTGTGTCCTTGATACATTAATCCTAGCTGTAAACCTTTTTCCCATAATTATTGTTATTCACTTTTTCACCTACTTGCTGTCAAGTATGATAATTGATTTTAATTCAATGGACATCATGGAGATTTTTGATCATCAAAGTAATATAGCCTATAACCTGCCTGCAACCAAGATCTGTCATCGTGCAAAAAATCATTCTAAACGTATTAGCCGTTTTAATGTGATCACTGATGAGGTAACATTCAACGTCTCTTTCATATTTTTATATACAGATGGTACGGCACCCTTCGTGCGCGAGTCCGACTCGCACTTGGCCGTTTTTTTTTTCACATTAAACCCAGTCTATTTGTAGTGGTGGTGTAGTGATCCACAAGGGAGGAGACCCCACTGATCGCGCCAACTATAGAGGAATAAGTCTCCTTAACACCGCCTACAAAATCTTCTCTGCCGTTTTGTGTGAACGCCTGAAGCCTTTTGTAAATAAGCTGGTAGGTCCTTATCAGTGCGGATTCAGGCCAGGGAAGTCCACCATCCACTAAATCTTCACATTACGGTAGATCCTGGAAAAAACCGATGAATTTCAAGTCGACACTAACCACCTATTTGTCGACTTCAAAGCCGCATACGACAGCGTAATTAGAGACGAGCTATACAACGCTATGTCTACCTTTGACATACCTGCTAAACTCGTCAGACTATGCAGGATGACTTTGGAGAATGCTCGCTGCTCCATCCGAATCGGTGAATACCTTACCGATAGTTTTGATGTCAAAAAAGGATTTAGGCAGGGCGATGCGCTGTCGTGTGATTTCTTCAACATTATATTAGAAATGATTGTGCAAAAATCACTGGCCAATACAAGAGGTACAATCTATTTCAAATCCTCGCAACTCTTTGCGTACGCCGACGATATCGACATAATAGGTAGATCACAGCGAGATGTCAATGAGGCGCTTGCGAGTATTGAGATGGAGGCGGCGAAAATTGATTTGGCGGTAAACGAGAGCAAAACTAACGCCAGAACGTTTGTATTGGCAGATAAAAGTTTAAAGTAGTTAAGGACTTCGTCTACCTTGGCTCCGCAGTGACCTGGAACAACGACATCAGTTTCGAAATCAAACGCAGAATCACTCTTGCTAGTCGCTGTTTCTTTGTGGTCAGGAGGCAACTGTGTAATAAAGCCCTCTCCCATACGATAAAGTTGACTCTATATAAGACCCTTATAATCCCGGTCCTGTTGTACGGCGCAGAAGCATGGACACTATCAAAAGCGGATGAGGAGGCCCTTGGTCGGTTCGAGAGAAAGATTTTGCCTGATTTTCGGGCCTATAAACGCAGGCGGAGGATGGAGGAAAAGATTCAACCGCGAACCTTACGGGCTGTATAGCGACATGAGTCTAGTCAGGCGTCTATTCAACGCCTAAGATGGCAGGGCCATGTAGAGCGAATGAACACCACAGCTCCAGCCCGGAGAGTCTTTGAATCCAACCCCGAGTGACGAAGAAGCAGAGGACGGTCACACTTAAGATGGCGCACACAGGTGGAGGGGGACCTCAGCCAACTGGGTGTGCGGCAATGGAAAAGGCTACCAAAAGATCGTGCTAGTTGGAGGAGCATGTTGGTTGAGGCCCAGGTTCACCCCGAACTGTAGCGCCCATTAAGAAGAAGAAGAAGATTTGTAGTGGTTAATCCTCATAAACTATGATGTAAGTTCAAGCCGCGGCAACAGCAAAAGTATAGGAGGACAATGGAGAATTCTCGCTGCTCTATTAAGGTCGGTAGCGAATTAACCGATGCCTTTTGTTGCTAAATAAGGACTTAGACAATGTGAGAACGTACTTGAAAAGATCATACGAGACTCACTGCGTCTTTCAGATAAAGAGGGTAAAACGAAATATATGCTGTCAGCTAAAAAAGACGCACAGCTCCAACGTGGTCAAGGACTTCGTCCGCCTTAGCTCACTTGTGACCAGCGACAACAACAACAGCGCTAAGATTAAACGCAGAATTACTATTGCCAACCATTGCTTCTTTGGGCTTAAGAGGCAATTAAGAAGAGGGCTCTACCCTCTCTCGAAAGATCAAGGTTGGGCTATACAAAATCTTAATCATCCCGGTCCTCCTCTGTGGCATAGAGGTCTGGACTTTAACGAAAGCGGATGTGAAAGCCCTAGGGTGGAAGGGGACCTTAACCAACTGGGGTATCGTCACTGGAAACAGCTGGCAAACGTCTGTGCAAGCTTGATGTGGTTAACGCGAAATTTTCAAACATGAGTGTGACAATATTACTGACGCTCGCTATCGTTCAATCATTTCGAAATGTTTTGCTAAGAATAGACGAGCTGAACCTAGTCGACTTGTGGCTGCATACCACAGCGCATACGTATCAAGGCTTCAATTGAGAAATGACTTGGGTGAGCAATTTATCTTTCGTTTTGGCCTAATAAATCGGCTGGTCAGATCGTGTAACCTGATGTCCTTAGACTATTTTTATGTGGATACTACTTATCTGTACCGATAGATCAGCGTCAATCATAGAAGAGAACATTTCAGGTGCTAATACCATCCAATTCACTCGAAAAGGTGACTTAAAATTGGGTAAATATTGTATACACGTCTGCAACTTTCTTGTGTTTTTTGACAACTGAAAAACCAATCGGTTAAGGTATCTTACGATATTTTTTAGGTTTAATTTGTTCACCGTATATTTCCTCACACATTTGTGAGAGATGTCAGATCAAGTTAGAACAGAAAAGTACAGCTATATTACCCGCCATAAATCAAAACATACGTATGTCGGTTATTACATGGCGCGTGTTTAGTAAAGATTGAAATAAGTGCGAAAGAGAGGATCAGTGAAACCGCACAGTAACGCGCGGGTGGCTGCTCCGTGCGTCTTTTTGACATTTCCTTATCTCCTTTTCTTTGTCTTGCGATGTTGCTTCACTCATGTTTTTGAGTAGAAAGTGTTCGTTTGGATTCCATTCTTAATTTTCAAACTTCACCACAAGCTAACGACTCGTGCCTGTACTGCCAATCGTCAATGTGAACGCTCCATACTGCAAGTCAATACGATTTGTAGTATGAAGTTCAGAATTTTCGACTTCTTGCCTTGCTTGTGTGGGTGCCCGTGTATGTGTAAAAGTCAGAAATTTTACTTCCCTACGTTTTTCACTTTTTTTGTGATTTCGAAGAGTGAACATCAGCGGACAAAGGCGATATGACGACGAATTTAGTGACAAGTTATGGCATTTCCCAGCTTGTAGATGTAATAATAGACTATTGTTGGCGGGATTGGTGTCTACTTCCGAGCTTCGGATGTATGTAGCTGGCTTAAATTGGTAGTGTTCAGCAAAACTCTAAATCTTGTGGATATAATTCCAAAAATATTTTCCACTACACGCCACCACGATACTCCCACTAGGGGGCCTACCTCATAGACAGGCCGGGACAGACGTCAGGCACCGAGGTAACGACCGCCAGTTGCGGGGGCTCCTGTTTCTCGTGGTACCAGATTATAGCTACCGGTGGAGCTTTGCGACCGTAAGATCACTTCCAGAGGAGTCCCGCAAAGCTCGAGGTCTGGCACCTCACCCTAGAAAAATTCCCAACTTTGGAGCAAGGCAGCACTCCAGGGCCTCGCCTACAGGCGTAATGATATTCACAACACAAATTCTCTCTCACTAATGAAGTCTATCAAACATGCAGTATAGTTTGATCGCTGCTTTCTTTTGGTTGTCAAGAAAATCGTACAGACAAATCGTACAGTGTGAACGCCGCTAATGAAATGTAAAACGAAATGTCGAAAAAAGCGCAGAATGGAGAAAAGCTCCATGTAATAACCCTTGGAACTCGGAATGTCAGTTCAAAAGGAAATCACCAAGAGTTGCACTTCAAAAAGATGCGACATGTAATACCTCACAAAAAAAATTTCCAAGCACAGCTGTTTTTGGCACTTCTCACGAATCTGTTCTTTCTCAAGAGTAGGTGCAGCACATTTTCCTCCAATCTGTTGGGAACAGTCTGACTGAACACAAAGCTTTCAAAACATTTTCGGACAGAAACTTTTCTCAATTCAGACAGGAACTTTCTAATTTGCTGTTTTTAAATACTTAGAACAACCTTAATGAACATACTACTTGTTAGTCCTGTCTAGAAATCAATAGACAAATCGCCTAGTTCATTTTTTTTAACCGTGAGTTAGTAAATCATTACAAGCAGAGATAAATAAAATTACAAGTTCTGATAAGGGGTATTGGGTCTACCTTCGTCGTTCAACTGTAGTCCTTCAATATCTCTAACAACAACGACGTTCTTGCTCTTTTAGCTCACACTGCACATTTCTCTGCAGTAAAATATTCAAGCCTCGCGACCAACAATACACATGCGTTCGTAATAAGCATCACAACTTTTATTACGTCTTCGATGTAATCGCGCCCCAAATATATTTGTTGTCCATCGGAAGTCAAATTTGACATGAAGCTGAATAATAACAAGTCAGCTGACTTGTACATACTTTCATAGAGAAATGGCACCTAAACACGGAAATAATCCAACTCCAAATAAAACTTACGAGCCTAATGGTGATCTACAAAATGACGACGAATCAGATATAGCAGGTTAGTGGCAAAAACTGATAAAGTCATGGTTAGCTACAGATTACCTTGTTCCAGAAATGGAATCCGTCAACCAGAGCCTCGACGAACTAAGCTCAGCATTGGACTTTATCGAACAACGTACGGACAACATCATGGCCCAGTTGAAGGAACTTCTTCATTCCAATCGAGAGATTCGTCAGTCATTGGCTAATGAGAATGGCAAGAGTATCGACCAGGAGGCAAAATAAAACAAAAATGTGTTTACGTCTAGATGTGTAATAAACTATTCAGTATTTAACGGTTTTAAACGTTCAGGATCTTTTTGGTTGAAATAGTAAACAATTTTCGGTTAATGTCCTTGAGAGTTTTAATTTCCTGTCGGAGTTTTTCCATTTCGTCGTTACTTGACGCTATTGTCGCGACATTTGATGGAGCAAGTTGATCTGGTTCCATCATCTGAGTAGATTCGTCGTGTGGTTCACTCACGGTGACCTCAACAGTATGTAATTCCTCTGAATCAGATGAATTCATCATTCGTTTAAGATTATTAGCAAATGGATTAGGATATGAGTGCTCTGGACTAAAACTGCTCAGCTTCTTCAGAGCAAAAAGCACATTTGTTACGGGGCCTCGGTGCGGAAGAGAGCGTATGAGTTGCTTGCTGGATATATGCCATATGTGCACTTGGCCGTCTTGACCTCCGGACACCAATGATTCGCCATCTATAGACAAAGCCATGCAGGTGACTGTTCCCTTATGTCCGAGGTATTTGTTTAAGCTCTCCTTGTTTGCATGGTATTCCTAAACGAGCGAAAAAATGGTTAATGGCATGCTACGAATTGCACACAAAATGTATACCTTCGTCCTCGGGAGGGAATTGATGTGAAATTCATAAATTAAACCTTCCATCGTTCCCACATGGACAGACGTCTCTAACAAGTTTACAGCCACACAACTCAAACTCTCGGTAAATACCACATTCAGAAGAAGAGTCCCTGAGCACAAGTCGTACACTTTGCAGGTTCTGTCCATCGATACCGAGTACATATAGGAACGAATGCCACCACTTCCAATGAACACGTCCGTCACCGAAAGACCATGGTCATTGAATGCATATAGAGGCTCCTGATTATTCTCTCCTTTACTGATAAGTTGGGCTAAATTCCAAACCAAAACGCCACCATCTAGACCTGCCGACACAAAGTGCGATCCATCGTCGGTAAATTTGACGCACGTCACCGCCTGGTAATGCTTTGAAACATTGGCCAATAATCGTCCTGAGCATATTTGCCAAATGTACAGATTCTCCTGTACACCTGCCACCAAATAGTTTCCGTCTGGACTTATTGCCAGCGCACTCGCTTTCCCTGGGGCAACCAGCCGCACCGATGAAATCTGTTCTTGACTGTTGATGGACCAAATGTGGAAGAGTGGTTTGGTCCCGTTTGCACTCAGCACAAAATTGTTGTTAATGCAGAGACTTCTCGTATTAGAGGAGCCCCCACCTTTATATACCATGAGACTGGTAGAAGTTTTGTAATCCCAAGCACAGCATGTCCTCTGCTCATCGCTTTCGCCACTTGTGTAAAGTACTTCCACAATGTCACTCATTATTTTATTAACTGAAACACTGGTTCGTTACTAGGAATATTTCGATATTTTTGAAAGCACATTCGATCAAAAACCAGACGCCATTGGCAGATTAAACACGTGAAACATGGAGCAAGAATGACAACCAATTGTTGTGTACTGCAGGTATGTTTCCTTTCACAATCAGCGAGTGAACGACGGCATGAAGAATTGTTCTTCTGGATCAAAATAATGCTTGTGCACAGGACATTGATCGCTGATGCAGGTCTCGGACATTGTATCAAATCTGGCGTAAGCAGGGGCTGCCCGCCAGGTGGCTGTTATGGTGCATGGTGGTTGACTCTCTGCTCGATTCTGTCAATGCCTGTGGAATCAATGTCCAGGCCTATGCGGATGATGTCGCGGTTCTCTCTGTCGACTCATGTTTAGCGAGTCTGTCTCCAAGCACAGGCAGCTTTAAATGTGATCGATAAGTACTGCACGAGAAATGGGCCGTAAGTTAATTATCTCAAGACTGATGTCGTTCTCTTCAAGAGAAGGAGGAAAAATACTCGTACTGTCATGACTCAGTTGGTGCCAAAAGGCATTCCCATCCCGATATTCAAGAAAGCAAAGTACCTGGGAGTCATCTTAGACACCAAACTTCTTTGGTCAAAGCATGTTGTGACAAAAACCACCACTCTTTCATCAAACTCCAAACAACGGATTATCTCAGCTGTACGGGGACTCCCCAGACACTGCTCTTGATGTTATGGTGAAACTTCCGCCCCTTGATATATTTATCAGAAGGTGCGCTCTGAAAGCCATGTCTCGTCTCAAGGTAAATGGTTTCTGGTACAACCCGCAATAGAATGACTGTGCACTGTGTCTTACGGGTATGCCCTCTGAGGCAATGACACCTATCATTATACTACGCTATGATTTCAGCGTCGAAATTCGGTGGAGCCAGGATTGGCTCTGGTCACATACTGAACCTGGAAAGGATTGTCTTCGCATTTTCACAGATGGTCCCAAGTCTGGACTGGGGTACGGCGGTGCAGTTTTATTTGAATGTGAAAACGTCCGACTGCGCTTTTTGTTAGGAGTCTGTCTTTCGGTCAGAGATATACGCAATGCTGATCGCCATGCACTATGTTGTGAAGCGTAGGTGGAGGGGTAAAAACATATGCGTCGATAGTGATAATCAAGCTGCACTCAAAGCTGTGTCCAACACATTAACCAACTCCAAGTTAGCGTATGAATATAAAGCCTTCCTGAACAAACTCACAAAGGCTTGTTTGGGTCCCTGGTCATTCTGGGATCCAAGGAAATGAGATCTCTGATGAACTCGCCAGAATGGCCTCAAAGAAGTGTTTCTCAGGATTTAAACCCGCCTTGAGTATACCTGTTTTCACGGTCAATACCCACATCAACGATTAGGTATTTAATGCACACAATCGTAGATGGAGGGAATATCCATGATGCAGGATGACTAAGCATCAGTGAGACGACTACTTGTCCTGCATGTTGCGAAGAGAACGACACAGCCGAACACTTTCCGTGACTCTTCAGGCTTTACTCGCACACGGTGGCGCACCCTTGGGACCGACGTGGTGTGTACCGATTCTCTTAGCTCCACACCACGGAAGCTCCTTCTCATTTTTGTCTGGAAAACGGAAAACATACGATAAAAGTAGGTGTCTGTCTGGTAGTACAATGAACCAGTATTAGCATCTGAGTGCTCCAACAGATAGTCGGATGTTACACGGCGCGTGTTTAGTAAAGATTTATATAAGGTCAGTGAAACTGGAATACACTGGCACAGTAACGCGCGGATGGCTACTTAGTCCGTCATTTTTGACATTTCCTTGTCTGCGTTTTATGTAAGTGATTTTTACTCCTTTCAAATCGCAATTTGATAAAATCGAACAGTACGTAGCATATGTCAAGCGTAGAACATGTGCCAAGTGAGAGCCGACTTGTAAACAAGGCAAAGTGACAGCCAAGGAAGATTTGGCTTCGTATTCCAGTGTTTCGGTTTATTTCTACCGAAAATTCCACTTTGAACGAAGTCTTAAGTAATCGTGCGTGGTCCATTTGAACATGGAGGAAGAAACCCACTTGTCATTGCCACAAAAACGATACTACCGGCAAAGAGCCCACTCTAATCCTATCGCCGATCACTGCTTTGATTTGTAAGCCTTCCGCTTTATCCCAGTTCAGATTTAACAATTCTTCGCCATATTACAGTCCATCATCTCCAGAGGAATATGACTGGAGTCATCTGTATCCAAACATGGGATCAAATAAAGTCGAATTCGCCGATATCGGCTGCGGGTATGGCGGTTTTCTAGTGACCCTAGGGGAAATGTTCCCTGAAAAATACTCTTTGGGAATGGAGATTAGAGTTAAGGTTTCCGACTATGTAATGGATCGCATTAAGGCTCTTAGGCTACTTAATCCTGGTAAATACGACAACATAGCCTGCATTCGTACGAACGCCATGAAATACTTGCCGAACTACTTCAGAAAAGGCCAATTGTCCAAGATGTTCTTCCTATATCCAGATCCACACTTTAAGAAAGCCAAGCATAAATGGCGAATTATAAACAACGCCCTCCTGGCAGAATATGCATACGTGCTTGGAAGGGGGGTGAGTAATTACTCATTAGCGTTATAAAGAAGTTTGAGCCTAAATGTCACCCTACAAATCCAGGGTTTGCTTTATACGATCACAGATGTTGAGGATCTACATAAATGGATGGTTACACATTTGGAAACACACCCGCTATTCAAGCGTCTAACTGAAGAGGAAGTTGTAAGCTGAGTTTTGATTTACATATAGAATCATGTACTCAAGTTGTGTGTCTTTAGAAACTCGATCCGATTACTCCTAAGCTGTATCACAGTAGTGAAGAAGGCGCTAAAGTAGCTCGTAATAAGGGAGAACATTTTGTCGCAATATTCCGGCGAACGTGATAGAAATGCATGATTTAGTTTTTCCAATTCAAACCCTTTTTTGTAAGCACATTTAAGAAAAAATATCGATTGCCTTCTACTGAAATCATGGACTGCAACCATGTAACTCATTTGTTTTTATCTCTAAACAAACAGAACTTGGGCAATTATTGACATTTGCCTCGGCGGGACACAACGACCGTTGACGTTCCAAGTTCCTCAATCTTGATTTGTTTACTGGTTTTGTCTTTTTTCTGATTTAATTACGATTCTTACAAAGTTTGAAAGCAGATCGACCAAATTTCATTTAACTAATGGTCTCGGAGTGCCCAGTGTGCACATACGACAACGTTAAGTTTAAATTCAAAGACGCACGCCTAAACACCTCATCATGGCTGATGAAAACCAAGCGGATTTAAAAGATCCAAGGAATAGTGTCTTGCACTACATCTTAAACTATAGTTGTAGTAAATTTGCCATCAAAAACAGTGACATAATATCTGACGTTCTCAATGGAAACGCGGCGTTGTTCCATCAGGTGCTTCCGCTAGTGAAGGCTGCCCTGGAAAACGTAAGTTACCCACGGTAAAAACCTATCGTAAATCATTAATGTTTATGTGTAGGTTTATGGGATGCGCCTTCTGCCAGTGCCTGATTCGAGAAGTGGCAAACAATTCATAGTTGTTTCCCAGTTTGTTGCAATTTCCAGTAAGGAGTTCGACCAAGCTCAGCGCTCCCAAATTACTCTTTTGTTTGTGGTTCTTTCATACATTTATATGAAGGAAGCTCAAGTATCGGAAGGTAGATTTTATGACCACGAGAAACCCATAATGAATTGGTTTCTCGCTTAATCGTCTATTTATAAGGTATAACGCAATTTATTCCAACCAACAGAGTGTCTAGAAGAGTTCCTCAGTGGCTTACGAATTTACTTCGATCGACCACATCCGTATTTCGGTCCGAACATTAAAAAACTCATTACAGAAACCTTTGTCAGGCAGCTGTACTTGAAAAAGGTAAAAAGTGACTCGGATGCTGTTAAGAAAACGTAAATACTAGGAATCTTAACTAAGACGTTAGTCCTAAAATTGCCTTTTACCTTTCACAGACCCTTCTATGAGTGGGGCTTTCGGAGTGAAGTCGAATTCCATCGTAAAGACGTCTTGCAAGTAGTGGCAAAGGTAAGAATAGTGTCACGTGCCTACGGCTATTCTCCCTAACGTCAATAATTCTCATTTTCAGTTGCTGAATAAACCGACTAGGCACTTTGTTGCGCAGTACATTAAGGCGAACGCGAATGAGGCCGCAAGTTAAATAGTTTTTAAGCGTAAATCGAAATGTATTGATCGTTTTATTATCAATAAAGTAAGAATGATTGTTGAGTGACTGACAAAGTGCACTATTCATCTCAAACGTGCTTGTGTATTAATTGGAAACGTTGCGTTGAAGAAGGCGTTACTTAAACCTCATGACTGCTTAGTTTACAGCGGCTTTCAATAAGGTTTGATGTCGTTGTTTCAACTTGTGCCTATGTATGTGGGAAACCACCAGGGGAGATGGAGGGTCATTCTGTGCATTTTTAGTTTATTCAATAAATGCATCGAAGCATAGCCCTTTCCGTTCGGAGAACCAGCTGCTCAACATTGAGCTCATCGCGCCCTGCTTGTTTCTCACCATATCACGGCTGTTGTAACTCCCCACCACAACAGCAGGAAGTTACATCTAATTCTTTCGGTCAATATTCAAGTTTTATGGCCATAGGTGAGAGTTGGAACACATACCAGGGGTGGCCGTAGTGCAGTGGTAAACATCACCGACTTTCGGGTGAAAACTCTGTAATTCGAAGCTTGTCCATAGCTAAGAAGTGAACAAAATACTGATTTAGGCATATCACTCACAGAATATGGTCACTTCAAATTCATACTCTGCGTGCACTTCCAATATAACATTATAATGGCATGGAACATTTGCTGAGAACTATAGCCAATGTGAAAATTCAGTCGAGTTTCTCTCGAATCCTAATTGGGACAACCACCCCGGGAGAGCAATGAACGGCCTTGAAACCAAGCTCGGTCTTCCTAATTACTTCTTCCTCTTCTTAACGGGCGCTACAGTTCGGGGTGAACTGCAAACCCAGTTGGCTGACGCCGTTCTCTGTTTCTTCGTCCCTCGGGGTTGGATTCAAAGACTCTCCGGGCTGGAGCTGTGGTGTCCACTCGGTATACGTGGCCTAGCCATCTTAGGCGTTGAATTCGTAGACGCCTGACTAGACTCATGTCACTGTACAGCCCGTAAAGTTCGTGGTTGAATCTTTTCCTCCATCCCCCGTCTGCGTTTATACGCCCGAAAATCACGCGCAAATTCTTTCTCTCGAACCGACCAAGGGCCTCCTCATCCGCTTTTGATAGGGTCCATGCTTCTGAGCAGTATAGCAAGACCGGGATGATAAAGGTCTTATATACAGTCAGCCTTGTCGTTCGGGAGAAGACTCTATTACTCAATTGCCTCCTGAAGCCTGGAACTGATGTCGTTGTTCCAGGTCACTGCGGAGCAAAGGTAGACGAAATCCTTAACCACTTTACACTTATATCTACCAATACAAATATTCTGGCCAAGACGTCGGTGGTGAGCGTCCTTTTTTGATGACAGCATATAGGTACATATTTAGTTTTGCACTCGTTTACTGCCAATCCAATTTTCATCGCCTCCATCTCAATACTCGCAAACGCCTCATTGACATCTCACTGTGATCTACCTATTATGTCAATGTCGTCGGCGTATGCAAGGAGTAAGGAGTTGCGAGGATTTGAAATAAATTGTGCCTCTTGTATTGGCCAGTGATTTTTGCACAATCAGTTCTAATATGATGTTGCGGAAATCACACTACAGCGCATCGCTGCAACATCCAGTCCATATATATAATGAAAAGGAGAGGTTGGCGAAGTCCAACGTCCACAGGTGAAAGGTGTTGATTTACTACCGTTAACCCGAACACAGCTGCTATAGTTTGGTATAGAGACTGAATGGCCCACACCAGAGGACCATCAATCCCATACTCCTGTACTCCTGCAGAACACTCCAGAGTTTACCTCGAGGAACTCGGTCATATGTCGGTTGTAATTCTGCCGTGAAGAAAACCGCACTGTTCATCCCCTATCCTGAGTTCGACCACAGCTTTAGAATGCGTCTGCAATACCCTAGCGTAGTATTTACCGGGGAGACTTCAAAGAGATATGCCCCTTTATTTAGAGCACCCTCTTTTATCCCCAATTTTGAAAAGAGGGACACTCACCCCAGTCTGCTAATTGCTAGATGTCTCACCTGGCGTTCGTAGGCCATCTTAATGACACGAGAGAGCCATAATACTCCCTCTTAACCCATAGGATTAAGCATTTCTGGCATTTCCATACCAGCGGATTTGCCAACTCTAAAATTACTTCCTCAACCGTAGAACTATTGTCCGTCCCACTCAAGGCTAAAGGTCTGCCCCCTCAGTGCCCTATTCGGGATTGAGTAGCTCCGAAAAGTGCTCGCTCCATCTGAGTAAGATATCCATTTCATTGGAATTAAATTTCGCAGATCTATGGTCGTTTTCCAACTTCTCGCCGAACTCCTTCAGCTCTTTGCTGCTCGCATAACCAATTTGCAAGTTCTTCCCACTACAGTGTAATGATCACGGGAAGCAGAGTCCCCCAGAGAATCCAGTCCCTGTAGGTCTCTCTAATGGCTTCTTAAACTCCGGGTGTCTTAAGCCATGCAGTTCTTTTCTCACCACCAGCCGCCACACCAAGCCGCTTCACTCCACAAACATCATGTGCAGAAGCATTGACAGCTGTTGAAAACAGCCGCTCAGAGTTTGCTCAAACCTTACGGATTTGTGCCGTGCAAAATGTTGCCGCACCTCACTGCTCTGTAATTTCTCCCACCATACGCGTGTAACCACTCTTGGTTTCCGTCTTGGCAGAAGAGGTACTTTATCAGTAAGATACAGCTTACACAACACCAAGTGATGATCAGTTGACCCTCTCAACGAACGTCACAAAACATCCGTTTCCCATACGATGGTACCACAAAGAAATCTATCAACGATTTATGTTGAAGACTCCGACGGTACCACGTGTATTTATAAATATCCGACAACCTCTCTCCGTTCGCGTTTTGATGAGGATCACCGTTCCTCCCAATCACACTCCCCCATATCGTTACATCCGCACCCACGTGGGCGTTGAAGTCACCCATCAGGATATAGGAATCCACCTCAACCACCCTATCAAGGGCAGCATGAACTTCATCCAGGAAAGCCGCCTACTCTGATTCTGGATTCGGTGCATACACCTGCACCATAGCAAAGTTGATGTTTCGAGCTTGAGCTTTAAGGTCCCGACTCTCTCTCCTAATGGTATCCACTCCAATAACTTGTCTACCAGCTTGGGACTTGGTTCTTGCTCTTTTCTTCGTCGAAGAGATAATCACGAAATCTACTCGATACCTGCCAGTCCCTCAACCAGGTTGATATACTTTCCTGTGGGCGATGAGACGTTTCATGTACCTACCCTAAGTTGATGCCGTTGTCCGTTGCTGCCTTTAACCTCCTGCACGCACTAGTTCGTGCGTGCCCTAATGACTCAAGAGGCCGCTGCCGGGTTGCTCGTAATTTCTTCAGGCTAAGCCAGTTCGGCGACCGAGCGGAAAAGACCGGCCACCAGACGCTCGTATACTGCCCTGGCACACCAGGCTAGGCAATTTCCGAGGCCCATCTTCCTTTCGTCATCATGGGGGCTTGCACTTCTTTAGCCATGTTTGGGCCGTACGGAAATCAAATCGCATACCCCAAACCTGTTGATCGCCTCCCAGAAAGATGAGATCAGCTGCCGGAGGGAGCCCTTTCACCCATGGGCAAATAAAAACACACACAACATGGGTGAGTGAGAGAAACTAGGCTTAGGCTCACCGGAGCTGTAACGCCATATACATAGATACTCGTACATACAATAAATACTAGAGACGCAGCTCAAGAATTTACTTATGAATGTCCACGTCGTCGAGTAGATGTTTGCAATAATAATTTTTGTGGGAAAGCTTATAATGCTGCCCTGAGATGGTCCGAAACCCATTCCTACAGTAACACCTCTCCAATACTTCGAGTTTGTTGCCCTATCATAGAAGAGATCCATTATTTTTGTATACAATTGAAGACTTTATCTATCATAGCTACAATGGTCTGATTTAGGTTAAATATGGTAATTCCCTTTTGCCCCTAGCATAGAAGCCCTCGTCCGTTGTGATATAAAAACCCCTTAAGCAAGCTGCTCAATTAAGGTCGGAGGTGAACTAACCGACCCCTTTGATGTTAAAAAAAGGTTTTAGACAGGGTGACACACTGTCATGTGATTTCTTTAACATCATACTTGAAAAGATCGTGCGGGACTCCGCGGCCAATACAAGAGGTACGATCTACTTCAAGTTCACACAATTGCTTGCCTACGCAGATGACATTGACGTTATTGGACGGATAAAGCGAGACGTTAATGAGGCGTTCGCAAGCATTGAAGCAGAAGCGGCTAAAGTGGGTCTTAGGGTAAATGGGGACAAGACCAAATATATGCTGTCTTGGTCAGTACGTCACCTTCGGCAGCAATATTTTGGAAGTAGTCAAGGACTTCGTCTACCTTAGCTCGATAGTGACAAGCAGCAACGACACCAGCGCTGAGATAAAACGCAGAATAACTCTTGCCAACCGCTGCTTCTTCGGGCTCAAGAGGCAATTGAGTAGTAGAGCCCTCTCTCGAAAAACGAAGGTATCCCTCTACAAAACCTTAATCATCCCGGTCCTCCTCTACGGCGCTGAGGCTTGGACGTTATCAAAAGCGGATGAAGAGGGTGGAGGAGGAGATTCAACCAAGAACTGTACGAGCTGTACAGCGACATCGGCCTGGTTAGACGTCTTCGGATCCAACGTCTAAGATGGCTAGGCCATGTAGAGCGAATGGACATCAACGCTCCGGCCCGAAGAGTCTTCGACTCCAACCCCGAGGGACGACGCAGCAGAGGATGACCGCATTTAAGGTGGCGCGCACAGGTGGAAAGGGACCTCAACCAACTGGAAGCGGCTGGCCAAAGATCGGGCCGGCTGGAGAGGCTTGTTGGTTGGGGCCCTGGTTCACCCCGAACTGTAGCGCCATCAAAGTAAGTAAGTAAGTAAGTAAGCAAGCTGCCGGAGCTTCTGGTGAGTCGCTATCAAAATGTTTAGCTTGGCGTTGCCCTTAAGACTAAAAGCCAACTCGAAATGGGCGAGCTATGTCACTGGCCACTCCTCCATCCTGCAAAACAGAATAACTATGACAGAAAACCTAGACCACACAGAACCCACCATAGTCTTGGACAAAAACTTTACGATGATCTATCCGGACAGGAAGAACTGGACCCGCCAAACTCAACCGCGCAGAAACTGTGTGGATTTCTACATTGACGGGTCTAAAACCAAAGACGGGGTGGACAGTGGAGTTTTCTGCAAACAACTCAAGCTACATAAAGCTCTAAAATTACCAGATCACTGCAGCGTTTTCCAGGCGGAACTGTTGGCAATAAAAGAGGCTTTGTCTTGGCTGAAGTGGAACGTAATATCCACCACGGATATTCGCATTCTCACAGACAGTCAAGCAGCCTTAAAGTCGCTGGAATCCTATGTGTACACATCAAAATCTAGTCTCGACTGTCGCAGATCTCTTAACGAGATGGCAGAACAGTTCAACATACAGCTTATCTGGGTACCGGGACACAGCGACATTACAGGTAATGAAAAAGCCGACACACTCGCCAAACTAGGAACGACACTACAATCAATCGTGGCTTGTGAGGGAGTACCCCTTACAACCATTAAACATAATCTGACCAATCTCGCCAGGGCCGAGACGAACCTAAGATGGGCACAGGGACATACCTGCGTCATCACCAGGCAAATCTGGCCTCGGCTTGACAGTCAACGCACAAGGAGTATAATCTCCCTAAAAAGAACTGACATCTACAAAGTCATCGGTGTCATCACAGGACACTGCCTCATTGGCAGTCACACACAAAAACTAGGAATAGTTTCGAATGATTTCTGCAGAAGCTGTCAGGACGAGGAGGAGGTCGAATCCATTCACCACCTTCTCTGCGCCTGTCCAGCTCTCTGCAATTTCAGGAAACGTTACCTAGGCTCTTACTTCCTTAACGGTCTGACAGATGTTCAGAAAGTAGGGATACTCGATCTTCTTAACTTCTTAAGAAGCACAAAATGGTGCCACGAATAGGGGGGTAAAACCCCCTCGTAGCTGCACAACGGGCCTCCCTGGCCTATGTGCATTCTTCTCGACTCTGAGAAGGCTACGACCCTACCTACCTACCTACCTACCATAGCGCCGATGAAGGTGAAGAAGAATCCGATCGACTTGTGTTTAAATTCGAATGACCCTAAAAGCACACTAAAGCCACCAAACAGCTATCCGAAAGGAAGGAGCCAACAGTGTATTTAAACACAGAATCGAAAGAAAAGAATAAAAAGAAAAGAAAGAAAATGGAATGAAATGAATAAATAGAAGAAGTATCGAGAGTGGATGATCGCCAGACGAGGAGAGAAATACGATATAAACGATCGTAGCCGATCAAACCGAACCGATGGCAAATACGGGTACGGACGAGTGCCGAATGTTAGTTTACCCCGGCAAGTATTGGTGATGGCTCGGCCCTGTCTGGTCTGGTGTGGTATAGTGTGGCTGTGGAGTTTATAATTACTCAGTTCTCATCCAGATGCGGTACTGATCAAATCGTTTATCGGCAACAGGTTGCGGTACGTCTCTACTCATTTTGCCTCTCGTCCATAACCAATTTTTCAATAAAACAATTTTTTTTGTTCTTTTTCGGAGAAAAATTTTAAAATAAAATCGAATCCAACAGGAGTGTAGTGTATCTTGTGGTATCTTCTTTCGCGTGGGTTACGGAAATCTATTCGAAATTAGCAAAGCTAATGAATGGAAATTGAGATTCATAGTCGAGCAAGAAGCGAGAACGCCTACGCTTCCGTTCATGTAGATCGTGTGGTTAGGCGTTTTAATGGTGCAGTTGCAATTGAAACCCTTCTGGGAGGTGGAAAAGTATTTTTTTTTTTTCGTGAGAAAAGTTTAGATAGAATTGACGCATGTGCAAGTGTGTATGGGCATCTCCATTCGAACCTGTCTATCCCTACGGTACATCCTCTACCTGTTACGATTTTAACTGGTTTCTCCTCGATGCCTGGCCATAAGTAATACCTATGATCTTGCGCTTTTCTGCTTTATGTGTAGTGTATGGTTCAAAGAAAAAAATTAAACGAAAAGGAAACGAAAAGGTGACGACCATCTAGGCAACTACAGGTAGATAGTCAGGTAGAATGGTCAGTTGCCCGGGGACGGGATGGAGCTGTCGAACGAGGGGTAAAAAACACGCAAGTTTGGTGTGAATGGAGAATGGGTAGACAGGCTGGAAGGAAACAGAAGAAGGAAGACAAGAAGCCCTTCTTCGTCAGGAAGTGGTATTGCAGTGTTTTGTTTTGTCCGTTTTTTTTTCGGTGTTTTGTTCTGAATGACAATCGGGTTCTCGGTCTTGAACCTCATTCGATCGGATTTCCCCGTGTTCTCGGTGAGGCAACAGACAGATAGACAGACAGACAGGTACACATCAGTATACTATAGACGAAATTTATTAGCATATCATATAAACCTGGCGAGTATTTCGTGGAATTGATTTGTTTACCTTGTCCGTATCCTTAGACACCTGGGCAGACAGGCAGCTGCCTCAATAATGTTTTCATTGAGAGCGCAGTACATATATCATTGTGACAGGCCAAATGTTAAATGAATTCGAATGCGAATAGATAGGATGTGTCTGGCCATGGGTTCTCTCTGGACATTTGGATTTGTCTGCCTTCGCGATTCGCGTTCATGTTTAAAAATAACAAAAACAAAAAAACCAAAAACAAATCTTTCCATTATGGTGCGGCCATATGCGTTCGCGGTTTAAGCACTCGTTCGCGGTCTATTAATATTTTTGCGCAAGACGCAAAGTAAATAAACAAACAAACAATATCCACTTACATTCATACTACTACAGTACTCAGGCGTGAATACATATCGTTATCGACGGATTTATAAAACTTGTTTCGCTCTTTACGCGCGACGTAGAAGTGCCTCGTGTTCGGCAGCATCGGAGTGAATTAATCTCGTCAATCGTGGCCCAAACATATTTTGATTAATGTTATAAGTGATTGCTGTAAATAGAATTGAGTTTTTGAGTTTTAATTACAAACGAGAAGGCAAACAGATAACAATGGTGCTTGCTGCGAATATATAAAAGCAAATATTTTATAAACTATCTAGAAGTGGAAAAAAGTTGACGTAAACAGTTCTTCAACTCATCAAAATAGTAAAGTTCTGAAGCCGATTGGAGAAACCTTGAACACTCCTTTATAGCCTGCTACTTTGCTATTGCAAAAGCCTTAGGGTCTGCATTCGAGGGCTCTCTGCGCCGGAATACTATTGTGCTCTTAGACTACAAACCTCATTGTGCCTCAGAATACTTCTCGAGGTTCATATGAACCTTTCTATGCTCGATAGAGTTCATTACTTACTTACTTACTTATCAGGCTGGCGATCCATGGAGGATCCGAGCCTGAGCTATAGCTGCCTTCCATCCTTGACGGTCCCGGGCACGCTGCTTCCAGTTATCAAGACCAAGATGTCTTGCATCCGCGAATACTTGGCCTTTCTACCCGAGGTTCGGTCTTCCTCTTCTTCTCGAACCAGGAGGCTCGGAGTCGAAGACCCTCTCAGCTGGAGCGTTGATGTCAATGCGCTCGATGTGGCCGAGCCAGTGTAGTCGACGGATCTTTGCCTTCCGAACTACATCCACATGTTTGTACAGCTCGTAGAGTTCGCGGTTATGTCTTCTTCTCCATTCACCTTCTTCACAGACAGGACCAAATATCCGGCGCAGAATTTTTCTTTCGAAAGAATCCAAAATCAGCTCCGCTGTCCTGATTATCGTCCAGCTTTCGGCTCCGTACAGCAAGACTGGCAGTACGAGCGTTTTGTAAAGCATGACTTTGGTCTTTCGAGTGAGGAGTCTTGACCCCAGTTGTTTGGACAAGCCGAAGTAGCAGCGGTTGCCAAGGACGATTCTATGCCGGATCTCCACTGTGGTGTCATTTGTGGAACTTACGTTTGCCCCGAGGTAGACAAACTCCTTAACTACCTCGAAATTGTAGCTGTCAATTGTTATATTTTGTCCCAGGTGGTGAGCGACGGATTGGTTTTTGCTTGACAGCATGTATTTCGTTTTGTCCTCATTGATTTTAAGACCAACTCGTGTCTTTAATCGCCGTGAATGCTTCCACAATGCCACGGCGAGAACACGCGATAATGTCGATATCATCCGCATATCCTAGCAGCTGGATGGACTTGTAGAAGATAGTGCCTTCCCTGTTGACGCCTGCTCGTCGCACGATCTCCTCCAGCACCAGGTTGAAGAAGTCACATGACAGTGCATCTCCTTGCCGAAATCCGGTGCATATTTCGGATGGTTCCGAGGTCCTAGTACCGAGTTGCACGGTGCATCGCGTGTTTTTTAGCGCGGCGCGACACAGCCGGATCAGTTTTCCCGGGATCCCGAATTCGGCCATCGCACCAAACAGTTCTTCACGATGCGGCTTTGAAATCGATGAAAAGATGGTGTGTATCGATTCGAAACTCGTTGGTCTTTTCCAGGATTTGTCGAGGTATGAAAATTTGGTCTATAGTCGATTTGTCGGGTCGGAAGCCGCACTGGTAGCTGTTCACGTTCACACAATACGCTAGACAGGATCTTGTAAGCGACATTGGGCAGGGATATACCTCTATAGTTCTTGCAAGAGGTAGGATCGCCTTTTTTGTGGATGGGGCATATAGAGCTGGTATTCCAGTCGTCGGGCGTGCTTTCATCTTCCCGAATTCTGCAGATGATCTGGTGCATGCTCCCTACCAGAACATCGCCGCCAGCCTTGAAAAGCTCTGATGGCAAGCATCTGAGCCTGCGGCCTTGTTGTTCTTTAGCTTCTGAATAGCTGTGCCGACTTCTTCGATGCTGGGTGGGAGGACAGCGGGATTTCCTCGGTCCCTACCACTCTCTTTTGGTCATGCTCGTTAAGCAGCTGCTGGCAATGCTGCTTAAATACTTCCACTATTCCCTGCGGGTCGGTGACAAGATTACCCTCGCAGTTTCGAAGAGCCTGGGTGCCCTTTTTGAAGCCTCCTGCAAGGCCTTTGGCTTTCTTATAAAAGGCTTTTATGCTTATCCCTAGACTCCTCGATATCCTTGAGCTGGGAGGCTGCGGAGATACTTTTCTTTTGTCGCAGAAGTTTTTTCTCCTCCCTTCTTCTGGCTCGGTACTCTTCTTGCGCTGCCCTGTTTTTTTTTCTGCAGCGTCTTTTGATACGCCTCGTCGGTTGCTGTCTTTTTCTGCTTGTACTCGCCATCATACCACGTGTTTCTTGTCGGAGGTGGTAGGTAACCTAAGGTGTTCTCGGCTACTTCCTGAATGGCTGTGCGGCAATGCAGCCCCATGCTGTTGACATTTGTCTCGATGTAGGCATACCGGAGAGCCTTTCGCTTAGTTGCTCCCTGTAGACGACTCTGGTAATCTCCGGTGTGCTCAGGCGACCGATGTCGAACCTCCTACTGGTGGGCTGGTGGGCTGGTTCAGCTTTCATTGGACATTCGAGCTCGGAATCTTGCTACTACGAGGAAGTGGTCAAAGTCGACATTTGCCCCTCTGAATGTTCGCACATCCAGGATGTTTGACGAGTGCCTTGCGTCAATGAGCACATGGTCGATTTGGTTGGCGGTTCGACCGTCCCGAGATCGCCAGGTTGCTGTGTGAATTCGCTTACGAGGGAATCTTGTGCTACTTGTTACCGCATTACGAGCTGTAGCAAAGTCCGTGAGTCGGAAGCCGTTATCTGTTGTTATATCGTGGAGTCTGTGCTTTCCGATCACTCCGCCAAGGGTGTTCTCCTTACCGATTTTGGCGTTAATGTCCCCGAACACTATTTTAACATCGTACTCCGGAAAAGCTCCGTAGGCGTTGTCCAGGAGGTCATAGAAGTCCTCCTTGATAGGGTCCTCATCCTCGTCGGTAGGGGAGTGTACACATATAAGGCTGATGTTATAAAATCTCTCTGTGATGCGGATCACAGCCAGGCGATTACTTATGGGTTTAAAGTCGATGACCTTCGACCTTAACCGCTTCCCCACGACAAATCCGCTTCCCAGTAAGTGCAATCTTTTGTGACACTTACTTACTTAGGTGGCGCTATAGTCCGTGGTGAACCTGGACCTCAACCAACAAGCGTCTTCAGCTGGCACGGTCTTTGGCCAGCTGTTTCCAGCGCCGCACGCCCAGTTGGTTAAGGTCCCCTTCCACCTGCGTGCGCCACCGATGATGCGGCCGTCCTCTGCCGCGCCTTCCTTCCGGAGTGGATTCGAAGACTCTTCGGGTCGGAGCTGTATTTTCCATGCGCTCTACATGGCCTAGCCACCTTAGACGCTGTATCCGTAGACGTCGTACCAGGCCGATGTCGCTGTACAACGCGTACAGTTCTTCGTTATATCTTTTCCTCCACACACCGTTTGAACAAACAGGACCGTAGATAGTGCGCAAAATTTTCCTCTCGAGAGGAAAGGACTGGGATGATCAAGGTCATCCGAGAGAGGGCTCTACTTCTCAATTGCCTCACGAGCCCAAAGAAACAGCGGTTGGCAAGAGTGATTCTGCGTTTTATCTCAGCGCTGGTGTTGTTGTCGCTGGTCATCAGTGAGCCAAGGTAGACGAATTCCTTGACCACTTCAAAGTTATATCCGCCCATGGTGACGTTCTGGCCAATACGTCGGTGTTGTCCGTCGCTTTTAGATGAAAGCAGATATTTGGTTTTACCCTCATTAACCTTGAGACCCATCTTAGCCGCTTCTACCTCAATGCTTACAAAGGCCTCATTGACGTCTCGCTGTGTCCGTCCAATCACGTCAATGTCGTCGGCGTACGCAAGCAATTGCGTAGACTTGAAATAATTCGTACCTCTTGTGTTGGCCAGTGACTCTTGCACGATCTTTTCGAGCACGATGTTGAAAAAGTTGCATGACAGCGCGTCACCTTGCCTAAATCCTTTTTTAACATCAAAGGTCTCGGTTTGCTCATTACCGACCCTAATGGAGCAGCGAGAATTCGCCATTGTCACCATGCACAGTAGGACGAGTTTGGCAGGGATGTTAAAACTAGACATAGCTTTGTATAGCTCATCTCTATACACGCTGTCATATGCAGCCTTGAAATCGACGAAGAGGTGGTGAGTGTCGATTTGGTATTCCTGGGTCTTCTCCAAGATCTGCCGTAGCGTAAATATTTGGTCTATTGTGAATTTACCTGGCCTGAAACCACACTGATAAGAGCCGATCAGGTTATCCACAAACGGTTTCAGGCGTTCACACAATACGGCAGAGAGGATCTTATATGCGATGTTAAGGAGACTTATTTCCCTATAGCTGGCGCAGTTATAGGGGTCTCCTTTCTTATGGACCAGGCAAACGATGCTGAGATTCCATTCGTCGGGCATGCTTTCCTCCGACCATACCTTGCAAATGAGATGGTGCATGCACCTTACCAGTTCATCTCCAGCCGCCTTAAGAAGCTCAGCAGACAGGCCGTCTGCGCCCGCGGCTTTATTAGACTTAAGTCTTGATATCGCTGTTCTGATTTCGTCTGTTAGGTGGATGGAATTCTCCTACATCGTCGTCCATTACGAAAGGCTCATTCTGCCTGACAGCGGTATCTTGTCTATCATCATCGTTATACAGTCTGCAGAAGGGGTCTTTCCAAATCCTCAGCATCGACTGCGACTCTACTACCAGTTCTCCATTTTCATCCCTGCAGGCTGCCGCTCTAGCTTTGTAGCCATGGCATGTTCGTTTTACCTTATTGTAAAACTTACGGGCCACATTCCTGCGGAACCATCTCCCCATCTCCTCGATCTCACGCTTTCCGTGCTCTCTCTTCTTTCTTTTGAAAAGCGTGTGTTCCTCTCTACTCTTCTGCTCATAGATTTCGCGAGCAGCTCTCGTCCGTCGTTGCAGCATGGCTTTATATGCCTCTTGTTTTGCCTCATGGGCTTGTTCGCATTGTTCATCGAACCAGGGATTTCTAGGTGGTGGCGGTTTGAAACCCGAGGCTATATAGCAACGACAAGGAATGGACCGGCGCATTGTTGTGCTGCAAGATTCAGCCCTTTTTGGCGAGTTCCCCTACAATGGAAGTGATTCAAATCCTTCAGAATCCTTCTGGAAACGTTTGTGCTTCTGGGTGTAAACCTGGTTAATACAGGTGCTACAAGTACCTGCCGCAAGTCTGGTAGGTCATCAATAGTCGATAACATGGAGAGTGAGTGAGGACTACACGCACAGCGACCACCAAGGTTTTATAGAGGAGATCGGCGAGAGAAAACGGAAACAGCGTCCAAGGCAAACAGGTCCCAGACTCAAAGTGGGAGCTTAGAAAAAAAAAAAGAAACACAATGACCCTTTCTTTTTGTCTTTATGCTACCGATGATTCACTTAAACTGATCCAAGTGACTAACTAATCTAACTATACCCAATATCGGAAGCGTGGCTTGGGTTAACGGCTGTGTCTTGGGTATGTACATTGGGAATATCGCGTCATATAACTGTACCCTCTCTTGTTGATAAAAATGGCTTGTAAGCAATTGGTTTGTTTACAAGCTTTACAATTTTGTGAAAGAAAGCACAGTCATCCCCATGTGTACTGATAGGTACATACCCGGGAGGGTATGGGCTCGGACATACAGGGTAAAGTTGTTGATCGCTCTCAACCTGGCGAGATGCCAGCAACGATCCCTGTTTAAATGCCCGGGTCAAGTTGACATACGGCCTCCTCGCGGCGCCCTCTGGATAGCCTCTTCAACAAAACCCCGACCAGATGGGCGGTTGTGCGGCGGGCTAACAATCCTCCCACTTAAAAGCTATGAATGAGCAAGAGGCCACGGACGGATACTCGACGACGACAAAGCACGAAAAAGGAACACGATTTGCGAGTATGCTCCTGGAATGTCAGAACCCTGTACATTCCCGGAGATGCTCATAAACTAGAAGGAATCCTCACGCAGTACAAGGCGGATAATAGGCGTTTTTTATTATGCATCGAGATCCCGATCCGAATCACAATTTACACGCATTACAATAACAACACGTGAACTATCTCTCGATCTAGTTCAATTTTCGTGATCCGAAAATTAGTTTAACTATTTCTCACTAGTTTCGCATTGAAATTAGGAAGATCATTGCCTGATGAACATATAAAATTGTGACCGCGATTTGGTTAATTAGTTTTACCTTCCGTATAGAATTTGTCCTCATAATACTATAAAATGTGTGTATTAATTTAAATTTCTAAAACCCCTGAGTGAATTGGGGTTATATTACCTCAATTGGTGTATATCGATAAAAATTATTATCATCAACATTTAAATCGGCCTTATCAAATTTGTATGAAAACAAACATTTTCTTTGACATGGCAATTCCACACTTGTTTTGTTTTCAAATATCAGATCTTTGACAGAACTGAATAAGACGAATTGTCAAAAATGCTACTCGTTGATCCGTCCTGTTTTATTTTGAGCCATGATCCGGATCGGGATCTGGATGCATAATAAAAACCGCCTATTACTGCGGTCCAGGAAATTGCGACATTTATTACAGCTGTCACAAAAGAAACAACAACAAGCCTCGGATACGGACGGATACAAAGCTGACGACCCCTGCAAACGACTAACGGACTTGAGAGTCCGCACCTGGAATGTTAGGTCCCTTAACAGATCGGGTGCAGGCGATCAATTGGAGCACACCCTCAACTGCTATAAAGCAGATATAACCGCACTCCAAGAAGTACGATGGAATGGACCAGGCAAAAAACGGATGAAAAACTGCGACATCTACTACGGGAACTGCTACAAGGAGAACAAACAGCGCCTATTGGGGTGCGGATTCGTTATTCGAGGAAGACTCCGACAAAAAGTCTTAAGCTTCCGAGACATAAGCGAACGCCTCATAACAATCCGCATCAAAGCTAAATTTGGAAACATTAGCTTAATATGCGCTCACGCCCCAACGGAAGAAAAGACGATCGACTCAAAGAAGAATTCTACGATCTTCTAGACAAACATATGCCCAACGTCCCAGCTACGACACAAAAATAGTTCTAGGAGATTTTAATGCAAAACTGGACGAAGAGGACATATTTGAGTCGATCATAGGAAAGCATAGCCTCCATAACACCACATCCGACAACGGACTAAGGCTTGTAGCAAGCACGCGATTCCCTCATCTCAACATCCACAAGGGTACCTGGCGGTCTTTTGATCAATCGACCACCAAGCAGATTGATCACATTTCGATCGACGCCAGACACTCCTCCTGTATTCTCGACGTACGAACCTTCCGAGGGGCCAACATCGACTCGGACCACTACCTTGTTGTAGCCAAGGTACGAATGAGGATATCAAGAATGCTTAGGAGTCGAGTAGGACAACGTAAGTTTGACGTCGGAAAGCTACAATCGCAAGAGACTGCCAGAATCTTTGCCGATCGTGTCTCCTGCAACCTCTCTCAATCCCCCCCCGCAGCAGCACAAACAATAGGACAGGAATTGGCGCATTGCCAGAGCGCCGTCAGAGACGCTACCTCAGAGGTGCTGGGTTTCAAACCGCCACTACCTAGAAACCCCTGGTTCGATGAACAATGCGAACAAGGCCATGCAGCAAAACAAGAGGCATATAAAGCCATGCTGCAACGACGGACGAGAGCTGCTCGCGAAATCTATGAGCAGAAGAGAAGAAAGGAAAACACGCTTTTTAGAATACAGAGGAGAGAACACGGAGAGCGTGAGATCGAGGAGATGGAGAGATGCTTCCGCAGGAATGACGCCCGTAAGTTTTACAATAAAGTAAAACAAACATGCCATGGCTACAAAGCCAGAGCGGCGGCCTGCAGGGATGAAAATGGAGAACTGGTAGTAGAGTCGCAGTCGATGCTGAGAATTTGGAAAGACCACTTCTGCAGACTGTATAATGGCGATAATAGACAAGATACCGCTGTCAGGCAGAACGAGCCATTCGTAATGGACGACAATGAAACAGAATTCAGTCCGACCGACCTAGACGAAGTCAAAATAGCGATATCAAGACTTAAGTCTAATAAAGCCGCGGGCGCAGACGGCCTGTCTGCTGAGCTTCTTAAGGCGGCTGGAGATGGGCTGGTAAGGTGCATGCACCATCTCATTTGCAAGGTATGGTCGGAGGAAAGCATGCCCGACGAATGGAATCTCAGCATCGTTTGCCTGGTCCATAAGAAAGGAGACCCCTATAACTGCGCCAGCTATAGGGAAATAAGTCTCCTTAGCATCGCATATAAGATCCTCTCTGCCGTGTTGTGTGAACGCCTGAAACCGTTTGTGGATAACCTGATCGGCTCTTATCAGTATGGTTTCAGGCCAGGTAAATCCACAATAGACCAAATATTTACGCTGCGGCAGATCTTGGAGAAGACCCAGGAATACCAAATCGACACTCACCACCTCTTCGTCGATTTCAAGGCTACATATGACAGTGTGTATAGAGATGAGCTATACAAAGCCATATCTAGTTTTAACATCCCTGCCAAACTCATCCGACTGTGCAGGGTGACAATGGCGAATTCTCGCTGCTCCATTAAGGTCGGTAATGAGCAAATCGAGACCTTTGATGTTAAAAAAGGATTTAGGCAAGGTGACGCGCTGTCATGCAACTTTTTCAACATCGTGCTCGAAAAGATCGTGCAAGAGTCACTGGCGAACACAAGAGGTACGATTTATTTCAAGTCTACGTAATTGCTTGCGTACGCCGACGACATTGACGTGATTGGACGGACACAGCGAGACGTCAATGAGGCCTTTGTAAGCATTGAGGTAGAAGCGGCTAAGATGGGTCTCAAGGTTAATGAGGGTAAGACCAAATATCTGCTTTCATCTAAAAGAGACGGACAACACCGACGTATTGGCCAGAACGTCACCATGGGCGGATATAACTTTGAAGTGGTCAAGGAATTCGTCTACCTTGGCTCACTGATGACCAGCGACAACAACACCAGCGCTGAGATAAAACGCAGAATCACTCTTGCCAACCGCTGTTTCTTTGGGCTCAAGAGGCAATTGAGAAGTAGAGCCCTCTCTCGGATGACCTTGGCCTCGGATGAGGCTTGGACCTTAACAAAAGCGGATGAAGGTGCCTTTGGTCGTTTCGAGAGGAAAATTCTGCGCACTATCTACGTTCCCGTTTGTTCAAACGGTGTATGGAGGAAAAGACATAACGAAGAACTGTACGGGTTGTACAGCGACATCGGCCTGGTACGACGTCTACGGATACAGCGTCTAAGGTGGCTAGGCCATGTAGAGCGCATGGAAAATACAGCTCCGACCCGAAGAGTCTTCGAATCCACCCCGGAAGGAAGGCGCGGCAGAGGACGGCCGCATCAACGGTGGCGCACGCAGGTGGAAGGGGACCTTAACCAACAGGCGTGCGGCGCTGGAAACAGCTGGCCAAAGGCCGTGCCAGATGGAGAGGCCCAGGTTCACCACGGACTGTAGCGCCACCTAAGTAAGTAAATAAGCTGAACATTGCGCGTAAGTTCTATCTAGGGGGTCGTAGACGTCATCCTTGATCCAGTCCCTTTCTCCTTCGGTAGAAGGCATGGATTCAAACTCTTGGAACAGTAGATATCGACGATTAATTGCATAACTAATCAAATTCGCCTGATCTGGTGCTTCATTCATTTCTCTAGTTTAAGTCCTACGAAAAAGACTGAACACCATTCTCCGGGTTAGGCTTCGACGTTTTGTTGTGTGGTCTCTCCAACTTTCCACTTTCTAAAATCTAAGCTTGTTGACCTGATTGCAGGTGCAATGTTATGAGTGCTGTCCTGATTGAATGTAATAGAACCTCAGTGGATTTTGTTCATCTTACAGGACCCCACACGATCACGGTGAACAAACATGCACTCAAAATGGCTTCGCATGATCATTTTGCTATTCCTCATCTCCATGTCGTGCGTACAAGGCAAGAAGAACGGAGGTGAAAATGGTCGCAACCACAAGGCGAATCGTTCACGCCATCATCATCATCAACAGCATTCCAACGATCAAGAAGACGAAGATCTATCCCTGTGGATCAATGAACAACAACTACGTGTACTGAGCGGTAAGTTCTAAATCCAAGTTATCTCTACTTCGATTCTATCTACATATGCCACCTAAAGGATTTAGCTTAAAGATCTATGCCATCCAGAATGGAAAAGTCTACACCGACCTGCGTGATCCGAACTTCAATCAATACCTACCGACCGTGCCGTCGGAGGTCAACAATGTAAACTTCACATGGAAATCGGGAAACAAGAAATACTACTACAATTTCGATCGTCTCAAGTCGCTGGACGAGAGCATATTGAAATCGCCAACAGTCTCTATACGAACACAGGGCAGAATACCCCAAGAAGAGAAAGGTTATTTTAGTTTCCTCGTAACTATTGATTTATTACTCGATAATCGTTAGTTCGAATTTAATTTGCTGTTTAATGAAATCAGATTTCAGCATTTTCCTGCCCTGTACGGGTAATAATTCTGGAACGGCTATGTTTAGCATCGGATTACTTATACAGAATCGAAAAGGCAAACCATTGCCCGGTACACCGCTACGATTGCGTTTCAAAAAGGAATGCGCACATAGAGGTGTGTATGATAGAACCGCTTCCAATCCACTAACAATCCAGCAAGGTAGTGTATACGCTTTCTATCCATATTTGCTTTACATTGCTATATTACTATACGAAACGAAAAGAAGACTTTTTTCTCACTGTGTAGAGCCCGTGTAGGTATTCCAAGAGAGTAAAGCAGAATTTCGCACATTGAATAATCGTGTAACGCTTGATTTTATTATGCAATTAGTTGGCTATCGCTTTTGTTTTATTTGCTTTTGCCATATGCTGTGTCCTTGTGCTTTTGCAGGAGGGTCTGATGGTTTGAAATCTCGAGACGCATGCATTGTCTGTTAATTGGTAATCAGATCCTCCTCGATGCTTTACTTGTCCAGTACTTAACGGCTCCTCATTAAGATCGCTTGTCAATAAAACAAAAAACCAAAAATTATGTGTTAATTGCTTGTGTATGCAGTTGAATCAAATCCAGTTACTTTAGAAGACTCAATTGAAACATTTCAAAAAGGTCCCGATCCGCAATGCAGCCTCAAGTGTGGCAACAATGGATTTTGCCACCACGATATATGCCAGTGTAAGGCCGGTTATATGGGACAGTACTGCCAGACAGCGCTATGCTATCCGCAGTGTATGAATGGTGGAAATTGTACAGCGCCAGCAGTATGTTCCTGCCCCGATGGCTACCAGGGACGACACTGCGAAGGAGGTAAGTGCACAATTGATATGTCTTAAGGGAGCTTCTACATACATATATTACACAACAAAAACAACATGTTTACTTATCGATATCTAAGAAATGAGTGCCAAGTCAGGTGTGGCACTAAATTTTCTTCGAAATGCTGATGGCTGTTTTGCAGCCAAATTTGATGACTTCAGTTAGAGCTTTGTAGAAGGGCGCTTGTTCGGCTCCTGATTCAATGCCAATATCATGGTGTTCCTGTTCCTCGTCCCTGAATTTCGTTATCGTTTTCAGCAGTTCCTTATCGACATTCGGGGCTTCCATGAGTTGGCGCAACTGGTCATTGTAATGCTCGACAATGACCGTTTCGACGGCAACCGTGCAAGCCATTGCAGCCTTCTCACCCATCAGAGCGGTACCTTTAACATAAAATGCTCATTACTACATTGAATCAATAGTGCTCAGTTTAACTGACCTGCACCCAGAACAAAACCGGCTACGTTCCAGATGGGCGTCATTATGGTCGGCCGAACACGGTATTGCGAAATAAGTTTCTCGAATTCTTTGCGATGCACCTTTTCTTGCTCCCACATGTGAGCTATCGTCTTGCCCATTGGGCCTTTGCCCAGAATTGCATGTTGTCCGGCATATATTCTATCAGCGCCCAATTCGCCGGCATGATCGACCCGAATGATCTCGTCTGTGAGAGGGTTGGCACGTTGGTGTGCCAAGCGCACAACAACACATCGTACAGTGTTCGGACAAACTTTAAGCATGCTTGTTCCTCTTATTCTGAAAGAACGGATTAAGGATTTAAGTATTTTTTCAGGTATTTGCGCGCAAAACTGTCTGAATGGAGGCAAATGCATTCAAAAGGACAAATGCCAGTGCTCGAAGGGCTACTACGGACTCCGCTGCGAATTCTGTAACAACTAACCACCGAACCATCACAAGTAAGCCTTATTCAGTAATTAAGTTTCTTCTTTTTAGCCAAGTGTGTTATACCCTGCATGAACGGAGGACGTTGTATTGGCAACAATATGTGTCGCTGTCCCAATGGATTACGCGGCAATCACTGTGAAATAGGACGTCGTCAACGTTCCGCTTGTAAAAGGCCTTGCAAGCATGGAGTCTGTCTGCAAAATCACATTTGCAAATGCAACGAAGGATGGTACGGACGAATTTGCAATGCACGTAAGCTAACTCCTCAGCTACGGGCGGTATTCCCTTGAAATTAACTTTTCTCTGATTACAGGCGAGACCAAGAAACGTCGCCAGAAGTTCAGTTAAAGCCGCCAACACTCAATTGCGCAGACATTTAATGTCTAATAGCTTAGCTATGTGATAGTCTATAGAAATGTTATGTATTTGCTTAAACGCGAACAGCAATTTCACAATGAAATATAAACGAATTTATATTGGTACTTGTCTGGTTTCATAGGTAGTAATTAAATAGCGTTCATACCTATTCTAGTTATCGTTTTTTTGCGAGACAGAAATTAAAAATAAACAAAATTCTGGGGGTGAAATTCCTCCTACAGGACCGGCTGCTTTTTGTCTTTTCTTTGACACATGGGTGTTTGGTGTGACTTAAGAACTGTCATCGGTAGGCTTGTTCGTTTTGACTATTAAGAACTACGTTTGATGTATGCAGTAAAAGTTTATAATTTTTATTAAAAGAATTGCGTAAAACTTGGCTAAGCGATTTTCACCGGCTGTTTGGCCCGCCAAATTTTTTTACCATCAAGAGAGTTTTGTACACAATTGATAATCCGACTGTGCAAGGTCCGGGCTATACGGATACGGTTGATGCATCAAAATCAGGGATAATGATAGAGATGCACTCATTTTTGACATATACACGGCGTCTCCACTGGCGATAAATCCATAGCCTGCGACGAAGCAGACTATGGTTATCGCTAGTGTAGACCGCCATAGCGGCGATTAATCCATAGCCTGCGAGATATAGCCTGCTTTATCTCCTGCTATCTATAGCCTGCTATGAAAGCAAACCAAGCTGTCATTTTTCTTTGTTTTGACAGTTTATCGCAATTCGTGATAGCAACCCAAGCAGCCACTTGACACTATTTTCCCTGTTCGGTGCGTACATTGTTGCGTTTGAAATAAATTTTTCGGTTTTATTATCATCGACGTCTCTTCTTCTTTGTTTTTATTTCTTTCAGCTGTTTTAGCGCCTTCAGTCCAATGATGGCTTTAATGTACTTATTCGTTGCCATTCTCGACTATACTGAAAAAGGATGCGATGAAATGCCCACTAAAAGAAAATCTGACAGTTCGTCTGCTGTCTGCTATCTGATTTTGCTTTTGCTTCTGCGATGAATTTATCGCCAGTGGAGACGCCGTGATACATTTTATCCTAGAAGCTCTCTGTCTGGAAGGACTGGAAATTCGTGTGTGAAATTATCCCTGATCAAAACCAACATTTTTCACCCAAGTTTTCTCGATTTGTTCCAAGACATAAAAGATGTACCTGCGTTATCATGATGGGACACAACTCCTTTCAGTCGCTCTTTCTTGATTGCTTTTGTCGAGTTATGCTCAGTAGATGACCGAATGGAGGCATGGGCTCGGACATACAGGGTAAAGTTGTTGATTGCTCTCAACCTGGCGAGATGCCAGCAACGATCCCTGTTTAAATGCCCGGGTCAAGTTGACATACGGCCTCCTCGCGGCGCCCTCTGGAAAGCCTCTTCCACAACCGTTGGGAGGTGAACAAACGTATGCAGCGAAAAAAAAAAACCGACCAGAATGGCGGTTGTGCGGCGGGCTAACAATCCGCCCACGTAAAAAGCCTAAAACCTATGAATGAGCAAGATGACTCGGATACACGGACGGAAACTGGACGATGACAACGCACGAAAAAGGAACACGATTTGCGAGTATGCTCCTGGAATGTCAGAATCCTGTACACTCCCGGAGCTGCTCATAAACTAGAAGGAATCCTCACGCAGTACAAGGCGGATATTACTGCGGTCCAGGAAATACGCTGGATAGGAAACGGTATGATTAGGAAGAAAAATTGCGACATTTATTACAGCTGTCACAAAAGGTTGCACTTACTGGGGTGCGGACTTGTCCTGGGAAAGCGGTTAAGGTCGAAGGTCATCGCCTTTAAACATATAAGTGATCGCCTGGCTGTGATCCGCATCAGAGGCAGATTTTATAACATCAGCCTTATATGTGCACACGCCCCTACCGACGAGGCTGAAGAGCCTATCAAGGAGGACTTCTATGACCACCTGGACAACGCCTATGTCCGGAGTACGATGTAAAAATCGTGCTCGGGGACTTCAGCGCCAAAATCGGTAAGGAAAACACCCTTGGCGGAGTGATCGGAAAGCACAGCCTCCACGATACAAGAACAGATAACGGCTTCCGACTCACTGACTTTGCGAAAGCTCGTAATGCGGTGATAAGTAGCACAAGATTCCCTCGCAAGCGAATCCACACAGCAACCTGGCGATCTCCGGACGGTCGAACCGCCAACCAAATCGACCATGTGCTTATTGACGCAAGGCACTCGTCAAACATCCTGGATGTGCGAACATTCAGAGGGGCAAATGTCGACTCTGACCACTTCCTCGTAGCAGCAAGATTCAGAGCTCGACTGTCCAATGTCAGAAAGCTGCACCAGCCCATCAGGAGGATGTTCGACATTGGGCGCCTGAGCACACCGGAGGTTGCCAGAGTCTACAGGGAGCAGCTGAGTGAAAGACTCTACGGTATGCCTACGTCGAACACAAATGCCAATAATATGTGGCTGCATTGCCGCTCAGCCATTCAGGAAGTAGCCGAAACCACCTTAGGATACCTACCACCCCCGACAAGAAACCCGTGGTATGATGGCGAGTGTGAGCAGAAAAAGGCAGCAACTGACGAGGCGTACCAAAAGGCGCTGCAGAGGAAAACATGGGCAACGAAAGAAGAGTACCGAGCCAGAAGAAGGGAGGAGAAAAAACTACTGCGACAAAAGAAAATAATCTTTGCAGCCTCCCAGCTCAAGGATATCGAGGAGTCTAGGGATAAGCATAAAGCCTTTTATAAGAAAGCCAAAGGCCTTGCAGGAGGCTTCAAAAAGGGCACCCAGGCTCTTCGAAACCACGAAGGTAATCTTGTCACCGACCCGCAGGGAATAGTGGATGTATTTAAGCAGCATTTCCAGCAGCTGCTTAACGAGCATGACCAAGAGAGAGTGGTAGGGACCGAGGAAATCCCAACTCCAGCCCTTGAAGTAGTCCTTCCACCCAGCATCGAAGAAGTCGGCACAGCTATTCAGAAGTGAAAGAACAACAAGGTCGCAGGCTCAGATGGCTTGCCATCAGAGCTCTTCAAGGCTGGCGGCGATGTTCTGGTAGGGAGCATGCACCAGATCATCTGCAGAATTTGGGAAGATGAAAGCATGCCCGACGACTGGAATACCAGCTCTATATATATGCCCCATCCACGAAAGAGGCGATCACACCTCTTGCTAGAACTATAGAGGTATATCCTTGCTCAATGTCGCATACAAGATCCTGTCCAGCGTATTGTGTGAACGTCTAAACCCATTTTGCACCGCACTAATCGGCAGCTACCAGTGCGGCTTCCGGCCCGGCAAATCGACTATGGACCAAATTTTCACACTTTGACAAATCCTGGAAAAGACCAACGAGTTTCGTATCGATACACACCATCTTTTCATCGAGATCAAATCCGCATACGACAGCATTCATCGTGAAGCACTGTTTGGGGCGATGGCCGAATTCGGGATCCCGGTAAAACTGATCCAGTTGTGTCGCGCCACGCTAAAAAACACGCGATGCACCGTGCAACTCGGTTCTAGGACCTCGGAACCATCCGAAATATGCACCGGATTTCAGCAAGGAGATGCGCTGTCATGTGACTTCTTCAACCTGGTGTTGGAGGAGATAGTGCGACGAGCAGGCGTCAACAGGGAAGGTACTATCTTCTACCAGTCCATCCAGCTGCTAGGATACGCGGAAACGAGTTGGTCTTAAGGTCAATGAGGACAAAACGAAGTACATGCTGTCAAGCAAAAACCAATCCGTCGCTCACCAGCTGGGACAAAATATAACAATTGACAACTACAATTTCGAGGTAGTTAAGGAGTTTGTCTACCTCGGGGCAAGCGTAAATTCCACAAATGACACCACAGTGGAGATCCGGCATAGAATCGCCCTTGGCAACCGCTGCTACTTCTGCTTGTCCAAGCAGCTGGGGTCAAAACTAATCACTCGAAAGACCAAAGTCATGCTTTACAAAACGCTCATACTGCCAGTCTTGCTGTACGGAGCCGACAGCTGGACGATAAGCAGGACAGCGGAGCTGATTTCGGGTTGTTTCGAAAGAAAAATTTCGCGCCGGATATTTGGTCCTGTCTGTGAGGAAGGTGAATGGAGAAGAAGGCAAAACTGCGAACTCTACGAGCTGTACAAAGATGTGGATGTAGACCGGAAGGCAAAGATCCGTCGACTACACTGGCTCGGCCACATCGAGCGCATGGACATCAACGCTCCAGCTAAGAGGGTCTTCGACTCCGAGCCGAGAGAAGCAGAGTACGACCGAACCTCCGGTGTAAAGACCAAGTAATCGCGGATGAAAGACATCTTGGTCTTGTCAACTGGGAGCAGCGTGCCCGGGACCGTCAAGGATGGAAGGCAGCTATAGCTCAGGCTCAGATCCTCCATGGATCGCTGGCCTGATAAGTAAGTAAGTAGAGGGAGTTAGCCTCACGCACAACCCCCAACTGGGAGGCCAGGTCCCTTTTTTAACCTCGGGCGGAGGGTCCGGGTGTATCCGATGTCGGTAACCTCACTGAGGTTGTGAGCCCCACTGTTGGCTCTACTATGTAGGGCTCATCCACCGCCGTCTCTTCTCCAAGGTCCTGACCGGACCTTTGAGATTTCCTTTCGAACCTGGGCATCGAAATATGTTCGAGCTGCTTCAAAAGGAGTGTTATCCAGATGGCTCCCACTAACCGGAGCTGTGAACGGCGCCGGCAGTCACCGTTCAGACCCGTCGTTAAATGCTTATTCTCGAGTGTCTTCATTTGAGCCCATGGTTATTTGATAATTTGATTGGTTATTCACTCATCACTGTCATGAACAGTGGTGCTGTAAGAAGGCATAAGATCTATTGTTAACCAAAAATTTCCGGCTTTGCTTTTAAAACCTTAAATGGGCTTTATAAGACAACAAGTAATGTCTTACATGCTTTGCTCAATAAAGGAAATAACATTTATTTCAGCAAAAATGCACTTAGAACTTCAAATACTACAAATCAAACAGATCTACAGAGTGGCATCTGCTCATCTGCATATTACTTACCACTGAACCGATTCATTGAACCGATTCACTCAGTCAACGGCTGTCGTTTAATTTTCAATTTCGAATATGTGCTGAGCGGTACCCTATTTTACAATTTCTTCAAAAACAATTGAGAAAAAGGGAGAAAAAACATACAATTGAGGTAAAATAATATCGCAACTCGATCAACTACCGTTTGGAAAATGTCGGGCTTATCGACTCTGGCTGCTTTCGACGATATTCGTCGTTGCATTCAAGTTCTGACCGATGGGACAGCCGAAGAAGGTAGGCATACACACGACTTAATGACCAGTAAAAGCTTAAGTTCTTTCCTCATCTGCATTCGTAGAGTTTTTAAAAGTATTAAGGTTACAAGAGAAATTTCGCTTGGAATGCCTAAGTGGTACACGTGAAGCACAGCGTATACAAAAGGAGCTCGACGCATCTCTGCAGAATATGGCTGATCTGGAGACTAAACTGTTCCACGCCCGTCGTCTTTTAGAAATGGAAACGAAAGCGAGGAAAGAAGCGCAACAAGATCGCGATCAAATGGTATGTACACAACTGCACATGAGCGACAGGTGAGGGATTCTAATCTGTTCCATCTGGTTTCAGGAGAAGAAAATCATTGCGGTTGCCGAGCTACTCCGTAACGAACGTGACATCAATGAAGAAACAAAGGACAAACTCGCATTTTTGAATACATATCAACAAAGTAAGCGCAAATCCATGAACACCCAAGTCGAAGAGAAGTACGGCAATGAGATCAATTCCACGGGATCATTTCTATCTGACTTGTCGCTCACGCAATCTGAGGATGACTTCTTGGACGTGCGCAATTCGAAAGCTTGGCACAAGCATAGGCCATCATTGCCGAAAAATACTGGCCCATTTGTTGGTGGCAAGCGATCTCGCGTCAGTGTGGGTACACCTACGGTGGCTAAGACACCACCCAGACGGTCTCGAAATTCGAACAAGCACACTCTAGACATTGGGACGAATGAGAAGATCTGCGCGACCACAAAGGTGACAATTCCACAAGATGGCAGTGGCCCTATTCGGGCAGAGTCCACGATAGAAGCAATTCCGATGGGAAGTGACGAACAAATGGAGGAGGAAAACGCACACATGAGCCCACTTGCAAAGAATCCTCGTTCAAGTAATCAGTTTGCTTCGATGCACCCATCGCCAATGAAAGAAAAAGCGGCACCGCCGACGCAGCCCCCCATGAATCCGTTTCCCAAGGCGTCTCCAGTGGTGAAACGTAGCATGATGCGTCAGCATAACTTTGCCTCCAGGACATTCATCCGTACCGACACTTGCACGCACTGCCAGAAGAAGTAAGTATTGTCCGATAGGCTCTTGCACTCTCATTGACATTTTCCGTGTTCTAGAATTCGATTCGGCTCGATAGCGCTTAAATGTCGCGACTGTATGGTCTGTTGTCACGCCGATTGCCGATCCATTCTGGCCGTGACTTGTATACCACACTCCGGTACACCAACTCTGAAAGGACTTATGGGCTACGTTAGCGATTACGCGCCAACCGTTTCGCCCATGATACCAGCTCTTATTGTCCACTGCGTCAATGAAATCGAAACTCGCGGTCTAAACGAAGTCGGAATCTATCGGGTGTCTGGCTCGGAGCGTGAAGTGAAAGCTCTTAAGGAGCGATTCCTTCGTGGAAAGGGCACACCGCACTTGGCAAACATTGATGTCCACGTGCTTTGTGGTTGCATTAAGGATTTCTTGCGTTCATTGCGTGAGCCACTAATCCCGACTAATTTGTGGAAAGATTTCTGTAACGCTGTTCAAGCTGTCAACGAGGACGACATACAAAAGGATTTGTACAAAGCAATTGACGCCTTACCTCCGGCCAATCGAGACACTCTGGCTTTTCTAATTTTGCATTTCCAACGAGTGGCCGAGTGCCCCGAAGTACGGATGCCCATTGACAACATAGCGCGTGTGTTTGGTCCAACTATTGTTGGATATTCGAGTCCAGATCCCGATCATCACGCCGTGTTCACCGAGATCGTTATTCAATTTTCGGTCATACAGAATCTGATGAAGATTCCGACCGAGTATTGGAGCCAATATATCGCTATCGACTACGAGACGATGCGAAAGAACGTGCCGGCTGTAGCTCAGACACCGATCAAGAAGGATTCACTCTACTCGCTTTATGGTTTGTTACATACGCTTATTCGTTAGTCACGGGTGCAATAACGTTTCTACTTATAGCCACACCGCTAAAGAGCACAGTGAAGAAGAGAAAATTCTACGCAACGCCCCCGTACTCGCACAAGAAGTGAAAGAAGTCAATGCCAGGAAGGGGTGAGCAGTTGAACACGTCCGTACCGTACCACACTGAATTAGTTTTCTTCTGTTTTTTATTTTAATTCGAAATGCCTGCTCTCTGCTCGTTTGAGACAGCCAACGTTCAATGAATTCTGTGTTTTATTTAATTTAATCGTTTTTCTACTGGTGAACTGAATAAATTGTGTTTCCTTAGTAAGCAGGCGACGTAGTCTGTTGTTTTTTTGGAATGGTTTGAAGGACTTCTGCTTCCTTAGGTCAATTCAAGTAGCTTCTGGCTACCAGGCGGCATTTTATAGCATTCTTTCAGTCTATTAACGAGACGGATGATGAAGGAAGTTGGACTTGGATGACACTGAAATGGATTTTAACGCATTTTCTTGCTGTACGTCTGGAGGCTGGTTGGTTATCAGGCCAGCGATCCACGGAGGATCTGAGCCTGAGCTATAGCTGCCTTCCATCCTTGGATGACACTGAAATGGATTTTAACGCATTTTCTTGCTGTACGTCTGGAGGCTGGTTGGTTATCAGGCCAGCGAGCCATGGAGGATCTGAGCCTGAGCTATAGCTGCCTTCCATCCTTGACGGTCCCGGGCACGCTGCTTCCAGTTGTCAAGACCAAGATGTCTGTGTTTTGCTTTGGCTCATTAAGCGAATGTTGGACCATATCCGAGACCAAATATGCTTAGGCCGAGGGAACCACATTCGGATGTTTTACTTCGGATGTCGTACGCTGATCAGCTTCAGGTTTATCATTAATTATTCAATTATTTTAACGATCCGCGATTACTTGGTCTTTATACCGGAGGTTCGGTCTTCCTCTTCTTCTCGAACCAGGAGGGTCGGAGTCGAAGACCCTCTTAGCTGGAGCGTTGATGTCCATGCGCTCGATGTGGCCGAGCCAGTGTAGTCGACGGATCTTTGCCTTCCGGTCTACATCCACATCTTTGTACAGCTCGTAGAGTTCGCGGTTTTGCCTTCTTCTCCATTCACCTTCCTCACAGACAGGACCAAATATCCGGCGCAGAATTTTTCTTTCGAAAGAACCCAAAATCAGCTCCGCTGTCCTGCTTATCGTCCAGCTTTCGGCTCCGTACAGCAAGACTGGCAGTATGAGCGTTTTGTAAAGCATGACTTTGGTCTTTCGAGTGAGGAGTTTTGACCCCAGTTGTTTGCACAAGCCGAAGTAGCAGCGGTTGCCAAGGGCGATTCTATGCCGGATCTCCACTGTGGTGTCATTTGTGGAGTTTACGTTTGCCCAGAGGTAGACAAACTCCTTAACTACCTCGAAATTGTAGCTGTCAATTGTTATATTTTGTCCCAGGTGGTGAGCGACGGATTGGTTTTTGCTTGACAGCATGTATTTCGTTTTGTCCTCATTGATCTCAAGACCAACTCGTTTCGCCTGTTCTTCAATCGCCGTGAATGCTTCCACAATGCCACGGCGAGAACACGCGATGATGTCGATATCATCCGCGTATCCTAGCAGCTGGATGGACTTGTAAAAGATATTGACTTCCCTGTTGACGCCTGCCCGTCGCACTATCTGCTCCAGCACCAGGTTGAAGAAGTCACATGACAGGGCATCTCCTTGCCGAAAACCGGTGCATATTTCGAATGGTTCCGAGGTCCTAGTACCGAGTTGCACGGTGCGTCGCGTGTTTTTTAGCGTGGCGCGACACAACTGGATCAGTTTTCCCGAGATCCCGAATTCGGCCATCGCTCCAAACAGTTCTTCACGATGAAAAGCTGGTGTGCATCAATACGAAACTCGTTGGTCTTTTCCAGGATTTGTCAAAGTGTGAAAATTTGGTCTATAGTCGATTTGCCGGGCCGGAAGCCGCACTGGTAGTTACCGATTAGTGCGGTGCAAAATGGCTTTAGACATTCACACAATAAGCTAGACAGGATCTTGTATGCGACATTGAGCAGGGATATACCTCTATAGTTCTTGCAAGAGGTAGGATCGCCTTTTTTGTGGATGGGGTATATAGAGCTGGTATTCCAGTCGTCGGGCATGCTTTCATCTTCCCAAATACTGCAGATGATCTGGTGTATGCTCCCTACCAGAACATCGCCGCCAGCCTTGAAAAGCTCTGATGGCCAGCCATCTGAGCCTGCGGCCTTGTTGTTCTTTAGTTTCTGAATAGCTGTGCCGACTTCTTCGATGCTGGGTGGGAGGACTACTTCAGCGGCTGGAGTTGGGATTTCCTCGTACCCTACCACTCTCTTTTGGTCATGCTCGTTAAGCAGCTGCTTAAATACTTCCACTATTCCCTGCGGGTCGGTGACAAGATTACCCTCGCAGTTTCGAAGAGCCTGGGTGCCCTTTTTGAAGCCTCCTGCAAAGCCCTTGGCTTTCTTATTAAAAGCTTTTATGCTTATCCCTAGACTCCTCGATATCCTAGGCCAGCCCTACAATGACTTCTTCAGAAGCTGCAGGGACGAAGAGGAAATTGAATCCATTCGTCACCTGCTGTGCGAATGTCCGGCGCTAGCCCAAAAAAGTAACGTATTCCTAGGAAGGTACTTCCTTTCGGGACTAGAGAAGGTAAGTAACATTGGGCTGAACAGAATACTAGGATTCTTCGGGATCGTTCAGCTCAACGGTAAATGTCTTGACAACCCCCGCAAACGTCAAAAAGGAAACAAATTCCGGATCTGCCCCTGAAACATTAGGTCGCCGGCATAATAAGGTTATGGTTCGCAATTTTCATATGAAATATTCAGAGGACACTACTCTATCCCCATGGCAATTCTGGCGGCTAAGGAAATACGAAAGGGAAATTTACAATTGCAAGGGAACAAAAACAAAAACATTTGAGATACTCAGATACGTATCTAGTCCGTACACGAACCCGCCCAAATGGTATAATCTATGTTTGGGACAAATGCTGGAACTTACTCTCTTTCTCACACTGTTTTCGGAAGTTCTCTTTCTATCCCCTACAGCAACAAGAATCCTCCATTCCTACCTGTCGTCGACGGGGCATAGCCAATCGACGTCGACGTGTTTCAGCCATATTGAATTTCACCATCCCTACCATGTCACACCGGTTTGAGTAGTTTCCGAGTGGATGGGCAACGCCTACCCGAGAGTTGTCGTTGCCATTGCCCCCCCCTCAAGCAAGCCAGTTGACGTTTTCGACTGAGCATTCATTATTTAATGGTAGTTCCTTGCTGCCTCAGATATTAAATGATTTTTCCTCAAGCACTTAATTGCAATTTAATCTTCACCTCGAACATAATTCGATTCCTCCGAATTACATGATTTTAACTTTTCTCCTTTCGATTGATTAACTATCTATGCGAGCTAGGAAGAACGTTAACGGTAAGCAAAATTTATGATTTCGTCGACTGAGATTCATTAAGCGCGCATTCTACCTTCATAAATTCAAACTGAAAATAGTCCGCGTATGCGGTAGGTAGGTAGTACCTACTGAATGCGGGTAGCAATAAATCCAAAAAAAAAAAATGAAATTACGGCCGAAACAACCACCATGATACCTACCTAGTAGATACGCGAAGCTGGCTGACTGGAAATAAAGTTGCTCTGCGTGTGCACAAGAGACGCGGCCTTATGAATAAAAAACATTTAATTTGTACTAAATAAAGCATTTTAATTAGGGGGCGACGGATAACAGTCAATTTATGCCACGATGGTGTTATAATCGTCTAAATCTAATGGATTGACGACCTATGGCTATTTTTGAGAAGACTGCTTCCCCCTTTCGGTCATGTGGCTCGAGTGGAATAATGCGGAATTTGGTTTAAGCTACATGGAGCAGATTAGATTTGAATTTATGATTTATACGGTGCACAGTAGTTATCGATTTTCTATATTTAGAGGAGGAATTGGATGGTTGTTCTAATCGATTTTCAAGGTTAGTTTCGAGCAAATTAGGAGCGTTTTCGTTATATGGCACAAGCGGTTCTTAGAATGAAATAGTATTTCGGACAATATTGTGTGACATTTGCCTGAATTGCGATACCAAGAACAGGTCATGTACATCCTAACTTGTCCCTACAGTAGCGCCTCTTAGGGTGACTTATTTTTAAGCACCCTATGGAGTGGCTTCTTCGTACGGTTGTGTTGTTCCTTTTCATTTCAAGAATGCCGTGTTAGCAGACGACGTTCGATAAATCAGGGGAATTAATTACGACCAACCATGGCAGAGTTTTGTGTCAGATTGTGGTTTTTTAACATCTTTCGCTTCCTGACTAAGTCGACACTATCTAGCTAAATGGTAGGTACCTACCTATACATATTTGTGAAGTCTTCATAATCGATAAAGGATAGATAGACAGATTCCACCCGGTTAGTGCTTATTTATATTTTATCTTCCATTCATTGATCGTTTAATAGAAACTAAGCTTAGCCCAACAAAGTGCACGGATTAACATGTGACTACAATGGTAACAAGCAACAACCCTAAATCCGCTTTAATCTGGAATTATAGGAAGCAATCCGTGGCTCTCGTACAAGGTCAAAACGACAATCGAATGCTTCAGATGAATGGAATAGTCTATTTATTTTATTATAGTTAGAAAAAAAGAAACTCAATATCGACGACAGCGTGAGCTGAGAGTAGAGTTTTAATGAACGACCATTCCTGAAATTATCTACGGAGAATTCAGGAATGATTCCCTTTCAATTGGATTGAGATTAGGCGAAACACTCAAGGTTGTTTCTGCCCTTGTTTGGTGGATTATTCCTCATTCCATGCTTTTGAAGAGGGTGATTTGGTATTCCGACGGAATTTGACGCCTGCAAAAGGATAAATGTAGAGTGAGTGGTTAAGCGTGTTTCGAACCGCTGAAAGCCTGGCTCGGCTGGTGATTTCTTGAAAATTGGACGAAACAAAGTAGCACAAGGACTGGTTCAAGTAATATGATATGATTAAGTGTTTCTGCTGCGACATTTTTTTTCATTTTCGTTTTTAATAAGGGGCTAGTGCTAACAAATAGTATGAGGCACCGATGTCGTTCTCTTTACGAGAAGGAGGAAAAATACTGACATGACTCAGCTGGTACTAAGAGGCACTTCCATCCCGATATCCAAGATGGCTAAGTATCTAGGAGTCATCTTAGATAGTAAGCTTCTCTGGTCAAAGCATGTTGAGTCGAAAACCACCAAAGCGCTGTCAGCTTTCTGGCAATGCACATGAGCTTTTGGCAAAACATGGGGTTTATCGCCGGCAAAGGTCCTCTGAATCTACATGGCAATGATAAGACCTATAATCTCATATGCATCGGTTGTCTGGTGGAACAGACTGAAACGCAAACACGTCGTGGCCTCTTTCACCAAACTCCAAAGAACGGTTTGTCTCAGCTGCACGGGGGCTTTCCCCAGCACGCCGGGCGCTGCTCTAGATGTTATGATGAACCTTCCTTTTCTTCTTTTAGTGGCGTTACAGCCCATGAAGGGCCAGAGCCAAGTTTCTCTCAATCGCCCGTGTTGTGTGTGATTTATTTTTCACATAGGTGAAAGGGACCTACAGTTTAATGCCGATTCCGAACGGCGTGATTCGAGAAGCTTTTTCAAAGCAAGTTTACTACGGGGGGTTTTGCCAGTACCCCGCCGAGGAGGAACGTCGCGAAACCTTCGTCGATGAACCTTCCACCTCTTGATATATTTATCAGAGGGTGTGCTCTGAAAGCCATGTCTCGTCTGAAGAGAAATGGCCTTTGGTACAACTCGCATAGGAATAGCGGTGGCCTTGCGCAGGAATTGTCCTGCGACCTGCGACCCCTGTCTCATGGACATGCCCTCTGACGCATTGACGCCAGTTATCCTATTGCGCCGTAATTTCACAGTCGAATTTCCATGGCGTCAGGATTGGCTATGGCTGGATACTGAACCTGGAAGGGATAGTCTTCGCATTTTCACGGATGGCTCCAGGTCTGGGCGGAGGTCCGGTGCTGGAGTCATCTTTGAACGCGAAAACATCCGACTGTACCTCTCGTTAGGAAAGTATGCGTCCGTCTTCCAATCAGAGATATACGCAATCCTAATGGCCATGCACTATGTTGTGAAGCACAGGTGGAAGGGGGAAAGCATATGCGTCTGTAGTGACAGCCAAGCTGCACTAAAAGCTGTGTAGCCTCGTAACTAGCTCCAGATTAGTGCTTGAACTCAAGTCCTTCCTGAACAAAGTCGGCAGACTAAATTCATTAAGGCTTGTATGGGTTCCAGGCTACTCTGTATTGTGTATGTGTATTTAATACACACGACCGTAGATGGAGGGATTGTCCAGGTTGCAGGATGACTAAGCGCGTGTGCCCTGATGTCTGCAAGAAATCTGCAGCATTCCTCCTGTTTTTAAGGAGAGTTGACTGCAGAAGGCTTGTGGGAGTTATCACGGGCCATTACACTTTTGCCAAGCATCTCTACGTGCTCAGCATCAGTGATACGCCTACCTGTGCTGCATGTGGCGAAGAGGAGGATGACACTGCAGAGCATTTCCTCTGTGACTGTCCCGCCTTTGGTCGCGTACGGTGGTGCACCCTTGGAGCCGACGTGGTGTGTGCCGAATCCCTTAGCTCTACATCAGTGAAGCTCCTTAAAATTTTTCTCCGGCAAACGGGGAAAATACACTAATGTAAGGTGTCCGTCTGGAGTACAATGGACCAGTGTTTGCGTCTAAGTGCTCCAGCGGATAGCAACCAAAAAAAAAAAAAAAATGCTTTTGAGTGAGCTAGCAGCGATTTCTTCTGCTTCAAGATAATACTTCGTTTCTTCGTGCTCATTACACATTCGGCAAGTGTCATCTTGTACAATGCCCATTGTTTTGAGATGTTTGTTGACTGGGCAGTGTCCAGTAAGGAAACCTGTGATTTCGTTCTTCTAAGAGATGAAGTTGTGAGGAACAACTTGGCTTGTCTGCTACCTTCCGTTTGTGATCAGTAGTGATCAGTCGTGTTCCTTAACCAACTGTTTATACAGCATTTGGTGGTGCTGATGGGTATGCCGCAGAAAGGTCGTGGCATCATAAAGGGTGATTCGGAGCCTTTCCTTCCTAGTACATGGGTCGGCCTTTTCGTTGCCTTTATGGCCGCTGTGTCCAGGTATCCAAATGAGGTGAACTTTGTTTGTGCTGGCCAGCCGGTGAAGTAGTTGTAGGCAGTCCTGTACCAATTTGGAGGTGATTTCATAGCTCTTTAGGCCCAGAGGTGCAGCCTTGCTGTCAGAGAGAATATAAATGTTTTTATTAAGTATATTGCTGTTGAAATTTTCTCTGAGACAGAGTTCTATTGCAAATATCTCTGCTTATAAAACGGAGTTATATCTATCCATGCTGAAGTAGATGCATGTGCCTGTGTATTCGTATATTCCAGCCCCAACGATTTCGTTCGTTTTGGAGTCGTCTGTGGATTCGCGATTGAAGGAGGGTCTATCCTGTTCCCAGTTTTGTCGGTTATCCCTTGTAGTTTTGGCTGAATTTGTATCTGGGGAGACAATTGTCTGTGTGAGACATCCTTAGGATTTCATGCCTGTTTAGTTCAGTAAGGATGTCAGGATGAAAGAGCCTACGATTAGAGTCATCCTCCGCGATAAGTCTGTGGGCGAAGACCATGGTTTCTTTCTTCAGTTGGAGGTAAAGAGTTGGTAGGACCGTGATGACTTCTAGTGCTGCTGTGGGGGTTGTTCTCATGGCCTCAGTAAAACAGATACAAGCTAGTCTTTGCAATTAGTTGAGCTTGGCTTGCACTGATACTTGTTTTGTATTGTGCCACCAGATGGGCTCAGCGTCTCTAAAAACACCACCTTCGAACTAGTTTTTGTTTTTTTACTACAACTAAGTCAACTAAGACTTATCTAGCAGCTTACCGTCCTCGAGGAAATCACATTCGGCACAGGCAGCTTTCCAGTGAGAGTTCCTGTAATCCGCAGAGTGCGTGCGGTTTAGGGTCGTCGTCGCGCTAAATCAAGTGGTTTTGTCCTTTGAAGGAGGCACAACATGTTTCATTCCTCTGTTATTTCAAGCCGCGTTATTGATATGACCTTCCAGCAGATCTCTATGCTTTCAGGCAAATATTTTAGCTTCACTTACAGGATTTTCAAATGACGATGATGGTCGTTTCGAATTACTCCTCTTTGAACAATCCCAGAGTTGTGTACCGTGAGCCCAAATAGGTTTAGGTTTAAGCACTTGCTTGTAGAGAAGCAGCTTGTTTTCAGTGCTTAGGAGGGCATGGGCTCGGACATACAGGGTAAAGTTGTTGATTGCTCTCAACCTGGCGAGATGCCAGCAGCGATCCCTGTTTAAATGCCCGGGTCAAGTTGACATACGGCCTCCTCGCGGCGCCCTCTGGATAGCCTCTTCAACAACCGTTGGGAGGTGAACAAACGTATGCAGCGAAAAAAAACCCCGACCAGAATGGCGGTTGTGGGGCGGGCTAACAATCCGCCCACGTAAAAAAACCCAAAGTTATGAATAAGCAAGATGCCTCGGATACACGGACGGATACTCGACGACGACAACGCACGAAAAAGGAACACGATTTGCGAGTATGCTCCTGGAATGTCAGAACCCTGTACACTCCCGGAGCTGCTCATAAACTAGAAGGAATCCTCACACAGTACAAGGCGGATATTACTGCGGTCCAGGAAATACGCTGGATAGGAAACGGTATGATTAGGAAGAAAAATTGCGACATTTATTACAGCTGTCGCAAAAGGTTGCACTTACTGGGATGCGGATTTGTCGTGGGAAAGCGGTTAAGGTCGAAGGTCATCGACTTTAAACCCATAAGTGATCGCCTGGCTGTGATCCGCATCAGAGGCAAATTTTATAACATCAGCCTTATATGTGCACACGCCCCTACCGAAGAGGCTGAAGACCCTATCAAGGAGGACTTCTATGACCTCCTGGACAACGCCTACGGAGCTTGTCCGGAGTACGATGTAAAAATCGTGCTCGGGGACTTCAATGCCAAAATCGGAAAGGAAAACACCCTTGGCGGAGTGATCGGAAAGCACAGCCTCCACGATACAACAACAGATAACGGCTACCGACTCGCTGACTTTGCGACAGCTCGTAATGCGGTGATAAGTAGCACAAGATTCCCTCGCAAGCGAATCCACACAGCAACCTGGCGATCTCCGGACGGTCGAACCTCCAACCAAATCGACCATGTGCTCATTGACGCAAGGCACGCGTCAAACATCTTGGATGTGCGAACATTCAGAGGGGCAAATGTCGATTCTGACCACTTCCTCGTAGCAGCAAGATTCAGAGCCCGACTGTCCAATGTCAATGCTGCACCAGCCCATCAGGAGGAGGTTCGACATTGGGCGCCTGAGCACACCGGAGGTTGCCAGAGTCTACAGGGAGCAGTTGAGCGAAAGACTCTACGGTATGCCTACGTCGAACACAAATGCCAATAATATGTGGCTGCATTGCCGCTCAGCCATTCAGGAAGTAGCCGAAACCACCTTAGGATACCTACCACCCCCGACAAGAAACCCTTGGTATGATGGCGAGTGTGAGCAGAAAAAGGCAGCAACCGACGAGGCGTACCAAAAGGCGCTGCAGAGGAAAACCAGGGCAGCGCGAGAAGAGTACCGAGCCAGAAGAAGGGAGGAGAAGAAACTTCTGCGACAAAAGATATCGAGGAGCCTAGGGATAAACATAAAATACGAGCAAAAACCCATCCGTCGCTCACCACCCGGGACAAAACATAACAATTGACAGCTACAATTTCGAGGTAGTTAAGGAGTTTGTCTACCTCGGGGCAAACGCAAATTCCACAAATGACACCACAGTGGAGATCCGGCATAGAATCGCCCTTGGCAACCGCTGCTACTTCGGCTTGTCCAAGCAACTGGGGTCAAAACTCGTCACTCGAAAGACCAAAGTCATGCTTTACAAAACGCTCATTCTGCCAGTCTTGCTGTACGGAGCCGAAAGCTGAACGATAAGCAGGACAGCGGAGCTGATTTTGGGTTCTTTCGAAAGACAAATTCTGCGCCGGATATTTGGTCCTGTCTGTGAGGAAGGTGAATGGAGAAGAAGACACAACCGCGAACTCTACGAGCTGTACCAAGATGTGGATGTAGTCCGGAAGGCAAGGATCCGTCGACTACACTGGCTCGGCCACATCGAGCGCATGGACATCAGCGCTCCAGCTAAGAGGGTCTTCGACTCCGAGCCTCCTGGTTCGAGAAGAAGAGGAAGACCGAACCTCCGGTATAAAGACCAAGTAATCGCGGACGTAAGACATCTTGGTCTTGACAACTGGAAGCAGCGTGCCCGGGACCGTCAAGGATGGAAGGCAGCTATAGCTCAGGCTCAGATCCTCCATGGATCGCAGGTCTGATAAGTAAGTAAGCAAGTGCATTTCCCTATATTTCAATTCAATCTCTTCACATTTTTTCTTTATATGCGCTTTCCATTTGAGTTTCGTGTCGAGAGTCATGCCTAGGTATTTTGCCTCGTTTGCAAATGGTATCCGCACTTCATTTATAAAGACATGTAGTGCACTTACTTTTCTGTAAGATTTGGTTTCGGTAAGCGCGATCCGCCAAATCTTTGTCCAGTCGCTTATAGGCATATTGCTATATAGTCGTGGGTTCTTCGACTGATTTTCCTGTGGCCAAAATCGGCAAATGCGACCAGCATGGTGTTATCCGTTTGTGGTATGTATGTTTCTAGTATACAGCAGGTAGAGCAGTGGACCAAGAAAGCTTCGCTGCGGAACGCCAGCCGTAATTGCTCTAAAATGTAAGTATTCGCTCCCGTGTTTAGCACGAAAGAGTTTATTAGATAAGTAGCTCTCCAGAACGTTCGGTAGTTTTTCGGGGAAAACATGTTTCAGTTTATATCCCAACTCTTCGTGTCACACTTTGTCAAATGCTTGGGAGACGTCAAGAAATACACTCGAACGTATTAGCTTATGTTCGAGTGCTTTTTCGACTCCATCGGTTATTCGATACATTTGGTCTAAAGTGGAATGCTTGTTTCTGATCCGCCAAACGACGCTTTTCTTCGACAATCGGCCTTAAGCAATTGATGATAATTCGTTCGAAGACGTTCGAAATTATCGGCAACAACAATTATGAGCGGTAGGATTTTTTATCCGTTGCGTTGGTGGCTTTCCGGGCTTTAGAACCATACTACCAATAACTACGACAACCTTCCATTGGCTCTTTACGTGTTCTAACCTAAGCGCTGCGTTAACATGATATAAAAGTTTGGGCAGAGCATTTCTCGACAAATTTTTAAGGACTTCTCCTGTAATTAAATCGTAGCCTGGTGCTTTATTTGGCACCATTTGGGATTTTATGATATTTTACAGTTCGGAAAGCGTAGCTCGCGTCATTCTGTGTTTCCCGGTCATTTCCCGAGTATCGCTATTGACAGGTAGCGGTTGTCCTCTGAATGGCTTGAAGGTTTCAGCAAGATATATAGCAAAAACTGCAACCTTTTGTTCATCGCCTTTCGCCCATTCATTTTGATTTTTCCTTATTGGTGGTGCTTGCAGTTTAGGCTTTCAACGCCCTTAATAGCTTTCCAAATGGAGTAATTTGATTCCTTTACATCGGTTAGGCGCTTAACATACATACATGTGTTGTGCATTTTGAATACTGTCGAGCGACGTCCACCAGCAGTCATACGCTTCCAGATAAAGATACTAAGCTGAAAGAGAGGCGACGTAGTATAAGGACATGGTAGGAGAGATGAGACCTAAGTAAAAAATAGATCTATTGCCTGAACTATGAACTGATTCTTAAATCAGTCAGTTCATAACCAAACATGGCTATTTGCAACGAAGGGAATGAAGATACACAACATGTGTTTTCTAGTTACCTTTACATCCAATTGGAGCACAGGAGACTGGAAGAAACTATAGGAGACACGTCAACCCCAGATAACACAGCAAATCTCATACATATTAGCATCCAGTGCAGTATGGGATTCCGTGAAACAGTTCTATGAAGTAGAGAAACCAAGACGTGATGCTGTTCCTGACGAGGAGCAATAACTGTCACCCAGCCCCGCGAAGTAATGCCTCATGGTGGTCCCGCGAGGAGACCGGCTGAGTAGGTAAAGTGAGTGGTAGTGGGTAGGTAGGACTGAAACTTTGCCAAAACCAAAACTTTGCCAACCGCGACTTATTTGGGTCCTAGAGGCACAATTGAGGAAGATTCTCCTCTCGAAAAAGCAATATAACTTTTAAAAGAAAGGAATGAAATGGACTTTTTTCATCTTAAAAGGAAAATTTTGAGAATCACTTTGCTGCCATTTTATTAATGAAGAGTGTTTGCCACTACAGGGCATGGGCTCGGACATACAGGGTAAAGTTGTTGATTGCTCTCAACCTGGCGCGATGCCAGCAACGATCCCTGTTTAAATGCCCGGGTCAAGTTGACATACGGCCTCCTCGCGGCGCCCTCTGGATAGCCTCTTCAACAACCGTTGGGAGGTGAACAAACGTATGCAGCGAAAAAAACCCCGACCAGAATGGCGGTTGTGCGGCGGGCTAACAATCCGCCCACGTAAAAAACCTAAAGTTATGAATGAGCAGGATGCCTCGGATACACGGACGGATACTCGACGACGACAACGCACGAAAAAGGAGCACGATTTGCGAGTATGCTCCTGGAATGTCAGAACCCTGTACACTCCCGGAGCTGCTCATAAACTAGAAGGAATCCTCACGCAGTACAAGGCGGATATTACTGCGGTCCAGGAAATACGCTGGATAGGAAACGGTATGATTAGAAAGAAAAATTGCGACATTTATTACAGCTGTCACAAAAGGTTGCACTTACTGGGATGCGGATTCGTCGTGGGAAAGCGGTTAAGGTCGAAGGTCATCGACTTTAAACCTATAAGTGATCGCCTGGCTGTGATCCGCATCAGAGGCAGATTTTATAACATCAGCCTTATATGTGCACACGCCCCTACCGACGAGGCTGAAGACCCTATCAAGGAGGACTTCTATGACCTCCTGGACAACGCCTACGGAGCTTGTCCGGAGTACGATGTAAAAATCGTGCTCGGGGACTTCAACGCCAAAATCGGCAAGGAAAACACCCTTGGCGGAGTGATCGGAAAGCACAGCCTCCACGACGCAACAACAGATAACGGCTTCCGACTCGCTGACTTTGCGACAGCTCGTAATGTGGTGATAAGTAGCACAAGATTCCCTCGCAAGCGAATCCACACAGCAACCTGGCGATCTTCGGACGGTCGAACCGCCAAACGTCCCTGACATAGTTTCAATGGCAAATTGGTCTCTTTCCTTGCCCGACCTCAACCCGACGGATCTCGTCATGTGGGCATTTTTGACAGTGCACTAGTCATGAAACGGAACAAAATTCGCATTCGCCGACAGACTGAGCCTTGTAATCCTATTCAAATTGCTGTTTTGAAAAAGTCCTGCTTACTTTGGAACACACACATTGTACACAAACTTCTGTCAACTTTGGACTCGCAGTACCACAGGATAGTAGGTTTTAACTTTCAATAGCATAACGAATTCTTTAATAACGTCATCATTCCAATGTCCTCCGCGGGTGTTTTTGCAAGACTCGATTCTGACCATCGATGACTTTTTACTATCGACGATATTTGACATAACGGACAATAACGGGGCCATAACTTAACGAATATTTAGTTTTAAAGCGTCAAAAGCTAGCGGATTGTCTGTAAAATTGCGAAAATCGCACTAGGTTATCCAGGTTCTACGAAACCTTTCAAATCTGATTTTTTTTTTTTTTTTTTTTTTGTTTGTTGAAGGCTTCTGCTATCCGCTGGAGCACTCAGACGCAATCACTGGTCCATTGTACTCCAGACAGACACCTTACATTACTGTATTTTCTCCGTTTTCCGGAGAAAAATTTGAAGGAGCTTCAGTGATGTAGAGCTAAGGGATTCGGCACACACCACGTCGGCTCCAAGGGTGCGCCACCGTATGCGAGCAAAGGCGGGACAATAACAGAGGAAATGCTCTGCAGTATCATCCTCCTCTTCGCCACATGCAGCACAGGTAGGCGTCTCACTGATGCCGAGCACGTAGAGATGCTTGGCAAAAGTGTAATGGCCCGTGATAACTCCCACAAGCCTTCTGCAGTCGATTCTCCTTAAAGACAGGAGGAATGCTGCAGATTTTTTGCAGACATCAGGGCATACGCGCTTAGTCATCCTGCAACCCGGACAATCCCTCCATCTACGGTTGTGTGTGTTAAATACACAATCGTTAATGTAGGAATTTACCGTGGATGTAGGTAGACCTAGAGCGGGTTCAGGTCCTGAGAAGCTCTCCTCTGAACCCATTCTAGCGAGTTCGTCAGAGGTCTCATTTCCTGGGATCCCAGAGTGGCCTGGAACCCATACAAGCCTTAATGAATTTAGTCTGCCGACTCTGTTCAAGAAGGACTTGAGTTCAAGCACTAATTTGGAGCTAGTTAAGGGGTTACACACAGCTTTTAGTGCAGCTTGGCTGTCACTACATACGCATATGCTTTCCCCCTTCCACCTGTGCTTCACAACATAGTGCATGGCCATTAGGATTGCGTATATCTCTGATTGGAAGACAGACGCATATTTTCCTAAGGAAAAGTGCAGTCGAATGTTTTCGCGCTCAAAGAAGACCCCAGCACCGGACCCCCGCCCAGATCTGGAGCCATCCGTGAAAATGCGAAGACTGTCCTTTCCAGGTTCAGTATCCGGCCATAGCCAATCCTGACGCCATGGAAACTCGACTGTGAAATTACGACGCAATAGGATAACGGGCGTCAGTGCGTCAGAAGGCATGTCCATGAGACAGGGGTCGCAGGACAATTCTTGCGCAAGCACACCGTTATTCCTATGCGAGTTGTACCAAAAGCCATTTCTCTTCAGACGAGACATGGCTTTCAGAGCACACCCTCTGATAAATATATCAAGAGGTGGAAGGTTCATCATAACATCTAGAGCAGCGCCCGGCGTGCTGGGGAAAGCCCCCGTGCAGCTGAGACAAACCGTTCTTTGAAGTTTGGTGAAAGAGGCTACGACGTGTTTGCGTTTTAGTCTGTTCCACCAGACAACCGATGCATATGAGATTATAGGTCTTATCATTGCCGTGTAGATCCAAAGGACCTTTGCCGGCGATAAGCCCCATGTTTTGCCAAAAGCTCCTTTGCATTGCCAGAAAGCTGACAGCGCTTTGGTGGTTTTTGACTCAACATGTTTTGACCAGAGAAGCTTACTATCTAAGATGACTCCTAGATACTTAGCCTCCTTGGATATCGGGATGGAAGTGCCTTTTAGTACCAGCTGAGTCATGTCAGTATTTTTCCTCCTTCTCGTAAAGAGAACGACATCGGTCTTAAGAGGATTGACTGACAGCCCATTACTGGTACACCAATCATCGATCAAATTTAGCGCCGCCTGTGCTTTACGACGGACAGTCGCCAAACATGAGCCGACAGAAAGAATGGCGACGTCATCCGCATAGGCCTGGGCGTAGATTCCAGAGGCATTGAGAGCATCAAGCAGGGAATCGACCACCATGCACCATAACAGCGGAGACAGGACGCCACCTTGAGGGCAGCCCCTGTTTACGCCAGATTTGACACACTGGTCGAGGCCTGCATCAGCGGTCAATGTCCTGTGCATGAGCATTGCTTTGATCCAAAGGACCAGTGCATCATCCACGCCATGATGTCTGGCAGCGTTACACATGCTGTCAAAAGTTGCGTTATCAAAAGCTCCCTCAATGTCGATGAAAAAATCTGATAATACAAGTGTGTAAAAATGAAAAAGCAGGGAACTGTCAATAAAACGCGACAATGACAGTTTGACAGTAAGCAAATTCAACGAACTTAACGAAAGAATCGATACTGTTTATGATTCAAACACAATTCTTGTGTCATCGCTCTGCGTTAGGTGTCCTCGATTTGGTATATTTCGAGGCCTATTAGTAGATAAAAATATAAAATAAAGAATCTGTGTTTAAAAAGCTTTTTAATGCAATGTCATGTTAAGTTTATTTTTTGGATAAATCTATTTTACGCGTAAACATTTTCCGTTCTATTAGCAACAGCTCCACACAATGATAGATTCTCAATTCAGAACAATAGGAAAGGACATAACAAAACAATAACAGAAAACATTGACAATGAAGAGCCTCCCCCCGCATCCGAAACCATTTACCAAGTGAAACGAAACTCCATCATCCAGCAACGAGCTATCGAAACCGAAACTTTTACGCATGAGTCCTGCAGACGCAATGGAACCACACCGATACCGACACCGACACCAACATTGCCGCCACACAATCGACTTCTATTTGAATTTAGAAACGAAGCTGGAAAACATTTCCGCCTGAGTTCTCTTCATCTCACCCATCTATATGTACATAGTTGTCGGTTAGGTATACAGCGAGCTCACGACGATGATGCTGATGCTTGTGGGAAATTGACTATGTCTTTTATCCTTCTGTCCTGTCTTCCGTGTACGAGTACGCCGCCGTCCCACTCGGCGTCCATTCCAAAAGGCCAAATGCGGTGGGAGATGAAACAGATTTGTAAAACATCGCATCGAGAAATGAAATAATTGAAATCGTTCAAGGATGGCAAATACGTTCTTTCAATTTCCTTCGATTTCGGCTCGGTACAAGTTTTGTTTTCGTTTCATTTGCTTAACCGAGAGTGATGGACACGATACGATGATGATGGAGAAATTTTCATGGAAATTTTGTTGCTTTTGAAGTTGTCGCTGCCACGGCAACCTACGTGTTTGGCAATTAAATCCGTGAATCGATTGATTTCATTTTCCTCTCGCTGGTTTCGGTGAATGTAGGTCCTTCGTTGGGTTGCATGGATGGAATAACATTTATGAGAATCGACGATGCGGAAGTGTCGAGTCGATCTCCCACTTAGGCTGTTAGGCTGGAGAGGAGATTTTTGCTCTCGATTCGGTTCCACCTTTGGTATTCGTGCGACTTGTACATATTTATTCATTTTTTCTTTACATTTCGGTGAATCTGCTTTGTGGATGTTGGGATGTTATTGAAAGGGGGCCTAGTCGGTTGGTTAGAGGGATGATATGTTCATGATACGCGCTGTTTCTCTACGCGGAGTTTTAGCTTTTGTGATGGTAATGGCGTCGTCGTCGGGGCTTGTTCAAGCTGAAAGCAGGTTATTTTAACAGACCAATGCGCTAATCTGTCGACCGTGGGAAAAGCAGTAGGCAGCCAATGTGCTATAGTATCTTATAAAAAAAAGAAAAAAAATGAAACAACAATTTATTTGTATTGCGATTAGTGGGTTAGAGAGTCAATCGACAGAACTATGGAGCGTCGATTTGGTTAATCATTTGTTTGACTTCGACTACTAAGCCCTCTGATCTGTTTTCATGTTCGCAATGATTCAAAGGAAAAAACACACAGATACGTCGTTTACAGACATTTTAATCAAATAACCCGAAGCGAGATACTCGTACGATGTACAAGATTAACTGCATGCACAAAAGGGAGAGGCAGTGCAACATGGCACTGCATGCGTCCTCCAGAGGGCCACAGGGCTTCTCTGTATGTACATATTCACATTCGCTTTATCGATGTCCGCATAGCCGATGTACGAATGTGGTAACTACCACCATCGGCCGCGGTCATCGACGGTAAGTGGGACAACAACGCCAATGTGCTGGAACGCGCAGCGAAGAAGCACATTAATTATTGAATTGGACCCCGACAAAAATACTTCTAATGATAACTTATGGCCAGTATTAGAATTAAGCAGACTGCTACCGTGCGACGCTCCCTCCGCATCGAGCCGTCTACCTAAACATGCACGCACACCAGCATTTTTTTTATTTTTTTATGCACATAAGCCCATGTGGAGCCATTGTTCGTCCGCCTTAATGGTATAAGTATATAGCGTAGAGCGAATGGCATTTTATTTCATTTTTTTTTTTCGGTTAAATATTCTCCGATTTATCTTGATAGTTTTTCGGAGGCAGATATACATAAAACGTTGGATTGGAATTTTTTCCAAAGCATTATTCTCTGTTTAGATTATGAGGTATATTTAATTGAATTGCAGTCAGTCGAATTAATGGAAGAGATGGAACGCGTCAGCGGTAGCCGCCCGGACACAGTAGCGATACGATGGCCGCCGTTTAGACAGGCCACAAAGATGTCGAAGATTGTTGTTTTCGGATTCGGTGATAAATGGCATTGGTGGTGATTTATAAGAACGAGGTGGATACGAATAATCTTGAGTGTGTTTTCAAACTTCGCTTAGATGTTGCCCGTCAGGTACATATGTGCTTCCGAGTGGGTGTATGCAAATTATGTATGTTGGTTGGACGAGTAGTCGAAGATCGGGTTTATCCGTGTCCGTATTTTGGAATGAATTGATGGCTCGCTCGAGCGGGAATTGAAAACGAGTTCTGAGCACATTTAATGCGGAATTTATTTATAAATTGGCACTGACCGTACTCTGAATGGCAGTGAAGTCGAAATCGAAATATGTAGTTGCAGAAACAGAAAACAATTCATAGGTATTTTGGTTACAGATTGTAGGCATCGACGTATTGACAGATTGTCATCAATCGTATTCATGTCTGCCCCGTGGGGGATTTAGAAACAACAAGATAATAGTACCGGAATCCTAGAGGCTGTATTGTCACGACATAAACTTAAGTTTTAAGTGACGGCGGTTTTTATAGTATAATTGAGGGCGCTGTAAATCATTTGCGTATACGCTCGTTGCGACAACCTAACAGGTGATCGGTTAAGCAAGTTTATCAAACTAGAATGCTGCTTACGTTTCATTCCCTTTGAATCGTTTGGTTAGGTGACAACTGTCTTCAAAAAATTTGAACTCAATCCATCTCGAGGAATCCTGAGTGGGGTGGCCGTGGTATCTAAAGTGGTAGACATCACCGACTCTCGAGTGGAAAGTTTATAGTTCAAAGTCCGTCCATAGCCAAGAAATGTATCTTCTATACGGAAAAATTGTGTAACACAACTGTTGTGAATGGCATAACACTCACAGCCTATGATCACTTCATACTCCTGTGTGTGCAGTCCTAATATAACACAATAATGGCATGGAACATTTGCTGAGAACTACAGCCAATGTGAAAATTCAGTCGAGTTCCTCTCGAATCCTTTCGAGGACAACCACCCCTGGAGAGTAGGAACGAACATCTACGACCCAAACCATCTGCACTCTTCCCAGGTTGTGTGACAAACATAATAAGAGTATAACTCTTGAACCTGCGCGAATTATAAAAAAGAAAGAAAAAAAAAAAAAAAAGTGGTCAGCACTCGCCGAGCAACTAGAATATTTCGTTATACCAAATCAGACATCTTGGATGTCCGAACCTTCCGAGGGAGCCAATATTAAATTTGATCATTACTTTGTTCCAACCAGGGTACGTAGGCGGATATCGCGAACACTGCGGAGCCGAGTAGGACCCGCAAAATTTCACGTCGGGTAACTGCAATCACAAGGAACCGCAAGGACCTTCGCCGATTGTGTCTCCTTCAAACTCTCTCAAGAGCCGACGCAAACTGCACAAACCATAGAACAGCAATACAATGATGTATTAGGTTTCCAGCCATCACCTAGGGGTAACCCTTGGTTTGATGACGGGTGCAGACATACATGCAGAAAAATAGAATGTATAAATGGCCACGTTTCATGCCGTATCGGAGCTGCTCGTGAGCTCCATGAGTGGAAAAGAAGGAAGGAGCATGCGCATTTCAGAAGGAAAAAGAAAGAGAATGACAAGCACGCTATCGAGGAGATGGAAAGATGTTATCGCAGGAATGGCATTCGATTATAAAGAATAAAAGTAAGAGTAAAGAGTAAGAGGGCGCCGTGGCGCAGTGGTTAATGTGTTGGACTCTGACGCACGATGAGCGAGTTCGGATCCCGATAACACCAAAGCCATCAAATGGTTATTTCGCAACGTTCCTCCTCGGCGGGGTACTGGCAAAACCGGCATTAAATCGGCATTCAACTGTAGGTCCCTTCCACCTGTGTGAAAAATAAATCACACACAACATGAGCGATTGAGAGAAACTTGGCTCTGGTCCTTCATGGGCTGTAACGCGACCAAAGAAGAAGAAGAAAATGAACATGACGAGGTAAAGCCAGAGCGGAAGCCTGCAGGAATGAACAAGGACACCTCGTAGTTGAATAACAGTCGATTCTGAGAATGTGGAAAGACTATTTCTGTGGACTGTATAACGGCGAAGATGGTGCCGCTGCCAGGCAAAACGCAACTTTCACACTGGATCGTCCACCCAACTTAGACGAGGTTAAGATAGCGATATCAAAACTGAAGTCTAATAAAGCTGCTGCCGCAGCCTGCTGACCTATTAAAAGCAACTGTAGATGAGTTGGCTGGAAACATGCACCAGTTCATCTGTATGATATGGTCGGAAGAAAGCATGCCTGATGAATAGCATTTCAGCATCGTTTGGTCTGTTCATAAGCAAGGAGACCCCTATAACTGCGCCAACTATAAGGGAATAAGAGGCCTTTGGTCGTTTCGGGAGGAAAATTCTGCGTACACTCTTCGGTCCCATTTGTGTTTGCGGAGAGTGGAGGAGAGGAGAAGAGAAGAATCGATCAAGAACTGTACGGACTGTACAGCGACATCGGCCTAGTACGACGTTGAAGGATCCAGTGCCTATGATGCCAAGGCCATATAGAGCGAATGGACAGCAACTCCAACCCCGAGGGACGGCGGCATCTAAGGTGGCGCACAAAGGTGGAAAGGAACCTTAACCAACTAGTCGTGAGACACTGGAAACAGCTAGCGAAAGATCGTGCTAGTTGGAAAGGCTTGTTGGTTCACCCCACCTAAGTAAGTAAGTAGGAATAATCAAAAAAAGTTTATCGAGGAAGGAAACAAGGGACAAAATCCGGAGTTCCGGAGTTCCGGAGTGCGTCCAGCCCCGGTTACTCCGACCCAAAACATCACGCATTACTTGTTTTTGTGCCAGTGGGAGTGAAAATTACCGCCAGACTTAGGTTAGGTTAGTTGGCTTCCTTCCATGAAAACGATGAGGATCACTTAAACTATTTTGTGCTTTGAATAAAATTCGATAGTTTGTTGATCTAAGTTTCGGATAGATCCGCTAGTTGTCGTTTTCTTAAAGAGGATAGGGCAAGGCAATTCCTTTTCCTAATCATCTACTGCAATAGTCAGTATACATCTGGCAGTCCTATCTTGAAGCTCAGTGTCCTGTTAGGACTTCAATTAGGCTGCCTGTACATTGCCTGCGTATTTTTAGCAAACTTGTGGTTCTACGTTGATAAAACCTGAGCCAGGTTTGCCTCGCGTAGTCGCATGTGTCAAGGGTACGCCATCTCTCATTGGCCTGTTGCAGTGCCCGTTTCGAGATTTTATATCTTAGCGTTCCATTGGTGGATGGTATTCCCTTTTTAACAGTCAAGATCTCCAGGGTGGTGCCCATTTCGGCGGGTTCGTTTGCTTCACATTTACCTGGTATATTACTCTGCCCAGGTACCCAGCAACAGGGCAGCTGCTTAATAAATCATTTAGAGATTTGCGGCAGTGCCTGACCTATTTTGATCTTATTATTAGTGATTCGAGTATTTTTATTGCCGCTTGGCTGTCTGTGTAGATGACAATGTCACTGATCTTAAAGACAGTCAGCCGGCGGCCTCACGACCTACGTTAATACAGATTGAAATACACTACAGTGGATCAGTAGTCTAAAGGATTGGCCGATTCTTAGGGTCGGTGCAAAGACACCGGCATCCACACCATTGCCTGTCCTGGACCTGTCCGTGTGTATTTCCAGTGCAATGCTTATGATTGGGCACTAATTCCACTCCCATCATCGTTGGTTGGGAATTGTTGTTTTATAAAGAATCTTGAAGTCCAAGATCGGGATTAAGAATACCAGCGTGCCCTATATTGGAAAACTGATTCCTTAAGTCATAACGCCATTTTTTTTGCCTTTTCCTTGCCAAAAAGATCCATGGGGCGTAAGTAAAGCATCATTTCGAAGGTTGCAGTGGGTATTCTTCCCGGTTTTAGCGATGCATGCCATCCTTTGCACTCTATATAGAAGATTGACATTATTAGATCTGCACAGTGCCGTGCACCAGACTAAGCAGCGGTACGTTAGTATAGGCCTAACAATCGCGGTATACAGCCAATGTGTGATATGGGGTTTGATACCCCATCTGGTATTCAAGGCTTTTTTGCAGGTGAATAGCGCAGTTGTTGCTTTTTTGATGCGTTCTTTCGCATTCAATTTCCATTTGAACTTCCTGTCGAGTATCACGAGTTTTCTTGTGAATAAAACTAGCTCCGTTCCGGAGGGATTTATTCCAAGCCCGCAGTTCTCTGTCCATTTGGCCAGTTTGCCAAGGCCACTTCTTCTTCTTTGATGGCGTTACTTTTCACACAGGTGAAAGGGACCTACAGTTTAATGCCGATTCCGAAGGGCGAACTACTGGGGGTTTTGCCAGTACCCCGCCGAGGAGGAATGTCGTGAAATAAACATTCGATGGCGTTGGTGTTATCGGGATCCGAACTCACTCATCGTGCGCCAGTGTCCAACACACTAACCGCTGCGCCACGACGCCCCCGCTTGCCTAGGCCAACTATTATTGGCAACGCCAGACTTTATTAAAAAGGTATATTGGAAGATTATGTATATCAAACCACAAAAAACGTCGCTAAATTTTACAGCAGGATTCGACACTCGTTCACAAAACCAGAACGACCCGGGTTTGTCTTAAAAATAAACCTTCCTGACTTTATTTCAAAGGAAAATTGGCTTTCGTCCTTGCCCAATCTTAACACGATGGACCTGGCTGTACATATGGGGCATTTCGGGAAGCGGAATCAGCAACAAACAATATAAAAGCGTCGAAGCCTTAAACTGTACACTAGACCCCGAATGAAACAAAATTCTGCAGAGTGTCATTCGAGACATACAGCGAAGCAGGATGCATATAAGGCCTCGCTGCATAAAAGAACAAGGGCAGCTCGTGAGCTCTACGAGTTAAAAAGAAGGGAGGAGCATAAGCTTCTCAGAAGAAAGAGCACGAGAAGCGCGCGATTGAGGATTTGGAGAGGTGTTACTGCAGGCGTGACGTTCGAAAGTTTTATCAACAGATAAAGCAAACATACTAAGGTTATAAAGCCAGAACGGAAGCCTGCAGGGATGAGAACGGACACCTAGTAGTAGAACCGCAGTCGATGCTGAGAATATGGAAATACCACTTCTGCAGACTGTATAACGGCGATGTTAGTCAATATACCGCTGTCAGGCAGAATGATCTATTTCTAATCGACGGAGACCGCAGAGAATTCTGTCCCCCTGACCTCGACGAAGTTAAGATTGCCATATCGAAGCTCAAGTCGAATAAAGCTGCTGGCGCAGACCGACTGTCTGCTGAGCTCTTCAAGGCAGCTGGGGATGACCTGGTTGGAAGCATGCACCAGCTCATCCGAAAGATATGGTTAGAGGAAAGCATGCCCGAGGAATGGATCTCAGCATCGTATGCCCGATCCACAAGAAAGGAGACCCCTCTGATTGCGCCAACTATAGAGGAATAAGTCTCCTTAACATCGCCTACAAAATCTTCTCTGCCGTTTTGTGTGAACGCCTGAAGCCTTTTGTAAATAAGCTGATAGGTTCTTATCAGTGCGGATTCAGGCCAGGGAAGTCCACCATCGACCAAATCTTCACACTACGGCAGATCCTGGAAAAAACCAATGAATTTCAAGTCGACACTCACCACCTATTCGTCGACTTCAAAGCCGCATACGATTGCGTAATTAGAGACGAGCTATACAACGCTCTGTCTACCTTTGACATACCTGCTGAACTCGTCAGACTATGCAGGATGACTTTGGAGAATGCTCGCTGCTCCATCCGAATCGGTGAACACCTTACCGATAGTTTTGATGTCAAAAAAGGATTTAGGCAGGGCGATGCGCTGTCGTGTGATTTCTTTAACATCATATTGGAAATGATTGTGCAAAAATCACTGGCCAATAGAAGAGGCACAATCTATTTCAAATCCTCGCAACTCCTTGCATACGCCGACGATATCGACATAATAGGTAGATCACAGCGAGATGTCAATGAGGCTTTTGCGAGTATTGAGATGGAGGCGGCGAAAATTGATTTGGCGGTAAACGAGGGCAAAACTAAATATATGCTGTCATCAAAAAAGGACGCTCACCACCGACGTCTCGACCAGAACGTTTGTATAGGCAGATATAAGTTCGAGGTAGTTAAGGACTTCGTCTACCTTGGCTCCGCAGTGACCTGGATCAACGACATCAGTTCCGAAATCAAACGCAGAATCACTCTCGCCAATCGCTGAGTAATAAAATCCTCTCCCGAACGACAAAGTTTGAGTTTGAGTTTAATTTGTTGAAATACTTAATAGAGCTAGGTTAGGTAGGCCGAAGTGGGCCCATTGTGATACCACCTGGATCAAGTTATTCTGATCCGCTACCTGAAAACCAACCGGTGCTTCTAATGAAGCGATGGAGTTGAGTAATCCTTTGGTTTGCTAGCTCACTTAGATTGTCAAAGAAGGGCGCGCCGAGGTAGATCCTCCTGCGATTCGTAAAAGAGAGACATGAGCAGAGGAGGTGGTGTATTGATTCCTCCTCCTCCTCGTCCATGCAGCCGCGACAGATGTCATTGGAGGGTAGCCCTAATCTGGCGGCGTGTTTTCCGATGATGCAGTGATCTGTAATCACACCCACTAGAGTACTTAAAGTTGCCCTTTTGGTTGCCACTAGGTCCCTGGTTCGTCCTAGGCTTAACTTATGCCACAATTGTTTGGTGATAAAGCCAATATTGCTCTCATTCCATTGGAGGTTGGTCTGCTCTATGGTTTCAAGTTTTATCATGTGCTTTACCGTACTTATTGGTGTATCTATGTACCCGAGATAGGTAGGCAGGGTCCGTGCTAGGCTGTACATTACATTGATCCTGAGCCATGCAAGGGCCTCTGTTATCGCTGTTAATTCTGCCTAATACACACTGTAGTGATTTGGGAGTCTGAAAGATAGGTTCTGGTTAAGTTCTTTGGAGAAGACCCCACTACCTACACCCGACTCCATCTTAGAGCCAGCGGTATAGAGGGAGATCGAGTCCTTTGGTATTTTTATTTTTTGTTTTTTAAGTTACACCCGCACTCAGGGCTAAGGCCTTATCACGTTTGAACGTTGTGCGAGCGAAGGTAACAGGGAGAGGGAGCGTTTCGCTCAGGTTTACACACAACCTGATCGGAGTGCAGTGGTTTTGGGTCGTAGATATTCGTTCATTACTCTCAGCGGTGGTTTGTCCTAGATAGGACGAGAGCCGAACAGATTTTCGCGTTGGTTATAATTCACAGTAATTCGTTCATGCACTTTTGGTGTTAATATTGCATACGCAGATGATGAATTTCAATTGACCATGTACTGTGAGTGTTATGCCTGCAGCAGTACGTTTGGTCGCTTTCCATTCACAACTGTGTTGCATACTTTTTTCCGTATAGGAATTGATTTTTTCTTGGCTATGAAACGAATTTAAACTATAGACCTTTCGCTCGACGGCCGATGATGTTAGCCACTGCACCACGGCCACCCCTTTCAGCCCATTCCTCCCAGGATGGAAAGACAACTTCGAAGTTCCTAGTGAACACATTCTGCGGGATGATGTAGTCCGTGTCCATGGGTACTTTGAAGTGGTTTAGAATGGTAGTATGGCCTTTTTGAGATGTGGGCCATTTTCTAAGGCTCCTCATCCTTAGAGCCGCGCAGGCAGCAACTTTTTTGCAGAAAAGGTTCAAAGGTGGAAGAATGTTTAGGGCCTCCGTGGGGGTTGATCTGATCGCTCCGCTTATGTATAAGCTGGCCGATCTTTGTACCTTTCCCAGAAGGCTTCGATTGACTGCCTTGTCCAGAGCAGTGCACTAGACTACAACGCCATACAGGAGGATAGGCCTTATGACTGCTGTGTAGAGCCAGTGCATAATGCTTGGTTGGAGACCCCACTTCCTGCCCACTACTTTCTTACAACTGTAGAGGGCTGTAAGAGCCAGTGCATAATGCTTGGCTGGAGACCCCACTTCCTGCCCACCACAATCTTACAGCTGTATAGCGCAGTAGTTGCTTTCTTGACGCGATCAAGAATATTGGGTTTCCAATTCAGCCTCCTGTCAAGGACTAGGCCTAGATATTTAGACTGCTCTTTGATTGTTAGTTGAGTTCCACCCAGCCTCGGTAGGTTGCGGGCGGAATTTTGTATTTGTTAATAAACAGTAGGTACTAGATCGGTCTTCTTAGGGTTCACCCCAAGTCCACAGTACTGCGTCCAGGATTCTACTGTATGTAATGCACTATGCCTAAGGTCGCATAGAGTGTTGAGAAATTTACCTGTGATGGCAATAGCAATGTCGTCTGCATAGGCGGTCACAGCGTACTCTTCCTGAGCTAGCAAGACAGCCATCTTGGCATAGATCCTATTCCAGTAGTTATCCGCCCTCGATACTTTAGCTAAGAGGTTGAAGTATTGATCGTATTAGGTGTGCTACAGTCTTCTTCACAGGATTGAAAACATTTTCACTCTCCCGTCTCTCTCAGGTCCCCAAAATATAGTTAGCGCGTCTGAAGCATTTTCATTTATTCCTACCAATAACATGAATATAGTGATATTCTATTAACGGCCACCGTTCGAGCGTCTTCGGAAAAGGTTAACATCTTTGTGGTCTCATAAAATAGCTGAGCGGGTTATTCCTCGGTTTTTGGCCTCTTTACATACTTCCATACCTCTCGCATATGAATGTGTGTAGCTTTATTTCTCGGAACATCCACAACAACACCCGGAATTACTTTTAGATTTCGTATAGTCACCGCCGCGGCCAAAGAACCAAAGACCCTACCTTGCTCGGCTTCATGGTTTTCTTTTCTTAATGGCAAACTTCAGAGTACATTTATAATCTTTTTGTTAAAAAAAAAAAGATACAAAAAAAAAACAGAAACATACCAACCTTACAAGTTTTCATAAATTCATATTTTATACGATGATTGTGTCATAATAATCGAATAACCGAGTCGTATCTGGCTGGGCCGGGTCGGGCCGAGATGCCAGTCAAAGCATTTAGATGATGGTGCTTATGTACCGTCTACCTCTTGGCTTATTTGTTCTCCGATTATTGGACAAATAAGCGGGAGACGAGTCGTATAGAAATGTATACGAGTCGAAAGGAAAACAAGAAAATTAATGACAATTATATGCCGAAGTGATCATCGATAGTATGACCACGACCACGAGCATGGCCACGACACAGATACAGGGCTACTGGTCTTCGCTTAGCCCCCAAATTATTGCCTATTAATGGTGTTGCTGCGCAAAGGACATGCTCGAGTCGATGTTGGATTTCTTGGATAGACAGATTTTAACAGATATGTTACTACATAAATGTATCTTTCAGGTTTCCGTTGTTGAATATGGACTTTCTGACACCATCCGTCATTGTTCAAGACGCGGCTACCATAACCACAATACAACGAACAAAACGAAATCAAAAAATGTATCTAATTGATGTTTACCTAAGATCAAATTAGTGATTTTTTCGCTATATGTATTGTATTGATGTTGTGTGATGAGTTGCGAGTGTGTGTGCGATATTTTCATCGCAATTAGGCGCACTGTTGAATCGAATTACGTAATGTGGTCCGCGGATTGTACGAAGATCGACGCTATTGATCGATCGCCTGTTTTGTGATGACCAGGAAGTCCTAGCTTCCTGTATGTTACACCTGACCGGTGGACGGCCAACCGACAGTCATAAATTACCGCCATAAGTTGACCCTCGGTGGAGGATGACTGGCGGTGGTGTCACTTAAGTATGAAAGAGAATCTTTGAATCGGAACCTGAAATCAAATGAATTATAACATTTTTATCTGTATCTGAGCAATGTATTCATCCCTTGACTATCACATCCTTTTTTATAACAATGACAGCGTCCGAATTGGGGGAGTTATTAATGGAATAACGTAACGAGGGTACATTGGACTGCGACTGCGAGGCCCGATCAGTCTATTGTGGTAAACTAGTTTCATTTTTTTTCTCTTGATTTTCGACATTCCAATTTTCCGGTAAGATGAAAAACCATTCGGTAGCCGAAATCAATGTGTAAACAGTGAAAGATGTTGGGTTTTTCTTCCCAGGCACACCATAACAGCCTATCGCTCTATTAACAATGAATCATTTCACGCGTAACATATCTAGATGGGAATAAAAATGAACAGAAAAGAAAATGAAAGGATGAACGAACGGATTTCGAAACTGGTGCACTTGTTCAATGCGTTGAATTCGAGATCGGACTCTTCCTCTATGTACTATGTATGGGCTCCCTTTGTTGTCTATTGGTCGTGTGTTGTAATATTGCTTCTTTGCATCCACATACGTATGGATCTATTGTGTACGTATTTTGTTAAGATTTAAATATTTTTCCCTGAAATTCTATCTGACGTATCGCCATCACCATCACCATCACCATTGGCATTGACGACACATTCCTTTTTGCTGAAGGTTGAGTGACAGATTTGGAGAGTTTTCAAAGATCGAATTACAAAATCTTCGATGGCTAACGCGATTGCTCCTAATTTGATTGGAGTGCGATGCAAGTAGACGAGTGCGTGTCCTTTTAGGGTGATTACCTGAGAGGGATTTCTGATTTGATGGAAAGATAATTAGGGTTTACGGGAATCCTTCGGGCGTAGTGTCACTTGTCAACGGCGAACAATTGAAGATGAGATGTTAATACTCGAATTGTATTTCAATTTGTTTCTTTTCTTGTTCTGTGGGTGTTTCGACCTTCGGACAAGAATCCTTTGACAGCCGTGCTCTTGGGTGCATTTGAATATAAATTGCACCTTACGACCACCGATTGATTCATCATCGTTTTCTTTGTGTTAGTTAAGCAATCGTGTTGTGTAATTTTTGTTTTTCGGGAAGTTTCGAATGGCCAAGGTAATCCTATCGTTTACGGCAAATAGTACGCTCTACCAGAAAGCTTCGTAACAATCACAAAAAACCGAAAACGATTTCCCATTCAATTAAAGTCGAAATCATAGCTAAATATCCATAAATAATAAGAGAACAAAGAAAATATAAAAACAAAGCGAAAAATACAATTTAGCCTTCAATCGTATCTAATGGACGGAAATTGTCAACTGAGTTACGCATTAGAAGGTTATCAGCCGACATGACCATCCCGAGGAACTTGACATAAAATACCTTTCAACGCTTCATGTAATGTTTTCTATTGTTCAGATAGCTGCTACCGTTTTTTCTTTTTATGTCGGTAAAGTGAAGTACTTTTGCTGCTGCCGCTACCGCTGAGGCTGGAGAATGTCATCAATCAAATGATTGTTATTACAAAGGTGCGCGATTTCATTTCCTGTCAATCTATTTTTCGTGGGTAGATGAAAGTGTACGGAACGCCTTACTGGACCGTTCAGTAATGAATGATAAAAACCGAAATTTGAATTGCGAATCAAAACTAAGTGAAGCAACTGTCATTCTCTGTCTGTGCGGCACATATGATCCTAGAGACTCTAGAGTCTTCCGTACTTAACATTCACTATAGCAATAAAATGGATATCCGCGAATTATATCTTAATCCAAAATACACCTATAGTTTTCGTTTTTTTGTTTTTTTTTTTTTTTTTTTTGTTGCTATCTGTTGGAGCATTCAGACGCAAACACTGGTCCATTGTACTCGAGACAGACACCTTACATTAATGTATTTTCTCCGTTTTCCGGAGAAGAATGAAAGGGAGCTTCAGTGATGTAGAGCTCAGAGACACAAACACACACTAAGTCGGTCCCAAGGGAGCGCCACCGTACGCGAGCAAAGGCGGACTGTGACAGAGGAAATGTTCTGCAGCGTCATCCTCCTCGCAACATGCAGCACAGGTAGGCGTCTCACTGATTCTAAGCACGTAGAGATGCTTAGCAAAAGTGTTATGGCCCGTAATGATTCCCACAAGTCTTCTTCGCTTAGTCTTCCTGCAACCTGTACAATTCCGCCATCCATGATTGTGAAATTTACCGTGGACGCAAGTAGACCTAGAGCGGGTTCAGGTCCTGAGAAACCCTCCTCTGAACACATTCTGGCGATTTCATCAGAGATCTCATTTCTTCCATACAAGTCTTAATGAGTTTAGTCTACCGACTCTTTTCAAAAAGGACTTGACACTAATTTGGAGCTAGTTAGGGGGTTGAACACAGCTTTAAGTAGAGCTTGGCTGTCACTGCAGATACATATGCTTTACCCCCTCCACCTGTGCTTCATAACATATTGAATGGCCATTAGGATTGCGTACATATACATATCTCTGATTGGAAGGCAGACACATATTTTCCTAACGAGAAGTGCAGTCGGATGTTTTCGCGCTCAAAGAAGACCCCAGCTCCGGACCCCCACCCAGATCTGGAACCATCCGGGAAAATGCGAAGACTATCCTTTCCAGGTTCAGTATCCAGCCAGAGCTAATGCTGACGCCGTGCAAACTCGAACTCGAACTCGACTGTGAAATTACAGCGCAGTAGGATAACGGGTGTCAATGCGTCAGAAGGCATGTTCATGAGATAGGGATCGCAGGACAATTCTTGCCAAGCACACCGATATTCCCATGCGAGTTATACCAAAAGCTATTTTTCTTGAGACGAGACGTGGCTTTCAGAGCAAACCCTCTGATAAATATGTATATCAAAAAGTGGAAGGTTCGTCATAGGATCTAGTAAAGCGGCCGTCATGCTGGGGAAAGCCCCCGTGCAGCTGAGACAGACCGTTCTTTGGAGTTTGGTGAAAGAAGCTACGTGAAAACATGTTCGATGACATTGCTGTTGTCGGGATTCGATTCCGTGTCACCGGCGTCAGAGGCCAACACTGCGCCACGGCTGTTGCTAGTTGCAAAAATTTATAGTGAATAAGTCATCTACTCCTATTCCTGAACCTATATTGTTGGACCGATCTTGCATAATTAAGGGCTTAAAGTGGTGATATTATGGATACAATGACAGGTTCAAAAACGATTCTTAATAGCCATGCGACAGTGTACGCTTTGCTTTTCTGTTAAACATTGTCTTGCGATAGGTGGTAGGGTATCCACTTTCCCAGCTTTACGACTTTTCCCATTTTTGCTAGGTGTCAATGGATCATTGTATGGCTTATGTTCCTTTTGCTTGCGAGTTCCCTTACCGTAACAGTGAAACAGTGTAGGTGGACTTCAGGAGCTAATTGTCTGACTCTTCTGACCTACGCGAACCAGGTTCATCTTTTAGGTCAAAAATGCCAGTTTTAAACTTTGCAAACCAACGCCGACTCTTGCGCTCTTGCAAAACAATAAAACATGACGACTATTCTGAGCAATATGAGCAATCTTATTAAAATGCCTACAATTTCAGTAAACTGTCTGATCCTCTCCCGCCGATTTGCTATGCATTTTGTTAACTTTGTTAACCATATCCTTCATAGCTACCTCGATCGGATGGCCTGGATGTTCTTCACCAAAATCTGATGTTCATAGTAGTCATTGAATGTACGTGTCCTTATAAATGGCATGTAACATCACTTTGATTTCCTCATACGTCTACCCATCTTCTAAAAACGGAAATTGGTCGGTTTGGTCTTTTTCTACGTGAACTTGAACGTTTCTCGGGTTTCGTCTTGAAAAGGCTGACTGGGCTTATTCCTCTAACGGAGTCCGTTCTAGCCACCAAAAGCGTTGATGCTGCCGGATAACGCCTTCTCGATCTCGGCGAGAAACCATTCAACTGAACGTCACAGAAAACGACGTCAGGTTCCTAAAGGAGGCGCCACAAAATTACGGGTGGTTAGAAGTACCGCCAATTTTTCCTGGATCAGCCCACATTTGTCTAAGCAAGGGAATGCTTCTGGGGGAGCAAAGTCGTTCTGCCGCACATTCTCATTATACATATTGTTGGGAGAGTAAGCCCCAGAGATCAAGTTATTGACCGAAGTCATTGCCCTTGCAGCGTGACTTTTAGTCAGCTTTAACAGAAAGTTATCTATCCGTAAAATCATTGTCCTATTGTGTAGGACCTCGTACTCGGACTCTGGTGTTCTGTGTAATCCTTAGGCACTGTCTCTCAAACACCCGTATCTTTTCCATTAAGCTTGAGCTCACATTAAACCAGAGTGGACATTCATAGGCAATCATGAGCCTGATTAAGGCCATATAGCACCCTAGAATCAAGTTAACTGCTATGAAACGGCCATCTTGTCAGAGCGGAAGCGCCCCGGGCTCTTTCTAGTGCAGCATCTACAGTTTTATTCAAATATAGATGGATCGATGCTGGCTATACGTCCTTTAAGTCCTGAATGTCACACACAATGGATATATAGGCGTTGTTGGATTTTTTGTTCCAGTGCAGACTTACGGATATTTTCTAATTGTTGCAGATTGCTAATCAGTGACTTCAGTGTCCTGACATCCGGGTTTTGCCTGTCGTTAAACTGCCTGTACAAAAGTTTGAGTCTTGATAGGAGTCCACTTTTCTATCTGTGAAGTGCATCTATGGTCGCGTTTCGGTACACGCCCGTGGTATCGTAATGCTATTGGCTTGGTATCGTTCTGTGACCAAGGATCCTCAGGAGAAAGAGGCAACAATAGAAGTTGTCTTCCATGAAGTGTACAAGGTGAATGGTCTAGAGAATAGAATATTGTTTCACCGTTTCTACCTTTAGGATGATATGGAACAGGTTCAGCGACGATTTTATGGCAAATAACGCCATAGCCAATGAAGGAGCTAATACCCTACTCATTTCGATAAAGGATCTCCAGTTGATCTTCCGGTCACACAAAAAGAAAAAAATCTGCGAATACTGGCGGAATATCCAATGGTCTTTTGCAGAGACTTCCCACCAGTCGCTGAAGAGAGGTACACCCACCTGGTTAACAACGGAGCATTGGAAAACATTGGTGGTACAACCAATCCCCAAAAGGGGCAAAGACTCCTCTAACCCGGCAAGTATCCGGTCGACAAGTCTCCTTTCGAGTTTCAGCAAGGTCTTCGAGAAGGTGGTCCGCGCACCCCTGTCTAAATGAGTTAAGGTTAAAAAAATTCGCCGAAACTCGATTCGGATGTCCATTGGAATAAATGCAACAACCAATACGAGTGTCTCCCTGATTGGCTTAGAGACGAATTTCGGCATCGTATGTTGGAATGCCTTTATTACAAGCTCAAACAGCTGGTCATAATTTAATTATCGCTAAGTACTTCTTCGTCCAAAATTAAGGTGACATCGCATTTACTGCCAAACCCATTTCATCGCGTGCAAAATGATTCCCCCTGATACAATGCACTTATGCCATAGAAATGCCAATCTTCGAAACAATTTCCGGAATGGCCTTCAGCTCTCTCTTCGATGAAGCTTATATCTGCCCAATCGACTCAAAATGGTGTCTCCAGAGCGATCTTTTGAGTTTGTTAGATACATAGTCAAGACTCGCACGGTGCCCAATCAGGTGAATACGGTGGTAGTTGAACGATATGGCGAAATAGTCAGAAAGATTTAATGCAGTGTGAGACGGTGCACTATCGAGGTTCAAAAAATAAGAGTTGTCTCGCTATAATTCCGGCCTTTTAAGGCTCAAACGATGCATAACGCTCAAGTAATATTCTTTGTTGACAGCTTAGCTCGGCGGAAGGAACTCAAAATGCACAACGCCACGATAATCGATAGTCAACACATGACCTTGATTTTTGAGAGGCTTTGGCTCATGGTCTTGGCTTACTTTCAGCACGATATCCATCGGTTGCTTCCCTGTCGTAAGCATTAATCCAAGTCTCATCCCCCGTAATAAAGCGTTTCATCGTGTCCTGATACTCAAAAAGTATTGTTTCACACATTTCAATGTGCGACGATGTTTTCACAAAAAAATTTCAGTGTTCGGTACCAAGCCAGATTTGACGCGTCTGATGCCCAAAACATCCTTAAAATGGTATTGACCAATATCCATAATCGACACGTTCTCGGCTTGCTTGGATCTCTTTATACTGATTGTAAACATTTTTTTCGACAAAGCCTCATCACCAAAGGCGACTGCAAGAGGGCATGGTCAACTCGTCCATCTTTTTCAACATTTACGTCAGTGATACGTTGTCCACGTATAATCGCGTACAGGTCCGGTTCAATGAATGTCTTATTGTTACCTTATGGCAACATGTTTCTGATGAAAGTCGCGTTGCACTGTGATGATTTTCTATTTCTATAGGGCGTTTTGGGACACTAGGACCCATTGGCGAAAACTCTCAATCATGGGACATGAAGGTTGTCCACTGGCAAACAGAAGTATAGTCGAATACCTTGGGATTCACTTTACATTAACAGGACAGTATCGCTGTTCTGAAGCAAAGTGTGAAAGATGATCCAAAATAAACAACAACGCCTCAGTCACTTGAATTGGACATTTGCATACAAGATTCAATTAACACATGAGCTCGTGCCAACTGACCACCATTCGCGCCGTGTGTTTACCAATTGGCTCTTACATCATCGTGGACCTCGTCAGTGGTATAAAATATAATCAATCATGTAGCCTCCCCAAGGGCGACGTGCGCAGTGGTTAGTGTGTTGTACTCTGACATATTCGAATCCCGATAACACCAACGCCATCGAATGTTTATAACGCGACGTTCCTCCTCGGCGGGGTACTGGCAAAACCCCCCGTAGTATACTCGCCATGAAAAAGCTTCTCAACTCACGTTATTCGGAATCGGCATTAAACTGTAGGTCCCTTTCACCTATGTAAAAAATAAATCACACACATCATGGGTAATTGAGAGAAGCTTGGCTCTGATCCTTCATGGACTGTAACGCGACCAAAGCAAAGCCTCTACTGTTGATATTTACTTTCAACAAGATGATAAGACGTTCTAGACTACGTGTGAAAATATCGACGAATTACAATTGCTCTGCGAAAATCGCTTAGTTTCACGTCGCGGAAGTATGAGTTGACCTATATGGCCGGGCAAATTTACTTGATTCCTTCTTACTTACTTATCAGGCCAGCGATCCATGGAGGATCTGAGCCTGAGCTATAGCTGCCTTCCATCCTTGATGGTCCCGGGCACGCTGCTTCCAGTTGTCAAGACCAAGATGTCTTACATCCGCGATTACTTGGTCTTTATAACGGAGGTTTGGTCTTCCTCTTCTTCTCGAGCGTTGATGTCCATGCGCTCGATGTGGCCGAGCCAGTGTAGTCGACGGGTCCTTGCCTTCCGGACTACATCCATATCTTGGTACAGCTCGTAGAGTTCGCGGTTGTATCTTCTTCTCCATTCACCTTCCTCACAGACAGGACCAAATATCCGGGGCAGAATTTTTCTTTCGAAAGAACCCAAAATCAGCTCCGCTGTCCTGCTTATCGTCCAGCTTTCGGCTCCGTACAGCAAGACTGGCAGTATGAGCGTTTTGTAAAGCATGACTTTGGTCTTTCGAGTGAGGAGTTTTGACCCCAGTTGTTTGGACAAGCCGAAGTAGCAGCGGTTGCCAAGGGCGATTCTATGCCGGATCTCCACTGTGGTCTCATTTGTGGAATTTACGTTTGCCCCGAGGTAGACAAACTCCTTAACTACCTCGAAATTGTAGCTGTCAATTGTTATGTTTTGTCTCAGGTGGTGAGCGACGGATTGGTTTTTGCTTGACAGCATGTACTTCGTCTTGTCCTCATTGACCTTAAGATCAACTCGTTTCGCCTGTTCTTCAATCGCCGTGAATGCTTCCACAATGCCACGGCGAGAACACGCGATGATGTCGATATCATCCGCGTATCCTAGCAGCTGGATGGACTTGTAAAAGATAGTGCCTTCCCTGTTGACGCCTGGCCGTCGCACTATCTGCTCCAGGTTGAAGAAGTCACATGACAGCGCATCTCCTTGACGAAATCCGGTGCATGTTTCGAATGGTTCCGAAGTCCTAGAACCGAGTTGCACGGTGCATCGCGTGTTTTTTTAGCGTGGCGCGACACAACCCGACATTGAGCAGGGATATACCTTTATAGTTCTTGCAAGAGGTAGGATCGCCTCTTTTGTGGATGGGGCATATAGAGCTGGTATTCCAGTCGTCGGGCATGCTTTCATCTTCCCAAATTCTGCAGATGATTTGGTGGATGCTCCCTACCAGAACATCGCCGCCAGCCTTGAAGAGCTCTGATGGCAAGCCATCTGAGCCAGCGGACTTGTTGTTCTTCAACTTCTGAATAGCTGTGCCGATTTCTTCGATGCTGGATGGGAGGACTACTTCAGCGGCTGGAGTTGGGATTTCCTCGGTTCCTACCACTCTCTCTTGGTCATGCTCGTTAAGCAGCTGCTGGAAATGCTGCTTAAATACATCCACTATTCCCTGCGGGTCGGTGACAAGATTACCCTCGCAGTTTCGAAGAGCCTGGGTGCCCTCTTTGAAGCCTTCTGCAAGGCCTTTGGCTTTCTTGTAAAAGGCTCGTGTTTTATGTTTATCCTTAGACTCCTCGATATCCTTGAGCTGGGAGGCTGCGAAGATTCTTTTTTTTTTTGTCGCAGTAGTTTTTTCTCCTCCCTTCTTCTGGTTCGGTACTCTTCTTGCGCTGCCCTGGTTTTCCTCTGCAGCGCCTTTTGGTCCGCCTCGTCGGTTGCTGCCTTTTTCTGCTCACACTCGCCATCATACCACGGGTTTCTTGTCGGGGGTGGTAGATATCCTAAGGTGGTTTCGGCTACTTCCTGAATGGCTGAGCGTCAATGCAGCCACATATTATTGGCATTTGTGTTCGACGTAGGCATACCGTAGAATCTTTCGCTGAGCTGCTCCCTGTAGACTCTGGCAACCTCCGGTATGCTCAGGCGCCCAATGTCGAACCTCCTCCTGATGGGCTGGTGCAGCTTTCTAACATTGGACAGTCGAGCTCCGAATCTTGCTGCTACGAGGAAGTGGTCAGAGTCGACATTTGCCCCTCTGAATGTTCGCACATCCAGGATCTTTGACGAGTGCCCTGCGTCAATGAGCACATGGTCGATTTAGTTGGCGGTTCGACCATCCGGAGATCGCCAGGTTGCTGTGTGGATTCGCTTGCGAGGGAATCTTGTGCTACTTATCACCGCATTACGAGCTGTCGCAAAGTCAGTGAGTCGGAAGCCGTTATCTGTTGTTGTATCGTGGAGGCTGTGCTTTCCGATCACTCCGCCAAGGGTGTTCTCCTTACCGATTTTGGCGTTGAAGTCCCCGAGCACGATTTTTACATCGTACTCCGGACAAGCTCCGTAGGCGTTGTCCAGGAGGTCATAGAAGTCCTCCTTGATAGGCTCTTCAGCCTCGTCGGTAGGCGCGTGTGCACATATAAGGCTGATGTTATAAAATCTGCCTCTGATGCGGATCACAGCCAGGCGATCACTTATAGGTTTAATGTCGATGACCTTCGACCTTAACCGCTTTCCCACGACAAATCCGCATCCCAGTAAGTGCAACCTTTTGTGACAGCTGTAATAAATGTCGCAATTTTTCTTCCTAATCATACCGCTTCCTATCCAGCGTAATTCCTGGACCGCAGTAATATCCGCCTTGTACTGCGTGAGGATTCCTTCTAGTTTATGAGCAGCTCCGGGAGAGTACAGGGTTCTGACATTCCAGGAGCATACTCGCAAATCGTGTTCCTTTTGTCGCTGCATACGTTTGTTCACCTCCCAACAGGGATCGTTGCTGGCATTTCGCCAGGTTGAGAGCGATCAACAACTTTACCCTGTATGTCATATCATTGATATCATTCGCCCTTCTATGAAAATCTAAGTGAGCTAGCAAACCTAAAAATAGCTCAACTCCATCGCACTCAGAAGCACCAGTTGGTTTTCAGGTAGCGGATCTGGGTAATATGATCCATGTGGTATCACAATGGGCCGACTTCGGCCTACGTGTGGCTTCTGCCAACCACTTGTACCTAAGCTAACCTAACCTAAGGAGACGGATCCCTCTGTAATTGGCGCAGGCAAAGGGATCTCTTTTCTTGTGGATCGGGCAAACGACACTGAGATTCCACTCGTTGGACATGCTTTCCGCCTACCATATCTTACAGAAGAACTGGTGCATGCGTCCTACCAAATCATCCCCAGCTGCTTTAAACAGTTCCGCTTCCGCCAAGAAAAGTAAGCCGCAAGTTTTCGTGGGGTTCTCAAAGTTTACTAATCGCCAGAGAAGGCAATTGCATCTGAAATTAATACGAAAACAGTTTACATTTCTGAGAAACCCTACAGTTCAATTGAGTGTGTTAAGACGTAAGGCGAAACCCATCGTAAAAGCAAAAAAATGAAAAAATAAAAAGTCCAAGGGTAGTGGGTTAACCTGCCATAAGTAGGCCAAAGGCATTGCATTTCCAATCAATCGCAAAAAAGGATCGATAGTTTGTGCATGGATACATGTCAGTGCAGTACAATTACCTCCAAGTGTGTTCGTTTTGCCGCGCCATACATGCTGACAGAAGGCAGATGCTTCCTAATGAGAATTTCGCTGAATGTGAAAATATGAGAACAATTCTACACCGCTAGGTCAGGGAATTAAAGACCTTCACATTGATTGCTTCATTGCGAAGAAGGATGCACCTGAAAATCATTTTTTTTCTTTTTGTTTTCGTATTTGTTCGTTTATTTTGCCAATTGAACATCGAATGTTGATGCTTCTGGTTGAGTTAATTCCGTTTAGAGGAGGAAAAGGAGCAGAACAAGGTAGCGAAAGTCGAATTGAATAGAGTGAAAACGAGCGAGAGTGAGGGGATATGCATACAAGAAGGAAGGAATTTCATCTGCAATCTCATTGTGTATAGCAAGATGCTTATGGATCACGGGAACTTGCATGTCCTTGTCGATAGTTTTGAAAGGTCGGATTAGGCCAATAATCTAAGATGAATAGCGAGGCATTTAAAGGGCACCAAGAGGTAATGTGTCAATACAACGTCATCATCTTCATCATCATCAATGCGGATGACATCGATGGTTTGAGGCAATTTCCCGGAAGACCATTTGTTAATTTCAATTTGATTTTCTCCCACAGGACAGGATGAGTGCAAGAGTAAATAGATGTATGTAAGTACAAGAGTAGGTACTTGCAGGTTAGTGACGATGAAGATGATGAAGAAGACGCCAACGATAGCAGAAGCAAGCAGTAAATAAATTCGATATCATTTTTTACGGCATGCCATCATCCTTGGCACGGACATGGACGATGATGATGATGACTGAGATGAGTAATATTCGGTAGGGAGGATGCCCGCTGGGAGGACAACAAATTTGAAGAAACCACACGCCGCTTTATTACGCTAATATCGATGTCTGCTCCCAGTTGGATGCTACCACTCATCTGGTTCCTCCTTTAAGACATTATTTCGTCTCTCTGCACGCGTGTGTGTGTGGTTTTTCTTTTTCGGATAAATACAACCGTGAGAATAGATACATATGTATGGACATATGTATGATGGTATGCCATGTGGGGATCGTCGAGGTGGATGTTTTCAAATTGGTGGTAGCCAACTTGACTGGTCGCCCATATCCGTGACTAAAACACCTGGAACTCTGTCATGATTATGGAACGATGAAATGACGACGAGGTTGAAGTTGGATTTTTATTATTTTTTTTTTTTTTTCGTTCCATGTTCTTTGTGCGAGTAAACTACCTTCCATACGGAACGAAATACAACAGCGAACACTGACGACGATGGCAACGACAACGACAACGACAAAGCGGTGCACAGAAGCGCATTCGAGACACATTCCGGCCCTGATAATTTATGGTCTGGGCTTCCCCCAATCCCCTCTGCTTCTGATCATCTGTGACTTATTTGCTTATTATTACCTTGCCGGCCGCTGTGTATCATCATCATTCGAGGAGATGGTCGATCGCCCTCCAATAAGTGACCAAAAACCGGCGACCAAAGCGGTAGCAATGACAGCAGCCTTGCTATCACGCAGTGTATCGGTGTAGCGGCATCGAGCACCGATCAAACTGCGCGGCGATCAATGCGAGCAGAAGCGAAGAAAATGCCGCGCAAGCCGCACCTCCGGCTCGGTCTCCTACCATTTTTACGGTCATATTTTATATTCACAATTTAATTTTGTTATTCTCATTTGGGTGATGGGATTGCGACTGGTATTGGTATTGGGACACGGGATACGGAACACGGGACACCGGGACTCCTTTTTCATAATTTTAATGTCGCTGAGTTGATATGTTTGACTACTTGTATGCACGTCATATGGGGCTGGCTGGTGGATCGGTTGCGTTTCTGTATCTTATTTTGTCATATTCGGGCTTTTCGATTAAAAACTTTGAAGAAGTTAATTTATGGACATTCTTGTGTTATTGCTTCGGCACTGGCAATGTGACTGCTGTTTCTATAGCACGTCGTCGGTCGGTTGGTTGACTCCGCAAGGCTGCTGCTACACCATGACTTTGATCTTTTCGTCGTCGCACAGACACAGTCGTCGTCGTTATTGTTGTCGCTTGTAGCGCGCGTTGTATACGAGCCGCCTGCCTCCCTATCCGGAACATTCATGTATCCGCTCCTGGTGTTCTCCGCGTGCTGGCGTGGGACTAATTTTGCATTTAAATGTTAATAACTGATATGCAAATCACACTTTATTTAGGCTCGCCAGGCTACAGGAGACGAGTAGCAGCAACAGCGAATAATGTACTCATGTTATGCGCGCTGGGTGCCATTTGTAAATATGAAGTTAATAAAAATTTTATTACCGCCCCAGCGTAGTTAATGGCTCTTGGCTCTTGGCTCTCGTCTGGTGGTTAGTTCGCTAGTAGTAGCACTTGGTTGGTAACAACTGACACTCGCATTTTATTTACGTTTTGCATCATTTGCTGCGACGACCACGATAATGATGACGATGATCAGTATCATATAAAATTAGAATGCCGTAAACACTGTAACTAAACTAATAACTAAAGTCGATCGTACATAGATACTATGTGGCTTGAGCTTCCTCGGTCTATCACCCACACAAGCGCACGCAACTACACCCGGGGATATCGTGTCGCCCGTGTCCAGAGCGGAAGCCGAGTAAAGCTAATTATTCGCGGCATTAATTGATTATACTAATTTATAATGAAATGAGTGGACGAGAATGCCCTCATACACGTACATACCACCGACAACACATGTATTCAGTCAGAGTTGTGAGACGCGGCAGGGCTTTGTGTAAAGTTACAAATGAAACTTCAATGAGATTTATGACACCAGTGGCTTACACACTGCACGGCGGGCGGTTTATTGGTTACTTGACCTGCCTGCTAGCCTGCTGCTGCTGCTGTTGCTGTTGCTACTGCTGCTGGTGGTTGTGGTGATTCTGGACACTGTTTAACAAGAGGCACGGGCTCTAATTGTTATTGGCTGCTTTAGGTATGGACACGCATTTATTTATGATTTGATTACTTAGTTAAATCAACGAACCACCGATTTCAATGAATACACTTCAGAAACTTGGAATAGTGGCATTTCATTAGTCTCACTTATCTATTATACATTGAATCATACTAATGGTGTGTGTTAAGTCGTAGCAAAGGATACTTGTTTCTTGATATATGTATGTATGTACATACCGATGTATGTATCTAATTTAAAAATCGCGTGATTTGCTTCAGCCACATACAAAGTTGAGGGCTTAGCAATTTCTTAACATAAATTGCATTATCACTTTGGATGAATCGCGTGATCTTTAGGAAGTGAATTTCAAAATTCTTAGAATTCACTCACCAGCCATTGGTGATCAGAACTAAGTGGGGGGATGGCCACTTCTCGTTGTTTCGATTTCCCACGTTTATTTATTGTGGTACTGAATATTCATCGATAGTATGTAGCTCAAACGAGCAATGTTGGAAAGAAGACCAACAGTATGAGAGTCACACCTCCCAATTATTTTTTGCCCGTCGAGCTCATATGCAGAGATGCGTGATTAGTCGCCTGTCATGATCCTATAGAGGTCTCTTGAAGCACTGTGACTGATATTTTATTTCGACCTTTATTTGCACCAAGCTACCATAACCTGTGCAAGGTAGCCAATAGCGGCGGTTACTTTATTTAAAAGTTAAGTTGACCACGTATCTTCCTTTCGTAATCAATAACGTGTTTTTTGTTTGGTGTACATATAAGTTTTGAGGGGTTTACTAAAGATGACATGCATAGCTAGTATCAAATCGCATCGCGTCACCACTTTCCTCTGCCATTTCGCTGAAGTGTAAACAAACAGGGGAGGAAGGAGCGAACAAACAGAGCTCGATCTCTGTGCCTGCTCAATCCAAGTTGACACGCAGCCTCCGCGTGGCCTCCCCTGGATAGCTATTCTTGCACCCGCCAGGTAGTTAACCAATGTGTGCAGCGACCCGACCCCTTGTTCCTGGGGAAACAGGAACCTGGCCCTCCAGGTTGGGAGCTGTGCTTAGGGGTAATGTCCATATCGCGTAAAATAAAAATTTGTTTAGAAACAACCAACCAGCCTCGGATACGGACGGATTACATGTATTTACATTACATTAAACGTAGACGACCCCCGCAAACGTCAAGAAGGAAAAGAATTCTAGATCTGCACCTGGAACGTTAGGTTCCTCAACAGACCAGGAGCAGCCGGACAACTGGTCAACTCTTTGAACTGCTATAAGGCAGACGTCACCGCGCTCCAAGAAGTGCGATGGGATGGGCCAGGCAAAAAGCTGTGATATCTACTACGGAAACTGCTACAGAGAAAATAAACAACACTTATTCGGATGCGGATTTGTTATTCCAGACAGACTCAGGAAAAAAGTCCTAAGCTTCCACTATCCGCATCAAGGCCCATCTCGGCAATATAAGCTTAATATGTGTCCACGCCCCCACAGAGGAGAAAGATGACCGACATAAAGATCACTTCTGTGATCTTCTAGACAGAACATATGTATGTATGTCCAATGTCCCAGCTATGACACCAAAATGGTTCTAGGAGATTTCAATGCGAAGCTGGGTAAGAGAGCCATCTTTGAACTAGTCATAGGAACACCACAACACCACATCAGAAAACGGACTGAGGCTAGTGGACTTTATGACGGGACATAATCTCGTAGTAGCAAGTACACGATTCCCACACCTCCAACATCTATAAGGGGACCTGGTGGTCTTTCGATCAATCGACAGTCAATCAAATTGATCACATTGCGATCGACGGCAGACACTACTCTAGCATCCTAGATGTCCAAACCTTTCGAGGAGCCAACATCGACTCGGATCATTACCTTGTTGCAGCCAAGGTACGGATGCAGATTTCTCGGAATCAACGGAGTCGAGTAAGAACACCAAAATTTAACGTCGGAAAGCTGCAATCGCAGGAGACCGCCAGGAACTTCGGCGGCCAAGAACAGCGATGGAGTCGTTGTCAAAACGCCATCAGAGAGGTCGAAAAACAAGCCCGCAGACTCAGATGGCTTGCCATCAGAGCTCTTCAAGGCACATACATAGCAGGCACCAGATCATCTGCAGAATTTGGGAAGACGAAAGCATGTCCGACGACTGGAGTACCAGCTTTATTTGCCCCATCCACAAAAAAGGCGATCCTACCTCTTGCAAATGCTATAGAGGTATATCCCTGCTCAATGTCGCAAACAAGATCCTGTCTAGCGCATTGTGTGAATGTCTAAAGCCATTTTGCACCGCACTAATCGGCAGCTACAAGTGCGGCTTCCGGCCCGGCAAATCGACTATAGACCAAATTTTCACACTTCGACAAATCCTGGAAAAGACAAACGAGTTTCGAATCGATACACACCATCTTTTCATCGGTTTCAAAGCCGCATACGACAGCATTCATCGTGAAGAACTGTTTGTTGCGATGGCCGAATTCGGGATCCCGGGAAAACTGATCCAGTTGTGTCGCGTCACGCTAAAAAACACGCGATGCAACGTGCAACTCGGTACTAGGACCTCGGAACCATTCGAAATATGCATCGGATTTCGGCAAGGAGTACCCTGTCATGTGACTTTTTCAACCTGGTGCTGGAGCAGATAGTGCGACGGGCAGGCGTCAACAGAGAAGGCACTATCTTCTACAAGTTCCATCCAGCTGCTAGGATACGCGGATGATATCGACATCATCGCGTATTCTCGCCGTGGCATTGTGGAAGCATTCACGGCGATTGAAGAACAGACGAAACGAGTTGGTCTTAAGATCAAAACGAAATACATGCTGTCAAGCAAAAACCAATCCGTCGCTCACCACCTGGGACAAAATATAACAATTGACAATCGCCCTTGGCAACCGCTTCTACTTCGGTTTATCCAAACAACTGGGGTCAAAGCTCCTCACTCGAAGGACCAAAGTCATGCTTTACAAAACGCTCATACTGCCAGTCTTGCTGTACGGAGCCGAAAGCTGGACGATAAGCAGGACAGCGGAGCTGATTTTGGGTTCTTTCGAGAAAAAAATTCTGCGCGGGATATTGGGTCCTGTCTGTGAGGAAGGTGAATGGAGAAGAAGACACAACCGCGAACTCTACGAGGTGTACAATGATGTGGATTTAGTCCGGAAGGCAAAGATCCGTCGACTACACTGGCTCGGCCACAACGAGCGCATGGACATCAACGCTCCAGCTAAGAGGGTCTTCGTCTCCGAGCCTCCTGATTCGAGAAAAAGAGGAAGTCCGAACCTCCAGTATAAAGGCCAAGTAATCGCGGATGTAAAACATCTTGGTATTGACAACTGGAAGCAGCGTGCCCGGGACCGTCAAAAATTCGCTTCATAGCCAAGAAAAAAGTAATTCCTGTAGGGACAAAAAGTATGCAACGCAGTTGTGAATGTAAGGTAACCAGAAGTACTGCTGCAGGCATAACACTCACAGTATATGGTCAACCGAAATTCATCCTCTGCGTATGCAATACTTAAGTGCTTGAACGAATTACTACGGACTATAACCAACGGGAAATTTGGTCGGCTCTCGTCCTATCTAGGTCTAGGACAACCACCCCTGAGAGTAGTGATCGAACTCTCAACATCGTGGTGGTGTAGAGAAGGTAAAAGAGGCTGAATTGCAAATAGTAAGTGTCTTACTGCAACACACCAAAAGGTGTGTTTTCGGGGTTGTCATTTTTAATGCAATTAAAAGTGTGTTATTATGAAAATACACAAAAAAGAACATTTTCCAACTATATACAAAAATGGGAAACTCCCAACTACATATTTGCAACCTTGCCAGAAAGGCGAGTTGCGACCCGGATCAATTGTATAATAGTTAACACACTGAACTCCAAGCCCATTGATTCCGTGCCATTCGCAAAGGTACAAAACATCTGTCCATGAGGCACAGGTTTCTCATATCTGTTGGAGTCCGCAAATACTGGTCCATTGCACTGCCAGACAGACATATACTTTACTATATTTTGCCCGTTTCCCGGAGGAAAATGAGGAGGAGCTTCAGTGATGTAGAGCGAAGAGCTCGGCACACACCACGTCAGCCCCAAGGGTGCGCCACCGTGTGCGAGCAAAAGCAGGACAGTCGTAGAGAAAGTGTTCTGCTGCGTCGTTCTCTTCGCAATATGCGGCCGAGCATGCAGAGATACTTGGCGAAAGTGTAATGGCCCGTAATGACGCCCGTAAGTCTTCTGCAGTCCTTAAGGATAAGCAGAATACTGCGGATATCTTGCGGACATCAGAGCTTACGCGCTTAGTCATCCAGCTTCCAACCCAATCGTTGATGTGATATTGACCGTTGAAGAAGGTAGACCAAAGGTTCAAGTAGTGAGCAAATCTCCTCTGAGCCCATTGTAGCGAGTTCATCACAGTTCTCATTTCCTGGGATCTCCGAATGACCTGGGACCCAATCCGAGACTTGGAAGCCATCCGTTAAAAAGGCGGAGACAATTCTTTCCAGGTTCAGTATGTGGCCAGAGCTATTCCTGACAACATGGAAATTCGAATGTGAGGTTATAGCGCAGTAGCATGGCAGGTATCAGAGCATCTACAGCAGCGCCCGGCGTGCTGAGGAAAACCCCTGTACAGCTGAGACAAACCGTTCTTTGGAGTTTGGTGAAAAAGCCTACGACATGTTTGCGTGTTAGCCTGTTCCACCAGACAACCGATGCATATGATATTATCAATCTTATCATTGCCGAGTAGATCCAGGAAACCTTTGTCGGCGATAAACCCCATGTTTTGCCAAAAGCACCTTTGCATTGCCAGAATGCTGACAGCGCTTTGGTGGTTTTTGACTCAATATCCTCTGGACAAAGAAGCTTGCTGTTTAAGATAACTCCCAGATAGTTAGCTTCCTTGAATATCAGGATGGGAATGCCTATTAACACCAACTGAGCCATGAGTTTTGAGAGGATAACTGACAGCCCATTTCTCGTGCACCACTCATCTATCAAATTTAGCGCCGCCTTTATTTACAGTCGCTAAACATGAGTCGACAGAAAAAACTGCGACATCATACGCATAGGGCTGGGCATAGATTCCAGAGGCATTAAGGGCATCGAGCAGAGGGTCGACTACCGTGCACCATAACAGCGGAAACAGGCCGCCACCTTGCGGGAAGCCCCTATTTACACAATGTCCGAGACCTGCGTCAGCGATCAATATCCTGTGCACGAGCATTGCTTTGACCCACAAAACCAGTGATTCATCTACGCAATAGTGTCTAGCAGCGATACATATGCTGTCAAAAGTTGCGTCTTCAAAACTCCCTCAATGTCGACGAAAATGCCAAATACGTACTTTCTCCATTCGAGTGCGCATTCTATCCTCCCAACTAGATTTTGAAGCGCAGGATTTTCCGCGCAGATAAACATGTTACAATGGGCCATAGAAAGTCTGATTTAACGCGAAATGGGTCCGAAGCAGTAAACTGAAAGCTTCCGCTTTAGACTTAGTAAAGGTACCATCAGATTTCCTGAGTGCATCCAGATTGGTCGATTTTCTCCTTTTGAGCACTTTAACCAACTTGTTAGTCGCGCTCAGAGATTTGATCTCTTCGCAGAAGGTCTTATAAGAATCATTCTTCGATTTACGAATATGCTTCTTATATTTTCCCAGTCATTTTCCGAATTCGAAGACTTTGGAGCTCGTCAGGGCTCGGCCAGGCACGGACCATGATACAAATTCTAGTTCTGCTAAAAACCATCGACAAGACTACAAAATATTAAGATTAGGAAAGCGATTGATCCAGATCCAGAGAACTTTTTTAGGTGATAAGCATGCCTTAATTGTCAGATGACTTTTTACGCTTTGCCCGTGTTTGATTCAACGTATCTTGCCTTGCTCTCAGTTATGGCATTTTCCAGAAGATTTCTACCATCTTCGTCTCAGTATGGCTCACGGAGTGCAACGTCGCGTTCGCAAGGTAAGCTATTTTCACCAGACCTTCGGGCCACGTGGAAGATTAACGGAATTGCCGATTTGTCCTGTATTAGTTCGCGGCTGTCGTAATATAAGAATGCTTTTGGGGGAACAAAGCCGCTAATGCGGGTCCTCTCGTGATATAACTCATTTGTGTAATAAGCCCCAGATATCAAGTTATTGGTCGAGAACATTGCTCCCGCAACATTACCTCTAATCCGTTTGATCAAAAAGTTGTCAATTCTTATAATTTTGACTCTACTGTATAGGACCTCGTTGGGATAGAATTGTATGTACTCGGATGCTGATATTCTGTACAATGCGAGACAGGTTCTCAGGCACTGTCTCTCGAACACCCACATTTTTTCCATCAGGCTTGCACTCGCATTGAACCAAACGGGACAACCGTAGGCGATCATGGACCAGATTAAAGCCATATTACAGATTACTTTAACTCTCTTATCAAGTTGGCTGCTATGAAACATCCATCTTAACAGAGTGAAAGCTCCCCGAGTCCTGGCCAAGCAGCATCTACATATATGTTCATTGAAATACAGATACTGATCCAACCAGATTCCAAGGTATCTGACTACATTTTGGTTCGCCAGTGGACGCCCATCCGGTCCAGTAATGGAGAATTGTCGCCAGTTTTTCCTGGTATCCCTAGAGGCCCCAGACAATGGCGTTCTAAACAAAATAGTTTCCGATTTTCGGAAGTTGATTTTCAGTTTCCAGCCATTACAAAACGTTTGAATTTTTTCGAGGTCACGTTGCAAGAGAGAGTACGCGACTAGGTCGTCTGCGTATGCTATCGAGTGACGAAGCGAAGCTATCAGACCAATGACTTAAATGTTGGAAAGGATCGGATCAAATGTTTGAGAAGAAGTCACGTTGGCAATTTTCACAACGGACTTCCGCTAACATGCCATTGATCATATAGAGCAGTGGTTTAATTATGCCTAGCTGGTTAAGCCTGTAGTAAAGTCCCTCTAACCACACGGTGTCGACCTTTTCCAGGTCAACCAGACAGGCACCCGTGCATTGGTTCTTGCATCTGTTCCATTGGATATTCGACACGAGCTTCGACGCCGCATGAATAGTACCATGCCCCGCTTTGAAATCGAATTGGTTATCCGGAATGATGTCCTCGTCCTCAACCCATTTAAAAAGGGCTCTGTGAATCATCTTCTCGAATACCTTGCTGATGCTCGGAAGAGCTCGGAGACTTATCGACCGGAGATTTGCCGGGTTGGACGAATCTTTTCCTTTCTTGGGGATTGGCTGCACCACCGCTGTTTTCTTACGCACCGGATAGTATGCATTATTCAGGATAGTGAATGCCTCTATAGCAATACAATTTTCGATATTCAATCGATATCCGTGATTTCTTCTTTCGAAGATCGTTTGGAGCCCTACCGTCAATTCAAAAGTGGTATTAAGCCCATCATTGGCGACGACATTGTTTGCCGTGAAATCGTAACTGAACCTGGTGAATCAATTCTTTTTGGCTCGCCAATGTTCGATATCATTACGAAGGTAGAAGTGGTGGAGCAGAGCCCTGTTCTCCAGGTCGTGGTTCGGGCGAATGCTCTCATTCACCGTATACACTTCCTGAAAGACAGCCCCCACTGTGGCCACTTTCTCTTGTGGATCTTCAATCACAAAGAAGTCGTCATCCAGAACAGCACTGGATCTATGCTCACGGTTCGTAAAATTCGTTCATTGTCTGGTGTCCTTAGATTATTTCTCCGAAAAATTGTATTGATTTGCGGGAACATATCGCGCTACTTGATTTCTTTGCGTGCGATGAACACCAGGGAAATGACTACTACAGTAGTTGCAGTAGAATGGCAATACTATCCAGATTCCGAGCTGTCAACCTGACAGTGACTGTTATGCAACCGGGTTTCGAACGAAAACGCTGTACGTGTGTTTCCAAATTACAAAAAAATAAATTTAATTTCGCGCAGACATCAATCAAGTGTTCCGTCAACAAAAACACATCAGTCATCTTACGACTCGCATTTACATACTCGTACACCGACGAGCGCATTGCACCCGCAGTAAGTCCGTCAAGGCCAACGAAACTTTGGCTATGTATGGAAAGGGACATAAAACAAATCTGCCTTTTCGGAGGTCTGTGATCTGATAAACTCAAGTTTTACGACTTCCGTAGAACCCAAGTCAAATTTAGTTGTTCCCAAAAAACGAATATCTTGTATTTGTATCGGAAATTCCGAGCTTGCCGCAGAAGGCAATAAAAAAGGACGTTCGTGTGGTAAGTTTGGACGCAACTTTTGATTTGAGCTGACGAAGGACGCCTTGCCTAGTATAACCGAAATTTCTCACAGAAAACTCCCGGTATTGTCCCATAAAACTGTTAATTATAGAACCATCAAAACATTCACAGAATGAGCAACAGTACAGAATAGCAGGAACATCAATGCGACAACCAGACACCGAGCACAAACGCCCACACGCCTACCGTTTGACAGGATTCGAACAAAAATATCAATCAGCCGGGCACTTATACATTCAATGTGTTGACCTTCCATCAAAACCAAACCAATCCGAATGCTCAACTCCTCTCTATACGGTTCGTACTCGCTCGTAATATAGAAATACGAGCAGAGCTGTCGCACATCAAACTACCTCCAGTCCATTTAACACTTCTCTGACATTAATCCTGGCTTGATGAAACTAATTTTTTATGCCCACAAACATTGACTGCTCTTTGCTGGCTGACTGACTCAATGATGGCGGTTTTGAGGGAGCAACACTTGGCCGCTAGCTGTTGGTATTTCTTCTCGTTCGGCGATCCTAAGTATGTCGCCGTTCCGATCGGTTGCCGTGCCTTTCGTACCACGCGTCAATCAAAGGTTATGATGCAGCGTCATGCCTGATTTCCTACTTGTCATTTCGTTGACGTTTCATTTGGTCATCTTGGAGTACACGTTCCTGTATATGGTTACACAAAGTCGTTTGTTGTTATTGTTTTCGTTTGACGAAAGCGTTTTGTTGTTTGGCGAAACAATTATTGCTGTTGTTGGTTTGTGTCTTTTTTTTATGCGGCCTCCTGGGGTTGCCCGTATGCCTTTGGGCAATGTCAGTGGCTGAGCGATATTATCCAGGCAAACTAACGAAGGTAGTGCCAATCCTGTCATATTCTTTACACATTCTTTGAATGACGATTGAATGTTGAATGAATTTCGAATGGGAATGCCAGTATTGGGATTGTATCCCGCCCGGATGTGTCCATATCGGTTTTGGGCACACTAATAGGGCAGTAAGATTAAGGGGGACATGTGAGATTGTTGATGACCAGTGGCATCTTAATTAAAGATCGCTTTAGATATTTTCGATTAGAATATTTCGTTTGGATACCAATTTAACCATCGATATTTAGGATCACTCTGCGGTATGTGGTAGTTTGAAATTTGTTTACAGCCGAACTCGGTTATATGCTTCGAAAGTTCAGTACTAATCAAGGTGAAATGCACAATTGCAGTGCCATTTAAAAGGTGTAAGCTGAACTTGACGGTTGACCGTAGTGTCAGAGGTTACTTAACCATGGGTTCCTTTTTTGTGTTGTAACTAATAAGTAGCCGATAATGAGATAGGCGTTTCGTTGTGCGATTTTATACGCAACTTAAATATCCCATATCCCACTGGAGTGACACTTGGTTAGATTCACGCTTTTACATTTAGGGAAGTCCCGGGACCAAAGTTTTTAACGATAAGCTAATTAATTACAACTGCTAACTGTTTCTGATAAGGCTTGTCGAAATGACTGTTCGGAACTAAATTAAATCTTTTAAAGGACCCAAAACGAACGTTTAAAACTAAGGGTTAGGAAAAAAATTTGACCAGTTAGACTGCATTGGGCTTCAGTTGAAGTCGGACTTCTGTACTTTTCCGCTTGGAAACAAAGGAAACAATAGAAAGTTGCGTTCCTTCGCAGAGCCTATACACTTCGCATTTTAGCACGGCTTAACTAATACTATGTTTTTAAGGTATTCTTGGTCTGGATCAAGTGTTATGCCAGGACTTTAGGATTGTGGTAATAAACTTACTTCCTAAGATGGTGCTACAGTTCGGGGTGAACCAGGGCCTCAACCAACAATCCTCACCAGCCGGCCAGATCTTTGGCGCGCCACCTTAGATGCGGTCGTCCTCTGCTGCGTCGTCCCTCGGGGTTAGTGTCGGAGAATCTTCGGGCCGGAGCGGTGATGTCCATTCGCTCTAGATGGCCCAGCCATCTAAGACGTTGGATCCGAAGAAGTCTATCAAGGCCGATGTCGCTGTACAGCCCGTACAGTTCTTGGTTTAATCTCCTCCTCCACTCTCCGTTTACACAATCGGGACCAAAGATTGCACGCAGAATTTTCCTCTCGAAACGCCCAAGAGCCTCTTCATCCGCTTTTGATAACGTCCAACCCTCAAAGCCGTAAAAGAGGGCCGAGATGATTAAGTTTTTGTAGAGGGATACCTGTTTTGAGAGAGGGCTCTACTACTCAGTTGCCTCTTGAGCCCAAAGATAGCAGAGGTTGGCAAGAGTTATTCTGCGTTTTATCTCAGCGCTGGTGTCATTGCTGCTTGTCACTGTCGAGCCAAGGTGACGAAGTCCCTGACTACTTCAAAAATATAGCTGCCGAAGGTGACGTTCTGACCAAGACGTCGGTGTTGCGCGTCTTTCTTGGATGACAGCATTGACGTCTCGCTTTCTCCGTCCAATAACGTCAATGTCACATGACGCTGCTTCACCTGTCTTAAATCTTCTTTAACATCGAAGGTTTCGGTTAGTTCACTTTCGACCTTAATGGAGCAGCGGAAATTCTCCATAGTCATCCTGCACAGTCTGAGAAGTTTGGAAGGAATGTTAAAACATGACATGGCTCTGTATAGCTCGACTCTATAAACACTGTCATAAGCGGCTTTAAAGTCTTCTCCAACATCTGCCGTAGAGTAAATATTTGGTTTATCGTGGATTTTCCTGGCCTGAATCATCACTGGTCTACGAACGGTTTTAGGCGCTTACACAGTATGGCTCAGAGGTTCTTGTACGCAATGTTCAGGAGACTTATCCCTCTGTAATTGGCGTAGTCATAGGGGTCTCCTTTCTTATGGACCGGGAAAACGATGCTGAAATTCCATTCGCCGGGCATCCATCCTTCCGACCATATCTTGCAGATGAGTTGGTGTATGTTCCTGACCAGTTTATCGCCAACTGCTTTGATTAGTTCAGCGGGAAGTCCGTCTGTTCCAGCAGCTTTATAAGACTTTAGTTTCGAAATCGCTATCTTAACATCATCTAGGTTGGGTGGACAGGATTCTCTTTCGTCTTCGTCCATTGTGAAAAGTTCGATCTGCCTGACGGCAGCATTTTGACTATCATCTTAGCATCGACTGTGATTCCACTATTAGTTGTCCGTGCTGTTTCCTGCAGGCTTCTGCTCTGGCTTAATAGCCTTGGCATGTTCGTTCTAGTTTTTGGTAGAACTTTGCAGCATCGTTCCTGTTATAGCATTTCTCCATCTCCTCGATCTCGCGCTTCTCGTACTCCTTCTTTTTTCTTCTTAGAAGCACATGCTCCTCAGTCCTTTTCTGTTCATAGAGCTCGCGGGCAGCTCTCGTTCAACGATGCCGTGTAGCCATGTATGCATTCTGTTTCTCTACATGGGCCTGTCTGCATTCATCATCAAACCAGGGGTTTCTCGAAGGTGGTGGCTTGAAATCGAGTACATCTGAGGCGGCCTCTCTGATGGCGTTCTGACAACGACTCCATTGCTGTTCTATGGTTTGTGCAGATTGCATCGGGACTTGAACGAGCTTGAGGGAGGCTTGGTCGGCGAAGTTCCTGGCGGTCTCCTGCGATTGCAGCTTTCCGACTTTAAGTGTTGGTGTTGTTACTCGACTCCGTTGATTCCGAGAAATTCGCATCCGTACCTTGGCTGCAACAATGTAATGATCTGAGTCGATGTTGGCTTCTCAAAAGGTTCGAACATCTAGGATACTGGTGGAGTGTCTGCCGTCGATCGCAATGTGATCAATTTGATTGATTGTCGATTGATCGAATGACCACCAGGTCCTCTTATGGATGTTGGAGGTGTGGGAATCATGTACTTGCTACTACGAGACTATATCCCGGCATAAAGTACACTAACCTCAGTCCGTTTTTTGACGTGGTGTTGTGTAGGCTGTGCTTTCCTACGACTCGTTCAAAGATAGCTTCCTTACCCCGCTTCGACATTGGACATACATACATATGTTCTGTCTAGAAGATCATAGAAGTGATCTTTATGTCGGTCATCTTTCTCCTCTGTGGGGGCGTGGACACATATTAAGCTTATGTTGCCGAGATTGGCATTGATGCGGATAGTTATGGGGTGTTCACTTACACAATGGAAGCTTAAGTCTTTTTTCCTGAGTCAGCCCCGAATAACAAATCCGCAGTTTTCGTAGTAGGTATATATCACAGCTTTTCATCCGCTTTTTGCCTGATGAAAACTAAACTAAACTAAACTTACTCTAACTAAACTGTGTTTTATAATTTATTTATTCAATTTGACTGTCTTGATAGAATGCAACTATGCCAGCGGAGTTCCCAATCTTTGAGACGGTTGTTAAAGGAGACTTCCGGGATAGCTTCAGCTCTCGTTTAATATCTGCTCTATCGACTCAAAACCATGCGCCCGGAGTCGCACGGTGCCAAATCAGGTAGGCTCGGTGGTTGTAAAAGCATATGGATCGAGCTTTTGGCGAAATCGTCACCAAAAATCAATGAAGTGCGACACGGTGCATTATCGTGGTGCAAGCACCTAACGTTGTCTCGCCGTACTTCCGGCCTCTTTAGGCGAATAGCTTTTCTTTCAAACGACAAATAACGCCCAAAAAATATTCTTTGTTAACAATTTGAACCGGCGCGGCGGAAGGAACACAAATGGACAACAGCGCGGTTTTATTGGCCGTGCCTCACCGGGTCGTAAGCATAAATCCAAGTCTCATATCCTGAAATAATGCACTTCATGTTGTCCTGATGTTTGGGAGGCATTGTTTCCTCACTTCAACAAGACGATGGTCGTCCGGGACACTCTTCGTCTTCGACACGTTCTCTTAGAACTCTTTATACCACTCGTAAACTTTTTTTCTTAAACAAAGCCTCATTACCAAAGGCTTGCTGTACTATCCTCAAGGATTCAGAAGCAGAACATTCATTCCGCAAACAAAATTTAATGCAAATTCTTTGCTCAACCAATTTAGACATAAAAATCGAAAAATTCACTTTTAACACAAAATGTTGGCGTTACAGCCCATGAAGGACCAGAGCCAAGCTTCTCTCAATCACCCATGTTGTGTGTGATTTATTTTTCACACAGGTGAAAGGGACCTACACTTTAATGCCGATTCCGAACGGCGTGAGTCGAGAAGCTTTTTCACGGCAAGTATACTACGGGGGGTTTTGCCAGTACCCCGCCGAGGAGGAACGCCGTGAAATAAACACTCGATGGCGTTGGTGTTATCGGGATCCGAACTCGCTCATCGTGCGTCAGAGTCCAACACACTAACCACTGCGCCACGGCGGCGCTCTCACCGGGTCTTCTGATACCCACCCTATTAAGTTTGAGTATGTCATTAGAGTGTTTTGTTCAGGGGCCGTATAAGTCGTTTCGAGTCCCCGAACGCTGTTCCGAAAGGACAGGTGTTCCGATTTTTGCCACTTGTCTAAGAAGAAATTGATCTTAGACTCGAGAGTGCCGCAGAATGTTTCTTGACTTATATACTCACGGCTGAAACCTTTCCTGGCGAATTAGTCGGCAATTTCATTGCCCTTAATACCTTTGTGTCTTGGCACACACAAAAGTTCGACATTGTTTCTTTTGGCGTGGTCTTGTAGGGCATCATGGCATTCCTTGACGGTTCTTGAGTTCGTGCTGTACGAACTCAGCGCTTTAAACGCTGTATGTTGATGGTTACTCCTCTTATACCAGTCTCAAAATTTAGATTGACGCATGTTAGAATGGCATGCTGAGCTCATATCCAGCTCAGGAAGATGTTGTAATATGGACATGTGACCCTCGGGTCTACATGGCATATTGATAAAAAGGTGCAGTGGAGTGAGTCCGATGAGCGCTTCTTGGGCTGTAATGCCGAGACACGACAGTCTCTGAAGACGTTGAAGCTTAACAATTGGAGTTTTCTGCTCAAATTTTGTCCACCATACGTTGGACCCGTAGATGACGATAGGTCTTTCTATCGGGGTGTAATAGCTGGCTTACAGACAATTTCTTTGTCTTTAACAGCATGTGAGATACAATATAAGATGTAGGTTGACCACAAATAAGCGCAGGTGTGGCAATTACGTTCCGGGAGGTTTTAAGCAAAAGCAAGCAAATTAAGTTCATCGCAACATTTTGCTATTGACCGTCACAATAAACCACTTTGAACTCTACATAATTGACATTCCAGCGTTGCTCCCACGATTTGAGGCACTTAACAGAGGTGCCTCCGAATTTAACTCGTTGAGAACCATGGGTACAGCCTCTTTCACATTCTCTACACACCGCCATGATGAGTGCCCTTGAGGTGTGACTTCATCTTGGGGAATAAAAAAAAAACTCGCAGCACTGCAAATGCTAGTGCGTTAAACAACACGCAGCAAGTGTGTCGTTCGACACACATTAAGTGTGTCACTTAACACTTTTGATTTTGAAATTGAAACACTTATTCGTGTTAAAACTATAACACGTTCTATTGCATGTCATGAAGAAAGACTCTAATGACGCCTTAAGTGTGTTGCAGCGACACACATATTAATAACTAACATACTTTGGATCAATCAATCAAACAAAAGGGACATTTCCCAACTACATGCAACCTTGCCAAAAAGTGATTTGTGAGTCCGATTGATTTCGTAATGGTTAACATACTGGACTTTCAGCCTAGTGTCGGGAAGTTTCCTTTAAATTGCATAACAAATGACTACGATAAGAACATAACTTTTGGTGTGTTGCAGTAACACCCTTACCATTTGCAGTGAGGGGCTATAGGGTGGCTGCACAATCAACGAGGAATGGGGTGGCGCATTGTCGTGATGCAAGGTGTAGCCCTTCTGGGCGAGTTCGATTCGTTCGGAGTTCGGAAAGCGCGTGCGCGCGCGGTACAAGTGTTGGCGAGGGGATTCATGGCCTTTCTCGAACCACTTTGCCCATTCAAACACACGTTTTTTGGACATACACTTATCTCTATACACCACCTGCAATTTTCGGAAGATTTCCGATGATTTTTCACCAAATTGGACTAAAAATTGAATCACAGCACGTTGCTTGTAATGTGAGTCTCCTATTTTTACGATGCCACTTAAAAGCACAAAGTGTGCTGTCGACTTCAGCCTTGATGGAAAACTGAATGAAAGAGCCCCTCTTTCTATACAGATGTTGACGAACGACGCAATGTTGCCAGTTCCTGAGTTATGACTTATTTCGTATTCCAGTAGGGAAGGTTCTATATAATTTATCTTGAATGGTGGCTGCTATTTTTTTGCGGCAGTTGAAATCAAACATCATCCAAGTCGATCCCATCAAGGTAGGATCAAGATGAATCTATTACCATAGCATGGTATCATGCAGAACTAACGGTAATGGCGATTTCGTTCTCATTTTCGTCTGATTACGCCTTTTAGTCCCAAAGCTAACCAAAGAGTCACTCTTTGGGGATGCATCGGCTGCTCTTGATATTCACGTAGATTCTCATTGACCTAAATGCCGCAGTTTTATTTGTTTAGAAGACGTTGAGCAAGACTGTTCAACGTCAAACGCGAATTCTTTTTTTATCAAAATCGGTCATCAAACGTAAGGTGATGTAGGAGCCCATTGAAGAACACATGACGCAAATGATGGTCACTTAGCTCAAGTCCTTGTGTTAATTGAATCCTGTCGAGTTCTTGTGCATAGTTCCCAACAACTGGGCGGTGAAATGCCCGATTCAAGTGATCGACACATTGTAGGTTGTTTCGAATCACCCATGCCATCCCTCCGATGTGATTATGGTTTTCGGCCTACCGGACTTATTACGTGTACCATAAAACGCTTAGCCTCGAATTTACGTACAAAACGACCTATAGTTGTTTCATTTGGTCAGTTATGGCTAATTAATGTGTTGGAGTGTGCGAAACCTTCTTTTAGGGTTTTTGAATAACTTTAGCGCGGTCCATAGCGACAATTGGCAGACAATCGGCTAACGAAAAGATAACCAAGTGAAAGTAACCCAAAAATAGTGTCTTTATCAAATTGACATTTGCTTAAGTGCGGCCGTCCTCTGCTTCTTCGTCCCTCGGGGTTGGATTCAAAGACTCTCCGGGCTGGAGCTGTGGTGTTCATTCGCTCCACATGACATAGCCATCTTATGCGTTGAATCCGTAGACGCCTGACTAGACTCATGTCGCTGTACAGCCCGTAAAGGTCGTGTTTGAATCTTTTCCTCCAACCCCCGTCTGCGTTTATAGGCCCGAAAATCACGCGCAAAACCTTCGCGAGAGGGCTCTATTACTCAATTACCTCCTGAGCCCAAAGAAAGAGTGATTGGCAAGAGTGATTCTGCGTTTGATTTCGGAACTGATGTCGTTGTTCCAGGTCACTGCGGAGCCAAGGTAGACCAAGTCCTTAACTACCTCGAACTTATATCTGCCAATACAAACGTTCTGGCGAAGACGTCGGTAGTGAGCGTCCTTTTTTGATGATAGCATTTATTTAGTTTTGCCCTTGTTTACTGCCAAACCAATTTCGGCCGCCTCGAACTCAATACTCACAAACGCCTCATTGACATCTCGCTGTGATCTACCTATTATGTCAATATCGTCGGCGTATGCAAGGAGTTGCGAGGATTTGAAATAGATTGTGCCTCTTGTATTGGCCAGTGATTTTTGCACAATCATTTCCAAGATGATGTTGAAGAAATCACACGACAGCGCATCGCCCTACCTAAATCCTTTTTTGACATCAAAACTATCGGTAAGGTGTTCACCGATTCGGATGGAGCAGCCAGCATTCTCCAAAGTCATCCTGCATAGTCTGACGAGTTTAGCAGGTATGTCAAAGGTAGACATAGCGTTGTATAGCTCGTCTCTAATTACGCTGTCGTATGCGGCTTTGAAGTCGACAAATAGGTGGTGAGTGCCGACTTGAAATTCATTGGTTTTTTCCAGGATCTGCCGTAGTGTGAAGATTTGGTCGATGGTGGACTTCCCTGGCCTGAATCCGCACTGAAAAGGACCTAACAGCTTATTTACAAAAGGCTTCAGGCGTTCACACAAAACGGCAGAGAAGATTTTGTAGGCGATGTTAAGGAGACTTATTCCTCTATAGTTGGCGCAATCAGAGGGGTCTCCTTTCATGTGGATCGGGCATACGATGCTGAGACTCCATTCCTCGGGCATGCTTTCCTCTTACCATATCTTGTGGATGAGCTGGTGCATGCTCCCAACCAGGTCATCCCCAGCTGCCTTGAAGAGCTCAGCAGACAGTCCGTCTGCGCCAGCAGCTTTATTCGACTTGAGCTTCGGTATAGCAATCTTAACTTCGTCGAGGTCAGAGGGACAGAATTCTCTGCGGTCTCCGTCGATTAGAAATGGATCATTCTGCCTGACAGTGGTATATTGACTAACAACGCCGTTATACAGTCTGCAGAAGTGGTTTTTCCATATTATCAGCATCGACTGCGGTTCTACTACTAGGTGTCCGTTCTCATCCCTGCAGGCTTCCGTTCTGGCTTGGCATGTTCGCTTTATCTGTTGATAAAATTTTCGAACGTTACGCCTGCAGTAACACCTCTCCAAATCCTCAATCGCGCGCTTCTCGTGCTCTCTCTTCTTTCTTCTATGAAGCTTATGCTCCTCCCTTATTTTTGGCTTGAATAGCTCACGAGCTGCTCTTGTTCTTTTATGCAGCGAGGCCTTATATGCATCCTGCTTCGCTGTATGAATCCTCCTGCACTCGTCATTGAACCAGGTATTTCTTCGTGGTGGAGCCCAAAACTTCGGATGCAGAGCTTTTCAGGGCTTGTTTGCTAAGGCTCCACTGCTGTTCTATTGATAGCGTGGAGGATTCAGGTGTATTGGAGAGCATAAGGGAGACGCGATCGGTAAAAGCACGAGCGGCTTTTGGCGATAGTAGCTTTCCGACGTCATAACTTTGTATTCTTACTCTACTCCGCTGCGTTCGTGATATCCGTAAGCGCATCTTGGCTACTACAAGATAGTGGTCGGAGTCGATGTTAGCCGCTCGGAAAGTTCGAACATCAAGAATAGTGGAGGAGCGTCTGACGTCGATCGCGATGTGATCAATCTGGTTGGTAGTCGATTGATCAAAAGACCGCCAGGTGCCTTTGTGTATATCGAGGAGCGGGAAGCGCGTACTGGCTAGAAGATGATTTCGCCCCGTAGCAAGATCAATCAGCCTGTGTCCGTTATCGGACACAGCTATCGGCTATGTGTGCCGATGACTCGTTCAACGAAGCTTTCCTTACCCAGCTTAGCATTGACGTCTCCTAGTACAATTTTGATGTCTTAGCTGGGACATTGGGCATACGTTCTGTCTAGGAGATCGTAGAACACATCTTTGGCGGAGTCATCCTTGTCTTCCGTGGGGGCGTGGACGCAGATCAGGCTGATGTTAAAAAATTTAGCCTTGATACGGATTGTTATGAGGCGTTCGCTCACATGCCGAAAGCTTAGGACTTTTTGCCTTAGTCCACCTCGAACAACAAAGTCGCCGTAGTAAATATTGCACTTTTTCATCCGCTTTATATCCGGTCCAGTCCATCGCATTTCCTGGATGGCGGTGATGTCCGCTTTATAGCGGTCTAGGGCGTCCGCATGTTGTTCGGCAGCACGTGGCCTGTTTAGGGACCTAACATTCCACGTACAAAGCCGAAGACCATTGTCCTTTTTCGGACCAATGTCTGCCGAACCAGCTGAGGTGAATATTTGATGATATCAATGGGCCTTAAAAATGATGTACCCAACTTGTTTCAAAAACAAATATTTGTATTCTCACAGGTTCAAGAGTTTATACTCGTATAATGCTTATCACACAACCTGAACAGAGTGCGGTGGTTTGGATCGTAGATGTTCGTTCACTACTCTTCAGGGGTGATTGTCCTAGATAGGATTCGAGAGAAACCGACCGAATTTTCACGTTGCTGGTAGTTCTCAGCAACTGTTCCATGCACGTATTAGAATTGCACACAAAGAGTATGAAGTTAAAGTGACCACATACTGTGAGTGCTAGGCCTTCATCAGTATATTTGATCACTTGTCATTCACAACGGCTGTTTTGTATAATTTTTTTCTGGGATATGGAACGACTTTGAACTACAGACCTTCCGCTCGATGGTCGGTAATGTTTGCCACTGCACCACGGCCACTCTTGTTGAAACCACATGGCGTTGGTGTCCAAATCCTTCCATTCAGGCCAAAAGAAGTTAGTAACCATCGAAATATAGCCTATAGTCCTACTCGACTCCTAAGCATTCTGGATATCCTCATTCGTACCTTAGCTTCAACAAGGTAGTGGTGTGAGTCGATGTTGGCCCCTCGAAAGGTTCGAACGTCGAGAATTCAGGAGGAGTGTCTGGCGTCGATCGCAGTGTGATCAATCTGGTTGACCGCCAGGTACCCTTGTGGATGTTGAGATGGAGGAATCGCGTGCTTGCTACATGGAGGTTACGCCCCGCTAGGAAATCGATTAGCCTAAGTCCGTTGTCGGATGTGGTGTTATGGAGGCTATGCTTTCCTATGATCGACTCAAATATGTCCTCTTTGCCCAGTTTTGCATTAAAATCTCGTAGGACTATTTTTGTGTCGTAGCTGGGGCATTGGGCATATGTTCTGTCTAGGACATCGTAGAATTCTTCTTTGAGTCGATCGTCTTTTCTTCCGTTGGGGCGTGAGCGCATATTAAGCTAATGTTTCCAAATTTAGCTTTGATGCGGATTGTTATGAGGCGTTCGCTTATATCTCGGAAGCTTAAGACTTTTTGTCGGAGTCTTCCTCGAATAACGAATCCGCACCCGAATAGGCGTTGTTTGTTCTCCTTGTGGCAGTTCCCGTAGTAGATGTCGCAGTTTTTCATCCGTCTTTTGCCTGGTCCATCCCACCGCACTTCTTGGAGTGCGGTTATATCTGCCTTATAGCAGATGAGGGTTTGCTCCAATTGACCGTCTGCACCCGGTCTGTTAAGGGACCTCACGTTCCAGGTGCAGACTCTCAAGTTCGTTAGTCGTTTGCAGGGGTCGTCAGCATTGTATCCGTCCGTATTCGAGGCTTGTTGTCCTTTCGGAACAAGTAAGCACAACCCCTAACCTTGGAGGGCAGGTTCCTTTTTCCCCAGGAACAAGGGGTTGGGTCGCTGCACACATTGGTTCACTTCATGGCGGGTGCCAGGGTAGCTATCCAGGGGGGGGCCACGCGGAGGCTGTGTGTCAACTTGGATTGAGCAGGGACAGAGATCGAAGCTGGCGTTTGCCATGTTAATCGCGATCAACTTCTTTGCTCTGTTTGCTCGCTCCCTCCCCCCTCGGCAAATAAAATATTCGGTGAAAAATGTATCCACTATCTTTAGATGACTTAAACGTCGATTCCTGCCTCCTACGCATCACTGTACTGTGTATGTACTCCTGGGGATAATGTCCCCAGCAACCTTAAAAGTTTTAGGTCGGAGTTAAAAAAACATTCAACATTCCAACGATCACGTCGGCACTTCAAAAAATCACATCAGCTGTCATGCTGCATCCGAAATAGGCGTGGTCCACATGAAGCCATAAATACAAATTTTAATTTTCTTCAATATATTTTATCGGCCATTTATACCACAGCTTACTTGCTCACATAACTCATAAGACATCCTTCTTAGAACTTGCGGCCAATATTTGATATGTACGGTTGAAAGGAGGCCGAAAGTGGCAAAAATCTAGAAAACAAAAGAATGTGCTAACGCTTTGAATATGACATGTAGCGGGAAGCAAGATGAAAGGAAAGTCACCGAGAATCCAGCGTAGAGAAGAATGAAACCGAAATTCCTTAACTACCAGGGGTCAGGCTTCTAGAAAACATTGTTCTTCGCGCTTCTTTCTTTCCTTGGTCACCGGCCGTAAGCAATCAAACGCATAGTAAAAAAAGTAAAAAAAAAAAAAACTTTAACGGATCGTTGGTTAAAATATTCCATTGATACAGTCAATGAAACACCCAATGTTACGCACATCAACCTTCCTGTTGGGAGCCCGAAAAATGAAAACAAAAAAAATCCGAAAAAATAACCATTGGAATGCACGCATGCGCAAGGAGCGACATCGAACGCATCACTACGACGACGACATTCGACAGAAGCGAATCTAAACAAATTTCCATTAATAATATCATATCGTTAGTTATGATAATTAAGGTGTATAATCGTAGGGAGCACTGTCAATGTTCACAGAGCTGACCAGGTGTATACTATCGAAGGAGAATCTCTGTTGTGCCGTGCTGGTGAATAGGCGAAAGATGAATAATTTGAATTTGAATTTGGTTGGGGCGCGCATAAAATCATCATATATCTCGGGATGTGTCGGCCGGTCAGCCCCATTTGAGTTTTCCCATTCAGCCGGGCTGTGATGTGCTATGCTGGACTGTTCCGACGGAATCCGACGAGAGAGAACATAAAATCGTAACAATGTTATTAGCCACTATGGGATTAGGCTACCGGTCATACCAACAAAGCACCACCGAGCACATCTCTTCAGCTCTTCGGCATTCATGTTACGATTATTGTTTTCTTTTTTCCTATTTTCTTTGAATGGACCAGCAAGAGACAGTAGGGGGGTATATTGAGGAATCTATGAGATTCCAATGGAACTATATAGTTTGTCGGGTACGGAAGTCCCTCAGTAGGGCTATTCACTTACCCATTAAACGGGCAGCCACTGACCAGGAGGCCGTTTCATTCCCATTCTCTTCGGGAATACTTAAGAAGGTTAATTGACACGAATGATGCTGGTGATGAGACTGATGGGCTTCTGCTCATGGATGTTGTAACTTCTAATTTTTTTTTCCACTCCTTCCGACCCGGGCATATTACATACCTCGTTTGATTACAAATTAATGTTGTGGTAAAATTTCATGGAGCTTTATGGTGGCAGATGATTAATGGGCGGACAGTGGGGGTGTTCTCTAATTATGGATTATTTTCTTGTGCTTTGGTCGACGTTTGTGTTTGGGTGAAAGTGTGGGTTGGTCTATGAATGCGTATGTCGCGGAATTCGTAGCAACTGTGACGGTCACATTGTCGGTAAAAGACTGGTGTCCAGGTTCAAGATAGCCTGTTTCGTTTGGCCACGAGTTGAGCCAATAAAGGAAATCAATAAATGTTCGTTTTTTGTTTATATTCCCCGTGGCCTTGTCTACGCCCCAACAAGTCTCTATATACGTAGCTAACCCGAGGCTTTAAAACAAGCTTAAACCAAAAAGACTGCCAGTTAGCCTGCAAGACATCGTTGATTAGAGACTACAATGAACTAACACGAATTGTCGCTGCTCCCGCTTTTGTTTTTCTTTCGCTTAAACTCGTATTATCTGATTTTGATTTTTTGCGTACATGGTTAGACGCCCTATTTGACATATTTTTGAATGAATTTTTCTAAATCGGTGATATACTTGTTTAGGGAGGCAAAGTAAGTTGCTAATCCAACATTACAGCTCCGCGATTTATATCGTGGGATTTTTTAATCGTTTGGTTGCTAGTTGTCAAAAGCAAGAGGGCGCTACAATATCCCGACCAGACTGGCGGTTGTGCGGCGGGCCAACAATCCGAACATGTAAAAAAAGACAAGTTATGAAAGAGCAGAATGTCTCGGATAAAAGGACGGATTCTCGAAGACGACATGGCGTGAAAAAGGAACACGATTTGCGAGTATGCTCCTGGAATGTCAGAACTCTATACACTCTTGGAGCTGCTCATAAACTGGAAAGAACCCTCACGCAGTATAAGGAGAATATTACTGCGATCCAGGAAACACGCTGGATAGGAAACGGTATGATGAGGAAAAATGATTGCGACATATATTACTGCTATCACAAAAGATTGCACATGTTGAGGTGCGGATTTGCCGTGGCAAAGCGGTTAATTTCTAAGGCCATCGACCGAAGAGGCTAAAGACCTCAAAAAGGACTTCTATGATCTCTCGGACAACGCCTACGGAGCTTGTCCAGAGTACGATGTTAAAATCGGAACTTCAATGTCAAAATCGGTAAGGAGAACACTTTTGGCGGAGTATTCGGAATGCACAGCCTCCACGATAGAACATTACCAGAGTCTACAGGGAGCAACTGAGCAAAAGGCTCTCCGGTACGTCGACCACAAATGTCAACAATATGTCGCTGCATTGCCGCTCAGGCATCAAGGACGCAGCCGACATTACTATATGATGGCGAGTGTGGGCATAAAAAGCAAACGACCGACGAGGCGTACCAAAAAGCGCTGCAACGAAGAATCATGGCAGCGCAAGAAGAATACCGAGCCAGAATATGGAGGAGAAAAAACTGCTGCGACTAAAGAAAAGAATCTTCGTGGACTACCAGCACAAGCATATCGAGGAGTCTAGGGCTAAGCATAAAACACGAGCCTTTTATAAGAAAGCCAAAGGCCTTGCAGGAGGCTTCAAAAAGGGTACCCAGGCTCTTCGAAACTGCGAGAGTAACCTTGTCACCAACCCGGAGGGAATAGTGGATGTATGTAGCATGACCAAGAGAGAGTGGTAGGGACTCCAGCCGCTGAAGTAGTCCTCCCACCCAGCATCGAAGAAGTCGGCACAGCTATTCAGAAGCTGAGGAACAAGAAGGCCGCAGGCTCAGATGGCCTGCCATCAGAGCTCTTTAGGGCTGGAGGCGATGTTCTGGTAGGGAGCACGCACCAGATCATCTGCAGGATTTGGGAAAATGAAAGCATTCCCGACGACTGGAATATCAGCTCTATTTGCCCCATCCACAAAAAAGGCGATCCTACCTCTTGCAAGAACTATAGAGGTATATCCCTGCTCAATGTCGCATACAAGATCCTGTCTAGCGTATTGTGTGAACGTCTAAAGCCATTTTGCACCGCACTAATCGGCAGCTACCAGTGCGGCTTCCGTCCCGGCAAATCGACTATGGACCAAATTTTTACACTTCGACAAATCCTGGAAAAGACCAGCGAGTTCCGAATCGATACACACCATCTTTTCATCGATTTCTAAGCCGCATGAAGAACTGTTTCGTGCGATGGCCGAATTCGGGATCCCGGGAAAACTGATCCAGTTGTGTCGCGCCACGCTAAAAACTACGCGATGCATCGTGTAACTCGGTTCCAGGACTTCCAAACCGTTTGAAACATGCACCGGATTTCGGCAAGGAGATGCGCTGTCATGTGACTTCTTCAACCTGGTACTGGAGCAGAGAGTACGACGGGCAGGCGTCAACAGGGAAGGCACTATCTTCTACAAGTCCGTCCAGCTGCTAGGATACGCGGATGATATCGATATCATCGCGTGTTCTCGCCGTGGCATTGTGGAAGCATTCACGGCGATTGAAGAACAGGCGAAACGAGTTGATCTTAAGGTCAATGAGGACAAGACGAATTACACGCTGTCAAGCAAAAACCAATCCGTCGCTCATCACCTGGGACAAAATATAACAATTGAAAACTACAGTTTCGAGGTAATTAAGGAGTTTGTCTACCTCGGCATAGAATCACCCTTGGCAACCGCTGCTATTTCGGCTTGTCCAAACAACTGGGGTCAAAACTCCTCACTCGAAAGACCAAAGTCATGCTTTACAAAACGCTCATACTGCCAGTCTTGCTGTACGGAGCCGAAAGCTGAACGATAAGCAGGACAGCGGAGCTGATTTTGGGTTATTTCGAGAAAAAAATTCTGCGCCGGATATTTGGTCCTGTCTGTGAGAAAGGTGAATGGAGAAGAAGACACAACCGCAAACTCTACGAGCTGTACAAAGATGTGGATGTAGTCCGGAAGGCAAAGATCCGTCGACTACACTGGCTCGGCCACATCGAGCGCATGAACACCAATGCTCCAGCTGAGAGCGTCTTCGACCCAAAGCTCTAGCATTGTCATCGTAAAGTTTGGCATTTTTAATGATAATCCTACCGCCGATCAACCCACTTCGACCTATAATAATGAAGCACCACCTCTAGCAACTAAGTTTTACTGGCTTTCCGAATTCAATCGTGGCTGCACTTCGTTACAGCACTAACTTCGTGGATGTGGATGATTCACCATGGCTTGAGTTGCTTGCTCAGTAGGTCCATTACGACGACCAAAATTCGATTGAATTTCGTGGAAAGCATTTTTTTACAGGAAGATTTTTTTGAAAGGTGAAATGGCAATGCCAACTGAGCATGCTTGATTTCAACACAAAAAACGAGCACTGGAGCCATAAAAACCACCCATCACCTTGCCTTCATACAGAGTTAAACACCACGTTGTTTACAGCCAGTGTAGGAACTATTCGGCATCTATCTATTTTAACAATAAAAGATTGAAGCTCTAAGCCGTAAGGAGTAACCAAATCAAAATTACTTTCAGTACACTGCACCCAAGATGCTATATACACCCTCCAAGGCCTTAAAACACCCACTCAATGCCGTTTGTCCATCAAAATGATGAAATACTCGTATCTAGTCGACTCATATCCGTGAATTATTTCAAATCTCATTAGCAGCGATGGGAATCAAACCCGCATCGGGAAGTTCCAATTTATTGTGTTTACCTTTCGTTACCGTCAATCACAATAAAAACACAAAAATAAGAAAAACACAAAGAAACACAGCTCAGCAGCCAGCAATTGTATCTCTACTGATTTTTCCGTTCTTTCAGTTATTTATCTTGTACTTGTAGATATTATTTTTTCAGTTCAGATAACAAAAACTCATCATAGGTTGTCCACAACTTGAAGTCTTTCATTTCTCTAAGACTCTTACAATGGCCTTTAGTAGGTTGTCGTATTGTTGTTGCAAGACAATGTGCATGCATAGCTGCATCTGCAAGATGAACGAATTTCTTACATTTGAGCATCGAGCAATAAGTGTGTATTTAAATTGGAAGAGATACTTGTTGTTTGTTGTTCGAAACAAGTTGTTACGATGTCAGGTTTGCGTAATATGCCTGGAGTAGTGATGGTTGTCGTTTTTGTGTTTTGCAATAGCATGTTGTTTGTCGTATCCGTTTTGTAAGCGGAAGTGTTCCATATTGACGAATAGATGAAAGATCATGTTGTGTGTAATTAGAGGAACGATTTGAGCTTGAATTGATGTGGTTAGTCCAAAACTAGGCTTAAGCCTGGTAAGGCACGGTGTTTAACTGTTTCATACCATAGAAGGGTCCTTCTAAGCATACGAGTACTACTTACTATGGACGTGCTTCTAGTGCTATAATTACTAAGCTAACAGGACAATATTAGGGCAGTAAAGAACCATAGCCAGGCTTCAGTTCCATATGTCTGTTGAGTGGCTCCTTGGATTTTATTATGGCTAGTAAATAGCCAGGCGAGAGGGAGTGAACCCTCGCAATTCAAGTTGACACACAGCCTCCGCGAGGACTCCCATGGATGGTTGCCTTAGCATTCGCCTGGTAGTGAACATATGTGTGCAGCGACCCGACCCACTTGTTCCTGGGGGAAAAGAAACCTTGCCCTTCAGGCTGGGGGTTGTGCTCAGGGGTAACATCTCTATAATGGGAAAAAATAAACTGTTGCGAAGCAACCACAAGCCTCGGTCACGAACGGATACAAAGCTGACGACCCCTGCAAACGACTGAGTGACTTGCGAGTCTGCACCTGGAATGTGAGGCCAACTGCTATGAAGCAAATATAACCGCACTCCAAGAAGTGCGATGGGATGGACCAGGCAAAAGGCGGATGAAAAACTGTGACATCTACTACGGTTATTGCTCCAAGGAGAACAAACAACGCTTATTCGGATGCGGATTCGTTATTCGAGGAAGACTCTGACAAGAAAAAAGTTTAAGCAGCGCATTTCTCGGCAGATTTTTAAGGACATCTCCTGTAATTAAGTCGTAGCCTGGTGCTTTAAGTGACTTCAGCGATTTTATGATACCGTACTCGTAGCTCGCATCATTCTGTATTCCCCGGTCATTTCCAGAGTATTGCTTTTGTCAGGTAGCGGTTGTCTTCTGAATGGCTTGAAGGTTTCAGCAAGATATTCAAGTATGGCATATTTATACTCAGCTGTGGTCTACTATGATATCTTTACTTACTTATCATTCCAGCAATCCATGGAGGATCTGAGCCTGAGCTAGCTGCCTTCCATCCCGGGCACGCTGCTTCCAGTTATCAAGACCAAGATGACTTATATCCGCGATTACTTCGTCTTCATAACGGAGTTTCGGTCTTCCTCTTCTTCTCGAACCAGGAGGGACGGAGTCAAAGACCCTCTTAGCTGGAGCGTTGATGTCCATGCGCTCGATGTGGCCGAGCCAGTGTAGTCGACGGATCCTTGCCTCCCGGACTACATCCACATCTTGGTACAGCTCGTAGAGTTCGCGGTTGTGTCTTCTTCTCCATTCACCTTCCTTACAGACAGGACCAAATATCCGGCGCAAAATTTTTCTTTCGAAAGAACCCAAAATCAGCTCCGCTGTCCTGCTTATCGTCCAGCATTCGGCTCCGTACAGCAAGACTGGCAGTATGAGCGTTTTGTAAAGCATGACTTTGGTCCTTCGAGTGAGGAGTTTTGACCCCAGTTGCTTGGACAAGCCGAAGTAGCAGCGGTTGCCAAGGGCGATTCTATGCCGAATCTCCACTGTGGTGTCATTTGTGGAATTCACGTTTGCCCCGAGGTAGACACACTCCTTAACTATCTCGAAATTGTAGTTGTCAATTGTTATATTTTGTCCCAGGTGGTGAGCGACGGATTGGTTTTTGCTTAACAGCATGTACTTCGTCTTGTCCTCATTGACCTTAAGACCAACTCGTTTCGCCTGTTCTTCAATCGCCGTGAATGCTTCCACAATGCCACGGCGAGAACACACGATGATGTCGATATCATCCGCGTATCCTAGGAGCTGGACAGACTTGTAGAAGATAGTGCCTTCCTTGTTGACGCCTACCGGTCGCACTATCTGCTCCAGCACCAAGTTGAAGATGTCACATGACAGCGCATCTCCTTACCTAAATCTGGTGCATGTTTCAAACGGTTCCGAAGTCCTTGAATGGAGTTGCACGGTGCATCGTGTATTTTTTAGCGTGGCGCGACACAACTGGATCAGTTTTCCCGGGATCTCGAATTCGGCCATCGCACCAAACAGACCTTCATGCGGCTAAGAAACTCGTCTTTTCCAGGATTTGTCGAACTGTGAATATTTGGTCTATAGTCGATTTGTCGGGCCGGAAGCCGCACTGGTAGCTGCCGATTGGTTGCACCGCACTAATGGCTTTAGGCGTTCACACAATACGCTGGATAGGATCTTATATGCGATATTGAGCAGGGATATTCCTCAATAGTTCTTGCCTTTTTTGTGGATGGGGCAAATAGAGCTGGTATTTCAGTCGTCGGGCATGCTTTCATCTTCCCAAATTCGGCGGATGATCTGGGGCATGCTCCCTACCAGAACATCGCCGCCAGCCTTAAAGAGTTCTGATGGCAAGCCATCTGAGCCTGCGGCCTTGCTGTTCTTCAGCTTCTGAATAGCTGTGCCGACTTCTTCGATGCTGGCTGGGAGGACTACTTCAGCGGCTGGAATCCCTACCACTCTCTCTTGGTCATGCTCGTTAAGCAGCTGCTGGAAATGCTGCTTCAATACATCCACTATTCCCTCCGAGTCGGTGATAAGATTACCCTCGCAGTTTCGAAGAGCCTGGGTGCCCTTTCTGATGCCGCCTGCAAGGTCTTTGGCTTTCTTGTAAAAGGCTCGTGTTTTATGTTTATCCCCAGACTCCTCGATATCCTTGAGCTGGGAGGCTGCGAAGATTATTTTCTTTTGTCGCAGTAGTTTTTTTCTCCTCCCTTCTTCTGGCTCGATACTGTTCATGCGCTGCCCTGGTTTTTCTCTACAGCGCCTTTTGATACGCCTCATCGGTTGCTGCCTTTTTCTGCTCACACTCGCCATCATACGGCGGGTTTCTTGTCGGGGGTGGTAGGTATCCCACCACAGTCGAGCTCTGAATCTTGCTGCTACGAGGAAGTGGTCAGAGTCGACATTTGCCCCTTTGAATGTTCGCTCATCCAGGATGTTTGACGAGTGCCTTGCGTCAATGAGCACATGTTCGATTTGGTTGGCGGTTCGACCGTCCGGAGATCGCCGGGTTGCTGTGTGGATTCGCTTACGAGGGAATCTTGTGCTACTTGTCACCGCATTACGAGCTGTCGCAAAGTCCGTGAATCGGAAGCCGTTATCTGTTGTTGTATCGTGGATGCTGTGATTTACGATCACTCCGCCAAGGGTGTTCTCACAGCCAGGCGATCACTTATGGGTTTAAAGTCGATGACCTTCGACCGCTTTGCCACGACAAATTCGCACCCCAACATGTGCAATCTTTTTCCCTCATCATACCGTTTCCTATCGGGCGTATTTCCTGGATCACAGTAATATCCGCCTTATACTGCGTCAGCAGCTTATGAGCAGCTCCAGGAGTGTACAGGGTTCTGACATTCCAGGAGCATACTCGCAAATCGTGTTCCTTTTTCGTGCATTGTAGTCGTCGAGTATACGTCCGTGTATCCGAGGCATCTTGCTCATTCATAACTTTTTTGTTTTTTACGTGGGCGGTTTGTTAGCCCGCCGCACAACCGCCATTCTGGTCGGGGTTTTGTCGCTGCATACGTTTGTTCACCTCCCAACGGTTGTTGAAGAGGCTATCCAGAGGGCGCCGCGAGGAGGCCATATGTCAACTTGACCCCGGCATTTAAACAGGGATCGTTACTGGCATCTCGCCAGGTTGAGAGCGATCAACAATTTTACCCGAGGTCCGAGCCCATGCCCTCGGAAGTCAATTAGGTCAGGGTTAATTTTTTTTTATATCGCTAGGCCAATATACATATGAGTTCTCCCGTGCTAGCGCTGCAAATGCTTGTGTGTTAAATAACACGCAGAAATGTGTTAAATAACACATATACATATGTGAGAGTGTCATTTGTGTCATCCCACAGAAGTGTCAAAATGAGATTCAATGTGTCACTTAACACATTTGGTCTTTGAAATGAATGCACTTATTCGTGTTCAAGAGCACTGTGGCGCAGTGGGTAGTGTGTTGGCCTCTCACGCCGATGACACGGGATCGAATCGCGACACAGCCATGTCATCGAACCTGTTTTCACGGTGTTTCTCCTCAGTGGGGTTCTGACACAACCCCCTGTATAAAAAGCTTTTCGAAATTCGCCGTTCGGAGCCGGCAATAGACTGTAGGTCCCTTTCACCTATGGGAAAATTAAATCACGCACAACATGGGTGATTGAGAGAAGCTCGGCTCAGGTCCTTCGTGGACTGTAACGCCAACATATATACATACATACATTCGTGTTAAAACTGTAACACATTCTGTGGCGTATAAAAATCCATCCGTAACACTGCAAACGGTAAGTGCATTACAGCAACACGCCAAAATGTGTGTTTTCATTGCAGTCATTTTTAATGCAATTTAAAATGTGTTATTATGAAAGCACACAAAAAGGAAAACAACCATAGCCATAAAAGGGAATTCCCAACTACATACATATGTATATGCAACCTTGCAAAAAAGCAATTTGCGAGCCGGATCCATAGTGTACTAGTTTACACGCTGGACCTCTCAACCCAGTATTCCTGTGAACACTTTTCGCAGTGAATCAAAACTGATGAAATAAAACAACCGACGGCTAATAATGCAGAAACAAAACTAATTTATTGGAAGGAAATTTCAATGCAACATACATAAAATAAGTAGCAGCTGTCAAATATATACGCAGTTGCGAAAACCGGGTTGCTATTCATGAACATTTTTCAAATAATATCTTTCACTCCCACTTTTGGAAAATGTATGTAAATTATATTTTGCATATTTCAGTTCAAGTATGCAACTTAAATTATTTAAATTGAACCCTGTTAAGCGAACTATAAAGTATAGATATTTCGTTAAATACAATGAATTCAATAATCCCTAGATCAAAAAACTCCAATCAAGTATCTAAGCTTTTCAAACTTATCTTTACTTAAAGCTTTAGTAAAGATATCTGCAATTTGGGATTCAGATGGAACGTAAAGAATTTCAAAATCTCCGGACTCGTACCTCTCTCTAATAAAATGGTAGCGTACATCAATGTGCTTTGTCCTTTTATGAAACTCCGGGTTCTTTATTAGCCGTATTGCACCTTGGTTGTCCATGTTCAGTGTTGCAGCATCAAAACCTTCTGGGCGCATTTCAGACAAAAGCCTCTTCATCCAAACCATTTCCTTAACGGACTGTGAAGCTGCCACGTATTCAGACTCCGTAGTGGATAGTGATACACATCTCTGCCTTTGTGATGCCCAAGAAACTGGTCCATCTCCCAGCATGAAAACGTAGCCTGTCGTGGACCGCCGAGTCGTTGTATCACCAGCATAATCAGCATCACTGAAACAAACCAAAGAGAAATTCACATTTTTTTTGAAATGAATGCCCATTTGCTTCGTGCCACTGATGTATTTTAGAATTCTTTTAACAGCATTAACATGAGTCTGTTGTGGCGAATCCAAATAACGCGATACAACTCCCACTGCATACGCAATGTCCGGCCTGGTAGCAATGGCCAAGTACATCAAGCTCCCTACTGCCTCTCTGTAAGGGAAATGGGTCGTCGCTGATGAGTTAAAATCCGCACTAGAATAATTTTCCGCTGGTGTTGCTACCGGCTTACAGTTTTCCATATTGAATCTTTTTAGTATACGCTCTGCATAAAGCGCCTGACTAACATAAATTTCATTTTCCGATTTTCTGGATATCTCCATACCGAGAAAAAAGTTTGGTTCTAAAACTGTGATTTCAAAAAACTTCTGCAGAAAACTGAGCAGTTGGGCAGCATCATTCTTCTCTTTAGCGGCAATGATTCCGTCGTCAATATAGATTGCTAGTACAATACGCCTTCCATCGTCTTTTGTCACAAAAACGCAGGGATCCATCTTACACGGCTCCAAGTTAAAACCTTTCAAAATCCCTGTTAATTTTTGGTTCCAACAACGAGATGCCTGCAAGCTTTTTCGGAGTTTACAGACTCTGCCTGAACCATCATTAAAACCTTCTGGCTGGCGCATATAAATTTCCTCGTCCAGATCTCCGTTTAAAAAGGCAGTCTTCACATCAAATTGAGTGAGACAAAGTCCCTCGTTAGCCGAAATGCCGAGTATTGCTCGTATGGAGCTGAATTTCGCCACGGGGCTAAACGTTTCCTTATAATCTGTACCATACTCTTGGGAGAAACCACGAACGACTAACCTGGCTTTGTATTTTTGATGTCCGTTTGTATCCAAGTCCTTCAGTTTGTAGACCCATTTGTTGTCGGTTATCTTCCGATTCACAGGAGATGGCACAATATCCCACGTACGATTTTTAAGTAGACTTTCCATTTCATCTTCCATGGCTCTTTGCCAGTGAGCCGCATAAGTACAACGTATCGCCTCTTTGTAGCTGTCCGGCTCGCCCTGCACAAGAAAAGCATGTTTTTGTTCGGAATAAGAAGTACCTGAATCATTTTTGTTTTTAGCGCTTCGCAATCGATTTCTTAATGGAATTTCGGAAAATTCATTTCCAATACGTGGTCTCCCATTCCGACTATCCCCATAAGATTCCTTATATGCTGACTGAAACACCTCGCCTAATACTTCGTGGTCCACTTCTGTATTTACATCTGGTGCCGGGAAAACCTCACATTCATCGTCCCTGTTTGTATCTGGCAAAACAATTGAGTCTGCGGATTTGCTCTGATCGCAGTTCTGTAGATAACTTTTTTTCTTAGGAAACGACAATTCTCTGAATTCAACATCCCTTGATATCTCCATTTTTCTAGATGAAGGTATCCATATTTTGTAGCCCTTTGTATTGTCCGGATACGCCACGAAAACACCACTAACTGCTTTCCGATCCCATTTTCTACGCTTCTGTTTAGGCACATGAACAAAAACCTCCACACCAAAAATCTTCAAGTCGTTAATCCTGGGATCCTTTCCACACCATAGCTCACATGGATTTTTGCCTTTGACTGAACTTATACCAGTCATATTCAGCACGTGCACAGCAGTATTTACTGCTTCAGCCCAAAATTTCTTAGGCAATTCTGCTGCACACAACATCGTCCGAGCTGCTTCAACGATTGTTCGGTTCTCCCTTTCAGCACTACCATTTTGCTCTGGAGTGTAAGGAACCGTAGTTTGATGACGAATGGAGTGCTTCTCAAAGAGCACCTTTACCCCTTCGTTAATAAACTCCAAGCCGTTGTCTGAACGAAACATCTTCACAGGATTCCCACTTTCCAACTTCGCTTGATCGATAAACTTTTCCAAAACAGAGCACACTTCGGATTTTTGCTTCATAAAATATACTAGTCTGTAATGAGAAAAGTGGTCTTTAAAAACAACAAAATATCTAGAGCCACCGATTGATGTTTCTTCCATGGGACCACAAACGTCTGCGTGCACAAGTTCACCTGGATGTTGTGCCTTAAATGTGCTCTTTGGGAATGGTAACCTATGCAGTTTGCCAAAACTACATGCATCACAAGTCAATTGATCGACGTCCTCAAATTTAATACATTGCCTCTTTAGTTGTTTGCGCACATGAACAGCATTTTGGTGACCCATTCTCTCATGCCACACAGACAGGGGTAAAATCTGTTTGCTTGCTAGGTTAGCAACTCCGCATTCACCGCTCTGGACCAAAAAACACATCTTAAACAACTGGCCTTGACGTTCTCCCACTACCACTGTACTTTGGTCATCCATTTTCACAAATTTACAGCACACATTATCGGATATGAATTGCATACCTTTGTCCAAAGCACGATTTTGTGAAAATAAATTTACAGAAATCTGGGGTACATACAACACTTCAGAAAGATATTTCCTCACCCACATCTCCCCATTTGAAGCCAGGATATTAATGTCGCCAACGCCCAATGCGACAATTTTATCCCCATTTCCAATGCGAATATCTAGAGGCTGATCAAATTCTCGATAACGAATAAACAACTCTTTGTTGAACGTCATGTGATCGCTTGCACCGGAATCTAAATACCAAGCGTTATCTTTCACGGTTTGGCCTTCCGTTATCACAAAGGCATTGCAAATTAGTGCATCTCCCCTTTTCAGATCCCAAGTGTTGCCGTTTTTCCTCCAGCAACCTCCTACTTTCTTCTTTGGACAATCTCTTTTCCAGTGTCCGTACTCATTGCATGAAAAACATTTTCCTATTTTGAAACCTTTTTTGTTTTGTTGTTGGACAGGCCCACGCACTTTTTGCCTAGCTATTAATGCCGTTGTATTTTCAACTGCATTAGTGTGTGAAGATGCTATACGTGTCTCTTCCATAACCAAGCGTGACGTCAAATTTTCTAGTGTTTGCTGTTCTTTTGACGTCGATTCCCATGCACAAAAAAAATGTTTAAATGTTTCTGGAAGAGTCATGAGTATCTTTGTCATAACCATACTTTCAGATACTGTTTCACCAATGTCTCTTAGTTGTCTGACAATGTTTTCTAGTCTAGAGATATGTGTTGCTACGTCGTCCTCTGGATTTTTTTCAAAACTGTAGAATCGCTGCAAAATCATGTGGACATTAGTCCTTGATGTATGTTCGTAGACAGCCTTTAATTTATTCCACATTTCCAGTGCCGTTGTGCAATTCACAATGTGTCGTAAAGGTGTATGCCCTACACTTGTAGCAATAATCCTCTGAGCCTTACTGTCTGCCTTTCTCCAAGCCGCCGCACGACCCTGGTATACCGTATCCGCTTCATCTTGCTCCTTGATCGGAAATGGTACCCCCACATCCACGTAATCGTACAATCCAGACGCATTTAAAAGAATTTTCACTTGGAACTTCCAGACTGAATAATGCTCGGAATTTTCCAACTTATCGATTTTGTAATAATCGTCCATTTTTCTTTTATTTTTCGTAACAGAAAAAAAATTACGTGAATATTGTATATGGATTTTTTGAGCAATTACGAGTACGTATACTTATACTGTTTGACCTATCTTTTTTATCTTTTAATGTCTCACGTATACTGGGCTCATAACCTGATGAAATAAAACAACCGACGGCTAATAATGCAGAAACAAGACTAATTTATTGGAAGGAAATTTCAATGCAACATACATAAAATAAGTAGCAGCTGTCAAATATATACGCAGTTGCGAAAACCGGGTTGCTATTCATGAACATTTTTCAAATAATATCTTTCAAAAACAAAAAAAAAAAAATCTTATCTAGTCCTCGCTCCCTGAGCATTTGACGCTTCGAGGCTCATCAAGCCCGGAACATTGTTCTTAGTTTTTTGATTGATTTTGTTTTTGTGAAGGAAATGTCCCTTTTGTTTGATTGATCCAAATCGTGTTAATTATTAATAAGTGTGTCGCCGCAACACACTAATGGTGTTTTGACACGAATTATGGTCTCAATTTCAAAAGTCAAGCATGTTAATTGACACATTGAATCTTAAAGTGTGTCGAATGACACACTTTCTGCGTGTTGTATAACACAACGCGTATCCGATTTTTCTAGTAATGCTAAATAAAGCATTCAATGTCATGCAAATACGAGTATAAAGGGTTTCTTTTTATATCACCTATCATGGCCTTGGCAACTGACACAAACCAATTGAAAGTTGGATTAGGCTCGTAAAAATAAAAAAATTGCCCAACAAACACAAGAATAATTGGTCCTTTAAGGTACAATTTGTTGACTATCACATGCTAATCTCCTTTTTACTTATCATCTAATGACTTATGCCATGTTCGAATGAGTTAATACCAAAATCGGGAAAATATCGCATCAAACGCCTAACAATCCACTCTAAGCTGCTCACTCTGCTTGAGCCTAATTCAATTGATCCTCGTGTAAGTTTGCTATTACAACAACGAAAGACTCTTCAAAAACCTATTAACGCGTACAAACACCAAATAATGCAATCAAATCCATCCGACAGCGTCTTTTCGTTTCGGATATACCCAGTTGTATTACACTATAAAACCGTAGATATTCGCATTGGCACACAGACGGTAGGGCAAGCGTTTTTCAGGGATGAAAGTAATCCTGCGCCGAGTGTCACTCCTGATTCCACTGTTGCCACCTTTCGTCGCTCTATTCGCTACGTTGCCGCATGATTTAGCAACCGAAAAACATTTCATCTGCATACTAGTGGCTGGTTCCAAGAACCATTACAATGACTAAATATTCATATTTCCTTTCACATCTGCGCCCACTCGACAGGTAAGCAAATCCGTGCGACGATATGGGAATGAGATTCGAGTTCATGGAAAACAGTTGATTCGGTTTTTGGGTTATTCTCGAACTCGGGCATGCACGCGGGACCGTAATAAAACCACGCTAAAGGTAAGTGAACAAAGGGTTCCCGTCATTAATAGATTAACTGTATGGGACGGGCGGCATGCCTGTAATTGCATCATAAAATCAAGTGCATCCTCCGTACTGTAGGTTCGAAAGTGCGTAGCCCTTCTCCTATAGATAGGTACAAACATACATATGTAAGTATGTCGGATACGCTGGCGGGTTCAAATTGAATTCACGTCGCTTGCAAAATTTGAATTTACGATTGTGGTGATGTGGTGTGTGCTTTAGGTAGTAGCAGCAAATCTGCGCTGTAAATTTTCACATAATTTTTATTTAGTGAGCAACGACCACAGCGAGCTGTCTCGTAAATCGTTGAAGCTTGAAGTTAATGCCTTACATCGCCTAATGAAACTGCCCTATGTGGACGTTTATTAAATGTAAGCTGCTGTTACTCATCGGCCAGTAGATTGATGTGTAGCTTTATGTTAATATTTGACAAATGAATTGTAATTTAAATGCAGAAAATGTGTATGAAATTAAAATGCGGGTTACGGAGGCATGTAGGCCACATACGCTTGGGCAAAAATGTTTGGAACGAACAATCGTCACTTGAGTTAATTTAAAAGGTAACGAACGAACCGTAACAATAAACCGTCAATAAAGTACTCTCATCGACTGCCCTAAAGCCAGAGTTTCGAAACAGTTCAGTGTCATATCAAAGGAAAAATTGTCTCTAATTCACCTGACATATCGTCTGAGTTTTTTTTCAGTGGCACTAAGTATTAAACTGAATCCATAAGTGACGAGAACCAACGAGTAACAAAACGACACTGCAGAGTAGCTCAGGGATCAGTACTAGGACCTGTTTGTTTAACTTCGAATGCTTTTTCGATCGTTGTTCCACTGATGCCCAAATTGGAGTTGCCGATTCTGAAACCGAGTACCCGGAACACAGAATAAGGCCATAGGAAGGGACGAGGATAGGTATTAACTAGTGAAAGTTTTCCTTGATTATGTAATGCCGTTAAAGAAAGAAGCTGAAAATATTAGAAGACGACTGCAGTGTATATATTGGACAATCGAAAATCATGACACCCATCCTTTCAAAAAGAGTACTAAATTGATTAGCAGCCTCTCTGACTTTCATTTTACCAAATTCGGCCTCAATTTCAAGGCAATATTGACCTGAAAAATTCCTGACTTGCAGGTTCGGTGGATCGATTGAGAAGTTCTTTAATAGAAATGAAATGAGAACTGGAATGAGAATTGGGAATCAAGTTCGGCGTCGTGTCCCGGATGAAAGCCATAAAAGCTATCGTCTCTATTGAACTAAATATCATGAAGAACCAGTAGCTTTCCTTGGACAAGATGGTCTGCGGTTAAGTTTCCGCGTTTTTCTATCACTTTTTCTTCTTGTGTGAAGCTAAAGCCCGGCGTGGACCTGGGCCTCAACCAAAAAGCCTCTCCAGCTAGCACAATGTTCTTTTTCTTCTTGTGTGAAGCTAAAGCCCGGGACGGACCTGGGCCCCAACCAAAAAATCTTTCCAGCCAGCACAATATTTTGCCAGCTTCCTCCAATGGCGCACGTTCAGTTAGTTGAGATCCCTCTCCGCTTATGTGCGCCATCTTAGTCGAGGGCATCCCCTGTTGCGTTGTCCCCATGACTCAGGTTCAAAGACTCCTCGGGCCGGAGCTGTGTTATTCACACGCTCTACATGGTCTAGCCATCTTAAGCGTAGTATCCAAAGACACTTGACTGAGCGCATGCCGCTGTACCACCCGTACAGTTCCTTGTTGAATCTTCTCCATATATCATCAACGTAAACAGGGCCAAAAACCGCACGCAGAACCTTTCTCTCGAAATGACTTAAAGCTCTCAATAGCGTCCATGCTTCTACACAATAGAGCAGGACAGGGATGACTAAGGTGTTATATAAAGCCAACTTGGTCTCTAGAGAGAGGGCTCTATCACCCAATTACCCCTTGAGCCCAAAGAAACAGCGATTAGTAAGAATAATTTTGCAATTGATTTCAGTATTGATGTTATTGTTCCTATTTATTCCTGTTCCTATTATTGTTGTTCCTTTTATTGTTCCTATTATTGTTCCTATATTATTGCCAAGATAGACGAAGTCCCTTACTATCTCACGACGTCGATGTTGAATGTACATTCTTGATGACAGCATAAACTTTGTTTTGCCTTTATACATATACCACCAGACCCGTTTTGACCGCCTCCGATTCAACGCCAACAAACGCTCCATTGACGGCTCGCTGTGTTCAACTAATCACGTCAATGTCATCACCTAAGATGGCAGTTGATCGGACTTTTGGAAGATCGTGCCTCTAGTTTTAACCTGTGAGTTTCGCACGATCTTCTCAAGTAAAAGCATATGCGCCTGCAGTGACAGCCAAGCTTCACTCAAAGCTGTTTCCAACCCTTCAACTAGCTCCAAACTAGTGCATGAACTCAATACCTTCTTGAACAGAGTCGGTAGACTAAATTCACCAAGGCTTGTATGGGTTCCACGTCACTCTGAGATCCCAGGAAATGAGATCTCTGATGAACTCGCCAGAGTGGGTTCAGAGGAGGATTTCTCAAGACCTGAATCCGCTCTAAGTCTACTTGCGTCTATGGTAAATTCCTTCATTAACGATTGGGTGTTTAAGCATCCACATTGCAGCCCGGATATTGCACCATCGGACTACCATTTGTGACGGGCTCTGCAAAACTCTCTTGATGGTATTAATTGCTAATTGGCCACGGAAACTCTACAACGATGGAACTATAAAGCTATCCGAATCTGTAAATCTGGATTGAATCAAACTTATTACTTGAATGAACATGAGACTTAAGGATCGAAATAAACGGAGAACTGTATGCGGGAAAAGTGTGCTTCTTCGCGACGAAGGAACATTTATAAACTTGGTCCCTGACAAGAACATACATTGGGGGAAATAGCTTTCAGATTGACCAAAGACTTAAGGGGAATCTATAGCAAAAATCAGCAGTAAGAAAACAGCGACTGCAGAGAACTAGACAAATAATGCCAAGCATGGGTGAGACACGTAAACCGAATGGACGGAAAATGAGCAGTTAAAAGAATATTAAGTGGAAAGCCTGAGGGAAGAAAATTGACAGGAGGGCTCTCGTAGGATGGAGGATAATGTAAAAAAGCGAATAGGGGATAGCGGCGATACATGGAGGGAACAGCCACTTTTATGATCACCACGGCAATGGGTTTGTTGTTGTTCGCATCCCTATTCCGCGCCATTTATACACAACAACAGCGTTCATAGAGTCTTAGAGACCCCTTCTTCTCTGGCGGCGTTACAGCCCATGAAGGACCAGAGCCAAGCTCCTCTCAATCACCCATGTTGTGTTTGATTTACGTTTTACAAAGGTGAAAGGGACCTACAGTTTAATGCCGATTCCGAACGACGTGAGTTGAGAAGCTTTTTCAAGGCAAGTATACTCGGAGGGTTTTGCCAGTACCACGCAGAGGAGGGACGCGAAATAAACATCTGTTGGCGTTGGTGTTATCAGGATCCGAACTAACCACTGCGCCACTTTTGAAAAGCTAAAAGTAGTTCCACACAAGCTGATTTATGTTGAACTAACTCTCAGTCCGCAGAATTGAAATCCCAAGTAGCTCACGAAAGAAGACATTCACGACATCTTGTCGGAAGCTAATTACATATTATCCACTGAATAGTGGTGTTTTTTAGCTGCTATTGGGTCTTTCATTAAGTGCTTCTTATCTCTTAATTGTGTAAGATATCATCGCAATTTTCTATTTGTTTGAAAGGCATATCAATACCGTTATGTATGAACGTTATAACTTCGTTCCAATGCCAGCCACGAAATGGAAATGTAAAATTTCCATGACTCTGGCGCATAAATCAGACTGAATTCGACCGATGGCATTGGTAATGTTGGCTTTAAGGGCCGCTATGGCTTGTGGCTTTTTCGCATAGATCAGCGACTTCAGAAAACCCTACAAGAAAAAGTCAAACGGTCGCACGATTTCAGTGGCCAGCTCATATCACCTCCACGTGAGATGACGGTGCCCTCGAATCACCCGTGTAGCACGTAGCGCCATCCTGCTGAAACCACATGTCGTGGGTGTCCATATCATCCAAATCAGGCCAAAAGAAGTTGGTATTCATCGATATATAGAGCTCCCGTTGACGCTCTCAAAGAAATATGGGCCGATACGCTGCAAGCCCAAAACTCACACCAAACAGTGACATTTTCGGGATGCATTGGACGCTCTTGGATCTCATGTGGATTGGTATCGTCCTAAATTCGACAATTTTGTTTGTTGACGTACCCATTCATCCAGAAATGGGCTTCATCGCTGAAGATAATATTTTAATGAACATTGGTGTCAGTTTCCAACTACTCCAGATCCCATTCAGCGAAGACACTAAGCTCCGCTCTTCGATCAGTTGAATTTTGAACGGGTGCAGGCCCAAGTCGCTATTCAAAATTCGTCAAGTTGTGGTCTGCGAAAAGCCGAGTTCTTGTGAACCACGCGAAATCGACTGCCTCGGCAGATCCTGCGTTTCGTCAATGCACAGGTGTTGGTTTATCGCTTACTAAACCCCAGGACTTAAATGTATCTAGCACACTGCAAATTATGGCGACCGTAAAAGGGGAGAAGCGCGCGAATCGTTGGCCGGACAATATGTAAAGCTAAGGTACACTTCACACTACAAATACCGCTCAACGTAGAGGTGTCTGTAAAGTCTCTTGCAATCAGAATGAAAAGTCATGAATTTCTCGAAGGCTTGGCCATTGATTCAGGTAAAGCTAAAACGAATTAGTGTGTTGCATTAACACACTTACCATTTGCAGTGAATGCAGGGATCCTTTTCTTAATGAATAGTGCAGTCGAATTTTTTCGTCCTCCACAAAGACATCAGCCCCACACTGCTGCCCAAATTTAGAGCCATCCTTGAAGATACAAAGCCTGTTCTTTGCACATTCATTAACCGGACAAAGTCAGTCCTGACACGGTTGAGTAGGATGACTGGTGTCATTGCATCCAAAGACACAACTTACTTACTTACTTAGATGGCGCTACTGTTCGGGGTGAAGCAGGGCCTCAACCAACAAGCCACTCCAGCCGGCACGATCTTTGGCCAGCCTCGTCCAGTGCCGCACGCTCAGTTGGTTTAGCTCCCTTTGCACCTGTGCGCGTCACCTTAGATGCGGTCGTTCTCTGCTGCGTCGTCCCACGGGGTTGGTGTCGAATACTCTTCGGGCCGGAGCGGTGATGTCCATTCGCTCTACATGGCCCAGCCATCTTAGACGTTCAATCCGAAGACGTCTAACTAGGCAGATGTCGCTGTACAGCCCGTACAGTTCTCGGTTGAATCTCCTCCTCCACTCTGCGTTTACACAAACCGTACCAAAGATTGCACGCAGAATTTTCTTCTCGAAACGCCCAAGAGCCTCTTCATCCGCTTTTGATAAAGTCCAAGCCTCAGCGCCGTAGAGGAGGACCGGGATGATTAAGGTTTTGTAGAGGGATACCCGTTTTGAGAGAGGGCTCTGCTACTCAGTTGCCTCTTGAGCCCAAATAAGCAGAGGTTGGCAAGAGTTATTCTGCGTTTTATCTCAGCGCTGGTGTCATTGCTGCTTGTCCCTATCGAGCCAAGGTGACGAAGTCCTTGACTACTTCAAAAATATAGCTGAGGTGACGTTCTGACCAACACGTTGGTGTTGCGCGTCTTTTTTTGATGACAGCATGTATTTGGTCTTGTTGACATGAAATCACCCTGTCTACAACCTTCTTTTAACAACGAAGGGGTCGGTTAGTTCACCTCCGACCTTAATGGAGCAGCGAGAGTTCTCCATAGTCCTCCTGCACCGTCTGACGAGTTTGGCAGGAATGTTAAAATATGACATGGCTCCGTGTAACTCGTCTCTATAAACACTGTCATATGCGGCTTTAAACTCGATAAAAAAGATGTTGCGTGTCGACCTGGAATTCATGGGTCTTCTCCAAGATCTGCCGTAGTGTACATTTTTGGTTTATCGTGGATTTTCCGGGCCTGAAACCACACTTATAGGCACCTATCAGATTGTCCACGAACGGTTTCAGGCGCTTACACAGTACGACAGAGAGGATCTTGTACGCAATGTTCAGGGGACTTATCCCTCTGTAATTGGCGCTGTCATAGGGGTCTCCTTTTTTTAAGGACCGGGCAAACGATGCTGAGATTCCATTCATCGGGCCGACCCTATCTTGCATGTTCTTCTGACCCTATCTTGCATGTTCCTAACCTAAGGTGCCTTAAACAGTTCCGTCTGCTCAAGCAGGTTTATAAGACTTAAGTTTCGAAATAGTAGTGAAGTTACTACTAGTTGTCCGTGCTCATCTCTGCAGGCTTCTGCTCCGGCTTTATTGCCTTGGCATGTTCGTTTTACTTGTTGGTAAAATTTTCGAACGTCGTTTCTGCAATAATATCTCTCCATTTCCTCGATCTCGCGCTTTTCGTGCGCCTTCGTTTTTCTTCTCAGAAGCGCATGCTCCTCTCTCCTTTCCTAAGACACAAGTCGTGGGATAATACTCGCAAGTTTATCAGTATTCAAATGCGAGTCGTCCCTCTCTTAGGACGGGATATTACCTTTAGTGTGTACTCCATGATAAATAAACCAGGTCCAATCAGACCGTCTTTTGGAGTTTGCCGACAGAGAATAACATGTTTTTGCGCCAGTACGTCCCATTCGTTGCATATGAGGTTATGGTCTCACCGTTGCCGTATAGATATAGGAGACCCGACGAATGGCCAAAAGCGCCTCCACAATACCAGAAAGCCGGCAATGTCTGACCAGGGACGTTTGCCACCTATGATCAGATTAATTGGATATCGTTATGATCAAACCATTAAGCACTAGGTGAGTCAGGTCCGGTATTTTCTTCCTGCCCGTAAAGAGAACGACATCAGTCTCAAAAAGGACTAACCGAAAGCCCGTGCCATCATTCATCGATCAAGTTCAGCGCTTCTTGAGCTTCGCGATAGACATTCCTTAAACATGAGCCGACAGAGAGAACGGCAATGTCGTCCGCGTAGGCTTGTGCGTGGTCTTCAAAGGTATTAAGGGCATTGAGCACTTTGGGGATAGCTCCCACATTGCATTGATCGACGTCCTGTACACTAGCATTGTTTCATATATGCCTAACTGTCTAGCAGTGTTGCACACGCTGTCAAAGAAAGTATTGTCAAAAGCCTCCCCAACATCGATGCCGTTTCGAAGCGCACTCTCACAAATAATACTTTTACTGATCAACCCTGTGTATGTACATATGTATGTACAAGGAAATAGGTTGCACTTAAGGGCCTGAAGCTAACTCACTCTCAACTCACCACTAGGCTAGTATCGGCGACAAATGTTTGGTATAGAAGATTGTTCGATCTAACTCCGTTTCGAACACCTTAAGGATTTCACTAGTTGGATTGATTTGTTGAGGCTCAGTATCACAGTGGATTATAGTGCCTATTAACTCCTTGTTAAAATAAGCAAAATAAGTCAAGTACACACTCAGATCGATACACTTGTGTACATGAATCTATTTAACATGTTTGCTCCGAGCAGGATTATACAGAAGATCTTTAAAGCACCTGTCCCACAGAATGAGCAATAAATGTCGACGACTCTGTACGGAAGGCAAATGCACCTAATTGCGGTCGATCGTACGTTCTACTCGAATCCCAACAATGCATGTGTGCGCGGAATTTTCAGAATACCAATTTGACTAAGGCCAGTTCTTAGTGCCCTAATCCGGGTATATGAGCGATTAAGGCCGTACCCGATACACCGGTGTATGGGTTTACTAGTTAACTCTGTACAAATAAAAATTCTCAAAATGCGATAATGATTTGCAATAGAACAACGTGTGTTCCTTACCATTTGCAGGTACCGCACTGCACTTTCTTATCCTTTTTGCTGTCTGCTCCGACATTGGTCGGGATGCGGCGAAAGGTGATTGTTTAATCATTGCTTCTGAGAAGATTTAGAGCAGCCGAGACTTGTGTTCGAAGTCATAAATAGATAATCATGTCCTATTGTCTTCTGGTGTTTTTCGAATGCATTGAGTCTTGCTGTCGAAATTAGGTTCAGTGATTTATGTCGACGAGAAGAAGAAGCATCAGCACCAATGGCCACTTGGATGTATATTACAAGATGCGGATTTGCTCGGAAAAACAATGAATCCCAAACCGCACAATGGCAGCGAATGCGGTTAATCCTTACCCTCCTTCTCATTCGCGGTCACGTTGGCCTCCTACCACTTTGTTTCACCCCTACGCCGGACGTCTGCCCTAGCCCGCTAACGATATGTACGTACATACATACCTGTACCTATAGGTAACAGGAACGGATAGATAGAAGATACTTATTTGTTTTCGCCGATAAGGTCCGCTTAGAGAAATTGCTCATCGAGCAAATGAACTGTTAACAATTTAGCTACCAGCGTACGGCTATTGTCTTAACAAATGGAACTGAAGGGATCATCGAACAATGAAGTGAAATTTATCCTGATGGACGGTCGTAAAGCTATCATCATTACTTTTCTTGGCTTTTGCGACCAGCAATAGGCGACAAACCGTTCGGTAGACAATTGCAGGTATAGCTCGTGGTCGTTCTTTTGTTCTGTTGTTTTGTTTTACCTTTTCGCTGACTTTGTTTTTCGCCTTCTTGTCGTGAAGGGACTAATCTAGTTTAAGGAATTTGCACATTCTCGGGATGAATTGCTTTCGAAGGACTGCATGAGCATGTGCGACGATCGGATTCCGGGAATGTGTGCAAACAACAATTAAGCAATAAAACGATGACTGATTTCACGTTGTGCCTGACTGAACTGTGCAACAACGGAGATAAGCAAGTATCTGACTAATCACACCTTTTACTCGGGACTGCTAGGTGGAAATTTGTAGATAGTGACTAGATTGTAAATTCCAAATTCCAGATGTGGAAATTGTGTCAAGTACAAGAGTTGTACCACGAAATCTCTGACTATCACTTCAGAGAAAGGTAACGTAACAAGGATAAAAGAACTTCGGCGCCTGAATTCTTTGCTACCTTATTCAAGATATTGGTTGTATCACTGAAGTCATCTAGGATATAAGGCAGTCGACCGAATGTGTTGTATGATCATCCCACGCTTCTTTGCCTACTATCGGTAGAGCGGTGTGAACTTATCGACTGGCTCGAGCAATTTCAAAACCAGAAAAAATCTATAAATGCACTCTCTGCTCGTGCAGGTTTCACAATTGAACATCTGCTACAACGCAATTGATACGCGTGTGGAGCAACTTAGTTGGACAAAACATTTTCGCACTTAAAACAATTACTAGATACGTAACAGGTTCCTTGTGTAATTGCCAAGCTGAAGACTGAATGGTGATATTGCTGGACTTACCAGTTTCAAGAGTTAATAGAGATTTCAAGGCATCTTCTGCAGAGAAAACGACTCAAAAATGTAGAAATGATGATAGTTGTGAAAACATCAGGAGAGTACGACGGATGTGGAAGGAATTCAAATCTCAACTCTAGCAGTTTTTGCACTGGTTATGGAGTCCAGTCACACTTCGACAAATCCTGGAAGAGACCAACGAGTTTCGAATCGATACACACCATCTTTTCATCGATTTCAAAGCCGCATACGACAGCATTCATCGTGAAGGACTGTTTGATGCGATGGCCGAATTCGCGCCATGCTAAAAAATACAAGATGCACCGTGCAACTCGGTTCCAGGACTTCGGAACCGTTTGAAACATGCACCGGATTTCGGCAAGGAGATGCGCTGTCATGTGAATTCTTTAACCTGGTGCTGGAGCAGATAGTGCGACGGGCAGGCGTCAACAATGAAGGCACTATCTTCTACAAGTCCGTCCAGCTGCTAGGATACGCGGATGATATCGATATCATCTACCTCGGGGCAAACGTCTACCTCGGGGCAAACGTCTACCTCGGGGCAAACGTAAATTCCACAAATGACACCACAGTGGAGATCCGGCATAGAATCGCCCTTGGCAACCGCTGCTACTTCGGTTTATCCAAACAACTGGGGTCAAAACTCCTCACTTGAAGGACCAAAGTCATGCTTTACAAAACGCTCATACTGCCAGTCTTGCTGTACGGAACCGAAAGCTGAACGATAAGCAGGACAGCGGAGCTGATTTTGGGTTCTTTCGAGAGAAAAATTTTAAAGGGCATGTTGGTTGAAGCCCAGGTTCACCCCGAACTGTAGCGCCCGCTAAGAAGAAGAAGAACTGTGTCACTTAACTCGTTTGATCTTTAAATGTACACACTTATTCGTGTTAGAACTATAACACACTCCACACTTAAGTGTATTGCAGCCACACACTAATTAATACTTAACACACATTGGAACATTAGCATCGTTGGTGTGTAAAAGTATATTAGCATCGATGATATATAACCTACTCTCTCTCTCGCTCGTCAACACATGATACTTGAGACAATACAACGATCGAGGTTCAACAGTTAAAGTTAGTCATAGTCACTGCAAGTCTGCATTTCATGAATATTTCTCTTCCTTCCTCTTCTCACTCTCTCAAACAACAAATCAATCAAACTATGTACATATGTATATGCAACCTTGCCAGAAAGTAATTTGCGAGTGATCCGAGTTCTAATTTCCATGTTCGCAGTCACCAAAAAGCAAAGACAATCAACCTCTTCCTTCCCATTCGATATTGATCCTTCGAGCCCGATGTGGCATGACCATCATGATGTTGCTTCACACAAGAGAAAACAAACAAAAAACAAAACAACAATCAATTCAATCAAACAAAACATAACCAAGAATGTTCCGAGTTTGTAGAGCCACGAAGCGACAAAAGCGGGAAGAGTGAGGACTATATGAGACCTTTCGCCGCGAAAAGTATTCACAGGGAAGTTTCCCATTTGTTGCGTCTGGTTTTCATAATAACACATTTAAAATTGCATTAAAAATGACTACAATGAAAACACACACTTTAGTGTGTTACAGCAACACACTTAAGTATCATTTGCAGTGATGGTCCTTTCGATACCCATCAGATTTTCACCATAATCTTTCATAGGTGAAGACCTAGTTTGGGTTGTGTTTTAGTGTTGTGCCCAGATCCTTTAAGGTTGTCATATGATTTCAAAGCGGCATAGTTTTTGTGCCGACTCGACACCTGTCGAGTTTTTTGCTTTACGCGTTAGAGATACACACATATGTACATATGCATGTACATATGTACATAGGTGTCGACATGGACATACTCACATGTTCTGCGCAATGTTGCCACAATTTTTGTTGGGCTTGATTCTATCGTTGCTTTTAAAACATTGTTTTGGTTTCCCACGTATTTTTGAGGATAAGATCTCGGAATTTGACAAACTTTGAAAATTGCGTCAATGATGTTATTCACCTCCAGAGACGAATTATTGCCCAGATCAAAAGGGAAGAGAGTCCCAGTTTTTGAGCCATCGATGGTAGATATTAGAGCTCTTGATTTCAAGCGTGTATTTAATTACACGTGTACTCGTGTCACGTTCGCACGTGTATTAAGAAAATATTTAAACATGTGCACCTGTACGCTCTTAATACACCTGTAAATAGAAAAGAAATACTGCATTTACCGCTAGTCCCAAGTGAGCCCAAGTACTGTTGTTTTTCTCTGTGTTGATGGAAGTTACATGGCTTGTTGAGCGGTTGATGTTGACGGTAATTTCTGCCATACCGTGTCAATCAGTACTGATCTGTAGTATATTAAAATGAGACCAAAGAGTTGCACATCTGAAATAATGGAAGAAATCCATCAGGCACTAGCCAAAATGATCGCGTTATACCAAATGCCTCTTGTATTCTGTTCTAGCCAAGATTTTCTTGAATTTATGGCTATGGTGGAACTACACGTATTTTACTAAATACACGTGTAAAACTAAATACACGTGTTCCTACACGGACAATTCAATTACACGTGTAACATGTGCACACGATTACACGTGCAATAGAGAGCTCTAGTAGATATATTAAAAAATCCTTAGAAAAAAGATATGTCAAACACGCGTGCTACGTTTTCTCGTGCAATATTCACTTCTGCTACAGATGTTTACTCGAGAGAGATGAAAATCTGACATTTTATATGACCTATCGAGTACAATCACATGAAGGTGGCTTGAAACTTAAAAATATCTGAACAGAAAAGGATCAAAGATTGAAGGCGGTCAAGCAATTAGTAAAATTTGGGCACACACGCGACGCACTAAAGCACTCCTAAGCTGATGAGGGCTTATCTGATAACAATAATACAATAGTAACGGTAGCAATAAAAACCAAAATATAAATGAAAACAAGCTGGACTTCTTGAACAAAGATATAAATCTAAAAACAAATGTAGCTGACAGGTAAGCAACATAGTCTGCCATTACTCGGAAAGGAAAAAATTAAAATGGCAGTACCTGATCGGATATTCTGCCATTTTGTAAAGAGTTTTTGGATTTTGTTGCCTTTTCAGATCTAAAATGGCGGAATTTCTTCATTTCGCATACATGTACATATCGATGACTGGTGCACAAGAAATGGGCTGTCAATTAATCCTCTCAAGACTGATGTCGTTATCTTCACGAGAAGAAGGAAAAATACTGGTATGACTCAGCTGGTGATGAAACGTATTCCCATCCCGATATCCAAGGAAGATAAGTACTTGGGAGTTATCTTAGATAGGAAGCTTCTTTGGTCATATTAATCAAAAACCACCAAAGCGCTGTCAGCGTTCTGGCAATGCAAAGGTGCTTTTGACAAAACATGGGGTTTATCGCCGACAAAAGTCCTCTGGATCTAGTTGGCAATGATAAGACCTTTAATCTCATATGCATCGGTTGTCTGGTGGAGCAGGCCAAGATGCAAACACCACCAGAGTTTGTCTCAGCTGCACGGGGGCTCTCCTCAGCACGCCGGGCGCTGCTCTACTCTCGAACCTGCGCGAGTCTCTAAAAAAAAAAAACAAAAAAAAAAATAAAAAATCTAGGTATTGACCTAGACCGCAGACTCAACTGGAACTCCAATATGAAAACTAAACTTACGAAAACTACTAAGGCCATGTGGGCCTGTCGCGGCACTTACGGTAAAGCCTTCTGACTAAACCTAAGGTAGTCCTCTGATTATACACCGCGATAGTAAGACCTGCCGTCACCTACGGGTCCGAAATTGAGTAAAAAACTACAATTATTATGCTTCAACGCAGAAGCACTCATTGCACTCACTCCACTGCACCTTTTTATCAAAAAGGTGGCATTACGCAGTGCAATCAGAATTCTTTGTTCGGGAGCAAATATGCTATGTAGAGATTGGCATTAGAAGAGTAACCATCAACATACTTTCTAATAGCCAAGCAGCGCTTAAAACGCTGAGTTCGTACAGCGCGAACTCAAAAACCGACAGGGTATGCCATGATGCCCTACAAGACCTCGCCAAAAGAAACAGTGTCAAACTTTGGTGGGTGCCAGAGCACAGAGGTATTAAGGGCAATGAAATTGCCGACCAACTCGCCAGAAAAGGTTCCAGCGATAAATATATAGGTCCAGAACCATTCTGCGGCCCTCCCAAGTCTCAGATCTATTTCTTCTCAGACAAGTGGGAAAAATCGCAACACTTGGCCTTTTGGAGCAGCGGGGACTCCGTCAATCGAAACGACTTTTACGACCCCTGAACAAACACTCTATTGACATACTCAAACTTAATAGGGTGGGTATCAGAAGACTGGTCAGCTTTCTGACAGGACACTGCGGTTTGAGATATCATCTTAACAACATTAGCCTCTCGTCTGAAACTGAGTGTCGGCTCTGTCTCGAAGACGAAGAGACGGCGGAACACAGACTGTGTGATTGTGCTGCTCTCTGCCGTCTTAGGAAACGTATCCTTCTCAGCGACGTCATGACTCCTGAGGGGATCACCATGGCTCCTACGAGAAGCATTCTCAACTTCATTATGGAGAAGCTCCTCGGCTAATCGGCTAGCGGGCACAATAGATATGCAAAGGTCGCAGTGCCAAATAAAAAAAAATAAAAAATAAAAAATGGCGGCATAGTGCGCGCAGTATGCGAAGAAGGACAGAGATAGAGGAGATGGCGTTGAACTTCTTCTTCTTTTGTGGCGTTACAGCCCATGAAGGACCAGAGCCAAGCTTCTCTCAATCACCCAGGGACCTACATTTTAATGCCGATTCCGAACGGCGTAAGTCGGGAAGCTTTTTCACGGCAAGTATACTACTGGGGCTTTGCCAGTATCCCGCCGAGAAGGGACTAATGCCGATTCCGAACGGCGTAAGTCGGGAAGTTTTTTCATGGCAAGTATTCTACTGGGGCTTTGCCAGTATCCCGCCGAGAAGGGACACCGGGATTCGAACTTGCTCATCGTGCGTCAGAGTCCAACACACAAATCACTGCCTCACGCGTCCTCGATGCCGATGGGCATTCATCTTAAATGCGTGAATATTGTACTGAAGGGCGAAGACCGAATCCAACAGGGAATTCCAGAATCACGTGGTTCGGTTAAAAAAGGATTATCTATATTTGACGGTACGTCCGAAAGCAGGCTTCGGGGTATATTGTTGAGCATTTCTAGAGAGATACGTATTGCGGGAGAAATGTTGAAGGGGCGGAATGCAACTACTTATTTCATCAGAGCTTATTTTTTTCGGAAGTCCAGTGAGTCTAATGTTTTAGTAATGCTGGAGTCACCTATCAGCTTTATCGCGCGATTTTGTGTTCTATCTATTTGATGCAATGAGGTCTTGGAAGCACCGGACCAGAAATGAGCGTTAAACTCTAATTTGGGACAAATAATTTGCCTTATAAATTGTAGTCAGATCGAAGGATACAGAATATGTGGTCGTTCCAATTGAGCTTGGAGATTTTCGGTTCCTGAGATGCCAGTGCCGTTCGCGGATAATAGCTGTAGGTTAGTTATACGTTTTAGTTATATGTTTTGGATGCATTCAATTCCACTCTATCGTTTTTACCCCATCGGATTATGCTGTCGATATCGGAATTTAATTAGCTTAGCATACGCTGCCGCTCGCTATTTACAACCGAAGTGCAGGGTCGTAATATGAGAAGCGAATGAGTGATTTGGATTAGAAGTAAGATTAGAAAGAGTATGCGAGACAAAACGGAGCCCTGGGGAACACCAACTTGAATTGAACAATTCGAAAGGTGGCTTCTAATCCATAGAAGGAAGGTGTCTCCGATCCCGAATGCACGCATTTCCGACAAAAGAGCTTCAAGCCAAACTCTGTCAAATGCTGTCGAAATGTCAAGTACAATTATTTTGCTCTCACCCGCCTAGTCGAGCGAACGATTCGATTTCTCGGTGAGATATGCCATCAAATCACCAGTGGATCTGTTGCTGAGGAAACCATACTGCCGGTCATTAAGGAGTTTCTGCGGCTCAAGATATTTCATTAGCTGACGTCTTATCAGCGTTTCCATGATCTTAGAAAGAAGGGACGTTAGTACAATGGGTCGGTAGTTAGAGAGAGGAAGATTTGCCTTTTTTGGAATGAGATGAAGAAATGCTGTTTTCCACCTACTCGGATAGAATCTTACGCAAGTGAACACCTCCTCAGAATTATAGGGGAAAGATCACCTAGAGCAGCGGATTTGTGTATGTCAAGTTCTTTAGCAACCGTTGCAACTGTACGAGTACAGAAGTTAATTTGTCCCATGGTGGACTGAGCGTACTCCAGAACAGGCGGTAACAAGGATGATTTTGGAAGCTGGGAACTTGCTGCGAATTGTGCAGCAAGCAGATTGGCTTTGTCTGACGGTTTGACAGCTAGAATGTCATTGCGAATGAGCTTAGATATAGACGACGAGACGGACTTCTTGATGTTTTTGAACGAAAGACCAGAAACTTCTTCTGGGACATTGTAGGATTTCACGCCTCAGTTTTTGATAGTGTAAAAATTTGGCTGTTCGAATGTGGGAGTTGCAGTCATTTCTGGTTTGTCCTGTTTGGGATAAAATTGATTATCATATCAGCTGCAGCGTCCACGTCGTTGTCAGGGAGCACAATGACCAGTTCTTGGTCTAAAGTGCTTCTGGAACCAAACTGGTGATCCGACAAAAGACGCTTTTCTTCGAAAATCGGCTTTAAGCGATTGGTTTTATCGAATTATCGGCAATATTGGGCGGTTTTAAGATTTTTTTAAACTTAAACATTTATTTTTACTTGTTTATCTCCAAACTCGAGTAACGACCATCGTAGTGCTTTGTTGAGGAATGAAAGTTGCTTATTTCGGGCGGTTCGAGTACCATCTTGCATCAAAATGACTGACTTATCGAACAGCCCCCGTGGTCCGTGGCCAGACCAGATCGCGATTAAAAGATATAAAATAAATGGTGGATACTACTGGGATTGATTCCGATAAAACCATCTCGTCCTTCAGAGTGATCCAGAAGCCTCACCACTCTTATACCATTAATTTATGCCATTACGCATGTATGGAATATAGACTCTTTTAACAAACAAGTCGTCACCTCCAAAAAACCTTGGACCAATTAATTTATTAGGTACACTGTGCTAACGTCATTGATTATATTCAGAGCTGTTTCCTTTGAAAAATTCCGTCAATACGTGCCAACACCATAAGTGCAATATGCATATTGAATAGAACAAAATACGCCTCCTCTGTAGATCATTTAGGGATTTATAGGTTCGCTATTCTCCTGACTTTCACTTTGAAAAAGCCACAGTTCATGTATGCATTCTACAGAATCTATCAATTTTATTTTACTATTTTACAACCAAGGGAATACGGAAAGCATGAGATCGAAGAGATGGAGAGATGCTCTCGCAGGAATGACGCCCGGAAATTTTACAATAAGGTGAAAATGGAAAACTGGTAGTGGAATCACAATCGATGCTGAGGATTTGGCAAGACTACTTCTGCAGACTGCATACCGCTGTTTCTGGACTACGATGTAAGAGGATTCCGTCAACCCGACCTAGACGAAGTCAAAATAGCGATATCAAGACTTAAGTCTAATAAAGCCACGGGCGCAGATGGCCTGTCTGCTGAGATTTTTAAGGCGGCTGCAATGTATAGTCGGAGGAAAGCATGCCCGACGAATGGAATCTCAGCATCGTTTGCCCGGTCCATAAGAAAGGTGAACCCTATAACTGCGCCAACTATAGGGGAATAAGTCTCCTTAACATCGCATATAAGATCTTCTCTGCCGTATTGTGTGAACGCCTGAAACCGTTTGTGGATAACCTGATCGGCTCTTATCAGTGTGGTTTCAGGCCAGGTAAATCTACAATAGACCAAATATTTACGCTACGGCAGATCTTGGAGAAGACCCAGGAATACCAAAGCAACACTCACCCCCTTTTCGTCGACTTCAAGGCCGCGTGTGACAGCGTGTATAGAGACGAGCTATACAAAGCTATGTCTAGTTTTAACATCCCTGACAATGGAGAACTCTCGCTGCTCCATTAAGGTCGGTAATGAACAAACCGAGATCTTTGGTGTTAAAATAGGACTTAGACAAAGTGACGCGCTGTCATGCAATTTTTTCAACATCGTGCTTGAAAAGATCGTGCAAAAGTCGCTGGCCAACACAAGAGATACGATTTATTTCAAGTCTACGCAATTGCTTGCGTACACCGACGACATTGACGTGATTGGGCGGACACAGCGAGACGTCGATGAGGCCTTTGCAAGCATTGAGGTAGAAGCGGCTAAGATGGGTCTCAAGGTTAATGAGGGTAAAACCAAATATCTGCTTTCATCAAAAAGAGACGAGCAACACCGACGTATTGGCCAGAACGTGACCATGGGCAGATATAACTTTGAAGTAGTCAAGGAATTCGTCTACCTTGGCTCACTGATGACCGGCGACAACAACACCAGCGCTGAGATAAAACGCAGAATCACTCTTGCCAACCGCTGTTTCTTTGGGCTCAAGAGGCAATTGGGAAGTAGAGCCCTCTCTCTACTTGACCTTCACTATATAAGACCTTGATCGCCCCAGTCCCCCTTTACGGCGCAGAGGCCGTATGAAGAGGCGGATGACGATGCCATTGGTCGTTTCGAGAGGAAAATTCTGCGCTCTATCTACCGTCCCGTATGGAGGAGTAGATTGAATGAAGAACTGTACGGGTTGTACAGCGACATCGGCCTGGTACGACGCCCACGGATACAGCGTCTAAGGTGAACAGGCCATGTAGAGCTCCGACCCGAAGAATCTTCGAATCTACCCTAGAAGGAAGGCGCGGCAGAGAACGGTCGCACCTACGGTGGCGCATGCAGGTGGAAGGTGACTTTAACCAACTGGGCGTGCGGCGTTGGAAACAGCTGGCAAAAGACCGTGCCAGCTGGAGACGCTTGTTGGTTAAGGCCCAGGTTCACCACAGACTATAGCGCCACCTACATACAAATTTATGTAAGTAAGTAACTATTTTACAACCATACCTGGCTAAGGACTTCTTCGTGACTCCATCGACTGTTTACCTCTACTACGTCGGTTTCGATCTTGTGATCTTAATAATATGTACTCTAAAACGCTATCTCCAAATACAACTTGTTGAGTATAAGCTAAGGGGAAAATATCTCGTGGAATATAGTCCATATGGAGAGAGTTAAAACTGAAAAAAAGTATCTAAAATAGTATGCATTGCGTCATTAGCCTATTTTGTTGTTTTCAGTTGCAGATGCATAGGTAATCATATTAACGAGTTCTCATTCAGCTAAACCGAAAACATGTTTATTTAAAAGCACCCAGTAGTACATACATATGTACATATGTACATATGTACTATATTGTACTCGTACTTATGAATAGCTACATAGATATTCAGGGATAGCATGTATGCTTTAATGAAACAATAGTCACTTTGATTGCATTTGCAACATCAATGAGTTCACAAGAGTCCTCTTCGAGCTCTCGACTGGGTGTGCAGTTAAAAGGCGACCAACCCAAGTCACACCCACCTATTATTTAGATTAGTACTTACATTCATCCTCCAACGGCAAACAAAAGCAGCAGCACAGCCGAGTACACAGTACACATTATACAGATAGCAAAGGAGTTTGTTGAGTACGCTCCTATGAGTAGTACTACTAGTTTTAGCTGCTATTGTCCCAAATGGAGGCAGCTCCCACTTCCACCACACTCCATTTCTCATTCGGTACAAGTGGCTATGTGTTCCGATTGTATTTGAACTGATGTACCTATCTATAGATGTATGATGGCCCTTCAGTGCTACGTCTCCATGACAAAGAGATTGCGGCAAACAAGAGTCGACTTTTGTCGAAAATAAGGATGTACACACACTAGTATGAAACGAAACCAGAGAACGACGACAACAACAACAACCAGTGAGCTGAGAATTGTGGCAAAAAAACATGGCGAACAAAATGAATGGATGGGGGATACAAAAACAGAAAATAAGAAAAAAAGTTTCAGATGCAAATAATTTAAACATGACAGCAGTAGCAGGAGCAGGAGTAGGAGCAGTAGCTAATGCACGAATGTATCTATGTATGTACATATACCATTGCCATACTCACTCCTCCACTTTGCATTGGAACAATGAGGAGTACAGAAGCGACGAACAACGAACGAAAGTGCCTCATCAAGAAGATATTAAAATAAAAATGGTTGATAGAGGCAACAACACAAACACTAATGTCAGTACCAGCCCCAGCACTAGCACCAGCACCAGTTTCATCGGCAAGGAGCTCTTGCAAAATTAAAATTCTTGAAGTAAAGGCTGATTTTTCAACATTTCCATGTTTCATAAAAAATAAAATAAAAAAATGAAAAGAAAAAACGAGAAATAAGCAAACGCCAGTGCACGAATAAATAACAGATAAATAAAACGAGATACGAAGCACCGAAGCAAACACAAATGCTCTTCTCCTAGTGCACGCAGTTGACAGTGGAAACAAAAACAAAACAAACCATGAGATGGAAGAAGAAATGAAAAGAAAATAAGAAACAAACCAAAGAAGTAGCGAAAACGAAACAAAAGACAAAGAAACAAAAAATCTGTGATTTCTTCAAAAGTCAAACCCACTCCCATCCGACTGCTGGGTTGAGAGCAGAAGCAAAGCCAAAACCCCTATCTATTATTTTTACCCAAAGGAGGACGGCGACGTCAACTCCCGCTGTTTATTTGTGGCATCGATAAATTTGTACGTAGGTACGTACGTATGCCACCACTCATAGATACAACACAACCTACATAACTTCTATCTATCTCAGTTGTAATAGCAACAACAGCAATGTCGTACGCCGTCGTACTATTGCTGTTTGTCGAATGACAAAATGAGGGTTGATTACGGGGAGTGGCCAACAACCATATCAACCTAAGTATCTACGTATCTCAAACGGCACAATACACAACCGTGATCACTGCTGTCATTGTATCTTGCAAGAACGAGAGCATACTATCTGTGCGCGGGTGCTCGGTGGGAGAATGTACGAGCGAGAGATCACATGTATCTCTGACTATCGCTTTTGCGCTCATAACCGATACATATCGAGATTGTTTTCCATTTCGTTCGTGAAGTCGTGTGCGCTCGTGTTACACACCATTAACCACCGAGACCGGTTCCCAGCTACAAGAAGGTGTGTGCCGAATCAAGTTTAAAGTCTCAGTTCAAGAGTGTCGTTCGTTCGGTTCGAATATCCGCATTCGAAGTCGCATCTGGGAATATTATCTATACTATCTACATATATATGTATAACTGTGTGTAGTTTGGCTTACTTCTTGTTATTATTATTGTTATTCCGATCTGTATGCATTTTCTCTGTGTTGTTGAGCATAGTGTATCGCCGTCGTCGTCGTCGTCTTCGTTCTCATCGTCATCGTAGTCTCGGTTGGTTGTACCCTTCGTGCTCGTCGTCATCGTCATCGTCACCGTTGTCAACTATAACCAGTGGACTATCAGTCGGATAATACATACAATATCTAAACGCGTTTTTGCATATATTCCAAACATTTTTCGCGAATTTTGTGTTATAAACAAACTCGTTTAAGGACAGTCAATCACAGTTACGCAGACTACCAGTGCGTACGTTGCCCTCCATTTTCATTTTCTTCGTTCTTAATTTGCATTTTTTTTTTACTTGTTTTTGCATTCGATCAGTATCTGAAAACTGCTGTAAACGGATACATATATTCAAACGCGAACACGTATCGCATAAATGTGAATACCATCCGTAGAGTGATGTGCGTGATATACTCAACTCTTCCAAGTGCAATGCCGTGCTCTATTCTCGTATATTCGTACAAGTGTCGTGAATTTTTTTTTTTGTTTTCTTTCTTTTAATTCATTTCATCTGTCATCTTTCGAATCTTTAATCAACCTGTCCACGCTCAGGAAATCAAATCAATCATTGTCGTCTGTTGAGGAAAATAAAAATCAAAAATAAAAACAAAAACACGAAAAAATAAACGTTGAATAACAATAACGTGATTTGCACCTAAACAAAAACACTATCTGTGGACTAGGTACTGGAAAAATCGAGCTTCTTCATTGGATACCCTTGAAGCGATCAAAAACTCGTTGAGCTTAAGTGCTTGCAACGATCTTTGCTATTTTCATTGTTTTTTTTCGGTGAGTGGTAACATACATACCTGATGATCTATTGCTAGATTGAATGGAACAAGCGATCCCGTCGGGGTGACGATATTTTGGTTTTTGGTAGTGTATAAAGTAAAAGTTAGGAATCAATAGAAACCCTTCGAGGCTAAGGAAGACTGAGCGGAAAGGGACTTTAGTAGCAGTCACACGGCTTTCATTGCCGAGAACATACATACATATGTACATAGTTTATTATGCCCCAAAAATCAGCTTGTATATAGTACTCACTTAACCATGCCTTCCACCGGCGGATAGTACAAGTAGTTAAAGATATATAAAAATGAGATTGTTGCTCATATAAAACGACACCATATTTTGACTACTCCATCTTGACTCACCGCCGGAAATGAATCGCATGCCTTACTCGTGTCTGATTGATTGACGAAACCTATACCTTCAAGGCTTCAAATTAGCCTTAAGTTAAATTTGTTTTGACCTCTCCCGGCCATGTACATATTCCTATGATAAGAGAGCCTTTTATGGTTACGCGCAGTTGTGGTTGTTTACTGAAATACCTATCACGAATAGTTCACGTGAATTTGTTTCAGTTAAATGACTTCAAATAACTTCTGGCTGACTTGAAGTTAATTCCCATTGCTGTCAGAATTCAACAGTTCATTTTTGCATTCATATTCTTGAAATTCAACATTCGTTGAAATCTTTCCAGTTTGTTGAAGTATAGTTACCGCTGAATTCTGACTTCAAATCGATTGGTGACTGTTATTTCTTCAGCCTGATTATATATTGAAGTCATCTAAGCTGAGTCAACTGATGTATTGTATATATATTCTGGAACGTTCACTATAAACCGAAGCATCAGGAAGAGGGTGAACTGGTTTCAGTTCAATGGCTTCAGAAATAATTTGCTCGAAGTCATTTCTCAATCACTTTGGAACTCTGCCATTCATTTTTGAATTCATGTTCTAGAAGTAGAGTTGAATGCAATCATTTACTTGTTTAAGTCACAAGCATTGATCATTGCTGAAGCCTTTGCCGCCTTGAAGTCAACCAAATTCGTTAAAACATACATATGTATGCATGTATGTAGTTGTTTATGAATGGGGACTGCAAATCGTTTGGTGGTTGTTTTCACTTCTAACTCATATCATATTGAAGCCAACAAACTGAAGCAAATCTAAGGTTAGTCAATGGATGTACATGTATTTTTAAATTGAAGGACGTTCCCCGTTCTGATCATTTGTTAACCTGAAGTCTATGACAAGAAATTTTGAAGCACGGAAGAGTTCAAATGCTTCAGCCACGTGTGTTCTTATTATTTTGCACAACACTGTATATTCGATGTTCTATACACAGAAAGTCCTAAAGAATGTCTGGTTTTTGCAATTAACTGCCGGTTGTAGGTTATGTTACGAAAAAGTAGAAGTTTCTGGACTAAATCTGGTTGATCTTAGTTTTTTTGAATGTTGTTTTCAGCGGGATTTCCTCGAAAATGTCATATTTCCTTGTTAACATTGAAGTCATTTTATTGAGGCCTAGCATATGGAGAGCGCCGTTGCGTAGTGGTTAGTGTGTTGGACTCTGGCGCACGATGAGCGAGTTCGGATCCCGTTAACACCAACGCCATCGAATGGTTATTTGGTGACGTTCCTCCTCGGCGGGGTACTGGCAAAACCCCCCGTAGTAAACTTGCCATGAAAAAGCCTCTCAACCCACCCCGTTCCGAATAGGCATTAAAGTGAAGGTCCCTTTCACCTGTGTGAAAAATAAATCACACACAACATGGGTGATTGAGAGAAGCTGGGCTCTGGTCCTTCATGGGCTGTAACGCCACCAAAGAAGAAGCATATGGAGAGGTCCTTGCACCTATGTAGGAATAATGCAATAGTTGTCGATATTGAAGCGAAACTTCCGTACCTCTTCAATTCTCAACTTCAACTCTCAGTATTGATTCTTTGCCTAGAACCCAGGTGTAGATCTTTCTTTAGGGGCAAATATTAGCGCCGCGATGGCATTATGAATTCGCGCCTAAGCTTAAATAGTTTAACTAAGAATACAATACAATTCAATAGCACTGAAGCTATGTATGTATTGATTGTGATATTGATCGTGTGTGATGTACCTCAAAAAGGTGTTTAGTATATCACAACATTGATGATCGAACAACCTATCTAGACCTTATGAGGTATTACCTTAAACTGGGCTTGAAGTAGCCGTTTTTCTAAGGATTTCCCAATCTCTGTTATACGGAACTCAATATTTTTCAGTCTTACTGATTCTTCATTTATTTAGAGTTTCATTCGGTCTAAATCTGGAATTCGACATCGCCAACCTCTGGCACAACAATCGACCGTAGCTTACATACATATGTACATACGTAGGTACATATGTACACATGTACATAAATGTTAATTTGAGAAGATTTTCTTGGCTGGACTAAGTATGCGTGTCATATTCAAATCTCCATTGTTGCAATAGACGCGTTATGACATAGTAAATCGAAAGCCTTCCGGTTTCAATTAATAAACGTCGAGCGTAGTGTTTACAAGGCTTCTGCCTGACAAGCCCTTCCTCAAATTAATTAAAAAGAATATAGATGTTTATACTTCAAACCGACATAGACAAGGATACGCGAAAAAGAAGAACAAAAAATGCAAATTCATTGACCTTTTTACAGATTATAAATGTCCAAAGTTGGAGAAAACGAGACGCACACATTGCACGGGAGAATTTGTATTGTTATTATTTAATCGACGACCATATAGCTAATTAAAATTTCAGATTTCACACCGATTACACTCAGCCATGTGTAGATAGTATCTAGGCATGTAAAGCGAGAAAAGTGCCACAGGTGAAAGGAGGGCCTACTTCTAAGCAGCTCTTCTAATTTTCTTTTGCATCTTGCAACCTTTAAAATGATAATAGTAATTTATGCACATTGTGACAAAATAATTAAGTCGTTTCATTCATCATACACTCGATGCTAGACACAAGTTGTATCTATGAATTAAGTTTTGATTTTTTATTATTTCCCTCTATACCAGGTTCTGGTTTCGTTTCTCTCGTGTGTCATCTTCTTCTTAATTTAAATATTAAAACGCTTATAGATAGATACGCAGAATCATTCATAAATTAGCAATCAAGTTATTATTTATTGGACCGTGGATTGCATAAATCTTTTGAACAAAAAAACAAAAAAGATGAAAAATCCAATATGTCGGATTGATATTTAAAAATCAAGATATGCATCTTGTGAAATATTTCCTTCGCACTGAATAAACAAGCTAGATTTGACGTTTATTAATAATTACAAAAAAAACCATAGATGCATCTACATACTTCTTCTACTTTGTCTTCGACTGTAGAGGTGCACGAGAAACGTCACCTGTAGTCCGTATTTGCATAAAAATGAAATTTTCAATACAAATTCGTTACATTGTTCTAGTCGTCGGTCGATTTCTATCTATTCCTGTTGGGATGAGATTATATACATAGTAGATAGTCAGTAGAATACGGGAGCGTTAAAATATTACTTCAGTAGTCGGCTTCTGAAAATATGTGTGTGGAACAGGATCAATTGTGGTTTGCATATTCTAAGTAAAATTGGTGCGTATACCTATGGCTTCAAAACCTCCTCATCAACGTCGACGTTCTGTGAATGTGTCACCAAAATTAGAACATATAATAATCGAAAATCAAAACGCCTACATGCATCATCCGTCAATTCATCCGGTACATGAAGCACATAAAAAAAAAAAACAAAAAAAAACAAAATAAAATTCTATTGTCCGCTCGGCCGATAAGTATCTCAGAGTGCGAGAGACGCAAAGTGGATTTTTCAATCACAAGTCAATCAAATTGAAAATAATCTAACCTGAAATAGGTCGTCATGCTGTACTGTTTATATCTATGTATGCATCCAATTCCGTTTGCCTAGTACCCACTTACAGACAATATGGATTGACTCCTCACGATCGCTCAGCTCGATATCCCAAGCACAAACACAAAATCGAAATACGGCAGCAAGAAACCTAATTCACATCTCATATTTCATCACAAGACACGAAAGTGTCCATGAGGAGGTATCTCTTGAAAAGCCTCAAAACACTCGGTCTACGTGTGCACATATACATACTATACGAGTAGTTGTTGTTCGGAATTGAAAATCAATCTATTCACCCGTGTAATTACAAGTTTCCATTTCATTTCGGTTCTCTGCTCATTCATCGTCCAACGATCAGAACAGAGCGGACCACTTCAGTTGCCTCCGAAATAGGATCGGGGATCGTCGATTGTTGATCGTCATACAAACGTATTCTGATTATTAGTATTGTAACGCTTCGATTTGGATCTTATGTCTGCGGGAGTAGGTGTCAAGGATCAATATCATTGTTGACTCTTGGCGAATTTCAAGGATACTTGAGTCAAATAATCACGTTGCATTTGATATGAATGCATTGTACACAATTTTGGCGCACGTTGGATGATGCTGCCGCATCAAGACGCAAGACAACTCTTGTTCCACTTGTTCCACAGCCTTCGGAGTAGATTTCCGGTTTCTGTTTTTTTTTTTTACAATACATACACACAAATATGTATATTTATAGATACATGTGGCTTAGTTTCGAATATAATTATTCATAACTGCGCGTCTATATGGAATTTGTCAGTAATTTATTATTTATCGGTTTGTTGGACCGAAAGGTATCTATACTCGTCGTTGATTAGCATAACATCTACACCCGGTTTTTTGTTAGTCGACGGCGAAGAGGTGAAATGTCTGACGATGAAAATATTGTATGAATGACAACACAAAAGGAAAACAACAAACTGTATTTCTGTATCTTTCATTACAAATACAACAATTACGACAGACGGCAGCGCCAATCAATTTCGGCGACGGTAACTGCCAATTTCGCATGTTATTTCAACCCAACAAGTATGGGCATCTTCGAACTGCCAAGATTCTCAATGACTTCTACGAGTATGAGGAGTATGACCTATGTGACTGGAGGGTATTTTCCCAAAATCAAGATTCCCAATCGAGTGCTTTTTCTAATTAACTAACCACAGGTTGGAGTGTTTGTTTTTTTATCTAACGATGTTTGGATCATACACTTGGACGATCGCTACTGTATATGTACATACAATTTCCGATCTATGACCATTGAATTTTCCCAGGCACTGATGATTACGAGCCAACCGACGACCATTAAAGCATCGATTTATTGATTTCTTGATTTCAGGAAGTTTTTTTTTTTTTTTTTTTTTGTTTTTTTCGTTTGCTCATTGGGATTCATTAGGTTCGACTATCGGCCGGATCGACCGATTGAGGAGGAAGAAAAAAGTAAACAATATTTGGCAGTGAAACGTGACAATTTCAAAAAACTATGCATTTGTAGGACTTTCTATGTACCATCCATCGAACAGGTATAGCCATAGATAGGTAATGAGAGATATTATGAGAAACGAAAGGGAACGGATGATGTTATTGTGTATTTTTGCAAAAAGTAATTACATTCGGTAAAGAAAAACCACTTGGGTGAGCCAACACATAACCGAGACAAAGACCCAGATTCGGATAATCCAACCTAAAAATTTCCAGGAACCAGATCTAAGCTGTTGTATGAATTGGGTGCAAGATATTTAAATTTTACTCACTGTAAGGGATCGTGTAAATCCCCACAAAGTGAAATGCCGACGACAAATTTGTCACTCTATTTTCGAAGGGAGGATCATTTTTGTTTTCCCTTCTACCACAGTGCACTTTTCACCTTTTTTTTTTTTGTATCTTTTTGGAAATGGTATATCGAAAATCTATCGGCAAAACAATGGTATGGTACACCGCAGACATTGCTCGTTTTGGTATTGGTTCGAGAGGCAAATCATTTTACGATCGAATGAGTCGATGAGTTCAATGGGTGTAACGACGGACGTACAGCCCGGCGACAAGAGACCTACATATGTATGAGTGTCTCACGGGTACTATTCAGTGCAAATTAGAAACACATCTGTCTTTCTTACTTTTCTCTTCAACCAATGATTATGATCCTTATTTGTTCCTTTTTTCTTTTTTTGTAACTAACCATCGTTACATAAGGACTAATCATTGATTTCTTATTTGTATCTTTTTAGATAAACAAGGAAAATAAACTCGTTCACAGTGGCGCTACATTCGACGGAAGCCCTTATGGCGGCGGGCTTCTTAAAGTCCGGCGACTTGGGACCCCATCCTCATAGTTATGGCGGACCACATCCGCATCACACGGTACCGCATGGACCATTGCCGCCTGGTATGCCGATGCCATCGCTTGGACCCTTTGGGTTACCTCACGGTTTAGAAGCTGTTGGGTTCTCCCAAGGTATGTGGGGTAAATATTCCAATTTTTGTATAAACCGCTCAATACTAGCTTTTCATTGATTTTATAATTGATATTGTTGCGATTATAGTAAAGCATTTTGTAACATCATTTAACCGATTGCACAAGATTTTTTGTTTCCGATAAATCAATTAGCATAAAATGACACTAGGAGTATACATACGAGTCGCTTGTCAATCTGACGGATATATTCGACATAAATACCACATTTCCTTGACTGCTTTCAGTTTGTTTCTTCGATCTTTTTTCTTTCTTGTTCTGTCTCTGTTGTCACGGGTGTTTTTTTAATGTCAAATCACGTGTGATTGCATCATTATCAATATTTTTTTGACATAATGAATAATGGAGCAGTAAAAACGAAGAGAACCATAAGAAGATATCTCGTACACTGCACCTTGCCAATGTAGGTTGCTTTTCGATGACTTACCTTCATCATCCGCACGTTACACATATACCAACTAAACGTAGTAATTGACAACCAGCGAAATTGCCAACAAAACGAATTTGAAATGAAATGAAAAATACAAACAAAAAAAAAAGAAATTCATAAAGTAAAAGATAAAAAGTGAATGAATCTCAGAGACAAGTACATTAGTTTTATCTTGGCTGCTGCGGCCTTCATTTTCACATTTCGAGCAGTGTCACAATAAATATCCGTACAGTCGTCGCTGCACCGGTCCCCGTCATCGTCGTCGTTACCATCATGCTGCGATAATGAGTTATAGATACTTATTAAAGTGTCTGCATATGCACACGAGTCTGTATGTTGAGGAGAAAACAAATAAAAACACAAGGAATCGCGGGGTGTATGATTGATGTTTAATTTGTCATGCCGTGCCAAGTGTCAGTTGTGTGTCAAACTCATTTAGAAGCGCGCTTTTTTCGCGCCCGTCGACGTGAGCTGGGTGATCGCATGCCGATGAACTCGTATTTTATTTTATAAAGTACGTTACGAGTAAATAAACATATTAAGATTCCCCTGCTCAAGCGATCCTCGATTTCAATTGCATCTTATGTCGATTAGCTCAAGAAGATATTCCATTTTTTGTATTGGTACATTGTCAGTTTGTCGGTTTGTTTACAAGTATAAAACCAAACATTTGCTGGGAACTACAACCAAAGTGAAAATTCAGTCGAGTTCCTCTCGTAAACTATCTAGGACAACCACCCCTGGAGAGTAGTGAACGAACATCTACGATCGAAACCACATGCATTCCGTCCAGGTTGTGTGACAAGCTTCATAAGCGTATGACTCTTGAACTGCTATTAGAACAAAATGTGTATTTTGTAAGTTTCTTCACTAAACCGTTGAGACAGAGATACGTTTTTACAAAAATCAATTGGATTGATTTATGATTAATTTAATTTAAGACACGTTTAAAACAATACAACGACAGGAAACCCGTGGTATGATGGCGACTGTGAGCAGAAAAAGGCAGCAGCCGACGAGGCGTACCAATAGGCGCTGCAGAGGAAAACCAGGGCAGCGTAAGAAGAGTACCGAGCCAGAAGAAGGGAGGAGAAAAAACTACTGCGACAAAAGAAAAGAATCTTCGCAGCCTCCCAGCTCAAGGATATCGAGGAGTCTAGGGATAAACATAAAATACGAGCCTTTTACAAGAAAGCCAAGGGCCTTGCAGGATGCTTCAAAAAGGGCACCCAGGCTCTTCGAAACTGCGAAGGTAATCTTGTCATCGACCCGCAGGGAATAGTGGATGTATTTAAGCAGCATTTCCAGCAGCTGCTTAACGAGCATGACCAAGAGAGAGTGGTAGGGACCGAGGAAATCCCAACTCCAGCCGCTGAAGTTGTCCTCCCACCCAGCATCGAAGAAGTCGGCTATTCAGCTATTCAGAAGCTGAAGAACAACAAGGCCGCAGGCTCAGATGACTTGCCATCAGAGCTCTTCAAGGCTGGCGGCGATGTTCTGGTAGGGAGCATGCACCAGATCGTCTGCAGAATTTGGGAAGATGAAAGCATGCCCGACGACTGGAATACCAGCTCTATATGCCCCATCCACAAAAAAGGCGATCCTACCACTTGCAAGAACTCTAGAGGTATATCCCTGTTCAATGTCGCATACAAGATCCTGTCCAGCGTGTTGTGTGAACTTCTAAAACCATTTTGCACCGCACTAATCGGCAGCTACCAGTGAGGCTTCCGGCCCGGCAAATCAACTATAGACCAAAATTTCACACTTCGACAAATCCTGGAAAAGACCCACGAGTTTCGAATCGATACACACCATCTTTTCATCGATTTCAAAGCCGCATACGACGGCATTCATCGTGAAGAACTGTTTGGTGCGATGGCCGAATTCGGGATCCCGGGAAAACTGATCCAGTTGTGTCGCGCCAAGCTAAAAAACACGCGATGCACCGTGCAACTCGGTACTAGGACCTTGGAACCATTCGAAATATGCGCCGGATTTCGGCAAGGAGGTGCCCTGTCATGACTTCTTCAACCTGGTGCTGGAGCAGATAGTGCGACGGGCAGGCGTCAACAGAGAAGGCACTATCTTCTACAAGTTCCATCCAGCTGCTAGGATACGCGGATGATATCGACATCATCGCGTGTTCTCGCCGTGGCATTGTGGAAGCATTCCCGGCGATTGAGGAACAGGCGAAACGAGTTGGTCTTAAGATCAATGAGGACAAAACGAAATACATGCTGTCAAGCAAAAACCAATCCGTCGCTCACCACCTGGGACAAAATATAACAATTGACAGCTACAATTTCGAGGTAGTTACGGAGTTTGTCTACCTCGGGGCAAACGTAAATTCCACAAATGACACCACAGTGGAGATCCGGCATAGAATCGCCCTTGGCAACCGCTACTACTTCGGTTTGTCCAAACAACTGGGGTCAAAACTCCTCACTCGAAAGACCAAAGTCATGCTTTACAAAACGCTCATTCTGCCAGTCTTGCTGTACGGAGCCGAAAGCTGGACCATAAGCAGGACAGCGGAGCTGATTTTGGGTTCTTTCGAAAGAAAAATTCTGCGCCGGATATTTGGTCCTGTCTGTGAGGACGGTGAATGGAGAAGAAGACACAACCGCGAACTCTACGAGCTGTACCAAGATGTGGATGTAGTCCGGAAGGCAAGGATCCGTCGACTACACTGGCTCGGCCACATCGAGCGCATGGACATCAACGCTCCAGCTAAGAGGGTCTTCGACTCCGAGCCTCCTGGTTCGAGAAGAAGAGGAAGACCGAACCTCCGGTATAAAGACCAAGTAATCGCGGATGTAGGACATCTTGGTCTTGACAACTGGAAGCAGCGTGCCCGGGACCGTCAAGCATACCGCAGCTATAGCTCAGGCTCAGATCCTCCATGGATCGCTGGCCTGATAAGTAAGTCTCCAAAAACTGTGCTAATAATACTTATAACTCAATGGTATTACCACATATAGATTATTGTTCAGCAGTTTTATATTTATGTGTGTAGTGCTGAAAAAATCAGCAATCTGCAAATTCTACAAAACAGAGCGATGAGATGTGGTATTAGCTGGAAAGGCCTCTTGGTTAAGGCCCAGGTTTACCCTGAACTGTAAGCTGTGATGTATACCCGCGTGACATGAGTAACTTTTTTGTTACAAATATTCCAAGCAATTATATGTAGAAGTGTGTTTTCGACTTCCAGTGTGAGTGAAGTGTTATTCGACTTTGAAATTGTGAAATCCTAAAGGCTGTCAACGCTGTGAAATCAAACGCTCAGGGTAGTGATGGTAACTCTCCAAAGCTTATAAAGCTTATCTCGCCATTTATTATTAATTATGTATGTGCAACATATATTTGATGTGTGTATATTCATACATACATACGTACATATATGTATCTAGTTGTAAGTTTCTAAATCAATGGAAAAAAGCTTAAATAATACCCGTTCCAAAGAAAACGAATCCATCAGAGCCATCGGATTATAACCCTATTCGTTTGTAACAATTTCTTGGAAAAGTTTTTGAAAAGATTTTAGCCAGCCAAATACAGCAATTTATGGATACAAATCATCTATCTGCTCTCAAAATTGTAGTCTGGCTTTAGACGAATATTTGGCTGTGAATCTGCTATTATAAAAGTAACAACTGACTCGAACATGGCTTTGGACTCTCATGACGCTGCATTATTAGTCCTCTTAAACTTTTCCAAGGCCTTTGGCTCTATTAACCACATGATCTAATTTTAGCTTTGGAAATCCTGCAATTAAGCCATTCACTGAATATCTAAAAAACCCACCGATACAGGCAGACTGATACGTATTTTGTTAATTGTAGTGTGCCTCAAGGATCTGTGTTGGGGCCTTTATTACTTACGTTATTTATCCACGACTTGCCTCAGATGCTGTCCAATTGTAAAGTACGTACATACGTATGTATGCTTATGATATTTGTGTTTATATGACATGTAGCAAAGATTCTTTATCCATAAGTGTTTCAATGTTAAATGATGACTTGATAGAATACAAACATGGTCAGGGCAAAATAAACTGAGACTGAACACACAAAAAACACTTGCTATGATATGCTCTAGTGCAGAAATTAATTTCAGCAATCTTCCACCAATTATGTACCTTAAACGGTGACAATATAGTGTATTATATGTTAGCAAAGTGAAGTATCTTGGTTTTATTATAAACTCGTCTCTTTCTTGTTGTGATGCTATTACAGAATCTGTAAATAGAATTTACTTTGGATTACGTAGCTTAAGGCACTCCACTTATCTCCTCAACCCGGATGTGAAAATTAAATTGGTAAGGGCATTGTCATGCAATTTTTTAGATTTAACTGTTGTGTGTACCCCTGTTTAGATCAAACTACAAAAAGGGTTCACAATAATAAGTTCTTTAGAAGTACTATTAACACGTTTTCTTCCCACAGTTTACAAACATACATACAACCTTTGTGTCAATTGGAGTAAAGCTTAACGACAACCAAAGTCTACAGCCCAACATGTATGTATGTTGGCGTTACAGCCCATGAAGGACCAGAGCCAAGCTTCTCTCAATCACCCATGTTGTGTGTGATTTATTTTTTCACACAGGTGAAAGGGACCTACAGTTTATTGCCGATTCCGAACGACGTGAGTCGAGAAGCTTTTTCAAGGCAAGTTTATACTACGAGGGGTTTTGCCAGTACCCCGCCGAGGAGGGACACCGCGAAATAAACATTCGATGGCGTTGGTGTTATCGGGATCCGAACTCGCTTATCGTGCGCCAGAGTCCAACACACTAGCCACTACGCCACGGCGCCCTCAATAGCAGCCCAGCATAAATAACATAATTTGTATGGTCGAGACAAGTATATCTGAGCATCGTCAGCGTAGAGATGCATACTCTAGGTAGGTCGTTGATGAAGATGCAAAATAGTATTGGCCCCAGTATTGATCCCTGCGGCACTCCAGATACCAAGCTTCTAAATTGCGATGATTTCCCATTACTAACGACCCTTTGAAAGCGATTTACTAAACAGCTACTTCTCAATCCCACCGATCTTTCGCTAAATCCAAAGTACAGTCTAAGTACCTTATGATCCACGATGTCAAAGGCCTTAGAGAGATCAAGTAACCAAAGCACCGTTATATAGTCTTGATCATATGTTGCCCTTATATCGTCAAGATATTTTAATCATAGCTGTCGAACAGCTATGATGTGCTAGAAAACCGGACTGAACAGGGGATAGCAAACAGTGCTGATTTAAGTGGGTAGATATTTGGAGCGCAAGAATTTTCTCGAAAACTTTTGACAAACATGGTAAAATACTTATTGGGCGAAAGTCGCTTGCCGTAGGTGGTTGAGGCTTTTTTAGGAACCGGAATGACCTTAGCCAACTTCCAACTATCAGCGAAGGAAGAGCTCCGAAATGGAGATCGAATGCGTTAGCGAACTTAAGATGTGAGGTAATATCATCTTCACAAAGCGAATAGATACACTATCCTCACCTATAGCATTGGGCTTTATAGAGCGAATAGTATTTACTATATCAATCTCTGAGACGATTTTAAAGTCGAAGGCAACTCTATTAAAAGATAGCTGACTATCCGGAGTAAAGCACGGATTATCGCCAGGATTGAATGAAATGCTTCGTTCAGATCGTTTACATTTGTATTAATTATAGTGGCGGCCTTTTTTCCAACACCAATGTTGCGCAGATTGCTATATAGCTTCTTAGAGGTTTGGTCAATGCTCAGCTTCGATGGAAAATATCTTTTTTTTTTTTGGTAGCCTACAAGTGATTTATAATATTCCTTTTTCATACGAATAAATACAACATCTAATGTCGCAAAATCGCGTTAATGAAAGTCAGTAATCTTTGAAACAACTACAGTGAATTCTCCCTTGATCGAACAGCAATGATGCAAAATTGTTTGTCCACCTAAGGGAGGTGTCCGTTTAAGGGAAATCAAAAAACAAAAAACACAATTTTTCGAAACTAATATAGTGGGTAGTCAATCTGGTTTGGAGATCAAACAAAATTCAAACAGCCTCACCGTCATTTTTTTTTTGCCGCAAACATTTTTCAGCTTTCAATAGTAGCGTCAGCTTCTGGGTAAGGATTAATTGAAGCCTCTACCTGGTCCTGATCATCATCCTCTGCAGCACTTTCAGTTTCGACAATTTCAACAGGAACTGCAACGTCTTCTGGTAACATCTCGAAGTCATCTTCCACATTTACGGTTTCATCCATAAAGACAAAATGTTCGGGTTCTGCTTCCAATCTGCATTCCGTAAGTAGGTTGGAAATTTCCCTTAAATTCGAGAGAGGCAAGTCGTCTTCAGGATCGAATTCATTTTTTCCAAATCTAAACTTTGTCCAAAAACATTTTTCCAACATAGTTTCCACGCAATATTAATAAAATAAATGGCGTCTAGGACATTTATGCTTTTGATTAACTCACTGGTGGATTGCGGGCTGTCCATATGGCCAATGAGATGCTTTAAAATTTAAAATTTCTTATCACACCTTGATCAAGGGCTAGCAAATCGATGTGCGCTTTGGCTGAGGATAAACAACTTTTATATTTTCCAGTTTAAAATCTTTAGGATGGGAAGCAGCGTTGTCAAGAAAGAGCAACATTTTTTTTCTGTAGTTTCGTATTCTTGTCGAATAAACGGCGCCACTCTATCATGATTTCTTGGGTCATCCATGCTTTTTTCTTGGGCTTCCCGTCTACAGGCAACTGATCATGTTTTAGGCCACGAAATGCTCTTGGGAGAGCCATGAGGTGCACTTTTGACTTTTCAAAGCCATTGTCCTTGTTGGTAATGCTAGATAAAAAGGCCAGTTTCATTTGCGTTGTAAATGCAGTCAGGATCATAAAAGGCTGTTATTGTAGGTAGCTTTTGAAGAAAAATGTTCACGTCCCCAAAATTAACATCTCCACCCTCTCCGCTCACGTTTTTGTAAGAAATACCGTGACGATTCCGAAACTTATCCAGCCAACCTGCAGATGCTTTAAAATCTGTGGCCCTTAAACGATTTGTAAACTTCTGCTGCCTTATGTATGTCCAGTTGCGGTTCCAGAGAAAGGAAATGCTCTGTTTCGAGCTGCATGAAACCATTCAAAAACAATTTTATCTAGACTCCCGCTCGATGAATCGAAACGCCTTTTAAGGTGAGTTGCACTTGAATTAGATTGCCAAAATTCACACATACAATGCGATGAGAATAATTTACTATTTGCTGTAGACTGCAAGAAACAAAAATCTTGCTTAGGTCTTAGGTGTCCGCCTAAGAGAAAATGTTTTACTATTTATATGCGTAATTGCTGTCCGTATCCGTTCAAGGGAATGTCCGTCGAAGGGAAATTGTAAACTATGCAACTTATATGGAGCAATTTCCGTTCAAAAAAATATGTCCGTCTAAGGAAGGTGACTTTAAAGCCGCGAAGGACAGTGTTTATAGAGACGAGCTATACAGAGCCATGTCATGTTTTAACATTCCTGTCAAACTCGTCAGACTATGCAGGATGACTATGGAGAACTCTCGCTGCTCCATTAAGGTCGGAGGTGAACTAACCGACCCCTTTGATGTTAAAAAAAGGTTTTAGACAGGGTGACGCACTGTCATGTGATTTCTTCAACATTATTCTTGAAAAGATCGTGCGGGACTCTGCGGCCAATACAAGAGGTACGATCTACTTCAAGTCCACACAATTGCTTGCCTACGCAGATGATATTGACGTTATTGGACGTACAAAGCGAGACGTCAATGAGGCGTTGACAAGCATTGAAGCAGAAGCGGCGATAGTGGGTCTAAGGGTAAATGGGGACAAGACCAAATATATGCTGTCATCCAAGAAAGACGCACAACACCGACGTCTTGGTCAGAACGTCACCTTCGGCAGCTATATTTTTGAAGTAGTCAAGGACTTCGTCTACCTTGGCTCGGTAGTGACAAGCAGCAACGACACCAGCGCTAAGATAAAACGCAGAATAACTCTTGCCAATCGCTGCTTCTTCGGGCTCAAGAGGCAATTGAGTAGTAGAGCCCTCTCTCGAAAAACTAAGGTTTCCCTCTACAAAACCTTAATCATCCCGGTCCTCCTCTACGGCGCTGAGGCTTGGACGTTGTCAAAAGCGGATGAAGAGGCTCTTGGACGTTTCGAGAGGAAAATTCTGCGTGCAATCTTTGGTCCCGTTTGTGTAAACGGAGAATGGAGGAGGAGATTCAACCAAGAACTGTACGGGCTGTACAGCGACATCGACCTGGTTAGACGTCTTCGGATCCAACGTCTAAGATGGCTAGGCCATATAGAGCGAATGGACATCAACGCTCCGGCCCGAAGAGTCTTCGACTCCAACCCCGAGGGACGACGCAGCAGAGGACGACCGCATTTAAGGTGGCGCGCACAGGTGGAAGGGGACCTCAACCAACTGGGCGTGCGGCACTGGAAGCGGCTGGCCGAAGATCGGGCCGGCTGGAGAGGCTTGTTGGTTGAGGCCCTGGTTCACCCCGAACTGTAGCGCCATCAAAGTAAGTAAGTAAGGAAAGTGTCCGTCTAAGGGAGGTGCCCGCAGAGGGAGATTTCACTGTATTCCTTTTTCATATGAATAAATACAACATTGAATGTCGCAAAATAGCGATAATAAAAATCGAAAATCTTTGAAACAACTACTGCAAAATTTACCGAAGTGGAAATGTCTATGAAAAAAGGTTGCCAACTTTAGATAAAATAAGATAAAGCACCGACTACCTATCGGTCGTCTTTAATTGACATTAGTTGCTAATAAGGCCTTAGTTTGCTTTTGCCTTTAGTAGCATGAAAATGATTAGCAGCAAGTCACGTCATCCATTTGTCCTTGTTAAATATCCTACTCACTCTGAAGAGCAACAGAATTCCAAACGACCTATATATGTATGTACTAGGTGGGTCGCAGGGCATCCAAGTTGGAGCGAAGCGATCCATTTTAAAACTCTGTTTATTATTCTATCAGTGCGCGGGAGCAATCATAATCTAAGAAAAGTAGTATCTTCTGATACGAATACGGTGACAGTAATGCATTACAAAAACTTAGATGTTTAGCGGACCCTTAAAAGATGGTAACTGAGTTTCTGTATCGATTGTGAAAAGATTTGTGGTTCTATGTTAATTCTTTCATTGGGCCCACGCTAGCTGGTGGTCATCGAAAACAGACCATCGGCATATGTTTAAAATTTTTCCACGTATGCTTTCATTCAGGTATTGTGCAGGTGTGGAAGGACGATCGTATCAGTGACTATTTATATGAATTTATGTTTGTGATACTTTAGTCTATATCCTTAGGGTCCGCGGCTATTCCAATCAAATGGATAGCAGAGTTGATAGTGTTAAAAAAATTGCGCCTGCAAAACATACTTCTACCACATTGACCCCTAAAAGGGGAAAAAAGTCTTCGTATTTCGTTGACAGAGCTGTTTGACGACCAAAGTTAGAACGTGCTTTCCGAGGCATGATTATTGAAGTCTAAAGGAAAAATGTTTGAAGTTTTGAGAGAAAAATTTTGCGTGCGATTTTCGGCCCGACCTGCATAAATGGGGAGTGGAGGAGAAGACTTAACAGTGAACTGTACGGGCTGTACAGCGACATGAACATAGCACAGCGTCTTCGGATCCAACGCCTAAGATGGCTAGGTCATGCTGAGCGTATGGAAAACACAGCTCCGGCCCGCAAGGTCTATGAATCCAACCCCGAGGGGCGACGCGATCGAGGACGGTCAAACTGAAGGTGGCGCAACCAATTGGAAGAGGACCTTAACCAACTAGGCGTGCGGCACTGGAGACTGCTGGCGAAAGACCGTGCCAGTTGGAGAGGTTTTTTTGAAGAAGGCCCAGGTTCGCCATGAACTATAGCGCCAAAGAAGAAGAAGAAGAAGAAGAAGAAAGGAAAAAATATATATTTTTATTTTCACAAACTTTTCTCTGAGTGTTTACTATCACCATGTCAAATTTGGTTAAAATCGCTTAAAGCCTTCTGCGTTGTTTTATTATCAAAATGCGGATGCGCGTGATTTCTAATGTTAAGTCTATGGGACACGTTTTCGGTGATTATTTCTCGATCGTATGTCCTTCTATTGACATGTCTAATTTGGTCAAATTCCGTCAAAGCGTTTAGGAGGAGTAGTCTGTCAACGAAATACATTTTGGGGTGTAAGGAGCTTCGCTGGCTACGCTCGCTTCACTCCAATAATAGTATCCCGATTTCCACCTTTACATCAGCAATCAGGTATTCACCTGTCTACCAATCCAAAGACGCAAGTATTTTCCAAGCCAAAAATAATGAACTACTGTCCCAAAAAAAAAAAACCGATGTCAATGTGTTCAAAATTAAATTTCGAATTACTGACAGTTTTATTGAGAAACGAGCTCCTAAATCCCCATTCAACTCTTTTTTCATCATAACCTATTACCCCGCACTAATGTATTTCAGTTTTTCAATTTATAATTAATTCCATTATGTCACGCGCACGGTAGTTCTCGTTTTATTATTATTTTTCATTTTACACCGCTAGTGCAGATGTTATGCTTGGTTTTTTCGTTTTCAATTTCTTCACTCTAGCATTGAGACCGTTTTGGACATTTTCCATTTTGAATTTGACTTTTTACATAGTATACAAGCGACACACTAAAATGAAATTAGGGTTCCCAGTAGTAAGCAATACATCCATGCTTTCGGGTCTGCATATACATATAGACATCTCCCTAAACAGGCGAAATAAAAACTCTCATACACCCATGCGTACTCCATACAACATATACAGATGAGATGTATAAAAACAGGAGAGGCACCCTACTTTTTTCGACCCCTTGCTGCCTTACATACCGTGGGTAGTCTACCACGATTTGGTAAATATCCTACCTCTCTCCCTGCGTGTGCAATCCGAACAAAGAGTCGAACTCAAAATTATATAACAGAAAGAAAAAAGGATGAAGAATGCCTACTTTGATATGTTTCGTTTATGAATAGAGAAGCTTAGGTCCCGAAATGGGTAAGTGGGTTTTTATGAATAGCAATAGAAGCGTAGCAGAGCAGAGCAGCGTAGAGGTATATATGTACCTAGTCGAATGTCAATACAATAGAATACAAAGGGGTAGTATGTACTATGACGAAGACAGGGTGAAAAGAATGAATGTATCTAAGCCAGTTGTTTCAGTGTTCTATTGCTACTGCTAGTGCTCCTGCTGCTCTCCGCGGCGAGGGTTGGTAGCGACGAATAATATAGGCAGCCGTTGTTCATTGCTTTGACAAGTCGTTCGGGGGTTGAAATCGGCCGGATGAAAGAATGAGATGATGATGTATTCATCCAACCAACCAATTGTGAGTAGGTTGGTACAAGGAATCTGCTTTCCAATAGGAATACCTTAGAGTTGGGGGTTGTAAAATTGTTCGGTTAAGTAAATGTTTGAATGCCTGGATTTTCCTCTTTACTTGAGCAAAGAATGGCGAATGCTTTTATCCCGAATATACACCATGTGCGTGAGATTCAACCGTCTGGGAAGGGAAAAGTTCAACAAGAGAAAAATGATGTGGGTAAGGAGAGAGGAAAAGCAATGTCTGAAAAGTTCAACAATTACTATTATGTCTGCGAAATTGAGTTTTGAAGAAAAAAACAAAAACGCCAACCAAACACTTCAGTTCGATGGGTGTAGATACTCTTAAAGATTTAATGAATCGAGATGTTGTGCTTTAAGCAACGAAGGACAGCTGAATTACAGAAGGGCAATAGTCGTATGGGCATAGTGGAGAGGGAACCCTTTTCAGTTCAAATTTCATTTACAATCTCCGCCCCAACATAAGCGGCTTATCTTCCTTTTGCAGATCTCTCTCTCGCTCTGTCTATGGCGTAGTAGCGTAGACTTGGCCCACTACCTTTGTTATTTTTATTATTTATAGATCTTTGCCTCGTTATTATTTATAGATCGTATGTATGTATGTACATACGTACGGGTGTAGTAGGTGGTGTTATAGTTTCCATTTGGGCAATGTTTATCAATACGGTTGCAGGACATTACATGATGGTTTATTTATTAGAGCTCTAAGCCAACGTCTACGATAATGGGCAAGCAAACCCAATTTATTGCTGAAATGTCTGGAATGGCAATTAATATCGAATAAGAACGACTATCCCTGCATCCAGAGTGCTGACAGGAAAATCTCTTATCTAAGTTAGATACACTTTTGCTTATACGTTTTCAATAATGAAATCGCAACATTATCAGTAAGGCAAACCAACGCTTGAAGCGCATACTAACAAATGCATTTATTCATTTCTTATAGGCGTCAACACGCGTAAGCAGAGACGCGAACGTACAACTTTCACCCGAGCACAATTGGACGTCCTGGAAGCACTATTCGGGAAGACCAGATATCCCGATATATTCATGCGAGAAGAAGTTGCTCTAAAAATCAATCTGCCAGAATCGCGTGTACAGGTAAGCCGTTTATCTACCACCTTCAACCAGAACCCTTATTTGAATTACAGACTAACTTACAACTAGAAATTGTCACATCCATATATGTACATATGCCGGGAGCACAGTGTCGTCAACAGAATGAAAATCCGAGAAAAAATCCGAAACGCAAACAATTTGCGTAATGTGTCTTAATTTGGGCGCACGTTAATGGTCGTGTTCTGGTGCCCGAGAAACGATCCATCTTTTGTCCCAATTATATTCATATGACACTTTGAGGGGTTGTCGATGTGTTTGCACTCTACGCGCCCCATTACGTACAGGAATGAATTGAAAGAGCGCCCAAGAACCAAAAACAAAACTGCACAGGGGATGGTTGTTTGTTTTTACCTCAGGCAACAAAAGAAAGGATAATTTCCAAAGAGATTTCGGTTCGCATCCGTGTTTGGTTAGGTGGACAAATGCGTTGATACATGCAAAATATGTTTCATGTCGTTTTTGTGTGTACAATATCTGGTATGAGCAAACAAATGTGCAACAATGGGAAAGTGTAATTTCATACATCCCCTGTTTTGGCTTTTGTTCTTGGTGATTCGGCAACTTCCCAACGTAGTTCAGGCTTCCGGGCTATGGTGATTGTATGCTCAATGGAATTGTCAAACAACCGCTTCTCAGTTGACAGTTATTGTCGATAATGAATTCTGTAAATACAGCCGTCATTAGTTGTTTGCAACTATCAGCATATGCCTTGTTGAATTCGTGTTTGTTGGGGACAAAGGACATCGTCCTTTAACAACATTCCATTGCATAATAGTAGTATATGGTGACAATCGATAGAAGCCAACGAAGAAATACGGCCAAACTGGAAAAATGACACCTTTCTAACAAAGGTTGACTACTACCCTCCCCGTCGGGTAACGACGGACAGACGCCAATGTCGCCTTGAAAGCAACTACAAGTTGGTCTATAGTCTTGTGGATTCTTTTTACTTTCCAATTCTCGACTGTTGAGACTAATGAGTATCGATTTTTTTTTTTTTCTTTCAATAGAAAAAGAACAGTCAACCTCATGGTATGAGGACGAATGTGACGGGCCTTAAGTGTCTCAGTCACTTGATGAATTGTTATTAGCGCATACGCAAACCTTTTCAATTCTTTTACTTATTTATAAAATCAGGAATCATTTCCTTTATGTCGTTGCATTACATGTCATATGGCAACGCTCGGAGTACTCAAGACATCGAATGGACATTTGAATGCCGACGGCATTCGTGGTTTCCTACACTTTTGTGTACTCGTGTCATGTAATTATTTTCGGTTAAATTGTTTCGAAGTTGTTCTTACTTAGATTGTACTTTGATTGGCATTTTAGTTTGGTATCTGATTTCTTTTTTGCAATGGACAATTGTAGGTGCAGAGCTAGCGGTGGAAATTTTGAAGAAATCAATTACGAGATTGCTACTTAGGTTTTGAGATAAGCAAGTTGAAATTTGTAATCGAAAATGGTTTTATTATTTTTCAAAATATTTTTTAAGCAAATTCCGAAGGACGTTTTTCACTCCGATTTGGGTTCTTACGAACATGTGATTTGAAGGTACCTACCCCTGTTTTGGATTCGTCCTGATAGACCCATACAGTCGATTGTTGCTTAGTTTATGTACATACATATATCCATGATTCGTTGTTTGTCACGATCTTATAGGCGTTATTTGAAGCGCCAAGAATGAATTTTTTCAACATTTCTTTGCACCAATCGGCACGAGCCTTTCTGGAGCGATTGTCAAATTATCGGTATTCCTTATGACGGGCAAATGTTCATGCAACATTGAATGTACATATGCGAGTGGAACCGATTTCCAATCATGCCTCAATCTCACAGTATGTCAAATGAGGTTATTGCAATATCGCGTTAAAGCACAACAACCGGTTGTGAACGGCCTTTACGGAATACGTCCTTTACGAATTGCGAGCACGACTGAACTCGGGAAAACTAATTGATTGGAACTCTTGCTAGTATAATCCACGTCGAAAGTCACAGAAAATCACCTCATGGAAATGTCCACGATTCAGTTCAATTTCTTGAAAAAGCTGAATGTCTCAAGTTCATGGATGCTTATCTGAGGTGACCATGATAAACATCACCGACTGTCGAGCGAGAGGTCTGTAGTTCAAAGTCTGTCCATAGTCAAGAAAAACAATTCCAGCTGTTGTGAATGGGAAGGTGATCAAAATACACCCACAGCATATGGTCGATTCAAATTCATACTCAGTGTGAGCAGTTCTAATATAACACTATAATTGCATGGAACATTTGCTGAGAACTACAACCAACGTAAAAATTCAGTCGAGTTCCTCTCGAATCAACCACCCCTGGAGAGTAGTCCAGGTTGTGTGACACGAACATGATAAGAGTATGTAAAAATGAGTAAACCCCTCATCCTCCTTACTTTATTGCACACCGTAATACTCATACAATCTCTCTATATCTCGTCGCATGACCTGGACTCACGTTAGGTTTGCCTACATCCACGCTAACGTTCTCTGTCAATGACTGTGTTTCCGATGCCCTTCGTCGCAGTTAGAAAGATTGCTCAGACTGTAGGTTGACAAATCGTATAAGCCAAGAACCAAGAACAAGAAACCAGCAACTTTCTTTTTATCTTTCAGAAGAATTGACTGCACAAAAGCTGCAGCCATCACTAGGGGTAGTTGCATTTTACCAGACACAACGGGCTTGGAATGAATGAGACACCCACCTGCATTACTAATGGCAAGGAAGGCTAGACAGCAGAACGATTCTTCAGTGATTGTTATGCTTAGGTTGGGTTGAGTTATGTGAATGGGTGCCTTATTGACGAAAGGTCAAGGCTCACTGAAATTACAAGGAGTCCATTGTGACCAGTAAACATTTAGCCCCTCTTTTTATTTTGGTGGCGTTACAGTCCATGAAGGACCAGAGCCAAGCCTCTCTCAATCACCCATGTTATGTGTGATTCATTTTTCCCACAGGTGAAAGGGACCTACAGTTTAATGCCGATTCCGAACGGCGCGCGTCGAGAACCTTTTTCAAGGCAAGTATACGACGGGGAGTTTTGCCAGTACCCCGCCGAGGAGGGATGTCGCGAAATAAACATTCGATAGCGTTGGGGTTATCGTGATCCGAGCTCGCTCATCGTGCGTCAGAGTCCAACACACTAACCACTGCGCCACGGCGCCCTCAAACGTTTAATGCGTAGAAACATAAAAGTTGTCCATTAAGCTGAACCACATGGATGCAGATAGAAATCCCAGTAGTCTGTTCAGGCCAAGTTACTTACGTCCTCTAGTCCCGAAAGGAAGTGACTTCCAAGGAATACATATTTTCTTTTTTGGGGTAGTGCCGGGCGTTCGCACGTGAGTGACGAATGGATTTAATTTCTTCTTCGTCCCTGCAGCTTCTGCAGAAGTCATTGTGGGGCTGGCCTAGTCTGGCTGCATGGTAGGTATCATGCAGTGTCCAGTGAGGCCACCAACTGCCAATCAAACATTCCCACGACTGTACTTTACTAGACTTTCTGTCTTTTTCTTATCATAGACGGGCCAAGTTGATCTTTTGATCCTAATCTAGCTAGCCCGTCCGCCTTCTCATTTCCGGAAATATTTATATGACTTGGCACCCAAGAGAGGGTCACCTCAATAACATCTGATATCTCCCATAGCCTCTCGTTGCATGGTTTCACGAGCTATAGTTTTATCCATGTTGCCTACAGAGCCCTGATAGCTACCCGGCTGCCAACATATATGTACATATGTGGATCCTTTTGCCTGAGAGGTTTTCTCTAAGAATCAGGTCGCAGCCTGTTTAATAGCGAAGACCCGAGCTTCGAAAACGCTACAGCATCATGAAGTCTATAGAAGTGACTTGCCTCACGAGATTCGAAATAGACCCCGGCTCCTGTACCAGTGTCCATTTTCCGTACGTATCTACATATCATACCACTGGTCAATTTCTCCCTGGAAGAAATTCTGATAGAGAATCTCCTCTCGCAAGGAATGTGTGAATCTCGTCTATCAATCCAAGATTGGTGGATGGCCATGAGAATTCCTTACCCAGAGACCGGATTCTTGCATTCTTACCGCAGTGGTTTCGCAGCATAGTCTAAAGGCGGAAGGTTCAGCATTGCTTCAAGAGCCGCCGTTGGTGTGGTTTTTTTTTTTTTTTTTTTTTTTCAAAGTTCGCGCAGGTTCAAGAGTTGTATACTCCTATAGTGTTTATCACACAACCTGGACGGAGTGCAGTGGTTTGGATCGTAGATGTTCGTTCAGTACTCTCCGGGGGTGGTTGTCCTAGATAGGAGGAGAGGAGCCGACCGAGTTTTCACGTTGGTTGTAGTTCTCAGCAACTTTTTCCATTGCATACACAGAGTATGAATTTAAGGTGACCACTAACTACTGCGAGGGCGCCATTGCGCAGTGGTTAGTGTGTTGGACTCTGATGCACGATGAGCGAGTTCGAATCCCGATAACACCAACGCCATCGAATGTTTATTTCGCGGCGTCCCTCATCGGGGGGTTTCGCCAGTAGTATACTTACCTTGTGAAAGCTTCTCGCTTCAACGCCGTTCGGAATCGGCTATAAACTGTAGGTCCATTTCACCTGTGTGAAAAAATAAATCACACACAACATGGGTGATTGAGAGAAGCTTGGCTCTGGTCCTTTATGGGCTGTAACTCCAACATACATATGTATACTGTGAGTGTTATGCCTTCATCAGTGTTTGATCACTGCTTATTCACAACAACTGTGTTGCATAATTTTTTTCCGTATGGGATTTGTTTTTTCTTGGCTATGGAACGGATTTGAATTACAGACCTTCCGCTCGACGGTCGGTGATGTTAACCACTGCACCACGGCCACCTCATATTACATATATAGATTATGTATGTACATATGTAGATCCAGTCACCGCCAGACAACCTGCCTTCTGAACACAACTTTAAAGATGGCATTTCTTCTCAAGTACCTTCCACCAGACAACCGAACTTAGTCCATGGTCTTACCACCGCAGTGTACAACCAATATTCCACTTTTGGCTAGAAGATTCCTTTGTTCCGGATCCCGCTTACTTCGATTATTTACCGAATTTCTCCTTTGGACCTTTTCTTCCTCGTACAGTCGACCCCTGTGTCATCGAAAACAAATTAAATCAACTTAAAGATAAATTCACTCCTGGACCTGACGGTCTCCCTGCTATATTCCTAAAAAAAATGCTCCTCAACCCTCTCTTCCCCTCTCTCGAAAATCTTCACTTTATCCCTATGTTTGGGCGAATTCCCCCAGTTATGGAAAACCTCATATATAACCCCTATACACAAAAAAGGGCCGAAGAACGATATCAACAATTATCGTCCCATTGCCAAACTGGCACATATGGTCAAACTCTTCGAAAGCATTTTTTACGAAATTTTAAGTTTTCGTTGCAAGTCTTTAATCTCCCCTAGACAACACGGTTTCCTCAAATGCAGATCTACAACCACAAACCTTGTTGAATTTGTGTCCTTTACCCTATCGACCTTAGATATCTTCCTACTTGGGCAATCGCTATTATAGTGTTCGCTTTAGATCTGCCTATTCTAAACCTTTTTTTGCCTCCTCCGGTGTCCCCCAAGGTAGCCACTTAGGTCCACTTCTTTTCGTTCTTACCGTTAACGATATTGAAATGGTAACTAAACATTCCCACATCTCTCTATATGCTGACGATGCTAAGTTCTTCAAGACTATTTCCTCCAGTCATGACTCGTCCCTTATCCAATTAGATCTCAATAGCTTTTCCACCTGGTGTTCCAAAAACTGATTGGAGCTCAACATTCCGCAATGCCAATTCATTACTTTTTCACGTAAATGAATTAAACCTCCTCCCCGTCTCTACCTCCTAAATAATAAGCCCATTGTCACCGTACATGCTATCCGCGATCTTGGCATATTATAATATGGAGATAAGGAGATTTAAGGAGATAATCCTTAAAGCTAATTCAGCTCTCGGTTTTGTGAAGCGATGGTCTAAAGAATTCTCCAACCCTTACGTTACCCGATCTCTCTACACAACGTTTGTCCGGCCGCCTCTTGAATACGCCTCTCAAGTGTGGTCTCCCTACCAACAAACCCACATTTCTAGAATCAAAAGCATCCAATGCCGATTCTTACGTTTTGCACTTCGAGGTCTCCCCTGGAACAATCCTTTGCTCCTACCATCCTATCAAGACCGTCTTAAACTATTTAACATGAACACGTTGGAGGAAAGAAGAACTGTATCTGACATTCTCTTCATCCATCGACTCCCTTAAGGTACCATTGATTTCGCGATCCTCTATAACTCTGTCTCTATCAACACTAATCCTCGCAACGTACGAAATTCCCGTCTCTTCTATCTACCCACCCCCCGTACCGCCTATGGCTCCAATTAACCTATTTCTCGTATGTTGGGAAGAGTTAATTCGAATCCTTACTTCGATTCCAGCCTCAGCACTCCATGCTTAAAAACCCGTCTCCTTAATCACGCCCACCTCCCCCGTCATCCTTAGCTTCTAAGTTAAATTAGGTCAGATTTAGTGAGTGGCTTGAATTAAGCTTAATAAATGGGGGTGTTTAAAAAAGCTGGACCACTGTAGACCAAATATTAAGTCAAACGTTTTCTCGTGAAAATGTTTAAAATTGTTACTTTCTTGTCCGTAAGATACACATGAATAGTGGATGTATTTAAGCAGCATCTCCAGCAGCTGCTTAACGAGCATGACCAAGAGAGAGTGGTAGGGACCGAGGAAATCCCAACTCGAGCCGCTGAAGTAGTCCTCCCACCCAGCATCGAAGAAGTCGCCACAGCTATTCAGAAGCTGAAGAAGAACAAGGCCGCAGGCTCAGATGGCTCGCCATTAAAGCTCTTCAAGGCTGGCGGCGATGTTCTGATAGGGAGCATGCACCAGATCATCTGCAGAATTTGGGAAGATGAAAGCATGCCCGAGGACTGGAATACCAGCTCTATATGCCCCATCCACAAAAAAGGCGATGCTACCTCTTGCAAGAACTATAGAGGTATATCCCTGCTCAATGTCACATACAAGATCCTGTCCAGCATATTATGTGAACGTCTAAAACCATTTTGCACCGCACTAATCGGCAGCTACCAGTGCGGCTTCCGGCCCGGAAAATCAACTATAGACCAAATGTTCACACTTCGACAAATCCTGGAAAAGACTAACGAGTTTCGAATCGATACACACCATATTTTCATCGATTTCAAAGCCGCATACGACAGCATTCATCGTGAAGAACTGTTTGGGGCGATGGCCGAATTCGGGATCCCGGTAAAACTGATCCAGTTGTGTCGCGCCACGCTAAAAAATACGCGATACACCGTGCTTCAACCTGGTGCTGGAGCAGATGGTGCGATGGGCAGGCGTCAACAGGGAAGGCACTATCTTTTACAAGTCCATCCAGCTGCTAGGATACGCGGATGATATCGACATCATCGCGTGTTCTCGCCGTGGCATTGTGGAAGCATTCACGGCGATTGAAGAACAGGCGAAACGAGTTGGTCTTAAGATCAATGAGGACAAAACGAAATACTGTCAAGCAAAAACCAATCCGTGGCTCACCACCTGGGACAAAATATAGCAATTGACAGTGGAGATCCGGCATAGAATCGCCCTTGGCAACCGCTGCTACTTCGGCATGTCCAAACAACTGGGGTCAAAACTCCTCACTCGAAAGACCAAAGTCATGCTTTACAAAACGCTCATTCTGCCAGTCTTCCTGCACGGAGCCGAAAGCTGGACGATAAGCAGGACAGCGGAGCTGATTTTGGGTTCTTTCGAAAGAAAAATTCTGCGCCGGATATTTGGTCCTGTCTGTGAGGAAGGTGAATGGAGAAGAAGACACAACCGCGAACTCTACGAGCTGTACCAAGTTGTGGATGTAGTCCGGAAGGCAAGGATCCGTCGACTACACTGGCTCGGCCACATCGAGCGCATGGACATCAACGCTCCAGCTAAGAGGGTCTTCGACTCCGAGCCTCCTGGTTCGAGAAGAAGAGAAAGACCGAACCTCCGGTATAAAGACCAAGTAATCGCGGATGTAAGACATCTTGGTCTTGACAGCTGGAAGCAGCGTGCCCGGGACCGTCAAGGATGGAAGGCAGCTATAGTTCAGGCTCAGATCCTCCATGGATCGCTGGCCTGATAAGTAAGTAAGTAAGTAAGATACATATGTCTTTGGATTTGTAGAATTTTAAGTAATGACGTTTTTTTTTTTCTGTTTGGTTGTTCTGTGTTCAATACTTGATAGCTCAGATAGGAGCAAGGACATGTGACACAGTCAGGCGTAGCCACCCAGGCATTGCCATTTTGCCGCAGAAGGACTTACACTTGAAAAACGCTAAAAAATGATTTGATTTTGTTATCAGAATTCGTGTTCTGTGAAAAAAAATTGTTCGCGCACTTTGGCTATTTTGCGGTCGTCATATTCAGCTCGCTGGACAAGTAATTCAAGCATAGATTTGGTCATGCCTAGAGTTCTGTCTGTCAGTGTTATTAAAGATTGTGAATTCTCCATTTTTCGCCATTCGTAACAATTGGGAAATTGTTCTTGAGTTCGTAACTAGTTGAATACACGTATGAAGGTATGTTGTTATGCGATTTCAGGCATGTCCATGAGAAGTTCACGAAAGGTGAGTCGTTATCCATCAAACACGTTAGGAGCGACCTTGTGATATAAGGAAAAATGTCTGATTTGATTCAATCGCTTCACTGGATGCCTATAATCCTTAATATAGTCTTCCATTTTTTTTTTAAAGTTGCACCCGCACTCAAGGCTAAGGCCTTTTCACGTTTGAACGTTGTTCGAGCGAAGGTAACAGGGATAGGGAGAGTTTCGTTCAGGTTTACACACAACTTAAACGGAGTGAGTGGTTTTGGGCCATAGATATTCGTTCACTACTCTAGGGGTGTCATGCACTTTTGGTGTTAATATTGCATACGCAGAGGATGAATTTGGACAACGTCTGATTAAGAAACTTTAAATCTTCTCCTCAACACGCACTTCCCAGGATGCTCTGGTACTTACTACTCTTCCGCGATAGAGGGTCAGTATGATCACATTATCTCTAGAGAAAAAATCATATGGGCGTTAAAAAGCTTCAAGCCCTACAAATCGCCAGGTTCGGATGAAATTTACCCTATCGAACTCACACAAACTATGGAATGGACTACACCATGGCTAGAGATAATCTCTAAAGGATGCCTGGCTTTGGAGTCATATTCCAGAAAAGTGGAAGTACGTTAATGGGATTCAACCCCAAGATCACCCTATGGCTCTACATCACACACCCATACTAATGTACGGAGGTGGCCTGTATGTGCATTACCGGGGCCCTCAGGTCTACCCCAACGGCTGCGCTTAACATGATACTCGACCTTATACCACTCGATATCCTCGTCAAGCAAATTGCCACACACACAGCCAGAAGACTTAAAGCCAACTCGAACTGGACGAGCTATGTCACCGGCCACTCCTCCATCCTGAAAAACAGGATAACTTTGGCAGAAAACTTGGACCATACAGAACCCACCACAGTCTTGGGATAAATTTCTACCCGGACAGGCAAAACTGGACCCGCCAAACGCAAACCAGCAGAAACTGCGTGGATTTTTACACTGACGGGTCTAAAACCAAAGACGGGGTTGGAGTGGAGTATTCTGCAAACAACTTAAGCTGAATAAAGCTCCAAAATTACCAGATCACTGCAGCGTTTTCCATGCGGAACTGTTGGCTATAAAAGAGGCCTTGTCTTGGCTGAAGTGGAACGTGATACCCGTATTCTCACGGATAGTCAAGCAGCCTTAAAGTCGTTGAAGTCCTATGTATGCGTACACATCAAAAACTAGTCTCGACTATTGCCTATCTCTTAATGAGATGGCCGAACAGTTTGACATACAACTTTTGTGGGTACCGGGACACAGCGACATTCCAGGAAATGAGAGAGCCGACACACTCACCAGACAAGGAACGGCGCTACAATCAATCGTGGCTCTTGATGGAATACCCCTTGCAACCATTAAACATAATCTCACAAATCTCGCCAAAGCCGAGATGAACCTGAGATGGACCCAGGGACATACCTGCCTCATCACCAGGCAAATCTGGCCCCGGCTCGACCGTCAACGGACTAGAAGTGTAATCTCCCAAAAAAGAACTGACATCTACAAAATCATCGATGTCACTGCCGTGGACACTGCCTTATTGGCAGTCACGCGCAAAAACTGGGATTAGTTCCGAATGATATCTGCAGAAGCTGTTTAGACGAAGAAGAGGTCGAATCCATTCACCACCTTCTCAGCCCAGCATTCTGCACAATCAGGAAACAATACTAAGGATCTTACTTCCTCAACGATCTGACAGATGTTCAAGTAGGGATATCTGACCTTCTGAACTTCTTAAGAAGCACAAAATGATTCCACGAATAGGAGGCTAAGTCCCCCTCGTAGCTGCACAACGGGCCTCCCTGGCCTATGTGTATTCACCGATTCGGATGGAGCAGCGAGCATTCTCCAAAGTCATCCTGCATAGTCTGACGAGTTTAGCAGGTATGTCAAAGGTAGACATAGCGTTGTATAGCTCGTCTCTAATTACGCTGTCGTATGCGACTTTGAAGTCGACAAATAGGTGCTGAGTGTCGACTTGAAATTCATTGGTTTTCTCCAGTATCTGCCGTAGTGTGAAGACTTGGTCGATGGTGGACTTCCCTGGCTTGAATCCGCACTGATAAGGACCTATCAGCTTATTTACAAAAGGCTTCAGGCGTTCACACAAAAAGGCTACGAACCTACCTACCTACCTAGAGTCGGCGTTCTAATTTTGAGCAAGGACTTCAGTCTGAAACCTTGTAAAATACAACTCGTGCAGAAACTTGAGCTGACGGACCGAACACAGCGTCTGATTTTCGGTGTGTGGAGGAAGATGCGCTTTTTTATCCAAAAATTGTCTTTAGCTCGTTTCTGGATGAATAATAAACAAAACTGCCGATTTGATCCGATGCCCAACGTCAGGCAATAATCCGGCGGAATCATTCATTCGAAATTTTCAAAGATAACCGTGGAAAGAACTGACCGTCAATGGTGTCCACCATCGATTTATGAATTAGGATTTGTTTTTAATGCACCAGCTGAACCACGTATGTATGTGGTTCTAAAGCAAAACGGCGCTACATGCCACACAGTGCGCGAATCGATTGATCAATTGCTGAACGAGTCCGATAAGCAACTTTTTCTCGTTGTGGACCTGTAAATTGGCCGGCCAGACGTGCGGTTTGATGCCTTTAGAAGGTTTCCTTGTAGGCATTCCGCAAATCATTTTTCTAGACGAATAAGCCAGCGTCAATTGCAGCTATGTAGATGCCAGTCAATATACATACCTATGCGTACGTGGTATATAGTCGTCGTCAACATTTACACGAAGAGTTAATGGCGGGCATTGATTTATCGGCTCATACTTTACACATTCTTGCAGTTTTCCTGTGTTTCCTGTTTATCGACAATTAAAAACCAAACGCTTAAAAAATCACACGGCAAATTGGTAGCTTTTCTACGAAAAAGGATTAGTATAAGAAAAAAAAGGGAAAAAGGACACAAGAAACTGCATTTCGAATTTTAAGTTTCGTTATTCGTATCAGATACTATCTCAAACTATGATATTATGACATCACGTTCCATAGACTGCTATTTTCATTAAGTATGTTGGACTTGGAGCAAATTCCAACTGTTCCATCGCATATAGGAGAAGAATGGCGACTATTTTCAACAGCTGTCATTGCCTCTCACGTGATGTTTGTGAAGGTGGTTTAAAACACCCGGAGTTCAAGAAGCCATCAGAGAGAAAAAGAAGGCCTACAGGGACTGGATTCACTTGGGGACTTTGCATCCCGTGACCAGTACACTGTGGCGCGAAGAAGTTGCAAATCCGCTGTGCGAGCTGCTATAGAGCAGTTCTGGAAGGAGTTCGGCGAGAAGCTGGAAGGCGACCATCGATCTGCGAAAAAGGTGTTCTGACAAACCATTCGCCGGCTCAGAGGAAGGAAATCCAACATTATCGAAGGAGTTAAATCTAAAGATGGTGTGTTGCTTTCCAATGAGATGGACATCTTACGCAGATGGAGCGAGTACTTTTCGGAGCTGCTCAATCCCGAACAGGGCAGTCCTATAGTCTCGAGTGGGGCGGAGAATAGTCCAACGGTGGAGGAAGTTATTTTAGCGATTGAATCGCTAAAAGTTGTGCAAATCCGCCGGTGTGGATGAAATTCGGCCAGAAATGCTTAAGGCAATGGGTAAAGAGGGAGTATTATTGCTCTCTCGTGTCATTAAAGTGGCCTGGGAATGCGGTAAGACACCTAGCGATTGGCAGACTGGGGTGATTGTCCCTCTTTTCAAAAAGGGGAATAAAAAGAAAGTGCTCCAACTATAGGGGCATAGCTCTTTTAAGTGTCCCCGGTAAAGTCTACGATATGGTATTGGAGGCGCGTTCTGGAGCTATGGTCGAATCCAGGTTAGGGGATGAACAGTGCGGGTTTCGTTACGGCAGTAGTACAACCGACCAGCTTTTCACTCTAAGAATGGTACTCGAGAGGGCTTGGGAGTACGCCAAACCGATCTACAGCTGCTTTGTAGATTTGGAAAAGGCGTATGACCGAGTTCCTCGTGGTAAACTCTGGAGTGTTCTGCACGAATATGGGATTGATGGTCCTCTGTTGAGGGCCATTCAGTCTACACAAACTGTAGCTGCTGCATTCGGGTTAACGGTAGTAAATCAACACCTTTCACCATGGGCGCTGGAATTCGCCAGGGGTGCGTCTAGTCACCTCTCCTTTTCATTATATATATGGACTGGATGTTGCAGCGCAGTCGAGGCGAGGAGTGTTTCACATTGGGAGAGTTGAGGATAAGCCATCATCTTTTTGCAGATGACTTAGTTGTCCTCACATCCTCCCAGACGAAACTCCAGCGTGCTAGATAGATTTGTGGCTGTATGTGGCTGTATGTGGCTGATGCTGATGTGGCTGATACTGGAATGAGGGTTAACGTTGACAAATCCGAGGTTATTGTTATTTCCAGAACACCTGTCCAATGCACTCTACATGTTAGTGGAGTCCCATTGAAGCAGGTGCAGAAGTTTAAGTATTTCGGGGTCTTCTTCACGAATAATGGGAGGAGTAATACTGAGCTTTCCTGCAGGATTGACCAATCTGGTTCAATTTAGAAACAGCTTGGAAGATCTGTAATTAGGAAGACCGAGCTTGTGAGTAAGCGGTTTTTAACTCAGTATTTGTTCCAACTCTCTTTGGGGTGGCCGTGGTGAAGTGGTTAACATCATCGACCGCCGAGCGGAAGGTCTATAGTTCAAATTCGTTTCATAGTCAAGAAAAAGTAATTTCCATACGGACAAAAAGTAGATATGCAACACAGAATGGAATGGAAGGGAATGTGATCAGATGTACCAGACGGCATAACACTTACAGTATATGGTTAACTGCAAATTCATCATCTGCGTATGCAATACTCGAACGAAGTGCTCGAACGCATTACTACGGACTATAACCAACGCGGAATTTGGGCGGCTCTCGTCCTATCTAGGACAACCACCCCTGAGAGTAGTGAACGAACATCGTCGACTCAAACCACTGCACTCCGTTCAGGTTGTGTGTGTATCACATCATACATCATAAGAGAATATAAAAAAAAATACTCTTGAACCTGCGCGTAAAAAACCTCTCACCTATGGTCCTGAAATTTGGGTATTGACGGAAGGAATAAGATCGCGAATACAAGCTGCCGAAATGAGATTTCTTCGTGCTGTAGTGGAAGTTACTCACCGGGATAGATTGAGAAACACGGCAGTGCGCGGGGCGCTCAATGTTGTTTCCGAACGGAAAGGGCTATGCTTCGATGGTTTGGTCACGTGAGACGAATGTCGCCATCATCACGACTCCGAAACCTGCCTTGGATGCTAAATATGTACACACATACGTACATAAGTGTATCATCAGGCAGGCTACCGCTTGGCTGACCCACGACGAGGTGGTTGGACCAAGGTCAAAGACTCGCCTGGGTGCGCTTGGGCTCCCGATGAGTTGGAGTCGATGACGGAGGATCGAGTGGTCTGGAGATCCCGCGTGCGCGCATTACCCCCGCGGAACATGCGGGCTCCTGAAAATCTTGGCTACTACAAGATAGTGGTCCGAGTCGATGTTAGCCCCTCGGAAAGTTCGAACATCAAGAGTAGTGGAGGAGTGTCTGACGTCGATCGCGATGTGATCAATCTGGTTGGTAGTCGATTAATCAAAAGACCGCCAGGTGCCTTTGTGTATATCGAGGTGTGGGAAGCGTGTACTGGCTAGAAGGAGATTTCGCCCCGTAGCAAGATCAATCAGCATGTGTCCGTTATCGGAGGTGGTGTCGTGTAGGCTATGTTTGCCGATGACTCGTTCAAATATGCTTTCCTTACCCAGCTTAGCATTGAAGTCTCCTAGTACAATTTTGATGTCATAGCTGGGACATTGGGCATATGTACGTTCTGTCTAGGAGATCGTAGAACTCATCTTTGGCTGAGTAATCCTAGTCTTCCGTGGGGGCGTGGACGCAGATCAGGCTGATGTTAAAAAATGTAGCCTTGAAACGGATTGTTATGAGGCGTTCGCTCACATGCCGAAAGCTTAGGACTTTTTGCCTTAGTCCACCTCGAACAACAAATCCGCATCCAAACAATCGTTGCCCTCTCTCCCTATAGCAGTCGCCGTAGTAAATATCGCAGTTTTTCATCCGCTTTATGCCCGGTCCGTTCCATCGCATTTCCTGGATGGCGGTGATGTCCGCTTTATAGCGGTGTAGGGCGTCCGCAAGTTGTTCGGCTGCACGTGACCTGTTTAGGGACCTAACATTCCACGTACAAAGCCGAAGATCATTGTCCTTTTTTCGTTTTTTGCAAGGGTCGTCAACATAAATCCGGTCCGTTATATCCGAGGCTTGTGATTGTTTCGGAGTTCGTGTTTTGATTTTTTTTTACGGTTACGGCTTACTAGGCCTTAGCTCAACCGACCAATCCTGTTTTTTTTTTTTTTTGGCGCAGGAGGCTCGCCATTCGCCCTTCCCCGTCTGCAATTTCCACAGGAAATCTCCAGATGGCACCACGAGGAGGTGGGGATAGGACTTACTAACAGTGCCGCAAGATGTTCGACTGCGGTGGCTCTTCTCGCTTTTTTAGCAGGCCAGCATCCTTCGGATAGATGCTACCCCTACGAGGCCTTTGTTAGTCCTTTGCCATCCGACAGAAGTCGCTCAGTCAACAGAAAATGACTGACTTCTTTTCAAAATGAACACGTTTGAAGTAATAAATCACGAACTTTAAACAAACTCTCGTTTACTTGAATTGTTCCTTCCTTCCTCTTGTTTATTTGAACTTTTGCTATTTTGAAACCTTGGTAATTTGAAATTTTTCTTTGGTCCCTTGGGTTTCAAAATATCGAGAGTCGACTGTATGTGTGTAGGTACCTATGTTGACTTGGATATAAAGCTTCTTTCCAGGGCGATAGTAGTTAGTGTCCTAAAAAAAATCACTCACATATTCATTAGTAAATTTGGCTTAACTTAATTGTAAAATTATAATTCAGAAAAGGTATAGATACATATCGACATGTTATGTATCGCCTTGAACACATGAATTAGTTAGAAATTTGTCTAAGCATTTGGTGTTCCTATTTATTTTCCCTTCAGCAACTTTCATGTAGTTAGCGCAACTCAAATCAAATGCAATAAATTATGACCTTGTAAGTTGTGTTTGCTTATGACGATAAGAAGCGGGTGTCATATTCGCCTTGCGACTGAGCGTACAAATCACATCCCCGAGGGGTGAAAAGGATACTGTACGCACATAAACGCAGGGGTTGTGGGAATAAAAGCCTAAATACTATATACAACGCATGCATACATGTACATGTGTATTTATGAAATAAATTCATAACTTTTCCATGTCGACAGTCGGGGCACGGTGGTAAATTCCTATTACGCCCAAGTGATTATGATCCTTAAATTCGTTAGCCTAACCATGAGCAACAAACGGAAGGGGAAGGCAGGAGTAATTTTCGAAAGTAAATAGCTGCGGTTATTCGAGTGAATGCCTGTGCCAAGTAGCAGGGAATATTGATTTTTTTTTCTTTCGTCGGTTGGATGGATACATTCATTTTTTATTAATGACCGAACCAGAGTGAGAGAGTATTGTGTTCGAGGAATCAAAGTTTATTTTGTCATGCACACAGATGTTTTGGGTGATAAATTTCTCACAGGATATATCTGTACATAGTATGTGTTGACAATATGTATGGAGAGTAATGTCCGGATTTAAGGGGTTGCACAAATGACATTCTTTTCTCTCGCTTGGTTATTGTATGTATTTTATTCTCAGATGGATCTGGAGGGATGTTTGTTTGCATCACAACACATACACGTACGCCCTTTATGGCTTGATTTTTCTGTTTTGCGGTTTAGAACTGTCTTCATTTGGCAACTAATTTGTTCGAATTGAAAATTCAATGCAAATGCAAAAAAATAAGAGGAAATTCTGCTGATTTGTAAAAAGAAATTGTTTGACTTTGATTTGTGAAGAGTTAAAAATGTCATTAAAATCCAATAAAATCATGAGTCAGTTGAGTTATCAAAGGAAATCCATGTCCCGCTGACATACCTACCTATCGAGTGAAAGGACTTGAAACGGAGACCCATAATGAAATTCGATACGCCTTGTTTAATGCTCTTTTCTGGCAATGATTTTAAAATTCAATAAAACGCTTGAACGCACGTACACGCTGTACGCTGTATGTTGTACGCACCCTCCGGCAAAGTGTCGTATTTGCCAGCCTTTCCATTTTGGTGCTTATTGTTTGCCTAAGTGCGGGCAAAGACGACTCCTGCATCATCCATTAGCACCCCAAACTCATTTGAAATGCGACGGGAGGCGGGAGGCAAACAACAAGAAGCATTATCGTCAAACTGCGGCACTTTGCGGATTGTTGTTTGCTTGCAGGGGGATGACTTCACAACTGACGGTGGTGTTGGTTGCTGCTACATAAACACTGGTGACGATGAAGTTGTTTGTTATCTTTGTGCGATTGCTTTAATTGAATCCTATACACTTGACGAACAAAATAAATCAATTTTCTATTTTTTTTTTTGTAATTGTTATTCTTTTTCTCTATTCCAGGTTTGGTTTAAGAATCGACGTGCCAAGTGTCGTCAACAATTGCAACAGCAACAGCAATCTAACTCGCTTAATACTTCGAAGAACAACAACAGTGTGGGATCCGGAGGTTCGGGCTCAAGTCGCAACTCATCGAATAGCAATAACAACAGCGGAAATAATGCAAATAACCCTAGCAGCAGCGGTAATAGCAATTCGGCAGGCAATGTTTCGGGCAATCCGTCAAAATCGAATAATAACAACAACAATTTGAATACGAACAACAAATCGTCGACTAGTTCCGCGCCTTCAACTGTAACTAGTGGCCAGTCCATCAAATCACATCATGGTTCCTTCTTAAACTCGCATTCGCTTTCCTCGCATCATTCTGCCGGAGCAATGGGTGGCAACAATGGCAGTTCGGGTGGTAATCCTCTGACCCTCGGCAATGGCGGACACAATTCATCACCGATTCTTCCAACACCCGCCACATCAGTCAGTCCTGTGAGCATAGTTTGCAAGAAGGAACATTTAGGTAGCGGTGGCGGTACAGGCGGCGGTGGCTATCCCTCATCGGCCACAGCCAATAGCGAATCTCTTCGTTCTGCCTACGAATCAATGAAAGATGGCTCTGCAGGTGATATTGGATCCGCAAATCACCATGCAAGTTTGTATGGTAACGCCAATAATAATCCCCGACTGGTACAACCGGGCGGCAATATCACTCCAATGGATTCCAGCTCGAGCATAACTACTCCATCCCCGCCAATAACGCCCATGTCACCGCAGAGTGCCGCCGCAGCACATGCTGCCGCTGCAGCTCAATCTGCCCAATCGGCCCATCACTCAGCTGCCGCTCATTCCGCCTACATGTCCAATCACGACTCCTACAATTTCTGGCACAATCAATACAACCAATACCCGAACAACTACCAAACTCCCAGCTACTACTCCCAAATGGAGTACTTTAGCAATCAAAATCAAGTCAACTACAACATGGGCCATTCCGGCTACAGTGCCTCGAACTTTGGCCTCTCACCAAGCTCATCCTTTACCGGGACCATGTCCGCGCAAGCATTCTCCCAAAATGGTCTTGACTATATGTCGCCACAGGACAAGTACGTCAACATGGTGTAGGAGATCCTACAATACAAAACAAACGGGGGCAGCGTGACGACGTTCGACCGAAAAACCACCGACAGTCACGCCCTCGACAACACATATCTAAACTTTTCAAAATAAGTCTATTGTGTAAGTAGTTAATCGCTTATGCTCTACACACGCATTCTGGATCAACGAAATTCATAAGTGATAAGGTTAATGAATCGTTCGTATCTGATTTCATTCTCCGGCCGTTTACTTCACATGTACTGTATGTACATGTCACATTTCTACTACTCACTCGCCCGTACGTATACTATCTGTATACCTTGTGTGTATGCGCGATTGTAAATATGTATGTAAAATCGATAACAAAAAACAATACGGCCCACGATATATTGTAATTTTGTTCTAATCGAATTCATAAATATGTACCTTGCAATATAGAAAACAAAAATAAAAAATTAACATTTGTCATCATGAGTGTTGTATTACTTATGTGTAAAATTGCAAAAAACAAAAATAATTATTGAGAATCGAAACAAATTTAAGAGAAAAACAAAAATGGAAAATTCAAACAAAACTAGTTTAATAACAAGATACAAATCAGAATAGGAAACGAAAAAAAGAAATAAAATGAAAAATCAAATTTTCAGTATCACCATATCTTTTTTGTATAAAAAAAATTAAAATTAAATATATATATACACACTATATAAAATTAAAAAAACAATTATGAGAAAACAAAATAAGAACATAAAAAAAAAGGAAAAAGTATATATTTAAAGTATAGTAGATAATTGCGTAGTTTAAGTAAAATATTGTTAGACCTAAGTATGTTAAAGACGAAAAAGAGAATGGCGAAAAGACAAAAGAACAAAGTCGACGACATCAAAAAGACCGGAGTGGTGTTGACAATTCTTTGAAAAAAAGATACATTCTTATTTAACTATTTTGATTCCTTTTTTTTTTTTTTTTTGTTTTCCTTTGGTTAGTTAAGATTTATTAGAAACCTATATAAAAGGAAAAACATTGTATAAAATCAAAATAAACAGAAAATATTATGAAACAACGAATGCTGACAACTTTTTTATTTCAGTACTGCGGAGATGTAATGAAATTGTTCTTGAGTTCGTTGCTACTGTAATACACGTACATATGTACATATGTATGTAATGTACCTCGTACGTTTTTAGACGTGTCCATGAGGAGATCACAAAGCGAAAATCAGATATTTTATTCAAACGCTTCACTGGAGGCCTACAGCCCTTAATCCGATCTTCAGTTATGTCATACTAGAGTTACGCAAAATAGTTCCAACTGCGGAACGAACATGGAACCGTTCTTTTCCTGATCGGAACTAGTTCCTGGAACTAGTTCCTCTGAACTACAATACATATGTATGTACCCCGCAGACCATATGTATATCATAAAATAATAAAATATTATTGCACAAACCACACAAAGAACCAATTAATGAGCGTCTAGCTCACATCCGGTCTTTGTGTCTAGTAGGCAAACAATAAGACATAAACCCTATATAAAAACGAGGGAAACAAACAATAATTACTGTTGTTATCCATTAGAAAGAAAGAAAGGACATTTTATTTATCCTCCGTTCATCAACTACCATAAATCATGCATGCATTCTCGCACCGATATGGAACTAGCAAACCATGTCCATCTCCGGACCTGAATGCCTACTCGCAACCGATATGGAACTAGCAAAAACATGTCCATGTCCGGAACTAAATGTACATATACTCGCACCGATATGGAACTAGCAAAAACATGTCCAAAACTAAATGTATTATCGCACCGATATGGAACTAGCAAAGTCGGAGTCTACACGAGGGCTTTCTTTTTGCGCCTTTTTCTTTTGAACCTACGTTCCAATTTGAGGACGCGTCCACACGGAGCTTTTCTGCGCGTGCTTGTTTCTTGACATTTCGCTTCACATTTCAATTTCGTTAGCCTGTGGTGATGTTTGAAAAGTAAGGATGGTATCCAAACGTACACTTCCAAGTCAGAAACAGGAGTGGAGCGGCATCGCAAAACAAAGAAAAGGAGATAAGGAAATGGCAAAAAAACCCACGAAGTAGCTACCCGCACGTGACTGTGCCAATGTATTTCTGTTCCACTTACCCTCTCTTTTACACTTATTTTAGCCCTCGTCAGATAGCCCTCGTGTAGACTCCGACTATGGAACTATTTTCGTTCAATTTGCGGAACGAGAGGACATGTGTCCGAGAGAGGACATAGTTACGTGAACTATACATGTCCGGAACTACCCAACTCTATGTCATACTGTAACAGGTGTTGTTGTTGTTGCGAGTGTGGAGCATTCTTTTCCACCAGGAAAATCTTTCGCCATCGGTCAGGGAGCGGTTCGTGTCTTTATTAGGCTCTCAGCCTCGCTTATGCTGTCCTAGGACCGCTGTAAACGATGTGCTGGCAGCTAAATAAAGTGCGCGATGCAAATTAAGAACTACTCGGCAATTTTTTGTTTTTTTTTTAGAAACTCGCGCAGGTTCAAGAGTTTTTATATTCTCTTATGATGTGTTGACGCACACAACCTGGACGGAGTGCAGTGGTTTTTTTTTTAGGGTGTATTTATTTATTTATTTACTTACTTACTTAACGGGCGCTACAGTTCGGGGTGAACCTGGGCCTCAACCAACATGCCTCTCCACCTAGCACGATCTTTCGCTAGTCTTTTCCAATGCCGCACGCCCAGTTGGTTGAGGTCCCTTTCCACCTGTGCGCGCCACCTCAGGTGCGGCCGTCCTCTATTTCTTCGTCCCTCGGGGTTGGATTCAAAGACTCTACGGGCTGGAGCTGTGGTGTCCATTCGCTCTACATGGCCTAGCCATCTTAGGCGTTGGATCCGTAGCCGCCTGACCAGACTCATGTCGCTGTACAACCCGTACAGTTCGTGATTGAATCTTCTCATCCAACCCTCCTATGTGTTTATGGGACCGAAAATCGAACGCAGAATCTTTCTCTCGAAACGATCAAGGATTTCCTCATCCGCTTTAGATAAAGTCCATGTTTCTGCGCCTTATAACAGGACCGGGATAATTAAGGTCTTATATAAGGTCAACTTGGTCGTACGAGAGAGGGCTCTACTTCTCAGTTGCCTCTTGAGCCCAAAGAAGCAGCGGTTGGCAAGAGTAATTCTGCGCTTGATTTCGAAACTGGTGTCGTTGTTCCAAGTCACCGCGGAGCCGAGGTATATGAAGTCCTTAACTACCTCGAACTTATATCTGCCAATATGCACGTTCTGTCCAAGACGTCGGTGGTAAATGTCCTTTTTCGATGACAGCAGATATTTAGTCTTGCCCTCATTAACTGCCAAACCAATTTTTGCCGCCTCCATCTCAATACTCGCAAACGTCTCATTGACATCTCGCTGCGATCTACCTATTATGTCAATGTCGTCGGCGTATGCAAGGAGTTGCGAGGATTTGAAATAGATTGTGCCTCTTGTATTGGCCAGTGATTTTTGCACAATCATTTCTAATATGATGTTAAAAAAATCACACGACAACGCATCGCCCTGTCTAAATCCTTTCTTGACTTCGAAACTATCGGTCAGTTCTGCACCGATTCGGATGGAGCAGCGAGCATTTTCCAGGGTCATCCTGCATAGTCTGATGAGCTTAGCAGGGATGTCAAAAGTAAACATGGCATTATATAGTTCGTCTCTAATTACGCTGTCGTATGCGGCCTTGAAGTCGACGAATAGATGGTGTGTATCGACTTGAAATTCATTGGTTTTCTCCAGGATCTGCCGTAGTGTGAAGATTTGATCGATGGTGGACTTCCCTGGCCTGAAGCCACACTGATAAGGACCTATCAGCTTGTTTACGAATGGCTTCAAGCGTTCACACAAAACGGCAGCGAAGATCTTGTATGCGACATTAAGGAGACTTATTCCTCTATAGTTGGCGCAGTCCAAGGGATCTCCTTTTTTGTGGATCGGGCAAACAATGCTGAGACTCCATTCCTCGGGCATGCTTTCCTCTGACCATATCTTACAGATGAGCCGGTGCATGCTCCTAACCAGCTCACCGCCAGCCGCTTTGAAGAGCTTTATTCGACTTGAGTTTCGACATGGCATTCTCAACTTCGTCGAGGTCAGGGAGACGGAATTCTCTGCGATCTTCGTCGTTAAAAAATGGATCATTCTGCCTGACGGCGGTATGTTGGCTGTCATCGCCGTTATACAGTCTGCAGAAGTGGTTTTTCCAAATTCTCAGCATCGACTGCGATTCTTCTACTAGGTGTCCGTTCTCATCCTTACAGGCCTCCGTTCGGGCTTTATAGCCTTGAGCCATTCGTTTTATCCGCTGATAAAATCTTCGAACGTCGTGCCTGCAATAGCACCTCTCCAAGTTTTCAATCGCCCGCTTCTCGTGCTCTTTCTTTTTTCTCTTGAGAAGCTTATGTTCCTCCCTTCTCTTAAGCTCGTAGAGCTCACGAGCCGCTCTTGTTTTTTTGTGTAGTGAGGCTTTGTATGCCTCCTGCTTTTCCGCATGAATCCTTCTACACTCGTCATCGAACCAGGTGTTTCGTCGTGGTGGAGCTTTAAGGCCCAGCACTTCCGTTGCTGTGCTCTTCAGGGCTTGTTTGCACAGGCTCCATTGTTGCTCTACTGACTGAGTGGAGGATTGAGGTGTATCGGAGAGCTTAAGGGAGATGCGGTTGGCAAAAGCACTGGCGATCTCCGGCGATAGTAGCTTTCCGACGTCATAGCTTGGTGTTCTAACTCTACTCCGCGGTGTTCGTGTTATGCGCTGACGTATCTTGGCTACTACAAGATAGTGGACTGAATCGATGTTCGCTCCTCGGAAAGTGCGAACATCAAGGATAGTGGAGGAGTGTCTGACGTCAATCGCGATGTGGTCAATCTGGTTGGTGACTGATTGATCTGGCGACCGCCAGGTGCCTTTGTGTATATCGAGGTGGGAAAATCGTGTGCTGGCTACAAGAAGATTTCGCCCCGTGGCAAGGTCGATCAGCCTATGTCCGTTATCGGATGTGGTGTCATGTAGGCTGTGTTTGCCGATGACCCGCTCAAAGATGTTTTTTTTTACCCAGCTTAGCGTTAAAATCTCCTAGTATGATTTTGGTATCATAGCTGGGGCATTTGGTATATGTTCTGTCTAAGAGATCAAAGAAATCATCTTTGATTGAGTCATCCTTGTCTTCCGTGGGGGCATGGACGCATATGAGGCTGATGTTACAGAAATGTGCCTTGATGCGGATCGTTATGAGGCGTTCACTCACATACTGGGAACTTAGGACTTTATGTCTTAGTCCACCTCTAACAACAAATCCGCATCCAAATAGTCTCTGTCCTCTCTCCCTATAACAGTCACCGTAGTAAATGTCGCAGTTTTTCATCCGCTTTTTACCCGATCCATTCCATCGCTTTTCCTGGATGGCGGTTATGTCCGCTTTATAACGGTCTAGGGCGTCCGCAAGTTGTTCGGCCGCACGTGGTCTGTTTAGGGACCTAACATTCCACGTACAGAACCGAAGGTCCTTGTTTGTTTTTTGTTTTCTTATAGGGTCGTCAACATAGATCCGTTCCGTTTTATTATCCGAGGCTGTTTTTTGTTTCAAACAGGTGAATCTAGGTAAGATTAAACAATTAGATCTGGTTGATACCGGTATTTGCAGTTTACTGTAAAGATACTGAGGTGTACGCGATCGCAGTAAACAAGAAGAGCAGTGCCCTGAATTTTAAATAATTTTCGAGGAACATTCCGAGGAGGTTTTTTGACAGCTTTGATATGTGATCATACCTTCTAAGACCATAAACGTATCGCGCAATGCTGTTAAACGCAACCTTAAGTTTTCTAAGACTATGGGCATCGAACTTTAAAAATATTTCGCAATTATATAGCAGCACAGGGATTGCAATCGTTCTGGCAGGTAATAATCGAGTGCTGATGGGAGTAAATTGTTGTGATGCCCATAGAGTCCGAAGAACTCCATATGTTTTTCCCACCACGGAGTTTATATGGTCATTCCACGTTAGGGTTCTGTTAAAGATTACGGCCAAGTTTTTAGAGTTATTAACAAACTCTAATGGGGAATTGTCTAACATTACCGTAGGGAAATAATCAAGCGTCAAGAACCTCTTTGAAATTACTAGGCACTTACATTTACCTGGGTTTAGTAGCAGGCCATTTCTGACGGACCAGTGATGAATTTGCTCCAGGTCCTGATTGATGTTTTGCACGCAGTTTTCAATAAGCCCAAGTGGGCAGCTTTGGTATATTTGCACATCGTCAGCGTATATGTGAGTTGACGAATAATTAATTATGTTTGGGATTTCATTAATGTACAAAGAAAATAACAGAGGTCCTAAAATGGAGCCTTGGGGTACGCCTGTTGGTAAGAATAGGAACTCCGATAATGTGTTATTCACACATACCGCTTGCTTACGACCAGAAAGATAGGAAGATATAAGATTTAATGCAGACGAGGATAGATTAAATCTGTAACGTAATTTATTAATCATCACGGCATGATTGACCATATCAAAGGTTGGGGTCGTTGATGTTCGTTCACTACTCTCAGGGGTGGTTGTCCTAGACCTAGATAGGACGAGAGCTGACTAAATTCCGCGTTTGTTATAGTCCGTAGTAATTCGTTCAAGCACTTTTAGTTTTGCATACGCAGAGGATGAATTTCGGTTGACCATATAGTGAGTGTGTTATGCCTGCAGCAGTACGTCTGGTCACTTTCCATTCACAACTGCGTTGCATACTTTTTGTCCGTATAGGAAATACTTTTTCTTGGCTATGAAGCGAATTTGAACCATAAACCTTTCGCTCGGCGGTCGATGATGTTAACTACTGCACCACGGCACCACCCCCAATGTTTTCAATTTATGTTAAAAATAAGTTTATTCAAAAGTATTCAACAGTACAAAAGTAAAATTCAATAAAAAAATAAACGTAATCCAATAAAGAAAAAAACAAACGTACAGAGTAAATTTCAATAAGAAAAATAAAAAAAAAAAAAATAATCGAAATCCAAAATGAAAAGAAAAAACAAAAAAGAGAAATAGCAAAAATGAATAATAAAAAAAAGCACAAATTGGCGACAAAGGGTTGAGCATGCAGTCTGTTGACCACTGTACTCCAACCAAACAGAACAAGGAGGACTTGTGTGTGATACTTTTCACTTAATGGTTGGTGCAACCAGTGCCGTGCGAAGTACCAAACACGAGTGAGTTCACACTGATCGCGTGTCCCCTTATATACTGCGTGGGCGTACGGTGCTTTTCGTCAAATTGTTTACAATTTATTTTCTATTTTACATTTTTTATTGGAAAGAGTTCTTTCTAATTTTCTTTTTTTTTATTTTGTTATTTTTTATTTTTTTGACATTCTTTTTTTTTAATTGTTGGGTTGTTACAATACTTGTTTAATTCGAAGAACTGTCAGGCCAGAGTTGGTGTGTTAATTCTCTCTTCGCGACCCAGTCAACTTAGACGTCCGATTCTCAGGCTCCCAACCAAGCTGACTACTTATACAACTAGTAGTTCAACCTCCCGTCGGCGTAGTGGAACTTACGCAAACTGACACATGAACCTTTTCTCTCTAAAGAGCCAGTGGACTCTTCATTCATTTACAGTTTTTTTTTTTTTTTTTTTTTTTGTTGGAGGCTTCTACTATCCGCTGGAGCACTCAGACGCAAACACTCCATTGCACTCCAGACAGACACCTTACATTACTGTATTTTCCCCGTTTTCCGGAGTAAAATTTGAAGAAGCTTCAGTGATGTAGAGCTAAGGGATTCGGCACACACCACGTCGGCTCCAAGTGTGCGCCACCGTATGCGAGCAAAGGCGGGACAATCACAGAGGAAATGCTCTGCAGTGTCATCCTTCTCTTCGCCACATGCAGCACAGGTAGGCGTCTCCCTGATGCCGAGCACGTAGAGATGCTTGTCGAAAGTGTAATGGCCCGTGATAACTCCCACAAGCCTTCTGCAGTCGACTCTCCTTAAAGACAGGAGGAATGCTGCAGATTTTTTGCAGACATCAGAGCATATGCGCTTAGTCATCCTGCAACCCGGACAATCCCTCTATCTGCGGTTGTGTGTATTAAATACACAATCGTTAATGTAGGAATTTACCGTGGACGCAGGTAGACCTAGAGCGGGTTCAGGTCCTGAGAAGCTCTCCTCTGAATCCATTCTGACGAGTTCATCAGAGATCTCATTTCCTGGAATCCCAGAGTGACCTGGAACCCATACCAGCCTTAATGAATTTAGTCTGCCGACTCTGTTCAAGAAGGACTTGAGTTCAAGCACTAATTTGGAGCTAGTTAAGGGGTTACACACAGCTTTTAGTGCAGCTTGGCTGTCACTACAGACGCATATGCTTTCCCCCTTCCACCTGTGCTTCACAACATAGTGCATGGCCATTAGGATTGCGTATATCTCCGATTGGAAGACAGACGCATACTTTCCTAACGAGAAGTGCAGTCGGATGTTATCGCGTTCAAAGAAGACTCCAGCACCGGACCCCCGCCCAAACCTGAAGCCATCCGTAAAAATGCGAAGACTATCCTTTCCAGGTTCAGTATCCAGCCATAGCCAATCCTGACGCCATGGAAACTCGACTGTGAAATTACGACGCAATAGGATAACTGGCGTCAATGCGTCAGAAGGCATGTCCATGAGACAGGGGTCGCAGGACAATTCTTGCGCAAGGACACCGCTATTCCTATGCGAGTTGTACCAAAAGCCATTTCTCTTCAGACGAGACATGGCTTTCAGAGCACACCCTCTGATAAATATATCAAGAGGTGGAAGGTTCATCATAACATCTAGAGCAGCGCCCGGAGTGCTGGGGAAAGCCCTCGTGCAGTTGAGCTAACCGTTCTTTGGAGTTTGGCGAAAGAGGCTGCGACGTGTTTGCGTTTTAGTCTGTTCCACCAGACAACCGATGCATATGAGATTATAGGTCTTATCATTGCCGTGTAGATCCAGAGGACCTTTGCCGGCGATAAACCCCATGTTTTGCCAAAAGCTCCTTTGCATTGCCAGAAAGCTGACAGCGCTTTGGTGGTTTTTGACTCAACATGCTTTGACCAGAGAAGCTTATTATCTAAGATGACTCCTAGATACTTAGCCTCCTTGGATATCGGGATGGAAGTGCCCTTTAGTACCAGCTGAGTCATGTCAGTATTTTTCCTCCTTCTCGTAAAAAGAACGACATCGGTCTTAAGAGGATTGACTGACAGCCCATTTCTGGTACACCAATCATCGATCACATTTAGCGCCGCCTGTGCTTTGAGACGGACAGTCGCTAAACATGAGCCTGAGGCCTGGGCATAGATTCCAGAGGCATTGAGAGCATCAAGCAGAGAATCGACCACCATGCACCATAGCAGCGGAGACAGGACGCCACCTTGAGGGCAGCCCCTGTTTACGCCGGATTTGACACACTGGTCGAGGCCTGCATCAGCTGTCAATGTCCTGTGCATGAGCATTGCTTTGATCCAAAGGACCAGTGCTTCATCTACGCCATGATGTCTGGCAGCGTTGCAAAGTTGCGTTATCAAAAGCTCCCTCAATGTCGATGAAAATGCCCAGCGCGTACTCTTTCCTTTCGAGCGCGCATTCAATTCGCCCAACTAGGTTCTGAAGCGCAGTCTCGCAAGATTTTCCGCGCTGGTAAGCATGTTGCATCTTCGAAAGAGGGTGCATTCGAAGGGCAACCTTGCGCAAGTGCAACTCTACCAGTCTCTCCATGCTTTTCAGCAGGAATGATGTTAGACTGATTGGTCTGAAGCTCTTGGCAAGTGAGTAGTCCTCTTTTCCCATTTTCGGAATGAAGACCACTTTCACTGTGCGCCAAGGAATGGGTATGTGAGCAAGTGCTAGACTAGCAGTGAAAATTCTTTTCAAAGTAGGAAGCAGCTGCCTTATACCTTTTTGCAGCTAACAGGATATATTCCGTCGGTACCCGGCGATTTGAAACCATCGAAGGATGCCACAGCAAATTCAATGGCTTCAGTCGTAACCACGCGCGACGCAATATACCAGCTACGCCGAGTTGTTTTCATCGTTTCAGTTGCAGTTTCCCTTGAAGGAGTGTGCAACGAGCCGATGTCGATCTGATTTCCCGGGAAATTAGTCTCAAACAGTAAACTAAGAGTTTCCGCTTTAGACTCAGTAAAGGTACCATCAGATTTTCTGAGTGCATCTAGCTTTGTCGGTTTTCCCGGTTTGAGGACTTTAACCAACTTGCTAGTCGCACTCAGAGACTTGATCTCTTCGCAGAAGGTCCTATAAGAAACGTTCTTCGATTTACGAATAAGTTTCTTATATTCTTTCTGCCTCGACCGATACTTGTTCCAGTCATCTTCCGAATTCGATTTGAGTGATCTATTCAGAAGAATTCTGGCTTCCCTGCGAAGACTTTGGAGGGGACGAGTTTCCTGCAGGGAGGTTTGCTGACAGGACATGCGAGTTCAAAACAACTGTTGATGACGCTATTCAGATTATGAACAGCGTTCTCTACCAATTGTTTCGTTCTGAGTTTAGGTGGGACCTGAGTGGATTTCTCAAGCTCCTCTCTAAACCGTACCCAGTCCGTCCTTATCGGATTCCGTCTAGGCTGCAAGGAAGAGATCCCACAACCACAACTCATTTACAGATAGTAACCCTTTAGTGGGCCAATGAATTCCGCATGAAAAGGCTGCGAGTTGTGTTTACTCCAATGTGAATCATTTTTAACCACGGTTACCTTGGTGACGCTTTGGCATCGTTGGTAAGAACATAGCTACTTCCGTTTTTAATAAGGCACTAAATGTCCGGGAGAATATTTCATAGGTAACTACGAGTAAATTGGCAAACTCGTAAATCGAAACCATATAGCATTTGGCTTAATAGAATGAAGGCTGCCCCTTATCCTGGACTTGATCACAGCCACGCGTCAGTTATTGATGTAAGAACTCTTCTTAGATATCAGCATAATCACCGCCAATAATACGATGGAGACATTCCCTTTGCCCACTATCTAAAGAATTTCTGTTCGGACCCCAGGGAATCAATCAAAGCTACTTACTGCATAGCTGGACTTAGTTTTACTATTTAGAATTGCAAGTGCATAGTCTTCATTAGCCCATGAAATATTCCCTTCAAACTTGGTCGAAGGGATACGACATCTTGAGACTCGCACATCGCCGTAATGAGACTCACACTTCGACGTCTAGAGACTAACACCTCGACGTCTTGAGATTCACACTTCGGCGTATTGAGATTCACACTTCGACGTATTGAGATTCACATTTCGATGTGTTGAGACTCACACTACGATGTCTTCATACCCACGCTTCGGCGTCTTGAGAATTACACTTCGACATCCTGATACTCACACTTCGATGCCTTGAGACTCACAATTTTCCGTCGTGAGACTCGCACTACGACATCTTTAAATTCACAATTCGACGTCTTGAGATTCACATTTTGAGATCTGGAGACTCTCACGTCTTGAGACTCACACTTCGACGTCTTGAGACTCCCACTTTCACGTCTTGAGACTCCAACTTTTCCGTCTTGAGACTCGCACTTCGACGACTTGAAATTCACAATTCGACGTCTTGAGATTCACACTTCGAGGTCTGGAGACTCTCACTTTAACGTCTTAAAACTCGCACTTCGACGTCTTAAGAGCCAAATTCGACATCTGGAGACTCACACTTCGACGCCTTGAGACTTTCACTTCGACGTCTTGAGACTCATACTTCGACGTATTGAGACTCACACTTCGACATCTTGAGACTCACATTTCCACGTTTTGAGACTCGCACTTCAACGTCTTGAGACTCATATTTCGACGTCTTGAGATTCACACTTCGACGTCATAAGACTCAAAACTTGACGTCTTTAAATGCACACTTCGACGTCTTGAGACTCACACTTCGATGTCTTGGGACTTACACCTCGACGTCTTGAAATTCACACTTCGATGTCCTGAGATCCACACTTCGTCGTCTTGATACTCACACTTCGACGTCATGAGACTCAAAACTCGACGTCTTTAAATGCACACTTCACGTCTTGAGATTCACACTTCGACGTCTTGAGACTCGCACTTCAACGTCTTGAGACTCATATTTCGAAGTCTTGAGACTCACACTTCGACGTCATGAGACTCAAAACTCGACGTCTTTAAATGCACACTTCGACGTCTTGAGATTCACACTTCGACGTCATGAGACTCACACCTCGACGTCTGGAAATTCATACTTCAAGGGCCTGAGACTCAATCTTCGACATCCTTGAGACCCCCACTTCTACGTCTTGAGACTCACATTTCGACGTTTTGAGACTCATATGGACGTTTTAAAATTCATACTGCGACGTCTTGCCACTCACTCTTAGCCTGCTTTCCTCCTAGTAGACAGATGGTTACATATTATCCTCTAGATAACTACTTCTACTTAGGTGGCGCTACAGTCCGTGGTGAACCTGGGCCTCAACCAACAAGCGTCTCCAGCTGGCACGGTCTTTGCCCAGCTGTTTCCAGCGCCGCACGCCCAGTTGGTTAAGGTCTCCTTCCACCTGCGTGCGCCACCTTAGATGCGGCCGTCCTCTACCGCACCTTCCTTCCGGGGTGGGTTCGAAGACTCTACAGTTCGGAGCTGTATTTTCCATGCGCTCTACATGGCCTAGTCACCTTAGAGGCTGTATCCGTAGAGGTCGTACCAGGCCGATTTCGCTGTACAACCCGTACATTTCTTCGTTAAATCTTCTCCTCCATACACCGTTTGAACAAACGGGACCGTAGATAGTGCGCAGAATTTTCCTCTCCAGACGACCAAGGTCCAAGCCTCTGCGCCGTAAAGGAGGACTGGAATGATTAAGGTCTTATATAGTGTCACCTTGGTTTTCCGAGAGAGGGCTATACTTCTCAATTGCCTGTTGAGCCCAAAGAAACAGCGGTTGGCAAGAGTGATTCTGCGTTTTATCTCAGCGCTGGTGTTGTTGTCGCCGGTCATCAGTGAGCCAAGGTAGACGAATTCCTTGACCACTTCAAAGTTAAATACGTCGGTGTCGACCGTCTCTTTTAGATGAAAGCAGATATTTGGTTTTACCCTCATTAATCTTGAGACCCATCTTACCCGCTACTACCTCAATGCTTACAAAGACCTCATTGACGTCTCGCTGTGTCCGTCCAATCACGTCAATGTCGTCGGCGTACGCAAGCAATTGCGTAGACTTGAAATAAATCGTACCTCTTGTGCTGGCCAGTGACTCTTGCACGATCTTTTCAAGCACGATGTTGAAAAAGTTGCATGATAGCACGTCACCTTGTCTTAATCCTTTTTTAACATCAAAGGTATCGGTTTGCTCATTACCGACCTTAATGGAGCAGCTAGAATTCTTCATTGTCATCCTGCACAGTCGGACGAGTTTGGCAGAGATATTAAAACTAGATATGACTTTGTATAGCTCATCTCTATACACGCTCTCATATGCAGCCTTGAAATCGACAAAGAGGTGGTGAGTGGCGAATTGGTATTCCTGGGTCTTCTCCAAGATCTGCCGTAGCGTAAATATTTGGTCTATCGTGGACTTACCTGGCCTGAAACCACACTGATAAGAGCCGATCAGGTTATCCAAGTTAGATTTTTTTACGCGGAGTGAAGGAAAAAAAAAATTTTTGTCTTTTATTTCGGACTTAGACTTAGATGTAATTTACAATAATTTATATGCGACGTGTTGTTGAGTCAGCAGCTTTCGCTTGGGCTGGTCGATGTCATTCGACGCAAGCGGATGCAAGCGTCCTATGGATTTTTAGTTTTTGCGATTTTCCCACGTAGTCAATTCCATGTAGAAATTTGAGTGTCGTGTTAACCTTTGGGTGTTTCCTGCCCGTTGGTTTCACCTGGTGTTACAAATAATGTTGATGCAAGCGTCTGTTGATTTTTGATTCTAGGAGTTGGGTGTTGACCTTTAGGTGTACTGGCGGGCGTTAGGGTATTGCACTTGATGGAATGTGGCTTCTAACTTTGGTGGTGCTAACTTCCACAAACGGTTTCAGGCGTTCACAGAATACGGCAGAGAAGATCTTATATGCGATGTTAAGGAGACTTATTCCCCTATAGTTTGTGCAGTTATAGGGATCCCCTTTCTTATGGACCTGGCAACGATGCAAAGATTCCATTCATCGGGCATGCTTTCCTCCGACCATACCTTGCAAAGCTCATCTCCAGCTCAGCAGACAGGCCGTCTGCGCCCGCGGCTTTATTAGACTTAGGTCTCGATATCGCTATTTTGACTTCGTCTAGGTCGGGTGGGCGGAATTCTCTTACATCATCGTCCATTACGAACGGATCGTTCTGCCTGACAGCGGTATCTTGCCTGTCATCACCGTTATACAGTCTGCAGAAGTGGTCTTTCCAAATCCTTATTGTAAAACGTCCGGGCGTTATTTCTGCGGAAGCATCTCTTCATCTCCCCGATCTCACGCTTTCTTTGTTCTCTCTTCTTTCTTCTAAAAAGCGTGTGTTCCTCTCTTCTGCTCATAGATTTCGTGAGCAGCTCTCGCCTGTCGTTGCAGCATGGCTTTAAATGCCTCTTGTTTTGCTGCATGGGCTTGCTCGCATTGTTCATCGAACCAGGGGTTTCTAGGAGGTGGCAGTTTGAAACCCAGCACCTCTGAGGCAGCGTCTCTGACGACGCTCTGGCCATGCACCCATTCCTGTTCTATTGTTTGTGCTGCTGTGGGCGGGTTTTGAGAGAGCTTGGAGGAGGCACGATCGGCAAAGATTCTGGCAGTCTCTTGCGATTGTGGCTTTCCGACGTCAAACTTACGTTATCCTACTCGACTCCTAAGCATTCTTTATATTCTCATTCGTACCTTGGCGACAACTAGGTAGTGGTCTGAGGCGATGTTTGCCTCTCGGGAGGCTCGTACGTCGAGAATACTGAAGGAGTGTCTGGCGTCGATCGCAATGTGATCAATCTGGTTGGTGGTTGATTGATCAAAAGACCGCCAGGTACCCTTGTGGATGTTGAGATAAGGGAATCGTGTGCTTGCTACAAGGATGTTATGCCCCGTTAGGAAATCGAGTCGAGCTGCATGGTAGGATAGCATGCAGTGCCCGGTGAGGGCACCGACTGCCAGTCGAATATTCCCACGATTGAACTTCAGCAGATTTTCCGTTCTTTTCTTATCATAGACGGGCCAAGTCGATCTCGCCGTTGCGCATGTATCTAAGCGACACCATCACTTATTGGCTTTCACTAATAGCTCCGTCTTTATCTCCCTGTAGAGTGCACTGAGAGGAGCTTTGGCCTCAGCTGAGATCTGCGCAATGTTAGCACTTGATCCCACCCTAGCCAGCTCGTCCGCCCTCTCGTTTCCGGAGATATTCATATGACCAGGTACCCAGCAAAGGGTTACCTCATTTACATTGGATATCTCTTCAACTTCTCCTTGCAGAGTTTGACGAGTTTGGATCTTATCCATGCTGCCTGCAGAGCCTTAATGGCTGCCTGGCTGTCAACATAGATGCTGATCCTTTTTCCTGAGATATTCTCTTTGCTGATCAGGTCCGGCGCCTGCTTGATAGCGAAGACCTCAGCTTGGAAGACACTGCATCCATCATCGAGCCTGTAGGAGCGATGCATATCCTGAGACTCAAAGTAGACTCCGGCACCTGTGCCAACATCCATTTTGGATCCGTCGGTGTAAAATGCCAGTTCACTTTCCGTGCGTACCAAATCACCGGTCCATTCCTGCCTGGAGGGAATTCTAATAGAGAATCTCCTCTCCCAGGAAGGAAGTCGGGTGACATAGTCCGTTACGGTTCTGAATCTCGAGACGGCCCATCGATCCAAGACTGATGCATGTCCGTGAGGACTCCTTTTCCAGAGACCGGATTCCTGTAGTCTTAGCGCAGTTCTGGTTGCGGCGCTCTCGCAGTATATGTCCAGGGGTAGGAGGTTCAGCATGACTTCAAGAGCCGCCGTTGGTGTGGACTTCATAGATCCCGTCACCGTAAGACAGCCTGCCCTTTGAACCTTTGACACACTCTGAAGATGACACTTTTTCTCAAGCGCCTTTCACCAGACAACCAAGCCATAGACTAGGATAGGTCTTACCACCGCAGTGTACAACCAATGTACTAACCTCGCTTTGAGGCCCCATGTCTTTCCAAAGGCTACTTTGCACGAATATAGTGCCACGTAGGCCTTTTTGATTCTTTCCTCAATATTTTCTCTCCAACTAAGTTTGGGGTCCAAAGATATTTGGCAGATTTTCCAGGGATCAGATCTATACCATTCATACGGGGGTAGGTGTATCTTGATACAGATCTTTTCCTTGAAAAGAGTACTACCTCCGTTTTCGCCGGATTTACTCCCAGGCCTCGCCCCTTGACCCAGTTATCCAGTAACATCAGTGCATAGCTTAGTCTGCCTCTGAGGACCTGCGGAAATTTTCCAGAGACTAAAATGGCAATGTCATCGGCCTAGGCCGTGAGATTGAAACCCTCCGTCTCCAGAATCTTAACCATTCCGTCGACCACAAGGAGCCATGGGAGGGGTGACAGAACGCCACCTTGTGGTGTATCTTTATTTACTTTCACCCTTCCGTACGCTCTCCCCATCGCCGAATTTACTATACGAGTACCCAGCATTTGCCCAATCCAACTGCATACACCCGGGAGACGGAGGCAGTAACTCTGTAATACCATTCAGCTTCTTTCCTGGAGGTACTAGGTCTAGGGTCCTTGACCTAGCCGTATAGGTCTTTCCGCTTTGAAGCAGAATTTACTCTTAATATAAACGAACTCAAACAACTCCTAACCGAAGGTCCTAAGGATCTGCATAACGACTCATTACCAATCAACATACATATAATACAAAAACTACTGCCTTGTCAGCCATTAGGCATGAATGTAAGCTTACCAAATAGCTAGAGCTTATTAGTACGGCTTATTAGTATGCCTTATTACCTAGCCATGTTCCTTAAGTAAATCGATTGCGTAATGCCCAACTGTCACCGATCATAATTTGCTCAAAGTGTCACCAAACAAAGTTGCAAGCTAAACAAACCGCAAGCTGAACACTGAACACAGAATACCAAAGAGCTTCAAAGCCGTTGAGCCAAGTTGTGAAAGTTGACTGATTTGTTGATAACGAAACACACTCTGTGCTCATGCCGAAGCAGATATCCAGCGATTCAACACTCGGATCGCATCCAACTCCCAATGGACCAGTGCCATACTATCTATCAAGATCTTGAACGGGGAGAACCATCGATGCCTTTTGTCAAGTCATTTAGATCACATTTGTTGCTCCGCTCGAGTTTATTGTACTCCCTAAAGGGTATGTGCCTCATTAACCCATACTTCGTCACAAGCCATATAGTCGTTTGCATGTACATACATACGTCCGTACGTATGCATGTCACAGCCTACATGCATGTCACGATGTCGCCAAGGTTTTAAAATTGAGTTGAGAAAATGCGTGCATCGACGAGATGACGCGCTAAGACTGATTCCGATGGACACGCACTCCAATACCGTTGCTCGCTGCCATAACATAATGACAATCAATTTCATTTGGCATCTGTAATATCGGGGTCGCCACAATTAAAAAATAAGAAGGAACGAAACAAAAAAATTATTGTGGGTGCGGATGAGGTAGAGAGATTTCACCAACGATGTAGTAACAACTGTTCTGGCCGGAGTATTAGGCCAGCACTGTCACAACTGGAAGCTGATTGACAATTTCTTTTTTCCCATCATACACTTACTCGTATCGTGCGCTTGTATCTCACGGATAGACGAATCAGTGGAGTGGTACTCGAGACATGATTTTGATTCAAATTGAAACTGAGAGGCGGGAGGAAACGGACAAAATCAGCGGAAACTGTTAACACAAAAAAACGTACAAAACAAATATGTTCCAAGTCTCAATGAGTTTATTGAAAATATATTATGCAACTTCAGTATGGGGGGGTTTCATTTCGACTCGAGGCTTACATGATGGGCTATTGTGCTTTGAAAGAAACGTGCGCTTGGTGGATCGATGTGGACTACAATGGTAGCTGCTACGCGAGTAGGAATTTCACTTATTTGTATTACGTAAGCGAAGTGTTACGCATCGAAGAAGTCGGCACAGCTATTCAGAAGCTGAAGAACAACAAGGCCGCAGGCTCAGATGGCTTGCCATCAGAGCTCTTCAAGGCTGGCGGCGATGTTCTGGTAGGTAGCATGCACCAGGTCATCTGCAGAATTTGGAAAGATGAAAGCATGCCCGACGACTGGAATACCAGCTCTATATGCCCCATCCACAAAAAAGGTGATCCTACCTCTTGCAAGAACTATAGAGGTATATCCCTGCTCAATGTCGCATACAAGATCCGGTCCAGCGTATTGTGTGAACGTCTAAAACCATTTTGCACCGCACTAATCGGCGGGCTTCCGGTCCGGCAAATCAACTATAGACCAAATTTTCACACTTCGACCAATCCTGGAAAACACCAACGAGTTTCGAATCGATACACACCATCTTTTCATCGATTTCAAAGCCGCATACGACAGCATTCATCGTGAAGAACTGTTTGGGGCGATGGCCGAATTCGGGATCCCGGTAAAACTGATCCAGTTGTGTCGCGCCACGCTAAAAAACACGCGATGCACCGTGCAGCTCGGTTCTAGGACCTCGGAACCATTCGAAACATGCACCGGATTTCGGCAAGGAGATGCGCTGTCATGTGACTTCTTCAACCTGGTGCTGGAGCAGATAGTGCGACGGGCAGGCATCAACAGGGAAGGCACTATCTTTTACAAGTCCATCCAGCTGCTAGAATACGCGTATTCTCGCCGTGGCATTGTGGAAGCATTCACGGCGATTGAAGAACAGGCGAAACGAGTTGATCTTAAGGTCAATGAGGACAAGACGAAGTACATGCTGTCAAGCAAAAACCAATCCGTCGCTCACCACCTGGGACAAAATATAACAATTGACAGCTACAATTTCGAGGTAGTTAAGGAGTTTGTCTACCTCGGGGCAAACGTAAATTCCACAAGTGACACCACAGTGGAGATCCGGCATAGAATCGCCCTTGGCAACCGCTGCTACTTCGGCTTGTCCAAACAACTGGGGTCGAAACTCCTCACTCGAAAGACCAAAGTCATGCTTTACAAAACGCTCATTCTGCCAGTCTTGCTGTACGGAGCCGAAAGCTGGACGATAAAGAGGACAGCGGAGCTGATTTTGGGTTCTTTCGAAAGAAAAATTCTGCGCCGGATATTTGGTCCTGTCTGCGAAGAAGACACAACCGCGAACTTTACGAGCTGTACCAAGATGTTGATGTAGTCCGGAAGGCAAGGATCCGTCGACTACATTGGCTCGGCCACATCGAGCGCAAGGACATCAACGCTCCAGCTAAGAGGGTCTTCGACTCCGAGCCTCCTGGTTCGAGAAGAAGAGGAAGACCGAACCTCCGGTATAAAGACCAAGTAATCGCGGATGTAAGACATCTTGGTCTTGACAACTGGAAGCAGCGTGCCCGGGACCGTCAAGTTTGGAAGGCAGCTATAGCTCAGGCTCAGATCCTCCATGGATCGCTGGCCTGATAAGTAAGTAAGTAAGCGATGTGTTACGAGAATGTCCTCGGATGCATGAGAGCATGAGAAGCTAACAATCGAAGAGACGGAGAGATACTATCACAGGATTGACGTTCGGGGGTTTAATCAACGAATAAAACAAACATAGCAGGGATATAGAACCAGAACGGAAGCCTGCAGAGACGAAAACGAATACCTACTAGTTGATTCACAGTCGGTAATCAGAATCTGGAAAGGCTACTTCTGCTGGCCGTATAACGGCGATGACCCATCCATCCTCCTGACCTGGAAGAAGCTGGAAATGCTTTTTCTAAACTTAAATACAACAAAGCTGCTGGAGCAGACGGACTATCTGCCGACCTCGTTAGGGCAGCTGGAAATGACTTAGTTGGGGGTGTGCACCAGCTTATCTCTAAGAAATAGTCAGAGGAATACATGTCCGGTGAATCAAATCTTGGTATGGTTTGCCCGATCAACAAGAGGGAAGACACTTTTGTCTCTTAAAAGATCTTCTCTGCTGTACTGTATGAACGCCCGAAATCGTTCCTTAATAAGCTGATTGGTCCATATCAGTGTGATTTCAGGCCCGGGAAGTCCACTATCAATCTAGCATACACACTGCGGCAGATCCTGGAAAAAACTAATGAGCTCCAGATCGGCACCCACTATCTGTATGTCGACTTTAAGTCCGCATACGATAGCGTGCATAGAGACGAGCTATATAGCGCCATGCCTTATTTTGAAGTCCATGCCAAACTCGTCAGATTGTGCAGGAGAATTCTCGCTGGTCCGGCAAAAAAGGTTTTAACGCTATCGTGTGATATTTTAAACCTCGTCCTTGAAAGGTTCGTGTAAAATTCATTGGTCAATACGAGGGGCACGATCTTTTTCGAGTCCGTACAACTGCTCACATATGCTGAAGACATTGACATAATTGGGCGAACTCAGAGAGCATAGGGGTGAAGCGGCTAAGATGGGACTGGCAGTAAATGTGGACAAAACAAAATACCGGCGTCTTGGTCATAGCTCACATATTAGCAGGCATAATTTCGAGGTAATCAAGGACTTCATCTACCTTGGCACCGCAATGACATCAGTGGCAAAATCAAATGCAGAATAACTCTTGCTGTTTCTTTGAGTTCGGGAGGCAATTGAGAAGCAGAGCGTCAACGGCTACAACGCCTAAGGGGGCTAGGTTATGCAGAGCGCATGGACACCACAGCTCCGGCCCAAAAGGACTTTAAATCCAACCCTGAGGGGCAATGCGGTCGAGAACGGACAAATTCAACTTGGCGCGCAGAAGTGGAAAAACACCTCAACCAACTAGGTGTGCGGCACTGGAGACTGCTGCCAAAGATCGTGCCAGTTGGGGAAGCTTTTTAAAGGGGGCCCAGGATCGCCATTAGCTATGTACGGACCGAAAAAAAGAAGAAGAGGTCTTAACAGCCCACACATATTTGTTTCATGTGTTAAAGTCAAGCGCACTCAGTTAGTTTGCTTTGGTGAAATTACAGCCCATGAGGGGCCAAAGCCAACCTTCACTTAATCACCCGTGTTTGTGTGTGAAAGGCACCTACCGCTTAATGCCGGTTCCGAACGGCGTGAGTTGAAAAGCTTTTTCATGACAAGGGCGGTTTTCCCAGTACCCCGTCGAGGGAGAACGCCGATTAAGATTCGATGGCGTTGGTGTTATTATCGGGATTCAAACTCGCTCATCGTGCGTCAAAGTCCAACACACTAACCCACGCCACGGCGCCATCAACGCTTACAAACTGCAAAATTTTATTTTCAAATTTAACAAATTCGGACCAATTGAGAACTGGGTTAGGTAAGAATTTTATCTTTCATTTTGCACAGGTGAGTTGACGGCTTCGGACTACCCAAAAATGATTACAATACCCACATTTGACGAGCTAAATTTCAATCTGACTAAAATCTGAGGCGTGAAATTCCTTCAATGTCTGAAAGGCAGCAAAAGTTTCTGGTCATTGGTCAAAAACATTAAAAACTCGTCCTCGTAGTCTATATCAACATTTATTGACAACGACCTTCCAGCTGTCACTCAGTTAGACAAAGCTAAACTTTTTACTGCCCACTTCGCAGCTAGCTCGTAGCTTCCAGCTTATACTCAACAAATCTATTTTCGTACTCGTTGAGTTGCAAGGGTTCCCGAAGATCCCGACATACACAAATCCACTGGTTCAGATAGCATTTTCTCATTAGTTTTGAAGAAGTTTTATTCTACGCATGCAAAACCACTGTGTAAGCTCTTTCACCTTTCTTACTCTTCTGAGCTCATTCTGAGTAGGTGAAAAACAGCATTTGTCCAGTCCATCCCCAAAAAAGGCAAATCTTCTTCTTCCTTCCACTGCTGAACCGTTGCGCTAATGTTCCTTCTCTCCGAGGTCATGGAAACACTGACCAATCGTCAGTTTGAAATTTCCTGAACCGTGGAAACTCTTCCAAGACTCTAATGACCGACAGTATAGTTGCCGTTGCAACAGTTCCACTGGTGATTTGATGGCATGTCTTATCGAACAAATAGTTAATATTTCGAACGTTTTTGAAAGGGATTGGCATGAAATCCTTTTGTTGAAATTGCGTGCTTTGGAATTGATGGGTCACTTCTTTAACGGTTTGGAGACTACTATTCGAATCGTTCAATTCGAAATGTTTTGGACGGATGTCCTCTTTAGAAATGCTTGTTCCCTAGGGCTCCGTTTTGTTTCCGACACTCTTTCTCATATTTATAAATGACTACTTGTCCGTCACTTCTAATCCGACGCACTCCTTTGCTGACAACAGCACCCTCAGGATCACATATTCGTTCACTACCATACGACCCTGCTCTTCGGCTGTAAATAGTAAGCGGCAGCGTATGCTGCTAAGCTCATTGAATTCCGATAACGACACCATCATTGTATATGGAGAATAGAATAGAGTGTAATTGAACGCGTCCAAAACGCGGTGCTCTCTTCTATCGTCCAAGCGTACCACCGACTCACACTTGCCTTTTTGGAAACCGAAAAGCTCCCCATCCTGGGTATGCGTATACATATATGTGTCACTAGCAGTCCTAGTTGAAACGACCACATAAAAAATGCTGCGAAATGCCTAGGCTTCCTATTCAAGTGCAAGAAATGTTTGTCACCCTTGGATCTGGTTACAATCGATAAGATGTTCGCCCTAAATTAATGTTTAACGCTCATGTCTGGTCCGGTGCATATAAGACCTCATTGCACTGGTTAGACAAGGATCAGCATCATCAAATCATTAGATTCGCTGGAACATCGCAGGATTGCCTCTTGCCTAACTCTGTTTTATAGATACTACCACAGGACATGGTCTTAACTGATACATAGCCCAATGCATTCGGCCCCTTCAAAAATGTTCCTGCAGTACACGTCTCCCTAGAATTGACCTCTTCCAGATGTACCGTCAAAGCAGTTCAACATACAGAGCAATGTCTATCATTATCTCCTCTATTCTTCTTCCTCTGTACCCTGGACCGCCACTGTGTGTAAGCCTTGAGTGCGCATCATCATATAAAAAAAAAGATCAAAATTAAATTTAAACTTGTAGTCACGCTCAAAATTTTCCGGAAATCCAAAGTCATTGAGGAGTAACCGGCAAGCACTGGTTCATTACCTCAAGTGAAAAACTTTATATACTTTTGCATCTTTCCTGCACGATGCATTTGTAACTTGTGTTCAAGCCTCAGATTTTTAATTACTTAAGTAGCGTTACGAACCACACTGTACTGAAAAACTTCGGCTGTTGGATCGATCTTAGCTTACTTTCGCTAGTCTCTTTGGACAGACCAAATTAGTGGGGTGCCCTTCTTCATTCAATCACGCTTGCTTTACAGTCTTTCGTGTGGCGCCAATACCTCTCATACAGAATTGTCTGGCAAGTGTCTGGTAATTAATTTTTGAACAGAAACCAAATTAGGTTTCTCGCAAAATTTTACTATCGACCTCCACAATAGTCCCACTGTTACACTTAAACTCTACACGAGGACTCCAAGCCTTGATAATCCTCTGAAGCTAGCTCGTTCAGAATCATGGTTATAGCCTCTTTGACCTTCTCTACACCGCCATCATGAGTTCCCTTTAGATGTGACTTCTTCTTCTTATGTGGCGCTACAGTCCAGGGTAGACCTGGGCCTCAACCAACAATACTCTATAGCCGGCACGATCTTTTGCCAGCTGCGTCCGATTGCAAACACCAAGTTGGTTGAGGTCCCTCTCTACTTGTGTGCGCCATCTCAGTCGAAAAGACCAAGAGCTTCCTCATCCGCTTTCAACAGCGTCCATGCTTCTGCTCCATAGAACAGGACACTGTTACATGTATAAAGCCAACTTGGACTCTCTCGAAAAGGCTCTATTATTCAATTGCCTCTTAAGCTCAAAGAAACAGCGACTGGCAAGAGTAATTCTGCGTTTGATTTCGGTATTTTATTCTTTTTCTTTGTTGACGTTACAACCCATGAAGGACCAGAGCCAAGCTTCTCTCAATCACCCATGCTGTGTGTGATTTTATTTTTTACACAGGTGAAAGGGGCCAACAGTTTAATGCCGATGCCGAACGGCTTGAGTTGAGAAGATTTTTCATGGCAAGTATACTACGGGGGGTTTTACCAGAACCCCGCCGAGGAGGGACACCGCGAAATAAACATTTGATGGCGTTGGTGTTAATGGGATCCGAACTCGCTCATCGTGTGTCAGATTCGAACACACTAACCGTTGCGCCACGGCGCCCTGATGCCCTTTATTGCGGAGCCGAGATGGACAATGTCCTTAACTACCCCAAAGTGTTTGTTGCCCATTGTGACGCTCTGTCAGAGACGTCAATGTTGAATGTCCTTCTTTGATGTCAGCATATGTTTTGCTTTGCCCGAGTATACCGCCACACCCATTTTGGCTACCTCCGCTTCAGTGCCAAAAAACACTTCATTGACTGCTCGCTGTATTTGACCAATCACGTCAATGTCATCCGCATAAGCTTGCAGTACGGACTCTAGTGTTAAGCTGTGAGTCCGGTGAGTCTTCTCAAGTAAAATATTGAAAAAGTCACATGACAGCGTGTCGCCTTGCCTAAAACCTGTTTTGACATTAAGGGTTTCGGTGAGTTCGTTACCGACCTTGATAAAGCAGCGAAAGTTCTCCATCGTCATCTTACACAATCGGAAGAGTTTGGTAGGGATGCCAAAACTAAACATGGCTTTGTATAGCTCGTCTCTATGCAAGCTATCATATGCGGCCTTGAAATCGAAAAATAGGTGGTGAGTGAAGACTTGCGTTTCTTGGGTTTTTTCCGCAGTGGGAAGATTTGGTCTATTGTGGACTTCCCTGGTCTGAAGCAACACTAATATGGACATATCAGATTTTTGAGGAACGGTTTCAGGCGTTCACACGGCAAAGAGGATCTTGTACGCGATCTTAAGGAGACTGATCATTCGGTAGTTGGCCCAGTCGAAGGGGTCTCCTTTATTGTGGACCGGGCAAACGACACTGAGATTCCACTAGTTCTCGAAGAGTTAATCCGATCCAGCAGTTTTGTTCGACTTCAGCCTCGATATTGCTGTCCTGACCTCGTCTAAGTCGGAGGAACGAAATTCTTGTCCATCGTCGTCCACAGTGATTAAGCCTTTCTGTCGTCGTCCAAAGTGAGTATACCTTTTTGGTCGTCATCGCCATTTAACTGCAAAAATTATTTTTCCAAATTCCCCAGCATCGACTGGGACTTCACTACAAGTTGCCGTTCTCGTCCGGGCAGGCTTCAATCCGTGGCTTGTATCGATTGGATAGCTGCTTTACCTTTTGGTTAAATGTTCGGACTTCATTCCTGCCATAATACCTCTTCATCTCCTCGACCGTACGATTGTAATACTCTTATTTTTCTTCCTGAGGAGCCGGTTCCCCTCCCTTCTTTTCTGTAGGCCTCCTGTTTGGCTGCATGACCTTGCCTGCATTCGTTATCAAACCATGGGTTTTTCCTTGGGGGCGTCGTAAAGTCCAGCACACCAGTGGTAGCTTCCCTTCTTCTTCGATTGTTATTCCAGGCGACGTCGAACTTTCAGAGAGTTTCTGGGATACTTGGTCGGCAAATTTCCTAGCGATCTGTTGCGATTGTAGCCTTGCGACATCAAATCGTGGCGTTCTTTCACCTTGGCTACCTTGGCTACAACAATGTCAATATTGGTGCCACCGAAATTTCGGACATCGGGAATACTGGTGGCGTGCTGGACGTCGATCGCAATGTGATCAATCTGCTTGACGATTGATTGATCAGGGGACCGACGCGACGGGTCCCTTTATGTTGATGTGGGGGAACCGCGTACCGATGACTCTGGCAAAGACTTCTTCCTTTCCCAGCTGTGCATTGAAGTCTCCTGGAACGATATTGCTGTCATAGCTGGGGCATTGATCGCATATCCTTTCAAAAAGATCACCGAAGTCCTTGCTATTGATTTTATCTTGGGGAATAAAAAAAAGTAGCAGGGGGCAATATCGGGGCCATAGGGTGGATGCGGCAACGTTATAATGCTTTTCTTTCGCTCTTTGTCGTGGCGAGTGTGGCTCGCACACGGAAAACACATGCTCGCAACCTCTTCAGGACGCCAACTGTGCATTCACTGTCGGGTCGGTAGGAATATATTCACGATGAAAGATGCCACGGTACGAAAGGTGACGGGAGTTCCTTTACCTGGATCACCTTCTACTGATTCATCGCCTATCTTAAACGGCTTTGGCCATTCAAACACAAGTGTTTTCGACATACACTATGGTCTCCATACGTGTGTGTATGTATATGTTGGCGTTACAGTCCATTAAGGACCAAAGCCGAGCTTCTCTCAATCACCCATGTTGTGTGTGATTCTATTTTCGCATAGGTGAAAGGGACTTAAAGTTTATTGCCGGTTCCGAACGGCGAACTTCGAGAAGATCGGGATTCGATCCTGTATGATGGGCGTCCAGCACCGTATGAATGTATGTATTTATTTCGGTGCCGGGACTGACAAATTCCTTCTTACGGGGACGTTTGAACCAACTCTTCGACTGTGTAGTTTTTGGTCACATCCTTGTTTACTCTTAGTCAAGCTAGTCCATTTTGACTATAAAGAATCAGATATCAGATCGCCGCCAACGGAAACTCTCCGTCCTCATCTTGCACAGATGGTAATACATGGCCACCCGCTTGTGATCTTTAATATTTGTCGTTAAATTGCGCTTTTTTGGACATCAGCTGGTCTTCAACACTCAGTGTAGATGGCAAACATGTTTACTCGAATTCTGAGAGCAAACCACTAAATGTCCCTGTTTGAAGACATGTCGCATTACTAAAGCAAGTAGCTCTGTCACTCTCACATTTGGAGAGTATTCGCGGTAATCAATCAGAAAAAGAGCAGTATTGCTCAGTGAATCGCTTTTTTATTTTTGTGCGTAAAAAACGTCCGGGCACGCGATAGATTTGGTACATATATGAGTGTTCTTTGTAGGAAGTCTTACCCATCAGCGAGCACAATTAATGGGTGCGGACATCCGAAGAGCAGCGTTCGCGGTAACAGAAAATGATTGAAAATGTTCGCCGACTTAAAATGCGATAGAAAATGTTATCAATTGTTTCAGTCTCACCCGACTCATAGCATTTTTGCTGTTGATATCGGCTTTTACACTTGAACTTCAAAGCCTTCAAGTTTCAATTGTGTTACAGAGATACCTTGGGTTGATCGCGATATGACAAATTAGATATACAAAAGTTGAACTGATCTGGAATTCATCATTTATGTTCGTGGATATCAAGGTGTGGAAACAACCAAGATAACGTATCGCCCTGCAGCAAAATCTAACAATTGGAATTTTGTTAAGGCTATTGTCGGAAGTGATTATATTGACGATATGTTCTCCGAATAAGTGTTCATTCAAGGTAACCTTTGCCTTTTCAGCTCGGTGTTAAAGTCGCCTAAGATTATTCAAATATAGACGCGGCGGTAGTCTTTGATACGCTTGGCGTTCAAGTCCTAGAAGCCTCCACCCAATCGTTGCTCTGCTAGTTTTTTTTTTTTTGTATCGTTTTAATAACTCGAGTTAGTGTAGATTCTAGATATAGACTAATTACGTTAAATCGATAACGGCGACGTGCAATATTTTGCACTCGTCTGTCCACACCATGGCACGATAGCGTAGAGTGTAATTTGCAACAGTAACACTAGCGAAGTCCTAGAAATGTCTTAGGGTAGGTTGGGTGTATAGGTTTACTTTTATTTCAATTGTAAAAAGTGTTGTTTGGATTTTTTTTTCGTAGATACAATTGTTGCAACGTAGCAATCAATACGAGTACGAATGCAGGACGTTACGACGTTGGATGGATGCATGTGTTCCAATGGCTCCACCGTACCCGTGTGTCTCTTTACGTTGTCCTGACTGTTTCCCCTCCTTCTTCTTTATGTTCTAGTAATAGGTAATGGTATATCTGTGCATGAGACACCCCACTATCAGTCAGCAGCAAGTACAGGTCAATTGCAAGCAAGACCTGTTTCCAGACGCGGACAGTCGTTGTCGTCTTCGTAACCACTGTAGTCACTGTCATTTAAACGGAAATGGTAGGTGGGAAGCCAATCCGTGGCAGAGTATATTGAATTTAGGTTTTTTTTTTGGTTGGGTGTTTGGCTGCCAAAGAGAAGCAAAGCAGCAAACAATGCAAGCAGCGAAAAGAAAACCACTCGCAGCTATTTTAATCCAATTGTAGAATGCCAGTTTTCATGTTTACGTTTCTCAATAGTCCCCGATAGTGCCTGTGGCGTTGTGTCCATTGCCGTTACCGTTAACGTTGACGTAGTTTGCACTATGTAATAAAACGCTACCATAGTGCAGACGTCAGCGCGAAAACGGGCAACAAAAATGCATACGAAGCACGCTGCAGCAACAGACCCGGTTCGAGAACTTCAGCCCGAAACGAACTTAGTTTCGGTATCAAACGCGGTAGATATAAAATAACGTGAACTAGTTCTCGCTGCGCGACATGCACATGTGTGTAGTGGAGGAGAAACATGCAAGAAGCCCCTTTAAGGGAGGGAGCACTACAAACGGAATGTAATAAAATAAATAATTGAAGGAAATTCTATTCGATTTGAGAGGCCATAGTTTGCGCGTAGAATAAAACAAGAAAATAAGGAAAACCCATCTAAAATGGAAACCTATTGGCCGGTGGAGAAGGCAACGATGACGACGGATTGCGGTGAGTTTGCATGGCATGGACACATGTGGAATTGCTTCCGTGTAGGTTAGGCACCTAGCTCGAGGTCTTCGGTTGGATGGAAATCATTGCTTAGCGATGACCATTATGAATGGACCGTCAGTGTTATGGCAGCCGTTTGACTGGTGGTTTTATGGGAATGCAGCTAGAATTGGCGATCATTTAACGTTCATATCCTTACTATAGATTGTGTATATTCGATGAGGTAGCAACGGACCCCACGGAGTACAATAGGAGCCCGATAAAATGTCTATTCGATATGAAAAATATTCCGTCGGTTAGTGGTGTCTGTTTCAAGGATTCCTAAAAATACCTTTATGCCCCGGACCTACGCATCTCATGTTTTGAGCTTAAGGCAATCACTGGTAAGAACTTGACCTCAGCATTACTAGCAACTAATATTGTCTCCTAAAGGTATTACATTCACTTAAAAGTACAGAATACCATAGCACTGACAAGCTTTATCAATTACCTTAGTTTTCGGCTGGGAAGGCCGTGGTTCAGTGATTAACATCATCGGCCGTCAAGCGAAAGGTATATAGTTCAAATTCGTTTCATAGCCAAGAAAAAATCAATTCCTATACGGAAAAAAGTATGCAACACAGTTGTGAATGGAAAGCGACCAAACGTACTGCTGCAGGCATAACACTCACAGTACATGGTCAATTGAAATTCATCCTCTGTGTATGCAATATTAACACCAAAAGTGCATGAACGAGTTACTGTGAATTATAACCAAGGCGAAAATCTGGTCGGCTCTTATCCTATCTAGGACAAACCACCCCTGAGAGTAGTGAACGAATATCTACGACCCAAACCACTGCACTCCGTTCAGGTTGTGTGAAAACCTGAGCGAAACTCTCCCTCTCCCTGTTACCTTCGCTCGCACAAAGTTCAAACGTGATAAGACCTTAGTCTTGAGTGTGGGTGTAACTTAAAAAAAAAAAAAAAAACAAAAGGTCTGGCACACCTCTTTGGCGAAAACGTCATCGTTCAAAACCGAATTCATTTATGCTCGACGCGCCTCTATCTACCGTAGTGGCTGCGTACATTTCGAAATTTATAACGAAGACGAATTCTGTGATTGAAAATGGCGAGTGAGATTGCCAAAAGCCTGATGATCACCTGCGGTTCAAGCCCTCTTAATGTCAAGGATGGCAACAAACCAAAAAAAGCTTTTTGGCGAAAGGACAAGATAATGATGACTTACTCTTGGCAGGGAATTCCACAATAGTGTGGTTGGATCGGTTAAGGAAGAATTCCTTATATTTGCCGGCACGTCTAAATTTCAGGGTATGGGTATATTAGTGAGCTTTGCTTTGGTGGCACTACAACCCATGAAAGGCCGAAACCAAAGTTCTCTCAACCACCCATGTTGTGTGTGATTTATTCTTTACACAGGTGAAAAGCACCTACAGTTGAATGCCAATTTCGAACGGTCTAAGTTGGGAAGCTTTTCCATAGCAGGTATACTACCGGGGGGCTTTGCCAGTACCCCGCCGAGAAGGGATGCCGCCAAATAAACATTCGATGGCGTTGGTGTTATCGTGGTCCCAACTCGCTCATCGTGCGTCAGAGTCTAACACACTGTGCACTACGCCACGGTACCCTCAAGTTAGTGAGCATTCCTAGAGACAAAAATTTGTTGAAGGCTGAAATCCAACTGGCTATTTCTTAAGAGTATTTTCTGTGAAAGTACCAATAAAACAGATATAGGCAAAAGGCAATCCTGCGGTGTTCCAGCGAGTCTAATGATTTGGCGATGCTGGGGTCTTCTACCAGTTGAATTCTATCTAGGAGGTTCAATGAGGTTTTAATTTAGACCGCATGAAAGCCTTCCTTGGCTTCCATGGCATTGGAAAAAAGGGACTTTAGTGCAATGGGTCGGTAATGTAGGTAGGTAGGTAGGTTCGTAGCCTTCCTAGAATTGAGAAGAATACACATAGGCCAGGGAGGCCCGTTGTGCAGCTACGAGGGGGGTTTAGCCCCTTATTCCTGGAACCATCACAAGATGGTTCTTAAGAAGTTAAGAAGATCAGGTATCCATACTTGCTGAACATCTGTCAGATCGTTAAGGAAGTAAGGTCCTAGGTATTGTTTTCTGATTGTGCAGAATGCTGAGTAGGCGCAGAGAAGGTGGTGAATGGTGAATGGTGGTGAACTAATCCTAGTTTTTACGCGAGACTGCCAATAAGGCAGTGTCCTGTGATGACAACGATGATTTTGTAGATATTTGTTCTTTTTAGGGAAATTATACTCTTAGTCCGTTGACTGTCGAGCCGGGGCCAGATTTGCCTGGTGACGAGGCAGGTATGTCCCTAGGTCCATCTCAGGTTCGTCTCGGCCCTGGCGAAATTTGTAAGAATTTGTTTAATGGTTCGAGGGGTATTCCCTCACAAGCCACAATTGATTGTAGCGTTGTTCCTTGTCTGGTGAGTGTGTCGGCTCATTCATTTCCTGGAATGTCGCTGTGTCCCGGTACCCAGATAAGTTGTATGTTAAACTGTTCGGCCATCTCATTAAGAGATAGGCGACAGTCGATACTAGTTTTTTATGTGTACACATAGGACTTCAACGACTTTAAGGCTGCGGATAGTCAACGTCAGAATACGGATATCCGTAGTGGATATCACGTTCCACTTCAGCCAAGACAAGGCCCCTTTTATTGCCAATAGTTTCGCCTGGAAAACACTGCAGTGATCTGGTAATTTTGGAGATTTTTTCAGCTTAAGTTGTCTGCAGAATAGTCCACTACCCACCCCGTCTTTGGTTTTAGACCCGTCAGTGTAAAAATCCACGCAGTTTCTGCGGGGTTGCGTTTGGCGGGTCCAATTTTGCCTGTGGTGACTGTTGAGACTGTGGTGGGTTCTGGCGTGGTCCAAGTTTTCTGCCATAGTTATCCTGTTTTTCAGGATGGAGGAGTGGCTAGTGACAAAGCTCGTCCATTTCGAGTTGGCTTTTAGTCTTATGGCCGTGTGTGTGGCAATTTGTATGTTACAGTCCATGAAGAACCTGAGCCGAGCTTCTCTCAATCACCAATGTTGTGTGTGATTTCATTTTCACATAGGTGAAAGGGACCTACAGTTTATTGCCGGTTCCGAACGGCGAATTTCGAGAAGCTTTTCATGACAATTTTACTACAGGGGGTTTTGTCAGAACCCTGCTGAGGAGAAACACCGTGAAAAACACGTTCGATGACATGGCTGTGTCGGGATTCGATCCCGTGTCATCGGCGTCAGAGGCCAACAATTTGCTTGCCGAAAATATCGAGTGGCGTAAGATCGAGTATCATGTTAAGCGCAGCCGTTGGGATGGACCTGAGGGCCCCGATAATGCACATACATATGTACATGCTAGCCTTTGTACCTTCTCGAGTTGTTTGTGGTATGTTTTCTTGTCCAGCACGGCCCACCAGACTATCACTCCATACATTAGTATGGGTCTAACGACCGTGATGTAGAACCATAGGGTGATCTTGGGGTTGAATCCCCATTTTTTCCCTAGGGCTTTCTTGCATGTGTAGAGAGCTATGGTTGCTTTTTTTTTCTCTTTCGGTTGTGTTGCTCTTCCAGGTCTATTTCCTGTCTAGTATAATGCCATGGTATTTGGCACTGGAGGAGTAGTTTAACCTGGTATCAAGCGAGGTAATGGGGCAGTGTTCCGGGATTTTATGCATGTTGGTCAATAGCACGAGCTCCGTTTTCTGGGGATTTACCCTGAGCCCGTTGCTATGCGCCCATTTGCAAAGAATTGAGAATGCCATTTGCATACGGTCATTCAGTGTGGATAGGTATTTACCTGAGATTGAAGTGGCAACGTCATCAGCGTAGGCAATAACGTCCAGACCTTCTTTCTCCAGTTTGATTAGTAGTTCGCTTACAACTACAATCCAGAGAAGAGGTGAGAGGACCGCTCCTTGCGGGGTTCCCCTGGTAACCACTCTGGTTGTTACTTGGCTTCCCCACTTGGAGTGAATCTTGCGCGTTAATAATAACTCGCTGATCAGCTCTATCAGAGTCCTCTCCAACTTTAGCTTTTCTAGCCCTTCTATTACTGCTGTCGGAGTGACGTTGTAGGCGCCCTCTATGTTAAGAAAGACTGTTAGGGTACATTCTTTAAGATGGATTGATCTTTCGATTTTCCTCACTAGTGTATGCAAGGCTGTTTCGACAGATCTACCCTTACAGTAGGCGTGCTGTGCCTTAGAGATTAGGGTGGGATCCAAGCTGTGCCGTATGTGTAAGTCTATCAACCTTTCCAAAGTTTTTAGTGCAAAGGATGATAAACATGGGTCAGTAATAGGAGGGAAAATGAAACGTGGCTGTTTTTGGAGACAGGCTTTCAACCTACTCGGAAAGAATCCAGTAGAGTAGGCAGAACGGCTTACGCAATGATTTTGCCAGTGTGAAAGAACACCTTTTCAGGATCATTGAAGAAATACTACCCATACCCGCGGATTTGTACATGACGAGGTCTTAGAAATTTCTTTTGCTCCCCCTAGGACCCCAGGGGTATTTACGGATTTTGCACTCCAGTATTTGGTCGGATTGGTGTTGCAGTCATTTCTAATTCATATCTTTATACTTTCGAAAACCACTCTCCTTAACCTCAAGACCTCTATGGAGCTAATGTCAAATCATTGATTATGACCTGATGCTCTTAATCATGGAGGCTTCTGCTATCTGTTGGGGCACTCGCACGCAAATACTGGTCCATTCTATTCCATTTTTGTCAGAGATTCTTAGTCCTAATAGGAATAAAATGTGCCATGCCAATTCAGACAAGATTTGCGATAACATCAGTGGCGACGTCCACTTCATTGTCGAGGAAGCACAGCGACCAGCTAAGTCTCCGATTTTTCGTACAGCAATAGCGTTCTTTAAGGAGATTTCCTTCTAATTCAGTGGTGGTGAGAGTACGGAAGTTCGGCGGATATTATGTACATAGTGACAAGACGAGCCTGGAGACGATTACACATCAATATGCTGTCGAGTCTAGTGTGTCGGCAGTATAGCCAACAATATCGAGGATATATGATAGCTTCTCAGCGAATATTTGTTCCTTCGAGTGTTGTGTGTTCATAGTAATTGCATACATGGAAACGATTTTAGAGCGAGGGAATATTCGGATGGAATCGGACTATGCATCGAACGCATCAAATGCTGCGTTCTTCTCTAGAATGGGTCTTCATTAAAGAAAACAATAATAAGAGGAGTGCTTTCGGAGTATGAGTTTCGAATTCCGTGATTTTTTTTTTTTTTTTTTTGTTGAAGGCTTCTGCTATCCGCTGGAGCACTCAGACACAATCACTGGTCCATTGTACTCCAGACAGACACCTTACATTACTGTATTTTCTCCGTTTTCCGGAGATTCGGCACACACCACGTCGGCTCCAAGGGTGCGCCACCGTATGCGAGCAAAGGCGCCCGTCCTGCTCTGCAGTATCATCCTCCTCTTCGCCACATGCAGCACAGGTAGGCGTCTCACTGACGCCGAGCACGTAGAGATGCTTGGCAAAAGTGTAATGGCCCGTGATAACTCCCACAAGCCTTCTGCAGTCGATTCTCCTTAAAGACAGGAGGAATGCTGCAGATTTTTTGCAGACATCAGGGCATACGCGCTTAGTCATCCTGCAACCCGGACAATCCCTCCATCTACGGTTGTGTGTGTTAAATACACAATCGTTAATGTAGGAATTTACCATGGACGCAGGTAGACCTAGAGCGGGTTCAGGTCCTGAGAAGCTCTCCTCTGAACCCATTCTAGCGAGTTCATCAGAGGTCTCATTTCCTGGGATCCCAGAGTGGCCTGGAACCCATACAAGCCTTAATGAATTTAGTCTGCCGACTCTGTTCAAGAAGGACTTGAGTTCAAGCACTAATTTGGAGCTAGTTAAGGGGTTACACACAGCTTTTAGTGCAGCTTGGTTGTCACTACATACGCATATGCTATCCCCCTTCCACCTGTGCTTCACAACATAGTGCATGGCCATTAGGATTGCGTATATCTCTGATTGGAAGACAGACGCATATTTTCCTAAGGAGAAGTGCAGTCGTATATTTTCGCGCTCAAAGAAGACCCCAGCACCGGACCCCCGCGCAGATCGGGAGCCATCCGTGACAATGCGAAGACTATCCTTTCCAGGTTTAGTGTTTGCGTTTTAGTCTGTTCCACCAGACAACCGATGCATATGAGATTATAGGTCTTATCATTGCCGTGTAGATCCAAAGGACCTTTGCCGGCGATAAGCCCCATGTTTTGCCAAAAGCTCCTTTGCATTGCCAGAAAGCTGACAGCGCTTTGGTGGTTTTTGACTCAACATGTTTTGACCAGAGAAGCTTACTATCTAAGATGACTCCTAGATACTTAGCCTCCTTGGATATCGGGATGGAAGTGCCTTTTAGTACCAGCTGAGTCATGTCAGTATTTTTCCTCCTTCTCGTAAAGAGAACGACATCGGTCTTAAGAGGATTGACTGACAGCCCATTTCTGGTACACCAATCATCGATCACATTTAGCGCCGCCTGTGCTTTGCAACGGACAGTCGCCAAACATGAGCCGACAGAAAGAATGGCAACGTCATCCGCATGGGCCTGGGCGTCGATTCCGTGATGGTCGATTAACTACACTGAGGGAAAAGTTGTTAAAAGATGTCCCCATGATCATAAACGACAAGACCAGGAAAGAGTACCTGCTTTACAAAGTGATGAAATGAAGCTTACCAGTTTTGCAAGCCTACCCAGAAATATTTCTCAATGGCTGGGTTAACTGAAAGTTTTTTGTTTGATTACTACAAACTGTAGTTTGAATAATTCCAGACGTATTCGCTTTTTGAATGTCGAGTCTTATTTGAAGAAGTAATTGTCGAACACGGGATCGAATCCCGACACAGCCATGTCATCGAAAGTGTTTTTCACAGTGTTTCCCCTCAGCGGGGTTGTGACAAAACCCCCTGTAGTAAAATTGTCATGAAAAGCTTCTCCAAATTCGCCGTTCGGATCCGGCAATAAACTGTAGGTCCCTTTCACCCATGGGAAAATTAAATCGAACACAACATGGGTGATTGAGAGAAGCTCGGCTTAAGTCCTTCATGGGCTGTAACGCCAACATACATACATACAATTGTCGAACAAATACGAGTATGTACATACGTGGTGTCAATGATATTCGTTGTCATTCAACTCTGTTAAATTGGCAATTAGAATCATGGCTTTTCTCATAATTCCCTGCGTTGTCGTGTAGTCACAAACCCTTTAAATGCTGACGAATCAAAACCCCATTCATCGCCTGCGGACCGCCAAACACATATGTACCTGCTAATAATCAAACCTAATGAGCAACGGCTAATCAACTAATCAACACGCTCTGGATCATTACGGGTATCCCAGAGGTGAGTGATTCAATTTCTTATAATTAGCAGCAAATACCTACAATGACACAATACAGAAAAGAAAATCAATGTCCGACGAGAGCTTTACCCTCCCGCCAAACCTTCAACATTATTTTCCAAATAAACTTCAGAACTAATTAGACTCACCAATCAAATGTAACGTAACTGTGGACAATTAGTCTCCAGCTTATCCTGGACCGTCGGACCTCGGACCTAGTCCAGAAAAATAAAGAAGAAAAAATAAATAAATTGAAAACGAAACACGAACAAATTGACACAATGATCGCCAATAGGCTCTTCCATAGGGAACGCACAGACGGCCGGACATTCAACATGAGGCGGGAGAAACAGAGAAGAAACACCAATCAACCGACACGACTCATCACAAAAGTCGGCAGCGCAGCAGCAATTTTTTATATTTTTTTTATTGATGACAATGGCCGATTGAAAAGTCACCAACGCACGCGCAAGAAGATGGAACGATAGAAAACCGTATCGAATAGTTTCTCCATCGAATCGGTGGTCTTCCTGCTGACTTAGTCCAACCGAAGACTTGGGTCGGGACCGACTGTGTGTCTGGAATTTAATCTCTGCACAAAGCCGGAAGTATTGAATATGTAGCGATTCGATTGGGAACCGTGAACCGAACCCGAACTACCGATCGTTCTCCTCCCAAACAACATTTTCATCCACACTGTGAAATGGTAAATGATAAAAAAAAAAAAATGATCAAAATAGTAAAGGAAAACCCGAGTGAAAAGAACAATATGACAACGGAGGCCCATTAAAGAAAGGAACGAGAAATAAATTTATCGAAAACATATAAATTATTTTTTTATATCTTTACTCACTCGTAATAGGATCACATTTAATTGTGTCAAATGGCTTCCGGAATACTTATACCTATGGGGGAGATCCTTGGTTGGTCGTCACATATGTTATGTGCCTCACATCGCCATGCGTTCAAAAAACATGCACATTGCGAAAAAAAATTGACCTAAAAGGACGTAGTTAATTGAAGGATGCGTTGGACGATTGGCAGAAATAAGCGGATATTCACAAATCGTCGACAATAGCACAAAAGTGAGAGATTAATTTGGTATACCCCCCTTGATGAGGGCGCATATGGAATATACATATGACTAGACCCCCACTATGCTAAGGACTCAAAGAAAACAAAAACATGGCGTTTGCGAATACCATTAGTCCATTCGGCTTCATTCTTCCACCAGACAAAATGGCTCCGATGTAAAATACGTAATTTTCGTTTCTTTTGGTGGCGTTACCGCCCATGAAGGACCAGAGCCAAGCTTCTCTTCAATCACCCATATTGTGTGTGATTTATTTTTTCACACCGGTGAAAGATACCTACAGTTTTATGCCGATTCCGAACGGCATGCGAGAAGCTTCTTCAAGGCAAGTTATACTAAGGGGGGTTTGCCAGGACCAAGCCAGGTGTTATTGGGATTGGAGCTCGCTCATCGTGTGGCAGAGTCCAACACACTAACTACTGCGCCACGGCGCCCTCTTCGTCAAAAACCTTTAATTTAAGGTTGAAAGAATCTTCTAAAGTCCCATGAGCCATTGGTAATATGCCTAATCTTCTTCTTCTTCTTCTTAGTGGGCGCTACAGTTCGGGGTGAACCTGGGCCTCAAACAACATGCCCCTCCATCTAGCACGATCTTTCGCTAGCCTTTTCCATTGCCGCACACCCAGTTGGCTGAGGTCCCCTTCCTTCCACCTCTGTGCGTCATCTTAAGTGCGGCCGTCCTCTGCTTCTTCGTCCCTCGGGGTTGGATTCAAAGACTCTCCGGGCTGGAGCTGTGGTGTCCATTCGCTCTACATGGCCCATCCATCTTAGGCGTTGAATCCGTAGACGCCTGACTAGGCTCATGTCGCTGTACAGTCCGTAAAGTTCGTGGTTGAATCTTCTCCTCCATCCCCCGTGTTTATAAGCCCAAAAATCATGCGCAAAATCCTTCTCTCGAACCGACCAAGGGCCTCCTCATCCGTTTTTTGATAGTGTCCATGCTTCTGCGCCGTACAACAGGACCGGGATGATAAGGGTCTTATATAGAGTCACCTTTGTCGTTCGGGAGAGGGCTCTATTACTCAGTTGCCTCCTAAGCCCAAAGAAACAGCGATTGGCAAGGGTGATTCTGCGTTTGATTTCGGAACTGATGTCGTTGTTCCAGGTCACTGCGGAGCCAAGGTAGACGAAGTCCTTAACTACCTTTAACTTATATCTGCCTATACAAACGTTCTGGCCGAGACGTCGGTGTTGAGCGTCCTTTTTTGATGACAGCATATATTTAGTTTTGCCCTCGTTTACCGCCAAACCAATTTTCGCCGCCTCCATCTCAATACTCGCAAACGCCATATTGACATCTCGCTGTGATCTACCTATTATGTCAATGTCGTCGGCGTAGATTGTGCCTCTTGTAATGGCCAGTGATTTTTGCACAATCATTTCGAATATGATGTTGAAGAAATCACACCACAGCGCATCGCCCTGCCTAAATCCTTTTTTGACATCAAAACTATCGGTAAGGTGTTCATCGATTCGGATGGAGCAGCGAGCATTCTCCAAAGTCATCCTGCATAGTCTGACGAGTTTAGCAGGTATGTCAAAGGTAGTCATAGCTCATCTCTAATTACGCTGTCGTATGCGGCTTTGAAGTCGACAAATAGGTGGTGAGTTTCTACTTGAAATTCATTGGTTTTTTCCAGGATCTGCCGTAGTGTGAAGATTTGGTCGATGGTGGACTTCCCTGGCCTGAATCCGCACTGATAAGGACCTATCAGCTTATTTACAAAAGGCTTCAGGCGTTCACACAAAACGGCAGAGAAGATTTTGTAGGCGATGTTAAGGAGACTTATTCCTCTATAGTTGGCGCAATCAGAGGGGTCTCCTTTCTTGTGGATCGGGCATACGATGCTGAGACTCCATTCCTCGGGCATGCTTTCCTTTGACCATATCTTACAGATGAGCTGGTGCATGCTCCTAACCAGGTCATCCCCAGCTGCCCTGAAGAGCTTATTAGACAGTCCGTGTGCGCCAGCAGCTTTATTCGACTTAAGCTTCGATATGGCAATCTTAACTTCGTCGAGGTCAGGGGGACATAATTCTCTGTGGTCTTCGTCGATTAGAAATGGATCATTCTGCCTGACAGTGGTATATTGACTAACTTCGCCGTCGGTCTTCAAAAGTGGTTTTTCCATATTCGCAACATCGACTGCGATTCTACTACTAGGCTGCAGGCTTCCGTTCTGGCTTTATAACCTTAGCATATTCGCTTTATCTGTTGACTTTCGAACGTCACGCCTGCAGTAACACCTCTCCACATCCTCAATCGTGCGCTTCTGGTGCTCTTTCTTCTTTCTTCTAAGAAGCTATTGCTCCTCCCTTCTTTTTAATTCGTAGAGCTCACGAGCTGCTCTTGTTCTTTTATGCAGCGAGGCCTTATATGCATCCTGCTTCGCTGTATGAATCCTCCTGCACTCGTCATCGAACCAGGTGTTTCTTCGTGGGGGAGCCTTGAAACCCAAAACTTCGGATGCAGAGCTTTTCAGGGCTTGTTTGCAAAGGCTCCACTGCTGTTCTATTGATAGCGTGGAGGATTGAGGTGTATTGGAGAGTTTAAGGGAGACGCGATCGGTAAAAGCACGAGTGGTTTCTGGCGATAGTAACTTTCCGACGTCATAACTTTGTATTCTTACTCTACTCCGCTGCGTTCGTGGTATCCGTAAGCGCATCTTGGCTACTACAAGGTAGTGGTCGGAGTCGGACATCAAGAATAGTGGAGGAGTGTCTGATGTCGATCGCGATGTGATCAATCTGGTTGGTAGTCGATTGATCAAAAGACCGTCAGGTGCCTTTGTGTATATCGAGGTGCGGGAAGCGCGTACTGGCTAGAAGGAGATTTCGCCCCGTAGCAAGATCAATCAGCCTGTGTCCGCTATCGGATGTGGTGTCGTGTGGGCTATGTTTGCCGATGACTCGTTCAAAGATGCTTTCCTTACCCAGCTTAGCATTGAAGTCTCCTAGTACAATTTTGACGTCATAGCTGGGGCATTGGGCATACGTTCTGTCTAGGAGATCGTAGAACTCATCTTTGGCTGAGTCATCCTTGTCTTCCGTGGGGGCGTGTGTGCAGATCAGGCTGATGTTAAAAAATTTAGCCTTGATGCGGATTATTATGAGGCGTTCGCTCACATGCCGAAAGCTTAGGACTTTTTGCCTTAGTCCACCTCGAACAACAAATCCGCATCCGAACAATCGTTGCCCTCTCTGCCTATTGCAGTCGCCGTAGTAAATATCGCAGTTTTCAATCCGCTTTATATTCGGTCCATTCCATCGCATTTCCTGGATGGCGGTGATGTCCGCTTTATAGCGATCTAGGGCGTCCGCAAGTTGTTCGGCTGCACGTGGCCTGTTTAGGGACCTAACATTCCACGTACAAAGCCGAAGATCATTGTCCTTTTTTCGTTTTTTGCAAGGGTCGTCAACATAAATCCGGTCCGTTATATCCGAGGCTTGTGGTTGTTTCGGAGTTCGGGTTTTTTTTTACGGTTACGGCATACTAGGCCTTAGCCCAACCGACTAATCCTGTTTTTTTTTTGGCGCAGGAGGCTCGCCATTCGCCCTTCCCCGTCTGCAATTTCCATAGGAAATCTCCAGATGGCACCACGAGAAGGTGGGGATAGGACTTACTAACAGTGCCGCAAGATGTTCGACTGCCGTTGCTCTTCTCGCTTTTTAGCAGGCCAGCATCCGTCGGATAGATGCTACCCCTACGAGGCATCCTCGAGATTAGTCCTATGCCTAATCTTTATTATTATATTTAGGAGAAAAAAAAAATAAAACGACATTCAGGATCTCTAGCTTCCGAGGACGTCCGACAACGAACGTCTGCTACGTACAGTTAGCATTGATCCAGAGAGCGCTGTTCTGGACGATGATTTCTTTGCGATCGAGGATCCTCAGGAGAAAGTGGCAACACTGGGAGCTGTCTTCCAGGAAGTGTACAAGGTGAATGAAAGCTTTCACCCGAACCACGACTTGGAGAACAGAGCCCTGTTAAACCACTTTTACCTGCGAAACGATATTGAACACTGGCGATACGAGAACCTCGGTGTCACCAGGTTCAGTGAGGATTTCACGGCAAACAATGCCGTCACCAATGATGGGGCTAACTCACTATTCGTTTCGACGGAGGATCTCCAGATGATCTTCATGTCACTCAGAAAGAAAAAAACGTTGCTCTTTGGCGACATGACCTTTCAACGAATGACCAAATGATCTCTCACACTCATCGGCTTGGTGTTCTCCAAGACCGAGAGTAAGAAGAGAGTTTGGAAGGCGGGGTTTTATTCAACATTGGAAGCCTGAGCACCTCAGAGATCGCTAGAGACTAGAGAGGACACATGAGCGGATGACTCGCAAATATGCCTACACCAATGCCAGCACAAACGCCAACAATATTTGGCTCCATTGCCGCTCAGCCATCAGGGAAGCAGTTAAAATTACTATAGACTACGCGCCACTATCGACAAGGAACCCGTGGTATGATGTCGAGCGTGAGCATAAAAAGCGAGCGACCGACGAGGCGTACCAAAAGATGCTGTAGACAAGAACACGAGCGGCACGTGAGGAATACCGAGCTAGAAGAAGGGATGAAAAAAGAAGCTGCGGCGAAAGAAGAGAATATTCGCAGCCTACCAGTCCAAGGATATCGGAAAGTCCACGCGATAGGAACCTTTTCCAAAAAAGCCTAAAGCCTCGCAACGGGCTTTAAAAACGGCACCCAGGCTCTTCGAAATCGGGTGAACAATATCGTTCTCAGGGGAATAGTAGATGTTTTCAAGTAACATTTCCAGCGAAAAATCCAATTTTCTTAATTGTGTCCGATAAATCGTCCAAAAGGTTCGCCGTGAATTGGAAGCATCAAGTTACGTGACGTTATCTGTTGTAAAACGTGAAAACATGAGGATCGTGTTGACTAAAAATCTTCGAAGTCAATAAGAGCCAATGTAAGGGATCTAATCCATCGAGCTTCTGCAATAATTCTTACGTTAAGAGCAAAGGGCACTAGCTCGGGAACCGGAAACTATGAAGACTATGACTATGTTCAGTTCCTATAGAGCTTCCTCACCGCGTCGCCCCTCAGGGATGGATTCAAAGACTTTCCGGGCCGGAACTGTGGCGCTCTACATGACCTAGCCTTCTTAGGCGTTGGGTCCGTAGACACCGTGCTACGTTCATGTCACTGTACAGCCCATACAATTCACTATTAAGTCTTCTCCTCCACTCCCCCTTTATGCAGATCGAGCCGAAAATCGTACGCAGAATTTTTCTCTCAAAGCGTCCAAGGGCCTTGTTATCCGCTTTCGATAATGTCCATGTTTCTGCGCGATAAAACGGGACTGAAATGATAAGGGTCTTGTATATGGCCACCCACGTTTTCCGGGAGAGGGCTCTGATTCTCAATTGCCTGCCGACCCCAAAGAAACAGCGGTTGCCAGGAGTTATTCTGCATTTGATTTCGGCGCTGGGGTCTTTGCTGCATGTCACTGCGGAGCTTAGGTAGATAAAGTCCTTGACTATCTCGAACTTATACATGTCAATAAGTGCGCCATGGCCAAGAAAAGGACGCTCACCACCGGCGTCTTGGCCAGAACGTTTGTATTGGCAGATATGTATAAGTTCGAGGTAGTTAATGACTTCGTCTACCTTGTCTCCGCAGTGACCTGGAACAACGACATCAATTCCGAAATCAAACGCAGAATCACTCTTACCAATCGCTGTTTCTTTGGGCTCAGGAGGCAATTGAGTAATAGGGCCCTCTCCCGAACAACAAAGTTGACTCTGTATAAGACCCTTATCATCCCGGCCCTGTTGTACGGTGGCCCTTGGTCGGTTCGAGAGAAGGATTTTGCGCGTGATTTTCGGGCCTATAAACGCTGACGAACTTTACAGGCTGTACAGCGACATGAGTCTAGTCAGGCATCTACGGCTGGGCCATGTAGAGCGAATGGACACCACAGCTCCAGCCCGGAGAGTCTTTGAATCCAACCCCGAGGGACGAAGAAGCAGAGGACGGCCGCATTTAAGATGGCGCACACAGGTGGATGGGGACCTCAGCCAACTGGGTGTGCGGCAATGGAAAAGGCTAGCAAAAGATCGTGCTAGTTGGAGGGGCATGTTGGTTGAGGCCCAGGTTCACCCCGAACTGTAGCGCCCGTTAAGAAGAAGAACCTGGCTGCCACAAGATAGTGGTCCGAGTCGATGTTGGCTCCTCGGAAAGATTGTAACTACATCCAGAGTATAGGATGCGTGTCTGCCAGAACTCGCACTTGTGCTATGTGGAAAACGTTTTCGCACACTTCGTCCATTCAATGATCATCATAATCGACCTACTAAGCAAGTATTTCAGGCCAAAATAAATTGTTGTCTTTGAATCCACCCCGGAAGGAAGGCGCGGCAGAAGACGGCCGCATCAACGGTGGCCCACGCAGGTGAAAGGGGACCTTAACCAACTGGGCGTGCGGCGCTGGAAACAGCTGGCCAAAGACCGTGCCAGCTGGAGACGCTTGTTGGTTGAGGCCCAGGTTCACCATGGACTGTAGCGCCACCTAAGTAAGTAAGTAAGTAAATTGTTGGTTGAATCGTGCGGCTTAACGCTTTTAGACAATTTTTTTTAATGAGATACGTTAAATCACTTGTCTTTGCCAACAATTGTTGATTTGGAAGGCAACGTCAGGTATCTCGCCAACTAATGTGCCCGAAAAGGCAACATATGTAAATGGTAAGCATGCAGTTAAGAAGAAATCTCTTAGAAGTAAACGGCATTAATTTATTATCTCAAGCAGATGTTACATGTACTATCGAAATGTTCTCGTGTTTTTCCTTTTTGATAGTTAAAAACCAAACGCTTAAATAATCACACAATATTTGTTTCTTCTTCTTTGGTGGCGTTACAGCCCATGAAGGACCAGAGCCAAGCTTCCCTTCAATCACCCATGTTATGTGCGATTCTATTTTTCACACAGGTGAAAGGGACCTACAGTTTAGTGCCTATTCCGAACGGCGTGTGTCGAGAAGCATTTTCTAGGCAAGTTATACTACGGAGGGTCTTGCCAGTACACCGCCGAGGAGGGACGCCGCGAAATAAACATTCGATGGCGTTGGTGTTATCGGGATCCGAACTCGCTCATCGTGCGTCAGAGTCCAACACACTAACTACTGCGCCACGGCGCCCAATATTTGTTTACTTATACAAATAACATATTTGAACTCAGCCGCCTCCCCGATGGTTAATTTGAAATCAATAAATCTCCTTAAGCGACAAGCATTTATTGATTCTACTAACAAGTCCATATTCGATTATCCTAATTACCCTTTCAATTTTGAAAAGATCTCAACCCGTTGTCAATTGTTATTCATCCCCGATAAACGTCGTTTCACTATTGTCCTCATTGCTATACCAACGACCAAGTTGAGCAAAACGCATAAAACTGGAAAAAGGATTATCGGAAGTGAATCCTGGAAATCGAACAAATATCTCTATTATTGTAGACCGTCACACCAGCACTCGTACCCGACACCAGTCGACGACATGCTGCACAGTCTCGTACTTGGAGATCGATGTTATCTCGAAATCTGCCCAATCATGACTACCTATAGGGAAACAGCATGAAACACCAACATTGCCTCTCTGCACAGCCACCGCACGAGATTCCTATCCGATTCTATCTGCAGATTAACATTCATTTCAACCACGCGGTTACAGAGTGTGTGGTATGTGTGCGTGACGGTCGATGTCCCATGTTTTAGAATGCGATAAAGTTTGTCTTCTTCCTTTTCCTTTTTTTTTTTGTTTTCTTTCCAAGAGCAAAATAGAAATTAGCGAACAACTAGGACTTTACCGACGTTATCTTTTCGGAACACTAGTCGTGTGTACACACATATTCGTAGCATGCAACCCATAGTCCTCTTCGGTATCGAACAATTCAATTTACCCAGTTTTTTCCCACATCAAAAGGACCTCATTTAGGAGGTAATCTATGGGCGCGTGCACCTTATAAAGTTACACCCAATCATTAGGAATTAGAATAGAAAAGAAGCAGAAGAAGAGAAATGAATTGACTGAATGGATGGAGAAGCCATCTCGCATGGTGCTTCGAAGCTGCTGTGTCGTCGGTTGGTCTCTTTTAATCTGTCTACCGAAACACGTGACTTAACAGATTTCAAATTCATTGCGGATTTGAACTATGAAATATGATTCCTATCCTATAGAACGAATCCAACTACCGGCTGCCGATAAATGGTTGTGAGTTTCTTTCTCTTCTTCCTCTTCTTGTTGCGTTTTCATAACATTTTTACGTGTACCGGACGGGGTAGTCGGATAGTCGATTGGTCGCCGTTGTTGAGATGGTTAGGAAATAATTTTCTCTTTAAATATAATTAATGGGCGCAACGCAAGCTAAAAGGGTCGTCCGGACTAATTGTCGTGATGAGTTATGAGGTGAAAAACAAAGACTTTCTAGTGAATGCTGTTTTCCTCCGTAATTAAATATATTGGCTTAGATTAGTCAAGCGTCATTTAGTTTAATTAATACTTTTCTCGGGGACCTTTCTTTCATACTTCCATAAAATATGTAAATTCGTTTGATTTTGAAATTCTTATTGACATCGGTAGTCAGTGATTCCGCTTCTTTCGTGTGAAGGAAAGCTTGTCGATCTTAGAAAGTTGTACGTAACCAATCACTAAACAAAGACTTGCCTTAATACATTATTGCATAGTTATTTTCGATTAAAAGATTACTTGGTAGTAATCTAACGATCCCTGTTTAAATGCCCGGGTCAAGTTGACATACGGCCTCCTCGCGGCGCCCTCTGGATAGCCTCTTCAACAACCGTTGGGAGATGAACAAACGTATGCAGCGAAAAAAATCCCGACCAGAATGGCGGTTGTGCGGCGGGCTAACAATCCGCCCACGTAAAAAACCTAAAAGTTATGAATGAGCAAGATGCCTCGGATACACGGACGGATAGTCGACAACGACAACGCACGAACCCTGACAGAACCCTGTACACTCCCGGAGCTGCTCATAAACTAGAAGGAATCCTCACGCAGTACAAGGCGGATATTACTGCGGTCCAGGAAATACGCTGGATAGGAAACGGTATGATTAGGAAGAAAAATTGCGAATTGCCGAATTCGGGATCCCAGTAAAACTGATCCAGTTGTGTCGCGCCACGCTAAAAAACACGCGATGCACCGTGCAACTCGGTTCGAGGACCTCGGAACCATTCGAAACATGCACCGGATTTCGGCAAGGAGATGCGCTGTCATGTGACTTCTTCAACCTGGTGCTGGAGCAGATAGTGCGACGGGCAGGCGTCAACAGGGAAGGCACTATCTTTTACAAGTCCATCCAGCTGCTGGGATACGCGGATGATATCGACATCATCGCGTGTTCTCGCCGTGGCATTGTGGAAGCATTCACGGCGATTGAAGAACAGGCGAAACGAGTTGGTCTTAAGGTCAATGAGGACAAGACGAAGTACATGCTGTCAAGCAAAAACCAATCCGTCGCTCACCACCTGGGACAAAATATAACAATTGACAGCTACAATTTCGAGGTAGTTAAGGAGTTTGTCTACCTCGGGGCAAACGTAAATTCCACAAATGACACCACAGTGGAGATCCGGCATAGAATCGCCCTTGGCAACCGTTGCTACTTCGGCTTGTCCAAACAACTGGGGTCAAAACTCCTCACTCGAAAGACCAAAGTCATGCTTTACAAAACGCTCATTCTGCCAGTCTTGCTGTACGGAGCCGAAAGCTGGACGATAAGCAGGACAGCGGAGCTGATTTTGGGTTCTTTCGAAAGAAAAATTCTGCGCCGGATATTTGGTCCTGTCTGTGAGGAAGGTGAACGGAGAAAAAGACACAACCGCGAACTCTACGAGCTGTACCAAGATGTGGATGTAGTCCGGAAGGCAAAGATCCGTCGACTACACTGGCTCGGCCACATCGAGCGCATGGACATCAACGCTCCAGCTAAGAGGGTCTTCGACTCCGAGCCTCCTGGTTCGAGAAGAAGAGGAAGACCGAACCTCCGGTATAAAGACCAAGTAATCGCGGATGTAAGACATCTTGGTCTTGACAACTGGAAGCAGCATGCCCGGGACCGTCAAGGATGGAAGGCAGCTATAGCTCAGGCTCAGATCCTCCATGGATCGCTGGCCTGATAAGTAAGTAAGTAGGTAATCTAACCGTCGCCAATAGAGGTAACAACCTACTTTTATAAACTCACTTAAGGAAGAGGCACTTGATCTCACTATCTCTAGCCCCTTTGTTTCAAATTTAATTTGTGACTGGCACGTCTACCATGAGGCCTCACTTACTGATCACCAACATATCATATTTAACATCTCCAGTGAGGTTAAGGAGGACGCCGCGCAATGGCGCAGTGTTTAGTGTGTTAGACTCTGACGCACGATGAGCGAGTTCGGATCCCGATAACACCGACGCCATCGAATGTTGCCTTGAAAAAGCTTCTCGACTCACACCGTTCGAAATCGGCATTAAACTGTGGGTCCCTTTCACCTGTGCGAAAAATAAATCACACACAACATGGGTGATTGAGAGAAGCTTGGCTCTGGTCCTTCATGGGCTGTAACGCAATGAAGAAGTGAGGTTAAGGAAGCTGAACCTGGATACCAGCCTAAATGAACAAATTGGTCTCTTTTCCAAGCTCAACTTGTTTCTTAAGTCGATCGCATCGACAGATGATATCAAAGAAGCGGCTTATCAACTCAATAAAGCACTTGCCTCATATTTTAGAATCAACTGTATACCCTAGACAAGTACACACAAGCGATGTGTACCCTGGTGGAATGCACACCTCGAATCTCTAAAGAAACAGGCGAGATCTCTGTTCAACAGAGCCAATCGAAAGAATACTCGTAGTTGGACTGATTATGGATCTGCTCTAACCAAATACAACCTCGAACTGACGAAGTCCAAGAGAATGTCTTGTAAGAAACACGCGAGAACATAGACTCGCTACAAACTGCGGCCCGACTCTATAAAGCGGTATCCCAGGAGCACACAAATGGACTCGGGCTGCTTCGTAAATCGTACCGTCTGATTTACTGTCAATCGCAGGGAAAACCTGGAGACCCTGCTTTAGGTGCATTTTCCTGGTTCTACTACAGTAGGACGAATTACCCTTTGGTACACTTTTTATCCCCGATAGAGTTAAATGGGTATTGGCTCATTTAAACCCTATCAGGTCCCAGCCAAGGACGGTGTATTTCCTGCTATTCTACAGAAATGCCTGTTAGGTCCTGTTTAAACTTCGGCTACATCTCCCACATCTATAGAGAAGTCAACCTTGTCTTCATTCCCATTATTGGAAAGCCAAGTGAATAACCTAAATCTTATCACCCTATCAGCCTAACATTGTTCATATTAAACTGATAGAGCACCATATCAGAGCTATCATAGAGAATCAGTTACCACTGCATCTGTGTGACGCGTGTTGAAAATAGTTTCACACAAAAGGAGATCGCGATTCGCGCCTTCCTCGATATTAAGGTTCAATTGACAATACTGTCTATGACTCGATCACCATTACACTATCCTGAAGAGGTGTAGACCATACCACCAATCACTGAATTAGGGCGATACTAAATAGCTGTATTATATCGGCCACATCCGGAGAGGTCTAGGTGACAGTATCGTCGGCTAAGGGGTGCCCACAAGGAGGAGTAATTTGACCCCTTCTCTGGTCAATAGTTATCTACGACCTACTCCGCAAGTTAACCAATCTCGGCTACGAGATCATCGGATACGCCAATGACCTAGTAGTTATTGTTACGGGCAGGTGCGGAAACCCTGCCTGTGAGCGCATGCAGTTTGCGCTTCAGTTCATCTATGACTGGTGTGGCAGAGTGGGTTTATCGATTAACCCAAATAAGATAATCTTAGTCCCGTTTACAAATGCGACTATGGCCTTGTGGGACTGTCGACGCAATTACGGTAAGACCTAGGGATTGAAACCTAACGTAATCCACTGGCTATATACCGCGATAGTAAGACCTATCATCACCTATGCGTCCACGGTATGGTGGACAAAAGTTGAGCCAAAAACGATAATAGTTAAGCTTCAACGCCTCCATAGACTAGCGTGTTTCGGCATTACATGCGCTATCCCAACCTGCCCTACGGCAGTTCAAGAAGCACTGATTGGACTTACTCCACTGCACCTCTTCATTAAAAGGTTTATTACGTAGAATTCTTGTAATCAGAATTCTTTGCTCGGGAATCTGCCATGTAGACCTATGGGTTACATGTCCATCCTGCAACATCTTCATGAGCTGGATATGATTAACACGGTTTCGGACGCATTACAACACACCTTCACTTTTGATAAGAGATTTGAGATATTGATCCCAAGCCGCACAACTTGGAAAACCAAGGACCCCTCAAACCGCAGCCACACTAGAAACCATCGAAAAAGTGTATAATATCGTGTTGGACGATAAGCGAGTGGAGGTGAGTGAGATAGCTGAGGCTATGGGGATATCGGAAGAAAGGAAACGAAACATCTTGCATAAAAGAATGCTAAAGCTCTGCGCAAAATGGGTGAAAATGAGTGCCGTATTTGCTGAATGCCGATCAAAAGTATATGTCTTTCGCAGCAATCTTCGAACCGATTCAAAAAGGATTCCACCGAGTTTTGGGATATGGATCTTCCATTTTACGCCAAAAAACGTATCAGCAGTCTAAGCAGTAAGTGGATGCCGGTCATTTTTTACGGAGGGATGCCGCGAAATAAATATTCGATGGCGTTGGGGTTATCGGGAACCGAACTCGCTCATCCTGCGTCAGAGTCCAACACACTAACCGCCGCGCCATGATACCCAGGTATCCACTACATCTGCTATTTGTCAACTTCAAAAAGGCGTTCGACAGCATGAACGGATATGCTATATAAGGGGTCTTGCGCAGGAAAGGCATACCAGAAAAACTTATTGCTATTATCACGGCTACATCTGAGGGCGGCAAGTGTCAGAGAAATTTGATATCCAAAGTGGAGTACATCAAGGATGCATACTGTCACCACTAATATCCTTGGTGGTTATCGATGATGCCTCAGCAGCATGCATCAGGCTAGTTTTGACTGTATGCACGGGTAACATTGATTTTAAGGTCACTGGTCATTTGAAGCTTTTTGGCAATAATTTGTTACTTGAGGGAAAGGATAGAATACGGAGTCAAATCGCACGATAATGGCGGCTAGTTGACGTCGCCCCTGTGTGGGATAACCATATCCTCTAATCGCTAGTGCCCTAGTCGGCCCTAAAACCGATAATATTGCTTGTTGACGTTCCTTGTCGCCATAGATGACTGCTTTTTTGCTTAAATACAGACGTAGATCGAAGTGCGGTGCAAAATTTGCCAAATGGATCTCTGCGAAAAACCGAATTCTTATGCGCGATGCAAAATGTACTGTTTTGGGTTCTTCTGTGTTTTGTTTACGAATCGGCCAATTATTTAGCTAAATCGGTCGATGAATAATAGGCTAGGAAGGACAACCGTGTGGACCATAAAATGCCACAACAGAGGCACACGTTGCTCGAAGCTGAAATAAAACCTAAAACGAGTTAACGCCGCCCCGCTATGAATTGTAAAAATGTACTCAATCCAGATGGAAAGATTTTTTTTTGAAACAAATGGTGACAAATGTGGTGGCAGACATTGTGATCATTCTCATTGTCTTTTACCGAACTATAAAAATAAAATGGAAATGAAGCTTTCCTAAATTAGGAAAGCCAAGTCCTCCATGTAAACCTCCTATTTCAGAATAGTTGATTAGAGAATCTTATAAGAACGTGGGAGCGACATTTACTAAATCTTCTTTGGTATACTGCAAATGGAAAGTGTGTTACTGCTACACGCCAAAAGGTGTGTTTTCATTGTAATAATTTTTTTATGTAATTTAAAGAGTGTTATTATGAAAACACACAAAAAGGGAAATTTCCAAATACATATATGCAACCATATCCGAAAGCAGATTGCGACCCAGACCGATGGTGTAATGGGTAACACACTGGACTCTCAACCCAGTGATCTAGTGTTTCTTATTTTTTGTGAAGCAACTCGAAGGAATGGGAAAGGAGAGTAGTTAAGGGTCTTTGTTTTTTGGTGGCTGAAAACCTTAAGATTTAAACTCGGATCACTGGGTTGAGAGTCCAGTGTGTTAATCATTACACCATGGATCCGACTTGCAAATTACTTTCTGGCAAGGTTGCATTAATAAGTGTGTCGCTGCAACACACTTAAAGAATCATTAGAGTTTAGATTCATGACACGCAATGGATCGTGTTATAGTTTTAGCACGAATAAGTGATAAGTGATACACTTAATCTTAAAGTGGGTCGAATGACACACTTGCTACGTGGTGTTGAACACACTAGCATTTGCAATGTAGTAAGATGGGCGCTTACTGTACTCAAAACTTTATGAAGTTCAAATAGTTGTGGGCTCCAGACGTGTTGTTTTTCACCTTTTCGTGGCCTTTCTTTTCACACTTTTAGACTATGAAGACCCTTCAATTATTTTCACAATTTCACTACATAAGTGATTCAGTTTCAAATACGTTTGTCAGTCTAGATATTTCCTAACCTTAATGAATATGTCGTTGATTAGATATGTACATATATGGCGTTATAGATTCGGAGAACTTAAGCCTAGCTTCTCTCAATCACTCAAGTTGTGTGTGATCTTATTTTCCCATGGGTGAAAGGGACCTACAGTTTATTGCCGATCCTGAATGGCGAATTTCGAGAGGAAAAGTACCGTGAAAAACACGTACGATAACATGGCTGTTGTCGGGATTTGATCCCGTGACGTCAGAGGCTAACACACTACCCACGCGCCACGGCACTTTCCTTTGATTAGGTATAGGGCCCTAAAAGTATTCGGAACTTTTCAAGCCTAATGAGACCTTTCCTTGTAGACATTTCCGTACAACTTTTCTGTAAAAGCATATAGCCTCAATGGAGTGACACTACTAGTCTCACTATTTCTGTTTGAAGATCTAATTATCTTGTGTTTCCAAAAGATGTTGAACAGAGACCTAGTCGCCAGCCGGATCGGATGATCACTTTTACTTTTTTTAATCTTTGTGGCTTGACAATATAAGGGTCGACAGTCTGTTAGTCCTCTGGCCCAATAATGGAACAATATTGTCATGATGGTACATAAATACAAGTATCAAGTTAACAACAAGTTCCTTGACCAATCTACAATACACATTTTTGACAGAGATGGTAAAATTTCTATCTTAATTACTGCAGTAGTACTTTGCTCGCTCCAGATTTTCGAGTAGTCAACTCAACTGATGCATTGAACGAAACCCTATTCGGTATCTCTTCACTGCATGAAAACTATATTAAACGGCCACATTAACGAGAATCCTAAAAAGGATGCTTCTCCACTGGGAATCCATTCATTGTCTATGCATCTCTCCATCAACATCATCGACCGTATGCCAAGCGAAATTCAATACTTCCCAGAATAGAATCACTAATAGATTTGTAATTACCTTGCATGCTCGACCGGGTTCCAAACCATTGAGTGCACATCAGTGCCACTACCCGCAAGCCCGACTACCACCCCGTGGTGAACAAAATGAAATACCAACTGCCTGTCTGCTGTGCTACTGTATGCTGTCAGCCTATTACATACCTGGCATATAGCCATCATCCGGAGCTTTGCAATGTTGAATTGGTTACAAAATCATTAAGTATCCGTCACTCGTATGCATGGTGTTGTTGAAGCGTTTCTGGCTTGATGCTCATCTGGCAAGGATTTTCCTATGGAACATCAACCTGTGTGCGCTCCGCAAAGACCTGTCTCTAGCTGATGTAGATGAAAACGCAAAAAAAAAAACCAAAAACTAATAATAAAAAAAGTTTCATCAATGTAACCGCATCGAGTAACAGAAGCATAAGTGCCGTGTCGTGTCTTGTTGTTCGAAGGAGTAAGGAAAATCCCTGGAGAGATTATTGTGCGCCTCATTGGACCAAGGGGGTGGAAAATTCGATTCGGCGTCATTGATTTAGTTGTCTTACATCAAAATGCTGCCACTCGTACTGTGCGTAAGTACTTATCCTCTGGGAAATCCAACCCGAATCGTAAATTGGTGGTTTTGAAGCTGAAAAGCCACCACCACCCACCCGCCACTATGAAGAGTCGCGACCGGGGGCTGTGAAATTAAATCTCAAATGAAATGTAATTTATTTGTGTTGACATGTGTTACAAATTTTCTTCATCTTATGCTCGAGTTTGAGTATCGGACGGATACGAGTGTCTGGGTGTGTTTACACCCGCTTTTAACTCCGGATGATGATTATAGCAATTCAATGATGACCCTGCTAATGGGTATCAGATTTAACGTGATTATTCGTTACATTGAATTCTCACTTGATCGATTCGAGTAGGGTGTATGTTCGGGGGCATGGATCGAAGGAGTTAAGAAGCGGTTAATGAGTTTTACATGTTGTCAATTGGGCAAGGAGGCAGCTAGTGCATATATACATATGTCCTCTAATCAAAACCGCACGGCCGATTTTTCTCAATTAGTTTTGCTACAATTTCGGTAAAGATGAATCGCAACCAGTAGCAGTACCTACCGGATACCGATGAAACAAATCTACCCAAAAAAAAACGATGACACAATATACTTCCATATCAGGAAGCAAAAAGCAATTATGTCCTTCCATTATTGGCTTCATTATGATCTAGTTAACAGTTCCTTATGGACCTTTTGCCAATCGTTTCCACACTTGATGGCATCGAAAATAACCAAATACTAATCGTCGCCGAACCGAACGGAAAGATACGAATTGTCCTCGAACAAAAGGACGAAAATAACTTATTGTAGTAATTGTTAATGTTTCAATGTTTTGTTATCATTGCTGGTGTAAACACCGGCGAAGCAGGCTCGGTTGGGGTGTCGACACAATGACTATTGGTCTAGCAGGTATCTTTCTTCAATTTATTCTTTTTTTTTTTTTTGTTTTGCTTTACCTGCGCGAGTTTACTCGTAGATCAATGAACGACCGTGTCAGTTCTATTTGGGAACTTCCTGGTTTACCATGCCCGCCGGCTTAGGCGTGGGGTAAGAGTGTGGGAAATTCTCGTTCCTGGAATCCACATTTTTCATAGATTCCCTCGGAGGAAAATGTAAGATTTCCCGTTTTGGGCAAGGTTAGAAAGGCAAGGAAAGAAGTCATTAATTCTTGACGGAGGTCACGAAGCGTGAATGGTATTTGCATAGCTGTCACTTTTGACATTTAATAAATACAAACACACTTTTCCTTTTCATAGAAAGATGAATAAGTCGAATGCTTAAGCCTCCTCTTTTACACGTAATTTGCAGTCAAGTGAATCATGAAGATCGTACGAAGGACGGAAATATTGCTGAGATATCTTCGCGCATAGGCTTGCCTGTCTCACTGATTTTTAAGAAAAATCGTGGCTATATTCGAGTAATGGTAGCCTACAGTTGATTTAATGCAACGCCACCTCCGGTCGACCTCCCATTAGAGCATTGGTTATGTTATGTTATGTTATGTTATGTTTTTTATGTAGAGCTTGTTTGAGATGATCAAATAAGAAAAGACACTGAAGTCAAATCAACGGCGATAGGTTAGTACAGATTTCTTATGGAAATTACAGACGGGGAAGGGAAATTAGCAAGCCTCCTGCGCCAAAAACAGGATTGATGTTGACGACCCTTGCAAAAAACGAAAAAAGGACAATGATCTTCGGCTCTATACGTGGAATGTTAGGTCCCTAAACAGACCACGTGCAGCCGAATAACTTGCGGACGCCCTAGACCTCTATAAAGCAGACTTAACCGCCATCCAGGAAATGCAATGGAATGGACCTGGATGAAAAACTGCGACATCCACTACGGCGACTGCTATAGGGAGAGAGGACAACGATTGTTCGAATGCGGATTTGTTGTTCGAGGTGGACTAAGGCAAAAATTTAAAAGCTTTTTCGACATGTGAGCGTACGCTTCATAACGATCCGTACGAAAGATACGTTTTTTAACATCAACCTGATCTGCCCACGCCCCCACGGAAGACAAAGATGACCCCACCAAAGATAAGTTCTACGATCTCCTAGACAGAACGTATACCCAATGTCCCAGCTTAGACATCAAAATTGTACTAGGAGACTTCAGTGCTAAGCTGGGTAAGGATGTTTGAGGAACAATGTCTCGAATTGGACAGATCACCATAGCCCGAGTACAGGAAGTTCTATCCCGATGAGCTCCTATACAATATGGCACAATGTGGACTGATCCAGGATAGGTTAGCGATTCCACAAGTTTTCCATGGGGCCCGTAATTACGTGGAGTGGGGATTCCTCCACGAGGCTAATATCGTGCTCTGTGAGCTCGAGCGCCTTAAGTTCAGCAGGGCGGTTTCAGACCTTGATAGGAGAGACGTTGTCCGGCAGCATTAACGCTTGTGCTGGCTGGAGTGGCTTTGCATCTCTCTCAATCACTCGATTTTTCATGTGATAGGCATTGAACAGATACATACATATGTATCTACGACGATGGTGTGGTGAAGTGGAAAGGATTCTCAACCAGCTTGATCTGAGCAACGGCTATTTACTTAATACGTAACAGGGGAGGGAGGGAGCGAGCAAACAGAGCAAAGAAGTTGATCGCGTTTAACATGGCAAACGCCAGCTTCGATCTCTGTCCCTGTTCAATCCAAGTTGACACACAGCCTCCGCGTGGCCCCCCTGGATAGCTACCCTGGCACCCGCCAGGTAGTGAACCAATGTGTGCAGCGACCCAACCCTTGTTCCTGGGGAAAGAGGAACCTGGCCCTCCAGGTTGGGGGTTGTGCTTAGGGGTAACATCCCTATCACGTAAAAACCCACTTGTTCCGAAACGACAACAAGCCTCGGATACGGACGGATACAAAGCTGACGAACCCTGCAAACGACTAACGGACTTGAGAGTCTGCACCTGGAATGTGAGGTCCCTTAACAGACCGGGTGCAGGCGATCAATTGGAGCAAACCCTCAACTGCTATAAAGCAGATATAACCGCACTCCAAGAAGTGCGATGGGATGGACCAGGCAAAAAACGGATGAAAAACTGCGACATCTACTACGGGAACTACTACAAGGAGAACAAACAGCGCCTATTCGGGTGCGGATTCGTTATTAGAGGAAGACTCCGACAAAAAGTCTTAAGCTTCCGAGATGTAAGCGAACGCCTCATAACAATCCGCATCAAAGCTAAATTTGGAAACATCAGCTTAATATGCGCTCACGCCCCAACTGAAGAAAAGGACGATCGACTCAAAGAAGAATTCTACGATCTCCTAGACAGAACATATGCCCAATGTCCCAGCTACGACACAAAAATAGTCCTAGGAGATTTTAATGCAAAACTGGGCAAGGAGGACATATTTGAGTCGATCATAGGAAAGCATAGCCTCCATAACACCACATCCGACAACGAATTAAGGCTAATCGATTTCCTGATTTCCTAGCGGGGCGTAACCTCCTTGTAGCAAGCACGCGATTCCCCCATCTCAACATCCACAAGGGTACCTGGCGGTCTTGTGATCAATCGACCACCAGCCAGATTGATCATATTGTGATCGACGCCAGACACTCCTCCTGTATTCTCGACGTACGAACCTTCCGAGGGGCCAACATCGACTCGGACCACTACCTTGTTGTAGCCAAGGTACGAATGAGGATATCAAGAATGCTTAGGAGTCGAGTGGGACAACGTAAGTTTGACGTTGGAAAGCTACAATCGCAAGAGACTGCCAGAATCTTTGCCGATCGTGTCTCCTCAAAGCTCTCTCAAAATCCGCCCAGAGCAGCACAAACAATAGAGCAGGAATGGGCTCATTGCCAGAGCGCCGTCAGAGATGCTGCCTCAGAGGTGCTGGGTTTCAAACAGCCACCACCTAGAAACCCCTGGTTCGATGAACAATGCGAACAAGCCCATGCAGCAAAACAAGAGGCATATAAGGCCGTGCTGCAACGACGGACGAGAGCTGCTCGCGAAATCTATGAGCAGAAGAGAAGAGAGGAACACACGCTTTTCAGAAGAAAGAAGAGAGAGCACGGAAAGCGTGAGATCGAGGAGATGGAGAGATGCTTCCGCAGGAATGACGCCCGTAAATTTTACAACAAGGTAAAACGAACATGCCATGGCTACAAAGCCGGAGTGGCGGCCTGCAGGGATGAAAATGGAGAACTGGTAGTAGAGTCGCAGTCGATGCTGAGGATTTGGAAAGACCACTTCTGCAGACTGTATAACGGCGATGATAGACAAGATACCGCTGTCAGGCAGAACGAGCCATTCGCAATGGACCACGAAGTAACAGAATTCAGTCCACCCGACCTAGACGAAGTCAAAATAGCGATATCAAGACTTAAGTCTAATAAAGCTGCTGGCGCAGACGGCCTGTCTGCTGAGCTTTTTAAGGCGGCTGGAGATGAGCTGGTAAGGTGCATGCACCATCTCATCTGCAAGGTATGGTCGGAGGAAAGCATGCCCGACGAATGGAATCTCAGCATCGTTTGCCCGGTCCATAAGAAAGGAGACCCCTATAACTGCGCCAACTATAGGAGAATAAGTCTCCTTAACATCACGTATAAGATCTTCTCTGCCGTATTGTGTGAACGCCTGAAACCGTTTGTGGATAACCTGATCGGCTCTTATCATTGTGGTTTCAGGCCAGGTAAATCCACAATAGACTAAATATTTACGCTACAGCAGATCTTGGAGAAGACACTCACCACCTCTTCGTCGATTTCAAGGCTGCATATGACAGCGTGAGCACCGTGCCGCAGTGGGTAGTGTGTTGGCCTCTGACGCCGATGACACGGGATCGAATCCCGACACAGCCATGTCATCGAACGTGTTTTTCACGGTGTTTCTCCTCAGCGGGGTTCTGACAAAACCCCCTGTAGTAAAATTGTCATGAAAACCTTCTCGAAATTCGCCGTTCGGAACCGGCAATAAACTGTAGGTCCCTTTCACCTATGGGAAAAATGAAATCACACACAACATGGGTGATTGAGAGAAGCTCGGCTCAGGTTCTTCATGGACTGTAACGCCAACATACATACATACATACATATGACAGCGTGTATAGAGATAAGCTGTACAAAGCAATGTCGAGTTTTAATATCCCTGCCAAACTCGTCCGACTGTGCAGGATGACAATGGAGAATTCTCGCTGTTCCATTAAAGTCGGTAATGAGCAAACCGAGACCTTTGATGTTAAAAAAGGATTTAGGCAAGGTAACGCGCTGTCATGCAACTTTTTCAACACCGTGCTTGAAAAGTTCGTGCAAGAGTCACTGGCCAACACAAGAGGTACGGTTTATTTCTATTTCTATTAGTATACGCAATTGCTTGCGTACGCCGACATATTGACGTAATTGGACGAAAACAGCAAGACGTCAATGAGGCTTTCGTGAGCATTGAGGTAGAAGCGGCTAAGATGGGTCTCAAGGTTAATGAGGGTAAAACCAAATATCTGCTTTCATCTAAAAGAGACGGACAACACCGACGTTTTGGCCAGAACGTCACCATGGGCGGATATAACTTTGAAGTGGTCAAGGAATTCGTCTACCTTGGCTCACTGATTACCAGCGACAACAACACCAGCGCTGAGATAAAACGCAGAATCACTCTTGCCAATCGCTGTTTCTTTGGGCTCAACAGGCAATTGAGAAGTATAGCCCTCTCTCGGAAAACCAAGGTGACACTATATAAGACCTTGATCATCCCAGTCCTCCTTTACGGCGCAGAGGCTTGGACCTTAACAAAAGCGGATGAAGATGCCCTTGGTCGTTTCGAGAGGAAAATTCTGCGCACTATCTACGGTCCCGTTTGTTCAAACGGTGTATGGAGGAGAAGATATAAGGAAGAACTGTACGGGTTGTACAGCGACATCGGCCTGGTACGACGTCTACGGATACAGCGTCTAAGGTGGCTAGGCCATGTAGAGCGCATGGAAGATACAGCTCCGACCCGAAAAGTCTCCGAATCCACTCCGGAAGGAAGGCGCGGCAGAGGACGGCCGCCTCAGCGGTGGTGCACGCAGGTGGAAAGGGACCTCAACCAACTGGGCGTGCGGCGCTGGAAACAGCTGGCCAAACACCGTGCCGGCTGGAGACGCTTGTTGGTTGAGGCCCAGGTTCACCACGGACTGTAGCGCCACCTAAGTAAGTAAGTAACAGGTTGTATGGTTTTTTAAATGTTTGATTATTAATTGACAATACAAGTACGAAAATTAGACTACTTCGATAGTGTGTTTTATCTAAATGGACATGTCATCGCTTGCCATTTACTTACTTACTTACTTTGATGGCGCTACAGTTCGGGGTGAACCAGGGCCTCAACCAACAAGCCTCTCCAGCCGGCCCGATCTTCGGCCAGCCGCTTCCAGTGTCGCACGCCCAGTTGGTTGAGGTCCCCTTCCACCTGTGCGCGCCACCTTAAATGCGGTCGTCCTCTGCTGCGTCGTCCCTCGGGGTTGGAGTCGAAGACTCTTCGGGCCGGAGCGTTGATGTCCATTCGCTCTACATGGCCTAGCCATCTTAGACGCTGGATCCGAAGACGTCTAACCAGGCCGATGTCGCTGTACAGCCCTTGGTTGAATCTCCTCCTCCATTCTCCGTTTACACAAACGGGACCAAAGATTGCACGCAGAATTTTCCTCTCGAAACGATCAAGAGCCTCTTCATCCGCTTTTGACAACGTCCAAGCCTCAGCGCCGTAGAGGAGGACCGGGATGATTAAGGTTTTGTAGAGGGGAAACGTTAGTTTTTCGAGAGAGGGCCCTACTACTCAATTGCCTCTTGAGCCTAAAGAAGCAGCGATTGGCAAGAGTTATTCTGCGTTTTATCTCAGCGCTGGTGTCGTTGCTGCTTGTCACTACCGAGCCAAGGTAGACGAAGTCCTTGACTATTTCAAAAATATAGCTGCCGAAGGTGACGGTGTTGCGCGTCTTTCTTTGATGACAACATGTATTTGGTCTTGTCCCCATTTACCCTTAGACCCACTTTCGCCGCTTCTGCTTCAATGCTTGTGAACGCCTCATTGACGTCTCGCTTTGTTCGTCCAATAACGTCAATGTCATCTGCGTAGGCAAGCAATTGTGTGGACTTGAAGAAGATCGTACCTCTTGTATTGGCCGCAGAGTCCCCCACGATCTTTTCAAGAATAATGTTGAAGAAATCACATGACAGTGCGTCACCCTGTCTAAAACCTTTTTTAACATCAAAGGGGTCGGTTAGTTCGCCTCCGACCTTAAAGGAGCAGCGAGAGTTCTCCATAGTCATCCTGCATAGTCTGACGAGTTTGGCAGGAATGTTAAAACATGACATGGCTCTGTATAGCTCGTCTCTATAAACACTGTCATACGCGGCTTTAAAGTCGACGAAAAGATGGTGCGTGTCGACCTGGAATTCATGGGTCTTCTCCAAGATCTGCCGTAGTGTAAATATTTGGTCTATCGTGGATTTTCCTGGCCTGAAACCACACTGGGAAGAACCTATCAGATTGTCCACGAACGGTTTCAGGTACTTACACAGTACGGCAGAGAGGACCTTGTACGCAATGTTCAGGAGGTTTATCCCTCTGTAATTGGCGCAGTCATAGGGGTCTCCTTTCTTATGGACCGGGCAAACGATACTGAGATTCCATTCATCGGGCATGCGTTCTTCCGACCATATCTTGCAGATGAGTTGGTGCATGTTCCTAACCAGCTTATCGCCAGCTGCTTTAAACAGCTCCGCGGGGAGTCCGACTGCTCCAGCAGCTTTATAAGACTTATGTTTCGATATTTCTATCTTAACATCGTCTAGGTCGGGTGGACGGGATTCTCCTTCGTTTTCGTCCATTGTGAAAGGTTCGCTCTGCCTGACGGCGGCATTTTGTATATCATCGCCGTTATACAGTCTGCAGAAGTGGTCCTTCCACAATCTCAGCATCGACTGTGACTCCACTACTAGTTGTCCGTGCTCATCCCTGCAGGCTTCTGCTCTGGCTTTATACCCTTGGCATGTTCGTTTTACTTTCTGGTAAAATTTTCGAACGTCGTTCCTGCAGTAACATCTCTCCATCTCCTCGATCTCGCGCTTCTTGTGCTCCTTCTTTTTCCTTCTCAGAAGCGCTGCGCTCGCGGGCAGCTCTCGTCCGTCGATGCAATGTGGCCATGTATACATTTTGTTTCGCTACATGGGCCTTGCCATTTAGTCTCCTTTAATTTAAAGACTACGTACATACATATTTCTTATCAATTTTGATCCCAACTACGTTTTTAGTGGTCCGCGCAGAAGGTCTTACTCTGAGTCACATTTTCGAGCATATTGGATGATTTCTTCTTCTTTTGTGGCGTTACAGCCCATGAAGGACCAGAGCCAAGCTTCTCTCAATCGCCCGTGTTTGTGTGTGATTTGTTTTTTCACACAGGTGAAAGGGACCTACAGTTTAATGCGGATTCCGAACGGCGTGAGTCGAGAAGCTTTTTCCAGGCAAGTGTACTACGAGGAGTTTGCCAGTACCTCGCCGGGGAGGGACGCTGCGAAATAAACATTCGATGGCGTTGGTGTTATCGGGATCCGAACTTGCTCATCGTGCGTCAGAGACCAACACTCTTAGCACTGCGCCACGGTCGCATGATTAAGGCTGACAATTTACCAGTCCAAACCGAGAGATAAATGGCTCTCAATTGGTAGAAATATGCGGAAAATATTTTTCAAAGAGCACAAGTTTCGATAATGAAATTCAATAATTTGTATTCGTTGTTCAGGTATAAGTCTTTCTTAGATAAAATGGGTCAGTTGGCTTAACCTGTCTGACTTTAAAATATGCCCCGGGACACGTGGGCTATCAGAAATCGAGCAGTAAACAAAAAACAAATAGTAAAAAATCACACCCACCAACAGTTAGGGGTTGGAGATAAAAAGTAGAGCTAAGGCCTTTAATTATGACCAATATCCAACATTTGTTGATCCGGAAACCTAGCACATGCTAAAAGTGTGGACACATGCAAAATAAATGTTGTCCCTAACAGACCCTTGGTAGATATTACTTGCAGTATCCACATATAACACCGGTAAGCTGGTTTTTGCGTTGGAGTCATTTAAAAATGTGAACTTTTTTTGTGAAACCAAAGTCCCTTGTAGCTTTGGACATACGAGATTATTTTTGTAAAAGTTTGACAGGAATTACATAAATACAAAAAATACTTGATGACGAACCTTAAAATGTCTGTCGAAAGCTCTCATGTCAGTGATCAATCTATGCACCAGCGAACCAATTGAGATGAATGGACCATATTTCCGACGGCACTGTTGGTTGTTACCCATGATAACAGTTCAGTTCAGTTCTACTGTCGTTCGGACGTGTTTACTAGTTCGCCCCAATGTCTGCAAAAAAATCAATTTGCGCGAAATGTTCGACGATTATTCGAAATGAAGTGGTTAAGTGCAAATCGCTCTGTCAACGTACATTTCATATTGAATGCTTAAGAATAAACACTGTGTCTTTAATTGCTCCATTTGTCTTCAATCTGATTCATTAATTGAACCGTTAATGCATAAATTGAACGGGATCGGTGATGCAGTAAAATCTTTGCTTAGCTTAGATGCACAGTTTGAGCATCTTATCTACAGGCCCTCTCCCTGCAGCTCGCCGTTCACAGCAAATGCCATAAACGCTCGCACACAAGCAAATGCTGCTGTCTCGGCTGCATCTTTGAGACCATAGAACCTGTATGGGAATCCGTTTCAAAAAAACAAGAGAAGGAACAGATCAAAACAAAAAGGAAAACCATTGTCGGCAATGACACTTCTTCATGTGGAATCAGTGGAGTCCCGCTGGTTAAATGGATACATGTCTCTAGAGTCAATGTCAATGTTGATGCTGTTGCTGTTTCAAGACATGTGGCTAATAAACTAAATATTGAGGAGAGTAGAATTAAATGTCATAGGCTCTTGAAATATGGCATTGACATCAACACCCTCCGTTTCGTAACCCTTAAACTTTCTTTGCCCGCAAATAAGCTTGATGAGGCTCTCAACCCTACAAACTGGCCGGAGGACATCACTGTGCGACGTTCTGAGTTTACGCCAAATAACGGAATAGCTCCCCCTATTCAGACACCGGAGGTATAATGTCCTGTGCTCTCTCTTCTCAATCGACAACCGGTGATGAAACACGCAGCTTTATTGTCGATGAAGCCAAGTCTGATGTTGCTGTTGTTGCCATTACTCTTACTGACGTAAATGTTCCTGATCTTGCTGAAGTTCCTGATGTTTCTAAACGTGCTTGTGTTCCAGGCTTTATTATTGACAGCTCTCCTAATGCCCATGTTCTTTCTTCTTGTGTGATAAATAATAATACGTGCACTTTTTTTTACCAAAACATTGGAGGAATGAGATCAAAGTTAAACACAATTCTACCTATTTACGTGCGGCTACGATTTGGATTTTATAATTATAACACAAACATGGTTATCTAGTGAAATAAATAGCAATGAGCTTGTTAATACTGATAAGTACACAGTTTTCAGAAAAGACAGAAACTTAGACTTAACCAAAAAAGAAACTGGCGGTGGTGTTCTGATTGCTGTTAAAAATAAATTTACTTTTTGTGAAATTAATCTTAGTAATGATCAGAACGGTTTAATCGATCAGCTTTTTATTCGCGTATCTTGTCGTTTGCTCGATTTAATTTGTTGTATATCCTACATACCACCAAAGAGTTCCTATGAAATTTATGAAATGCGTATTAACAACATATTGAATTATTCATCAAAATTTCTAAAAGATAATGAATATATTTGTGTCATGGGTGACTTTAACCTCCCCAATATTGAATGGAAACTTTCCATACAAGATTCTATACTAGTTCCATATAATATTACTCCTAATAAGGAAATGTATGTTATCGATAATCTATTCGCTTTGAATTTAGTTCAAGTAAACAATACTTTTAGTACACCTCTGAAAATTTTAGATTTAATGTTCCTTGATTATGAATTAATTGCAAATGTTTCTCCTGCTATGGTTGCTATAAGTAATTGTGATTTTCACCATAAACCTATAACCATTCATGTTAATTGTTATAATTATTGTGTTACCCAGGATAATCAAGATACGAAATTGAATGATTTTAAAAAGGCTAATTTCACAGCTATTTTATCTTACTTGGCTCATTTTGATTGGGAACATCTTTTCAGATATAAGAATACAGAAACGATATATTCAGATTTTACGGATATAATTAATGAAGTGCTCAACTTATTTGTTCCTTTAAAGAAATCCTCAAAGAAGCATCTACCGTGGTATAACAAACATCTCTTAAATCTTAAAAATGTCAAAAACAAGGCTCATAAAGCGTATATGAAAATGAAAACACGAGAAAATAAACTTAGGTTCGAGAAAATAAGGAAAGATTTCGAATCCTTACAAAAATGTCTTTATAATAATTATGTGATTAAAATCGAACGCAATATCAAGACTCACAGCAAGTCATTTTGGGTGCACTTAAATAATAAAAGAAAAACGATAGGAATTCCTAACTACATGAAATACAAAGACCAAGAATCGAACACGTTAAGTGGAAACCTTGAGTTATTGGCCAGTTTTTTTGAGTCAGTCTATACCCCAGAGACTAATTACCAGTCGCCAATGGTCATCGCCAACTGTATTGATACTTCCATAGGTTCTCTGCAAGATGCCTCGGATACACGGACGGATACTCGACGACGACAACGCACGAAAAAGGAACACGATTTGCGAGTATGCCCCTGGAATGTCAGAACCCTGTACACTCCCGGAGCTGCTCATAAACTAGAAGGAATCCTCACGCAGTACAAGGCAGATATTACTGCGGTCCAGGAAATGCGCTGGATAGGAAACGGTACGATTAGGAAGAAAAATTGCGACATTTATTACAGCTGTCACAAAAGGTTGCACTTACTGGGATGCGGATTTGTCGTGGAAAGCGGTTAAGGTCGAAGGTCATCGACTTTATACCTATAAGTGATCGCCTGGCTGTGATCCGCATCAGAGGCAGATTTTATAACATCAGCCTTATATGTGCACACGCCCCTACCGACGAGGCTGAAGACCCTATCAAGGAGGACTTCGATGTAAAAATCGTGCTCGGGGACTTCAACGCCAAAATCGGAAAGGAAAACACCCTTGGCGGAGTGATCGGAAAGCACAGCCCCCACGATACAACAACAGATTACGGCTTCCGACTCGCTGACTTTGCGACAGCTCATAGTGCGGTGATAAGTAACACAAGATTCCCTCGCAAGCGAATCCACACAGCAACCTGGCGATCTCCGGACGGTCGAACCGCCAACCAAATCGACCATGTGCTCATTGACGCAAGGCACGCGTCAACCATCCTGGATGTGCGAACATTCAGAGGGGCAAATGACGACTCTGACCACTTCCTCGTAGCAGCAAGATTCAGAGCTCGACTGTCCAATGCCAGAAAGCTGCACCAGCCCATCAGGAGGAGGTTCGACATTGGGCGCCTGAGCACACCGGAGGTTGCCAGAGTCTACAGGGAGCAGCTGAGCGAAAGACTCTACTGTATGCCTACGTCGAACACAAATGCCAATAATATGTGGCTGCATTGCCGCTCAGCCATTCAGGAAGTAGTCGAAACCACCTTGGGATACCTACCACCCCCGACAAGAAACCCGTGGTATGATGGCGAGTGTGAGCAGAAAAAGGCAGCAATCGACGAGGCGTACCAAAAGGCGCTGCAGAGGAAAACCAGGGCAGCGCGAGAAAAGTACCGAGCCAGAAGAAGGGAGGAGAAGAAACTACTGCGACAAAAGAAAAGAATCTTCGCAGCCTCCCAGCTCAAGGATATCGAGGAGTCTAGGGATAAACGTAAAATACGAGCCTTTTACAAGAAAGCCAAAGGCCTTGCAGGAGGCTTCAAAAAGGACACCCTGGCTCTTCGAAATTGCGAGGGTAATCTTGTCCCCGAACCGCAGGGAATAGTGGATGTATTTAAGCAGCACTTCCAGCAGCTGCTTAACGAGCATGACCAAGAGAGAGTGGTAGGGACCGAGGAAATCCCAACTCCAGCCGCTGAAGTAGTCCTCCCACCCAGCATCGAAGAAGTCAGCACAGCTATTCAGAAGCTGAAGAACAACAAGGCCGCAGGCTCAGATGGCTTGCCATCAGAGCTCTTCAAGGCTGGCGGCGATGTTCTGGTAGGGAGCATGCACCAGATCATCTGCAGAATTTGGGAAGATGAGAGCATGCCCGACGACTGGAATACCAGCTCTATATGCCCCATCCACAAAAAAGGCGATCCTACCTCTTGCAAGAACTATAGAGGTATATCCCTGCTCAATGTCGCATACAAGATCCTGTCCAGCGTATTGTGTGAACGTCTAAAACCATTTTGCACCGCACTAATCGGCAGCTACCAGTGCGGCTTCCGGCCCGGCAAATCAACTATAGACCAAATTTTCACACTTCGACAAATCCTGGAAAAGACCAACGAGTTTCGAATCGATACACACCATCTTTTCATCGATTTCAAAGCCGCATACGACAGCATTCATCGTGGAGCACTGTTTGGGGCGATGGCCGAATTCGGGATCCCGGTAAAACTGATCCAGTTGTGTCGCGCCACGCTAAAAAACATGCGATGCACCGTGCAATTCGGTTCTAGGACCTCGGAACCATTCGAAACATGCACCGGATTTCGGCAAGGTCTTGACAACTGGAAGCAGCGTGCCCGGGACCGTCAAGGATGGAAGGCAGCTATAGCTCAGGCTCAGATCCTCCATGGATCGCAGGCCTGATAAGTAAGTAAGTATAGGTTCCCTGCAACTGTGTGAATCCGATATCATATCTGCTCTCTCTAAACTTGACAATAACTCAGTGCAAGATAACGATAACATCTCTTACATACTTCTAAAAAACAAAAAAAAAAAAAACAAACAAATAGCACTCTAAGGGCTATTGTTCGATTTACTTTTTTATAATTCGCTGTTAGCCTCCATACACTATGAAGGCTATGGAAACATATTTTTGGTGAAACTTTAATTGATTAAATGTACATGTATGTATGTCAAAGAGCTCAATTACCGTTATGCAGTGCAATTTTCCCAAAAATTAAATCTCAACTGCAGGCCAATAGCTTTATAGTCGTAATACTAATTTGCAATTGCATCCTTTCGGCAAGGATCGACAAAGAATCGGAGCCGCCCCGAGCCTACAAAGGTAATTTCCATTCGAACTGAAATGATTTTCATCTATGCCTTGTAGCGTTGGCAAGGTATGTAAATACAATATGATATTTGTTGTCATTACCACCATAATTTATATTTATTATCTCTCATTTCATTATGGAGTTTTTCGTTCTATTGTTGTTTTTTTTTTTTCCATGTCATCCTTTGTACGCGTAATACAATTTCATTAGCTGTACAATTATTTTAATGAAATTGTCATGCCAACCAATACGTTTACAAACTGATCCGTCCTTTTGCACATACATACCACAAAGGTATACTATGATAACGCCTAAGGAAAGCAATGAGAAACAAAGGCGAAAAAGGAAAAAATGAAATCAGTTAAATCCTTGACTACTACTGCTACTACCACGTACAGGATGGGTTGTTACCTTGTCTCGATTTTTCCCAGAACTCAATTACTACCAAAATTTACATAAATAGATACAGAAAGTGAGTGTATTTTATGAAATATTGTTACCCTTAACCGTGCTCCAAGATTGGTAGAGTAAAAATGCCAGAAAAAGTTAAATAAGTTGAATGATTCTCATGTTGATGGTAATTTTGATTTCGATTTCGAATGAAATTAAATTTAATGAGGATGCGGTTGTGTGGAACTGAGACTGTTGGCAATGATGGGAGAAGGAAGGGCGGGGGTTTGGGATTTGTCAAGAAATTTAATTCTGCCTCCAAGACACACGCTTCAAATGAGATGACTACTTTGAAGACGACCACCCACCTCCGGAATGTGCTGGGAATCTCCCCTGGGGAAAGAAACTAATATTTCATGTGAGTGTTCAAAGGAATGGCGGCGGGGACGATAGGGAGGCAGGAGGTCGACAACAACGTCAATTTGAAGAAGGAAAAAGGACAGAAGAGAGAAGAAGGAGGAAGGAGAGTAGAAAAAAATTGGCTACACAATCGAAATGCCAGCCATAGATACACAAGTAGTTACTTCTGATAGAATGAAGAGCAACGTTAACGTTAAATGGGGACGAGTGAAGTTTTGTACATAACCATATCCCGAGTACCTAGTCCAAGATCAACATTTTCAGTTTTTCATTTTAACATCAAAGTCGTTGTCGTCGTCATCGTCATTATCATCATCATCGTTGCTCGCAAATAACAACAGAGTACTCTAAGAACCAAAGCACATCATATCCATACGCACAGATACATATACATATGTATGTACATAAAGAAAACATCTAAAAATACCATCAAGTTATATGTACTGCCCAAGAACAGGAACTCCCACAGTCCTGCAGATGAGAAGCTCCGCCCAGATACCCAGACAACGTACAATATATGTACATATTTGGTGTTGTTCATGCCATCCGAACTGTGTTGTGTCGTTTGCTCCAAGCGCAGAACCTGCGCACAAACAACTTCCATTCATCTTGAGCGGACGGTGTATCTACGGTCGTGTGACACGAGCATGTATCAAAGAGGAAGCTGTGATAAATGCTACCCTCCATTTCTACGTCCGCATAGGTGGGCAAAGTAAATATGTTGACTAAAGTTTTGGCGTATCATTTGTGAAAGTGATGCCCATCGTCATCATTATCAGTAGCTACTGCTAGCTACAAACTTTATCGAAGAAATGAAGTAGGAGCGCAAAATGAATGATTTCTGAATATACACATGTATGTATACGGGAGGTGTACATGTAGTACATGTATCTACGGCCCACTAATGGTTACTTACCTTTGCTTATTCAAACAAAATTCACTTACAGCTCTCCGAAACTAAAAAGAAGAACACTTCAGACATTCGGTGTATATCACTTAATTGGATGCCAGCACATATGAGTACAAGTATGTAGTGTGCTCGTTTGCCAAAAAAATTCAAGTCATTGATTGTATAATACAACAATTATCGATCGTGACTTAATTCGCTTACGAAATATTGACGCGCAAGACGGAGCACAACGATTAATTTACGCGCATAGATACACTTCAACTTCAGCATTGATTTTGTGATTTGTGGGTGCCATTAATTGGAATTACATCCTATAACATTGTGAACAAAGGACCGACGAGCAGCATAAGTGCATAAAATGCACAGAAAATGAAAATGCTCTTCCTGCAAATGTAATTACATTTTCGCAAACTACTAGTTTTCGATTATTGTGTCTGGGAGAGATTTTCGGTGTCCGCCTTTCAACGAGGAGCCCGATATTTGCCGCCCTCCTCTCTAGTGATGGCAATGATAGAGCTGTGGTGGTGGTATCCTTTTTTGTATCCGTTTCCTTCTCTCGCATATACATATATCTATGTATGTACGTACGCCTGTACATATATACGGACATTTTCCAACAGATAGTATATTTTATTTGTTGTTGAAAGTATTTTCATGTTTTCGTCTTTTTTTTTTTTTTTTTTTTTTTCGTTTCTTTTGTTGAACTTGCAAACTTGTTATTTGTACGCGGGCCGTACTTGAACGCATGTGAAGAGTCAGGTTAGTTGGTCCTTCCTGAGTTCCGAGTGGGCACACAGGATGGTTGCCTTCGTCGTTATTACTCCCTACGACGATATTTCTGACTATGATCAGGGTGCCACAACTACCGCATCCTACATTTCATTAAACTGTATTATTGGGCCAATCATCTAAATCACTCATTGCGCGTTTTCGCTTTTTTTTTTTTTTGAAAATTGTTCGTGCGCGACTATTAAACTGTCGGGAGAAATTAAATTATTGTAGTTTTCACTGAGAAATTTAAGATAAAAATTAAAAATGTCCTTAAACTGTTAATTAATGTGAGTGTGAATGTACTGTACGAACGTGTCGCCGGTAAATATTTTTCTTTCCTTATTTACTCTTGCCCGGCTTCTGTGTGTGTTTTAATTGGTTTTTAATTGAGATTTAAAAATAATCACAGAAAAGTGAAAAATGAAACATCTACAAACCAAAACAATAAAAGCAGAATGCAAAAAGGATTAAGTTTATCTGGGTTTTTATCATTTTTTTATTCCTTCGCTGTAGTGCATCTCAGAGAGGTGAAGTTTTATTTTATTACTAGTGCTTGCTTTTATGCTTTTTTTATTTTCATTTTATTTTGCCCCATAACCTTGTGGGTTAATAAATTATCGATAAAGTCGACTTAGGAAGGTATATCGATAAAAATCGTAAATTTTGTGCGACGGTTTTTTTCAGTGGTTCCCGGTGCAGTAACCAGCATTCAAGTAGTAGTTAGCCGCGAAAAGAAAGGATCATTTACCACATGTGACTTTTGTTTTTCATTTCTTTCGTTCCCATATTTTACTAAATTTTTTTTTTTTCTGATTTCTACAATATTCTCCCCCCTCCCCTTCTTACGGGCTTTGAAGAAAACAGAAGAAAAGAAAACAAAAGGTACGAACAAGTGAACATCGAGGAGGCCTTTGGCTGGGCTCGGATATACTGGCATATGTAAGAGGGTTGTTATTCCCGCGCTCTTTTAATATTACCGTCGTTGTTTGGTTGTTTTTTTTTTGCTTCCATTCAGAGGATGCATTTGTTAAACCAAAAAATTAATACGGCTTCGCAATAACAAGGACTTCTTGTCCTCGAAAGTCAAGTAGTGTGCACCGAGGGCTTAAGTTATTTGCCCACCTTCACCGCGAAGGACTCTTGAGCATTCACTTTATAAAGAACGCACGGTATGGGGTAGTTATATTGGATCGGTGAAGTGTTTGCGGATACCGCATACCGATTTGCTATGACACACCGCACTATGCATTGAACTTATTGCCAATTATAAACTGTTGATACGTGGTCGTTGTGCGTCTTTTTATTGGCACCCCGTCATGATATGAAATTAGAATGTGTAATAAGATGAATGTGTCTTTTTTAGGTTTTTTTTTCAATTAATCTTCTACTGTCGCTACTTTGAACGGTAGTTTAACCGACAACGTTCGTGTTCTCGCTGTTATTCGAAAAGAGATAAAATTAATAACTTACTTACTTACTTATCAAGCCATCGATCCATGGATCCTTGACGGTCCCGGGCACGCTGCTTCCAGTTATCAAACCCAAGATCTCTTACATCCGCGATTACTTGGTCTTTATACCGGAGGTTCGGTCTTCCTCTTCTTCTCGAACCAGGAGGCTCGGAGTCGAAGACCCTTTTAGCTGGAGCGTTGATATCCATGCGCTCGATGTGGCCGAGCCAGTGTAGTCGACGGATCTTTGCCTTCCGGACTACATCCTCATCTTTGTACAGCTCGTAGAGTTCACGGTTGTGTCTTCTTCTCCATTCACCTTCCTCACAGACAGGACCAAATATCCAGCGCAGAATTTTTCTCTCGAAAGAACCCAAAATCGGCTCCGTACAGCAAGACTGGCAGTATGAGCGTTTTGTAAAGCATGACTTTGGTCTTTCGAGTGAGGAGTTTTGACCCCAGTTGTTTGGACAAGCCGAAGTAGCAGCGGTTGCCAAGGGCGATTCTATGCCGGGTCTCCACTGTGGTGTCATTTGTGGAATTTACGTTTGCCCCGAGGTAGACAAACTCCTTAACTACCTCGAAATTGTAGCTGTCAATTGTTATATTTTGTCCCAGGTGGTGGGCGACGGATTGGTTTTTGCTTGACAGCATGTACTTCGTCTTGTCCTCATTGACCTTAAGACCAACTCGTTTCGCCTGCTCTTCAATAGCTGTGAATGCTTCCGCAATGCCACGGCGAGAACACGCGATAGTATCGATATCATCCGCGTATCCTAGCAGCTGGACGGACTTGTAGAAAATAGTGCCTTCCCTGTTGACGCCTGCCCGTCGCACTATCTGCTCCAGCACCAGGTTGAAGAAGTCACTTGACAGCGCATCTCCTTGCCGAAATCCGGTGCATGCTTCAAAGTCCTAGAACCTAGTTGCACGGTGCATCGCGTATTTTTTAGCGTGGCGCGACACAACAGGATCTGTTTTCCCAGGATCCCGATTTCGGTAATCGCGCTAAACAGTTCTTCACGATGAATGCTGTCATATGCGGCTTTGAAATCGATGAAAAGGTGGTGTGTGTCGATTCGAAACTCGTTGGTCTTTTCCAGGATTTGTCGAAGTGTGAAAATTTGGTCTATAGTTGATTTGCCGGGCCGGAAGCCGCACTGGTAACTGTTCACGTTCACACAATACGCTAGACAGGATCTTGTATGCGACATTGAGCAGGGATATACCTCTATAGTTCTTGCAAGAGGTGGGATCGCCTTTTTTGTGGATGGGGCAAATATAGCTGGTACTCCAGTCGTCGGGCATGCTTTCGTCTTCCCAAATTCTGCAGATGATCTGGTGCATACTCCCTACCAGAACATCACCGCCAGTCTTGAAGAGCTCTGATGGCAAGCCATCTGAGCCTGCGGCCTTGTTATTTTTCAGCTTCTGAATAGCTGTGCCGACTTCTTCGATGCTGGGTGGGAGGACTACTTCAGCGGCTGGAGTCGGGATTTCCTCGGTCCCTACCACTCTCTCTTGGTCATGCTGGAAAGGCTGCTTAAATACATCTACTATTCCCTGCGGGTCGGTGACAAGATTACCCTCACAGTTTCGAAGAGCCAGGGTGCCCTTTTTGAAGCCTCCTGCAATGCCTTTGGTTTTCTTGTAAAAGGCTCGTATTTTATGTTTATCCCTAGACTCCTCGATATCCTTGAGCTGGGAGGCTGCGGAAATTCTTTTCTTTTGTCGCAGTAGTTTTTTCTCCTCCCTTATTCTGGCTCGGTACTCTTCTTGCGCTGCCCTGGGTTTCCTCTGCAGCGCCTTTTGGTATGCCTCGTCGATTGCTGCCTTTTTCTGCTCACACTCGCCATCACACCACGGGTTTCTTGTCGGGGGTGGTAGGTACCCTAAGGTGGTTTCGGCTACTTCCTGAATGGCTGAGCGGCAATGCAGCCATATCTTATTAGCATTTGTGTTCGACGTAGGCATACCGTAGAGTAAAATTAATAAATTTACTTTAAATCCCAATAGTCTGTTCTTCCCAACTTTTTTGTTAAGAAATTGTCCATAAAGATACCGCTATTTTAATAATCTTTGCATTATTCAAATACGTTGCAAATATAAGGAGCAGTGACCACTTAACCTTTTACAGCAGTCGATTCTTTAGATGTGAAAAAATGTACGGTAATGCGCTTGTTTTGTTACTACTTTTCTAAATGTTAGGAAACTGGAAAATCAGGTGGACTGGATAGGTAAAAGGAAAACATTAAACTTCTCCAGCGAAATATTCAATTTTAAACATTTATTTATTCATAATTACTGCTTCTTCCAATATCTTCCTTATATGTACTTGGAAAGAGCCCAGACTACATTCGTCGATTTTAAGGGACAAATCGGTTGCTGTTATGTATGCCCCTAGTACCTACCTACAGTTCATCAACAATTTTTAATGGAAAATGTACGTTTTATACTGTGTTGTACCGTCTTATATTCAAATTTTTACTTCATAACTTTTCTGTATTCTTCTTCTTAACGGGCGCTGCAGTTCGGAGTGAGCCAGGGCCTCAACCAACATGCCCCACCAACTAGCATGATCTTTTGCTCGCTTTTTCCATTGCCGCACACCCAGTTGGCTGAGGTCTCCTTCCACCATTGTGCGCCATCTTAAGTGCGGCCGTCCTCTGCTTCTTCCTCCCTCGGTGTTGGATTCAAAGACTTCGGGCTGGAGCTGTGTCATTCGAAATACTTTGATCTGTGAAATTGAAACGCTTATTAGTGTTAAAACTATAACACGATCTATTCCGGATCATCAAATAAAAACCCTAATGATACCTTACGTGTGTTGCAGCGACACACTTATTAATAGTTAACACACTTTGGAAATCCCCAACTACATATGTACAACCTTGTGACTTGCGAGTGGAATCCAATGGCGCAATTTTTAACACGTGGCATATGGGACACTCAACACCGTGATCCGAGTTCAAGAGTTCAAACTCCATGTTGGCAGCCACCATAAAGCAAAGACACTCAAGCTTCGGGCTTAATGAGTCTCGAAGTGACAAATGCTCGGAGAGCGAGGACTAAACGAGTCTTTTTTTTTGTTGTTCGCTGCGAAAAACGTTTAAAGGAACCTTGAGATTTGAACACGAGATCACTGGGTTGGGAGACCCACCCAACTTTCCACCCACCCAACTCTCCCCAAGGCAATTTTTATTTATTTATTTTTTTTTTTTTGTAGTTACACCCCCACTCAACGCTAAGGCCTTATCACGTTTGAACGTCGTGCGAGCGAAGGTAAAAGGGAGAGGGAGAGTTTCGCGCAGGTTCACACACAACCTGAACAGAGTGCAGTGGTTTTGGGTAGTAGATGTTCGTTCAGTACTCTCAGGGGCGGTTTGCCCTATATAGGACGAGTGCCGACCAAATTTCGCGTTGGTTATAATTCACAGTAATTCGTCCATGCACTTTTGGTGTTAATTTTGCATACGCATAGGATGAATTTCAATTGACCATATACTGTGAGTGTTTTGGCTACGGCAGTACGTTTGGTCGCTTTCCATTCACAAGGCCTTACCCTTCAGTGCGGGCGTAACTGTAAAAAAAAATATATGATTCGTTTTTCCCTCGTTAACCGAAAGAGGCATTTTAGCCGCTTCTATTTCAATTCATTTGAACGTTTCTTTGACGTCCCGCTGTGTTCGTCCAATTACGTCAAAGTCATCCGCGTACGCAAGCAGTTGCGCAGACTTGAAATAGATCCTACCTCTTGTGTTGCCCAGTGAATCTCGTATGATATTTTCAAGCAAGATGTTGAAAAAATTACGTGACGGCGCGTCACCTTGTCTACATCCTTTTTCAATATCATACCCTAATGGAGAAGCCAGAATTCTCCAATACCATCCTGCATAGGTTTGGCAACGTTGTTAGAACTGCACACTGTCAAAGTTCTTCTTCTTAGTGTGCAATACAGTTCGGGGTGAACCTGGGCCTCAACCAACATGCCCCTCCATCTAGCACGATCTTTCGCTAGCCTTCTCCATTGCCGCACACCCAGTTGGCTGAGGTCCCCTTCCACCTGTGTGCGCCATCTTAAGTGCGGCCGTCCTCTGCTTCTTCGCCCCTCGAGGTTGGATTCGAAGACTCTCCGGGCTGGAGCTGTGGTGTCCATTCGCTCTACATGGCCCAGCCATCTTAGGCGTTGAATCCGTATACGCCTGACTAGGCTCATGTAGCTGTACAGCCCGTAAGGTTCGTGGTTGAATCTTCTCCTCCATCCCCCGTCTGCGTTTATAGGTCCAAAAATCACGCGCACAATCTTTTTCTCGAACCGACCAAGGGCCTCCTCATCCGCTTTTGATAGTGTCCATGCTTCTGCGCCGTACAACAGGATCGGGATGATAAGGGCCTTATATAGAGTCAACTTTGTCTTTCGGGAGAGGGCTCTATTACTCAATTGCCTCCTGAGCCCAAAGAAACAGCGATTGGTAAGAGTGATTATGCGTTTGATTTTGCAACTGATGTCGTTGTTCCAGGTCACTGCGGAGCCAAGGTAGGCGAAGTCCTTAACTACCTCGAACTCATATCTGCCTATACAAACGTTCTGGCCGAGACGTCGGTGGGGAGCGCCCTTTTTTGATGACAGCATATATTTAGTTTTGCCCTCGTTTGCCGCTAAACCAATTTTCGCCGCCTCCATCTCAATACTCACAAACGCCTCATTGACATCTCGCTGTGATCTACCTATTATGTCAATGTCGTCGGCGTATGCAAGGAGTTGCGAGGATTTGAAATAGATTGTGCCTCTTGTATTGGCCAGTGATTTTTGCCCAGTCATTTCTAATATGATGTTCATAGCCAAGAAAAAGTACAATAATTCCTATACGGACAAAAAGTATGCAACACAGAGGTGAGTGGACAGTGACCAGACGTACTGCTCCAGGCATGACACTCACAGTATATGGTCAATTGAAAATTCATCCTCTGCGTATGCAATACTAAAGTGCTCGAACGAATTACTACTGACTCTAACCAACACGGAATTTGGTCGGCTCTCGTCGTATCTAGGACAACCACCCCTGAGAGTAGTGAACGAACATCAAGGAGCCAAACCACTGCACTCCGTTCAGGTTGTTTGTCTATCACATCATAAGAGAATATAAACTCTTGAACCTGCGCGAGTCTCTGAAAAAACAAAAAAAAAAATGATGTTGAAGAAATCACACGACAGCGCATCGCCCTGCCTAAATCCTTTTTTGACATCAAAACTATCGGTAAGGTGTTCACCGATTCGGATGGAGCAGCGAGCGTTCTCCAAAGTCATCCTGCATAGTCTGACGAGTTTAGCAGGTATGTCACCTATCAGTTTTATGGCTCGTTTTTGTATTCTGTCTAGTAGGTGCAGTGAGGTCTTGGAAGCACCGGACCAGACATGAGCGTTCAACTCTAATTTGGGGCGAATGAACGCCTTATAGATTGTAGCCAGATCTAAGGGTGAGAAATATTTCTTGCATCTGTATAAGAATCCTTGGCATTTCGCAGCATTCTTGGCGACACTGAATATATGGTCGCTCCAATTAAGATTGTGAGCAACACTCATACCCAGGATAGAAAGCTTTGCGGTTTCTGAGATGCAAGTGCCATTCATGGATGTTGGCTGCGGGTTAGTTATAAGTACGCTTTAATGACAAGAGACAGCATTGTGTTTTGGAAGCATTAAATTCCACTCTATTGTTTTTACCCCATTGGATGATGCTGTCGATATCGGAATTTAATGAGCTTAACATACGCTGTTATATACATACTATCTACAGCCGAAGTGCAGGGTCGTAGACTAGTGAACGAATATGAGAAGCTGAGGGTACTGTCGTCAGCGAAGGAGTGAACTGGATTAGAAGTAACATACAAGAGATCATCTATAAAAATAAGAAAGAGTGTCGACAAAACGGAGCCCTAGGGAACATCAGCATTTACAAAGTGAGTATTAGACTTGGAATTCGTCCAAAACAACTTGAATTGAACGATTCTTCTAATCCATTAGCTTCTAATCCATTGAAAAAGAGACTCATCGATCCCAAAAGCACGCATTTTCGACAAAAGGGCTTCATGCCAAACCCTGTCAAATGCTTTCGAAATATCCAGTGCAACAATTTTGCTTTCACCTGCTTGGTGAAGCGAGTGATTCCACTTTTCGGCGAGATATGCCATCAAATCACCAGTGGATCTGTTGCTGCGGAAACCGTATTGGCGGTCATTGAGGAGTTTCCGTGATTCAAGATGTTTCATAAGCTGACGGTTAATCAGCGTTTCCATGACCTTGGAAAGAAGGGACGTTAGTGCAATGGGTCGGTAGTTGGAGGGAGAAGATAATTCGCCTTTTTTGGGTATAGGCTGGACAAATGCTGTTTTCCACCTACTCGGAAAGAGCCCAGAGGTGTAGGAAAGGTGAAAAAGCTTACGCAGTGGTTTTGCCAGCGTAGAAGAACACCTCTTCAGAACTATTGGGGCAATACCATCTGGACCAGCGGATTTGTGTGTGTCGAGGTCTTTAAAAACCCTTGCGACTGTACGAGTGCGGAAGTGGATTAGTCCCATGGTGGAATTGACGCACTCTAGTACAGGCGGAGACAAAGTACAAGCTGGCAGCTGAGAACTGGTTGCGAAATGGGCAGCAAGTAGGTTAGCTTTGTCTAAGAGGGTGACAGCTGGAATGTCATTGTGGATGAGCGTCGGTATAGACGACTTAGTTGAGTTTTTTACGTTTTTTCCAAGGACCAGAAACTTTTGCTACCTTTGGGACATTGAAGGATTTTACGCCTTAATTTTTGGTCGGATTGGAATTTAATCCGTCGAATGTGGGCGTTGCAGTCATTTCTGGCTCGTATGTACTTTTTTCGGTTTTCCTCAGAACTGTTTGCCTTGTAGGCCCGAAAACTTAGCTCCCTGAGCCTAATAGCCCCTTTGCAGCTCGAGTCAAACCACGTATTATCCTTAGGCCTGGTGTTTTTAATCTTACTGGGAATAAAATTTGCCATGCCGATTCGGATAATGTTTACGATAATATCAGTTGCGGCGTCCACGTCGTTGTCGAGGAAGCACAACGACCAGTTAAAGATCCGAAAGAAGTTGTTAAGGCCGCACCAGTTGGCTTTCTCGTATAGCCATAGTGTTCTCTTAGGAGCTTTTTCTTTAACTGGATGGTGGGAGTTCGAGAATTTTGCTGATATCATGCAGTGGTCAGACAGGCCTAGGGGTTCCAATACATCGATCGTGTATTTGTCAGGCTGAAATTGTATATAGCATGTTCGCGTGTGTCCAATGCCCAGAATCATTACATTCTATCCCCAAATGGAAAGACATGTAATATCGTCTACAGTAGCGTATTAAAATAACATTCTGTTCCGAGTTCTCTTCTGTGTTCTAAATCAGGAAAGGGGAACCGTGTTACCCCGAGTTTGACGCGAGCGAAGCCGCGGGCAAAAGCTAGTATGATATAAATCAGCCTTAAACCACTTTTTTTTTCTTTTTTGTTTAGAGACTCGCGCAGGTTCAAGAGTTTTTTTTTAGAGTTCCGTATCCAAAGGTAAAACGGAACCCTATTACTAAGACTTCGCTGTCCGTCCGTCCGTCCGTCCGTCCGTCTGTCACCAGGCTATATCTCATAAACCGTGATAGTTAGACAGTTGAAATTTTCACAGATGATGTATTTCTGTTGCCGCTACCACGACAAACAGAACAAAATGAATATTTTGGGAGGGCTCACATACAATGATTTTCATCCAAAAAATCCTGCCTGCAACCAAGTTCTGTCATTTGATGAGGTAACATACATAGTCTCTTTCATATTTATATATACAGATGGAACGGAACCCTTCGTGCGCGAGTCCGACTCGCACTTGGCTGGTTTTTATTTATATTCTCTTATGGTGTGTTTACACACACAACCAGAACGGAGTGCAGTGGTTTGGGTCGTTGATGTTAATTCACTACTCTCAGGGGTAGTTGTCCTAGACAGGAAAACCTATTTGGTTGTCCGATTTGGTCAAGAGCCGACCAAATTCCGCGTTTGTTATAGTCCGTAGTAATTCGTTCGAGCACTTTAGTATTGCATACGCAGAGGATGAGTTTCAGTTGACCATATACTGTGAGTGTTATGCCTGCAGCAGTAGGTTAGGTTAGGTTGACGTGGTAGGCGTAAGCCACACTTAGGCCGAAACCGGCCCATTGTGATACCACCTGGATCAGGTTACCCTGATCCGCTACCTGGGAACCAACCGGTGCTTCTAATAAAGCGGTGGAGTTGAGCTATTTTTCGGTTTGCTAGCTCACTCAGATTGTCGAAGAAGGGCGCGCCGAGGTAAATCCCTCTGCGATTCGCAAAAGAGGGACATGAGCAGAGGAGGTGGTGTATTGATTCCTCCTCCTCCTCGTCCATGCAGCCGCGACAGAAGTCATTGTAGGGTAGCCCCAGTCTGGCGGCGTGTTTTCCAATGGTGCTGTGACCTGTAATGACACCCACTAGAGTGCTTAAGGTTGCCCTTTTGGATGCCACCAGGTCCCTGGTTCGTCCTAAGTTTAACTTAGGCCACAATTGTTTGGTGATAAAGCCGATATTGCTCTCATTCCATTGGAGATCGGTCTCCTCTATGGTTTGAAGCTTTATCATGTGCTTTACCGTACTTATTGGTGTTTCTAGGTACCCGAGGGTAGGTAGGCTGAGTGTGCTTGACCCTAATTTTGCGAGTTCGTCGGCCGCGCAGTTTCCTGGAATATCCCTATGTCCGGGAACCCACAGTACTTTAATGTTGAACTGCTCAGCCATCCCGTCTAGGCGGTAGGCGGCAGTTAAGGGATGTCTTTGATTTGTGGGTTACCGCGGCCAGGGATTTTATCGCAGATTGGCTATCCGTGCAAATGATAATATCCTCTGTGGATATTACATTGATCCTGAGCCATGCCAGGGCCTCTGTTATCGCAGTTATTTCTGCCTGAAACACACTACAGTAATTTGGGAGTCTAAATGATAGGTTGAGGTTAAGTTCCTTGGAGTAGACCCCACTGCCTACACCCGACTCCATCTTAGAGCCATCGGTATAGAGGGAGATCGAGTCCTTTGGTATGACTTTCCCTTCATCCCATTCCCCCCTGGATGGAAAGACAACTTCGAAGGTCCTGGTGAACACATTCTGCGGGTTGATGTTGTCAGTGTCCATGGGTACTTTGAAATGTTTTAGAATAGAGGTGTGGCCTTTTTGAGATATGGGCCATTTTCTTATGCTCCTCATCCTTATGGCCGCGCATGCAGCAACTTGCTTACTGAAAAGGCTTAATGGTGGAAGATGTAGTAGAACATTTAAGGCCTCCGTGGGGGTTGATCTGATCGCTCCGCTTATGTATAAGCTGGCCGATCTTTGTTCCTTCCCCAGAAGGTTTCGATTGACTGCTTTGTCCAGAGCAGTCCACCAGACTACGACGCCATACAGGAGGATAGGCCATATGACTGTTGTGTAAAGCCAGTACATAATGCTTGGTTGGAGACCCCACCTCCTGCCCACTACTTTCTTACAGCTGTAGAGGGCAACAGTTGCTTTCTTGACCCGATCGAGAATGTTGGGTTTCCGATTCAGCCTCCTGTCAAGGACTAGGCCTAGATATTTAGCCTATTCTTTGATTGTTAGTTGAGTTCCACCCAGCCTCGGTGGGTTGAGGGGCGGAATTTTATATTTGTTAGTGAACAGTATTAGACAGCAGTACGTCTGGTCACTTTCCATTCACAACTGCGTTGCATACTTTTTGTCCAATTGGCTATGAAGCGAATTTGAACTATAGACCTTCCGCTCGGCGGTCGATGATGTTAACCACTGCATGCACCACGGCCACCTTCGTAATCTTCCGTAATCTCGTAATTATCGCAAAAGTCATTCACACAATTTGTTTTCTTGGCAGCTAAAACGAATTTGCTAAGCCAATTTTTATTTATTTTTTTGTTAGCTACAAATACATTTGTTTTAGTCACTTCGTTACATTCGATGCTAACTGCCCACATAAAATACAACAATATACAAACAACAAAACACAGCAGAATTCTGGTCACTGGACATCTCAGAATAACTTGAAGAATTATGTAATGAATTGGAATTTGTTTGTTCAGTCAATACAACACCCACCGAGAAGTGAGGATTCTTACCTTGAAATGATGGACAATTTGTTAGAAGACGATTAATTTGTCTTAATCACCTGAACATATATATCAATCAAATAAATAGTTACAACTAAGTAGATAGAGTCCATAGTAAGCCACGATTGCATATATTAAAATGGTATTAGCCTGCGATCATTATTTTTCATTCATTACTAAATGTTGCCCAAAACGAGCAGTACGAAGTGAATGCCTAATGACTTTCTTGCTTGACACCAATATACAGTGGTGTTCAAATAAATAGCACACCCGTAAGTTCTCATACATTATGTTGTGCCAAAAGTCTAAAAAGAAGTTCAGCTTTTCTTTTGTTTTATAAGTGATGTGCGTTTATATGTACTTACTTACTTATCAGGCCAGCGATCCATGGAGGATCTGAGCCCGAGCTATAGCTGCCTTCCATCCTTGACGGTCCCGGGCACGCTGCTTCCAGCTGTCAAGATCAAGATGTCTTACATCCGCGATTACTTGGTCTTTATACCGGAGGTTCGGTCTTCCTCTTCTTCTCGAACCAGGAGTCTCGGAGTCGAAGACCCTCTAAGCTGGAGCGTTGATGTCCATGCGCTCGATGTGGCCGAGTCAGTGTAGTCGACGGATCCTTGCCTTCCGGACTACATCCACATCTTGGTACAGCTCGTAGAGTTCGCGGTTGTGTCTTCTTCTCCATTCACCTTCCTCACAGACAGGACCAAATATCCGGCGCAGAATTTTTCTTTCGAAAGAACCCAAACTCAGCTCCGCTGTCCTACTTATTTACCAGCTTTCGGCTTCGTACAGCAAGACTGGCAGAATGAGCGTTTTGTAAAGCATGACTTTGGTCTTTCGAGTGCGGAGTTTTGACCCCAGTTGTTTGGACAAGCCGAAGTAGCAGCGGTTGCCAAGGGCGATTCTATGCCGGATCTCCACTGTGGTGTCATTTGTGGAACTTACGTTTGCCCCGAGGTAGACAAACTCCTTAACTACCTCGAAATTGTAGCTCTCAATTGTTATATTTTGTCCCAGGTGGTTAGCGACGGATTGGTTTTTGCTTGACAGCATGTACTTCGTCTTGTCCTCATTGACCTTAAGACCAACTCGTTTCGCTTGTTCTTCAATCGCCGTGAATGCTTCCACAATGCCACGGCGAGAACACGCGATGATGTCGATATCATTCGCGTATCCCAGCAGCTGGATGGACTTGTAAAAGATAGTGCCTTCCCTGTTGACGCCTGCCCGTCGCACTATCTGCTCCAGCACCAGGTTGAAGAAGTCACATGACAGCGCATCTCCTTGCCGAAATCCGGTGCATTATTCGAATGGTTCCGAGGTCCTAGAACCGAGTTGCACGGTGCATCGCGTGTTTTTTAGCGTAGCGCGACACAACTGGATCAGTTTTACCGGGATCCCGAATCCGGCCATCGCACCAAACAGTTCTTCACGATGAATGCTGTCGTATGCGGCTTTGAAATCGATGAAAAGATGGTGTGTATCGATTCGAAACTCGTTGGTCTTTTCCAGGATTTGTAGAAGTGTGAAAATTTGGTCTATACATAGTTGATTTGCCGGGCCGGAAGCCGCACTGGTAGCTGCCGATTAGTGCGGTGCAAAATGGTTTTAGACGTTCACACAATACGCTGGACAGGATTTTGTATGCGACATTGAGCAGGGATATACCTCTATAGTTCTTGCAAGCTGCTCCCTATAGACTCTTACACAAATAGGAGCATTTAAAATGGGCAGAGGAAAGCATTGCACGGCGGAAAAGAGGCAAATAGTCGGTACCATGATACAGGATGTAAAGACTATTTCAGAGGTGGCAAGGACATTAAGGTGCTCTAGGAAGCTTGTTCAAAATGCAATGAAGGTCATACGGTGCAGCCAATCTTCCGAAAATCCCGTAAGGAAAAACAAAAAAAGAAAAACGACATGAGTAACTGACAGAATTATTCACAAAATCAGTAGCAGCGACCTTTTTATAACTTCCCGGGAGATAAAGTAACAACTACCTGACCAACACAATGTCCAAATATCAGCCGCCACTGTAAGTCGCCGGTTAATTGAATTCCAGCTTCATGGAAGAATCGCCGGAAAAAAACCACTTGTCTCCAAAAAGAAAAAAATAGAAAAACCGAAAGAGAAGACTTATTTTCGCAAACGCTCACAAGAACAAACCCTTGTCCTTTTGGAAAAATATCTTGTGGAGCGACGAAAATAAGTTCAACAGGTTGGGATCAGATGGTAAAAAAGTATGTGCGAAGACCAACGAACCGAGAGTACCATCCCCGATACACCATTAAGAGTGTCAAGCATGGCGGCGGGAGCATAATGGTGAGGGCGGCGATACCATGGCATGGCGTTGGACCAATTATGAAAATAAATGGCATTATGAATCAACATCAGTATAAGCTAATCCTGGAGAACCAAATGGAGCCATATACCGACGACTCTATGCCTGTATATCAAGGATTTTATGTGCATAACAATTATCCAAAGCATACTTCGCGCATAGTGAAGAATTGACTTTCGGAGCGACAAATTTCCCTGCTTGATTAGCCGGCCCAAAGTCCCGATCTAAATCCTATTGAGAATCTTTGGAATGATGTTGACTCCCTTGTTAAAGACTCCAGCTCAAAAAATCTAGAAAATTTTAGACAAACCATAAAGGGTGCTTGGCAAGCTATACCTGCCCAGAAATGTAAGCGCTTAGTAGAGAGTTTGTCAAAACGTTGTCAAGAGTGATAAGGAACAAGGAATATCCTACAAAATGTTAATAAAATATTTACTTACAAAGTAAAGTTGTTGATCGCTCTCAACCTGCCAACAACGATCCCTGTTTAAATGCCCGGGTCAAGTTGACATACGGCCTCCTCGCGGCGCCCTCTGGATAGCCTCTTCAACAACCGTTGGGAGGTGAACAAACGTATGCAGCGACAAAACCCCGACCGGAATGGCGGTTGTGCGGCGGGCTAACAATCCGCCCACATAAAAAGAAAAAAAAGTTATCAATGAGCAAGATGCCTCGGATACACGGACGGATACTCGACGACGACAACGCACGAAAAAGGAACACAATTTGCGAGTATGCTCCTGGAATGTCAGAACCTACACTCCCGGAGCTGCTCATAAACTAGAAGAAATCCCCACGCAGTACAAGGCGGATATTACTGCGGTCCAGGAAATACGCTGGATAGGAAACGGTATGATTAGGAAGAAAAATTGCGACATTTATTACAGCTGTCACAAAAAGTTGCACTTACTGGGATGCGGATTTGTCGTGGGAAAGCGGTTAAGGTCGAAGGTCATCGACTTTAAACCTGGCTGTGATCCGCATCAGAGGCAGATTTTATAACATCAGCCTTATATGTGCACACGCCCCTACCGACGAGGCTGAAGACCCTATCAAGGAGGACTTCTATGACCTCCTGGACAACGCCTACGGAGCTTGTCCGGAGTACGATGTAAAAATCGTGCTCGGGGACTTCAACGCCAAAATCGGTAAGGAGAACACCCTTGGCGGAGTGATCAGAAAGCACAGCCTCCACGATACAACAACAGATAACGGCTTCCGACTCGCTGACTTTGCGACAGCTCGTAATGCGGTGATAAGTAGCACAAGATTCCCTCGCAGGCGAATCCACGCAGCAACCTGGCGATCTCCGGACGGTCAAACCGCCAACCAAATCGACCATGTGCTCATTGACGCAAGGCACTCGTCAAACATCCTGGATGTGCGAACATTCAGAGGGGCAAATGTCGACTCTGACCACTTCCTCGTAGCAGCAAGATTCAGAGCTCGACTGTCCAATGTCAGAAAGCTGCACCAGCCCATCAGGAGATGGTTCGACATTGGGCGCCTGAGCACACCGGAGGTTGCCAGGGTCTACAGGGAGCAGCTGAGCGAAAGACTCTACGGTATGCCTACGTCGAACACAAATGCCAATAATATGTGGCTGCATTGCCGCTCAGCCATTCAGGAAGTAGCCGAAACCACCTAAGGATACCTACCACCCCCGACAAAAAACCCGTGGTATGATCGCGAGTGTGAGCAGAAAAAGGCAGCAACCGACGAGGCGTACCAAAAGGCGCTGCAGAGGAAAACCAGGGCAGCGCAAGAAGAGTACCGAGCCAGAAGAAGGGAGGAGAAAAAACAACTGCGACAAAAGAAAAGGATCTTCGCAGCCTCCCAGCTCAATGATATCGATGAGTCTAGGGATAAACATAAAACACGAGCCGTTTACAAGAAAGCCAAAGACCTTGCAGGAGGCTTCAAAAAGGGCACCCAGGCTCTTCGAAACTGCGAGGGTAATCTTGTCACCGACCCGGTCTTGTCGGTTCTAGGACCTCGGAGCCATTCGAAACATGCACCGGATTTCGGCAAGGAGATGCGTTGTCATGTGACTTCTTCAACCTGGTGCTGGAGCAGATAGTGCGACGGGCAGGCGTCAACAGGGAAGGCAATATCTTCTACAAGTCCGTCCAGCTGCTAGGATACGCGGATGATATCGACATCATCGCGTGTTCTCGCCGTGGCATTATGGAAGCATTCACGGCGATTGAAGAACAGGCGAAACGAGTTGGTCTTAAGATCAATGAGGACAAAACGAAATACATGCTGTCAAGCAAAAACCAATCCGTCGCTCACCATCTGGGACAAAATATAACAATTGAGAGCTACAATTTCGAGGTAGTTAAGGAGTTTGTCTACCTCGGGGCAAACGTAAATTCCACAAATGACACCACAGTAGAGATCCGGCATAGAATCGCCCTAGGCAACCGCCTACTTCGGCTTGTCCAAACAACTGGGGTCAAAACTCCTCACTCGAAAGACCAAAGTCATGCTTTACAATACGCTCATTCTGCCAGTCTTGCTGTACGGAGCCGAAAGCTGGACGATAAGCAGGACAGCGGAGCTGATTTTGGGTTCTTTCGAAAGAAAAATTCTGCGCCGGATATTTGGTCCTGTCTGTGAGGAAGGTGAATGGAGAAGAAGACACAACCGCGAACTCTACGAGCTGTACCAAAATGTGGATGTAGTCCGGAAGGCAGAGATCCGTCGACTACACTGGCTCGGCCACATCGAGCGCATGGACATCACCGCTCCAGCTAAGAGGATCTTCGACTCCGAGCCTCCTGGTTCGAGAAGAAGTGGAAGACCGAACCTCCGGTATAAGGACCAAGTAATCGCGGATGTAAGACATCTTGGTCTTGACAACTGGAAGCAGCGTGCCCGGGACCGTCAAGGATGGAAGGCAGCTATAGCTCAGGCTCAGATCCTCCATGGATCGCTGGCCTGATAAGTAAGTAAGTATTTGTGTAAGAAATGAGGGTAATTATGGCTATCCTGAAAAGAGATTCACACTAACCTCACTTAAATCACTGAATTTTTTTTTTTTTTTTTCTGACACACTATGATCACCAACTCTAACGATTGCAAGACCAGGAAAACCTAACGGGATCTTCTTTGTAATATGTTTCCATATTGATAGCGGTACTACCTTGGGATATTATGGCTTTTCTTCTGTGCAGCTTGTAAGTACAGTGTGTGTTGGAAGCAAATACACATTTTTGATAAAGGTGTGCTATTTACGAGAACACCACTGTACCTATTTACATACAACTTAGTGATTCTGAATTAACGTTTTTGCACATATGTGCATATGTATATCTATACTTTTGGATTCACTCCAAACATGATATTTTCTTAAAATAAATTTCCGCAACGCTTATAGCCAAAAATCAATCAGAAAAATTAAACATTTTTACATCAGCCTTGTAAGTCGTTCTTCTCGGCAGTCGATATCTAATAGGTTCGCTGGTACTATGATATCTTGTGTTCACTCACTCTATACGGCCTAGACATATGTATATACATATTGGATTCAATCGATTTCTGTTCATCAATCAATCTTCTTTTACACAGCAATAATGTTCCTCTTGGTTTCATAGAGCGTTATTTTTTATTTTTTTGTTTTAGGAGCAGGCCCTAGGGTAATATTCGTTCCCGACTCCCACTAGTGGGCGTTCATACAGAAAAGAATCCTGTAAGATGTGTTTTCATTGCTAGCCTGGCACTTGCCTACATACCTATCCCATGGCACACGGTGAAAGTAGTCGTTATTCCCAAAATAGGGAAAGACAATTACACAAGAGTTTAAGAGCAATCAGTCTACCATGCTTCTTGCTGAAAAGCATGGAGAGAATGCATCCTCTTTCGGAGATGCAACATGCTTATCAGCACGGGAAATCCTGCGTGACTGCGCCTCAAAACCTAGTTGGGTGAATAGACTGCGCACTCGAAAGGGAAGAGTAAGCGAGCTTTTGATGATGGAACTTTTGACAGCATGTGTAAGGCTACTAGACGACATGGCGTAGAAGAGGCACTGGTTTTGTGGATCATAAACGAGGGCTGCGCGCAAGGCGGCGTCCTGTCTCCGCTGTTATGGTACATGGTGGTCGACTCTCTGCTCGTCGTTTTCAATGTCTTTGGAATCTATGCCCAAGCAGATGAAATCGCCATTCTCTCTGTCGACTCATGTTTAGCAACCGTCTTCTTAAAGCGCATGCTGCGCTACATGGGATCGATGAGTGCTGCGCAGCTGGGCTGTTAATCAATTTTCTCATGACTGATGTCGTTCTCTTCACGAGAAGGATGAAAAATACTGGCATGGCTCAGCTGGGGCTAAAAATCATTCCCATCCCGATATCCAAGGAAGCTAAGAATCTAGGAGTTAAAAACAAGCAAAGCGCTGTCAGCGTTCTAACAATGCAACACCGCCTTTAGCAAAATATGGGATTTATCGGAAGTGATAAGACCGATATTTTCATATGCATCGGTTGTCTGGTGGAACACGCCAATACGTCGTAGACTCTTTCTCCAAACTTCAAAGAACGGTTTGTCCCAGCTTTACGGGAGCTTTCCCCAGCACGCTGGGCGCTACTCTAGATGCTATGATGAACTCCACCCCTTGACATATTTATCAGAGGAATGGTTTTTGGTACAATTCGCATTGGAATGACAGTGAGCTTGCGCAAAAAATATGCTATGACCCGTGTCTCATGGATATGCCCTCTAACGCAATGACAACTGCCATCCTACTGCGCTATAACTTCGTATTCGAATTTCCATGTCGTCAGGATTAGCTCTGGCCACATACTGAACCTAGAGCGCCGTGGCGCAGTAGGTAGTGTGTTAGCCTCTGACGCCGATGACACGGGATCAAATCCTGACAACAGCCATGTCGTCGAACGTGTTTTTCACGGTGCTTCTCCTCAGCGGGGTACTGACAAAACACCCTGTAGTGTAATTGTCAAGAAAATCTTCTCGAAATTCGCCGTTCGGAACCGGCAATAAACTGTAGGTCCCTTTCACCTATGTTAAAATAAAATCACACACAACATGGGTGATTGAGAGAAGCTCGGCTTTGGTCCTTCATGGACTGTAACGCCAACATACATAATTACATACATACATATTGAACCTGGAAAGGATTGCCTGTGTTGGGGTCCGGTGCTTGGGTTTTCTTTGAATGTGAAAACGTTCAACTGCATTTTTCGTTAGGAAAATATGCATCTGGCTTTCAGTCAGAGATATACGCAGTCCTTATGGCCATGCACCATGTTGGGAAGCGCAGGTGGATGGGAAAAAACATATGCGTCTGCAGTGACAGCCAAGCTGTAGTCAAAGCTGCGTCCAAGCCTTTAACCAGCTCCAAGTTAGTGTATGACCTTAAGGCCTTCTTGAACAAAGTCGGTAGACTAAACTCACTAAGGCTTGCTTGGGTTCGAGGTTATTTTGGGATGCCAGGAAATAAGATCTCTGGTGAACTCACTAGAATGGGCTCGGAGGAAAGTTTCTGAGGACCTGAACCCGCCTTGGATCTACCTGTATCAAATGGTCAATACTCACATCCACGATTGGGTTTTCAATGCACACAATCTTAGATGGAGGGAATTTCCAGGACGCAGGATGACTAAGCGTGTACGCCCTGATGTCTGCAAGAAATCCGCAGTATTCTTCTTATCCTTAAGGAGAGCTATCTGCAACAGCACCACTGCGTGCTCGGCATCAGTGAGACGTCTACCTGTACTGCATGTTGCGAAGAGGACGACACGGAGAAATACAAGGGTGGCGCACCTTTGGGGCCGACGTGGTGTGTGCCGTATCTCTTAGCTCTAAATCACTGAAGCAAAAGAAAGTTATACAGAAATTTATTTTTTTACGACAATTTCATAAAGATAAAATGCCGCATGGTGCTAACTAATTTAATTTCAGTTCCCAATCACCTAAACAACCAAAGGCCTCGGATAAAACGAACCGGATTAACGTTGACGACCCTTGCAGAAAACGAAAAAAAGGACAATGGTCTTCGGCTCTGTACTTGGAATTTTAGGTCCCTAAATAGGCCACGTGCAGCCGAAAAACTTGCGGACGCCTAGACCGCTATAAAGCGGACATAACCGCCATCCACGAAATGCGATGGAATGGACCGGGTATAAAGCGGATGAAAAACTGCGATATTTACTACAACGATTGTTCGGATGCGGATTTGCTGTTCCCAGCTATGACATCAAAATTATACTAGGAAACTTCAAAGCTAAGCTGGGTAAGGAAAGCATCTTTGAACGAGTCATCGGCAAACATAGCCTAAACGACATCACATCGGATAACGAACACAGGCTGATTGATCTCGCTACGGAGCAAAATCTCCTTCTAGCCAGTACGCGTTTCCCGCACCGCGATATACACAAAGGCAACTGTCGCCAGATCAATCAAACACTAACAAGATTGATCACATCGCGATCCACTATTCATGATGTTCGAACTTTCCGAGGAGCTAACATCGACTCGCACCACTATCTTGTAGAAGCCAAGATGCGCCTACGGATATCACGAACCCAGCGCAGTAGAGTAAGAATACATAGTTATGACGTCGGTAAGCTACTATCGCCAGAAACCGCTCGTGCTTTTAGCGATCGCGTCTCCCTTAAGCTTTCCAATACACCTCAACTATCCACGCTATCCATAGAACAGCAGTGGAACCTTTGCAAACAAGCCCTGAAGAGTCCATAAGTTTTGGGCTTCAAGGCTCCACCACGAAAAAACACCTGATTTGATGACGAGTGCAGGAGGATTCACACAGTGATGCATATAAAGTCTCGCTGCATAGAAGAAGAAGAGCAGGTCGTGAGCTCTACGCATTAATGAGAGGGAGGAGCATAAGCTTCTCATAAGAAAGAAGAAGGAGCACGAGAAGCGCGCGATTAAGGATTTGGAGAGGTATTACTGCAGGCGTGACGTTCGAAAATGTTATCAACAGATAAAGCGAACATGCCAAGGTTATAATGCTAGAACGGAAGCCTGTAGGGATGAGAACGGACACCTGGTATTAGAATCGCAGTCGATGCTGAGAATACGGAAAAACCACTTCTGCAGACTGTATAACGGCTATGTTAGTCAATATACCTTTGTCAGACAGAATGATCCACGAAGTTAGGATTGCCATATCGAAACTCAAGTCGAATAAAACTGCTGGCACAGATGAGATGAGTTCTTCAAGGCAGCTAGGGATGACCTGGATAGGAGCAAGTACCAGCTCATCTTTAAGATATGGTCAAAGGAAAGCATTCCCGAGGAATGGAGTCTCAGCATCGTATGCCCGATCCACAAGAAAAGAGACGCCTCTGACTGCGCCAACTACAGAGGAATGTGTGTGAACGCCTGAAGCATTTCGTAAATAAACTGATAGGTCCTTATCAGTGCTGATTCAGGCCATGGAAGTGCACCATCGACCAAATCTTCACCCTGCCGTAGACCCTGGAAAAAACCAATGAATTTCAAGTCGACACTCACCATCTATTTGTCGACTTCAAAGCCGCATACGACAGCGTAATTAGAGACGAGCTATACAACGCTATGTCTACCTTTGACATACCTGCTAAACTCGTCAGGCTATGCAGCATGCTTTTGGAGAATGATCGCTGCTCCATCAGAATCGGTGAACACCTTACCGCTAGTTTTGATGTCAAAAAAGGATTTAGGCCGGGCGATGCGCTGTGTGTGATTTCTTCAACATCATATTGGAAATGATTGTGCAAAAAACACTAGCCAATACAAGAGGCACAATTTATTTCAAATCCTCGCAACTCCTTGCATACGCCGACGATATTGACATGACAGGTAGATCACAGCGAGATGTCAATGAGGCGTTTGCGGGTATTGAGATGGAGGCGGCGAAAATTGGTTTGGCGGTAAACGAGGGCAAAACGAAATATATGCTATCATAAAAAAAGGACGCTCACCACCGGCGTCTTGGCCAGAACGTTTGTATTGGCAGATATGTATCAGTTCGAGGTAGTTAATGACTTCGTCTACCTTGACTCCGCAGTGACCTGGAACAACGACATCAGTTCCGAAATCAAACACAGAATCACTGTTGCCAATCGCTGTTTCTTTGGTTTCAGGAGGCAATGAGTAATAGAGCCCTCTCCCGAACGACAGTGTTGACGGTCCTGCTGTACGCCGAAGAAGCTTGGACACTATCAAAAGCGGATGAGGAGGCCCTTGGTCGGTTCGAGAGAATGATTTTGCGCGTGATCTTAGGGCCTATAAACGCAGACGAACTTTACGGGCTGTATAGCGACATGACTCTAGTCAGGCGTCTATGGATTCTACGCCTAAAAAGGCTAGGGCATGTAGAGTGAATGGAGACCACAGCTCTAGCCCGAAGAGTCTTTGAATCCAAACCCTGAGGGACAGAGAAACAGAGGACGGCCGCACTGGGTGTGCGGCATGAAAGAGGCTAGCGAAGGATTATGCTAGTTGGAGGGGCATGTTGGATGAGGCCCAGGTTCACCCCGAACTGTAGCGCCCGCTAAGAAGAAGAAGAAGAATCACCTAATGACATACATATGTATGTCCACGCCATCAACTTTACTAGACTTCGATATCCGTCGGATCCACGGAATCTTTCGTTCAGTGTAAATAGATAGAGCACCATGCGTTTTAGAAATGTAGTGAAAACAAGGCGTGCTATTACGCTACCTTACGGCAAGCCACTGGCAACATTCGAATTTTTAGTTGCTTTAGTTGTTTTTTATTTCTGTTAAAAGTCGAATTAGAAAAACTACTTAAGATCTTTATTAAGTCATAATGGTACTTAGAATATATATATATTTTCAGATTCTAAATTAACTAAGGAACACCATCCCTATGTTATTGATCGATATGTGGAGTTCATCCCTATCATCCGGGTAAGAAAAAGTTTTATTTTTGTTTTGAAATAAATTTGATCTCTTAATGGACTTAAAACCCCACGAAAATACACTTATCACTCACCAAGATCTTAAGATGCGATATCGGCATAAAGCTCAAATATCGTCACTACCAATCAGCGTTTAGAGTTTGCCACACAAAAACAAAAAAAAAAAAAAAAAACAAAAAAGGAACTGAATCAGAAATTGTTCAGATACTTACCCTGAGAAACAATTTGCTATGACTGTATTGAGTAAGGGCTTCATTGTCGTGTTTATAATATATATGTACGTATAAAAAAAAAAAAAAAAAAAAAAAAACCCACCCAGCAAGAGAGGCATCTTATATCGGTAAAGGATTAAAGTTAATACCTACCTCAACGTCATGACGCTGTCGCATATGCCATCGGTCCATATGTGACAAATCAGAAAAGAAAAAATCTAAGAACACGCAACTAAGTGCAATTTGATAGACCCATTTTCTCAGTCACATTGAAGGACAGATCGATCGATGAAATAACGAACGAAGAGTGTTCGATAAGGATAAGACGCCCAGACCCTTTGTCTGCAGAGGCAAACAAAACAGACTGAACGTAGCGATCTATGCTATAGAGCTCAATGCAACACAAGGGTGTGAGGATTAAAAAAACAAACAAAAAATGTTTTTAATTTCTCAGATCGAATTCGTTATTCCTTTTTATTTTCAATAATCCATCCTTTGAGCAGAATGACACCTTAAACTGAAAAAGTATTATATGAACGAACCAAAAAAAAAAAAATTAAAAATTATTTCATAATTCCATGCTGCTCCATCGATGGTTCTAAATTAAGCCGAGAATCCCTTTTCTTCTACTATGTGTACATACATAGGTACAACAATACAAGCTCACGATATGCAATAGATACTTTCGCAAACATTTACTGCCGACGCTAAAATTGGTCACAGCGACCTCATTAAAAATATTGCTCTCTACGTTTGGGGTTACATTTTAAAAACGTTGCCATATGTCTGCGTCTCGATAACTCATGCCGGAACAACAAAGTCAAAGGTTGCCATGCAACTCTGTACTCAGCAGTTTGCTCATTTAATACGGAAATGTGCGGTAGAGGCGATTAAGAGTTCTTTTAGAGATGCAATCTATTGGTAACTTGCCATCATTATGAATACCGTTGCGCTCATTACTCCTAAGAGGTATCTTTGAAAAGGGGTTCGCAGGCAACGCCAATAAACATAAGATTCAAATATCCGTAGCATATGCTCAATTAGTCACAAAAAACAGGTGAACGGGTGGTCCTTTTATCCATTTATTTAAGGTAATCCTTTAGACTTTCGGCACACCCTTCGCTAAATTAGCCATCCGATAGCTGTCCGATTGTTCCCTTCCGATTGGATTTGTGCATCACTTTACGGTAAATATACCCATCAGCACCTTCTTGTCTTTCACAAAACGAAATTCTCAATTATCGAATTGCAAAGTACAATATTGTGAAAACACTTTTCAAATTGCGATCCCCGAAAACTCGAACAATAGATGTTTATTGCTTCAGAGAGTGTTTGACAGCCGCAAATCAGAATTTTTCCTTAATTTTTTTCCAACAACAAGAAAAAAGATTTTTGAAACTCACTTCTATTCATACAACTCTTAACACTCGTCAAGGCCATTGTATCGGCGGAGGATATACGCTGCAGTATTGTACGAAGGTACGGTCATGTACGGCAGACTGGTAAATCCGAAAACAATGACAATTTGCCAATTGCATCCATATTCGTATCTGACCATGTTTCGAAATACAAAAGATAACATCGCAATGGGTTCGTCTTTCAACGTTTCGTCAATGGTGTGTTGTCTCCGTCTCCGTTCGATAGGTATCATACATATGTATGTATGTGCATGCCTTGAACAAAGCAAAAGGATATCTGGCCACTTTCCATTGGATCTGTCATTGGTGACGGCTGAATTGTTACTACGATATTAGTCGATCGGGATTGAGAGTAAAGGAGGGAATGCATTGCCTAGTTGTGCATGAATGTGGAAGAAAATGTATACTATTGTGGGCACGCACGAATCGACTACTTTGATAGATATAGGGGCTGATTTGTAAAGGAGCGGCATGTTGATCGAATTTTGCTTTAATTCGATTCGTGGTAATATCAAGCGCGATGTAGCCTTCCAATGCGTGAAAATGGAGTTGACGATAAGTGGAGAGGCCAATTTCCTCTGTAGCAGTGTTGGCCCAAAGTTAATCTGATTAACGATTAAAAATTAATGATTAAAATCGTAATCAAAAATTTTGATTAAGATTAATTAATCAAAATCAATTTTAAAATGATTAAGATTATTAATCATAATCATTAATCGTTAATTTGATTATTAGATTAACTATGTCCAAATTAAATGTAAGTTTAAATTTGATTGATTTAAAAGGCTGATCGATTCATCGTGAAGAACTGTTTGGGGCGATGGCCGAATTCGGGATCCCGGTAAAACTGATCCAGTTGTGCCGCGCGACGCTAAAAAACACGCGATGCACCGTGCAACTCGGTTCTAGGACCTCGGAACCATTCGAAACATGCACCGGACTTCGGCAAGGAGATGCGCTGTCATGTGACTTCTTCAATCTGGTGCTGGAGCAGATAGGCAGGCGTCAACAGGGAAGGCACTATCTTTTTCAAGTCCATCTAGCTGCTAGGATACGCGGATGATATCGACATCATCGCGTGTTCTCGCCGTGGCATTGTGGAAGCATTCACGGCGATTGAAGAACAGGCGAAACGAGTTTGTCTTAAGATCAATGAGGATAAAACGACATACATGCTGTAGAGCAAAAACCAATCCGTCGCTCACCACCTGGGACAAAATATAACAATTGACAGCTACAATTTCGAGGTAGTTAAGGAGTTTGTCTAGCTCGGGGCAAACGTTAATTCCACAAATGACACCACAGTGGAGATTCGGCATAGAATCGCCCTTGGCAACCGCTGTTACTTCGGCTTGTCCAAACAACTGGGGTCAAAACTCCTCACTCGAACGACCAAAGTCATTCTTTACAAAACGCTCATTCTGCCAGTCTTGCTGTACGGAGCCGAAAGCTGGTCGATAAGCAGAACAGCGGAGCTGATTTTGGGTTATTTCGAAAGTAAAATTCTGCGCCGGATATTTGGTCCTGTCTGTGAGGAAGGTGAATGGAGAAGAAGACACAACCGCGAACTCTACGAGCTGTACCAGGATGTGGATGTAGTCCGGAAGGCAAGGATCCGTCGACTACACTGGCTCGGCCACATCGAGCGCATGGACATCAACGCTCCAGCTAAGAAGGTCTTCGACTCCGAGCCTCCTGGTTCGAGAAGAAGAGGAAGACTGGGCCTCCGGTATAAAGACCAAGTAATCGCGGATGTAAGACATCTTGGTCTTGACAACTGGAAGCAGCGTGCCCGGGACCGTCAAGGATGGAAGGCAGCTATAGCTCAGGCTCAGATCCTCCATGGATCGCAGGCCTGATAAGTAAGCAAGTAAGTACATGTGTTTCAAGAAATAATCATAATCAAGTGAATCAATTAATGAATATTCATTAATGATTAACTCCAATAATCATGATTAAGACTACTTTTTTAATCACGATTATTTCAATCATGATTAATTTAATCTGATTAAAATTAATCAAATTAAGTAGTTGATTAGAAAATTAATCGATTAATGCCAACACTGCTCTGTAGTAAGTTTTACGAAACGAACACCAACAGCATCAAATGTTTATTTCGCGGCGTATCCAACTTTGATGGTTTTAGCACACATCCTGTCAAGCACACCATACCTTTCGTCCGAATCAGGGCCCAGGTAAGGTAGGTAGGTAATTCGTAGTCTCCACGAGGGCGAGTATACACCTAGGCCAGATATGCCCTTTGTGCTGCTACGAGTGGGAAGACCCCCTATCCATGGAACCATTTTACGCTTCTAAGAAGAATAAGATCAGTTATCCTATCCGCTGAACCTCAGTCAGATCATTAAGGAAGCAGGATTCAAGGTACGGTTTCCTGCTACGACCAAATGCTGGACAGGTGAAAAGCAGGTGTTGAATGGATTCAATCTCGTGCAGAGCTCCTACAGAAGTCATTCAAAACTGGCCATAATCTTTGTACATGACAGCCAATAAGACAACGACCATGGATGACACCAACGACTTTTAGTCCCATGGTTCGCTTTCCGTCAAGTCGTGACCAGAATTGCCAAATGATTAAGCAGGTATGCCCTTGGATCTATCTCAGGTTCGACTCGGTCATGGCTTGATTCGTTAGCTTTAGTTTAATGGCTGCTAGTGGGAACCCAGCGTATGCCATGTAGGTTCGTTGCATCGTTCCTTGTCTGGCGAGTATATCAGCTCTTTCATTTCCTGAAATATCGCTGTGTCCTCTGGTACCCATGAGAGATATGTACATATGTACATGTTAAACAATTCAGTCATCTCGTTAAGAGGTAGCCGGCAGTCGAGGCTTGCCTTGGATGTGTAGGCATAAGATTCCAGCGACTTCAGGGCAACTTGGTTGTCAGTGAAGACAGGACTTCCTTTATCGCTAGCAGCTCTGCCTAGTTTGGTAGCTTCACGGCCCCTGCGGGGTCGCGCTTGTCGGGACCATTTTTATTTTTCTGGGTATGTTATTGTGAACTTTTTCTCAAAGACTGTGGTGGGGATAATGTAGTCGAAGCTCTCTGCCAAAGTTATCCTGCCATTCAGGATAGAACCGGCTTTATAGCTCGTCCATTTTAAGCCGACCTTTAATCTCGTTACCGTGTATGTGGCTCTTTCTTCTTTGGTAGCGTCAGAGCCCATGGAGGACCAGAGCCGAGCTTTTCTCAATCACCCGTGTTGTGTGTGATCTATTCTTCACACAAGTGAAAGGGACCTACAGTTAAATGCCGATTCCGAACGGCGTGAGTCGAGAAGCTTTTTCATGCAAGCATACTACGGGGGGTTTTGGCATTACCCCGCCGAGGAGGGACGTTCCGATAGAAACATTCGATGGCGTTGGTTTTATCGGAATTCGAACTCGCTCAACGTGCGAGAGAGTCCATCACACTAACCACTGCGCCACAGCGCCCTCCCGCAATGGACGGTCACCGAAGTTATTATGATTCTGGAAAGCCACCGGCTGGTAAAAAATCTTACCGCTCAATATCGTTACCGATAATTTGGAATCATAATCGATCGCTTAAGACCGATTGTCGGAAAAAAGCGTCTTTTGCTCGATTATCAGTTTGGTCTTAGAAGCAAGTATTCCACTATAGACCAAGTATATCCGGCAAATAACCGATAACGTCGAAAAAATACTCGAACATAAGCTAAGTGTATTTCTTGACGTCTCCCAAGCCTTTAATAAGTGTGGCACGAAGGTTTGGGACATAAACTCAGACAACTATCAAATGTTTTGTAAACTACTTGTCAAATAAGCTCTTTCATGCTCAACACGGGAGCGAATGCTCAAATTGTAGAGCAATTAGGGCTGGTATTCCGCAAGGAACCATACTTGGTCCGCTGATTTACCTGCTATATACCAGAGACATACCACAAATGGATGGCACTATGCTGGCCACATTCGCCGATAATACTGCAATTTTGGCCACAAGAAAATCAGTCGAAGAATCAATGACTGTATTGCAATATACCCTGAAACATATAAATGATTGAGTAAAGCTTTGGCGGATCGCGCTCAACCAAACCAAATCTGTCGACGTAGGTAGGTAGGTAGGTTCGTAGCCTTCCCAGAATTGAGAAGAATACACATAGGCCAGGAAGGCCCGTTGTGCAGCTACGAGGGAGTTTATCCCCCTATTCGTGGAACCATTTTGTGCTTATTAAGGTCGTTACGGAAGTAAGATCACCGGTATCGTTTCCTGGTTAAGCAGGATGCTGGGCAGGCGCAGAGAAGGTGGTTAATGGACTTGATCTCCTCCTCCTCTAGACAGCTTCTGCAGAAATCATTCGGAACAATTCCTAGTTTTCACTCTTGACTGCCAATAAGGCAGTGTCCTGTGATGACACCGATGATTTTGTGGATGTCAGTTCTTTTTAGGGAGATTATACTCCTAGTCCGTTGACTGTCGAGCCGAGGCCAGATTTGCCTGGTGATGAGGCAAGTGTGTCACTGGGTCCATCTCTGGTTCGTCATAATAATTTGCGAGATTATGTTTAATGGTTGCAAGGGGTATTCCCTCACAAGCCACGGTTGATTGTAGCGTCGTTCCTTGTCCGGCGAGTGTGTCGGCTCTCTCATTTCCTGGAATGTCGCTGTATCTCGGTACCCAGATAAGTTGTCGAGACTAGTTTTTGATGTGTACACATAGGACTCCAGCGACTTTAAGGCTGCTTGACTATCTGTGAGAATACGGATATCCGTAATGAATATCACGTTCCACTTCAGCCAAGACAGTGCCTCCTTTATTGCCAACAGTTCCGCCTGGAAGACGCAGCAGTGATCTGGTAATTTTAGAGCTTTATTCAGCTTTAGCTGTTTGCAGAATACCCCACTACCCATTTCGTCTTTGGTTTTAGACCGTTCAGTGTAAAAATCCACGCAGTTTCTGCGGGTTTGCGTTTGGCGGGTCCAGTTTTACCTGTCCGGGTAGATCGTCGTAAATTTTTTTTTCCAAGACTGTGGTGGGTTCTGTGTGGTCCAAGTTTTCTGCCATAGTTATCCTGTTTTTCAGGATGGAGGAGTGACCAGTGACTTTGCTCGTCCGTGTCGAGTTGGCTTTTAGTCTTATCGCCGTGTATTTGGCAATTTGCTTGCCGAAAATATCGAGTAGTGTAAGGTCGAGTATCATGTTAAGCGCAACCGTTGGGGTGGACCTGAGGTTAATGCGCATACATGCCAGCCTTTGTACCTTCTCGAGTTGTTTGTGGTATGTTGTCTTGTCCAGTGCAGTCCACCAGACCAACACTCCATATATTAGTATGGGTCTAACGACCGTGATGTAGAGCCATAGGGTGATCTAGGAGTTGAATCCCAATTTTTTCCCCAGGGCTTTCTTGCAAAGCCCCGTAAATTAGACTTATGTATAGAAAAGTAAGTGCACTATCTGTCTTTGTAAACTTGACTTGACTCTTGACGCGAAACTCAACTAGAAGACGTGTGTAAAGAAAAAAACGTAAAGAACTTGAAATGTACGTGTACAATGAAAACAATACCAGCTTAGTAATGAAAACAAGTTTCTTCTCTATAAGCAAGTCCTTAAACCTATTTAGGCTTACGGTATACGACTCTGGGGTTGTACCAAGAAGAGTAATTAATTCTTCTATTATGTGTATGTATGTATGTTGGCGTTACAGTCCATGAAGGACCTGAGCCGAGCTTCTCTCAAAAACCCATGTTGTGTGTGATTTCATTTTCCCATAGGTGAAAGGGACCTACAGTTTATTGCCGGTTCCGAACGGCGAATTTCGAGAAGCTTTTCATGACCGGTGGTAGGGACCGAGGAAATCCCAACTCCAGCTGCTGAAGTAGTCCTCCCACCCAGCATCGAAGAAGTCGGCACAGCTATTCAGAGCTCTTCAAGGCTGGCGGCGATGTTCTGATAGGGAGCATGCACCAGATCATCTGCAGAATTCGAGAAGCTCTATATGCCCCATCCACAAAAAAGGCGATCCTACCTCTTGCAAGAACTATAGAGGTATATCCCTGCTCAATGTCGCATACAAGATCCTGTCCAGCGTATTGTGTGAACATCTAAAACCATTTTGCACCGCACTAATCGGCAGCTACCAGTACGGCTTCCGGCCCGGCAAATCAACTATAGACCAAATTTTCACACTTCGACAAATCCTGGAAAAGACCAACGAGTTTCGAATCGATACACACCATCTTTTCATCGATTTCAAAGCCGCATACGACAGCATTCATCGTGAAGAACTGTTTGGGGCGATGGCCGAATTCGGGATCCCGGTAAAACTGATCCAGTTGTGTCGCGCCACGCTAAAAAAACACGCGATGCACCGTGCAATTCGGTTCTAGGACCTCGGAACCATTCGAAACATGCACCGGATTGCGGCAAGGAGATGCGCTGTCATGTGACTTCTTCAACCTGGTGCTGGAGCAGATAGTGCGACGGGCAGGCGTCAACAGGGAAGGCACTATCATTTACAAGTCCATCCAGCTGCTAGGATACGCGGATGATATCGACATCATCGCGTGTTCACGCCGTGGCATTGTGGAAGCATTCACGGCGATTGAAGAACAGGCGAAACGAATTGGTCTTAAGATCAATGAGGACAAAACGAAATACATGCTGTCAAGCAAAAACCAATCCGTCGCTCACCACCTGGGACAAAACATAACAATTGACAGCTACAATTTCGAGGTAGTTAAGGAGTTTGTCTACCTCGGGGCAAACGTAAATTCCACAAATGACACCACAGTGGAGATCCGGCGTAGAATCGCCCTTGGCAACCGCTGCTACTTCGGCTTGTCCAAACAACTGGGGTCAAAACTCCTCACTCGAAAGACCAAAGTCATGCTTTACAAAACGCTCATTCTGCCAGTCTTGCTGTACGGAGCCGAAAGCTGGATGATAAGCAGAACAGCGGAGCTGATTTTGGGTTCTTTCGAAAGAAAAATTCTGCGCCGGATATTTGGTCCTGTCTGTGAGGAAGGTGAATGGAGAAGAAGACACAACCGCGAACTCTACGAGCTGTACCAAGATGTGGATGTAGTCCGGAAGGCAAGGATCCGTCGACTACACTGGCTCGGCCACATCGAGCGCATGGACATCAACGCTCCAGCTAAGAGGGTCTTCGACTCCGAGCCTCCTGGTTCGAGAAGAAGTGGAAGACCGAACCTCCGGTATAAAGACCAAGTAATCGCGGATGTAAGACATCTTGGTCTTGACAACTGGAAGCAGCGTGCCCGGAACCGTCAAGGATGGAAGGCAGCTATAGCTCAGGCTCAGATCCTCCATTGATCGCTGGCCTGATAAGTAAGTAAGTAAGTAACTATTTGTAGCATATTTTCCTACTGTGATCAAGATGCGACCAAGTCGTCTTGACTTATTCACCATTCCAGGTCATGACCTTAAATACGAGTATGAATGTTCAGTGAAAATAAAAAAATTTAATTTTGGTATGCACTCAACAGTCTAATTAATACCCACGCAGCTTAAGATCAATGGGTTAATCCTGTTTATGAACTTTAAGTAAAAAATTTTATTGCAAAAATCAGCAAGACTCCAGATACCTTTCTTACCGTAGTACAAAGAGGAAAAATAAAAGAACATCCAAGCACGATCGAGCCACGGTATCGATAGTAAAAAAGAAGGCTAAGTCCTTTTAAGTACAATCAAATAGGCATCACTTCATTACTTTAATCCGAAGAGTCAAAAGTTGTAATGAAACATCCACTCACTCACACTCAGTCCATTTACTTATTTTGAGTAAGTGCGTCTCTAAAAAAAAAAGAAGAAAAACAAAAACAAGTAAAATATAGTAAACCAGTTTGTTTTTTTGTTAGATTTAATTCGCATGATGCTGTATAGATACATAGATACATAGTGCATTTATGTACATAGATGTTGTTGTTATGTATGTGTTTTTTCAGCAGATGTCACCCCGATGCTGATTTGAGATTTTCACCATTTGCAACGACAAATTCAACGAACCCGGCCACAGGCGCAAATCCAACCCCGTGCGGTGGATCGGCGCTTGGGCCAGGACCAGGTGTCGGCGGACTCACGGGTATGCCGTATCTTAAGCCAGCACCCTACCTTATGACAGTGGATTCATTGCACAGCATGGGTTATCCCACAACAAGTATGTGCAGTAAGTACAGTGAAAAAAAAAATTAACTAACTCACCCTTTTCCCAATTGTATCTACGTACTGTATGCATGTACTACATAGAGGCATAACAAATGACACATATTTCGCACAAGGGCGTTCTACATATGTACACATGAACTCGCTTCATATTCACTTCACTCACTGTTTACACTTTAACACATCATTTTTATTTGATTCGAAATCACCGGCAACGTAGATGGAATCCTGCGAAATCCTGGGGTAAACAGTCCGTACGCATAAATTGTTTAATTGAAAAACAAACAAACCAAGCCAGGGCCACCCCAAGCCAATTGTATGTAGTGTATCTCCTTGTGCCTGAAAGCGTACACACACGCGCACGCACACCAAGTGCAAATAGCCAAGATGATGTTGGCTTCCAAGCCTCCAGGATATTTGCCCCCGATTAGCCTTTAAGAGTTTGACTCGGTCGGTCGGTGTAGTGGCTTTACGCAATTGCGCGCTTCTCTATTTGCCTAAGAATTATCCGCATCGTTTGGCCAAGTAATAGGCAGGTACACGTACATACATACGAATCCTGTGTGCACTTGTACGTCCGCCCGCCCGCCCGCCTGTGGATCGTTAACAACCGAAGGAACAACAATGATAATTATAATTGTTGTTGTTCGGAAGTGAAACGGATTCCGGTTAACACCATAAAGACATTAACGAGCGACTAACTCCCTGTGTGCGATGGTAATAATAACTATGACGACTGGAACGGCTCACTGCTGGAGTGCCACCCCCTTCAGCGAATTGGCCAATGCACTGCACGTGCCGTTTTTATTTGGGAAAGAATACGATGCGACACGACGCGACGTTTAGTTACGGCTACTTGAAGAATTCCAATGGTCCTTAAGACGATCGGAGATGATTACTTCATTGATGACCCTTGACGCTGGAAGAATGAAAGAATGCGGTGTGTCGATGTTTTAGTAAGGCGTGCGGTGTTTGAAAGGTTGCACGGCTACCGTAGATTAGCCACTTGTCCGCATTCGATGACTACGACTTTACACGTGCCTTTCAATTAACATACCACAATCTATATGTACATATATCGTAGTTGGTGGGATGTGTGGCAGTACTGATAAAATATCTGTGTATTTTGGCGGGTGGTGGTTTGCAGACAACCAACGGAAGCCGAGACGGGAGAGGACGACCTTCACCAGGCCGCAGTTGGACGTGTTGGAGCTGCTATTTAGCAAGACCCGGTATCCGGATATATTCATGCGAGAGGAAGTCGCACTCAAGATAGCACTGCCCGAGTCGAGAGTACAGGTGAGTGGATACATGCGATTAACAATTAACTTTCTTTTGAAAATAGTTAAGATGTGCACCCTGCAGGTACATAGGTGATTGCCCTTTAACCAATTCTTCACTCGAGCTTATTGGTTTCTTACTTGCAAATTTCTTCTCTTTCAGTTTGGGGAACAGTGAACAGTATTTCGTTACTTTTTTTTTTATTAGCTCGATTATTGGGTCCTCGCGGTCTTGTTTACGTGGACTATTCCATCACTAGAGGCTCGGGAAAGACTGATTATTTACTTACTTATCAGGCCAGCAATCCATGGAGGAACTGAGCCTGAGCAATATGCCTTCCTTCCTTGATGGTCCTGGGCACGCTGCCTCCAGATAGCGAGACCAAGTTGTCTTACATCCACGAAGTTGGGTCTTCCTCTTCTTCTCGAACCAGCAGGCTCGCGTTCGAAGACCTTCTTAGCTTTAGCGTTGGTGTTCATGCGCTCGATGTGGCCGAACCAGTGTAGTCGACGGATCTTTGCCCTCCGGACTATATCGATATCTTTGTACAGCTCGTAGTTTCGCGGTTGTGTCTTCTCCTCCATTCGCCTTCCTCAAAATCAGCTCCGCCTTCTTGCTTATCGTCCACTTTCTGCTCGAGTTTTGACTCAAGTTGCTTGGACAAACCGAAGTAGCAGCGGTTGTCGAGGGTGATTCTATGCTGGATCTCCAGTTAGGGATCATTTGGGAAGCTTATGTTTGCCACGAGGTAGACAAACTCCTTAACCACCTCGAATTTATAGCTGTCAACCGTTAGATTTTGTCTCAGGTGGTGAGCGACGGATCGGTTTTTGCTTGACAACATGTATCTTGTCTTATCCTCATTAACTTTAAGACCAACTCGTTACGCTTCTACAACGCCACACGGAGACCGCGCGATAGTGTCAATATCATCCCCCATGATGGCAAGCCATCTGAGCCTGCGGCCTTGTTGTTCTTCAGCTTTGAATAGCTGTGTCGAATTCTTCGATGCTGGGTGGTAGGACTAATTCACCGGTTAGAGTTGGTATTTCCTCAGCGCCTATCACTCTCTCTTGGGCATCCTCGTTAAGTAGCTGCTATTCGAAATTTCGAATAGCATGTGTGCCTTTCTTGAAGCCTTCTGCGAGGCTTTTAGCTTTTTTATAAAAGGCCCGTATTTTGTGTTTGTCCCTAGACTCCTAGATATCCTTGAGCTGGGAGGGCGCGAAGATTCTTTTCTCTAGTTGCAGCAGTTGTTTCTCCTCCCTTCTTCTGGCTCGGTCCTCTCTTTGCTACCCTGGTTTTTCGCTACAGCGCCTCTTGGTACGCCTCGTCGGTTGCTGCCTTTTTCTGCTCACACCCGTCATCATACCATGGCGGTCTTGTCGGTGGTCAGGTAGCCTAAGGTGGTCTCGGCTACTTCCTGAATGGCTGAGCGGCAATTCAACCACATATTATTGACATTTGTGCTCAACACATGCATACCGGAGATTCTTTCGCTCAGTTGCTCCCTGTAGACTCTGGTAACCTTCGGTGTGCTCAGGCGTCTAATATCGCACCCTCTCATAGTGGGCTGGTACAGCCTTCTGACATTGAACAGTCGAGTATTGAATCTTGCTGCTTCGAGGAAATGGTGAGAGTCGACGTTTGCTCCTCCGAATGTTAGCACATCCAGGATGCTTGACGAGTGTTTTGGTGATCTCATCCGGAGATCACCGGGTTGCTGTGTTGATACGCTTGCGAGGAAATCTTGTGCTTACTATCACCCCATTACGAGCAGCCGCAAAGTACGTGAGTCGGAAGTCGTTGTTGCATCGTGGAGGCTGTTCTTTCCGATCACTCTGCCAAAGGTGTTATCCCTACCGATTTTGGCATTGAAATCCCGAAATACGATTTTAACCGTAGTCGTAGCTCCGTAGTCGTTGTCCAAGAGATCATAAAAGTCCTCCTTAATGGGGTTTCGGCCTCTTTGGTAGGGACATGTGCACATACATATGTACATATAAGGCTGATTTTGTAAGATCTGCTTTTGATGCGGATGACGGCCAGGCGATCACTTATAGGCTTAAAGTTGATGACTTGCGACCTTAACCGCATCCCAACGACAAATCCGCATCCCAATATGTGCAATCTTTTGTAACAGCGGTATAGACGTCGACATTTTTTCTTTTTTTGCTTATCATCCTGTTTCCTATCCAGAGTACTTCCTTGATCGCAGTAATATCATCTTGTCCTGCGTGAGGATTTTTTTAAGTTTATGAGCAGCTCCGGGAGTGCACCGAGTTCTGACATTCCAGGAGCATACTCGCAAATCGTGTCCCTTTTTCGCGCCATGTCGTCTACGAGAATCCGTCCGTTTATCCGAGGCATTTTGCTCATTCACAACGTAGTTTTCTTTTAAATGGGCGGCTTGATGGTCCGCCGCACAACCGCCAGTCTGGTCGGGGTATTTTAGTGCCCTCTTGCCTAGAGTGATAGCTTGCGTACCCTCTCAACGGGTGTTGGAGAGGCTATTCACTTCACAGGGCGCCAAGAGAAGGCTGTATGTCAACTTCATCCGGGCATTGAAACTGGGATCGTTGCTGGCATCGCGCCAGGTTGAGAGCAATCAACAGCTTTACCCTGTATGGCCGATTCCATGCCCTCCCAAGACTTAATATAGATTGACCAATTCATATGTCCTTTCCTTTTCTCTATGCGTTTGCCTTTTCTCTCGTTGGACTTCTTATTTGGAGCATGTATTCACTTGCGATTAGTCCACCCAGAAGATTGGGACAGACGAGACGTAGCAATAAAGTTCCGGGAATTCAGTCATAACTCGGAAACTGACAACACTACATCGTTCGTCAATATTTGTCTCTAAAGGGGGGACCCTTTCTTTAAGTCGACAAGGCAGAAGTCGGCAGCACGTCTTGTTTGTGTGTTGTACTACCTATTTTTTTAAATAAAAAAAAAACTTTTAAGTGGCGTCGTAAAAATGATTGGATCACGTTACAACTAACGTGATGTGAATCAATTTTTAGTAAAATTTGGTAAAAAACCCTTGAAAATCCTCCGAAAATTGCAGGTGGTGTATGGAGGCGAGTGTATGTCGAAAAGACGTGCGTTTGAAAGGGCAAAGCGGTTCAAAATGGACCGTAAATCAGTAGAGGAGAAGAAAATCCACGTCAAGGACCTCCCGTCATCCCTCCCATCTGCGCGTGTTAACCGGCGCCTAAGCATCCGTAGCTTGTCTGACGAGTTAAATATCAACAAGGAAGCCGTTCCCAAGATATCACATGAGGACTTGAACATGGGAAAGATTTGCACAAAGATGACCGGCCCACTCCTCGTTGATTGTGTTTTTTGGCGAAAAAAACAAAAACACTCGCACGTTGCCGCATCCACCCTATAGACCCGACACTGCCCCTGCGACTGCTTTTTATTCCCCAGGATCATGTCACAACTCAAAGGAACTCATCATGGCGGTGTAGAGAAAGTCGGAAAGGCTGTAACCATGGTTCTGAATGAGTTAACTTCGGAGGATTATCAAAGGTGCTTCGAATCGTGGGAGCAACGTTTGAATCCTATGTCATCGTGTTTTTTGTTTACGAATTCCCGGAACTTAATTGCCACACCTCGTATGCTCATTAAAACTTTAAAAAAATAAGCAGCATCGGAAACATTATTACTTACACACTGGCTGATGGGCTGTTCAAGCTATTCTCCCCCAACTTGGCGAAAAAATCGAATGCCGCAAATTTAAAATATGGCAAACTGACAGCTACTTAAGTCATGAGATAGACAAGTTATAATTTACTCTTGAAAATAGCTTTATTGTTTTTGAAACATTTTCTAAGAAGATCAACACATTTTTGCATGCCTGGCATGCCCATTTTTGAAACACTTTTCCACACGGATTAAGGTACCTGTAAAGCATGCCTTAAAGGACTCATGCCAACGAGTGTTGACTAGTTTCGAGTTCATGTGTATAGAACCATGATTCGCCATGATAGCATGGACGCATTTTAAAGCACAAACATTTCTTAGCACCAGTTGACTCGAGTCTTTTTTTTTGAGCAATAGTTTTCATACAACTCTGAATGCGTGCGAGGGAAACGAATGCCTAAGCACGCCTAGATCATCGATTTTTTTCTGATGCAATAACACGATGGCTTGAGATGGTGCTTTATTACCAAAAGTGGAAGCAAGTTGCTCAAAAACTATCGGTAAGGTGTTCACCGATTCGGATGGAGCAGCGAGCATTCTCCAAAGTCTGACGAGTTTAGCAGGTATGTCAAAGGTAGACATAGCGTTGTATAGCTCGTCTCTAATTACGATGTCGTATGCGGCTCTGAAGTCGACAAGTAGGTGGTAAGTGTCGACTTTTTTCCAGGATCTGCCGTAGTGTGAAGATTTGGTCGATGGTGGACTTCCCTGGCCTGAATCCGCACTAATAAGGACCTATCAGCTTATTAACAAAAGGCTTCAGGCGTTCACACAAAACGGCAGATAAGATTTTGTAGGCGGTTAAGGAGACTTATTCCTCTATAGTTGGCGCAATCAGAGCGTTCTCCTTTCTTGTGGATCGGGCATACGATGCTGAGACTCCATTCCTCGGGCATGCTTTCCTCTAAACATATCCTACGGATGAGCTGGTGCATGCTCCTAACCAGATCATCCCCAGCTGCCCTGAAGAGCTCAGCAGATAGTCCGTCTGCGCCAGCAGCTTTATTCGACTTGAGCTTCGATATGGCAATCTTAACTTCGTCGAGGTCAGGGGGACAGAATTCTCTGCGGTCTTCGTCGATTAGAAATGGATCATTCTGCCTGACAGCGGTATATTGACTAGCATCGCGAGGGCGCCGTGGCGCAGTGGTCAGTGTGTTGGACTCTGTGTTCGAATGTTTATTTCGCGACGTTCCTCCTTGGTACCTCCAGTACCCCGGTACTGGCAAAACCCCCCCGTAGTAAACTTGCCATGAAAAAGCTTCTCGACTCACGCCGTTCGGAATCGGCACTAAACTGTAGGTCCCTTTCACCTGTGTGAAAAAGAAATCACACACATGGGTGATTGAGAGAAGCTTGGCTCTGGTCCTTCATGGGCTGTAACGCCACCAAATAAGAAAGAAGAATCGCCGTTATACAGGCTGCAGAAGTGGGTTTTTCATATTCTCAGCATCGACTGCGATTCTACTACTAGATGTTCGTTCTCATCCCTGCAGGCTTCCGTTCTGGCTTTATAACCTTGGCATGTTCGCTTTATCTGTTGATAATACTTTCGAACGTCACGCCTGCAGTAACACCTCTCCAAATCCTCAATCGCGCGCTTCTCGTGCTCTTTCTTCTTCCTTCTAAGAAGCTTATGCTCCTCCCTTCTTTTTAACTCGTAGAGCTCACGAGCTGCCCTTGTTCTTTTATGTATGCATCCTGCTTCGCTGTGTGAATCCTCCTGCACTCGCCATCGAACCAGGTGTTTCTTCGTGGTGGAGCCTTGAAACCCAAAACTTCGGATGCAGAACTTTTCAGGGCTTGTTTGCAAAGGTTCCACTGCTGTTCTATGGATAGCGTGGAGAGTTGAGGTGTATTGGAGAGCTTAAGGGAGACGCGATCGGTAAAAGCACGAGCGGTTTCTGGCGATAGTAGCTTTCCGACGTCATAACTTTGTATTCTTACTCTACTCCGCAGCGTTCGTGATATCCGTAGGCGCATCTTGGCTTCTACAAGATAGTGGTGCGAGTCGATGTTAGCTTCTCGGAAAGTTCGAACATCATGAATAGTGGAGAAGTGTCTTACGTCGATCGCGATGTGATCAATCTGGTCAGATTGATTGATCTGGCGACCGCCAGGTGCCTTTGTGTATAGGTATCGAGTTGCGGGAAGCGCTTACTGGCTAGAAGGAGATTTCGCCCCGTAGCAAGATCAATCAGCCTGTGTCCGTTATCGGATGTGGTGTCGGGTAGGCTATGTTTGCCGATGACTCGTTCAAAGATGCTTTCCTTACCCAGCTTAGCACTGAAGTCTCCTAGTACAATTTTGATGTCATAGCTGGAACATTGGGCATACGTTCTGTCTAGGAGATCGTAGAACTCATCTTTGGCGGAGTCATCCTTGTCTTCCGTGGGGCGTGAACGCAGATCAGGCTGTGTTAAAAAATTTAGCCTTGATACGGATTGTTATGAGGCGTTCGCTTACATGCCGAAAGCTTAGGACTTTTTGCCTTAGTCCACCTCGAACAACAAATTCGCATCCGAACAATTGTTGCCCTCTCTCCCTATAGCAGTCGCCGTAGTAAATATCGCAGCTTTTCATCCATTTTATACCCGGTCCATTCCATCGCATTTCTTGGATGGCGGTTATGTCCGCTTTATAGCGGTCTAGGGCGTGCGCAAGTTGTTCGGCTGCACGTGGCCTGTTTAGGGACCTAACCTTCCACGTACAAAGCCGAAGATCATTGTCCTTTTTTCGTTTTTTGCAAGGGGTCGTCAACGTAAATCCGGTCCGTTATATCCGAGGCTTGTGGTTGTTTCGGAGTTTGTGGTTTTTTACGGTTACGGCTTACTAGGCCGTAGCCCAACCGACCAATCCTGTTTTTTGGCGCAGGAGGCTTGCCATTCGCCTTTCCCCGTCTGCAATTTCCATCGGAAATCTCCAGATGGGGGCCGCGAGGAGGTGGGGATAGGACTTACTAACAGTGCCGCAAGATGTTCGACTGCGGTGGCTCTACTCGCTTTTTAACAGGTCAGCATCCGTCGGATAGATGCTACCCCTACGAGGCCTTTGTTAGTCCTTTTGCTATCCATTACGACAATCTAAAGAACAGAAAATCGTCGGTTAAGCCGGCTATGCGTCAACTTCAATAGCTAAATCGAACATTCATGACAAGAATCTATTGCTGTGTATCTGGTGGGATCAGCTCGGAATGATTTACTATGAGCTATTCCATCTTAATGAAACCATCAATGCGGATCGTTACTAACAACAATTGATGCAAGTAAGCCGAAAATTGAAGCTTAAACGCTCCCAATATGCCAAAAGACATGACGAAGTGATCTTACAGCAGCCCAACACTCGGCCACATGTTACTTAAGCAATTAGGAAAGTTTGAAAGCACTTAACTGGGATGTCCCATACCACCCGCCGTTTTCTCCAGACATTGTTGGTTCCGACTACCTCGTTTACACTCGTCTAAGCGAAATACTCTGAATTAAAATGCCCAGAAACTTGGAGTGAGCAATCATCGTTGTTTTTAAGAAGTATGCTGCGTTGTTACGTTTTCCTCTCAGCCCTAATCAAGTTGTTCACAGGAGAAACTACAAATCTTATGTACAAACGTATGTATTCCATTTTCCATTTCCATTTTCTTATCCTGATCAACCCCTATTTCGAAAAAACACTAAAAATATCATTAAGTAGAAAACGCACTCTCGAGCGATCTCTCGTTGCGATCGCGTCTATTGCACATTTGCGCGTGCAACATTGGGCGAACCACATAAACGGTTACAATCCACGCCCTAAACTAATAAACTCACTCATCAAACCATGATTTTCCGCACCAGGGGTGGTGCATAGTACCCACCCGGCTGTCTGTGCATCGGCACAACAATGGAACCTCACTTTCCATTTTAACTCATAAACCCGAAAGCCGAGAGGAAGTGGACTCGTCCGTTCGTACGCACACCATGATTGGGATACGCTGTGGACAATTTTATTTATTCATTGTAATGGATCACGCATATGTTACTGTTACTGTTAGTGTTCCTATTCACGCACAACACACGATAAAGTGAAAACACAAATAAGTCACGTTTCCTGTACGTGAGATGAATTTAAAAGGCGCGTCCGTAAAAAAACGTAAACTCGGAAGAAAAACTCGATGCATTCACAGACAATGTCTCGCAGCATCCCTGTTCCCCCGGGAGGTGCGATTGTTTAATAAAATACAAAATACCATTAATGTTGACCTCCCTCTCTCGTCCAAAGTTGATTTGTCGATGTCCTGACGGGGTCGATTGCGATTCACGATTAATGCGTAATGACTAATGACACGTCGTCTAATCTAATCGCGCAGGTATGGTTCAAGAATCGCCGAGCAAAATGTCGTCAGATGCAGAAGCAACAGCCATCGATAGCCAATTTGTCTACATCCTCGTCAACAACACGAACCGTAGGTGGTGGCAAGTTCATTTCGAAAGATTGCAATCGCCTGACATCATCATCGTCAGCGTCATCGTTGGCATCGCCGACAACGACGATGACGACGACGGCAGCAGCATTGATGGCGACCACGAATAATGGTGGTGCAAATGTTCCTGGGAATTTCATGAGATCCGGACTTTTGTCATCGATTGTGAAGGCAACTGCCGCCGAGGCAAATGTGGGAAAGGTGCGTCCGGTCGCAACGAATAAATTAAAGGATATCGACTCGAGTATGAGTTTCAATGATAAATTAGGTGCGCTACACGCTTCTGCACATATCAGGTAAATCGAATGTTTCCAATCAGTGAATCTGGGTTTTGATGAATTTGTTTTTTTTTTCATTCGCAGTTCGTTAGCAGGATCCTCATCTCCGTCGGTAATAGGGGAAACACTGTCACACACTTCCCCGGATTATACCAAATCGTCACAAGGATCAATCTATATCGCGACGGGAAATTCCCAATCGGGGGTGAGTCTATGCTAATATTCAATTAATGGTAGGAATTTCCGTGGTGAAAAAACGTTTCACCATAGTTCAATGGGTTTAGAACTATGCTATGCGGGATACGTTATAACGACTTTTAAATTCAAATTATTTCTTTCTGTCTGAACTATGTAATGTGTCCAAAAAGTAAGGTGACGTAGCATTTATTTCGAAAAATCTTTACTTATTCATCCAAATCTAATCTAGCGCCTTCATAGTATGCGACTTGTAGTCCTTTTTTGGGTTTCCTGAATAGCCAAATGTCGCACGGTGCCAAATAAAATAAATACGGTGGTTGTGGAACGAAATGCGTCGAGCACGATGAATCAATGCAAAATAAGACCGTGCATTACCGTGGCGCGAAAACCAAGAGTTGTCCCGTCACGATTCCGGTCTCTTAAGGGGAATAGCTTCACGCAAGCGACGCATAACGCTCAAGTAACATTCTTTATTGACAGTTTGACTACGCGGAAGGAACTGAAAATGCACAACACTACAATAATCGAAGAAAACAGTCAACGTTACCTTGATTTTTCAGTGGCTTGGAGCGGCTTTTGTGGCCTAGTACTTGGGCATGATCTTCACTTTATTGATCGGTTATTTATCATCTCATCTCCCGCAATAAGGCGTTCAGTCTTGTACTGATTTACTATCTACGTGGGGGTATATTTCGAATCATTGTATTAGTGGAAAATAAATGACTCCTACATACCTAACTTTCTGGCCCTGTCCGGCAGAGGATGTCTTAGTCATACCGATTCATCTTACATTCTTTTGCTTGCTTTGCTGGCGTTACAGCCCGTGAAGGCCAGAGCCATGCTTCTATCAATCACCCATGCTGTGTGTGATTTACTTTTTTTTTTTTTTTTTACACAGGTGAAAGGGACCTACAGTTTAATGCCGATATCGAACGGCTTGAGTTGAAAAGCTTCTTCATAGCAAGTATACTAAGGGGAAGGTTTTGCCAGTATCCCGTCGAGGAGGCACGCAACGAAATAAATATGCGATGACCCAACGGACTTCCAACCCACCCAGAATTTACCCTTGACCCACCCCTGGAATGGACCTCTATCCCACCCAGAATGGACCTTTTACCCACCTAAAATGAACCTCCATTTCACCCAGAATGTACCCCTAACCCACCTGAATGATCCTTTAACCCGCCTAGAATAGACCATTCACCTACCTAGAATGGACGCCCAACCCACCCAGAATGTACCTCAAACCCACTTGAATGAAACTCTAACCCACCTAGAATGGACCTCTAACCTTCCTCGAATGGACCTCTAATCCACCTAGAATGGACCTCTAACCCACCTAGAATGGGCTTTTATCCTACCTAGAATGTACCTCTATCCCACCCAGAATGTACATCTAACTCATTTGAATGACCTTGTTTATTAGCAGTGACATTGGCCTTAACAAACTGGCTTAGCAGTGACCCTGCTTAAAAACAGAGTTGGAAAATAATAGCACAAAAATAAGATCTTATCTAGGTTGGCTAGGTTAGGTTGACGTGGTAGGCGTAAGCCACACTTAAGCCGAAACCGGCCCATTCTGATACCACCTGGATCAGGTTACCCTGATCCGCTACCTGGGAACCAACCGGTGCTTCTAATAAAGCGGTGTAGTTGGGCTATTTTTTGGTTTGCTAGCTCACTCAGATTGTCGAAGAAGGGCGCGCCGAGGTAAATCCTCCTGCGATTCGCAAAAGAAGGACATGAGCAGAGGAGGTGGTGTATTGATTCCTCCTCCTCCTCGTCCATGCAGCCGCGACAGAAGTCATTGTAGGGTAGCCCCAGTCTGGCGGCGTGTTTTCCAATGGTGCAGTGACCTGTAATGACACCCACTCGAGTGCTTAAGGTTGCCCTTTTGGTTGCCACCAGGTCCCTGGTTCGTCCTAAGTTTAACTTAGGCCACAATTGTTTGGTGATAAAGCCGATATTGATCTCGTTCCATTGGAGATTGGTCTCCTCTATGGTTTGAAGCTTTATCATGAGCTTTACCGTACTTATTGGTGTTTCTAGGTACCCGAAGTTAGGTAGGCTGAGTGTGCTTGACCCTAACTTTGTGAGTTCGTCGGCCGCGCAGTTTCCTGGAATATCCCTATGCCCGGGAACCCACAGTATTTTAATGTTGAACTGAACATCTAGAGATAGGCGACATTTAATGGATGTTTTTGATTTGTGGGTTACCGCTGCCAGGGATTTTATCGCAGATTGGCTATCCGTGCAAATGATAATATCCTTTGTGGATATTACATTGATCCTGAGCCATGCCAGGGCCTCTGTTATCGCAGTTATTTCTGCCTGAAACACACTACAGTGATTTGGGAGACTAAATGATAGGTTGAGGTTAAGTTCCTTGGAGTAGACCCCACTGCCTACACCCGACTCCATCTTAGAGCCATCGGTATGGAGGGAGATCGGGTCCTTTGGTATGACTTTCCCTTCAGCCCATTCCTCCCTGGATGGAAAGACAACTTCGAAGTTCCCGGTGATCACATTCTGCGGGTTGATGTAGTCAGTGTCCATGGGTATTTGAAGTGTTTTAGAATAGAGGTGTGACATTTTTGGGATGTCGGCCATTTTCTTATGCTCCTCATCCTTAGGGCCGCGCATGCAGCAACTTGCTTGCTGAAAAGGTTTAATGGTGGAAGATGTAGTAGAACATTTAAGGCCTCCGTGGGGGTTGATCTGATCGCTTCGCTTATATATAAGCTGGCCGATCTTTGTACCTTCCCCAGAAGGTTTCGATTGACTGCTTTGTCCAGAGCAGTCCACCAGACTACGACGCCATACAGGAGGATAGGCCTTATGACTGCTGTGTAAAGCCAGTGCATAATGCTTGGTTCGAGACCCCACCTCCTGCCCACTACTTTCTTACAGCTGTAAAGGGCAACAGTTGCTTTCTTGACCCGATCAAGAATGTTGGGTTTCCAATTCAGCCTCCTGTCAAGGACTAGGCCCAGATATTAAGCCTGTTCTTTGATTGTTAGTTGAGTTCCACCCAGCCTGGGTGGGTTGAGGGGCGGAATTTTATATTTGTTAGTGAACAGCCATGTCATCGAACGTGTTTTTCACGGTGTTTCTCCTCAGCGGGGTTCTGACAAAACCCCCTGTAGTAAAATTGTCATGAAAAGCTTCTCGAAAATCGCCGTTCGGAACCGGCAATAAAACTGTAGGTCCCTTTCACCTATGTGAAAATGAAATCACACACAACATGGGTGATTGAGAGAAGCTCGGCTCAGGTTCTTCATGGACTGTAACGCCAACATACATACATACGTAGTGAACAGTACTAGATCGGTCTTCTTTGGGTTCACCCCAAGTCCACAGTACCGTGTCCAGGTTTCTACTGTATGTAGTGCACTCTGCATAAGGTCGCATAGAGTGCTGGGAAATTTTCCTGTGACGGCAATAGCAATGTCATCCGCATAGGCGATCACAGCGTACCCTTCCTGCTCCAGCATCAGCAGTAGTTCGTTGACCACCACGTTCCAGAGGAGAGGGGAGAGTACTCCACCCTGTGGTGTACCTTTGCTGACCATTCTGGTTGAGACGGCACCAGCGAAGTTGGCTTTGACAACTCTTTGTATTAGCAGCTTATCTTATCTAAATACACCTAGGTAGGTAGGTAGGACCGTAGCCTTCCCAAAAGAGAATTGAGAAGATACACGTAGGCCAAAAAGGCCCGTTGTGCAGCTACGAGGGGGTTTTGCCCCCTATTCGTGGAACCATTTAGTGCTTCTTAGGAAATTAAGAAGATCAGATATCCCAACTTGCTGAACTTCGGTCAGATCGTTAAGGAAGTAAGATCCTAGGTATCGTTTCCTGATTGTGCAGAATGCCGGGCAGGCACAGAGAAGGTGATGAATGGACTCCACCTCCTCCTCGTCCTGACACCTAAGAATCTATAGGTAAAGCTCATATTGTACCACAGCGAAAGTTGTCTTTTTTCATATGCTTGCTCTACATATTTTCTGCGTCTCATACCCTACCATTACAGGTTGTAACGCCATATTGCGGTAACAATTCGATTTGGTCACCGGCTGCGGTAGACACGAATCTCTCGTCACCATCACTCGAATCACGGGCATCTGCATGGAGTCCTGTCTCAGTAGCAGCTGCAGCTGCAACCTCGCCTACCAATTCAAATCAAAACTACCCCGGTTACTACCCAAGCGTGGACTACATTGGATCAAGTGTTCAACAAAAATTGGTAAACGAATACTATTCATCATAATTCTTAATTCTAACTCCTGTCTTAAATTCAAGGACAATGTTATAGAATCTGGATGGATGCGGTCCAGAGAGGAGAGTTGGTTCTACAGTAATGCAGCACAGAACTGGGATAGCATACAACGAAATAACAAATGAATTCATGTAACGAAAATGCATTTTAAATGTTGTAAATAAGACGTTAAATATTAAAACTTAGATTAAATGGTATGGAAACGTCGTAAATATTTATTCTCAAAAAGTTTGAGCAAACATTTTTCGTAGCCATGCTGGCGCTGATAGGTCAATACGACAGGACAAGGCTTCACACGTGGTACGTGGCAGTTGTTGTTGGAGCGAATGCAAACTAAACTACAGACGTACAGTGCGGGACATACGTATAGAACCAAATGTGTTTGCATGATGACAGACCTTGCTTGCAGGCAGGTTATAGGCATATTACTTTGATGATCAAAAATCTCCATGATGAGAACGTTGATCATCAAAGTGTCCATTGAATACAAATCAATTATCTTACTTGACAGCAAGGAGGTGAGAAGGTGAATAACAATAATTTTAGAAAGAAGGTTTGCAGCCACGATTAATACCACAAAGACACAATAGGGATCAAAGCTTGGAAGTTTACTACTGCTTGTGGGACATTGTCGACTAACCTTAGGTCAGTATGTGACCAAGGGGATATTTTGGATGAAAATCATGTCTGTTGTATGGGAGCCGCCCTTAAATATTTATTTTATTCTGTTTTTAGTAAACAGTCGAAAATTTCGACTGTCTAACTATCACGATTCATGAGATACAGCCTGGTGACAGACGGACGGACAGCGAAGTCTTAGTAATATTGTCCCGTGTTATCCTTTGGGAATAATCCTAAAAATGGAAAATGAAAAAAAAAATGTTCAAGTGAAATGTTTCCATGTTTTATCATTCCGCAAACAACTCCTGAGCAGTAAATCCGCTCATTTAAACAAAAACCACCCTACAGAGTACACATACATGAGTGTGCGTTCTCTTTCGAACATATGAAGTACGTACAGGGGTGAGTTTTCCATAAATCCACACACAGTCGTGTTCGTGAGCGAAAATAAAAACGCTCACAGCCAATTACTCATGAGCGCGTGCATTTAATAATTGCTCGTTGGGTAGTGCACACTCACGAGCAGCTCATGAATGTGCGTTTCCTTACCCAAGCACAACACTGTCTGAGCAATCTCGTATGTATCGGTTGCCATCCGATCACCGCAATTAACCAGCATCTGGTGCGGTTAGTACTTAGATGCAGTGAAAAATAAAGAGATGCCCTGTGATCCCCGCAAGGGTTGTTTGCTGCTTTTGTAATACACACCGATACTATATGTGTTATTCTCCGTTTAAAAACGACGCTTTTGACTAACACAATGATAGTCTCAAGACGTTGATATGTAGAGTCAAGACGTTGGAACAAGGCAAAATTTGATGCATTCGACGCACTGTCTGATTCCATCCAAAGAATTGTTTCCCTGTTCCCTCGCACTGAAATCGTTTTAGCGGGCGATTTCAATGTACACAATTCTCAGTGGCTTCGACATTCTGGACAGACAACACCCGAAGGAAGGTATGTTGAAATTTTTGCTGAGTTAAATCACTTAACTCAACTTGTGAATGAGCCATCACGTATCCCCGATGTTGCTGGTCATACCACCAACACGCTGGACTTGTTTCTTACCTCTCAGCCTGACAAATACACGATCGATGTATTGGAACCCCTAGGCTTGTCTGACCACTGCATGATATCAGCGAAAGTCTCGAACTCCCACCATCCAGTTAAAGAAAAAGCTCCTAAGAGAACACTATGGCTATACGAGAAAGCCAACTGGTGCGGCCTTAACAACTTCTTTCGGATCTTTAACTGGTCGTTGTGCTCCCTCGACAACGACGTGGACGCCGCAACTGATATTATCGTAAACATTATCCGAATCGGCATGGCAAATTTTATTCCCAGCAAGATTAAAAGCACCAGGCCTAAGGACAATACGTGGTTTGACTTGAGCTGCAAAAAGGCAATTAGGCTCATGGAGCTAAGTTTTCGGGCTTACAAGGCAAACAGTTATGAGGAAAACCGAAAAAAGTACATACGAGCCAGAAATGACTGCAACACCCACATTCGACGGGTTAAATTCCAATCTGACCAAAAATTAAGGCGCAAAATCCTTCAATGTCCCAAAGGTAGCAAAAGTTTTTGGTCGTTTATAAAAAACGTAAAAAACTCAACTACGTCGCCTATACCGACGCTCGTCCACAGTGACATTCCAGTTGTCACCCCCTTAGACAAAGCTAACCTATTTGCTGCCCATTTCACAACCAGTTCTCAGCTGCCAGCCTGTACTTTGTCTCCGCCTGTACTAGAGTGCGTCAATTCCACCATGGGACTAATCCACTTCCGCACTCGTACAGTCGCAAGTGTTCTTACAGACCTCGACATACACAAATCCGCTGGTCCAGATGGTATTGCCCCAATAGTTCTGAAGAGGTGTTCTTCTACGCTGGCAAAATCACTGCGTAAGCTTTTTCATCTTTCCTACTCCTCTGGGCTCTTTACGAGTAGGTGGAAAACAGCATTTGTCCAGCCTATACCCAAAAAAGGCGAATCATCTTCTACCTTTAACTACCGACCCATTGCACTAACGTCGCTTCTTTCCAAGGTCATGGAAACGCTGATTAACCGTAAGCTTATGAAATATCTTGAATCTCCTCAATGACCGTCTATACGGTTTCCGCAGCTACAGATCCACTGGTGTTTTGATGGCATATCTCGCCGAAAAGTGGAATCACTCGCTTCACCAAGCAGGTGAAAGCAAAATTGTTGCACTGGATATTTCGAAAGCATTTGACAGGGTTTGGCATGAAGCCCTTTTGTCGAAAATACGTGCTTTTGGGATCGATGAGTCTCTTCTTCAATGGATTAGAAGCTAACTTTCGAATCGTTCAATTCAAGGTGTTTTGGACGGATTCCAAGTTTGATACTCACTTTGTAAATGCTGGTGTTCCCCAGGGCTCCGTTTTGTCGACACTCTTTCTTATTTTTATAAATGATCTCTTGTCTGTTACTTCTAGTCCAGTTCACTCCTTCGCTGACGACAGTACCCTCAGCTTCTCATGTTCGTTCACTAGTCTACGACCCTGCACTTCGGTTGTAGATAGTCAGCGACAGCGTATGTTAAGCTCATTAAATTCCGATATCGACAGCATCATCCAATGGGGTAAAAACAATAGAGTGGAATTGAATGCATCCAAAACACAATGCTGTCTCTTGTCATTAAAGCGTACTTATAACTAACCCGCAGCCAACATCCATGAATGGCACTTGCATCTCAGAAACCGAAAAGCTTTCTATCTTGGGCATGTGTGTTGCTCAAAATTTTAACTGGAGCAACCACATATTCAGTGTCGCCAAGAATGCTGCGAAATGTCTAGGCTTCTTATACAGATGCAAGAAATTTTTCTCACCCTTAGATCTGGCGTTCATTCCCCCCAAATTAGAGTTTAACGCTCATGTCTGGTCCTGTGCTTCCAAGACCTCATTGCACCTACTAGACAGAATACAAAAACGCGCGATAGAACTGATAGGTGACTCCAGCATTAGCAAAACATCAGACTCGCTGGAACAACGCAGGAATGTTACCTGCCTCTCCCTGTTTTATCGTTACTTCCACCAAAAATGCTCTGATGAAATAGCCAGTTACATTCCGCCCCTTCAACAATTCTCGCGCAATACATGTCTCTCTAGGAATGCTTACCAATATACCCTGAAGCCCGCTTTCGGACGTACCGTCAAATATAGAGAATCTTTCATTAATCGAACCACACGAATCTGGAACTCCCTGCCGGCTTCGGTTTCCCCCCTCAATTCAACATGCAAGCATTTAAGATCAATGTCCATCGGCATCTCCTCTATCCCTCTTCTACCTTCTGCCCGCACTGTGCCGCCGACATAATAGGTAAGGTTATTAGACCTTGAGTGCGCGCAAACTATTTAAAATAAAGAATAACATAGTCAAGACGCCGTCAAACCACAACGCGTTTGTAGGGCCTCTCTGTGAAAGTGCCATCAGATTGCCATCTCTATGTATTTATCTATGCTTAGATGGGGGACCGTTTGAGAACACTGCGTATTGTTTAATTCAAGCTGACACACAGCCTCCGCGTGGCCCCCTGGATAGCTACCCTGGCACCCGCCAGGTAGTGAACCAATGTGTGCAGCGACTCAACCCCTTGTTCCTTGGGAAAGAGGAACCTGGCCCTCCAGGTTGGGGATTGTGCTTAGGGGTAACGTCCCTATCACATAAAAACCTACTTGTTCCGAAACGACAACAAGCCTCGGATACGGACATAACACCGCATCCGACAACGGACTTAGGCTAATCGAATTCCTAGCGGGGCGTAACCTCCTTGTAGCAAGCACTCGATTCCCCCATCTCAACATCCTCAAGGGTACCTGGCAGTCTTTTGATCAATCGACCACCAACCAGATTGATCACATTGCGATCGACGCCAGACACTCCTCCTGTATTCTCGACGTACGAACCTTCCGAGGGGTCAACATCGACTCGGACCACTACCTTGTTGTAGCCCAGGTACGAATGAGGATATCAAGAATACTTAGGAGTGGAGTAGGACTACGTAAGTTTAACGTCGGAAAGCTACAATCGCAAGAGACTGCCAGAATCTTTGCCGATCGTGTCTCCTCCAAGCTCTCTCAAAATCCGCCCACAGAAGTACGAACAAAAGAGCAGGAATGAGCGCATTGCCAGGGCGCCGTCAGAGACGCTGGCTAAGAGGTGCTGGGTTTCAAATCGCCACCACCTAGAAACCCCTGGTTTGATGAACAACGCGAACAAGCCCATGCAGCAAAAAAAGGGTCATATAAAGCCATGCTGCAACGACGGACGAGAGCTGCTCGCGAAATCTATGAGTAGAAGAGAAGAGAGGAACACACGCTTTTCAGAAGAAGAGAGAGCACGGAAAGCGTGAGATCGAGGAGAGATGCTTCCGCAGGAATGACGCCCGTAAGTTTTACAATAAGGTAAAACGAACATGCCATGGCTACAAAGCCAGAGCGGCAGCCTGCATGGATGAAAATGGAGAACTGGTAGTAGAGTCGTAGTAGATGCTGAGGATTTGGAAAGACCACGTCTGCAGACTGTATAACGGCGATGATAGACAAGATACTGCTGTCAGGCAGAACGAGCCATTCGTTATGGACGACGATGTAACAAAATTCAGTCCACCCGACCTAAACGAAGTCAAAATAGCGATATCAAGACTTAAGTCTAATAAAGCCACGGGCGCAGACGGCTTGTCTGCTGAGCTTCTTAAGGCGGCTGGAGATGAGCTGGTAAGGTGCATGCACCATCTGATTTGCAAGGTATGGTCGGAGGAAAGCATGCCCGACGAATGGAATCTCAGCATCGTTTGCTCGGTCCATAAGAAAGAAGACCCCTATAACTGCGCCAACAATAGGGGAATATGTCTCCTTAACATCACATATAAGATCTTCTCTGCCGCATTGTGTGAACGCCTCAAGCCGCTTGTGGATAACCTGATCGGCTCTTTCAGGTCAGGTAAGTCCACAATAGACTAAATATTTACGCTACAGCAGATCTTGGAGAAGACCCAGGAATACCAAATCGACACTCACCACCTCTTCGTCGATTTCAAGGCTGCATATGACAGCGTGTATAGAGATAAGCTATACAAAGCCATGTCGAGTTTTAACATCCCTGTCAAAATCGTCCGACTGTGCAGGATGACAATGGAGAATTCTCGCTGCTCCATTAAGGTCGGTAATGAGCAAACCGAGACCTTAGATGTTGAAAAAGGATTTAGGCAAGGTGACGCGCTGTCATGCAACTTTTTCAACACCGTGCTTGAAAAGATCCTGCAAGAGTCACTGGCCAACACAAGAGGTATGATTTATTTCAAGTCTACGCAATTGCTTGCGTACGCCGACGACATTGACGTGATTGGACGGACACAGCGAGACGTCAATGAGGCCTTTGTAAGCATTGAGGTAGAAGCGGCTAAGATGGGTCTCAAGGTTAATGAGGGTAAGACCAAATATCCGCTTTCATCTAAAAGAGACGGACAACATCGACGTATTGGCCAGGACGTCACCATAGGCGGATATAACTTTGATGTGGTCAAGGAATTCGTCTACCTTGGCTCACTGATAACCAGCGACAACAACACCAGCGCTGAGATAAAACGCAGAATCACTCTTGCCAACCGCTGTTTCTTTGGGCTCAAGAGGCAATTGAGAAGTAGAGCCCTCTCTCGGAAAACCAAGGTGACACTGTATAAGACCCTTAAAAAAGGATCAATTAATCCAGAAGTGCTTTAAGAATGGATTTTAACTCCCGCATTTCCCCTATTTTGTCTTCTTCAACTTTCAGTCTTAGTTTTTCAATATCTATTAACATTTCGAAACACGCTCTGTCTTTCTCCGATTCTTCTTTTAAGAAGTCTAGCACATCGCTTTTATTAGGGGTCCTTACCCAAAGGTAAAACGGAACCCTATTACGAAGACTTCGCTGTCCGTCCGTCCGTCTGTCACCAGGCTGTATCTCATAAACCGTGATAGTTAGACAGTTGAAATTTTCACAGATGATGTATTTCTGTTGCCGCTACCACGATAAATACTAAAAACAGAACAAAATGAATATTTAAGGGGGCTCCCATACAACAGACATGATTTTCATCCAAAAAATCCTGCCTGCAACCAAGATCTGTCATTTGAAGAGGTAACATACATAGTCTCTTTTATATTTATATGTACAGATGGTACGGAACCCGGTTTTTTAGTTTTCTTCTTAGGTGGCTCTAGGATATCATCTTCGGAACCGTCTCCATTTCCCGAATTAGCACACTCAAAGATCTCAATTGAGGCGTCAAGATTGCTTACTGGCATAGAAATTGAATGTTTTGAGCTGTTTGAGCTGTTATGAAATTCTTGATACTGTGCGTCAAGTATTTCATGAAATTCCCAGGATGTTGCAGCTTCTCCAGAAGACCCATTTCTTTTTTTTAATCTCTTGTATGTCACCATCATGTTTAAAAATTTTCTCATGATCTCTTCTAAAGAAAATGGAAACTCTGGATCGATTTCCAAAATTTCGGCGTGAACTTGCCTCCAGAGTGTTACTTTTTTTCTCTTTTTCCCACAAAAATGGTGCTCATGTTCAATTCTTTTATTGACGAGAAGTTGCATGCGCCTCCGGTTCCATATTTTTCTGAAAAATTAATTGTTTAATAAACATTTTTGATATAAAAACTAAAAATTACATACGACGAAGGAGATTGTTCCATTTTGACGGTAATTCAAATTAAATTCACAATGTCAAATGAATTAGCATCATGTTTGCGCAGAATGACATATGTAGTTCCAAATTTGCAGAAAAAAACGTATGACATTCCACAAAGTCATGATTTAATACGCAACCGTATGTGTAACGCATCGTGAAAGCATCGTGTGAATGTATACAGTGGTGTTCTCATAAATAGCACACCCTTATTCAAATATGCATTTGCTTGCAATAAACTCTGTACTTACAAACTGCACAGGAGTAAAGCCATAATATCCTAAGGTAGTACCGTTATGGATATGAAAACATACGACAAAGAAGATCCCGTTAGGTTTTCCTGGTATCGTTAGAGCTGGTGATCATTGCAAATTGGGTGTTCATATAAATAGCACATGTCATGGTGTGTCAGAAAAAAAAAATATATTTCAGTGATTTAAGTGAGGTTAGTGTGAATCTTTTTAAGGATAACAATAATAACACTCATTTCTTACACAAATAGGAGTATTTAAAATGGGCAGAGGAAAGCATTGCACGGAAGAAAGGAGGCAAATAGTCGGTACCATGATACAGGATGGAAAAACTATTTCAGAGGTGGCAAGGACATAAAGGTGCTCTAGGAAGCTTGTTCAAAATGCAATTAAGGTCATACGGTACAGCCAATCTACCGCGAATCCCGTAAGGAAAAACAAAAAAAGAAAAACGTCAGAAGTGACTGACAGAATTATCCACAAAATCAGTGGCAGAGACCTTTTCATAACTTCCCGGGAGATAAAGCAACAACTACCTGACCAACACAATGTCCAAATATCAGCCGTAACTGTAAGTCGCCGCTTAATGGAATTCCAGCTTCATGGAAGAATCGCCAGAAAAAAACCTCGTCTTCAAAAAAAAAAAAAAAAAAAAAAAAAACGCTCACACAAGCACAAACCCTTGTACTTTTGGAAAAATATCTTGTGCGATCACATGGGAAAAAATATGTGCGAAGGCCAACGAACCAAGAGTACCATCCCAAATACACCATTAAGACTGTCAAGCATGGCCGTGGGAGCATAATGGTGTTTGCGGCGATGCCATGGCATGGCGTTGGACCGATTGTGAAAATAAATGGAATTATGGATCAACATCAGTATAAGTTAATCCTGGAAATCCAAATGGAGCGATATACCGACGACCTTATGCCTTAATCATGGATTTTTATCCATGACAATTATCCAAAGCATACTTCGCGGATAGTGAAGAATTGGCTTTCGGAGCGACAAATTTCCGTGCTTAATTGGCTGGCCCAAAGTCCCGATCTGAATCCTATCGAGATTCTTTGACATGATGTTGACTCCCTTGTTGAAGACTCCAGTTCAATAATATAGAAGAATTTTGGCAAACCACTAACGCTGCTTGGGAAGCTATACCTGCCCGGAAATGTAAGCGCTTAGTAGAGAGTTTGACAAAACATTTTCAAGAGTGATAAGGAACAAGAGATATCCTACAAAATATGAATAAAATATTTACTTATAATCAGTTTTTTGTTGGATTATTTATTAATTTTTTTAAGTATTCCACTGACTGTGCTATTTGAATGAGCAACAATTTTTTTATTTTTTCCAATTTTGAATTATTATTTTTAAGTTAGTTTAAAGGAATTATGTGTTTTTTAATAAACCACATATAAACGCACATCAGTTACAAAACAAAAAAAAAAAAAAAACTGAACCTCTTTTTAGACTTTTGTCACAACATAATGTATGAGAACTTACGGGGGTGCTATTTATCTGAACACCACTGTAACTGATGCAAGGCGCAGTCACAATGAGCACTTTGTTTGAATTTAGGGAAGCACCCATCATACACACACATCTCTATAAAAACCTTGGATTTGGAGTCTGGTGACCTTGAAACGTGGAGATTTGTCAAAATTTGGAATTCACAAAATTGGCCCCATTACAATAAGTCCCTTATTCCACGGCGCGTCTCTTTGACTTGCAGGTCTCGGTGATTTCCTTTTGGACTGATATTCCGAGCAGCAAGAGTTATTCCATGGAACTCTTTTTCATTTCGCAGCAGTGTGCGTTTTTTTTTTTGACATTTCGTTTCACTTATCTTTATGGTCAGCCTGTGGTGAAATTTGAAAAGTAAAAATGGTATTGTTGCGGAGATGCAAGCGGACCGTTAAGTTCGAATTTCGCTGTCGAAGTTCGAAAACTCTCTGGAAGCGGGGATTGGAATGATGTCAACTTCCAATGGAATTGTCAGAGCGTTCTAGAGATTTCAGAAGGGGAACTTCCAACGGCGAACGTTCGAGACGGTGGACCGAGAGCTATATAAGCGCGAACACTCGCCCTTGACATTCATTCAGTTTGTGGTATAAAACAGCGTGTAACAAGTCGGTGTGATCAAACAGTGTGAAAGTAAAAGCTCTCAATAAAGGTTTGTTTGTGTAATAAACTTTAAAGTGGATAGTATTGGATAATAAATAAAAGTGGTAAAGCTACGCAGATAATTGATCTGTGGTGAAAGAAATAAAAGTGTGTGTGTTTTTAATTCGGGTAAAAAGGACAATTGTAGTTTATCGCAATCCAGTGGTGCGAACCCTATTTGGTGTGGGGATCGAATAATTCGTAACAGTATCCAAACGTACACTTTCAAACAGGGATAAAGAATGAGATACCAATCTTTTGGCTTTGACAGGCATTTTGACAACTAGCCCCTACAAACGCGTTGCGGTTTGACGGCGTCTTGACTATGTCATTCTGCCTTGTTCCGACGTCTTGACTCTAAGTCAAAAGCATCGTTTTTAAAGCGGCAACGCTTTAACAGACGAACAATAATATTGTGAAATATCAAATATTGCACATTATTAGGCGTCTAGGGGCCGCTTTAATCACAAAAGCAACAACCAACCCCTGCGGGGTTCAACGGGCAGACGTACGAAAGTTTGGTTTGTCGGAGTCTACACGAGGGCTATCTGACGAGGGCTAAAATAAGTGTAAAAGAGAGGGTAAGTGAAACAGAAATACATTGGCACACTCACGCGCGGGTAGCTACTTCGTGGGTTTTTTTGACATTTCCTTATCTCCTTTTCTTTGTTTTGCGATGTCGCTTCACTCCTGTTTCTGACTTGGAAGTGTACGTTTGGATACCATTCTTACTTTTCAAACATCACCACAGGCTAACGAAATTGAAATGTGAAGCGAAATGTCAAAAAACAGGCACGCGCAGAAAATCTCCGTGTGGACGCGTCCTCAAATTGGAATGTAGGTTTAAAAGAAAAAGGCGCAAAAAGAAAGCCCTCGTGTAGACTCCGACTGTCTCATTCTTTATCCCTGCTTTCAAATCTGAAACAGGAGTGAAGCGACATCGCCAAACAAAGAAAAGGAGATAAGGATATGACAAAAAAACCCACGAAGTAGCTACCCACGCGTTACTGTGCCAGTGTATTTCTGTTTCACTGACCATCTCTTTCGTACTTATTTCAATCTGTACTAAAAACGCGCCGTGGAATAAGGGACTAACTTCCCACCTGGAAGTTAAAAATGTATAAACAAAGAGGTGTTGTGTTATTTTTCAACTTTTACTTTTCGCTTTTTATTTCTTGTACAAACTAAATTATATCCTTACAAAAAACATTTTCATTAATAATAATTGTATTTTATTTATATAGTAATCTGATTTAGTTACTTCATCTTCCTTTATTTAAAGTTTTCCTGTTAAAACATATTTCCATTTGTTTTTTTTATTTTTAATCATAATATCACTAAAGAATACGAAATATTTACATTACTTAGAATATACACAATTGTTTATTTGTTTTCTCGTAATATTTTGTTTAAGAAATTGTCGCATGAATCAGAATCAAATTTGTGTTGTTTTTTTTTTTTGTTTTCCATTTTATTTGTTTGCTAGAGAGTAACTACTACTATCTACACAGTTTTTTATTTTTATTTTTGCTCTAGCTTTAACCAAAAGATCAAGTGAAATACAACAAAAAAATAAAGACGAAACAAAATATGGTATAAGATGATACCTTACATGTGTTGCGCTGTTCGGTCGATTTTTAAAGGAATGATACCATTTGAGGAGAAACAATAAAATGTTTGGTAATTATATAAACAAATGGAAACCACCTTCAGTCCACACATAAACGAGATGATAAAACGTTTCCTGACGCTGACGCATGTGGGCCCATTATACAATAAAAATATTCTTTCGAGTTGCTGCCATTTTCTTCGATCATTACGATCCTTAACGTCTAAAAGCGCTGTCTCGGGAAAGAAAATCAACAATAAAAATAATGCTTTCTACATGGTGCTTGCTTTCACATACAATTAATTGAATTGCTTACATCCGACATGTTGTTTAGTTATTTTGTACAAAAAACAATAATAGATTTAACTCGATACCACTTTATGCACTATACGGGAATAATCTTAATTTTTTTTTAGTTTTTTTTTTTATATTATAATTTAATTTATATCACGAAAAATTAAATCCCACTTACACGCCCAGAAAAATTGTTTTGTTTTATCAAAAATCCATTTACAAAATTTATTGTATTTTATTTATTATAACATAATCCTCTTCTTTTCTTTTGTCCTACGATGAATAATAATTAATTCTCTTTTATTCTAGGTTTATTCTATTTTTTATTTTTAATATTAATCATAGTCTCTGGCCACAATTTGTGATTTTTTTCTTCTCTATTTTGTATTATTTTTTTTGTTTTGTTTTACATTTAATCGGTTTTATATATTTTATTTTCGATGGGGTCTTTGTTAAAAAAAAATGATTTCCGTGTTCTAGGTAGAAAAAAGACGATAGCATTTGTTGTTCATAATTACTGAAAGCTTTCCAATCTCTAGCATGGTATTGCACAAAAATTAGCCTTCATTTGATGTGAAATTTATTATTGTATGCATTCTCAATAAAATCTGTATTTATGAAATTAAAAAAAAATTTGCCTAAATAGATTCCGAACAAAAAATTAAAAAATTAAAAAAAAAGAAAAACACAAAAACAGTGTCGTTTAACATAAATTTTGAGATACAGAACGGAGATTAATATAGCAAAGTCGTGAGCGTAAAGAAAATATGAGCAAACATCAGAGTTTTTAAAATTAAAGATAAACCTATACAGCGACGAAAAAAGAGCTCAAGTAATAATTATAATTATGTAACGCATAGTATTATGTACATGTATATATATATATATATAGAAAAATATTGTATTTTGGTTTTATGACAAGAATAATAATTTGGTAGGAGTTTACACCTCATTTCGTATATATATATATATATGTTGTATGTGTTCTTTTGTTTTCTTCATTTTTTAATCAGTTTCTTTCCATCCATCCTCTGCTTTATTATTTAATATAATTTCGTAAAATATCTAATTAACTTATATTAGGCTACTAGTCGCCAGGATGTTCAGGACAGGAGCGATTTACTTCAAACCATCTATCTATACATCTGTGGAGGAGTGGGTGGAGGAGAGTGAATTATAAGATAAATTAAACGACAATAAGGCATAGTGTTAAACTTACCCTTTGTGGTAAATACAAAGACACGGCAGCCTTGCGATAACGTCGCCGGGGTTTAAATCCTCTAAGCAAATCACACACTCTCCTTTCGCGTCGGTTAATACGTCCTCTGAAAAAAAAAAAACAAACACGTAACGTTAGTCGTTTGAAAAACTTTAAAGCCTACTTTTGAAGAGATATACAGTGTTCCCCGCTTAATTGAACTTGCCACTTTGTCAGATTTTTTGAGCAATTATCCGGGTGGTTCAATTAACGAAACCCGCTTAATTGACCCATCTGTTCAATTAAGCGAAAACCCGTTTAATTTCATCTCTTGCACAATTAACCGAGGTTAGCTTGATAGAGCAGGATGGCAAAGGACTAACAAAGGCCTCGTAGGGGTAGCATCTATCCGACGGATGCTGCTAAAAAACGAGAAGAGCCACCGCAGTCGAACATCTTGCGGCACTGTTAGTAAGTCCTATCCCCACCTCCTCGTGGTGCCATCTGGAGATTTCCTATGGAAATTGCAGACGGGGAAGGGCGAATGGCGAGCCCCCTGCGCCAAAAAAAAAAAAAAAGGATTAGTCGGTTGGGCTACGGCCTGGTAAGCCGTAACCGTAAAAAAAACCACAAACTCCGAAACAACCATAAGCATCGGATATAAGAGACCGGATTTATGTTGACGACCCTTGCAAAAAACGAAAAAAGGACAATGATCTTCGGCTTTGTACGTGGAATGTTAGGTCCCTAAACAGGCCACGTGCAGCCGAACAACTTGCGGACGCCCTAGGCCGCTATAAAGCGGACATCACCGCCATCCAGGAAATGCGATGGAATGAACCGGGTATAAAGCGGATGAAAAACTGCGATAGGGAGAGAGGGCAACGATTGTTTGGATGCGGATTTGTTGTTCGAGGTGGATTAAGGCAAAAAGTCCTAAGCTTTCGGCATGTGAGCGAACGCCTCATAACAATCCGTATCAAGGCAAAATTTTTTAACATCAGCCTGATCTGCGTCCACGCCCCCACGGAAGACAAGGATGACTCAGCCAAAGATGAGTTCTACGATCTCCTAGACAGAACGTATGCCCAATGTCCCAGCTATGACATCAAAATTGTACTAGGAGACTTCAATGCTAAGCTGGGTAAGGAAAGCATATTTGAACGAGTCATCGGCAAACATAGCCTACACGACACCACCTCCGATAACGGACACAGGCTGATTGATCTTGCTACGGGGCGAAATCTCCTTCTAGCCAGTACGCGCTTCCCGCACCTCGATATACACAAAGGCACCTGGCGGTCTTTTGATCAATCGACTACCAACCAGATTGATCACATCGCGATCGACGTCAGACACTCCTCCACTATTCTTGATGTTCGAACTTTCCGAGGGGCTAACATCGACTCGGACCACTATCTTGTTGTAGCCAAGATGCGCTTACGCATATCACGAACGCAACGGAGTAGAGTAAGAATACAAAGTTATGACGTCGGAAAGCTACTATCGCCAGAAACCGCTCGTGCTTTTACCGATCGCGTCTCCCTTAAGCTCTCCAATACACCTCAATCCTCCATGCTATCAATAGAACAGCAGTGCAGCCTTTGCAAACAAGCCCTGAAAAGCTCTGCATCCGAAGTTTTGGGCTTCAAGGCTCCACCACGAAGAAACACCTGGTTCGATGACGAGTGCAGGAGGATTCATACAGCGAAGCAGGATGCATATAAGGCCTCGCTGCATAAAAGAACAAGAGCAGCTCGTGAGCTCTACGAGTTAAAAAGAAGGGAGGAGCATAAGCTTCTTATAAGAAAGAGCACGAGAAGCGCGCGATTGAGGATTTGGAGAGGTGTTACTGCAGGCGTGACGTTCGAAAGTTTCATCAACAGATAAAGCGAACATGCCAAGGTTATAAAGACACCTAGTAGTAGAACCGCAGTCGATGCTGAGAATATGGAAAAACCACTTCTGCAGACTGTATAACGGCGATGTTAGTCAATATACCGCTGTCAGGCAGAATGATCCATTTCTAATCGACGGAGACCGCAGAGAATTCTGTCCCCCTGACCTCGACGAAGTTAAGATTGCCATATCGAAGCTCAAGTCGAATAAAGCTGCTGGCGCAGACGGACTGTCTGCTGAGCTCTTCAAGGCAGCTGGGGATGGCCTGGTTGGGAGCATGCACCAGCTCATCCGTAAGATATGGTTAGAGGAAAGCATGCCCGAGGAAGGGAGTCTCAGCATCGTATGCCCGGCCCACAAGAAAGGAGACCCCTCTGATTGCGCCAACTATAGAGGAATAAGTCTCCTTAACATCGCCTACAAAATCTTCTCTGCCGTTTTGTGTGAACGCCTGAAGCCTTTTGTAAATAAGCTGATAGGTCCTTATCAGTGCGGATTCAGGCCAGGGAAGTCCACCATCGACCAAATCTTACACTACGGCAGATCCTGGTAAAAACCAATGAATTTAAAGTCGACACTCACCACCTATTTGTCGACTTCAAAGCCGCATACGACAGCGTAATTAGAGACGAGCTATACAACGCTATGTCTACCTTTGACATACCTGCTAAACTCGTCAGACTATGCAGGATGACTATGGAGAATGCTCGCTGCTCCATCCGAATCGGTGAACACCTTACTGATAGTTTTGATGTCAAAAAAGGATTTAGGCGGGGCGATGCGCTGTCGTGTGATTTCTTCAACATCATATTGGAAATGATTGTGCAAAAATCACCGGCCAATACAAAAGGCACAATCTATTTCGAATCCTCGCAACTCCTTGCATACGCCGACGGTATAGACATAATAGGTAGATCACAGCGAGATGTCAATGAGGCGTTTGCGAGTATTGAGATGGAGGCGGCGAAAATTGGTTTGGCGGTAAGCGAGGGCAAAACTAAATATATGCTGTCATCAAAAAAGGACGCTCAACACCGACGTCTCGGCCAGAACGTTTGTATAGGCAGATATAAGTTCGAAGTAGTTAAGGACTTCGTCTACCTTGGTTCCGCAGTGACCTGGAACAACGACATCAGTTCCGAAATCAAACGCAGAATCACTCTTGCCAACCGCTGTTTCTTTGGGCTCGGGAGGCAACTGAGTAATAGAGCCCTCTCCCGAACGACAAAGTTGACTCTATATAAGACCCTTATCATCCCGGTCCTGTTGAACGGCGCAGAAGCATGGACACTATCAAAAGCGGATGAGGAGGCCCTTGGTCGTTGCGAGAGAAATATTTTGCGCGTGATTTTTGGGCCTATAAACGCAGACGGGGGATGGAGGAGAAGATTCAACCACGGGCTGTACAGCGACATGAGCCTAGTCAGGCGTCTACGGATGCAACGCCTAAGATGGTTGGGCCATGTAGAGCGAATGGACACCACAGCTCCAGCCCGGAGAGTCTTTGAATGCAACCCCGAGGGACGAAGAAGCAGAGGACGGCCGCCCTTAAGATGGCGCACACAGGTGGAAGGGGACCTCAGCCAACTGGGTGTGCGGCAATGGAAAAGGCTAGCGAAAGATCGTGCTAGATGGAGGGGCATGTTGGTTGAGGCCCAGGTTCACCCCGAACTGTAGCGCCCACTAAGAAGAAGAAGAAGCTTGATCGAGCAAATCAGTTAAGATTATGTTTCCATCCAACACTTAAAGCAATACTTGAGTTCCCACATATACATACTATAGAATCAATGGAAAGGAAATTTCAACAACAGTATTAAAACGTATTTTATTTAAAAAAAAAAAACTTGTAACTATAAAACAAAATAAGATCAGGATAATTCCAGAACAATAGCGGCGAGTAGGAGTGCCTCATTCCCAGGTGGATGCTACATCTGCGACCAGCAGGGGTACATTGTGAGAAACTGCCGCCTGCGAAGAAAGTGTTCGAGGTCTAGTTTGCCAAGAAGGGAGAGAACGAGTCAGTGCAGAGGGGCATGCGCTGGCCCCCACATCGGAGTGCCCCAGCATCCTCGTATCCCGAATCTGTAGGGGTGTAACCAGCCTAGTCGTCGAAGGAACAATAGACGGGCAACTGATTTTGAACACAGACGCAACTCATTCAGTCATTCGAAGCGGATTGGTTTCTGACATCGAGCCATTTACCGGGATAAGGCTTCGTACAGTAACTGGTGGGAAGGCGGAAGTTAAGGGTAAGGTCCAAAAGGGAATTACGATGAGTGCCGTCGAGTTCCAGCATGATTTCATCGTTGCGGACATTATTGATAACATTATAATCGGCGTCGACTTCATGATTAGGCATGGCCTCACATTGGACCTCAACCAAAATGTAATGAAGTACGGTAACTTGGAGCTCCCACTAATAATAGATAATGGACAGGGAACAAGATCAGGCGAATAGACGTACAAGCGCGCCTAACAGTTCCCCCGAATGCAGAAGCTGTGGTTTGGGCAAGGATAGAAGGGAACAACGATCGCCAAATGCCAAGAAGCTGCCGCCCTTATGAACTACGAGGATCGGAAAGAACAGGAAATCCAGGCCAACAAAGCGTTCTTGAAAATAATGACCGGAGAGGGGACGCAACATCTAGTGGAGAAGTAGAAAAGTAAAGCACTCTCCCTGCTTCGTACGTATTGGATAGTTTTTGCAGGACTTCACTGGAGGGCTTGCCTTGTCTATCTGGATGACATAATTGTCATGGGCAAGGATTTCGACGATCACTTTAAAAATCTTAAAGAGGTACTGGAAAGTATTCAAGCAGCCAGACTGAAATTGAGCCCGAAGAAATGTTCGCTCTTCGAAAACGAAGTGAAGAACTTGGGACATGTGGTGACTGCAGAAGGAGTCAATACAGATGAAGACAAAATCTCGGCGGTTAAGGAATGGCCAAAAAATCTTCATGAGTAAGAAATCACACACAGCGTGATGAGTTCGGCGAGAAGTTTGAAGGCGACCATAGATCTGCGAAAAACATGTTCTGGGAAACCATTCGCCGATTTAGAGGAAGGAAAGTCAACATAATCGAAGGAGTTAAATCCAAAGATGGTGTGTTGCTTTCCAATGAGATGGACAGCATACGCAGATGGAGCGAGCACTTTTCAGAGCTGCTCAATCCCGAACAGGGCGCTTAGGAGGACAGACCTATAGTCTTGAGTAGGACGGAGAATAGTCCAACGGTGGAGGAAGTAATTTTAGCGATTGAATCGCTAAAAGTTGGCAAATCCGCCGGTGTGGATGAAGTTCGGCCAGAAATGCTTAAGGCAATGGGTAAAGAGGGAGTATTATGCTCTCTCATGTCATTAAGGTGGCCTGGGAATGCGGTGAGACACCTAGCGATTGTCAGATTGGGGTGATTGTCCCTCTTTTTAAAAATGGGGACTATAGGGGCATATCTCTTTTAAGTGTACTGAAGGTGTGTTACAAAGCTATGGTCGAATCCAGGATAGGGGATGAACAGTGCGGGTTTCGTCACGGTAGAAGTACAACCGACCAGCTTTTCACTCTAAGAATGGTACTCGAAAAGGCTTGGGAGAACGCCAAACCGATCTACAGCTGCATTGTAGATTTGGAAAAGGCGTATGATCGAGTTCCTCGAGGTAAACTCTGGAGGGTTCTGCAGGAATATGGGATTGATGGTCCTCTGTTGAGGGCCATTCAGTCTCTATACACAACCTGTAGCAGCTGCGTTCGGGTTAACGGTAGTAAATCAAAACCTTTCACCGTGGGCGTTGGACTTCGCCTTTTCATTATATATATGGACTGGATGTTGCAGCGCAGCCGAGACGAGGAGTGTTTCACATTGGGAGAGTTGAGGATAAGCCATCTTCTTTTTGCGGATGACTTAGTTGTCCTCACATCCTCCCAGATGGAACTCCAGCGCGCGCCAGATAGGTTTGAGGCCGTATGTGCTGATGCTGGAATGAGGGTTAACGTGTACAAATCCGAGGTTATGATTATTTCCAGAACATCTGTCCGATGCACTCTACATGTTAGTGAAGTCCCATTGAAGCAGGTGGAGAAGTTTAAGTATCTCGGGTCTTCCTCACGAGTGATGGGAGGAGTAATACTGAGCTTTCTGCAGGATCGACCAAGCTGGGTAAATTTTGAAACAGCTTGGAAGATCTGTAATCAGGAAGACCGAGCTTGGTGTCAAAGCCAAGTTAGCGGTTTTTAACTCAGTATTTGTTCCAACTCTCACCTATGGTCATGAAATTTGGGTATTGACCGAAAGAATAGGATCGCGAATACGAGCTGCCGAAATGAGATTTCTTCGTGCTATGGGAACTGCTTCTTCGAACGGAAAGGGCTATGCTTCGATGGTTTGGCCACGTGAGACGAATGTCGCCATCATCATGACTTCCGAAGCGTGCCTTGGATGCAATACCATCATGCAGGCGACCGTTTGGCAGACCCAGGACGAGGTGGTTGGACCAAGTCCAAAAACTCGTCTGGGTGCGCTTGGGCATAATTCCTGATTTTAGAGTCGATGGCTTGTCGTGCGACAAAAAAAAAACGTTTTGTCGTCTTCGGTGTGGGTTCAGCCTTAGTAAGTCCCCTCCCCACCTCCTCGTGTTGCCATCTGCAGATTTCCTATGGAAATTGCAGACGGGGAAGGGCGAATGGCGAGCCTCCTGCGCAAAAAAACAGGATTAGTCGGTTGGGCTACGGCCTAGTAAGCCGTAACCGTAAAAATACCACAAACTCCGAAACAACCACAAGCCTCGGGTATAATGGACCGGTTTAATGTTGACGACCCTTGCAAAAAACGAAAAAAGGACAATGATCTTCGGCTTTGTACGTGGAATGTTAGGTCCCTAAACAGGCCACGTGCAGCCGAACAACTTGCGGACGCCCTAGACCGCTATAAAGCGGACATAACCGCCACCCAGGAAATGCGATGGAATGAACCGGGTATAAAGCGGATGAAAAACTGCGATATTTACTATGGCGACTGCTATAGGGAGAGAGGGCAACGATTGTCTGGATGCGGATTTGTTGTTCGAGGTGGACTAAGGCAAAAAGTCCTAAGCTTTCGGCATGTGAGCGAACGCCTCATAACAATCCGTATCAAGGCAAAATTTTTTAACATCAGCCTGATCTGCGTCCACGCCCCCACGGAAGACAAGGATGACTCAGCCAAAGATGAGTTCTACGATCTCCTAGACAGAACGTATGCCCAATGTCCCAGCTATGACATCTAAATTGTACTAGGAGACTTCAATGCTAAGCTGGGTAAGGAAAGCATATTTGAACGAGTCATCGGCAAACATAGCCTACACGACACCACCTCCGATAACGGACACAGGCTGATTGATCTTGCTACGGGGCGAAATCTCCTTCTAGCCAGTACGCGCTTCCCGCACCTCGATATACACAAAGGCACCTGGCGGTCTTTTGATCAATCGACTACCAACCAGATTGATCACATCGCGATCGACGTCAGACACTCCTCCACTATTCTTGATGTTCGAACTTTCCGAGTGGCTAACATCGACTCGGACCACTATCTTGTTGTAGCCAAGATGCGCTTACGGATATCACGAACGCAACGGAGTAGAGTAAGAATACAAAGTTATGACGTCGGAAAGCTACTTTCGCCAGAAACCGCTCGTACTTTGACCGATCGCGTCTCCCTTAAGCTCTCCAATACACCTCAATCCTCCACGCTATCAATAGAACAGCAGTGGAGCCTTTGCAAACAAGCCCTGAAAAGCTCCGCATTCGAAGTTTTGGGATTCAAGGCTCCACCACGAAGAAATACCTGGTTCGATGACGAGTGCAGGAGGATTCATACAGCGAAGCAGGATGCATATAAGGCCTCACTGCATAAAAGAACAAGAGCAGCTCGTGAGTTCTACGAGTTAAAAAGAAGGGAGGGGGATGAGAACGGACACCTAGTAGTAGAACCGCAGTCGATGCTGAGAATATGGAAAAACCACTTCTGCAGACTGTATAACGGCGATGTTAGTCAATATACCGCTGTCAGGCAGAATGATCCGTTTCTAATTGACGGAGACCGCAGAGAATTCTGTCCCCCTGACCTCGACGAAGTTAAGATTGCCATATCGAAGCTCAAGTCGAATAAAGCTGCTGGCGCAGACGGACTGTCTGCTGAGCTCTTAAGGCAGCTGGGGATGACCTGGTTAGGAGCATGCAACAGCTCATCTGTAAGATATGGTCAGAGGAAAGCATGCCCGAGCAATGGAGTCTCAGCATCGTATGCCCGATCCACAAGAAAGGAGACCCCTCTGATTGCGCCAACTATAGAGGAATAAGTCTCCTTAACATCGCCTACAAAATCTTCTCTGCCGTTTTGTGTGAACGCCTGAAGCCTTTTGTAAATAAGCTGATAGGTCCTTATCAGTGCGGATTCAGGCCAGGGAAGTCCACCATCGACCAAATCTTCACACTATGGCAGATCCTGGTAAAAACCAATGAATTTCAAGTCGACACTCACCACCTATTTGTCGACTTCAAAGCCGCACGCTATGTCTACCTATGACATACCTGCTAAACTCGTCAGACTATGCAGGATGATTTTGGAGAATGCTCGCTGCTCCATCCGAATCGGTGAACACCTTACCGATAGTTTTGATGTCAAAAAAGGATTTAGGCAGGGCGATGCGCTGTCGTGTGATTTCTTCAACATCATATTGGAAATGATTGTGCAAAAATCACTGGCCAATACAAGAGGCACAATCTATTTCAAATCCTCGCAACTCCTTGCATACGCCGACGATATTGACATAATAGGTGGATCACAGCGAGATGTCAATGAGGCATTTGCGAGTATTGAGATAAAGCCGGCGAAAATTGGTTTGACAGTAAACGAAGGCAAAACTAAATGTATGCTGTCATCAAAAAAGGACGCTCAACACCGACGTTTTGGCCAGAACGTGTGTATAGGCAGATATAAGTTCGAGGTAGTTAAGGACTTCGTCTACCTTGGCTCCGCAGTGACCTGGAACAACGACATCAGTTCCGAAATCAAACTCAGAATCACTCTTGCCAATCGCTGTTTCTTTGGGCTCGGGAGGCAACTGAGTAATAGAGCCCCCTCCCGAACGACAAAGATGACTCTATATAAGACCCTTATCATCCCGGTCCTGTTGTACGGCGCAGAAGCATGGACACTATCAAAAGCGGATGAGGAGGCCCTTGGTCGGTTCGAGAGAAAGATTTTGCGCGTGATTTTTGGGCCTATAAACGCAGACGAGGAATGGAGGAGAAGATTCAACCACGAACTTTACGGGCTGTACAGAGACATGAGCCTAGTCAGGCGTCTACGGATTCAACGCCTCAGATGGCTGGGCCATGTAGAGCGAATGGACACCATAGCTCCAGCCCGGAGAGTCTTTGAATCCAACCCCGAGGGACGAAGAAGCAGAGGACGGCCGCACTTAAGATGGCCCACACAGGTGGGAGGGGGCCTCAGCCAACTGGGTGTGCGGCAATGGAAAAGGCTAGCGAAAGATCGTGCTAGATGGAGGGGCATGTTGGTTGAGGCCCTGGTTCACCCCGAACTGTAGCGCCCACTAAGAAGAAGAAGAATGGCATCGACAGGCCTTTCAAACGAATACAAAATGTCGATATCTTACACACAACTTGCTTTATTTAAATTTAAAGATAGGACGCGCCTAATGAAAGACCCTGTAGTCTGATTTTGTTATTCATACCGCCTATTCACAGCATCCACATATCCACGTATTTCGCCAACTAAATAAACACAAGACACGAAACATCTGAGACAATATCTCCCCCCTAAGCAAACACTGTCTAAACGAATCATTGTATAGTAAACCCGCGCACAGTTGTTGTTTGCCTTCTAATCAAACGATCGAGAGTGCAACGTTATTAAGTCTGGTACATCTGTCCCGCTACTGCCAATTGGAATAGCAAACAGATTCAAGGTTTCCCATTGCCAAACACTCGCAGAACTCCTTAAACTATTGTTGATGACGATGATGATGGTGCTTACTGATGATTAACGAGGAACCAATGTTGTTTTGTCGGTTGCCATTGCGTTTCGTGCTGCTGGCACAACCAAAACGTTTTAATTGGCCGACTTGAATGGTCTTTGGTGACTGTGTCAAGTGGTTCGACGACCTATGTACGAAAATTTGACTGTCGAAAATGGAAAGTGGTTTGATGGTCGTCGTACATTTAATAGAAATATTTTGAATGTCATTTCGGGAGAAGTTTGTTTTTTTCGTTTAACTTAATCAAATACTGCTGACGTTAGAGGTTAATGGGGGCCGGGCCAACTGTCCGTATTGGATATGGGCGAGATTTTAACTTCAATTCTCCTGCATTCTGTCGCTGTTATTCTCTAATGTCCCTGTTGGGCATGCAAATCTGTTTTCAAATCAATTTGATTCGTGAGCAATTGTTTGCGCCTCATGTACCCGGCTGCGACAAACATTAAGAACCGGCCAAGTGCGAGTAGGACTCGCGCACGAAGGGTTCCGTACCATCTGTATACATATATGTATAAATATGAAAGAGACAATGTATGTTACCTCATCAGTCATCACATTAAATCACATTTTGTGTATGAGGACAGATCTTGGTTGCAGAAATATGGGAAAAAGGTTTGCAGCTAGGATTACTTACTTACTTATCAGGCCTGCGATCCATGGAGGATCTGAGCCTGAGCTAAAGCTGCCTTCCATCCTTGACGGTCCCGGGCACGCTGCTTCCAGTTGTCAAGACCAAGATGTCTTACATCCGCGATTACTTGGTCTTTATACCGGAGGTTCGGTCTTCCTCTTCTTCTCGAACCAGGAGGCTCGGAGGCGAAGACCCTCCTAGCTGGAGCGTTGATGTCCATGCGCTCGATGTGGCCGAGCCAGTGTAGTCGACGGATCCTTGCCTTCCGGACTACATCCACATCTTGGTACAGCTCGTAGAGTTCGCGGTTGTGTCGTCTTCTCCATTCACCTTCCTCACAGACAGGACCAAATATCCGGCGCAGAATTTTTCTTTAGAAAGAACCCAAAATCAGCTCCGCTGTCCTGCTTATCGGCCAGCTTTCGGCTCCGTACAGCAAGACTGGCAGAATGAGCGTTTTGTAAAGCATGACTTTGGTCTTTCGAGTGAGGAGTTTTGACCCCAGTTGTTTGGACAAGCCGAAGTAGCAGCGGTTGCCAAGGGCGATTCTATGCCGGATATCCACTGTGGTGTCATTTGTGGAATTTATGTTTGCCCCGAGGTAGACAAACTCTTTAACTACCTCGAAATTGTAGCTGTCAATTGTTATATTTTGTCCCAGGTGGTGAGCGACGGATTGGTGTTTGCTTGACAGCATGTATTTCGTTTTATCCTCATTGATCTTAAGACCAACTCGTTTCGCCTGTTCTTCAATCGCCGTGAATGCTTCCACAATGCCACGGCGAGAACACGCGATGATGTCGATATCATCCGCGTATCCTAGCAGCTGAATGGACTTGTAAAAGATAGTGCCTTCCCTGTTGACGCCTGCCCGTCGCACTATCTGCTCCAGCACCAGGTTGAAGAAGTCACATGACAGCGCATCTCCTTGCCGAAATCCGGTGCATGTTTCGAATGGTTCCGAGGTCCTAGAACCGAGTCGCACGGTGCATCGCGTGTTATAGCGTGGCGCGACACAACTGGATCAGTTTTACCGGGATCCCGAATTCGGCCATCGCCCCAAACAGTTCTTCACAATGAATGCTGTCGTATGCGGCTTTGAAATCGATGAAAAGATGGTGTATATCGATTCGAAACTCGTTGGTCTTTTCCAGGAATTGTCGAAGTGTAAAAATTTGGTCTATAGTTGATTTGCCGGGCCGGAAGCCGCACTGGTAGCTGCCGATTAGTGCGGTGCAAAATAGTTTTAGACGTTCACACAATACGCTGGACAGGATCTTGTATGCGACATTGAGCAGGGATATACCTCTATAGTTCTTGCAAGAGGTAGGATCGCCTTTTTTGTGGATGGGGCATATAGAGCTGGTATTCCAGTCGTCGGGCATGCTCTCATCTTCCCAAATTCTGCAGATGATCTGGTGCATGCTCCCTACCAGAACATCGCCGCCAGCCTTGAAGAGCTCTGATGGCAAGCCATCTGAGCCTGCGGCCTTGTTGTTCTTCAGCTTCTGAATAGCTGTGCCGACTTCTTCTATGCTGGGTGGGAGGACTACTTCAGCGGCTGGAGTTGGGATTTCCTCGGTCCCTACCACTCTCTCTTGGTCATGCTCGTTAAGCAGCTGCTGGAAGTGCTGCTTAAATACATCCACTATTCCCTGCGGGTCGGTGACAAGATTACCCTCGCAGTTTCGAAGAGCCAGGGTGCCCTTTTTGAAGCCTCCTGCAAGGCCTTTGGCTTTCTTGTAAAAGGCTCGTATTTTATGTTTATCCCTAGACTCCTCGATATCCTTGAGCTGGGAGGCTGCGAATATTCTTTTCTTTTGCCGCAGTAGTTTTTTCTCCTCCCTAGGATTAATTCATCAAAAACACAAAAGAGATCAAAACTGGGAAGTTTGCTACTGGTTGTGGGATATTGTCGACTAACCTTCGTTCAGTATGTGACCAAGGGGATGTTTTTGGATGAAAATCATGTCTGTTGTATGGGAGCTCCCCTTAAATATTCACTTTGTTCTGTTTTCAGTATCAGTAGTAGCGGCAACAGAAATACATTATCTGTGAAAATTTCAACTGTCTAACTATCACGGTTCATGAGATACAGCCTGGTGACAGACGGACGGACGGACAGTGAAGTCTTAGTAATAGGGTTCCGTTTTACCTTTGGGTACGGAGCCCTAAAAAGCAAATATTATTTTGAATAAATGGTCTAATTACAGAGTGTGTTTATTTATTTCGTTTAAATTAGTATCACGGTGTGAAGCGAATAAACCTAAAACGCACATAGTGTAGCTTTGTTCGCCCGTTATCTTTGCTGGCCTAAAAAGGCCAGATAGCAGGGCTTATTTGAGAATAAAATCAGCTCGGTTGTGCGCATTTATCTTGCAATAATTCCCCTTGCAGCCTAGTTTCTCTTTGTACGTGTTATAAATGGCCAGGTTGAGGTAAACAACAGCATGTTCGAATTGTTTCGCGAGATGTCGGTGCGTTGTTCGTTCATTGAAATTCGTATTCTATCGCTTATGAATGTCGAATAAATTCCTGATAACGCAATAAAATCGGACTGATCGATACGTTTTCTTTTTCAAATATAGATAAAATGACACAATAGGTGAGAGGCGAGCCGGACGGCCCTATGTTTGTCTACTTACCATTATATGAAAGACGAGGTTTTGTTAGGCACATAACTAGATGACACTCTATGTCATCGGGCAGAACGAATTTACTACAGACCGGGCATTTAATACCTGTTGAAAAACAAAAAGAAAATTAAGATAAAATCGCTTGAATAACTCCATATCAATTGCGTTCATATATTCTTTTAAATGTTTTCGGTCAACAAGCACTGATCATCACATGTTATCGATTTCACATTAACAAAATTGCAGATAACTTCCAAGCAATTTAGTAAATAAAAATAAAAACAAAATGCGTATCATACCGATTCATCGCTTAGAACTAAAGAGTTTTGATGGCATACCGAAGAGAAACGCATCAAGTCCATCGCAATAAATATGTTTTTTACTCGCCATCGAGCAGGATATTACACAGCCTGCGCCCGATTGAACTAACGATTGCATAAACCCCGACTTTCTTCCTTTCAAAACGTTCAAACTGTCGTTTGACTTTTAAGCTTTTACGATCATTTTTCATTTAATACAAATTTCAAAAATTACTATTTTTTTGTTTTTCTCTGGTAGACGATTCGAATGGGAAATATTTCATAAAAATATATATTTTGTCCGGTGAACTATTGTAGCGGATAGAAGTTCAAAGTAATAGTAACGATTTTTCCTGTACATAGTCTCCATTTTTTTTTTTAATACGAAAAAAGGCAGGGAAGTTCGATAAATCTGACGAGAACTTTGGGCAAAGTACTAGGTCGTTACATATGAAAATCCAGCTATCCACTGCGGAAGGTACATAGGTCAGATGTTGCAATTTGCTCAGCCTGTCTTACGGGCGAGTAAGTCGGCTCCAGTTGGAATCTGCTTTCGTCAAAGCGTGTTGAGTTAAACCCAGGGCGCTAAATGTGATCGATGATTGGTGTACAAGGATGAGAAGGATGAAAAATACTGAACTGACTCAGCTGGTACTTAAAGGCACTCCGATCCCGGTGTCCAAGAAAGCTAAGTACCTGGGAGTCATCCTAGACAGCAAGCTTTTTTTGTCAAAGCATGTTGAGGGCATGGGCTCGGATATACAGGGTAATGTTGTTGATCGCTCTCAACATGGCGAGATGCCAGCAACGATCCCTGTTTAAATGCCCGGGTCAAGTTGACATACGGCCTCCTCGCGGCGCCCTCTGGATAGCCTCATCAACAACCGTTGGGAGGTGAACAAACGTATGCAGCGAAAAAAAAACCCCGACCAGAATGGCGGTTGTGCGGCGGGCTAACAATCCGCCCACGTAAAAAGAATGAAAAGTTATGAATGAGCAAGATGCCTCGGATACACGGACAGATACCCGACGACGACAACGCACGAAAAAGGAGCACGATTTGCGAGTATGCTCCTGGAATGTCAGAACTCTGTACACTCCCGGAGCTGCTCATAAGCTAGAAGGAATCCTCACGCAGTACAAGGCGGATATTACTGCGGCCCAGGAAATACGTTGGGTAGGAAACGGTATGATTAGGAAGAAAAATTGCGACATTTATTACAGCTGTCACAAAAGTTGCACTTACTGGGATGCGGATTTCTCGTGGGAAAGCGGTTAAGGTCGAAACCGCTTTAAACCTATAAGTGATCGCCTGGCTGTGATCCGCATCAGAGGCAGATTTTATAACATCAGCCTTATATGTGCACACGCCCCTACCGACGAGGCTGAGGACCCTATCAAGGAGGACTTTTATGACCTCCTAGACAACGTCTACGGAGCTTGTCCGGAGTACGATGTAAAAATCGTGCTCGGGGACTTCAACGCCAAAATCAGTAAGGAGAACACCCTTGGCGGAGTGATCGGAAAGCACAGCCTCCACGATACAACAACAGATAACGGCTTCCGACTCGCTGACTTTGCGACAGCTCGTAATGCAGTGATAAGTAGCACAAGATTCCCTCGCAAGCGAGTCCACACAGCAACCTCGCGATCTCCGGCGGTCGAACCGCCAACCAAATCGACTATGTGCTCATTGACGCAAGGCACTCGTCAAACATCCTGGATTCGCGAACATTCAGAGGGGCAAATGTCGTCTCTGACCACTTCCTCGTAGCAGCAAGATTCAGAGCTCGACTGTCCAATGTCAGAAAGCTGCACCAGCCCATCAGGAGGAGGTTCGACATTCGGCGCCTGAGCACACCGGAGGTTGCCAGAGTCTACAGGGAGCAGCTAAGCGAAAGACTCTACGGTATGCCTACGTCGAACACAAATGCCAATAATATGTGGCAGCATTGCCGCTCAGCCATTCAGGAAGTAGCCGAACATTCAGAGGGGCAAATGTCATCTCTGACCACTTCCTCGTAGCAGCAAGATTCAGAGCTCGACTGTCCAATGTCAGAAAGCTGCACCAGCCCATCAGGAGGAGGTTCGACATTCGGCGCCTGAGCACACCGGAGGTTGCCAGAGTCTACAGGGAGCAGCTAAGCGAAAGACTCTACGGTATGCCTACGTCGAACACAAATGCCAATAATATGTGGCAGCATTGCCGCTCAGCCATTCAGGAAGTAGCCGAAACCACCTTAGGATACCTACCACCCCGACAAGAAACCCGTGGTATGATGGCGAGTGTGAGCAGAAAAAGGCAGCAACCGACGAGGCGTACCAAAAGGCGCTGCAGAGGAAAACCAGGGCAGCGCAAGAAGAGTACCGAGCCAGAGGAAGGGAGGAAAAAAGACTACTGCGACAAAAGAAAAGGATCTTCGCAGCCTCCCAGCTCAGGGATATCGAGGAGTCTAGGGATAAACATGAAACACGAGCCTTTTGCAAGAAAGCCAAAGGCCTTGCACGAGGCTTCAAAACGGGCCCCTGGCTCTTCGAAACTGCGAGGGTAATCTTGTCACCGACTCGCAGGGAATAGCGGATGTATTTAAACAGCACTTCCAGCAGCTGCTTAACGAGCATGACCAAGAGAGAGAGTGGTAGGGACCGAGGAAATCCCAACTCCAGCCGCTGAAGTAGTCCTCCCACCCAACATCGAAGAAGTCGGCACAGTTATTCAGAAGCTGAAGAACAACAAGGCCGCAGGCTCAGATGGCTTGCCATCAGAGCTTTTCAAGGCTGGCGGCGATGTTCTGGTAGGGAGCATGCACCAGATCATCTGCAAAATTTGGGGAGATGAAGGCATGCCCGACGACTGGAATACCAGCTCTATATGCCCCATCCACAAAAAAGGCGACCCTACCTCTTGCCTCTTTTCCGCCGTGCAATGCTTTCCTCTGCCCATTTTAAATGCTCCTATTTGTGTAAGAGTCTACAGGAAGCAGCTTGCAAGAACTATAGAGGTATATCCCTGCTCAATGTCGCATAAAAGATCCTGTCCAGCGTATTGTGTGAACGTCTCAAACCATTTTGCACCGCACTAATCGGCAGCTACCAGTGCGGCTTCCGACCCAGCAAATCACCTATAGACCAAATTTTCACACTTCGACAAATCCTGGAAAAGACCAACGAGTTTCGATTCGATTGGGTGTTCATATAAATAGCACATATCATGGGCTATTAGCACATAATCGTGCGAAACTCACAAGTCAGCACTAGGGGCACGATCTACCAAAAGTCCGTATAACTGCTAGCTTACGCCGAAGTACATATATGCTGTCATCAAGAAAGGACGCACAACATCGACGCCTCAGACTACGTACGAAAAATTAACTGGCAATCTATACCGACGGATCCAAAATGGATACCGATACAGGAGCCCGAGTCTATTCCAAATTTCGTGAAATAAGTCATTCCTATAGACTTGATGATGACTGCAGTGTTTTCCAAGCTGAGGTCTTCGCAAACAAACAGGCTGCGGACCTGATTCTTAGAGAAAACCTCTCAGGAAAAAGGATCAACATCTATGTTGGCAGTCGGGCAGTCATCAAGGCTCTGCAGGCAACATGGATAAGATCCAAGCTCGTAAAACTCTGCAAAGAGAGGCTGCAGGAGAAATCAGATGTTGATAAGGTGACTCTCCGCTAGGTACCAGGTCATGTGAATATGTATCTCCGGAAATGAGAAGGTAGACGAGCTAGCTAAAATAGGATCAGGTACAAACTCCGCGCATATTACAACTAAGGCTAACACTCCACTCAGTACACTTTTCAGAGAAATAGAGACGGAGTTAATAGTGAAAGCCAATAAACGATGGTATCAATTAGATACATGCGCAACGGCAAGGTCAACATGGCCCGTACAGTCGTGGGAAAATTCGATTGGCAGTAGGTGCCTTCTCTGGGCACTGCATGATATCCCACCACGCAGCCAGACTAGGCCAGCCTCACAATGATTTCTGCAGAAGCTGCAGGGACGAAGAAGAAATTGAATCCATTCGTCACCTACTGTCGGAATGCCCGGCAAAGGAAAGGAAAATGTTCCTTGGAAGTCACTTCCCTTCGGGACTAGAAGAGGTAAGTAACATTGGGCTGAACAGACTACTGGGATTTCTATCTGCATCTAAGGGATTCAGCCCAATGGGCAACATTTAGGTTCCTACCGGTTGAAGGTGGCTCTGGGCACAATCGACTCTTCGTAGTCTAAATGAGCCTTGACCTTATACCAATAGGCACCCATTCACCTGACCTAACTACATAGGCAGTGCCGTGCGTAGCACCTTCCGAGGTGCTTGAACTATCATCATTTATTATAGACTACTAGTACTCCAAGTAGTTTCCGCCTTTCAGCATACTAAAATCACGAGAACAACTAGTTGTCTAGTCTTCAAAAAGTCATATGGAAGTAAAGTGAATAAACAAGCATTGCTATCACGAAAAGATAGCAACGTAGTAAGACAAAAGTGCTTGATAACTTGATCTTAACAAGTCACTTTGCACGTTGTTCGCAAGTTAATTGAAAAGTTGCTTGGACACTTCAACCTATTAATAACATGTTACTATGACAATAAAACTAATCAATCTATACCTGTTACTACACGTGAGATCTTATATGAGTGCTACCTAAAAGTGATATAACTCAAGGACTATAGCGTGTCCGGAATCAAAGAGTGAATAGTGATTAACGTTCTTGTAAATAAATCGATTTATATCGAACCTCCTCGATAGGGGCTCCTTAAGACCGATCTTATCGGCTAGGAAATTGTACAAACGATATCATAAAGTCAAAATATTTCCTATACCAATGGGTCTTACAGGGTACAAGCAATTGACTTCACTCGTCCCATGGAAGAAAGGCGGAATAGAAAACAATCGAAATCAATAGAAGAAAATCACAAATTTTTCCATAGAAAACGTGCTGCGTGTAAACTAGAAATCAAAGTTCAAATGATATGCCACCATGTAAGCCAGGGGAAAGAAAGAACTGGTTCTCTCACTACCTATTCAGAACTTCCCAATGGGGCAAGAACCCCAAAATAACAAGTCAGAAAGGTTAACGAGCTAATCCGAATTATGGTTTATTGTTCTAGAAGACCACGAGCTCTAATGAGCAATTATTTTCAAGTTTATAGTATAAATTATTAATTTCATGAGAACCTATCCGTACGTAAAAAACTTCATCGATGGACTGTTATGCAATAGCAGCAAGTACTTTTGTGTGCATATACGTATGAAAAGGAAAACCTTTTTAAAACACCTTTCAGCTCAGAGAAAACATGCTACTATATCAAGACCGATTAAGCAAGGGGAAACATACTACTTGTACTAGATTAGACTTAGGCTGGAGGTATTGCGTGTTTAGCATTGGAATTATTCAAACCCCTCTAGGTGTACACATAGTAGTTATTTATGAAAATGTGTATGTTCTACGCTCCCCTGACCTTTAGCGCCTGCAAAAACGATTGAGACTTTCTTTTCCAATTAATTTCCAGTTGAGAACAAAGCCAATGTACATTTCATACTCGAGGCGAACGAGTTTTTGTTCCGCCTCGCATGTGCAGTGGATTTGCATTTAACCACATCATCGACATGCAAAGCTATTCGATGCATGCAAATCAAATAGGTGGTGGTGATTGATCATCAAACCCATTGGAAATCATTCAGCGTGTTTCCTCTACCAGAAGGCATCGCCGCCCGATTTTTGCTTGTCGTCTTTGTATTGTCCATGTTCAGCCAATAACTTACCATAAATTCTGTGACGGCGATGTGATGAAGCGTTAAAGTTACGAAATTCTCCCTCAACATCCGGCATACACGTACTCACAACGTAGCCCATGATCCAATGAAGTTTGTTGCTACCGTTCGATTCGCTGCTCTATCTAGTATGTGTTCGTCTTGCCAAGACTCATTTCCCAATATCGATTGTTGACGTTTCGCGCGTATACGCTCGTTTATTCGTCTAGCATGTTCTCAAAACAGATTTATCGGCCCCTAATCAGAGTGCCTCCACTGGGATATGAGCACACGAGTAGCACACACGAGCGTGTTGTCTATGACATGTACAATTTAATAAGCTAATAACCTGCTGGTTGGTAGGAGGTAGTGGTGGCATTAGCGGATGACTGACTGCTTGCTCGTGGGAAGACTGACTGATTCAGAAACTTGTTGCGACCACCGAAGTGCTTTTTTGTCCAGCTATTCAAATATGAAACTGAAACAGTTGAAAAACAAGCACGCAATGAGCCTAACAACCTCGTTGGATCGACCTTGGTAAACACAATTCCAATGATTCATCTTTGTGGGAGGACGCTCGGCGCAATCATATCGCAGCCCACAGTCCTCCGCGTTCAAAAAATTATGCACTGGATATGTAAAGCCATACCCCACTGGAGCGATGTACTGCTCAATGGCAGACTCGCTGCAATGCACCGTGTGTATCCGCGGTGAGTACCCTTTTAAACGCGCGTCGAAATTGACAACCAACCTGATTCTTGATATACACAAAGCAGATGTGAATTATAAACGAACTTAACGATGTCCTGCATTTTAGCACTCAGTCGTCTGCTATTATGCTCTACATAGGTACAGTGGTGTTCAGATAAATAGCACAGTCAGCGTAGTATTTCAAAAAATTAATAAATAATTCAAAAAAACGAATGTATAAGTAAGTATTTTATTAATATTTTGTAGGATATCCCTTGTTCCTTATCACTCTTGATAACGTTTTGACAAACTCTCTACTAAGCGCTTACATTTCTGGGCAGGTATAGCTTTCCAAGTAGCGTTTGTGGGTTGCCAAAATTCTTCTAAATTTTTTGGACTAGAGTCTTCAACAAGGGAGTCAACATCATTCCAAAGATTCTCGATTTTTTTTTTTTTTAAATTTGCGCGCACTCAAGGTCTAATAACCTTATTATGTCGGTGACACAGTGCGGGCAGAAGGTAGAGAGGAAGAGGAATAGACGAGATGCCGATGGACATTGATCTTAAATGCTTGCATGTTGCATTGAGGGGGGAAAACCGAATCCGGCAGGGAGTTCCAGATTCGTGTGGTTCGGTTAATAAAAGATTCTCTATATTTGACAGTACGTCCGGAAGCGGGCTTCAGAGTATATTGGTGAGCATTCCTAGAGAGACGTGTATTGCGGGAGAAATGTTGAAGGGACGGAATGCAACTAGCTATTTCATCAGAGCATTTTTGGTGGTAGTAACGATAAAACAGGGAGAGGCAGGTAACATTCCTGCGGTGTTCCAGCGAGTCTAATGTTTTGGTAATGCTGGAGTCACCTATCAGTTTTATGGCTCGTTTTTGTATTCTGTCTAGTAGGTGCAGTGAGGTCTTGGAAGCACCGGACCAGACATGAGCGTTAAACTCTAATTTGGGGCGAATGAACGCCTTATAGATTGTAGCCGAATCTAAGGGTGAGAAATATTTCTTGCATCTGTATAAGAATCCTAGGCATTTCGCAGCATTCTTGGCGACACTGAATATATGGTCGCTCCAATTAAGATTGTGAGCAACACTCATACCCAGGATGGAAAGCTTTTCAGTTTCTGAGATGCAAGTGCCATTCATGGATAATTGCTGCGGGTTATTTATACGCTTTAACGACAAGAGACAGCATTGTATTTTGGAAGCATTAAATTCCACTCTATTGTTTTTACCCCATTGGATGATGCTGTCGATATCGGAATTTAATGAGCTTAACATACGCTGCCGCTCATTATCTACAACCGAAGTGCAGGGTCGTAAACTGGTGAACGAATATGAGAAGCTGAGGGTACTATCGTCAGCGAAGGAGTGAATTGGATTAGAAGTAACAGACAAGGGATCATTTATAAAAATAAGAAAGAGTGTCGGAGACAAAACGGAGCCCGGAGCCCTCGATAGGATTCAGATCGGGACTTTGGGCCAGCCAATTAAGCACGGAAATTTGTCGCTTCGAAAACCAATTCTTCACTATCCGCGAAGTATGCTTTGGATAATTGTCATGCATACAAGTCCATGATACAGGCATAGAGTCGTCGGTATATCGCTCGCTTTGGTTCCCCAGGATTAGCCTATACTGATGTTGATCCATAATGCCATGTATTTTCACAATTGGTCCAACGCCATGCCATGGCATCGCCGCAATCACCATTATGCTCCCACTGCCATGCTTGACAATCTTAATGGTGTATCTGGGATGGTACTCTTGTTTCGTTGGCCTTCGCACATACTTTTTTCCATCTGATCCCAACCTGTTGAATTTACTTTCGTCGCTCTACAAGATATTATTCCAAAAGTACAAGGGTTTGTTCTTGTGTGAGCATTTGCGAAAATAAATCTTCTCTTCCGGCTTTTTTTTTTTTTTTTTTTTTTTTTGAGACAAGAGGTTTTTTTCCTGGCGGTTCATCCATGAAGCTGAAATTTCATTAAGCGGCGACTCACAGTTACGGCTGATATTTGGACATTGTGTTGGTCAGGTAGCTGTTGCTTTATCTCCCGGGAAGTTATGAAAAGGTCGCTGCCACTGATTTTGTGGATAATTCCGTCAGTCACTTCTGACGTTTCTCTTTTTTTGTTTTTCCTTACGGGATTCGCGGTAGATTGGCTGTACCGTATGACCTTCATAGCGTTTTGAACAAGCTTCCTAGAGCACCTTAACGTCCTTGCCACCTCTGAAATAGTCTTTCCATCCTGTATCATGGTACCGACTATTTGCCTCCTTTCTTTCGTGCAATGCGTTCCTCTGCCCATTTTAAATACTCCTATTTGTGCAAGAATTGAGTGTAATTATTGCTATCCCTAAAAAGATTCACACTAACCTCACTTAAATCACTGAAAAATATTTTTTTTCTGACACACCATGACATGTGCTATTTATATGAACACCCAATTTGCAATGATCACCAACTCTAACGATTGCAAAACCAGGAAAACCTAACGGTATCTTTTTTGTCGTATGTTTTCATATTCATAACGGTACTACCTTGGGATATTATTGCTTTACTCCTGTGCAGTTTGTAAGTACAGAGTTTATTGCAAGCAAATACATATTTGAATAAGGGTGTGCTATTTATGAGAACACCACTGTATGTGGTAACAACTGACCGGTCTAGATTCAATTATGTCATGCGGGAGTGGTGCGCACGTAATTTTTTCTTCGAGGGTGTGATTTTGTAATTCACAATTCGCTTTTGAGTGCTTTTCTGTATGTGGAGGTTGCATAAATATGCTGTAACCACATCGGATATGGTAAATATGTACATGGTCGATACTCAGCTGGCTCTAGACGTTTCCCGGGATATTACGCTTTCCGTTATCAATTAAAAAAAAAAACAAAAATTGACAGCGAAAAAGCTGTCCGCATTTGAATAACATTGGACACACGTGCGGCTTTTGACAGAGCTAATTCATGTCAGGGTCTTGTCAAAGTTTATAGACAAATGTCAGTTTTTTTTTTTTTGTTTTGTTGAAGGCTTCTGCTATCTGTTGGAGCACTCAGACGCAAATGCGGTCCATTGTACTCCAGACAGACACCTTACATTACCGTATTTTCCCCGTTTTCCGGAGAAAAATTTAAAGAAGCTTCAGTGATTTAGAGCTAAGAGATTCGTCGAGTCACGTCGGCCCTAAGGGTGCACCACCGTGCGCGAGCGCACTGCACTGTCATCCTCCTTGCAACATGTAGCACAGATAAGCACGTAGAGATGCTTAGCAAAAGTGTAATGGCCCGTAATGACTCCCACAAGTCTTCTGCAGTCGATTCGCCTTAAAGGCAGGCGGATTTCTTGCAGACACCAGGGCATACGAGCTTTGTCATCCTGCATCCTGGACAATTCCTCCATCTACGCCTGTGTGTATTAAACACCCAGTCGTTAATGTGGGAATTAACCGTGGACACAGGTAGACCTAGAGCCTGAGAAGCTCTCCTCTGAACTTATTTCCTGCGCCAGAGTGACCTGAAACCCATACAAGCCTTAATGAATTTAGTCTACCAAATCTGTTCAAGAAGGAATTGAGTTCAAGCACTTATTTGGAGCTAGTTAAGGAGTTGCACACAGCTTTGAGTGCAGCTTGGCTGTCACTGCAGACGCACATGCTTTTCCCCCTCCACCTGTGCTTCACAACATATTGCATGGCCATTAAGATTGCGTATAATGTCAGTTGATCTGGTGGCAATGTTGCCGATTGGGGCCCTTTCTCTGTGGAATGATATTTCCCTAACCTGAGTAGAAAAATCTGTAGGGAATGGGCTCAGAGATATAGGGTAAAGTGCTCTCAATCTGCCGAGATGCCAGCAATGTTCTCTGTTTCAATGCCCGGATCAAGTTGACAAACAGCCTCCTCGCGGCGCCCTCTAAATCGCCTCTACAACAAATGTACAAAACAAATGTATACAGCTATCGCCATAGGCAAAATATTGCACATGTTGGGGTGCGGATTTGTGGTGGAAAATGGGGCTAACAACGACCGACTCTGACCACTACCTCGTAGCAGCCAGATTCAGGGCTCGACTGTCCAATGTCAGAAAGCTGCACCAGCCCACCATGAAAAGGTTCGACAGTGGACGCCTGAGCACAACGGAAGTTACCAGAGTCTACAGGAAGCAACTGAGCGAAAGGCTCTCTGGTATGCCTACGTCGAGCACAAATGTCAACAATATATGGCTGCGTGCCGCTCAGCCATTCAAAGCCGGGTAAAGCACTAATGGATAAGAAATCGTATCGTTCACTGTTGCCGATAATTTCAAAAATTGTTGGACGAATTTTGTTTAATCCCTTAAAGCCGATCATTGAAGAAAAGCGTATCTTACTAGATAATCAGTTTGATTTCAGAAGGAGGCTTTCAACTATTGACCAAGTACTTCGAATAACTGATGTAATAGTAAAAGCACTCGAACACAAGCTGGTATGTTCGAGTGTATTCTTTCACGTGTATCAAGCCTTTGACAAAGTGTGGCACAAAGGCTTGATGTCTAAACTAAGGCAATCTTACCAGGGAAGTTATCCAATATTTTAAATACATATCTTGCGAATAGACTATTTCGCGTTAAATATGGAAGTGCGTACTCCGACTTTTAAGTGGCTGGCGTTCCTCAGGGAAGTGTTGTCGGCCCATTTCTGTATCTACTTTACACTCGCGATATATCGCAAACGCAAGATTCCGTTCTAGCTATGTTCATCAACGATTAACCTATTCTTACAGCGGGCAAATCGATTGAGGAATCGACTGTTTAAATACAATGTACCCTTGACCGTGTAAATGACTGGACAAAAACTTGACGAACAGCACGTAACGACATTACACATATGTCCATATTCATTTTACATACAGAAAAGCGTATAGGCTTCCCGTGTTTGTTAACGAAGTAAGAATTCCATTCGCGAATGAGGCTAAATATCTCGGGATGACTCTCGACGCGAAATTAAAATGGAAGGCGCCCACGTTGAGAAAAAACGTAACGAGCTTTAATGTAGGTATGTAAATACAAAGAAATGTACTGGCTGCTTCTACATATACAAGCAACCAGTTTAGACTTATGGTATACAACTCTGGGGTGCACCAAGAAAAGTAAGTCATACAGACGTTTCCAAATAAGGTACCACGAGCTGTCGTCAATGCACCGCGGTATATCAGAAGTGAGGATGTCTGATCATCGTAACTGTGGACAATGAAACAAAACATTTCGAAGGGAAACATAAACATCGACTTAAAGATCACGTAAATAGCACCGCTTTTCAAGTACTTTGCATCGTCTTTAAAGGACGAAACCTTTTGAGTTAGCGCGATATGTTCGCATGAACGCTGCAATGCCGCCTGCTAAATGCGGGCCCATCGAGAACGGAATGTTGCTAGATAAGTGAAATGACTTAGTTACAGTATAAAATCGTTTCGAAGGGAGGTGTTTTTAGTGAGTAGAGATCTCACAATACTACATATGAGCACGATCGCTTACGATCCTCATAGGGTCTATTGAAAGTTTTCACCTGCCCTTCTTCGTAAAAAAAAAATTGTTCGCATTGGATCGCTTAAAAAAAGGCTCGTGTCAATTGGTACAAAGAAATGTTGAAAAAGGCAATCGCGGTGCTTCAAAAGACGTCTATAAGATCGTAAATAAGGCATATAAACCTAGACAGCAATGGACTGTATGGGTCGATCAAGACGAGCCTGAAAAAAGCGGTTGATGGTTTCAAATCACACAATTCGGTGGTACCTCAATCGGAGTGGAAAAAGTGCTGTGAAAATTTGGTTCAAACGCATACAAAAATGATCTTTATGGAGAATGTAAAGTAAAAACTTAAGTAGCAACCCCCGAAATAAGTTCATATGAACGCCACAGCAAATCTCAGAGATCTCCAAGTCCGGACACTGTTAGCACAGGGAACATATGTAGAGGAAGAGCAGATTGATGAACACGTTCTGTTGACATTTATGATTGATTGCTTACGATGCGGCATATTAGCTTCAAACACATTTGTTCGACTTGAGGACGACATTCCGGCTGTTACAGCTTACACATAAATTGCCTTAAATTGACAGTCTGGTCTATCCTTGTCATTTGTCTTATGGCAATTGGGGTACTGTAAGCTTGGAGCTTGGAATATTTCATGATTGTCAGTCTATAAACCTATACCACCGTAACGTACGTTATGATATACGAACTGCAAGTAATGAAAGTATAAGGCAATTCGTAACCATTGGAAAGGTCAGCGTATAAATAAATGACGAAAGAGTGGTATATATGTATGTATGTACAACTCAAATGGTTGAAAGGATTCTTTTATTTCTCCTCATTGTTCATTCCGAAACACGACATGTAACTGCCAATACAAAAGAGCTGATTGATTGTTAAACACGAATATGAATCAAGGACATTACTAATGGTAGTGGCAAACTTAATGATATCTGACATTTCAGTCCGTAGTAGCAAGCAAACACTCCGTCCCACGTCCACCCCACCGCACACAGGACAATAAAGCACCCACAAGAGGGTATATGTACTTCTACTTCTTAAACTATTCCGCGTCAGCCAGTACACCACTCCTTTGCACTTTTTCCTTGAATATTTTCGTCCTTTTTGGTTTTTTTTTTTCGATTTACGAGGTGATGAAATTGCACAAATTCTATACGAAATATTCCAGCAAAGTGTCTGAACGAGGAGTGAATTTCTATGAAATAGCACAAAGGAAAAAGGAACAAGTAAACGAGGCGACTAACTACCGATACGACCGACTTGCAATAAAAACTGTACACGAGTCCGACTGCGAGTATTTGCTGCAAAGCTCCTTCTTCACCACTGGCCACTACCAATTCAATTATTGATAGTATAACCGGTGTTTCATTATGGAAAGTGTATATCCTTCTCCATAGTATCCATCCATGCGTACGCTTGATCCTGTCCGTTTCGTTTGCCTATGTATGTGTGCGCGATTGGAGGAAATTATAATAATAACAGACCGAGTAAGTGACTGTGTAGTACAAGGGACCTTCGTGTACATAATATGGTACTTTAACCGATACTATGTCCATTTGCATTGGAGCAACTATTTACCTTAATTACGGACATTTTGTGTAGAAAATGTTTCTCGATAAGTATTTACGGATTATGACGAATCGGATACGCTAGTAGGTACGTTTTTCTTTTGTAACATTGGACAATCAGAGCGATAGCTCGACACGTTCCGGAGAAAGTGGCTCATGAATCACGAGGCCAATGACTAGGTGACTTGCTAATTAAGGTCATCATTAGCACCAAACAGATATCGGGGCTTTAGAAAATTCTCTCTCCTCTCAGATGCTTTGTTCGGCGGAGATTTTATCTCAACAACGCACAATCTTATTTGTTAATGAATAACAACAATAATAAAACGTTGTTTTCCAACAAGTGACAGGGCAACAGTTGAAACGCTGATAACATGTTAATCATAGGCATTGTGAGGCTATGATGAATGCTGCTTATTTGCACATCAGTATCAAATCAAACACACTCACATGTCTTGTCTCGTTTTCGGAGAGGATAATTAAATTAAGGGTCACATTGAGAGTCCATGTACGTATGCATTGCGTCAACAAAGAAGCTAACAAACGCAAAAAAACCGTCTCGATTTCACTTCGTTTCCTCATTATACACGTCTGGATGAAGCGACGAAATATAATTTAATTAACAGATGTGATGGATGCATTACACGCTTCCCTACTTGCCTTAGTGATTAAGTAAATAATACTCGCACCCGTGTTATAATTACAACACGACATGATATCCGACTAACTGACAAAGGTGAGTGGCAAACAACGTGCTGATACTGTTGTTCCTCCTTCCAGAGTTAATGCTTCAAGCTTTTAGGGGCTTCGTTCCTATACCATACAGTATTGTCATCCGCGAAAGGTCAAAACTCCCTAATGCGTCGTCTGAAAGAGGGAGTTCTTTCCTCGTTATCAATTCATAATATTGTGAATAGCAAATACTTTACTTTTCCGCAAAATGTTCCATTGTCGGGAACTCAAATGACCTCATATGTGACTATAATAAGGGCATTAAGGACCGTATAAAGTGGGTGTCTTCAGTAAGACAGATAATTAATACGAAGATAGTGGGAAAAAATTAAGTTTTACGACTCTTACAAGATTTTTTTTTTTGATTTTAGATTCTTCTTCTTCTTAGTGGGCGCTACAGTTCGGGGTGAACCTGGGCCTCAACCAACATGCCCCTCCATCTAGCACGATCTTTCGCTAGCCTTTTCCATTGCCGCACACCCAGTTGGCTGAGGTCCCCTTCCACCTGTGTGCGCCATCGTAAGTGCGGCCGTCCTCTGCTTCTTCGTCCCTCGTCCTTCGTCCTTCACTCCCCACATGGCCCAGCCATCTTAGGCGTTGAATCCGTAGACGCCTGACTAGGCTCATGTCGCTGTACAGCCCGTAAAGTTCGTGGTTGAATCTTCTCCTCCATCCTCCGTCTGCGTTTATAGGCCCAAAAATCACGCGCAAAATCTTTCTCTCGAACCGACCAAGGGCCTCCTCATCCGCTTTTGATAGTGTCCATGCTTCTGCGCCGTACAACAGGACCGGGGTGATAAGGGTCTTATATAGAGTCAACTTTGTCGTTCGGGAGAGGGCTCTATTACTCAGTTGCCTCCTGAGCCCAAAGAAACAGCGATTGGCAAGAGTGATTCTGCGTTTGATTTCGGAACTGATGTCGTTGTTCCAGGTCACTGCGGAGCCAAGGTAGACGAAGTCCTTAACTACCTCGAACTAATATCTGCCTATACAAACGTTCTGGCCGAGACGTCGGTGTTGAGCGTCCTTTATTGATAACAGCATATATTTAATTTTGCCCTCGTTTACCGCCAAACCAATTTTCGCCGCCTCCATCTCAATACTCGCAAACGCCTCATTGACATCTCGCTGTGATCTACCTATTATGTCAATATCGTCGGCGTATGCAAGGAGTATTGTATGTATGTTGGCGTTACAGTCCATGAAGAACCTGAGCCGAGCTTCTCTCAATCACCCATATTGTGTGTGATTTCATTTTCTCATAGGTGAAAGGGACCTACAGTTTTATTGCCGGTTCCGAACGGCGAATTTCGAGAAGCTTTTCATGACAATTTTACTACAGAGGGTTTTGTCAGAACCCCGCTGAGGAGATACACCGTGAAAACACGTTCGATGACATGGCTGTGTCGGGATTCGATCCCGTGTCATCGGCGTCAGAGGCCAACACACTACCCACTGCGCCACGGTGCTCTCACGCAAGGAGTATTGGCCAGTAATTTTTGCACAATCATTTCCAATATGATGTTGAAGAAATCACACGACAGCGCATCGCCCTGTCTAAATCCTTTTTTGACATCAAAACTATCGGTAAGGTGTTCACCGATTCGGATGGAGCAGCGAGCATTCTCCAAAGTCATCCTGCATAGTCTGACAGTCTGACGAGTTTAGCAGGTATGTCAAAAGTAGACATAGCGTTGTATAGCTCGTCTCTAATTACGCTGTTGTATGCGGCTTTGGAGTCGACAAATAGGTGGAGAGTGTCGACTTGAAATTCATTGGTTTTTTCCAGGATCTGCCATAGTGTGAAGATTTGGTCGATGGTGGACTTCCCTGGCCTGAATCCGCACTGATAAGGACCTATCAGCTTATTTACAAAAGGCTTCAGGCGTTCACACAAAACGGCAAAGAAGATTTTTTAGGCGATGTTAAGGAGGCTTATTCCTTTATAATTGGCGCAATCAGAGGGGTCTCCTTTCTTGTGGGCCGGGCATACGATGCTGAGACTGGAGGCGGCTGGCAAGAGATCGTGCTGACTGGAGTCGCTTGTTGATTGAGGCCTAAGACCACACCGGTGTGTAGCGCCACGAACAAGAAGAAGAAGACTCGTAGGTGAAGTCAAATGAACTAATTGTAAACATGATGTCATTATTTTTCTACCATTAGAGTACCATTTCCTGTGTGCATCACATTCTCTAGTTCCATGAGTGAAGCTGCCATTAGCCATGAGCCTAACTCTCATTATAGATACTCTGGTATCTATAATAAGATAAGTAAAACTGAATTCGTCATTACTTTCTATGTCTCGTCTTGTGTTAAGGCGTAACACTTCACTAGATACATTGCGTTGTCTACACGCCGATAGCCGTATTAGAAGAAGTCAGCAGAATTCATCCTAATTAAAGCCCCGCAGACCGATATAACATTATTTATTTGGTTATTCCTTTACTGCGACTTTTCTTTGGTTTCGAGGTTCATGGACATTTCTGCGGCTTCTGTTTTTTATTTATCTTTCGTTTCTTCCTATAGTCGCTTTCTTTTTTTGCCTTACTCGAACAATTTCTATTTTGAGATATGTATCACCCGAAAGATGTCAACCCAACTACTTCTCTTAAGAAATACGTTATGTACACGAGCATGTAAACATTATTAGCACCGCAATCTTTACATCTTATTTATATACTCTGATGGACAAAAGTATTCGTAATGTGATGTTACTAACAATAAAAAGAGGAAAAGACAAGTTAATATTTGGAAAACGTTTTTAGGGTTCCGTACCCAAAGGTAAAACGGAACCCTATTACTAAGACTTCGCTGTCCGTCCGTCCGTCTGTCACCAGGCTGTATCTCATAAACCGTGATAGTTAGACAGTTGAAATTTTCACAGATGATGTATTTCTGTTGTCGCTACCACGACAAATACTAAAAACAGAACAAAACGAATATTTAAGGGGGGCTCCCATACAACAGACATGATTCTCATCCAAAAAATCCCCTTTGTCACATACTGAACTAAGGTTAGTCGACAATATCTTTTGTCTCTTTCATATTTATAAATACAGATGGTACGGAACCCTTCGTGCGCGAGTTCGACTCGCACTTGGCCGGTTTTTTTTATCTTATAGAGAAAGATATACACTCATACCTCGCTTTGCGCGGTTTCGTTTTGCGCATAAATGAGTCAAGCATCCGAAGAATAAGCTCAAATAAAGAACGAATAAAACTGTCTGTTACGCAGTCAAGTGAGTTGTCGACAAAGTCAACATCCAGAGTTCGTTCGGCATTGGTTGAAAAAGTGGAAAGTATCTTAGCTGCGTGGACACAACGGCAGACATCCAACCGAATGCCTTTGAGCACAGCTGTTATTCGGGAAAAGGCATTACAATTGTATGAGCGCTTAAAAATAGAAGAAGGATGTTCGTCTACAGAGGAACAGTTTTCGGCAAGTAGAGGCTGGTTTGACAAGTTCAAAAGAAGACAAAATCTTCACAACTTGAAGCTTAAATGAGAAGCAGCTAGTGCCGATGAAGAAGCAGCAAGTCGGTTTCCGGCGATTCTTAAAACACAAATCGAAGCTAGAGGATATTCTCTTCAGCAAATATTTAATGCTGATGAGACAGGTCTCTATTGGAAACGCATGCCGAATAGAACATTAATTGCGAGAGAGGAGAAGTCTGCTCCAGGATTCAAGATAGCAAAAGAACGAATCACTATTTTGTTATGCGCAAATGCTGAGGGTGATTTCAGATGTAAGCCATTGGTTATTCATACATCTGAAAATCCGAGGGCTTTCAAGGGCGTTACCGAGTACCGAGCCAGAAGAAGGGAGGAGAAGAAACTACTGCGACAAAAGAAAAGAATCTTCGCAGCCTCCCAGCTCAAGGATATCGAGGAGTCTAGGGATAAACATAAAATACGAGCCTTTTACAAGAAAGCCAAAGGCCTTGCAGGAGGCTTCAAAAAGGGCACCCTGGCTCTTCGAAACTGCGAGGGTAATCTTGTCACCGACCCGTAGGGAATAGTGGATGTATTTAAGCAGCACTTCCAGCAGCTGCTTAACGAGCATGACCAAGAGAGAGTGGTAGGGACCGAGGAAATCCCAACTCCAGCCGCTGAAGTAGTCCTCCCATCCAGCATAGAAGAAGTCGGCACAGCTATTCAGAAGCTGAAAAACAACAAGGCCGCAGGCTCAGATGGCTTGCCATCAGAGCTCTTCAAGACTGGCGGCGATGTTCTGGTAGGAGCATGCACCAGATCATGTGCAGAATTTGGGAAGATGAGAGCATGCCCGACGACTGGAATACCAGCTCTACATGCCCCATCCACAAAAAAGGCGATCCTACCTCTTGCAAGAACTATAGAGGTATATCCCTGCTCAATGTCGCATACAAGATCCTGTCCAGCGTATTGTGTGAACGTCTAAAACCATTTTGCACCGCACTAATCGGCAGCTACCAGTGCGGCTTCCGGCCCGGCAAATCAACTATAGACCAAATTTTCACACTTCGACAAATCCTGGAAAAGACCAGCGAGTTTCGAATCGATACACACCATCTTTTCATCGATTTCAAAGCCGCATACGACAGCATTCATCGTGAAGCACTGTTTGGGGCGATGGCCGAATTCGGGATCCCGGTAAAACTGATCCAGTTGTGTCGCGCCACGCTAAAAAACAAGCGATGCACCGTGCAACTCGGTTCTAGGACCTCGGAACCATTCGAAACATGCACCGGATTTCGGCATGGAGATGCGCTGTCATGTGACTTCTTCAACCTGGTGCTGGAGCAGATAGTGCGACGGGCAGGCGTCAACAGGGAAGGCACTATCTTTTACAAGTCCATCCAGCTGCTAGGATACGCGGATGATATCGACATCATCGCGTGTTCTCGCCGTGGCATTGTGGAAGCATTCACGGCGATTGAAGAACAGGCGAAACGAGTTGGTCTTAAGATCAATGAGGATAAAACGAAATACATGCTGTCAAGCAAAAACCAATCCGTCGCTCACCACCTGGGACAAAATATAACAATTGACAGCTACAATTTCGAGGTAGTTAAGAAGTTTGTCTGCCTCGGGGCAAACGTAAATTCCACAAATGACACCACAGTGGAGATCCGGCGTAGAATCGCCCTTGGCAACCGCTGCTACTTCGGCTTGCCCTTGGCAACCGCTGCTACTTCGGCTTGTCCAAGCAACTGGGGTCAAAAATCCTCACTCGAAAGACCAAAGTCATGCTTTACAAAACGCTCATTGTGCCAGTCTTGCTGTACGTAGCCGAAAGCTGGACGATAAGCAGGACAGCGGAGCTGATTTTGGGTTCTTTCGAAAGAAAAATTCTGCGCCGGATATTTGGTCCTGTCTGTGAGGAAGGTGAATGGAGAAGAAGACACAACCGCGAACTCTACGAGCTGTACCAAGATGTGGATGTAGTCCGGAAGGCAAGGATCCGTCGACTATACTGGCTCGGTCACATCGAGCGCATGGACATCAACGCTCCAGCTAAGAGGGTCTTCGACTCCGAGCCTCCTGGTTCGAGAAGAAGAGGAAGACCGAACCTCCGGTATAAAGACCAAGTAATCGCGGATGTAAGACATCTTGGTCTTGACAACTGGAAGCAGCGTGCACGGGACCGTCAACGATGGAAGGCAGCTATAGCTCAGGCTCAGATCCTCCATGGATCGCAGGCCTGATAAGTAAGTAAGTATTTAGAAATTACGAATACGTTTGTCCAACCAAATTCTCAATTGTTTAATTACTTTTATTGCTACTGTTTGTTTTCGTTATGGAATTTATTCTTAGTTTTATATAATTTGTTGTATATATCTTTCTCTATAAGATAAGAAAAACGTTTTCCAAATAATAACTTTTTAAAAGTGTTTTTTCCGCTTTTTATTGTTATTAACACCACATTACGAATACTTTTGTACATCAGTGTACATACTACCGGCGAAGCGTGTGTCACGCCATATCAGGAAAACAAACGAAAAAACGAATAAAGCGTGTGTTTATTAAAAGAACTGAAACAGGGCAGCTCGCAAAACATATTGTACACATATTGGAGCATTTAAATGTCATTCCTATTGTAAACCGATAGACTCAAAATTCGACAGCATGCGGCAAAGCTTGAAGGTGCGGAAAAAACCTGTCGACGGCCAACATCTGTGCGATCCCAGAAAAAGCTGGCTGAAGCTTATATTTTCGAGGAGCGTGTGACATACATATTTTATGTCTTTTTCGGGGCGTTTGAAGACATTTCCGAATGGTAGCTATTTCGTTTTGACCATGTCACAAGAATGAGAAAAATGAGGAAAAGTGTGGAGCTTGCACAATGTGCTCCTAGTCGGCCATCAAGTTAAAAGGAAATTGGAACTAAGACTATGTATGTTCCCCACATGTTTCCAAACGGTGTTACTCAATGTAAATCGTAAAAACAGAGTCGCAGCTTTTACAAAGAGGAAATACAAACTTTCCTCATACACAACGTTAAGGGTGTGGGTAAAACGAAAAAGGGAAGATAAGAGTGTATTTAATCAGTATTTCAGATTAAAATCGATCTTTTGACCTCCTACTGGTTGACACGTGAGAATTTAAAATAAGCTCCAAGCTGTACGTACAACGAACTGAATATTGTTTAAATTTTGTGTGCCAATAATAGAACTGTAATCAATTGATAAAGCGGCTGTTTATGATTACACGGTGGCTATCTAAACACCTGTACTTGCAAGATAGCCTTAAGGTAAACAAGGACGCACATCAGTGACAACGTGTGATGGTTCAATTTTTATTACGAATATCAAGACCTTCAATGTATCAAATACGTACATTCTATCAAGAAGAAAAAAACTAAAAACTACGCGTACAAATGGATTTGGGGGAATGTTATGTTAAGGTTAGTGATTAGTGTGTTGGACTCTGACGCACGACGAGCGAGTTCGGATGCCGAGAATACCAACGCCATCGAACGTTTATTTCGCGACCTCCTTCCTCGGCAGGGTACTGGCAAAACCCCCCATAGTATACTTGCCCTGAAAATGCTCCTCGACTCACGCCTTTCAGAGTAAGTCACTTTCACCGGTCTGTAAAATAAAACACACACAACATGGGTGATTGGGAGAAGTTTGGCTCTAGTCCCTCATTGGCTGTAACACCACCAAAGTAGAAGAGGTAGAACTGTCCTTCATTTGTGGGCTGCTAAAAATGAGTTTTTGGATTTTTATGTCTCAATTTGTTGAGCAAAGAATTTGCATTGAATTTTCTGCTACTGATTCGAAGATAGTGCAGAAAGCTTTATGGTGATGAGGCTTTGTCGAAAAAAATGCTTACAAGTGGTATATAGAGTTCCAAGAAGGCCGAAAACGTGTTGCGTCCCGGGCGGCTATCAACCTCAACCGACGAAGCTCACGTCAATTAACAATTAGAGATCCTGCTGATGATGTTTTTTAGGGTTCCGTACCCAAAGGTAAAACGGAACCCTATTACGAAGGCTTCGCTGTCCGTCCGTCCGTCTGTCACCAGGCTGTATCTCATAAACCGTGATAGTTAGACAGTTGAAATTTTCACAGATGATGTATTTCAGTTGCCGCTACCACGACAAATACTAAAAATTAAAAATATTTAAGGGGGGCTCCCATACAACAGACATGATTTTCATCCAAAAAATCCCCTTGGTCACACACTGAACTAAGGATAGTCGACAATATCCCACAACCAGTAGCAAACTTCCCAGTTTTGATCTCTTTTGTGTCTTTGATGAATTAATCCTAGCTGCAAACCTTTTTCCCATATTTCTGCAACCAAGATCTGTCATCATACAAAAAATGTGATTTAATGTGATGACTGATCAGGTAACATACATTGTCTCTTTCATATTTATACATATATGTATACAGATGGTACGGAACCCTTCGTGCGCGAGTCCGACTCGCACTTGGCCGGTTTTTTTTTTTTTTTTCTCTCTTTTTATAGTTCGCGCAGGTTCAAGAGTTATACTCTTATGATGTTTGACACACAACCAGTGCAGTGGTTTGTGTCGTTGTTGTTCGTCCACTACTCTCAGGGATGGTTGTCCTAGATAGGACGAGAGCCGACCAAATTCCGCGTTTGGTTATAGTCCGTAGTAATTCGTTCGAGCACTATAATATTGCATACGCAGAGGATGAATTTCAGTTGACCATATACTGTGAGTGTTATGCGTGCAGCAGTACGTCTGGTCACTTTCCATTCACAACTGCGTTGCATACTTTTTGTCCGTATAGGTATTCCTTTTTCTTAGCTATAAAGCGAATTTGAGCTATAGACCTTCCGCTCGGCGGTCGATGATGTTAACCACTGCACGACGGCAGTCAATACCGTTTTAAAGGATGACTTTGGCCTCAGGCGTGACAAAGCACTGATTTTTTTTTTTGAAAAACGTCGTCACGTTGAAATGCGTGAAACAACGCTTTCTGAGTATCAGGACCAAATAAAACGCATTACTACGGGAGATGGGACTTATACTTACGATCCGAAAACAACCGATCAATCGTGCTTAAGGTGAGGCAAGACCAAAAACCCGTGCCGAAGTCGCTTAAAAATTAAGGTCATGTTGGCGGTTTTCTTTGATTGTCGTTATGTTATGGATTTTGAGTTGCTTTCGTCGGGTTAAATCGTTAACGAAGAGTGTTATTTGAGCATTATGTGTCATTTGCGTGAAGCTATTCGTCTAAAGACGTCAGAATTGTGGCGAGACAACTTCTGACTTTTGCGCCACGATAATGCACCGTCTGCATTGATTTTTCGTGAAGAATTCGCCAAAAGTGGACCCATATCGTTCTACAAACATTGTATTCACCTGAAGTGGCACCGCGCGACTTCTGACTATCAACAAACTCAAAAGAGGAAATACAAGCCGCATCAAAGAGAGATCAGAAGACCATCCCGGATATCGGTTTGACAACTGTTTCGAAGACTGGAAAATCCACTGGCATAATTGAAGGCGATAAGATTGAGTTGGAAAAATGATTTTTCAAAATACATATGTACATATATAAATGCCGTCACCTTACTTTTTGGACACAGTACTAAAGCAGTTTTCGAAAACAATATTAAAAATATTGCGGAAACTTTCGCTGTGTTCGAAAGATATTGACTTAGCTGTTCGCAAGAAGAACGTGGTAAAATAATAAGTCGTCCTTCAGGCGTTGGATCCCTTTATACTTAACTAAGGCGCCGAGATCTTTGTATACTCCGCATAATCCCTGGCTGTACATTCTCCTGCATTCCCCGCTTTAATTGATAGGACTAAAAACCCTACGCAGTATGATTGAGAAAACTGAAGGCTTCTTCATCCACCTTTGACAAGGTTGATGTTTCTGTGCCACAGAACAGGACACCGGGAGAAGGCTCTGCTACTCAGTTGTTTCCTCAGCCCAAAGGAGACAAGCACTTGTGCCATTGGTACATGTTACTGCAGAGACAGAAGACACGCCAATGGGCTTCCACAGTGTATAATCAACCGCGCTGTCCGTTGGAGGCGGCCAAGTTCATCAATATGTGTTTTTAATGACCTTAGACCGAATTATGTTATTGATGGTGACGCCAAACACACATTTTGGAGTTCAAGATGTATTTCACAGAGAGGCAAAATGCTCTACAAAGCTAGCATGGAGTGCGGTTGCAACATGTGCTCAACGGACAAATCAACGTATTGGCCTAAACACTTTTCTACTTTTCTCGTTGTAAAAGGCATATCTGATCGCTAAATTAAAGTCGAAGAAAACTTTGATCTCTCCTCATAACTGGAGAATGTAGTTATAGTGACGATGTGTGATACTCTTATTAAAAAGACTGAACCACCTAGGCTTACGAATATGTATAAGGATAAACTAGGAGGGTTTTAAGAACGAAATTCAAGGTATTAGCCTAAGAATGCAACGCCACACGCCCATGTTGTGTGCGATTTATTTTATTTTATTTTAATGCCGATTCCGAACGGCGTGAGTCGAGAAGCTTTTTCAGAGCAAGTATACTACGGAGGGTTTTGCCAGTACTCCGCCGAGGAGGGACGCCGCGAAATAAACATTCGATAGCGTTGGTGTTATCAGGATCCGAATTCGCTCATTGTGTACCAGAGTCCAACGCACTAACCACTGCGCCCTCTTTTTCTTAAACTATCCATCAGAAATTAAAGAGCTTCTAAAGGATAAACGAAAGTCCATATTTAGACCGACTATGCAACCTGCTGAGGAAATCTTCCAGGGATATCAAGAAACCATGGGGTTGGTTCGTACTTAGAAAGCCTATCCATCAATAATGAATCAAATTAGCTCCTTTGGAAAGCTTTAAAAGCAGTAAAAAGCCGAAACTGCAGGCACCACCAATAAGGAATTAGAATGAATGGGCGAAAGGCAATGAAGAAAAGACTGAAACTGAAGCGTTCAAGACATTTAGAGGACAACCGCCGCTGACAATAGCAGTTCTGCGGAAATGACAGTGGGATACAGCATGGCGCTAGCTATGCTTTCCGAACTGTAAAACATCGTAAAATCTCGTAGCCAAATAAAGCACCAGACTACGACTTAGTTACAGGAGATGTCCTTAAAAATTTGCCGAGGAATGCTCTACTCAAACTTTTATATCTTGTTAACGTGATTAGGTTAGAACACGGACCGAGCCAATGGAAGGTTAGGTTAGGTTAGGTATATGGGTGCCCTATTGACGTAAAGTCAAAGCTCACGTAGACTACGTTGAGTCCATTGTGCCCACCTGTTTTGTTTAACCCGTTGATACCTATTCATTTACCGTCGAGCTGAACCAACCAGACGAGGATAAAAATCCCAGTATTCTGTTCAGCCCGATATTACCTACCTCTTCTAGTCCCGAAAGGAAGTATCTTCCCAGGAAAATATTCCTTTTTTGGGCTAGCGCCGGGCATTCGCACAGCAGGTGACGAACGGACTCAATTTCCTCTTCGTCCCTGCAGCTTCTACAGAAGTCATTGTGGGGCTGGCCTAGTCGAGCTGCATGATAGGATAGCATGCAGTGCCCGGTGAGGGCACCAACTGCCAGTCGAATGTTCCCACGATTGAACTTCAGCAGATTTTTCGTTCTTTTCTTATCATAGACGGGCCAAGTCAATTTCGCCGTTGCGCATGTATCTAAGCGACACCAGCGCTTATTGGCTTTCACCAATAGCTCCGTCTGTATCTCCCTGTAGAGCGCACTGAGTGGTGCCTTGGCCTCAGCTGAGATCTGCGCAATGTTAGCACCTGATCCCACCCTAGCCAACTCGTCCGCCCTCTCGTTTCCGGAGATATTCATGTGACCAGGTACCCAGCAAAGGGTCACCTCATTTACATTTGATATCTCTTCTAACTTCTCCTTGCAGAGTTTGACGAGTTTGGATCTTATCCATGCTGCCTGCAGAGCCTTAATGGCTGCAGGCAGATCCAGGGATCAGATCTATACCATTCATACGGGGGTAGGTGTATCTTGGTACAGATCTTTTCTTTGTAAAGAGTACTACCTCTGTTTTCGCCGGATTTACTCCCAGACCTCGCCCCTCGACCCAGCTATCCACTAACGTCAGTGCATAGCTTAGTCTATCGCTGAGGACCTGCGTACATTTTCCAGAGACCAAAATGGCAATGTCATCGGCGTAGGCCGTGACATTAAAACCCTCCGTCTCCAGAATCTTGGCCATTCCGTCGACCACAAGGAGCCATAGGAGGGGTGACAGAACGCCACCTTGTGGTGTACCTTTATTTACCCTCACCCTTCCGCATGCTCTCCCTATCGTCGAATTTACTATACGAGTACCCAGCATTTGCCCAATCCAACTGCATACACCCGGGTTTATTTGGGCCATATGAAGGCTGGACACTATTGCCTCGGTACTAACGTTATTAAAGGCACCCTCAATGTCCAGGAAGGCACCTAGAGTGAATTCCTTGATACTGAGCGATTTTTCTATCGTAGAGACTACCCTATGCAGAGCAGTATCCACCGATTTTCCCCTTATGTACGCATTATGTGATTGTGACAGATAACCGTCCCCAATCTCTTCCCTTACGTACAAATCTATTATTCGTTCCAGCGCTTTCATCAGGAAGGACGACAGACTGATAGGCCTGAAGTCCTTTGCAGTAGTATGGTTGACTTTACCCGACTTGGGTAAGAAAACCACCCTAACTTCCCTCCACGTTTGAGGAACATAACCATCCTGAGCCAATGGAAAGTCGCCGAAGTTATTGATTCGGAAGCCGCTCAATATCATTGTTGCCGATAATTTCGAAAATCTTCGTTAGAACTATAATCAATCGCTTAAAGCCGATTGTCAAAGAAAAGGGGCTTTTGCTGGATCGTCAGTTTGGTTTCTGAAGCAAACACTTGAACTTAAGCTAATATGTTTGGGTGTCTTTCTTAAGGTGTTTTAAGCCTTTGACAAAGTGTGGCACGAAGGTTTGAGAAATAATTGAGACAAGTTTTCCCCGAACAACTGTCAAACGTTCTAGAAAACCACTTATACTCTTTCGTGTTTAACACGGGAGCGAATATTCAAATTTAAGAGCAATTGCGGTTGGCGTTCCGCAGGGAAGCGAACTTGGTATGCTGCTTTACCTGCTGTATACCAGACATACTGCAAAAGGATGGCACTGTGCTGGCCAGATTCGCCGATAATACTGTAATTTTGGCCACCGGAAAATCAGTCGAAGAATCAACGACTAAACTACAATATGCCCTGAACCGTACTAGCCATTGGACAAAGATTTGGCGGATCGCGCTTAACGAAACCAAATCTGTCCACATAAATGTTGCTTAATCAAGTTCGGATCGCATTCGCAAACGAGGCAAAATACCTAGGCATGACCCTCGACACGAAACTCAAGTGGAAAGCGCATGTAAAGAAAAAACGTGAAGAGCTTGAATTGAAATATAGAGGAATGTACGGACTACTTGGAAAACATTCCCAGCTTAGTACTGAAAACAAGCCGCTTCTCTACAAGCAACTGCTTAGACCTATTAAACGTTTAAAAATAAAGTATTATGAGCCGTTGTTAACACGCCGTGGTATATTTGGAACGACGATATTCACCGTGATTTAACCGTGAAAATGTCGAAAACGAAGCTAAACTTTTGGCCCGAAAACATAGAGATCGACTGGAAGGTCATATCAATAATGCGGAACAAAACCTGTTGCGCCGTGTACACAGTACAAAACCAATTGATTCAGCGTGACGAACCTAAACCGCACGCACTCTGCGGATTGCAGGAACTTTCATTGGAAAGCGGCCTGCTAAATATGATTACCTCGAGAGCGGAAAACTGCTAGATAAGTCAATTGACTTCGGAGGCTTCTGCTATCCGTTGGAGCACTTAGACGCAAATACTGGTCCATTGTACTCCAGAGTCAATTGACTTATCCAGTTGTAGTAAAAAGGGTGGTGCTTTTAATGCGTCAAATCTCACACTACTATGAGCAGGCGCTGTCGGTCCTCATAGTGTCTTTTGAAGATTTTTGCCAACCTTCCCAATAAGAAAAATAAATAAATAAAAAATTTAACTCAAGCTTGTACATATGTGAATATGTATGTACGTATGTTGGCGTTACATTCCATTAAGGACGAAAGCCGAGCTTCTCTCAATCACCCATGTTGTGTGTGATTTAATTTCCCATAGGTGAAAGCGGCCTACAGTTTTAATTGCCGGTTCCGAACTTCGAGAAGCTTTTCATGACAATTGTACTACAGGGGGTTTCGTCAGAACCCCGCTGAAGATAAGCACTGTGAAAACACTTTCGATGACTTGGCTGTTGTCGGGATCCGATCCCCTGTCATCGTCGTCAGGGGCCAACACACTACCCACTGCGCCACTGCGCTCTTTAATTCAAGCTTACTTTACTTACTTTGATGGCGCTACAGTTCGGGGTGAACCAGGGCCTCAACCAAAAAGCCTCTCCAGCCGGCCCGATCTTTGGCCAGCCGCTTCCAGTGCCACACGCCCAGTTGGTTGAGGTCCCTTTCCACTTGGCGCGCAGATGCGGCCGTCCTCTACTACGTCGTCCCTTGGGGTCGGAGTCGAAGACACTTCTAGGACCGGAGCGGTGATGTCCATTCGCTCTACATGGCCTAGCCATCTTATACGTTGGATCCGAAGACGTCTAACTAGATCGATGTCGCTGTACAGTTCTTGGTTGAATCTCATCCTCCACTCACCGTTTACACAAACGGGACCAAAGATTGCACGCAGAATTTTGCTCTCGAAACGCCCAAGAGCCTCTTCATCCGCTTTTGATAACGTCCAAGCCGCAGCGCCGTAGAGGAGGACCGGGGTGATTAAGGTTTTGTAGAGGGATACCGTAGTTTTTCGAGAGAGGGCTCTACTACTCAATTGCCTCTTGAGCCCGAAGAAGCAGCGGTTGGCAGCGGTTTTATCTCAGGTCGTTGCTGCTTGTCACTATCGAGCCAAGGTAGACGAAGACCTTGACTACTTCAAAAATATAGCTGCCGAAGGTGACGTTCTGACCAAGACGTCAGCATATATTTGGTCTTGTCCCCATTTACCCTTAGACCCATTTTAGCCGCTTCTGCTTCAATGCTTGCGAACGCCTCTTTGACATCTCGCTTAGTCCGTCCAATAACGTCAATGTCATCTGCGTAGGCAAGCAATTGTGTGGACTTGAACATCCACAGTGGACGGGATTCTCCTTCGTCTTCGTTCATTGTGAATGGTTCGCTCTGCCTGACGGCGGCATTTTGACTATCATCGCCGTTATACAGTCTGCAGAAGTGGTCCTTCCACAATCTCAGCATCGACTGTGACTCCACTACTAGTTGTCCAGGCTCATCGCTGAAGGCCGTTATACAGTCTGCAGAAGTGGTCCTTCCACAATCTCAGCATCGACTGTGATTCCACTACTAGTTGTCCGTGCTCATCCCTGCAGGCCGTTATACAGTCTGAAGAAGTGGTCCTTCCACAATCTCAGCATCGACTGTGACTCCACTACTAGTTGTCCGTGCTCATCCCTGCAGGCTTCTGCTCTGGCTTTATAGCCTTGGCATGTTCGTTTTACTTTCTGGTAAAATTTTCGAACGTCGTTCCAGCCGTAACATCTCTCCATCTTCTCGATCTCGCGCTTCTCGTGCTCCTTCTTTTTCCTTCTCAGAAGCGCATGCTCCTCCCTCCTTTGCTGTTCATAGAGCTCGCGGGCAGTCCTCGTCCGTCGATGCAATGTGGCCATGTATGCATTCTGTTTCTCTACATGGGCCTGTCTGCACTCATCATCAAACCAGGGGTTTCTCGACGGTGGTGGCTCGAAACCGAGTATATCTGAGGCGGCCTCTCTAATGGCTTTCTGACAACGACTCCATTGCTGTTCTATGGTTTCTGCAGATTGCATCGGGACCTGAGAGAGCTTGAGGAAGACTTGATCGGCGAAGGTCCTGGCGGTCTCCTGCGATTGCAGCTTTCCGACGATAAATTTTGGTGCTCTTACTCGACTCCGTTGGTTCCGAGAAATTCGCATCCGTACCTTGGCTGCAACAAGGTAATGATCCGAGTCGATGTTGGCTCCTCGAAAGGTTCGGACGTCTAGGATGCTGGAGGAGTGTCTGCCGTCGATCGCAATATGATCAATTTGGTTGGTTGTCGATTGATCGAAAGACCGCCATGTCCCCTTATGGACATTGAGGTGTGGGAATCGTGTACTTGCTACTACCAGATTATGTCCCGCCATAAAGTCCACTAGCCTTAGGCCGTTTTCTGACGTGGTGTTGTGTAGGCTGTGCTTTCCAATGACCCGTTCAAAGATAGCTTCCTTACCCAGCTTCGCACTGAAATCTCCTAGAACGATTTGGGTGTCATAGCTGGGGCATTGCGCATACGTTCTGTCTAGGAGATCATAGAAGTCGTCTTTATGTCAGTCATCTTTCTCCTCTGTGGGGGCGTGGACACATAATAAACTTATATTGCCGAGACTGGTCTTGATGCGGATAGTTATGAGGCGTTCGCTTACATACTGGAAGCTTAAGACTTTTTTCCTGAGTCTGCCTCGAACAATAAATCCGCATCCGAATAAGCGTTGTTTATTTTCTCTGTAGCAGTTTCCGTAGTAGATATCACAGTTTTTCATCCGCTTTTTGCCTGGCCCATCCCATCGCAGTTCTTGGAGCGCGGTAATGTCTGCCTTATAGCAGTCCAAAGAGTTGACCAGTTGTTCGGCTGCACCTGGTCTGTTGAGGGACCTAATGTTCCAGGTGCAGATCCGAAATTCGTTTCCTTTTTGACGTTTGCGGGGGTCGTCAACATGTAATCCGTCCGTATCCGAGGCTATTGGTTGTTTCTGAACAAGTTTTTGTTTTACGCGATAGCTTACTGGCGTTAAATAAAAATCCAATAAAATCAAAAAATCAAACCTCGTCGGTGTCCTTCGACCAGTTATAACGGGTATAAGCTCTTAAACACCTTCATTTAGCAACCACATGGTGTTAAACGTACATAATTCAATTTGGATGGTTATGACCTAAGCAGGTGGGTTAGAGAGTATTTAAGAGCGGCGACTCATTAAATGTATTGAATTGATAACGGAAATGATTCAACTTAACGATTGGGAGGTGTTGCTATACGACTAGGTATATCAACCAAGCGAATTTACTCGTATCGAGGGTTAGAGTAAATATGATTACGAAAGTCACGGCTTAGTGCACGCAATATCTATTGAACTTTAACTAAATCAGACTTGTGGGGTTTCGAGCACGAGTCTAATGTACATATGTATATGTATAATGTACATATGTATATGTATACATATATACATACTTGTAATTATGGGTCGAAACTCATTCAACCAGTCGTTCTGTCGAAACGACGAGACAACGAATAAAAAGAAGAAACCGAAACAAAGGAAAACAATACAGTAGACTCTCGACAGAGTGAACTTTCGCTATTCTACTTTTTTTTGCCAATACTGTATCCGAACACCGTGAATTTTGCTTTTATTTCTTGTAAAATCTGAATGGATCATGGTAAGGGCTTTACCCTACCTGTAGACAACTTCTTTAAAACTTACATTTTTTCTATTAAAGTTAAATGCTTTGCGATCCATTTTTATCAACAAAATTTTTAAACCAAACCAATCAAACGAATGAAATTGTAGGAGAATATTTACCCAACCTAGAAGGCATAAAGGAGCTCCATGCGACTGCGCCAACTACCGAGGGATCAGTCCCCTTAACATAGCGTACAAGATCCTCTGATATGTCCATATGGTGGTTTCAGGTGAAGAAAGTCTACGATAGACCAGATCTTCACACTGCGGCAGATTCTAGAAAAGACCCAAGAAATGCAAATCGGCACTCACCGCCTATTTGTCGATTTCTAGGCCGCATATAACAGCGTGCATAGAGACGAGCTATACAGTGCCAAGTCAAGTTTTGACATTCCTTCCAAACTCGTCAGATTGTGTAGGATAACGATGGAGGACTCTCGCTAATCTATCAAGCCTGGTAACGAGCTAACCGAGATCATTGATGTCGAAAAAGGTTTTAGGCAAGGCGATGAGCTGTCATGTGACTTTTTCAATATTTTACTTGAGGGAATCGTACGAAATACACAGGTTAACATTAGAGACACGATGTTCCAAAAGTCCGTCCAACTGTTAGCTTACGCAGATGATATTGACGTGAGTGGTCGAACCCAACGAGCCGTCAATGAAGCGTTTGTTGGCATTGAAGCGGAGGCGGCCAAAATGGGTCTGGCGGTAAACGATGCCAAAACAAAGTACATATATGTATGCTGTCATCAAGGAAGGATATTCAACATCGACGTCTCGAACAGAGCGTCACAATGGGCAGCAAAAACCATGAGGTAGTAAAGAACTTCGTCTACCTCGGCTCCGCAATAAATAGCGACAATAAGATCGGTACTGAAATCAAACGCAGAACTACTCTTGGCAATCGCGGTTTCTTTGGGCTGATGAAGAAATTGAGTAATAGAGCCCTCTCTCGTGAGGCCAAGTTGGCTTTATATTATACTCTAATCCCTGTCCCTGACGCTATTGAAAGACTATGAAGGAGCTATTGGTCTTTTCGAGAGAACAGTTCTGCGTACGATTTTTGGTCCTGCTTGCGTTAGTGGCATACAGCGGCATGCCTAATCGAGGGTCTACGGATATAACAAGGCCATTAGAGCGTATGAACAACATAGCTCCGACCCGAAAAGTCCTTGAATCTGAGCCATGTGGACAATGCAACAGGGGACGCCATCGACTGAGATGGCGGACACAAGGCGAGAGGAACCTCAACTAAATTGGTGTATGGGATTGGAGGCAGCGGCAAAAGAACGTGCTGGCTGGAGAGATTTATTGGTTGAGGTCCAGGTCCATCCCGGACTCTAGCGCCGCATAAGCAGAGAATGCAAAACGAAGAACGATGACAGATACAAAGCTTGCGAAACAAACTATAAATTTGCTCGAAAGATTGTGCGTTCTTTGCAGTTGGCTTATTAGTGTTTAACTGTGATAAAAATAAAGGTTCACTTTAAAGAGGTTTACTTTTTTAGGGTTCCGTACCCAAAGGTAAAACGTCCGTCCGTCTGTCGCGTGGTTGTATCTCATAAACCGTGATAGTTAGACAGTTGAAATGTTCACAGATGATGTATTTCTGTTGCCGAACAAAATGAATATTTAAGGGGGGCTCCCATACAACAGACATGATTTTCATCCAAAAAGTCCCCTTGGTCACATACTGAACTAAGGTTAGTCGACAATATCCCACAACCAGTAGCAAACTTCCCAGTTTTGATCTCTTTTGTGTCTTTGAGGAATTAATCATAGCTGCAAACCTTTTTCCCATATTTCTGCCACCAAGATCTGTCATCACACAAAAAATGTGATTTAATGTGATGACTGATGAGGTAACATACATAGTCTCTTTCATATTTATACATATATGTATACAGATGGTACGGAACCCTTCGTGCGCGAGTCCGACTCACACTTGGCCGGTTTTTTTAACTCTGTAGAATGTATGTAAACGGACTAAGGCTAGTGGACTTTATGGCGGGACATAACCTGGTAGTAGCAAGTACACGATTCCCACACCTCAACATCCATAAGGGGACCTGGCGGTCTTTCGATCAATCGACAACCAACCAAATTGATCATATTGCGATCGACGGCAGACACTCCTCCAGCATCCTAGATGTCCGAACATTTCGAGGAGCCAACATCGACTCGGATCATTACCTTGTTGCAGCCAAGGTACGGATGCGAATTTCTCGAAATCAACGGAGTCGAGTAAGAACACCAAAACTTAACGTCGGAAAGCTGCAATCGCAGGAGACCGCCAGAAACTTCACCGATCAAGTCTCCCTCAAGCTCTCTCAAGTCCCGATGCAATCTGCAGAAACCATAGAACAGCAATGGAGTCGTTGTCAAAACGCTGGCGATGAGCTGGTCAGGAACATGCACCCACTTAAGATATGGTCGGAAGAACGCATGCCCGATGAATGGAATCTCAGTATCGTTTGCCCGGTCCATAAGAAAGGAGACCCCTATGACTGCGCCAATTACAGAGGGATAAGCCTCCTGAACATCGCGTACAAGATCCTCTCTGCCGTACTGTGTAAGTACCTGAAACCGTTCGTGGACAATCTGATAGGTTCCTACCAGTGTGGTTTCAGGCCAGGAAAATCCACGATAGACCAAATATTTACACTACGGCAAATCTTGGAGAAGACCCATAAATTCCAGGTCGACACGCACCATCTTTTCGTCGACTTTAAAGCCGCGTATGACAGTGTTTATAGAGACGAGCTATACAGAGCCATGTCATGTTTTAACATTCCTGCCAAACTCGTCAGACTATGCAGGATGACTATGGAGAACACTCGCTGCTCCATTACTTCGACTCCAACCCCGAGGGACGACGCAGCAGAGGACGACCGCATTTAAGGTGGCGCGCACAGGTGGGAGGGGACCTCAACCAACTGGGCGTGCGGCACTGGAAGCAGCTGGCCGAAGATCGGGCCGGCTGGAGAGGCTTGTTGGTGAGGCCCTGGTTCACCCCGAACTGTAGCGCCATAAAAAAAAAAAAAAAAAGAATGTATGTTGTTGGCGTTACAGACCATGAAGGACCTGAGCCGAGCTTCTCTCAATCACCCATGTTGTGTGTGATTTCAATTTCCCATAGGTAAAAGGTACCTACAGTTTATTGCCGGTTCCGAACGGCGAATTTCGAGAAGCTTTTCATGACAATTTTACTACACCGTGAAAAACACGTTCGATGACATGGCTGTGTCGGGATTCGATCCCGTGTCATCGGCGTCAGAGACCACCACACTACCCACTGCGCCACGGTGCTCTCTGTAGAATAGTCTGTATAAAATGTTATGTGTTCATTCTATTGGATTATTCACTCAACCGATGTTCACTCTACCGAGAGTGTACTGTAGTTAGAGAATGAAACAAACTAGTTTCGACAATTATCGTATCGCTAACATCTGAACGCCACCATCGTCAAATCGGAAAAAAACAACATGCATCCATCGTCTAGGTATCAGAACAAAGCACGAGCGCATGAATACGTACATATGCCATAGGCCATAAAAAGGAAATTTGAAAAATCAAGTACGAGTTACTCTATCTAACCAATTAGGAGGAGGGGGTGCTTACCAAAATATTTGCTGGTCTGTTGCTGATGTCCGTTGTGAGTATTTTGACTGCTGAACGCTTGTCCCATTTTGCTTCTTAATTATACACTTGTATTTCGTATAAAAGAATGAAATTAAGTTAACGTGAATACGAAAACAGCTTTGCAGTATAGCAGATAAGTAGCATTCGGTGTTTTGCAGACAACAAAATGATGACACAAACGACGAACGAATGAACGATACGAAAACAAATTGCTTGTGCTTCTTATCTATGCAGTGTGATAGGAATAAACCGACCCGACTGGCCGACCGACCGAACGACAACGACAACAACACTAAAAACGACAATCACAACCGAACAACAACACAATACGAGTACGTATTAATGAATTTGTTCACGTCTGCATATTAATATTGAATTGATAATGTCTTCATAAAATTGCGTTTCGGAAAACAGAAACAAAAACTGTTAATAAGAGAATAGATACAGTATGGCAACGTTTACTAATAAAGCCGCACAATGTGTGTTTAATATTGTATTAAATCACTATCCAACAACTAGTCATCAATTGCACAAAGAAGCGTTGTTCAGCCAGACGACTACGACTACCTCTTTGGAAAGAGTATAATAATGAAACCGGAAAATGATTATAATCTCATCGGATTCAGAATCAAAAGTAAAAAGTTCACCAATGTCTTGTCGGTCTGGTTTGCTGCGCAGCTAAATATTGTATTCGCACAAGAAAATATCTATTTTCGGACAGAGAAAGGCGAAACAGTCTGTCGACGTTTTGAATAACAACACCAAAAATCAAAAACACGAAACACTACGGACAAATGCTCATGAGAAATCACTAATTTGTGTTTTTTTTTTTTTTCTTCTTATTTTTTTATTCGCATGTATCTTTGTGAAAATGGTAAGCAGATTTTTAAAGGCCACAGTACTTGCACATGAGTGTCAGTGGCGATGAAGCTCTTCTTCGATCCACATCCGACTACTTGTACAAATAATATTTTAAATAAATTGGAAAATGTTTTCTTTCTTTTCGATATACGTTTTCGTTCGCACAAGAAGAAGTCGAGAAAAGAACAAAACAAATTCAAGAAAAAGAACAACCCGCCCCGAGAGAGATCTTCAAGAAGTTCATCCAAACAGCACGTAGATTGAACTGCTAAATAAAATTACTCATTGATTTAAAATTCACAAAGTGAAGAGCTTTTCTTAGCGAGAACTGAGAACTGAGTATTCAATGTATATAGACAAAGAAAGTAGCAGCGGCAGTAGTAGATAGCAGTTGCTAGCTAACCTTGTGTAATTGGATAGAGCAGAGTGTGGGTTTTGCAGCGTTTGCACCTTTCCGCCGGGCCAGTGCCCGGTTCCTTGATTTTATCTTTGAAATCTTCGATAACTTAATAATTGTCTGCACCGTGAAAAGCTTTTTAATCAAGCCGACTAGCAGACTTCTTTTTTTAGTATTTACAACTACATCCGTATATTGCTGGCCAATCTCTCTTGGTCTCTTTTTCAGTCACGGTTGCTTGCCGGTCTCTCTTTGGGCTCGAGTTAGCTATCTCTGCAATATAAACTCTCTCGAGTGCTCTCTTGAGTTGCTTCCCCACAGATAGTTACGGAAAAAAAGCTTATGTGAGTCAAGGCAAACAATCAGCACAGTAGAGGCGGCCAGGATGCAAACGCACCCCGACGGACAAAAACTGGACTAATCGGTCGTGTTCGTCATTAGTCTTATCAGATCGGGAATAAAATCATTATCTATTGTAGATGATGTTCTATCGGGGGAATGACTCATTAGTCGAGTCGATTCGTCCTATCAATAGATGCTGATGGACGTACCTCTGTATTTGCCTGTTGATTACAGAGCTCCTTCAAGTAATACATACATGTCATCAGTCGTTTCTGATTACTTTTGAATGAGTCTTCACACACCTACCGACAGAGTGATTACAATCAGCATCTATTGTGAATTCATGACGTTCCCCAGATACGCAAATGCTCAAAACAACAGAGCAACAGTATCACACATCGAAGGCACAAAAACAGTCCATTAACCCCGTGCAAAATGAAAAAAAAAAAAAATGCTATCCGCCATCGAAGAAATGTTTCGTTTCAACACATTCGGATTCAAGTTCCACCTTCCTGCTGCTTTTGAAAAGCTAAAGCAACAAAAGTTTTATTTACCTGTGTACGGCCGTGTAAGAGATAAACGATGTGTTCAAGTTGAAAACAAAGAAGGAATACATGTGAGTTGATATTAGGCGCATGTCGGCATGTCGTTGTTTCGGATTCGAACACGGACTGGGACTCTGGAGTCGAGTTCATGTCATGACCATATTTTGCACGTACATATGTAGGTATTACACTAATGGTCCACATTAGGTCTTATCGTACACCGTCGCTATGATTTTTCCAAATGGCGCTGTGAGAGCTACAGCAACAAAGGTTTCGAAAATAATGATGACACAGTGCCAGCCTGACTATGAACGTGGGAACGATTGCTGAATACAAAGTACCAGGGACTCTTACTATATTTCACACCATATTATCATATTAGAGGACTAAGCTCAATGTGTAGAGCTTAACCAATTCTTGTGCGTTCTGGTTGACTCTTTTGAGATAAAACAGAGAGGCCAACTTCGTTCATAGTTGAAGCTGCCAAACAAACGTCATCTTTTTCTTGGTTCTCCTTGGTTCCTTCCATCTGTGTGCGCCAGCTTATACGGAATCGTCCAGATTTGTGATGTCCTATCATTGAAACATGTATCCGCCATATGTATCAGTCCTCTGATCGATCTGTATCTGTATAGTTTTGTGCCGGATTTTACCCTACATCCCCAGCAAGTGGAAGGTAACCAAAGTTATTTTCATACCCAAGGCAGGCAAAAGCTTCCACACGTCTTACTTCTTTTCTATTAAAAACTCTAGAGAAGATTTTAAACGCACACATTCGTTACAGCCGTATCTCAGGAAGGCTGTCGGATAACCAACATGCCTACAACAAAGGCAAATCGGTGGAAACAGCACTACACCCACTTCTTCTTCTTCTTAGTGGGCGCTACAGTTCGGGGTGAACCTGGGCCTCAACCAACATGCCCCTCCATCTAGCACGATCTTTCGCTTGCCTTTTCCATTGCCGCACACCCAGTTGGCTGAGGTCCCCTTCCACCTGTGTGCGCCATCTTAAGTGCGGCCGTCCTCTGCTTCTTCGTCCCTCGGGGTTGGATTCAAAGACTCTCCGGGCTGGAGCTGTGTTGTCCACTCGCTCTACATGACCCAGCCGTCTTAGGCGTTGAATCCGTAGACGCCTGACTATGCTCATGTCTCTATACAGCCCGTAAAGTTCGTGGTTGAATCTTCTCCTCCATCCCCCGTCTGCGTTTATATGCCCGAAAATCACGGGCAAAATCTTTCTCTCGAACCGACCAAGGGCCTTCTCATCCGCTTTTGATAGTGTCCATGCTTCTGCGCCGTACAGCAGGACCGGGATTATAAGGGTTTTATATAGAGTCAACTTTGTCGTTCGGGAGACTGAATTGCCTCCTGAGCCCAAAGAAACAGTGATTGGCAAGAGTGATTCTACGTTTGATTTCGGAACTGATGTCGTTGTTCCAGGTCACTGCGGAGCCAAGGTAGACGAAGTCCTTAACTACCTCGAACTTATATCTGCCAATACAAACGTTCTGGCCAAGACGTCGGTGTAGAGCGTCCTTTTTTGATGACAGCATATATGTATGTAGTTTTGCTCTCGTTTACCGCCAGACCAACTTTCGCCGCCTCGAACTCAATATTCGCAACGCCTCCTTGACATCTCGCTGTGATCTACCTATTATGTCAATATCGTCGGCGTATGCAAGGAGTTGTGAGGATTTGAAATAGATTGTGCTTCTTGTATTGGCCAGTGATTTTTGCACAATCATTTCGAATATGATGTTGAAGAAATCACACGACAGTGCATCGCCCTGCCTAAATCCTTTTTTGACATCAAAACTATCGGTAAGGTGTTCACCGATTCGGATGGAGCAGCGAGCACTCTCCAAAGTCATCCTGCATAGTCTGACGAGTTTAGCAGGTATGGCAGAGGTAGACATAGCGTTGTATAGCCCATCTCTAATTACCCTGTCGTATGCGGCTTTGAAGCCGACAAATAGGTGGTGAGTGTCGACTTGAAATTCATTGGTTTTCTCCAGGGATCTGCCGTAGTGTGAAGATTTGGTCGATGGTGGACTTCCCTGGCCTGAACCCGCACTGATAAGGACCTAACAGCTTATTTACAAAAGGCTTCAGGCGTTCACACAAAACGGCAGAGAAGATTTTGTAGGCAATGCTAAGGAGACTTATTCCTCTATAGTTGGCGCAATCAGAGGGGTCTCCTTTCTTGTGGATCGGGCATACGATGCTCCATTCTCCATTCCTCGGGCATACTTTCCTCTAACCATATCTTACGGATGAGCTGGTGCATGCTCCCAACCAGCTCAGCAGACAGTCCGTCTGCCCCAGCAGCTTTATTCGACTTGAGCTTCGATATGGCAATCTTAACTTCGTCGAGGTCAGGGGGACAGAATTCTCTGCGGTCTCCGTCGATTAGAAATGGATCATTCTGCCTGACAGCGGTATATTGACTAACATCGCCGTTATACAGTCTGCAGAAGTGGTTTTTCCATATTCTCAGCATCGACTGCGGTTCTACTACTAGGTGTCTGTTCTCATCCCGTTTTATCCGTTTTATCTGTTGATAAAACTTTCGAACGTCACGCCTGCAGTAACACCTCTCCAAATCCTGAATCGCGCGCTTCTCGTGCTCTTTCTTCTTTCTTCTGAGAAGCTTATGCTCCTCCCTTCTTTTTAACTCGTAGAGCTCACGAGCTCTTTTATGCAGCGAGGCCTTATATGCATCCTGCTTCGCTGTATGAATCCTCCTGCACTCGTCATCGAACCAGGTATTTATTCGTGGTGGAGCCTTGAAACCCAAAACTTCGGATGCAGAGCTTTTCAGGGCTTGTTTGCAAAGGCTCCACTGCTGTTCTATTGATAGCGTGAAGGATCGAGGTGTATTGGAGAGCTTAAGGGAGACGCGATCGGTAAAAGCACGAGCGGTTTCTGGCGATAGTAGCTTTCCGACGTCATAACTTTGTATTCTTAATCTACTCCGTTGCGTTCGTGATATCCGTAAGCGCATCTTGGCTACTACAAGATAGTGGACCGGGTCGATGTTAGCCCCTCGGAAAGTTCGAACATCAAGAATAGCAAAATAGAAAGGTCACTGGAACGTAATGAATATACTCTAGTGGCCTTTCTCGACATTGAGGGCACCTTTAAAAATGTTGAACCATGGGCCGTCACCAAAGCGCTGTCTGATCTGGGTGTTAAGGGAATCAGTGATAGAACTGGTACAACAACTGCTAACACAGAGTCGTCAAAGTCAACTTCGCTGGTGCCGTCTCAACTAGAATGGTCAGCAGAGGTACACCATAGGGTGGAGTATTGTCCCCTCTCCTCTGGAACGTGCAACTACTGCTGTTGCTTGAACAGGAAGGGTATGCTGTGACCGCCTATGCAGATGACATTGCTATTACCGCCACAGGAAAATTTCCCAATACTCTATACGACCTTATGCAAGGTAGGTAGGACCGTAGCCTTCCCAGAAATGAGAAGAACACACATAGGCCAGGGAGGTCGTTGTGCAGCTACGAGGGAGTTTAGCCCCCTATTCGTGGAACCATTTTGTGCTTCTTAAGAAATTAAGAAGAACAGATATCCCTACTTGCTGAACTTCGGACAGATCGTTAAGAAAGTAAAATCCCAGGTATCGTTTCCTGATTGTGCAAAATGCCGGGCAGGCGCAGAGAAGGTGATGAATGGATTCGACCTCCTCCTCGTCTAGACAGCTTCTGCAAAAATCATTCCGAATTATACCTAGTTTTTGCGCGTGACTGCCAATAAGGCAGTGTCCAGTGATGACACCGGTGACTTCGTAGATGTCAGTTGTTTTTAGGGAGATAATACTCCTAGTCCGTTGACTATCGAGCCGGGGCCAGATTTGCCTGGTGATGAGGCAGGTTTGTCCCTGAGTCCACCTCCGGTTCGTCTCGGCCCTGGCGGGATTTGTAAGATTAAGTTAAATGGTTGCAAAGGGTATTCCCTCACAAGCCACGATTGATTGTAGCGTCGTTCCTTGTTTGTCGAGTGTGTCGGCTCTTTTATTTCCTGGAATGTCGCTGTGTCCCGGTACCCAGATAAGTTGTAAGTTAAACTGTTCGGCCATCTCGTTAAGAGATGGGCGACAGTCGAGAATAGTTTTTGATGTGTACACAAAGGACTCCAACGACTTTAAGGCTGCTTGACTATCCGTGAGAATGCGGATATCCGTGGTGGATATCACGTTCCACTTCAGCCAAGACAAGGCCTCTTTTATTCCCAACAGTTCCGCCTGGAAAACGCTGCAGTGATTTGGTAATTTTAGAGCTTTGTTCAGCTTAAGTTGTTTGCAGAATACTCCACTACCTACCCCGTCTTTGTTTTTAGACCCGTCAGTGTGAAAATCTACGCAGTTTCTGCGGGGTTGAGTCTGGCGAGTCCAGTTTTGTCTGTCCGGGTAGATCGTTGTAAAGTTTTTTTTTTCCAAGACTGTGGTGGGTTCTGTGAGATCTAAGTTTTCTGCCATAGTTCACCTGTTATCCAGGATGGAGGAGTGGCCAGTGACAAAGCTCGTCCAGTTCGAGTTGGCTTTGAGTCTCATGGCCGTTCATGTGACAATTTGCTTGCCGAAAATATTGAGTGGTGTAAGGTCGAGTATCATGTTAAGCGCAGCTGTTGGGGTGGACCTGAAGGCCCCGGTAATGCACATACACGCCAACCTTTGTACCTTCTCGAATTGCTTGAGGTATGTTGTCTTGTCCAGTGCTGTCCACCAGACTGTCGCTCCATACATTAGTATGGGTCTGACGACCGTGATGTAGAGCCATAGGGTGATCTTGGGGTTGAATCCCCATTTTTTCCCTAGGGCTTTCTTGCATGTGTAGAGAGCTATAGTTGCTTTTTTAGCTCTTTCGATTGTGTTGCTCTTTCAGGTTAATTTCCTTTCTAGTATAATGCCGATGTATTTGGCATTGGAGGAATAGATTAATCTGGTACCAAGCAAAGTAATAGGACAGTGTTCCGGGATTTTGTGCTTTTTGGTGAATAGCACGAGCTCCGTTTTCTGGGGATGACCTTTTGCAAAGTGCATTACATACAGTAGAAACCTGGACGCAGTACTGTTTACTAACAACCCGCCCCTCAACCCACCGAGGCTGGGTGGAACCCAAGGTGCAGGCTAAATATCTGGGCCTAGTCCTTGACAGGAGGCGTTGGAAACCCAACGTTCTCAATCGCGTCAAGAAAGCAAGCATTATGCACTGGCTCTACACAGCAGTCATAAGGCCCATCCTCCTGTTTGGGGTCGTAGTCTGGTGGACTGCTCTGGACAAGGCAGTCAATCGAAACCTTCTGGGGGAAGTACAAAAGTACAAAGATCGGCCAGCTTATGCATAAGCGGAGCGATCAGATCAAGCCCTAAATATCCTATTACATCTTCCACCATTGGACCTTTTCAGCAAGCAAGTTGCTGCCTGCGCAGCCCTAAGGATTAGGAGCATGAAAAAATGGCCCACATCACAAAAAGGACATACTACCATTCTTAACCACTTCAAAGTACCCATGGACACAGACTACATCATCCCGCAGAATGCGTTCACTAGGAACTTCGAAGTTGTCTTTCCATCCAGGGAGGAATGGGCTGAAGTGAAAGTCATACCAAAGGACTCGATTTCCCTTTATACCGATGGCTCTAAGATGGAGTCGGGTGTAGGGAGTGGAGTCTTCTCCAAGGAGATTAACCTCAACCTATGTATATTTCAGACTCCCAAATTACTGCAGTGTGTATCAGGCAGAAATAACAACGATAACGGTGGCCCTTGTATCGCTCAGGATCAATGTAATATTCGCTAAGGATATTATCATTTGCACGGACAGCCAATCTGCGATAAAATCCCGGGCCGCGGTAACCCACAAGTCAAAGACATCCCTTAACTGCCGCCTATCTCTAGACGAGATGGCTGAGCAGTTCAACATTAAAGTACTGTGGGTTCCCGGACATAGGAATATTCCAGGAAACTGCGCGGCCGACGAACTCTCAAAGTTAGGATCAAGCACACTCAGCCTATCTACCCTCCTACCCTCGGACCCCTAGAAACACCAATAAGTACGGTAAAGCACATGATAAAACTTCAAACCATAGAGGCGACCAACCTTCAATGGAATGAGAGTAATATCGGCTTTATCACTAAACAAATTTGGCCTAGGGTAAACCTAGGACGAACCAGGGACCTAGTGACAACCAAAAGGACACAACCTTAAGTACTCTAGTTGGTGTCATTGCAGGTCACTGCATTATTGGAAAACACGCCGCCAGACTAGGGCTACCCTCCAATGACTTCTGTCGCGACTGCATGGACGAGGAAGAAGAGGAATCAATACACATCACCTCGTGCCCCTCTTTTGCGAATCGCAGGAGGATCTACCTCGGCGCGCCCTTTTATGATAGTCTTAGTGAGCTAGCAGACCAAGAAATAGCTCAACTCCAACGCTTCATCAGAAGCACCGGTTTGTTCTCAGGTAGCGGATCAGGGTAATATGATCCATGTGGTATCACAATGCGCCAACCAACCTAACCTGCCCTCAATTCCTCGCTTATACGAACAGAGCCGAACATTGCACGCAGCGCCTTTTGAATATCTTTTTCATAAGGCAGAACTGGCATGATTGACCTCTTGTAATGGATGATTTTTTTGCTGTTTGGTTTTTCAACGCTCTATTTCTGACGGTTCGTGCTTGACTTGTGATATGTGTCGAAATCAAACATGCTGGGTTAATATTGCCATTTTATTGTTCGCAAAGACTTACACCCGTACAAGGACTACAAATTACATATTGAATTCTACTATCCAAATTCAGGTTCTTTAAAAAAATATTGTTCACGTCTTCGACCCATTGAGAAAAGAATTTAGTGAACAATTCTATCTTCCGTTTTGGACCGAATAGCTAGCCGGCTAGAGATCGTGCGATTTGATGCCTTCATACTGTTCTTTATAGGGATCACTCGTCTATGTCGATAGGCCAGCGTTAAGGGCAGCTTTCAAAGACGCGTTCCATTACAAGCCAAAATGACTCAAACTTGGAATCTCCGCATGAACCACTTAAAATATAGCCCTAGTCCATCATCATGTAAGCAATCTAGTTATTTTCGAAATTCAAGGAGTAAATGGCAAGTATTGATTTATCAACTCTAGTAAAAGGCGTACACGGTTTTGTAATTTTCTTTGTGTTTGCTTGACCATTAGAAACCAAACGCTTATAAAATCACACGATTATAAGCTAGTTTGACTGTCCGAGAGAAGGACTCCATTACTCTATTGTCCTTAGAGTTCAACGATTTAATGTTTGTTGACGTAGACGAATTCCCTTATGAATTACGAGTTTTAAAACGACTAATGATTTTTGAACGAACCTTTCAAGGGCGATTTAGAAAAACGCACGTGACACCGCCTTGACCTTGTTTATCATCCAAGGTCCTATAGAGCAACGTGAAATTTCCAACAATATCTTGCAGAATCGGACAAACTTGACGGAGATATCAAGACTGAAGGTGGCGTTCAATAGCTAGTAACCATGGCTGGTGTTGCTTGTGGCTTCGAAAGCGGCAAATAAGTGGTAAGTGTACCAACCACTGCAATTTGTGGGCTTTTTGCCATAGTTCAAGTGTTAATATTACACGGATCTGCAATCACACTGATTTGGATGAACCGGTATACTCGCATACATCATGCGGCAGTCAGAAGCTTCCATTTTTATGTGCATCTGACATCTGACAAACTACTCTGATGGCCATGTGAAGTGGTACGTATACATATTGTTTCCAACCTGGTCATCACTAACTTCAACTACATCACCATAAGTTTCGTTCCTACCTTAGCCTCGTCTTCTCTTCATCTTCTTCTTTGGTGGCGTTACAGCCCATGAAGGACCGGAGCCAAGCTTCTCTCAATCACCCATGTTGTGCGTGATTTATTTTTCACACAGGTGAAAGGGACCTACAGTTTTAATGCCGATTCCGAACGGCGTGAGTCGAGAGGTTTTTTCAAGGCAAGTATACTACAGGGGGTTTTGCCAGTACCCCGCCGAGGAGGAACGCCGCGAAATAAACATTCGATGGCGTTGATGTTATCGGGATCCGAACTCGCTCATCGTGCGTCAGGGTCCGACACACTAACCAATGCGCCACGGCGGCCTCGTCTAGGCCCGGGAAATCAGTAATGAGTGGTTCATTTAACTTAACAATGGAACTTTCTTGAATGTTATTTAGCTTCCCAATTATCTACGAATATGTTGGTAAGCTTGGCTATGTGGTCGGTTTGTTGGACTCCGATGCACGATGAGCGAGTTCGGCTCCCGAAAACACCAACGCCATCGAATGCTTATTTCGCGGCGTCCCTCTCGTCGGGGTACTGGCAAAACCCCCATAAATACTTGTAATGAAAAACTTCTCGACTCATGCCGACTCGGAATCGGCATTAGGTCCCTTTCACTTGTGTGAGAAATAAATCCCATCTCACATGGGTGATTGAGAGGAGCTTGGCTCTGGTCCTTCATGGGCTGTAATGCCACCAAAAAAGAAGCTTCCGGCTGTACTCACAGAAAGAGCACAGAAGAGGCCATCACAAAAGAGGTCAGCACAGAAGAGGCTATCACAGCGGAGCCCAGTACAAAAGAGGACAGCAAAGGAGAGCGCCACTACAGAAAAGATCAAGCACAGAAGAGGGTTGTGCAAAAGAGGCAAGCACAGAAGAGGCCAGCATAGAAGAGGCCAGCATAGGAGAGGGCCACAACAGAAGAGGGCAGCATAGAAAAGGCCAGCACAGAAGAGGCCAGCACAAAAGAAGTCGGCACAGAAGAGGCTAGCACAGGAGAGGATCACCACAAAAAAGCCATCACAAAAGATGTCCAACACAGAAGAGGCCAGTACAGGAGGGGGCCACTACAAAAAAGGTCAGCCTGACTGACTGACACAGAAGCCAGCACAGAAGAGACAGTACAGAAGAGGCCTGTGCAAAAGAGGCCAGCAGGAAGAGGTCAGCATAGAAGAGGCCAGCACAGAAGAGGGCCACCACAGAAGAGGGCCACCACAGAAGAGGGCCACCACAGAAGAGGGCAGCACAGAAAAGACCAGAACACAAAAGGCCAGTACAGAAAAGACCAGCACAAAAGAGGTCGGCACAGAAGAGGCTAGCACAGGAGGGGGTCACCACAAAAAAGCCAACACAGAAGAGGCCAGCACAGGAGGGGGCCGTCATAGAAGATGGCCACCAGAGCGGAACCCAGTACAAAAGAGGACAGCACAGAAAAGGCCAGCACAAAAGAGGCCAATACAGAAGAGGGCCACTATAGAAAAGGTCAGCACAGAAAATGGCCAACACAGGAGAGGCCAGCACAGAAGAGGCCAGCACAAAAGAGGCTAGCAGAGGAGAGGGTCACCACAAAAAAAAGCCATCACAGAAGATGTCTATCACAGGAGAGTGCCGTAACAAAAAAAGGTCAGCAAGGAAGATGGCTAACACAGAAGGAGCTCGCACAGAAGAGACCAGCACAGAAAAGCTCAGCACGGAAGAGGCCAGGACAGACAAAGCCAGCACAGAAGATGGCCAACACAGAAGAGGTCAACTCAGAAGAGGCCATCACAGCGGAGCCAAGTACAAAAGAGGACAGCACAGAAAAAGCCAGCACAAAAGAGGCCAGTAAAGGAGAGCGCCACTACAGAAAAGTTCAGCACAGAAGAAGGCTGTGCAAAGGAGGCAAGCATAGAAGAGGCCAGTACAGGAGAGGGCCACCACAGAAGAGGGCAACATATAAAAAGCCAGCACAGAAGAGGCCAGCACAAAAGAAGTCGGCACAGAAGAGGCTAGCACAGGAGAGGATCACCACAAAAAAGCCATCACAAAAGATGTCCAACACGGAAGAGGCCAGTACAGGAGGGGGCCACTACAAAAAGGTCAGCACGGAAGATGGCTTACACAGAAGCCAGCACAGAAGAGGACAGTACAGAAGAGGCCAGCACAGAAGAGACCAGCACAGGAGGGGGAAATCACAGAAGATGGCCAACACAGCGGAACCCAGTACAAAAGAAGACAGCACGGAAAAGGCCAGCACAAACGAGGCCAATACAGAAGAGGGCCACTTTAGAAAAGGTCAGCACAGAAGATGGCCAACACAGAAGAGGCCAGCACAAACAGGCTAGCAGAGAAGAGGGTCACCACAAAAAAGCCATCACAGAAGAGGCCAGCACAGGAGAGTGCCACAACAAAAAAAGGTCAGCAAGGAAGATGGCCAATACAGCAGGAGCTCGCACCGAAGATACCAGCACGGAAGAGCCCAGCACAGAAAAGCTCAGCACGGAAGAGGCCAGGACAGACGAAGCCAGCACAACACAGAAGAAACAATCAATCTCACGTTCGAGGCATATCAGAGAATATGGATAAATCAAAGCCGTACGGATCAAATCGTTCTTAATCAAAATGAATGTCCTTTCGCTGACTTTGGTTTTTGAAGGAGATAGTAAAAAGGCACTTCTATGTATTTTCAACAGGTTCGCGGTATATTCAAAAAGAGATTTACTTTTGGTCATGGACATTTTGAAAATACGATAAAACTGTTTCGGATTTACCCCCGATTGGTGCAATGTTTGTTTACCTTAGCAAGCGCCCCTCTTTAAATAAATCTCGAATCAATCAACTTTAAATCAATAAGATAAGATGGCCTGCCTGCTTTGCTCGATAGCTTCTCTGCCACCACTGTTTTATAATTCTTATCTTTATCTCTTAAAGGAAAAAGGAAAGAAACGACTAAAAGAAGGCAAGTGAACTACAATAAACTGTTGTCTTGGCGCATACGCTTTAAATGAGTTGACAAAAGAATGCTGAGTCATGTTTACAAGTAAGCTTTCATGCGTTTTAGAAAACCAGGAAGTCGGAGCATACTTGTACATATGTACATATTAAAATTGGTGTAAAACGATCACACTCAACAAACGTCTGTCGGAGGCGTTCTGTTCTGTTATGTTTGTTTTACACCATTTTGTCGCAAACTCGCGAGTCATTAAGCAATTTGATTTGTGCGACTCAATAACTATAGTTGAGCTCATTCGGCTGTATTCTTTTGGCGCCTACAAATGACTCCATTACATTCATGGAATTCGCCATGAAAACGATCTCCTACGTATTCTATTGTAAATCAAATTAATAATATGTAGGCACATATGTATGTACCTACATACAGGCCTTGAAGAAGCCCATCATCCGACGCGATTGTATATTGTATATTTAGAAAGAGCTCCACTTAAATAAATTGATAGTTCCTATCGCAGACAACATGTACGAGTATCGTATGTACATAGTTAGTACGTGTGCTGGTGCTGATATTGCACGAGTAGAATTAGTACATGTCGTTCAATAGAATGTGTCTAGGTATAGCTAGTAAACAAACGTATGGATATGATTGTACTCACCGTTTAAAGACCATATATGCGATGGTAGCGACGTCGCTGTGTATACCCGACCCATGGCACTATTTGACGCCGAAACAGAAGCAGCTATACCGTCTACGATTCCAGCCTCCTCCACCTGCTCTAAGCTAATAGCACCACTTGCTGTACCGCCATTCAATAGTATGGAATGACCGCCATAGATTATACGATCGCCAGGACCGGCTGCAGTTGAAGATGAGACGACGACCGCTGTCGATGATGCGGCACCGCCACCGCGATTGATTACCGGTATGCTACGATCATTGTGTCCTAAGTGATGATGATGATGGTGATTATGATTGCTGCTACTGCTGTTGTTGTTATTATTAGCTGATTGATGTAAATCCGGTACCGATGATAGGCTACGTGCTCGTTGCCGATCGTTTTGTGGCACTTGTATGCCGGGTAGAGCACGCAACAAGTTGAAGCCAGGACCACTCCCAGGTGGCGAGGTCACTTCCGTGGTTGAACTGGTCGAAAATGTTCGTGTTCTTGGACTTTGGTGACCGCTATTCGCTGGGGTACTGGCTTTCGCCCCCATTTTCTTCCTTGCACCTTGCTCTCTGCTCCTAGCTGTTTTTCTAGCACTTTTCTTCTTGATTCTTACTACTCTCTGTCGTAAGCTCTGAAAAATAATTTTTATTCTTTCTTTCTATCCTCCTTTCACTGCCTTTCCTTCCTTCCTCCTTCTGTTCGCCGATTCTAGAATCAAATTACCCGATGTAGAAATCTTTTTTGGTTTTTTCCTTTTCGAGTTCTTTTCTATTATTGCTTCGGGGGTAGCAGACAACCTCAATCTTCGTGCCGTATTTTGACGACTTCTTCTAAGACAAGCAGTGCGAATTAGCAACAAAATAGAGAAGAAGAGAAAAAAAAAAAACTCAAACAACTTTATATAAACAAAACAGAAAAGTGGGGTAAAAATCGATTTAGAATGCCTGTAAGGAGCTGACTGTTTATTTGTTTAATCGCCTGCAACCCACGATCTGTCTATATGTACTATGTATGTAACTGACTCTAACGAATAAATGTTTTTTTCCTTCTTTTCTCTTTTATTTATCGTTTTCTTACGTTATCGGCTGCGGTTTAACGAACGCACGGATCATATCAAAACAAAGGAACCGAAACGCGAAAGCACACTCGTCACATCCGAAGAGAGAGAAGATGAAGGCGCTCGATGAGTAGTAGGTGGTCGCGTTCGATCCACAACCACTGCACCAATCTGTCGTCAGACCCGGTGGACAGATTTTTGAATATTGAATAAAGAAAAAAAAAAACTTTAATCGATTGTCATGTGCACTCAATTAATCTTTATCACTTCATCCCGGATGACTGCGTTGTGATGATGATATAGATAGGAGTTGGTTACTGTCGTCTCCACTATGACTGCTGTTGCTGCGGCTATTCCTTCCCAGGAACTCACAAATTTATCGACATTCGGACACTCGTTTACACCCTTCGTATACTTTTTATGTTCTTTGCTTTAAGTCTGCCTTTATCTATTCAAACTCGGATGTTTTGTTTTTAAGCTCGTTTAGTTTATTCTTTTATCGCTTCCGAATGGCAACAAATAAATGAACTCGTCCTTTTCGGAATTCAATGCAATTAGAAATTTTGATGTCAAGGAATAAGAAAACGAAATGAAAGGGATTTTTTTGTCATGTATTGTTCGTCTCGTTCGTTTATTTTATTTTTTTTTTCTTTCGTGTTTTTTATCGTCGGAATAGCGTAAAATTCTCGCCTACTGGTGCGTAGGGGCTACTTAATCTGTACTCATTGCTGGCCAATTAACCAATTTATCTGTTCTTAAAGTCAACAACAATAAGCAGTAGTAACACACACGGAAAAAAACCAAAATTACCTCCCCAGTGATAATCTTTAGAACTCTTTGAAACAAAATTTTATACGGTCGCCAACATGACGGGCAGAAAAAATACAGAAATTCAGGATTTTGGACAGCTGTGTTTTGACATAAGCTTTCGTATTTGACATTTCGATGAGGGAGTGGATCTGTTTGTTTGCTGTGTTGCATTTTACTCATGTATTTCGTCTATGTGACCGTCATTTAAAGATGAAATTTAGTCTGATCAATGTGATGGCAGGTGAACCCCTTAAACCACTAGACTGCTTACTTACTTATCAGGCCCGCGATCCATGGAGGATCTGAGCCTGAGCTATAGCTGCCTTCCATCCTTGACGGTCCCGGGCACGCTGCTTCCAGTTGTCAAGACCAAGATGTCTTACATCCGCGATTACATGGTCTTTATACCGGAGGTTCGGTCTTCCTCTTCTTCTCGAACCAGGAGGCTCGGAGTCGAAGTCCCTCTTAGCTGGAGCGTTGATGTCCATGCGCTCGATGTGGCCGAGCCAGTGTAGTCGACGGATCCTTGCCTTCCGGGCTACATCCACGTCTTGGTACAGCTCGTAGAGTTCGCGGTTGTGTCTTCTTCTCCATTCACCTTCCTCACAGACAGGACCACATATCCGGCGCAGAATTTATCTTTCGAAAGAACCCAAAATCAGCTCCGCTGTCCTGCTTATCGTCCAGCTTTCGGCTCCGTACAGCAAGACTGGCAGAATGAGCGTTTTATAAAGCATGACTTTGGTCTTTCGAGTGAGGAGTTTTGACCCCAGTTGCTTGGACAAGCCGAAGTAGCAGCGGTTGCCAAGGGCGATTCTATGCCGGATCTCCACTCTGGTGTCATTCGTGGAATTTACTTTTGCCCCGAGGTAGACAAACTCCTTAACTACCTCGAAATTGTAGCTCTCAATTGTTATATTTTGTCCCAGGTGGTGAGCGACAGATTGGTTTTTGCTTGACAGCATGTATTTCATTTTGTCCTCATTGATCTTAAGACCAACTCGTTTCGCCTGTTCTTCAATCGCCGTGAATGCTTCCACAATGCTACGGCGAGAACACGCGATGATGTCGATATCATCCGCGTATCCTAGCAGCTGGATGGACTTGTAAAAGATAGTGCCTTCCCTGTCGACGCCTGCCCGTCGCACTATCTGCTCCAGCACCAGGTTGAAGAAGTCACATGACAGCGCATCTCCTTGCCGAAATCCGGTGCATGTTTCGAATGGTTCCGAGGTCCTAGAACCGAGTTGCACGGTGCATTGCGTGTTTTTTAGCGTGGCGCGACACAACTGGATCAGTTTTACCGGGATCCTGAATTCTGCCATCGCCCCAAACAGTTCTTCACGATGAATGCTGTCGTATCCGGCTTTGAAATCGATGAAAAGATGGTGTGTATCGATTCGAAACTCGTTGGTCTTTTCCAGGATTTGTCGAAGTGTGAAAATTTGGTCTATAGTTGATTTGCAGGGCCGGAAGCCGCACTGGTAGCTGCCGAATAGTGCGGTGCAAAATGGTTTTAGACGTTCACACAATACGCTGGACAGGGACATTGAGCAGGGATATACCTCGATAGTTCTTGCAAGAGGTAGGATCGCCTTTTTTGTGGATAGGGCATATAGACCTGGTATTCCAGTCTTCGGGCATGCTTTCATCTTCCTAAATTCTGCTGTTGATCTGGTGCATGCTCCCTACCAGAACATCGCCACCAGCCTTGAAGAGCTCTGAAGGCAAGCCATCTGAGCCTGCGGCCTTGTTGTCCTTCAGCTTCTGAATTGCTGTGCCGACTTCTTCGATGCTGGGTGGGAGGACTACTTCAGCGGCTGAAGTTGGGATTTTCTCGGTCCCTACCACTCTCTCTTGGTCATGCTCGTTAAGCAGCTGCTGGAAGTGCTGCTTAAATACATCCACTATTCCCTGCGGGTCGGTGACAAGATTACCCTCGCAGTTTCGAAGAGCCAGGGTGCCCTTTTTGAAGCCTCCTGCAAGGCCTTTGGCTTTCTTGTAAAAGGCTCGTATTTTATGTTTATCCCTAGACTCCTCGATATCCTTGAGCTGGGAGGCTGCGAAGATTCTTTTCTTTTGTCGCAGTAGTTTCTTCTCCTCCCTTCTTCTGGCTCGGTACTCCTCTCGCGCTGCCCTGGTTTTCCTCTGCAGCGCATTTTGGTACGCCTCGTCGGTTGCTGCCTTTTTCTGCTCACACTCGCCATCATACCACGGGTTTCTTGTCGGGGGTGGTAGGTATCCTAATGTGGTTTCGGCTACTTCCTGAATGGCTGAGCGGCAATGCAGCCACATATTATTGGCATTTGTGTTCGACGTAGGCATACCGTAGAGTCTTTCGCTCAGCTGCTCCCTGTAGACTCTGGCAACCTCCGGTGTGCTCAGGCGCCCAATGTTGAACCTCCTCCTGATGGGCTGGTGCAGCTTTCTGACATTGGACAGTCGAGCTCTGAATCTTGCTGCTACGAGGAAGTGGTCAGAGACGACATTTGCCCCTCTGAATGTTCGCGAATCCAGGATGTTTGACGAGTGCCTTGCGTCAATGAGCACATAGTCGATTTGGTTGGCGGTTCGACCGCCGGAGATCGCGAGGTTGCTGTGTGGATTCGCTTGCGAGGGAATCTTGTGCTACTTATCACTGCATTACGAGCTGTCGCAAAGTCAGCGAGTCGGAAGCCGTTATCTGTTGTTGTATCGTGGAGGCTGTGCTTTCCGATCACTCCGCCAAGGGTGTTTTCCTTACCGATTTTGGCGTTGAAGTCTTCGAGTACGATTTTTACATCGTACTCCGGACAAGCTCCGTAGGCGTTGTCCAGGAGGTCATAGAAGTCCTCCTTGATAGGGTCTTCAGCCTCGTCGGTAGGGGCGTGTGCACATATAAGGCTGATGTTATAAAATCTGCCTCTGATGCGGATCACAGCCAGGCGATCACTCATATGTTTAAAGTCGATGACCTTCGACCTTAACCGCTTTCCCACGTCAAATCCGAATCCCAGTAAGTGCAACCTTTTGTGATAGCTGCAATAAATGTCGCAATTTTTCTTCCTAATCATACCGTTTCCTATCCAACGTATTTCCTGGACCGCAGTAATATCCGCCTCGTACTGCGTGAGGATTCCTTCTAGTTTATGAGCAGCTCCGGGAGTGTACAGGGTTCTGACATTCTAGGAGCATACTCGCAAATCGTGTTCCTTTTTCGTGCGTTGTCGTCGTCGAGTATCCGTCCGTGTATCCGAGGCATCTTGCTCATTCATAAATTTGTTTTTTTTTTTTTACGTGGGCGGATTGTTAGCCCGCCGCACAACCGCCATTCTGGTCGGGGCTTTTTTCGCTGCATACTATTGTTCACCTCCCAACGGTTGTTGAAGAGGCTATCCAGAGGGCGCCGCGAGGAGGCCGTATGTCAACTTGACCCTGCTGGCATCTCGCCAGGTTGAGAGCAATCAACAACTTTACCCTGTATGTCCGAGCCCATGCCCTCCACTAGACTGCAGCGATATAATAAAAACTTAGGTGGCGCTACAGTCCGTGGTGAACCTGGGCCTCAACCAACAAGCGTCTCCAGCAGGCACGGTCTTTGGCCAGCTGTTTCCAGCACCGCACGCCTGGTTGATTAAGGTCCCCTTCCACCTGCGTGCGCCACCGATGATGCGGTCTTCCTTCCGGGGTGGATTCGAAGACTCTTCGAGTCGGAGCTGTATTTTCCATGCGCTCTACATGGCCTAGCCACCTTAGACCCTGTATCCGTAGACGTCGTACCAGGCCGATGTCGCTGTACAACCCGTACAGTTCTTCGTTATATCTTCTCCTCCATACAACGGGACCGTAGATAGTGCGTAGAATTTTCCTCTCGACACGACCAACGGCATCTTCATCCGCTTTTGTTAGGGTCGAAGCCTCTGCGCCGTAGAGGAGGACTGGGATGATCAAGGTCTTACATAGTGTCACCTTGGTTTTCCGAGAGAGGGCTCTACTTCTCAATTGCCTCTTGAGCCCAAAGAAATAGCGGTTGGCAAAGTGATTCTCATCCAGAAATCGAGGTATAGGTAAAACGTGACCACGGTGAAACAAATTATTTTCTAACTCAGTTTCTGACGGGACACGGATGCTTCAGAGAATACCTCTTCAGACGCAAACACGAAGTTGCCCCTTACTGCCCACATTGCGAACACGTTCTAGAAAAAGTGGAACATGTGTTTTTTCATTGTCCACGATATACAAGTGAGAGGATCGTTCTTCAAGAACAGTTTGGGGAGAGGCCCACTCCTGAGAATATTATAAGTTACATGCTTCAGAACGATGAAAACTGGAACATCGTAAGCAATGTGGCGGTACACATAATGAGCGACCTAGAGCGCCAACGTAACGCGAAAAGCTCAAACACCAGAGCTTCAAACGACAGTATTGCCTAAAAGTCTAACCAGCCCCGCGAAGTAGTACCTAACGGCAGTTCCGCGGGGAGAGTGGTTGGAAGTATGCAGGGTGTGGTTTAGCAGGTAGGCGCATTCCTGACATCCTTAGCCAGGCCTGCGAATGGTGCATGCCTGTAGCCCGGGCTACTGGTATCTATGAAGATTCCACATCCTTTGGCGCAACCAAGAAAAAAAAAAAACCTCATTGACCTTGAGACCCATCCTAGCCGCATCTACCTCAATGCTTACAAAGGCCTCATTGACGTCTCGCTGTATCAGTCCAATCACGTCAATGTCGTCGGCGTACGCAAGCAATTGCGTAGACTTGAAATAAATCGTACCTCTTGTGTTGGCCAGTGACTCTTGCACGATCTTTTCAAGCACGATGTTGAAAAAGTTGCATGACAGCGCGTCACCTTGCCTAAATCCTTTTTTAACATCAAAGGTTTCGGTTTGCTCATCACCGACCTTAATGGAGCAGCGAGAATTCTCCATTGTCATCCTGCACAGTCGGACGACAGGGATGTTAAAACTAGACATGGCTTTGTATAGATCATCTCTATACACGCTGTCATATGCAGCCTTGAAATCGACGAAGAGGTGGTGAGTGTCGATCTGGTATTCCTGGGTCTTCTCCAAGATCTGCCGTAGCGCAAATATTTGGTCTATTGTGGATTTACCTGGGTTGAAACCACACTGATAAGAGCCGATCAGGTTATCCACAAACGGTTTCAGGCGTTCACACAATACGGCAGAGAAGATCTTATATGCGATGTTAAGGAGACTTATTCCCCTATAGTTGGCGCAGTTATAGGGGTCTCCTTTCTTATGGACCGGGCAAACGATGCTGAGATTCCATTCGTCGGGCATGCTTTCCTCCGACCATACCTTGCAGATGAGATGGTGCATGCACCTTACCAGCTCATCTCCAGCCGCCTTAAAAAGCTCAGCAGACAGGCCGTCTGCGCCAGCGGCTTTATTAGACTTGATATCGCTATTTTCACTTCGTCTAGGTCGGGTGGACCGAATTCTGTTACTTCGTGGTCCATTGCGAATGGCTCGTTCTGCCTGACAGCGGTATCTTGTCTATCATCGCCGTTATACAGTCTGCAGAAGTGGTCTTTCCAAATCCTCAGCATCGACTGCGACTCTACTTCCAGTTCTCCATATTCATCCATGCAGGCCGCCGCTCTGGCTTTGTAGCCATGGCATATTCGTTTTACCTTATTGTAAAACTTACGGGCGTCATTCCTGCGGAAGTATCTCTCCATCTCCTTGATCTTACGCTTTCCGTGCTCTCCCTTCTTTCTTCTGAAAAGTGTGTGTTCCTCTCTTCTCTTCTGCTCATATATCTCTCGAGCAGCTCTCGTCCGTCGTTGCAGCGTGGCTTTATATGCCTCTTGTTATGCTGCATGGGCTTATTCGCATTGTTCATCGAACCAGGGGTTCCTAGGTGGTGGCGGCTTGGAACCCAGCACCTCTGAGGCAGCGTCTCTGACGACGCTCTGGCAATGTGCCCATTCCTGCTCTATTGTTTGTGCTGTTGAGGGCGGATTTCGAGAGAGCTTGGAGGAGACACGATCGACAAAGATTCTGGCAGTCTCTTGCGATTGTAGCTTTCCGACGTCAAACTAACGTAGTCCTACTCGACTCCTAAGCATTCTTGATATCCTCATTAGTACCTTGGCTACAACAAGGCAGTGGTCCGAGTTGATGTTGGCCCCTCGGAAGGTTCGTACGTCGAAAATACAGGTGGAGTGTCTGGCGTCGATCGCAATGTGATCAATCTTGGTTGGTGGTCGATTGATCAAAAGACCGCTGGGTACCCTTGTGGATGTTGAGATGGGGGAATCGCGTGCTTGCTACAAGGAGGTTACTCCTCGCTAGGAAGTCGATTAGCCTAAGTCCGTTGTCGGATGTGCTGTTATGGAGGCTATGCTTTCCTATGATCGACTCAAATATGTCCTCTTTGCCCAGTTTTGCATTAAAATCTCCTAAGACTAGGCATTGGGCATATGTTCTGTCTAGGAGATCGTAGAATTCTTCTTTGAGTCGATCGTCCTTTTCTTCCGTTGGGGCGTAAGCGCATGTTAAGCTAATGTTTCGAAATTTAGCTTTGATGCGGATTGTTATGAGGCGTTCGCTTATATCTCGGAAGCTTAAGACTTTCTGTCGGAGTCCTCCTCGAATAACGAATCCGCACCCGAATAGGCGCTGTTTGCTCTCCTTGTAGCAGTTCCCGTAGTAGATATCGCAGATTTTCATCCGTTTTTTGCCTGGTCCATCTCATCGCACTTCTTGGAGTGCGGTTATATCTGCTTTATAGCAGTTGAGGCTGTTAAGGGACTTGATATTCCAGGTGCTCACTCGTAAGTCACTTAAGCCTTTGCAGGGGTCGCCAGCTTTGTATCCGTCCGTATCCGAGGCTGGTGGTTGCTTCGAAACACTTTATTTTTCCGTGATGTGGATGTTACCCCTAAGCACAACCCCCAAACTGGAGGGCTGGGATCCTCTTTCCCCAGCAACCAGGGGTCGGGTCGCTGCACACACTGGTTCACTACCTGACTGATGCCGGGGCAGCTATTCAGCGGAGGCCACAAGGAGTCGGTGTATCAACTTGAATTGAGCGGGGACAGAGATCAAAGCTGGCGTTAGCCATATTAAGCGCAATCAGCTACTTTGCACTGTTTGCCAAGTCACGAAACAAAATTTGTCACTTTGTGGTCTGTGAAAGTCCGAGTTCTTGTGAGCGATGTCAAATCGACCGCCTCGGATTCTCCTGCACATACTTACTCACGGGCAGCGGCGATGTTTTGGACAGATCTTGCGTTTCCTAATGGACTCAAATTTATCCATCGCCTTGCGAATAGTTTTCTCGGTAGGACGATTATGTTAACCGTAAAATGGGCGAAGCGCGCGGAACGTTGCCCGAACAGAACACCCATTTTGATAAAACAATTGCGTCATTTGCACGTTTTGTTGCACGCAATACACGCTACGTCCGCCCATAGTAATTTGGCAAAACCGACTGAATAAATGACAGCTAATTCGACACATGTAACTTCAGCAATATGACCGCTATCAACTGTCAAATTTTGGAAATCCCTATCGGAAGACCCATTACAAGTCGCTATTGATCATTTCTCTATTCCAAAACGTGTTTTCTATGTGTCACGTATGGTAACCAAATCGAACAGAACTTTGCAAAACAGTTGGCATCTGTCAAAGCTGTCAAATAGCCCCAAAGTATAAAGCTGGAGTAATGCTTGTTTGTGCAATATAATTACAATTTATTTACATTACAATAAATAATAGGAAATGTCCTCAGCAACGGTAAGAAATGTATGTTTCGCATGCTTACTAACGTCGCCTACAGAGAAGTCCTGCAAAGGCCTTCAAGTGGAACTTAACATTCGGCATTTGCTTGCACGCAGCTAATCGCATGCACTGATAATGAATGAGTAGCTCCTTGAAAAAAATGCTAAGAGATTAATCACACCTTCTTTCCAAGACACATAAACACATTTGATAATTTGAATGTCATTATGTAGATCCCTTTATTGGATGATGATACCATTCCCTTTGGTGAGGAGGAAGATCATCAAACGAACACTACAAAGAAATACACGTAAGCCGCCTCATGTCAATTCAATTTTCTTTACTTTGCCGGATACAATGTTTTATTCGACAGCCACCCGTATGTAACGTTTTTCCATTTATTCTTCCGAGGATTGGCTATCCTAGTCTACGTATTTTGCGGATGGTTTAGTGACTCTTTCATAACGAGTTTTGTTTTCGTTACGCTCTTATTATCGGCCGATTTTTGGACTGTGAAGAATATAACAGGACGTCTGCTGGTGGGTTTACGATGGTGGAACTATGTGGATGATGATGGCAAGTCTCACTGGGTCTTCGAAGCGCGGAAGGTGGGTGTGATGTTTGTAAGCGTGATTTTTGTTTTTATTTGATATTAATTTGAATAATGCCATTTCATTGAAATTTAATATTCTAGTTAAGTACAAGGATTTAAAGGGTCAACCAGTGGAATCATGTTGCTGTTGTCAGCGCTGGTAATGCGATTGACTCTTTAAGAAATTGTCTATGTTTGTCAGGAACGTGCCGATATATAAGATCAACTCCACTCGTTGGACTCAACTTTTCCATTTGATTCGATCAATATCTCATAATAGTTCAATGGCAGCAAGGGTATAACGTTGTAGCAAACGAAATGTCTTCAAAAGGCTTTTAGAACCTTTGTTCGGTATCGGGATACCTTCTGCAGACTGCGAAAAAGGTGATAGTCCGTTGGTGAAACATCGAGACTACGATGGATGTGAAAGAAGTTCAAATCTCAACTCTAGCAGTTTTCGTGCAAGCCAGCATTTATCGCTTTCTCTGGTTGAGAAAATGAATCATGAATTGGTCCTTTCGATGTCGACCAGATTCTTCATCGTGGCGCTATTAACTTATGCGGTCTTGGGCTTCAACAAACAAGCGACTCCAGCCAGCACGATTTCTTGCCAGTCGCCTCCAGTCATGCTCACCAAGTTGGTTGAGTTCCTTCACCACTCGTGTGCGCCATTTGAGTCGAGGGCGTCCTCTGTTGCGTTGTCCCGATGGCTCGAAACCGAAGATTCTTCTGTCCGGAGCTATGTTGTCCATACGCTCTACATGGCCTAGCCATTTTAAGCGTTGTTTCCGTAGACTTACCAGGCACACACGTTCGTACAGTTGAATATTCTCCAGATGTCATCAACGCAAACAGAACCAAAGATCGTACGCAGAACTTTTCTCTCTTCAATAGCGTCCATACCTTTGCACCAGAAAGCAGGATTGGGATAATCATGGTATTATATAAAGCCAGTTTGGTTTTTCAAGAGATGACTCAGTTACTCAACTGCCTTTGAGCGATTGGTAAGAGTTATTCTGCGTTTAATCTCGGTACTGGTGTTCATATTTGTTTCTGCGGACCCACGGTAGACGAAGTCCTTAACTACCTGGAAGTTCTTTCTGCCCATTGTAACGCTCTGTCTGAGGGGTCGGGGGTGCATTCTTGAGAGCATATATGTACTTCGGTTTGCCCTCATTTACCGCAAGGCCCATTTTAGCCGCCTTCGCGCTAATGCCGTCCTTTTTTGACATTGAAGCTGAAAGTCTCGGTAAGATCCTTATCGAACTTGATAGAGCAGCGAGCACTTTCCATCGTCATCCTACACAATCTGACGAGTTTAGTAGGGATGCAAACAATAGACATGACTTTGTATAGCTCTTCTCTATTCACGCTGTCATTATCGGCCTTGAAATCGACGAAAAGGTGGTGAGTGTCGATCTGCATTTCTTGGGTCTTTTCCAGGATCTGCTGCAGTTTGAAGATTTGGTTTATTGTGGACCACACTGATAAGGTACACATGCGAGAAAGCCCTAGTCAAAAAAACCGGGTTTCAACCCCAAGATCACCCTATGGCTCTACATCACGGTCGTCAGACCCATACTAATGTATGGAGCGACAGTCTGGTGGACAGCACTGGACAAGACAACATACCTCAAGCAATTCGAGAAGGTACAAAGGTTGGCGTGTATGTGCATTACCGGGGCCTTCAGGTCCACCCCAACGGCTGCGCTTAACATGATACTCGACCTTACACCACTCGATATTTTCGGCAAGCAAATTTCCACACACACGGCCATAAGACTAAAAGCCAACTCGAAATGGACGAGCTATGTCACTGGCCACTACTCCATCCTGCAAAACAGGATAACTATGGCAGAAAACTTGGACCACACAGAACCCACCACAGTCTTGGAAAAAAACTTCACGATGATATATCCGGACAGACAAAACTGGACTCGCCAAACTCAACCCCGCAGGAACTGCGTGGATTTTTACACTGACGGGTCTAAACCCAAAGACGGGGTGGGCAGTGGAGTATTCTGCAAACAACTTAAGCTGAACAAAGCTCTAAAAATACCAAATCACTGAAGCGTTTTCCAGGCGGAACTGTTGGGAATAAAAGAGGCCTTGTCTTGGCTGAAGTGGAACGTGATATCCACCACGGATATCCGCTTTCTCACGGATAGTCAAGCAGCCTTAAAGTCGTTGGAGTCCTATGTGTACACATCAAAATCTAGTCTCGACTGTCGCCTATCTCTTAACGAGATGGCAGAACAGTTCAACATACAACTTATCTGGGTACCGGGACACAGCGACATTCCAGGAAATGAAAAAGCCGACACACTCGCCAAACAAGGAACGACGCTACAATTATCGTGGCTTGTGAGGGAATACCCCTTACAGCCATTATATATAATCTGACTAATCTCGCCAGGGCCAAGACGAGGCTGCGATGGACCCAGGGACATACCTGCCTCATCACCAGGCAAATCTGGCCTCGGCTTGACAGTCAACGGACAAGGAGCACAATCTCCCTAAAAAAAACTGACATCTACAAAGTCATCGGTGTCATCACAGGACACTGCCTCATTGGCAGTCACGCACAAGAACTAGGAATTGTTCCGAATGATTTCTGCAGAAGGTGTCAAGACGAGGAGGAGGTCTAATCCATTCACCACCTTCTCTGTGCCTGTCCAGCATTCTGCAGAATCAGGAAACGATACCTAGGCTCTTACTTCCTTAACGATCTGACAGATGTTCAGAAAGTAGGGATACCTGATCTTCTTAACTTCTTAAGAAGCACAAAATGGTTCCACGAATAGGGGGGGCAAAACCCCCTCGTAGCTGCACAACGGGCCTCCCTGGCCTATGTGTATTCTTCTCAATTCTGGGAAGGCTACGATCCTACCTACCTACACTGATAAGGACCTATCAGGGTGTTGACGAAAGATTTCAGGCGTTCACACAAATCAGCGGAGAACACTTTGTATGCGATGTTAAGGAGGTTGATCCCTCTGTAAGAGGGACTAGTATGCGAACTCCGAAACAACCACAAGCCTCGGATATAACGGACCGGATTTATGTTAACGACCCTTGCCAAAAACGAAAAAAGGACAATGATCTTCGGCTTTGTACGTGGAATGTTAGGTCCCTAAACAGGCCACGTGCAGCCGAACAGCTTGCGGACGCCCTAGACCGCTATAAAGCGAACATAACCGCCATCCAGGAAATGCGATGGAATGCGGGTATAAAGCGGATGAAAAACTGCGATATTTACTACGGCGACTGCTACAGGGAGAGAGGGCAACGATTGTTTGGATGCGGATTTGTTGTTCGAGGTGGACTAAGGCAAAAAGTCCTAAGCTGTCGGCATGTGAGCGAACGCCTCATTCAAGGATGTAACAATACACTTCTTCTTCTTAGCAGGCGCTACAGTTCGGGGTGAACCTGGGCCTCAACCAAACTGCCCCTCCATCTAGCACGATCTTTTGCTAGCCTTTTCCATTGCCGCACACCCAGCTGGCTGAGATCCCCTTCCACCTGTGTGCGCCTTCTTAAGTGCGGGCGTCCTCTGCTTCTTCGTCCCTCGGGGTTGGATTCAAAGACACTCCGGGCTGGAGCTGTGGTGTCCATTCGCTCCACATGACCCTGCCGTCTTAGGCGTTGAATCCGTAGACGCCTGACTAGGCTCATGTCGCTATACAGCCCGTAAAGTTCGTGGTTTAATCTTCTCCTCCATCCCCCGACTGCGTTTATAGGCCCGAAAATCACGCGCAAAATCTTTCTCTCGAACCGACCAAGGGTCTTCTCATCCGCTTTTGATAGTTTCCATGCTTCTGCGCCGTACAGCAGGACCGGGATTATAAGGGTTTTATATAGAGTCAAATTTGTCGTTTGGGAGACTGAATTGCCTCCTGAGCCCAAAGAAACAGTGATTGGCAAGAGTGATTCTGCGTTTGATTTCGGAACTGATGTCGTTGTTCCAGGTCACTGCGGAGCCAAGGTAGACGAAGTCCTTAACTACCTCGAACTTATATCTGCCAATACAAACGTTCTGGCCAAGACGTCGGTGGTGAGCGTCCTTTTTTGATGACAGCATATATTTAGTTTTGCCCTCGTTTACCGCCAAACCAATTTTCGCCGCCTCCATCTCAATACTCGCAAACGCCTCATTGACATCTCGCTGTGATCTATGTCAATACCGTCGGCGTATGCAAGGAGTTGCGAGGATTTGAAATAGATTGTGCCTCTTGTATTGGCCAGTGATTTTTGCACAATCATTTCCAATATGATGTTGAAGAAATCACACGACAGCGCATCGCCCTGCCTAAATCCTTTTTTGACATCAAAACTATCGGTAAGGTGTTCGCCGATTCGGATGGAGCAGCGAGCGTTCTCCAAAGTCATCCTGCATAGTCTGATGAGTTTAGCAGGTATGGCAAAGGTAGACATAGCGTTGTATAGCCCGTCTCTAATTACGCTGTCGTATGCGGCTTTGAAGTCGACAAATAGGTGGTGAGCGTCGACTTGAAATTCATTGAATCCGCACTGATAAGGACCTATCAGCTTATTTACAAAAGGCTTCAGGTGTTCACACAAAACGGCAGAGAAGATTTTGTAGGCGATTTTAAGGAGACTTATTCCTCTATAGTTGGCACAATCAGAGGGGTCTCCTTCTTGTGGATCGGGCATACGATGCTGAGACTCCATTCCTCGGGCATGCTTTCCTCTGACCATATCTTACAGATGATCTGGTACATGCTCCTAACCAGGTTATCCCCAACTGCCTTGAAGAGCTCACCAGACAGTCCGTCTGCGCCAGCTGCTTTATTCGATTTGAGTTTCGATATGGCAATCTTAACGTCGTCGAGGTCAAGGGGACGGAGTTCTCTGCGGTCTTCGTCGATTAGAAATGGATCATTCTGCCTGACAGCGGTAAATAGACTAACATCGCTGTTATACAGTCTGCAGAAGTAGTTTTTCCATATTCTCAGCATCGACTGCGATTCTACTACTAGGTGTCCGTTCTCATCTCTGCAGGCTTTCGTTCTGACTTTATAACCATGGCATGCTCGCTTTATCTTTTGATAAAACAATCGAACGTCACGCTTGCAGTAACACCTCTCCAAATCGTCAATCGCGCGCTTCTCGTGCTCTTTCTTCTTTCTCCTGAGAAGCTTATGCTCTTCTCTTCTTTTTAACTCTTAGAGCTCACGAGATGCTCTTGTTCTTTTATGCAGCGAGGCCTTATATGCATCCTGCTTCGCTGTATGAATCCGCCTGCACTCGTCATCGAACCAGGTGTTTCAGGGCTTGTTTGCAAAAGCTCCACTGCTGTTCTATTGATAGTGTGGAGGATTGAGGTGTATTGGAGAGCTTAAGGGAGACGCGAGCGGTAAAAGCACGACCGGTTTCTGGCGATAGTAGCTTTCTGACGTCATAACTTTGTATTCTTACTCTACTCCGTTGCGTTCGTGATATCCGTAAGCGCATCTTGGCTACTACAAGATAGTGGTGCGAGTCAATGTTAGCTCCTCGGAAAGTTCGAACATCATGAATAGTGGAGAAGTGCCTGACATCGATCGCGATGTGATCAATCTAGTTAGTGATTGATTGATCTGGCGACCGCCAGGTGCCTTTGTGTATATCGAGGTGCGGGAAGCGCGTACTGGCGCCGTAGCAAGATCAATCAGCCTGTGTCCGTTATCGGAGGTGGTGTCGCGTAGGCTATGTTTGCCGATGACTGGTTCAAAGATGCTTTCCTTACCCAGCTTAGCATTGAAGTCTCCTAGTACAATTTTGATGTCTTAGCTGGGACATTGGGCATACGTTCTATCTAGGAGATCGTAGAACTCATCTTTGGCGGAGTCATCCTTATTTTCCGTGGAGGCGTGGACGGATCGTGGGGCCTTGATACGGATCGTTATGAGGCATTCGCTCACATGCCGAAAGCTTAGGACTTTTTGCCTTAGTCCGAACAATCGTTGTCCCCTCTCCCTATAGCAGTCGCCGTAGTAAATATCGCAGTTTTTCATCCGCTTTATACCCATTATACCCATTCCAACGCATTTGCTGGATGGCGGTTATGTCCGCGTTATAGCGGTCTAGGGCGTCCGCAAGTTGTTCGGGTGAACGTGGCCTGTTTAGGGACCTAACATTCCACGTACAAAGCCGAAGATCATTGTCCTTTTTTCGTTTTTTGCAAGGGTCGTCAACATTAATCCGGTCCGTTATATCCGAGGCTTGTGGTTGTTTAGGAGTTTTTTTACGGTTACGGCTTATTAAGCCGTAGCCCAACCGACTAATCCTGTTTTTTTTTGGCGCAGGAGGCTCGCTATTTGCCCTTCCCTGTTTGCAATTTCCATAGGAAATCTCCAGATGGCACCACGAGGAGGTGGGGATGGGACTTACTAACAGTGCCGCAAGATGTTCGACTGCGGTGGCTCTTCTCGCTTTTTAGCAGGCCAGGATCCGTCGGATAGATGTTACGCCTACGAGGCCGTTGTTAGTCCTTTGCCATCCAGTGCCAGGCTAGCAGTGAAAATTCTTTCCGAGGTAGGAAGCAGCTGCCTTATATCTTTTTGCAACAAAACAGGATGCCTGGCGTTGAATGGCTACTGGCAAGCATAGACTTAGTGCACCAATTTGTACTAAAGTGATTTAAGAATATGAAGAACTCCAACTTGTCTTGTTTCAATGTTCATTTACGTATTGTATTCGTTGTTATTTACAGAACAAAGTGAATTCCAATGAAGCACGGATCTTCTGGTTGGGTCTAATTTTGTGTCCAGTATTCTGGGGTCTCTTCTTCGTTATCGCCCTGTTTGGATTGAAATTCAAATGGCTCCTGCTTGTTATGATTGCACTAGCACTAAACGGTGCCAACCTATACGGCTACATCAAGTGTAATTTTGGTGCCAGCAAAGATATCAATTCAGCCGCCACCGATTTCGTCAAGCAGCAACTTTTCAAAAACGCCATGGACATTATCACGAAGCCTAGCAGTCAGCCAACGGTGGCCAAGCCAACCAGTGTCGTCTAATCATCAGCATCATTCCACAAAGTATTTGTTTACTGAATCTATTGTTCCCTTTTTCTTTTTTTTTAACAAAATACCGAATAAATTATTTGACCAACGAAATGGAAACAATTCGACTTTCATCTTGCAGGGCAGCTCTCCTGTTCTCTTTTATTTCCCTAATTTACAAAATCCTTATTTTTCGTTTGCTTGTATATGTAATAAATGTATGTGTGTATGTATATATAACTGTAATTGAAACATTTTTGTTTTTAATTTCTGTTTTTCACACACCAAACGCTTCCCATTAATTTGAATAGACAACAAATAATAATAAAATATCACCGCGTGGAAAAATACAATATTAACAAATGACCCAAGCGGGTTGGTTGCCGGGTGTTCCCTTACGTAACCGGTGTTATCGAGAACATACATATCTGTTAGGTGAGGAGGCATATGTATGCTTTCTCTGGCGCAAAGTGCGCTTTAATATCATTCAATTTTATGGTCATCTGAGCTCTGTGGCGTCCTAAAAAAATTGGTAATAACATCAACTACACCTAATGGTGTTCACGGTAACTTTAAACTGCTAGATGGATGCTTACGAATTTGTACAGGAGCAATAGAAGAATGTCACATGCTGAGGACGAACGCGATTATGTGGATTTGACCGTGTTGCGTTGTCGCAGCAATTCATCGATTTGTGCTTTGTACATGTCCTTGACATCCTGCAGGTCTAGTGCGAGCTCTTGCGCTTGCTCCACCTTCTCGCCGTACATTTGCAACAGAGCATCGTATTGTCGTTGTAATTCAGCAAAGTTCTTCTCAAGGTCTTCGTGCAGCTGAACCTTTTCCTTGACCTGAAAATCGTATACGAAATTAGTTATGACGTTCATTAAACCGTGGTATCAGAAGACTAACATTCTCTAGTTCAAGTGAAAGGTTGGCAATTTCGGTACTTAGAACATCTCGCTCTACTTGCAGCCGTGATAGTTCCCATTGGAGTTGATTGACTTCACCATCACGTTGCTTGACCAGCGACTGGAGATGCTCAATGGTGCTCGCATTGTGACTCATTGGCGGTAGACTTATGTGCATACCATATACTGAAGCAGCTTGTCGTCCAGAAGTCGACATGCAATCTAAATCGTCCTACAATCAAATAAAATGATATCAAATACTGTTCTTCATTGATATGCACGTACGTACCACTTGCCAGTCGTATGATCCCAGTGCATCATCGACTAGACTGATTGTAGGCGATGAATTCTCGCGCCTTAAAACGGCATGCTGCTCATCACAGTTAACAGTTTCGGATAATGAATAATTTCGATTTCGAAAACCTCCATGACTCTCTTGTGATTCAGTCGATCGTTCGTCCTTCTTATGTGCCTTGACCACCTTATAATCTTCCTCTAGAAGTGCGTATTTCTGTTTTAGTTCTTCGTGCTCCTTTTTCAGCCCCTCGAGGTTCTCGGTTAGCGTTGTTATTTGCCTGAAAACAATCGACTAAGAACCTATCCCACTTTGTTTGTGATTAAAAACCTTTTGAAATTCGTTTCCATCAACTTCGTATCCAGACCCGCTTGGTGGAGTGCAATTTTCGCCTGTTCTTCTTGCATAAGTGACGTCGAGAGCTTTTCCTCCAACGTTGTTATTCTCGACTGCAGTAGATCGACCTTCTCTTTACAGGCATTTTCGACATTTTCCAAGCTCTGCAGACGTGCCTTTGATACATCTAAATACGAGTCGTAAGTAACACTAAATATGAAAGCTAAAATCCAACTTACCGAGCTTCGTTAGCAGTTCTTTCTCCTGCTTATCCCAGTTGTTTGTACGCGTTGTGAGCGTAGCCTGAAGCGATTCCAATTGACGCATGAGCGGTATAGTGGTTAAACTAACTTCTTGTGTTAGATTCTCAGCGCGACTCTCGGATTCTTCAAGCCTCCTCAACAGCAGAGAATTCTCTTCTCTCAGTTTCTGTTCACGAAGGGTCATTCCCGCCTCTGATATGCGTAACTTTTCGTGTAGCTCATTTAACTGTGCCAATAAGTCGTTGTTTTCCTTTTCAACTTTATCCTTCTCCTTCTGTAGCGTTTGCATTTCCTGCGTGTTCTTGGTCAGGTCGGAATGCACTTGTTTGCGATTCTGTAATTCAACCTTCGCGGCATCCAGACTTGCCTGGACTGTACTCAACTTCGAATTTAGATCCTCAATCATGCCGCGGAAGTTGCTGTTCTCATCTTCCAATCGTCGTTTGTCGGATGACATTTTGTGTACCGCTTCGATCTGGAAACGCTCGACATCTTCCTTCGCATTGAGCGTTTTCTTCAGCCGTTCCACCTCATCGGTCAGGTCACCGATTTGTTCTTTATTTCGCTTTAATACTGCTTCGTTTGCCTTCTCCTTGGCGCGTAGTTTCTTGATAATATTCGATTGCTGGAGGATTTCCTTAGAGAGCTTCTCACCCTCCGCTCGCAATGCGGTAATCATTTCCTTGTTCTCTGCCAATTCTTGCGTTAGATCATCTTTCGGAATCTTGGTCTGAAGTTCCTCCTTAGCAGCTTTCAATTGCAAACGAAGTGCGTCTCGTTCTCGAATGCTCATCTGGAATTTCTTCTCTAGAGCTGACAACCTTTGCGTGTACTCTTCACTTTCCAAATGCTCTGTTTTCTTCATCATACTGTCCAGTTGGCTTTGATATTCCAGATGTTTCTCCTGAAGTTCGGCGTTTTGTCTGCCCATTTCAAGAAGACGCAACTCTCTGGCTTCGAGGATTTCATTCAATTCACTGATTCGATGCAAAAGCTTGTCGATGTCAGATTGCGAGTCTTCGGATATAGTGGATACCTCGGAGGGTTCGCGGAAATGACCTTTTTTCGCTGACGGTAGAACTCCTTTTGCTTGCTTTAGTGGACTAGTGCGAATCGCACTGTTGGCACTGCTCGAGTCTCCGTTAGGATTTGAAATGATTTCAATATCAGACGATGTGGTTGTTTCGATTTCATCGTTCGAATTATGCCCGGACGATGATGGTCCGGAATTGATCTTAACCAAATCCTTGTCGTCAGATATTACAGAAGTTGCTTCGGCCATTTGAACATCTTCGAAGCTTTGAGTTGAATCGGAATTGACGGTTTGCGACTCGGCGAGCGTGTCTTCCAATATAACACTGTGAGTTTTGAAGGAAATAGGTTTTGCGGCCTCCGACTGTTGGGTCGACTCAACTGCGGAAGTGGTATAATTGAATGGAAATAGAATGTTCATATGATAAGACTTACCTAGAGGAACTACAACCATGTCGATTGCCTTTGTTGCACTGTCACTCATCACCGTGCTGTATGACATCGAATCTTCGTCCTCCTCACGATCTTCTTCGCTTCCAATGACTACAATGCTATCGGGAAGTGATCGCGTCGAATCTGGACTTAAGACTTCACTGCAAGTCGGCGTTGTGATGAGTTCGACAGATTCGGAATTGTTTATATTTTCCGACGGTGTTGTGGGCACCGTACTCGGCGAAGTAGTGGGCGACAGTAAGTCCACCGAATCAGAATTCGAATGCACAGATTCACGTTTAGACAATAGGGGTTCTGTGATCGTAACTGAATGTCGTTGTCCACTGCCACTTTTTGGTGGTGTTGTTATCATCTCTTTTGCATTTGGATTCTCGAAAAATGATCCGGTGAATGACCCCCAAGCCGCTTGAGAAGAATCAGTTGATTTCAGTAGCCCAAGTGGTGGTTGGGCGGGCTGAACGGGAGTCGATGGTGCTGTTTTACATTTCTCTTTGGGCATTTGGTTCAACCATTTTCCTTTTTGCAGCGACTCCTCATCGGCTTCATCTTGGATATCCAGCGCTTTGTCAATTTGTTTCTGTGCCTCTTTAAGGGCGTTTTTGGCCAAACTTGCCAATCCTGACGTGTCAAACCAGCTCATTTCCAAAACAATGCATTACGTTCGTTTTCTACCGAGTAAATGTATATAGATTGTGTCGCTAAACAACAATTAATTGCCCGTAACATAGAACAATACGATATGCCACAATAACACAGATACTTTTCCGTAACTTTCATACGATATCGATCATGATAAACGCAATCACCCGAAGCTAGGCCCTTCAAATGGAATTTTTTCAACTTGTTTTTGTTTTCTTTTTTTTCTTATGGACGATTATAACGAATCCTATCAAAATGATAAAAAAAAATTGCTAATTTCTACTGAAACACGTCAAAACAATCTGACAGCTGACAATGACAACTGAGCACACAGGGTGTGTTCCATCGAAAAATCGCATTTCAAACGTCGCCAGTTGTCATTCCTTGGGACCAGTAGTTTTATCACACAAATTCGATTAGGACTTGCCTAGAAGATGAGAAGGAGGATGGATAATGTGAAGAAAAATTGATTTACGTTTTAACTTGGATAGAGTAACGAGCTTGTACTCCTTGTGGAAATATTAAAGAAAATATTCCGGAAATGAGCGTGACTGTGGTGGGAATTATCGGCCATCTGGGCTGATATAGCATATTGACCAGCTAGGGATAACAGCTCCAGTGGCGCAATTGGTTAGCGCACGGTACTTATAGACAGTATTCGATGAGCAATGCCGGGGTTGTGAGTTCGAGCCTCACCTGGAGCAGATCTCTTTTTTCTTTCGCCGCCCTTGGATTTTCTTTTTCATTTTTTTAATGCTGTGTCCAAGCATTGGGGTTGAAATGAATGGAAGTGGTATGTTAGGTGTTGCACGTGGCGCCAATTAGTTGAAATGAACCAAGAAATCGTCAATCGATTGTTGTTACATACATATTACAAATCGCACGTGTTGCTCTCTTATTTACATGCGAGTATACTTAGAACAGAGATTGTACCATCTTTAATGGCTTGTACTTACATATTTTGGGTGATATAGTCAGTCATCGTCCGTACTTCAAGCCCACGACTTCGATAGTCAACTTGCTCTCTCTATTTGCTTGCTTACAACAGTTAATCTTACCGGTTCTATCCAAGCAATCCTTGCTAGGGCAAAGTTGCTGATTGCACTCAACATGGCGAGACGCCAGCAACGATCCCTGCTAATGGTCAGGTCAGGTGGGAAAAAGGCTGAGGACGAAAGTCACCGATTTTAAGCCTAGCGATCGCCTAACTGTCAAATGTCGACTCTGACCACTTTCTCGTAGCAGCAAGATTCAGAGCTCGACTGTCCAATGTCAGAAAGCTGCACCAGCCCATCAGGAGGAGGTTCGACATTGGGCGCCTGAGCACACCGGAGGTTGCCAGAGTCTACAGGGAGCAGCTGAGCGAAAGACTTTACGGTATGCCTACGTCGAACACAAATGCCAATAATATGTGGCTGCATTGCCGTTCAGCCATTCAGGAAGTAGCCGAAACCACCTTAGGCTACTTACCACCCTCGACAAGAAACCCGTGGTATGATGGCGAGTGTGAGCAGAAAAAGGCAGCAACCGACGAGGCGTACCAAAAGGCGCTGCAGAGGAAAACCAGGGCAGCGCAAGAAGAGTACCGAGCCAGAAAAAGGGAGGAGAAAAAACTACTGCGACAAAAGAAAATTATCTTCGCAGCCTCCCAGCTCAAGGATATCGAGGAGTCTAGGGATAAGCATAAAACGTGAGCCTTTTACAAGAAAGCCAAAGGCCTTGCAGGAGGCCTCAAAAAGGGCACCCAGGCTCTTCGAAACTGCGAGGGTAATCTTGTAATCCAGCAGCTGCTTAACGAGCATGACCATGAGAGAGTGGTAGGGACCGAGGAAATCCCAACAAATCCTTCGACAAATCCTGGAAAAGAGGAACGAGTTTCGAATCGATACACACACGACAGCATTAATTGTGAAGGACTGTTTGGTGCGATGGCCGAATTAGCAGGGACCTTGCTTAATAGCAGTGACCATGCTTATTACTCGTAGCCGGGACCATGATTATTAGCAGTGACCTTACCTATTAGCAGAGACTATGCTTATTAGCAGTGGCCCTAGCTCTAACTAACTGGCTAAGCAGTGACCTTGCTTATTAGCAGTAACCTTTCTAATTAGCAGTAACCTTACTTATTAGAGGTTCATGACTAGGTGGGTTAGAAATTCACATTCTACGCAGGTTAGAGGTCCATTCTAGGTGGTTTAGAGGTCCATTCTACGTGGGTTAGAGGTTCATTCTAGTTGGGGTAGGGGTCCTATCTAGATAAGTTATACTTGGGCTATAAATTCATCTAGGTGGGTTAGAGGTCCATTCTAGGTAGCTTAGGGGCCCATTCTAGGTAGATTAGAGGTTCATTCTAGGGGGGTTAGAGATCCATTCCAAGTGAATTGGAGGTCCATTGTAGGTCGCTTAGAAATGGTTCCAAGTGGGTTAGGGGTCTATTCTAGGTGGGTCAGAGGTCCATTCTAAGTGGGTTAAAGGTTCATTCTAGGTGGTTTAGAGGTTCATGGTAGATGGGTTAGAGGTCCATCCTAGGTGGGCTAAGGGTCCATTCTGGCTGGATTGGAGGTCTATTCTAGGTGGATTAGAGATCGATTCTAGGTGGGTTAGAGGTCGATTCTAGGTGAGCTAAAGATCCATTCGGGCTGGATTGAAGATCTATTCTAGGTGGATCAGTGATCGATTTTAGGTGGGTTATAGGTCCTTTCTAGTTGGATTAGACGTCCATTCTAAATGGATCGGAGGTCCATACTAGGTAGGCTTTAGGTCCCTTCTTGTTGGGTTAGGGGTCTATTCTAGTTGGATTTGAGGTCCATTCTAGGTGGGCTAGAGTTCCATTGTAGGTGGGTTAGAGGTCCGTTCTAGGTGGGTTAGGGGTCCATTCTTGTTCTGTTGGAGGGAAATTCTAGGTGCGTCCGTTCTAGGTGGATTAGAGGTCCATTTCATGTGGACTAGAGGTCCCTCCTAGTTGGGTTAGGGGTATATTCTACTTGCGTTGGAGGTCCATTCTAGTTGTGTTAGAGGTCCACTCTAGGTTGATTGGAGTTCCATTCTAAGTCGATTAGAGTGAGATCCTAAGTGGGTTAGAGGTTCATTCTAGGTGGGTTAGAGGTCTATTCTAGGTGGGCTAAAGGTCCATTCTGGCTGGATTGGAGGTCTATTCTAGTTGGATTAGAGATCGATTCTAGGTGGGTTAGAGGTCCATTCTACGTGGGTTAGAGATCCATTCTAGGTGAGCTAAAGGTCCATTCTGGCTGGATTGAAGGTATATTCTAAGTGGACTAGAGATCGATTCTAGGTGGGTTAGAGGTCCATTCTAGGTGGGCTAGAGGTCCATTCTAGTTAAGTTATAGGTTCATTCTAGGTCGGTTATAGGTCTATTCTAGATTGCTTTAGCCCATCTGGTTGGATTGAAGGTCTATTCTAGCTGGATTAGAAATCGATTCTAGGTGGGTTAGAGGTCCATTATAGGTGCGCTAGAGGTCCATTCTAGATAAGTTATAGGTTTATTCTAGGTGGGTTAGAAGTCTGTTCTAGGTGGTTGGGACATCCATTCTAGTTGTGTTAAAGGTCTATCCAAGGTGGTTTAGAGGTCCATTCAAGATGGGTTACAGGTCCATGCTAGTTGGGTTATAGGTCCGCTCTAGGAGGGTTAGAGGTCTATTCTATTTGGGTTAAAGGTCCACCCTAGGTGGGCTAGAGGTCCATTCTGGATGGGTTATAGGTCCATTCTAGGTGCGGTTAGATGTTCATTCTAGATGGGTTTGAGGTCCATGCTAGGTAGTATAGAGGACCATTCTAGATGGGTTTTAGGTTTATTATAGGTGGCATAGAGATTTTTTCTAGGTGGGTTAGAGGTCCGTTCTAGGTGGGTTATAGGTTCATTCTAGGTGGGTTAGAGGTCTGTTCTAGGTGGGTTAGAGATCCATTCTAGCTTATTTATTTATTTATTCTAGTTGGGTTAGAGGTCCGTTATAGGTGGGTTAGAGGTCTATTCTGGTTGGGTTAAAAGTCCATCCTAGGTGGATTAGAAGTACATTCTAGGTAGTTTGGAGTTCTTATCTAGCTAGTTTAGAGGTCTATTCTATGTGGATTAGAGGTCAATTCTAGGTAGTTTAGAGGTCCATTCTAGGAAGATTACGTTAGGTTAGGTACATGGGTGCCCTATTGACAAAAAGTCAAGGCTGGACTACGTTGAGTCCATTGTGCCCAATCGTTTTATTTAACCCGCTGATACCTAGACATTTACCGTTGAGCTGAATCAACCAGACGAGGATTAAAATCCTATTATTCTGTTCAGCCCAATATTACCTACCTCTTCTAGTCCCGAAAGGAAGTATCTTCCTAGGAATATATTCCTTTTTTAGGCTAGCGCCGGACATTCGCACAGCAGATGACGAATGGATTCAATTTCCTCTTCGTCCCTGCAGCTTCTGCAGAAGTCATTGTTGGGCTGGCCTGGTCGAGCTGCATAGTAGGATAGCATGCAGTGCCCGGTGACGGCACCGACTGCCACTCGAATATTCCCTCGATTGAACTTCAGCAGATTTTCCGTTCTTTTCTTATCATAGACGGGCCAAGCCGATCTCGCCGTTGCGCGTGTATCTAAGCGACACCATCGCTTATTGGCTTCCACCGTCTCTATCTCCCTGTAGAGCGCACTGAGTGGTGTTTTGGCCTCAGCTGATATCTGCGCAATGTTAGCACTTGATCCCACCCTAGCCAGCTCTTCCGCCCTCTCGTTTCCGGAGATATTCATATGACCAGGTACCCAGCAAAGGGTCACCTCATTTACATTGGATATCTCTTCTAAGTTCTCCTTGCAAACATCAGTGCATAACTTAGTCTATCGCTGAGGACCTACGGAAACTTTCCAGAAATTAATTAAGGCCGTGACGTTAAAACCATCCGCCTCTAGAATCTTGACCATTCCATCGACCACAAGGAGCCACAGGAGGGGTGATAGAACGCCACCTTGTGGTGTACCTTTATTTACCCTCACCCTTCCACTTGCTCTCCCCATCAACGAGTTTATTGTACGAGTACTCAGCATTTGCCCAATCCAACTGCATACTCCCGGGTTTATTTGGGCCATATGAAGGCTGGACACTATTGCTTCGGTACTAACGTTATTAAGGGCACCCTCAATTCTAGGAAGGCACCTAGAGTGAATTCCTTGATACTGAGCGATTTTTCCCTCGCATAGGCTACCCTATGCAGAGAAGTATCTACCGATTTTCCCTTTATGAACGCGTTGTGTGATTGTGACAGTTAACCGTCCCCAATCTCTTCCCTTACGTACAAGTCTATTATTCGTTCCAGCGTTTTTATCAGGAAGGACGATAGACTGATTGGCCTAAAGGACTTGGGTATGAAAACCACCCTAACTTCCCTCCACGCTTGAGGAACATAACCCATCCTGAGGCACCAGGAGTAGATGCGCTTTAGCCATGGAAGAATGACTTCACATGGCCCCTGCAACATGGTCGGAAAGATCCCATCCATTCCCGGCACCTTGTAGGGGTCAAAAGACTTGATTGCCCACAAGATCTTATTCTCCGTAATAATTTCATCGACTGTCTCATGTTCAATACATTCCCTTGGCAGCGTGCCGAATTGAAGATTCCTGCATCCTCGCAGCCAGGGAAATGACATTTCAATAGAGAATCAAGCAGGCTCTCGTTTGAGTCTGTCCAGCTACTCTTTTGCCAGATTCCAACTAAGCCTAGAGATACGAAGCCGGTCCGCTATTTTAGCATTCCACCATGGTGGGTGGTTTCTTTTACTGGGTCGTCTGGTAGGACATGCCTTCTCAAATGACCGGCTTAGCTTGCTGGTAAGGTTTAATACCTTACCGTGGAGCCGGGGTTCCCTTTCGGAGGTCGGTTAAGGGTCCCACCCAGCTCCGCGTTAAACCTCTGCCAATTCGCCTTCCGCGGATTCCAAAAGACTTTCCTGTCCGGCCTACGGAAATTCAAGTTGAAGAGGATCCAACAGTGATCAGAAGGTGATGCTTTGTCAGATACTCTCCAATTCGAGATTTCCGCAGTACCGTTACCATTTATAAGCGTCATGTCTAAGACTTCCCTTCTGTTACTAGTAATAAATGTTGGTGAATTACCCCGATTACATATAACTAGGTTAGTACTAAGGACAAAACTGAACAAAGCCTCACCCCTACTATTGGTATTAGAGCTACCCCAAGTAGTGTGATGGGCGTTAGCATCACACCCTACGACTTAGTTCTTCTTACCTTGTTCGGCCATTGCGATCAATGACCTTGTTTCCCTAGAGGGGACATCCGTGCCTTCATCGTACGGTAGGTAAACCGAAACCATCGTTAGTGCACCCTCCTGAGCTGAAATTAGTTAACATTAGTACGTGGAGATCTTTGCCAGCAACGATACAAGGTCTAACCTTGCCTTCGCTACTGTTATAGAAGAGGCTGTATTTCGATAACCCTAATCCCTTAACCCGATTATGGAGGATCTATGGTTCTTGGATGAGGGCCACATCAAGCTGCTCCCTGTTCAGAAGCAGCATGAGGTTGGCTGATGCGGCCTTACTGTGATGGAGGTTTATTTGCACTACTTTCATTCGCAGTAGCACTCTCCTTCAACACAGCTGCCGTACCGCCAGGCTGCGCCTTCTTCATGAGTCTCAGAGGAAACTCGCCAGCCCCGAAGAATAGGCGCATATGCCTCTCTTTTTTCATTATTTCCGGCGGATCCTCGATAACGGAGATTATGTTTTTTGTGCCATCTTCGTTACTTTCGATTGCGACTACTGCCCAGTCATCCATAGGGACCGCTGGGTTTTGTGCCTTTAGAAAGCCGAAGATCTCGCTTTTCTCCAATTCCATATCCGGTACGCTCATCTTGGCTTTAGGCCTCTCTGGTACCTTGTCCAAGGGGACTGCCTTTAGTGCAGCCCCCTCCCACAGCCTAAAGGTGGAAACGACCTTCCTCGCAAAGTCATGCGATAGCTGGTCCTTGCAGTCCAGCCTAATCACATCTCGCCTCCAGTTAGTGAGACCAAACGTTGGCGCAGTCGATTCGACCACATTCGAATCTTCGAATGTGGTCGAAGATTGCTCTAGCCGAAGCCTTCTCGATCATCTTCCCCTGATCGAAGGTATACTGGCCATTCGGTCTGCCGGAATCGATCACAGCTAGCTGCAAAGCTTTCCGAGCGGCCCCTCCGAATTGCCCCGTCGTGTTGACCCTCACTCTTTTTGCTGGATTGCCGGCTTCCTCCTGGGATCTTACCCTTTTCGCCTTGAAATCCTCTCTTCTCTTGGGAGCTGGCACGGTTTCTGGTTTGCCTTTACCAGTCTTATCAACCGCGTTAGGGGCTACCTTAGTAGAACCTGCCTTAGCGGCTACGGTCCTTCCCGTGCCCTTGGTTTTCAGGTTCTCACCTTCACCTAGGGCCTGGGTGCAGCTAGAACCCGCCTTATCGGCTTCGGTTCCACCTGGCCCAGCCCTCCGCTCCCTTGGTGTTTTTATCCCCTTTGCCTTCTCTGGTTTTTTTTAATGGATGTGCCCTTGTCAGCCCTTGGTCTTGCTAGGACATCCTTGGCAATCACCTCCTTGGCCCAATCGAGCTTCTCCATATCGGAGAGCAGGGGTATGCCCTTTTCCTCAAGCAGGCGCTTAAGGTGTACAACTTTTTTATACTCCTTAAGCCTCAGCTTTCCTTGAGTTAACTTCTTGGCATCCTTTTTCCGTGTTATACCTTCCTGGGCTGTCTCTTCAGAATCAGCGAATATTTCCTCCTTTAATTTTTTGGAGATGTCCCCGTCTAACACGCCGGATCCCCTTGGTTTGGCCTCTTCGTCTCCACCACTGGCCACGGCAAGTAGTGCGTCTGCCACCGACTCGAGAGAGAGCTCTTCCCCTTTATTCCTTTTTGTGTGTTTGTGTTTGTATGTACAATTTTGTACCCACGAGTACGGCCGGAAATATGGGTCCACTCCGACAGAGCCGCCGAATATCGGAGTAAGGCATTTTAATACCTTAAGCCTCGCCTGTGCACCTAAGAGAGTTCGTTAGCAGTTGGAAATAAACCCTCCAACCTTTCATCCTTCGGCACGGTTTTAAATAGCTCACACCACCACTGGAATAGGGTTGACTATCTCTTGGTTCCCGGCCCGGAGACCATGTTGTTGACAAGGCTTCCCTTGCCAGTGTAAGCCCCAGCACCACGGCAAGGTGGATAGTCACGCTGGGGTAGGAAGATTAGAAGTAAATTCTAGGTCGGTTACAGATTCATTCTAGGTGGGCTAGATTCTTAGTAATAGGTTGAGGTTAAGTACCTTAAAGTAGGCTCCACTTCTTACACCCGTCTCCTATCCTTCGGTATAGAGGGATATCTAGTCCTTCGGTATGACATTTCCTTCAGAGCATTCCTCCCGGAATGGAAAGATAACCTTGAAGTTGTTGGTGAACATGTTTTACGGGACCGCGTGTCCTTGGGTTCGTCGATATGGTTGAAAATGTTTGTATGGCCTTTGTGTAGTGTTGGTTAATTTCCTATGCTCCTGATCCATTATGCCGCGCAGGTAGCAACCCGTTTGCTGAAAAAGCCCAATGCTGGGAGATGTCGTAGAATATTTAGGGCCTCCGTATTGGTCGAACTAATTGCACAACTAATTGTTCGGTGTAAACCTGGACCTAAGAATCCTTTTCATGCAAGCACGATCTTTTGCTAGCTGTTTCCAGTGTCGCACGCCCAGTTGATTGAGATCCCTTTCGACCTCTGTGCACCACCTTAGATGCGGCCGTCCTCGGCAACGTCATCCCTCGAGTTTGGAGTCGAAAGCTTTCGGATCCGTAGACGTCGTACTAGGTCGATGTCGCTGTACAGTCCATACAGTGCTTAGTTGACCCTTCTCCTCCACTCTCCGTCAATACAAACGGGATCACAGATTATACGCAGAATTTTCCTCTCGAAACAAAAAAGAGCCTCTTTATCCATTTTTGATAAGGTCCAAGCCTCTGCGCCGTAGAGGAGGAACAGGATGATTAACGTTTTATAGAGGCTCACCTTAGTTTTTCAAGAGGGGGCTATACTTCTCAATTGCCTCCTGAGCTCAAACAAACAGCGGTTGGCAGGTGTTACTCTACGTCCAATCTCAGCGCTTGTGTCGTTGCGGTTTGTCACCAGTGAGCCAAGGTAAACGACTTCCTTGACTACATCAAAGTTATAGCTGCCAATATTGACGTTGTGGTCAGGACATCGGAGTCTTTCTTTGATGATAGCATATATGTATGTATTTGGTTTTGCCCTCGTTTACCTTCAGACCCACTTTAGCCGCTTCTGCTTCAATGCTCCCTTGATGTCTCGCTGCATTCTCCCAATCACGTCAATGTCATCTGTGAGCAATTGTGCAGACTTGATGTAGATCGTGGCGTATTGGCCAGTGAACACCGCACGATTTTTTCAAGCCTTATGTTGGAAAAATCACATGACAGTGCGTCGCCGTCTGAACCCTTTTTTGATTTTTTTTCTCTTTTTTTGTTTTTTTTAGAGACTCGCGCAGGTTCAAGAGTTTATATTCTCTTATGATGTGATAGACACACAACCTGAACGGAGTGCAGTGGTTCGGGTCGTTGATGTTCGTTCACTACTCTCAGGGGTGGTTGTCCTAGATAGGACGAGAGCCGACCAAAATCCGCGTTGGTTATAGTCAGTAGTAATTCGTTCGAGCACTTTAGTATTGCATACGCAGAGGATGAATTTTCTTTTGACCATATACTGTGAGTGTTATGTCTGCAGCAGTACGTCTGGTCACTTTCCATTCACTTCTGTGTTGCATACTTTTTGTCCGTATAGGAATTACTTTTTCTTGGCTATGAACGAATTTGAACTATGGACCTTCCGCTCGACAGTCCATGATGTTAACCACTGCACCACGGCCATCGATATCGAAGATCTCGGTTAACTCATTGCTGACCTTAATGGAGCAGCGAAAATTCTCCATTGTCATCCTGCACAACCTGATAAGTCTGGCAGAGATATCAAAACATAACATGGCTCATATGCGGATTTAAAATCGACTTAAAGGTGGTGTGTATGTATGTTGGCGTTACAGTCCATGAAGGACCAAAGCTGAACTTCTCTCAATCACCCATGTTGTGTGTGAATTCATATTCCCATAGGTGAAAGGGACCTACAGTTTATTGCCGGTTCCGAAAAGCAAATTTCGAGAAGCTTTTCTTGACAATTTTACTGCAGAGGGTTTTGTCAGAACCCCGCTGAGGAGAAACACCGTGAGAACACGTTCGATGACATGGCTGTGTCGGGATTCGATCCCGCGTGATCGGCGTCAGAGGCCAATACACTACACACTGCGCCACGGTGCTCTCGAAGGTGGTGTGTGTCGACCTGAAATTCAGGGGTCTGCTCCAAGATCTGCCGCAGTGTGAATATTTGGCCTATCTTAGATTTGCATGGCCTAAAGCCACATTGATGGGTGGTAAACGACTAACAAGGCCTCGTAGGAGTAGCGTATCTGACATGCCCTGGCCCGTAATATAGCGAGTAGAAGCCACTGCAGCCGAACATCTAACCGCTCTGTTAGTATGTCCTATTTTGACCTCCCCGTGGTGACCTGTGGAAAAGGGCGAATGGCGAGCTTTTTGTGCCACGATGGAGGATACGTGTCGGTTAGGCTATGGCCCGACAAGCAATACCTGGAAAAAAACCAACACGCCAAAAAAAAAATCGAAAAAAGCCTCTGATTAGAAAAAAAACGAACGGATTAACCAATGACGACCCAGGAAAAATAATATTCGGCCTTATACGTGCAATGTTAGGTCCCTCAACAGACCACGTGCAGCCGAACAACTTGCGGAGACTCTAGACTGCTACAAGTGTGATGGGATAGACCGGGCAAAAAGCGAATGAGAAACGTGACATATATTACAGCGACTGCGACAAGGAGAGAAGGCAATGCTTATTCGGATTCGGATTTATTATTATAGGTAGACTGGACATGCAGCAATGACATCAGTGCCGAAATCAAACGCAGAATTACTCTTGCCAACCGCTGTTTGTTTGGGCTCGGGAGGTAATTGAGAAACAGAGCCCTCTCTCGGGAAAACAAGGTGACCATATACAAGACCCTTATCATCCCGGTCCTGCTTTATAGTGCAGAGACTTGGACCTTATCGAAAACGGATGAGGAGGCCCTTGGGCGTTTTGAGAGAAAAATTCTGCGTACGGATAGTGAATTGTACGGGCTGTACAGAGACATAAACGTAGCACGGCGTCTGTGGATCCAACGCCTAAGATAGCTAGGTCATGTAGAGCGCATGGAAACCATAGCTCCGGCCCGGAAGGTTATTGAATCCAACCGTGAGGGACGACGTGGTCGAGGACGACCAAATTTAAAGCGACGCTTGCAAGTGGAAGAGACCTGAACCGACTAGGCATGCGGTACTGGAGAGGTGAAATACCGTGGCAGTTGGAGAGGTCCGAGTTCGCTATGAACTGAAGAAGAAGAATGTTTTAACCATGAAATCTGAATCATTTGACCTGGTACAACCCAAAGAATCAATTACATCCACAGTTGACACATGGGACAAGCTAAACGAAGAAACGCTTTTTTACTGACAACAATTTGAACATCATTCTACAGCAGTCGGCATGCAAGTGTGGGATGGCCTTACGAAGAAGAAAACACAAAAGTGAAGCCAAATGTATCTAAGGACGAGTTTATGCAACAACCTTTAGATAGTTTTAGTTAGTGTATCCGTTTCTTCGGCTAACGATAATTTTCTTTTTTTTTTAGGGTTCTGTATGCAAAGGGTTAAACAGGTCCCTATTACTAAGACTTCGCTGTCCGTCCGTCTGTCACCAGGCTGTATCTAATGAACCTTGATAGTTAAACAGTTGAAATTCTCACAGATGATGTATTTCTGTTGCCGCTATAACAACACATACTAAAAATAGAATAAAATAAATATTTAAGAGGGGCTCCCATACAACAGACATGATTTTCATCCAAATACCCCCTTGGTCACATACTGACCTAAGGTTAGTCGACAATATCCCACAAACAGTAGTAAACTTCCGATCTTTGATCCCTATTGTGTCTTTGTGGTATTAATCTTGGCTGCAAGCCTTCTTTCTATAATTATTGTTATTCACCTTCTCACCTCCTTGCTGTCAAGTAAGATAATTGATCTGAATTCAATGGACTCTTTGATGATCAACTATCTCATCATGGACATTTTTGATCATCAAAGTAATATGCCTATAATCTGCCTGCAACCAAGATCTGTCATCATGCAAAAAATCTGTTCAAACGGATTAGCCGTTTTAATGTGATGACTGATAAGGTAGGTTAGGTTAGGTAAGTAGGTGCCCTACTGACGAAAAGTCAAGGCTCACCTAGACTACGTAGAGTCCACTGTGCCCAATTCATTTTTAACCCGTTGAGTCCTAGACACTTACCATTGAGCTGAACCATCCAGAGACATTCACTTGACCAGGTACCAAGCAGAGGGTCACCACGTTTATATTCGATATCTCTTCTAACCTCTGTTTGCAGAGTTTGGATCTTATCCATGCTGCCTGTAGAGCCTTAATGGCTGCCTGGCTGTCAACTTAGATGTTGATCCTTTCTCCTGAGAGATTCTCTCTGCTAATCAGGTCTGCCGCCTGCTTGATTGCGAATACCTCAGCTTGTACAACACTGCATCCATCATCGAGTCTATAGGAGCGATGTATATCTCGAGACTCAAAATAGACTCCGGCACCTGTGCTGACATCCATTTTGGACCGGTCCATTCCTCCCTGAAGGGAATTCTATAGAGAATCCCCTATCCCAGGTATCCCGTTGACACCTATACATTTACCGTCGAGCTGAACTAGCCAGACGAGGATAAAAATCCCAGTATTCTGTTCAGCCCAATATTACCTACCCCTTCTAGTCCTAGAAGGAAGTATCAATTTCCTGTTCGTCCCTGCAGCTTCTGCAGAAGTCATTGTAGGGCTGGCCTAGTCGAGCTGCATGGTAGGATAACATGCAGTGCCCGGTGAGGGCACCGACTGCCAGTCGAATATTCTCACGATTGAACTTCAGGAGATTTTCCGTTCTTTTCTTATCATAGACGGGCCAAGTCGATCTCGCCGTTGCGCATGTATCTAAGCGACACCATCCCTTATTGGCTTTCACCGTCTCTATCTCCCTGTAGAGCGCACTGAGTGGTGCTTTGGCCTCAGCTGAGATCTGCGCAATGTTAGCACTTGATCCCACCCTAGCCAGCTCGTCCGCCCTCTCGTTTCCGGAGATATTCATATGACCAGGTACCCAGCAATGGGTCACCTCATTTACATTGGATATCTCTTCTAACTTCTCCTTGCAAACATCAGTACATAACTTAGTCTATCGCTGAGGACCTACGGAAATTTCCAGAAATTAATTAAGGCCGTGACGTTAAAACCATCCGCCTCTAGAATCTTGACCATTCCATCGACCACAAGGAGCCACAGGAGGGGTGGTAGAACGCCACCTTGTGGTGTACCTTTATTTACCCTCACCCTTCCACTTGCTCTCCCCATCAACGAGTTTATTATACGAGTACTCAGCATTTGCCTAATCCAACTGCATATTCATCCGCCATATGAAGGATGGACACTATTGCCTCAGTACTAACGTTATTAAAAGCACCCTCAATGTCTAGAAAGGCACCTAGAGTGAGTTCCTTGATATAGAGCGATTTTTCTCTCGCATAGGCTACCCTATTGAGAGCACCGTGGCGCAGTGGGTAGTGTGTTGGCCTCTGACGCCGATGACACGGGATCGAATCCCGACACAGCCATGTCATCGAACGTGTTTTTCACGGTGTTTCTCGTCAACGGGGTTCTGACAAAACCTCCTGCAGTAAAATTGTCATGAAAAGCTTCTCGAAATTCGCCGTTCGGAACCGGCAATAAACTGTAGGTCCCTTTCATCTATGGGAAAAATGAAATCACACACAACATGGGTGATTGAGAGAAGCTCAGCTCAGGTTCTTCATGGACTGTAACGCCAACATACATACACATAGGCTACCCTATGCAGAGAAGTATCTACCGATTTTCCCTTTATGTACGCGTTGTGTGATTGTGACCACTCTCCTCCCTTACGTACATGTCTATTAATCGTTCCAGCTTATTCATAAGGAAGGACGATAGACTAATAGGCCTAAGGTCCTTTGCAGTAACATGGTTGACTTTACCCGACTTGGGTAACATACTGATGTAACATACAACGCCTTTTTCATTTTTATATATACAGATGGTGCGGTACCTTTCGTGCGCGAGTCCGAATCGCACTTGGGTCGTAAATGTTCGTTCACTACTCTACAGAGGTGGTTGTCCTAGATAGGATTCGAGAGGAACTCGACTGAATTTTCGCATTGGCTGTAGTTCCCAGCAAATGTTTCCTGCCATGATGGTGTTTTATTAGAATGTTGTGACAAACTTGATTGCCACACCTCGTACATTCATTCAGCAGGGCTGGATATCTTAAAAACAAAAAACAGATATTACAACTTGCACCGTTATTGACTGAAAATACACTTCTTTTATTGCAAATTGAAAATGAAAGGAAAGAAATAAAACGAGACAGAGAGAGAGAGAGTGGGAAAGAAAATAGTAAACCAAACGTACAACTAGAATATAATAGTTTTGTTGTTGCTGTTGTTGTTGTTTTAAAATACATTATATTAATATGTTTCGAAATGTATCCGAGCACCCTTGCATGTGGTCAGTGGTAGGCCTGCAAGGGTGCGCACAGGAATCCCCGATAAATAGAATTCAAGCACGGCTACAGATGAACTTATTATTCCCGTCAGCTGGATACCGCGCCGAATTCCATTTGTTTACGCATCATAGATCACAAGCACAATCGGAACAGGTGGCACAAGACATACTCCTTTTGTTGTATGTATGTATGTAGTATGTATATATGGGTGTGTGTGTAGTATGTGTAGTACCCATCCTCGCTACGATGTTTTGATTTGATTGGCTGAATTACTGACTGTCTGGTTAAGGATCAAGAGTCTAAATGGTCGGCGACGATAGTTGTTATCCCGCAATTATGGAAAAGTAATTTTGATTGATGACAATTGTTTGTTTTGTTGTTGGTTTTGGTTTTGGGTTTTTGCTTAGTTCCAAATCTTCTGAATTATTTGGATGTTGTGTTGTTGCTTTGATTGATTGGTTTCATTGAAATTAATATGCTTGCCGTTGTGAATGAGCCCCAGGACCATCCGTGGTCCCACATTAAAGGAGACTGCGTTCAGACCCAAGGTGTCCAACCCTCGTAAAGGACGGCCAAATTGTCGGGATTAGTTGCCTCGCGTATCATGTAGTCAACTTGTTCGGAAATCGTGCATCGACGATTCGGATCGGGGTCTCTACCCTCGAGTTTCATGCGAATTCTCTTCCACACGGACACCGCGTATGCATTGCGTTTCTGTTCACGTTGATTACCTAAAACAAAAAAAAAAAAACGCCAAAACGAAAAAAAAGGATTATTAAGTCTTACCACAACAAGCAACCTTTCAACAACCTTTCTTGGTGTCGTTTACCAAAGAACCACCGACATTCCGACGATCCATGGCATCAGCTTGACAGTCCTCGACTAATTCGATCAAATCCATGTGATTCTGTTCGACATCTCGGATTAAATCGTTCGCCTGCTCGAACATTTGACGCACATTCGGCTCGGTAAAATCTCTGCAGAGAACTTTCATGTTCAGATCGTTTAGTTGCGCAAAGAATTGCTTGAAAATGTTCTGGAACTCGCGAATACGCGCCGGGCATGGATTCTCACTATTCGTTTCGACCTTCGAAAATAGCTTGAGCAAATGACGGATGTCAACTCGTAACTGAGTGTCCATGAGTGATTGTAGATCAGTCGAAAATGAGAATATCTGTTCTTGAATATTCTGAGCAGTCTTTTCTAAATCAGCGATTTTTCGGTGCACAGTGTACGTCATCTCGTCCAGGAGTCCCGAGATATTGTTGATCCAATATTGATCAACAACTCCTTCGGGATCAAGGAGTTGCACAATCGATTTTTCAGTGGGTGTTATAATGGCCAGTCGCTGCTCGGCACAGCTTGTCTCCTCCCATTGGGAGACGGCGGCCAGGAATATGTCATCCATTTTGCGGAAATTCTTCTCTATGGGTTGAAGGTATTCAAACTGTGAAATGACCGCCGATAACTCGATTAATTTACTGGCTATGGTGGTGTGCATTCTATACTTTTCCATTTGCGCACCGGACAGGTTGTCGAATTTCTCTTTTGCGCCTGCGGCCCATTTCAAGCGCTGGACTATGGCAGCCGTGTCTTCATCAATTTCCGTTTGTATCTTTTCCATTGTCATTTTCCATACCGATAGACTTTGGCTACTGCTCTGTATGGTCGAGAGTAGGGTTTTACGTGATATAATGTGCCCGTAAAGGGGAGCGTGTGCTTGCAGATGTACTTCATTCGCCCAAAAATGAGCCGAATTGACAAGTGTTAAATGTTCTACCATCTCGAGCTTTAGATCCAATTGAATTTGCATTAGGTGCATGTCGGATTTCCTTCGGTGAGCATGGAATGTAGCATCTACCAGTTCTGTGGCGGTGGGGAGGAGATTCTCGAAACCACTCATGTCTGCCAAGTTCTCGTTGTACTTTGCCTTCAGTTCGTCTAATACAATTGCACCCATTAGCGCAGCCCAGCCAGCGGTGAGATTCTTCTGAACTGAATTGATTAATTGCACGATTGGTTGTCCGCTCAACCTGATGTCGTAGACATTGGCCGTGTTGCTGTTGCACAGCGACTGCTTTTGTTGACTGGCTATGGTGAACATTTGCGCCAACGCACTCAATTTATTTTGCTCGAGGAAGTTTTGTTCCAGATTAAGCATCCCCAGAACGATTTGCTCATATTTACTATTTCCCGAATTGGATGAGAAAGCTTCCCAGTCTCTCGCCGATTTTAGACTTCGCAGAGCATCATCGAGACCAGCCTGACAATCGGCAAAATATTTCTCAATCTCATTGAGGATAAAGTGCAAGTTCGGATTATTGCAATCGCCCAATGTAGCCAGGAAATTTGTGGTTTGGTTGAAGCGTGAGAATGTAATGGTTTCGAGAACGTCCAGCAAATCATCGTCGCTCATCATGAGCAGCTCAATGATCATTGCCGGTATCTTACAGCCCGATGCGTACTGAAGATTCCTTATGGCCAGTAGAGCCTTTTCGACTGCTTCCAATGTTTCGAGGACATTTTCAGCATAAGTCGCTGAAATGGTTATCAGATATTGAATGTAATTCAATTGGTAGTCGAGCACTTCTATGGTCGATGTTTCGAATAAAAACATTTGCTCATTGGTCTGAGCCAGATGCCGAATGGTTGCATACCGCAGCGATTGCAGAGCTTTGAAGCCTGTACCTAAGAATTGGTTTCGATTTTCTAGAATCGCTTTTTCCTGTTCCTAAGGAAAAATAATAGAAAAAGTGTTCACGTTCTGTAAAGGAGTTTAGTGAAAAAATGTAAAAACTTACTGCAACCAGGTTTTGCTCGGACGAAATGCCGAGCGTCCGTAGTGCCATATTGTTCTCTATCAACATCTCGGTTAGTTTCGATGAGTATTCCACTACTCGCTGGACGAAATCGGGCGTATCCTTCAATGCATCTTCGTTTGCTAAGGCCTGTAGTTCTTCTTTGATGTTATTCGGGTCTTTCTGGCCATCAAGCAACTCGCGATACCATCTCTCGTACTTGACTAGTCGCGAATTCTTTAGCAATGAACGCGGGTAGAATCGCATCACTTGGACATACTTGCTAATGGCATCAATACAGACGAATGCAGCTTTCTCTTGTTGCTGCAAGGTGTTGTCCATCTCTTTTCGAGCGAAATCTGATTTGTCGTACAAAGCCTTTTGACCACTGCTCTCCAAAAGATCCTTAACAACATCGAATTCGTTCCTTAACTGCGTGTACTCAATCAACTGTCGAAGAGAGTTCAGATCACGGATGCCACTGCCACCGAGCAATGTTTGGAAATACATGGTGATGGTAGCCTGGAATTCATTTGCATAGCTCGTCATCGTATCCTTTAGAGCCGTGAAATCAACTGCTGTCTTTTTGTATGCACTGTAACGTTGCGAGATCGTATTCAATGCATGACTCCCCATTGCACTTCCAAGTGTTTCCAGTTCCCGAATCATTGCCAGTTGCTTTGTTAAATCGTCACGTTCCATCTCTGCATCCAGCATACTTTGACGATTCAGCTCCAAGTCCCTCAGCGAGTTCAGGACCTGCTGAATCTTACAAATCACTTCGTCCCTGAAATGCATGCAGCAAAGCGTTTATAATCAGCTTTGAACCTTTAATACAACCGCCTTACCTGTATTGCGTCCACGTGGGTTTAAGCTCGGTGAATCGGCTGAGAATCGTGTTCTTCGTTATTTCGGTATCATTTTTCTTATCATCGCATTTCTTCTTCTTTTTACCGTCCTCGTTTGAGCTGTTCGCTACGGATGTGGATTTAAGTGCTGCAATTTTTGCTGAAGCAACCACGGCTGATGTCGATCGAGTACTTGTGGTTGTGCCATCTTCGCCGACTGCCCAGTCGACAAGCGGATCATAAACGAATGCCTCAAGGAGGGTGAGCAATGTTTCTCGTTCTTTACGTAATGTCTTGAGAACGTGTTCGCAACCCAAGCGGAAGGCACCCTGCAAAATATTGATAAAGGTTTGTCGGCATTATTGGTTTGATGTACACATGTCTTAATACTAAGGAGAGTCGTAAATAAGTCATTGCCTCTATAAGTCTCCTATATGACGACGAACGACGACAAGTGAGCCACAAGTGAGGGAAGTGCATATTTTTTTTTTTTGTTTAGAGTCACACGCGCACTCAAGGCTAAGGCCTTATAACGACGGACGTTGTGCGAGCAGAAGGTAACAGGGAGAGGAAGAGGAGCTGCCTATTGACATTGGTCTTAAATGTCTGCATATTGCTTTGAGGGGGGAATACCGAACGAGGTAGCGCGTTCCACATTCGTGTGGTTCGGTTGAGGAAAGAATTTCTATATTTGACAGTACGACCGAAAACGGGCTTCAAAGTGAATTTATGCGCATTCCGGGAGAGGCGTGTATCGCGGGAGAAGTTAAGAAGGGGCGGAATGAAACTGGCTATTTCGTCAGAGCATTTATGATAAAAGTAACGATAAAACAATGAAAGGCAGGATACGTTCCTACGATGTTCCAGCGAGTCTAGTATTTTGGTAATGCTGGGGTCATCTATGATGGCTTGCCATCAGAGCTCTTCAATACTGGCGGCGATGTTCTGGTAGGGAGCATGCACCAGATCATCTGCAGAATTTGGGAAGATGAAAGCATGCCCGACGACTGGAATACCAGCTCTATATGCCCCATCCACAAAAAAGGCGATCCTACCTCTTACAAGAACTATAGAGGTATGTATATCCCTGCTCAATGTCGCATACAAGATCCTGTCCAGCGTATTGTGTGAACGTCTAAAACCATTTTGCACCGCACTAATCGGCAGCTACCAGTGCGGCTTCCGGCCCGGCAAATCGACTATAGACCAAATTTTCACACTTCGACAAATCCTGGAAAAGACCAACGAGTTTCGAATCGATACACACCATCTTTTCATCGATTTCAAAGCCGCATACGACAGCATTCATCGTGAAGAACTGTTTGGGGCGATGGCCGAATTCGGGATCCCGGTAAAACTGATCCAGTTGTGTCGCGCCACGCTAAAAAACACGCGATGCACCGTGCAACTCGGTTCTAGGACCTCGGAACCATTCGAAACATGCACCGGATTTCGGCAAGGAGATGCGATGTCATGTGACTTCTTCAACCTGGCGCTGGAGCAGATAGTGCGACGGGCAGGCATCAACAGGGAAGGCACTATCTTTTACAAGTCCATCCAGCTGCTAGGATAAGCGGATGATATCGACATCATCGCGTGTTCTCGCCGTGGCATTGTGGAAGCATTCAAGGAGTTTGTCTACCTCGGGGCAAACGTAATTCCACAAATGACACCACAGTGGAGATCCGGCATAGAATCGCCATTAACAACCGCTGCTACTTCGGCTTGTCCAAGCAACTTGGGTCAAAACTCCTCACTCGGAAGACCTAAGTCATGCTTTACAAAACGCTCATTCTGCCAGTCTTGCTGTACGGAGCCAAAAGCTGGACGATAAGCAGGACAGCGGAGCTGATTTTGGGTTCTTTCGAAAGAAAAATTCTGCGCCGGATATTTGGTCCTGTCTGTGAGGAAGGTGAATGGAGAAGAAGACACAACTGCGAACTCTACGAGCTGTACCAAGATGTGGATGTAGTCCGGAAGGCAAGGATCCGTCGACTACATTGGCTCGGCCACATCGAGTGCATGGACATCAACGCTCCAGCTAAGAGGGTCTTCGACTCCGAGCCTCCTGGTTCGAGAAGAAGAGGAAGACCGAACCTCCGGTGTAAAGACCAAGTAATCGCGGATGTAAGACATCTTGGTCTTGACAACTGGAAGCAGCGTGCCCGGGACCGTCAAGGATGGAAGGCAGCTATAGCTCAGGCTCAGATCCTCCATGGATCGCTGGCCTGGATAAGTAAGTAAGTAGTGGGGTCATCTATCAGTTTCATCGCGCGTTTTTGTATTCTATCTAGTAGGTGCAATGAGGTCTTAGATGCACCAGACCAGACATGAGCGTTGAACTCCAACTTAGGACTAATGAACGCCTTATAAATTGTAGCCAGATCGGTGGGTGTGAAGAATTTCTTGCATCTGTATAGGAAACCTAAGCATTTCGCGGCATTTTTAGCGACACTAAATATATATGTGATCATTCCAACAATGGTTGTCACTGATGCACATACCCAGGATGGAAAGCTTTTCGGTTTCCGAGATACAAGTGCCATTCATGGGTAATGGCATTGGGTCAGTGTTACGCTTTAACGACAGAAGGCAGCATTGTGTTTTGGAAGCATTAAATTCCACTCTATTGTTTTTACCCCATTGGATGATGCTGTCGATGTCGGAATTTAATGAGCTTAACATACGCTGCCGCTCACTATTTACAGCCGATGTGCAGGGTCGTAAACTGGTGAACGAATATGAGAAGCTGAGGGTACTGTCGTCAGCGAAGGAGTAAATTGGATTAGAAGTAACAGACAAGAGATCATTTATAAAAATAAGAAAGAGTGTCGGAGACAAAACGGAGCCCTGGGGAACACCGGCATTTACAAATTGAGTATCAGACTTGAATCCGTCCAAAACAACTTGAATTGAACGATTCGAAAGGTAGCTTCTAATCCATTGAAAGAGAGACTCATCGATCCCAAAAGCACGCATTTTCGACAAAAGGGGTTCATGTCAAACCCTGTCAAATGCTTTCGAAATATCCAGTGCAATAATTTTGCTTTCACCTGCTTGGTGAAGCGAGTGATTCCACTTTTCAGCGAGATATGCCATCATATCACCAGTGGATCTGTTGCTGCGGAAACCGTATTGGCGGTCATTGAGGAGTTTCCGTGATTCAAGATATTTCATAAGCTAACGGTTAATCAGCGTTTCCATGACCTTGGAAAGAAGGGATGTTAGTGCAATGGGTCGGTAGTTGGAGGGAGAAGATGATTCGCCTTTTTTGGGTATAGGCTGGCCAAATGCTGTTTTCCACCTACTCGGAAAGAGCCCAGAGGTGTGGGAAAGGTGAAAAAGCTTACGCAGTGGTTTTGCCAGCGTAGAAGAACACCTCTTCAGAACTATTGGGGCAATACCTTCTGGACCAGCGGATTTGTGTATGTCGAGGTCGGTAAGACCCCTTGCGACTGTACGAGTGCGGAAGTGGATTAGTCCCATGGTGGAATTGACGCACTCTAGTACAGGCGGAGACAAAGTACAGGCTGGAAGCTGAGAACTGGTTGCGAAATGGGCAGCAAGTAGGTTAGCTTTGTCTAAGGGGGTGACAGCTGGAATGTCATTGTGGATGAGCGTTGGTATAGACGACTTAGTTGAGTTTTTTACGTTTTTTACAAACGACCAGAAACTTTTGCTACCTTTGGGACATTGAAGGAATTTACGCCTTAATTTTTGGTCGGATTGGAATTTAATCCGTCGAATGTGGGTGTTGCAGTAATTTCTGGCTCGTATGTACTTTTTTCGGTCAGAACTGTTTGCCTTGTAGGCCCGAAAACTTAGCTCCCTGAGCTTAATAGCCTCTTTGCAGCTCAAGTCAAACCAGGTATTCTCCTTAGGCCTGGTGCTTTTAATCTTGCTGGGAATAAAATTTGCCATGCCGATTCGGATATTATTTGCGATAATATCAGTTGCGGCGTCCACGTCGTTGTCGAGGAAGCACCACGACCAGTTAAAGATCCGAAAGAAGTTGTTAAGGCCGCACCAGTTGGCTTTCTCGTATAGCCATAGTGTTCTCTTAGGAGCTTTCTCTTTAACTGGATAGTGGGAGTTCGAGAATTTTGCTGATATCACGCAGTGGTCAGACGAGCCTAGTGGCGACAATACATCGATCGTGTATTTGCCAGGCTGGGAGGTAAGAAACAAGTCCTTCCTTCGGATGTTGTCTGTCCAGAATGTCGAAGCCACTGAGAATTGTGTACATTGAAATCGCCCGCTAAAACGATTTCAGTGCGAGGGAACAGGGAAACAATTCTTTGGATGGAATCAGACAGTGCGTCGAATGCATCAAATGTTGCATTCCTGTCTAGATTGGGGCTGCTATAAAGAAAATAGTAGTGAACGGAGTAGTATGTAGTAGTATGCCACGGGGCATACGTAAATTCCACAAATGACACCACAGTGGAGATCCGGCATAGAATCGCCCTTGGCAACCGCTGCTACTTCGGCTTGTCCAAACAACTGGGGTCAAAACTCCTCACTCGAAAGACCAAAGTCATGCTTTACAAAACGCTCATACTGCCAGTCTTGCTGTACGGAGTCGAAAGCTAGACGATAAGCAGGACAGCGGAGCTGATTTTGGGTTCTTTCGAGAGAAAAATTCTGCGCCTGATATTTGGTCCTGTCTGTGAGGAAGGTGAATGGAGAAGAAGACACAACCGCGAACTCTGCGAGCTGTACAAACATGTGGATGTAGTCCGGAAGGCAAAGATCCGTCGACTACACTGGCTCGGCCACATCAAGCGCATGGACATCAACGATCCAGCTAAGAGGGTCTTCGACTCCAAGCCTCCTGGTTCGAGAAGAAGGAGAAGACCGAACCTCCGGTATAAAGACCAAGTAATCGCGGATGTAAGACATCTTGGTCTTGATAACTGGAAGCAGCGTTCCCGGGACCGTCAAGGATGGAAGGCAGCTATAGCTCAGGCTCAGATCCTCCATGGATCGCTGGCCTGATAAGTAAGTAAGAAATTAAATTCCGAGTTGGATGTTTGGCTATACTGTGGAAGTAGCTGGTAAGCAATGTCACTACGGACATAGATGGCAAGACCGCGGTGAGAAACGAATAATGGCACTAAGCTATATCCAGGAAGACTGAAATCGGAAGGATCACACTTTTCTAGGTGGCGTTACAGCCCATGAAGGGCCAGAGCCAAGCTTCTCTTCAATCGCCCATGTTGTGTGTGGTTTATTTTTCGCACTGGTGAAGGGGATCTACAGTTTAATGCCGATTCCGAACGTTGTGAGTCGAGAAGCTTTAGTAGTTGGTAGAGGTCCAGGGACTGTAGCCCCACCTATCTAAGTAGGTAAGTTAGTCTTGCAACCAGTCACCATTAATTAACTTAGTAGAGGTTTCGTCTAAGTTCGGCCATCTCCTTCCCATTATTTCGTTGGTCAAATTCCAAGTTTTACGAGGGTTTTATCTGAGACAGGTGAATTTGCCTATAATTAGATTGTTGTAAGGGTAAGTCGCTTTTTGGGCTTAACGTGGCGGACGAGCTAATTAATTGATCGGTGAACAGCGGCGTCCACAGTTCTGGTTAGTGGAAGCCATACGGACAAGGAGATCTCCAATATCAGATCGGGACCCTAGAAAGGAGACGGTGGCAGATGAGGCCTACATAGTAGAGGCAATGGCAGCGCTCACAACTTCAGCGAAGCTAACGACAACGGCCTCCCAGTTAGGGGATGTGCGTGGGGCTAACTCCCCCACGACGTAACAAAATAATGGTCCAGAGGTAACCTCAAGCCTCTGACAATGATGGATTTTTTGTTGACGACCCCAGCAAACGAAAAAAGGACAATGAATTTCGGATCTGCAGGTGGAATATGAGGTCCCTTAAGAGACTAATTGCAGTCGATGAACTCGCGGAGCACCTTGACTGCTCCAAAGCAGACATTTCCTTAATCCAGGAAGTGCGATGGGATGGGCCGGGCAGAAAGAGGAAAAACTGCGAAGGGGATTTGGATGTAGATTTGTTGTTCGAAGCAGACTAAGGCAAAAAGTCTTAAGCTTAAGTGAACACCTCATAACAATACGCATCAAGGCAGCATAAGCCTGATTTGCGACCATGCTGCGACAGAGGACAAGGATGACAACGGCAACAATGTCTTCTATGATCTCCTAGAAAGGACATACGATAAATGCCCCAGCTACAACACCAAGATCGTTCTAGTAGACTTCCATGCACAACTAAGTAAATATGAGAAAAACAGTTCACGCCAAACAATGCTGGCTTTGATAAGGAACATTAAATGAGACAGAGCCGTATTTTAGACTATTCGAGAAATCATATTTCGTGGAGAAGTTACAAAAATGGCAAGGTCCTTGGGAGAAGCCTTCTTCTTCTTAGTGGGCGCTACAGTTCGGGGTGAACCTGGGCCTCAACCAACATGCCCCTCCATCTAGCACGATCTTTCGCTAGCCTTTTCCATTGCCGCACACCCAGTTGGCTGAGGTCCCCTTCCACCTGTGTGCGCCATCTTAAGGGCGGCCGTCCTCTGCTTCTTCGTCCCTCGGGGTTGGATTCAAAGACTCTCCGGGCTGGAGCTGTGGTGTCCATTCGCTCTACATGGCCCAGCCATCTTAGGCGTTGAATCCGTAGACGCCTGACTAGGCTCAGGTCGCTGTACAGCCCGTAAAGTTCGTGGTTGAATCTTCTCCTCCATCCCCCGTCTGCGTTTACAGGCCCAAAAATCACGCGCAAAATCTTTCTCTCGAACCGACCAAGGGCCTCCTCATCCGCTTTTGATAGTGTCCATGCTTCTGCGCCGTACAACAGGACCGGGATGATAAGGGTCTTATATAGAGTCAACTTTGTCGTTCGGGAGAGGGCTCTATTACTCAGTTGCCTCCTGAGCCCAAAGAAACAGCGATTGGCAAGAGTGATTCTGCGTTTGATTTCGGAACTGATGTCGTTGTTCCAGGTCACTGCGGAGCCAAGGTAGACGAAGTCCTTAACTACCTCGAACTTATATCTGCCAATACAAACGTTCTGGCCAAGACGTCGGTGGTGAGCGTCCTTTTTTGATGACGGCATATATTTAGTCTTGCCCTCATAAACTGCCAAGCCAATTTTTGCCGCCTCCATCTCAATACTCGCAAACGCTGCGATCTACCTATTATGTCAATATCGTCGGCGTATGCAAGGAGTTGCGAGGATCTGAAATAGATTGTGCCTCTCCTATTGGCCAGTGATTTTTGCACAATCATTTCCAATATGATGTTGAAGAAATCACACGACAGCGCATCGCCCTGCCTAAATCCTTTTTTGACATCAAAACTATCGGTAAGGTGTTCACCGATTCGGATGGAGCAGCGAGCGTTCTCCAAAGTCATCCTGCATAGTCTGACGAGTTTAGCAGGTATGTCAAAGGTAGACATAGCGTTGTATAACTCGTCTCTAATTACGCTGCCGTATGCGGCTTTGAAGTCGACAAATAGGTGATGAGTGTCGACTTGAAATTCATTGGTTTTTACCAGGATCTGCCGATGGTCGATGGTGGACTTCCCTGACCTGAATCCGCACTGATAAGGACCTAACAGCTTATTTACAAAAGGCTTCAGGCGTTCACACAAAACGGCAGAGATGATTTTGTAGGCGATGTTAAGGAGACTTATTCCTCTATAGTTGGCGCAATCAGAGGGGTCTCCTTTCTTGTGGATCAGGCATACGATGCTGAGACTCCATTCCTCGGGCATGCTTTCCTCTAACCATATCTTACGGATGAGCTGGTGCATGCTCCCAACCAGGTCATCCCCAGCTGCCTTGAAGAGCTCAGCAGACAGTCCGTCTGCGCCAGCAGCTTTATTCGACTTGAGCTTCGATATGGCAATCTTAACTTCGTCGAGGTCAGGGGGACAGAGTTCTCTGAGGTCTCCGTCGATTAGAAATGGATCATTCTGCCTGACAGCGGTACATTGACTAACATCGCCGTTATACAGTCTGTAGAAGTGGTTTTTCCATATTCTCAGCATCGACTGCGGTTCTACTACTAGGTGTCCGTTCTCATCCCTGCAGGCTTCCATTCTGGCTTTATAACCTTGGCATGTTCGCTTTATCTGTTGATAAAACATTCGAACGTCACGCCTGCAGTAACACCTCTCCAAATCCTCAATCGCGCGCTTCTCGTGCTCTTTCTTCTTTCTTCTAAGAAGCTTATGCTCCTCCCTTCTTTTTTAACTCGTAGAGCTCACGAGCTGCTCTTGTTCTTTTATGCAGCGAGGCCTTATATGCATCCTGCTTCGCTGTATGTATCCTCCTGCACTCGTCATCGAACCAGGTGTTTCTTCGTGGTGGAGCATTGAAACCCAAAACTTCGGATGCAGAGCTTTTCAGGGCCTGTTTGCAAAGGCTCCACTGCTGTTCTATTGATAGCGCGGAGGATTGAGGTGTATTTGAGAGCTTAAGGGAGACGCGATCGGTAAAAGCACGAGCGGTTTCTGGCGATAGTAGCTTTCCGACGTCGTAACTTTGTTCGTGATATCCGTAAGCGCATCTTGGCTACTACAGATAGTGGTCCGAGTCGATGTTAGCCCCTCGGAAAGTTCGAACATCAAGAATAGTGGAGGAGTGTCTGACGTCGATCGCGATGTGATCAATCTGGTTGGTAGTCGATTGATCAAAAGACCGCCAGGTGCCTTTGTGTATATCGAGGTGCGGGAAGCGCGTACTGGCTAGAAGGAGATTTCGCCCCGTAGCAAGGTCAATCAGCCTGTGTCCGTTATCGGAGGTGGTGTCGTGTAGGCTATGTTTGCCGATGACTCGTTCAAATATGCTTTCCTTACCCAGCTTAGCATTGAAGTCTCCTAGTACAATTTTGATGTCTTAGCTGGGACATTGGGCATACGTTCTGTCTAGGAGATCGTAGAACTCATCTTTGGCTGAGTCATCCTTGTCTTCCGTGGGGGCGTGGACGCAGATCAGGCTGATGTTAAAAAGTTTTGCCTTGAGAGAAGTAGATTAAGGCTAAAAGGTCAAGCGTTTTCATATCAACTCGAGTACTTATTGGATTTCTCTTGTAGAGTGCGGCACAGATCAGTTTAATTTTAATGAGAAGTGAAAACACTAACCAACAGCGATGCATGTGCCCCAATCATTGTTAGAAATAACGATACAATACTTCACATCCAATTAACAGTCAAATCCTTGCCCTGATACCGATATATACCCATGAATAACAACACCAATTCCGATGTGCGTATATAAATGAACAATTTCTGTTCTCTTGTTGTTTTCATTGATACGTACATGTGTGATTGGAAAAAACAAAAAAGCCGTCGAAAGAAGATAGTAACAATCAATCTGATGTTGTCATTAAATTGTAAGCACAACTGACTTTGGGCAGCGCTATTATCCCTTGTACTGGAACGACATTAAGAAGCTTATCAGCGCGCGATAATATCGCTCCCACGCCGCCGCTCGAATGCAAATACATATTCCAAAAATAGTGCAATAAAACGTTTTTGTTTTCATCGAGTAGTAGGTAGTGGATGTCCACGAGCGCTTAGATGTGATAAGTTATTGCATTTGTGTACGTAATCAGTAACGTCCTGATAGTAATCAGGTCTATTCTGCTCACAACAACTACGAACCCCACTATCACCATCATCATCTATCATTGTATAGTTACCCGCTCGTCTGCCCGCTAACCTGTCGCATAAAAGCCGCTTACTATCTAACTAAATCCACGGCATATTGATACAGGTGCGCATAAAGATGGATCGTCGAAATCCATTTATAATTTGCATTCAACCAAGTGTAGAGCGGTGCTTTCACCCGCCACCATTGAACATTGTCCATTGATTCTTTCGGTTAGTCTATTTCATCAACGCGGTTGGGTTAGAAGTTTGCCATCTAAGTACTTAAAATGTAACGATCTGGTATCCTGAGGATTACGCAGATTTTTTATTAATAAGAAAACAGAATGGAGGAAGAATGTGAGAAACGAAACGATGGAACGAATGCGATTTTGCTTGAATGTGGTTGGTGTTCCATCATATGGATAGTTGTTAACGTGCTCCTAACTGTGCTTATAGTGAGTGGTAATCTGTTGACCATCCTTGCGGTTCGTACGTGCCGTCGATTACGGGCTTATGTATCGAATATGTTCATCCTGTCGCTCGCCGTGTCGGATTTTATAGTCGGACTGACCTTACCCTATCACCTGGCCTTCTACATGGGCTCGAATCTTGGTAAATCTCATATTTTCTGCTTACTACGTTTCAATCTAATCATATTCGCGTGCTCCAACTCGCTGTGGAATTTAATATTGATTGCAATCGATCGATATATTGCGATTATTTATCCGCTCCACTATCCAAGGTGAGACGTTCGAGGCATGAAAAATAGAGTAGAGTACCAACATAGGTGAATTCATTTCTAGATATATCACGAGACGCGTGGCGATGATCACAATCGCTTTGGGCTGGATAGTTGGTTCACTGATAGCAGGCGTCCCAGTGTTTTGGAACCACTGGAAAACCGCTAACGCTTGCGAATTCGATGAAATTCTCCCCAAGTGGTATGTAATCGGAGTGGTAACACCTGGTTTCGCGGTAGTTTGGATCGTAATGTTGCTGGTTTACTGGCGAATTGTCAAGGAAGCGTCGAAACAAGTTAAACAGATGAGAAAGGCAAGCTGTTCGCAAGCGAAACCTTTCTCTTCCGATTGGAAATCGGTACAGGTAAGCTTGAGTTCCATATTGTAGTCAATCTGTACTTTTAATGTTCATTCCTCTACATTAGGTGGTACTTCTTATCATGGGCTGTTTCACACTATGTTGGTTACCGTATTTTGTGATTTTCGCTTTCTATAGAACCTCCCATAGTGTATACAAAGGCGTATTAGTACTGGCCATGGCAAATTCTGGCTTAAACCCCTTAATATATGCTTGGAAGCATACGAGTTTCCGCAAATCGTTCGCACTACTATTGCGGTGCAGGAGCCCCAATGCGGCGGACAACAGCGAGTATAGTGTACGGGAGCCATGCGCACGGAACGGATGTAAACCGCAAGATTCCGCGCCATCTAATTGTATTCCTGTCGCAACCATCAGTCCGTTAACATCAGTAACGCAATCTAACTTACAGCCAGTGTCCAATCAACTGATCAACAGAGAGCCTGTAAGCACTACCAACGAATTGAATGCCATACAGCTACTCTACCGCAGTGAAGTGATGAAAAATCAAATGACCAAATATCCGACAACAACCAATGAACCTTACGCACCAACAGGAGTCTTGTGTTCGTCGTGTATGTTTTGCAAACTGATGCTACAAAGCAAAACCGAATTAGGCAGCCACCTGAAGGGATCAGTCGTTCAATGGGGATGTGCCGAGTACAATAAATATGTTTTAAAAACAATAAAGTGTAGATGGTAGTACATAGTAGTAGTAGTAGTTCCTTGTTTGGGAAATGAAAAAGAGAACTTACCTCGATTCCTGTGACACCGAGTGCCTCCTCTAAGTTGGGTGTCATCCGGAAGGGAACCTTCTCGGGAACGCGCAAGGTCTTGCCCTTCTCGAAGCAAACGTTGTAGTCGATGTGTACGATTTCGCCAGTCGATAAATTGACGAGGACATTGTCTAAATGACGATCACCCAGGCCGATAACGTATCCGATCACTGACATTACCGCCACCGATAGGGAGTATTTTCGTATCGAAGAACGCCATTCGGCGCAGTTATCACTGTGACACCACAGCTCTCGGGCGAGTAGGTCTCGTGGTGTTTCTTTCATTAATTCGTCGAGTACTTGACGCAAAATTGGCAATGGCCACGTCTTGCGACTGTTGGTCACTTTGATATTCTTCTCCGCCAAAAGGGGACTCAGCTTGCTGTAAAACAATTCTGACGGTCGGGTTACACCAGAGCCTTGACGATCCTTACTGGTTGCTTCCCGTTGTTGCCATTTCTTGTAGATTCCAAAGAGTGGTGTCACGCCGTCCACCCAGCTTATCAGGCCCGATTGCGGTCCGAGCGGAATAACAGAATAGTGATGGGCACGATAGACGTTCGAATTGGTCCGTGCCATCATTGAATTCGAAATCGAAAGGAATTGCATGATTCGTTCGTCCAAATGCAAGTCTTCCAGACCCTTAAACAGGTACGTGTACCTCTTGCCGTTGCTGCCGAAGAACGCCAGTTTCTTTGGTTTGGTCTTTGTTGGCAGTATGTAGACTGTGTTGTCGACGGCTTTGATGAATATCGGTTCGTTCTCTGTGGTCTCAACGCCTGGCATAGAGATGGCCGTGTTTCGCATATTCGCCAACACTGGACTGATGTCGATCATCTTGAGGGATGTCTGGGATGACTTTTGCAGTCGCTGTTGGAAGAGCGTATACAACATCTTGAGCTTTTGCCACGATTCGTTAATTTTCGTTATACTCCGCGGCTTGCTGAGCTCTTCGATTGTATTCTCAATTACGCTGGAGTATTTCTCTTGGAAGCATCGTTCGTAATTGGTCTCTGCCGGTTTCGAGGTGACTGCAAATAGTTTCTTTAGATCTTCTGCAATGTGCGTGACCAGAATTGTATGTTTTGCATTCAAATCGGCATTGTTCTGCGTGGCAAAAGTCTTTTTCGCTTCCAGTTCGAGAGCGTTGAAGAGGTGGGAATACTCACTGTACAGCTGGGTGAGTGAGTGAATCCAGAATTCATCCCACAGCAGCGTCACACGTCGAAGTTCACGTACGAGCAATTGGACTTGCTGAACAGTCTCCGGCGCTTGGCTTGATAGTGTTGAGAGTAATGCATTAAAACAGAAGGCAAGCGGATTGACTTCATCGGAGGCAATGACTTCGTCCTTTTTATGCTCTTGGAATGCTCCGACGACGGCTGGGAAGATGATCAACGGAGGAGTGTCTTCTGCCACGCGACACAATAGTTCGGAGACACGTTTTCTCACATACGGTTCATGGTGATTGAGACGACTGAATAGCTGTGGAACGATCACCTTCCACGGTCGTGTTGGTGTCATACTGAGTCCTTCTTCGAGAACTTCTTGTAGGCCGAGTGCATGCTTTACCACCAGTCGTAGGATGCGCAGGGTAGCTGTGACCAGAGAACAGTCTCCTGACTTTGCATCTTCGTTCGATGAGAGGCTTAAGAATCGGAAATAGGCTTCGGCAGCCATTTCATAATACACGTACACGTTCTTGTGGGCTTTCCGCCAGATTTGAATGATCGACATGACTACGTTAACAGGCTGCTCCTTGAGAATGGGGATTTTTCGCAATTGATTCTCAATCAGTTCGGTTGAGCTTATCTCGCTCGTTTCGATGTCTTCCTCTTCGGTGGTTGTCACTTGATGCTTGTCGAGTACGTGAACTATGGCTTGAACGTCGTCGTCTGTTATGTGAGTTATGTAGAGCTTAATCAGCTCAATGTCGCGCGAGGTTAATCCGGCTGTATGCGTACTGTTCTCTGCCTTGGCCTCGACCAATTTCTTACCCCATCTATAGCACCAGTTGCCGAATGCTGCCCACGATTTACCCGAATAGTTGCATTGCAAAAGACTGGCTTGGATCAGCTTTCCCACTGCCTTGTCCAATGGAGGTATCATGTCAGATGGTCCTGAAACAGAAACAATTATTACTTAGGTGGTTTGCTCGATTTGGGATGATAGTTACCTGGTATGTCTGGAATAGTCGCCAGGAGGCGATGCAGATTCTGTTGATTGTTTCTGTCGTTTTCCTCGTTGTTGAAGAAATCATCAGAGAATTGCTGCGGCAACCATTCGGCTAGGGTAAGCAGCATTGGCGACACAATCTCGCCGTACTGTGACTCCTTTTGCGCGGACGTTTGTTCGATTATTTGCCAACAACAGGTAGATGCCAATGCAATGGCATCATCCTGTCGCTCGCAGTTGCTGTAAAAACACATGGACATTTCACCCAGAGCGTGCAGCGCTTCCATGTCGCTGATATCCAAGGGTACTTTGCTATTTAGCACTCCAGCGAAAATTTCCTCGGCATTTCCAGTGCCCAGTATTTGCTTGACGCGGAAGAAACGCTCCAATTCCGAGTGACGGAGCAAATTGTTGCCATCCTTTCGGGCGACCGAGGCCACGTCCAAAAACATGTTACGTCTAACATCGGTGACTTGTTTGCGGGCGAATAACAGCGCCCAATTGGCGCACTTCGATAGTGTTGCTGAATCCTGCGTTGCGGAGTACGCATCAAAGGTGTCGCAGGAGTAGCTTGTATCCTGTAGCTTACATGTTACGTGATTCAAGAGTGCAAAATCGTGGAAATGTTCGCTGAATTGCTTTTTGAGACATTCCTGCAGGCCAGTTTTGATGAGCTTCGAGCAGATGGTTAACTCCGATGGCATATTACTCAATGTCTGGACAGTAAGGGTGCTACGCAGGGTGTTTAGTACTTTGTAGCAGGAGAAATTCGAAGAAAGCGAGTTCTCTTCTGCCTCGACATTGTCCCATTTCGTTAGTTCAAAGACCGATACATCAGTATTGTGGTCAAAGTGTAGATTCTCCCACAGCTCCAATTGGTTTAGATTTATTCCGAATGTGGGCAAAGTCTCCCTCTTATCAGATGTCTGGTCGGGTAGATGCCCCTTAAGTCTGTCCCATTGATTCGTAAAGAACAGACAGTCGTACAGTTGATCAGTAAGAAACTCCTTGACATGAGAATCAAGCTTCTCATCACCCGTGATCACGCTGGCATAGCCATCGGCTGCAATCTGCCTATGTCCGGCGGCATGTTCTGATGCGTGTTTGATCCATTGGTAGCGCTTGCCTGCTTTCAATCTAATCCACACGTAAAGGCCTTGCAAGGTGTCGGGCTCCTTGCACTTGATCAATGCCCAGACAAGTGACATTAGGGTGTGATCGAAAATCATGTCGTTCATCTTTCCCGATGCAATGAGACTGCGAAGCATAGATTCCGAGTACCGAATCACCATCTGCGGTTCCATGCAATGGATGGCGATGAGGTTCACTGCGGTTCGTATTCGATTAAACCACTCCTTGCAGGTGCGAGTGTTCAGGCGGAAGAACGTCTTTGCCGGCTTCTCAGGGGCCTGTAGCGCAAATGCAGTGCCTTCGGACGCGTTATAAATGCATTTCTCTAGACATTCTAGGAAGCCCAACAGGATCCGGGCATGCTTCTGATTGGATTCGATTTCCAAAACGCTCCGAGCCTTATCAACGTCCTTCAGGGCCAGTACCCTTGCGTATTGCATAATGATCGATTCGATTTTCAGAAAAGTGTCCTGTGGCTTGCCTAGTTTTGTTCTTAGCTTATTCTTCACACAGTACCTTGCCGCCTCCCATTGGATCCATGACGTCATCATGTTCTCATTACCCAATGCAGTTCGGTAGTAGTCAGCTGCCTTTTCGCGCAACTCAGCGATCCAGCATTTCGTGAAAATATCCTTCAAGAACGCGCCGATCGATCTGCACTCGCTGTTGAGCGAAATGTTTTCGATAAAATCGATAAAGTAGCGCTCACGTAGGCTAGCTGTTAGCGTCGTAGAAATGTACCATTGCTGAAGCTCATTGACTTTTACTTGCTTCAATTGGAACGAGCCCAGCCCTTCGTTTATGTCTAGTAGGGACACGTTGAGAGGCAATCGACCGAATACGTCGCAATAGACATCACGTACTTGCTTGTCTAAGGATTGTATATGGCAAATGGATACGTTTCTTATGTACACGAGTGTTTCTTGCTCCAAACACTCGTAGCTCTGTAGGGTTTTAATGCATTCCGCACACTCAATGGGTTGCAAAAGTGACGTTGTGCACAGATAGTCGCATATTTCGACAAACAGTTTGTTGTCCTTCAAGAGATGAGCACTTTCCTTGCATTCGGCGAGAAGATTCCTCAACCAATTGAGTATTATCTTGAGGTTTTTCTCAGACAACTGACTTGCCTGCGACAATATTCCGGCTTGGAACTGTAATATACGACTGAAGTTCTCCGCCGTGGGACTAGATTCGTCGAGAGATAGTTTGGCTAACAGATTGTCAGAGAGAAGTCGACTCGACATGCGGTAGTTATGATTCTTCTGACAATGAGCCGATAGCAGACTGAGAAGGGCAGTGTGCAGGGTTGGGTTGTTTGACCAGATTTTCATGTTTGTAGATTGACAATTGGTGATGAGCAGTTCGAGAATCGATGGATTCAATGCGTACATTCCGATAATCGATGAGGTTTGGGTGGCGAGACCCGCCAACGCTAGGAAGTAGAAATTCAATACACACTCCGCTTGAGCCGGGGTGTAGACAAGGACCGTAGTGTCCTCGGATTTCTCTCCATTCAAGCAATTGATTGATTGCTCAATATCCAGCAAAATATAACGGTAGGCTTCGAGCAAAAGCGGGACATTCTTGATCATTAGAATTTCGTGATAGATCTTCACCAGCAGCTTAAAGTTGCGATCGTTTCGTGTGAGCTTCACGCGATTCAATGGATTCCCATCGGTATGCAGTAGCATGGTGATAAACTGCGTCGGTGTGTTTGCCTTCAACTGATTGATAATGGTAAGTATGAGGAACAGCATGCTTCCAATTAGGGCGACATCGAACTTCTCCATGTTGCTAATCTCTATCTGAAGAATATCCTTTATCTCGTCGATCTTGATCACCTTCTCCATCTTGTCGTAGTTGCCGAATATCAGTGTAAAGAACTCATTCACCGAGTACACGGTTTCGCCGCACGAATTAGTCGTCAAGGTCTGCTTGGCCGCTTTTGTAATGACGGTCACGGCAAAACGCAACAAGTTCTTACCCACCGTGAAAGCGACGAATTCCTTTTGATTCGCCAGCGATTTCATAATCGAATTGAATGCACCAACAAACGCTCCGACACTTAGTTCGGGGCTCGGCGACTTATTGCTCGAATCTTCACACGCCGCCTGAATGTCCTCCAAGAACTGGCCCAGTAATCCGAACGTGAAATCGAGTTCTTTCACGAAATACATCGATAAACTTTGAAGCACCGTCGAGCAGAAATGTTTTAACGATTGCGACTGCTCGGTCTCCAAGTGCCATCCGATGATTATGTCCACAATGTCGGTGAAATGCTTCTCAAATGCAACCTCGTAGTGCTTCGAAAACTCAACAATCGTCTCACTGACCGCCACAAAGTTATCAATCAGATCGGCATTTTCTAGATTGTCCTTGAGAGTGATGAGCATACGTTCGCTGTAAACGGACAGATCTTTGTTGACCGCATCACAGCTGTTGATGAGAAAGACCGGACTTTGTATTCACAATAATCAGTAATCAGTTTGCTCACCTAAATGTGGTTTTAAGCGCCAGCATCAAGTATTTCTGGATACCCCGGCACGAAACGTAGTTCTTCACAATGCAGTTCTTGTAGTAGGGGAAATCGCCGCGATTCACGTAGCCAATGACGCCAAATATCGTGGCCAAATGGCGCAAACACGTCGTGGGAGCTTGCTTTAATATTGTCACAATTTGATCGGCTAACGCGCCAAACGATCGACATATGTACTGGTGGTTCGCTTGGTTTCTCACCGCAGCTTCCAATTTCACGCACAAATCATTAGCATTATTCCGATTACTCTCGTCCATCAAGCGTCGAAGGATCTTCGAAATGCGTACGTCGTCGTTCATAAGCATCGGGAGCGTTATGAGCTTGTTGCGCTTGACTAAGACAAATGGAATACAAGACAATTGGCATTTGCCGTATTGGGTATTGGAACAGTATACAAACCAACGGTGTTGCTCGATCCTGCCCCTCCGCGATACGAATCGTCATGATTGTAACGATCAAACGTACGTGAATAGAAAGTCTTTTGTCCGTCCGCCGAATCCATGCCGCCACCCGAAGGATTCATTTTCGAATGAGTGTCGTCCGAGTTCAAATAGGCTTTGTTGTCGATCGTCTTCCAACCGCTTTGCCCATTAACAATCATATCGCTCTTCACATTATTGTGCATAGACTTTTTCGGATTGTCTAAACTGGTCAGGTACTTGGTGGATTTCGATAGACCTTGGTACGACGAGTGGTCAGCATGATGTTGCTGTGGGTATGCAAGACGCTTTTGGGGTGTTTGCGAAACATTATTGTCCGAATCTCTTTGCATCACAAAGCAATTTCATCACACGTCAGAATTCTGAGTTCAAATTTATATTTTGGACTATTAGGTTGACAGTGAAACAGGAAAAATACGAATATTTATCTAATGTGGTTCGCGGTGTATAAATTCACACTTGCTCCTTGATTGACAGTTATCGAGAATGACAGATGTGGCAAGTGTTGACGATAAGTAAATGACTGAGGGTGTAAACGCAATGCTGTGCGACTTGCCGCGTTCGATAATGCAACTTGCAAATGTTTACAAGTGGAATAGAGAGTTCTAAGAAGGCCGAAACTCGAAAACGAAGAGCGTACCGGACGACAATCAACCTCAATCGACGAAACACGCGTCCAAAAAATCAACGATTTGGTATTTGCCAAACGTTGGTTAGTAATAAGAGATCTTGCTAATAATATTGGTAATTCAAAACGATCAGTCAATACCGTTTTAAAGGATGTTTTGGACCTAAAATCCCAATTGGTAGCGGAAACACTGACATTTTTGGAAAAACGTTGTCGCGTCGAAGTGTGTGAAACAATGCCTAGCTGAGTATCAGGACAAGATGGGACGCATCATTATGGGAAATGAGACTTGGATCTATGCTTACGACCCAGAAACAATCGATCAATCAAGTGAATATCGTGCTAGGAGTAAGGCAAGGCAATAAACAAAAAAAAAGAACGCACCAAAGTCGTGTGGACTGTTGACTATTACTACAAACAGTACTACTGCCATTAAGACAACTGCCACTTACGCAGAAGCTGCAAAGTCGTAATCCCAAACTTCCAAAACACTAACACACACAAAACAAAAACAGCCCGCTGAAGCTCCCCCAACCAACATAGAGGGCGCTAGAAAAGCTAAAGGTGGAGAGGACTCTGATAGAGCTGATCAGCGAGCTGTTATTAACGCGCAAGATTCACTCTAAGTGGGGAAGCCTAGTAACTACCAGAGTGGTTACCAAGGGAACCCCGCAAGTTGGGGTCCTCTCACCTCTTCTCTGGAATGTAGTTGTAAACGGACTACTAATCAAACTGGAGAAAGAAGGCCTGGATGTTGTTGCCTATGCCGATGACGTTGCCATTTCAATCTCAGGTAAATACCTATCCACACTGAATGACCGCATGCAATCGGCATTCTCATTTCTGTGCAAATGAGCGCATAGTAACGGGCTCAGGATCAATCCCCAGAATACGGAGCTCGTGCTATTTACCAAAAAGCATAAAATCCCGGAAAACTGCCCTATCACCTTGCTCGATACCAGGTTAGCCTATTCCTCTAGTGCCAAATTCCTTGGCATTATACTCGATAGGAAATTAACTTGGAAGAGCAATACAATTGAAAGAGCAAAAAAAGCAACAATAGCTCTCTACACATGCAAGAAAGCCCTAGGAAAAAATGGGGATTCAACCCCAAGATCACCCTATGGCTCTACATCACGGTCGTTAGACCCATACTAATGAATGGAGTGATAGTCTGGTGGACTGCACTGGACAAGACAACATACCACAAACAACTCGAGAAGGTACAAAGGATGGCATGTGTGTGCATTACCGGGGCCCTCGGGTCCACACCAACGGCTGCGCTGAGCATCATACTAGACCTTACAACACTCGATATTTTCGGCAAGCAAATTGCCACACACACGGCCATAAGACTAAAAGCCAACTCGAAATGGTCGAGCTATGTCACTGGCCACTCCTCCATCCTGCAGGATAACTATGGCAGAAAGCTTGGACCACACAGAACCCACCATAGTCTTGGACAACTTTACGACGATATATTCGGACAGACAAAACTGGACTCGCCAAACTCAACTCCGCAGAAAATGCGTGGATTTTTACACTTACGGGTCTAAAACCAAAGACGGGGTGGGCAGTGGAGTATTCTGCAAACAAATTAAGCTGTTTAAAGCTCTAAAATTACCAGATCACTGCAGCGTTTTCCAGGCGGATCTGTTGGCAATAAAGGAGGCCTTGTCTTGGCTGAAGTGGAACGTAATATCCACCACGGATATTCGCATTCTCACAGACAGTCAAGCAGCCTTAAAGTCTCTGGAGTCCTATGTGTACACATCAAAATCTAGTCTCGACTGTCGCCTATCTCTTAACGAGATGGCAAAACAGTTCAACATACAGCTTATCTGGGTACCGGGACACAGCGACATTATAGGAAATGAAAAAGCCGACACACCCGCCAAAGAAGGAACGACGCTACAATCAAACGTGGCTTATGAGGGAGTACCCCTTACAACCATTAAACATAATCTGACCAATCTCGCCAGGGCTGAGACGAACCTGAGATGGACACAGGGACATACCTGCGTCATCACCAGGCAAATCTGGCCTCGGCTTGACAGTCAGCGAACAAGGAGTATAATCTCCCTAAAAAGAACTTACATCTACAAAGTCATCGGTGTCATCACAGGACACTGCCTCATTGGCAGTCACGCACAAAAACTAAGAATAGTTCCGAATGATTTCTGCAGAAGCTGTCAGGACGAGGAGGAGGTCGAATCCATTCACCACCTTCTCTGCGCCTGTCCAGCTTTTTGCAATATAAGGAAACGTTACCTAGGCTCTTACTTCCTTAACGGTCTGACAGATGTTCAGAAAGCAGGGATACCTGATCTTCTTAACTTCTTAAGAAGCACAAAATGGTTCCACGAATAGGGGAGCAAAACCCCCTCGTGCCTATGTGCATTCTTCTCAATTCTGGGAATGCTAAGATCCTACCTATCTACCTACCTACTGAATTAAAAACAATGATACAACAACTAGTGACACAAATCGCTAACATGATGAATATACTGAGTAACTAAATATGAAGTTAGACCGACTAAACATCGTTATTTGGGATGCTAACGGACTGCAGCAGCATGACAACGAATTAAAGCAATTTATCAGAACCAACTCCATAGACATCTTACTGATCTCAGAAACATATTTCACAGACAAAAACTTTTTCAAAATACTCGAATACAATGTGTATCAAACAAATCACCCTGACAACAAAGCTCATGGTGGTACAGCAATCATGATAAGATAGACAATCAAATCAATAGACCTTGCAGGCTACAAAGCTAAGCATATCCAAGCAACGACCATACAAATTGAAGATGCATACGGACCATTCAGAATTTCGGCACTCTACTGTCCACCTAAGTTTATCATATCGACAGACCAATACAAAAATTACACTAACACACTAGGTAAAAGATTCATCGCAGGAGGCAACTTCAATGCAAAAAACACAGACTGGGGCTCCATATTAACAAACAGAAGGGGAAGCTTCCTTCTAATTGTTCTAAAATCACTTAACGTGCCTTTTCTCAGCCCATGGGAACCACCATTCTGGCCCTGAGATATGAATAAAAAACCCGTTCTCATTGACTTCTGTATATACAGAAGTATACCCAGGACAAGATTAACCGCAAAAACTTCCCTTGACCTCACTTCCGACCATTTCCCAATCATAATCACCTACGGGACCAAAGCTACCGCGCTCATTCACAATACAAGGATTTACAACAAAAGAACTGACTGGCAAACATTTAAGGGCATCCTAACAAGAGATCTGCCACACAGAATCCCCCTAAAATGCCCTGACAATATAGATAGCGCGATAATCTACTCTAACGACACCATAATTAATGCCTTGAGCATCTCTACGCCACAGATTGTCCCAGCGGTTATGCGGGGGGTTAACAACCCGCCCATGTAAAAAGAAAACTTGTTATGGGCGAGAATATGGCCTCAGGTGCAAGAACCCGAACAGAAAGAAAAAGGACCACGATTTGCGAGTATGCTCCTGGAATGTGGGAGTATGCTCATTATACTCCTGGAGCCATGCGTCAACCAGAAGGACCCTCAAGCAGTATAAGGCGGATATTATTGCAAGCCAGGAAGTATGCTGGATAAGACAGGGAATGGTAAGGAGGAAGGACTGCGATATTTATTACAGTTGCAATAAGAGGCGTCGTGGGACTAAGGCTGAGGACAAAAGTCAACGATTTTAAGCCAATAAGCGATCGCCTAGCTGTAATCTGCATTCCAGGCAGATACTACAACAGCAGCCTCATCTGTGCACACGCCCCTACCGAAAGGATCTCTATGACCTCTCGGACGACGCTTACGGAGTCCGAAGTACGACATTAAAATCGTACTCGGGGAGTTCAATCAAATTGACCATGTGCTCATAGACGCAAGACATGCGTCAAACATCCCGGATGTTAGAACGTCCAGAGGGGCAACGGCGGCTCTGACCATTTCCTAGTGGCAGCATGACTCAGAGTCCAACTTTCCAATCTTATTAAGCTACACCAGCCCACCAAGAGGAGGTTCAACATTGGAAGCCTGAGCACATCAGAGATCGCCAGACACTACAGAGAGCAACTGAGGCAGCAGCTGAAATTACAATAGGCTACGCGCCACCACCGACAAGAAACGCGTGGTAGAAAGGCGAGTGTGTTTAGAAAAACGGGCGACTGCCGGGGCGTACCAAACGATGCTGCAAAGGGGAACCCAAACAGCGCGCGAGGAATACCGAGCCAGAACGAGGGAGGTAAAAAAGACGAAGATATCGAAGAGTCCAGGGACTAAAACGCGATAAGAACCTTTAACAAAAAATTGAAAAGCATCGTAGCGGGCTTGAAAAACGGCACCCAGGCTCTTCGAAACTGCGAGAACAATCCTGTTACCAACCCGTAGGGAATAGTGAATGTTTTCAAGGAACATTTCCAGCGGCTGCTTAACGACAATGGAGAAGAGAGAGTGGTGGTGGACGAACAGATCCCGCCTCCAGTCAACGAAGTAGTATAGACCTGCGACAAATCTTGGAGAAGACCAGCGAGTTTCAAATCGATACCTACCACCTCCTTTTCGATTTTAAAGTCGCATATGACAGCAGGGCGCCATAGCGAAGTGGTTAGTGTGTTGAACTCTCACGACGAGCGGATTCGGATCCCGATAACACTAAGCGTCCCTGCTTGGCAGGATATTGGCGAATCCCCCCGTAGTATACTTACCATGAATAACCCCAGCGGGACTATCCACCTTGCCGTGGTGCTGGGGCTTACACTGGCCAGGGAAGCTTTGTCAACGACATGGTCTCCGGGCAGGGAACCAAGAGATAGTCAACCCTATTCCAGTGGTGGTGTGAGCTTTTTAAAACCGCGCCGAAGGATGAAAGGTTGGAGGGTTTATTTCCAACCGCTAACGAGCTCCCTTAGGTGCACAGGCGAGGCCTAAGGTATTCAAATGCCTTACTCCGATATTCGGCGGCTCTGTCGGAGTGGACCCATATTTCCGTACTCGTGGGTACAAAATTTCATACATAAATATAACAACAAAAACACAAAAAGGAAATGAAGAGGAAGAGCTCTCTCTCGAGTCGGTGGCAGACGCACTACTTGCTGTGGCCAGTGGCAGAGAGGAAGAGGCCAAACCAAGGGGATCCGGCGTGTTAGACGGGGACATCTCCAAAGAATTAGAGGAGGAATTACTCGCTGATTCTGAGGAGATACCCCAGGAAGGTATAACACGGAAAAAGGATGCCAAGAAGGCCAAGAAATTAACTCAAGGGAAGCTGAGGCTTAAGGAGTACAAAAAAGCTGTACACCTTAAGCGCTTGCTTGAGGAAAAGGGCATACCCCTGCTCTCCGATATGGAGAAGGAGAAGCTCGCTTGGGCCGAGGAGGTAATTGCCAAGGATGTCCTAACAAGACCAAGGGCTGACAAGGGCACACCCAGTAAAAAAGCCAGAGAAGGCAAGGGGGATATGAAAACCAAAAATCCCCCCAAGAAAAGGGAGCGGAGGGCTGGGCCAGGTGGAACCGAAGCCGATAAGGCGGGTTCCAGCTGCACCCAGGCCCTAGGCACGGGAAGGACTGTAGCCGCTAAGGCAGGTTCTACTAAGGTAGCCCCTAACGCGGTCGATAAGGCTGGTAAAGGCAAATCAGAAACCGTGCCAGCTCTCAAGAGAAGAGAGAATTTCAAGGTGAAGAGGGTAAGATCCCAAGAAGAAGCCGGCAACTCAGCAAAAAGAGTGAAGGGTAACACGGCGGTGCAGTTCGAAGGGGCTGCTCGGAATGCTTTACAGCTAGCTGTGATAGATTCCGGCAAGCCGAGTGGCCAGTATACCTTCGAACAGGGGAAGATGATTGAGAAGGCTTTGGCTAGAGCGATCTTCGACCACATTCGAGGGAATGCTGGGAAAACTGCGCCAACGTTTGGTCTCACTAACTGGAGGCGAGGTGTGAGTAGGCTGGACTGCAAGGACCAGCTATCGCATGACTTTGCGAGGAAGGTCGTTCCCACCTTTAGGCTGTGGGAGGGGGCTGCACTAAAGGCAGTCCCCTTGGAAGAGGTACCAGAGAGGCCTAAAGCCAAGAAGAGCGTACCGGATATAGAATTGGAGAAAAGCGAGATCTTTGGCTTTCTAAAGGCACAAAACCCAGCGGTCCCTGTGGATGACTGGGCAGTAATCGCAATCGAAAGTAACGAAGGTGGCACAAAAAACATAATCTTCATTATCGAGGATCCGCCGGAAATAATGAAAAAAGAGAGGGATATGCGCCCATTCTTCGGGGCTGGTGAGTTTCCTCTGAGGTTCATGAAGAAGGCGCAGCCTGGCGGTATGGCAGCTGTGGTGAAGGAGAGTGCTACTGCGAATGAAAGTAGTGCAAATAAACCTCCATCACAGTAAGGCCGCATCAGCCAACCTCGTGCTGCTTATGAACAGTGAGCAGCTTGATGTGGCCCTGACCCAAGAACCATGGATCCTCCATAATCGGGTTAAGGGATTAGGGTCATCGAAATACAGCCTCTTTTATAACAGTAGCGAAGGCAAGGTTAGAACTTTTATCGTTGCTAGCAAAGATCTCCACGTACTAATGTTAACTAATTTCAGCTCGGGTGACCCGACGATGGTGGAGGTTACGGGAAAGGAGGGTGCACTAACGATGGTTTCGGTTTATCGTACAACGAAGGCACGGATGTCCCCTCTAGGGAAACAAGGTCATTGATCGCAATGGCCGAACAAGGTAAGAAGAACTTAGTCGTAGGGTGTGATGCTAACGCCCATCACACTACTTGGGGTAGCTCTAATACCAATAGTAGGGGTGAGGCTTTGTTCAGTTTTGTCCTTAGTACTAACCTAGTTATATGTAATCGGGGTAATTCACCAACATTTATTACTAGTAACAGAAGGGAAGTCCTAGACATAACGCTTATAAATGGTAACGGTACTGCGGAAATCTCGAATTGGAGAGTATCTGACAAAGCATCACTTTCTGATCACTGTTGGATCCTCTTCGACTTGAATTTCCTTAGGCCGGACAGGAAAGTCTTTCGGAATCCGCGGAAGGCGAACTGGCAGAGGTTTAACGCGGAGCTGGGTGGGACCCTTAACCGACCTCCGGATGGGAACCCCGGCTCCACGGAAGACATCGATGAGATGGTATTGAACCTTACCAGCAAGCTAAATCGGTCATTTGAGAAGGCATGCCCTACCAGACGACCCAGTAAAAGAAACCGCCCACCATGGTGGAATGCTAAAATAGCGGAGCGGCTTCGTATCTCTAGGCTCAGTTGGAACCTGGCAAAAGAGGGGGCCATTGAATGGTCAACCTATAGAAATAGTGTTAAGCGGCTCAAAAAAGAAATTAGATTCGCCAAGAAGGACTCTTGGAGAAGCTTCTGCGGCTCTATTGAATCCTGTACGGGTGCAGCTCGTCTGAGGAAGGTCCTTGCAAAAGCTCCCACACAGATGTCCTCTATAAAGAGATCTGATGGTAGCTGGACAGACTCAAACGAGAGCGTGCTTGATTCACTACTGAAATGTCATTTCCCTGGCTGCGAGGATGCAGGAATCTTCAATTCGGCAGACACGCTGCCAAGGGAGTGTATTGAACATGAGACAGTCGATAAGATTGTTACGGAAAATAAGATCCTGTGGGCAATCAAGTCTTTTGACCTCTACAAGGCACCGGGAATGGATGGGATCTTTCCGATCATGTCGCAGGAGCCATGTGAAGTCATTCTTCCATGGCTGAAGCGCATCTACTCCTGGTGCCTCAGGATGGGTTATGTTCCTCAAGCGTGGAGGGAAGTTAGGGTGGTTTTCATACCCAAGTCGGGTAAAGTCAATCACACTACTGCAAAGGATTTAGGCCTATCAGTCTGTCGTCCTTCCTGATGAAAACGCTGTACGCAAGGGAAGAGATTGGGGACGGTTATCTGTCACAATCACATAATGCGTACATAAGGGGAAAATCGGTGGATACTGCTCTGCATAGGGTAGTCTCTACGATAGAAAAATCGCTCAGTATCAAGGAATTCACTTTAGGTGCCTTCCTGGACATTGAGGGTGCCTTTAATAACGTTAGTACCGAGGCAATAGTGTCCAGCCTTCATATGGCCCAAATAAACCCGGGTGTATGCAGTTGGATTGGGCAAATGCTGGGTACGCGTATAGTAAATTCGGCGATGGGGAGAGCATACTGAAGGTTGAGAGAAAGTAAATGTACACCACAAGGTGGCGTTCTGTCACCCCTCTTATGGCTCCTTGTGGTCGACGGAATGGTTAAGATTCTGGAGACGGAGGGTCTTAATGTTACGGCCTACGCCGATGACATTGCCATTTTAGTCTCTGGAAAATTTACGGAGGTCCTCAGCGATAGACTAAGCTATGCACTGACGTTAGTGGATAGCTGGGTCAAGGGGCGAGGTCTGGGAGTAAATCCGGCGAAAACAGAGGTAGTACTCTTTACAAAGAAAAGATCTGTACCAAGATACACCTACCCCCGTATGAATTGTATAGATCTGATCCCTGGAAAATCTGCGAAATATCTGGGCATAATCCTGGACTCCAAACTCAGTTGGAGAGAAAATATTGAGGAAAGAATCAAAAAGGCCTATGTGGCACTATTTTCGTGCAAGGTAGCCTTTGGAAAGACATGGGGCTTCAAACCGAGGTTAGTACATTGGTTGTACACTGCGGTAGTAAGACCTATCCTAGTCTATGGCTCGGTTGTCTGGTGGAAGGCGCTTGAGAAAAAGTGTCATCTTCAGAGTGTGTCAAAGGTTCAAAGGGCAGGCTGTCTGGCGGTGACGGGATCTATGAAGTCCACACCAACGGCGGCCCTTGAAGTCATGCTGAACCTCCCACCCCTAGACTTGTACTGCGAGAGCGCCGCAACCAGAACTGCGCTAAGATTACAGGAATCAGGTCTCTGGAAAAGGAGTCCTCACGGACGTGCATCAGTCTTGGATCGATGGGCCGTCTCGAGATTCAGAACCGTAACGGACTATGTCACCCGACTTCCTTCCTGGGAGAGGAGATTCTCTATTAGAATTCCCTCCAGGGAGGAATGGACCGGTGATTTGGTACGCACGGAAAGTGAACTGGCACTCTACACCAACGGATCCAAAATGGATGTTGGCACAGGTGCAGGAGTCTACTTTGAGTCTCGGGATATGCATCGCTCCTACAGGCTCGATGATGGATGCAGTGTCTTCCAAGCTGAGGTCTTCGCTATCAAGCAGGCGGCGGACCTGATCAGCAAAGAGAATATCACAGGAAAAAGGATCAGCATCTATGTTGACAGCCAGGCAGCCATTAAGGCTCTGCAGGCAGCATGGATAAGATCCAAACTCGTCAAACTCTGCAAGGAGAGGAGATATCCAATGTAAATGAGGTGACCCTTTGCTGGGTACCTGGTCATATGAATATCTCCGGAAACGAGAGGGCGGACAAGCTGGCTAGGGTGGGATCACGTGCTAACATTGCGCAGATCTCAGCTGAGGCCAAAGCACTACTCAGTGCGCTCTACAGGGAGATACAGACGGAGCTACTGGTGAAAGCCAATAAGCGATGGTGTCGCTTAGATACATGCGCAACGGCGAGATCGACTTGGCCCGTCTATAATAAGAAAAGAACGGAAAATCTGCTGAAGTTCAATCGTGGGAGCATTCGACTGGCAGTCGGTGCCCTCACCGGGCACTGCATGCTATCCTACCATGCAGCTCGACTAGGCCAGCCCTACAATGACTTTTGCAGAAGCTGCGGGGACGAAGAGGAAATTGAGTCCGTTCGTCACCTGCTGTGCGAATGTCCGGCGCTAGCCCAAAAAAGGAATATATTCCTGGGAAGATACTTCCTTTCGGGACTAGAAGAGGTAGGTAATATCGGGCTGAACAGAATACTGGGATTTTTATCCTCGTCTGGCTGGTTCAGCTCGACGGTAAATGCATAGGTATCAACGGGTTAAACAAAACAAGTGGACACAATGGACTCAACGTAGTCTACGTGAGCCTTGACTTTATGTCAAAAGGGCACCCATATACCTAACCTACCATGAAAAAGCTTCTCGACTAACGCCATTTGGAATCGGCATTAATCTGTAGGTTCCTTTCACCTATGTGAAAAATAAACCTCACACACCGTGGGTGATTGAGAGGAGCTTGGCTCTGGTCCTTCATGGGCTGTAACGCCACCAAAGAAGAAGATATGACAGCATTCATACAAGAGTCTTATTTAACGCGATGGCCGAATTCAGGATTCCGGAAAAAACTAACAAACACTCGATGCATCATTTAGTTCGGCTCCAGAATGTCTGAGCCTTTTGAAACCTACACCTAATTTCGGCAAGGAGATGCGCTGTCATGCGTCTTCTTAGATTTCGTGTTGAAACAAATAGTGCGGCGAGCCAACGTCAACACGGAAGACACTTTCTTCCACAAATCGGTCTAGTTGCTGGGCTACGTCGACGATATTGATATTGTCGCGAGCTCCCAGTTCACGGCGATTGAAGATCAGGCGAATTGAACAGGTCTCCGCATCAATGAGGAGAAGACGAAATATAAGCGCAACCGCACTCATCACCTAGAACAAAGTACGAAGTTCATATATGTATGCATCGCAATAGGCCCACTCGTGGCCGCAGTGATCAGGCGACTCTGTCCCACCCCCTAACCCTATGAACCTCGTAGACAAAAACTCAATGAATGACATTTTAGTGGAGGTTCGGCGCAGAATCACCCTCGGCAGCCACTGATATTTCGCCTTTTCAAAAGAGCTAGGGTCCAAACTCCAGTCCGGAAGAACCAAGGTTATGCTCTACAAGACTCTTATCCTACCAGGCCTACTATATCCTTGGCTCGTTTAAAGGAAGAATTCTGTGACGGATCTGTCCTATCTGCAAAAAACGCGAATGATGAGATCATTAATGTAAGGTACGATTAAAAGGGGGCCCAAATTCGGCCCTGTGGTACACCGCTGCCTACTGGGAGTAGGCATGAGGTCTTATCTCCAGCAACCACACATTGATGTCTTCCTGTAAGATATGACTGAAAAAGCTTGGTTGCGGTTGAAGAGTACAGTCTTGCAGCTTCGATTTGCTCTGAACCCAGACTGGGCACCATTGAGGAAATTATTGACATCGAGATACCTTTGTAGCTGCTTTAAAATCGCTTTCTCAAAGACCTTTGACAAAAAGGGTAAGATAGAAATTGGTCTGTAATCAACTGAACCACTGCCCTCTTTCGGAATTGGAATAATTTTGGCATTTTTCCAGTCAGCTGGAAACTCACATGTTGTTAAAATGGAATCATATAAATGTCGGAGGTATGGCAAGATAGATGGTAAGAGTAGCTTAACGAACATAGGGTCTATATTATCCAAGCCTATGGCATTTGATTTTAGAGGGCATGGGCTCGGGCATACAGGGTAAAGTGGTTGATTGCTCTCAACCTGGCGAGATGCCAGCAACGATCCCTGTTTAAATGCCCGGGTCAAGTTGACGTACGGCCTCCTCGTGGCGCCCTCTGGATAGCCTCTTCAACAACCGTTGGGAGGTGAACAAACGTATGCAGCGAAAAAAAAACCCCGACCAGAATGGCGGTTGTGCGGCGGGCTAACAATCCGCCCACGTAAAGCTATGAATGAGCAAGATGCCTCGGATACACGGACGGATACTCGACGACGACAACGCACGAAAAAGGAACACGATTTGTGAGTATGCTCCTGGAATGTCAGAACCCTGTACACTCCCGGAGCTGCTCATAAACTAGAAGGAATCCTCCCGCAGTACAAGGCGGATATTACTGCGGTTCAGGAAATACGCTGGATAGGAAACGGTATGATTAGGAAGACAAATTGCGACGTTTATTACAGCTGTCACAAAAGGTTGCACTTACTGGGATGCGGATTTGTCGTGGGAAAGCGGTTAAGGTCGTAGGTCATCGACTTTAAACCTATAAGTGATCGCCTGGCTGTGATCCGCATCAAAGGCAGATTTTATAACATCAGCCTTATATATGCACACGCCCCTACCGACGAGACTGAAGACCCTATCAAGGAGGACTTCTATGACCTCCTGGATAACGCCTACAAGTTTAGGAGGAGGGCAATGTTGCGGAGACACAAACCGACGGTTAAGTTCGAATTTCGCTGTCGAAGTTCGAAAGCTCTCTTGAAGCGGGGATTGGAATGATGTCAACTGTCAACGGCGTAATGCTTATTGTCAGAGCGTTCTAGAGATTTCCGAAGGGGAACTTCCGACGGCGGACGTTCGAGAAGGTGGACCGAGAGCTATATAAGCGCGAACACTCGCCCTCGGCGTACTTTCAGTTTGTGATATTGAACAGAGCGTGACAAGTCGGTGTGATCAATAAAACAGTGGGAAAATAAAAGCTTTCAATAAAGGTTTGTGTGTGTTTTTTTTTTTTTTTTTTTTAAATTTGCGCGCACTCAAGGTCTAATAACCTTATTATGCCGGCGACACAGTGCGGGCAGAAGGTAGAGAGGAAGAGGAATAGAGGAGATGCCGATGGACATTGATCTTAAATGCTTGCATGTTGCATTGAGGGGGGAAAACCGAATCCGGCAGGGAGTTCCAGATTCGTGTGCTTCGGTTAATGAAAGATTCTCTATATTTGACGGTACGTCCGAAAGCGGGCTTCAAAGTATATTGGTGAGCATTCCTAGAGAGACGTGGAGAAATGTTGAAGGGGCGGAATGCAACTGGCTATTTCACCAGAGCATTTTTGGTGGTAGTAACGATAAAACAGGGAGAGGCAGGTAACATTCCTGCGGTGTTCCAGCGAGTCTAATGTTTTGGTAATGCTGGAATCACCTATCAGTTTTATGGCTCGTTTTTGTTTTCTGTCTAGTAGGTGCAGTGAGGTCTTGGAAGCACCGGACCAGACACGAGCGTTAAACTCTAATTTGGGGTGAATGAACGCCTTATAGATTGTAGCCAGATCTAAGGGTGAGAAATATTTCTTGCATCTGTATAAGAATCCTAGGCATTTCGCAGCATTCTTGGCGACACTGAATATATGGTCGCTCCAATTAAGATTGTGAGCAACACTCATACCCAGGATGGAAAGATTTTCAGTTTCTGAGATGCAAGTGCCATTCATGGATAATGGCTGCGGGTTATTTATACGCCTTAACGACAAGAGACAGCATTGTGTTTTGGAAGCATTAAATTCCACTCTATTGTTTTTACCCCATTGGATGATGCTGTCGATATCGGAGTTTAATGAGCTTAACATACGCTGCCGCTCATTATCTACAACCGAAGTGCAGGGTCGTAAACTGGTGAACGAATATGAGAAGCTGAGGGTACTGTCGTCAGCGAAGGAGTAAATTGGATTAGAAGTAACAGACAAGAGATCATTTATAAAAATAAGAAAGAGTGTCGGAGACAAAACGGAGCCCTGGGGAACACCGGCATTTACAAAGTGAGTATCAGACTTGAATCCGTCCAAAACAACTTGAATTGAACGATTCGAAAGGTAGCTTCTAATCCATTGAAAGAGAGACTCATCGATCCCAAAAGCACGCATTTTCGACAAAAGGGCTTCATGCCAAACCCTGTCAAATGCTTTCGAAATATCCAGTGCAACAATTTTGCTTTCACCTGCTTGGTGAAGCGAGTGATTCCACTTTTCAGCGAGATATGCCATCATATCACCAGTGGATCTGTTGCTGCGGAAACCGTATTGGCGGTCATTGAGGAGTTTCCGTGATTCAAGATATTTCATAAGCTGACGGTTAATCAGCGTTTCCATGACCTTGGAAAGAAGGGATGTTAGTGCAATGGGTCGGTAGTTGGAGGGAGAAGATGATTCGCGTTTTTTGGGTATAGGCTGGACAAATGCTGTTTTCCACCTACTCGGAAAGAGCCCAGAGGTGTAGGAAAGGTGAAAAAGCTTACGCAGTGGTTTTGCCAGCGTAGAAGAACACCTCTTCAGAACTATTGGGGCAATACCTTCTGGACCAGCGGATTTGTGTATGTCGAGGTCTTTAAGAACACTTGCGACTGTACGAGTGCGGAAGTGGATTAGTCCCATGGTGGAATTGACGCACTCTAGTACAGGCGGAGACAAAGTACAAGCTGGGAGCTGAGAACTGGTTGCGAAATGGGCAGCAAGTAGGTTAGCTTTATCTAAAGGGGTGACAGCTGGAATGTCATTGTGGATGAGCGTCGGTATAGACGACTTAGTTGAGTTTTTTACGTTTTTTACAAACGACCAGAAACTTTTGCTACCTTTGGGACATTGAAGGAATTTACGCCTTAATTTTTGGTCGGATTGGAATTTAATCCGTCGAATGTGGGTGTTGCAGTCATTTCTGGCTCGTATGTACTTTTTTCGGTTTTCCTCAGAACTGTTTGCCTTGTAGGCCCGAAAACTTAGCTCCCTGAGCCTAATAGCCTCTTTGCAGCTCGAGTCAAACCACGTATTATCCTTAGGCCTGGTGCTTTTAATCTTGCTGGGAATAAAATTTGCCATGCCGATTCGGATAATGTTTACGATAATATCAGTTGCGGCGTCCACGTCGTTGTCGAGGAAGCACAACGACCAGTTAAAGATCCGAAAGAAGTTGTTAAGGCCGCGCCAGTTGGCTTTCTCGTATAGCGTGTTCGTATATAGTGTTCTCTTACGAGCTTTTTCTTTAACTGGATGGTGGGAGTTCGAGAATTTTACTGATATCATGCAGTGGTCAAACAAGCCTAGGGGTTCCAATACATCGATCGTGTATTTGTCAGGCTGAGAGGTAAGAAACAAGTCCAGTGTGTTAATAAAGTGTAATAAAGTTTGAAGTGTTCAATCGGTTTTGGATAATAAACAAAAGTGGTGAAGCTGTACAGATAGTTGATCTGTGGTGAAACAACAAATGTGAGTGTGTTTTAATTCGGATAAAAAGGACAATTGTAGTATATCGCAATCCAGTGGTGCGAACCCTATTTGGTGTGGGATTGAAAATTTCGAAACAGTATGATAATGAATGTTAAAGTAAAGTGTTTAGCAGAGTTCCATCATGATCGCTGCATACAAAACAAACAAAAAAAAAACAACTCAAAACGACTTCGTTTTAAACATTTGACATCTTGTATTCTATCGATTCTGATAATTTACAATAATTACATCAATTATGGCGATGAGCTGGTCAGGAACATGCACCAACTCATCTGCAAGATATGGTCGGAAGAACGCATGCCCGATGAATGGAATCTCAGTATCGTTTGCTCGGTCAATAAGAAAGGAGACCCCTATGACTGCGCCAATTACAGAGGGATAAGCCTCCTGAACATCGCGTACAAGATCCTCTCTGTCGTACTATGTAAGTGCCTGAAACCGTTCGTGAACAATCTGATAGGTTCCTACCAGTGTGGTTTCAGGCCAGGAAAATCCACGATAGACCGAATATTTACACTACGGCAGATCTTGGAGAACCCATTGAATTCCTGGTCGACACGCACCATCTTCTTCTCGACTTTAAAGCCGCGTATGACAGTGTTTATAGAGACGAGCTATGTATACAGAGCCATGTCATGTTTTAACATTCCTGCCAAACTCGTCAGACTGTGCAGGATGACTATGGAGAACTCTCGCTGCTCCATTAAGGTCGGAGGTGAACCAACCGACCCCTTTGATATTAAAATAGGTTTTAGACAGGGTGACGCACTGTCATGTGATTTCTTTAACACTATTCTTGAAAATATCGTGCGGGACTTTGCGTCCAATACAAGAGGTACGATCTACTTCAAGTCCACACAATTGCTTGCCTACGCAGATGACATTGACGTTATTGGACGAACAAAGCGAGACGTCAATGAGGCGTTCGCAAGCCTTGATGCAGAAGCGGCAAAAGTGGGTCTAAGGGTAAATGGGGACAAGACCAAATATATGCTATCATCCAAGAAAGACGCGCAACACCGACGTCTTGGTCGGAATGTCACCTTTGGCAGCTATAGTTTTGAAGTAGTCGAGGACTTCGTCTACGACACCAGAGCTGAGATAAAACGCAGAATAACTCGGCCTCAAGAGGCAATTGAGTAGTAGAGCCCTCTCTCGAAAAACTAAGATATCCCTCTACAAAACCTTAATCATCCCGGGCCTCCTCTACGGCGCTGAGGCTTGGACGTTATCAAAAGCGGATGAAGAGGCTCTTGAGCGTTTCGAGAGAAAAATTCTGCGTGCAATCATTGGTCCCGTTTGTGTAAACGGAGAGTGGAGGAGGAAATTCAACCAAGAACTGTACGGGCAGTACAGTGACATCGGCCTAATTACACGTCTTCGGATCCAACGTCTAAGGTGGCTAGGGCATGTAGAGCGAATGGACATCAACACTCCGGCCCGAAGAGTCTTCGACTCCAACCTCGAGGGACGACGCAGCAGAGGACGACCGCATTTAAGGTGGCGCGCACAAGTGGAAAGGGACCTCAACCAACTGGGCGTGCGGCACTGGAAGCGGCTGGCCAAAGATTGGGCCGGCTGGAGAGGCTTGTTGGTTGTGGCCCTGGTTCACCCCGAACTGTAGCGCCATCAAAGTAAGTACGTATTAGCTACTTAACCTACGAGTGAATAGGGTGAAGTGGTATGTGGGAGGATTTTTATTTTTTTTTTTAATTCGACCTTAGGAGAGATTTCTGTATGGATGGTAGAGATAAATGAAAGTCAAAGGATATTTGAGAATGGTTAGCTAAACGTAACATTCTACATATTGGTTCGTTACGGCCATCGTTAGGGTGATGAGGGGGGAGTCTGAAAAGTGGAGTAGATCTTAGGCGACGAGGGTTGGTATTGAGCGAAATCATTTCAAGGAGGACAGGACAGGAGAGTCGATAATTCCAGCTATAAGCTGATAAATGAAGAGAATGTCAGCTGTCAGCATACAAAACAAACAAAAAAAAAAAACAAACTCAAAACGATTTCGTTTTAAACATTCGACATCTTGTATTCTATCGTTTCTGATAATTTACAATAATTACATCAATTATAATCGTGTCCGCCATCGTGCGGTTTCTAATAAAATCTAAAGCATGTTTAACAAACAATAAAAAATTTTACACAAGTCTCTGGTTTTTCTTTTTCCATTTTGTATTTCTTCTTATTTTCTTTTCAATTTAAATTCAATTCAAATATACATATATATGTATATCCTCTTCAATTAGCGTATCTTAAATGTAAAAAATAATTTTTCTTTTTGTTTTTTTTCTTCGAAATTAATGTTAATTGCAATAAAAATAATTAAAAAAAAAATTAAATATATTTTTATATACATACACACATACATATATGTATATGTATGTAAAAAAAAAAGCGAAATCACCAGAAAGGAAGATCGAAGGTTACAGTGCAGATATAACGTGTTTTTACAAATTTATTTATTTTTTTACTTAATTTTCCATAAATGTTTTCTTTCATACATGAAATAAAAATAATTTTCTTTAAGCGTAGGCCACCGTGTGTTGCACAAAATGTTGTTGTTTTTTAATTAATAAATTCATTAAAATTCAAAATTGTATATAATACTCATTATTTAATCACAATTTTCCGTTAACATGTTTTTTTTTTTTTTTTTAATTTTCTATTTTATATAACAAAATTACGATTTAAATTATATTGATTTTCTTGCACAACAATTAAGCGCTACAAACTTATGTACACATGTATCTATCTATCTATATAGAGGGTATTATGTGTAGATAATGTGTAGTAAATGATAACGAGTCGCTAAGTGATTAGTTTGTTTATTGATAAATGCCATCTTTAGGAGAATATATTGTAGTTGAGCTATAGTTCGTTCTAAAAATAGTGATCTGAGATTTGTGTGTTTTTGTTTTCGACAGGTCGAATGGACTGGTAGAAAAAGGCAAATTAAAATATGTATATTGTATCTATGCTATGTAGGGTTGTGTAGTACGTACACATGTACTTGTATGTAAGTATAGTTTGTGTATAGCGAATGCACACTACCGGCGAGGGGTGCATTCGCCTAATAAAGCCTAAAGATTCCTGATTTTGGTTTTTTGTTTTTTTTTTTTCTGTTTATCTTCCAAAGATATGACTCTAGTTCACGACGCACATACATACATATGTATGTATCTAGAACGCGCTTGGTATGGCTTTATGCAGAAAATTCTTACATTCTGCCTTGCGATTTTGTGATACGACCCGATACGACATGATGGTTAATGGCTTCATCTAAGTGTTAAACGCATTTGGGTTCGAATGTCGTGAGACCGTCACCGGTGGGCATTCGTTTTCGTCGTCATCGCAAATGCTTTCCGGTGCCGACCATCGGCGTTTACGAGACAGAGAAGCGTCGACTGGCTGTTGAGATGTATCGCTACTCGAGTCTAATTGCGCAGGATGGCGGGCTTCTGTAGTTTGATAGTAAGAGGAGGGGGAGGATTGTGAAAGTGTCGGCGGGCAGGTTTGTTGCACTGGCGCGGAATGGGATTGCGGTGGCAGCGATGGCGGTGGAAGAGCTAGTCTCGTTGAGGGCATTGTCACATCGCCGTGACCTAGTATTCGGTGGTATGATGGATGAAGATGAAGTTGCGGTTGAAAGAATTCAGGATGTCTGGAGATCTGATTATCGTAAGTAGGATTAACTGGGCTGTTTTCGTCATACGGATGTGGAACATGGACATGACCATGAGCCTGTGGTATGTAAGTTGGTGCACCCATGCTAGTTTGCCTATTGTTGGTGACACCGGTTATTGTAGTGGTGTTGGTTACGGTGGGAACCGTGCAGTCCGTTGAGTGTGATATCAGCTTCCGGGACAAATTTTGCGGAACCGATATTGATTCGTTTTGTTTGTCATATTGCTGGGACGGAATTGCTGACAATGAGCTTTGTTGGCTGTTATTCACTGGTTCAGACTGTTGTTCGCGGGATTTTAGAGAAATGCATATATCGCCGACTTGCAGCCGTTGACATTTCAAACCAAATAGCTTTAGAGTGAGCTCGGGGTTACACGAGGCCCATCCTTGGCCATAAACAAAAAAGGGATGTTCTTGAGAAACTTCTATGTCCGCCTAGGAAAAATAAACAATTTATCATTAGAGTTAGTTGAGTAAGAACATTTTTGCATAACGTACCTTTGCCCGATTCTTGTCGTAACTAAAGGTAATGACCACACTGCTACTCGATGTCATGCCGATTTTCACAACAGTCGATTCAGCTAGTTGATGCACAGCACTCTTTTCTGCCGAGTGAATGAAATCCTCCGTTCGCATGTCCTCCACTCGACGCAGAACTCCGTTGGCCAACTCAATGTAGGCTCCTTTGGTAAAGTTGCTCGAACTACTGCTATTTGACCTAGACAACATAGACTATCAGTTGGATGTTTAGAATTGATTGTGATGTTCATTACTTGACGACAGACACGGTTATCGGAGACTTTCCTTTGGAAGCATCCCGATCCGATTGTGACGGACGCGTGAGGATTCGATGCTTGAGTGAACCCTCCTTTCCACACGGGACCTTGAAGCCGCTCACAGATTCTGGCGCAGCCGGTGAAGTGTTAACTTTTCCATTCAAATATGTACCATTCGCGCTTGGCAGATCCTTGCTTACCGCGAATGAGCAAACACGTTCGATGGGGCTGGATGAGTTAGTGGGACCGGTCAGGTTGTTGTTATTCAAAATAACTTGCGGTGCGATCCGGAGGAGGCCAGTATTTTGCTGCTGTGACGGTACGTTCGGGGCTACTGGGGATTGGTACACGCCGGCTGCATGCAGATATGGCGCAAACGCATCATGCTGTCCGGGCAAGTACGTAGGGCATGGTCTCATGGCCGTGGAGTGTCCGAGTGGATGATGACCCGTGAATAGAGCAGGCGTTCTATGGAATATCAAAAAAGACTAATTAAATGGCAACAGACAAACACAAAAAAAAAAAGATAAATCTTACCCGTACAGAACGCGGCTGGCATAGATGTGAGGATAGTTATATTGGTAGGCTGAGGCGAGGGTTTGCGCTGTCGCGAACGGCAGCTTTTGTGCATAAACATCCGATGGCATTTGCTTTCGACTACAGTCGCTTCCATCGCCACCGATCGCTGATGGATTCGACGTTTCCAGCGCAAGCGATGTCGGTGGCGTTCGACAACTATTGTTGTGATTCACAGAATTTGTATTGTTGTTTGTGACCAAGTTTACAGGACCAGTTTGTTCGGTTGAGTATTTCGCCCGTGCCACCGTAACCGATGTGGTTTTGTTTAATGTATTGTTGTTATTAATACAATTGTTGTTGTTCAGAATATTGCTAGGACTTAAATGGTTTTTATCACTTGACGCGACACTATTGTTGGGGGAGTTCAAGCCGTTGTAGCTCTTCGAATGATTGCCTGCAAGTTTCGTGTTGGAACGCAGGTGTAATGGAATGGCATTGCTTGTGTAATTGTTATTATTGGTATGATTGTTTATGTTGTTGTTGGTGGTGGTAGCGGTGGCGGTTATGATATTGTTGCTATTGCTATTATTGCTGTAACGCGGCTGTTTGGGATGCGGTCGAACGAATTCTGCTGATGACATGTTGTCAACACGACTACCGTCGCTGCTTTGTTGCACTGGAAAAGTGTCCGATTTCGAGCGTGGAGATCTATCTCGTGGAGATTTTGGCTGCTCTTGTGATGAACACTTGGCGGGAAGGACTAGCGCAGTGGGCAGTGGCGTAGTAGTAGTATTCGTACCAGCGGACGACGGGATCAATGTTATTGTTGACCGCGGCGGTGGTGGTGGTGGCAAGAAAATACCACTTCCCAGATGAGGATTGGAAATGTGATTATTTTGGGCTACGGACACCGCGTTGTTATTGTAAATTGAATTGTGGCTCAATACGAACTGATGTTCTAACGTTGCAGTTGAATTTGATTTGATTAATTGGTGATGGGAATGGTTAAGATGATGATGATGATGGTGATGATGATGTGATGGAATTACGGCTGCAGCAGCTGCTGCTGCTGATCCAGCGGCTGCGGCGGCTGCAGCAATTGCAAACGGATTATGATGGGCATATGGATGTGCTGCTGCTGCAGATGCAGAACCGAAACTCTCAACAGCTGATAACATGGAAATGTGCGATTGGCCCTCTTTGAACTTTTCTTTCTCTTAATGTTTTTTTCGTTTTTTTTTAAACTTTTTTATTGACCTTCACATCAATGGCACAACAGTTGCTATCCGATTAGAAACACTTGCAAATCGATTGTTTATCTGCAATAGAAATAATGAATTTCTTATTAAACACTTGAACTTCTGATAATTATTAATAGAAAATGAGGAGGAAAACCCAAATAATATTGATTATCGGACAGTGAGAGATACTTAAAAGAAAAAATATTAATTTTATCGCACTACAACCTTGGATTGTATAAACAGCACAGGAAACAATACTGATTTGGTTTGAGATAAGCGAACTAAAACGACGACTGTTTCGTCAATATTCACGCGAACTTTTTTCTTTTTCTCCTTTAACGTACGTCTGATATACGTCTAAAGATACACAGGTTGACATGAATCTGTCATTGATCACCGATCGATTCGATTATCAAAATTGTACTAAAGCACCTTCGTCGCCTTTTCGTAATCGCCAGCCAAACTGACGTGAGACAGTGTTTACAAAAAAAAACAAAAAAGTAAAGTCTCGTTCAAGGTATTTCCAGGTCTTGATCAATAAAACCAAAACCTATTCATACATCAACGCGTGACGCGTACACTACACACACTCGGGGTTCTCACCTGATGTTGAGTACATTTTGGACATATGATAGCACGATCTACTCATGGCAAAAGAGTCATGTAGGTAGAAAAACTGATTTAGATATTTGGTGGAAAGAGGACGAGACGGTACAGCAACAGGTAAGAGAGATGAGATAAAGGACACATTTTGTTCTGGTTCATTGAATTTCCCACTATCTGTCCTTCTTTCTGCCCTTCTTTTCCTTTTCTTTTTTTATGATTTTATGGTATTCACCTTTATATTCATAGATATGTACATATATGGAAGATAGATGGTACCTGATGCATGCACTTGAGTGTGGACAAAGGCGTCCATTGTCCTGCGGAACGGTGCGCTTTATTTTCCTTACATTTATTTATGTGTACATGATGTCCTTAAATCAATTTTTTCTCCCCCTGTTAATGCCCTTCATATGCTTTCGTATATTTATACAGAATTTTTTGTGTGTCGGTTTTATTCGGGGTAATGATGATTAGCAAGAAAGGAGATTTTAAGAGTCAGTTTACAATCAAAACCGTCAATGGCCTATTGTATAAGTGCACGTATGTAGATATGAGTAAGTGTGCTCATAGGTTGTTTTGCGGTAATAAAAGGACTAAGTGTCGAAGATAGGTTGTTTTTTGGTGGCTGCTATAGCGATAGACTCGTTTAGGGAATTGCAGTATTAATTAATTTATTTATTAGGCTTATTACAAGCTACTCTACTTAAGCAATCGAAACTTAAATTTAAACTTAAATAGTAGCTACTTAAAAGTTTATTATGTGTCCACGCCCTCACAGGGGAGAAAGATGACCGACATAAAGACGTCCGCAATGTCCCAGCTATGACACCAAAATCGTCCTAGGAGATTTCAATGCGAAGCTGGGTAAGGAAGCTATCTTTGAACGGGTCACTGGGAAGCACAGCCTACACAACACCACGTCAGAAAACGGACTAGGGCTAGTGAACTTTATGGCGGGACATAATCTGGTAGTAGCAAGTACACGATTGCCACACCTCAACATCCATAAGGGGACCTGGCGGTCTTTCGATCAATTGACAATCAATCAAATTGATCATATTACGATCGACGGCAGACACTCCTCCAGCATCCTAGATGTCCGAACCTTTCGAGGAGCCAACATCGACTCGGATCATTACCTTGTTGCAGCCAAGGTACGGACCAACATTTTTCTTTTTTTTTTTTTTTATAGCTCGCGCAGGTTCAAGAGTTATACTCTTATGATGTTTAGCACCCAACTGATGTTCGCTGATGTTCGTTCACTACTCTCAGGGGTGGTTGTCCTAGATTGGACGAGAACCGACTAAAGTCCGTAGTAATTCGTTCGATCACTTTAGTATTGCATACGCAGAGGATGAATTTCAGTTGAACATATACCGTGAGTGCTATGCCTGCAGCAGTACGTCTGGTCACATTCCATTCACACCGGCGTTGCATACTTTTTGTCCGTATAGGAAATACTTTTTCTTGGCTATGAAGAGAATTTGAACTATAGACTTGCAATCGCAGGTGACCGCCAGGACCTTCGCCGATCAAGTCTCCCTCAAGCTCTCTCAAGTCCCAATGCAATCTGCAGAAACCATAGAACAGCAATGGAGTCGTTGTCAGAACGCCATTAGAGAGGCCGCCTCAGATGTACTGGGTTTCGAGCCACCACCGTCGAGAAACCCCTGGTCTGATGATGAGTGCAGACAGGCCCATGTAGAAAAACAGAATGCATACATGGCCACATTGCATCGACGGACGAGAGCTGCCAGCGAGCTCTATGCACAGAAAAGAAGGTAGGAACATGCGCTTCTGAGAAGGAAAAAGAAGGAGCACGAGAAGCGCGAGATCGAGGAGATGGAGAGATATTACTGCAGGAATGACGTTCGAAAATTTTACCAGAAAATAAAACGAACATGCCAAGGTTATAAAGCCAGAGCAGAAGCCTGCAGGGATGAGCACGGACAACCAGTAGTGGAGTCACAGTCGATGCTAAGATTGTGGAAGGACCACTTCAGCAGACTGTATAACGGCGATGATAGTCCAAATGCCGCCATCAGGCAGAGCGAACCATTCACAATGAATGAAGACGAAGGAGAACCCCGCCCACCCGACCTGGACGATGTTAAGATAGCGATATCGAAACTTAAGTCTTATAAAGCTGCTGGAGTAAACGGAATCCCCGCTGAACTATTTAAAGCAGCTGGCGATGAGCTGGTCAGGAACATGCACCAACTCATCTGCAAGGTATGGTCGGAAGAACGCATGCCCGATGAATGGAATCTCAGTATCGTTTGCTCGGTCAATAAGAAAGGAGACCCCTATGACTGCGCCAATTACAAAGGGATAAGCCTCGAGAGCACCGTGGCGTAGTGGGTAGTGTGTTGGCCTCTGACGCCGATGACTCGGGATCGAATCCCGACACAGCCATGTCATCGAACATGTTTTTCACGGTGTTTCTCCTCAGCGGGGTTCTGACAAAACCCCCTGTAGTAAAATTGTCATGAAAAGTTTCTCGAAGTTCGCCGTTCGGAACCGGCAATAAACTGTAGGTCCCTTTCACCTATGTGAAAATGAAATCACACACAACATGGGTGATTGAGAGAAGCTCGGCTCAGGTTCTTCATGGACTGTAACGCCAACATACATACATACATATATGTATCTACATATCTATGTATGTAGTGTGAGTGTTATGCCTTCATCATCAAGCCTCCTGAACATCGCGTACAAGATCCTCTCTGTCGTACTATGTAAGTGCCTGAAACCGTTCGTGAACAATCTGATAGGTTCCTACCTGTGTGGTTTCAGGCCAGGAAAATCCACGATAGACCGAATATTTACACTACGGCAGATCTTGGAGAACCCATTGAATTCCTGGTCGACACGCACCATCTTCTTCTTTAAAGCCGCGTATGACAGTGTTTATAGAGACGAGCTATGTATACAGAGCCATGTCCTGTTTTAACATTCCTGCCAAACTCGTCAGACTGTGCAGGATGACTATGGAGAACTCCCGCTGCTCTATTAAGGTCGGAGGTGAACCAACCGACCCCTTTGATGTTAAAATAGGTTTTAGACAGGATGACGCACTGTCATGTGATTTCTTTAACACTATTCTTGAAAACATCGTACGGGACTCTGCGTCCAATACAAGAGGTACGATCTACTTCAAGTCCATACAATTGCTTGCCTACGCAGATGACATTGACGTTATTGGACGAACAAAGCGAGACGTCAATGAGGCGTTCGCAAGCCTTGAAGCAGAAGCGGCAAAAGTGGGTCTAAGGGTAAATGGGGACAAGACCAAATATATGCTGTGATCCAAGAAAGACGCGCAACACCGACGTCTTGGTCGGAATGTCACCTTTGGCAGCTATAGTTTTGAAGTAGTCGAGGACTTCGTCTTCCTTGGCTCGATAGCGACGAACAAGAACGACAACAGAGCTGAGATAAAACGCAGAATAACTCGGCCTCAAGAGGAGCCCTCTCTCGAAAAACTAAGATGTCCTTCTACAAAACCTTAGTCATCCCGGGCCTCCTCTACGGCGCTGAGGCTTGCACGTTATCAAAAGCGGATGAAGAGGCTCTTGGCAGTTTCGAGAGAAAAATTCTGCCTGCAATCTTTGGTCCCGTTTTCGTAAACGGAGAGTGGAGGAGGAGATTCAACCAAGAACTGTACGGTCTGCACAGTGACATCGGCCTAATTACACGTCTTCGGATCCAACGTCTAAGGTGGCTAGGGCATGTAGAGCGAATGGACATCAACGCTCCGGCCCGAAGAGTCTTCGACTCCAACCCCGAGGGACGACGCAGCAGAGGACGACCGCATTTAAGGGGGCGCGCACAAGTGGAAAGGGAACTCAACCAACTGGGCGTGCGGCACTCGAAGCGGCTGGCCAAAAATTGGGCCGGCTGGCTGTAGGGGTTGTGTATGTGCCTAGGTTAGCGTCTACCGATATAAAGCCTAAGATGGCTGGGCCATGTAGAGGGTATTGAAAACATAGCTCCGGCGTATGGACACCGCCGGCTGGAGGACGGATATTTGGTCCTGTCTGCAAAGAAAGCGAATGAGAAGACATAACCGCGAATTCTATTAGCTGTACAACGATGTGGATATAGGCCGGAAGGCAAAAAACCGTCGACCACATGTGCTCGGCCACATCGAGCGAGTGAGCACTAACGCTAAGAGGGTTTTCGAATCCGTGCCTTCTGGTTCGGGAAGAAGGGGGAGACCGAACTTCTGGTATAAAGATCCAGTGATCGCGGACGTAGGACAATTTGGTCTGTCTGACTGGATGCAGCGAGCCCGGTACTGCCAAGAATGGAGGCCTGTATTAACTCAGGCCCCGACCCTCAATGGGTTGCTGGCCTGATTAATAGGTTTGTTTTTTTTCTTGATCCTTCTTCTTCTTCTGTGGTTTATTGGCGATACACTTGACCAAGTAATTTTTAGTGACTGTTCGGCCGGCAAATTTTATACAAGCCCCGTTTAGCAGAGACCGAAACAAATAGTAGTCAGGCAGTATAAAGTCCGGGCTATATGGCGGACGCATCAGAATCATCCACACAAACGTGTGATATGGCATTGTCATGATGGAACACAACTTCTTTTCTGTTGGCCAACACATAATGGTCGATTTCCCTCCAATCCCACCAAACACTTAGCATCACCTTGTTTGCTGCCAACCAAGGTTTTGGAAACTCATACGTTTGACAGAGTTGGATTAGTGCTATCCAATATATTGGTATCAGTACCACCTAGAGGCAAGTTGGATTAGTGCTATCCAATATATGGGTATCAGTACCACCTAGAGGCAATAAGCCGTGGACCCATTATTTGCTAAGAGCCATATCAGTAAAATTAGCATCCAATGTAAGGGGAACAATTAGCTTAGTCAATCAACTCTTTCCGAGTCTCATTGAGTCTATTTTTAGTCGGATTTTAAGTCTACACGCTAAGAACCTTGATTTTTTTTTTTTTTTTTGGAAAAGCTAAGACTAATACTAAACATACATATGTATGTATGTATATGATAGTTCAAGGATAGATTACTAATTACTCTGATTGCCACACTGTGACTCATGGGTGCGTAGTATCTCAACAGTAAATTGAGTAGACCCCTTTGTAACGTTGTTGGAAGCAGCATACGAGAGATAGAAAGTGAGAGGTTAGTGGCAGTTTGGCTTAATCATACTTTTAATGATGAATGTCAGAGTTCAATCTGCAATATCTGTTTTGTCGGGTGCAGAAAATTCTTTATATACATAATCCTGATTTAACATGAGACGACTTTTCTAATCGATTAACCTGGGAGTACCACAACTGCAAGCAAACATTTAAATTTTTCATTCGAATCCATCCGAAACAATCCGCGAGGAGGAGGCAGCGCGAATTACACATGCAGTAATGGTGACATAGATATTGCTGAAGATTGAAGTCAAGACACTAACTACTAAGCTAGGGCGCTCTCCTAACTACTGCAGGGGATGAACAAACATGCAGAAAGCCATGAAGCCTCTCTTTTTCCAACTTACTGAAGGTAACATTGAAGGGCGGGCGTATGAAAGAGCACTGCAGTATATGCCAAATGCTTTATGGCATACATGTCCACTAAAAACACATCGAATTAATTTTTAGGGTTCCGTACCCAAAGGTAAAACGGAACCCTATTACTAAGGCTTCTCTGTCCGTCCGTCCGTCCGTCTGTCACCAGGCTGTATCTCATAAACCGTGATAGTTAGACAGTTGAAATTTTCACAGATGATGTATTTCTGTTGCCGCTACCACGACAAATACTAAAAACAAAACAAAATTGATATTTAAGGGGGGCTCCCATACAACAGACATGATTTTCATCAAAAAAGTCCTGCCTGCAACCAAGATCTGTCATTTGATGAGGTAACATACATAGTCTCTTTCATATTTATGTAAACAGGTGGTACGGAACCCTTCGTGCGCGAGTCCGACTCGCACTTGGCCGGTTTTTTTATGATTCAATTCTCATTCAATTCATAACTCAGGAACTGGCAGCACTGCGTCATTCAGTTGTTTCAGTTGGTATCCAAGGCTGAATTCCGAGAGCACGTTTTGTTTGTCTGTTGTGCGTATTTTTTGAAAGAAAACTATTTTTAGTCGTAAGAATGAGTGGAATCACATTACAAGCAACGTGTCGTGATTCAATTTTCAGTGAAATCTGGTGAAAAGCTTTTGGAAATCCTCCGAAATTTGCAGGCAGTGTATAGAAAGGAGTGTGTGTTAGAAAAGAAGGGCCGTGAATCAGTAGAAGACGATCCACATGACCGAGCTTTCGTAACCTTTGGTACCCCGGCATCGTTCATTGTGAATATGTTCCTATCAACCAGACAGTGACTGCACAGTTCTGTGTTGGCGTCCTGAAGAGGGTGCGAGCACGCGTTTTCCGTGTGCGACCCGAACTCGCCAAGAAAAGACAATGCGCTCTTGGTCCATTCCTCGTTGATCGTGAAAGAGTTTGTTGTCGAAAAAAAAGGTTACCGTATCCACACTGTAGCCCCAATATTGCCCCTTGCAGCTTATATATTTGAAGTCACACCACAAGGGAACTCATCATGGCGGAATAGAGAAGGTCAAAAGGGTTGTAACCATGGTTCTGAACGAAGATTATCAACCACTAAAAAACAAAGACACTCAATTACTCCCCTTTCCCATTCTACATAGGTCCTTCGAACAGGATGGCATGATCATAATGATGTTGCTTCACAACAAAAATAAATAAATCAATTCAAAAGCAAATAAACAAGGAACAATGTTTCTTTGGACCAAAACGCAAGATCTCGAAGGCCCTGGGAATAAGCCACAGCATCTTCCAAGCGGAGCTGCATGCCATCTTAACATGCGTCAATCTAAATCTCGAGACTGGCATCGGAGGAGTAACCATCAACATACTCTCTGATAGCCAAGCAGCGCTTAAAGCGCTGGGTTCGAACAGCACGAACTCAAAAACCGTCAAGGAATACTATGACACCCTACAAGACCTCGCCAAAAGAAACAATGTTAAACTTTGGTGGGTGCCAGGCCATAAAGGTATCAAGGGCAATGAAATTGCCGACCAACTTGCCAGGAAGGGTTCCAGTGACAAATATATAGGTTCGGAATCATTCTGCGGCATTCCCGGGTCTAAGATAAATTACTTCTTAGACAAGTGGGAAAAATTGCAACACCTGTCCTTTTGGAACAGCGTTCGGGGACTCCGTCAATCTAAACGACTTATACGACCCATACTCAAACTCAATAGGATGGATATCAGAAGACTAGTCAGCTATCTAACGAGATACTGCGTTCTGAGATATAATTTAAACAAAATAAGCCTCTGGTCTGAAACTGAGTGTCGGCTCAGTCTTAAGGACGAGGAGACGGCAGAACACATATTGTGTGAGTGTGCTGCTCTTTGCCATCTTAGGAAGCGTATCCTTCTCAGTGAAGTTACGACTCCTGAGGGGATCACCCTGGCTCCTACGAGAAGCATGCTCAACTTCATTATAGAAGTGGATAGGTTACTCGGCTAAATCGGTTAGCAGGCACAGTAGATCTGCAAAGGTCGCAGTGCCGTATTGTTAATGGCTTGGACACAACTTTGAGTGCAGCTTGGCTGTTACTGCAGACCCATATGCTTTTTCCCCTCCACATGTGCTGTACAACATAGTTCATGGCCATTAGGATTGCGTATATCTCTGATTTGACATACGCATATTTTCCTAGAGAAGTGCAGTCAGATGTTTTCGCGCACAAAGAAGACCTCAGCACCAGACCTGGAGCCATCCGTGAAAATGCGAAGTCTATCCTTTCCAGGTTCAGTATCCAGCCAGAGCCAATCCTGACGCCATAGAAACTCGACTGTGAAATGACAGCGCAGTAGGATAACGGATGTCAATTAGTCAGAAGGCATGTCCATGAGACAGGGGTCGCAGGACAATTCTTGTGCAAGCACACTGTTATTCCTGTATGTGTTTTACCCAAAGCCATTTCTCTTCGAACGAGACATGGCTTTCAGAGCATACCCTCTGATAAATATATCAAGAGGTGGAAGGCTCATCATAGAATCTAGAGCAGCGCTCGGCGTGCTGGGGAAGCTCCCATTCAGCTGAGACAAATCGTTTTTGGAGCTTGGTGAAAGAGGCTACGACGTGCTTGCGTATTAGTCTGTTCCACCAGACAATTGAGACATATAGGATTATAGGTTTTATCATGGCCATGTAAATCCAGAGGACCTTTGCCGGCGATAAGCCCCATGTTTTGCCAAAAGCTCCTTTGCATTGCCAGAAAGCTTGGTGGTTTTTGACTCAACAAGTTTTGACGAAAGAAGCTTGCTATCTAAGATGACACCCAGATACTTAGCTTACTTGGACACCGAGATGGGAGAGCCTTTTAGTACCAGCTGAGTCATGTCAGTATGTTTCCTCCTTCTCGTGAAGAGAACGATATCGGTCGTTCGGCCCATTTCTGGTACACCGATCATCGATCACATTTAGCGCCGCCTGTGCTTTGAGACGGACAGTCGCTAAGCATAAGCCGACAGAAAGAACGGCGACAGCATCCACATAGGCCTGGGCCAAGATGCCAGAGGAACTGAGAGCATCCAGCAGAGAGTCGACCACCATGCACCATAACAGCGGAGACAGGACACCGCCTTGCAGGCAGCCCCTGTTTACGCCGGATTTGACACACTTGTCGAAGCCTGCATCAGCGGTCAATGTCCTGTGCGCAATCACTGCTTGAATTCACAAGACCAGTGCTTTATCTACGCCATGATGTCTGGCAACGTTGGACATGCTGTCGAATGTTACGTTATCAAAAGCTCCCTCAATGTCGATGAAGATGCCCAACGCGTACTCTTTCCTTTCGAGCGCGCATTCAATTCGGTTTTGAAGCGTAGTCTCGCAGGATTTTCCGCGCTGATAAGCATGTTGCTTCTCCAAAAGAGGATGCATTCCAAGGGCAACTTTGCGCACATGCAACTCTACCAGTCTCTCCATGATTTTCAGCAGAAAGGCTGTTAGACTAATTGGTCTATACCTACAGATTTTCTGAGTACATCCAGCTTTGTCGGTGTAAGTTTATCATTTTTCTAGGGGAAAAAAAATGATTCAACGACTGTTTGGTATCCTTCTCCACTGGTCCTGCTAGATCGGGTGACCACCAAGTGGAGCCTACGCAATATGTACTTACTTACTTAACGGGCACCACAGTTCGGGGTGAACCTGGGCCTCAACCAACATGCCTCTCCATCTAGCACGATCTTTCGCTAGTCTTTTCCAATGCCGCACGCCCAGTTGGTTGATGTCCCTTTCCACCTGTGTGCGCCACCTTAGGTGCGGCCGTCCTCTATTTCTACGTCCCTCGGGGTTGGATTCAAAGACTCTACGGGCTGGAGCTGTGGTGTCCATTCGCTCTACATGGCCTAGCCATCTTAGGCGTTGGTTCCGTAGACGCCTGACTAGACTCATGTCGCCGTACAACCCGTACAATTCGTGATTGAACCTTCTCCTCCAAACCCCCACTGTGTTTATAGGACCGCAAATCGCACGCAGAATCTTTCTCTCGAAACGACCAAGGATTTCCTCATCCGCTTTAGATAAAGTCCATGTTTCGGCGCCGTATGACAGAACCGGGATAATTAGGGTCTTATACAAGGTCAACTTGGTCGCACGAGAGAGGGTTCTACTTATCAGTTGCCTCTTGAGCCCAAAGAAGCAACGGTTGGCAAGAGTAATTCTGCGCTTGATTTCGAAACTGGTGTCGTTGTTCCAAGGCACTGCGGAGCCGAGGCTAATGAAGTCCTTATCTACCTCAAACTTATATCTGCGAATATGCACGTTCTGTCCAAGACGTCGGTGGTAAATCCCCTTTTTCGATGAAAGCGGATATTTAGTCTTGCCCTCATTAACTGCCAAACCAATTTTTGCCGCCTCCATCTCAATACTCGCAAACGCCTCATTGACATCTCGCTGCGATCTACCTATTATATCAATATCCTTGGCGTATGCAAGGAGTTGCGAGGATTTGAAATAGATTGTGCCTCTTGTATTGGCCTGTGATTTTTGTACAATCATTTCCAATATGATGTTGAAGAAATCACACGACAGCGCATCGCCCTGCCTAAATCCTTTTTTGACATCAAAACTATCGGTAAGGTGTTCACCGATTCGGATGGAGCAGCGAGCATTCTCCAAAGTCATCCTGCATAGTCTGACGAGTTTAGCAGGTATGCCAAAGGTAGACATAGCGTTGTATAGCTCGTCTCTAATTACGCTGTCGTATGCGGCTTTGAAGTCGACAAATAGGTGGTGAGTGTCGACTTGAAATTCATTGGTTTTCTCCAGTATCTGCCGTAGTGTGAAGATTTGGTCGATGGTGGACTTCCCTGGCCTGAATCCGCACTGATAAGGACCTATCAGCTTATTTACAAAAGGCTTCAGGCGTTCACACAAAACGGCAGAGAAGATTTTGTAGGCGATGTTAAGGAGACTTATTCCTCTATGGTTGGCGCAATCAGAGGGGTCTCCTTTCTTGTGGATCGGGCATACGATGCTGAGACTCCATTCCTCGGGCATGCTTTCCTCTGACCATATCTTACAGATGAGCCCGTGCATGCTCTTAACCAGCTCACCTCCAGCCGCTTTGAAGAGCTCAGCAGACAATCCATCTGCGCCAGCAGCTTTATTTGACTCGAGTTTCGACATGGCAATCTCAACTTCGTCGAGGTCAGGGTCAGGGAGAATCATCTGCGATCTTCGTCGTTGAGAAATGGATTATTCTGGCTGCCGACGGTAGGTTGGCTGTCATCGCCGTTATACAGTCTGCAGAAGCAGTTTTTCCAAATTCTCAGCATCGACTGCGATTCTACTACTAGGTGTCCGTTCTCATCCTTACAGGCCTCCGTTCGGGCTTTATAGCCTTGAGACATTCGTTTTATCCGTTGATAAAATCCTCGAACGTCGTGCCTGCAATAGCACCTCTCCAAGTTTTCAATCGCCCGCTTCTCGTGCTGTGTAGTGAGGCTTTGGACTTCTTCAACCTGGGGCTGGAACAGATAGTGCGATGGGCAGGCGTCAACAAGGAAGGCACTATGTTTTACAAGTCCATCCAGCTGCTGGGATACGCGGATGATATCGACATCATCGCGTGTTCTCGCCGTGGCATTGTGGAAGCATTCACGGCAATTGAAGAACAGGCGAAACGAGTTGGTCTTAAGATCAATGAGGACAAAACGAAGTGCTTGCTGTCAAGCAAAAACCAATCCGTCGCTCACCACCTGGGACAAAATATAACAATTGACAGCTACAATTTCGAGGTAGTTAAGGAGTTTGTCTATCTCTCGGGGAACACGTAAATTCCAAAAATGACACCACAGTGGAGATCCGGCATAGAATCGCCCTTGGCAACCGCTGCTAATTCGGCTTGTCCAAAAAACTGGGGTCAAAACCCCTTACTCGAAAGACCAAAGTCATGCTTTACAAAACGCTCATTCTACCAGTCTTGCTGTACGGAGCCGAAAGCTGGACGATAAGCAGGACAGCGGAGCTGATTTTGGGTTCTTTCGATAGAAAAATTCTGCGCCGGATATTTGGTCCTGTCTGTGAGGAAGGTGAATGAAGAAGAAGACACAACCGCGAACTCTACGGGCTGTACCAAGATGTGGATGTAGTCCGGAAGGCAAGGATCCGTCGACTACACTGGCTCGGCCACATCGAGCGCATGGACATCAACGCTCCAGCTAAGAGGGTCTTCGACTCCGAGCCTCCTGATTCGAGAAGACCTCCGGTATAAAGACCAAGTAATCGCGGATGTAAGACATCTTGGTCTTGACAACTGGAAGCAGCGTGCCCGGGACCGTCAAGGATGGAAGGCAGCTATAGCTCAGGTTCAGATCCTCCATGGATCGCTGGCCTGATAAGCAAGTAAGTAGTGAGGCTTTGTATGCCTCCTGCTTTTCCGCATGAATCCTTCTACACTCGCAATTGAGCCTACGCAATGTTACGTTTTAATATCACACCTCCATTCAAAGTATTTTTTTTTTTTGTTTTCTGTCTTTATGCCGATTGGCTATTGTTTTCAAATAGCCACTACTCCCTATCAAAAAACAATCTCTCCAGCGAGGTAATAATACAAAAATTACAAAAAACTCTTTTTACCTGACTACAAATGTTGATATGTCTGTCTGTATGTAGGTATGGGCTCTTGTATGAATAACAAACAATTTGTATTTAAGCCGTATTGTCAACGAACACACCTTTGTTACAGATACTAAATGAATAACAAATACGCGAGCATAAGTATGTATAAAAGTAAAGATAAAGAAAAACAACAAAAAAAAAACAAAAACTACAAACGTGTGTGCGATACATGATATTTATATGCAAAATGATTGCTTAATAAAACACGACTCGCTCTTAACAATACACACGTTATGTTAGATATCGCACAAACGCACACACACACATATACATATGTATCTATTAAACCATTCATACTCATTGTACAAACATAGATACAAACGTATTTCATTTTCAAAGAACATTTGAACGAAAATTCTATTGAGAAGAAAACAAAAACAAAAAAGTTGAAAATATACAAACAAGTGGTGGAGCTGTTGCGACTAAGCGTGTTCCATAGGCACTGAGTCATGTACATACAGTGGTGTTCAGATAATGAGCACACCCGTAAGTTCTCATACATTATGTTGTGCCAAAAGTCTAAAAAGGGGTTCAGTGCTTTATTAAAAAACCGGCCAAGTGCGAGTCGGACTCGCGCACGAAGGGTTCCGTACCTCATCAAATGACAGATCTTGGTTGCAGGCAGGATTTTTTGGATGAAAATCATGTCTGTTGTATGGGAGCCCCCCTTAAATATCCATTTTGTTCTGTTTTTAGAATTTGTCGTGGTAGCGGCAACAGACTTACATCATCTGTGAAAATTTCAACTGTCTAACTATCACGGTTTATGAGATACAGCCTGGTGACAGACGGACGGACGGACGGGCAGCGAAGTCTTAGTAATAGGGTTCCGTTTTACCTTTGGGTACGGAACCCTAAAAACACACAATTCCTTTAAATTAATTCAAAATGGCGCTCTACTAAGCGCTTACATTTCTGGGCAGGTATAGCCTCCCAAGCAGCGTTTGTGGTTTGCCAAAATTCTTCTAAATTTTTTGAATTGGAGTCTTCGACAAGGGAGTCAACATCATTCCAAAGATTCTCGATAGGATTCAGATCGGAACTTTGGCCGGCCAATCAAGCCCAGAAATTTGTCGCTCCGAAAGCCAAAACTTCACTATCCGCGAAGTATGCTTTGGATAATTGTTATGCATAAAAATCGCGTACGTATGGAATGGAGAGTTTGTATCAGAAGAATTTGGAATGCAAATGGGAGTTAAGCAAGGATGCATCTTAAGCACGCTACTCATCATCTTATTCATAAACGATATAGTAGAAGAAGTAGGAGGAGGGTTTGAGTTTGCCGGTGTGCGGATACCAGCGTTAAAGTTTGCGGACGACATAGTGTTTCTGTCGAAGTCAGTAGAAGAGATGCAGGGTATTATGTATCGACTTGAAAGCTACTGCAAACAATGGAATTTGACGATGAATCTAACGAAATCCAAGATGATGATTTTTAGAAATGGGGGTGGAAGATACTCTTGCAGCGAAAATTGGTGTTATCACGGGGAAAAAGTTGACATAGTAAAAGACTACAAATATTTAGGCATGGTAATTACATCTAACCTTAGCATGAAAAAACACCTAGAATGTAAACTAGCTGCAGCGAAAAGAGCTATTTCATCAGTTTGGGGACGATGCAATAAGTTTATCGAACACACGTCAAAATATAAACTTTTTCGCACAACAGCGGCCTCTATATTGCTGTACGGAGTCCAAATCTGGGGTTATTGTTCTTTTGGGGAAGTAGACAATTTCTTAAGATACTTTTAGAAGCGAATCTTTCGACTTCCAACATCTACGCCGAACTATATGCTGCACTTGGAAACTGGAGTCCCTCCGCTTTTTTGCAGACCCTAAAGTTGCACGCAGATTGTATAGTGAAAGTGCTGGATATGAATGAAGAAAGACTGCCAAAGATTGTTGTGAAGCATATCATTGCGACAAGAGGACACTTGGTTCAAAAGTGGGAGGAGCTGGCGGCAAACTATGGCATGAGCATAAATATCGGAGCCGATATAGAATCCACAAATATAAAAACCGGCCAAGTGCGAGTCGGACTCGCGCACGAAGGGTTCCGTACCATCTGTATATATAAATATGAAAGAGAGTATGTATGTTACCTCATCAAATGACAGATCTTGGTTGCAGGCAGGATTTTTTGGGTGAAAATCATGTCTGTTGTATGGAAGCCCCCCTTAAATATTCATTTTGTTCTGCTTTTAGTATTTGTCGTGGTAGCGGCAACAGATATACATCATCTGTGAAAATTTCAACTCTCTAACTATCACGGTTCATGAGATACAGCCTGGTGACAGACGGACGGACAGCGAAGTCTTAGTAATAGGGTTCCGTTTTACCTTTGGGTACGGAACCCTAAAAACGACGTTTAATAACATCAGGAAAAAGCGGGCAATGCCATGTATGACGGTTTTCTAGTCGAAGCACATTCATCGGCGCATGGGCTGGTTTATAGTAGGCTGAACTTCAACTGCCATGGTAACGCTTCGTCGTACTTTCTAAATTCCGCACAGAACTGGCCTTCCAATTTTAAGTAACCTGTGTAATCTTAAGGAAAGAAAGGACATATACCATTTCGTCGGAAGATGCCCAATTTTAAGAGAATTCCGTGTGAGATAATTCGGAGCTAAATCGTTGGACTTCAACGAGGTTATCAACGTATTGAACGGCAATTATGGGTGGGAAGCTGTACATAACTATGCCACCGCTGCAAGCCGCTATAGAATCCGCATTTTGGAAGGCGATTTTTGATCACACTTAGTACATAGGTATTAACGTCATTATTCACTTTGTTCAGTACGTTAGCCTTATTGTGAATCTGGTAGACGGCCTTAAGCCAAACCAAAAAATGGCTTAGTGTAATATGTTATGAACAAGAAATAATGTAAATATTTGAAGCCAATAATAAAGTCGTACTACTACTAAGTCATGCATAAAAATCCATGATACAGGCATAGAGTCGTCGGTATATGGCTCCATTTGGTTCTCCAGGATTAGCTTATACTGATGCTGATCCATAATGTCATTTATTTTCACAATTGATCCAACGCCGCCCATACCATTATGCTCCCACCGCCTTACTTGACAGTTTTAATGGTGTATCTGGGATGGTACTCTTGGTTCGTTGGCCCTCGCACATACTTTTTTCCATCTGATTCCAACCTGAACTAACTTTCGTAGCTCCACAAGATATTTTTCCAAAAGTACAAGGGTTTGTTCTTGTGTTTGCGAAAATAAGTCTTCTCTTTCGGGTTTTTTTTTTTTTTTTTTTTTGAAGACAAGAGGTTTTTTTCTGGCGATTCTTCCATGAAGCTGGAATTCCATTAAGCGGCGACTTACAATTACGGCTGATATTTGGACATTGTGTTGGTCAGGTAGTTGTTGCTTTATCTCCCAGGAAGTTATGAAAATGTCGCTGCCACTGATTTTGTGGATAATTCTGTCAGTCACTTCTGAGGTTTCCCTTTTTTACGGTTCCGTACCCAAAGGTAAAAAGGAACCCTATTACTAAGACTTCGGTGTCCGTCCGTCTGTCGCCAGGCTGTATCTCATGAACCGTGATAGTTAGAGAGTTGAAATTTTCACAGATAATGTATTTCTGTTGTCGCTATCACGACAAATACTAAAAACAGAACAAAATTAATATTTAAGGGGGCTCCCATACAACAGACATGATTTTCATCCAAAAAATCCCCTTGGTCAAATACTGAACTACGGTTAGTCGACAATATCCCACAACCAGTAGCAAACTTCCCAGTATTGATCTCTTTTGTGTTTTGATGAGTTAATCCTAGCTGCAAACCTTTTTCCCATATTTCCCATTATTGTTATTCACATTTTCACATCGTTGCTGTCAAGTAAGATAATTGATTTGAATTCAATGGACACTTTGATGATCAACTATCTCATCATGAAGATTTTTGATTATCAAAGTAATATGCCGATAACCTGCCTGCAACCAAGATCTGTCATCATACAAAAAATGTGACTTAATGTTATGACTGATGAGGTAACATACATAGTCTCTTTCATATTTATGTATACAGATGGTACGGAACCCTTCGTGCGCGAGTCCGACTCGCACTTGGCCGGTTTTTTGTTTTTCCTTACAGGATTCGCGGTAGATTAGTATGACTTTAATTTTTTTTTTTTTTTTTTTTAGAGACTCGCGCAGGCTCATGAGTTTTCATATTCTCTTATGATGTGTTGTTACACACACAACCTAAATGGAGTGCAGTGGTTTGGGTCGTTGATGTTCGTTCACTACTCTCAGGGGTGGTTGTCCTAGATAGGACGAGAGCCGACCAAATTCAGCTTTGTTTATAATCCGCAATAATTCGTTCCAACACTTTTAATATTGCATATGCAGAGGACGAATTTCAGTTGACCATATACTGTGAGTGTTATGCCTGCAGCAGTACGTCTGCATTTTGAACAAGCATCCTAGAGCAACTTAACCCTAGAAGGGTAACCTTCGTCGATTCGACGAACATGAATTTTATTTTTTTAGTTTTCTCCTTAGTCCTCTTACTGATAGGATCCTCTTTTCGTGTAACCCTAGTCATTTCTAAGTGCTTTTAGTGTGTGGACGTACGGTAGTGAACCTGATTGGGTAAGTGCATTTTTTATTGAAAAACGGCGCAAATGTTCATCGAAACGACGAAGGTTACCTTTTATGTAACTTTTCGGCCCGATCAGATTCTTAATATGCAAGTTAACACCATCAGTGATGATGATCGGGTTGGCTGTCGCGGCCGCCTTCCGGATCGCGGTTTATGAGCAACATTGCGGTGATAATGCAATATCCTACACATTGTGTTTCTTGCAAGGGTATCATAAAATGGCGATGATCGGGGTGAGCTGGCTTACTATGCGAAACGGGCAGTAGAGTTAGGACTATTCTTTAGCATTTAAGTTCATTCGCATTTGGAACGGCACCGAAACAACGCGAAGGTATTTCCGTAAATATAATAGAGGGAAAACTCATAGTACCATGGATTAAGAAACGGTTACCCACTAATATTAGATCTTGTATTGAAAAAAAAATATCCTCGAAAATGAAGAACCGTTAAGGGAGCACGACGTTAGTGTAACAAAAATAGAAACAAGAAAAATTTGCAAATATTGTCCGTACACATAAGGACGCATGACTAAGTCAACGTGCAATAAATGTGATGCAAGCAAATGTGGAGAGCATAAAGTCGAACTCTGCAGTAAATACTCGAAATTATTTTGTTTATTTTTTTCTCTGAAATAGTCTTTCCATCCTGTATCATGGTACCGACTATTTGCTTCCTTTCTTCCGTGCAGTGCTTTCTTCTGCCCATTTAAAATACTCCTATTTGTGTAAGAAATGAGTGTAATTATGGCTATCCTTAAAAAGGTTCACACTAACCTCACTTAAATCACAGAAAAATATTTTTTTTCTGACCCACCATGATATATGCTATTTATATGAGCACCCAATTTGCAATGATCCCCAACTCTAACGATTGCAAAACCAGGAAAACCTAACGGGATCTTCTTTGTCGTATGTTTTCAGATTCATAACGGTACTCTTCTTCTTTGATGGCGTTACAGCCCATGAAGGACCAGAGCCAAACTTCTCTCAATCACCCATGTTGTGTGTGATTTATTTTTCACACAGGTGAAAGGGACCTTCAGTTTAATGCCGATTCCGAACGGTGCGAGTCGAGAAGCTTTTTCACGGCAAGTATACTACGGGGGCTTTGCCAGTACCCCGCCGAGGAGGAACGCCGCGAAATGAACATTCGATGGCGTCGATGTTATCGGGATCCGAACTCGCTCATCATGCGTCAGAGTCCAACACACTAACCACTGCGCCACGGCGTCGTTCATAACGGTACTAACTTGGAATATTATGGCTTTACTCCTGTGCAGTTTGTAAGTACAGAGTATACTGCAAGTAAATACATATTTGAATAAGGGTGTACTATTTATGAGAACACCACTGTACATATGTATGTATTGTGTATGTAGATACTTTTAAGGTCCGCGACGAAGACGGGCACGAGCATGGGTACGGGACACGGGCACGGGTTTGCTGCTTGTAACAAAAGTGTACGAGTGCCTTCTACATACATACATAGATCTAACACGTACAAGTGTACAAGTATGTTAATACATGTATTTCGTATCTATACAGTACATACATATATCAAACCACTCATTGCTATCGGTGGACAACAATTACAACAATAACAAAAAAGGAACATTGCGTGAGCAGATTGTGGGGCTCTTAGAAAATGTGTGCTAGTGTGCATGTAGTCCTCCCTCAACTGTTGCTACTACCAATTAAGCCAGCGATGAATAATGCGCTTTTAATGCCACTGGAATGGCATGTGCCGTGCTACTGGATGTGTATTTATATCCATCCAATTGTTTGGCCTACAGTACTTATCAGCATCTCGTTATCAGCCTTTGACACACAAAAAACGAAGAGAAAATTGAATAAAAACAAAAACAAAGAAAAACTATGAATTAAACATCTCCATACATACATACATAGGTACATTGGTCGGAAACAGAATGGCGGACATTGCGCCGATTGCCGATGAGTGCCGTCTCGCCGTTGTATCTTTTCCCAAAAAAAGCTTGCTGGCCTTGGCAATGACACCTTGATGGTGAAAGCTGTTCTCGCTTTTCGGTGTTATGTGAACACCATACTTGCCAATAAACACTCGTGATAACCATTTCGTTTTCAGTCGTTTTGTGTTTTGTTTGTTGTTGCTTTTTTGCTCTATCATTAGTGTGCACTACCGAAAGGTTTGTAGATAGGTACCTACATATGTACGGATGCATGTAAATGAATCTCCTCATTTGCATAGATGAGTGGGCAGTGGCGGTTGGTTTTTAGTTTAAAAACGTATTTCGTTTAACACCTACTACCTTTACCTCATAGACGGGTGTTGTCGGGCGAGAGACCTTTGTTGCAAAGTTTGTTTTCAATATGAGGTGCGTAAGCTTTTATTGTTTGGGACGTCCGTCGGCGTCGATGGCATATGACCTTTCTGGTGGGATAGCGTTCTATCTTTGTGTTATGTAACTATGTACATCTGTATGTAATAAGTTTTTACTGGGTTTTTGGTAATATTATTTCACTATTCTGACTACCTATACATCTGTTAATACCAGCTTCAGAAAGTAAATTGAAATATCGAGTGAAGCTAAAATCGATTGTACAAGGTGTTTCAAAAGAAAGTTTATATTTAGTGGATTGATTAAAAACGAAGTAAGCATTCTATCGAAAAAAATTTTAGTTATCATTAAAGTATACAATTTGGGTATTTATTTCTTAAAAATAATGTCATGTAATGTATGCACCTGGTCAACAACAACAATGCCCTATGGGCCATAAAAAGCTTTGAACCCTACAAGTCCCCAGGACCGGATGGTATCATACCAGCTGAGCTCCAGCAGGTAGCAGATATCATCCTCCCTGGCTTGTGGTCATATATGTATGTATGAGAGTTGCTTATCCCTATCATACATCCCTAGCAAGTGGAAGGTAACCAAAGTCATTTTCATCCAGGTAAAAGCTCCCACACGTATACAAATGACTTGAGGCCTATTAGTCTTACTTCTTTTCTATTAAAAACTCTAGAGAAGATTCTAGACGCACACATTCGTTACAGCTGCCTCTCAGGAAGGCTGTCGCATAACCAACAAGCCTACAACAAAGGCAAATCGGTGGAAACAGCACTCCACTCACTGGTCAGCAAAATAGAAAGGTCACTGGAACGTAAGGAATATACTCTTGTCGCCTTTCTCGACATTGAGGGTGCCGTTAACAATGTTGAACCATGGGCCGTCACCAAAGCGCTTATTGATCTGGCTGTTACGGGATCAGTGATAGAACTGGTACGAAAATTGCTAGCACAAAGAGTTGTCAAAGCTAGCTAACTAGAATGGTTAGCAGAGGTACACCAGAGGGTGGAGTACTCTCCCCTCTCCTGTGGAACGTGGAGGTCAACGAGCTACTGCTATTGCCGCCACAGGAAAATTTCCCAGCACTCTATGCGACCTTATGCAGAGTGCATTACATACAGTAGAAACCTGGACGCAGTACTATGGACTTGGGGTAAACCCTAAAAAGACCGATCTAGTACTGTTTACTAATAAATATAAAAATTCGCCCCTCAACCCACCGAGGTTGGGTGGAACCCAACTAATAATCAAGAAGCAGCGTAAATATCTAGGTCTAGTCCTTGACAAGAGGCTGAATTGGAGACCCTACATTCTTGACCGCGTCAAGAAAGCAACTGTTGCCCTCTACAGCTGCAAAAAAGTGGTGGGCAGGAAGTGGAGTCTCCAACCAAGCATTATGCGCTGGCTCTAAACGGCGGTCATAAGGCCCATCCTCCTGTATGGCATCGTAGTCTGGTGGACTGCTCTGGCCAAGGCAGTCAATCGAAACCTTCTGGGGAAAGTACAAAGATCGGCCAGCTTATACATAAGCGGAACGATCAGATTAACTCCCACGGAGGCCCGGAACATTCTGCTACACCTTCCACCGTTGAACCTTTTCAGCAAACAAATTGCTACCTGCGCGGCCCTGAGGATGAGGAGCACAATAAAATGGCCCACATCACAAAAAGGCCACACAACCGTTCTAAAACACTTCAAAGTACCTATGGACACAGACTATATAATCCCGCAGAACGTGTTAACTAGAAACTCCAAAGTTGTCTTCCCATCCAGGGAGGAATCGGCTGAAGGGAAAGTCATACCAAAGGACTCGATCTCCCTCTATACCGATGGCTCGAAGGTGGAGTCGGGTGCAGGCAGTGGAGTCTTCTCCAATGAGCTTTATCTCAGCCTATCCTTTAGACTCCCAAATTACTGCAGGGTGTATCAGGCAGAAATAACAGCGATAACGGAGGATATTATCATTTGCACGGACAGCCTACCTACCCTCGGGTACCTAGAAACACCAATAAGTACGGTAAAGGACATGATAAAACTCCAAACCATTAAGGCGACCAACCTCCAATGGAATGAGAGTAATATTGGCTTTATCACCAAACAACTCTAGCCTAAATTAAACCTAGGATGAACCAGGGACCTAGTGGCAACCAAAAGGGCAACCTTAAGTACTCTGGTGGGTGTCATTACAGGTCACTGCATCATTGGGAAACCTGCCGCCAGACTAGGACTACCCTCCAACGACTTCTGTCGCGGTTGCATGGACTAGGAGGAAGAGGAATCAATACATCACCTCCTTTGCTACTGCCCCTCTTTTGCGAATCGCAGGAGGATCTACGTCGGCGCGCCCTTCTATGAGAATCTAAGTGAGCTAGCAGACCAAAAAATAGCTCAATTTTATCGCTTCATCAGAAGCACCGGTTGGTTTTCTGGTAGCGGATCTGGGTAACACGATCCATGTGGTATCACAGTGGCTTGGCATAAGCCACTAACCTAACCTAAATGTAAGCAGTCGCGTTCGCGACACTCATTTAATCGAACAGCAAAATTTCTTATTACAGCTCTGCAAGACTCCGTGATGGCGACCATTTCGTGATGGATATTCTGTTTCAAACGCGGCAGGGAAGTCGGTTTATTAGTTTAAGCATTAAGATTTTGGTTTTTCTAGTGTTGAACGAGTCTCTTCAAACTTTTTTACCCATTTTCGTATAAGAGGAACGTTTGGCGCATCATTTATGTAAATGGCGTTGTCACAGTCGCCGAATCACTGTAAAACTCTCGCACGCACAACGTGCGATCTGCACCCGAGAAACGCTCCATAGCGACTGAATTCCCCAGAGCCAGGCTACCGCTGAAATACCCCCGCGCCCCTCGGATTAGTTGCGTTGATGCAATAAGCTAAACAAATATGAACTTTCTTTGGGACACCTTGTACCTAAGAATAGATGTGATATCTAATGACCTTGGATTCCGAAGCACACCTGTAGGTCTTCCTCAAATCGTATAGGTATACATATCTACGTATGCGATTACTGGTTTTGGCCATCTGTACCTTTGTATTTTTTGGGAAAATAGCTTATTACGAAATGGAAATGTTTTTTTCATTACTGTTGGCGCCCCTTAATTATGTATATGAATGGATTCAGACTTCAGATACCATTGCTAACGTTCAGCCCATGGCAGCAATGAATATATGTATGCATATGTATGTATGGTGGTATGAATGTGGTCCAAAAAGTATCAACTAACAGTCTCCGAAAGCTACTATCGCCAGAAACCGCTCGTGCTTTTACCGATCGCGTCTCCCTTAAGCTCTCCAATACACCTCAATCCTCCACGCTATCAATAGAACGGCAGTGGAGCCTTTGCAAACAAGCCCTGAAAAGCTCTGCATTCGAAGTTTTGGGTTTGAAGGCTCCACCACGAAGAAACACCTGGTTCGATGACGAGTGCAGGAGGATACATACAGCGAAGCAGGATGCATATAAGGCCTCGCTGCATAAAAGAACAAGAGCAGCTCGTGAGCTCTACGAGTTAAAAAGAAGTCAGGAGCATAAGCTTCTCAGAAGAAAGAAGAAATAGCACGAGAAGCGCGCGATTAAGGATTTGGAGAGGTGTTACTGCAGGCGTGACGTTCGAAAGTTTTATCAACAGATAAAGCGAATATGCCAAGGTTATAAAGCCAGAACGGAAGCCTGCAGGGATGAGAACGGACACCTTGTAGTAGAACCGCAGTCGATGCTGAGAATATGGAAAAACCACTTCTGCAGACTGTGATGTTAGTCAATATACCGCTGTCAGGCAGAATGATCCATTTCTAATAGACGGAGACCCCAGAGAATTCTGTCCCCCTGACCTCGACGAAGTTAAGATTGCCATATCGAAGCTCAAGTTGAATAAAGCTGCTGGCGCAGACGAACTGTCTGCTGAGCTCTTCAAGGCAGTTGGGGATGACCTGGTTGGGAGCATGCACCAGCTCATCCGTAAGATATGGTTAGAGGAAGGCATGCCCGAGGAATGGAGTCTCAGCATCGTATGCCCGATCCACAAGATAGGAGACCCCTCTGATTGCGCCAACTATAGAGGAATAAGTCTCCTTAACATCGCCTACAAAATCTTCTCTGCCGTTTTGTGTGAACGCCTGAAGCCTTTTGTAATTAAGCTGATAGGGCCTTATCAGTGCGGATTCAGGCCAGGGAAGTCCACCATCGACCAAATCTTCACACTATGGCAGATACTGGAGAAAACCAATGAATTTCCATTCGACACTCACCACCTATTTGTCGACTTCAAAGCCCCATACGACAGCGTAATTAGAGACGAGCTATACAACGCTATGTCTACCTTTGACATACCTGCTAAACTCGTCAGACTATGCAGGGTGACTTTGGAGAATGCTCGCTGCTCCATCCGAATCGGTGAACACCTTACCGATAGTTTTGATGTCAAAAGAGGATTTAGGCAGGGCGATGCGCTGTGATTTCTTCAACATCATATTGGAAATGATTGTGCAAAAATCACTGGCCAATTCAAGAGGCACAATCTATTTCAAGCCCTCGCAACTTCTTGCATACGCCGAGTATTGAGATGAAGGCGGCGAAAATTGGTTTGGCAGTAAACGAGGGCAAAACTAAATTTATGCTATCACCAAAAAAGGACGCTTACCACCGACGTCTTGGCCAGGACGTTTGTATTGGCAGATATAAGTTTGAGGTAGTTAAGGACTTCGTCCAGCTTGGCTCCGTGACCTGGAACAACGACATCAGTTCCGAAATCAAACGCAGAATCACTTTTGCCAATCGCTGTTTCTTTGGGCTCAGGAGGCAATTGATTAATAGAGCCCTCTCCCGAACGACAAAGTTGACTCTATATAAGGCCCTTATCATCCCTGTCCTGCTGTACGGCGCAGAAGGATGGACACTATCAAAAGCGGATGAGGAGGCCCTTGGTCGGTTCGAGAGAAAGATTTTGCGCGTGATTTTTGGGCCTATAAACGTAGACGGGGGATGGAGGAGAAGATTCAACCACTAACTTTACGGGCTGTACAGCGACATGAGCCTAGTCAGGCGTCTACGGATTCAACGCCTAAGATGGCTGGGCCATGTAGAGCGAATGGACACCACAGCTCCAGCCCGGAGAGTCTTTGAATCCAACCCCGAGGGACGAAGAAACAAAGGATGGCTGGACTTAAGATAGCGCACACAGGTGGAAGGGGACTTCGGCCAACTGCGTGTGCGGCAATGAAAAAAGCTAGCATAATATCATGGTACTTGGGGGGGCCTGTTGATTGAGGCCCAGGTTCATCCCGAACTGTAGCGCCCGTTAAGAAGAAGAAGAAGGATAGTTTCTTTCGTTTCAACCCTGTAACGGCGCTGTAAGCAAGCGTTAGAAAGGGTTGTGATAGAAAAGTGTATTAATGCAGCCATGCATGCCATATGTTTATATGTATGATCAATGAGGACAAAACGAAATACATGCTGTCAAGCAAAAACCAATCCGTCGCTCACCACCTGGGACAAAATATACCAGTTGACAGCTACAATTTCGAGGTAGTTAAGGAGTTTGTCTACCTCGGGACAAACGTAAATTCCACAAATCACACCACAGTGGAGATCCGGCATAGAATCGCCCCTGGCAACCGCTGCTACTTCGGCTTGTCCAAACAATTTGGGTCAAAACTCCTTACTCGAAAGACCAAAGTCATGCTTTTCAAAATGCTTATACTGCCAGTCTTGCTGTACGGAGCCGAAAGCTGGACGATAAGCAGGACAGCGGAGCTGATTTTGGGTTCTTTCGAGAGAAAAATTCTGCGCTAGAGATATGGTCCTGTCTGTGAGGAAGGTGAATGGAGAAGAAGACACAACCGCGAACTCTACGAGCTGTACCAAGATGTGGATGTAGTCCGGGAGGCACGGATCCGTGGACTACACTGGCTCGGCCACATCGAGCGCATGGACATCAACGCTCCAGCTAAGAGAGTCTTCGACTCCGAGCCTCCTGGTTCGAGAAGAAGAGGAAGACCGAACCTCCGGTATAAAGACCAAATAATCGCGGATGTAAGACATCTTGGTCTTGACAACTGGAAGCAGCGTGCCCGGGACCGTCAAGGATGGAAGGCAGCTATAGCTCAGGCTCAGATCCTCCATGGATCGCTGGCCTGATAAGTAAGTAAGTAAGTAAGATGTACATATACTTAACAGATGGGATAAGCATAATATATATTATATATTATATATAGATTAATATTTCAATATACAAAATCTCATGAAGGTAGAGTCTGATAAGTAGAAATCAGAATAAAAGACTTGAAACTTATACTGAAACCTCTACTGGAGCATAAAGTAACCTTCCCATAGTATCGATAAAAGGTAGTCAATTGAATGGTTATGTAGCTGAGCTTTCCTCAGTTAAACGTATCCCTGACCAGAATGAGCACAAATATTTCTCAGTGAGCAAAGAGAAAAGTAGCAAGTGTCTAACGTGGTTTTTAGCTATCCTCCATTAAAAAAAAAAAAAAAAAAAAATTTAATAAAAACGAAGAATGCTTTCAATGACAGTTCGTTATACCGTAATACCTAGGTTATGAGCATTCAGCAAAAGAAGGTGCCTGACACTGACTATAGCAAAATATTTTTAGAAATTTCATATTTCCAAAAGAGCACACGTGTCCGACGACACAAACGATGAACTTGTTGTAACAACCCACCCTAATGAACACGTCCAAATGTCAGAATCAGCAGAAATCCATGCCAATGGCACGAAGGCCACCAACGTTTTTCGTCTCTTAGACATAAATATTTGTTTACAATCGATACATATGTAATTACCTCCTTACATATGTTTATTCCCTATATGTTGTATATACAATAGCATGATGAGCACATCAACTTCAACGCACACCACATGAAGTTTACATATCAGCTTAGCAGTGTTTATTCCCAGCCACGGTGCTTAAGTACCACTTTGGCAGTTCCATGTACATATAAGCTACTTATGTATGTACTCAGAGCTATGCTAATGTGTATTTGCGTCACATTGCAAATTGATATTTATATAGATACAATATAAAAATTTAAATTAGATTCGTCTGCACTTCTTTCCCCCCTCACTCTTTTGCTTGCTATTTGTATTTAATTCCTTTGCACGTAGAGTGGAATTTATGATATTTTGTTTCGCCTACCCGGCAATAAAACAAAAACCGATTGAGTAACTGATTTTTCTTTTTAAATAATATGTACATCCATAGATGTATGCAGTGGAATGTGAGAATTCTAACAGTGAGAATTCTAAACCGTCATATCGGCTTTTGCAACAACACGTAATCGCACTGTGCACTCATATACCGTCATTCATACATCGAGCTTGGTAGTATTACAGCCTCTTGCCCGTCGTCTCGTAGGTACTCTCGACAAACATTTTGAGACGAAAATTCATTCAGCTTTTCACTCCATAAAAGCTAATTGTCGAAATGAACTTTTATTTTGTCTTTCACTTAACTTTAGCCGCTGTTAGAGGGATAGGGGTAGCTGGCAGGATAGTACAGGATGAGATGGATAAAAAGTGAAATACGCACCTTGCAAATCGGCAATCGTCAACACTAAGAAATGACAATCGAGAACTGACAAGTGACAATGCGAGTAGACCACTGATAATGGGTCCTCGCTGGTTGTTAGTCGGTGATTCTTGTGCGTATCTATTTGTACCACGTTACTAAACACTTGGTTTTTTTGTTTCTGTTTTTTTAATAGCTCCCGTGCCGTTTACACTACGTCGGTAAAATGGCCTTGAACGAAAGTTTTCCGTTTTCCGTTTTTCTTTGTGAGATTTGTGTGTTGTCCGGAATGGTGGTCCGGCCCACTAGGAGGTGAAGCCTCGCACTCTTAATCAATTTTATTCTGTCTTTTGTTGCTTTTTTTTTTTATATTTATTTTTGTTTAATGACAGATTAAGAAAATCGCAAAATTACATAACGAATTTGGTTTTTTGTTTTTGAATTTGTGCTAAACATCCACTGCACTGCACAACACTTGCAACTAAATATGTATTTAGAACAGCTGATAGATTGTCTGATAGTGTAGCGCGGATTTATCACTGCCGTTGTCGTAGCTGTCATCTCTTGATAAACCAACAATAAAAAAAAAAAACACAATTTTTGTTACATTTTCTTTGTTTTTGTTTTTTTTCAAACAGTAATCAGTTGATCCGGAGCGAGATCGGGTGGTGCGGTTGCCGTAGAGTACCGTAGCCGAATGGGATTCGTAGCACGAGGAGCTTTTTATTGAATCGAAAAGGAAAAAGGAAATAGAAAAAAGCAAAAAAACAACACACAAAATCAAACAAGAAAATATACATATATATGCTCAAGAGTATGATGATACGGATAGTGTGTAGTATTCACCTCTATCTAGTAGTACACGTGATATACTACTACTCGTACTCGTCCAGTCGACAGTAGCAATGACGACGACGACGCTGACGAGGACGGCGAGGAGGAGTCGATGGTATTGTAGTAGGTGCTGCCTGAAACGGCCCGCTCTCTGCTTCACCCACGATCTCGATGAATTTGTCTCTCAGTCTCCTCCACCCGTATTTGTCTCGTTCCATCCGACTATCCGATTCGTAGTAGACGTACGACATACAATAATAAAAGTTCTCTGGTATCTCTACTACACAAAGTTAACAACACATTGTGCGGTCCGTTGAGAGAGACCAAAGCAGTGCTTTTATGGCAGTGTACTCGGTAAAGTTGCCACCGGTCGCTACGGTATGGGGCTACATTGAATGGATTTGTAAATAATTTCAAATGTTGTATACGAGCATGCGAGTTTCATTCCATTTTATTCAATTTTTTTCCCCCACTTTTTGTTTTTTTTTTTTTTTTGTTGATAAAAATAGTAGGTACGGACGGACAGTTGGCGTATTCATAGATATGCACTCTATACAGGACTTGGAGCGTGTGTTTCAAATGCCAATTATAACATTTCCCTTACTGCTTGTTGGTTAGAAGACTACACGGAAAGAAAAGCACATGGAATACAACGAACGAATTTGGAATATTGTTCGACTTGAATCAGGAGGTAAAAGTAGTGTCGCACAAAGGATATGCACCTAAGGCGTATGTGGAATATTTACGATTTCCTTTTTTGCGAATATTGGCAGAATGAATCGCAGGAGGATTAAGAAACGAAAGTTGACAACGAGTAATGTCGGAGTCTACACGAGGACTTTCTTTTTGCGCCTTTTTCTTTTGAACCTACGTTCCAATTTGAGGACGCGTCCACACGGAGCTTTTCTGCGCGTGCCTGTTTCTTGACATTTCGCTTCACATTTCAATTTCGTTAGCCTGTGGTGATGTTTGAAAAGTAAAAATGGTATCCAAACGTACACTTCCAAGTCAGAAACAGGAGTGAAGCGACATCGCAAAACAAAGGAAAGGAGATAAGGAAATGGCAAAAAAACCCACGAAGTAGCTACCCGCGCGTGACTGTGCCAATGTATTTCTGTTTCACTTACCCTATCTTTTACACTTATTTTAGCCCTCGTCAGATAGCCCTCGTGTAGACTCCGACAATCCACTATGTTAGGTTAGGTTAGGTATTCCGTAGCCTCCCTAGCTTGGGGAGTATACACTTAGGCCCGTTGTGTTGCTTTGAGGGGGGTTTGCCCCTTATTCATGGAACCACTTAGTGCTTCTTAAATAATTAAGGAGATCAGTTATCAGTTATCAGTTATCAGCAGAAATACATGCTGTCAAGCAAAAACCAATCCGTCGCTCACCACCTGGGACAAAATATAAGAATTGACAGCTACAATTTCGAGGTAGTTAAGGAGTTTGTCTACCTCGGGGCAAACGTAGTTTCCACAAATGACACCACCGTGGAGATCCGGCATAGAATCGCCCTTGGCAACCGCTGCTACTTCGGCTTGTCCAAATAACTGGGGTCAAAACTCCTCACTCGAAAGACCAAAGTCATGCTTTACAAAACGCTCATTCTGTCAGTCTTGCTGTACGGAGCCGAAAGTTGGAAGATAAGCAGGACAGCGGAGCTGATTTTGGGTTCTTTCGAAAGAAAAATTCTGCGCCGGATATTTGGTCCTGTCTGTGAGGAAGGTGAATGGAGAAGAAAACACAACCGCGAACTCTACGAGCTGTACCAAGATGTGGAAGGCAAGGATCCGTCGACTACACTGGCTCGGCCACATCGAGCGCATGGACATCAACGCTCCAGCTCGGGTCTTCGACTCCGAGCCTCCTGGTTCGAGAAGAAGGGGAAGACCGAACCTCCGGTATAAAGACCAAGTAATCGCGGATGTAAGACATCTTGGTCTTGACAACTGGAAGCAGCGTGCCCGGGACCGTCAACTATAGCTATAGCTATAGCTCAGCAGGCTCAGATCCTCCATGGATTGCTGGCTTGATAAGTAAGTTTTTTTTTTTTTTTTTTTTTTTTTTTTTTAGAGACTCGCGCAGGTTCAAGGGTTTTTATATTCTCTTATGATGTGTGACACACACAACCTGAACGGAGTGCAGTGGTTGGGGTCGTTGATGTTCGTTCACTACTCTCAGGGGTGGTTGTCCTAGACCTAGATAGGACGAGAACCGACCAAATTCCGCGTTGGTTATAGTCCGAAGTAATTCGTTGAAGCACTTTAGTATTGCATACGCAGAGGATGAATTTCGGTTGACCATATATGTACTGTGAGTGTTATGCCTGCAGCAGTACGTCTGGTCACTTTCCATTCACAACTGCGTTGCATACTTTGCTTGATTGCCTCTGAAGATCCGAATATCTGCAGTAGATATTACGTTCCACTTCAGCCAAGACAAGGCCTCCTTTATTTTCAACAGCTCTACCTGAAAAACACTGCAATGATCCGGTAATTTTTGAGCTTGGTCAAGGTTTAATTGTTTGCAGAATACTCCAATGCCAACCCCGTCTTTGATTTTTGACCCGTCGGTGTAGAAGTCCACGCAGCTCTTGCGAGTTTGGGCCTGGCGGGACAAGTTCCGTCTGTCCGGGTATGGTATTCTGAATTTCTTCTCAAAGACTGTGGCGAGCTCAGTGTGATCAAGGTTTTCCGCCAAGGTTATCCTGTTATTCAGGATGGAGGAGTGGCCAATGATGTAGCTCGTCCAGTTAGAGCTGGCTTTTAATCTGTTTGCCGTGTATGTGGCTATTTGCTTGCCAAGTATATCGAGTGGTATAAGGCGGAGTATCATGTTGAGCGCTGTTGATGGCGTGGACCTTAGGGCCCCGGTGATGCACATGTATGCCAGCCTTTGTACCTTCTCGAATTGCTTATGGTATGTTGCTTTCTCCAGTGCAGTTCGCCAGACTAATACTCCATACAGTAGAATAGGATTAACGATTGTTACATATAGCTATAGGGTAAGCTTAGGGTTGAATCCCCATTTTTTTCCTAAGGCTTTCTTCAAGGTGTAGAGAGCTATGGTTGCTTTTTTTGCACACTCGATTGTGTGGTCCTTCCAGGTTAGTTTCCTATCTAGCACTATGCCATGGTATTTAGCACTAGAAGAGCAGGTTAACTGGTGCCTGGTAGAGTAATTGGGTATGTTTCCGGGCTCTTATGCCTTCTGGTGAACAGTATGAGCTCCGCCTTCTGGGGGTTTAGCCCGAGTCCATTGTGTTGTGCCCATTTGTTCAGTATGGAGAATGCCGTACACATACGATCATTCAGTTTGGATAGGTACTTGTCCGAAATGGCAATAGCAACGTCGTCTGCATAGGCAATAACATCGAGGCCTTCTTTCTCCAGTTTGGTCAGTAGTTCATTTGCAACTACATTCCAGAGAAGAGAGGAGAGGAACCGATAGCATAAATAGAGACGAGCTATACAACGCTATGCCTAGTTTTGACATCCCTACCAAGCTCATCAGATTTTGCAGGATGCCATTGGAGAACTCTCGCTGCTCCATCAGGGTCGGAAGCGACTTGACCGAGAGCTTTAATGTCAAAAAAGGTTTTAGACAAGGCGATACGCAATCGAGTAACTTTTTTAACATCGTCCTTGAAAGGATCATGAAAAACTTACTGGTCTATACGAGGGACACCATTTTTTTCAAGTCCGTACAACTGCTCGCATATGCCGATGACATTGACATACATAATTGGACGAAGTTATCGAGATGTCATTGAGGCCTTTACGAGTATTGAGGCGGAAGCGGCTAGAATGGGACTGATGGTAAGTGAGGGCTAGACGAAATATATGCTGTCGTCGAAAAAGGACACGAACCACCGGCATCTTGGCCAAGGCGCACATACATATTGGCAAGTATAATTTCGAGGTAGCCAAGAACTTCATCTATCTAGGCTCCGCAGTGACAGCAATGTCATCAGCGCCGAAATCAATCGCAGAATAACTCTTGCCAGCTGCTGTTTCTTGGGCTAGGGAGGCAATTTAGAAACAGAGCCCTCCCTTGAAAAACCAAGAGGACCATTTACAAGACCCTTATCATCACGGTCCTGCTTTATGGTGCAGAGATATGGAATGAGGAGGCCCTTGGTCGTTTGGAGAGAAAGTTTCTGCGTACGATTTTCGGCCGACCTGCATAAATGGGGAGTGGAGGAGAAGACTTAATGGTGAATTGTAGGCGCTGTACAGTGACATGAACGTAGGACGACGCATGGAAATCACAGCTCCGGCCCGGAAGGTCTTTGATTTCAACCCTAAGAGGCGACGCGGTCGAGGACGGCCAAATTTAAGATGGCGCACGCAAATGGAAGAGGACCTCAACCAACTAGGCGTGCGGCACTGGAGACTGCTGGCGAAAGACCGTGCCAGTGGAAGAGGTTTTTTAAAGGAGACGGTTCACCATGAGCTGTAGCGCCGAAAAAGAAAGAAGAGTAATAACCGCGCACTCAAGGTTGAACCTATCGGTGACATAGTGAGGTGAAAGAGAGAGGAAGGCAGGAGACACCACTGGATGAAGATCTTGAACATACATTAGTACAGCTTCGACAAGCAGGGTCGTGAAGTAAAGGTCTGTAGCCGGTTTCACAAAAACAATAGCTACCGTAGGAGTTATGCCCCTGACGATAGCGTGATTTGTTTTTACCAACAAATGATAGCACCCACGATCCGATATGTGCCAGTTATGTATGATGGCATTCGGTCAGTGTGACAATTGTTCAATACAGGACGCAACAGGAATGTGAGGAATGTGGCTCAGCGCAGCTGCCATTGTAGGCGGCAACGTTCAACGTGAAATGCGCTGAAGACGATTTTTGATGGAAATTTATCGTCAAATGCATTGTGCTGTAGCCAATCGGTGGGCACACCAAGCGAACGATGTTCGGCTTAATCTCCCGTGTTAATTGAATCTTGTATGCGTACAGATCACATACTTACTTACTTTGATGGCGCTACAGTTCGGGGTGAACCAGGGCCTCAACCAACAAGCCTCTCAAGCCGGCCCGATCTTTGACCAGCCGCTTCCAGTGCCGCACGCCCAGTTGGATGAGGTCCGCGCCACCTTTAATGCGGTCGTCCTCTGCTGCGTCGTTCCTCGGGATTGGAGTCGAAGACTCTACGGGCCGGAGCGTGGATGTCCATTCGCTCTACATGGCTTAGCCATTTTAGACGTTGGATCCGAAGACGTCTAACTAGGCCGATGTTGCTGTACAGCCCGTTTACACAAACTGGACCAAGGAATGCACGCAGAATTTTCCTCTCGAAACGCCCAAGAGCCTCTTCATCCGCTTTTGATAACGTCCAAGCCTCAACGCCGTAGAGGAGGACTGGGATGATTAAGGTTTTGTAGAGGGATACCTTAGTTTTTCGAGAGAGCGCCCTACTACTCAATTGCCTCTTGAGCCCGAAGAAGCAGCGGTTGGCTAGACGAGGTCCTGGACTACTTCAAAACTATAGCTGCCGAAGGTGAAGTTCTGACCAAGACGTCGGTGTTGCGCGTCTTTCTTGGATGACAGCATATAGTTGGTCTTGTCCCCCTTTACCCTTAGACCCACTTTAGCCGCTTCTGCTTCAATGCTTGCGAACGACTCATTGACGTCTCGCTTTGTCCGTCCAATAACGTCAATGTCATCTGCGTAGGCAAGCAATTGTGTGGACTTGAAGAAGATCGTTTCTCTTGTATTGGCCGCAGAGTCCTGCACGATCTTTTCAAGAATAATGTTAAAGAAATCACATGAGAATGCGTCACCCTGTCTAAAACCTTTTCTAACATCAAAGGGGTCGGTTAGTTCACCTCCGACCTTATTGGAGCAACGAGAGTTCTCCATAGTCATCCTGCACAGTCTGACGAGTTTGGAGGAATTGTTAAAACATGACATGGCTCTGTATAGCCCGTCTCTATAAACACTGTCATACACGGCTTTAAAGACGACAAAAAGATGGTCTTTTCCAAGATCTGCCGTAGGGTAAATATTTGGTCTATCGTGGATTTTCCTGGCTTGGAACCACACTGGTAGGAACCTATCAGATTGCATTTTGACTATCATCGCCGTTATACAGTCTGCAGAAGTGGCCCTTCCACAATTTCAGCATCGACTGTGACTCCACTACTAGTTGTCCCTGCTCATCCCTCTGGCTTTATAGCCTTGGCATGTTCGTTTTACTTTATCGTAAAATTTTCGAACGTCGTTCCTGCAGTAACATCTCTCCATCTCCTCGATCTCGCGCTTCTCGTACTCCTTCTTTTTCCTTCTCAGAAGGGCATGCTCTTCCCTTCTTTTCTGTTCATAGAGGTCGCGGGTAGCTCTCGTCCGTCGATGCAATATGGCCATGTATGCATTCTGTTTCTCTACATGGGCCTGCCTGCACTCATCATCAAACCAGGGGTTTCTCAACGGTGCATGGTGGCTCGAAACCGAATACATCTGAGGCGGCCTCTCTAATGGCGTTCTGACAACGACTCCATTGCTTTTTTATGGTTTCTGCAGATTGCATCAGGACTTGAGAGAGCTTGAGGGAGACTTAATCGGCGAAGGTCCTGGCGGTCTCCTGCGATTGCAGCTTTCCGACGTTAAATTTTGGTGTTCTTACTCGACTCCGTTGATTCCGAGAAATTCGCATCCGTACCTTGGCTGCAACAAGGTAATGATCCGAGTCGACGTTGGCTCCTCGAAAGGTTCGGACATCTAGGATGCTGGAGGGGTGTCTGTGGTCGATCGAAATATGATCAATTTGGTGGGTTGTCGATTGATCGAAAGACCGCCAGGTCCCCTTATGGATGTTGAGGTGTGGCAATCGTGTACTTGCTACTACCAGATTATGTCCCGCCATAAAGTCTACAAGCCTTAGTCCGTTTTCTGACGTGGTGTTGTGTAGGCTGTGCTTTCCAATGATCCGTTCAAAGATAGCTTCCTTACCCAGCTTCGCATTGAAATCTCCTACAGATCACATCCTTGCCCATAATTCGCCCTTGAAATGACAAATTCAAGTGATCGATGTGTTGTTAATTGTCTCGAGTGATTTTTCCATAGTGTCAATGGTTTTTGAACCCCCAAACCTTGGCTGCAGATTCCACAGAGCACGTAATCACGAATTAACGTACGAAACAACCTGCTATTCATTTGGGTGATTATGACAACAAAATTGCTCACCTGGTCTTTAACCATTTTTGCAATGCTTCTCCAATTGACTTCGATACGGCAGGTCTAAGTGGCAAGTACTCAACTATAGCATCTTTGTCGAATTGGCGTTTACTTTCCTGTACCTCACTTGAACAATCCTTTACATACAACAATACAAGAAAACCAACAACACTTTTTCTCAGTGTTGTTAAATGCAGAACCTATAAAGCAGAGCATTGAGGGGCGCTTTTTATGCTTTTGATGGTCGACTACGAATACATACCCGTGTACCACGCATATCGAAAGCTAGGTACCCAAGGCACACGAGCCACGGCAATTACGTGCGGTGGGGCTTAGTCTATGTACACTAAGTATATAACTGGCAACACCACCCCCAGGAATCTGATTCTGAATGAAAAAAGCATTATCGTAATCGTTGTTTTCCTTCTCGTTCATAGTCTTCGTCGTCGTCTTCGAGTAGTAGTAGTAGCAGTAGTAGTCTTCGTCCGGGAATTCGCAGAGGGAAGTTGTTTATAAAATGAAAAGCGAAAAGTCGGAAACAAAAACAAAAAAAAAAACCTGCAACATTCTACAGATATGGATAGAATGAAGGTCATTTGGCTGCGGCCTGAGGAGAAAAACCCTATTAGGAAACCCCTCCTTTTTTACGTTACGCTGGCGTGTGGATAAAAGTGTTAGTCATTAGTCCAACATCGAAGAGTATGAGTGTTGTAAATCCGTTCAAGGACGTAATTATTAAAAATAAACCAAAACATGAGGTTCCGATAAACTCGAGTGGATGGATACATACTAAATGGATAGTCAATTAAAGGTTCTGCTCTTCATTGACCTTATAAGTTCCACAAAGACGCACCGACCTTTTGTATTTTTAAATCACCGCTAGCACCATAGCCATAGCCGGGGAGTAAGATTGCAAATATCACCTTTCCAGTTGGAAGGCCTACATCAGATGGACAAGGTAGACATTCTACATAGATGTGTATATGGTTCAATATACTGTACGAATGGTAGGAGAAAGAAAGGAATAAAATAAAGATCGCCTCATAGCGATGTTAACAAAATCATCCAGCCGAGCGACTCGGATGACAGAGTGCGCCCAACTAAATCCATGCGAAAAGACAAAGGAGCAAACCCGAACAATGGCAAGAGATTGGGTTTTATTCTTGTTGCGGATGTCATTGTATTGTACGTAGCATACGTACTGGTTGTGAGGGTTTTGTCAACAATAAATAGGCGAAGTAAGCGTGTTTCGACTACGATATGAGGGTGGGTTTTTGAAGGTTGACCTACACCAGAAGTATCTCAATTGCTTTAGTTACGCGCGGATGTGAATTTAGTGCGCATGTGAAAGCTTCCTCGGTGGAATTTATAAAATTCCAACACTAGCAGTTGTAAAGCTAAACATCCCTGGATCCGATGGATGGATGAATGGGTAACCGAGAGCTGATGACAACATTCGCTATTTATGTATAGGCGGATAGCTGTGTAGCTGTAAGCTTATGCTTCATCGTGCTTTGTGTGTAAATCATTTATTTCTGAATGAAATTATAGTATGAGGGACTGGTGTGCTGTTGGTTTTGTGGTGGTGTAGTGGTGTATTTGGTCCTCGAGTATCCTTGAGGTTAAGGTCTTTCAGGATATTCTTGCGCACTATTGTCACGTGCGAAATGGGCGACCGAGAGTGTACATACATAGATAAAAGTTGTAGATTGAATGCATATGAAGTACATACGAAGTAAATACTCGTATGCATAAGTAAAACAAGAATTACATTAGTATCCTGAAAGTAATAAAAGGAAAAGAGCTTTCAATTATGGGTTGCCTGCACAGTCACCCCTTGACTGGCTGGAGGAATAAAATTGAATGTAGATTCATTGAGAATGTATCTCGGACACCCAATACATTTAATTAGGGACTATGTATACATATGTACATATATCCGAAAAAAGAAAAATAGAATGTTAACAGGACATATTTCGATTCACAGAACTTCCGAGGTTTTTGAATTAGACTAGTTGGCATTAGCGCCGTGTTAAGTAGTTAACTGGAGCCGATTGATTAGATAACTCAAGCTATATAGAGGCCACTCGTCAACCTGAGCCTGAATTACACTACGTTTGCTATAAAAAAAAGTAAAAACGCTAACAAAAAGTGCCGAAAAATGTGTGGAGTGTACGATAAAAAAGATACATATACATATATATATATATGTATGTATGTATGTACATATATAAATTTCGGAAATTTCATAGATGCACTTTGTTCTGGTCAGCCTCAGGACATAGGACAGTTTGGGTTCATCGAGATTAAAAACTGGCTACTCAAACAAGCTCGATATTAGGCTACCACATGAACTAACACGAAGAAACATGATTGACTAAAACGCAACGAAATCAGATAATTTTTGGAGCCGATCGTGGTCAAAGTTCGGTGACCCTCTACAAACAATTTCTAAGTCTAAGTCTAAGACAGCAAACAAGGTGATGCTGAGCGTTTTCTTGAGATTTGTAGAAAAATTGTCCATTGTGAACTGCTACGACCTGGCGAAACGCTCATGCCAAACTGCACACATCTTTGATGCCTCGGAAAAAATTGGCGGAACTTGGTTGGAGAGTTTCGAAGCATCCGCCGTCTGACAAATATTTTTGTTGATCCCTTCAAGACTCTCGTGATGGTAAAAAATTGGTCGACCCAACAGCCGCTGAAAATCACTTGACCAAGTTTTTCACCTACAAGCCACCGAAGTGGTACTTCGATGGCATTATGAAGCCAAAAAAAGTGGCGTAAAGTCAGAGATATTCATGGCTAATATGTACTGTAGTGACCGGTGCACTCAATAAAACACTTCAATATTTATATAAACAACCTTAACTATTCTTCAGTATTTATAACTAACAAATCAGTACGAACTCTGATTCACAAAACACAATAATATCATGTCACGATGGTATCGCCTGCGCTGATCGCGATCGACTGACTACAAAGCCAAATACACCCGCTGCTAAGCATGTGTTTGCATGCTCGTTTGGCTGGAATCGGCTGGTTTCTACAAGAGCATGTGTTTGCATGCTCATTTGCTGGAATCGGCAGGTCTTTACAGAGAGCATGTGTTTGCATGCTCATTTGCTGGAATCGGCAGGTCACCACATGTACTATTCTGTTCAAAAATTAAGGTGACATTTGAATTTAAACGGGGCGCGCAAATGGATTTGGGGAAATGCTTTCATTTTTAGATTGGTAGGACTGTCTTTGACATCCGTGACAAGTTTCACATCAAAATATTCTTTAGTGTTCGAGAAACGCTTCGTCTTGTCAGCTGCCAAAAAGCTTTTTCGACTTTTGTTTCAAAATTTGTTGAGCGAAGAATTTGGATTAAATTTTGTTTGCGGAGTGAATTTTCTGCTACTGATTCATTGAGGATGGTGCAGAAAGCCTTGGTAATGAGGCTTTGCTGAAAAAAAAAAAAATGTTTACGAGTGGAAAAGAGAATTATGTATAAGTAGGCTGAAAACCTGTCGAATGCGAAAAGCGTACCTGGACGACCATCAACCTCAACCAACGGAGCAGGCGGTGTTTGCAAGCCGTCGATTAACAAATGGAGATCTTGCCGATGATGTTAGCATTTCAAAGGGATCAGTCAATACAATTGTGTCTCTCAGACACGTCGAGTGTCGGTTGGTACCGAACACACTGAATTTTATGGAAAAACATTGTCGCGTTGAAGTGTATGTAACAATGCCTATCTGAGACAAGACGAAACGCATTATTACTTTTGATTTATGCTAACGACCTGGAAACAGCCCATTAATCAACATTTAAAAAACGCGCCAGAATAGTTCAAAAGTCAAGGCCATGTTGCCTGTTTTCTTCGATTATCGTGGTGTTGTGCATTTTGAGTTCCTTGCGCCAGGTCAAACTGTCCAGAAAAAATATTATTTGAGCGCTGTGCGTCATTTGCGTGAAACTATTAGTCTAAAGAGGCCGGGGTTGTGACAAGACAACTCTTGATTTTTATACTACCATAATGCACCATAATAGACTCTGACGCACGATGAGCGAGTTCGGATCCCGATAACACCATCGTAGTATACTTGCCTTGAAAAAGCTTCTCGACTCACGTCGTTCGGAATCGGCATTAAAACTGTAGGTCCCTCTCACCTATGTGAAAAATAAATCACACACAGCATGGGTGATTGAGAGAAGCTTGGCTCTGGTGCCATATTCAACAAGTTCAAAAGACGGCTTAGGAGATAAGTACATGTGACAAAGAACAGTGAGTGGGTCTCAATTAAACTTCCAGTTTTTGACCTAAATTTGGTCAAATGCTAGGTAAAAGTGGCTAACCACACGTAGGCTGAAGTCGGCCCATTGTGATACCACATGGATCATATTACCTTGATCCGCTACCTGAGAACCAACCGATGCTTCTAATGAAGCGATGGAGTTGAGCTATTTTTAGATCTGGTAGCTCACTTAAATTTTCATAGAAGGGCACGCTGAGGTAGATCCTCCTGCGATTGGCAAAAGAAGGGCATGAGCAGAGGAGGTGATGTATCGATTCCTCTTCATACTCGTCCATGCAGCCGCGGCAGAAGTCATTGGAGGGTAGCCCTAGTCTGGCGGCGTGTTTTCCAATGATGCAGTGACCTGTAATGACACCCACTAGAGTGCTTAAGGTTGCCCTTTTGGTTGCCACTAGGTCCCTGGTTCGTCCTTAGGCCAGATTTGTTTAGTGATAAAGCCGATATTACTTTCATTACTTTCATTCGAAGTTTTATCATGTGCTTTACCGTACTTATTGGTGTTTTTAGGTACCCGAGGGTAGGAAGACTGAGTGTGCTTGACCCTAACTTTGCGAGTTCGTCAGCCGCGTAGTTTCCTGGAATATCTCTATGCCCTTGAACCCACAGTACTTTATCTTTACCTTTATTTATGGAAGAAATTGACAAAATCGAATACCAACTGGAGAAGCTTGGTCCGTTGCCTAAGGTTCAAAGTGGCGTCGTTTATCACAGCCTGAGACAATTTGGTTGAGGTTCTTGTCTTTTCGACTATACCATCTAACTCACATTTTCCTCTTATAGGAATTCGAAGCCTTTCTTAGTCAGATAATTCCTGCCCTGCAAGTTAAGACCCTCGCAGTCGTTAAACTCGCAAATAAGAGATTGACCAACTTTATGACATTTTTTGAGTGCATTACTAAGAACCGATAAGTTTGTACACCAAAGTTTGATTGTAAACAATCTAAGCCTGCATAGTCAATAATCCCCTTTTGGTAGACTGACAACGTTTCTTATCGAGTAAGTCGTCCTCTAGATCGTGGAATCTAACATCACAACTTCGACAATCGTTGCCGGTAGTCTTATGAAGACTTCACTTCTCAGCTTAGCGTTGCACTTGTTAGGAATGGGTCCGGCAAAGTGTTCGTAATGTAATCAATGCTTAGATATTTTATCCACATTTCTCATCGCAAATGGAATCGTCCACGTCTTAGACTAAATGCCTGTGAGGTAGGTATCGACAATATTTTTTTAATACATGTCTCTGTCTTATCTGGAATGAATCGTGTACGGGTGCTGCTCGTCTGAGAAAGGTCATTGCCAAGGCTCGCTTACAGATGTCCTCTATTAGGAGATCTGATGGTAGCTGGACAGACTCTCATTTGAGTCTGCTCGACTCCCTATTAAAATGTAATTTCCCTGGCAGGAACTTTCAATTCAGCAGATGCGCTATTAAGGGAAGGTAACGAGCCTGAAACAATCGATAAGATTGTTACCAAGAAAAAGATCCTATGGGCAGTCAATTCGTTTGACCCTTACAAGCCGCCAGGAGTAGATGGCATATATCCGATAATGCTGCAGGAACCATGTGAAGCGATTCTGCCATGGGTGAAGTGCATTTACACCTGGGGACTCAGGATGGGTTATGTTCCACAAGCGCGTAGGGAAGTTAGGGTGGTTTTCATACCCAAGTCGGGTAAAGTCAACCATGCTACTGCAAAGAACTATAGACCTATTAGTCTATCCTCCTTCCTGATGAAAACGCTGGAACGATTAATAAACATGTACGTAAGGGATGAGATTGGTGACAACTATCTGTCACAATCACACGATGCGTACATAAAGGGTATCTACATCGGTAGATACTGCTCTTCGCAGGGTAGTCTATACGATAGAAAAGGCACTCACTGTCAAAGAATTTACTCTAGGTGGCTTTCCAGACATTGAGGGTGTCTTTAATAACGTCAGTACTGAGGCAAGAATATCCAGCCTTCATATGGCCCAAATAAACTTGGGAATAAGCAGTTTGATGAAGTAAATGCTTAGTACTCGTATAATAAACGCGTCGATAGGAGGAGTAAGCGAAAGAGTGAAAATAAATCGGGGTACACCAAAAGGTGGCGTCCTATCACCCCTTCTTTGGCTTGTTTTGGCCGACGGAGAGGCAGATGGTTTTAACGTCACGGCCTATGCTGACGATATTGCTATTCTGATATCTGAGAAGGTTCCTCAGATCCTCAGCGAAAGACTAAGTTTCGCATTGCTATTAGTTAATAACTGGGTCAAGAGGCGAGGCTTGGGAGTAAACCCGGCGAATACCGAGATAGTTCTCTTCACTAGGAGTAGGTCCATACCAAGATTCACGTACCCCCGTATGAATGGTACCGATCTGATCTCCGGAAAATCTGCCCAATATCTTGGCATAACTCCAGACTCCAAGCTTAGCTGGAAGGAAAACATTGACGAAAGGACCAAAAAAGCCTACGTGGCACTATATTGTGGAGAGTAGCTTTTGGAAAGGCATGGGGCCTCAGACCGAAAGGAAAGACCTATTCTAGTCTATGGTTCGGTTGTCTGGTGGAGGGCACTTAAGAAGAAATGCCATATGTTTCAAAGTGTTTCAAAAGTTCAGAGGGCATGTTGTCTGGCGGTGACGGGATCTATGAAGTTCACATCAATGGCGGCTCTTGAGATCATCAGAATTTTCTCCAGGAAAGAATGGGCCAGTGGTATGGTACGCACGGGAAATGAAGTAGCAATCTACACCGACGGATCCAAAATGGATACCGGCACAGGGGACGGGGCAATTTTTAAATCTCGGGAAAAACGTCGCTCCTATAAACGTTGCAGCGTCTTCCAAGCTGAGGTTTTCGCAATCAAGCAGACGGCAGACCTAATTTTTAGTGGGGATCTCTCAGAAAAAAATATCAACATCTATGTTGATAGCAGCCATTAAGGTTCTACAGGCAGCATGGATAAGTTCCAAACTCGTCAAACTCTGCAAAGAGAGGCTAGAGGAGATATCAGGTGTCAACAAGGTGACCCTCTGCTGGGTACCAAGTCAAGTGGATATCTCCGGAAATAAGACGCGGGCGAACTAGCTAGGTTAGGATCAGGCGAAATTTTCGCGCAGATCGCAACTGAAGCTTAAACGCCACTCAGTACACTTTACAGGGAATTAGAGGCAGAGCTAATAGTGAAGGCCAATAAGCCATGGCATCAATTAGGTACATGCGCAACGGAAAGATCCACCTGGGCCCGTTTATGATAAGAAACGTATAGAAAGTCTGCTTAAGTTCAGTCGTGGTAATAGTCGATTAGCAGTTGGTGCCCTCACTGGGCACTACATGTTATCCTATCATACGGACAGACTAGGCCAACCCCACAATGACTGAAGCTGCAGGGACGAAGAGGAAATTGAGTTCATTCGTCACCTACATACTGCCCAATTGCCCAACACTAGCCCAAAAAAAAAGAACATATTCCTTCGAAGTCACTTCCTTTCGGGACTAGAGGAGCTAAGTAACATAGGGCTGAACAGACTACTAGGTTTTTATCTTCGTCTAAGTGGTTCAGCTAAACGGAAAATGTTTAGGTTAACTGGACACAATGGACTCCTCGTAGTCTAAGTGAGCCTTGACCTTTCGTCAATAGGGCACCCACTTACCTATCTTAACCTAAGAATCCCGTCGTCGGTCGCTATTGATTTCACCGTGAAACATTTTCATCCGATTAGTCAAAAGACCTTCGCGATAGTGTTTTCTGCGGATCCACGTGCGAGTAAGATTGTCTTTATAAAGTCTTTTGTTGTCTCAAAAAGTATTAAAAAAAAAAATTATTTGTTATCTAAGGCGGGAGACCTCCAGGCTTGCCGATTATTTTGCAAGTAATTAATAGGTCTGTTTACGTCAAGTGGAGTATAAAATTGCCTCAGACACTTGCAGATAACCTGGCCACGAAAAGTCTTTGAAGTCTATCAAGAAGGACATACCTTCATACATGAAGGACTTTTTTTTTTTATTAAAGCTCCAGTATCAACTACAAGCTGTAGATGATTTTTCGAAACTAGGGCAATGCATTAGTTTTCAAGAATTAATGGGAAACGTGGAAGCATTCCGATTGACCTTCATTAGCAGCACAGATTAGCCTACGGCATACGTTAATATCTCTTTGTGTCTAATTATAAAAGGAAGAAACAAGCTTCCGTGATTAGGTTCACCCATAACCCGAAGAATTTAAATTCAACATCTTATCATCTCAATTCTGTTTCAGCTGCAAGATACTCTTTGATTCGGGCATCAACAACCACAATCACGTTGTTACACAACAACAATTCGGTGCAAAATATTCCTTTGGTAAATATTCAAAGCAAACAGCCAACGATTTGTATTTACGATAATTATTGCTCGTGGTGATGTCTAAAAATACGCAAAACACATTTAAACAAATTGTTAATCGCTCTCAGACGCAAATAATCTTCTATTTTTAATCGAACGGCTGCAAGCAAATTTACAAATAAACTTTCGTACAGAACTACCGAATAAATGTTTCAAAACCAAAACCAAAATAAAAAGAAAAAAAAATCACAACTACATAGATACAAAGATAAATATGTATTCATGAAGTGTATAGCTCGTTTGGAAAAAGCAAAAAAAAAAAAATAAAAATTACACACCAATGCTCATGTATCTTTACCTGTATAGATAGATAGATATTCTTGTTAGGAAAAGGATTCGCTGAATACTGATCGTGTTGTCTAAGCTTAAGAGGAAAATGTATTTATTCTCAGCCGGTAATTTATGAAAATAAAACGAATCCATCCGGCTGCCAAAATCAAGAAGATACACGAAAAATTTGAATGAGAAATGACGGTATACATAGTTTATTTGCATTTAAAATGAAATTCCATTGTGTCGCCTGTGTCTGATCAGCTACTACTGATCTTGGGGTTTTCGTTTTTTTTTTTTTTTTGTATCCATCGGCAGACGGAATTTTTTTACTTGGCGTTTAGATAGAAAAATTAAATTTAGACTACAATTCGGAGAAAATTGCGTCTCGATGGAAATGAATTTTTGCAGTCAATCAGGAACTGACACACTAAACAAATAACTCAGTGCTCGCCAGGAATGATTTATGATAATTGTACTAAAAGAACATAAAATATAATTAACAGACGACATGGAAAAAATACTTAGATAGTATGATGAGGATGTCAGGAATTTTGAAAAAGTACAAAACTATGTACCTCTGGCTATCTATCAAACATATGTACCTACGTTTAGTTAGTTAGGGTCATTGGAAAGCACAGCCTACACAACACCACGTCAGAAAACGGACTAAGGCTAGTGGACTTTATGGCGGGATATAATCTGGTAGTAGCAAGTACACGATTCCCATACTTCAACATCCATAAGAGGACCTGGCGGTCTTTCGGTCAATCGACAACCAACCAAATTGATCGATCGACGGCAGACACTCTTCCAGCATCCTAGATGTCCGAACCAACATCGACTCGGTAATGACCTTGTTGCAGCCAAGGTACGGATGCGAATTTCTCGGAACCAACGGAGTCGAGTAAGAACACCAAAATTTAACGTCGGAAGGCTGCAATCGCAGGAGACCGCCAGGACCTTCGCCGATCAAGTGTCCCTCAAGCTCTCTCAAGTCCCGATGCAATCTGTAGAAACCATAGAACAGCAATGGATTCGTTGCCTCAGATATACTCGGTTTCGAGCCACCACCGTCGAGAAACACCTGGTTTGATGATGAGTGCAGACAGGCCCATGTAGAGAAACAGAATGCATACATGGCCACATTGCATCGACGGACGAGAGCAGCCCGCGAGCTCTATGAACAGAAAAGGAGGGAGGAGCATGCGCTTCTGAGAAGGAAAAAGGAGCACGAGAAGCGCGAGATCGAGGAGATGGAGAGATGTTACTGCAGGAACGTCGTTCGAAAATTTTACCAGAAAGTAAAACGAGCATTCCAAGGTAATAAAGCCAGAGCAGAAGCCTGCAGGGATGAGCACGGACAACTAGTAGTGGAGTCACAGTCGATGCTGAGATTGTGGAAGGACCACTTCTGCAGACTGTAAAAGGGCGATGATAGTCAAAATGCCGCCGCCGTCAGGCAGAGCGAACCATTCACAATGGACGAAGACGAAGGAGAATCCCATCCACCCGACCTAGAAGATTTTAAGATAGCGATATCGAAACTTAAGTGTTATAAAGCTGCTGGGGCAGACGGACTCCCCGCGGAGCTGCTTAAAGCAGCTAGCGATGAGCTGGTTAGGAACATGCACCAACTCATCTGCAAGATATGGTCGGAAGAACGCATGCCCGATGAATGGAATCTCAGTATCGTTTTTGCCCGGTCCATAAGAAAGGAGACCCCTATGACTGCGCCAATTACAGAGGGATAAGCCTCCTGAACATCGCATACAAGATCCTCTCTGCCGTACTGTGTAAGTACCTGAAACCGTTCGTGAACAATCTGATAAGTTCCTACCAGTGTGGTTTCAGGCCAGGAAAATTCACGATAGACCAAATATTTACACTACGGCAGATCTTGGAGAAGGCCCATGAATTCCAGGTCGACACGCACCATCTTTTCGTCGACTTTAAAGCCGCGTATGTTTATAGAGACGAGCTATACAGAGCCATGTTATGTTTTAACATTCCTGCCAAACTCGTCAGACTATGCAGGATGACTATGGAGAACTCTCGCTGCTCCATTAAGGTCGGAGGTGAACTAACCGACCCCTTTGATGTTAAAAAGGTTTTAGACAGGGTGACGCACTGTCATGTGATTTCTTCAACATTATTCTTGAAAAGATCGTGCGGGACTCTACGGCCAATACAAGAGAAACGATCTACTTCAAGTCCACACAATTGCTTGCCTAAGCCGATGACATTGACGTTATTGGACGGACAAAGCGAGACATCAATGAGGCGTTCGCAAGCATTGAAGCAGAAGCAGCTAAAGTGGGTCTAAGGGTAAATTGGGACAATACCAAATATATGCTGTGATCCAAGAAAGACGCGCAACACCGACGTCTTGGTCGGAATGTCACCTTTGGCAGCTATAGTTTTGATGCAAAATAACTCTTGCCAACCGTTGCTTCTTCGGGCTCAAGAGGCAATTGAGTAGTAGAACTCTCTCTCGAAAAACTAAGGTATCCGTCTACAAAACCTTAATCATCCCGTTCCTCCTCTACGGCGCTGAGGCTGAGGCTTGGGCGTTTCGAGAGGAAAATTCTGCGTGAAATCTTTGGTCCCTTTTGTGTAAACGGAGAGTGGAGGGGAGATTCAACCAAGAACTGTACGGGCTGTACAGCGACATCGGCCTGGTTAGACGTCTTCGGATCCAACGTCTAAGATGGCTAGGCCATGTAGAGCGAATGGACATTAACATTCCGGCCCGAAGAGTCTTCGACTCCAACCCCGAGGGACGACGCATCAGAGGACGACCGCATTTAAGGTGGCGCGCACAGTTGGAAAGGGACCTCGACCAACTAGGCGTGCGGCACTGGAAGCGTCTGGCCAAAGATCGGGCCGGCTGGAGAGGCTTGTTGGTTGAGGCCCTGGTTCACCCCGAACTGTAGCGCCGTCAAAGTAAGTAAGTAGGTATGAAGAGGATGTCCTGAATTTTGAAAAAGGACAGGACTATGTACCTCTGGCTATTTATCACACAGACGTTTAGTTCGATAGGATGCCGAGTTGGGCTCATGTACAGTCTTGTGATATACAGGGTGGGCCAAATAAAAGTTTCTTTTTAAAAATGCAATAAAATTAATTAAATGACACACACATAGGATTTTTAGAGGAGGTAAAGTATCTAGGTACTGACCTAGACCGCAGACTCAACAGGAACTCCAATATGAAAAATAAACTCATGAAAGCGACTGAGGCCATGTGGGCCTGTCGACGCACCTACTGTAAAACCTGGGGACTTAAACCTAAGGTAGACCACTGGCTATACACCGCGATAGTAAGACCTATCGTCACCTACGGGTCCACCGTATGGTGGACAAAAGTTGAGCAAAAAACTATAATTGTTAAGCATCAACGCCTTCAGAGACTAGTGTGTCTCGGCATCACAGGCGCTATACCAACCTGCCCCACGGCAGCCCAAGAAGCACTCATTGGACTCACTCCACTGCACCTTTTTATCAAAAAGGTAGCATTACGCAGTGCAATCAGAATACTCTGCTCGGGAACAAATATGCCATGTAGACCCGTAGGCCACATGTCCATATTACAACACCTTCCCGAGCTGGATATGATTACTACGGTCTCGGACGCATTGCCGCACACCTTCACCTTTGACAAGAGATTTGAGATACCTATCCCAAATCGCTCAGCATGGGAAAACAGTGTCTCCTGCTAAATGTCAAAGGCCGTAGGTGGTACACGGATGGCTCCAAGATGGCTTCCGGCGTTGGTGCCGGCATCTTTGAACCAAAACGCAAGATTTCGAAGGGCCTGGGAATATATCCCAGCATCTTCCAAGCAGAGCTCCAAGCCATCCTAACATGCGTCAATCTAAATCTCGAGACTGGCATTAGAGGAGTAACCATCAACATACTCTCTGATAGCCAAGCAGCGCTCAAAGCGCTGGGTTCGTACAGTACGAACTCAAAAACCGTCAAGGAATGCCATGACCCCCTACAAGACCTCGCCAAAAGAAACAATGTTAAACTTTGGTGGGTGCCAGGACATAAAGGTATCAAGGGCAATGAAATTGCCGACCAACTTGCCAGGAAAGGTTACAGCGATAAATATATAGGTCCGGAACCATTCTGCGGCATTCCCGGGTCTAAGATAAATTTCTTCTTAGACAAGTGGGAACAATTGCAACACCTGTCCTGTCCTGTCTCTGTCATCTGTCCTTTTATAACAGCGTTCGGGGACTCCGCCAATCTAAACGACCCCTGAACAAACACTTTAGTGACATACTCAAACTCAATAGGGTGGATATCAGAAGACTAGTCAGCTACCGAACAGGACACTGCGGTCTGAGATATCATCTAAACAAAATTAGCCTCTCGTCCGAAACTGAGTGTCGGCTCTGTGTCAAGGACGAAGAGACGGCGGAACACATACTATGTGAGTGTGCTGCTCTCTGTCATCTTAGGAAGTGTATCCTTCTCAGTGAAGTTATGACTCCTGAGGGGATCACCTTGGCTCCTACGAGAAGCATTCTCAACTTTATTATAGAAGTGGAGAGGCTCCTCGGCTAATCGGCTAGCAGGCACAATAGATCTAACTAACTTTTGAATGTGTTATGACTTTATTGGTAAGAACGAACATTCCCATTAATTATGAAGTACAACGTCGTTTAAGTGGCTGCCTCGACTGGCTTCGCAGTAGCGCATTCTGTCACCCCACTTTTCCAAGACCTTGTTGATAGTTTTTACAATGCGAACAAGCCCATGCAGCAAAACAAGAGGCATATAAAGCCATGCTGCAACGACGGACGAGAGCTGCTCGCGAAATCTATGAGCAGAAGAGAAGAGAGGAACACACGCTTTTCAGAAGAAGGAAGAGAGAGCACGGAAAGCGTGAGATCGAGGAGATGGAGAGACGCTTCCGCAGGAATGACGCCCGTAAGTTTTACAATAAAGTAAAACAAACATTTCATGGTTACAATGCCAGAGCGGCGGCCTGCAGGGATGAAAATGGAGAACTGGTAGTGGAGTCGCAGTCGATGCTGAGGATATGGAAAGACCACTTCTGCAGACTGTATAACGGCGATGATAGACAAGATACCGCTGTCAGGCAGAACGAGCCATTCGTAATTGACGACGAAGTAAATGAATTCAGTCCACCCGACCTAGACGAAGTCAAAATAGCGATATCAAGACTTAAGTTTAATGAAGCCGCGGGAGCAGACGGCCTGTCTGCTGAGCTTTTTAAGGCGGCTGGAGATGAGCTGGTAAGGTGCATGCACCACCTCATTTGCAAGGTATGGTCGGAGGAAAGCATGCCCGACAAATGGAATCTCAGCATCGTTTGCCCGGTCCATAAGAAAGGAGACCCCTATAACTGCGCCAACTAAAGGGGAATACGTCTCCTTAACATCGCATATAAGATCTTCTCTGCCGTATTGTGTGAACGCCTGAAACCGTTTGTGGATAACCTGATCGGCTCTTATCAGTGTGCTTTCAGGCCAGGTAAAACCACAATATTTACGCTACGGCAGATCTTAGAGAAGACCCAGGAGTATCAAATCGACACTCACGATCTTTTCGTCAATTTCATAGCTGCATATGACAGCGTGTATAGAGATGAGCTATATAAAGCCCTGTCTAGTTTTAAAATCCCTGCCAAACTCATCCGACTGTGCAGGATGACAATGGAGAGCAATGAGCAAACCGAGACCTTTGATGTTAAAAAGGGATTTGGGCAAGGTGACGCGCGGTCATGCAACATTTTCAACATCGTGCTTGAAAAGATCGTGCAAGAGTCACTGGCCAACACAAGAGGTACGATTTATTTCAAGTCTACGCAATTGCTTGCGTGAGTCGACGACATTGACGTGAGTGGACGGACACAGCGAGACGTCAATGAGGCCTTTGTAAGCATTGAGGCAGAAGCGGCTAAGATGGGTCTCAAAGGTCAAAGAGAGGGTCAACACCGACGTATTGGCCAGAACGTCACCATGGGCAGATATAACTTTGAAGTGGTCAAGGAATTTGTCTACCTTGGCTAACTGATGACCGGCGACAACAACACCAGCGCTGAGGTAAAACGCAGAATCACTCTTGCCAACCGCTGTTTCTTTGGGCTCAAGAGGCAATTGAGAAGTAGAGCCCTCTCTCGGGAAACCAAGGTGACACTATATAAGACCTTGATCATTCCAGTCCTCCTTTACGGCGTAGAGGCTTGGACCTTAACAAGAGCGGATGAAGATGCCCTTGGTTGTCTCGAAAGGAAAATTCTGCGCACTATCTACGGTTCCGTTTGTTCAAACGGTGTATGGAGGAGAAGATTTAACGAAAAACTGTACGGGTAGTACAGCGACATCGGCCTGGTACGACGTCTACGAATACAGCGTGTAAGGTGGCTAGGCCATGTACAGCGCATGGAAAATACAGCTCCGACACGAAGAGTGTTCGAATCCACCCCGGAAGGAAGGCGCGGCAGAGGACGGCCGCATCAACGGTGGCGCACGCAGGTGGAAGAGGACCTTAACCAACTGGGCGTGCGGCGCTGGAAACAGATGGCCAAAGACCGTGCCAGTTGGAGACGCTTATTGGTTGAGGCGCAGGTACACCACGGACTGTAGCGCCATCTAAGTAAGTAGTAAGTTGTTGATAGTTTCGGGCTGTAGCTGTAGTTATTGGCCTTAAGTGTTTGAAACGTTTCGGGACTTTTGGCATAACATCGCAGCGCCGAGGCAGACAATTGGCATCGCCAAGCCTGCCGATTTGGGAATTTGGTGCGCAAAAGATCGATTGTGGCATGGCGCGACATCCTGCATGAACCAGAGCTCGTCCAAATCCATGTCTTCAAGTACAGTAAAAAAAAAAGAATAACGGATAACATGGCTCTGTAACGCCAGTCGTTGACCGTAACGTTATTCTCAGCATGGACTTCTCGACAATAACGTGCGGGTTTTCCGAGCCCCAGTTGCGGCAATCCACAAGAAAGGAGACCCTCTGAATGCGCCAACTAGAGAGGAATAAGTCTTCTTAACATCGCCTGCAAAATCTTCTCTGCCGTAAGTAAGCTGATAGGTCCTTATCAGTGCGGATTCAGGAAGTCCACCATCGACCAAATCTTCACACTACAGCAGATCCTGGAAAAAACCAATTAATTTCAAGTCGACACTCTTGGCCAGAACGTTTGTATTGGCAGATATAAGTTTGAGGCAGTTAAGGACTTCGTCTACCTTGGATATTGACACCGGGCAATATGCTCATATGAAGACCCAAGACCAAAATGCGAAGATGGAATAATGTTTTGGATAGCCAGCAAGATTAAAGAACATCAAAGTTGCACTCTTTCCCAGACTAAAACCGACGACAGTGTCGAAACGTTTTCCCCCATCGCACGCAAGAATTCGTACTAAATCTCTCCACAACGCCTAAATCCACTACACGCAAAAGGAGCAAAAACGACCTCTCTAAAGCCGAAAATATTTTTAACCTCTGGCACGTCTGCAACACGTTCATGTAGCAAATTCAAAAATATTGTACATATCGAGTGGATGCTACTGCACCGCTAACATCATACTACGGTCATACTATTTTCATTTCTCGCTTGCCAATTTTATTTTCAGATAAATAGATACATGTATATGTACATATTTGCTTTATTTAGATTACTCTACATTAAATAGTAAATAGGAATTTTCACGTGCTATGAAGTGTCGTCAGTGACGGGGAATGTGGCAGATACAAACCAATAAAAGGAAGACGTAAGCAAAATGGAAATAACCAGAAGCAACGTCGAGACGATACGATACTGCAATACATTGTATCGTTTTCGCACTGTGAGTTGCCTATTAGGCATTATAGGTATTCTTTGGATTTATTTTCTTCTTCGCATTGTTTTCGATTGGTGAATAAAACCATGGAAGGCGTATAGGGACACTATGTAGGTAGCCTTCCCAGAATTGAGAAGAATGCACATAGGCCAGGGAGGCCCGTTGTGCAGCTATGAGGGGGTTTCACCCCCCCCATTCGTGGAACCATTTTGTGCTTCTTAAGAAGTTGAGAAGTTTAGGTATCCCTACTTTCTGAACATCTGTCAGACCGTTAAGGAAGTAAGAGCCTAGGTAACGTTTCCTGATGTTACAAAAAGCTGGACAGGCACAGAGAAGGTGGTGAATGGATTCGACCTCCTCCTTGTCCTCATTCGGAACTATTCCTAGTTTTTTTTGGATGGCAAAGGACTAACAAAGGTCTCGTAGGGGTAGCATCTATCCGACGGATGCTGGCCTGCTAAAAAGCGAGAAGAGCCACCGCAGTCGAACATCTTGCGGCACTGTTAGTAAGTCCTATTCCCACCTCCTCGTGGTGCCATCTGGAGATGGAAATTGCAGACGGGGAAGGGCGAATGGCGAGCGTCCTGCGCCAAAAAAAAAAAACAGGATTAGTCGGTTGGGCTACGGCCTAGTAAGCCGTAACCGTAAAAAAAACACAAACTCCGAAACAACCACAAGCCTCGGATATAACGGACCGGATTTATGTTGACGACCCTTGCAAAAACCGAAAAAAAGACAATGATCTTCGGCTTTGTACTTGGAATGTTAGGTCCCTAAACAGACCACGTGCAGCCGAACAACTTGCGGACGCCCTAGACCGCTATAAAGCGAACATATGTAACCGCCATCCAGGAAATGCGGTGGAATGGACCGGGTATAAAGCGGATGAAAAACTGCGATATTTACTACGGCGACTGCTATAGGGAGAGAGGACAACGATTGTTTGGATGCGGATTTGTTGTTCGAGGTGGACTAAGGCAAAAAGTCCTAAGCTTTCGGCATGTGAGTGAACGCCTCATAACAATCCGCATCACGGCTACATTTTTTCACATCAGCCTGATCTGCGTCCACGCCCCCACGGAAGACAAGGATGACTCCGCCAAAGATGAGTTCTACGATTTCCTAGATAGAACGTATGCCCAATGTCCCAGCTATGACATCAAAATTGTACTAGGAGACTTCAATGCTAAGCTGGGTAAGGAAAGCATCTTTGAACGAGTCATCGGCAAACATAGCCTACATGACACCACATCCAATAATGGACACAGGCTGATTGATCTTGCTACGGGGCGAAATCTCCTTCTAGCCAGTACGCGCTTCCCCCACCTGGCGGTCTTTTGATCAAACGACTACCAATCAGATTGATCACATCGCGATCGACGTCAGACACTCCTCCACTATTCTTGATGTTCGAACTTTCCGAGGGGTTAACATCGACTCGGAACACTATCTTGTAGTAGCCAAGACGCGCTTACGGATATCACGAACGCAGCGTGCTTTTACCGATCGCGGCCCCGTTAAGCTCTCCAATACACCTCAATCCTCCACGCTATTAATAGAACAGCAGTGGAGCCTTTGCAAACAAGCTCTGAAAAGCTCTGCATCCGAAGTTTTGGGTTTCAAGGCTCCACCACGAAGAAACACCTGGTTCGATGACGAGTGCAGGAGGATTCATACAGCGAAGCAGGATGAAAGAATAAGAGCAGCTCGTGAGCTCTACGAGTTAAAAAGAAGGGAGGAGCATAAGCTTCTTAGAAGAAAGAAGAAAGAGCACGAGAAGCGCGCGATTGAGGATTTGGAGAGGTGTTACTGCAGGCGTGACGTTCGAAAGTTTTATCAACAGATAAAGCGAACATGCCAAGGTTATAAGGCCAGAACAGAAGCCTGCAGGGATGAGAACGGACACCTAGTAGTAGAACCGCAGTCGATGCTGAGAATATGGAAAAACCACTTCTGCAGACTGTATAACGGCGATGTTAGTCAATATACCGCTGTCAAGCAGAATGATCCATTTCTAATCGACGGAGATCGCAGAGAATTCTGTCCCCCTGAAGGAAGGTCTACAGTTCAAATTCGCTTCATAGCCAAGAACAAGTAATTCCTATAAGAACAAAAAGTATGCAACGCATACAAAGTATGCAGACGTACTGCTGCAGGCATAACACTCACAGTATATGGTCAACTGAAATTGATACTCTGCGTATGCAGTATTAAAAAGTACTTGAACGAATTTGATCGGCCCTCGTCCTATCGAGGACAACCACCCCAACAACATCAACGACCCAAACCCCTGCACTCTGTTCAGGTTGTGTGTCTACAGCACATCATAAGAGAATATAAAATCTCTTGAACCTGCGCGAGTTTCTAAAAAAAGAAAAACAAAAAGTCGAATAAAGCTGCCGAATAAAGTCGAATAAAGTAGCTGGAGATGACCTGGTTAGGAACATGCACCAGCTTATCTGTAAGACATGATCAGAGGAAAGCATGTCCGAGGTACGGAGTCTCAGCATGGTTTGCCTGATCCACAAGAAAGGAGATCCCTTTGACTGCGCCAACTACAGAGGAATAAGTCTCCTTAACATCGCTTACAAAATCTTTTCTGCCGATTTGAGTGAAGCCCTGAAGCCTTTTGTAAATAGGCTGATAGGTCATTATTAGTATGAATTCAGGCCAGGGAAGTCCACCATCGATCAAGTCTTCACACTATGGCAGATCCTGGAAAAAACTAATGAATTTCAGGTCGACGCTCCTTTGTCATCCCTGCTGAATTCGTCAGACTATGCAGGATGACTTTGGGGAATGCTCGCTGCTCCATCCGAATCGGTGAACACCTTAGCGATAGTTTTGATGTCAAAAAAGGATTTAGGCAGGGCGCTGTGCTGTCGAGTGATTTCTCCATCATCATATTAGAAACGATTGTGCAAAATCACTGGTTAATACAAAAGGCACAATCTATTTCAAATCCTCGCAACTCCTTACATACGCCGACAGTATTGACATAATAGGTAGATCACAGCGAGATGTCAATGAGGCGTCAGTAAACGAGGGCAAAACTGAATATGTATATGCTGTCATCAAAAAAGGATGCCTACCACCGAAGTTTTGGCCTGAACTTTTGTATTGGCAGATATAAGTTCGAGGTAGTTAAGGACTTCGTCTACCTTGGCTCCGCAGTGACATGGAACAACGACATCAGTTCCGAAATCAAACGAAGGATCATTCTTGCCAATCGCTGTTTTTTTGGGCTCAGGAGGCAATTCAGTACTAGAGCCTTCTCCCGAACGAGAAAGTTGACTCTATATAAGACCCTTATCATACCGGTCCTGTTGTACGGCGCAGATGTATGGACACTGTGAAAAGCGAATGAAGATGGCCTTAGCCGTTTCGAGGGAATGATTTTGAGTGTAATTTTTTAGACCCAGACGGGGGATGTGGGAAAAGATTCAACCACGAGCTTTAGTGGACTGTACGGCGACATGAGTCTAGTCAGGTCGCCTAAGACAGCTCCAGTCCGAAGAGTCTTGGAATCGACTGCACCTAAGATGGCACACACATGTGGAAGGGGACCTCAGCCAACTGGGTGTGCGGCAATGGTAAAGACTAGCAAAAGATCGTGCTAGTTGGAGGGGCATGGAACTCTAGCGCCCAATAAGAAGAAGAAGAAGAAAAGAAAAACAACAAAAAACAAACTATGACTACCAGTATCTCAAGTCAATGTCCAACTATAAGATAGCCATCCAATTTATTATCAAATTTTCCCTTTAAACCTGGAATGCGGTCGAAAAAAGTTATATTTATCTAAATGAAAATATACAATACATCAATCAATGCCCGATGGGAAATTCCTATTCATTTAGACTGAAAATGTTTCTGATAAAAGTATCTCTCAACTTTTAATTAATGAATGAATAAATGACAAAAATAACGGGAAGTGATTTAAAGTAATCAATTAATTAAAAATTACGTTAATCAGGTGATTTTCAAAACCAAAAAAATAAGGGAACTATCCCTGGGGCCGGAAATACGATTAAAACCCGAGAGCAGTCGAACTTTCCGTACAAAGTGCTTCAATTAGTTATTTGTGGTGGCCCGCCCTTAACAAGCTACCCCAACAACCTTTTTTAAAAACAAAATATTCCCAATAGTTGTTATCATCTGATGTAAAATGGAAAAGTGAAATAATGATACCAAGCAGTAATCACACGTCAACGTCGAAGAGGGAGGGAAAAAGAAGACAACCTACCACCACTAACAAGAGAGTATCTGTGTAAATTCTAATTACCGATAAGATACATACTTCATCTGTTGCCTTTTTCTTCGTTTTGTGCTCGCTTCGACTAGGTATCTTTTTATTGACCGTCCACCATGCGGGCTGGCAGAGATTTGAAAATGATTGATATTTAGACGAAGAAGCAGAGTAAACATTATGAAATGAAATATCTTTAAACTATGTATGTAGCAGCGAATGGTGATGGATTATGTTTGGGTGCAACTGTCTAGTATCTGAATCGTCGGTGCAGAAGGGTTATAAAATGATTATGAAATTTAAAGACAAAACAAAAAAAAAAAGTCGAAATCCATATGTATGTACAGCTCGCCACAATAAGCTCGCAGCAGTATGCCCCTTACGATCTCGAATTTGGTATGCTACCAGAAAATGTTCAACACTTTTTCGTCTCATCTTCGTACAAAAAATTTTATTTTATTTTTTGGTTTGGTCTAAAAGCCGGTTTTGTTTGTATTGTATTTCTTCCTTGGTCTTCGATGATGATGGTGACTGGCCCTCGATTGACCAAGAGCAAGAGCACAGCCTATATAGCACCATAGCCGGCACCACAGGTACAACAAATTGACGGAGATTTTACGTTTGCTGCGTCATATCTACGCTAACCGGTCTGCTGCTGCTTTTGCTGGATCAAAGGAATTTACGTGTACGCATAGTAAGTCAATACACGCTCATAAGGAATGGGGAGTAGATTTCCGAGCGTACATAGTCGTGTTTAGTTTTTTTTTTTTTTCGATGTATATTCTCTTTTATATCTAGATATAAAAAAAAAGTGCGTGTAGCCGATACAAATATGTATGTAGTTTCTTCTACCTGCTGTTCTGTTGTTCGTCTGCTGATATTGTTCGTTGACTTCTGGATACAAAAGCGAGATAGTGAGGTGGCAGCCGACAACCTCGCTGATTTACTACAATTGAAACTGGTACATCGACTATTTTGATTTGATTAGAACTGTGTGCTCGGTGGGTACCTGTGTGTCCATTTGTTGGTAATATCTATGGCCAGATCTACCCACCTCAATACCCATATTTGAATTTATAGTATGGAGTTGCCTTCAACGGGCCTGTGTCTCCTCCCAGATAGGCCTAATAGTTGTTATATTTCAATGCGAGTCATTAGATACTTGGAAACAATATTATGGATGAGTTCATAATTAGTTGCTACGCGATACTGCTACCCGTACATATGTACATACTAAACACATCTATCTCATCATCCAAAGAATCATAAAAAAAATGTAAAGAACATCAAAACGATGATGAGGATGATGACGATGATGGTGATGATGATAGAGGGAAAAGAAATCCCAAAACCATTTATAGACTTATTTGTTCGTTTACGATAAGTTGCTACGCGCGTTTTATCCGTCCACGTCTGCGAGTGCTCGTATCGTATGTTTGCCGAATGTTGCTTGGCCAGTTGATTGTATGCCTTGTTCGTGCTGCTGTTGGTGTATTCACTTTTTGATTTAATTTAAAGCAACAGTGGTCCGGTGGGTACTACGGCCAAAACCTGAGTTTCTTCTTTCTTCTCTTGAGTCTTGCACACTCTACACTCACTGTCAAGGTCATTTTGGAGTATAGCCCATCGGGCTTGCTGATTTTGTTTCCCACTCGTTTTATTGTTGTTTTTTGTTTGCTTTACTTTTTCTACTTATTACCTATTCACTTGTTGAATGTATCGTGTGCTTCAATCGTTACACAAACACTTGGCAATGATTCGTCAGGCTTATCGCTTATTCGTCGATTTTTTTTTTTTCAACACATTTTTTGAGAAAAAAAAAATTGTTTTAATTGTATATACAGGATAAGGGCGATCGATAGTACATACATAATTGATTTAAAGTCAATTTAATTAGACCGGCTTATCGCTCCTCATTCCATAGTGGCGATAAGGATGAGGTGGACTTTACTCTATCAGATATTATTGATTAGCCACTCAGGTGAGAACGATATCTAACATCTGAACATAAACACATACATAATTGAAAACAAAAGTTAATTTATTTTAAAATCAAATCCCGATATAGTATCCACGTACTATTCCATAGTAGCGCGAAGCATAGTAGGTGCAATCATGTGCCCCGCTATTAACATGCATCCCACACACAGGCTGTTATGTAATTGCTAGCAACTAGCCATCAGCCAGTAGTCATCAACGCAAACAAAGATTAATTAATTTCAATTTAAAACTAATTAAGATCTAACTGCTGAGGACAGCATCTGCTCTATTTTCATATGATCAACTTACTATGAGTACGAGTATCTAGACGTATGTACTTACTTTACATATGTGCAGTGTTAATGTTCCACAAAGTCTGCTTCCACTTGTTGTACAAAAAATTTATTTTTTTTTTTTTGCTTTTTTCTCTACAAAATTCCTTCCAGATAAGTATGCCGGTCGATTGTCGCGGCGGTAGCGTATTCGGCGTACTTTATTTTCTTTGCACTTTTCACCTCTCCGAGTTTTGTTATCATTAATTGTGCAATTTGTACTATTATGGGTCTGTTGTATGACAGACCGTAACATTCAGAAACCAGAACACATGTGGATGTGACTTTTTAATGGTTTTTGTCTGGCTATTTGCATATTGTATCATGGAAGCTAGACGGAACGAACTACGGTGATCGATTTTATTTCGATAGCACCTCAAACACTGAAATATATTTTATATATGTATTTCTATGCCACAGAATAAATACAATTTTATTTTCTTTTTATATTTTTTTATTTTTCAAAATTCCGGTTAAGCTAAAATTAATTGAGATCACGCTTGACTAAAGAAGCAACAAAACAAAAACAAAAAAAAAAAAGACATAAACTAAAAAAACTGATTAAAATGAACAAAAATCCGTATGCAAAGTGTCAAACGATCTTAGTATCTTTTTAGAACTATAAAGCATACTGAACGAAAACACTCGATCAGAGAACTAGTCCTAAAAGCGAACGCAGCACAACTCACAACTCACAGAGGCGAGCACGGGCACATTGCCACTACTACACATTGGAATTGTATCCCAAAACTCGCCGAGTCGAGTCTCCATCTCTGAGAATTCATACTCCGAGTATGCGCTGCGCACACAACAATACCATCCATACCATACCATACGTTGCGGTGGCGTCGATTCAACATTGTACACAGCGAATAAGAACAAGACGATCGAGACCAAGTGATTCTCTACGTAGAACAGGCAGTGTTTTGTGTGCCGAACGAACGTGTCCATAATAATAGAGAGGAGGCCGGGCGGCACCAGCCAACCCAGTCCCCATATGAGTAAAGTGAGGAATAAAAAAAACAAAAAACATTCTATTCAATCCAATCGCTTTCAGTTCATCTTAAATGTTCCTCCTTCTTCTGTACCGTCGTCTTACTCCCTACCACACATGTACATATCTATACCCATATATCGACTTTTTTCTTTCTGTGCCGTTTTACAACTCTACTACGACGGCCCGACCACATACTACAGTCAACAACCGATCTGATCTGATGGCGATATGATCGTGGCAGAGAAAAAAAAACAAAAAAACAAAAAACACATCATACACATAACGACACTTAAATACAACACACAAGCATTATTCAGACCGTAGACCGTATTCAGACGTAGGGGGCATCACTCTTGGAGACTTGGGGCCATGCTCTGCTCGGTCGAGCTTTACTCAAAAAAAAAAAAAACAAAAACTTTCTCTTACGTATTTTTAAAAACCTGTTTTCGAGTGAGTTAGACTTAATGTTCTAATACTGAATTGGCATGGAAAATCCTAGGAAAATCTTGTTTTTTGGGGATTCTAATCTATGCTCTTGGTACACGGTGAAGAGATTGAGGTTTTAGTCACAGACACCTCTCCTCTCCGACGTAGGAGGAATCCTCCTAGATTATTCACTAATGATGTCTGAAGGATGCAACAGCGCTATTCGATAAGTCAGTGACTTGGGACTTCAAGATGGCCCTCGGATTTCATGAAGGAGTTTTTTTCTCGGCGTATTATTTACTTATTTACTTACTTGTGCTCGGAGAAGCTTCTGCGGCTCTATTGAATCATGTACGGGTGCAGCTCGTCTGAGGAACTTACTTACTTACTTATCAGGCCTGCGATCCATGGAGGATCTTAGCCTGAGCTATAGCTTCCTTCCATCCTTGACGGTCCCGGGCACGCTGCTTCCAGTTGTCAAGACCAAGATGTCTTACATCCGCGATTACTTGGTCTCTATACCGGAGGTTCGGTCTTCCTCTTCTTCTCGAACCAGGAGGCTCGGAGTCGAAGACCCTCTTAGCTGAAGCGTTGATGTCCATGCGCTCGATGTGGCAGAGCCAGTGTAGTCGACGGATCCTTGCCTTCCGGACTACATCCACATCTTGGTACAGCTCGTAGAGTTCGCGGTTGTGTCTTCTTCTCCATTCACCTTCCTCACAGACAGGACCAAATATCCGGCGCAGAATTTTTCTTTCGAAAGAACCCAAAATCAGCTCCGCTGTCCTGCTTATCGTCCAGCTTTCGGCAGAATGAGCGTTTTGTAAAGCATGACTTTGGTCTTTCGAGTGAGGAGTTTTGACCCCAGTTGTTTGGACAAGCCGAAGAAGCAGCGGTTGCCAAGGGCGATTCTATGCCGGATCTCCACTGTGGTGTCATTTGTGGAATTTACGTTTGCCCCGAGGTAGACAAACTCCTTAACTACCTCGAAATTGTAGCTGTCAATTGTTATATTTTGTCCCAGGTGGTGAGCGACGGATTGGTTTTTGCTTGACAGCATGTATTTCGATTTATCCTCATTGATCGTTTGCATTGATTGCAGCTCGTCTGAGGAAGGTCCTTGCAAAAGCTCCCACACAGATGTCCTCTATAAAGAGATGGTAGCTGGACAGATTCAAACGAGAGCGTGCTTGATTCTCTACTGATATGTCATTTCCCTGGCTGCGATGATGCAGGAATCTTCAATTCGGCGGGCACGCTGCCAAGGCAATGTATTGAACATGAGACAGTCGATAAGATTGTGACGGAGAAAAGATCCTGTGGGCAATCAAGTCTTTTGACCCCTACAAGTCACTCTAGGTGCCTTCCTAGACATTGAGGGTGTCTTTAATAACGTTAGTACAGAGGCAATAGTGTCCAGCCTTCATATAGCCCAAATAAACCCGGGTGTATGCAGTTGGATTGGGCAAATGCTGGGTACTCGTATAGTAAATTCGGCGATAGGGAGAGCAAGCGGAAGGATGAGAGTAAATAAAGGTACACCACAAGGTGGCGTTCTGTCACCCCTCCTATGGCTCCTTGTGGTCGACGGAATGGCCAAGATTCTGGAGACGGAGGGTTTTAATGTCACGGCCTACGCCGATGACATTGCCATTTTAGTCTCTGGGAAATTTCCGCAGGTCGTCAGCGATAGACTAAGCTATGCACTGATGTTAGTGGATAACTGGGTCAAGGGGCGAGGTCTGGGAGTAAATCCGGCGAAAACAGAGGTAGTACTCTATACAAGGAAAAGATCTGTATCAAGATAGATGAGAGCACCGTGGCGCAGTGGGTAGTGTGTTGGCCTCTGACGCCGATGACACGGGATCGAATCCCGACACAGCCATGTCATCGAACGTGTTTTTCACGGTGTTTCTCCTCAGCGGGGTTCTGACAAAACCCCCTGTAGTAAAATTGTCATGAAAAGCTTCTCGAAATTCGCCGTTCGAAACCGGCAATAAACTGTAGGTCCCTTTCACCTATGGGAAAATTAAATCACACACAACGTGGGTGATTGAGAGAAGCACGGCTCAGGTTCTTCATGGGCTGTAACGCCAACATACATACATACATTATTTACTTACTTACTTATATAGGTGCGCTACAGTTCGGGGTGAACCTGGGCCTCAATAAATAAGCCTTTTTAGCTAGCACGATCTTTTGCTAGCCCAGTTGGTTAAGATCCCTTTCCACCTGTGTGCGGCCGTCCTCTGCAACGTCGTCTTTCCGGGTTGGAGTCAAGGACCTTTCGGGCCGGAATTCTGCTGGCCATTCGCTCTACATGCCCTAACCATCTAAGACGTTGGATGCGTAGACGTCGTACTATTCTGATGTCACTGTACGGTTCTTGGCTGAATCTTCTTCTCCACTCTCCGTCAAAACAAATGGGACCGAAGATTGTACGCAGGATTTTCCTATCGAAAAGACCAAGGGCCTCTTCATCTATTTTTGATAAGATCCAGGCCTCTGCGCCGTAGAGGAAGACCGGGATGATTAAGGTTTTATAGAGGGTCGCCGAAAGTCGAATAAAGCTGCAGGCGCAGATGGATTGCCTGCTGAGCTCTTCAAAGCAGCTGGGGGTGAGGTGGTTAGGAGTATGCACCGGCACATCTGTAAGATATGGTCAGAGGAAAGCATGACCAAGGAATGGAGTCTGCCCGATCCACAAAAAAGGAGACCCCTATGACTGCGCCAACTAAAGAGGAAAAGGTCTCCTTAATGTCGCATACAAAGTTAGGTTAGGTCAGGTACATGGGTGCCCTTTTGACGAATAGTCAAGGCTCACGTAGACTACGTAGAGTCCATTGTGCCCAATTGACTTAGTTAACCCGTTGATACCTAGACATTTCCCGGTGAGCTGAACCACTCAGACAAGGATAAGAATCCCAGTATACTGTTCAGCCCAATATTACCTACCCCTTCTAGTCCCGAAAGGAAGTATCTTCCTAGGAATGTATTCCTTTTTTGGGCTAGCACCGGACATTCGCACAGCAGGTGACGAATGGATTCAACTTTCTCTTCGTCCCTGCAGCTTCTGCAGAAGTTATTGTAGGGCTGGCCAAGTCGAGCTGCATGGTAGGATAGCATGCAGTGCCCGGTGAGGGCACCGACTGCCAGTCGAATGTTCCCACGATTGAACTTCAGCAGATTTTCCGTCTTTTTCTTGTCATAGACGGGCCAAGTCGATCACGCCGTTGCGCATGTATCTAAGCGACACCATCGCTTATTGGCTTTCACTAATAGCTCCGTCTCTATCTCTCTGTAGAGCGCACTGAGTGGTGCTTTGGCCTCAGTTGAGATCTGCGCACAGTTTGCACTTGATCCCAGCCTAGCCAGCTCGTCCGCCCTCTCGTTTCCAGAGATATTCACATGACCAGGTACCCAACCGTAGGTAGTGTGTTGGCCTCTGACGCTAGTGCCACAAAACTTACTTACTACAATCTACTACTCGACTGGATATGGATTTTCTGCCTGGGGCAGTGCTTACCTCAGTAACCTCAAGCCTCTTATTACAGCCCAAAAAAAAGGTAATCAGAGTAATGTTATTCAAACCTAGATGGGAGCCATCATTTGGGCTATTTAAGCAAATTAATGCACTGCCACTTAGACACTTGTACGTCTATAAAGTATTGAGAATATTTTATTTGCGTAGTGGGGGGAGAAGGGAGCGAACAAACAGAGCAAAGAAGTTGATAGCGATTAACTTGGCAAACGCCAGCTTCGATCTCTGTCCCTGCTCAATCCAAGTTGACACACAGCCTCCGCGTGGCCTCCCCTGGATAGCTATACTGGCACCCGCCAGGTAGTGAACCAATGTGTGCAGCGACCCGACCCCTTGTTCCTGGGGAAAGAGGAACCTGGCCCTCCAGGTTGGGGGTTGCGCTTAGGGCTAACATCCCTATCGCTAAAAACAAAAATTTTGTTCAGAGACAACCAATAGCCTCGGAAACGGACGGATTACATGTTGACGTACCCCGCAAACGTCAAAAGGGAAACGAATTTCGGTTCTGCACCTGGAAAGTTAGGTCCCTCAACAGACCAGGTGCAGCCGAACAACTGGTCAACTCTTTGGACTGCTATAAGGCAGACATTACCGCGCTCCAAGAAGTGCGATGGGATGGGCCAGGCAAAAAGCGGATGAAAACTGTGATATGTATACTACGGAAACTGCTACAGAGAAAATAAACAATGCTTATTCGGATGCGGATTTGTTGTTCGAGGCAGACTCAGGAAAAAAGTCTTGAGCTTCCAGTATGTAAGCGAACGCCTCATAACTATCCGCATCAAGGCCAATCTCGGCAATAAAAGCTTACTATGTGTCCACGCCCCCACAGAGGAGAAAGATGACCGACATAAAGACGACTTCTATTTTCTCCTAGGCAGAACGTATGCGCAATGTCCCAGCTATGACACCAAAATCGTTCTAGGAGAATTCAATGCGAAGCTTGGTAAGGAAGCTATCTTTGAACGGGTCATTGGAAAGCACAGCCTACACAACACCACGTCAGAAAACGGACTAAGGCTAGTGGACTTTATGGCGGGACATAACCTGGTAGTAGCAAGTACACGATTCCCACACCTCAACATCCACAAGGGGACCTGGCGGTCTTTCGATCAATCGACAACCAACCAAATTGATCATATTGCGATCGACGGCAGACACTCCTCATGCATCCTAGATGTCCGAACCTTTCGAGGAGCCATTACCTTGTTGCAGCCAAGGTACGGATGCGAATTTCTCGGAACCAACGGAATCGAGTAAGAACACCAAAATTTAACGTCGGAAAGTTCAATCGCAGGAGACCGCCAGGACCTTCGCCGATCAAGTCTCCCTCAAGCTCTCTCAGGTCCCGATGCAATCTGCAGAAACCATAGAACAGCAATGGAGTCGTTGTCAGAAAGCCGTCGAGAAACCCCTGGTTTGATGATGAGTGCAGACGGGCCCATGTAGAGAAACAGAATGCATACATGGCCACATTGCATCGACGGACGAGAGCAGCCCGCGAGCTCTATGAACAGAAAAGAAGGGAGGAGCATGCGCTTCTGAGAAGGAAAAAGAAAGAGCACGAGAAGCGCGAGATCGAGGAGATCGAGAGATGTTACTGCAGGAACGACGTTCGAAAATTTTACCAGAAAGCGAAACGAACATGTTAAGGCTATAAAAGCCTGTAGGGATGAGCACGGACAACTAGTAGTGGAGTCACAGTCGATGCTGAGATTGTGGAAGGACCACTTCTGCAGACTGTATAACGGCGATGATAGTCAAAGTGCCGCCGTCAGGCAGAGCGAACCATTCACAATGGACGAAGACGAAGGAGAATCCCGTCCACCCGACCTAGACGATGTTAAGATAGCGATATCGAAACTTAAGTCTTATAAAGCTGCTGGAGCAGATGGACTCCCCGCGGAGCTGTTTAATCCAACTGGCGATGAGCTGGTTAGGAACATGGAGCAACTCATCTGCAAGATATGGTCGGAAGAACGCATGCCCGATGAATGGAATCTCAGTAACGTTTGCCCGGTCCATAAGAACGGAGACCCATATGACTGCGCCAATTACAGAGGGATAAGCCTCCTGAACATCGCATACAAGATCCTCTCTGCCGTACTGTGTAAGTACCTGAAACCGTTCGTGGACAATCTGATAGGTTTCTACCAGTGTGGTTTCAGGCCAGGAAAATCCACGATAGACCAAATATTTACACTACGGCAGATCTTGGAGAAGACCCATGAATTCCAGGTCGACACGCACCATCTTTTCGTTGACTTTAAAGCCGGGTAGGACAGTGTTTATAGAGACGAGCTATACAGAGCCATGTTATGTTTTAACATTCCTGCCAAACTCGTCAGACTATGCAGGATGACTATGGAGAACTCTCGCTGCTCCATTAAGGTCGGAGGTGAACTAACCGACCCCTTTGATGTTAAAAAGGTTTTAGACAGGGTGACGCACTGTCATGTGATTTCTTCAACATTATTCTTGAAAAGATCGTGCGGGACTCTGCGGCCAATACAAGAGGTACGATCTACTTCAAGTCCACACAATTGCTTGCCTAAGCAGATGACATTGACGTTATTGGACGAACTAAGCGAGACGTCAATGAGGCGTTTACAAGCATTGAAGCAGAAGCGGCGAAAGTGGGTCTAAGCGTAAATGGGGACAAGACCAAATATATGCTGTCATCCAAGAAAGACGCACAGCACCGACGTCTTGGTCAGAACGTCACCTTCGGCAGCTATATTTTTGAAGTAGTCAAGGACTTCTTCTACCTTGGCTCGATAGTGACAAGCAGCAACGACACCAGCGCTGAGATAAAACGCATAATAACTCTTGCCAACCGTTGCTTCTTCGGGCTCAAGAGGCAATTGAGTAGTAGAACTCTCTCTCGAAAAACTAAGGTATCCCTCTACAAAACCTTAATCATCCCGTTCCTCCTCTACGACGCTGAGGCTGAGGCTTGGGCGTTTCGAGAGGAAAATTCTGCGTGAAATTTTTGGTCCCGTTTGTGTAAACGGAGAGTGGAGGGGAGATTCAACCAAGAACTGTACGGGCTGTACAGCGACATCGGCCTGGTTAGACGTCTTCGGATCCAACGTCTAAGATGTAGAGGCCATGTAGAGCGAATGGACATCAACGTTCCGGCCCGAAGAGTCTGTGACTCCAACCCCGAGGGACGATGCAGTAGAGGACGACCGCATTTAGAGTGGCGCACACAGACCAAAGATCGGGCCGGCTGGAGAGGCTTGTTGGTTGAGGCCCTGGTTCACCCCGAACTGTAGCGCCATCAAAGTAAGTAAGTAACTGGCAATAAACTGTATGTCTCTTTCACCTATGTATGAGAAAATAAAATCACACACAACATGGGGGATTGAGAGAAGCTCGGCTCAGGTTCTTCATGGACTGTAACGCCAACATACATACATGCGGCCTTGAAGTCGACGAATAGATGGTGCGTATCGACTTGAAATTCATTGGTTTTCTCCAGGATCTGCCATAGTGTGAAGATTTGATCGATAGTGGCCTTCCCTGGCCTGAAGCGACACTGATAAGGACCTATCAGCTTGTTTACGAATGGCTTCAGGCGTTCACACAAAACGGCAGCGAAGATCTTGTATGCGACATTAAGGGGACTTATTTCTCTATAGTTGGCGCAGTCCAAGGGGTCTCCTTTTTTGTGGATCGGGGAAACAATGCTGAGACTCCATTCCTCCGGCATGCTTTCCTCTGACCTTATCTTGCTGATGAGCCGGTGCATGCTCCTAACCAGCTCACCCCCAGCCGCTTTGAAGAGCTCAGCAGACAGCCCATCTGCGCCAGCAGCCTTATTCGACTTGAGTCTCGACATGGCAATCTCAACTTCGTCGAGGTCAGCGAGACGGAATTCTCTGCGATCTTCGTCATTAAAAAACGGATCATTCTGCCTGACGGCGGTATGTTGGCTGTCATCGCCGTTATACAGTCTACAGAAGTGGTTTTTCCAAATTCTCAGGATCGACTGCGATTCTACTACCAGGTGTCCGTTCTCATCCTTACAGGCCTCCGTTCGGGCTTTATAGCCTTGAGACATTCGTTTTATCCGTTGATAAAATCTTCGAACGTCGTGCCTGCAATAGCACCTCTCCAAGTTTTCAATCGGTCGCTTCTCGAGCTCTTTCTTTTTTCTCTTGAGAAGCTTATGTTCCTCCCTTCTTTTAAGCTCGTAGAGCTCACGAGCCGCTCTTGTATTTTTGTGTAGTGAGGCTTTGTATGCCTCCTGCTTTTCCGCATGAATCCTTCTACACTCGTCATCGAACCAGGTGTTTCGTCGTGGTGGAGCTTTAAGGCCCAGCACTTCGGTTGCTGTGCTCTTCAGGGCTTGTTTGCACAGGCTCCATTGTTACTCTACTGACTGAGTGGAGGATTGAGATGAATCGGAGAGCTTAAGGGAGACGCGGTTGGCAAAGGCACTGGCGATCTCCGGCGATAGTAGCTTTCCGACGTCGTAGCTTGGTGTTCTAACTCTACTCCGCGGTGTTCGTGTTATGCGTTGACGTATCTTGGCTACTACAAGATAGTGGTCTGAATCGAAAGTGCGAACATCAAGAATAGTGGAGGAGTGTCTGACGTCAATCGCGATGTGGTCAAACTGGTTGGTGACTGATTGATCTGGTGCCTTTGTGTATATCGAGGTGGGAAAATCGTGCGCTGGCTACAAGAAGATTTTGCCCCGTGGCAAGGACGATCAGCCTGTGTCCGTTTTCGGATGTGGTGTCATGTAGGCTGTGTTTGCCGATGACCCGCTCAAAGATGCTTTCTTTACCCAGCTTAGCGTTAAAATCTCCTAGTATGATTTTGGTATCATAGCTGGGGCATTTGGTATATGTTCTGTCTAGGAGATCAAGGAAATCATCTTTGATTGAGTCATCCTTGTCTTCCGTGGGGGCATGGACGCATATGAGGCTGATGTTACAGAAATTTGCCTTGATGCGGATCGTTATGAGGCGTTCACTCACATACTGGAAACTTAGGACCTTATGTCTTAGTCCACCTCTAACAACAAATCCGCATCCAAATAGTCTCTGTCTTCTTTCCCTATAGCAGTCACCGTAGTGAATGTCGCAGTTTTTCATCCGCTTTTTACTCGGTCCATTCCATCGCATTTCCTGGATGGCGGTTATGTTCGCTTTATAGCGGTCTAGGGCGTCCGCAAGTTGTTCGGCCGCACGTGGTCTGTTTAGGGACCTAACATTCCACGTACAGAACCGAAGCTCCTTGTTTGTTTTTTTTTGTTTCCTTATAGGGTCGTCAACATAGGTCCGTTCCGTTTATCTATCCAAGGCTGTTGTTTGTTTCTGAGCAATCAGTGGTTTTACGGTTATGGTTCGCTAGACCATAGCCCAACCGACACTAATCCTGTTTGATGGCGCAGGATACTCGCCATTCGGCCTCTTCCGTCAGTAATTTCCCTTTTAGGGAAATTTCCAGATGGCATCACGAGGAGGTGGAAGTAGGACCTGACTAGCAGAGCTGCAAGATGTTCGGCTGCAGAGGCTCTTACTCGCTTTTTGTCGGGCCAGCATCCGTCGGCAGATGCTACCCCTACGAGGCCTTTGCTAGTCCTTCACCATCCCTATGATCCTCTATATATGTAATAAATATTGTAAATTAAAATTGAAATGAAATAAACCTATAAACTAAACCTAAACAACGAAAACACATTTCTCTGTAAAGTCAAGAAGTGAAGTCCCAGCCGCACTATCTACCTTTTGTTTTCGAATTGCTTTTTACTTCTAAAGTATTTGATTATCTTTTTTATTTTTTCTCCTCCATTCTCTCCATTTTTCTTTTTTTCTCTGATGCCGTAACCAAATTAAACATCTCCAGAGCGAATAAATAAAATCAAAAAAAGAAGAACGAGAAATGGAAAAAATCTCACAAAATAAAAAGAAAAACAACGAAGTCGGCTTCCGAAACGAAACAGTCGAGTTTATTTTCCTGATTTTGTTTTATTTATTTATTTACTCGTATTCTGTCCGTTTTCTTCCCCCCTTAAACCACACATTTATGTTTACAAACGTACGCATAACGCAACGCATGCAATGTGCCGGCCAACGTTATAAAGGTGTCGGAGGGTGGGAGGGTTAAAGTTCTGTTGAATACAGACGACGAAATGATTGCGGACAATTTACTCTCCACAACACGATCGTAGGCATTGATCAATCGACAACAACAACAACAAAGACGATCGCGATACGGGGACGGCGATGATGGGGGTGTAAAGACTACAATCACTACGGCCAGAGTAGGAGTCCACAACGTAGGAAACCTGCTTACTTACCAACAATCATGCAGCATACAACAACAAAGCAAGCCAAGATCCATACATAGATACTCGTCGTACTCGTTGTGCGTTCGCCGATCGACGATCGCCGATCGCGTTCCGTATCCGAGCCGAATTCTAATTCGAAGAGAGGCAATGAAAGAGAAAATAAACTATTAAAAGGAACGTAAAGAATAATTTCGCTGCGCTGCTTGTTTTCTTTATTAACAATAAGGCATTCTTCACAAGTCGTCAAATTGCACATAGTGATCGTTCCTTGTTCGGTCGATCATCTCCATATGACTCGCACCGGTGGCACATATGTACATACATGTATGTATGTGTCGATTTCAACGATATCGTTATGATGTGACTGAGTATGAATGCTATTTGGCTACACTGTCATTGGGTCTGGGACTACATGTGTGTTGCATGGCACTTATGGTTAGGAAGACTTCCTTCGGATCCGCGTGTAAAAGCGCCAATAAATGAAGTCGAGCACGTGTAGCGGTGTAGCTCCAGGAAGACCCATCAATACCCTTCCATTGACTGCTATTATTAGAACTCTTTGTCTATTAACGATCTGAATATCTCATCAATAACCATCACGATCATAGTGTGCTGTGCGAGTTCGCTCAAGCAGCTGTAGCTCCAACGTGCCATTTTTCCTTACTCGGCAACTTAATCATAATCAGTTCTGATTAAATACGACTTACCCCACATGTTCGGTTTTTTTTTTTTTTTTTTGCAATTTGTGTAAATACGAGTAACATCAGCAATACAGAGAGATCATTGATGAATCAATAAACAAATCGACAGTAGGTGCTATGTGAGCTTATACGTACATGCATGTGTTACATAATACTGCAAAACGGGTACTAGGTAAAGTCGAAAAATTGGTAATCTTCCTGGTCTCCATTTCCATTCTTCTTCAGTATCTCGTCTTACTCATAAATTCGTGCAATTTTGTTGATGATTGCCTTTAGCTAGACTGATGATGTGGGAATAAGTATTCTCGGTTTAGGTAGCTATCACTACATCTGTTTTTGCTGATTTTCGGGGTGGCTACGAATGCCTCCTGCAATTCGAAATCTATTTCAGAGTACCTACCTACATAAAAGGTAAATCAACATGGCTCTCTTTTAGAACTAATAACAACGTTAACAAATTCAGAATTTTGAACGTAAACATTTTTTTTTAGAAAGGAAATTTGCTAGATTGGCGAGACATGGCCTTGAATGGAGTGTTCACTTCGCTCAAAACTCTTCCATAATAAAAACGTGATTAGAGCAAAAGTACATACACACATACAGTCAAAATCGGTTATAACGACATCGGTTATAACGAAATATCGGTTATTGCGAACTAATCTCTAAGTCCCGACAAAGGTCCATGCAAATTGTACTAACCAAATATCGGTTTTAACGATATCGCCTATAACGAACTATCGATTATAACGAACAGTTTTAAATTGAAAATTAAAAAAATCTATAGTTTATCGATGGGGATCGCCCCATCCACAAAGAAGGCGATCCTACCTCTTGCACGAACTATAGAGGTATATCCATGCTCAATGTCGCATACAAGATCCTGTCCAGCGTACTGTGTGAACGTCTAAAACCATTTTGCACCGCACTAATCGGCAGCTACCAGTGCGGCTTCCGGCCCGGCAAATCAACTATAGACCAAATTTTCACACTTCGACAAATCCTGGAAAAGACCAACGAGTTTCGAATCGATACACACCATCTTTTCATCGATTTCAAACCGCACACGACAGCATTCATCGTGAAGAACTGTTTGGTGCGATGGCCGAATTCAGGGATCCCGGTAAAACTGATCCACTTAAGTCGCACTACGCTAAAAAACACGCGACGCACCGTGCATTTCGGTTCTAGGACATCGGAACCATTCGAAACATGCACCGGATTTCGGCAAGGAGATGCGCTGTCATGTGACTTCTTCAACCTGGTGCTGGAGCAGATAGTGCGACGGGCAGGCGTCAAGAGGGAAGGCACTATCTTTTACAATTCCATCCAGCGGCTAGGATACACGGATGATATCGACATCATCGCGTGTTCTCGCCGTGGCATTGTGGAAGCATTTACGGCGAATGAAGAACAGGCGAAACGAGTTGGTCTTAAGATCAATGAGGACAAAACGAAATACATGCTATCAAGCAAAAACCAATCCGTCGCTCACCCCCTGGGACAAAATATAACAATTGACAGCTACAATTTCGAGGTAGTTAAGGAGTTTGCCTACCTCGGGGCAAACGTAAATTCCACAAATGACACCACAGTGGAGATCCGGCATAGAATCGCCCTTGGCAACCGCTGCTACTTCGGCTTGTCCAAACAACTGGGGTCAAAACTCCTCACTCGAAAGACCAAAGTCATGCTTTACAAAACGCTCATTCTGCTAGTCCTGCTGTACGGAGCCGAACGCTGGACGATAAGCAGGACAGCGGAACTGATTTTGGGTTCTTTCGAAAGAAAAATTCTGCGCCGGATATTTGGTCCTGTCTGTGAGAAAGGTGAATGGAGAAGAAGACACAACCGTGAACTCTACGAGCTGTATCAAGATGTGGATGTAATCCGGAAGGCAAGGATCCGTCGAGAGGAAGAAAAAGAGGAAGACCGAACCTCCGGTATAAAGACCAAATAATCGCGGATGTAAGACATCTTGGTCTTGACAACTGGAAGCAGCGTGCCCGGGACCGTCATGGATGGAAGGCAGCTGAATTACATGTTGACGACCCCCGCAATTCCGGATCTGCACCTGTAAGGTTAGGTCCCTCAACAGACCAGGTGCAGCCGGACAACTGGTCAACTCTTTGGACTGCTATAAGGCAGACATTACCGCGCTCCAAGAAGTGTGATCGGATGGGCCAGGCAAAAAGCGGATGAAAAACTGTGATATCTACTACGGAAACTGCTACAGAGAAAATAAACAGCTCGGATGCTGATTTGTTGTTCGAGGCAGACTCAGGAAATAAGTCTTAAGCTTCCAGTATGTAAGCGAACGCCTCATAACTATCCACATCAAGACCAATCTCGGCAATATAGGCTTATTATGTGTCCACGCCCCCACAGAGGAGAAAGATGACCGACATAAAGACGACTTCTATGATCTCCTAAGCAGAACGTATGCGCAATGCCCCAGCTATGACACCAAAATCATTCTTGGAGATTTCAATGCAAAGCTGGGTAAGGACGCTATCTTTGAACGGGTCATTGGAAAGCACAGCCTAGACAACACCACGTCAGAAAACGGATTAAGGCTAGTGGACTTTATGGCGGGACATAATCTGGTAGTAGCAAGTACACGATTCCCACACCTCAACATCCTGGCGGTCTTTCGATCGATCGACAACCAACCAAATTGATCAATCGACGGTAGACACTCCTCCAGCATCCTAGATGTCCGAACTCCTCGAAAGAGCCAACATCGACTCGGATCATTACCTTGCTGCAGCCAAGGTACGGATGCGAATTTCTCGGAATCAACGGAGTCGATTAAGAAGTAAGTCGAGTCTCTCTTAAGCTGTCTCAAGTCCCGATACAATCTGCAGAAACCATAGAACGGCAATGGAGTCGTTGTCAGAACGCCATTAGAGATGCCGCCTCTGATGTACTCGGTTTCGAGCAGAGATGCGACTTATTTGAAATACTTATATTTAAAATGCAAATACAAAATGCAAAATGCCTATTTTGTATTTTGCAATTAAATACCTTTTTAAAAAAAGCATTTTGTGTTTTATTTGAAATACTTTATGTAAATATTTAGTATTTGTAAAATGCAAAATGGTTTTGTTTATTTCTTTAACTCAAAACTCAAACTTTTTCTAAGTATTTGTCAATGCCAAACACAACAACCAATGACAAAATTATGAGGAAGAAAGAAAAAGTCATACCTACACACGCGGAAACCACTAGCATACCGCACAAATTTTCAGTTGAAAACCGAGCGACTTCTGAGGGAGGTTTCAAACTTTTAATCCGAATGGGAATCAGTGTTCTCTACGCAGAACCTGATCGACCGCTCAGGACGAGAGCCGAACGCTGTCGCTTACGCTTGTGCAATGTGCAACTAGCTCAGTTCAGTGTTCTTTTTTTGGCGGATGTAAATAAGTAAAATGACTAAAATGTAAGTAACACATTATTTTTATGTGTTCTATTTAACTAAGCATTAAGATGTTAAACATCGTAATGTAATTATTTCTAGTAATCTAACCTGAGATTGTATGTACATATGTATGTACGTTAGCGTTACAGTCCATGAAGGACCAACGCCGAGCTTCTCTCAATCACCCATGTTGTGTGAGATTTTATTAGGTGAAAGGGACCTACAATTTATTGCCGGTTCCGAACGGCGAGTTTCAAGAAGCTTTTCTTAACAATTATACTACAGAGGGTTTTGTCAGTACCCCGCTGAGGAGAAGCACCGTGAAAAACACATTCAATGACATGGCTGTTGTCGGGATTCGATCCCATGTCATCGGCGTCAGAAAAAGCGCAACTTTGGCTTGCAGGAGGTTTAAGGGAACTCATAGTTATGACAAAGTAGCTGAGCTGATTGTGGAAATTCATTCTGAATTTGATTTAAAGCTGGTAACAATCGTACAGACTGTTACCGACAACGGAACAAATATGGTCAAAGCTTTCAAGGTATATGGAAAAGATTCAGATATTGCAACAAGTGCAAGAGATTCAGCTCTTATTCAAAATATTGAAGTTGCCCATATTAATATTGACAATGATGATGATGATCATGATAATGTGTTATCTGTAATATAATTTCCAGCGCCATCTGAAGAATTTGAGGAGTTGAAACTGCCTAATCAAGAAAGGTGTGCCACACACACACATTACAATTAGTGACTTCAAGAGATATGAATAAGGCTAGATCCCAAAATAATTCATACAAGAAACTTTATGATGCAGCCATGGCAAAATGTCAACCAGTTTGGAATCTGTGTTCAAGGTCTCCTAAAGCATTCGAAATCCATTCAGATTCAACTGGAAAATCTCCTACTTCTCCATGTATAACACGATGGAATTCATATTATAATTCCCTTCAAGATTTACTTGCTGTAATGGATACCCTAAATGAACCAAGTTTCTTTGGATTAGCAGTTTTCAAAGAAATTGAAATCCGATTTCCTAATGAATACGTAAGCTGTTTGAAACCTATTTCTGACGGCATCAGAGGTTTAGAAGGCGACAAAGATACTTACTACGGATGTCTTATGCCAGAACTTATGAGGATGCAAAGAATTCTAAGCAGTTTGAAAATGGATAATACTTAATATTTTGGTGTATGGATAGAAGTTATTAAACAAAGTCTTAATATGCGTTCTTAAAGATTTTGTAAATTACAGGAACCAAAAGCAAAAGAGGGCATAACAGCATCCATATTCTATCCCTTTTTCAAAATGAAATGGGTACCAAAAGCTAGTGGAAAATACGTTAAAGAACTTTTTGTTTCAGAAGTGAGAAAAATAAAACAGGAACAAGAAGATGAAAAGAGCTTTACTGCATACTAATTCTAATAAAAAAAAAGAAAAAGACTGAATCATATTATGTATACATATGTATGTTTGTTGAAGACTCTGATTCTTCAGCAGCCAGTGATAACGCCAATAGACCTTGAAACACTACAATATTTAAAATATGACGACAGTACTTTAGAATTCTTGAACAAATATCCAAGTGTAAACAAACTCTTCCTTAAATACATTTCTTGCCTACCAAGTTCTGCTCCTGTTGAACGACTATTTTCCTTTGGTGGAATGATTATGAGGTCACATAGACGAAATATGAAAGAGTCAGTGAAATAAGGTATTTTACTTGAAAAACCTATTTTGAAAATATGTATTTTGCATTTTGTATTTAAATACTTTTACGAAAACCATTTCGTATTTTTATTTGAAATAAAAAAAAAAATGCCAAGCATTTGCATTTTGAATTTAAATACTTTTAATAAAGTATTTTCAACATCTCTGGTTTCGAGCCACCACCGTCGAGAAACCCAGAATGCGTTCGAAAATTTTACCAGAAAGTAAAACGAACATGCCAAGGCTATAAAGCCAGAGCAGAAGCCTGCAGGGATGAGCACGGACAACTAGTGCGTAGATTGTGGAAGGACCACTTCTGCAGACTGTATAACGGCGATGATGGACGAAGACGAAGGAGAATCCCGTCCACCCGACCTAGACGATGTTAAGATAGCGATATCGAAACTTAAGTCTTATAAAGCTGCTGGAGCAGACGGACTCCACGCGGAAGTGTTTAAAGCAGCTAGCGATGAGCTGGTCAAGACCATGTACCAACTCATCTACAAGATATGGTGGATATGGAATCTCAGTACCGTTTTCCCGGACCATAAGAAAGGAGACCCCTATGACTGCGCCAATTACAGAGGGATAAGCCTCTTGAACATCGCGTACAAGATCCTCTCTGCCGTACTGTGTAAGCGCCTGAAACCGTTCGTGGACAATCTGATAGGTTCCTACTAATGTGGTTTCAGGGCAGAAAAATCCACGATAGATCACATATTTACACTACGGCAGATCTTTGAGAAGACCCATGAATTCCAGGTCGACACGCACCATCTTTTCGTCGACTTTAAAGCCGCGTATGACAGTGTTTATAGAGACGAGCTATACAAAGCCATGTTATGTTTTAACATTCCTGCCAAACTGTGCAGGATGACTATGGGGGACTCTCGCTGCTCCATTAAGGTCGGAGGTGAACCAACCGACCCCTTTGATGTTAAAAAAGGTTTTAGACAGGGTGACGCACTGTCATGTGATTTCTTTAACATCATACTTGTGCGGGACTCTGCGGCCAATACAAGAGGTACGATCTATTTCAAGTCCACATAATTGCTTGCCTACGCAGATGACACTGATATTATTGGACGGACAAAGCGAGACGTCAATGAGGCGTGCGCAAGCATTGAAGCAGAAGCGGCTAAAGTGGGTCTAAGGGTAAATGGGGACAAGACCAAATATATGCTGTCATATAAGAAAGACGCGCAACACCGACGTCTTGGTCAGAACGTCACCTTCGGCAGCTATATTTTTGAAGTAGTCAAGGACTTCGTCTACCTTGGCTCGATAGTGACAAGCAGCAACGACACCAGCGCTGAGATAAAACATAGAATAACTCTTGCCAACCGCTGTTTCTTCGGGCTCAAGAGGCAATTGAATAGTAGAGTCCTCTCTCGAAAAATTAGGGTATCCCTCTACAAAACCTTAATCATCCCGGTCCTCCTCTACGGCACTGAGGCCTGGACGTTATCAAAAGCGGATGAAGAGGCTCTTGGGCATTTCCAGAGGAAAATTCTGCGTACAATCTTTGGTCCCGTTTGTGTAAACGGAGAGTGGAGGAGGAGATTCAACTAAGAACTGTACGGGCTAGTTAGATGTTTTCGGATCCAACGTCTAAGATGGCTAGGCCATGTAGAGCGAATGGACATCAGCGCTCCGGTCCGAAGAGTCTTCGGCTCCAACCCCAAGAGACGACGCAGTAGAGGACGACCGCATTTAAGGTGGCGCACACAGCTGGAAATGGACCTCAACCAACTGGGCGTGCGGCACTGGAAGCGGCTGGCCATAGATCGGGCCGGCTGGAGAGGCTTGTTAGTTGAGGCCCTGGTTCACCCCGAACTGTAATAAAGTAAGTAAGTAACTGGCAATACACTGTATGTCTCTTTCACCTATGTATGAGAAAATAAAATCACACACAACATGGCTGCAACGCTACATACAATACAATTCCATGATAAAAAAATTTGCGAAGGTAATACCGTGGCGCAGTGGTTAGTGTGTTGGACCCTGATGCACGATGAGCGAGTTCGGATCCCGATAACACCAACGCCATCGAATGTTTATTTCGTGGCGTCCCTCCTCGGCGGGGTACTGGCAAAACCCCCGTAGTATAACTTGCCTAGAAAAAGCTTCTCGACTCACGCCGTTCGGAATCGGCATTAAACTGTAGGTCCCTTTCACCTGTGTGAAAAATAAATCACACACAACATGGGGGATTGAGAGAAGCTTGGCTCTGGCCCTTCATGGGCTGTAACGCCACCAAAGAAGAATACGAAATAATGGTTTTTAGACCAAATATCATTTGAATCATGGAATCAACCCGCTTTTCTTTCTCCACAAGAAAGGAGACCCCTCTGATTGCGCCAACTATAGAGGAATAAGTCTCCTTAACATCGCCTACAAAATCTTCTCTGCCGTTTTGTGTGAACGCATGAAGCCTTTTGTAAATAAGTTGATAGGTCCTTATCAGTGCGGATTCAGGCCAGGGAAGTCCACCATCGACCAAATCTTCACACTACGGCAGATACTGGAGAAAACCAATGAATTTCAAGTCGACACTCACCACCTATTTGTCGACTTCAAAGCCGCATACGAGAGCGTAATTAGAGACGAGCCATACAACGCTATGTCTACCTTTGACATACCTGCTAAACTCGTCAGACTATGCAGGATGACTTTGGAGAATGCTCGCTGCTCCATCCGAATCGGTGAACACCTTACCGATAGTTTTGATGTCAAAAAAGGATTTAGGCAGGGCGATGCGCTGTCGTGTGATTTCTTCAACATCATATTGGAAATGATTGTGCAAAAATCACTGGCCAATAGAAGAGGCACAATCTATTTCAAATCCTCGCAACTCCTTGCATACGCCATAATAGGTAGATCACAGCGAGGCGTTTGCGAGTATTGAGATGGAGGCGGCGAAAATTGGTTTGGCGGTAAACGAGGGCAAAACTAAATATATGCTGTCATCAAAAAAGGACGCTCAACACCGACGTCTCGGCCAGAACGTTTGTATATGCAGATATAAGTTCGAGGCAGTTAAGGACTTCGTCTACCTTGGCTCCGCAGTGACCTGGAACAACGACATCAGTTCCGAAATCAAACGCAGAATCACTCTTGCCAATCGCTGTTTCTTTGGGCTCAGGAGGCAACTGAGTAATAGAGCCCTCTCCCGAACGACAAAGTTGACTCTATATAAGACCCTTATCATCCCGGTCCTGTTGTACGGCGCAGAAGCATGGACACTATCAAAAGCGGATGAGGAGGCCCTTGGTCGGTTCAAGAGAAAGATTTTGCTCGTGATTTTTGGGCCTAAAAACGCAGACGGGGGATGGAGGAGAAGATTCAACCACGAACTTTACGGGCTGTACAGCAACATGAGCCGCGTCAGGCGTCTACGGATTCAATGCCTAAGATGGCTGGGCCATGTAGAGCGAATGGACACCACAGCTCCAGCCCGGAGAGTCTTTGAATCCAACCCCGAGGGCCGAAGAAGCAGAGGACTGCCGCCCTTAAGATGGCGCACACAGGTGGAAGGGGACCTCAGCCAACTGAATGTGCGGCAATGGAAAAGGCTAGCGAAAGATCGTGCTAGATGGAGGGGCATGTTGGTTGAGGCCCAGGTTCACCCCGAACTGTAGCGCCCACACAGTGGCTCGAAGTGATGTTTTATTACAAAATGTCCAAGCGAGTAGATCGGCACACTGTTGTTGGTTTAATCCAACTCGAAAGTCATAGAGAATTATCGCTCGAAAATGTGAGCCACCTCCGTAATAGCTCACCAGGACATTTCGCTTTTTTCTTTCAAATTTAATTAACTCGCACCCAATATTCTTGGCCCGGTAATGCATACTCTCACAGTCATGAGAGAGTCGATATTAACATCGGTCATCCCAGACTGAATCAATGACTAGCATTAGTATGAATGGCGCGATCCTCAGAGACATTTCCATCTCATTCATAACATGCGCGCATATAACGGCCTCACATGATACAAATGTTCGTCGAATGTATTTACGATTCCCTTCCAGAAACTGCCATCTGTTGAACTCTTCCCATCATTGATTTGAATACGCGTACCTAAGTTCCATCCAGGTGACCTTAACCATCAGTTTAATAACACCTTGTCATTCCATTCAGTATTGAATGTATGAACGGATGAATGCAAATCTTCTTCAGTCCAGCTGTCAGTAGAACAAGAGGTACCGCGTATTTAAAACAATAGGAACCTTTTGATGTCTGGCGCACCATCCTACAACGGGCCATTCTTTAATTTCTCCGGGGATTTTTCGTAACTTTCACAACTCGAAACAAAAGTTTACATTCAGACCTTACTGTCAGCCAACAAAGGGAATGCACTTGAATCCTAACAATGCACTACACTTAATATCCACTTGAGAATGAGCACTTGAGCGCACAATGGACAAGGGCGTAAAGATTCAATCCTCGGGGACAATGAACAATAAACAGCACTCGAAAAACCAGCAGGACATGCGAGTAATTATTCCCGTACCATAAAATCCTCCCTATTCACAAGGTGCTAGGTACTTCTTCCACGAATTAAAAACCGATTGCAGGTACCCGGGCATCCTGTGTGAAGTGATCCTGGTTTGGTCATTATAAAATCAGGACCGGGCGGGATTTTCTTCGAGTGGCTATGGATTTTGCAACAAAGGAATTCCCTATGGTCCTAATACCAAGCTTACCCTTCAAAACAACCGTCGTCGAAATGGTTGACGATGACGACTGCGCTAGCAACTCACCTAGACTCAGAAGCGCCATAAGAGAGAACCCAATACCATTCTACACAGCTCGTCGTTTGCGTCGTAAAACTCGAATGCAATTTCGAGCCTGAAAAGAGCACTAGGTGCCAGGTACAATACCATCTCAAGAGGGTGTAAAATCGACAGACAATTGTAATTTACGACCACAAAACACCTTGTCTTCTAGGATAATTCGTAAAGAGAGATGAGTTTGTGCATTTTGGTCATCTGACTAATGTTCGAACAAACAAGTCGTTACAACACACTATTCAAATACAAATTCTGTAAATCCGTATTCACGGATCTTTGAGTCCAGAATACCAATCTGAGTGTACGTTACTCTTATCTAACTCAGTGCACACAGAAAAGGCATACGAATTGCAATCTAACCGTCGACCGCGTTCGAGTTGATAGTAAGGCAAAAATGAATTTAAAAAAAGCTCGAATGGATATTTAGATACTTGTGCTCAATCGAGCTCTATCGAATCAATAATTCATAACCCAACGCGAGACATACACACACATCCATGCGTACGCGACAACCACGAGTTGTTATAGATTCAAATCAAGTACTTTCCAGATATTTCTGTCCAGCAAACACTCGATATCTCATTATGAATAAGTCCTATTCTAAGACTTTGAAATACGCTTTTCATAACCACCGCAACAACCTTTCGTCCCTCCATTCGAAGTACGCGTATAATCCAATACTAAGTACTCGAACTTGAAGTGCTCGGTTAGTCAAGATGCATGCACGTTAAAGTGCATGTATAGCTACCGTATGGTAAATTACTAATTATGATGTGATCTCCTAGAGTCAAGGCCAGCAAAAGGAAAAAAAAAACCATTCGCATCGTGACTACAGTGCGACGGCGGCGCTCGGTCGGACCGTAGGAACTGCCGAAATTCGGGATAAGAACTGTGACAATCTCTCGTCTGACCGAACAAATTTCCAGGAATGTGGTACATTTATAAAGAACAGATCGCAAGTGCGGGCATTTAACCACGTTTCGGATAAGCGGCAATTCTCTTTGATGATTCACATAATTTCAGTGAAAAAGAACTAGGGATAGATGAATTCCAGACAAACTGGTTTGTATTTACCTGTGGTCCTTTACATTTTCGGTGAATTCTTTTTGTGCAGGTTGCTCATTGGGTTACGCAAGAGATAACTGCTCGTCTAACCGCCCATGTCCATGAAGGACCAAAGCCGAGCTTCCCTTAATCACCCATGTTGTGTACTTATTTACTTACTTATCAGGCCAGCGATCCATGGAGGATCTGAGCCTGAGCTATAGCTGCCTTCCATCCTTGACGGTCCCGGGCACGCTGCTTCCAGTTGTCAAGACCAAGATGTCTTACATCCGCAATTACTTGGTCTTTATACCGGAGGTTCGGTCTTCCTCTTCTTCTCGAACCAGGAGGCTCGGAGTCGAAGACTCTCTTAGCTGGAGCGTTGATGTCCTTGCGCTCGATGTGGCCGAGCCAGTGTAGTCGACGGATCCTTGCCTTCCGGACTACATCCACATCTTGGTACAGCTCGTAGAATTCGCGGTTGTGTCTTCATCTCCATTCACCTTCCTCCCAGACAGGACCAAATATCCGGCGCAGAATTTTTCTTTCGAAATAACCCAAAATCAGCTCCGCTGTCCTGCTTATCGTTCAGCTTTCGGCTCCGTACAGCAAGACTGGCAGAATGAGCGTTTTGTAAAGCATGACTTTGGTCTTCCGAGTGAGGAGTTTTGACCCCAGTTGTTTGGACAAGCCGAAGTAGCAGCGGTTGCCAAGGACGATTCTATGCCGGATCTCCACTGTGTCATTTGTGGAATTTACGTTTGCCCCGAGGTAGACAAACTCCTTAACTACCTCGAAATTGTCGCTGTCAATTGTTATATTTTGTCCCAGGTGGTGAGCGACGGATTGGTTTTTGCTTGACAGCATGTATTTCGTTTTGTCCTCATTGATCTTAAGACCAACTCGTTTCGCCTGTTCTTCAATCGCCGTGAATGCTTCCACAATGCCACGGCGAGAACACGCGATGATGTCGGTATCATCCGCGTATCCTAGCAGCTGGATGGACTTGTAAAAGATAGTGCCTTCCCTGTTGACGCCTGCCCGTCGCACTATCTGTTCCAGCCCCAGGTTGAAGAAGTCACATGACAGCGCATTTTCTTGTCGAAATCCGGTGCACAACTGGATCAGTTTTCCCGGGATCCCGAATTCGGCCATCGCCCCAAACAGTTCTTCACGATGAATGCTGTCGTAGGCGGCTTTGAAATCGATGAAAAGATGGTGTGTATCGATTCGAAGCTCGTTGGTCTTTTCCAGGATTTGTCGAAGTTTGAAAATTTGGTCTATAGTTGCCGGGCCGGAAGCAGCACTGGTAGCTGCTGATTAGTGCGGTGCAAAATGGTCTTAGACGTTCACACAATACGCTGGACAGGATCTTGTATGAGATTTAAATGCCAAACATAGTGATTGGGTCAATATTGTACCCAACACTAGAGGGAGCCTACTAAGCCATTGGTGGGCCCTGCATAATATTGAGTATAAACTCAAGTTACTCGCAACGTATAGTCCGTCATTTCCTAGAAGCGGCGCCTATCTGGATCTAATGTTGCTTGACTCACGACTGAGACTGGCAGACACTAACGAATGGTCTACTAACTGTTTACGTACCGTTGAGTATGACAGTGACCACTGCGGACTTAGTGCCGTAATTAAAATACCGGACGAATTCGCAGAAATGGCAGAGTATGTCCACACGTTCCCCTACGATTATAGTAGGGCACGCTGGCCACGCTTTGCCAACTGCCTGGCGAGAGCACTCACTTCGAGAGCCTCATCCCCACCGAATAATAGGAACCTATCAAATGACGAAATTGATAGGCACCTAAAACATATGGACGAAACTATTAAACAAACGATGGACAGAACGATACCACGCAAACGGCATTACGATACCACGGACGTGTACCGAAACGCGACCATAGACGCACTTCACAGACAGAAAAGCAGACCCCTGTCAAGACTCAAACTCTTGTACAGGCGGTTTACCGACAGAAAAAACTCGGAGGTCAGGACCCTGAAGTCACTGATTAAAAATCTCCGACAATTAATTAAAGAAAATTATAAAATAGCCATAAGTCTGCACTGGAGCAACAAAATTCGCGCTGTAAAATCCAACAGCGCGAATATGTTCCCGCAGATAAATAAAATATTCCGGAGAAAAGACCAGAATGACATTCGGGATCTAAAGCTTCCGAGAACGTCAGATAACGAACGTTTACTACGTACAGTCAACATCGATCCAGAGAGCGTCGTCCTAGATGACGACTTTTTTGTGATTGAGGATCCTCAGGAGAAAGTGGCGACAGTGGGGGCTGTCTTCCAGGATGTGTATAAGGTGAATGAAAGCATTCGCCCGAACCACGACCTGGAAAATAGAGCCATGCTTCACCACTTCTACCTTCGAAATGATATAGAACATTGGCGACCAGGTTCAATGACGACTTTACGGCGAACAATGCCATCGCCAATGAAGATGCTGATACACTGTTCATTTCGACGGAGGATCTCCAGTTGATCTTCATGTCATTAAAAAATCAAAAATCCGCGGGTACTGATGGTATATCTAATGTTGTGCTCAGGCACCTTCCACCATTGGCTATAGAGAGGTACACCATCCTGTTTAACAATGCACTGAATAATGCATATTATCCGGTGCATTGGAAAACGACGGTGGTCCAGCCAATCCCTAAGAGGGGCAAAGACTCCTCTAATCCGGCAAATCTCCGGTCGATAAGTCTCCTTCCGAGTATCAGCAAGGTCTTCGAGAAGGTAATCCATGGAGCCCTGTCCAAATGGGCTAAGGACAAAAATATCATTCCGAATAACCAATTCGGTTTCAGGGCGGGCATGATACCATACATGCCGCGTCGAAACTCGTCTCGGATATCCAATGAAATAAATGCAAGAACCAATGCAGGGGTGCCTGCCTGGTTGACTTGGAGAAGGCCTTCGACACCGTATGGTTAGAAGGACTCTACTACAAGCTCAAACGGTTGGGCATAAGTAAACCATTGCTATATCTAATTCATGATATGTTAACTAGTAGTTCGTTCGTTCTGAAAATTGCCAACGTAACTTCTGCTCCCTCCAGGAGGGAGGGAGCGAGCATACAGAGCAAAGAAGTTGATCGCGTTTAACATGGCAAACGCCAGCTTCGATCTCTGTCCCTGTTCAATCCAAGTTGACACACAGCCTCCGCGTGGCCCCCCTGGATAGCTACCCTGGCACCCGCCAGGTAGTGAACTAATGTGTGCAGCGACCCAACCCTTGTTCCTGGGGAAAGAGGAACCTGGCCCTCCAGGTTGGGGGTTGTGCTTAGGGGTAACATCCCTATCACGTAAAAACCCACTTGTTCCGAAACGACAACAAGCCTCGGATACGGACGGATACAAAGCTGACGACCCCTGCAAACGACTAACGGACTTGAGAGTCTGCACCTGGAATGTGAGGTCCCTTAACAGACCGGGTGAAGGCGATCAATTGGAGCAAACCCTCAACTGCTATAAAGCAGATATAACCGCACTCCAAGAAGTGCGATGGGATGGACCAGGCAAAAAACGGATGAAAAACTGCGACATCTACTACGGGAACTGCTACAAGGAGAACAAACAGCGCCTATTCGGGTGCGGATTCGTTATTAGAGGAAGACTCCGACAAAAAGTCTTAAGCTTCCGAGATGTAAGCGAACGCCTCATAACAATCCGCATCAAAGCTAAATTTGGAAATATTAGCTTAATATGCACTCACGCCACAACGGAAGAAAAGGACGATCGACTCAAAGAAGAATTCTACGATCTCCTAGACAGAACATATGCCCAATGTCCCAGCTACGACGCAAAAATAGTCCTAGGAGATTTTAATGCAAAACTGGGCAAGGAGGACATATTTGAGTCGATCATAGGAAAGCATAGCCTCCATAACACCACATCCGACAACGGATTAAGGCTAATCGATTTCCTAGCGGGGCGTAACCTCCTTGTAGCAAGCACGCGATTCCCCCATCTCAACATCCACAAGGGTACCTGGCGGTCTTGTGATCAATCGTCCACCAACCAGATTGATCATATTGCGATCGACGCCAGACACTCCTCCTGTATTCTCGACGTACGAACCTTCCGAGGGGCCAACATCGACTCGGATCACTACCTTGTTGTAGCCAAGGTACGAATGAGGATATCAAGAATGCTTAGGAGTCGAGTAGGACAACGTAAGTTTGACGTTGGAAAGCTACAATCGCAAGAGACTGCCAGAATCTTTGCCGATCGTGTCTCCTCAAAGCTCTCTCAAAATCCGCCCAGAGCAGCACAAACAATAGAGCAGGAATGGGCTCGTTGCCAGAGTGCCGTCAGAGATGCTGCCTCAGAGGTGCTGGGTTTCAAGCAGCCACCACCTAGAAACCCCTGGTTCGATGAACAATGCGAACAAGCCCATGCAGCAAAACAAGAGGCATATAAGGCCGTGCTGCAACGACGGACGAGAGCTGCTCGCGAAATCTATGAGCAGAAGAGAAGAGAGGAACACACGCTTTTCAGAAGAAAGAAGAGAGAGCACGGAAAGCGTGAGATCGAAGAGATGGAGAGATGCTTCCGCAGGAATGACGACCGTAAATTTTACAACAATGTAAAACGAACATGCCATGGCTACAAAGCCAGAGTGGCGGCCTGCAGGGATGAAAATGGAGAACTGGTAGTAGAGTCGCAGTCGATGCTGAGGATTTGGAAAGACCACTTCTGCAGACTGTATAACGGCGATGATAGACAAGATACCGCTGTCAGGCAGAATGAGCCATTCGCAATGGACCACGAAGTAACAGAATTCGTTCCACCCGACCTAGGCGAAGTCAAAATAGCGATATCAAGACTTAAGTCTAATAAAGCCGCTGGCGCAGACGGCCTGTCTGCTGAGCTTTTTAAGGCTGGAGATGAGCTGGTAAGGTGCATGCACCATCTCATCTGCAAGGTATGGTCGGAGGAAAGCATGCCCGACGAATGGAATCTCAGCATGGTTTGCCCGGTCCATAAGAAAGGAGACCCTTATAACTGCGCCAACTATAGGGGAATAAGTCTCCTTAACATCGCATATAAGATCTTCTCTGCCGTATTATGTGAACGCCTGAAACCGTTTGTGGATAACCTGATCGGCTCTTATCAGTGTGGTTTCAGGCCAGGTAGATCCACAATAGACCAAATATTTACGCTACGGCAGATCTTGGAGAAGACCCAGGAATACCAAATCGACACTCACCACCTCTTCGTCGATTTCAAGGCCGCGTATGACAGCGTATATAGAGACGAGCTGTACAAAGCCATGTCTAGTTTTAACATCCCTGTCAAACTCGTCCGACTGTGCAGGATGACAATGGAGAACTCTCGTTGCTCCATTAAGGTCGGTAATGAGCATACCGAGACCTTTGATGTTAAAAAAGGATTTAGGCAACATCGTGCTTGAAAAGATTGTGCAAGAGTCACTGGCCAACACAAGAGGTACGATCTATTTCAAGTCTACGCAATTGCTTGCGTACGCCGACGATATTGACGTAATTGGACGAAAACAGCAAGACGTCAATGAGGCTTTTGTGAGCATTGAGGTAGAAGCGGCTAAGATGGGTCTCAAGGTTAATGAGGGTAAAGCCAAATATCTGCTTTCATCTAAAAGAGACGGACAACACCGACGTATTGGCCAGAACGTCACCATGGGCGGATATAACTTTGAAGTGGACAAGGAATTCGTCTACCTTGGCTCACTGATTACCAGCGACGTCAACACCAGCGCTGAGATAAAACGCAGAATCACTCTTGCCAACCGCTGTTTCTTTGGGCTCAAGAGGCAATTGAGAAGTAGAGCCCTCTCTCGGAAAACGAAGGTGACACTATATAAGACCTTGATCATCCCAGTCCTCCTTTACGGCGCAGAGGCTTGGACCTTAACAAAAGCGGATTGAGATGCCCTTGGTCGTTTCGAGAGGAAAATTCGTTTTCCGTTCACCGTTTGTTCAAACGGTGTATGGAGGAGAAGATTTAACGAAGAACTGTACGGGTTGTACAGCGACATCGGCCTGGTACGACGTCTACGGATACAGCGTCTAGGGTGGCTAGGCCATGTAGAGCGCATGGAAGATACAGCTCCGACCCGAAAAGTCTTCGAATCCACTCCGGAAGGAAGGCGCGGCAGAGGACGGCCGCCTCAGCGGTGGTGCACGCAGGTGGTGTTGTCTTGGATTACACACAGAACACCTGAGTCTGAGTACAGAAAGTTCTATCCCAACGGGGTCCTATACGATAGGGCAAGGATTTTACGGATAGATAACTTTCTGATTAAACTGATTCGAGGTCACGTTGCAAGGGCAATGACTTCGACCAATAACTTTGATGACTGCAGCGAGTTTCCGACAGCAGCACTCGAGGGAACTCCGTCTTCATGACCTAGGCTTGGACTCTAGCAACAGCTGTTACTTAAATGAGAGTTTAACGAGGCGAACCCGACTTCTCCTGAACAACGCTCTTGCACTTCGTCGAAAGAAACAACTACAAGCTGTTTACACAAAACAAGGATCTGTGTATGTTAAGAGATCGGCGAATGATAAAGGCTTTCTTATCGAAAGCTCTCATGATCTGCTTGCCGGGGCTGCGGCACAACATTGAACCCACCTTTGTCTATCTAATTGTAATACGTAAGCCGACTATTGTATTATTGTAATCTAGTTTTTTTTTATATATACATTCTTTCTCCTTCACTCCCTTCCTCTCTAATCAACCTCCTAATTACTCTTTCTTCCTCTCTGTTCTGATTGCACTTTTTATACATATATATATATATATAACTTTTATTTTTGTTTCTCTCTTAAATGGATGATATAAGATACAGTGTGAATGAAAAATCAACGTCCACTATGATAAATGTTCTTTGTAAACGCTGTGAGGGTCTTAAAGTTTGCTATCTTAATGGGCGCAGTTTAAATGACTGTAAATTAGATTATTTGAAATATCTGTTTTCTGAATCCTCTGTTGATGTAATCGGTGTCAGTGAAACATGGTTCAAGCCGTACTTCCATGATCTGAAATATAGTATACCTAATTATGAACTATTCAAGAATGATCGATTGACCGATACCACGGGTGGTGGAGTAGCAATTTACTGCAAATCTGGACTAAACTGTAAGTTTATCTCTAAATCCAGTGGAAGTGGAATCGAATATCTTATGGTCCAAATATCTGACTGCAATACGAAATGCTTGGTAGCATGTGCGTATAACAATAATAAGAGATGCTCACCTACTCCTTTTTTCACAACCTTATCTGATTATTGTGCACAATACCAACATATAATCATCTGCGGTGACTTCAATATAGACCTAAGGAAATCAGATTCAATGGCCTTTCAAATGAAAGACTTAGTTGCTTCCGCCGGAATGGAAATAATTAATACCAGCTATCCTACACGATTCGCTAATAATTGCACACCGAGCCTTCTCGATCTAATATTTGTCTCTTCTCCGTCACTTGTCTTACTGTTTGACCAATTATCGTCTGGTTTTTCCGACCACGATCTTCTTTTCTGTACTTATGACCTGAACCTGTCAAAAACTGTTGTCCCTGATATCTTTTCATTTAAAGATTTTAAGTCTATTGACTTGGAATACCTTCAAGCTGCCGCTATTTCCGCCCCCTGGGTGCTATGCCGTAACAAGGCCAATCCCAACGACAAAATCGCTACCTTTCAAGAAATCTTGATGCAATTGTTCAATCATTGTGTACCTACAAAAACAGTCAAGATCCATAATCAAGCATGCCCTTGGTATACGGTCGAAGTGGTTAATGCCATTAAAAAAAGGAACAGGCTCTACAGTAAATGGAAACATAGCCCATCTCAAGCCAACTGGTCATCATACAAGACGGCACGGAACTCCGCTACCGCAGTAGTGCGTGCTTCAAAATTGATTTTTTTCAGATCTAAACTAAGTGCATCTCTCCCACCAAAGAAACTCTGGAACAACCTACGAAAAATTGGAATATCTAGTTGTAACCACATCTCTAATTGTGACTTTAGTGCTGATGAACTAAACCATGCATTCCTGGGGGAAAAACCTAGTTCAACAGACTTTGACTTTAATAATACATTAGACAATGCAAGTTCAAGACTAGATGAGTTTGTCGTAGCTTCAGAAAATGAAATTATCCGGTGTGTAAGTGTTATTAAATCAGACTCCATAGGAGAGGATGGCATACCAATTCGATTTATCAAACTTATTTTACCACAAATCGCCTCCCATCTTGCACATGTGATCAATTGGTGTATAATTACATCGACCTTTCCGCAGTCCTGGAAAGTCGCTAGAATTATACCCATTGCTAAGAAAACCAACCCAGCGTCCACTGCCGACTTTAGACCAATTAGTATCCTGCCCTGCTTATCCAAAGTCTTCGAGAAAATAATAGCGAATCAAATTACAAAACACCTATCAGTTAATGATCTTCTTTATACCCAGCAATCAGGATTCAGAGCAAATCACAGTTGCTCTACAGCCATGATTAATGTTCTGGAAGAAATAAGAGTATTCTTTGACAAAAATTACATCTCGTATTTGTGTCTACTGGATTTCTCGAAGGCTTTTGACAAAGTAAATCATGACATCCTATGTTGGAAGCTACGGAACAACTTTGGTTTTAGTACTAGTGCGGTTAAATTAGTGAGGAGTTTTCTCTCCGGGAGGTCACAAAAAGTCGTAATGGGTGAATGCGATTCGTCTCTTATGAAAGTAGAGCAAGGTGTTCCGCAGGGCTCAATTTTAGTCCCGATTCTCTTCTGCATGTTCATTAATGATCTACCATCCGTGTGCAGGCACTCTTCAGTACACATGTACGCTGATGACGTTCAATTGCATTTAGCCATGCCCCTCTCAAATATAAATGAACTGGCGTCCCTCATGAACGATGATCTGAAATGTATCTATGGTTGGTCAAAAGCGAATGGTTTACAACTCAATCCAATCAAGTCCCAAGTAATCCCTATCTCTAAAACAAAATTTAATCTCGACCATCTTCCTGCCCTCTATTTAAGCACTACTATGATCAAAGCCGTAGAGAAAACCACTAGTCTAGGATATGTAATAAACAGAGATCTATCTGGTTATGATCATACTAATATGGTCGTCGGTCGCATTTATGGATGCCTTCGCAAGCTGTGGACCAGTGCTTATTACACTCCGCTAGATACCCGGAAAAAACTAGTAACTGCCCTAATTCTACCTCTCATAAGATACGGTGAATTAATATATTGTCATCCTGATTCGCTCTCCATGCAAAAGCTACAGGTGGCATTTAATGATGCAATACGCTATATTCACGGCATTCGTAGATGTGAGCACATCTCTGCTTACGCTAGGAACCTGCTTGGGTGCAGTCTTCAACAGTATATTAAGGCAAGGAACTGTATTTTCCTCCACAAAATCATTCACAGCCGTACTCCGGAATACCTGTTCAACAAGCTAAATTTCACCCGTTCCAATAGGACAATCAATCTAATTCCCTACTGCAGTAACTTTTTAAATTCGTCCCGCTTATTTTTCATTCACACTATAAAACTATGGAACTCTTTACCTTTTGCTATAAAATCTATATCTAATCACAGAAACTTTAAAAGTGCAATTTTCCGTCATTTCTCAACACTCCCATAAAAACTGATCCCTTCCGTCACTTAGCTTTAAGAACATACGTTAATTTTGAATTAAACTGTTTCAACTGGAATTTAATGACTAAGTACAAAAAAAGATGTAGATCTTAATGTACATACCTCTTATGTTAAATAAATATGAAATATGAAATATGAAATAACCTGATCTCTGGGGCTTATTACCCCAATTTTATGTATTATGAAAAAGTGCGTCTGAATGGCTTTGTGCCTCCGGAAGCATTTCTTTACTTTGATAATTGTGGACTGATCCAGGATAGATTGGCGGTACCGCTAATCTTCCATGTGGCCCATAACGCTGGCATCAACGCTTTTGGTGGCTAACGGACTCCGTCGTGGAATCTTTTAATATAGCCTCTTCAAGGCAGGCTCGCCGAACGCCATTGGCGGACTCCGATAGGGTAGTGTAGGCTAGGGTAGGTTAGGGTAGGCTAAGGTAGGTTATAAGTGTTAAAGTGTTGGGCAAATTTAAAATAAAACGTGTAACAAAAAAAAGGTTCGTAAAATTAAAAATAAAAAACCGGCCAAGTGCGAGTCGGGCTCGCGCACGAAGGGTTCCGTACCATCTGTATATAAAAATATGAAAGAGACTATATATGTTACCTCATGAGTCATCACATTAAATCACATTTTTTGTACGATGACAGATCTTGGTTGCAGGCAGGTTATCGGCATATTACTTTGATAATCAAAAATCCTCATGATGAGATATAGTTGATCATCAAAGTATCCATTGAATTCAAATCAATTATTCTACTTGACAGCAACGATGTGAAAAGGTGAATAACAATAATGGGAAATATGGGAAAAAGGTTTGCAGCTAGGATTAATTCATCAATGACACAAAAGAGATCAAAACTGGGAAGCTTGCTACTGGTTGTGGGATATTGTCGACTAACCTTAGTTCAGTATGGAGACCAAGGGGATTTTTTGGATGAAAATCATGTCTGTTGTATGGGAGCCCCCCTTAAATATTCATTTTGTTCTGTTTTTAGTATTTGTCGTGGTAGCGGCAACAAAAATACATCATCTGTGGAAATTTCAACTCTCTAATTATCACGGTTCATGAGATACAGCCTGGTGACAGACGGACGGACGGACGGGCAGCGAAGTCTTAGTAATAGGGTTCCGTTTTACCTTTGGGTACGGAACCCTAAAAAAAAGATGTATATACATGTTATAAATAATGTATATAATCTTTTTATATACATTTTAGTTAAGATAGATTAAGTTAGAATCAGCTAGTTTTAGTTAGATTTAAATGTTATATACACCCTTCAAAACCTGTTAGTACGCTAAGTTTTTGTAACAATTTTCTTGGCACAATAAATAAATAAATAAATAAAGTAATTAATTTACTCTAGATATTAAGTTGTCGAAAGACATAGATTAAGCATATGTATATTGTCTGTTTTAGAGTGCCCGCTTAGGGTCAGTAAGACATTAATGTTAGTTATAACGTAAGCTAGTTTTACTCATTTTGTATAGCATGTTAGATAGTTATAAGATTTTTGGAAATAAAATGAATTTAAAATGCAAAAAAAATGTATCGGTTGTCGTCCGATCACCGCAATCAACCAGCATCGGGTGCGTTCAGTACTTAGATGGAGGACCGCTTGGGAACACCACGTGTTGTTCATTTTTTTTTTTTTTTGCCTACTTTTCAGTTATTTCATTTCTAACAAAAAAACCACTGCACCGATTTTGCTGAAAACTTATTCAGTACTGAGTTGCGTAATTACGCGTGGAATTAACCCAATCTTATGTCAATACCATTTTTGGTTTTCGAGATAATCGAGCGTGAAATTCCGAAACGCACATACGCACACACATACATCTCTATAAATTCCTTGGATTTGCATTCTGGTGACCTTGAAACGTGGAGATATGCCAACATTTGGAATTCACAAAATCGGCCCCATTACAATAACTTCCCATTGGGAAGTTAAAAATGCATACACGTGTATATACACACATATGTATATTTGTATATATATGTATGTGTATGTATATTAGTTAAGTTGCGGACGCGGACGTTGCGGACGCCCTAGACCGCTATAAAGCGGATATCACCGCCATCCAGGAAATGCGATGGAACCGACACTTAGTAGTAGAATTGCAGCCGGTACTAAGAATATGGAAAAACCCCTTCTGCAGACTGCATAACGGCGATGTTAGTCCATATATCGCTGGCAGGCAGAATGATCCATTTCTTATCGACGAAGACCGCAGAGAACTCCCTCCCCCTGACCTCGACGAAGTTAAGGTTGCCATATCGCAGCTCAAGTCGAATAAAGCTGCTGGCGCAGACGGACTGTCTGCTGAGCTCTTCAAGGCAGCTGGGGATGACTTGGAGGAGCATGCACCAGCTCATCTGTAAGATATGGTCAGAGGAAAGCATGCCCGAGGAATAGAGTCTCAGTATCGTATGGATCCACAAGAAAGGAGACCCCTCTGATTGCGCCAACTATAGAGGAATAAGTCTCCTTAACTTCGCCTACCAAATCTTCTCTGCCGTTTTGTGTGAACACCTGAAGCGTTTTTTAAATAAGATGATAGGCCCACCATCGACCACCATCGACCAAATCTTCACACTACGGCAAATCCTGGAAAAAACCAATGAATTTCAAGTCGACACTCACCACCTATTTGTCGACTTCAAAGCCGCATACGACATCGTAATTAGAGACGAGCTATACAACGCTATGTCTACCTTTGACATACCTGCTAAACTCGTCAGACTATGCAGGATGACTTTGGAGAATGCTCGCTGCTCCATTCGAATCGGTGAACACCTTACCGATAGTTTTGATGTCAAAGAAGGATTTAGGCAGGGCGATGCGCTGTCGTGTGATTTCTTCAAAACCTTATTGGAAATGTTTGTGCAAAAATCACTGGCCAATAGAAGAGGCACAATCTATTTCAAATCCTCGCAACTCCTTGCATACACCGACGACATTGACATAATAGGTAGATCACAGCGAGATGTCAATGAGGCGTTTGCGAGTATTGAGTTCGAGGCGGCGAAAGTTGGTCTGGCGGTAAACGAGGGCAAAACTAAATATGTGCTGTCATCAAAAAAGGACGCTCAACACCGACGTCTCGGCCAGAACGCTTGTATAGGCAGATATAAGTTCGAGGTAGTTAAGGACTTCGTCTAGCTTGGCTCCGCAGTGACCTGGAACAACGACATCAGTTCCGAAATCAAACGCAGAATCACTCTTGCCAATCGCTGTTTCTTTGGGCTCAGGAGGCAATTGAGTAATAGAGCCCTCTCCCGAACGACAAAGTTGGCTCTATATAAGACCCTTATCATTCCGGTCCTGTTGTACGGCGCAGAAGCATGGACACTATCAAAAGCGGATGAGGACGCCCTGGTCGGTTCGGGAGAAAGATTTTGCGCGTGATTTTTGGGCATATAAACGCAGACGGGGGATGGAGGAACTTTACGGGCTGTACAGCGACATGGGCCTAGTCAGGGGTCTACGGATTCAACGCCTAAGATGGCTGCGCCATGTAGAGCGAATGGACGCCACAGCTCCAGCCCGGAGAGTCTTTGAATCCAACCCCGAGGGACGAAGAAGCAGAGGACGGTCGCACTTAAGATGGCGCACACAGGTGGAAGGGGACCTCAGCCAACTGGGTGTGCGGCAATGGAAAAGGCTAGCAAAAGATCGTGCTAGTTGGAGGGGCATGTTGGTTGAGGCCCAGGTTCACCCCGAACTGTAGCTTCCACTAAGAAAAAGAAGATAATAGTTAAGTTACTTGTTAGTAGGTTAAGGGTAGCCTAAGTTTAGTTAGTTGTAGCTAGAACAAGATAGAATAATACAAAATACGAAATTGGATAGTATGCTGTTTTTTAGGGTTCCGTACCCAAAGGTAAAACGGAACCCTATTACTAAGACTTTGCTTTCCGTCCGTCCGTCTGTCACCAGGCTGTATCTCATAAACCGTGATACTTAGACAGTTGACATTTTCACAGATGATGCATTTCGGCGGCAACACTACCACGACAAATACTAAGAACAGAACAAAATGAATATTTAAGGGAGGCTCCCATACAACAGACATGACTTTCATCCAAAAAATCCCCTTGGTCACATACTGAACTAAGGTTAGTCGACAATATCCCACAACCAGATGCAAACTTCCCAGTTTTGATCTCTTTTGTGTCTTTGATGAATTAATCCTAGCTGCAAACCTTTTTCCCATATTTCCTATTATTGTTATTCACCTTTTCACATCGTTGCTGTCAAGTAGAATAATTGATTTGAATTCAATGGACACTTTGATGATCAACTATCTCATCATGAAGATTTTTAATTATCAAAATATGCCGATAACCTGCCTGCAACCAAGATCTGTCATCATACAAAAAATGTGATTTAAAGTGATGACTGATGAGGTAACATACATAGTCTCTTTCATATTTATATAAACAGATGGTACGGAACTCTTCGTGCGCGAGTCCGACTCGCACTTGGCCGGTTTTTTTAGAATTAATTTTCTTAGGTCTTAAAAAATAATATAAATTAAATTTTAAGCAGAAAAATATGTATAAGTCGAAAGACATTTTTAAGAATGAAATAAAGCTTTTCTTAGAGCGTCCGCATGGACGCATTGACGCAATCTGTCAAAATGCCTGTGAAAGCGATCGGATAGCCATCCCATTCATAATCCCTAGCAATAACCCTTGCAACTCGGAATGTCAGTTCAAAGGGATATCACCAAGAGTTGAACGTCGGAAAGATGTGACATGTAATATATAGATTGACTTTAGTGTCAAATAAACCAAATGACACTTGCGCTGAACGCACAGAGCCGTCGCACGGAATTCCACAGTGACACACGACGAAATGCGGAGCCCATGTACAGGCGCGCTTATACAGTTGCACTGTACGTCGTGTATACACAACTTACAGTCCAGGTGTTCATCGTCTTAATTTTCATTTTTCGATTAAATTAACCAAATTTTAATGCAAATTTACCCGTTTAGTTTCTCATAGCAGTGCGAATTAGTTAGATAATGTGCAGTCGAAAAACGCGATCAATTGCGGCCGCTGAACACCAACAAAAATCTAGAAAATTTAGTTTATAGTGAACAATGCAAGTGAACATCGAATTCTACTAATCCATAGCCACACCGTACATCCATCTATACCTATTTACATATATGATTCTATAATTGCAAGTACATACGCATAGATACACAGTCCGCCGTCTGTCCTTTTGACAATCGAGCCACCTATTTTGCCTTAGCCTTTCCTTTGCCTTCCTGCCTAATCCCTGTCGTTCTAGCGTGTGCGTCTGGCTGTTTGTCTAATTCCCTTCTCCTTTTAAATTGACTTTTTTGATTTTTGTGTGTTTTTTCTTCTTTTTTTTCTTCGTTTTTTTGGTTCCTGATTTCACCTGGTCGTGTACAGCAGCGAAAGTAATTTGAAGCCAATGCACAGAAGCGAAGATATGTTAGCTAGTTCAAGTGTCGGACAAACGAGAGCCAATTCCTAATGATTAGGAATACCATTTAGTTGAATTTTATTTGTTTTTGTTTTTTCGATTTGAGTTTGATCCGAAGAGGAGCGGAGAAAAGTGGAAGAGTACGAAGAGGAAGCAAGTGACCATCTCTGTGGCTATCTTATCACCTGCCAATGCGATACTCTGTGCTGTAAGGAGAAAAGCAAAAGGCAACAAACGAAATTGAACAGATAGACGGAAAGTGACAAGAAGACAGGAGCGACAGCTAGAGCTAGAGCATCCATTGGCCACATTGAAAACACAGTCGGACAGTGGATGAACAATAAACGAACAAAACAGGAGATTTTTGCTGTTGGACTTTGGGACTGCTGCATACAAGATGGTTTTCTAAATTCCATTGCACACGACAAACAACAATAAACGATAAGGAAATCCAAACAGAAAACACACCATTTGAGAGGAGAACAAGAAGGAAAACAAAAAACGAAAAAAAGCGCGAAACGAACGCGCACTGCCAGAACGAAAGCGAATAAGCAATAAAACACGTCCACTTCAGGATCAGTAGCTATTGGATGGCAGCAAGATTTCGTGGTCTTAAGGGTCAACACAACATAAGGTCGAGTAATCGTCATAAGCCATTGATAACGGCGCCGGCCGACACTACGTCCTCTTCTTCGTCGTCGTCGACGTCCGATAAGTCAAAATCATCGTCCGCCAGATCGTATCATCGTAACGCCAAAAGGATGTCCAATTCCGGCTATCAAAATCACTACAACAACTATCGTACGTCCAATCATCATCGTCACAATAACATCTCGGAAGATGATGATGCCTATGGCAGTCGAAGTGGTGGTAGTAGTTCGCATTCGCATATGAACGGTGGCGGCAGTGGATCACATTGTCACATGAACGGTCAGACGACAACTACTTCGCTCACGAACGGTCATCATCACCATCATCATCATACGATGACCAATGGCATCAAACCACTCGATCAAGTTGCTGTGCCCGACATGTGTTTCTTCTGTTTCGAAGTCTTATATTGTGAGTTGAACAATATCGCAGGACCGGGTCAACCGCAGTTCACCAATGATCCTTTGTAAGATGATGCATTTCATTCATTTCATTTTGGTATTCGTTCGGATTCTAGGTGATGTCATGTATTGTTTGCTTGCAGTCCGTTGTTTGTCACCTGGAAGATAGGCAGAGATAAGCGCCTCCGCGGATGCATTGGTACATTCAGTGCGATGAATTTACATTCGGGATTACGGGAATATGCGTTGACTAGTGCGCTCAAGGATACACGATTCACGCCGATAACACGTGATGAATTTCCAAGACTGACTGTGTCAGTGTCCATTTTGCAGGTGCGTACAAAAGTGCTTTTTGGTTATTGTTTATTCTTAAATCTTGTGTCGTGTCGTGTCGCTCTCGAATCTCCTTTGAAATCATGTGTATGGTTAACATTAGTTTATTTTCGAATTTTGTAGAATTTTGAAGAGGCACGCGGGTACTTAGACTGGACACTTGGCATTCACGGTATAAGGATTGAGTTTATTAATGAGCGCGGTTGCAAACGGACAGCTACTTACTTGCCACAAGTGGCGACCGAACAAGGTAAATGCGACATCTAGGTAGTTTGGATATTCATTTTCTCTAAATTTGATTTTCCTTTTTACAGGCTGGGATCAAACCCAGACTATCGACTCATTACTCAGGAAGGGTGGCTATCGTGCAGCTATCACCCAAGATACACGTAAATCAATCAAACTTACACGTTATCGTTCGCAAGAAATTCAAATGAATTATCGCGAATATCGTGAAGTCCTCGAACGGAAAGCACAATACGGCAAAGTGCAATGCTAACAACTGATGTTCGACGAAAAAACAATAATTTCGTAAGCACCTCCCCGTCGACAAGGACAACGTTCATTATATTAGGACAACAAAACCCCCTATTACTACCTATAATAAGGATTACAATAACATAATGAAGCCGATGGTGTTTTAAGAAACTCGTTTCGTATGCAATATTTACCGATCCTCACACTTAATCGTCGCCATGTAATGTGCGGCATCTAATGTCTTTCTACTTTTACTTTCTCTTCAATTCTACCTTCTGTTTCTGGCATTTGATTTCATGGGCCACCAGAAAACAGCAGCATCATATCGTTGCCAAATTGTCTCATACATTTATATTATAATTCGTTTTTCTCTCCGTTTGCCGACTTACGTACTTAGTGTGCGGCCAGACCGAAAGCTGTTTGTTCAATCAGTCGCGCGTGCGCGCTTTTCTTGTAATTGTTAACAAATTATTTCGCAATGTGTAAGGGAACGTACGTATAGATAGATACATACATACATAACTATGTAGAAGTGTATATACTATATATATAAATGGCTAAACTGGATTCAAATGCTGATCCTTATTCAATTAAAGAAACAATTATGATGCTAGTGGGAAGCTTTTATACTGTATTTTCTGTCTCCTCTTCGAGGGCTTGTAGTTTCTGTTGCACCAACATGTTTTGCTGTGACTCTTTGAATGTGATATACATGGCTAGTAGGGCTTGAAACGATAGAATAGCACCGATTGTTGATACTATCGGTTTGGTCATTCTCCTCCAAAGTTGGAATACTTCGAATGGTTTCTCGGTGATCGATGGCAGGCGGTAGGTGTAATGCCGGGTAGCGAACATAAATGCAGCCAGAGGTGCCAGCATCGTGGGATAAACGACTCCTAGTAAACTTTGAAAAGCGGCTGCCCTTAGCTGTAGACACATGGGGCACTGCATCGGCTCAAGGATGACATCTTTTTGAACGAAGAATTTATGATAGACGACTGTCACGACGGCTGGCATTACTACGATAGGCAAGTATGACGATAACTTGCCATACGTGCCGAGTTTCAGTTTATTCCTGTAGTAGCTGTTCATGTATATGCCGGTCAGAGAGCTGCATACGCCAAGAATGTGCGGTGAAAACCTCAAAGACCACCTAAAAAAAAAAAAACAGACAATAGAGTCCTCTTTCATATTGAATGAAAGCGTTAGAAATAAACAACGACATACACATCTGACGGTGTCTCCCAGTTAGCAATGATCTTCCATTGATATGACAGTGCTTGGTCCGGCGTTAGGACAACAGCATCTTCGGGAATTTGGCTGAGATTTTTCCTGGACAAGGCCATTGGGTAACACTCACGTTCATTCAATGGGATATCTGCGGCTGTGACAGTTGTCAGCTGTGGTTTTGACGTCTTATAAGTTGACAAGCCGGTGGCAGCGTTCAGGTCGGTCTGACGTCTGATAAGTTGACAATCCGGTGGCAGCGTTCAGGTCGGTCGATTATGAATTTTTAGAACATTTTTGTCGTACTGTACTTGTTTGAATAAATTTCATTTTCATATCGATGAGAATGACATTCATTTCATTTCAAAAATCATTTTTTTTAATGTTAAACCTTATAACTACCTTACGCTAGGCGAAATGATTTAAACTGGCCTCATGCCACCTCCATCTTGTAGTAGCCAAGATGCGCCTACGGATATTACGAACGCAGCGGAGTAGAGTAAGAATACAAAGTTACGATGTCGGAAAGCTACGATCGCCAGAAACCACGCATGCTTTTATCGATCGCGTCTCCCATAGGCTCTCCAATACACCTCAACCCTCCACGCTATCAATAGGACAGCAGTGGAACCTTTGCAAACAAGCCCTGAAAAGCTCTGCATCCGAAGTTTTGGGTTTCAAGGCTCCACCACGAAGAAATACCTGGTTCGATGACGAGTGCAGGAGGATTCATACAGCGGAGCAGGATGGATATAAGGCCTCGCTGCATAAAAGAACAAGAGCAGCTATGGAGCTCTACGAGTTAAAAAGAAGGGAGGCTTCTTAGAACACAGAAGAAAGAGCACGAGAAGCGCGCGTTTAAGGATTTGGAGAGGTGTTACTGCAGGCGAAACGTTCGAAAGTTTTATCAACAGATAAAGCGAACATGCCAAAGGTTATAAAGCCAGAACGGAAGCCTGCAGGGATGAGAACGGACACCTAGTAGTAGAACCGCAGTCGATGCTGAGAATATGGAAAAACCACTTCTGCAGACTGCATAACGGCGATGTTAGTCCATATATCGCTGGCAGCCAGAATGATCCATTTCTAATCGACGAAGACGGCAGAGAACTCTGTCCCTCTGACCTCGACGAAGTTAAGATTGCCATATCGAAACTCAAGTCGAATAAAGCTGCTGGCGCAGATGGACTGTCTGCTGAGCTCTTCACGGCAGCTGGGGATGATCTAGTTAGGAGCATGAACCAGCTCATCTGTAAGATATGGTCAGAGGAAAGCTTGCCCGAGAAATGGAGTCTCAGCATCGTATGCCCGATCCACAATAAAGGAGACCCTTCTGACTGCGCCACCTACAGAGGAATAAGTCTACTTCACATCGCCTACAAAATCTTCTCTGCCGTTTTGTGTGAACGCCTGACTTACTTACTTATCAGGCTAGCGATCCATGGAGAATCTGAGCCTGAGCTAGAGCTGCCTTCCATCCTTGACGGTCCCGGGCACGCTGCTTCCAGTTGTCAAGACCAAGATGTCTTACATCCGCGATTACTTGGTCTTTATACCGGAGGTTTGGTCTTCCTCTTCATCTCGAACCAGGAGGCTCGGAGTCGAAGACCCTCTTAGCTGGAGCGTTGATGTCCATGCGCTCGATGTGGCCGAGCCAGTGTAGTCGACGGATCCTTGCCTTCCGGACTACATCCACATCTTGGTACAGCTCGTAGAGTTCGCGGTTGTGTCTTCTTCTCCATTCACCTTCCTCACAGACAGGACCAAATATCCGGCGCAGAATTTTTCTTTCGAAAGAACCCAAAATCAGCTCCGCTGTCCTGCTTATCGTCCAGCTTTCGGCTCCGTACAGCAAGACTGGCAGAATGAGCGTTTTGTAAAGCATGACTTTGGTCTTTCGAGTGAGGAGTTTTGACCCCAGTTGTTTGGACAAGCCGAAGTAGCAGCGGTTGCCAAGGGCGATTCTATGTCGGATCTCCACTGTGGTGCCATTTGTGGAATTTACGTTTGCCCCGAGGTAGACAAACTCCTTAACTACCTCGGAATTGTAGCTGTCAATTGTTATATTTCATCCCAGGTGGTGAGCGACGGATTGGTTTTTGCTTGACAGCATGTATTTCGTTTTGTCCTCATTTATCTTAAGGCCAACTCGTTTCGCCTGTTCTTCAATCGCCGTGAATGCTTCCACGATGCCACGGCGAGAACACGAGATGATGTCGATATCATCCGCGTATCCTAGCAGCTGGATGGACTTGTAGAAGATAGTGAATTCCCTGTTGACGCCTGCCCGTCGCACTATCTGCTCCAGCACCAGGTTGAAGAAGTCACATGACAGCGCATCTCTTTGCCGAAATCCGGTGCATGTTTCGAATGGTTCCGAGGATCCCGAATTCGGCCATCGCGCCAAACAGTTCTTCACGATGAATGCTGTCGTAGGCGGCCTTGAAATCGATGAAAAGATGGTGTGTATCGATTCGAAACTCATTGGTCTTTTCCAGGATTTGTCGAAGTGTGAACAATTAGTCTATAGTCCATTTGCCAGGCCAGAAGCCGCACTGGTAGCTGCCGATTAGTGCGGTGCAAAACGGCTTTAGACGTTCACACAATACGCTAGACAGGATCTTGTATGCGACATTGAGCAGGGATATATCTCTATAGTTCTTGCAAGAGGTAGGATCGCCTTTTTTGTGGATGGGGCATATAGAGCTGGTATTCCAGTCGTCGGGCATGCTTTCATCTTCCCAAATTCTGCAGATGATCTGGTGCATGCTCCCTACCAGAACATCGCCGCCAGCCTTGAAGAGCTCTGATGGCAAGCCATCTGAGCCTGCGGCCTTCTTGTTCTTCAGCTTCTGAATTGCTGTGCCGACTTCTTCGATGCTGGGTGGGAGGACTACTTCAGCGGCTGGAGTTGGGATTTCCTCGGTCCCTACCACTCTCTCTTGGTCATGCTCGTTAAGCAGCTGCTGGAAATGCTGCTTAAATACATCCACTATTCCCTGCGGGTCGGTGACAAGATTACCCTCGCAGCTTCGAAGAGCCTGGGTGCCCTTTTTGAAGCCTCCTGCAAGGCCTTTGGCTTTCTTGTAAAAGGCTCGTATTTTATGTTTATCCCTAGACTCCTCGATATCCTTGAGCTGGGAGGCTGCGAAGATTCTTTTCTTTTGTCGCAGTAGTTTTTTCTCCTCCCCTCTTCTGGCTCGGTACTCTTCTTGCGTTGCTCTGGTTTTCCTCCGCAGCGCCTTTTGGTACGCCTCGTCGGTTGCTGCCTTTTTCTGCTCACACTCGCCATCATACCACGGGTTTCTTGTCGGGGGTGGTAGGTATCCTAAGGTGGTTTCGGCTACTTCCTGAATGGCTGAGCGGCAATGCAGCCACATATTATTGGCATTTGTGTTCGACGTAGGCATACCGTAGAGTCTTTCGCTCAGCTGCTCCCTGTAGACTCTGGCAACCTCCGGTGTGCTCAGGCGCCCAATGTCGAACCTCCTCCTGATGGGCTGGTGCAGCTTTCTAACATTGGACAGTCGAGCTCTGAATCTTGCTGCTACGAGGAAGTGGTCAGAGTCGACATTTGCCCCTATGAATGTTCGCACATCCAGGATGTTTGGCGAGTGCCTTGCGTCAATGAGCACAGTGTCGATTTGGTCGGCGGTTCGACCATCCGTAGATCGCCAGGTTGCTGTGTGGATTCGTTTGCGAGGGAATCTTGTGCTACTTATCACCGCATTACGAAGCGGTGCCGTTATCTGTTGTTGTATCGTGGAGGCTGTGCTTTCCGATCACTCCGCCAAGGGTGTTCTCCTTGAATGCCTGAAGCCTTTTGTAAATAAGCTGATAGGTCCTTATCAGTGCGGATTCAGGCCAGGGAAGTCCACCATCGACCAAATCTTCACACTATGCCAGATCCTGGAAAAAACCAATGAATTTCAATCGACACCACCACCTATTTGTCGACTTCAAAGCCACATACGACAGCGTAATTAGAGACGATCTATACAACGCTTTATCTACCTACATCTCCTAAACTCGTCAGACTATGCAGGATGACTTTGGAAAATGCTCGCTTCTCCATCCGAATCGGTGAACACCTTACCGATAGTTTTGATGTCAAAAAAGGATTTAGGCAGGGCGATGCGCTGTAGTGTGATTTCTTCAACACCATATTAGAAATGACTGTGCAAAAATCACTCTCTCACCCTCTCTCACCCTACACGGCGCAGAAGCATGGACACTATCAGAAGCGGATGAGGAGGCCCTTGGTCGGTTTGAGAGAAAGATTTTGCGCGTGGTTTTCGGGCCTTTTAAACGAAGACGGGGGATGGGGGAAAAGATTCAACCACGAACTTTACGGGCTGTACAGCGACATGAGTCTAGTCAGGCGTCTACGGATCCAAAGCCTAAGATGGCTGGGCCATGTAGAGCGAATGGACACCACAGCTCCAGCCCGAAGAGTCTGGAGCTGTTCCAATATAACAGGTGGAAGGGGACTTCAGCCAACTGGGTGTGCGGCAATGGAAAAAGCTAGCAAAAGATCGTGCTAGTTGGAGGGGCATGTCGGTTGAGACCCAGGTTCACCCCGAACTGTAGCACCCGTTAAGAAGAAGAAGGCCTCATGCGGACACTCTAAGATAACCTATATTTTATTCTGAAAAATGCCTTCCGACTTGTATATTGCTTGTATGTACTTACAGTTAAAATATTTATTAAAAGCTAAGAAAATGGCTGTTTTGTTTTGTTTCTTATTCCAACTAGAACTAGAACTAACTGAACTTAGCCTACCCTTAACCTACTAATAACTAACTTAACTAATATACATATTTAGGAGCTAGCTCGGCTTGTTTCGGCTGATTAAATGTCCGAACTTCGATGGACGGGACTAGTCTTATTTCACAGAATAATACAACAGAACAATAAACCAAAATCAAGGTGACTGATGAACAATATAGGACAGTTAAAGTGATCTTGAAATCCAAAATGACGTCCGGCGTCGTACGGCGTATGTCAGGCGGCTTCTATCGCCGCCACGGGAGTTTCCATTGGTGACATTTTGGTGACGCGTTGGAGTACTCGGGGGATGTTCGTTTCGTCGATCAGCCGAGGCTCCGGTCACACCGCCACACATATATATCTGAAACCGTTCGTGGACAATCTGATAGGTTCCTACCAGTGTGGAGTCAGACCAGGAAAATCCGCAATAGACCAAATATTTACACTACGGCAGATCTTTTTGTCGACTTTAAAGCCGCATATGACAGCGTCCATGCCATGTTTTAACATTCCTGTCAAACTTGTCAGACTGTGCAGGATGACTATTGAGAACTCTCGCTGCTCCATTAAGGTCGGAGGTGAACCAACCGACCCCTTTGATGTTAAAAAAGGTTTTAGACAGGGTGACGCACTGTCATGTGATTTCTTCAACATTATTCTTGAAAATATCGTGCGGGACTCTGCGGCCAATACAAGAGGTACGATCTACATCAAATCCACACAATTGCTTGCCTACGCAGATGACATTGACGTTATTGGACGGACAAAGCGAGACGTCAATGAGGCGTTCGTAAGCCTTTTTTAATTTAGTGTTTTAGTAGATTTTAATTAATCGTTCATGATGATCACAAAAGTTTTCGTTGAGCACAAGGCTCCTTGCTGAATCCAAGGAGACAAAGCGAGACGTCAATGAGGCGTTCGCAAGCATTGAAGCAGAAGCGGCTAGAGTGGGTCTAAGGGTAAATGGGGACAAGACCAAATATATGCTGTCATATAAGAAAGACGCGCACCACCGACGTCTTGGTCAGAACGTCACCTTCGGCAGCTATATTTTTGAAGTACTAAAGGACTTCGTCTACCTTGGCTCGATAGTGACAAGCAGCAACGACACCAGCGCGGAGATAAAACATAGAATAACTCTTGCAAACCGCTGTTTCTTCGGGCTCAAGAGGCAATTGAGTCCCCTCTCGAAAAATGAAGGTATCCCTCTACAAAACCTTAATCATCCCGGTCCTCCTCTACGGCGCTGAGGCTTGGACGTTATCAAAAGCGGATGAAGAGGCTCTTGCGCGTTTCCAGAGGAAAATTCTGGTTAACGGAGAGTGGAGGAGGAGATTCAACCAAGAACTGTACGGGCTGTGCAGCGACATCGGCCTAGTTAGACGTCTTCGGATCCAACGTCTAAGATGGCTAGGCCATGTAGAGCGAATGGACATCAACGCTCCGGCCCGAAGAGCCTTCGACTCCAACCCCGAGGGACGACGCAGCAGAGGACGACCGCATTTAAGGTGGCGCGCACAGGTGGAAGGGGACCTCAACCAACTGGGCGTGCGGCACTGGAAGCGGCTGGCCGAAGATCGGGCCTGCTGGAGAGGTTTGTTGGTTGAGGCCCTGGTACACCCCGAACTGTAGCGCCATCAAAGTAAGTAAGTAACGTATTAGGAAATTTAGATTTGTATTTTATTGAAATCATCAAATGACCTTATAACAAAAATCTCACGATTTTCAACCTTCAACCTAAAACAATACTGAATGGACGGTTTTGAGTTTTGAGCTGGCCTTGACTTGGATTCAGTTAAAAAAATGTATCTGCCCTTTATATACATATGTATGTTATGTATCTGTCGTGCTACATTAGTTAATAAAATAGCGCTAATTGGATTTCCCTTTAAGGTTATTGTCTATAAAATCAGTGTAAGACTGCCTTTGCCAGTGTCCTAGTACCAATAACCTCGTTACTAACCACCCTCTTTCGCTAAGGATGGCCAGACGAGGCAGAACTGCAAGGATATGCATGTCAGACCTATCATTGCCTTGTCTGTTCTGCACAAATCAATACACAATCCATAAAACAAATAAATTAAAAACAACGTAATAGGCCAACACCTGTCCGCACACAATATTTATAGTTATGATGCACAAAATTCCACTAAATTCGTCCCTTTAATGGGCCGTTCATAAGCGGTTGATTAATTACAAATACATTATGTATGAAGGTACCTATAAAATAAAGGCTATACTCTTATGGTAGGTGTTCCCGATGAGGGTCAGTGTCAGTGTTAGAAAATATGACACAATTTTGGAACTAGTTTCAAAAACGAAAAAACAAAAAAAAAAAGAAGTGTGTATATACGGGTATAAGCCTATTCATATGCATTTGCAAAAAGAAATAATTTGAAGTGGATGATTGTAGATACACTAGTATGAATGAAGGTTGAGACATTAATTTTATTTTGAATATTTTATCAAATGGATTGAGTTCCCTCCTAAGTGGTTTTACTGACCAAAAACCAGGATTGGATACGACGGATTTCTTTATGACTCGATTCGCGACATTCAATATGGAGTTAGGGATGTATCTTCATTCGATTTTGTAAATATTTGTTTGACTGTTATTGCCTACAGCTGATTAATCTAACCATGTGAATCAATTATCATTGAATTGTTGAAAAACAAAACCGCTGGTTTCAGTGCAAAACGACATTACCTAATGGCAACTAGTTACCTTAAAAACCTGCTCAAGATGACTGCCATGCCATGTAGTATGTAGTGATGAAGTGATTGACATTTAGACAGAGATTGAAGATGTACACGTAAAATCTGCAGGACACTAGTTGGTTAGTTTCAAAGAAAATTTCTATTATTACCTATGTACATATGTACCTCTTCGAGTGACATGTCGATCGACGACGTCTGTTAAAGCCTCCAAGCAATTTATAGAGAAACGAAATACCATGATGTGGATTCATAACACCATTCACGGATGTACCATCAGCTTATATGTGTACGATCAAATTTCATAATATCACGAATGAACGTCGAACGTGGGTGAGCCCAAAATCATGGCATTCCCATTGTATCATCCATCTTTCGAGTCGACTGACAAGACGAGGATTTCTCGACTCATCGCGCACACTGGCACATCGACTTTATACTCATTCTATATTCATAATTCATATCTTTACTCTCTACCACGGTGCGGGGCAAGTTTGCACTTTTGCAACTGTGTTAGGCTCTCTCTTTGAGGGATTAACAGCGTGCGTTGTCGTTGTCGCCTCGTGTTTCTCCGTCCACCCGGTCCGCCCCTCTATGTCTTGTTTACCAGGTGCCAGAGCGGTTTGTTCCGCCACCGCTTTGAAACACGCCAGCCAAACCACTAAACTACTGCCAGTAGGCATGATACACCATCTACCATCCGCCAGCCACCATCTACCAGTCAGCCAGCCAACCAGCTCATATGGTAATTTCTTGAAACCCACTATACAAGTTTATCGAATGTAAAATTGCTTCGTTAGTCGCGTATCAGCAGTCGATAATAAGAAGTGAACGTGGTCTGTCTGACTTTCAGCAAGCTCAAGTCCCGTGAGTCGACAAATTTTTGTCTTTTCCCTTCTATACACGAGAATAAAATTACAAATTATGAAAATCCTCAACAAGTGAGTAAATACAATTTATTTTAAAATTTATTTAGATACATCCATAGGAAAAAACTAAATATTTAATTGAGTGCGGTTCCTGGATAGCTGAGCATTTAAATATGTACGTATTCGTACGAGGTTTAATCGAGGCGCCTAGTGGCTGCCGTCGTTGAACACTATTTCAAGGTCGTCCAGCATTTGCAGCATTCTCTTCAAAGATATTTAACTATGCCCAAGATAGAGATACACAAATTGCTTTATATGGTCGAACGATTTAAATATTTTATTTCTATTATGCAATATTTCTATTAGAAATTATTCGAACCGGTCGCTTTTATACATACATACATACATATGTATCTATATACATTTTTCCTCCCATCCACTATTGGATTGGTGGACGAGATAATCATGCAAAAATATCGGTTTTATTCCTGGTCAAGTGTGGATAAGAAAACTATAATTTATGGCCAGTAAATGTCGACGGGTCTACTGCAATGATGACGATGACCTTTTTGCCAGCTGGCTAATACGCCAACTTGCCAGCTGCCTAACGTGTGGATGCAACTTGCTTTTTTTTTTGGTATTCCTTTTAATATCACACTTCTTCAAGTTCTTCGGTGCCAGCGACAATGAAGCGTTCAATTAAGTGACCATTAGCTTACCGTTATTTAGAAAATAGCACACACTCGTACACAATGGTATGGAACGTACCGAGCGTAGTATCTGATAGATAATAACCAGTCACGTCTGGAAATCGTGACAACTAATGTCATAGGTGCACTGAAATTTCTTCGAATCGTCGCGCTATGCTGCGCCGGCGCATGAACGAGTACACGAGTTCTTTGGTATTTTTTTTTATTCTCCATCTTTCTTTCTAGCTCTCGTTAGTCGAGTGTCTTCAGTCGTTTATGCCAAGCCTAGTCAAGGATTAATCGATTTTCCTACTACCGGCTTCTAACTATAATTATTCTTTTTGTTTTTGTTGTTTGCATCAAGTGAAAGTTATTTTTTGAAGGACGCATTTTAACAACCTGATACCTAGCACTTGTTGTTCAGTAGTCGAGTAACAAGAAACAAGGAGGACAAGCAGAAAGGCAAGCACAAAAACCGTATAAATGTACGCCACTAAGTCGGGCTTATAGGTTAGATAAACCTGTTTTCGATTTAATGAACTATTATACGCGAAAAGATACTTTTCAGATAAAGCCACGCTGTATTGACGCCTCTGATTTTCGGTTGATTATGCATTCAGTACCATGTAATAGTCGTTTCAAATGAGATACACACGTGTACCTACATACTGTATAGGTATGTCCTGGTGGATCCAATACGCATTATCGTAACAATTTAAGTAACGAGATCGTAAGAACCAAAGAAAAAAAAAAAAAAAAAAAAAAAACAAAGAAGAAACCTTTATGTAATTGATTACCACTCGGAATTCAATCCAAACCAGACCAGTACACGAATTGACTTTAAAACCGTGTCGCTCATACCCATACCACCCATACCCATGCATATATAATGGGCATTGTAACGTGTGCAGAGTGCTTAAAAACCTCTTCTTCTTCTTCTTATAAGAAGCTCTGACTCAATGATAGCTTCATACAGCAGACAATAAACCATTTGGACGTACCACTTCTTAGTCTGAGCCACACCACACACAAACCACAAACAAAAGTGTAAAACGATGAGATAAATCGTAGCGGATACATGAGAGTCGAGTCCACTAAGCCGACTTTATATAACTAATTGATTTGGTATTTTTCTTACTTTTTTTTTTTTTTTTTTGGGGACCGGTTATCAGATTACACAATAACACCCAGTACATAGCCAGTATGGAGCACCCATGCATGCGCGAAACAACCAAACAAGCTTTGCGGTTTTACTGATCGTTCTAAAAACGAAAATGCTTTATTTTCAGATTCTTGTTATTCCTGATCGTACTATTGATTGCATGTAGCGCAACCTTTGCACAAGATGAAGGTACGAAACGGAATGCCCTCCTGAGGCGACCAACGGCACGAGTATCAGCAAAGACCACGACAACAACTCCGGCACCGGCCGAAGAGGAAGGTGAAGTGGCCGACGAGGAATACGATAATGCTGACTATGACGAAGCAGACAAAGAAAACCCGGATGCTGTGTCAACGACAACGACAACATCAACAGAACAACCGAAAAAAATCGGACCCATCATTCGGCCGTTCCGCACTAACGATGACTTCTTGAATGCTCTCAAACGTCGTCAACAGAATGCAAAAAACGCACCTAAAGGTACACACGTCCATTCAATGTTCAACGGCACGTCGAATAATGTGTTTTATTTTTAGAGAAACCAACTCCAAAGCCTGCGAAAACCGAAGAGTCCGCTGACGAGCCAGAAGACGAACCAGAATCAGCTCCAGCGCCTCAATCGAAATTCAAGAGCAACAATGCCCGTATGTACTCAACAAAAAAAAATAAAAAATCTCGACTCTCAACACGTGCCTAATCGTTCTTGTTCTTTTGAATATATTTAACAGTAAGCCGAAGAAAACCCCCATCGAAATTCGCCAAACCTGAACCAGCACCAGTTGAGGAGGAAACCGATCAAGAGGGCGACGATGCAGCACCCGCACCAGCAATAGCCGCTCGACGTCCCGGGCGCTTGGGTTTGAGACCGCGAAATTAAATCAGATCGCTCCTTTTAGCCTCTAAGCCTTTGAGAAGATGTCTTTTGTTAATAATATATTTTGTATGTACATAAAACGAAGACGTTCTGTTTCATTGTATGCAAGTATCGCTGTATCTAAATGGGTTGCTGACGTAATTCACGCGAATTCGAGCAATTTAATTTGATTATTTATATGCGAGCATCTAATGGGTCTTTTCTTGTGATGTGTCAATTAATGCTTAATTGTAATAGGCTCCATCGATAACTTGTATCTTTTGTGATTATGCCGTATGAATTACAAATAACTTATTATATGAACTTATTAAATGAATAAATTAATCTCCTTGTCATATTTTCAGTTTTTTCGCCATCCGACGTTTAGGCAATCGGAGACCCTATGGTAAAACTCGATAGACTGCATTTGGTTTTGAAAGTTTGGTGGTAGAAGAAGGTAATATATATGTAGGTGTGTCAAGGCTGATTGACCAAATTTTGAAATATGCGCGATAAGGAGTATCTTCCCGAACAGGTTATTTTGTTGTGTACTTCGTTGGTAAATCTGACTAGCCAGACTAGTTTCGATGACTAATGTCGAGTCAGAGGTACACCATAAGCTCAAGCCCGGCAGTATGTTAGCGTCTGATTGACGACCTATAACACTTTTTTTTTTTGACGTGATAACGTCTTATAAATCTGTTAACGAAATATTTGTAGACACAATATTTGGCAACTCTATTTATAGATTCTATGTTTTTCTATGTTTGAACTTTTTTTCACACTCGCTATAAAAGGGAATAAATGAATTGTACACTCGCTCAGTCTGTTACCAGTCATCATAGAACCAACTCGTTTTATTCAACAGGTTATGGGCCCAGACACCCATAAATAAAAAAAAAAACGAAGAACAGTTGTTGAGAGTAACTCCCGAAGCCACTACACAACGGCCGAGGACTTCGCGGAAGAGCGGCCCGAAACTACGCCACGCACAACGTTGACCACGTCGCGGCACAAAACTACTCCACGCACAACTTGGTCACTTCGCGGAAGCGCGGTGACGGCATAACTCCCGGCAACCAACCATATTACACAGGATTTATTATTCCGATTTCGTGTCTCGAACGAAGCAGTCGCACCATTTCATACGTCTTTTTTTAAAGCGGTTTTTACTAAAAGTGTGTTTTCTACGTACTATGGCAATGGAGGCTGAAGGTTACAAAATTGAAAAACTATTAAGTAATGAACAATGGACACTTTGGAAATTTCAATTAAAAGTTTTATTAAAAGCGGGAGAGCTTTGGGATATTGTAACTGGTGTAAAAGTCAAGCCGGAATCTGGAGAAGGCGAGCTGAGCAAGTGGACGAAGTTGGACAATAAGGCGCAAAGGATGATTGTTACCAGTTTGGGGCAAGAAGCGATGTTACACGTTATAAACTGTGAAACGTCTACTTAGATGTGGTCAAATCTGGAAAACGTTTATGAGCAGAAATCAGAGACAAGTATACACTTGTTGCAGCAGCAATTTTTTTTAATTATGTGAAAGATCCAGCAGATACGATAGTGTTCATATCTCCAAGCTGCATACATTAGCACAACAACTAAAGGACATGGGAGAAGAGATATCCGAAAATATGTTGATCACCAAAGTGCTTATGACTCTTCCAGACAACTTTTCTCATTTTTTCACTTCATGGGAGTCAACAGAGAAAGCAGAACGTAACCTGAAAAATTTGACAGCTAGGCTTTGTATGGAGGAAGCAAGGTTGGGAACAAGTGCAGTGACTGGGGCTTTTCTTGCAAAGAAGGAAAATGAAATGGTTGGTGGTGAAGGAATGTTCGGTGCGAAGCGGGGAAAATGCGTCATATGTAAAAGGGAGGGGCACTGGAAAATGGAGTGTCCCAAGCGCAAACGAAGAACAAGAAACATCAGTGACGCTTTTGTTTGTTGTTTTGCCACGGAAGCTGAAAAGGACAATTGGTTTTTGGATTCGGGAGCAAGTGAACATATGTGCTTCAGGAAAGATTGGCTGATGAATTTCGAGAATTTTGCAGAACCAAGATGCATAAGAGTCGGCAATGGCGATGTTGTCAAAGCAATTGGAAAGGGATTAATTAAAATCAAAGCTTTTAATGGTAAATGTTGGAATGAAAGATTTTTGTCAAATGTTCTCTTCGTTCCAGATATCAAGTTAAATCTTTTCTCCTCCAACTCGACCTTGGACAAAGGCTTTAGTCTGACTGCTGATAATAACTGCTGCAAAATTTTAAAGGATGAACAGGTTGTCGCGGTTGCTTTTCGCGAATCCAACAAGCTTTTCAAGATGATGTTCAGAGTAATTCCACCGAAAAGTTTTGGAAAAGCATGCGTTGCCACATCTACGTTGGATTCATGGCATCAGAAACTATGCCACCAGAATTTCAGTCATGTGAAGAGTGTTCTGGCCTCAACAAATATACTTTTTGATGATAAAATTAACCCTTCTTGTGAGGCGTGTATCCTAGGTAAGCACCATCGTCAGTCATTTAAACCTAGTTGCAGCAGGGCCAGGATAGCTGGAGAGATTATCCATACGGATCTTTGTGGTCCCATGCATGAGACTTCATATGGGGGTGCACATTATATGCTCCTGTTCAGAGATGATTTTTCCAATTTTCGCAAGATTTATTGCGTCAAATCCAAATCTGGTCTGAGTGTCAAAACCTTGCGGTCGGACAATGGTCTACAATTTGTCAACGAGGGAATGAATATTTTATTACGAAAATATGGCGTTCGTCATCAGAAAAGTACACCCTACACCCCTGAACACAATGGCAGAGCTGAACGGGATATGCGGACAGTAGTGGAATGTGCCAGATCCATGTTACATGCCCAAAACTTGTGCTACAAATTTTAGGGTGAAGCAGTTACGACTGCTGTCTATGTGCTAAATCGAACAGGAAGAAGCCCACAAATTGAAAAAAGAAAAAAACTCGAACCAAAAGCCAGAAAAGGAATATTTGTCGGTTATCAAGAAGATACGAAAGGATACCGTGTGTTGTTACCAATTGCCAGGAAGGTGGAAATTTCGCGGGATGTTATCTTCAAGGAATATTGTTCGAGGGACATATCAGATACTGACTTGTCAAACAGCAGGGGTGTAGATGGTGCCAAATTTCAATCTCTATTGAAAGATGATGAGGATGAAGCTGAGCCAAGTGATGGCACGTCTGAAAAAGAGCATGACACTGCTGAAGAAGGTGGTGACAAGATCGAGAGGAAAGAAGCAGAAGAAAATGTATCTACATTTGATAAAAATAAGCAAAATTCACAGCCACAAGCTGTGCGCACTCTTCGCTCACGTACAATCTCCACCTGTGCACTAAGCGACGGTTTGGCCCTTTTAGCGGAATGTGAGGAACAAAATGACTTTGACGAAGTTGCGAAATCTCCATTTTGTGCGCAGTGGAAGCTTGCCATGGATGAGGAAATTAACTCCCTCAAACAAAATAATATTTGGACGATCGTAGAGTTGCCACCTGATAAGAAGGCCATTACGAATAAGTGGGTTTATAAGATAAGGCGTGGAACTGATGGTGGAATTCAGCGCTTCAAGGCTCGTCTAGTTGCGAGGGGGTTCACTCAGCAGTACGGAGTTGATTATGATGAAACCTTTAGCCCCGTTGTAAAGTTCACTTCTATAAGGATGATTTTAGCTTTTTGTGCTGCTGAAAAACTTAAACTGAAACAGTTCGACATCAAAACCGCATTCCTCCATGGTGATTTATCGGAGGAGGTATATATGTTGCAGCCCAAAGGATATGAAGTTAACAGTGATAAGGTATGTAAGCTTCAGCGTAGCTTGTATGGTCTTAAACAAGCGTCCAGATGCTGGAACTTTCGATTCAAACCTTTCTTAAGTAATTTTGGATTTAAAGCTAGTGAAGCCGATTCGTGTGTATTTGTTACCCAAATGGAACACAAAAAAATTATTTTAGCTGTCTATATCGATGACGGGCTAATTGCAGCTAATGAGGAAGACGATATTCAATCCGTTATCAGTTATTTAAATCGTGAATTCGAAGTAAGAGAATCAGAGGCGAGTGTCTACCTTGGTCTAGGGATAACTTTCATGTTAAACAGTCAGCATATGCGAGGAGAGTTCTTGCGAAATTTGGGATGTTAAATGCAAAACCTGTGTCCACGCCTGTAGAATCCAACTATATAAATTCTGGCACTAATTCGTCAGAACAATCATCGTATCCCTTTCGTGAAGCGGTTGGTTGCCTAATGTACTTAGCGATCGGCACAAGGCCCGACATTGCATTTGCAGTGAGCTTGGTTAGTCGTCATTTAGATGACCCGAAGGATTGTTACATTGCTGCTGTCAAACGAATATTTCGCTATCTTCGTCGGACTCTGGACCATGGGTTAGTCTATCGAAACATTAAACCCAACATTTCTTGTTTTACAGACACTGATTTTGCTGGGGATCGTGATACCAGATGCTCAACTAGTGGATATTCCATAATCGTCGGAGGCGGAGCAATATCGTGGTCATCACAGCGTCAGAAATGTGTTGCTTTATCCACAACAGAGTCCGAATATATTGCGGCTTGTGAAGGCGTTAAAGAGCTTGGTTTGTCGATTGTTCCTCGAGTTGTTTCCACAAGGAGGAGGGACTCCTACGCTCTTAATGGACAACCAAGCTGCGGTCAAACTTGTGAAGAATCCTGAATTCCATAAACGGACCAAGCACATCGAGGTTAAATATCATTTTATCAGGCAAAAATTTGAAGAGGGTCTTTTCACAATGTGTTATATCCCAACTCAAGATCAAGTAGCTGATATTTTGACTAAACCGCTACCGAAGACTAGTTTCATATTCTTAAGAGGAAAATTAGGAATTCAAAGTTATTAATGCATGCATACTTAGAATGAACTTAATGAATTGTTGTACATAGAATTATAAAAGTGGAAGTGTTAACGAAATATTTGTAGACACAATATTTGGCAACTCTATTTATAGATTCTATGTTTTTCTATGTTTGAACTTTTTTTCACACTCGCTATAAAAGGGAATGGAGCCAATAATATGTGGCTGCCAATAATATGTGGCTGCATTGCCGCTCAGCCATTCAGGAAGTAGCCGAAACCACCTTAGGATACCTACCACCCCCGACAAGAAACCCGTGGTACGATGGCGAGTGTGAGCAGAAAAAGGCAGCAACCGACGAGGCGTACCAAAAGGCGCTGCAGAGGAAAACCAGGGCAGCGCGAGAAGAGTACCGAGCCAGAAGAAGGGAGGAGAAGAAACTACTGCGACAAAAGAAAAGAATCTTCGCAGCCTCCCAGCTCAAGGATATCGAGGAGTCTAGGGATAGACATAAAATACGAAAGCCAAAGGCCTTGCAGGAGGCTTCAAAAAGGGCACCCTGGCTCTTCGAAACTGCGAGGGTAATCTTGTCACCGACCCGCAGGAAATAGTGGATGTATTTAAGCAGCACTTCCAGCAGCTGCTTAACGAGCATGACCAAGAGAGAGTGGTAGGGACTGAGGAAATCCCAACTCCAGCCGCTGAAGTAGTCCTCCCACCCAGCATAGAAGAAGTCGGCACAGCTATTCAGAAGCTGAAGAACAACAAGGCCGCAGGCTCAGATGGCTTGCCATCAGAGCTCTTCAAGGCTGGCGGCGATGTTCTGGTAGGGAGCATGCACCAGATCATCTGCAGAATTTGGGAAGATGAGAGCATGCCCGACGACTGGAATACCAGCTCTATATGCCCCATCCACAAAAAAGGCGATCCTACCTCTTGCAAGAACTGTAGAGGTATATCCCTGCTCAATGTCGCATACGAGATCCTGTCCAGCGTATTGTGTGAACGTCTAAAGCCATTGTGCATCGCACTAATCGGCAGCTACCAGTGCGGCTTCCGGCCCGGCAAATCAACTATAGACCAAATTTCACACTTCGACAAATCCTGGAAAAGACCAACGAGTTTCAAATCGATACACACCATCTTTTCATCGATTTCAAAGCCGCATATGACAACATTCATCGTGAAGCACTGTTTGGGGCGATGGCCGAATTCGGTATCCCGGTAAAACTGATCCAGTTGTGTCGCGCCACGCTAAAAAACACGCGATGCACCGTGCAACTCGGTTCTAGGACCTCGGAACCATTCGAAACATGCACCGGATTTCGGCAAGGAGATGCGCTGTAATGTGACTTCTTCAACCTGGTGCTGGAGCAGATAGTGCGACGGGCAGGCGTCAACAGGGAAGGCACTATCTTTTACAAGTCCATCCAGCTGCTAGGATACGTGGATGATATCGACATCATCGCGTGTTCTCGCCGTGGCATTGTGGAAGCATTCACGGCGATTGAAGAACAAGCGAATCGAATTGGCCTTAAGATCAATGAGGACAAAACGAAATACATGCTGTCAAGCAAAAACCAATCCGTCGCTCACCACCTGGGACAAAACACAACAATTGACAGCTACAATTTCGAGGTAGTTAAGGAGTTTGTCTACCTCGGGGCAAACGTAAATTCCACAAATGACACCAAAGTGGAGATCCGGCGTAGAATCGCCCTTGGCAACCGCTGCTACTTCGGCTTGTCCAAACAACTGGGGTCAAAACTCCTCACTCGAAAGACCAAAGTCATGCTTTACAAAACGCTCATTCTGCCAGTCTTGCTGTACGGAGCCGAAAGCTGGACGATAAGCAGGACAGCGGAGCTGATTTTGGGTTGTTTCGAAAGAAAAATTCTGCGCCGGATATTTGGTCCTGTCTGTGAGGAAGGTGAATGGAGAAGAAGACACAACCGCGAACTCTACGAGCTGTACCAAGATGTGGATGTAGTCCGGAAGGCAAGGAGCCGTCGACTACACTGGCTCGGCCACATCGAGCGCATGGACATCAACGCTCCAGCTAAGAGGGTCTTCGACTCAGAGCCTCCTGGTTCGAGAAGAAGAGGAAGACCGAACCTCCGGTATAAAGACCAAGTAATCGCGGATGTAAGACATCTTGGTCTTGACAACTGGAAGCAGCGTGCCCGGGACCGTCAAGGATGGAAGGCAGCTATAGCTCAGGCTCAGATCCTCCATGGATCGCAGGCCTGATAGGTAAGTAAGTAAGCTATAAAAGGGAATAAATGAATTGTACACTCGCTCAGTCTGTTACCAGTCATCATAGAACCAACTCGTTTTATTCAACAAAATCGATGAACACCGGCCGCACGTAAGAAAAAGTATGACTCATTATCACGTTCCGCCTGAGCGAAACAAACGATAGAGAGGCATCTATTTTGCCTATGGGATAGAAATTTGTTTGCATACTTGGGGGCATGAAAAAATTGTGCGATGACATAGGCATACTTTCAGGAGTAATCAGTAATCCAGGTGATACATACATACATGCATACATCCTAATTCTGTTCTTTGACGACAAATACGATTCTGAAGAATTCGTGTGAAAAAGTCTGGAGTTTGTATGTTGGATATGCATGATATGCATATATGTATACATACGTATGTACATATGTATGAGCCCATTTCCAATTCGAGAAAATTCTCACAGCCAATTACTTATGAACGCGTGCGTTTAATAATTGCTCACGAGTGAGTGTTTGCGTTTCCTTACCAAACCACAACACTGTCCGAGCAATCTCAGATGTATCGGCTGTCGTCCGAATACCGTAATCAACCAGCGTCGGGTGCGGTTACTACTTAGATGGTGGACCGCTTGGGAACACCGCGTGTTGTCCATTTTTCATCAATGTTTTCTAATAACGTTATCACGTAAAATAGTCGTCCGTAAACCGACTTTGCAGACAACCAACTTTTTTTTATATCACGTCCAAGGGTCCGCCATATAACGCTTTTTTTTCTCAAGTAGTGCTTATTTCGTGAATGGTAACACCTAGCTCATGTCAGATTTGACAGACAATTAGTTTTATCCTTCCGCTGAACGAATATGGTTGTGTATACGCTTGAGCAACGCTGGGAAATATTGCGACATTACTTTGAAAATCATGGTAATGTTGCAGAATGTGTGCGAAAATTGCGTACGGATTTTGGAAGAAGAGAAACACCGTCAGCCCGTCAGAAACTGGTATCCTCATCGATAAACCAGAGCGTGAAAAGCCAAAAACAGTGCGTACACCCGAGAATATTGCTGCTGCGGCAGAAAGTGTGCGTGAAGCGCCATCAACATCAATTCACCGTCGTTCTCAACAATTGAACATTTCGGAGACATCAGTGAGACGAATTTTGCATAAAGACCTTGGTATGACGCCATGCAAAGTCCAATTGGTTCAGGAGTTGAAGCCAACTGACCATCCAATGCGTTTTCGCTTCACTAAGTGAAAAAAAAAAAAAAAGTCATCTTTTCAGATGAAGCTCATTTTGATCTTGACGGGTATGTAAACAAGCTAAATTGTCGCATTTGGGGTGGCCGTGGTGCAGTGGTTAATATCATCGACCGCCGAGCGGAAGGCTTATGGTTCAAATTCGCTTCATAGCCAAGAAAAAGTAATTCCTATACGGAGAAAAAGCATGCAACGCAGTTGTGAATGGAAAGTGATCAGACGTACTGCTGCAGGCATAACACTCACAGTATATGGCCAACCCAAATTCGTCCTCTGCGTATGCAATACTAAAGTGCTCGAACGAATTACTACGGACTATAACCAACGCGGAATTTGGTCGGCTCTCGTCCTATCTAGGTCTAGGACAACCACCCCTGAGAGTAGTGAACGAACATCAACGACCCCAACCACTGCACTCCGTTCAGGTTGTGTGTCAACACATCATAAGAGAATATAAGAACTCTTGAACCTGCGCTAGTCTCTATAAAAAAAGAAAACCCGCACGCATACATTGAAAAGCCGGTGCACCCAAAACGATTGGTGCGGATTTTGGTCCAGAGTCATAATTGGGCAATATTTCTTCGAAAATGAGCAAGGAGTGGCCGTTACAGTCAATGGCGATCCTTATCGGGCCATGTTGAACGAATTTTTGTTCACAAAAATTGAAGAGGAGCATATTGGCAACATTTGGTTTCAACAGGACGGCGTTACGTGCCAAACAGCCGAAGCTACACTCGATGTTTTGCGCCCTGTTTTTGAAGATCGCATTATCAGCCGCAGAGCTGATGTCGTTTGGCCACCTCGGAGCTGCGATTTGACACCGTTGGACTATTATTTGTGGGGTGCCGTCAAAGATAAGTGTTACGCCGACAAGCCAGAGACAATTGACGCTTTAAAGGACAATATTCGTGAAGCCATTGGTGAAATACAGCTGCACACAATCGATAAGGTGCTTAAAAATTGGACCGATCGTGTAGGCTACTGCATGGCCAGCCGAGGCAGCCATTTGAATGAAATTGTTTTCCATTATTAACCGGAAGGATTGTACTTTCAAATAAAAAAAGAAATTTGAGAAAATATTAAGTAGTTTTTCTTTTATAGCATTTTCAAAAAAACGGCGGACCCGTTATATGGGGCTAGTGCTACCATTAGCAATCCGGCACTGCGACCTTTGCAGATCTATTGTGCCTTCTAGCGGATTAGCGGAGGAGCCTCTCCACTTCTATAATGAAGTTGAGAATGCTTCTGGTAGGAGCCACGGTGATCCCTTCAGGAGTCACAACTTCACTGAGAAGGATACATCTGCCATCTTCCTAAGATGGCAGAGAGCAGCACACTCACATAGTATGTGTTCCGCCGTCTCTTCGTCCTCAAGACAGAGCCAACACTCAGTTACGGACGAGAGGCTAATCTTGTTTAGATGATATCTCAGACCGTTAGGTAGCTGACTAGTCTTCTGATATCCACCCTATTGAGTTGGAGTATGTCACTAGAGTGTGTGTTCAGGGGTCGTATTGGTCGTTTAGATTGACGGAGTCCCCGTACGCTGTTCCAAAAGGACAGGTGTTGCAATTGTTCCCACTTGACTAAGAAGAAATTTATCTTAGACCCGGGAATGCCGCAGAATGGTTCCGGACCTATATATTTATCGCTGGAACCTTTCCTGGCAAGTTGGTCGGCAATTTCATTGCCCTTGATACCTTTATGTCCTGGCACTCACCAAAGTTTAACATTGTTTTTTTTTTTGGCGAGGTCTTGTAGGGCGTCATGGCATTCCTTGACAGTTTTTGATTTCGTACTGTACGAACCCAGCGCTTTAAGCGCTGCTTGGCTATCAGAGAGTATGTTGATGGTTACTCCTCTAATGCCAGTCTCGAGATTTAGATTGACGCATGTTAGGATGGCATGCAGCTCTGTTTGGAAGATGCTGGGACTTATTCCCAGGGCCTTCGAGATCTCGCGTTTTGGTCCAAAGATGCCGGCGCCAACGCCGGAAGCCATCTTGGAGTCATCCGTGTACCACCTAAGGCCTTTGACATTTAGCAGGGGATTACTGTTTTCCCATGCTGAGCGGTTTGGGATCAGTATCTCAAATCTCTTGTCGAAGGTGTAGGTGTGTGGTAATGCGTCCGAGACTGTAGTAATCATATCTAGCTCGGGAAGGTGTTGAAATATGGACATGTGACCTGCGGGTCTACATGGCATATTTGTTCCCGAGCAGAGAATTCTGATTTCACTGCGTAATGCCACCTTTTTGATAAAAAGGTGCAGTGGAGTGAGTCCAATGAGTGCTTCTTGGGCTGCCATGGGGCAGGTTGGCATAGCGCCTGTGATGCCGAGATACTCTAGTCTCTGAAGGCGTTGAAGCTTAACAATTGTAGTTTTTTGCTCAACTTTTGTCCTTAGGTGACGATAGGTCTTACTATCGCGGTGTATAACCAGTGGACTACCTTAGGTTTAAGTCCCCAGGTTTTACCGTAGGTGCGTCGACAGGCCCACATGGCCTTAGTCGCTTTCATGAGTTTATTTTTCATATTGGAGTTCCAGTTGAGTCTGCGGTCTAGGTCAATACCTAGATAATGCACCTCCTCTGAAAATTCTATGTGTGTGCCATTTAGAAAGATTGAGCAGGGTTCTACTTTTCTCCTCTTTGTAAATGGAACCCTATAACACTTAGCAGCTAATAAAGTTTACCAAAAAAAAAACTACATTAGCTGCCCGCTCCTTCGTGAGCCTAATCACGCCCAAGCAGACTTTCCTAAACAAAGTTTTTTTTCTTTTATGTTCATGACAGAAGCTAAAGAGAAAGGAGGATAGAGGCGTAGAGGCGATGCCGACGGAACTTAAGCTTAATGTTTGCATGTCTTACTGAGCGAAAAAGACTGAATTCCGGAAATCCCAGAATCGCGTGGTTCGATTAGGGAAAGATTCTCTATATTCCGGCATTTCCGGCGGATATAGGTTGCGACGGATGGCAATGGACTAACAAAGGCCTCGTAAGGGTAGCATCTATTCGACGGGTGCTGGCCTGCTGAAAAGCGAGAAGAGCCACCGCAGTCGAACATCTTGCGGCACAGTTAGTAAGTCCCATCCCCACCTCCTCGTGGTGCCATCTGGAGATTTCCTATGGAAATTGCAGACGGGGAAGGGAGAATGGCTGGCCTCCTGCGCCAAAAAACAGGATTAGTCGGTTGGGCTACGGCCTAGTAAGCCGTAACCGTAAAAAAACCTCAAACTCCGAACCAGCCACAAGCCTCGGATATAACGGACCGGATTTATATTGACGACCCTAGCAAAAAACGCCCTAGACCGCTACGAAGCGGATATAACCACCATCCAGGAAATGCGATGGAATAGAACAAGTATAAAGCGGATGAAAAACTGCGATACTACGGCGACTGCTATAGGGAGAGAGGACAACGATTGTTTGGATGCGGATTTGTTGTTCGAGGTGGACTAAGGCAAAAAGTCCTAAGCTTTCGGCATGTGAGCGAACGCCTCATAACAATCCGCATCAAGGCTAGCTTTTTTAACATCAGCCTGATCTATGTACGTCCACGCCCCCACGGAAGACAAGAATGACTCCGCCAAAGATGAGTTCTACGATCTCCTAGACAGAACGTATGCCCAATGTCCCAGCTATGACATCAAAATTGTACTGGGATACTTCAATGCTAAGCTGGGTAAGGAAAGCATCTTTGAACGAGTCATTGGCAAACATAGCCTACATGACACCGCATCCGATAATGGACACCGGCTGATTGGTCTTGCTAATGGGCGAAATCTCCTTCTAGCCAGTACGCGCTTCCCGCACCTCGATATACACAAAGGCACCTGGCGGTCTTTTGATCAATCGACTACCAATCAGATTGATCACATCGCGATCGACGTCAGACGAACGTTCGAACTTTCCGAGGGGTTAGCATCGACTCGGAACACTATCTTGTAGTAGCCAAGATGCGCTTACGGATATCACGAGCGATATCCGTAAGCGAGCACCTCCAGGTCATAACTAGGATATTTTTTCTCTGTGCTGGTTGTCTTGAAGCTCAAGAAGAAAACTGGGTGATACCGCCCATCATCGTGTTTCTGTAGCATAACGGCCCCATATCCCTCTTTGGAAGCATCCGTGTGAAGCTGGGTCGGCAGGTGTGGATTAAATAGCTTGAGCACCGGTTCTTGGCATAAAAGGTGTTTCAGCGTAGTGTAGGCTTCTTCTTGGCTAGGCCCCCAGACGAATTTTGCATCTTTTCTTGTCAGGTCGGAGAGAGGTTTGGCGATGATGGCGTAGTTTAAGATAAATTTACGGAAGTAGCCTGTCAGTCCGAGAAACTGCATGACGGATTTGACATTCTTCAACGCAGGGAAAAGCTTTATCGCCAAAGATTTCTCCTCCGAAGGTCTAATAGAGCCGCCTTTTACGACCGCCCAAGGAACTTCACTTCGGCCTGAAGAAAGGCACACTTCTTCCAGTTTATGACTAAGCCATTCACCTGGGCCACCTCCAGAACTTGTCGTAGTCTGTTGATACCTTCTTCTTCCGATCGGGATGGTATTATTATTATGTACGTTAAGACGATTCCCTGGCGATTGAGATTGTTGAAGATAACGTTCACATACCTTTGGAACACAGCCGGTGAGTTGCACAGGCCGAACGGCACTTTGTTGAATTCAAAGTGGCCATCCGGAAGGACGAAAGCCGTATATTTCTTACTGGCCTCCTCAATGTCCACATGTAGAAATCCATTCTTGAGCTCCAGAATCGAAAAGATCCGAGCGTCGTACAGTTGCTCCAACACCTCCTCAACAATTGGCAGTGGATACCGATCCTTCAAAACGTGTCGATTGACGGTAATCAACGCAAAGTCGTAGCGAAACATCCTTTTTCCGAGCCAATACGACAGGGCTGGCAAAATCGGAATTGCTGTTTCGAATAATGCCATCCTCCAGCCATTTGGTGATTTGTTGATCGATTACCTGTTTCTCGAGCGGAGCCAATCGACGTGGCCTCTGATAAATGGGCTTGTCTACATCCAGGACTAGCTTCATTTCGACGCACGTTCTTTCCGGACGCTTAGGGGTGTACTGCTGAATCATCTCTCTCACCTGACCCTGCACTCTGCCATCCTTAATACCTTTCAGTTGCTCGGCCCATTCCGGCTCGCTACAGGAGATCAAATTGATATGGATTAATTCATCGTCCGTCTCCACTCTCTTCTTAGAAATCGACGCCTGGCCGTCTTCGATTATCAGAGCAACCTCCGGTAGTAAGTTCTTTCCTATCAAAAACTCGTAGGCTAACCAATTATCTGGGACAAAATGACATGTTAAGGTATAGTACTCGCCTGATATTTTGAAATCCATGGTTGTAGCTCCCAGTGTTTTAGCGGACTGCCCCGCAAAAGCTATTGTCTTTACCCCCGGATACTCCAACTCGCTGATGCCCAATTTAGATCTCAAACTATTTCTGCCCAAAGTGAGATCGCTACCAGCATCGAGCAAAGCCGTAAATTCTTGAGCGTCCACTTCAACTGGTGTTGTTACGTCTGGAACAGTCAGCCTGTTGATTTTAGCAATCGTCGTCGCCTTGAAACTCTGCTTTCCCTCAGTGCAGTTTTTAGAGATATGTCCAAAGTTGTTGCACTTAAAGCACCGTGTGCCTTTATCTTTATTTGGACAATCCCCTAACTTGTGTGACAGAGCTCCACAGTTCCGACAACGCACGTTTGCATTGTCCTTCCACGTGTCTCCACGTTTCTATGCTTTTCCCATGTTCAGCGCTGAACTGCTCTAATGCTTCTTCCACATCTTTAAATTGGAACGCATTATGAACGACTGCCCCTCGTTGAGTTCCATTAGAGCTCCCTGCTTCTTGACGTTCATCCCTCTTACTGCGATCCGGCATTTCGTTGCGTTCTTCCACAGATCAAATTGGTTTATCGTCTCCGCTACCTTTTCCCGCACTCTCTATGTCACTTTTACTGTTTTCCATATCCCACCGTTGCTTTTCTTTACCGCGTGTTTTTTCACTATGTCCTTTGCACTCGTACTGTTCTTCGCACCTCGAATGTTCTTTCCTTTTATGTGTGTTTACTATGCACTCAGGGCTAGCGGTACTATTCACTTCACTTATCGTTTCTTTTCTTTGCTCTTTTCCTTTACTGTTCACTTCACTGTCTGTTTCTTTTCGGTTTTCCTCTCCTTTTCGTAGCAAAGCAATGTCCCGCTCGCCAAAGTCTTTCGATCCAACAAACTTCGCACTCGCCCAACCAACTCGGTTTTTTTATTATATCGAACCGATAAACCGTTACGCTTTAATATTTCTTGTAAATTCCTCACTGTAAGGTTTTCAAGGTCCTGTTCGCTTTGCATCGAATACGAAACGCGATCCCACTTCTGACACCCTGTAGAAATGATTAAAGTTGAACGTACATATTTATTTTCAAAAAAAAAAAAGGGAAAGAATACAAGTAGAGATGTAAGTAATTAATGAATAAATGAAACGACTTGTTGAACCGAAAAACACCGTCCGTCCTGTCCTGAGGTCGCGTTACGAGTCCGTGTCGGTTGACATATTCTCCTCGTCATTCTCGGTGTTGCCGTTGTGGTCGTTGACCACGTAAGTGTTGCCGTCACATATATATCTAACAGAAGGTCATATCAATAATGCTCTTGAATTAATAGAGGAACGAAATCTGTTGCGCCGTCTTCAAAGGACAAAGCTAATTGATTTAGTGCGACGAATCTAAGCCGCACGTACTTTGCGGATTTCAGGAACTCTCACTGGAAGGCTGCCTGCTAAATGTGATTACCTCGCGAACGGAAAACTGCTAGATAAGTCAATTGACTTAGTTGAAGTAAAAAAACAATTAACTCGAATGGTGGTGTTTTTAAGAAGTCATATCTCACACTATTGAGGACGCCGTGGCGCAGTGGTTAGTGTGTTGGACTCTGACGCACGATGAGCGAGTTCGGATCCCGATAACACCGACGCCATCGAATGTTTATTTCGCGGCGTTCCTCCTCGGCGGGGTACTGGCAAAACCCCCCGTGGTATACTTGCCGTGAAAAAGCTTCTCGACTCACGTCGTTCGGAATCGACATTAAACTGTAGGTCCCTTTCACCTATGTGAAAAAATAAATCACACACAACATGGGTGATTGAGAGAAGCTTAGCTCTGGTCCTTCATGGGCTGTAACGCCATCAAAGAAGATCTCACACTACTATGAGCACGCGTTGACGGTCCTCATAGCGTCTTTTGAAGGTTTTCACTAACACTCGCAAAAAAAAAATAAATAAAATTAACAAAACGTTAAAAAAAAACAAAAAGTAATTATAAGTATTGTAAGTGGCAACTCTGATTGTCATCTTGACAATGAAACTCTTCACGATCGCTGTCATAGAGTAGAGTGTAGAGTTGTTAAATTCAAACATTTGAAATTCGATTCCACTGTAAAATAGGAAAGATTTTCTTCGGTTAGAATAACCGTCATTACTTCTGCTCTAATCGTAAGACCAAAAAGCGTTTCTCACTTTTTGAATTAGTTACTGGGCATGAAAGAAGTGACAAGTTTACTAATAACTATCTAGCATATCTATCATCAGTCACGTATTGAATGAAGAACTATATGTTTGGGTTTACTCTACAATGAAGTTAAGATATTGCCGAGAATCACATGCATATACATTGCATTCCTGTAGAATAGCACGTCCTGTATTCTTGTTTTCAGTTGCTCTTCTATCAATAATGTAACGGTTCAATTTATTGTGTATTTGCTTTGGCTTCGCCAGAATTTCCAACTAGCCTCTAACTAGCACGATCTTTTGTCGACTTTTCCACCGCCGCACACCCAGCTAGCTGAGGTCCCCTACCACCTGTGTGCCCCATCTTAAGTGTGGCCGTCCACTGTTTCTTCGTCCCTCGAGGTTGGATTCAAAGGCTCTCCAGGATGGAGCTGTGGTGTCCATTCGCTCTACATGGCCTAGCCATCTTAGGAGTTGGATCCGTACAGCTGTACAGCCCGTAAAGCTCATGGTTGACTCTTTTCCTCCATCCCTCGTCTGCGTTTATATAACCAAAAATCACACAAATCACAGGGACCTCCTCATCCGCTTTTGATAACGTCCATGCTTTTGCGCCGTACAGCAGAACCGGGATGATAAGGGTCTTATATAGAGTCAACTTTGTCATTCGGGAGAGGACTCTATTACTCAATTGCCTCCTGAGCCCAAAGAAACAGCGATTGGCCAGAGTGATTCTGCATTTGAGGTCAGAGAACGGAATTCTCTGCGATCTTCGTCGTTAAGAAAAAGATCATTCGCCTGACAACGGTATATTGACTAACATCGCCGTTATACAGTCTGCAGAAGTGGTTTTTCCATATTCTCAGCATCGACTGCGATTCTACTAACTACCAGGTGTCCATTCGCATCTCTACAAGCTTCTTTTCTGGCAACTTTAGTATGTTCGCTTTATATGATGATAAAACTTTCGAACGTCATGCTTGCAGTAACACCTCTTCAAGCCCTTAATGGCGCGCTTCTCGTGCCTCGTGTCTTGTGTCTTCTTGCTCCTGAGAAGCTTATGCTCCTCTCTTCCTTTTAACTCGTAGAGCTCACGAGATGCTCTTGTTTATCTATGCAGTGGGGCTTTATACGCCCCGCTTGTTTGCGAATGTTCCACTGTTAAGCACGAGCGGTTTCTGGCGACAGTAGCTTTCCGACTTCATTACTTTGTATTCTTACTCTACTCCGCTGCATTCGTGACATTCGTGGAACATCTTGTCTTCTACGAGATGGTGGTCCGAATCGATGTTAACGAATAGTGGACGTCGATTGCGATGTGGTCATTCTCGTAAGTGATTGATTGATCTGGCGACCGCCAGGTACCATTGTGTATATCAAGGTACGGCAAGCGCGTACTGGGTAAAACTAGAGTTCCCTCTATAGCAAGATTAATCTGAATGTTTCCGTTATTGGATGTGGTGTCGTGTAGGCTGTGTTTGCTGATGACTCGTTCAAAGATGCTTTCCTTATCCAGCTTAGCACTGAAGTCTCCTAGTACAATTTCGATATCATAGCTGGGACATTGTTCTGTCTAGGAGATCGTATAACTCATCTTAGGTGGAATCATCCTTGTCATTCGTGGGGGCGTGGAACGATCGTTGTTCTCTCTCCTTATAGCAATCGCAATAGTAGATGTCACAGTTTTTCATCCGCTTTATATCCGGTCCATTCCATGGCATTTTCTGGATGGCAGTTAAGTTCGTTTTATAGTGGTCTGGAACGATTTTTTATTTTTTTTTATATAGTTGCACTCGCACTCAAGGCCAAGGCCTTATCACGTTTGAATGTTGTGCGAGCGAAGGTAACAGGAAAAGGGAGAGTTTTGCTCAGGTTTACGCACAACCTGAACGGAGTGCAGTGGGTCGTAGATGTTCGTTCACTACTCTCAGGGGTGGTTTGTCCTAGATAGGACGAGAGCCGACCGGTTTTTCGCGTTGGTTACAATTCACAGTAAATCGTTCATGCATTTTTGGTGTTAATATTGCATATGCCCAGGTTCACCCCGGACTGTAGCGCCACCTAAGTAAGTATTGCATACGCAGAGGACTAATTTCAATTGACCATGTACTGTGAGTGTTATGCCTGCAGCAGTACGTTTTGGTTGCTTTCCATTCACAATTGTGTTGCATACTTTTTTCCGTATAGGAATTGCTTTTTTCTTGGCTATGAAACGAATTTGAACTATAGACCTTTCGCTTGATGGCCGATGATGTTAACCACTGCACCACGTCCACCCGCAAGTGGGTTGGCAAGTTGTTCGGCTGCACGTGGTCTGTTTAGGAACTTAACATTTCACGTCAGAGCTGAAGATCATTGTCCTTTTTTCTTTTTTGCAAGGGTCGTCAGCATTACCCGGGTCCATTTTATCCGATACCTGTGGTTGTTTCTGAGTGCGATGTTTGCTAGACCATAGCCCAAGTAACATTAATCCTGTTTTGTGGCGCAGGCTACTCGCCATTCGTCCTCTTCCGTTAGTAAATTCCATGGTCAGGAAATGATCAGATGGTACCACGAGGAGGTGAAAGTAGGGCCGGGCTAACAGAGTTGCAAGGTGTTTGGCTGCAGAGACGCTTATTCGCTTTTTAAAGCGGACCAGTACTCGTCGGCAGGTGGGTGCTACCCCAAGACGCCTTTGTTAGTCTTTTACCATCCACAGAGTTGGTTACTCAGGTAAATTCTTGAAATTGATCGCTACAAATTACTTGTCTAAGAAGATCGTCTGACTGTAATGCAGAAAGGAGTGATAGAAAACGGCCGTTGGTGAGTTACATAGCAATTAGTACCATATAAGAACAATTATTCTCGGCACCTCACGAATTAATTCCAAATACGAAAAAGAGTCTTACGGAAATGAATCCTAGTGCTAAGGAGGAGGTTTATGTGAAGCGTATTTCAGAAAGAAATGTACAAAGTCCGAAGCAGGAAAATGCTGAGAAATAAGATACCAAGTGTCCTAGGAAGGGACAACCCTAACCTGAACAGCATCAACAACAAATTGAGTATACAAATTTGTTCTACCCTATCTACGCTTACAGAAAATAAGTATAAACCTAAGCCCGAATTAACTACTTGATTATCAAATATTTTTAATTGCAAACAAGAAATCAACATCTTATCAATTCCATTATGCCTAATATACCTACTCATATATGGTATCCGACGAGGGGGAGCTCGCTAGATCAATTGAGCAGTACGGTGGTCCTATTAAAAGGGAGCATTCTCCTACTAAACATATGCATTCACATGCACTAATATGAAGTGTCCAGTCCAGTGTTGTTTAAAATTCACAATTCCATTGCCGACTCTGGATCCAATCAGTGAACTCACCAAATCCATTAAAAAAATCATGAAAGCAAGTGTCGACTGCATTGTTCTCTCTTTCTGCTTCCAGATGCCCATAAATTAATCTACAATTACGTAGACCTGATGAGTGGAGATAAGACATAGAACACTGAGTGCATAGGCAAGGCATGCCTTTAACTTGCTTGACTCTGCCGCGGAACACTTTTCAGTTTCAGTTTGGCTCTTCCAGTGTGAAGACCACAAGTTTCGTTTTGGCTCGACACCAATCACCAGTCGAATCGAGTGGTTGAGAGTTAATTAAACCAGAAACGCTCGGTTCAAGTGCTCTTTTGTTCAAGTTAATAGAAATATACATAATAGTGAAAAGCAAGAGGAACATTCAAGGTACTTATATGGTATAAGCGCCCATAATTGATTAGTCGGCTAATCGGTGGATAATTTGTGTCACTAGTGTCACTCCACAGATAAGTTCAATAAGCGAGTTGGCGAACTTGTTTCCATTTTGCTGATAGACCATTTGTCACCAGGAACGTGGCCTTGAATTATAAATAGTGCGTAATATCATGTAAATGCTATATTTGATTAGGGGTCCGTAATCTGTCCACATTCCCGTCAACATATGATTATGCGACGAAATGCCTTCAGGGCAACACCAACCAGTGGCAAAACGATCTCGATATACACATACCTGCATCCATAAGTATCTCGTACGACAATTTGTGACAAGTTTTTTGAGAAAAAAAAAACACGTCCCCCCAATGTAGCTAATTCGGTATGATTACAAACGATTCGTGTGTCTGTGTATAGTGCCAGTGAGGGAACAAGCCTCTTGGAAACTACTTATTTGGATCACACCCTATTGGGGTCGTTGTATATACTCGTGTCTCGATTTGTATATTCGAACTTGTTGTGCAAATATTTCTATTATCTTGGGCTGATGTTCATTAGCCATGTTAGTTCCTATCGGTGAACATGTTTTTTTCTTTTTACAACAAAACTGTTCAATGAATGGGCAGCTTGTAGCACTTTTTGTTGTCTTAACTACATATATGCCCCCATCGAGATAATATTTAATTAATGGAAATTGTTGTTCTTTCTAAGGAAAGACAGGGCAGTCGAACAAAGATTAGGGAAACCCTCCGACTGCACAGTCTTCAGCGAGATTTGTTAAATCTTTTTTTTGTTCGGTCATTATTTTTAACTAGTCTTACTTACTTACTTACATAGGTGGCGCTACAGTCCGGTGTGAACCTGGGCCTCAACCAACAAACTTCTCCAGCTGGCACTGTCTTTTGCCAGCTGTTTCCAGCGACGCAGGGAGCAGGGAGAAGGGAGCGAACAAACAGAGCAAAGAAGTTGATCGCGTTTAACTTGGCAAACGCCAGCTTCGATCTCTGTCCCTGCTCAATCCAAGTTGACACACAGCCTCCGCGTGGCCTCCCCTGGATAGCTATACTGGCACCCGCCAGGTAGTGAACCAATGTGTGCAGCGACCCGACCCCTTGTTCCTGGGGAAAGAGGAACCTGGCCCTTCAGGTTGGGGGTTGCGCTTAGGGCTAACATCCCTATCGCTTAAAATAAACATTTTGTTCAGAGACAACCAATAGCCTCGGATACGGACGGATTACATGTTGGCGACCCCCGCAAACGTCAAAAAGGAAACGAATTTCGGTTCTGCACCTGGAACGTTAGGTCCTTCAACAGACCAGGTGCAGCCGAACAACTGGTCAACTCTTTGGACTGCTATAAGGCAGACATTTACGCGTTCCAAGAAGTGCGATGGGATGGGCCAGGCAAAAAGCGGATGAAAAACTGTGATATATACTACGGAAACTGCTACAGAGAAAATAAACAATGCTTATTCGGATGCGGATTTGTTGTTCGAGGCAGACTCAGGAAAAAAGTCTTAAGCTTCCAGTATGTAAGCGAACAACTCATAACTATCCGCATCAAGGCCAATCTCGGCAATATAAGCTTACTATGTGTCCACGACCCCACAGAGGAGAAAGATGACCGACATAAAGACGACTTCTATGATCTTCTAGGCAGAACGTATGCGCAATGTCCCAAATATGACACCAAAATCGTTCTAGGAGATTTCAATGCGAAGCTGGGTAAGGAAGCTATCTTTGAACGGGTCATTGGAAAACACAGCCTACACAACACCACGTCAGAAAACGGACTAAGGCTAGTGGACTTTATGGCGGGACATAACCTGGTAGTAGCAAGTACACGATTCCCACACCTCAACATCCATAAGGGGACCTGGCGGTCTTCCGATCAATCAACAACCAACCAAGTTGATCATATTGCGATCGACGGCAGACACTCCTCCAGCATCCTAGATGTCCGAACCTTTCGAGGAGCCAACATCGACTCGGATCATTACCTTGTTGCAGCCAAGATACGGATGCGAATTTCTCGGAACCAACGGAGTCGAGTAAGAACACCAAAATTTAACGTCGGAAAGCTGCAATCGCAGGAGACCGCCAGAACCTTCGCCGATCAAGTCTCCCTCAAGATCTCTCAGGTCCCGATGCAATCTGCAGAAACCATAGAACAGCAATGGAGTCGTTGTCAGAAAGCCATTAGAGAGGCCGCCTCAGATATACTCGGTTTCGAGCCACCACCGTCGAGAAACCCCTGGTTTGATGATGAGTGCAGACAGGCCCATGTAGAGAAACAGAATGCATACATGGCCATATTGCATCGACGGACGAGAGCTGCCCGCGAGCTCCATGAACAGAAAAGGAGGGAGGAGCATGCGCTTCTGAGAAGGAAAAAGAAGGAGCACGAGAAGCGCAAGGCTATAAAGCCAGAGCAGAAGCCTGCAGGGATGAGCACGGACAACTAGTAGTGGAGTCACAGTCGATGCTGAGATTGTGGAAGGACCACTTCTGCAGACTGTATAACGGCGATGATGGACGAAGACGAAGGAGAATCCCGTCCACCGGACCTAGACGATGTTAAGATAGCGATATCGAAAATTAAGCCTTATAAAGCTGCTGGAGCAGACGGGCTCCCGTGGAGCTGTTTAAAGCAGCTGGCGATGAGCTGGTTAGGAACATGCAACAACTCATCTGCAAGATATGGTCGGAAGAACGCATGCCCGATGAATGGAATCTCAGTATCGTTTGCCCGGTCCATGAGAAAGGAGAGCCCTATGACTGCGCCAATTACAGAGGGATAAGCCTCCTGAACATCGCGTACAAGATCCTCTCTGCCGTACTGTGTAAGTACCTGAAACCGTTCGTGGACAATCTGATAGGTTCCTACCAGTGTGGTTTCAGGCCAGGAAAATCCACGATAGACCAAATATTTACATTAAGGCAGATCTTGGAGAAGACCCATGAATTCCAGGTCGACACGCACCATCTTTTCGTCGACTTTAAAGCCGCGTATGACAGTGTTTATAGAGACGAGCTATACAAAGCCATGTCATGTTTTAACATTCCTGCCAAACTCGTCAGAGTATGCAGGATGACTATGGAGAACTCTCGCTGCTCCATTAAGGTCGGAGGTGAACTAACCGACAGGACAGGGTGACGCAGTCATGTGATTTCTTCAACATTATTCTTGAAAGATCGTACGGGACTCTGCGGCCAATACAAGAGGTACGATCTACTCCAAGTCTACACAATTGCTTGCCTACGCAGATGACATTGACGTTATTGGACGGACAGAGCGAGACGTCAATGAGGCGTTTGCAAGCATTGAAGCAGAAGCGGCTAAAGTGGGTCTAAGGGTAAATGGGGACAAGACCAAATATATGCTGTCATCCAAGAAAGACGCGCAACACCGACGTCTTGGTCAGAACGTCATCTTCGGCATCTTTATTTTTGAAGTAGTCAAGGACTTCGTCTACCTTGGCTCGATAGTGACAAGCAGCAACGACACCAGCGCTGAGATAAAACGCAGAATAACTCTTGCCAACCGCTGCTTGCCAAGAGGCAATTGAGAAGTAATGCCCTCTCTCGAAAAACTAAGGTATCCCTCTACAAAACCTTAATCATCCCGGTCCTCCTCTACGGCGCTGAGGCTTGGACGTTATCAAAAGCGGATGAAGAGGCTCTTGGACGTTTCGAGAGGGAAATTCTGCGTGCAATCTTTGGTCCCGTTTGTGTAAACGGAGAATGGCGGAGGAGATTCAACCAAGAACTGTACGGGCTGTACAGTGACATCGGCCTGGTTAGAGGTCTTCGGATCCAACGTCTAAGATAGCTAGGCCATGTAGAGCGAATGGACATCAACGCTGCGGCCCGAAGAGTCTTCGACTCCAACCCCGAGGGACGACGCAGCAGAGGACGACCGCATTTAAGGTGGCGCGCACAGGTGGAAGGGGACCTCAACCAACTGGGCGTGCGGCACTGGAAGCGGCTGGCCGAAGATCGGGCCAGCTGGAGAGGCTTGTTGGTTGAGGCCCTGGTTCACCCCGAACTGTAGCGCCATCAAAGTAAGTAAGTAAGTTCCAGCGACGCATTCCCAGTTGGTTAAGGCCCCTTTCCACCTGTGTGTAAATTCGGTCGTCCTCTGCTGCGTCGTCGCTCGGGGTTGGACTCGAAGACTCTTCGGGCCGGAGCTGTGTTTTCAATTCGCTCTATATGGCCTAGCCACCTTAGACGTTGTATCCGCAGACGTCATACCAGGCCGATGTCGCTGTACAGCCCGTATAGTTAATCGTTGTATCTTCTCCTCCACTTCCCGTTTATGCAAACGGGACCATAGATTGAACGCAAAAGTTTCCTCTCGAAACGACAATGGCTCTATTCATCCGCTTTCGTCTATGGCCTCTGCGCCATATAGGAGGACCGGGATAATTAAGGTTTTGTACAGCGCAACTTTGGTCTTTCGAGAGAGGGCTCCACTCCTCAATTGCCTTTTGATCCCAAAGAAGCAGCGGTTGGCAAGAGTAATTCTGCGTTTGATCTCAGCGCTGGTGTTAGTCTCGCTGGTCGTTTCGTTTTACCCTCGTTAACCGAAATACCCATTTTAGCCGCTTCTACTTCAATGCTTTCGAACGCTTCATTGACGTCCCGCTGTGTTCCTCCAATTACGTCAATGTCATCCGTGTACGCAAGCAGTTGCGCAGACATCAAATAGATCGCACCTCTTGTGTTGGCCAGTGAGTCTCGTATGATCTTATCAAACACGATGTTGAAAAAATTACATGACAGTGCGTCACCTTGTCTAAATCCTTTTTTAACATCAAATTCGCTACCGGCCTTAATGGATCAGCAAGAGTTGACTATTGTCATTCTGCACAATCTGACGAGTTTGGCAGAGATGTCAAAACTAGACATGGTGCTGTATAGCTCGTACGCGGCCTTGAAATCGACGAAAAGGTGATGAGTGATTTGGTATCCTTGGGTCTTCTCCAAGATCTGCCGCAGTGTGAATATCTGGTCTCTTGTGAACTTACCTGGCTTGAAACCGCACTGATAACAAGCTGATAACACGAAGGGTTTTAGGCGTTCACATAGTACGGCAGAGAAGCCCTTTCTTGTGGACTTGGCAAACGATGCTGAGATTCCGTTCCATATTTTACAGATGAGCTAGTGCATGCGTCCTACTAGATCAGCTCCAGCCGCTTCAAATAGCTCGGCAGACAACCCGTCTGCGCCCGCGGCTTTATTGTTCTTGAGCTTTGAAACTTCTAGCTTAATTTCATCTAGGTCGGGTGGACGAAATTCTCTTGTATCTTCGTTCGTTGCGAATGGATCAGCGATATTAGATCTTTCATCGCCGTTAAACAGTCTACAGAAGTGTTCTCTCCATATTCTCAGCACGATTGTGACTCTACTACTAGCTGTTCGTCTTTATCCCTACTGGCCTCTGCTCTGGCTTTATAGCCCTGGCATGTTCGTTTTACTTTTTCGTAAAACTTGCAAACGTCATTCCTGTGGTAGCATCTCTCCATCTCTTCGGACTCATGCTTTTCCTGCTTGTCTTTTTTTCTTCCTTAAAAGCGTGTGTTCCTCCTTCCTTTTCTGCTCGTAATGTTCCCGAGCGGTTTTCGGCCGTTTATATAGCATGGATTTGCAGGCAGTTTGATTTGCTACATGGGCTTGCCAGCATTGTTCATCAAACCAGGGGTTTCTAGCTGACGGTGGTTTGAAAGCCAACACAGCAGAGGCAGCGTCTCTGATGGCACGCTAGCAATGCTCCCACTATTATTCTGTGGGTTGCTCACGTGTCATTGGAGTTTGCGATAAGTTGAGAGAAACTCGATCGGCAAAGGTCCTAACGGTCTTCTGTGATTGTAGCTTTCCGACGTCAAACTTTCGTTATCCAGCTCGACTCCGTGGCATCCTTGATATCTTCATTCGTACCTTGGCTACAACAATGTAGTTATCCGAGTCGATGTTGGTTTCGTACATCTAGGCTGCTGAAGGAGTATCTGGCGTCGATCGCAACCTGATCAATCTGATTGGTAGTAGACTGATCCGATGATCGCCAGGTTCCTTTGTGAATATTGAGATGCGGGAATCGTGTACTAGCCAGAAGGAGATTGCGCCCCGCCAGAAAGTCGAGTAGCCGACGTCCGTTTTCGGACGTGGTGTCGTGTAAGCTATATTTTGCCGTGATCGACTCAAATATGTCCTCTTTGCCCAGTTTTGCATTAAAACCTCTTAGAACTATTTTTGTTTCGTAGGTGGGACATTGGGCATATGTTCTGTCCAGGAGATCGTAGAATTCTTCTTTGAGTCGATCGTCCTTTTCTTCAGTTGGGGCTTGAGCGCAAATCAAGCTGATTTTTCCAAAACCTAGCTTTGATGCGGATTGTTATAAGGCGTTCGCTTACATCCCGAAGTTTAGGATTTTTTGTCGGAGTCTTCCTCGAATAAGCGCTGTTTGTTCTCCTTATATTAGCAGTTCCCGTAGTAGATGTCGCAGTTTTTCATCCGTCTTTTGTCTGGTTCATCCCATCACACTTCTTGGAGTGCGGTTATATCTGCCTTATAGCAGCTGAGGGTTTGCTCCAATTGATCGCCTGCACCTGGTCTGTTAAGGGACCTCATATTCCAGGCGCAGACTCTCAAGTCCTTTAGTAGTTTGAAGGGGTCGTCAGCTTTGTATCCGTCCGTATCCGAGACTTGTGGTTGTTTCGGAACAAGTGTTTTTTTCCGTGATAGGGATGTTACCCCTAAACACAACCCCTAACCTGGAGGGTCAGGTTCCTCTTCCCCAGGAACTTCTAATTTGCATAATTACGCGTGGAATGAACCCAATCCCATGTCAATATCATCTTTGGTTCTCGATATAATCGAGGCGAAAATTCCACACGCACATACACATACGTACGTACACACACACACACACACACCGACATCTCTGGCGACCTTGAAACGTGGAGATATGTCAAAATATGGAACTCGCAAAATCGGCCCCATTACAATAACTTCCCACCGGGGAAGCTAAAAATGTAGTTAAGACTTTTCGTTTGACAGATTCGGATTAAACTGTAGGTCCCTTTAACCCGTGTAAAAAATAAATCACACACAGCATGGGTGGTTGAGAGAAGCTTGGCTCTGGCCCTTCATGGGCTGTAACACCACCAAAGCAAGCTGGAGATATATTCATAAAAGTACTTACAGCTTTATCTATCAAGGTGTTTCTTCGAAATTCTTATTCACTTCAATCTTCCTAAGAACGACCTGTCTTCATTACAGACTTTGAAAAGAATTCTTTTCATTGGGCGGGATAGAGGAAGAGTAGTGGACTATCGGAAACTCCGCCTGCCTCTATGCGGGTGTGTCCAACATGGATTTAGAAGTGGATGACACCGTTTTTTTTTCCAAGGAAATGATTAAGAACTTCTAACCACAAATTCGAATGTGCATGAACTATGAAGAAGTTGTTATAGGTCAAACTCAAGATCTAATCAATTGTCTGCGATCAGATGGCGTCCAGCTTACAATGAGCGTAGGAATATTTAAAAAAACTGCGTGGTCGATTAACTCGTCTGGTTTGGTACCGAGTACTAACAGTCAAACAGTACTTTCGAGGTCATAGATGACAGCATCTGACGGTTTTACCAATTTAGTAATGCTAACCATATGGCCGCACCGAACAACACAGCCTTCCTATCAGTATCTTCTGCATGGACGAGGAAGAACTCAAGATACGCAAATTAGGGTCACAAAGTTGGGTGCCTTATTTTGAAAGCTCATTGAGTGAAATATTCATTTCCACAAATTTTAATGACGTCTTCTTTCAGTCTTCCAATAGAGATCAATCAATAAAAAATGCACCCCATCGACTCCGTCAAGCTAAGGAAAGAGAGTCCGTAGAATTGGCTTTTTTGAGATGCATCGATTGCTCTTAATATTCATGTGAATTATCGTAGGCTTGTCCGCCGTTGCATTCAACGTGAAAGGCACCTTATCGCCGAAGATGATTTGTGACGAAAATTGATCACCAAATGTGAGCAAATTCAGGTCGGTTTGTCAACAGTTTTTGGCCTGAGAATCTACATATATATATGGCCAGCATGATCTCTTGCCAGCCATCTCCAGTTACGCACACCAAATTGGTTGAGGTCCTGCTCCACTTGTGTGCGCCATTTGAGTCAAGGGCTGTTGCGATAGCCGGCGCTATGTTGTCTATATGCTCTACATGGCCAGCCATCTTAAACGTTTTATTCGTAGACGCTTAACTACGCACATGCCGCCATATAGCCTCTATGTAGGACTAAAGATTTCACGCAGAACTTTTCTCTCGAATAGACCAAGAGTTTTGGGTTTCAAGGCACCACCACGAAGAAACACCTGGTTCGATGACGAGTGCAGGAGGATTCATACAGCGAAGCAGGATGCATATAAGACCTCGCTGCATAAAAGAACAAGAGCAGCTCGTGAGCTCTACGAGTTAGAAAGAAGGGAGGAGCATACGCTTCTTAGAAGAAAGAAGAAAGAGCACGAGAAGCGCGCGATTGAGGATTTGGAGAGGTGTTACTGCAGGCGTGACGTTCGAAAGTTTTATCAACAGGTAAAGCGAACATGCCAAGGTTATAAAGCCAGAACGGAAGCCTGCAGGGAAGAGAACGGACACCTAGTAGTAGAACCGCAGTCGATGCTGAGAATATGGAAAAGCCACTTCTGCAGACTGTATAACGGCAATCTTAGTCAATATACTGCTGTCAGGCAGAATGATCCATTTCTAATCGACGGATACCGCAGAGAATCCTGTCCCCCTGACCTCGACGAAGTTATGATTGCCATATCGAAGCTCAAGTCGAATAAAGCTGCTTGAGCAGGCGGACTGTCTGCTGAGCTCTTCAAGGCAGCTGGGGATGACCTGGTTGGGAGCATGTACCAGCTCATCCGTAAGATATGGTTAGAGGAAAGCATGCCCGAGGAATGGAGTCTCAGCATCGTATGCCCGATCCACAAGAAAGGAGACCCGTCTGATTGCGCCAACTATGGAGGAATAAGTCTCCTTAACATCGCCTACAAAATCTTTTCTGCCGTTTTGTGTGAACGCCTGAAGCCTTTTGTAAATAAGCTGATAGGTCCTTATCAGTGCGGATTCAGGCCAGGGAAGTCCACCATCGACCAAATCTTCACACTACGGCAGATCCTGGAAAAAACCAATGAATTACAAGTCGACACTCACCACCTATTTGTCGACTTCAAAGCCGCATACGACAGCGTAATTAGAGACGAGCTATACAACGCTATGTCTACCTTTGACATACCTGCTAAACTCGTCAGAGTATGCAGGATGACTTTGGAGAATGCTCACTGCTCCATCCGAATCGGTGAACACCTTACCGATAGTTTTGATGTCAAAAAAGGATTTAGGCAGGGCGATGCACTGTCGTGTGATTTCTTCAACATCATATTGGAAATGATTGTGCAAAAATCACTGGCCAATACAAGAGGCACAATCTATTTCAAATCCTCGCAACTCCTTGCATACGCCGACGACGTTGACATAATAGGTAGATCACAGCGAGATGTCAATGAGGCGTTTGGAAGTATTGAGTTCGAGGCGGCAAAAGTTGGTCTGGCGGTAAACGAGGGCAAAACAGCATTTATTTATGCTGTCATTAAAAAAGGACGCTTACCACCGACGTCTTGGCCAGAACGTTTGTGTTGGCAGATATAAGTTCGAGGTAGTTAAGGACTTTGTCTACCTTGGCTCCGCAGTGACCTGGAACAACGACATCAGTTCCGAAATCAAACGCAGAATCACTCTTGCCAATCGCTGTTTCTTTGGGCTCAGGAGGCAACTGAGTAATAGAGCCCTCTCTCGAACGACAAAGTTGGCTCTGTATAAGACCCTTATCATCCCGGTCATGTTGTACGGCGCAGAAGCATGGACACTATCAAAAGCGGATGAGAAAGAGTTTGCGCGGGATTTTTGGGGCTATAAACGCAGACGGGGGATGAAGGAGAAGATTCAACCACGAACTTTACGGGCTGTACAGCGACATGAGCCTAGTCAGGCGTCTACGGATTCAACGCCTAAGATGGCTGGGCCATGTAGAGCGAATGGACACCACAGCTCCAGCCCGGAGAGTCTTTGAATCCAACCCCGAGGGACGAAGAAGCAGAGGACCTCCGCACTTAAGATGGCGCACACAGGTGGAAGGGGACCTCAGCCAACTGGGTGTGCGGCAATGGAAAAGGCAAGCGAAAGATCGTGCTAGATGGAGGGGCATGTTGGTTGAGGCCCAGGTTCACCCCGAACTGTAGCGCCTACTAAGAAGAAGAAGAAGAAGTCCAAGAGTTTCCTCATCCGCTTTCAATAGCGTCCACGCCTCTGCACCATAAAGCAAGACTGGGATAATCAGGGTATTATATAAAGCCACCTTGGTTATTCAAGAGACGGCTCTATTACTCAATTGCCTTTTGAGTTTTAAAAAAAAAAAGCAGCGATTGGCAAGTTATTCTGCAATTAATCTCAGTACTGATGTTGTTTGTATTAGTAGGATCAGAGGTAGACGAAGTCCTTGACTACCTCGAGGTTCTCGCTGCCCATTGTGACGCTCTCTCCGATACGTCGATGTTGTGAGTTCTTTCTTGACGACAGCATACACTGCAAATGCGAGTGTGTTAAACAACAGACAGCAAGTGTGAAACACAGTGTGTAACTTAACACTTTTGATCTTTGAATTTGAGAATTTCCCTTTTGTGTGCATAGTTGGAAAATTTCCTTTTTTGCGTGCTTTCATAATAACACACCCTAAATTACATGAAAAATTACACACACTTTGGTGTGTTAGGGCGACACACTTACCATTTGCAGTGTATGTATACTTCGTTTTGCCCTCATTTACCGCCAGACTCATTTAAGCCGTATCTGCTTCAATGCTAGCAAGCGCCGCAATGACGGCCCGCTGCGTTCGACCAATCATGTCAATATCATCCGCGTAATCTAGCAGTTGAACGGACATTTGGAAGGTCGTGTCTAAAGTCCTGACATTTGAGTTTCGCACTATCTTCTCAAGTATAATGTTGAAAAAGTCACACGACAGCGCGCCATTGCTTTGGAGGCGTTACAGCCCGTGGAGGACCAGAGCCAAAATTCTCTCGATCATCCATGTTGTGTGTGATTTATTTTTTACACAGTTGGAAGGGACCTATAGTGTTAATGCCGATTCCGAACGGCGTGAGTCGAGAAGTTTTCCATGGCAAGTATACTACGGGAGGTTTTGCCAGTACCCCCCGAGGGGGGACACCGAGACATAAACATTCGATGGCGTTGGTGTTTACGCTCATCGCGCGTCCAACGGCGCTACGCGCCTTGCCTACACTCTTTTTTGACACTTACACTCGGTAAGTTTGTTACAGATCTTGACGGAGCAGCGAGAGTATTCCATCATCATCCTACACAATCGGATGAGTTTGGTAGGGATGCCAAACTAGACACATGTAGCTTTGTACAGCTCGTCTCTTGTAGGCTATCAGGTGGCGAGTGTCTTTTTCAGCACCGGCCGCATCGGTCTATTGTGGACATCCGTGGCCTGGTGAGGACTTATCAGGGTGTTGACGAACGGTTTCTGGCGTTCACACAAAATAGCAGACAGGATTTCGTCAGCGATGTTAAGGGGTCTGATCCCTTTGTAATTGGCACAGTCAAAGGGGTCTTCTTTCTTGTTGATGAGGCAATCGACATTGAACATTATTGCAACCATTATCAAATTATCAAAAAAAAAAAAAAAAAACACTTGGTAGAGTCCTGTGGGTCTCTGGGCACACATGTATAAGTTGGAATGAACACGCTGATAAAATAGTCAAGAATGCTATCAAGGAACACCTTTTACCCCTTAACAAAAAGATATAAAAAAGCGCATTGGTCAGGACAAGACAAATGGAGAGAATACTAGTCTACTTACACAAATTTTTAACAAAGCTAGAACCCCATGATGTGTCGGGCTTTTACCCCAAAGATCCCCGACAAACGTAATCAAAACCTTTACCCGTCTTCGCTTAGGCCACACTAAAACTGGAAAAAGTTAACAGCATTCCCCTATTGTCCTTACCAATTAACATCCTCTTTCTAAGAGGAAGCCTACCAATTACCAATTTCCCAAAAGCTTTATCATAACCTCTAAGATAAGCGCTTTACTCTCTTCTTACAGAATTTGTCGAAAAATGAGTCCACCGGCATTACTAAGCAAAGAAGTCAGTGACATAGAGGTACGTTCTAAGTCCAATCAGATCTAGCGCATCATAACCTTTTCTCACCATCTAGGATTTACTGAGTCTCAACCCACGAGTCAAAACCAAGTGTTCACTTGTCCCAACTACCACAACGAAAGTCATAAAGAAGCACTGGAAAAGGAACTCCGATCATTTTTGTACCGTAAGTTAGTCCACAACCCGCTGATACGGTTATATTCCACTAACGCGATTTGCAACCTAAAGGCCCCTTTGAATCTGAAGAACAATTTCGAGGATATTAAGCATACTACCCTGTCCGAGCGTGGTGCTCTTAAGGAAGCCGCTAGATGCCTAAAATGTGCGGACGCGCCCTGCCAAAAATCATGTCCGACACAACTGGATATCAAGAGCTTCATAACCAGCATTGCCAACAAGGTAAGGGTACACAAAAACTGCTTACTGATAACGTATGAATGCGAAATCTATTTTTCTAGAACTACTACGGAGCTGCGAAGGCAATTTTTTCGGACAATCCGCTTGGACTAACCTGCGGCATGGTCTGTCCAACAAGTGATCTTTGCGTAGGAGGATGCAACCTTCAGGCGTCCGAAGAAGGTCCGATAAACATCGGGGGGCTGCAGCAATTTGCTACCGATATCTTCCGGCAAATGGGAGTCAGGCAAATTGTTCCTCCGGGTCAGAAACCACTAGCTAATCCGAGCAAAAAAATTGCCTTGATCGGAGGTGGTCCAGCCTCACTGTCTTGTGCTACTTTCCTGGGGCGATTGGGATATAAAGACATAACGGTCTATGAAAAGCGCTCCTACTTGGGCGGTCTAAGGTGAGTACATGATTTCTGATCTCATCTCACTTTGCACTCAATGTAACCATAGTTCGTCGGAAATACCTCAATATCGTCTTCCGGTTGAAGTGGTTAACTTCGAGATCAAGCTCGTCAAGGATTTGGGAGTGAAATTCGAGCTGCAGCGGTCGTTGTCAACCAAAGATATCACAATCGATGTTAGTAGCTTTGATCAGTCCAATGTCTTGTGAACATGTGTTCTCCGTTACAGGGTCTATTAAAATCTGGTATAGATGCAGTTTTCCTCGGCATAGGTCTTCCGGAGCCGAAAGTCGATCCTATTTTCAAGGGCCTAGACGAATCGAAAGGGTTCTATACGTCGAAAAGTTTTCTGCCACTTGTTGCCAGTGGTAGCAAGCCAGGACTGTGTGCTTGTAAAGCACGTCAAGCTCTACCGAAGCTCTATGGTAATGTGATCGTTCTGGGCGCAGGAGACACAGCTTTTGATTGTGCTACATCGGCACTGCGGTGCGGTGCCAAGCGGGTGTTTGTTGTTTTTCGTAAGGGCACTACCGGAATCCGAGCTGTCCCCGAAGAAGTGGAACTGGCAAGAGATGAGAAATGCGAATTCATGCCGTACTTGTCACCAGCCAAAGTCATTGTCAAGGACGATAAGGTAGATGAACACTCGTCTAAGTCTTTTGCACATTATTTTTCGTTTTTAAGATTACTGGAATGGAGTTCTACCGCACGGAACAGGACGAGAACGATCAGTGGATTGAAGATAAGGAGCAGATTACCAAGTTGAAGGCAAACTTTGTCATATCAGCATTCGGATCAGGGCTTTATGAGACCGATGGTGAGGATGACAGGGAACATGCTTCAATTCATTAAGTTGCAATTCTTCCATGCAGTCATTAAGGCGCTGAGCCCGATTGAATTGGACAAATGGGGATTGCCCAGGGTCAACAACAACACCATGCAGACGTCCTTGGAAAACGTTTTCTGTGGCGGGGATTTGGCAGGGGCCGCTAACACCACTGTGGAATCGGTGAACGATGGCAAGATAGCTGCATGGCATATGCATTGCTTTTTACAGGTAGGATAGAGGAATCTTACTCATAGTACATAGCCTTATAGCTACAACGGCCATACTTTCAGGGCCTTCCGCTGACAACCCCTGCAGAACTGCCACTCTTCTATACCGACATCGACTTGGTTGACATCTCCGTAGAGATGTGCGGATTGAAGTTTGAAAATCCCTTCGGATTGGCATCAGCTCCTCCGACCACAAGCGCCGCCATGATTCGCCGTGCCTTCGAGCAGGGCTGGGGTTTCGTAGTGACCAAAACCTTCGGTCTGGATAAGGACTTAGTGACCAATGTGTCGCCGAGAATAGTTCGTGGTGTTACATCTGGTTATAACTACGGTCCGCAACAAGGATCATTCCTCAATATCGAACTGATATCGGAGAAGCGCGCCGAATACTGGTTCAGATCGATCACAGAGTTGAAGAAGGATTTCCCTGAGAAAATAGTCATTGCTAGCATCATGTGCTCCTACAACGAAGCTGATTGGACCGAATTGGCTCAAAAGGCAGAAGAATGTGGATCAGATGCGCTCGAATTGAATTTATCATGCCCCCACGGGATGGGCGAGTCTGGCATGGGCCTGGCGTGTGGACAAGACCCAGTGCTTGTGGAAAATATTTCCAAATGGGTGCGGAAAGCTGTAAAAATTCCATTCTTCATTAAGCTCACGCCGAATATCACGGATATCATGTCGATTGCTATGGCCGCCAAACATGGCAATGCTGACGGTGTATCGGCCATAAATACCGTGCAAGGACTCATGAGTCTTAAAGCTGATGCCACACCCTGGCCAGCAGTTGGTGCAGCGAAAAACACAACATACGGCGGTGTCTCGGGCAATGCAACCCGTCCAATGGCATTGAGAGCAATCTCATCGATTGCTCAAAAAATTCCTGGATTCAGTATTCTGGGCATTGGAGGTATTGACTCGGCTGAAGTGGCTTTACAGTTCCTCCACTGTGGCGCTAGTGTACTGCAAGTGTGCTCATCTGTTCAAAATCAAGATTTTACCTTGATCGATGACTACTGCACCGGGCTAAAGGCTTTGCTCTATCTCAAGTCTAACCCACCACCGAACAATCCGCACTTCTGGGATGGCCAGTCACCGCCAGTCACGAAGCACCAGAAAGGAAAACCGGTACTCCATCTTACCGGTGAGGGTAATAAGGTAGGTATTTTCCTTTTGGAGATATGCTAAGCCCCATGACGTTTGCCAATATTTCCAGACTCTTGGTTTCTTGGGACCGTATAAGCAGGAACGTGAGCAAAAGATGCAGGCCCTCCGAGATGAGAAAGGACCAATTTGGAAGCTTGACAACAATGAAGTCGATCACGATCTAAGCAGTGCAATTAAGCCTGCACCGAAAATCCAAGACATCATCGGCCGATCACTGCCTCATATCGGTTCCTACAAGAGTTTGGACAACAAAAAGCAGGTTGTGGCGTTGATCGATGATGTAAGTAACACCGCATTCTTGTGGGATTGCAGTATCATCGCGCTTTCTTTCAGGATCTATGCATCAATTGTGGCAAATGCTATATGACTTGTGCCGATTCGGGATACCAGGCAATCAAGTTTGACCCTGAAACTCACATACCTCACGTAACCGACGACTGTACCGGTTGTACACTCTGTCTGTCGGTTTGCCCCATCATTGACTGCATAAGGTGCACCATACATCATGTCTTTACTTATGAAGTTTTCAGTATTTCGTTCTTTGTAGCATGGTGCCTAAGAAGATACCTCATGTGGTTAAGAGAGGCCTTAATGAGGAGAAGAACTTTTATGCACACGCCTTGTCCCCGGTGCAGTAACGTTGATGCGTATAGGCGCAGCTATCTCTGCGATAATGTTGTTATTGTGTTTATAATAAAATCAGAGTTAATGTCCTATAGGGCAGTTTCAAGTTTGAGGTCCATTAATATTTAATAACTAATTCTGACAAGTAGGAGTTCTTCTTACTTGGCCTTGTTAGCCCTATCGGGCGGCGTACAGAACTTCGCCTGAAAGATCCATAAGCTCTGGAGATTAAGGAAACAGCGATTATAGGAATGATTTTGGGCTGTAGTTGTTGCAGCCTTAAAGGCGACAAGGCACTCGTGTCCCATCTCTATGCGAGAGCTGTTCACAATCTCGAGACAGATGAGGCCAAACATTTGCTACGCTATATGCCAGTGACACGATGATCAAAAAACCGGCCAAGTGCGAGTCGGACTCGCGCGCAAAGGGTTCCGTACCATCTGTATACATAAATGTGAAAGAGACTATGTATGTTACCTCATCAAATGACAGATCTTGGTTGCAGGCAGGATTTTTTGGATGAAAATCATGTCTGTTGTATGGGAGCCCCCCTTAAATATTAATTTTGTTCTGTTTTTAGTATTTGTCGTGGTAGCGGCAACAGAAATACATCATCTGTGAAAATTTCAACTGTCTAACTATCACGGTTCATGAGATACAGCCTGGTGACAGACGGACGGACGGACGGACAGCGAAGTCTTAGAAATAGGGTTCCGTTTCACCTTCGGGTACGGAACCCTAAAAATGGATCTGTTTAAGTGAGACTGAACCTGCACACCAGAGACCAAGGCAGCAGTTTTCTTTTTTTTGGGAGAAAATCTGCTCTAAGGGAGATAAAGGCGACTACTCCGGCTGACATAGGTTGGGATCACTATTTTCGAGGATGCTTAGGGCGTGATCATCAGGAACGTGTTTAAGATAGAAGGAATGTTTCCGGGCTCTAATTTTTGAGGAGCGCCGTGGCGCAATGGGTAGTGTGTTGGCCTCTGACGCCGATGACACGCGATCGAATCCCGACAACAGCCATGTCATCGAACGTGTTTTTCACGGTGTTTCTCCTCAGCGGGGTTCTGACAAAACCCCCTGTAGTATAATTGTCAAGAAAAGCTTCTCGAATTTTGCCGTTCGGAACCGGCAATAAACTGTAGTTCCCTTTCACCTATGTGAAAATAAAATCACATGGGTGATTGAGAGAAGTTCGTCTTTGGTCCTTCATGGACTGTAACACCAACATACATACATACATCCCCAAAAAAGGGGCGAATCTTCTTCTCTCTCCAACTACAGGGCCATTGCACTATCTCCAAGGTCATGGAAACGCTGATCAACCATCAGCTATTGAAATATCTTGAATCGCGGTAACACCTTTGTATATGGTTTTCGTTGCAACAGATCCATTGGTGATTTGAAGTCTTATCTTACCCGCTTCATCAAGCAGGTGAATTTGAAATAGTTTCACTAGATGTTTCGAAAGCATTTGACAGGGTTCAAAACGAAGGCCGTTTGTCACAAATTCGTGCTTTTATGTCCGTTGAATCTCTTCATCAACAGAATAGAAACTACCTCTTGAATCATTTAGCTCAAGGTGTTTTGGACGGATTCAGTCTGACATTCCCTTTTTGAATATTGGCGTTCCTCAGGGTTCCGTTTTGTCACCGACACTCTGTCTCATTTTTATTAATTACTTTTTGTCTGTCACTTCTACTCCAATCGACATCCTGTTGTATAACATAAGTTCAAACTTATGTTGGTTTTAGAACTTGCTTGTATAGAAGCAGCTTGTTTTCAATACTGAGTTTAGAGTGCTTCCCTAGTAAGCAGTAAATTATTTTGTATTTACGTTCAAGCTCGTTGAGCTTTTTCTTAATGTGACCCTTCCATTTAAATTTCGCGACGGGAGTCATCCCGAGATGTATAGCCTCATTTGCGAACGGAATTCTTGTTTCGTTGACAAAGACGAAAGCTTATCGTCTGGATTCCACAACCCGATTTACCCGTTGCAAGAATAGCTGTATCATCGGGTTAGAGGTCGATCTCCGGTGGGTTATATGTAGGTCCATTCTCGGTGGGCTAGAGGTTCTTTCTAGGTGGGTTAAAGGTTCATTCTAGGTGGGTTATAGGTTCGTTCTAGGTGGGATAGAGGTTTATTTTAGTTGGGTTAGAGGGGATTTCTATGTGGGTCCGAGGCCCATTCTACATGGGTTAGTGCTCGATCCCAGGTTGGTTAGAGGTCAATTCTCGGTGAGCTAGAGGTTCCTTCTAAGCGGGTTACGGGTTCGTTCCAGGTGGGTTAGGGGTTCATTCTAGGCGGGCCAGAGGTCCTTTCTCGGTGGGGTAGTGGTTTTTTCTGGATGTGCTATAGGTTTTAGTTGGGTTAGAGGTCTATTCCAGGTGGGTTGGAGGTCCATTCTATGTGGGTTAGAGGCCCATTCTAGATGGGATAGAGATCGATCCCAGGTGGGCCAGAAGACCATTCTAGGTGGGTTCGAGGTCCATTCTTGGTGGATTAGAGGTCCATTCTAGAAGGATTAGAGGTCCATTCTAGGTGAGTTAGAGGTCCGTTCTAGGTGGGTTAGAGGACCATTCTAGATGGATTGGAGGTCCATTCTAGATGGATTAGAGGTCCATTATAGGTGGATCGAGGTCGATTCCACGTGGGCCAGAAGACCATTCTATGTGGGTTCGAGGACCATTCTAGGTGGATTGGAGGTCCATTCTAGATGGATTAGAGGTCCATTCTAGGTGAGTTAGAGGTCCATTTTAGATGGGATAGAGATCGATCCCAGATGGGCCAGAAGACCATTCTAGGTGGGTTATAGATCTATTCTAGGTGGGTTAGAGGTAGATCTCAGGTGGGTTAGACGTCCATTTAAGGTGGGATACAGGTCCTTTCTAAGTGAGTTATAGGTCTATTCTGGGTGGGTTAGAGGTCCTTCTAGGTGGGATAGAGGTCCATTCTAGGTGGGATAGAGGTCCATTTTAGTTGGGTTAGAGGTGGATTCTAGGTGGGTTAGAGAAGGATTCTAGGTTGGTCTGAGGCCCATTCTATGAGGGTTAGGTATCGATCCCAGGTGTGTTAGAGCTCCGTTCTCGATGGGCTAGAGGTTCCTTCTGGGTGGGTTATGGGTTCGTTCTAAGTGGGCCAGAGGATAATTCTAGGTGAGTTAGAGGTCCTTTCTAGGTGGAATAGAGGTCTATTTTAGTTAGGTTAGAGGTAGATTCTAGGTGGTTTAGAGCTCCTTGCTAAATGAGCTATAGGTCCACTCTAGGTGGGTTAGGGGTCTATTCTAGGCAGGTTAGAGGATCATTCTAGGTGGGATAAAGTCGACCCCAGGTGAGCCAGAGGCCCATTCTTGGTGAGTTAGTGGTCCATTCTAGGTTGGCTACAGGTCCTTTCTAAGTGAGTTATAGGTCCATTCTAGGTGGATTAGAGGTCCATTCTAGGCGAATTAGAGGTCCATTCTAGGTGGGTTAGAGGTCCATTCTAGGTGAGTTAGACGTCGATCTTAGGTGGGTTATAGAGGTCCACTCTAGGTAGGAAAAAGGTTCATGTTAGTTGGGTTAGAGGTGGATTCTAGGTTAGTCTGAGGATCATTCTAGATGAAATAGAGATCGATCACAGGTGGGTTATGGGTCCATTCTCGGTGGGCTAGAGGTTCTTCCTAGATGAGTTATAGGTCCATTCTAGGTGGGCCAGGCGACCGTTAAGTAAGTAAGTATCTTTTTCAACAGACTGGGTTGGAGGCTAATTCCATTTGAGTTGGGCTAAAGGTCGATTGTAGGTGGATTGGAGGCCCATTCTAGGTGGGTTAGAGGCCCATTCTAAGTGGGTCGAGGTCGATTCCACGTGGGCCAGAGGGCCATTCTAGGTGGGTTGGAGGTCCATTCTTGGTTCCCGAAGTTGAGATTGTAATAGTTTTGTTTCAATGATTCTTTTTCTAGTGGGGTCTTTGCTTACCACTTCTTTATGTCCAACTTGTATGAAATTTGCGACAGACACTCAAAAGCCCGTATCCACATGTGCAATGACGAAATGCCAAAGTTTAACAACAGTTTTTCATCCGGCTACCTTACTGAACTTTTTTCGGTGTTAATTTCTTTTGGAGTAGCTCCACAAATATAGCACTTTTGTGAAGAGCTATATTGCGACAACGCACTGAAACGTTGCCGTCCTCCATTGTCAACTGAAGATCGTGTGTGCAATCGACTTCGAAACCATCCAGTATTAAGCTTGTTAGCTCAAGGATATTAATTTGATCTTGCATTTCCTGTTCTTTGGTGTTTGTGGCTCTTCCAAGAGAATAATCTTCTGACACCTTTTTTACCAGACGATCTCAAATTAATTTCAGAATTTCAGCTGCAAGTGCGATTTCGCTAGGGATTTTTTAGCCAACCAGTCTTTTTTTAACGTTCTTGGATTGCATCCGTCAAATAATTTCGAAGGTCGTCCCCGATTTGCATTTAAGCTTCTTGAAGGAACACCTTCAATAGGGTCCGCTGCAACGACGGACGAGAGCTGCTCACGAAATCTATAAGCAGAAGAGAAGAGGGGAACACTCGCTTTTCAGAAAAAAGAAGAGAAGGCACGGAAAGCGTGAGATCGAGGAGATGGAGAGATGCTTCCGCAGGAATGACGCCCGTGAGTTTTACAATAAGGTAAAACGAACATGCCATGGCTACAAAGCCAGAGCGACGGCCTGCAGGGATGAAAATGGAGAACTGGTAGTAGAGTCGCAGTCGATGCTGAGGATTTGGAAAGACCACTTCTGCAGACTGTATAACGGCGATGATAGACAAGATACCGCTGTCAGGCAGAATGAGCCATTCGTAATAGACGACGATGACGGAGAATTCTATCCACCCGACCTAGACGAAATCAAAATAGCGATATCAAGACTTAAGTCTAATAAAACCGCGGGCGCAGACGGCCCGTCTACTGAGCTTCTTAAGGCGGCTGGAGATGAGCTGGTAAGGTGCATGCACCATCTCATTTGTAAATAATGGTCGGAGGAGAGCATGCCCGGCGAATGGACTCTCAGCATCCTTTGCCCGGTCCATTAGAAAGGAGACCCCTATAACTGCGCCCACTGTAGGGGAATAAGTCTCCTTAACATCGCATATAAGATCTGCTCTGCCGTATTGTGTGAACGCCTGAAACCGTTCGTGGATAACCTGGTCGGCTCTTATCAGTGTACTTTCAGGTCAGGTAAATCCACAATAGACCAACGCTACGACAGATCTTGTAGAAGACACAGGTACCGCTAATCTTCCATGTGGCCCGTAATTCTGTGGAACGGCGGCTCCTTTACGAACCTGACGTCGTGCTCTGTGAGCCCGAGCGCCTCAGGTTCAGTAGAGCGGTTCCTCGCCGTTAGGGTAGGCTATGGTAGGTTATAAGTGTTGGGCAATTTTATTAAAAAAAAAAAAAATCAAAAAAAAAAAAAAAATTTAAAAAAAAAAATCGTAAAAATGAAAATAGAAAAAAAGATGTATATACATGTTATATATTAAGTATATAATTTTTGTATATACATTTTAGTTAAGGTAGATTAAGATAGAATTAGTTAGATTTTCAGTTAGATTTAAGTTTTATTTATTAACCCCTTAAAACCCGATGTTACGCTAAGTTTTTCTTAATTTTCTTAGCATACATTTAATAAAAGTTCACAATTTTCTGTTAATATTAAGTTGTCGAAAGACATAGAATAAGTTGTATATTGTTTGTTTTAGAGTGCCCGCTTAGGGTCAGTAACACTAATGTTAGTTATAGTATAAGCTAGTTTTAATCATTTTGTCTAGCATGTAAGATAGTTATAAGATTTTTTGGAAATAAAATGAATTTAAAATGCAAAAAAAAAAAAAAAAAAAAAAAAAAGAAAATCAAAATACCAGACATAAAAATTTCAAGAAATCGGTTTGACAAAATACGGCAGCATTTCCATACAAGTGATAATGCTCAACAACCCCAAAAAGGACATGCTAATTATGACAAGCTGCTCAAAGTTCGTCCATTGGTAACAAAATTGAAAGAAAAATATAATCTAATACCCCAAAAGGAATACCAAAGTGTCAATGAGCAAATTATTATTTTTTATTGATATGTTTATTATTTACATGTCTTAACAGAATGTAGGTCTCTTTCACCTATGGGAAAATTAAACCACACACAACATGGGTGATTGAGAGAAGCTCGGCTTAGGTACTTCATGGGCTGTAACGCCAACATATATACACAACAGAATGAAGCAGTATTTGCCAAAAAAGCCACACGAGTGGGGTTGTAAAATGTTCACAAGAGCTATCAATCCGCCGTATTTAATAATCGGTAAGATTGTTTCGGGAGTTATGTGCGATTTTACTATATATATTGGCGAAGGAACATGCCCATCTTATGGGTTAGGAATGTCCTCGACGAATATTCCAAATAATCGAAATTTTAAATTAATCTTTGACAATTGGTTCACCTCGGTCAGTCTTATGATTGCTTTGAAGTATCTTAGCTGTCGGAACAATCGGAGCGAATCGTATAAAAAATTGTGAACTGAAAACTGAAAGGGAACAGAAGTGATCCTGTCGAGGATCAGGTGATTTCAAATTTGAAAATGTACACAATTTGATTGTTTGTTGGTGGTATGATAACAAGATTGTACAGCTGTATTATTTACTGGTGCATAAACTCTGCAGTAGTCAACAGCTGGCTTTTGTACCGCAGAGACCTAAAACAGAGGTCCGCAGAGAAAAGGTATATGCCACTACTTGATTTTTAACTGGACATTGCCAATGAATTACTGAACGCAACGAATTTAACCATCATACCATGCAAAAAGGGCCGCCCGAACTTACTACGACTGGAAATGAAGAATGCTTTGCTATCAAATCCATCATCACCAGCTTCATCGTCACAAGGTCTCTCATTATTAGGTCCATCATCACCAGCCCTAGCTTCTACAAGCTCTCGTAAAGGAACTTGTGCAGAACCTGAAAAAAGTAAAAGGTTTGACCAAACTAGCTATTGGGTACAATGGGGTTCAAAGGGATGATGCAGGATGTGTCAAACTGGCTTTCCACGCTCAAAGTGCAGCAAATGCAAAGTATATTTATGTTGCGATCCACAAAAAAATTGCTTTGTATACATTTATTTACAAAGGTACCCCTGTGGATGTTGAGATGGGGGAATCGCGTGCTTGCTACAAGGAGGTTACGCCCCGCTAGGAAATCGATTAGCCTTAATCCGTTGTCGGATGTGGTGTTATGGAGGCTATGCTTTCCTATGATCGACTCAAATATGTCCTCCTTGCCCAGTTTTGCATTAAAATCTCCTAGGACTATTTTTGTGTCGTAGCTGGGACATTGGGCATATGTTCTGTCTAGGAGATTGTAGAATTCTTCTTTGAGTCGATCGTCCTTTTCTTCCGTTGGGGCGCGAGCGCATATTAAGCTAATGTTTCCAAATTTAGCTTTGATGCGGATTGTTATGAGGCGTTCGCTTACATCTCGGAAGCTTAAGACTTTTTGTCGGAGTCCTCCTCTAATAACGAATCCGCACCCGAATAGGCGCTGTTTGTTCTTCTTGTAGCAGTTCCCGTAGTAGATGTCACAGTTTTTCATCCGTCTTTTGCATGGGCCCTCCCATCGCACTTCTTGAAGCGCGGTTATATCTGCTTTATAGCAGTTAAGAGTTTACTCCAATTGATCGCCAGCACCCAGTCTGTTAAGGGACCCCACATTCCAGGTGCAGACTCTCAAGTCCATTAGTCGTTTGCAGGGGTCGTCAGCTTTGTATCCGTCCGTATCCGAGGCTTGTGCTTGATTCTGAACAAGTGGGTTTTTACGTGTTACCCCTAAGCACAACCCCCACCCTGGAGGGCCAGGTTCCTATCCGCTAATTGTAACCTGACGCGCAGTCGGGTAACCAGCTCAACCTACCTATGTACCTGTCCGGAAAGAAAATACGCATTTGACTGGAATAGTTATACAATAAGTATCTTTATTTAATTTATATCAATTACCTTAATGTTTATATAATTTAAATCATGTCGTCCTTTTAGCGAAATAAAAAAAGCACAAAATTGTATGGACTGATACGTATGTAGTATATAAATGTTTGTTTTCTCCTTAAGTAAATTTAATATCAAAAAGGATAATGTGAGCTGAGCGCATCATGTAACTCGTATAAATAACATCTAAACTCGGCAATGAGATACACAAACTATACACAAGAGAAACGAGAGGCTGAATACAATCTAAATAAAACTTAAGAAGGAATCAAACGATTTATTTTACCTTAAGTTTATTTAATTATTGTTTTATAGGAATACGAGTATAATGTGTGTAGTAAAAGATTTGAAGGGAAATCAGAAATAGAAATATGAGGACCGGCTCAAGGGCCTTATAAAATAGTCGATAAAGTTTTTCATAGAGAATTTCGTGTAAACTTTGTTAAATTAAAATCGCAAACTCGCCAAAATCTTACAATTTAGATATAGAAATAGTTTTCTTTAAGCAAATGTAAAAGAAACGAGGGCATGCAATCGTTCTTCATTTTATTTTCGAATAAACAATTGAAATGAAGGCAAAATGTTGCCTTTTGATGGAAATGATAATGTTAATCAAGTCGATATCAGTCTACTCGTTCGTTGATATTCACGTTTGGCAATGGAGTAGGAGTTTTTCTATTTTTCATTATCTTTAAGTGACTATCTTAGCTTAGAACGTATAAAACGTATAAAATACTTTCGTTTGCTTGTTCATCGTTTGTTGTGCGGATGTTTATTCTCATATCTTTCTTCTTGTATAAAAAATATATAAAATACAGATACAAATAGTACTCGGATTGATGAAATCGTTTCGCTCTCATTACTGCATGGATATACTAATCCTAATGCTTGTGTAGTGTATTTCTTGTTTTTTTTTTTTTATTGTGATATTTATGATTATAATTAAAAAGATTCCTTTAGTTATACGTATATATGTATATAAAAAAGATTACGCATAGGCGGAATATGATTTGCTCTTTCATTGATGACTTTCAGACGAGGAGGAGGATGGTGTTGGGTTGTGTTTAAAATTCCCATTGAGTGGCCGTGTCCGTGCCGTCTTCAACCAGTTTAAACGCACCGTTTTTAGTTGCGCCCAAATATTTACCATCAATGGTTCTGTAACGATCAGACACTGGTAAAGCAATCCACCACATACATATATATACTAAAAGGTCCGCTATATAAGGTTTTTTTTTTTTTTTTTCAAGTAGGGCTTATAAGCAGAAACACAATGTGGCGTGCGCGCGCGCGTGATTTTGACAGCATGAGTAGGAACAACGATATCTTATGAAGCAACACATAATGTTACCTCAACTTTTGCTCGACCTCATATCGTAAATATTGTAAAGTCGAGCAAAGCGCCGGAGTAGAGCTACTCTCTACTCAAGGCGTGCGTTTGACAGATGTATTTCATTGTGTTGTTCGATTGTAGCAGAATAGTGTAACGTGTTCTGTCATGCAGTGTTCCGAGTTGTTCGCTTTCAACATGCATACATTTTCGTAGCTTATTATTGGATTTTTTGGATGCAAACTAATGATGATGGGTATTACAGAACTAAACGCATATTTTTTTATAAGCATATACCTTTATTTGAGATGAAATTTTCTTATATTTATGTTTCAAATAAATAGAACAGAACACAAATCTACTCTTCTTTCTGCACTAAATTCATATGTGTACATTTTGAGGAAACAGAACATAGTATTGTCATATTCTTAAGCTCTCTACGCGCAGCTGACTTGAAGCCAGATTGTGTGTTGCGAATTGTGGCTGCGTGCGTCTGATACATTATCTCGTAAATCGGTACAAAACCGATCAAAAGCACGCGCGCGCGCCACATTGTGTTTCTACTTTATTTCGTGAATGGTAACACTTAGCTCATGTCAGATTTGACAGATAATTAGTTTTGTCCTTCCGCTGAGCGAATATGGTTGTGTATACGCTTGAACAACGCTGGGAAATATTGCGACATTACTTTGAAAATCATGGTAATGTTGCAGAATGTGTGCACCGTCAGCCCGTCAGAAACTGGCATCCTCATCGATAAACCAAAGCGTGAAAAGCCAAAAACATCGCGTACACCCGAGAATATAGCTGCTGCGGCAGAAAGTGTGCGTGAAGCGCCATCAACATCAATTCACCGTCGTTCTCAACAATTGAACATTTCGGAGACATCATTGAGGCGAATTTTGCATAAATACCTTGGTATGACGCCATACAAAGTCCAATTGGTTCAGGAGTTGAAGCCAACTGACCATCCAATGCGTTTTCGCTTCGCTAAGTGGGCCTGCGATCGACTTACAGAAGATGCCGATTTCGCCAAAAAATCAGATGAAGCTCATTTTGATCTTGACGGGTATATACACAAGCAAAATTGTCACATTTGGGGCACAGAAAACCCGCACGCATACATTGAAAAGCCGGTGCACCCAAAACGAGCCACTTTTTGGTGCGGATTTTGGTCCAGAGGCATAATTTGGCCATTTTTCTTCGAAAATGAGCAAGGAGTGGCCGTTACAGTCAATGGCGATCGTTATCGGGCCATGTTGAATGAATTTTTGTTCACAAAAATTGAAGAGGAGCATATTGGCAACATTTGGTTTCAACAGGACGGCGCTACGTGCCACACAGCCGAAGCTACACTCGATGTTTTGCGCCCCCTTTTTTTTTTTTTTTTTTTTTTTTTTTAATTTGCGCGCACTCAAGGTCTAATTACCTTATTAGGTCGGCGACACAGTGCGGGCAGAAGGCAGAGAGGAAGAGGAATAGAGGAGATGCCGATGGACATTGATCTTAAATGCTTGAATGTTGCATTGAGGGGGGAAAACCGAATCCGGCAGGGAGTTCCAGATTCGTGTGGTTCGGTTAATGAAAGATTCTCTATATTTGACAGTACGTCCGAAAGCGGGCTTCAGAGTATATTGGTTAGCATTCCTAGAGAGACGTGTATTGCGGGAGAAATGTTGAAGGGGGCGGAATGCAACTGGCTATTTCATCGGGGCATTTTTGGTGGTAGTAACGATAAAACAGGGAGAGGCAGGTAACATTCCTGCGCTGTTCCAGCGAGTCTAATGTTTTGGTAATGCTGGAGTCACCTATCAGTTTTATGGCTACCGTTTTAGTATTCTGTCTAGTAGGTGCAGTGAGGTCTTGAAAGCACCGGACCAGACGTTAAACTCTAATTTGGGGCGAATGAACGCCTTATAGATTGTAGCCAGATCTAAGGGTGAGATATATTTCTTGCATCTGTATAAGAATCCTAGGCATTTCGCAGCATTCTTGGCGACACTGAATATATGGTCGCTCCAATTAAGATTGTGAGCAACACTCATACCCAGGATGGAAAGCTTTTCAGTTTCTGAGATGCAAGTGCCATTCATGGATAATGGCTGCGGGTTAGTTATACGCTTTAACGACAAGAGACAGCATTGTGTTTTGGAAGCATTCAATTCCACTCTATTGTTTTTACCCCATTGGATGATGCTGTCGATATCGGAATTTAATGAGCTTAACATACGCTGCCGCTCATTATCTACAACCGAAGTGCAGGGTCGTAAACTGGTGAACGAATATGAGAAGCTGAGGGTACTGTCGTCAGCGAAGGAGTGAATTGGATTAGAAGTAACAGACAAGAGATCATTTATAAAAATAAGAAAGAGTGTCGGAGACAAAACGGAGCCCTGGGGAACAACGGCATTTACAAAGTGAGTATCAGACTTGAATCCGTCCAAAATAACTTGAATTGAACGATTCGAAAAGTAGCTTCTAATCCATTGAAAGAGAGACTCATCGATCCCAAAAGCACGCATTTTCGACAAAAGGGCTTCGTGCCAAACCCTGTCAAATGCTTTCGAAATATCCAGTGCAACAATTTTGCTTTCACCTGCTTGGTGAAGCGAGTGATTCCACTTTTCAGCGAGATATGCCATCATATCACCAGCGGATCTGTTGCTGCGGAAACCGTATTGGCGGTCATTAATCAGAGTTTCCATGACCTTGGAAAGAAGGGACGTTAGTGCAATGGGTCGGTAGTTGGAGGGAGAAGACGATTCGCCTTTTTTGGGTATAGGCTGGACAAATGCTGTTTTCCACCTACTCGGAAAGAGCCCAGAGGAGTAGGAAAGGTGAAAAAGCTTACGCAGTGGTTTTGCCAGCGTAGAAGAACACCTCTTCAGAACTACTGGGGCAATACCATCTGGACCAGTGGATTTGTGTATGTCGAGGTCTTTAAGAACCCTTGCGACTTGTACGAGTGCGGAAGTGGATTAGTCCCATGGTGGAATTGACGCACTCTAGTACAGGCGGAGACAAAGTACAAGCTGGGAGCTGAGAACTGGTTGCGAAATGGGCAGCAAGTAAGTTAGCTTTGTCTAAGGGGGTGACAGCTGGAATGTCATTGTGGATGAGCGTCGGTATAGACGACTTAGTTGAGTTTTTTACGTTTTTTACAAACGACCAGAAACTTTTGCTACCTTTGGGACATTGAAGGATTTTACGCCTTAATTTTTGGTCGGATTGGATCGTATGTTCGTTATCTTGTTAAAAAAGTGAAAGAAACTGACATCCTCATCGATAAACCAAAGCGTGAAAAGCCAAAAACAGTGCGTACACCCGAGAATATTGCTGCTGCGGCAGAAAGTGTGCGTGAAGCGCAATCAACATCAATTCACCGTCGTTCTCAACAATTGAACATTTCGGAGACATCATTAAGACGAATTTTAAATAAAGACCTTGGTATGACACCATACAAAGTCCAATTTGTTCAGGAGTTGAAGCCAACTGACCATCCAATGCGTTTTCGCTTCGCTAAGTGGGCCTGCGATCGACTTACAGAAGATGCCGATTTTGCCAAAAAATCATCTTTTCAGATGAAGCTCATTTTGATCTTGGCGGTTATGTAAACAAGCAAAATTGTCGCATTTGGGGCACAGAAAACCCGCACGCATACATTGAAAAGCCGGTGCACCCAAAACGAGCCACTGTTTGGTGCGGATTTTGGTCCAGAGGCATAATTTGGCCATTTTTCTTCGAAAATGAGCAAGGAGTGGCCGTTACAGTCAATGGCGATCGTTATCGGGCCATGTTGAACGAATTTTTGATCACAAAAATTGAAGAGAAGGATATTGGCAACATTTGGTTTCAACAGGACGGCGTTACGTGCCACACAGCCGAAGCTACCCTCGATGTTTTGCGCCCTGTTTTTGAAGATCGCATTATCAGCCGCAGAGCTGATGTCGTTTGGCCACCTCGGAGCTGCGATTTGACACCGTTGGACTATTATTTGTGGGGTGCCGTCAAAGATAAGTGTTACGCCGACAAGCCAGAGGCAATTGACGCTTTAAGGGACAATATTCGTGAAGCCATTGGTGAAATACAGCTGCACACAATCAATAATGTGCTTAAAAATTGGACCGATCGTGTAGGCTACTGCATGGCCAGCCGAGGCAGCCGTTTGAATGAAATTATTTTCCATTATTAACCGGAAGGATTGTACTTCAAAAAAAAAAAAAAAGTTATTTGGCGGACCCTTTATATGTCTCTCACTTACCGAATACAAATTCGTGTTGGTTCCCTGAGTTCCAAGTAGAAGCCGTCCATGGGAATGTCCGAATCGACAGATATACCATCGCCATCGATTCTCCAGTACTTTCCGCTATGAGCTTTCAGGTGCACCAAACCCTTTTGAGCACGTTCGACCAGAATTGTTTCGTACGTTGCCTTATTGCACTCGAGTTTCAAATTACCCGGTGTTCTATAACCAACAAAGCCTTGTTCGCATTTAAGTACTAAAATTGGTCTAAAAACCATCAACCGATTAATGTAACATAAATCAATCACAAATGCATTTGACGCTCACCTATTGATCAGATAAAAATAGAATTTTGTAATTTCCTCAATCGATTCGGAGGTTGCGAATAGGTGACCGGATCGTTTGGTTGCCAAGAATTTTCCATTGTTTGCCCGGAGCGAAAGAGATCCATCACCGTGCCAAATTAATTCGAATAGAGCATCGGCACATCGTCGATTACCGGTCGCTTGAATACCAGCGCCGGTTGACAAGCACCAATATCGATCTTGTGTGGTACGCAGTGCCCAACGGTGTGCCGACCAATCATACTCCAACTGGAACGTTTCATTTTCGCCAACTTCATCCTGATTAGCAGTTACATCGACACCTTGTTTCACCGATACGTAACGTGAATTCAATCCGGCAATAAACGATGCCTGGGGCAGAGAGTCCTCGAGCGAGAACAGTTCATCGCGGGTTACAGTCGATGAGCGCGACTTAAGTACAGCTTTCGAACCGATTGGCGATAGATATTGGCCTTGTCTGTAAATATATTTTACTACTACCACCTCGTCTAACAGTTAAATCAAAACATTTACTTATCGCGAAGTGCCAAGTGTCCACTGTGGTATTCAGCACTGAATAAACAATCTTCAGTACATTGTACCTGAAGTTTTCCATTCGCATTCAAGTATCTAGAGAAGAAAAGAAAAGAACAGTCATGTTCGCAGATCATTACTTTGGAGGTACATTGTATATGTATGCACAAACGTACTTATTGTTGCAAGTGTGCAATGCATAGCGACCGCCTTCGTCGGCACGAAATTCTAAAGTGAATAGCGTGTCTTCGCCCCATGGAATGTTTGCATCTACATGAATCTCATCTTGTGTCTCTGACAAATGTGCGAATCGTTTCCTACCGATCGAGCGTAGATTCACTTGTGGTCTGGCAGCCAAATGCACCGTCCAGAATTCACTCGAGGACGGAGTTTTCGCTGTACAAACAAGCTTGTCTGGCGTGCCACCTAAAAAGTAGCCGCGCGACTCATTTTTCAATGCCCATCGACCTGTATTATCCTCGCTTATACTAATCTGAAATCGACTGCCAGCGTCGCGTTCATCGCTCTCGCACAGCACGTTACCGAATGAATCGACCGATAGATATTTATTAAGATGAGATCGAAGGTAGATAATACCTGTGAATGATAGAGAGAAACGAGAAAGATATTTAATAACACGATGGCTAAAAGACCAACACGAAAGTCAATGTGAATCCGTAATAATTGGCCAAAACAATCGGGTCCTGCTGCTTTCACACTTACGGACATTTCTGTATCAAATTGCCATGATCACTCTCTGTAATATGCATCAAGTGAACAGTTAGACTATGACACTTTACATATCCGATAGTAATAGTTACAAATGGCTTCATTTAAATCATCGAAGAACTCGTACAAAACCGTTGTATCCAGTCACGTCAGCTCAGCATCATTGTGGCAAAGAACGTTTTGGGAACAGTAGCAATTTCCTGCTCGTTAACGCGAGAACATTTCAACCTTAGAGAATCGGAAGCTAATGACATGAACAAATAAGCAAACATTTGTCACGTGGAATCAGTCCAGTGACCCAATTCGAGAACTCGCGGCCAATGGCTTTGTGTCATGTGTCTTGACACAGTCTTTTCGCGAGAGGAGATCTCTTGGGCGCTATTTTCATTTGAATACATTTCGCGAAAGACACAAACGTAAGCTAAAAACGAGTTCTGGTTGACAATTGCCTTGGGAGCACAACGATTCATCAACTGCCATTGTTCAAACTGCCAGGTCGTTCGCTTTAGAGAGCAAAAGCTCAACGACTTAAGAAACTAATAAAAAAGAAAAAACCTTTTCCAAACTACTAATTCAACGAATCGGTTACTAGTATTTCGCTGATTTACTGCACCGTAGTTGGTTTTGTTTTCTGATCAGTCTCGGCTGCCAGGCAAAAGCCATTTGTAGTCGAATAAGCAACAATGGCACTGTTGCCTAATGGGGGGAAAATGATGCTTCAATTTGAAATTTAGAAATTTCTATGGAATCATGTGATGACATCTTTCTTTCATAACACCAATTGGACAACTTTGAATGAATTAAACAACTCACTTTCACCGGTATTGGAGGGCTCCAGTGTCCACAATTGTTTCTTCTTTAAGCTCGCACCATTTGCATTTAATTTGAAACCAAACGTCTCGGCGGTCATGTACTTGTGCTGGCCATTGATCAGACCGATGGTCCACCAGCCCTTCTGTTGATTCTGTGCAATGATATCGCCATTCGATCCGTTCAGTTCGTATCCTTGACCGTTCATTCTCTTCGTCTTATTGGGTTGATATTATTTTTCAATTAAATAAAGAACACACACTCTGCACGATGTTGATGTTGATTATAGCCAGTCGTCTCACACTCTGGAAATGAAAGCAAAAAGCAAAACACAAATCAATTAAAAATAAAACCAACAAAGATGGTCTTGATCGAAACCACAAGCTACAAGCTACAAGCTAGAAGAGAACCTGACCACCTGTATTTCAGTGGTTTCTGGACTCTATCGTAGCAAAGTTATCGTGATATTTTCGTCGCAGGGCACGTTATTACACAACTCACTTCAATCAACTATTTATGTATTTATTTCTAGTTGTCAATCGAGTTTCGATTGAACTTCAATGATCCACGTGAAGTAACACATTCGACAGTCGACGACAGTTACTCAGTTTGTATTTCGACAATTGTTCTATTCATACTGAAGTGCGCTTTCTTCTTCACTGCCACTTTTGGGGGCTATTGTTCAATCAGATACCACTGAATCGCACTACTACTTAATTATAAGAGGAGAAACGATGGCTACAGCACGCATGAAGTATTCGCTATGTAAGCCTTAACGGTAACGAAACTAGCCAGAGCGCAGATTCGAATTCATGCTGATGATACTCACCAACAGTCATACAAGATTCTTGATTCTTGCCTATATGTAGGTAGGTAGGTAGGTAGGATCGTAGCCTTCCCAGAATTGAGAAGAATACAAATAGGCCAGGGAGACCCGTTGTGCAGCTACGAGGGGGTTTGTGCTTCTTAAGAAGTTAAGAAGATCAGATATCCCTACTTTCTGAACATCTGTCAGATCGTTAAGGAAGTAAGAGCCCAGGTATCGTTTCCTGATTCTGCAGAATGCTGGACAGGCGCAGAGAAGGTGGTGAATGCATTCGACCTCCTCCTCGTCTTTACAGCTTCAGCAGAAATCAATCGGAACTATTCCTAGTTTTTGTGCGTGACTACCAATGAGGCAGTGTCCTGTGATGACACCGATGACTTTGTAGATGTCAGTTCTTTTTAGGGAGATTTTACTCCTTGTCCTTGTCCAACTTCTTCAACCTAGTGCTGGAGCAGATAGTGCGACGGGCAGGCGTCAACAGGGAAGGCACTATCTTTTACAAGTCCATCCAGCTGCTAGGATACGCGGATGATATCGACATCATCGCGTGTTCTCGCCGTGGCATTGTGGAAGCATTCACGGCGATTGAAGAACAGGCGAAACGAGTTGGTCTTAAGATCAATGAGGACAAAACGAAATACATGCTGTCAAGCAAAAACCAATCCGTCGCTCACCACCTGGGACAAAATATAACAATTGACAGCTACAATTTCGAGGTAGTTAAGGAGTTTGTCTACCTCGGGGCAAACGTAAATTCCACAAATGACACCACAGTGGAGATCCGGCATAGAATCGCCCTTGGCAACCGTTGCTACTTCGGCTTGTCCAAACAACTGGGGTCAAAACTCCTCACTCGAAAGACCAAAGTCCTGCTTTACAAAACGCTCATTCTGCCAGTCTTGCTGTACGGAGCCGAAAGCTGGACGATAAGCAGGACAGCGGAGCTGATTTGGGGTTCTTTCGAAAGAAAAATTCTGTGCCGGATATTTGGTCCTGTCTGTGAGGAAGGTGAATGGAGAAGAAGACACAACCGCGAACTCTACGAGCTGTACCAAGATGTGGATGTAGTCCGGAAGGCAAGGATCCGTTGACTACACTTGCTCGGCCACATCGAGCGGATGGACATCAACGCTCCAGCTAAGAGGGTCTTCGACTCCGAGCCTCCTGGTTCGAGAAGAAGAGGAAGACCGAACCTCCGGTATAAAGACCAAGTAATCGCGGATGTAAGACATCTTGGTCTTGATAACTGGAAGCAGCGTGCCCGGGACCGTCAAGGATGGAAAGCAGCTATAGCTCAAGCTCAGATCCTCCATGGATCGCTGGCCTGATAAGGAAGTAAGTATACTCCTTGTCCGTTGACTGTCAAGCCGAGGTCAGATTTGCGTGGTGATGAGGCAGGTATGTCCCTGGGTCCATCTCAGGTTCGTCTCGGCCCTGGCGAGAATAGTCAGATTATATTTAATGATTGTGAGGGGTATTCCCTCACAAGCCACGATTGATTGTCGCGTCGTTCCTTGTGTGGCGAGTGTGTCGGTTTATTCATTTCCTGGAATGTCGCTCTGCCCCGGTATCCAGATAAGTTGTTGAACTGTTCTGCCATCTCGTTAAGAGATAGGCGACAGGCAAGACTAGATTTTGATGTGTACACATAGGACTCCAACGACTTTAAGGCTGCTTGACTATCCGTGAGAATACGAATATCCGTGGTGGACATTACGTTCCACTTCAGCCAAGACAGGGCCTCTTTTATTGCCAACAGTTCCGCCTGGAAAACGCTGCAGTGATCTGGTAATTTTAGAGCTTTATGCAGCTTAAGTTGTTTGCAGAATACTCCACTGCCCACCCCGTCTTTGGTTTTAGACCCGTCAGTGTAAAAATCCACGCGGTTCCTGCGGGGTTGAGTTTGGCGAGTCCAGTCTGTCCGGGTAAATCGTCGTAAAGTTTTTTTTTTTTTCCAAGACTGTGGTGGGTTCTGTGTGGTCCAAGTTTTCTGCCATAGTTATCCTGTTTTGCAGGATGGAGGAGTTGCCAGTGACATAGCTCATCCATTTCGAGTTGGCTTTTAGTCTTATGTGTGGCAATTTGCTTGCCGAAAATATCGAGTGTTGTAAGGTCGAGTATCATGTTAAGCGCAGCCGTTGGTGTGGACCTGAGGGCCCCGGTAATGCACATACATGCCATCCTTTGTACCTTCTCGAGTTGTTTGTGGTACGTGGTCTTGTCTAGTGCAGTCTAGCAGGCTATCACTCCATACAATAGAATGGGTCTAACGACCGTGATGTAGAGCCATAGGGTGATCTTGGGGTTGAATCCCCATTTTTTCCTAGGGCTTTCTTGCATGTGTAGAGAGCTATTGTTGCTCTTTCAGATGTGTTGCTCTTCCAAGTTAATTTCCTATCTAGTATATTGCCAAGGTATTTGGCACTGGAGGAATAGGTTAACCTGGTATCAAACAAAGTGATAGGGCAATGTTCCGGGATTTTATGCTTTTTGGTGAATAGCACGAGCTCCGTTTTCTGGGGACTTATCCTGAGCCCGTTGCTATGCGCCCATTTGCACAGAATTGAGAATGCCGATTGCATACGGTCATTCAGTGTGGATAGGTATTTACCTGAGATTGAAATGGCAACGTCATCAGCGTAGGCAATAACGTCCAGGCCTTCTTTCTCCAGTTTGATTAGTAGTTCGTTTACAACTACATTCCAGAGAAGAGGTGAGAGGACCCCTCCTTGCGGGCTTCCCTTGGTAACCACTCTGGTAGTTACTAGGCTTCCCCACTTAGAGTGAATCTTGCGCGTTAATAACAACTCGCTGATCAGCTCTATCAGAGTCCTCTCCACCTTTAGCTTTTCTAGCCCTTCTATTACTGCTTTCAGAGCGACGTTGCTAAAGGCGCCCTCTATGTCTAGGAAGGCTGTTAGAGTATATTCTTTGAGATGAATTGATCTTTCGATTTTCGTCACTAGTGTGTGCTGCATATATGTAACATCGATTAGAAACGAATCAATTATTATGCCAAAGCGTGCTGACTTACCGTCAACTTTAGGGCAAGGTTTTCCGCGCATCTACATACATACCTTCGTCACGGATCTTCATACGGAAAGATGAATGAATTGTGCTTATATATGGATGTGGGAAAGGCATGGAACAAGTTACACAGCACACAAGCTGTCATCGAGTGATTCGTTTGCTTCAGATATAATACGAAATACGTTGACGGTCTTCTATATACGATCCACTCTTGTCGAAGTCATAGGCGCACAGGTGTACATAAAGTAATCTGTAAAACCATCTCTTAACGACGAAGCGAAGAGCGGATGATTGTATGTAATTAAACGTAAGAAATAAGGCACACACGCGAACACTAGTCTGTTTATCGCATTCGTAAGCAAAATCACGTTCCAAAGAACTGCGGTACTAATTGACCTGAGAACTATTCGTTGAGCAAAAACTTGCATACATCACGACACGTCGCACATGTGTCGTGTGTTCTATAATATTTTCAGTGCGATTTTAAGATAGAAAAGAAAAAGTTCTTGGCTTAGGTCCGCCTTAGTCAATTGCACTGTTGCGTTCTTTGTTTTCTTCCAATTAACGAAGGGTGACCCGCTGCGTTGAAAAGAGATCTGCTCTCAAGGAAATGGAATAAATCCCATCATCAAATGGATAAATAATGACAGGATGCATGGTGGAGCTCTTTATGCCGTTCAGTTAGTCAAAACCCAAATAGTTCAACTGATAGATCACCAACTGAAGGAACTGTATCCAACTACGTGGTGGTTTACATTACTATACATCATGAATTCATTAAACTCTATGCAAGCCGACCGAGATCAGTGGATTGAAACGCCATTAGCTTAACGTTAACCATTAGCTTGACGACCACCGCTACCAACTACTCTTTACCACAATCTGTTCAAAAGAAAGCCGCAAATTGTGACATTGCACGTCTTAAACTTGCAAACGTGCCAGGCCTGCAGCTACGTGATTTCTGGTCGTTCGGACCATCCTGACTAGTGAACTACTATTGCCATGGGAAAAGCATAAAAATCTGCGACGTGTACTTAACAATCCAATGGATCACTATGATATTCCGTATTCTGCATTACTCGTAGTAGAAGCCTCCCTCGCACCACTCATTTTCGAGTTGAAATGAATGGACGCTGGACGCCGGCTGATTAACCGTAAAAAAGAGGTAATCTAGCCAAAGGTGAAACTGTAGGAATGCTATTAACGAGGTACGCGATTTTAATATAGTTGAAAGTATGGGCTATGTTAAGCAAATAAGTGGTTTGGAACAAAGAGGATTGGCTTTTCCTTGCAGCTAACTAAAAATCACTCATTGCTTATTGCTGCCAATCGTGTGCCAGATAGAATGCAGCTATTGACCTATAGCGCCTGGGCTATATCAGAATAATGACGAGTAGAGAAGGTAGTAGGATACCTACCACCACCAACAAGAAACCCGTGGTATGATGGCGAGTGTGAGCAGAAAAAGGCAGCAACCGACGAGGCGTACCAAAAGTCGCTGCAGAGGAAAACCAGGGCAGCGCAGGAAGAGTACCGAGCCAGAAGAAGGGAGGAGAAAAAACTACTGCGACAAAAGAAAAGAATCTTCGCAGCCTCCCAGCTCAAGGATATCGAGGAGTCTAGGGATAAACATAAAATACGAGCCTTTTACAAGAAAGCCAAAGGCCTTGCAGGAGGCTTCAAAAAGGGCACCCTGGCTCTTCGAAACAGCGAGGGTAATCTTGTCACCGACCCGCAGGGAATAGTGGATGTATTTAAGCAGCACTTCCAGCAGCTGCTTAACGAGCATGACCAAGAGAGAGTGGTAGGGACCGAGGAAATCCCAACTCCAGCCGCTGAAGTAGTCCTTCCACCCAGCATCGAAGAAGTCGGCACAGCTATTCAGAAGCTGAAGAACAACAAGGCCGCAGGCTCAGATGGCTTGCCATCAGAGCCCTTCAAGGCTGGCGGCGATGTTCTGGTAGGGAGCATGCACCAGATCATCTGCAGAATTTGGGAAGATGAAAGCATGCCCGACGACTGGAATACCAGCTCTATATGCCCCATCTACAAAAAAGGCGATCCTGCCTCTTGCAAGAACTATAGAGGTATATCCCTGCTCAATGTCGCATACGAGATCCTGTCCAGCGTATTGTGTGAACGTCTAAAGCCATTTTGCACCGCACTAATCGGCAGCTACCAGTGCGGCTTCCGGCCCGGCAAATCAGCTATAGACCAAATTTTCACATTTCGACAAATCCTGGAAAAGACCAACGAGTTTCGAATCGATACACACCATCTTTTCATCGATTTCAAAGCCGCATACGACAGCATTCATCGTGAAGAACTGTTTGGTGCGATGGCCGAATTCGGAATCCCGGGAAAACTGATCCAGTTGTGTCGCGCTACGCTAAAAAACACGCGATGCACCGTGCAATTCGGTTCTAGGACCTCGGAACTATTCGAAACATGCACCGGAATTCGGCAAGGAGATGTGCTGTCATGTGACTTCTTCAACCTGGTGCTGGAGCAGATAGTGCGACGGGCACGCGTCAACAGGGAAGGCACTATCTTTTACAAGTCCATCCAGCTGCTAGGATACGCGGATGATATCGACATCATCGCGTGTTCTCGCCGTGGCATCGTGGAAGCATTCACGGCGATTGAAGAACAGGCGAAACGAGTTGGCCTTAAGATCAATGAGGACAAAACGAAATACATGCTGTCAAGCAGAAACCAATCCGTCGCTCACCACCTGGGACAAAATATAACAATTGACAGCTACAATTTCGAGGTAGTAAAGGAGTTTGTCTACCTCGGGGCAAGCGTAAATTCCACAAATGACACCACAGTGGAGATCCGGCCCTTGCCAACCGCTGCTACTTCGGCTTGTCCAAACAACTGGGGTCAAAACTCCTCACTCGAAAGACGAAACTCGAAATTCGAAACTCCTCTTGCTGTACGGAGCCGAAAACTGGACGATAAGCAGGACAGCGACGCTGATTTTGGGTTCTTTCGAAAGAAAAATTCTGCGCCGGTTATTTGGTCCTGTCTGTGAGGAAGGTGAATGGAGAAGAGAACAAAACCGCGAACTCTACGAGCTGTACCAAGATGTGGATGTAGTCCGGAAGGCAAGGATCCGTCGACTACACTGGCTCGGCCACATCGAGCGCATGGACATCAACGCTCCAACTAAGAGGGTCTTCGACTCCGAGCCTCCTGGTTCGAGAAGAAGAGCAAGACCGAACCTCCGGTATAAAGACCTAGTAATCGCGGATGTAAGACATCTTGGTCTTGACAACTGGAAGCAGCGTGCCCGGGACCGTCAAGGATGGAAGGCAGCTATAGCTCAGGCTCAGTAAGTAAGTAAGAGAAGACTAAGTTCAAATTTCTCGATGCGGAATTTCAAGAATATACGAAGAAGGTGACCCTCAGAAAACTGAAATAAAGCAGACAGACCTGAACGTCAAACAAATGCTGCAGCTTCATTTCTACGTCTTAGATGGATGGGTTACTTCTTCCTCTTCTTTGATGGCGTTACAGCCCATGAAGGACCAGAGCCAAGCTTCTCTCTTGCCTACGGGAAGTAACAGACAACGGCATTGACTTATGATGGGCACATGGAACGTCGCATCGCTCACAGGAAAACATCTCGAGCTGGTTGAGGAAGCTGCCAGGTATCGGTAAGATATCGTAGGTATCTTCGACAAAGCGAAAAGGATATAGAACTGTGGACCTTTCGGACGGGTGGAAACTCTTTCTGTCGGGAGTTGCACCTCAAATGTCTGCACAGGCGGGAGTGGGGATACTCATAAGTCCCAGGCTGGCAGACAGGGTATTGGAGTGGATACCATTCGGAGGGACAGTCGCGATCTTAAAACTCAAGCTTGAAAGACCAACTTTAGCTCTGGTGCAGGTGTATGCACCGAATCTAGATCCCGAGATTGCGACTTTCCAGGATGAAGTTGATGCTGCCCTTGAGAGGGTGGTTGAGATGGATTCCTATATCCTGATGAGGGACTTCAACGCCTACGTGGGTGTGGATTTGACGACACGGGGGAGTATGATTGGAAGGAACGGAGATCCTCATCAAAACGCGAACAGTATGAGGTTGTTGGATTTTTGCTGTGCAAATGGCATGTCCATTATGAACACCTTCTTTCCGCACAAAGCCATTCATAAATATACGTGGTATCGTCGGAGTCTTCAACAGAAATCGTTGATAGATTTCTCTTTGGTACTATCGTGTGTGAAACGGATGGTTTGTGACGTTCGTGTGTTGAGAGGGGCTGAACTGTCAACGGATCATCACCTGGTGTTGTGTAAGCTGTGTCTTACTGATAGAGTACCTAGTCTGCCAAGTCGGAAACCAAGAGTGGTTACACGCATACGGTGGGAGAAACTACAGAGTAGTGAAGTGCGGCAACACTTCGCACGATACATATCGCATCGCATGTAGAGCAAGAATGGCGACTATTTTCAATAGCTGTCATTGCCTTGGTGTGGCGGCTGGTGGTGAGAAAAGAACTGCGTGGTTTAAAACACCCGGAGTACAAGAAGCCATCAAAGAGAAAAAGAAGGCCTACAGGGACTGGATTCTCTTGGAGGACTATGCTTCCCGTGACCGGTACACTGTGGCGCGAAGAACTTGCAAATTGGCTGTGCCAGCATCTAAAGAGCAGTCCTGGAAGGAGTTCGGCGAGTGTTGGAAGGCGACAAAAGATCTGCGAAAAAGGTGTTCCGGGAAACCATTCGCCGGCTCAGAGGAAGGAAATTCAATATAATCGAAGGAGTCAAATCCAAAGATGGTGCGTTGCTTTCCAATGAGATGGACTTCTTACTTTTCGCTCAATACCGAACAGGGCGCTGAGGGGGACAGACCTATAGTCTTGAGTGGGGCGGGGAATAGTCCAACGGTGGAGAAAGTCATTTTAGCGATTGAATCGCTAAAAGTTGGCGAATCCGCCGGTGTGGATGAAGTTCGGCTAGAAATGCTTAAAGCAATGGGTATAGAGGAGGGAGTATTATGGCTCTCTCGTGTCAGTAAGATGGCCTGGAAATGCGGTGAGACACCTAGCGATTGGCAGACTCGAGTGATTGTCCCTCTTCTCAAAAAGGGATAAAGAAGAGTGCTCCAACTATAGGGGCATATCTCTTTTAAGTGTCCCCGGTAAAGTCTACGCTAAGGTGTTGGAGACGCGTTCTAGAGCTATGTACAATCGACTAGCTTTTCACTCTAAGAATGGTATTCGAGAAGGCTTGGGAGTACGCCAAACCGATCTATAGCTACTTTGAAGATTTGGAAAAAGCGTATGACCGAGTTCCTCGAGGTAAAAACTGGAGTGTTCTGCAGGAGTATGGAGTTGATTGTCCTCTGTTGAGGGCCATTCAGTCACTATACATAAACTGTAGCAGCTGTGTTCGGGTTAACGGTAGTAAATCAACACCTTTCACCGTGGGATGTTATAGCGCAGTCGAGGCGAGGAGTGTTTCACATTGGGAGAGTTGAGGGTGAGCCATCTTCTTTTTGCAGATGACCTAGTTATCCTTTCATCCTCCCAGACGGAACTCCAGCGCACGATAGATAGGTTTGTGGCCGTATGTGCTGATACTGGAAAGAGGGTTAACGTGGACACCTGTCCAATGCACTCTACATGTTAGTAGTTGAAGCAGGTGGAGAAGTTTAAGTATCTCGAGTCTTCTTCAAGAGTGATGGGAGGAGTAATACTGAGCCTCTCTGCAGGATTGAAACAGCTTGGAAGATCTGTAATCAGGAAGACCGACTTGGTGTCAAAGCTAAGTTAGCGGTTTTTAACTCGGTATTTTTTCCAACTCTCACCTATGGTCAAGAAATTTGGGTATTGACCGAAAGAATAAGATCGCGAATACAAGCTGCCGAAATGAGATTTCTTCGTGCTGTTGTGGGAGTTACTTGCCGCGCAGCTGCTTCTTCGAGGGTTTGGTCACGTGAGACGAATGTCGCCATTATCACGACTTCCGAAGCGTGCCTTGGATGCCATACCATGAGGTAGGCTACCGCTTGACAGACCCAGAACGAGGTGGTTGGACCAAATCCAAAAACTCGCCTGGGTGCACTTGGGCGTAGCTCCTGATGAGTTAGAGTCGATGACGGAAGATCGAGTAGTCTGGAGATCCCGCGTGCGCGCATTACCCCCGCGACCCTTTTAGTGGAACATGCGGGCCACTGAAAATGTATATGTAAGTATGTATGTATGTGTGTCGATGGCGCCGTGGTTCAGTAGGTAGTGTGTTGGACTCTGAAGCACGATGAGCGAGTTCGGATCCCGATAACACCAACGCCATCGAATGTTTATTTCGCGACGTCGCTCCTCGGCGGGGTACTGGCAAAACCCCCCGTAGTACAACTTGCCTTGAAAAAGCTTCTCAACTCACGCCGTTCGGAATCGGCATTAAATTGTAGGTCCCTTTCACCTGTGTGGAAAATAGATTACACACAACATAGGTGATTGAGGAGAAGCTTGGCTCTGGTCCTTCATGGCCTGTAACGCCACCAAAGAAGAAGAAGATGTAGGTATGTAAGTCTTCGGTTCGCTCCAAGAAACGATATTTTTTCTAAAGTGACACTAACGACAAGGATTTGGTTAAGACCCAGATTCACACAGAACTGCTGGGCATTCCAAGAAATAAAATAAAAATCTGAAGATTGCCTCTCTTGCCGCTCTAATGACAGAGAATAAAACAAAGCCAGTAACCGCCTCACGTCCCTTTCACCTGTGTGGAAAACAGATTACACACAACATAGGGGATTGAGGAGAAGCTTGGCTCTGGTCCTTCATGGGCTGGAACGCCACCAAAGAAGAAGAAGATGTAGGTATGTAAGTCTTCGGTTCGCTCCAAGAAACGATATTTTTTCTAAAGTGACACTAACGACAAGGATTTGGTTAAGACCCAGATTCACACAGAACTGCTGGGCGTTCCAAAAAATAAAATAAAAATCTGAAGACTGCCTCTCTTGCCGCTCTAATGACAGAGAATAAAACAAAGCCAGTAACCGCCTAACGTGGGTTTTTATAGTCTGAAGTCACAGACCTACAATTTACAAAGTTAAGTGTCGCTCTCTTCTTATGGATTGAACTAAGCGCCATTCAGGTTAATCAGAAACTGGAGATGAGTCGGCGTACGTAAGTAACCCATCTGCTTCAGAGGCATTGGTAATTGTTAGACTTTTATGAGAGAGATGTACGAAATTAACTTTTTAACGATGTCCACCGCATGTGGGAGACGAATATTCTAGAAGTAATGGCTCGAGTGAATTGTGGGTATTATTCGTGCTGCAGTTTAGTGGAAATAAATTTGATTTACAACCGTGTAGACAGGCAATTAAGGATTCGAATTCAGTTATGGTTAGCCAGGGGGGTGTCCTAGCTTAGACAGTAAAAGATACGAATGCAATAAAACAGTTGACCATAAATACAGAAACAAAGTGCGCTAAATTGCTCCTCATCTAGCCCTAAGTCCACTCTCCGCACAAGAGAATGACCTCGGAGTGAAAACAATTTTGTCAAGCATTGATTGCTATCATTGCGGCAAGACATTCCGGCGAGTGATCAATAAAATAAATCAAAATCCAATAATTCTCTTCCGTCATTTGCATGATAGAACGATAGTTGCCTTTATTTGTATACCAGAACGATCGCTTAAAACGTCTGCAATATGGGAGACTTTGATTCTTAACTGAATTGACGACGAGTCACCAGATAGATGGCAAACAGAGCATTTGCTTAGCGCTGGGGGATTCATTAGCATAAATCGCAACAAAGGATACTCCTCCCTACCAATCGAAGTTCGATTGCAATGTGATGTTCCACACTTTTGCCTTTTTAAGTACCCAAATGTCGTCGCATTCGATCCGATGCAGCCATCAACGACGAGTGTGTCTCGAATGGGACGCGAGATAATATTTGCCGTCTAAAATTAGAAGCGTTTTGTTGGACATTCTTTCTTTAGTATTCACTCAGCGCATCGAGCGGGGATTGTTTCTTTTCTTATTCCATTTATTCTCCAAGCAACAACTGAGAGGAAGTGGATTTGTTTTGTTGTCGTTTTACTTATCCCGAAAATAAAACGAACAACAAGACGCGAGTGCGTGTCATCAAGCACATACACACAGGCAGACTGAGTTGTAGTTAAAAAAGGGTAACGCCAAGATATCCATATTGACGCTTTACTGGATTGGGAATCACACCAATTGCATGCTTGGGTGAAATTTAAACATTTCAAGCTCAACGTGGTTACAAGAAAGCCAAAGGCCTTGCAGGAGGCTTCAAAGAGGGCACCCAGGCTCTTTGAAACTGCGAGGGTAATCTTGTTACCGACCCGCAGGGAATAGTGGATGTATTTAAGCAGCATTTCCAACAGCTGCTCAACGAGCAGTGGTAGGGACCGAGGAAATCCCAACTCTAGCCGCTGAAGTAGTCCTCCCACCAAGCATCGAAGAAGTCGGCACAGCTATTCAGAAGCTGAAGAATAACAAGGCCGCAGGCTCAGATGGCTTGCCCTCAGAGCTCTTCAAGGCTGGCGGCGATGTTCTGGTAGGGAGCATGCATCAGATGATCTGCAGAATTTGGGAAGACGAAAGCATGCCCGACGACTGGAATACCAGCTCTATTTGCCCCAACCACAAAAAAGGCGATCCTACCTCTTGCAAGAACTATAGAGGTATATCCCTGCTCAATGTCGCATACGAGATCCTGTCCAGCGTATTGTGTGAACGTCTAAAGCCATTTTGCAGCGCACTAATCGGCAGCTATAGGGGAATAAGTCTCCTTAACATCGCATATAAGACCTTCTCTGCCGTATTGTGTGAACGCCTGAAACCGTTTGTGGATAACCTGATCGGCTCTTATCAGTGTGGTTTCAGTTCAGGTAAATCCACAATACAAAGCCATGTCTAGTTTTAACATCCCTGCCAAACTCGTCCGACTGTGCAGGATGACAATGGAGAATTCTCGCTGCTCCATTAAGGTCGGTAATGAGCAAACCGATACCTTTGACATTGCAACTTTTTTAACGTCCCGCTTGAAAAGATCGCGCAAGAGTCACTGGCCAACACAAGAGGTACGATTTGTTTCAAGTATACGCAATTGCTTGCGTACGCCGACGACATTGACGTGATTGGACGGACACAGCGAGACGTCAATGAGGCCTTTGTAAGCATTGGGATAGAAGCGGCTAAGATGGGTCTCAAGGTTAATGAGGGTAAAACCAAATATCTGCTTCCATCTAAAAGAGACGGACAACACCGACGTATTGGCCAGAATGTCACCATGGGCGGATATGACTTTGAAGTGGTCAAGGAATTCGTCTACCTTGGCTCACTGATGACCAGCGACAACAACACCAGCGCTGAGATAAAACCCAGAATCACTCTTGCCAACCGCTGTTTCTTTGGGCTCAAGAGGCAATTGAGAAGTAGAGCCCTCTCTCGGAAAACCAAGGTGACACTATATAAGACCTTAATCATCCCAGTCCTCCTTTACGGCGCAGAGGCTTGGACCTTAACAAAAGCGGATGAAGATGCCCTTGGTCGTTTCGAGAGGAAAATTCTGCGTACTATCTACGGTCCCGTTTGTTCAAACGGTGTACGGAGGAGAAGATATGACGAAGAACTGTACGGATTGTACAGCGACATCGGCCTGGTACGACGTCTACGGATACAGCGTCTAAGGTGGCTAGGCCATGTAGAGCGCATGGAAAATACAGCTCCGACCCGAAGAGTCTTCGAATCCATTCCGGAAGGAAGGCGCGGCAGAGGACGGCCGCATCATCGGTGGCGCACGCAGGTGGAAGGGGACCTTAACCAACTGGGCGTGCGGCGCTGGAAACAGCTGGCCAAAGACCGTGCCAGCTGGAGACGCTTGTTGGTTGAGGCCCAGGTTCACCACGGACTGTAGCGCCACCTTAGTAAATAAGTAAGTAATCGGCAGCTACCAGTGCGGCTTTCGGCCCGGCAAATCAACTATAGACCAAATCTTCACACTTCGACAAATCCTGGAAAAGACCAACGAGTTTCGAATCGATACACACCGTCTTTTCATCGATTTCAAAGCCGCATACGACAGCATTCATCGTGAAGGACTGTTTGGTGCGATGGCCGAATTCGGGACCCCGGGAAAACTGATCCAGTTGTGTCGCGCCACGCTAAAAAATACGCGATGCACCGTGCAACTCAGTTTGAGGACTTCGGAACCGTTTGAAACATGCACCGGATTTCGGCAAGGAGATGCGCTGTCATGTGACTTCTTCAACTTGGTGCTGAACAGGGAAGGCATTATCTTCTACTAGTCCGTCCAGCTGCTAGGATACGCGGATGATTACGGCGATTGAAGAAGAGGCGAAACGAGTTGGTCTTAAGGTCAATGAGGACAAGACGAAGTCAAGCAAAAACCAATCCGTCGCTCACCACCTGGGATAAAATATTACAATTGACAGCTACAATTTCGAGGTAGTTAAGGAGTTTGTCTACCTCGGGGCAAACGTAAATTCCACAAATCACACCACAGTGGAGATCTGGCATAGAATCGCCCTTGGCAACCGCTGCTACTTCGGCTTGTCCAAACAATTTGGGTCAAAACTCCTTACTCGAAAGACCAAAGTCATGCTTTACAAAACGCTCATTCTGCCAGTCTTGCTGTACGGAGCCGAAAGCTGGACGATAAGTAGGACAGCGGAGCTGATTTTGAGTTCTTTCGAAAGAAAAATTCTGCGCCGGATATTTGGTCCTGTCTGTGAGGAAGGTAAAGGGAGAAGAAGATACAACCGCGAACTCTACGAGCTGTACAAAGATGTCGATGTAGTCCGGAAGGCAAAGATCCGTCGACTACACTGGCTCGGCCACATTGAGCGGATGGACATCAACGCTCCAGCTAAGAGGGTCTTCGACTCCCTGGTCCGAGAAGAAGAGGAAGACCGAACCTCCGGTATAAAGACCAAGTAATCGCGGATGTAAGACATCTTGGTCTTGATAACTGGAAGCAGCATGCCCGGGACCGTCAAGGATGGAAGGCAGCTATAGCTCAGGCTCAGATTCTCCATGGATCGCTAGCCTGATAAGTAAGTAAGTAACCTCAATGTGGAGTAACTAAAATCGCATTTAAATCTCCATTAATTAGCGCAATTAAACGAGTGTTGATGCATTCTCGTTTACAGGAAATATTCGTCTATTGTGTGCGGTGGAATGAGTTGAACAGCTAGAAAGTCTGTTAGATAGACGGCGCTACATCATCGCATTCCTCTTATTGCTCAAAATGCTTTTGCCTGTACTGTCTGTTTAAAAAAAAACAAAAAAGAAAGAAGCAAGCAAGCATCAAGCAACTAAAAGAACAACGGAACACCACAAGAGCAAACTGCTCATTCAGACAAGACAGCAGCAGCAGTTCTTGATATCTTCCACTTCTTCATCGCTTCATCTATATCTTTTTTCTTTCAGTTTTAACCGCGCGCTCAATGCATGCTCTGGAGTAATAGCTCTTGGTGGTGTTGCTTCGGCGGCTAATGATGATAGCAGTGACCGGCCACAGGTAAATTGCTAGTGAAACAAATACAAAAAAAAAAAAAAAAACGATAAACTGGATGAAACCAGTTAGATGAAACGGCATTTTCGTGTTCCCGCCATGCACACACGAGCTCAAACTAAGCGAAATTTCACTTGTAGATACAAGATGTCTTTTATATTTTATCTATTCGCACCGCTTACGTTCTGTTCTTTATCTCCGCGACCAACGATTATATGCACTCCGGTGATCGGATATATCCGAATGCATTTACGATCAACTATTCACCCCAATCTATGTATGATTTGCGAGTGTGCAGACGAGAGGCGTGCATATTGGGATACCATTAGTTCTGACTATCGTCCATCTGCAATATTTCGTGAGAGATTATAGTAAGAGCAGAAGACCTCGGGATCAAGATGTGCCCGTCGAAAGTTGAATAACTAGATGAATTGGTCCGACAAGAAACGGTGTGCCAACGTAAAATATTGAGAGCTTGAAAGCCGTCTACAAAAAACCGAATCCTCTGTACAATCTCCTGCGCTCGGGATGGCGCAGATATTTGATACGAACGCGTTGCAGTTTCTTACTAGATAGGAGTTGCTTGTTACAGCCGGTCGGTGCTACACTTAAAAAAAGAGTCAACTGAGCGGCAACAAGTTCATAATTCATAAGTTAATTGAAGACGTTTTGAAGGTGAACACAGTTTTCCTCTAATTTCTCGTTGTCCACCTGGCAAAGAAGTAATAATTTGCCAAATGAACGCTTTCTTTTCTCTCTGACAAAGCTCATTTTACTTTAGTGCTTTGATCATTACTGGATTGGCTTTGATGGTCAAGGAAATGCGCGTTAATTAGGTTGAACTAGTAGTGGCATCAGGCGTTCTTTTTTGTTTTGTTTTTTTTTTTTGGCGGGTAAAACCGTTGTATGCCGTGGCTACTTTCTTATTTTCCAAACGATTTACATATTAACATTGAACGTTCTCTATGCAAATGTATGTTAAGTCGGAATTGAAAAAAATTAGACAAAAAACAGAAAAAACAAAAAAAAACTGTAACTGACTGCTGAGAGATAGATGAGATGGCCATCGCATGCCTCATTAAAGTATCTAAACATGTTAATTCTTAAGCGCACAATCGGGTCTTCATTCCTTCTCGTTTATGTTTTTCTACGTACACATGTATGTATATATGTAGGATAGAGTGTGTACTATGCATCCGATGGCGATTAATGTGTGGCTAAGATAGATGAGTCACGCATTCGTAGTTACTCGAAAGGGTCAATGCATTTATGAACTCTTTTCATTTGATTTTATGCGGGCACAACACCCGAAAAAAAAAAAAGAAGAAGAAAAGTCAAGCCACCATACTAGTAAATCAAAGAAGGGAAAGGAATACAAACACGAGGGAGCATGAATCATTCACATCGTGGTCCGTTCGGTTGTACATTCTCTTCTTGCCATCTTCTTTGCTTCCATGAAGACAGAGACCAGCAATACGCGATGGGAATTTTAAAACAACACACAATGGAGTTAAATCAAAAGGCAACCAAATACCCGTACGTATGTACTTGCTTTGGAGCAGTCAAAGAAATGAAGCAATGGGTGCTTCTTGGCGAGCGGGTGGAGCAGTGCTTGTATGCTCTGTCGGATGATAAAAAACTGTCGCTTTTGCTGGTCGTTTCCTTCCTTTTTCGTTCTTCCCTCTCGATTGCACTGCGATTGTGTGATCTTTTTTTTTTTTTTTAATAACGCACGACAAGATGATGATTTCTGTTTTAGCTAATTAGTAGAAGCAGCAAGAACACCAGAACACCTTCATACTCATATACATTTATGACAGAATCACACATCGCAGGCAGGGTATCAGCGCAGCGTAGTGGCATTTATAAGCACTTCGTGTCTATCTAATCAATTATGTATGTTCGTTCGCTTGGATTCGGCTCGGCACTTGGTTGTTCCTTAGAAAGACGAGAATTGCTTACCACAGCATGTAACACGAATAACAGCTTCGAGGAAGAGCAAATTAGTTTCTTTTCTGTTTTTTTTTGTTTTTTTTTGTCTATAAAAAAGCTATATGGCCTTGAGCGTCTTATATATGTACAATCGACTAGGAACATGTGTGCAATCGTTTTGTGTACGACAAGACATCTTACATGATGTGAATATGTAGTTGCTGAAGTTGTTAGGCTTAACAGAAGTCGCTACCTATTTACCAACAAGTTGTCATGACTAATAATCAGTGTTGTTACTCCCGAGAGGAATGCGATTGTTATAGCTGGAAGATGATAAGGGAATGATGATATGCTCTACATTTCCTGCATTCTAAAATTACGACAGATGACTTGAACGAGGTTTGATAAAATGTCAAGTTGTTGACTCCTAATCGCTTTTATAAAATGTAGTCGGAGTTGGGGTCCTTAGAGCGACTTAGCTTTATTTTTTTATCCGATTGTGGCGTCCCATGAAGGGATAGAGAATTGTAAGTGGAATGCAAGTATTCACCGAAATACTCCGATAAGGTTTGCCACTACATAGGTCTTTCACAGTATGTATGTATGTATGTATGTTGGCGTTACAGTCCATGAAGAACCTGAGCCGAGCTTCTCTCAATCACCCATGTTGTGTGTGATTTCATTTTCACATAGGTGAAAGGGACCTACAGTTTATTCCCGGTTCCGAACGGCGAATTTCGAGAAGCTTTTCATGACCATTTTACTACAGGGGGTTTTGTCAGAACCCCGCTGAGGAGAAACACCGTGAAAAACACGTTCGATGACATGGCTGTGTCGGGATTCGATCCCGTGTCATCGGCGTCAGAGGCCAACACACTACCCACTGCGCTACGGTGCTCTCTTTCACAGTGGGACCTCTTAAAAAAAAAAAAAAAAAAAAAAACTCTGAAAACACCAATACCAACATTGTTGACTATTGGAAGAAACGACAGACAGTACGTGGTCGATTGGAGATCAGAACCTGAATATTTAGAAAAATGTCGAGTGGGGACCTCTTATTTTTAAAACTGTATGACTTTAGATACAGGTTTCAGGGGATAGATGAGGTTTTAACAACACTGAAGGACAATTGTTCAGACCCCTCTTGGTATTGCATAAATTCGAGTAAGCTAAGATCAAGTGATTACCAATGAATGGCAAATGACAAATAACACGATTTTTTTTTAGTGTGGGGCTAGGGTTATCAATTAGCATTTGGCAAGACGACCTTTGCAGATCTATTCTGTCAACTTCTATAATGAAGTTGAGAATGCCTCTCGTAGGAGCCGAGGTGATCCCCTCAGGAGTCATAACTTCGCTGAGAAGGATACGCTTCCTAAGATGGCAAAGAGCAGTACACTCGCACAGTAAACGTTCCGCCGTCTCTTTGTCCTCAAGACAGAGTCGACACTCAGTTTCAGACGAGAAGCTGATTTTGTTAAGATTATATCTCAGACCGGAGTGTTCCGTCAGGTAGCTGACTAGTCTGCTGATACCCACCCTACAAAGTTTGAGTATGTTAATAGAGTGTTTGTTCAGGGGCCGTATAAGTCGTTTCGATTGACGAAATCCCCGAGTACTGTTTCAAAAGGACAGGATCTTAGACTTGGGAGTGCCGCAGAAGGGTTCTGGACCTACATATATATTTATCGCTGTAACCTTTCCTGGCGAGTTGATCGGCAATTTCATTACCCTTAATACCTTTGTGATAGCGATATCGAAACTTAAGTCTTATAAAGCTGCTGGAGCAGACGGACGGTCAGGAACATGCACCAACTCATCTGCAAGATATGGCCGAAAGAACGCATGCCCGATGAATGGAATCTCAGTATCGTTTGCCCGGTCCATAGGAAAGGAGACCCCTATGACTGCGCCAATTACAGAGGGATAAGCCTCCTGGACATCGCGTACAAGATCCTCTCTGCCGTACTGTGTAAGCGCCTGAAACCGTTCGTTCCTACCAATGTGGTTTCAGGCCTGGAAAATCCACGATAGACCAAATATTTACACTACGGTAGATCTTGGAGAAGAATTCCAGGTCGACAAGCACCATCTTTTTGTCGACTTTAAAGCCGCGTAACTATGACAGTGTTTATAGAGACGAGCTATACAGAGCCATGTCATGTTTTAATATTCCTGCCAAACTCGTCAGACTGTGCAGGATGACTATGGAGAACTCTCGCTGCTCCACGAAGTTCGGAGGTGAACTAACCGCCCGCTTCGATATTAAAAAAAGGTTTTAGACAGGGTGACGCAGTCATGTGATTTCTTTGACATCATTCTTGAAAGATCGTGCGGGACTCTGCGGCCAATACAAGAGGTACGATCTACTCCAAGTCTTTACAATTACTTGCCTACGCAGATGACATTGACGTTATTGGACGGACAAAGCGAGACGTCAATGAGGCGTTCGTAAGCATTGAAGCAGAAGCGGCTAAAGTGGGTCTAAGGGTAAATAGGGACAAGACCAAATATATGCTGTCATCCAAGAAAGACGCGCAACACCGACGTCTTGGTCAGAACGTCACCTTCGGCAGCTATATTTTTGAAGTAGTCAAGGACTTCGTCTACCTTGGCTCGATAGTGACAAGCAGCAACGACACCAGCGCTGAGATAAAACGCAGAATAACTCTTGCCAACCGCTGCTTCTTCTAACTCAAGAGGCAATTGAGTAGTAGAGCCCTCTCTCGAAAAACTAAGATATTCCTCTACAAAACCTTAATCATCCCGGTCCTCCTCTACGGCGCTGAGGCTTGGACGTTATCAAAAGCGGATGATGAGGCTCTTGGGCGTTTCGAGAGGAAAATTCTGCGTGCAGTCTTTGGTCCCGTTTGTGCAAACGGAGAGTGGAGGAGGAGATTCAACCAAGAACTGTACGGGCTGTACAGTGACATCGGCTTAGTTAGACTACTTCGGATCCAACGTCTAAGATAGCTGGGCCATGTAGAGCGAATGGACATGATCGCTCCGGCCCGAAGAGTCTTCGACACCAACCCCGAGGCAGCTGAGGACGACCGCATCTAATGTGGAGCGCACAGGTGGAAGGGGACCTCAACCAACTGGGCGTGCGGCACTCGAAGCGGCTGGCCAAAGATCGGGCCGGCTGGAGAGGCTTGTTGGTTGAGGCCCTGGTTCACTCCGAACTGTAGCGCCATCAAAGTAAGTAAGTAATACCTTTGTGCCCTGGCACCCACCAGAGTTTGACAGTGTTTGTTTTGGCGAGGTCTTGTAGGGCATCATGGCATTCCTTGAAGGTTTTTGAGTTTCCTATGCTGAGCGATTTGGGATCAATATCTCAAATCTCTTGTCGAAGGTGAAGGTGTATGGCAATGGCAATGCGTCCGAGACCGTGGTAATCATATCCAGTTCGGAAAGGTGTTGTAAGATGGACATATGACCCTCGGGTCTACACGGCATATTTGTTCCCGAGCAAAGAATTCTGATTGCACTGCCTAATGCTACCTTTTTGATAAAAAGGTGCAGTCGAGTGAGTCCCATGAGTGCTTCTTGGGCTGCCGGGGGGGCAGCATAGCGCCTGTAATGCCGACACACGCTAGTCTGTGAAGGCGTAGAAGCTTAACAATTATAGGTTTGGCTGGCGGCGATGTTTTGGTAGAGAATTTGGGAAGATGAAAATACCAGCTCTATTTGCCCCATCCACAAAAAAGGCGATCCTACCTCTTGCAAGAACTATAGAGGTATATCCCTGCTCAATGTCGCATACAAGATCCTGTCCAGCGTACTGTGTGCACGTCTATATAGTCTATCGACTATAGACCAAATTTTCATACTTCGACTAATCCTGAAATAGACCAACGAGCTTCGAATCGATACACACCATCTTTTCATCGATTTCAAAGCCGCATACGGCAGCATTCATCGTGAAGAACTGTCTGGTGCGATGGCCGAATTTGGGATCCCAGGAAAACTGATCCAGTTGTGTTGCGCCACGCTAAAAAATACGCGATGCACCGTGCAACTCGTTTCCAGGACTTCGAAACCGTTTGAATCATGCACCGGATTTCGGCAAGGAGATGCGCTGCCATGTGACTTCTTCAACCTGTTCCTGGAGCAGATAGTGCGACGGTCAGGCGTCAACAAGGAAGGTACTATCTTCTATAAGTCCGTCCAGCTGCTAGGATACGGGGATGATATCGACATGATCGCGTGTTCTCGCGGTGACATTTTGGGAGCATTCACGGCGATTGAATAATAGGTGAAACGAGTTGGTCTTAAGGTCAATGAGGACAAGACGAAGTACATACTGTTAAGCAAAAACCAATCCGTCGCTCACCACCTGGGACAAAATATAACAATTGACAGCTACAATTTCGAGGTAGTTAAGGAGTTTGTCTACCTCGGGGCAAACGTAAATTCCACAAATGGCACCACAGAGGAGATCCGGCATAGAATCGCCCTTGGCAACCGCTGCTACATCGGCGTGTCCAAACAACTGGGGTCAAAACTCATCACTCGTAAGACCAAAGTCATGCTTTACAAAACGCTCATACTGTTAGTCTTGCTGTACGGAGCCGAAAGCTGGACGATAAGCACGACTGACAGCTGATTTTGGGTTATTTCAAAAGGAAAATTCTGGAGCGAATATTTGGTCCTGTCTGTGAGGAAAGATGAATGGAGAAGAAGACATAACCGCGAACTCTACGAGCTGTACAAAGATGTGGATGTAGTCCGGAAGGCAAAGATCCGTCGACTACAATGGCTCGACCACATCGGGCGCATCAACGCTTCAGCTAAGAGGCTCTTCGACTCCTGGTTCGAGAAGAAGAGGAAGACCGAACCTCCGGTATAAAGACCAAGTAATCGCGGATGTAAGACATCTTCGTCTTGATAACTGGAAGCAACGTGCCCGGGACCGTCAAGGATGAAAGGCAGCTATAGCTCAGGCTCAGATCCTCCATGGATCGCTGGCCTGATAAGTAAGTAAGTAGACTACATATTATGGCTAAAGGTCAAGTCACTCGTCCATGCCGATAAGCCAACATCAAGTGTAGCATCGGAAGAAAACATTATACGTTTTATTGGTGATTTACAAGTCAACATGCTCGAAAAAGTGACTCAAAATTTGACTCTTCGTATGGACCACCTAAAACATAGTCGTGGTCAACCTTAACACGAAATAATAATTAAAAAGTAAATGGCAAGCGACGATTTATGAACCGTAATAATTGTATAGACTTCGCAACTTTCCTGTGTTTTTTGTCTTAAACAATTAAAAACCAAAGGCTTAAAAAATCACTTTAAAATTTCATAGTAGACTACGGCCACCCACTAGACTGCCGAGCTCTATGGCACTTCTTGGCGGATCTTGCTTCACCTTTGCATCGATAAAAGAAGACTAGCCAAAAACTAAATAAAAATGGAGGGAAATGTACGTCCAAAGTGTTGAGCAGAAACGTTCTAAACCGGTAACACCCCGACTTCCACTTATTCACTTCAATGTGCTACAGACTTGCTGTGATTTGAAACAACATAATCAACGATATCTGCAGACCTTTCTTAAACAAGTTCTACACCACATCGACATTCCGATCCAAAAGAGAAACGATAGGACACAACATATGTAGACATTTACACGACAATGCGCAACAATCGCGCCCCACATGTTGGTGAGCATTACAAAAACTCCATCACAACCCAGAGGTTGCAGGGAATGAAAATGAATTCATCCACCACCTGCTGTGCTCACAGCGAGATACGGATCATTACTGACTACACAAGTCGTGTATTTTACTTAAGCACAGTAAATGTCGACTAGTGCCTTTAATCGCACATACCCTGTAGATGCAAGGCAAACGACAGTTGGAGGCTTATTCTAAATATTTCTTTGGCTTGCAGGAAGATCGGGAACCAATTGAGTCGCATAGATAAAATCACTTCCTCATTTATTCGTTTGTAATTTCAATTCACTTTCAAGGGATTTCTTTGTGATCTCTAAGAGCAGCATTAACTTAATGTACTAAACCGTTCCACCTGGATGAGAATGTTGATTAGAGCTCACGAAGACCCCGAATAAAGCCTTAAGTACACTAAGTGGGGGGCATGGGCTCGGACATACAGGGTAAAGTTGTTGATCGCTCTCAACCTGGCGAGATGCCAGCAACGATCCCTGTTTAAATGCCCGGGTCAAGTTGACATACGGCCTCCTCGCGGCGCCCTCTGGATAGCCTCTTATTGGGAGGTGAACAAACGTATGCAGCGACAAAACCCCGACCAGAATGGCGGTTGTGCGGCGGGCTAACAATCCGCCCACGTAAAAAAAACCTAAAGTTATGAATGAGCAAGATGCCTCGGATACACGGACGGATACTCGACGACGACAACGCACGAAAAAGGAACACGATTTGTTAGTATGCTCCTGGAATGTCAGAACCCTGTACACTCCCGGAGCTGCTCATAAACTAGAAGGAATCCTCACGCAGTACAAGGCGGATATTACTGCGGTCCAGGAAATACGCTGGATAGGAAACGGTATGATTAGGAAGAAAAATTGCGACATTTATTACAGCTGTCACAAAAGGTTGCACTTACTGGGATGCGGATTTGTCGTGGGAAAGCGGTTAAGGTCGAAGGTCATCGACTTTAAACCTATAAGTGATCGCCTGGCTGTGATCCGCATCAGAGGCAGATTTTATAAGATCAGCCTTATATGTGCACACGCCCCTACCGACGAGGCTGAATACCCTATCAAGGAGGACTTCTATGACCTCCTGGACAACGCCTACGGAGCTTGTCCGGAGTACGATGTAAAAATCGTGCTCGGGGACTTCAACGCCAAAATCGGTAAGGAGAACACCCTTGGCGGAGTGATCGGAAAACACAGCCTCCACGATACAACAACAGATAACGGCTTCCGACTCGCTGACTTTGCGACAGCTCGTAATGCGGTGATAAGTAGCACAAGATTCCCTCGCAAGCGAATCCACACAGCAACCTGGCGATCTCCGGACGGTCGAACCGCCAACCAAATCGACCATGTGCTCATTGACGCAAGGCACTCGTCAAACATCCTGGATGTGCGAACATTCAGAGGGGCAAATGTCGACTCTGACCACTTCCTCGTAGCAGCAAGATTCAGAGCTCGACTGTCCAATGTCAGAAAGCTGCACCAGCCCATCAGAAGGAGGTTCGACATTGGGCGCCTGAGCACACCGGAGGTTGCCAGAGTCTACAGGGAGCAGCTGAGCGAAAGACTCTACGGTATGCCTACGTCGAACACAAATGCCAATAATATGTGGCTGCATTGCCGCTCAGCCATTCAGGAAGTAGCCGAAACCACCTTAGGATACCTACCACCCCCGACAAGAAACCCGTGGTATGATGGCGAGTGTGAGCAGAAAAAGGCAGCAACCGACGAGGCGTACCAAAAGGCGCTGCAGAGGAAAACCAGGGCAGCGCAAGAAGAGTACCGAGCCAGAAGAAGGGAGGAGAAAAAACTACTGCGACAAAAGAAAAGAACCTTCGCAGCCTCCCAGCTCAAGGATATCGAGGAGTCTAGGGATAAACACAAAACACGTGCCTTTTACAAGAAAGCCAAAGGCCTTGCAGGAGGCTTCAAAAAGGGCACCCAGGCTCTTCGAAACTGCGAGGGTAATCTTGTCACCGACCCGCAGGGAATAGTGGATGTATTTAAGCAGCATTTCCAGCAGCTGCTTAACGAGCATGACCAAGAGAGAGTGGTAGGGACCGAGGAAATCCCAACCCCAGCCGCTGAAGTAGTCCTCCCACGTAGCATCGAAGAAGTCGGCACAGCAATTCAGAAGCTGAAGAACAACAAGGCCGCAGGCTCAGATGGCTTGCCATCAGAGCTCGTCAAGGCTGGCGGCGATGTTCTGGTAGGGAGCATGCACCAGATCATCTGCAGAATTTGGGAAGATGAAAGCATGCCCGACGACTGGAATACCAGCTCTATATGCCCCATCCACAAAAAAGGCGATCCTACCTCTTGCAAGAACTATAGAGGTATATCCCTGCTCAATGTCGCATACAAGATCCTGTCCGGCGTATTGTGTGAACGTCTAAAGCCTTTTTGCACCGCACTAATCGGCAGCTACCAGTGCGCATACAAGACCACTTCCTCGTAGCAGCAAGATTCAGAGCTCGACTGTCCAATGTCACGAAGCTGCACCAGCCCATCAGGAGGAGGTTCGACATTGGGCGGCTGAGCACACCGGAGGTTGCCAGAGTCTACAGGGAGCAGCTGAACGAAAGACTCTACGGTATGCCTACGTCGAACACCAATGCCAATAATATGTGGCTGCATTGCCGCTCAGCCATTCAGGAAGTAGCCGAAACCACCTTAGGATACCTACCAACCCCGACAAGAAACCCGTGGTATGATGGCGAGTGTGAGCAGAAAAAGGCAGCAACCGACGAGGCGTACTAAAAGGCGCTGAAGAGGAAAACCAGGGCAGCGCAAGAAGAGTACCGAGCCAGAAGAAGGGAGGAGAAAAAACTATTGCGACAAAAGAAAAGAATCTTCGCAGCCTCCCAGCTCAAGGATATCGAGGAGTCTAGGGATAAACATGAAATACGAGCCTTTTACAAGAAAGCCAAAGGCCTTGCAGGAGGCTTTAAAAAGGGCACCCAGGCTCTTCGAAACTGCGAGGGTAATCTTGTCACCGACCCGCAGGGAATAGTGGATGTATTTAAGGAGCATTTCCAGCAGCTGCTTAACGAGCATGACCAAGAGGGAGTGGTAGGGACCGAGGAAATCCCAACTCCAGCCGCTGAAGTAGTCCTCCCACGTAGCATCGAAGAAGTCGGCACAGCAATTCAGAAGCTGAAGAACAACAAGGCCGCATCAGAGCTCTTCAAGGCTGGCGGCGATGTTCTGGTAGGGAGCATGCACCAGATCATCTGCAGAATTTGGGAAGATGAAAGCATGCCCGACGACTGGAATACCAGCTCTATTTGCCCCATCCACAAAAAAGGCGATCCTACCTCTTGCAAGAACTATAAAGGTATATCCCTGCTCAATGTCGCATACAAGATGCTGTCCAGCGTATTGTGTGAACGTCTAAAGCCATTTTGCACCGCACTAATCGGCAGCTACCAGTGCGGCTTCCGGCCCGGCAAATCAACTTTAGACCAAATTTTCACACTTCGACAAATCCTGGAAAAGACCAACGAGTTTCGAATCGATACACACCATCTTTTCATCGATTTCAAAGCCGCATACGACAGCATTCATCGTGAAGCACTGTTTGGGGCGATGGCCGGATTCGGGATCCCGGAAAACTGATCCAGTTATGTCGCGCTACGCTAAAAGACACGCGATGCACTGTGCAATTCGGTTCTAGGATCTCGGAACCATTCGAAACATGCAGCGGATTTCGGCAAGGAGATGCGCTGTCATGTGACTTCTTCAACCTGGTGCTGGAGCAGATAGTGCGACGGGCAGCTGTCAACAGGGAAGGCACTATCTTCTACAAGTCCGTCCAGCTGCTAGGATATGCGGCTGATATCGACATCATCGCGTGTTCTCGCCGTGGCATTGTGGAAGCATTCACGGCGATTGAAGAACAGGCGAAACGAGTTAGTCTTAAGATCAATGAGGACAAAACGAAATACATGCTGTCAAGCTAAAACCAATCCGTCGCTCACCACCTGGGACAAAATATAACAATTGACAGCCACAATTTCGAGGTAGTTAAGGAGTTTGTCTACCTCGGGGCAAACGTAAATTCCACAAATAACACCACAGTGGAGATCCGGCATAGAATCGCCCTTGGCAACCGCTGCTACTTCGGCTTGTCCAAACAACTGGGGTCAAAACTCCTCACTCGAAAGACCAAAGTCATGCTTTACAAACGGCACATTCTGCCAGTCTTGCTGTACGGAGCCGAAAGCTGGACGATAAGCAGGACAGCGGAGCTAATTTTGGGTTCTTTCGAAAGAAAAATTCTGCGCCGGATGTTTGGTTCTGTCTGTGAGGAAGGTAAATGGAGAAGAAGACACAACCGCGAACTCTACGAGCTGTACCAAGATGTGGATGTAGTCCGGAAGGCAAGGATCCGTCGACTACACTGGCTCGGCCACATCGAGCGCATGGACATCAACGCTCCAGCTAAGAGGGTCTTCGACTTCGAGCCTCCTGGTAATCGGGGATGTAAGACATCTTGGTCTTGACAACTGGAAGCAGCGTGCCCGGGACCGTCAAGAATGGAAGGCAGCTATAGCTCAGGCTCAAATCCTCCATGGATCGCTGGCCTGATAAGTAAGTACACTAAGTCTAAAAGACTTTAAGTTTCCTACAGATGTCCTGGGCTCTGGCGAACACAGAGAAAACTTTCCACATGAACATAACAGTCCACATATACAATTCGAGAGCAAACCATTGTGGCAGCTTAAGAAAATCATCCATTTTAATAGGCGACCCCAAAACCGTAGAAGAGCTTAGGCTAATGGCTCCAATGATAATGACTAACCTCTCCTTTATCATTCAATTTAACGCTTGTCACTGCCATAATGGGAATTTAAGAATTTCAAAACAAACAATGAACGATCAAATCATTCCAATAACATGGTCGTGTCTATTGCCCCGATTTGCAGCTCCAGAATAGAGGCCTGCATTCGTGTGTCTACCTTTCACATCCTTTCACCAGTTCTATACTATATCTTGTAATAAATCATTGTTCACCATACAATACATGACTTGGAAGCGTGTTAAATCATAATGTCTTGGCTTTTTGTTTTAATTACATTCGGGCACAGTGAAACTCACTAGGTCGAATTGGCTACACTCATAACGGTGGCCAATGTGTTATTAAACGAAATTCCGAGGAGAATGCAGCGTAAGATTTGGAAAGTCGCTGAATTCGGTGAAAGATATTAGAAATGCAATTTAGTTGCTGTACGACATGTGACACAGATTGGTGTGACCAGAGTATGAACCGCTAGGAAGTGGACATACACGAAGAGAAATGGTACGAGTAGGTTAGGTTGACCTCTTGCTTAAGTGAACTTTACTGTCTAGCAGTAGGAGAGGAGGTGGGGGACATTTTGTAATGGAACAATCGACATGTCAAATAAACAATGACAATTTGAGTATGGCCAACACGATATAACATTCAAGCCATAGCTATTCGAACTAATATTTGCCATCTCGTGACTGGTCAACGAGCGGCGAGTAAATCAATCTGTTACCCTTGATTTGTTTCAAGTATATTTGCTTCCTTCTTAGGAAGCTTCTGCTATCCGCTGGAGCAGTCAGACGCAAACACTGGTCCATTGTACTCCAGACAGACACCTTACATTACTGTATTTTCCCCGTTTTCGGGAGAAAAATTTGAAGGAGCTTCAGTGATGTTGGGTTAGGGATTCGCCACACACCACGTCGGCTCCAAGGGTCCGCCACTGTGCGCGAGCAAAGGCGAGACAATCACCGAGGAAATGCTCTGCAGTATCATCCTCCTCTTCGCCACATGCAACACAGGTAGACGTCTCACTGATGCCGAGCACGTAGAGAAGCTTGGCAAAAGTGTAATGGCTACGTGGTAAGTCCCACAAGCCTTCTGCAGTCGTCTCTCTTTAAGGACATTAGGAATGCTGCAGATTTCTTGTGGACATCAGGGCATACCCGATTAGTCATCCTGCAACCTGGACAATCCCTCCATTTACGGTTGTTTGTAATAAATACACAATCGTAAATGTAGGAATTTACCGTGGACAGGTAGACCTAGAGCGGGTTCAGGTCCTGAGAAGCTCTCCTCTGAACCCATTCTGGCGAGTTCATCAGAGATCTCATTTCCTGGGATCCCAGAGTGGCCTGGAACCCATACAAGTCTTAATGAATTTAGTCAGCCGACTTTGTTCAGGAAGAACTTGAGTTCAAGCACTAATTTGGAACTAGTTAAGGCGTTACACACAGCTTTTAGTGCAGCTTGGCTGTCACTACAGATGCATATGCTTTCACCCTTCCACCTGTGCTTCACAACATAGTGCATGGCCATTAGAATTGCGTATATCTCTGACGGGATGGCAAAGGACTAACAAAGGCCTCGTAGGGGTAGCATCTATCCGACGGATGTTGGCCTGCTAAAAAGCGAGAAGAGCAACCACAGTCGAACATCTTGCGGCACTGTTGGTAAATCCTTTCCCCACCCCCTCGTGGTGCTTTCTGAAGATTTTCTATGGAAATTGCAGACGGGGAAGGGCGAATGGCGAGCCTCCTGCGCCAAAAAAACAGGATTAGTCGGTTGAGCTACGGCCTAGTAAGCCGTAACCGTAAAAAAAAAACCTCAAACTCCGAAACAACCACAAGCCTCGGATATAACGGACCGGACTTATGTTGACGACCCTTGCAAAAAACGAAATAAGAAGGACAATGATCTTCGGCTTTGTACGTGGAATGTTAGGTCCCTAAACAGGCCCCGTGCAGCCGAACAACTTGCGGACGCCCTAGACCGCTATAAAGCGGACATCACCGCCATCCAGGAAATGCGATGGAATGGACCGGGTATAAAGCGGATGAAAAACTGCGATATTTACTTCGGCGACTGCTATAGGGAGAGAGGGCAACGATTGTTTGGATGCGGATTTGTTGTTCGAGGTGGACTAAGGCAAAAAGTCCTAAGCTTTCGGCATGTTGAGCGAACGCCTCATAACAATCCGTATCAAGGCAAAATTTTTTAACATCAGCCTGATCTGCGTCCACGCCCCCACGGAAGACAAGGATAACTCCGCCAAAGATGAGTTCTACGATCTCCTAGACAGAACGTATGCCCAATGTCCCAGCTATGACATCAAAATTGTACTAGGAGACTTCAATGCTAAGCTGGGTAAGGAAAGCATATTTTAACGAGTCATCGGCAAACATAGCCTACACGACACCACCTCCGATAACGCGAAATCTCCTTCTAGCCAGTACGCGCTTCCCGCACCTCGATATACAAAAAGGCACCTGGCGGTCTTTTGATCAATCGACTACCAACCAGATTGATCACATCGCGATCGACGTCAGACACTCCTCCACTATTCTTGATGTTCGAACTTTCCGAGGGGCTAACATCGACTCGGACCACCATCTTGTTGTAGCCAAGATGCGCTTACGGATATCACGAACGCAACGGAGTAGAGTAAGAATACAAAGTTATGACGTCGGAAAGCTACTATCGCCAGAAACCGCTCGTGCTTTTACCGATCGCGTCTCCCTTACGCTCTCCAATACACCTCAATCCTCCACGCTATCAATCGAACAGCAGTGGAGCCTTTGCAAACAAGCCCTGAAAAGCTCTGCATCCGAAGTTTTGGGTTTCAAGGCTCCACCACGAAGAAATACCTGGTTCGATGACGAGTGCAGGAGGATTCATACAGCGGAGCAGGATGCATATAAGGCCTCGCTGCATAAAAGAACAAGAGCAGCTCGTGAGCCCTACGAGTTAAAAAGAAGGGAGGAGCATAAGCTTCTCAGAAGAAAGAAGAAAGAGCACGAGAAGCGCGCGATTGAGGATTTGGAGAGGCGTTACTGCAGGCGTGACGTTCGAAAGTTTTATCAACAGATAAAGCGAACATGCCAAGGTTATAAAGCCAGAACGGAAGCCTGCTGAGAATATGGAAAAACCACTTCTGCAGACTGTATAACGGCGATGTTAGTCAGTATACCGCTGTCAGGCAGAATGATCCATTTCTAATCGACAGATACCGCAGAGAATCCTGTCCCCCTGACCTCGACGAAGTTAAGATTGCCATATCGATGCTCAAGTCGAATAAAGCTGCTGGCGCAGACCGACTTCCTGTTGAGCTCTTCAAGGCAGCTGGGGATGACCTGGTTAGGAGCATGCACCAGCTCATCTGTAAGACATGGTCAGAGGAAAACATGCCCGAGGAATGGAGTCTCAGCATCGTATGCCCGATCCACAAGAAAGGAGACCCCTCTGATTGCGCCAACTACAGAGGAATAAGTCTCCTTAACATCGCCTACAAAATCTTCCCTACCGTTTTGTGTGAACGCCTGAAGCCTTTTGTGAATAAGCTGATAGGGACTTATCAGTGCGGATTCAGGCCAGGGAGGTCCACCATTGACCAAATCTTCACACCACGGCAGATACTGGAGAAAACTAATGAATTTCAAGTCGACACTCACCACCTATTTGTCGACTTCAAAGCCGCATACGACAGCGTAATTAGAGACGAGCTATATAACGCTATGTCTACCTTCGACATACCTGCTAAACTCGTCAGACTATGCAGGATGATTTTGGAGAATGCTCGCTGCTCCATCCGAATCGGTGAACACCTTATCGATAGTTTTGATGTCAAAAAAGGATTTAGGCAGGGCGATGCGCTGTCGTGTGATTTCTTCAACATCATATTGGAAATGATTGTGCAAAAATCACTGGCCAATACAAGAGTCACAATCCATTTCGAACCCTCGCAACTCCTTGCATACGCCGACGACATTGACATAATAGGAAGATCACAGCGAGATGTCAATGAGGCGTTTGCGAGTATTGAGTTCGAGGCGGCGAAAGTTGGTCTGGCGGTAAACGAGGGCAAAACTAAATACATGCTGTCATCAAAAAAGGACGCTCAACACCGACGTCTCGGCCAGAACGTTTGTATTGGCAGATATAAGTTCGAGGTAGTTAAGGACTTCGTCTACCTTGGCTCCACAGTGACCTGGAACACCGACATCAGTTCCGAAATCAAACGCAGAATCACTCTTGCCAATCGCTGTTTCTTTGGGCTCAGGAGGCAACTGAGTAATAGAGCCCTCTCCCGAACGACAAAGTTGACTCTATATAAGACCCTTATCATCCCGGTCCTGTTGTACGGCGCAGAAGCATGGACACTTTCAAAAGCGGATGAGGAGGCCCTTGGTCGGTTCGAGAGAAAGATTTTGGGCGTGATTTCTGGGCCTATAAACGCAGACGGGGGATGGAGGAGAAGATTCAACCACGAACTTTACGGGCTGTACAGCGACATGAGCCTAGTCAGGCGTCTACGGATTCAACGCCTAAGATGGCTGGGCCATGTAGAGCGAATGGACACCACAGCTCCAGCCCGGAGAGTCTTTGAATCCAACCCCGAGGGACGAAGAAGCAGAGGACGGCCGCCCTTAAGATGGCGCACACAGGTGGAAGGGGACCTCAGCCAACTGGGTGTGCGGCAATGGAAAAGGCTAGCGAAAGATCGTGCTAGATGGAGGGGCATGTTGGTTGAGGCCCAGGTTCACCCCGAACTGTAGCGCCCACTAAGAAGAAGAAGAAGACGTGAATATGGAGGGCGTCGTGGCGCAGTGGTTAGTGTGTTGGACTCTGGCGCACGATGAGCGAGTTCGGATCCCGATAACATCAACGCCATCGAATGTTTATTTCGCGACGTCCCTCCTCGGCGGGGTAGTGGCAAAACCCCCCATAGTATACGTATACTTGCCCAGGAAAAGTTTCTTAACTCAAGCCGTTCGAAATCGGTCCCTATCAACTGTGTGAAAAATAAATCACACACAACATGGGTGATTGAGAGAAGCTTGGCTTTGGCCCTTCATGAGCTGTAACGCCACCAAAAGCAAAAGCAAAGACGTGAATATGGCAGGCACACGATCGAATGTTAACATCGGGCGTGGCAATGGAACGCATTGAAGTACGAGTTTCAAATGGATAGATCACTAAGGGGCAGGCATCCTAGGTTTTGTAATGTAAAACTGATGAGCACAGATAGAGTGGCAGAATCCCATCAGGAATCACAAATCTTTCCAAGACCAAACGCCATGGTCTGAAGAATGATCAATTGCTGGAGATAAGGCCAATTGTCGAAAATTCATTATTTAGAAAACTCACAGACATCGTCTACCAATTATTCTTCTACTTCGTGCACTGTAACCTCGGAGGGACTGCCCTCTCGTCCTATTAGATATAACCCTCCCAACGTACATATATACATGCGATAAGATAAGAGTTTGGCCTTCCTCGAAGGAAAGTCCAATTGATTAAAGGAACATTTCGTAGAATGACTGAAGAACCTGGTTTTCCCACTAAATTGTTGCCAGAATTCCCAACAAACCGTGCTACACCACATGCACTGACTCATTAAAACAATGCTCACCAAGCAATCTACCGGCTTGCAGACACTAGTATCGGGACGTGCATGGTTCACTACTCAATTTTCACCCCCGATGACGAATTCACTCAATCATTCACTCGCCGCACAAGTACAGAAGGAACTCATATCGATTTATAATTAGTACTGGGACGGACGACGACGACGGTAGTACTCGACAACTTTGACTTTCTCTTCACGCAACTACATATGTACCTACATCCAGCGCAGCGGGCAATTGCGGAATTGGGTGGATCTCGTCGGCTGATAGCAAGGATTCCGCGAGTACTTCTCAATTCGAACCGTCTGAGGCGCGGTTGCGGGTGAGTTGTTTCTGTACTTGATAGCTAGCTGCTTGCCCTCTTGAGTGAAGTTCCTTTCTTGCCTTTTGTATGTTGTATTTCCTCGTACACAGGCCGGCGGCGAGTCGAAAACAATATGTGCGCAACGTGTTGTGTTGGAAGGAAATCCATACACAAGTACATATGTTCACACACACACACCTTAAGATAGATACAATCGGACTGAAATAAAACCGAAATTCAGGATATTTTTAGGAACGGCTTCTGGATACCTGGAGACCCGCCTACACTTTAATCTGCTTCGAGTGCCCCCTATCTAGTTCCGTTTCGGACCGTACGTTCTTATTTCTCTGACAATTTGGAATTCCTGTACCTCGTACAAAGCACAAAGGGAAGGGTCCATGCCCTTTTTTCAATGATTCCCTTCGTACGCCCGTCATCATTCCATTTCCTGTCCACCACTACCGCCACTCACCTAGTTGGTATTCTTCGCTGCACAGAAGGGGAAAGAAATAAGGAAAAGCAAACGGAACAGAAAGGTAAAACAAAAACAAAAAAAGTAAAAACCCATTGTCTACTCCCATGATGGACAAGTTTATGTGGTAAATGGCAAAACGTAGTCCTTTCAGGGCTCTCCAACTTATGTACCGATCGACGTGTTCCACTACAGTTAATGGGAAACAAGGAAATACAAAAAAGCCGGTTACACCAATTGTTCGATTCGAATCGAATCATCTACTGCGGATTCCCGATTCGAATTCTAATTTATTGATGGACAGCACAAGCCAAGATGCACTTACGTTTCTGTGTTGATTGATGGTCTCCTTTTCTTCGGCGGGGGGGAGGGGGGATAAAAAATCCAATTCGATCCAGACCTAGTTCCGGAGCACTCGTACGAAATGTATTAATATTAAAGGACGCAAGCACCTATGTACATATGTATGCAATTCACCGGGCAACTATATTTGTTTCTTTTGTTTTCGGTTATTTTTTTGTGTTACACCCTTTTTTGTGGGAGAGAGCGAAATGAAAAGAACTCAAACTCAAAGTGCAAAAGGGAATGAATGAATGAGCACTCGCGCTGACAACCTGCACACGACTCCGTCTCAAACACGAATGAGAATTTGTGCTCCGGTTTGGTTGCAGGAAGGCTATGCCGAGCTGGTGGACGTGATGCGGCTGCGGCTACGGCCGGTTGTGTTGGTTCGGTTAGGTTGGTGGCGGACTGATTGACAGACAGAGTTGTTGGTTACATTCAACGGGTGCGGTGTGTTGGGAGGGCGCAGACCGGCAGACAGTTGTTCTGCGCGAAGAGTAGTAGTCAAGTGCGAGCCATAAGCCAGAGTTAAATGCCGGTGTTGCCAGAGCGGAAAATGTGTTATGAGCTGGAAAGTTTGTTATTGATGGCGACCACTGTTCGGTATGGTAGATGCTCGTAGATATGCGGATGTGGATGGGATGGACTTCGCATTATTTAAATTTATTTTAGTGCGTGTTGTTGACGGACAGAATGGAAAGTATTGTAAATGTTACGTTCCCGATGACTGTGGCTATTCTAGAACAATCGTGACTTAAAGTAGCATTTAGTTGTTAGTCTAAATACAAATAAAAACTATTCAAGGCAGTCGTAATGCAGTAGGTAAATAAATAATTCCTTTATAGTTGAACTCACCTGTGATTTTGTCCAAATTCTCGACCCTTTTTCTTGTTTTTACCAATATCTGTACTAAACAGAAGGGGAGAAGGGAGCGAACAAACAGAGCAAAGAAGTTGATCGCGTTTAACTTGGCAAACGCCAGCTTCGATCTCTGTCCCTGCTCAATCCAAGTTGACACACAGCCTCGGCGTGGCCTCCCCTGGATAGCTATACTGGCATCCGCCAGGTAGTGAACCAATGTGTGCAGCGACCCGACCCCTTGTTCCTGGGGAAAGAGGAACCTGGCCCTACAGGTTGGGGGTTGCGCTTAGGGCTAACATCCCTATCGCTTAAAACAAAAATTTTGTTCAGAGACAACCAATAGCCTCGGATACGGACGGATTACATGTTGACGACCCCCGCAAACGTCAAAAAGGAAACGAATTTCGATTTTGCACCTGGAACGTTAGGTCCCTCAACAGACCAGGTGCAGCCGAACAACTGGTCAACTCTTTGGACTGCTCTAAGGCAGACATTACCGCGCTCCAAGAAGTGCGATGGGATGGGCCAGGCAAAAAGCGGATGAAAAACTGTGATATCTACTACGGTAGTGGAGTCACAGTCGATGCTGAGATTGTGGAAGGACCACTTCTGCAGACTGTATTACGGCGATGATAGTCAAAATGCCGCCGTCAGGCAGAGCGAACCATTCACAATGGACGAAGACGAAGGAGAATCCCGTCCATCCGACCTAGACGATGTTAAGATAGCGATATCGAAACTTATGTCTTATAAAGCTGCTGGAGCAGACGGACTCCCCGCGGAGCTGTTTAAAGCAGCTGGCGATGAGCTGGTTAGGAACATGCACCAACTCATCTGCAAGATATGGTCGAAAGAACGCATGCCCGATGAATGGAATCTCAGTATCGTTTGCCCGGTCCATAAGAAAGGAGACCCCTATGTCTGCGCCAATTACAGAGGGATAAGCCTCCTGAACATCGCGTACAAGATCCTCTCTGCCGTACTGTGTAAGTACCTGAAACCGCTCGTGGACAATCTGATAGGTTTCTACCAGTGTGATTTCAGGCCAGGAAAATCCACGATAGACCAAATATTTACACTACGGCAGATCTTGGAGAAGACCCATGAATTCCAGATCGACACGCACCATCTTTTCGTCGACTTTAAAGCCGCGTATGACAGTGTTTATAGAGACGAGCTATACAGAGCCATGTCATGTTTTAACATTCCTGTCAAACTCGTCAGACTATGCAGGATGACTATGGAGAACACACGCTGCTCCATTAAGGTCGGAGGTGAACTAACCGACCCCTTTGATGTTAAAAAAGGTTTTAGACAGGGTGACGCACTGTCATGTGATTTCTTCAACATTGTTCTTGAAAAGATCGTGCGGGACTCTGCGGCCAATACAAGAGGTACGATCTACTTCAAGTCCACACAATTGCTTGCCTACGCAGATGACATTGACGTTATTGGACGAATAAAGCGAGACGTCAATGAGGCGCTCACAAGCATTGAAGCAGAAGCGGCGAAAGTGGGTCTAAGGGTAAATGGGGACAAGAACAAATATATGCTGTCATCCAAGAAAGACGCACAACACCGACGTCTTGGTCAGAACGTCACCTTCGGCAGCTATATTTTTGAAGTAGTCAAGGACTTCGTCTACCTTGGCTCGGTAGTGACAAGCAGCAACGACACCAGCGCTGAGATAAAACGCAGAATAACTTTTGCCAATCGCTGCTTCTTCGGGCTCAAGAGGCAATTGAGTAGTAGAGCCCTCTCTCGAAAAGCTAAGGTTTCCCTCTACAAAACCTTAATCATCCCGGTCCTCCTCTACGGCGCTGAGGCTTGGACGTTGTCAAAAGCGGATGAAGAGGCTCTTGGACGTTTCGAGAGGAAAATTCTGCGTGCAATCTTTGGTCCCGTTTGTGTAAACGGAGAATGGAGGAGGAGATTCAACCAAGAACTGTACGGGCTGTACAGCGACATCGGCCTGGTTAGACGTCTTCGGATCCAACGTCTAAGATGGCTAGGCCATGTAGAGCGAATGGACATCATCGGCTCCGGGCCGAAGAGTCTTCGACTCCAACCCCGAGGGACGACGCAGCAGAGGACGACCGCATTTAAGGTGGCGCGAACAGGTGGAAGGGGACCTCAACCAACTGGGCGTTCGGCACTGGAAGCGGCTGGCCGAAGATCGGGCCGGCTGGAGAGGCTTGTTGGTTGAGGTCCTGGTTCACCCCGAACTGTAGCGCCATCAAAGTAAATAAGTAAGTACTAAACAGAAGGTACATATTCTTCTTCGTCTTTTTCAGCGCTACCTGGGCCTCCTAAAAAAACCTCTCCAAGTGGAGCGGCCTTTCGCAGCAGTCTCCAATGCCTCACGCTTAGTTGGTTGAGGTCCTCCTCCACTTGCGTACTTACTTAGGTGGCGCTACAGTCCGTGGTGAACCTGGGCCTCAACCAACAAGTGTCTCCAGCTGGCACGGTCCTTGGCCAGCTGTTTCCATCGCCGCACGCCCAGTTAGTTATGGTCATATTCCACCTGCGTGCGCCACCGTACGACCGTCATCTGTCGCGCCTTCTTTCCGGGGTGGATTCGAAGACTTCGGGTCGGAGCTGTATTTTCCATGCGCTCTACACGGCCTAGCCACCTTAGACGCTGTATTCGAAGACGTCGTACCAGGCCGATGTCGCTATAAAACGCGTACAGTGCTTCGTTAAATCTTCTCCTCCATACACCGTTTGAACATACGGGACCGAGATAGTACACATAATTTTCCCCTCGAAACGATCAAGGGCATCTTCATCCGCCTTTGTTAAGGTCCAAGCCTCTACACTTGACCAGTGCTTGACGACTGCGATGATCAAGGTTTTGTATAGTGTCACCTTGGTTTTCCGAGAGAGGGCTCTACTTCTCAATTGCCTCTTGAGCCCAAAGAAGCAGCGGTTGGCAAGAGTGATTCTGCGTTTTATCTCAGCGCTGGTGTTGTTGTCGCTGGTCATCAGTGAGCCAAGGTAGACGAATTCCTTGACCACTTCAAAGTCATATCCGCCCATGGTGACGTTCTGGCCAATACGTCGGTGTTGTCCGTCTCTTTTAGATGGAAGCAGATATTTGGTTTTACCCTCATTAACCTTGAGACCCATCTTAGCCGCTTCTATCTCAATGCTTACAAAGGCCTCATTGACGTCTCGCTGTGTCCGTCCAATCACGTCGATGTCGTCGGCGTACGCAAGCAATTGCGTAGACTTGAAATAAATCGTACCTCCTGTGTTGGCCAGTGACTCTTGCACGATCTTTTTAAGCACGATGTTGAGAAAGTTGCAAGACAGCGCGCCACCTTGCCTAAATCCATTTTTAACATCATAGGTCTCGGTTTGCTCATTACCGACCTTAATGGAGCAGCGAGAATTCTCCATTGTCATCCTGCACAGTCGGACGAGTTTGGCAGGGATGTTAAAACTAGACATGGCTCTGTATAGCTCATCCCTATACACACTGTCATATGCAGCCTTAAAATCGACGAAGAGCTGGTGAGTGTCGATTTGGTATTCCTGGGACTTCTCCAAGATCTGCCGTAGCGTAAATATTTGGTCTGTTGTGGATTTACCTATAGTTGGCGCAGTTATAGGGGTCTCCTTTCTTTCTTGCGCACGCCACCTTAAATTTAGTTGTCCTCAACCGCGTCGCCCCTCAGGCTTAGATCCTGGGTACTGGGAACTATAACCAACATGAACAAACATCATAAGTGTATAACTCTTAAGCTTGTGCGAACTATAAAAAAAAGAAGACCTTCCGGGTCGGAGCTATGGTTTCCATGTACTTTACATGACCTAGTCATCTTAGGTGTTGGATCCGTAGATGCCGTGCTGCATTCATGTCGCTGTACAGCCCGTACAATTCACCATTAAGCCTTCTCCTCCACTCCCCATTTATGCAGATCGGGCAGAAAATCATACGCATAATTTTTCTCTCAGAAAGGCCAAGGACCTCCTAATCCACTTTCGATAAGGTCATGTTACTACGCTATTAAGCAGGAACGCGATGATAAGGGTCTTATAAATAGTCGCCTTAGTTTTCCGAGAGGGCTCTGCTTCTCAATTGCCTCCCGAGCCTAAAGAAACAGCGGTTCACAAGAGTTATTCTGTGTTTGCTTTCGGCACTGATGTCATTCCTGCATGTCACTGCGAAGTCAAGGTACACAGATGAAGCCCTTGACTACCTCGAAGTATATGTCCAAGACACTGGTAGTTCGTGTCCTTTTTTGACGACAGCATATATTTTGTCTTGCCCTCATTTATCGCCAGTCTCATTTTAGCCGCAGCGAGAATTTTCCAATGTCATCCTGCTTAATCTGATGGGCTCGGCAGGTATGTCAAAATTAAACATGGCGCTGTATAGCTCGTCTCTATCGCTATCGTATGCGGCCTGAAAGTCGACAAACAGATGGTGGATGTTGATGTGGAACTCGTTGGTTTTTCCCAGGATCTGCCGCAGTGTGAATACTTGATCTTGGAATACTTTGACTTCCCGGGCCCGAAACTACACTTATATGGACCAAAGTGTTTATTAACGAACGGTTTCAGGCGTCCACACAGTGCAGCAGAGAAGATCTTAAGAGCATTGTTTAGGAGACTTATACCTCTGTAATTGGCGCATACAAAGGGGTCTCCTTTCTTGTGGATCGGGAAAACGATACTAAGATTCCATTCATTCCAGATGAGTTGGTGCATTCTCTCAACCAGGTCCTCTTCAGCTGCCTTAAGGAGCTCGGCAGGTAGTCCGTCTGCTCCAGCAGATTTGTTGGACTTAAGCTTAGAAAAAGCATTCCTTACTTCGTCTACGTCAGGAGGACGGAATTATCTGCTATCATTGTCCATTGTGAATGGGTAATTTTACCTGACAGTGGAATCTGTTTCTCCTTTGCCGTTATACAGTCTGCAGAAGTAGTTTTTCCAGATTCTTAGTACAGACTGTGAATCTACTACTGGGTTTCCATTTTTGTCCCTGCAGGCCTCTATTCTGGCTTTATATCCCTGGCAGGTTTGTTTCTTTCGTAGATCTACCTCTCTTTGAGAATCATATGCTCCTTCCTACTCTCCTGCTCATAATGCTCACGGGTAGCTCTCGTCCTTCTATGTAGCTCTTCTACACTTGTCGTCAAATCATGGGTTTCTTGTTGGTGATCTACCTATTATGTCAATATCGTCGGCGTATGCAAGGAGTTGCGAGGATTTGAAATAGATTGTGCCTCTTGTATTGGCCAGTGATTTTTGCACAACCATTTCCAATATGATGTTGAAGAAATCACACGACAGCGCATCGCCCTGCCTAAATCCTTTTTTGACATCAAAACTATCGGTAAGGTGTTCACCGATTCGGATGGAGCAGCGAGCATTCTCCAAAGTCATCCTGCATAGTCTGGAGCTTAGCAGGTATGTCAAAGGTAGACATAGCGTTGTATAGCTCGTCTCTAATTACGCTGTCGTATGCGGCTTTGAAGTCGACAAATAGGTGGTGAGTGTCGACTTGGAATTCATTGGTTTTTTCCAGTATCTGCCGTAGTGTGAAGATTTGGTCGATGGTGGACTTCCCTGGCCTGAATCCGCACTGATAAGGACCTATCAGCTTATTTACAAAAGGCTTCAGGCATTCACACAAAACGGCAGAGAAGATTTTGTAGGCGATGTTAAGGAGACTTATTCCTCTATAGTTGGCGCAATCAGAGGAGTCTCCTTTCTTGTGGATCGGGCATACGATGCTGAGACTCCATTCATCGGGCATTCTTTCCTCTAACCATATCTTACGGATAGCTGGTGCATGCTCCCAACCAGGTCATCCCCAGCTGCCTTGAAGAGCTCAGCAGACAGTCCGTCTGCGCCAGCAGCTTTATTCGTATTGAGCTTCGATATGGCAATCTCAACTTCGTCGAGGTCAGGGGGACAGAATTCTCTGCGGTCTCCGTCGATTAGAAATGGATCATTCCGTCTGACAGCGGTATATTGACTAACATCGCCGTTATACAGTCTGCAGAAGTGGTTTTTCCATATTCTCAGCATCGACTGCGGTTCTACTACTAGGTGTCCGTTCTCATCCCTGCAGGCTACCGTTCTGGCTTTATAACCTTGGCATGTTCGCTTTATCTGTTGATAAAACTTTCGAACGTCACGCCTGCAGTAACACCTCTCCAAATCCTCAATCGCGCACTTCTCGTGCTCTTCCTACTTTCTTCTGAGAAGCTTATGCTCCTCCCTTCTTTTTAACTCGTAGAGCTCACGAGCTGCTCTTGTTCTTTTATGCAGCGAGGCCTTATATGATATCCGTAAGCGCATCTTGGCTACAACAAGATAGTGGTCCGAGTCGATGTTAGCCCCTCGCAAAGTTCGAACATCAAGAATAGTGGAGGAGTGTCTGACGTCGATCGCGATGTGATCAATCTGGTTGGTAGTCGATTGATCAAAAGACCGCCAGGTGCCTTTGTGTATATCGAGGTGCGGGAAGCGCGTACTGGCTAGAAGGAGATTTCGCGTTATCGGAGGTGGTGTCGTGTAGGCTATGTTTGCCGATGACTCGTTAAAATATGCTTTCCTTACCCAGCTTAGCATTGAAGTTTCCTAGTACAATTTTGATGTCATAGCTGGGACATTGGGCATACGTTCTGTCTAGGAGATCGTAGAACTCATCTTTGGCGGAGTTATCCATGTCTTCCGGCGGGGCGTGGACGCTAATCAGGCTGATGTTAAAAAATGTAGCCTTGATACTGATTGTTATGAGGCGTTCGCTCACATGCCGAAAGTTTAGGACTTTTTGCCTTAGTCCACCTCGAACAACAAATCCGCATCCAAACAATCGTTGCCCTTTCTCCCTATAGTAGTCGCCGTAGTAATATCGCAGTTTTTCATCCGCTTTATACCCGGTCAATTCCATCGCATTTCCTGCATGGCGGTGATGTCCGCTTTATAGCGGTCTAGGGCGTCCGCAAGTTGTTCGGCTGCACGTGGCCTGTTTAGGGGCCTAACATTCCACGTACAAAGCCGAAGATCATTGTCCTTATTTCGTTTTTTTGCAAGGGTCGTCAACATAAATCCGGTCCGTTATATCCGAGGCTTGTGGTTGTTTCGGAGTTTGTGTTTTTTTACGGTTACGGCTTACTAGGCCGTAGCCCAACCGGCTTATCCCGTTTTTTTTTTTTGGCGCAGGAGGCCCGCCATTCGTCCTTCTCCGTCTGCAATTTCCATAAGAAATCTCCAGATGGCACCACGAGGAGGTGGGGATAGGACTTACTAACAGTGCCGCAAGATGTTCGACTGCGGTGGCTCTTCTCGCTTTTTAGCAGGCCAGCATCCGTCGGATAGATGCTACCCCTACGAGGCCTTTGTTAGTCCTTCGCCATCCAAAACCGTGATGGCTAGACAGTTGAAATTTTCACAGATGATGTATTTCTGTTGCCGCTACCACGACAAATACTAAAAACAGAACAAAATTAATATCTAAGGGGGGCTCCCATACAACAGACAGGATTTTCATCCAAAAAACCCTGCCTGCAACCAAGATCTGTCATTTGATGAGGTAACATACATAGTCTCTTTCATATCTATATATACAGATGGTACGGAACCCTTCGTGCGCGAGTCCGACTCGCACTTGGCCGGTTTTTACCTTTTTCATTCCAACGTCACAGCATTACCGTCAACACCGGCTCATTTTATGCTTTCTTCAAAGTCTCCTCCTCAGTCGACGGCAATTAAACTTTCTCACTAATTAGATATACATTTGTTTCATAGCAATAAATTAGAATCACAAGAGTAACTTCCCACTGCCACCTTCACAGATCCATCAAGCCATGAACCCCCTAACCGTGACCAAAGAGTTGCATTGCACTGTCTAACTCCAAATAAATGCGATTAAACTCCTGTTAAACTCGTTCATAAAACCATTCCCGACGTACGTTACTGCACGCCAGTCTACGGGTTTTGTATCTAAGGAAACCACATCACAATTTGAAATTCGTATGCACCTAATATCAAGAAAGCACGGTCTAATAAATTTCGATTTGATGTTCATCTGACCGAGCACTTGCTCATCGAGTCTATCGCGTCCACGGAAGTAGTATTAGCTGATATCTGACAGTGCGAAATACATGCATACTAGACATGGAGAATGGGAGTGTGAAATGGATGCGCTTCAAGTGCAATTAGACGTGTTGTTATTCCATATCCCGATGCATTTGGGCTTCAGTTGGATACGCATTAAGCTAACAAGATGCCGAGGAGTATAGAACACAGAAAGGTGTTAAGACGATGTTTACTTCGTTAGTTGGACCTAACGAGCAGTAATGAAATTTTTAGTGCACTCTACTGATTCGGGAAAATTATTGGTTGATTGTGAAACGACGCAGTAAAGCTGGGTTGTGTATAGGTAAGAATGCATTCCCTGTAAGAGTAGAGTCTCAGATAATCTCTTATTTCTGGCGCGGATTTATTTGCTCGACGTTAATTGCACATGACCGAGGGCGTACTGACTTCTACCAGATATGTATCTTTTTTCATCATTCTTAAGTATTGATTAAAGTACCATAGGACACACGATAATCACTTATAGTCAGTATCTCTTTGAGAGGATACTTCCCTTAGCTTGCCGAGGATCCACACGACACTGAGCACCAGTAGTAGTATCCGTATTATTGCCAATGCCAGGTCTACACAACATTACGTTTAAAAGCGAATTTAGGCCAGTAGGCTTTGTGATGTGACCTATGTTTTTAGTATGTCAACATACAATCCCCACATCTTAGCGTCTAACATCACTAAGAGCACTTACATTTGACGCGGGAAGGCTGCAGTCACAAAAAATGTGAACTCGATATTGCTCTCTCAAGATCTTAGGCAATCTACACTAATCGTAGAAGAGTATTGAAATCGTGCTCGCAATGTGGCGTCCTGTCTCCGCTGCTATGGTACATGGTGGTCGACCGTCTGCTCGATGCTCTCAGTGAATCTGGAATATATGCGCAGGCCTATCCTATCTGTTGACTCATGTTTAGCGACTGCCTGTCTCAAAGCACAATCCGCGCTAAATGGGATTGATGAGTGGTGCACGAGAAATGAGCTGTCAGTTAATCCCCTCAAGACTGATGTCGTTCGCTTCACGAGAAGGAGGAAAAATACTTTAGCTAAATGCTAAATGGCATTCCATCCCGATATCCATGGAAGCAAAGTACATGCGAGTTATCTTAGAAAGCAAGCTTCTTCGGTCAAAGCACGTTGAATCGAATACCACTAAACCCTGTCAGCTTTCTGGCAATGCAACTATGCTTTTGGCAAAACATGGGGTTTATCGCCGCAAAGATCTTCCGGATCATATGCATCATATGATCATTGTCTGCTGGAATAGGCTAACACGCAAACACGTCTTTCACCAAACTCCAAAGAACGGTTTGCCTTAGCTGTACGGGAGCTTTTCGCAGCACGTCGAGCGTTGCTCTAGATTCTATGAAGAACCTTCCAATCCTTGATATATTTATCGGACGGTGTGCACTGAAAGCCATGTCTCGTCTCAAGAAAAATGGTTTTTGGTACAACTCGCATTGGAATGACAATGCGCTTCCGCGAGAAATATCCTACGACCCGTTTCTCATGGATATGCCCTCTGACGCAATGACACCTGTCATCATACTGCACTATAACTTCACAGTCGAATTTCCATGGCGTCAGGATTGGCTCTGTCCACATACTGAACCTGGAAAGGATTGTCTTCGCATTTTTACAGATAGCCCCAAACCTGAGCTGGGGCTTCTTTGATTGCGAAAACATCCGACTGCACTTTTCATTAGGAAAATATGCGTCCGTCTTTCAGTCAGAGATATGTATACCCAATCCTGATGGCCATGCACTATGTTCTGAAGCAGCTCCAAGTTAGTGTATGCACTTAATGCCTTCCTGAACAAATTCGGTAGACTAAAGTCACTAAGGCTTGCTTAGGTCCCAAGTCATCTGGGATCTCAGGAAATGAGATGTCTGATGAAATCGCCAGAATGGGTTCAGAAGAGAGTTTCTCAGTACCTGAACCCTCCTTGGGTCTAACTGCTTCCACGGTCAATACTCGCATCAACAAATGGGTCTTTAATGTACATATTCGTGGATGGAGGTGATATCCAGGATGCAGGATGACTAAGCGTGTACGCCCTGATATTTGCAAGAAATCCGCAGCATTTCTCATATCTTTGAGGAGAATCGACTGCAGAAGACTTGCGGGCGTCATTACCGGCCACAAGATTTTTTCCAAGCATCTTGAGAGTCTGCACCTGGAATGCGAGGTCCCTTAACAGACCGGGTGCAGGCGATCAATTGGAGCCAACCCTCAACTGCTATAAAGCAGATATAACCGCACTCCAAGAAGTGCGATGGGATGGACCAGGTAACGGATGAAAAACTGCGACATCTACTACGGGAACTGCTACAGGAGAGCAAACAGCGCCTATTCGGGTGCGGATTCGTTATTAGAGGAAGACTCCGACAAAAAGTCTTAAGCTTCCGAGATGTAAGCGAACGCCTCATAACAATCCGCATCAAAGCTAAATTTGGAAACATTAGCTTAATATGCGCTCACGCCTCAACGGAAGAAAAGGACGATCGACTCAAAGAAGAATTCTGCGATCTCCTAGACAGAACCTATGCCCAATGTCCCAGCAACGACACGAAAATAGCTCTAGGAGATTTTAATGCAAAACTGGGCGAAGAGGACATATTTGAGTCGATCATAGGAAAGCATAGCCTCCATAACACCACATCCGACAACGGACTTAGGCTAATCGATTTCCTAGCGGGGCGTAACCTCCATGTAGCAAGCACGCGATTCCCCCATCTCAACATCCACAAGGGTACCTGGCGATCTTTTTATCAATCGACCACCAACCAGATTGATCACATTGCGATCGACGCCAGACACTCCTCCTGTATTGTCGACGTACGAACCTTCCGAGGGGCCAACATCGACTCGGACCACTACCTTGCTGTAGCCAAGCTACGAATTAGGATATCAAGAATGCTTAGGAGTCGAGTAGCACAACGTAAGTTTGATGTCGGAAAGCTACAATCGCAAGAGACTGCCAGAATCTTTGCCGATCGTGTCTCCTCCAGGCTCTCTCAAAATCCGCCCAGAGCAGCACAAACAATAGAGCAGAAATGGGCGCATTGCCAGAGCGCCATCAGAGACGCTACCTCAGAGGTGCTGGGTTTCAAACCGCCACCACCTAGAAACCCCTGGTTCGATGAACAATGCGAACAAGCCCATGCAGCAAAACAAGAGGCATATAAAGCCATGCTGCAACGACGGACGAGAGCTGCTCGCGAAATCTACGAGCAGAAGAGAAGAGAGGAACACACGCTTTTCAGAAGAAAGAAGAGAGAGCACGGAAAGCGTGAGATCGAGGAGATGGAGAGATTCTTCCGCAGGAATGACGCCCGTAAGTTTTACAATGAGGTAAAACGAACATGCCATGGCTACAAAGCCAGAGCGGCGGCCTGCAGGGATGAAAATGGAGAACTGGTAGTAGAGTCGCAGTCAATGCTGAGGATTTGGAAAGACCACTTCTGCAGACTGTATAACGGCGATGATAGACAAGATACCGCTGTCAGGCAGAACGAGCCATTCGTAATGGACGACGAAGTAACAGAATTCAGTCCACCCGACCTAGACGAAGTCAAAATAGCGATATCAAGACTTAAGTCTAATAAAGCCGCGGGCGCCCGACGAATGGAATCTCAGTATCGTTTGCCCGGTCCATAAGAAAGGAGACCCCTATTACTGCGCCAACTATAGGGTAATAAGTCTCCTTAACATCGCATACAAGATCTTCTCTGCCGTATTGTGTGAACGCCTGAAACCGTTAGTGGATAACCTGATCGGCTCTTATCAATATGGTTTCAGGCCAGGTAAATCCACAATAGACCAAATATTTACGCTACGGCAGATCTTGGAGAAGACCTCTTTGTCGATTTCAAGGCTGTATATGGCAGCATGTATAGAGATGAGCTATACAAAGCCATGTCTAGGTTTACCATCCCTGCCAAACTCGTCCGGCTGTGCAGGATGACAATGGAGAATTCTCGCTGCTCCATTAAGGTCGGTAATGAGCAAACCGAGACCTTTGATGTTAAAAACGGATTTAGGAAAGGTGGCTCGCTGTCATGCAACTTTTTCAACGTCGTGCTTGAAAAGATCGTGCAAGAGTCACTGGCCAACACAGGAGGTACGATTTATTTCAAATCTATGCAACTGCTTGCGTACGCCGACGACATCGACGTGATTGGACGGACACAGCGAGACGTCAATGAGGCCTTTTTTTTTTTTATTATTAAGCTTATTACAAGCTATCCTTAAACAATCTAAACTTAAATTTAAACTTAAAATACTAGCTACTTAACCTATGGGAGAATAGGGTGAAGTGGTGTGTGGGAGGTATAGGGATTAGATTAGATTAGATTTTTTTTTTTTTTTTTTGTATTTAATTGGACCTTAGGAGAGATTTTTTAATGGATGGAAGAGATAAATGAAAGTCAATGGATGTTTGAGAATGGTTGGCTAAACGTAACATTCTACAAATTGGTTCGTTGTAGCCATAGTTAGTGCGATGAGGAGGAAGTCTGAAAAGTGGACTTGATCTTAGGCGACGAGGGTTGGTATTGAGCGAAATCATTTCAAGGAGGGCAGGAGAGTCGATAATTCCAGCTATAAGCTAGTAAATGAAGAGAATGTCAGCTGCCTCACGGCGTGCTTTCAGGGTTTGTAAACCGATCAATTGTAGACGGTCTTCGTAGGGTGGTAATACAGTCCTGTCAGACCACGGGAGACCTCTTAAGGCAAAACGCAGAAATCTGCGTTGCACAGCTTCAATTCGTGCAGAATGGCTAACGTAATACGGAGACCAGACTTGACTGGCGTATTCCAGGATAGGTCTGACGTATATAATGTAGAGGGATTTAGTGACGTAGGGATTCGAGAATTCCTTAGACCAACGTTTTATAAAACCAAGGGCAGAATTAGCTTTGTGTATGATATGATTGATGTGGGAGACAAAGTTTAGCTCTCTGTCGCATATGATACCTAGGTCGCGTATGAAGGAGACGTGGGGTACAGGCTCGTTAGTAGATAATATGTTCTAGGAGCAGAGGGAAAGCGTTTCCGAGAGAACGTAACGAACTGGCATTTACCGATGTTGAGGTCCAGGTTGTTGTTATCACACCAATTACCGAAGGATACAAGGTCGCTTTGGAGTGCTAGCGAGTCTGCAGGAGTTGATATTGTCTTGCTGATTTTCATGTCGTCTGCATATATTGACAAATGGGAATCTTTTAATATAAGGTCGACATCGTTAACAGCGAGGACAAATATTAAAGGGCCGAGATGACTACCTTGCGGAACACCAGAGGAGGCGATGATGGGGTCAGAGATACAGTTTCTGAAAAGTACTCTATATTGGCGATTCTCCAGGTACGATTTAAGCCATGATATGATTTGGGGCGGGAAGCCTAAAGCCTCTAATTTAAAATAAATTAATGTATGGCTTAACTTATCGAATGCTTTACTAAAGTCAGTAGTGATAACCTCAAACTTGTTGCCTTGCTCCAGAGTTAGAAGTATTTTGGAGGCAAATTCGGTAAGGTTGGTTGTGGTAGATCTGCCTTTTAAGAAACCATGCTGCCGGGAGGAGAAGATGGATTTGCAGTGGAAGAATATTGAATCATACACGACGGACTCGAAAAGCTTAGGGATAGCGGACAATTTAGCAATCGGTCTGTAGTTAGAAATATCCATCTTGGGACCTTTTTTGTGAGTGGGGAAGATGTAAGAATTTTTCCAAACGGTTGGAAAGGAAGCTTGACGAAGGGAAAGGCGAAAGAGAAAGGAGAGAGGTTTGCAGAGTGAAGCGATACATTTCTTGAGGAGAATGGCTGGGAGACCATCGGGACCCGGAGAGAAGTCATCTTTAAGTTGGTTCATCTTGTGGTGAACCAAATCCTCGTTGATATCAATTACGGAGAGCGATGTCTGAGAGCAGTTATTCATATAGCTGAAAAATACAGGGTCGGGTTTATAACTGCAGTCGCTAAATGAAAGGCTGAAGAATGAGGCAAAAAGGTTCGCGACGATTTTGGGGTCGTCGGAGGTAGTGTTGTTCCATTTGAGAGTGGAAGGGACCCCATCTGATTTTCTTTTGAGGTTAATGAATTGGTAGAAGCGTCTAGGATCGGTAATAAGGGACGTCTGCATTCTTTGAAGATATGAGTTGTAAAGGGTGTCACAGAGGATAGAGAAGCGTTGAGAGGCTTGTTGGTAGTTCGCATGATCAGAGGGGGAATTTGACGTTAAAAACTTCTTCCAAAGTTTATTTCTCGTATTACGGAGAGAACGCAGTTCTTTGTTATACCAGGGAGGCGTTGAGAAACAATTTTTTCGAGGGACGTAAGGAACAAATTGGATGATGCAGTTAAAGAGAGCGGTGTAGAAAAGGTCTTATGCAATGGCAATAGGCGTGTTTTCGCTCAAGAAGAGGCTAAAGTCTATCTCGTTAACTGACTTGGTAAGTGAGGCGAAGTCGGCCTTTCGGAAGTTGAAAAAGAAGGAGTGATCATAAGTGGAGGAAGTTTGGTTTATTTTATAGGAGAACTTAAGGGATAAGGGAGGATGATATTGGTCCAGAGTGGACAGTAGATGGGTGCTTGCGGTAACGACAGAGTTGTAGGCATCGGATGAAAATATGAGGTCTAGTTGTCTTCCAAGATTATTGGTGACACTACTGATTTGAAATAGGTTAGACTCTACAAGACGGTCAGTAAAGAGAGTTTCCTTGTCAGAGGAAGCATTAATAGGGACAAGGAAACACTCGTCGTCTGAAAGAGCCCATTGCAAGAATGGAAGATTGAAATCTCCCACGACGATGAAGTCATCACTTGGATCGGCGTCTGAGAAAATAGAGTCTATTGTGTCAACAGCTAGTGGTAGACTTGGGCAGGTTGGGATGGACGGATGTAACAGCAAAGGATGTAGATAAAGCTTTTGGTGACTGGTATCTTTGCGCAGACAAGTTCAAAAGGTGCAGAGTTCGAGATTGCCACAGCCCACGCATTGAGGCGGCTATGGATAGACAAAAGGACACCTCGCCCAAGGGGAAGTGAGTTATTACGTTCACCGTCAGTGCGAAAAACGTCGAAGTCGGAAGAGAAGAGTTCGGAGTCGAGAATGCTAGGATTGAGGTTGGTTTCGGTTAAGGCGAAGATATCGTAAGGAAGCGTTAGAGAGTTAAGGTAGACAGTTGAGGTTTTAGAACGAAGGCCTCTTACATTTTGGTAGTATAGTGAGAGAAAAGCTTCAGGGGGGGTTGTGACGAGAGAGTTAGGGACGATAATAGTTTTTGGCATCCCTGCGAGCCTTTTGGAGGTAGGCAAGGCGCTTAGAGCTAGTATGAGTGGCGAGACTAGAGAGGTCGCCTTTGACCGTATTAGCCGAGACGTTAATGCACTCATGGAAACGGTCGTAAATTTTTCTCAGTGCTGTCGGATCGGTAGGCAGGCCTTCTAGTTGGATTGAAACCATAACATTAGTCTTGGTTTTGCCGTCAATACAGACTGAATCCGGCTTATCGTGAAGGTAAGCAAGGTACAGGCGAATATTTTCGTAAAGACGATGATCACGCAATTTGGATATTATATAACGGCCATCCAGATCATTAGGCGGCGAGCACTTCTCAACTAGTTTAGAGGTGAGTTTAACCGAAGGAGGGAGGAGTGGATCCAAAAAAGGGGGGCGGTCATTATTTGGGGAGGAAGCGGAAGGTGAGGGAGGAGGAAGGGTATTCGCGGATTTGGGAGGGTTGAAGGTGTGGGAGTGAATGAAATTCGGGTATTTCGCGGTCGAGGGAATATTAGACTGGGTGGGGAGGTTGAAGGAAACTCGATTGTGAGGGTTAGCCTTTTTGTTGTTAAAACAGGGATTGGGAGAGATGTTATGGAGGGAAGCAGTTCCCGGGATGGAGGAGGGGGTATAGTGCAGCTTGGGAGAGAATATGGGAAAGATTCCCGTTTTGAAGCTCCAGTTCGGATCGGGATTAGGAGGATTTGAGGAATGTTTTTGACTGGGGTTCGAAAAGTGATACTTGGGATTGGCCTTAGGTTTTGATACAGAGTTAGACCTAGAATTTGGTTTTCTTAAAATTATGTTACCTATAGTACAATCTCTACCGAAGGGGTTAGTGAACAGCCAGTCATATTTGGGTGGAAGTTTTACTTTAAAAGTACCGGGACCGGTTTTTTGGCAATCCAGCAGGTTAATGGAGTACCGTTGGGAAAAGAGTTTATTGACCCAAGGAGTACCAGCTTTCTGGGGAGCATTATGGAGGATGAAGACTGATGAGGGCTTCGTTGCATTGAGTTCCTGGAGTTTTTTAATACGCTGATCCCATTCAATTTTGGTCCAGGTTGTACCGAAGCGATTGATAGAAGGGGCACCGGAGGCAGATCGTGGTTTGTCTTCTGTGGTATGACAAGGTGATGTCTGGACTTGAGCCGATGTTGTAGTCGGTCCAAGGGAAGGCAGGATGGATGACGGTTGAGAACTTTCAAGACAAGTTACTTTATCGACAGCGGAACTTAGGCACTGAAACTCATCCAAAAGGGATAAATCATTGTTAGGAGATGTGGTTTGAGGAGTTGGGTCCAATTTGCAGGCAAAGGAATGAAATTCCTCGATGATTCGGTCTACGGATATCGACTTTAATATCGATCTCAGATCATCCAGCGATGAGTTTATGCTCTTGGGAGCGTCCAGTTGGAAGCGGACAAGATCGTCCATGGCTTTGACGGAGCTAGTGAGACCAGTAAGAGAGCTGGTGATGGTGGACAGGTCCGGCGCGGAACAAGGTGCAGGCGGTAGAGGGGAATAGCGAGCTTTGACAATTTTATCTGAGCTCGCCACGATTGTGTCAATGGCATTGTTGATGGTGTTAGTGGCCTGTTGAAGTTGCACGAGATAGTTACTGGCCTTGGAGGAGTGCTCAGCATTCGAATTGAGGGCTCTCCTTGTGTCCTGGGCGAGGGCGTCGGTGGCCATAGTTATCGAGTCGCAGATGTTAGAGAGTGACTCGGCCTGACGTTTAGTGCCATGTCGGAACTCAGACTTAAATTCGGTCAATGAGTCCGAAATGGTGGCGAGCAGAAGATTGTTGGCTTTTACTGATGCAAGTAAGAGGCTGAAGGGCTGGGTTTACAATCTTCGCATGTAAACTGAAAAATGTTGAGGATTTCTTGAAGATGTGGCTTGGTGCTTCTACTCATCCCAATGCAAATAGGATGGAAAGCTTTGCCACATATACCGCTACACCGGATAACGGTATCGCTTGAGGAGGTGGTGCAAGCAGATGAAGCAACAAAGCGGCATGATTACCGAAAAAAAAAAAAATAAAAAATAAAAATAAAAAAAACAGTGGTCGGCACAATAATGTCACTGCAGCAAAATTAGCACACGCGGAAAGGCAAGTGGTCTTGTTTGTTTATTCACTTATGAAAGTTAGCAGAAAAGTTTCATAACACAATTTAGCACACGCGGAAAAAGCAGGTGGTTTATATTGTTAATACGTTAACGAAGAGAATGTGGGAAAAGAACGCTAGGGTAAGCCCAGAACGAAAGCAATGCACGTCCGAAAGGTTTGGCAGTCAGTATGAAACTTTGTAAGCATTGAGGTAGAAGCGGCTAAGATGGGTCCCAAGGTTAATGAGGGTAAAACCAAATATCTGCTTTCATCTAAAAGAGACGGTCAGCCCCGACGTATTGGCCAGAACGTCACCATGGGCGGATGTTACTTTGAAGTGGTCAAGGAATTCGTCTACCTTGACTCACTGATGACCAGCGACAACAACACCAGCGCTGAGATAAAACGCAGAATCACTCTTGCCAACCGCTGTTGCTTTGGGCTCAAGAGGCAATTGAGAAATAGAGCCTTCTCTCGGAAAACCAAGGTGACACTATATAAGACATTCATCATCCCAGTTCTCCTTTACGGCTCAGAGGCTTGGACTTTAACAAAAGCGGATGAAGATGCCCTTGGTCGTTTCGAGAGGAAAATTCTGCGCACTATCTACGGTCCCGTTTGTTCAAACGGTGTATGGAGGAGAAGATATAACGAAGAACTGTACGGGTTGTACAGCGACATCGGCCTGGTACGACGTCTACGGATACAGCGTCTAAGGTGGCTAGGCCATGTAGAGCGAATGGAAAATACAGCTCCGACCCGAAGGCGCAGCAGAGGTCGGCCGCATCTACGGTGGCGCACGCATGTGGAAGGTGACCTTAACTAACTGGGCGTGCGGCGCTGGAAACAGCTGGCCAAGAACTGTGCCAGCCGGAGACGCTTGTTGGTTGAGGCCCAGGTTCACCACGGACTGTAGCGCTACCTAAGTAAGTAAGTAAGTGCAATTTCATAATTTGAAAAAATAATAATACACTTCCGATCCATTAACAATGGCAACTCTTATGGAAGCACCACCAGCTGTCAATAAATAAGAATTGTCATAATTCGTTCGAGACTCGAACAGCAGGGATGTCCCCCCACCAGAGTATTTTTTATTTTTTCGAGTGTCAACTGTCAAAACACTTGTCAGCTGCCAGTGCCGTGGGTTGGTTGCGCTATATTTTTGAGATTTCTGACTCGCCAGTTTCCAATCGAATTTTCTCCCATAAGAGGTTTTTCAATTAAACTGTAAAGCATCGTCTGATACAATTGCGACACCGAAATACACTAAATGGCTATAAGCGGTCGAACTAGGCGGATTTGAAGAAAAATGTGATAAAGTTCTCAATTGCCCAGTCCCCCTCTTCGTTCTTTATTCGCATTACAATCTCGAAAAGTAGTCGTTGTTCTGTTGCTTCCCGTGTTTTCTTTTATTTTTTTATTTGAATTTTGTTTTTTGGTTTCTGTACGATGGATATCGTCGGTTTGATCAGGTCATCGTACAGGGACTATGGAACCATATTCTCGGACACATGGATACAATACATTTCGCTCGAAATCCGGACGACGGTAAGTTGTATATTTCATTTCCTGCTTTTGTGTTTGTTTTGTATTTTTGTTTTTTGCATTTCACGGCCGGTGGACACAACCACCTACTCGCTCGCGTACTACTTACTACGAGGTGAGCCATGTACGCAAGCTAAATGGATGTGTTTTGTGTAAACAAAGGAGAAAACCATTGATTTACGATCGTTATGTAAGTTGTTTTCGAGGACAACGTAAGACATGGTCGATGCTGTTGAGCTGGGCGAAGTGAAATGACTTAATTGACTGTTTATAGGGACGAGTCACTTATCTGGGTCCAATCTGGGCATTCAATTTCTTTCCGCATTCTTAATGCGCAAAGTGTTTTCGTTCTCAGTTGTGGCGTGTAAAAGGCAACAGAATGCTGAAACGTTTGTTTATGCCATCGGGAGCTAAGGTCTAGTTTGTGTGTGGGAAATTCGATTTTTTTGATTCAATTGAATTAGGAGTTCTTTTCCATTCAGTATTTGATAATCTGACTTCAATTGAAATTGATTGGGATTGATAAGCAGAGCGTGTGACGCACAATGTGTGTGTTCTTTTAACCTCAGGGGCTATCGATCAAGATTATCTATCCAAGAGCGCAGCGAGCGGCGATGTACATGAAACGTACGCAAGTGAATGGCAAAGAATTTGTTTGTTTGTTTGTAGTAAAATCATTAACGATGGCAATCAAGATAAACTGTTGAATTATGAACATGAGGTGGATGTATCTATAATGCAATACGTTACTATGCTTGACACCCAGCTCTGTACTGAACTGCTCGTAAAAGTGCTATCTTTCCAGCACACCATGTGGTCACATCATGGACGTTATTTTGGTATCAGCTGGTACTGGAGAACCTTTTCCATATCCATATTAGGCTGTTAGAAGTCAGAAAATGTTGTCTTCACTGCATGGGCACTGTCATTAAATTCTGAAATGTCAGTTAACCGGGACTGAATCACAGCACAACACAAACCAATTTATCATCAAAAATCAATTTTGTCTCCTTCAAAATAGGTTCCCTATTGACGCGGTACCTTTTTCTTGCCATACACAATCCAGTTAACCGAGCATTCAGGTTTCTCACCGAGTTTTCTTTGAAATGTGCCTTTAATCGACTCAACGAGTTTTGCGAAATGGTAAATTGAGCTTAGAAAGTAGGAAAAAGTCATCACAGAGGGTGCCATAGTGAACGGAGCCTGTGTATTTGGTGAAAAACTCACTCTTCTTCTTCTTCGGCGCTACTGTTCATGATGAACCTGTGGCTCCTTCGAAAACCTTTACAACTGGCACGGTTTTTCGCCAGCAATCTCCAGTGCCGCACGCCTAAATTTGGCTGTTCTCGACCGCGTCGCCCCTTAGGGTTGGATTCAAAGACCTTCCGGGCGGAAGCTGTGGTTTCCATGCGCTAGCCATCTTAGGCGTTTGATCCGCAGACACTATTCACCATTAAGCCTTCTCCTCCTTACTTATTTAGTTACTTAGGTGGCGCTACAGTTCATGGGCCTCAACCAACAAGCGTCTCCAGCTGGCAGGGTCCTTAGCCAGCTGTTTCCAGCGCCGCACGCCCAGTTGGTTAAGGTCCCCTCTGCTCTGCCGTCCTCTGCTGCGTCGTCCCTCGGGGTTGGTGTCGAAGACTCTTCGGGCCGGAGCGGTGACGTCCATTCGCTCTACATGGCCCAACCATCTTGGACGTTGGATCCGAAGACGTCTAACTAGGCCGATGTCGCTGTATAGCCCGTACAGTTCTTGGTTGAATCTCCTCCTCCACTCTCCGTCTACACAAACGGGACCAAAGATTGCACGCAGAATTTTCCTCTCGAAACGCCCAAGAGCCTCTTCATCCGCTTTTGATAAAGTCCAAGAGCCCTAGAGGAGGACCGGGATGTTTAAGGTTTTGTATAGGGATACCTTCGTTTTTCGAGAGGACTCTACTACTCAGTTGCCTCTTAAGCCCAAAGAAGCAGCGGTTGGCAAGAGTTATTTTGCGTTTTATCTCAGTGCTGGTGTCGTTGCTGCTTGTCACTATCGAGGCAAGGTAGACGAAGTCCTTGGTCTTGTCCCCATTTACCTTTAGACCCACTTTAGCAGCTTCTGCTTCAATGCTTGCAAAAGCCTCATTGACGTCTCGCTTTGTCCGTCCAATAACGTCAATGTCATCTGCGTAGGCAAGCAATTGTGTAGACCTGAAGTAGATTGTAGCTCTTGTATTGGCCGCAGAGTCAAGATCTTTTCAAGAATAATGTTAAAGAAATCACATGACAGTGCGTCACCCTGTCTAAAACCTTTTTTAACATCGAAGGGGTCGGTTAGTTCACCGCAAAAGACCGCCAGAATATTTGCCGATCGTATCTCCTTCAACCTCTCTCAAAATCCGCCCACAGCAGCGCAAACAATAGAGCAGGAATGGGCGCACTGCCAGAGAGCACGGAGAGATGGAGAGATGCGTCCGCAGGAATGACGCACGTATGTTTTACAATAAGGTAAAACGAACATGCCACGGCTACAAAGCCAGAGCGGCGGCCTGCAGGGATGAAAATGGAGAACTGGTAGTAGAGTCGGAAGCTATCTTTGAACGGGTCATTGGAAAGCACAGCCTACACAACACCACGTCAGAAAACGGACTAAGGCTAGTGGACTTTATGGCGGGACATAACCTGGTAGTAGCAAGTACACGATTCCCACACCTCAACTTCCATAAGGGGACCTGGCGGTCTTTCGCTCAATCGACAACCAACCAAATTGATCATATTGCGATCGACGGCAGACACTCCTCCAGCATCCTAGATGTCCGAACCTTTCGAGGAGCCAACATCGATTTGGATCATTACCTTGTTGCAGCCAAGGTACGGATGCGAATTTCTCGGAATCAACGGAGTCGAGTAAGAACACCACAATTTAACGTCGAAGTTGCAATCGCAGGAGACCGCCAGGACCTTCGCCGATCAAATCTCCCTCAAGCTCTCTTAAGTCCCGATGCAATCTGCAAGAACCATAGAACAGCAATGGAGTCGTTGTCAGAATGCCATTAGAGAGACCGCCTCAGATGTACTCGGTTTCGAGCCACCACCGTCGAGAAACCCCTGGATTGATGATGAGTGCAGACAGGCCCATGTAGAGAAACAGAATGCATACATGGCCACATTGCATCAACGGACGACAGCTGCCCGCGAGCTCTATGAACAGAAAAGGAGGGAGGAGCATGCGCGTCTGAGAAGGAAAAAGAGGCAGCACGAGAAGCGCGAGATCGAGGAGATGGAGAGATGTTACTGCAGAAACGACGTTCGAAAATTTTACCAGAAAGTAAAACGAACATAAAGCCAGAGCAGAAGCCTGCAGGGATGAGCACGAACAACTAGTAGTGGAGTCAAAGTCGATGCTGAGATTGTGGAAGGACCACTTCTGTAGACTGTATAAGGGTGATAGTCAAAATGCCGCCGTCAGGCAGAGCGAACCATTCACAATGGACGAAGATGAATTAGAATCCCATCCACCCGACCTAGACGATGTTAAGATAGCGATATCGAAACTTAAATCTTATAAAGCTGCTGGAGCAGACGGACTCTCCGCGGAACTGTTTAAAGCAGCTGGCGATGAGCTGATCAGGAACATGCACCAACTCATCTGCAAGATATGGTCGGAAGAACGCATGCCCGATAAATGGAATCTCAGTATCGTTTGCCCGGTCCATAAGAAAGGAGACCCCTATGATTGCGCCAATTACAGAGGGATAGGCCTCCTGAACATCGCGTACAAGATCCTCTCTGCCATACTGTGTAAGTGACTGAAACCGTTCGTGGACAATCTGACAGGTTAGATAGATCGATAGACCAAATATTTACACTACGGCAGATCTTGGAGAATACCCATGAATTCCAGGTCGACACGCTCATCTTTTTGTCGACTTTAAAGCCGCATATGACGGCGTTTATAGAGACGAGGTCTTGTTTTAACATTCCTGCCCAACTCGTCAGACTGTGGAGGATGACTATGGAGAACTCTCGCTGCTCCATTAAGGTCGGAGAGGTGAACTAACCGACCCCTTCGATGTTAAAAAAGGTTTTAGACAGGGTGACGCACTGTCATGTGATTTCATTAACATTATTCTTGAAAAGATCGTGCGGGACTCTGCGGCCAATACAAGAGGTACAATCTACTTCAAGTCTACACAATTGCTTGCCTACGCAGATGACATTGACGTTATTGGACGGACAAAGCGAGCGAGACGTCAATACGGCTTTTGCAAGCATTGAAGCAGAAGCGGCTAAAGTGGGTCTAAAGGTAAATGGGGGCAAGACCAAGGACTTCGTCTACCTTGCCTCGATAGTGACAAGCAGCAACGACACCAGCGCTGAGATAAAACGCAGAATAACTTTTGCCAACCGCTGCTTCTTTGGGATTAAGAGGCAACTGAGTAGTAGAGTCCTCTCTCGAAAAACGAAGGTATCCCTATACAGAACCTTAAACATCCCGGTCCTCCTCTAGGGCGCTTGGACTTTATCAAAAGCGGATGAAGAGACTCTTGGGCGTTTCGAGAGGAAAATTCTGCGTGCAATCTTTGGTCCCGTTTGTGTAAACGGAGAGTGGAGGAGGAGATTCAACCAAGAACTGTACGGGCTGTACAGCGACATCGGCCTAGTTAGACGTCTTCGGATCCAACGTCTAAGACGGCTGGGCCATGTAGAGCGAATGGGCGTCACCGCTCCGGCCCGAAGAGTCTTCGACACCAACCCCGAGGGACGACGCAGAAGAGGACGACCGCATCTAAGGTGGCGCGCACAGGTGGAAAGTGACCTCAACCAACTGGGCGTGCGGCACTGTAAGAGGCTGGCCAAATATCGTGCCGGCTGGAGAGGCTTGTTCGTTGAGGCCTTGGTTCACCCCGAACTGTAGCGTCATCTGAGTAAGCAAGTTCCAACTGCAGCCCATTCAGTGAATAAACGTCGTTGTCTATGGTCGTTTACCTTCAGCTCCTGGGTCAGTAGAATCTTGTATAGGTGCAGGCTCAAGTCACGACGCGAAATTCGCCAAGGCGTGATCTACGAAAGGCCGAGTTCTGTGAACGGCGTGAAATCGACTGCCTCTGATTCTCCTTCACACTCTCACGGACAGCGGCGATTTTTTCGGCAAATCTTGCGTTTCTTCGACGTACGGGTATTGGTTTATCGTTTCTGAATCAGTGGACCCGCACTGCGAATACTCCCCTCGGTAGGACGACCATGGTGACCGTAAAATGGGCGAAGCGCGCGTTGCCCGAACAGACATCCATTTTAATAAAACAATTTTATCATTTCCTCCTCTTTCCTCTCCTTTCATCCAATCGAGCCAAATATACAGCATGATCTAAGGACCTGTTCTAATTCTCGCACAACACCTGCTCTCTTGCGCTGACTTTTTGAATAAAATAAATTGGAACTTGAGTAACACGTTGTTATCTATCTGCCTTATATGCGCTTATCCGTCCCAAAGTTCTTGTTAAAAATCCGCGTGAAGAATCTTCGCTGGCGTAGTACAAGCTACTGACGTCAACGGGCTTCGATATGCCATAAGAGGGTTATGAACAAACAATTTAATTCTCTCTATCGCTTGACCTTTGATCATTTCCTTGACGAAATAGCCCCCATCACTGACACAAGTCGCCACACCGTGAGCACGCAACCTATTTAAGTCTACCTTTTACGTATAGTTGTTAATGAAACCTTTTTCTGTTTTGTATTCAAAGGCCTTCCTGTGCATCGCAGTGGGCATCATAACATGCATATGCGTACTTTGGTACGTCTGCTACCGCAGATATATTCGCGGAAAGGAACGCGACGCATTGCTTCAAGCACAAAACAACGACCTAGGCCGTTTACGATTTCGTAAGCGCGACAAAATGCTATTCTACGGACGTCGCATGCTGCGCAAAGTGAAAAATGTATCGGGCCAAGTGTACGGTGGACAGGGTCGTAAACGAAAGGCTGTGATGCGTTTCGCTAAACGTATCCTTCAACTAAGAGGTGAAAATATGCCAATGCAACTAAAGACTGTCGAACCGCCCGCTGAGTACCTGGAAGAGACGATGGAGGGCAGTGATCGTGTCCCGCCCGATGCACTGTATATGCTTCAAAGCATACGGATCTTTGGGCATTTTGAGAAGCCGATTTTCCTAAAACTCTGCAAGCATACGGAAATCTTACACCTGGAACCGAATGACTATCTCTTTACGATCAAGGACCCGGACGATAGTGTGTTTATTGTTCAATCGGGTACTATACATGTTTTCATTAGTAACATGGACGGCAGTTCGTTGTCGCTTAAGACGGTCAGGAAAGGCGAATCTGTGACATCATTGCTGAGCTTCGTCGATGTGCTATCGGGTAATGCGAGCTTTTACAAGACTGTCTCGGCGAAGGCAGTCGAAAAGTCTCAGGTTATTCGTTTGCCTATGAATGCGTTTAAGGATGTGTTCAACGAGAATCCGGACATCATGATACGAGTGATTCAAGTGATTATGATTCGACTGCAGCGTGTCATATTTACGGCGCTGCGGAACTACTTGGGCCTGACGTCCGAGCTTGTGCAGAACAATATGCGAGCGAAGAAAACGCATCTGAATGTGAAGACATCACCAGTGCATAGGCGACCGGATAATTTTCAACACACCCTTTCGGATACGTTTATGCCGCCTGATATGCTTGCAGATTTAGGTGATCCGCAGCACTCAAACGCTGGCGGTGGAGGTGGTATAGGTCCTGGCTCTTCGGTTATTCGGCGAAGTTCAGCGACTACGACGGAGCCGATTGATGCCAAGTTGGTTCATGCTTCAGCGGTGGGGAGTTTTCTCAAGGAGTTGGGTTTGAGCGAAGAAGATCGTGGTATGTTGGAAGGTGTGGTCGAAGTTCGAGAGGTCGAGGCGGGAGCTACGATCGTGACTGAGGGCAGCTCGGAGGTAAGTTGGTCATGATGGTCACATGGTTTGGGCTAGAATAAATTCGAATATGTGTTCTAGGATGTTTGCCTCTGTTTCGTGATGACGGGATGCCTGTACGTGTACCAAAAGTCGGCTGATATACCGAGAGTGGTGAAGAAGAGCGACAGCTGTGAGGTATGTCGAGTTGAGCATTCAAATTGCCCGGAAATGTTTGATTCTATTTGACTTTAGATGCCTATTCATTCGGTTCTTCCTGGGGAGATTGTAGGTGGGCTTGCCTGCTTGACGGGCGAAGGAAGCGATTACACAATACGATCAAAACAGCCTACGAGGATAGCTTTTATCCCTAGACCTGCCGTGTACCAGTAAGTGATTCTAGTTTTGCCTACGTCTGATAAATAGATTCATTTGAAAATGCTTTTAGGACAATGCGCGAACGTCCCAACATCGTCTTAGATCTAGCCAACGGCGTAGTGCGGCGTCTGTCGCCTTTGGTTCGACAGTGTGACTATGCGTTAGATTGGATTTTCCTGGAATCCGGTAGGGCAGTGTATCGGCAAGATGAAATGAGCGACAGTACTTATATCGTCCTTAGCGGACGTATGCGTTCCGTCATTACACACACGAGTGGGAAAAAGGAAATCGTCGGCGAGTACGGCAAAGGTGATTTAGTGGGTATTATCGAAATGATAACAGAGACGCCACGCACGACGACTGTGATGGCCGTACGTGATTCCGAGCTGGCCAAATTGCCTGAAGGACTATTCAATGCCATTAAATTGCGTTACCCAATTGTTGTGTCGAAACTTATAAGTCTGCTCAGCCACAGGATCCTGGGAAGTATGCAATCGCGATCGTCGAGTGCCGCACCATTAGAGGCTAATCCAGTTACCCATAAGTATTCAACGGTGGCCTTGGTGCCGGTGAGCGATGATGTTCCCCTAACAGCTTTTACTTACGAGATCTATCACTCGTTATGTGCGATTGGTAAGAAGTTTATTTCTTAACCGAATACGTGTGGTGCCTAAGAAGACTGTCTTTCCAGGTCCCACATTACGTCTTACTTCGGAAGTGGTGGCCAAGCAATTGGGCTCTCACATTCTGGAAGCTAGCAATGAATACCGTATGACATCGTGGCTCGCACAGCAAGAAGATCGGAATATCATCACTTTGTATCAATGTGATTCGTCGCTAAGCCAGTGGACTCAGCGGTGTATGCGTCAAGCCGATGTGATATTGATTGTTGGACTGGGCGACAAGTCACCGGTTGTTGGTAAATTTGAGCGCGAAATCGATCGGATCGCGTTGCGTACCCAAAAAGAACTGGTACTACTATACCCGGAGGTGACCAATGCTCGACCAAATAACACTCTACAATGGCTGAATTGCCGTCCGTGGGTGACAAACCACCATCACATACAGTGCCCCAAGCGAATGATTACCAGAACAAGCCAATATAGAATTGTAAGTTGTTATCGTTCATCAGGGCATTTCCATTGATTACTCTCTCCTCGTCTTTATAGAACGATCTCTACAATCGTGTCCTAATGTCAGAGCCAAACATGCATTCCGATTTCTCTCGCCTCGCACGATGGCTTACGGGAAACTCTGTCGGTCTGGTTCTGGGTGGCGGTGGTGCACGCGGTGCTGCCCACATAGGTATGTTGAAGGCAATACAAGAGGCTGGTATTCCCATTGATATGGTCGGTGGTGTAAGCATCGGTGCCCTTATGGGAGCGCTATGGTGTTACGATCGAAACATAACAAGTGTTACGCAAAAGGCCCGTGAATGGTCAAAGGTAAATATCGTAATTTCTCTCTCGAATCAGAATCAAAGCTCGAACTCATTCGTTTTCCTCTAGCAAATGACCAAATGGTTCCTTCAATTGCTCGATCTCACCTATCCCATCACGTCGATGTTCTCGGGCCGCGAATTCAACAAAACCATCCGCAACACATTCGGTGAAGTATGCATCGAAGACCTGTGGATACCATACTTCACACTTACCACCGATATCACCGCCAGTTGCCATCGCATACACACAAACGGTAAGTGAGTTCGAGTTCCACGTCACTTCTTTCCCATCTCACATAAAAGTCACATCCGTTCGTAATCGCTCGTAAATGTTCAGCTTTTTCCTTTTGCATTGAAAATCGAATGCCAAACTAAATAGTCGCCTGTCCGCAGCCGTGCAACATTGTCCATTGTCGAAACATTCTGAGGTTTTTACATTCGAGCAAAATTGTTTGAACTACTAATCGCTTTCGTCTTAATTTCATTTTAATTTGTTTAGTTAATTTGCAATCACGTATGATTACGATATAATAATACAAGAGCCGGCCGTGGGATGTCCTAAGGCATAAAAAAAAGGATAAGTTACATATGAAATGAAAACTTACTCAAGACGTTGATAAAACGGCCAAAGGTTGGCGGGAATTGTTGCCCATGGATTAAAAAAAATCGCAACTCCGGTACGTAATCTCAGACGCCTACAGACTGAGGAAAATACTCTCGAAAGATCCACAATCTCCTAACTGCCTCATAGCAAATGGAGTTTGGACAACATCCGAGGAAGAAACTTTAAATCTTCTCCTCAACACGCACTTCCCTGGCTGCCCCGAATCGCACTCGCTAGGAACTCACTTCTGCTCCGCGATAGAGGGACAGTATGATCACATTATCTCTAGAGAGAAAATTATATGGGCGTTAAAAAGCTTCAAGCCGACAAATCGCCAGGTCCAGATGAAATTTACCCTATCGAACTCACACAAACTATGGAGTAGACTATACCATGGCTAGAGATAATCTTTAAAGGATGCCTAGCTTGGAGTCATATTCCAGAAAAGTGGAAGTGCGCAAAGGTAATTTTCATCCCCAAGGCCGGCAGGAATTCTCACACTTCCCCTAAGGATCTAACGCCTATCTGTCTATCATCCTTCGCTCTAAAAACCTTAGAAAGGCTGATAGACCTACACATATGGCACACCTTGGATCCCTCCCTAATTTCTAAGGCACAGCACGCCTACTGTAAAGGTAGATCGGTCGAAACAGCTCTTCACACATTAGTGAGGAAAATCGAAAGATCAATCCATCTCAAAGAATATACTCTAACAGCCTTCCTAGACATAGAAGGCGCCTTTAACAACGTCACTCCGAAAGCAATAATAGAAGGGCTAGAAAAGCTAAAGGTGGAGAGGACTCTGATATTGCTGATCAGCGAGTTGCTATTAACGCGCAAGGTTCACTCTAAGTGGGGAAGCCTAGAAACTACCAGAGTAGCTACCAAGGGAACCCCGCAAGGTGGGGTCCTCTCACCTCTTCTCTGGAGAAAGAAGGCCTGGCCCGTTGTTGCCTACGCCGATGACGTCGCCATTTCAATCTCAGATAAATACCTATCCACCTGAATGACCGCATGCAATCGGCATTCTCATTTCTGTGCAAATGGGCGCATAGTAACGGGCTCGGGATTAATCCCCAGAAAACGGAGCTCGTGCTATTTACCAAAAAGCACAAAATCCCGGAAAACTGCCATATCACTTTGCTCGATACCAGGTTAGCCTATTCCTCTAGTGCCTAATTCCTTGTCACTATACTCGAAAGGGAATTAACTTGAAAGAGCAATACAATTGAAAGAGCAAAAAAAGTAACAATAGCTCTCTACACATGCAAGAAAGCCCTAGGAAAAAAATGGGGATTCAACCCCAAGATCACCCTATGGCTCTACATCACAGTCGTTAGACCTATACTAATGTATGGAGTGATAGTCTGGTGGACTGCACTGGACAAGACAACATACCACAAACAACTCGAGAAGGTACAAAGGATGGCATGTATATGCACTACCGGGGCCCTCAGGTCCACACCAACGGCTGCGCTTAACATGATACTAGACCTTACACCACTCGATATTTTCGGTAAGCAAATTGCCACATACACGGCCATAAGACTAAAAGCCAACTCGAAATGGGCGAGCTATGTCACTGGCCACTCCTCCATCCTGCAAAACAGGATAACTATGATATGACGATGATGATAACTTGGACCACACAGAACCCACCATAGTCTTGGACAAAAAATTCACGACGATCTATCCGGACAGGAAGAACTGGATTTGCCAAACTCAACCCCGCAGAAACTGTGTGGATTTCTACACCGACGGGTCTAAAACCAAAGACGGGGTGGACAGTGGAGTTTTCTGCAAACAACTCAAGCTATATAAAGCTCTAAAATTATCAGATCACTGCAGCGTTTTCCAGGCGGAACTGTTGGCAATTAAAGAGGCTTTATCCTGGCTGAAGTGGAACGTAATATCCACCACGGATATTCGCATCCTTACAGACAGTCAAGCAGCCTTAAAGTCGTTGGAGTCCTATGTGTACTCATCAAAATCTAGTCTCGACTGTCGCAGATCTCTTAACGAGATGGCAGAACAGTTCAATATACAGCTTATCTGGGTACCGGGACACAGCGGCATTACAGGTAATGAGAAAGCCGACACATTCGCCAAACAAGGAACGACGCTACAACCAATCGTGGTTTGTGAGGGAGTACCCCTTACAACCATTAAACATAATCTGACCAATCTCGCCAGGGCCGAGACGAACTTGAGATGGACCCAGGGACATACCTGCGTCATCACCAGGCAAATCTGGCCTCGGCTTGACAGTCAACGCACAAGGAGTATAATCTCCCTAAAAAGAACTGACATCTACAAAGTCATCGGTGTCATCACAGGTCATTGCCTCATTGGCAGTCACGCACAAAGACTAGGTATAGTTCCGAATGATTTCTGCAGAAGCTGTCAGGACGAGGAGGAGGTCGAATCCATTCACCACCTTCTCTGTGCCTGTCCAGCTTTTTGCAATATAAGGAAGCGGTACCTAGGCTCTTACTTCCTTAACGATCTGACAGATGTTCAGAAAGTAGGGATACTTAATCTTCTTAACTTCTTAAGAAGCACTAGATGGTTCCACGAATAGGGGGGTAAAACCCCCTCGTAGCTGCACAACGGGCTTCCCTGGCCTAAGTGCGTTCTTCTCAATTCTGGGAGGGCTACGACCCTACCTACCTACCTACCTACGTAATTTTTTCAACTATTCATAGGAATTAAATAGAAGAATGAATGAGTAACCATTCAAAAGCTTACATTAAATGGAATTTGAAAACATTGGGTTGGCAGTCCCCCTCCAACCACGCAACTTTTTTTTGATTGACTATAGGCATAAGATAAAAAGTTGAAATTGGTACCAAATTAAAGCTGAGGATTTACCATTTACAAATATGTAGGGGTGTCTGTGATAAATTGGCCACATGTACAGACAACCCATGATTTTAGCGCAGTTAACATATATGGTACAATACCAGGTCAATCATATATAAATTAACCAAATTAGTAAAGAAAAAAACACTTGAAGCAAACTTAACCCTCTAGCAGGACAATTTTTTTTTTTACGGGCAAATTATCCTTGATTAATTTATTGCATTAGAATACGAAAATGATACTGAAAATAAAATCAGATTAATCGTTTGAGTTGTGGGTGTGAAAACAGTTAGACCGCCAAAAAGGCGGGTAGTCCAGGAACACGGATATATTTTTGTGAATAAAAAGGCAAGTGTGTTCTGTTTTTTTTTTTTTTTTGTCTTTTGTCTTACTAGAGTTATGAAAACGAACAAAGGAATACAATTTATGGCTTAGTATGATAAATTTGGAAACATTTTTTTGTCGATGATAGGCACAAATTTACCTTACATTTTAAGCAAAACATTTGGGTTTCCGATTTGCAACCGGCTAATTTACAGGTGCGTTTGACAGAACGATCCAATTGGTCAGGCATATGACCTATGTCATCGTAACGGGCATCCAAAGACAATCCATATGATTTTTTAACGCCAGAGGGTCCTGCTTTGGGTGCTTCTTTTGTAGGCCTAGCAACTGATCTCTTTTCCGGCTTTTGTTGAAATTGGCACAAAGTATTAGCAACTTGGGCACGGAATTTCGGTAGCTCCGCAGTACCTCCTCCAGTATGGATACGTCTATGAAGAAGATAAGCATTGACCATTGCCATATCGATGAAATGATAGAATAATTTTAACGAAGCGCTTTTCGTCTTGAGGCGAATGTGGTATCTTCCTATTAGACAGTCCATAAGATCCACGCCCCCCATATGATAGTTGTACTCTCTAATAATTCGTGGACAATCAACTTCAATAAATTTTTTATTTTTTCGATCATATCGAGCTATTTTTTCAGGTTGAGCTGTAAGAAATGGCTTAACACCAACGTATGTTGATATCAGCCGAACATTTTTTGTATCCTTCCATAGTACACTCGTTATGTCTACACCATAAGCAGTGCCCACATACTCCTCCATATAACCTCTTTCCTGGTCTTGGAGTGCTTTGTCAGATGACAGCTTGCAGTTATTTACTCGAGTGGCACGAACTGTGCCCAACGCATAAACTCGTCGACCTCTTAGGTAAACCAGACGTGGAAGCGACGTATAAAAATTGTCGAAATATGATTTTTAAATTCCGCAACTGTTTGTGTTAGACGGACGACAACATTACCAGTGGTTCCCAAATCGGGAGTATTCGGAAGCACCACATTGTCATTTTTGCCGCAATAAACTTCGAACCGATATGAAAAGCCAGTAGAATCGCATAACACAAATAGCTTCATGCCCCATTTATGAGGCTTATTGGGCATATACTGTCTGAATGAGCTAATCATCTTTGTGGACAACATCTGCTCGTCGATACACAATCGCGCTTGCTTCGGAACCGAATCAAAGACTTTATTCAAATAATCGTAAACTGGTCTGATTTTGAACAGTGGATCGTGATCAGGGTCTTTACGATCTTTCATTAGTGAGAAGTCATTAAATTTGATATATTTTCTAATTGCATAAAATTGCCTGGATGTCATGGTCCTACGTATCGCTTCAAATGAATGTTCTCCCCAGTACTCTTCTAAGCTTGGATAACGATATACTGACATGTAAATCAGTATCCCAATGTACTGCCTAATTTCCACTTTAGTAACCTGGAACTTGGTGTTCACGTCCTGGTGTGCCGAGCATTAAAATTAGTGTAATGAGAGATTTTTTCTAACAGATCATCACGGAAAAAATATTGAAAACATTCAAATGGTGTTTTCAATTCATGGAACCGTTCAGGACATCTGTTATCTCCACGAAATTCCACCTCGTTGCGATGTAGTTGCAGGTTTTTTTTTTTTCGCCACGTTATTTTTTGGAACTCTGTAGATTTAGGGTCAATTTCCACCAGATTTGAAGTAAGCCCTCCATTATTCGGCTGCACATTTGGTCCTCCTTCTTTTTCCAGTGGTGGTGAACGAGGTCTTTTTTCACGTCTTCTTTTCAAGCGTGGATGATTCATTGGCGCAGACGAAAGCATTAAGGATGTACCTGCTTGAGATGACGGCTCTGGTTCTGGAAAATGTTCCTCCTGTTGTTGTTCACCAATCAAAGAAGAAGGCGGTATGAGTTCAGCTGTTAGAACCGAAATATTACTGAGATTCAAGCATAAATCTTCAGCTCTATTTAGAAAATGAGTAGACGATGACCTTCCCAACTCAGCGACACATTCATCAATTTGTTCCTCATCTTCTGGCGATACACGATAATCTGGATCTTTTGCATTGTTGTCATCTTCGAAGTCGCAGATCGAGTCACTATCATCACCAGATTCAGTATCAGTAGGAACAGAATCCATCATTTCTTGGATCTGTTCGTCACTCATTTTGGACAAATGATATACCCGATGTCGTTCAGGCTGAGAATGAGCCACCTTCTTTTTCCCCTTTGGCATTTTATCAGACATTTCGGACAAATAAAACGTAAATACTGATCAAGCTACGGACGATAATAAAGAAATCCATGTTAATACAAAGCTATTCATTGAATAGATATACATATATGTATGTACATTCAAAAAAAAAAAAACAGCGCAATATCCAAATGCACAAAACTTCATCTCGCATGGATTACCCGCCTTTAGGCGGGGTAAGTTTGATGGCGGGTAGCGGACAATTATTTATTGGAAAAACATAAACCGCTTTGATAATCACAAAATATAATCAATTTCTTATTTACCAATAATTTTATTTACTTCCACAAACAGCGACAAGTATATTTAAGAAATATTTAATCTTTCCACTTTGTGAACCGACTATTGTTTCTTTGACAATTCGTTTCTAGCTAACGATATATGACAAACGAACTGTACAGTAACCGTTAAACTTATATCAGTGTATAGAGAAAATCCCAACAAAAGGCGGTGTAGCATGCCAAAGGAGAAAAAATGTATACATTGACGAAGAATTGGATCAGAATGTTGACCGCCAAAAGGCGGTCTATCCTGCTAGAGGGTTAATTTACTTAACATTCCAATCTTAACAATCTAATCTTAGCAATCTAGTCTGAGTCAGATTCTGAATCGTCAGAAGTCTTATTGAACATATCAATATTTTCTTCACTATCACATGCTTCTACTTATAGAATATCATCTAGATTTAAAGGCGTTGGGTTTCCTAAAAACCATAGTGGTTCAAGCCATTCTTTTAATATCAATCCACATTCTTGTACTTTAAATAAAGCGCAGGTGGCATTTGTAGCGTTCGGCCACATTGAGCTGATGTAGATAGTACGCAAAATTGTTTGCTTTAAATAACTCCAGCAAGATGGAATGAGACTGGAATCGAAACATGTAGTTTTGTTTTTGAAAAATTTCTCATTGTCGGATTTGTTGGCATAAAGTTTTTGAAATATAACGTATTGTTACGAAATATTCGATCCCACACCGAATAGGGTTCGCACCACTGGATTGCGATAATCTACAATTGTCCTTTTTATCCAAAATAAAAACACACACACTTTTATTTCTTTCACCACAGATCAATTATCTGTGCAGCTTCACCACTTTTATTTATTATCCAATACTATCCACTTTAAACTTCATTACACAAACAGACCTTTATTGAAAGCTTTTCTTTTCACATTGTTTGATCACACCGACTTGTCATACGCTGTTTAATACCACAAACTGAATGAATGTCGAGGGCGAGTGTTCGCGCTTTTATAGCTCTCGGTGCACCTTCTCGAATGTTCGCCGTTGGAAGTTCCCCTTCGGAAATCTCTAGAATGCTCTGACAATTAGCACTACGCCATTGGAAGTTGATATCATTCCAATCCCCGCTTCCAGAGAGCTTTCGAACTTCGACAGCGAAATTCGAACTCGACCGTCGGTTTGTGTCTCCGCAACAGTATCTTGCGGTATTAACACTATTGCAGCTTTTAATTCCATACATCAGTGGGGTATACTCTTGTAATACGTTTATTTTTGCATCATCATCAATGTCCTTCACATCATTCAGAAAAGCAAACACATCCTGAAATTTTTTATTTTTCTTAAGAAGAAGTTGAAACGGTTTTGCTTTGCCTTTACGAAAGAAACTTGATGTATAATCGCAACTGGTATAAGCGTGAAAAGCAGGTAAAGCGCGACATAGATTTGTACCGAGAATTCCCGCTAAGGGAACGCAATTAATACAATTAGAGATACTGATCCCAAACCGCTCAGCATGGGAAAACAGTGATCCCCTGTTAAATGTCAAAGGCCTTAGGTGATATACGGATGGCTCCAAGATGGCTTCCGGCGTTGGCGCCGGCATCTTTGGACCAAAACGCAAAATCTCGAAGGCACTGGGAATAAGTCCCAGCATCTTCCAAGCAGAGCTGCATGCCATCCTAACACGCGTAAATCTAAATCTTGAGACTGGCATCAGAGGAGTAACCATCAACATACTCTCTGATAGCCAAGCAGCGCTTAAAGCGCTGGGTTCGTACAGCACGAACTCAAAAACCGTCAAGTAATGCCATGACGCCCTACATGACCTCGCCAAAAGAATCAATGTTAATCTTTGGTGGGTGCCAGGCCATAAAGGTATCAAGGGCAATAAAATTGCCGACTAACTTGCCAGGAAGGGCTCCAGTGACAAGTATATAGGTCCGGAACCATTCTGCGGCATTCCCGCGTCTAGGATAAATTACTTCTTAGACAAGTGGGAAAAATTACAACACCTGTCCTTTTGGAACAGCGTTTGGGAACTCCGTCAATCTAAACGACTTATACGACCCCTGAACAAGCACCCTATTGACATACTCAAACTCAATAGGATGGATATAAGAAGACTAGTCAGCTATCTAACGGGACACTGCGGTCTGAGATATCATTTAAACTAAATTAGTCTCTCGTCTGAAACTGAGTGTCGGCTCTGTCTTGAGGACGAAGAGACGGCAGAACACATACTGTGTGAGTGTGCTGCTCTCTGCCATCTTAGGAAGCGTATCCTTCTCAGTGAAGTTATGACTCCTGAGGGGATCACCCTGGCTCCTACGAGAAGCATTCTCAACTTCATTGTGGAGGTGGAGAGGCTACTCGGCTAAATCGGCTAGCAGGCACAATAGATCTGCAAAGGTCGCAGTGCCGCATTGCTATTGATAGCACTAGCCCTATAAAAAAAAAAAAAAAAAAAAAAAAAAAAAAAAAAAAATGGGTTGTCTATACATGTGGCCAATTTATCACAGACAACCCTACATATTTGTAAATGGTAAATCCTCAGCTTTAATTTGGTACCAATTTCAACTTTTTATCTTATGCCTATAGTCAATCAAAAAAAAGTTGGGTTGTCGGGCATGTTTTCAAATTCCATTTAATGTAAGCTTTTGAATGGTTACTCATTCATTCTTCTATTTAATTCCTATGAATTACGTACCGGAGGTTGCGATTTTTTTTAATCCATGGGCAAAAATTCCCGCCAACCTTTGGCCGTTTTGTCTACATCTTGAGTAAATTTTCATTTCATATGTGACTTATCCTTTTTTTATGCCTTAGGACATCCCACGGCCGGCTCTTGGACTATAACGTTGTTTTCTGTTGAGTAGAGAGTATATCTTGCTGTGGAACATTACGTATGATTACTTGTTTTGTATTTTCTATTTTATTGTTTCACTTTTTAAGTAGAGATCATAGTTCTCTGGTGCCGTCCACACTGCATAGTAATCATATTTCACAGAACCCACCATCGTAGAGGGGTAATCAGTCGGGTTTGGTTTATTTTAGCTTCTTGACAAACCCCAAGCAATTTTGCAATAATTTCCAAACTTACATTTAAAAATGATTTCAAAACGAAGTAATGTTTAAAAACAATTTAAATAAAACCAAATCTTTCTAAATTTAATATAAAACAAAAACAAATGTGTAAATGTTAAAACAAACAAAAAAAAAAAGGATCCCTATGGCGGTTCGTACGTGCATCTATGTCGCTCAGTGGTTATATGCCACCGCTTTGCGATCCCAAAGACGGTCATCTCTTGCTGGACGGAGGATACTTCAATAATCTACCAGGTAATTAGGTTAAGATGATGAATTACTACGGCATGTTTGCGCGGCAAATTTGTGGAGAGAGGCGCGTCGGAATCTATTCAAATCAGATGAATGCAAGTGATTCTTTCTGTCTCCTTTTACGATTATGTAGTATATTACGGTGTTTTTTGTTGGCTTGTTTTTGTTTTTATGTAGTTGTGTTATGTGTATGTATGTATTTAGCTCGACTTATTGTATGACCCTACAGATCATGTGCTCAATACGCGATTCTTCTTTAACAATTCAACGTCCGGTGCCATTTATTGGGATGGATGCTTGTATGCAACGGTCCATACGAAAGCATATTCTTTGCCCGCCTACTTGTAACTTCATCGAGACGACCTGTCCACCAATTTACTAGTTTCTTCTCGGCAGTATTAGTAGTTTAAAAAACATGTTTTTTCTTCTTAACAATCAGGCTTATTATGAATTTCGCCCGAACAACATTCCGCCCGAAATACAAAAAGGTTATTGTGAATTTCACTTACTTACTACTTACATACTTATCAGGCAAGCGATCCATTGAGGATCTGAGCCTGAGCTATAGCTGCCTTCCATCCTTGACGGTCCCGGGCACGCTGCTTCCAGTTGTCAAGACCAAGATGACTTACATCCGCGATTACTTGGTCTTTATACCGGAGGTTCGGTCTTCCTCTTCTTCTCGAACTAAGAGGCTCGGAGTCGAAGACCCTCTTTTTTTTTTTTGTTGAAGGCTTCTGCTATCCGCTGGAGCACTCAGACGCAATCACTGGTCCATTGTACTCCAGCGAAGACCCTCTTAGCTGGAGAGTTGATGTCCATGCGCTCGATGTGGCCGAGCCAGTGTAGTCGACGGATCCTTGCCTTCCGGACTACATCCACATCTTGGTACAGCTCGTAGAGTTCGCGGTTGTGTCTTCTTCTCCATTCACCTTCCTCACAGACAGGACCATATATCTGGTTCTCTCGAAAGAACCCAAAATCAGCTCCGCCGTCCTGCTTATCGTCCAGCTTTCGGCTCCGTACAGCAATACTGGCAGTATGAGCGTTTTGTAAAGCATGACTTTGGTCTTTCGAGTGAGGAGTTTTGACCCCAGTTGTTTGGACAAGCCGAAGTAGCAGCGGTTGCCAAGGGCGGTTCTATGCCGGATCTCCACTGTGGTGTCATTTGTGGAATTTACGTTTGCCCCGAGGTAGACAAACTCCTTAACTACCTCGAAATTGTAGCTTTCAATTGTTATATTTTGTCCCAGGTGGCGAGCGACGGATTGGTTTTTGCTTGACAGCATGTATTTCGTTTTGTCCTCATTGATCTTAAGACCAACTCGTTTCGCCTGTTCTTCAATCGCCGTGAATGCTTCCACAATGCCACGGCGAGAACACGCGATGATGTCGATATCATCCGCGTATCCTAGCAGCTGGATGGACTTGTAGAAGATAGTGAATTCCCTGTTGACGCCTGCCCGTCGCACTATCTGCACCAACACCAGGTTGAAGAAGTCACATGACAGCGCATCTCCTTGCCGAAATCCGGTGCATGTTTCGAATGGTTCCGAGGTCCTAAAACCGAATTGCACGGTGCATCGCGTGTTTTTTAGCGTAGCGCGACACAAGTGGATCAGTTTTCCCGGGATCCCGAATTCGGCCATCGCACCAAACAGTCCTTCACAATGAATGCTGTTGTATGCGGCTTTGAAATCGATGAAAAGATGGTGTGTATCGATTCGAAACTCGTTGGTCTTTTCCAGCGTTAGTCGAAGTATGAAAATTTGGTCTAAAGTCGATTTGCCGGGACAGAAGCCGCAGTGGTTGCTGCCGATTAGTGCGGTGCAAAATGGTTTTAGACGTTCACACAATACGCTGGACAGGATCCTGTATGCGACATTGAGCAGGGATAAATGTACCTCTATAGTTCTTGCAAGAGGTTGGATCGCCTTTTTTATGGATGAGGCAAATAGAGCTGGTATTCCAGTCGTCGGGCATGCTTTCATCTTCCCAAATTCTACAGATTATCTGGTGCATGCTCCCTACCAGAACATCGCCGCAGCCTTGATAGCAAGCCATTTGAGCTTGGTCATGCTCGTTAAGCAGCTGTTGGAAATGCTGCTTAAATACATTCACTATTCCCTGCGGATCGGGGACAAGATTACCCCCACAGTTTCGAAGAGCCTGGGTGCCCTTCTTGAAGCCTCCTGCAAGGCCTTTGGCTTTCTTGTAAAAGGCTCGTATTTTATGCTTAGTTTAGAAGTTTTTTCTCCTCCCTTCTCCTGGCGCGATACTCTTCTTGCGCTGCCCTGGTTTTCCTCTGCAGCGCCTTTTGATACGCCTCGTCGGTTGCTGCTGCTGCAGAATTTAAATAACTTTCTAACCTCCATATTGTTAAGCAAGAGTATTACTTCGCATTGCGTCAGCATGTCGCTTGCAAAGGCATCTCTACTTATTTTCTTAAGAATTTGGCATCTTTCAATAAAGTGGTGGATGTCCTCCCTTTCACCAAGGCTGCACAAGGGGCATATACTCGGTAGGTCATCTCTATATGTTATGAAGTTCAACTGCATAAGGTCTCCCCGCAGCTTAACCATTATTGATATTTTAGCAACAGTGCTTTCATCACGAAAATAATTCCTCTCCCCCCAAGTTGTGACTAAGTTGACAGTAGAGCTGTCTGTAAATGGATCCTGTTGCATCGTCCAACTACTTCTCTCTCTGCTTAAGGTCCACCGCGGATATGAGCTGGTAAAGAAAGGCTCTTAACTCCTCATGTCTAATAATACTTACTTAGGTGGCGCTACAGTCCGTTGTGAACCTGGGCCTCAGCCAGCAAGCGTCTCCAGCTGGAATGGTCTATGGCCAACTGTTTCCAGCGCCGCACGCCAAGTTGGTTTTCCTCTCGAAACGAGGGCTCTACTTCTTAATTGCCTCTTGAGCCCAAAGAAACAGCGGTTGGCAAGAGTGATTCTGCGTCTTATCTCAGCGCTGATGTTGTTGTCGCCGGTCATGAGTGAGCCAAGGTAGACGAATTCCTTGACCACTTCAAAGTTATGTCCGGCCTTGGTGATGTTCTGGCCAAAACGTCGGTGTTGATCATCTCTTTTAGATGAAGGCAGATATTTGGTTTTACCCTCATTAACCTTGAGACCCATCTTAGCAGCTTCTACCTCAATGCTTACAAAGGCCTCATTGACGTCTCGCTGTGTCCGTCCAATCACGTCAATGTCGTCGGTGTACGCAAGCAGTTGCGTAGCCTTGAAATAAATCGTACCTCCTGTGTTGGCCAGTGACTCTTGCACGATCTTTTCAAGCACGACGTTGAAAAAGTTGCATGACAGCGCGCCACCTTGCCTAAATCCTTTTTTAACATCAAATGTCTCGGTTTGCTCATTACCGACCTTAATGGAGCAGCGAGAATTCTCCATTGTCATCCTGCACAGTCGGACCAGTTTGGCAGGGATGATAAAACTAGACATGGCTTTCTATAATTCATCTCTATACACGCTGTCTTTTCTTCTTTGGTGGCGTTACAGCCCATGGAGGACCAGAGCCAAGCTTCTCTCAATCACCCATGTTGTGTGTGATTTATTTTACACACAGGTGAAAGGGACCTACAGTTTAATGCCGATTCCGAACGGCGTGAGTCGAGAAGCTTTTTCATGGCAAGTTTACTACGGGGGGTTTTGCCAGTACCCCGCCGAGGAGGAACGTCGCGAAATAAACATTCGATGGCGTTGGTGTTATCGGGATCCGAACCCGCTCATCGTGCGCCAGAGTCCAACACACTAACCACTGCGCCACGGCGCCCTCACGCTGTCTTTTGCAGCCTTAAAATCGACGAAAAGGTGGTAAGTGTCGGTTTGGTATTCCTGGGTCTTCTCCAAGATCTGCCGTAGCGTAAATATTTGGTCTATTGTGGATTTACCTGGCCTGAAATCATACTGATAAGAGCCGATCAGGTTATCCACAAACGTTCAGGCGTTCGCACAATACGGCAGAGAAGATCTTATATGCGATGTTAAGGAGACTTATTCCCCTATAGTTGGCGCAGTTATAGGGGTCTTCTGTCTTATGGACTGGGCAAAAGATGCTGAGATTCCATTCGTCGGGCATGCTTTCCTTCGACCATACCTTGGAAATGAGCAACTTGTCAGCTCATCTCCAGCCGTCTTAGAAAGCTCAGCAGACAGGCCGTCTGCGCTCGCGGCATTATTAGACTTAAGTCTTGATATCGCTATTTTGACTTCGTTTAAGTCGGGTGCACGGAATTCTCTTACATCGTCGTCCATTACGAACGGATCGTTCTGCCCGACAGCGGTATCTTGTCTGTCATCGCCGTTATACAGTCTGCAGAAGTGGTCTTTCCAAATCCTCAGCATCGACAGTGACACTACTACCAGTTCTCCATTTTCATCCCTTCAGGCCGCCGCTCTGGCTTTGTACCTCTGGCAGTCTCTTGCGAATGTAGCTTTCCGACGTCAATCTTACGTTGTCCTACTCGACTCCTTATTCGTATCTTGGCTACAACAAGGTAGTGGTCCGAGTCGATGCTGGCTCCTCGGAAGGTTCGTACGTCGAGAATACTGGAGGAGTGTCTGGCGTCGATCGCAATGTGATCAATCTGGTTGGTGGTCGATCGATTAAAAGACCGCCAGTTACACTTGTGGATGTTGCTTGCTACAAGGAGGTTACACCCCGTTAAGAAATCGATTAGCCTAAATTCGTTGTCGGATGTGGTGTTACGGAGGCTATACTTTACTATGATCGACTCTTTGCCCAGTTTTACATTAAAATCTCCTAGAGATATTTTCGTGTCGTAGCTGGGACATTGGGCATAGGTTCTGTCTAGGAGATCATAGAATTTTTCTTTGAGTCGATCGTCCTTTTCTTTCGTTGGGGCGTGAGCGCATATTAAGCTAAAGTTTCCAAATTTAGTTTTGATGCGGATTGTAATGAGGCGTTCGCTTATATCCCGGAAGCTTAAGACTTTTTGTCGGAGTCTTTCTCGAATAACGAATCTGCACCCCAAATAAGCACTGTTTGTTATCCTTGTAGCAGTTCCCATAGTATACATATGTCGCAGTTTTTTATCTGTCTTTTGCCTGATCCATCCCATTGCACTTCTTGGAGTGCGATTATATCTGCTTTATAGCAGTTGAGGGTTTGCTCCCATTGATCGCGTGCACTCGGTCTGTTGAGGGACCTCACATTCCAGGTGCAGACTCTCAAGTCCGTTAGTCGTTTGCAGGGCTCGTCAGCTTTGTATCTGTCCATATCCGCTTGTTGTTGGCTTGTTGCTGTTTCGGAACAAGTGGGTTTTTACGTGATAGGGATGTTACCTCTAAGCACAACCCCCAACCTGGAGGGCCAGGTTTTTCTTTTCCCAGGAACAAGGGGTTGGATCGCTGCACACATTGGTTCACTACCTGGCGCGTGCCAGGGCAGCTATCCAGGGGAGGCCACGCGGAGGCTGTGTGTCAACTTGGATTAAGCAGGGACAGAGACCGAAGAGAGCCGGTTATCATTCATCTTTAGAACTTTCAATATATATCTATTTGCATTTTCAGGGTGCGTATGAACAGAAGCGATAATCCTGTTTCCGTCATATTGACGTAGTTGGGTTGTTGGGTGTATTAAAAGGCAGAAATATCGCAGAAGTATCTCAACCGTATCGGACTGCTTCGTTCCCCAAGTTTGCACTGCATAAAAAAGGACTGATTCTGATACCGCCTCAAATATTCTAAACTTGCTGCCATGAGCGATACTTTTGTTATAAAAGCATCTCTTCCAAGTCGGGTTGATTGCTCCTTTGGCCTTTATGAGATTCTCGTTTAGATGCCTTTCCATACTCAGATTCCTTGTAGCTTAACTCCCATATAATTGAATTCGGTGACTGCTTCTATGGGCTCTCTATTATAGTGCCATTTTTCGTTTGCACAGTGACAGCCTGATTTGCTTGAATTCACTATCAACCTCAAAAAGGCTATTTATCATACGCTGCAACGATCCGGGAGATGTTGCCAAAAGTACAATACCGTCCGCAAATATTAATACTTTTATTGTCTGTATGGCATATTCGATCCCGCACGGTAAGAATTATACGAGTACCTTGTGCTTTAATGTGCAACCCTGTCGGACTCCCGATTGCGTCTTAAAACTTACCGATAGTTCTTCGCCATTCCATACCATAGCCATTGTGTCCTCATAAAGACTCTGGATGAGTCTCCCAAACTTCCACGACATGCCATTACTGTAGAGCTTGTAGATTAGCGTACTTCTGTCGATCATATTGGCAGGCTCAGCCAAATTTCCTTTCTTGTAGGTTGGAAAAATAACCGCTTCTTTGAATTCCTGTGGTACTATCCCGGTTTCCAGAATATTATTATATGTGAGTGTCAGCTTGTTGATCAGCTCTGCTGTGCCATACTGCTGATATGCCATTCGATCCGGGTGCTTTTCCGTCATTAAGCCTCGCTATAGCCGAAATCACTTCTTGGTAGCTTATTGAAGCATTAAGAACTTCATTATAGAAGCCTGGTACTGTACACTCCTATTCAACAGAGTGTACTGATTCCTGAAATAAGCGTTGCTAGAAGATCTACATATATGCTCTCAACCAACCAAACGATAATTTCCTAGCTTTTCTGCAGTCAGTATCAAACCATGGCATGCGACCATGGCGCGACGAAGTTCTGCCGGACATTATTGTTAGCCGTCACAGCTGGGTAGGACGCTTTGATTATTTCGTCCAGCTGGAGAGGCCCAGCAGTGCATTGTCCAGCCTTGATTGATACTCCCTCTTCTTTGTCGGCCTCCATTTTAGTTTCGGCAAGAGATTTATAGCCCTTATTTCTTGTGCATCTCCGGCATTAAAGGCGAAGGTCATGATAACTGGGAAGTGGTCTGAATATGGTACATTCTCAACTTTCATGTCTACCATGTGCTCGTTCCATTCACTGCCCACGAGAGTATAGTCCTGAGAGCTGCCCTGACCTGTCACAAAAATTAATTCGCCATCCGTATCTGACAAGCTTGTACCGTTTTGTATTATTCCTTCAAAATTATACCGAATCGGTCCAACGCGGCCTACTATTCAGTTTTAGTTTTTAGGGTTCCGTACCCAAAGGGTAAAACGGGACTCTATTACTAAGACTTCGCTCTCCGTCCGTCTGTCACCATGCTGTATCTCATGAACCGTGATAGTTAGACAGTTGAAATTTTCACAGGTGATGTATTTCTGTTACCGCTATAACAACAAACACTAAAAACAGAAAATAAATATTTAAAGGAGGCTCCCATACAACAGACATGATTTTCATTTTCAAGAAATCCCCGTGATCACATACTGACCTACGGTTAGTCGACAATATCCCACAACCAGTAGCAAACTTCCAAGCTTTGATCCTTATTGTGTTCTTGATATTTCAATCCTAGCTGCAAACCTTTTTTCTATAATTATTGTTATTCACCTTTTCACCTCCCTGCTGTCAAGTCATGTCCATGTCATCATGGAGATTTTTTTTTTTTATAGTTACACCCGCACTCAAGGCTAAGGCCTTATAACGTTTTGAACGTTGTGCGAGCGAAGTTAACGGAGAGGAGGGAGAGTTTCGCGCAGGTTCACACATAACCTGAGCGGAGTGCAGGGGTTTTTGGGTCGTAGATGTTCGTTGACTTGTAGCAAGTACGCGATTTCCCCATCTCAACATCCACAAGGGTACCTGGCGGTCTTTTGATCAATCGACCACCAACCAGATTGATCACATTGTGATCGACGCCAGACACTCCTCCAGTATTCTCGATGTACGAACCTTCCGAGGGGCCAACATAGACTCGGACCACTACCTTGTTGTAGCCAAGGTGCGCATGAGGATATCAAGAGTGCTTAGGAGTCGAGTAGAACTACGTAAGTTTGACGTCGGAAATCTGCAAACGCAAAGGACTGCCAGAATCTTTGTCGGTCCTGTCTCCTCCAAGCTCTCTCAAAATCCGCCCACAGCAGCACAAACCATAGAGCAGGAATGGGCGCATTGCCAGAGACGCTGCCTCAGAGGTGCTGGGTTTCAAACCGCCACCACCTAGAAACCCCTGGTTCGACGAACAATGCGAACAAGTCATTGCAACAAAACAAGAGGCATATAAAGCCATGCTGCCACGACAGACGAGAACTGCTCACGAAATCTATGAGCAGAAGAGAAGAGAGGAACACACGCTTTTCAGAAGAAAGAGAAGAGAGCACGGAAAGCGTGAGGTCGAGGAGATGGAGAGATGCTTCCGCAGGAATGACGCACGTAAGTTTTACAATAAAGTAAAACGAAAATGCCATGGTTACAAAGCCAGAGCGGCGGCCTGCAGGGATGAAAATGGAGAACTTGTAGTAGAGTCGCAGTCGATGTTGAGGATTTGGAAAGACCACTTCTGCAGACTGTATAACGGTGATGATAGACAAGATATTGCTGTCAGGCAAAACGAGCCATTCCGTAATGGACGCCGATGTAGGGGCATTCCGTCCACCCGACCTAGACGAAATCAAAATAACGATATCAAGACTTGAGTGTAATAAGGCGCAGACGGCCTGTCTGCTGAGCTTCTTAAGGCGGCTGGATATGAGCTAGTAAGGTGCATGCAACATCTCATTTGCAAGGTATGATCGGAGGAAAGCATGCCCGACGAATGGAATCTCAGCATCGTTTGTTGGTCGTTTTGTGTGAACGCCTGAAGCCTTTTGTAAATAAGCTGATAGGTCCTTATCAGTGCGGATTCAGGCCAGGGAAGTCTACCATCGACCAAATCTTCATACTACGGCAGATCCTGGAAAAAAACAATGAATTTCAAGTCGACACTCTCCACCTATTTGTCGACTTCAAAGCCGCATACGACAGCGTAATTAGAGACGAGCTATACAACGCTATGTCGGCGGCGAAAGTTGGTCTGGTGGTAAACGAGGGCAAAACTAAATATGTGCCGTCATCAAAAAAGGACGGTCACCACCGACGTCTTGGCCAGAACGTTTGTATTGGCAGATATAAGTTAAAGGTAGTTAAGGACTTCGTCTACATTGGCTCCGCAGTGACCTGAAACAACGACATCAGTTCCGAAATCAAACGCAGAATCACTCTTGCCAATCGCTGTTTCTTTGAGCTCAGGAGGCAACTGAGTAATAGAGCCCTCTCCCGAACGACAAAGTTGACTCTATATAAGACCCTTATCATCCCGGTCCTGTTGTGCAGCGCAGAAGCATGGATACCATCAAAAGCGGATGAGGAGGCCCTTGGTCGGTTCGAGAGAAAGATTTTGCGTGTGATTTTTGGGCCTATAAACGCAGACGGGGGATGGAGGAAAAGATTAAACCACGAACTTTACGGGCTGTACAGCGACATGAGTCTAGTCAGGCGTCTACAGATTCTACGCCTAAGATGGCTGGGCCATATAGAGCGAATGGAAACCACAGCTCCAGCCCGGAGAGTCTTTGAATCCAACCCCGAGGGACGAAGAAGCGGAGCACGGCTGCACTTAAGATGGCGCGCACAGGTGGAAGGGGACCTCAGCCGAATGAGTGTGCGGCAATGGAAAAGGCTAGCAAAAGATCGTGCTGGTTGGAGGTGCATCTTGGTTGAGGTCCGGGTTCACCTCGAACTGTAGCGCCCGTTAAGAAGAAGAAGGAGGATGGTGTTGTGTTCTGTTTGTCTTGTCTCTCGTTGCTCTCCATAAGAAGTAGTTTGTCGCGACCCCAACAGGTTCTTTAAGTAGAAAGTTTTTATTTATTTTTTTTTTTTTTTTCATTTTTTTTTTAGACTCGCGCAGGTTCAAGAGATTTTTATATTCTCTTATGGTGTGATACACACACAACCTGAACGGAGTGCAGTGGTTTGGGTCGTTGATGTTTGTTCACTACTCTCAGGGGTGGTTGTCCTAGATAGGACGAGAGCCGACCAAATTCCGCGTAGGAATAGCGGTGTCCTTGCGCAAGAATTGTCCTGCGACCCCTGTCTCATGGACATGCCTTCTGAAGCATTGACTTCAGTTATCCTATTGCGTCGTAATTTCACAGTCGAGTTTCCATGGCGTCAGGATTGGCTATGGCTGGATACTGAACCTGGAAAGGATAGTCTTCGCATTTTTACGGATGGCTCCAGGTCTGGGCGGGGGTCCGGTGCTGGAGTCTTCTTTGAACGCGATAACATACGACTGCACTTCTCGTTAGGAAAGTATGCGTCTGTTTTCCAATCAGAGATATACGCAATCCTAATGGCCATGCACTATGTTGTGAAGCACAGGTGGAAGGGGGAAAGCATATGCGTCTGTAGTGACAGCCAAGCTGCACTTAAAGCTGTGTGTAACCCCTTAACTAGCTCCAAATTAGTGCTTGAACTCAAGTCCTTCTTGAACAGAGTCGGCAGACTAAATTCAATGAGGCTTGTATGGGTTCCAGGTCACTCTGGGATTCCAGGAAATGAGATCTCTGATGAACTCGCTAGAATGGGTTCAGAGGAGAGCTTCTCAGGACCTGAACCCGCTCTAGGTCTACCTGCGTCCACGGTAAATTCCTACATTAACGATTGTGTATTTAATACATACAACCGTAGATGGAGGGATTGTCCGGGTTGCAGGATGACTAAGCGCATATGCCCTGATGTCTGCAAAAAATCTGCAGCATTCCTCCTGTCTTTAAGGAGAGTCGACTGCAGAAGGCTTGTGGGAGTTATCACGGGCCATTACACTTTTGCCAAGCATCTCTACGTGCTCGGCATCAGTGAGACGCCTACCTGTGCTGCATGTGGCGAAGAGGAGGATGACACTGCAGAGCATTTCCTCTGTAATTGTTCCGCCTTTGCTCGCATACGGTGGCGCACCCTTGGAGCCGACGTGGTGTGTGCCGAATCCCTTAGCTCTACATCACTGAAGCTCCTTCAAATTTTTCTCCGGAAAACGGAGAGCTCGGGCTTTTGACAGCATGGGTAGGAACAATGAATTTATATGGAGTAAGACGGGATACGCCCTCAGGCGTTGCTCTAGCTCAACGCCAGAGTAGAGCCGCACATTTGAAACATGTTTATCGTAAGTCGGTACAACGCCTGTCAAAAGCCCGAGTGCTCGATCGCGACATTGTGATTCGGCCATAAGGCCTTATAACGTCAGCGAGACGTTGTGCGAGCAGAAGGTAACAGGGAGAGGGACAGGGAGAGACGAGGTGCGGGGGGAAGACCGAACAAGGTAGCGCGTTCCGCATTCGTGTGGTTCGGTTGAAGAAATAATCTCTATATTTGACAGTACGACCGAAAACGGGCTTCAAAGTGAAATCGTAAGCATTCCGGGGGAGACGTGTATCGGGGAAGAAGTCTTGAAGGGGCGGAATGCAATCGGCTATTTCATCAGAGCACTTACGATGAAAGTAACGATAAAACAATGAATGGCAGAAGACTTCCTGCGATGATCCAGCGAGTGTAATGGATTTGAGATGATGGAATCTCCTATGAGTTTTATTGCGCGCTTTTATATTCTGTCCAGTAAGTGCAGTGAGGTCCTAGATGCGCCGGACCAGACATCAGCGTGGAACTCCAACTTGGGACGAATGAGCGCCTTATAAATTGCAGTCAGATCGGTGGGTACGAACAATTTCTTGCACCTCTATAGGAAACCTACGCATTTCGCGGCATTTTTGGCGACACGAAATATGTGATCGTTCCAACAAAGGTTGTCACTGATGCACATGTACATATGTATGTAGGCACAGGGTGGTCCAATCAAAGTGTTAGCATTTGTCTTATAAATAACTGTTAAGTCTTTTATGTTGGACCTTGAACAAGTTGTTTTGATCGCTTCTTGAAGATGACATAATGCAAATGGTCGCCTCTACAGCGGATGGCGCAATGAGCTCGTTTTTGAGCATTTTCAATCACTTTGCGAAGTGTTGCGGGCTCTATAGCGGCTATTTCGTGTCGAATATTGACCTTGAGCTCTTCCACAGTCCGTCGCTTGTTGACATAGACTTTGGACTTTAAAAAATCCCACAAGAAAAATTCCGGTGGCGTCAAATCGGGAGATCTCGGTGGCCAGTCAAAATCACGACGACGAATTTTGCATAATTCAAGCGACGTGACTTATCGATGAGTAATTTGAATTTTGTCCGGAAATAACTTCAAATTATACAGGAGTATGCGCTGCAGTGGGCTGCGACTGATGCCCAACCGGCTCTCTGCAGTCCTTGGCGATCTCTGAGGTGCTCAGGCTGCCAATGTTGAAACTCCTCTTGGTGGGCAGATGTAGCTTTCTAACATTGGAAAGTCGGACTCTGAGTCATGGTGCCACTAGGAAATGGTCAGAGCCAGCGTTTGCCACTCTGAACATTCTAACATCCAGGATGTTTGATTCATGTCTTGCGTCTATGAACTCATGGGCAATTTGGTTGGCAGTTCGACCATCTGGAGACTGCCAGATTGCTGTGTGAGAAAAATCTTGTGCTACTTATAACCGTATTACGAGTTGCCGTAAGTCGGAAGCCGTTGTCTGTTGTCGTATCGTGGAGGATGTGCTCTCCGACTACTGCGTGAAAGATGTTCTTCTTATCGATTTTTGCGTTGAAGTTCCCGAGTACGATTTTGATGTCATACATCGGACAAGCTCCGTAGGCGTCGTCGTAGATCGGAGAAATCATATTTGATGGGTTCTTCAGCCTCGTCCATAGGGACGTGTGCGCAGGTGAGGCTGAGGTTTTAGAATCTGACTTGAATGTGGATCACAGCTAGGCGATCGCTTATTGGCTTAAAGTCGATGACCTTCGTCCTTTTTCCCACGACGAATCTGCATCCCAATAAGTGCAGCTTTTTGTGGCAATTATAATAAATGTCGATCTCCGTCTTCTTTAGCATTCCTTGTCCCTTCCTGGATCGCAGTAATCTCCGCCTTATACTGCTTGAGGTCTTTTCTAGTTGATGTGTAGCTCCAGGAGTGTAGAGAGTTCTCACATTCCACGAGCATACTCGCAAATCGTAGTCCTTTTCCTTTCCGTGTTGTCGTTGGATCCTTGTATCCGAGGCCATATTCTCGTTCATAACAGGTTTCTTTTTACATGGGCGGGTTGTAAGCCCTCCGCATAACCGCCATACTGGTCGGGTTGGGCCCTCTTACCTAGGGCGGCTGCATACATAAGTTCAACTCTCAACCGGTGTTGAGGAGGCTAACCAAAGAGTGCAGCGAGGAGTCTATGTCAACTTGACCTGAGCATTAGCAGTGCCATGTTGAGTGCAATCAGCAACCTTGTCCTACATGCCCAGGCCCTTACTTACTCACTTATCAGGCCAGCGATCCATGGAGGATCTGAGCCTAAGCTATAGCTGCCTTGCATCCTTGACGGTCCCGGGCACGCTGCTTCCAGTTATCAAGACCAAGATGTCTTACATCCGCGATTACTTAGTCTTTATACCGGAGGTTCGGTCTTCCTCTTCTTGTCGAACCAGGAGGCTCGGAGTCGAAGACCCTCTTAGCTGGAGCGTTGATGTCCATGCGCTCGATATGGCCGAGCCAGTGTAGTCGACGGTTCTTTGCCTTCCGGACTACATCCACATCTTTGTACAGTTCGTAGAGTTCGCTGTTGTGTCTTCTTCTCCATTCACCTTCCTCACAGACAGGACCATATATCCAAAATCAGCTCCGCTGTCCTGCTTATCGTCCAGCTTTCGGCTCCGTACAGCAAGACTGGCAGAATGAGCGTTTTGTGAAGCATGACTTTGGTCTTTCGAGTGAGGAGTTTTGACCCCAGTTGTTTGGACAAGCTGAAGTAGCAGCGGTTGCCAAGGGCGATTCTATGCCGGATCTCCACTGTGGTGTCATTTGTGGAATTTACGTTTGCCCCGAGGTAGACAAACTCCTTAACTACCTCGAAATTGTAGCTGTCAATTGTTATATTTTGTCCCAGGTGGTGAGCGACGGATTGGTTTTTGCTTGACAGCGTGTATTTCGTTTTGTCCTCATTGATCTTAAGATGTGAATGCTTCCACAATGCCACGGCGAGAACACGCGATGATGTCGATATCATCCGCATATCCTAGCAGCTGGATGGACTTGTAAAAGATAGTGCCTTCCCTGTTGACGCCTGCCCGTCGTACTATCTGCTCCAGCACCAGGTTGAAGAAGTCACATGACAGCGCATCTCCTTGCCGAAATCCGGTGCATGTTTCGAATGGTTCCGAGGTCCTAGAACCGAATTGCACGGTGCATCGCGTGTTTTTTAGCGTGGCGCGACACAACTGGATCAGTTTTACCGGGATCCCGAATTCGGCCATCGCACCAAACAGTCCTTCACGATGCATGCTGTTGTATGCGGCTTTGAAATCGATGAAAAGATGATGTGTATCGATTCGAAACTCGTTGGTCTTTTCCAGGATTTGTCGAAGTGTGAACATTTGGTCTATAGTCGATTTGCCGGGCCGGAAGCCGTGCGGTGCAAAATGGCCTTAGACTTTCACACAATACGCTGGACAGGATCTTGTACGCGACATTGAGCAGGGATATACCTCTATAGTTCTTGCAAGAGGTAGGATCGCCTTTTTTGTGGATGGGGCATATAGAGCTGGTATTCCAGTCGTCGGGCATGCTTTCATCTTCCCAAATTCTGCAGATGATCTGGTGCATGCTCCCTACCAGAACATCGCCGCACGCCTTGAAGAGCTCTGATGGCAAGCCATCTGAGCCTGCGGTCTTGTTGTTCTTCAGCTTCTGAATTGCTGTGCCGACTTCTTCGATGCTGGGTGGGAGGACTACTTCAGCGGCTGGAGTTGGGATTTCCTCGGTCCCTACCACTCTCTCTTGGTCATGCTCGTTTAGCAGCTAGTGGAAATGCTGCTTAAATACATCCACTATTCCCTGCGGGTCGGTGACAACATTACCCTCGCAGTTTCGAAGAGCTTGGGTGCCCCTTTTGAAGCCTCCCGCTTTATCCCTAGACTCCTCGATATCCTTGAGCTGGGAGGCTGCGAAGATTCTTTTCTTTTGTCGCAGTAGTTTTTTCTCCTCCCTTCTTCTGGCTCGGTACTCTTCTTGCGCTGCCCTGGTTTTCCTCTGCAGCGCCTTTTGGTACGCCTCGTCGGTTGCTGCCTTTTTCTGCTCACACTCGCCATCATACCACGGGTTTCTTGTCGGGGGTGGTAGGTATCCTAAAGTGGTTTCGGCTACTTCCTGAATGGCTGAGCGGCAATGCAGCCACATATTATTGGCATTTGTGTTCGACGTAGTCATACCGTAGAGTCTTTCGCTCAGCTGCTCCCTGTAGACTCTGGCAACCTCCGGCGTGCTCAGGCGCCCAATGTCGAACCTCCTCCTGATGGGCTGGTGCAGCTTTCCGACATTGGAAAGTCGAGCTCTGAATCTTGCTGCTACAAGGAAGTGGTCAGAGTCGACATTTGCCCCTCTGAATGTTCGCACATCCAGAATGTTTGACGAGTGCCTTGCGTCAATGAGCACATGCACATGCCCAGGCCCTACCCTCTTCAAAGTAAACACGACGGTCTACAACTGCCGAATCGTTTATATGAGGAAATGAATGTGTCCGTGTGCTGCATCCATTCCCAAAGCATCTGTATTAGCGGTAATTGAGATTTGTATCAAGTGCATAGAGACCATTACTTTTGGATACCCTTCGCGACGTACACACACGACGTAAGTATGTTTTGTAATTACGTAGGTGATTTATCCGATTATGAATAGCATTGTAGATACGCAAATACTTATATACCTAAATGCATGCCACTGCATGTCTGTCCGCGTCTCATAGTCTCTATCCAAAATGTAAAAAGCTCAGAATGTAGGTCCACTTGATTGAGTTGTGGAATCGAAAATTGCTCTATCCGTCCAACCGCGTGATATATATTAAATATTTACCAACAAACTCCGACACACACACGAAATTAAATAGAAAAAGATAGAAATGAATTAGAAAAAACAATAAAATATATTTTAAATAACCATCAGGGTGTTTATGGCGCTATTGTCGTGCCAGCATGAGCATAGCTGGAGTCTTTCCTCCATTCTGCGACTACAAAGATGGCCATTTGCTCTTAGACGGTTGCTACACGAACAATGTTCCAGGTAAATTGAATCTAAATGTGTTTGTTTCTATAATTCTTTCTTGCACTTCAGTTATGTATAGTTTGAGCATGTCAACATGCATATCACGTACATAGATCGTAGGTACAGAATAGGATGAATAAAGATCACTTGTGTGCCTTTCGACTTGTTCGATCAATGCTTGCAATCAATCCTTAGGGTACGAACTTCCTCTGAGAGGAGATCTCTTCAAATTTGCTTCGAATTGCGAAAACATGACCAAATTCTAAAACCCCTCGTGTAGTAGTAGTGTAGTGTTGAAGTAACTTGATTTTATTATTTGAATTCGTAGCGGATGTGATGCGGAATCTGGGAGCTGCTCATATCATAGCAATCGACGTTGGATCTCAGGATGACACGGACTTGACGAATTACGGTGATGATTTGTCGGGCTGGTGGCTATTATATAAGAAGTGGAATCCCTTTACATCGCCGGTTAAAGTGCCCGATTTGCCTGACATTCAATCCCGACTTGCATACGTGTCTTGTGTAAGACAGCTTGAGGTATGTAATGCCTAGTGTAATACGTTCTCTGTACACTAATTAAATCGATGGGTTTTAGGAAGTGAAAAACTCGGATTATTGCGAATATATTCGACCACCGATTGATAAGTACAAAACTCTGGCGTTTGGTAGTTTCGATGAAATCCGTGACGTTGGCTATGTGCATGGAAAGAACTACTTTGAGAGTATGGCAAAGGCCGGCAGACTGGGCAAATTCAATCAATGCAATAAAACACCACCAAGAAGACAGAGTCATTCGCTGAGCGAATATACATTTATCGATCTTGCACAAATCGTTTGCAAGATACCCGAAACCATTAACGAAGGTAATTTCCTTTACAGTGAGGACGAGGAATTCGATGGGTATATTTCGGAGCCATCAACATTTCATACGGTAAGTAAATGGTAGTCAACTATTACTTATACTAACAATGAATTTCTGTCGCTTAGAATGCTGGCCCTAGTCTGAGAATCAAACGACCCGGTGGCTCACTTTCACTATCCGAAAACGAAATGGACTCTGACCTCGAAGTAGACTTAGCCATTGCCTTGAAATCAGAAAAAGCACGTAGCTCGACGCAAACGCCCATATCCGAACCGCTAACAACTCCATCGTCAGAAAGAAGTGATTCAATACACAACGCTGTAGAGATTAGGTCAACAGAAGCGAATACCATCGAAGAAGAACTCTCTGCCGACAACGATGCAACAGTGAAAAGGTAGATCGCTCAACAACAACTGCATAAGTAGTTTACGCAAAACTAATGTAATGTGAAGCGAATGTATGACTTAGACTTTATTTTTTCAACCAAAACCAACCAAACAATTGTTAATAAAACTCGTACTGTATATATTGAGCACAATTTTTAAATGTTGCTGTTTGTATGACGACCTTTATAGAGTCTTGCCTGGCTTTTGGGACTATACATACATATATATGGAGCGTCAGATGTGTGATGGCGTAGTCAGTCAAGAGCAGAAACAACCTGCTGCAACGGTCACTGTTTTAAATTTCCAGAATGATCGCAATACGTCGGGCAAGAGTGACATTGCCGGATCCTTTTGCAAATGGTCGTTATGAGAACGATAGGTAAGAACACGGACTTTATACTCGAGTGGTTTGCATTGGGCGCCACGCCAACATTTCGGTGGATATTCAAAACTTTCGTCATCCTTTTGGCAGACAGCATTCAGTAGATATCGCGGATAGTGGAGGTGTCCCAAATCGAGTAGATCGTTCTAAAAAAAAATACAAATAAACACAATACGGTTCGACTCAAGTCCAACTGTTATATTGTTTTTGTAATACGAACTTTGATTTTACAATCACATCCAATAGTTGGTGAATTCGTACCCCTTTTGGCATCGTTGTCCTTAAGAAAATCGAAATCATCTTCAACTGCATTCAAATTGCTGTGTCCAACGCCTTCCTCCGATGTCTCATCCCTCATCAGATGAATTAAGTTATCACCTGGCGCATCTTCATCCGAATTATCACTGCCAATTCGTTCCATCTTATAAGTTCTACACACAAATTCGAGAAATGGATTTAACAATGACACATTCACGATCAAAGTAAACACGATTTAATTCACTTTTTCGATTTTACATTGTTGAATGCTTCCGCAACCTTTGAATCCAAGTCGAAGTTGTCCTTTAACGTAGACAGTAGCTTACTATATCGGCATGACAATGCATGATTACCGCTGGCAAACAGCGGTGGTAGATTTTCCTCCAAAAGTCCAATCGTGAAGGGAGATATCCTTGGTAAATCATTGCCTACTTTAGCGCAAGTCGAACTGCACAAGAACACTATCGCAGAGAAAAGAGACTGTTGTTTCTTGGTTATTATAATTAACGATATAGTGTAGTTAACTCTATGCGATCTCTCAACTTACCCATAGCACCATCTTGTACTATGTACAATCAAGTCATATTTCGAGTCGCAATCGCTTTTATACCTTCGCCATCACCTGGGATTGACGCTAATGGGTTTCATGCAGACAACCATTGGTTACGTTTTAAGATTGTCTATCATTGTCTCCTGAATAACACGTCCTACATGCCACGTATGTGAGCGTTCGAGAGAACAATGAGCTATCGACCACATACCTATCGAATTACCTTAAACATCAATTGTCTCCTATTATACTTTGGGCAACCTTCTAATATCCTTTTTTCTGATTTTACTCTTCTTCTCAAGACAATGGCGAAGAACGTTGACGAGAAGCTATCATGCGCGGAGGGGTGAAGTGCTTCATACACCACGAAGCCATTTTAATGTATTTACTTGTTGTTTACAAATATTGTTTCAGATGATGACGTATCCTTCGTGCGTACTGTGTTGGTTTATTATTACAAGTTATTGTGTTGGTATAGGACCTTTAGTCCTCACGGATGTCGGAGAATTTCCACACTTGTTGACGGTGGCAATTCACGGAACCGTCTTTTAGAATAGATCAACAGATTTCGGTCTAAAAATAAATAAAAGTCAAATCCGTCACCTCGGATGTCCTTGTCGAGTGTCAACCAAACGCGTGCGCCCTCATCATTATTAAACAGTCGTGGTGGCTTTAATTCAAGTAAAGCTAGTACCCTTAGAGCTGTGGATATATTCTAATAATGAGATTAAAGATACAAGACCAAATGCAATGTTAGAAGTCCCAGATGAAGAAGGAAGAATTTATTTCATTTTCATCAACTTTAAGACAATCGACGTTCCAAACGTGGAATGCGTGCTTTAATATCCTTTTCCTGTCCAATCTGAGGCGTAGCACTGTAGAGCGATCGTCCTTTTAACTAAGCACAATAACAAGGATTTAATCTTACCAGTTTTCTGACATAGGCTAAGTTAGGTTAGGTGAATGAGTGCCCTATTGACGAGAGGTCAAGTGTCATAGACTACGAGGAGTCCATTACTTACTTACTTATCAGGCTAGCGATCCATGGAGAATCTGAGCCTAAGCTATAGCTGCCTTCCATTTTTGACGCTCCCAGGCACGCTGCTTCCAGTTATCAAGACCAAGATGTACTACATCCGCGATTACTTGGTCTTTATACCGGTGGTTCGGTCTTCCTCTTCTTTTCGAACCAGGAGGCTCGGAATCGAAAACCCTCTTAGCTGGAGCGTTGATGTCCATGCGCTCGATGTGGCCGAGCCAGTGTAGTCGACGGATCCTTGCCTTCCGGACTACATCCACATCTTGGTACAGCTCGTAGAGTTCGTGGTTGTGTCTTCTTTTCCATTCACCTTCCTCACAGACAGGACCAAATATCCGGCGCAAAATTTTTCTTTCGAAAGAACCCAAGATCAGCTCCGCTGTCCTGCTTATCGTCCAGCTTTCGGCTCCGTACAGCAAGACCGGCAGAAAGAGCGTTTTGTAAAGCATGACTTTGCTCTTTCGAGTGAGGAGTTTTGACCCCAGTTGTTTGGACAAGCCGATGTAGTAGCGGTTGCCAAGGGCGATTCTATGCCGGATCTCCACTGTGGTGTCATTTGTGGAATTTACGTTTGCCCCGAGGTAGACAAACTCCTTAACCACCTCGAAATTGTAGCTGTCAATTGTTATATTTTGTCCCAGGTGGTGAGCGACGGATTGGGTTTTGCTTGACAGTATGTACTTCGTTTTGTCCTCATTGACCTTAAGACCAACACGTTTCGCCTGTTCTTCAATCGCCATGAATGCTTCCACAACGTCACGGCGAGACGACGCGATGATGTCGATAGCATCCGCGTATCCTAGCAGCTGGATGGACTTGTAGAAGATAGTGCCTTCCCTGTTGACGCCTGACCGTCGAACTATCTGCTCCAGCACCAGTTTGATAAAGTCACACGACAGCGCATCTCCTTGCCGAAATCCGGTGCATGTTTCAAACGGTTCCGAAGTCCTAGAACCGAGTTGCACGGTGCATCGCGAGTTTTCCCGGGATCCCGAACTCGGCCATCGCACACACCAGTCCTTCACGATGAATGCTGTCGTATGCGGCTTTGAAATCGATGAAAAGATGGTGTGTATCGATTCGAAACTCGTTGGTCTTTTCCAGGATTTGTCGAAGTGTGAGAATTTGGTCTATAGTCGATTTGCCGGGCCGGAAACCGTGCGGTGCAAAATGGCCTTAGACGTTCACACAATGCGCTGGACAGGATCTTGTATGCGACATTGAGCAGGCATATACCTCTATAGTTCTTGCAAAAGGTAGGATCGCCTTTTTTTTTGGATGAGGCAAATAGAGCTGGTATTCCAGTCGTCGGACATGCTTTCATTTTCCCAAATTCTGCAGATGATCTGGTGCATGCTCTCTACTAGAACATCGCCGCTAGCCTTGAAGAGCTTTGATGGCAGGCCATCTGAGCCTGCGGCCTTGTTGTTCTTCAGCTTCCGAATAGCTGTGCCGACTTTTTCGATGCTGGGTGGGAGGACTACTTCAGGGGCTGGAGGTGGGATTTCCTCAGTCCCTACCACTCTCTCTTGTCCATGCTCGTTAAGTAGCTGCTGGAAATGCTGCTTAAACACATCCACTATTCCCTGTGGGTCGGTGACAAGATTACCCTCGTAGTTTCGAATAGCCTGGGTAATGGACGAAGAGTCCATTATGTCCAGTTATAGTTTAACCCAAAGAACACTAAAAGTTACCCGTTGAACTGAACCACCTAGATGCAGATAGAAATTCCAACAGTCTGTTCAGCTTAATGTTTCTGACCTCTTCTAGTCTCGAAAAGAAGTGACTTCCAAACGACCAAGGGCATCTTCATCCGCTTTTGTTAAGGTCCAAGCCTCTGCGCCGTAAAGGAGGACTGGGACCTTGGTTTTCCGAGAGAGGGCTCTACTTCTCAATTGCCTCTTGAGCCCAAAGAAACAGCGGTTGGCAAGAGTGATTCTGCGTTTTATCTCAGCGCTGGTGTTGTTGTCGCTGGTCATCAGTGAGCCAAGGTAGACGAATTCCTTGACCACTTTAATGTTATATCCGCCCATGGTGACGTTCTGGCCAATACGTCGGTGTTCGTCTCTTTTAGATGAAAGCAGATATTTGGCTTTACCCTCATTAACCTTGAGACCCATCTTAGCCGCTTCTACCTCAATGCCTACAAAGGCCTTATTGACGTCTCGCTGTGTCCGTCCAATCACGTCAATGTCGTCGGCATACGCAAGCCATTGCGTAGACTTGAAATAAGTCGTACCTCTTGTGTTGGCCAGTGACTCTTGCACGATCTTTTCAAGCACGATGTTGAAAAAGTTGCATGACAGCGCGTCACTTTGCCTTAATCCTTTTTTAACATCAAAGGTCTTGGTTTGCTCATTACCAACCTTGATGGAGCAGCGAGAATTCTCCATTGTCATCCTGCACAGTCGGACGAGTTTGGCAGGGATGTTAAAACTAGACATGGTTTTGTATAGCTCATCTCTATACACGCTGTCATATGCAGCCTTGAAATCGACGAAGAGGTGGTGAGTGTCGAATTGGTATTCCTGGGTCTTGTCCAAGATCTGCCGTAGCGTAAATATTTGGTCTTTTGTGGATTTACCTGGCCTGAAACCACACTGATAAGAGCCGATCAGGTTATCCACAAACGGTTTCAGGCGTTCACACAATACGGCAGAGAAGATCTTATATGCGATGTTAAGGAGACTTATTCCCCTATAGTTGGCGCAGTTATAGGGGTCTCCTTTCTTATGGAGCGGGCAAAGGATGCTGAGATTCCATTCATCGGGCACGCTTTCCTCCGACCATACCTTGCAAATGATATGGTGCATGCACCTTACCAGCTCATCTCCAGCCGCCTTAAGAAGCTCAGCAGACAAGCCGCTTGCGCCCGCAGCTTTATTAGACTTAAGTCTTGATATTGCTATTTTCACTTCGTCTAGGTCGGGTGGACTGAACTCTGTTTCATTGTCGTCCATTGCGATTGGCTCGTTCTGCCTGACAGCGGTATCTTGTCTATCATCGCCGTTATACAGTTTGCAGAAGTGCTCTTTCCAAATCCTCAGCATCGACTGCGACCGAATAAACAACAAGCCTCGGATACGGACGAATAGCTGCTTTACCCTTTGTTAAAACTAAAAGTGGCCCCATCGGATGTCTTACAAAAACGGCTGCAAAACTTTCCGATAACTACAACAAAATCGCCAGCTGTGTGAAAAGCAAACTCGAACATATTCGTAGGAACGATCGAGTAAAGAAACTTATCAATGGTGACTCGGTAGAGAAAGTATATGCCTTTCGCTGGAACTTTTCCCAGCGAGTTGGTCGACGATTTCATTGCCCTTAACGCCCTTGTGCCCTAGGACCCACCCGAGGGCTCGGATTGGGGAATACTTTTATTCTTAGATTAGTAGGGCCGTATTTGACATCCGTGCCAAGTTTCACATCACAATATTCCAGAGTGTCCCCTCCAACACCTGTTCAGGCCGTACAACCACACCTGCTTATGAGGTTACAAACCGCCACCCCGCCACCAACAAGAAATCCATGGTTTGACGACGATTGTAGGAGGGCACACGCAGCCAAGCAGCAAGCCTATCAAGAGACGCTGCATAGAAGTACGAGAGCTGCTCGTGAGCATTATGAACACAAGAGGAAGGCGAAGCATAAGCTTCTTAAAACAGAAAAAAAAAGAGAGCATGAGAAGCTCGCCATGACATTCGGAGGTTTTATCAACGAATAAAACAAACATGCGAGGGATATAAGGCCAGAACGGAAGCCTGCAGGGACCAAAATGGAAACCCGGTGCTGGTCGGTACTAAAAATCTGGAAAGACTACTTCTGCAGACTGTATAACGGCGATGATGAAACCGCTGTCCGCTGTCAAGTAGAATGACCCATTTACAACGGACGATGTTAGCAGGGAATTCCGTCCCCCCAACCCCGACGAAGTTAGAAGTGCTTTTTTCTAAGCTTAAGTCCAACAAAGCTGCTGGAGTAGACGGAGTATGCACCATCTCTTCTGTAAGGTATAATCAGAGGATTGCATGCCCGGTGAAAGTTGACCCCTTTCTCTGCGCGAACTACAGAGGTATAAGTCTTCTGAACATCGCTTATAAAATCTTCTCTTCTGTACTGTTTGAACGCCTGAAACCGTTCGTTAATTAACTGATTGGTCCGTATCAGTGTGGTTTTAGGCCCGGGAAGTCCACTATAGATCAATTATTCACACTTCGGCAGATCTTGGAAAAAACAAACGAGTTCCAGATCGACATCCGCCATCTGTTTGTCGACTTTAAGGCTGCATACGATAGTATAGCGGCCTATACAATGCCATGTCTAGTTTTGACATCCCTGCCAAACTCATCAGATTGTGCAGGGTGACATTGGAGAACTCTCGCTGCTTCATCAGGGTCGGAAGCGCCCTAGCCGATACCTTTTATGTCAAAAAAGATTTTAGACAGGGCGACACGCTATCGTCTGACTTTTTCAACATCGTCCTTGAAAGAATCGTGCAAAACTCACTGGTCAATACGAGGGGCACCATCTTTTTCAAGTTCGTACAACTCGCATATGACGATCACATTGACATAATTGGACGAAGTCAGCGAGCTGTCATTGAAGCCTTTACAAGTATTGAGACGGAAGGGACTAAAATGGGACTGGCGGTAAATGAGGGCAACAAGAAATATATGCTGTCGTCGAAAAGGGAACCACCGCGACCGCCGTCTTGGCCAGGACGCACATATTGACAGCTATAATTTCGAGGTAATCAAGGACTTCATCTACATATCTAGGCTCCGCAGTGACATGCAGCAATGACATCAGTGCCGAAATCAAACGCAGAATAACTCTTACCAACCGCTGTTTCTTTGGGCTCGGGAGGCAATTGAGAAGCAGAGCCCTCTCTCGAAAAACCAAGGCGACCATATACAAGAACCTTATCGTCCCGGTCCTTCTTTATGGCGCAGAGACATGGACCTTATCGAAAGCGGATGAGGAGACCCTTTGTCGTGTTGAGAGAAAAATTCTGCGTACGATTTTCGGCGCGACCTGCATAAATGGGGAGTGGAGGAGAAGGCTTAATAGTGAATTGTACGGGCTGTACAGCGACATGACGGCGTCTTCGGATCCAATGCCTAAGATGGCTCGGTCATGTTGAGCGCATGGAAAATACATCTCCGGCCCGGAAGGTCTTCGAATCCAACTCCGAAGGGGGCGGTCGAGGATGGCAAAATTTAAGGTGGCGCAACCAAGTGAAAGAGGACCTTAACCAACTAGGCGTGCGGCACTGGAGACCGCTGGCGAAAGACCGTGCCAGTTGGAAAGGTTTTTTAAAGGAGGCCCAGGTTCGCCATGAACTGTACCGCCGAAAAAGAAGATTTATAAATTTATTGACCAAAGAATATACAGTTTTTTTTTTTAGAGACTCGCAGGTTCAAGAGTTCTTATATTCTCTTATGATGTGTTTACACACACAACCTGAACGGAGTGCAGTGGTTGGGGTCGTTGATGTTCGTTCACTACTCATAGGGGTGGTTGTCCTACACCTAGATAGGACGAGAGCCGACCAAATTTCGCCTTGGTTATAGTCCGTAGTAATTCGTTCGAGCACTTTGGTATTGCATACGCAGAGGATGAATTTTATTTGACCATATACTGTGAGTGTTATGCCTCCAGCAGTACGTCTGGTCATTTTCCATTCACAACTACGTTGCATACTTTTTGTCCGTATAGGAATTAGTTTTTCTTGTCCATGAAGCGAAATTGAACCATGTTGTTAGTCGATGTTGTTGTATGTATGTTGCATACATTTAGACGCCAGAGTAATAAAACGTATGTCCTTTAAATCGACTACACTTTATACGCTTGAATTAGGTGCCAAGCAACAATTTTAATCTTCTTCTCTTGAACGAGTGCGAAACAACAACCTTTAACTACTTTTCACGGACGAGTTCACGACGGGGGCAGCAGCCGAAAAATGAATCGTTGTTCTCTTCTTCTTGTTCCTCCCGTCCCAAGGTGGCTTCTTTCATCGCGTCTATTTTCCGTTGTATGTTGTGTGGTTTTTCCAGCCTAGGTCCTTTGTACCCTTAAGAACCCCGAACCTCGCTGAGGAGAAGCATCGTGAAAAACACGGTCGACGTCAGCACTCTACCCACTGCTCCACGGAGCTCTTAGATTTTGTTGGCAAAATAATTTTCTCAAAATGCCTTTGGTGATGAGGCTTTGTCGAAAGGAAGTGTTCACAAGTGGTATAAAGAGTTCCAAGAAGGCTGAGGCGGTATCGAAGACGAAGAATGTCCCCGACGACCATCAACCTCATCCGACGAAGCTCACGTCCTAAAGGTCAAACATTTGTTGCTTGTAAACGGTCGATTAGCAATCTTGCTGATGATGGCAATTGAAAAGGTTCAGTCAATATCATTTTAAAGGTTGTTTTGCGCCTCAGACACGTCGAATTTCAATTAGTACCGAAAACACTGATTTTATTGGAATAACAGCGTCGCGTTGAAGTTCGTGAAACATTGCTTTCTGAGTATCAGGACAAGATGAATGCATTATTAGAGGATATGAGACTTGGATTTATGCTAACGACCTGGCAATAACCGATCAGTTGATCAATGTCGTGCTAAAGGCGAGGCAAGACTAGAAAAACCGCACCAAGTCGCCCAAGAATCAACGTCTTATTGACCCTTTTTTTCTATTATCGTGCATTTTAAGTAACTTCTGGCTAGATAAAGCTGTCAACATTATTTGAGCGTTATGCGTTGCTTGCGTGAGGCCATTTGTCGAAAGAGGCTATAATTGCGGCGAGACAACTTTTGGTTTTTGCACCACGATATTGCACGATGTCATACTGCATTGATTCTTGGTCGCAGCGTGCGACTTCTGGCTACTCAACATACTCAAAAGAAAGTTTGAATCGGTTAAGGAGATACAAGCCGCATCGAAAGAGGGAGCTGAAAGCCTATCGACAGCTGTTTCGAAGAATAGAAAGTGCATAGGCATAATTGCATTCGTTTTTTTTTCAAAATAAATGCTTTGTCGCCCTACTTAGTATTATGAGTAAATAGCCTAGATTTCGACCCTTCCTTTTAAACGAGATGTCATTTTTGTAAAGCTTTTTGTTGGCTCTTTTTGACAACGTTCTCTACAGTATACTTACCTTGCTAACTTGAGGCATAGAAGTAGAAGCCCGTATTAGAGATTGTGGAATGGTTCCACCTTTTAGTCCACCCATTCCTGGTTTTTGAAGAGGTTACCAGAGTCTACAGGAAGTAACTGAGCGAAAGGCTCTCCGCAATGCCTACGACCACAAATGTCAACAATATGTGGCTGCATTGCCGCTCAGCCATTCAGGAAGTAGCCGAGACCACCATAGGCTACCTACCATCCCCGATAAGAAATCCTTGGTATGATGGTAAGTGTGATCAGAAAGAGGCAGCAACCGACGAGGCATACCAAAAAGCACTGCAGCGAAAAACCATGGCAGCGCGAGAGGAGTACCGAGCCAGAAGAAAGAAGGAGAAAAAACTGCTGCGACTAAAAAAAAAAAGGAATTTTCGCGACTTCCCAGCTCAAGGATATCGAGGAGTCTAGCGAAAAACATAGAATACGGGCCTTTTATAAGAAAGCTGAAAGCCTTGCAGGAGCCTTCGAGTAAAGCGCCCAGGTTCTTTCGCAGGAAACAGTGGATGTATTTAATCAACATTTCCAGCAGCTGCTCAACTAGCATTACCAAGAAAGAGTGGTAGGGACTGAGGAAATCCCAACCTCAACCGCTGAAGTAGTCCTCCCACCCAGCATCGAAGAAGTCGGCATATCGAATCAAAGGCTAAGTAATAACAAGGCCGCAGGCTCAGTTTGCTGCTATCGGAGCTCTTCAAGGCTGGCGGCGACGTTCTGGTAGGGAGCATGCACCAGATCATCTGTAGAATCAGCTTCGTATGTCCGGTCAACAAAACCGGAAGAACTATAGAGGTATATCCCTGCTTAGTGCTGCGTACAAAATCCTGTCCAGAGTACTGTATGAAAGTCTAAAGCCCTTTTGCAACGCACTAATCCGCAGCTACCAGTACGACTTCTGGCCCGGCACATGGACTACAGACCAAACATGCGCACTTCGACAAATCCTGGAAAAGGCCAGCGAGTTTCAATTGTTTGATGCGATGGCCGAATTCGGGATCCCAGGAAAACCGCGCTAGGCTAAAAAATACGTGATGCACTCCACAAATGATACCACAGTGGAGATCCGGCATAGAATCGCCCTTGGCAACCGGCTTGTCCAAACAACTGGGGTCAAAACTCCTCACTCGAAAGACCAAAGTCATGCTTTACAAAACGCTCATACTGCCAGTCTTGCTGTACGAAGCCGAAAGCTGGACGATAAGCAGGAGGGCGGATCTGATTTCTGGTTCTTTCGAAAGGAGAAGACATAACCGCGAACTCTACGAGCTGTACAAAGATGTGTATATTGCCCAGAAGGCGCAGATCAGTTCCGCCGACTACATTGGCTCTGTCACATCGAGCGCATGAACACCCGCGCTCCAGCTAAGAGGGTCTTCGACTCCGAGGAAGATCGGACCTCCGGTATACAGACCAAGTAATCGCGATGAAAGACAACTTGGTGTTGATAACGTGAAGCTGCGTGCCCGGGACCGTCAAGGATGGAAGGCAGCTATAGCTCAGGCTCAGATTCTCCATGGATTGTTCGCCTGATAAGCAAGTAAGTAAGTAAGTTGGTCTGTCGACCTGTAACTCTTTGACCGGTGTCATTCGAAGTTTGACAATATCGTTTGTGTGCTTAGCTGCGTTCTGGTAAGAGAAGGGCAACATCACTTAACCTGAGGTTGAACCCGGTAGTGACGGGTAACTCTGCAATTTTGCGCATCTCCGTCTATCAAGTTTTAAACTGTTGCTTGGTGAAACTTGTAGCTAAAGGACTAAAGTATCTGCGACTAAGACTCAAGCTTCTGTTACAAATATCGATCTAACGAAATAAATTGTTTACACATCGGTTAACCAATTTTCTAAGCTGTTTATTACAAATTTCAACTATGCATCTCGGACGTATATATGTACATACTTGTGTACATATGTATGTACGTATCTCTCCTCTATCATATAAGCAACATTCCTTAAACCTATACATATGTATATATATATTGTGTATTTCCTACGACGCAGATTTACAAGAATGCGATGAAGAATGTCGTTTAAAAGAATACATGGCTTTTGATTCACAACCTTTTAAGCCTCTTCTCGTCTGGTTGTCTTCGTAAATGTCCTTCTTCGTTGCTTTAAAAACCTTCAAGGGGGGGACTGTACACCGTATGTAGTATGTACTCGGATATGGGAATATGTTGTAACCATTAAATTTCACTACTATCATATTTTGCTATTCATAAACTACAACAGATCTACACTAGTGCGTTTAAAGTACGAATTTACAATATTTGTGTTTTACATAGATACATCATACCATTCGTATCGGGTTGATTTGGTCAATGTGAGAGTTTAGTATTTGTCATCGACAAGGTCCGACATTCCGTCGACACTTATGTTGAGCATTGGTTTGTCCAGAATCATCAATGACGACGATTTGTTGTTTGAGGTTATGTCGAAAGATTGCATGTCCAGGCTTAGGGAGTCATGCGTCTGGGGCGGTGGCTGTTGATTGAGGTGTGAATGATGTGCGGACGAGTGATGAAGATGCATGTGGACTTGTTTGTCCTCCATGATTGCTTGATCTAGATTAAGGATACATTCGGCCTTAAAGTTATCTATTGTGAATTGGTCGACGTTGAGGAACTTCATTTCGTCGTACGTGGAATTCGTATCGAGATCCAGGGTTTGATTGATTGTCGACATGTTATTGGTGGACGTGTTCTCTTGCGGTGGTGTGGATTGTGTTACTGGTGGCATTGGGTTTAACGCAGGCGTTGGTGGGTATGTCGACCATTCCATGGAAAGACCACCGCCACGCTCTAGGCCCATGTGATCGATGTTGAGATTGAGAAATATATTTGGCGACATTCGCGACGGTGACATTGATCCGAAATTCACTTTCGGCTCGTTATCTAATGAGTTTGAGGATTGTGGTGGTGTATCCGGCAGGAGAGTGTTACCTGGGTAAAGATGAAAAGTTTCGATTTGTTTGGGTTATATGATTAAAGTTTACCTAGAGTACTGTCTAGCTGAGTCATAACGTTGTCATCGTAGGTTGTGTTGTTAAGTTCACCATCGGGATTTTCTTTGGATGTGCCCTTCTCTTGTTTTCTCCATTTCGCGCGACGATTTTGGAACCAAACTTGAACGCGCGCCTCAGTGAGATCAATGCGCACGGCTAGTTCTTCGCGGAAAAACACGTCAGGATAATGGGTTCTTTGGAAGGCCCGTTCTAATTCTTGTAATTGCAAGGAATTGAACGTCGTCCTGGAATTAGTAAGTATATTGATTCATTAAAAACACAATATAAAAGTATACAAGGACATAGTCATGCTTATAAAGTCTAGTTAGCTTAAAAACTGAAGCCGCACAGGCCGAATAAATTTCGTTAAGCAGGTCAGAAAAGTTGTCAGTTTCCAGTTTTTGGCTAGAGGCTTGTTGAGGTTCGCTTCTGCGATACGATAATCTAGTTGTAAGTGCCTAAATGGATGGATGCAGATGATAGATATGTGATTTCGACAGGATGGTGATACATTCCATAGGGTCCAAGAAATAAACCATTTTTCGGTCGTGTAGTTTCTCGTTTCGGTGATCAAAATTGGTCGTCAACATCATATCAACCAAAAGGTCTTGAACTTTTTTGATTTTCAAGGAATATCTGAACCTCGAAGTAAGAAATTAAACTCTGTATCAACGGAGTCGTTGTCAGAACGCCAACAGAGAGACCACCTCAGATGTATTCGGTTTCGAGCCACCGCCGTCGAGAAACGTCTGGTTTGATGATGAGTGCAGACAAGCCCATGCAGAGAAACGGAATGCGTATAAGGCTACATTGCATCGACGGAAGAGAGCTGCTTGCGAGCTCTATGAATAGAAAAGGAGGGAGGAGCATGAGCTTCTGAGAAGGAAAAGGAAGGAGCATGAGAAGCGAGAGGTCGAGGAGATATTACTGTAGGAACGACGTTCGAAAATTTTACCATAAAGTAAAACGAACATGCCAAGGCTCTAAAGCCAGAGCAGAAGCCTGCAGGGATGAGCACGGACAACTAGTAGTGGAGTCACAGTCGATGCTGAGATTATGGAAGGACCACTACTGCAGACTGTATAACGGCGATGATAGTCAAAATGCCGCGACGAAAAGAGGAAAAAGAATCCCGTCCACTCGACCTAGACGAAGTAAAGATAGCGATATCGAAACTTAAGTCTTATAAAGCGGACATTGACGTTATTGGACGGACAAAGCGAGACGTCAATGACGCGGTCGCAAGAATTGAAGCAGAAACGGCTAAAGTGGGTCTAAGGGTAAATGGGAACAAGACCAAATATATGCTGTCATCAAAGAAAGACATACAACACCGACGTCTTGATAAGTACGTCATCTTCGGCAGCTATAGTTTTGAAGTAGTCAAGGACTTCGTCTACCTTAGCGTGATTGTGACAAGCAGCAACGACACCAGCGCTGAGATTAATACACCGCAGAATAACTCTTGCCAACCGCTGCTTATTTGGGCTCAAGAGGCAGTTGGGTAGTAGAGCCCTCTCTCGAAAAACTAAGGTAACCCTCTACAAAACCTTAATCATCCCGGTCCTCCTCTACGGCGCTGAGGCTTGGACGTTATCAAAAGCGCATGAAGAGGGTCTTGGGCGTTTCGAGAGGAAAATTCTGCGTGCAACCTTTGGAACTGTTTGTGTAAACGGAGAGTGGAGGAGGATATTCAACCAAAAACTGTACAGGCTGTACAGCGACATCAGCCAAGTACGACGACGTAGAGTACGAATGGATAACACAGCTCCGGCCCGAAGAGTCTTCGACTCCAACCCCGAGGGACGACGCAGCAGAGGACGACCGCATGTAAGGTGGCGGTGGAAAGGGACCTCAACCAACTGGGCGTGCGGCACTGGAAGCGGCAAAGATCAGACCAGCTGGAGAGGCTTGTTAGTTGAGCCTCTGGTTCACCCTGAACTGTAGCGCCATCAAAGTAAGTAAGTATCAACGAGGTTCAGTAGCTTTTATTCAAAACGATAGAAAGTGGCAACAAAACCATGTGGGATGCGCATAAAGCTGAGGAGGCCATTTTAGGAGGTGTTATGCTATATTACCGAGATATGGCAACTAAGTTCCGGGAATTCGTAAGCAAAAGAGAAGCAAATTAAGTTTGTCACAAAATTTTACACAACGATTCCAATGTTGCTCCCACGATTCGTAGCACCCTTGATAATCTAACGAACTTAACTCGTCCAGAACTATGTTTATCCCATTTTGACCATCTCTGCGCCGCCGGAATGAGTTCTCTTAGGGTGTGACTTCGTCTTGGGAAATAACGAAAAGTCGCAAAGGGCAATATCTAGGCTACAGGGTGGATGTGGCAACGTTGAAATATTTTTTTGTTTTAGCCAAAATCTCTTGTAGAACCAACGAGGAATGGGCCTGCGCATTGTCGTGGTGCAGGATCGAGCTCTTCTTGGCAAGTTCGGGTCGCAGGTTCTTCAGGACGTAAACCTAGAATTGTCCAGCTACTGTCTGGTAGGTGGGAACATGTTTACCTTGAACGATGCCGCGGATGTCGAAAAAAAACCATCAACATTTCCCTCAGTCGCGATGACCTCGTCGCTTTTGGTGGGCCCTCTCCACCGCTTTGCCCATACAAATACACGTGTTTTCGCCCTGCACTCGTCTCCATGCACTAACTGCAATTTTCGATTGATTTCCGAGGGTTTTTCACCAGATTTCACTAAAAATTGAATTACAACCAGCCTTGGATGAAAGCTGAAATAAAGGACCCCCATTCCTAGACGAATTTTGACCAACGATACAGTCTTGCGAGCTCCAGATGTATGAATTCCCGGAACTTAATTGCCACAACTCGTATATACATACATTTGTCGTTATGGAATCGCATTCTGTTCAAGTCCGCATTAATATTAGTCAAGAGCCCTAGAAAAATTTAGTTGGGCATTTAAAGGACCTGTTTGATGGGTATCATGCACACTTGCACGCATATAGGACTCAATTACCACAAAATCTCAACCCAGCTGGCCGTCATTCGTGTAGTGTATTCTATTCGCTGATTGACCCTCACAGCATCTTCCAATTGATGAGCAGTTTTTCATTCAAAATCATCCTCACGTATTTCACGTTAAATGATGCAATGAAAAGGCTAACCTGTCGCAATTGGGCCAACGAGAATCCACGTGAATATTAGGATCAGCCAATTCATCCCCAGAAAGTGACTGTGACTTTTTGGTCTACTTTTTGTCCCAGCTTGATGGAATCGACCTGGATGATATTTATTTTTAACAAGGCTTCTCCAAAAATGCTTAGTAGAACTGTAAAATGACCTATAAGATCGTGCGACTTGGCCTCTTTTTATGGTGATATGGGAAAGTTTGGCTGCCATTTAAGAGCTAAAAAGAGCATTACTGTCGAGATAAATGCCATAGAAATGACCATATTGCAAGATAGCATAAAAATTTGACCATCGGATTGACGTCTGTAAAACTAGTCGTGATGAACGTTTCGAGTGATATCATGTTTCACACATAAATGGCGTCAATTATCCTTCGAAATAAAGTACCCAACTTGATTCAGAATTAAATATTTCTGGTCTTAATTTGCGTTTAAATTCCTACGTCTCCTACAGGGCCAGCCCTATATGTTAGGCATAATGCATACAAATACGAATCCTTTTCAACCAAATAAAGGATGCAGTTAAGGAAGATTGGATTCTCTCTAACTGTTGACTTTAGGAGATGCTATACACATGTGTTTCTTAGTAAATATTGGCAACGACAATATAAGACGGCACCGCATAGCGTATGGAGTTCCACAGGGGTCAGTGCCAGGGCCAACGCTATTGAGCGTTATATGCCAAAATGTTTAAGAAATCATGGGATGAACTCTACTCAATCATAATTTAAGAAAAGGAATTACTTCTCCTGGAGTGAACGGTAATATTATATCACCAAGATCAACGACAAAGTAGGTATGTATATTGGCGTTACAGTCCCTGAAGGACCTGAGCCGAGCTTCTCTCAATCACCCATGTTGTGTGTGATTTAATTTTCCCATAGGTGAAAGGGACCTACAGTTTTATTGCCGGTTCCGAACGGCGAATTTCGAGAAGCTTTTCATGACAATTTTACTACAGGGGGTTTTGTCAGAACCCCGCTGAGGAGAAACACCGTGAAAAACACGTTCGATGACATGGCTGTGTTGGGATTCGATCCCGTGTCATCGGCGTTAGAGGCCAACACAACAAAGTAGGTACGTATCGATTTTTAGGCCGCCCAAGAGGAACATCTCACTACAGCGTGCAATAGGCTTCTCAGGCAACTGTCCACAGACATTATTATGGAAGACAATAGACTAATTAAACAAATAAGGAGACTACTTCAACTGTGTCATGAGCACCAATGTGGGTTCAAGTGATAGCGGCATTGAGGCTCTGATGTGCACTCCGATTTGCTTCAAATGTCACCGTTTATGTTATCGAACTCATCCGGTAGGTGCCTTGGGAAACCAACTTCAGGGAATCGAAGATGTTAATATTAAAGAACGAGCTCGATGAGAGGCAGCGAATTATGAGGTCCTGACAAGAGAGTCGGAATTAATCCTTGAAGAAGATAAGGTGGTGGAATTACGGACTCAATCGCGAACTAAGTTCCCAAGATCTAAACAGATACCCCGTTTACATGCGTAGTTGAATTCGGATTGAACTAGGATCGAAATGCATGTAAACGTGGATCGAGTTGAAATTGAGTTGACTCGACTCGACCTAGTTAGTTGAGCTGGATCGAGTCGAAAAAATGCATGTAAACCTGGGTCGAGGAGCTGAACTGACATTTTGGTGTCTGTATGTGTGAGACATCTTTTTTGCTTTTCTTTCTTTTCACTTTCTGGTTGGCGCAACGCAAGACTAACACAATCAAAGCAAAAGGTCACTTCCACTACGTTTGAACTATTCGATCTTTCGACTACGTTGCGGAAAAATCTGAGTCGATTTTTCGACTACGCATGTAGACGGGGTAAGAATGTCCCTCTATGAGGTTAAGTAGCTTCACACCAACTAAAAATTTAATGAGGACCGATCCGGTGGTTAAAGTGAGGTTAAAGGCTTTACTCATAGGCGTACCCTTGGCATACGAATAGTGCATGTTAGTAGTCAGAACATCATTTAAAGAGACAAGAAGGATGTCTAGCCAGTGTGGTTGTAAATTGAATAAGTCGCTGCAAAGCTAAAGAAGCACATTGAGGAGTGTTTCACTAGGACAGGTTCGAAAAGTTAGACGGGGGTGGCTATGCCAGTTTGTGGCTCATAATGTATTTTCAAAATAAGTGGGTACTACCGTATAACGATATTCCTTGAATTGGATACTTCAGGTGTTTGTCTATTTCAGAGAAAATAACAAAAGCGACAAGCATACAAATCACTGCCTTTGCACCTGTGCTTCGGTCTGGCTTCCACCTTCTCAGTAAATACGATTCAGTTCAATGCACTTGGAATGGACGGATTCACTCATACGTACGTTCATACGAGTATATCTATCGGTGCGGTTCATTAGAAACAAGAAGACGTTCAAATATCGATTGAAGAAGATTATTGGAAAATAGGTGTTACGATAACGTATAGGCGAGAAACGGGGGTGGGAAGCTTAAGAAAGGAATAACAATAGTCGATAGATATATTTATCTACTGAAATACAATGTGTGAATAATAATAGATACATTTGTAGACTATTACAGACCTTATTATGCATGACAAAAAATTGATTTAATTCGTAATACTTATGGCGTGTAGCAAAGTTCACTGTTTTTGACTGAATATCTAGTCAGAGGAATGGTTTACGAATATCTCAATTTTAAAACTATGTTAGTTCTAGGTAGGCCTTACTCTAAGAAGGTTATTATAGGTTATGTTCTGTGCCATCGTCAGATTGCTAATACGAATACCAGAATCATCTTAAAAAGTCATGATAAAACAACAGATCCTTGAAGGCAAGGAATAACAGAGTAGTACCCTTAATTTAGCATAACGACATTTTATGATAAGAACTGAATATCGTTAACTAAAGATAGTTCGATGGCAGGACACCTCGATAAAGTCAAGATATGAATCAATTTTGATTGACTGATATTCACTACAAGTAAATGCTACAAACAATACTCTAGATTCACACCTGTATCGCCTCTGCTTCCGCTTCATCGCAACCTTTTCCATGAATACTATCCTGAATTATTCGCAGCTTGGTTTTCCCAATTCAATATCTATGTACTTCCGTTTCTCCTGCGCCAGGCAAAGAAAACTTAAGCCCAGCCAAGAACACCGACAAATACACTTAGATGGCTTCAAATTCGTGGCACATTTTCAATACGATTCGTACATTTTAAACGCTTTCATCCACAAATTTATCTCAAACTTAAAACAAAATTAAAAAATTACTAGCACCATTCAAACAATTTTTTTTTAAATTTATTTTATATAGAAATACAAAAGAAGAAATATTTAAAATATTTGATTGTTAGCGACACTCATTCGTACGGTCGTATGAATTCTAGATTACATTGCACTCGCGAGGGCGCTAGTTCGACTGAATTAGGAATTTGCTTTTTACAATTTGAACTTTGGAAGTTCGAAAGGAATCCATAGAAATGCCTGTTTCGCTGCTCTTTCTTCTGAGTGTTCTATGTGAATATAGGGAATATAGTTCAGCTAATAGACAAACGAATATGTTTTTTTACTTTAGGGGGAAAACACTAGACTTGTACGATTGTGTGGGCATATGTAAGGGCGTGCTTACAGATGGACATACATATGTGTTGTTTTGAGCACATGGAAAGTAGAAGGAATAGTCATGTCAAAGTGATGGTATTTCGGTGAGTGATACGCAATTGTGCTTTGTCGTAAGTAATGATCGTTCATTTATTATTACATGAAATATCTTGATCATCAACAGATCCACTGGTGATATGATGGCATATCTCGCCTAAAAGTGGAATCACTCGCTTCACCAAGCAGGTGATAGCAAAATTGTTGCACTGGATATTTCGACAGCATTTGACAGGGTTTGGCATGAAGCCCTTTTGTCGAAAATGCGTGCTTTTGGAATCGATGAGTCTCTCTTTCAATGGATTAGAAGCTACCTTTCGAATCGTTCAATTCAAGTTGTTTTGGGCGGATTCATGTCTGATACTCACTTTGTAAATGCCGGTGTTCCCCAGGGCTCCGTTTTGTCTCCGACACTCTTTCTTATTTTTATAAATGATCTCTTGTCTGTTACTTCTAATCCAATTCATTCTTTCGCTGACGACAGTACCCTCAGCTTCTCGTATTCGTTCACCAGTTTACGACCCTGAACTTCGGTTGTAGATAATGAGCGGCAGCGTATGTTAAGCTCATTAAATTCCGATATCGACAGCATCATCCAATGGGGTAAAAACAATAGAGTGGAATTTAATGCTTCCAAAACACAATGCTGTCTCTTGTCGTTAAAGCGTATAAATAACCCGCAGCCATTATCCATGAATGGCACTTGCATCTCAGAAACTGAAAAGCCTTCTATCCTGGGTATGAGTGTTGCTCACAATCTTAATTGGAGCGACCATATATTCAGTGTCGCCAAGAATGTGGGAAGTGCGTGTTGAGGAGAAGTTTTAGAGTTTTTTCGTCAGACGTTGTCCAAACTCCTTTTGTTAGGAGGAGATTGTGGATCTCTCGAGAGTATCTTCCTCAATCTGTAGGCGTCTGAAATTTCCTCCATGTTGTTGCAGAAGCGTTTCCAAGACAACCTTTGTTATTTCCTCAGGGTTCATACTACTATTTTTAAGCACTTCAAAGTACCCTTGGACACAGACTACATCATCGCGCAGAATGTGTTCTTTAGGAACTTCGAAGTTGTCTCTCCATCCAGGGATCAATGGGCTGAAGGAAAAGTTACACCAAAGAACTCGATCTCCCTCTATACCGATGGCTCCAAGATGGAATCGGGCGTAGGTAGCGGAGTCTTCTCCAAGGATCTTAACCTTAACCTATCATTCAGACTCCCAAATCACTGCAGTGTGTATCACGCAGAATTAACAGCGATAATGGAGGCCCTTGCATGGCTCATGATCAATGTAATATCCGCCAAGGATATTATCATTTGCACGGATAGCCAAGCTGCGATAAAATCCCTGACCGCGGTAACCCACAAATCAAAGACATCCCTAAACTGTCGCCTATCTCTAGACGAGATGGCTGAACAGTTCAACATTAAAGTATTGTGGGTTCCCGAGCATAGAGATATTCCAGGAAACTGCGCGGCCGGCGAGCTCGCAAAGTTAGGGTCAAGCACACTCAGTCTTCCTACCCTCGGGTACACATGATAAAACTTTGAACCACAGAGGCGACCAACCTCCAATGGAATGAAAGTAATATCGGCTTTATCACTAAACAAATCTGGCCTAAGTTAAACCTAGGATGAACAAGAGACCTAGTAGCAACAAAAGGGCTCAAGTGGGTGTCATTACAGGTCATTGCATCATTGGAAAACACGCCGCCAGACTAGGGCTGCTCTCCAATGACTTTTGCCGCGGCTGCTCATGCCCCTCTTTTGCGAACCTTCTATGAAAATCTAAGTGAGCTAGCAAACCTAAAAATAGCTCGACTCCAACGCTTCATCAAAAGCACCGGCTGGTTCTCAGGTAGCGGATCAGGCTATTGATCCATGTGGTATCACAATGGGCCGACCCCGGCCAACCACTTGTAACTAACCTAACCTTCCTCAGAGTTTGTTTGTACACTCTGAGTGAATCTTTGTATAAGCTCCAGTCCCTGTCGTTTCTTGTACTCTTTGCTTTATTAAAGAGTTTTCAACAGTTCTTGCGGAGCTTGCTTAGTGCTGCGTTCCACCAAGAAGGGTAGGAGTTTTTCCTTGATTTGTGGATTGCACAGCTGTTGGCCCGTGCGTTGCCCAATGTAATTGTTAAGATGTCGACCATGTTGTCTATATCTAACGTTGACGGCGGGGTGTCAGGGGTCCTGTTTACTACAGAATTACCAATGAAAGCTCAATCATGCTCCAAATCAATTTTTCTTGGGTTGCAGGATGAGTCAATTGGGGTTGGGACCGTGAAGGCTAGGTTGAAAACCAGAGAGCGATGTCCTGAGAAGGAGTGTTCCTCAGAAACCCTCCACTCTCTTATTCTTACTCTATTTTCCAAATAAACACATATGTGTATTTCAAAACTTTGTTGGATGTACTCGACATTTAAGCTGCGAGGACTAGTTCCTGTTGTAAGAAGGAGTGTTCGTTGTATTCGAATATATTCGACTCTTTCGGAAACGTTTGTTCAGACGCAGCTTTTCTCTTCCGATCGATTCAATTTGTGACGGCGTCAGACCTGTGATGATGTTGCCTAGGACGCTAACCTGAAATGAGAGATACTTCATTTGGTCAGTATTCTTGATGTCTCCACATCAAACATACGTCAAGTTTTGACCAATTCGATGGATGCCCAAAAGCATTGTCCTGTACTGCTAGCTGTGCAAAAGCTTGAATTCTGTCCTTCGGGCAATTTTCCAAGTTTCCGATCCATTCGGCTGCAAATCTTAAAAAGAACGAAGAGGACAATCGTAGGCTTTTTATGTCAATTCTTACCTGAATGCATCTGTATGGATCTTAACGATATCCGAACTATTTAAGTAGCAGACAACTTGCCCCATGGCAATCAAGTCATATTCGGAGTATGTATCGGGGTTCTTGTGAGGCCATTCATTACGAACTTTTCCCGCAATTAGATTCCATTGTTCGTCTGAAAATCCTTGCTGTATGGATCCAAATGCTCTGATTGTCTCTATAACATCAAACGTGATATTACGCAAGTCCTCGAGAGGAATGACTGTCAATAGGTTTCCCATGTTCGTATAAACCGCTGGTGACAAATTCTCCAGCCCATCATTGGCCTTAACGTAGTGAATACGAGGGCAACATTACACATTGAGGAATTGAGAGACTCAGTTCTTACGTTCTTGATCAGTCGCCAAAGTTTTCCACTTGAGTTCTTGTCAACTGGATTTCGCCCGGCTTCAATAATGCAAGCCTCCAATCTGTCCCAGTTCAGGTACTTTATATCGGTGTCCATGCGGATTTGATCACATATTATTGCATAAACTGATGTCAGAACGCTCAGTAAAAACACTGCAAGAGGCATTCCGGCCATGTTGCAAAAGTGAACTGAAACGATGAAAAACTAGTCGTTGCTGATGGGAGGGCCAACTATGCCAGCAAAGCAAACGCAATTTACCGTGGCATTTTCAAGTTGAACTGAATTTTTAATCAAAAATAATTGCTTGAATCCCTCAACAAAGTATTGAAGTAAAGTGGTGTATCAGCATTAATGGAGTTAGATAATGGATGAGAATGTGAAGGTGAAGCAAGGATGGCCATCGATGTTGAAGTGCCATGTGATGGCCAAGTTGATGAAATCCGTTGTTGTACTCCTTTCTCACATTGCATGCATAGTGCACTTCCAACTCGTCGATGACGATAGACAATCCTCGTTATTCTATTGATGTCAATAGACGTTGCTTTCGACATGGCTACGCATTACTTTGAAGAATTTTAAACATTGTATAGGCCAATGATATTGATGTTATTGACTTTTCTGACTTTCTGAAGGCGCTCCGTCAGTGAAAGAACAGCTGGCTCATCAGCTATGATCGCCAATGGTGCCTCGGCATTGATAAGCATCTGTCTGAGTGTCTGGTTGACTTGCACTGCACTCTAGAGCCGTATCGACAGTGGGAGAGCAGCTGTCTGAATATGTATGGTCTCTTACTTACTTACTTATCAGGCCAGCGATCCATGGAGGATCTAAGCCTGAGCTATAGCTGCCTTCCATCCTTGACGATCCCGGGCACACTGCTTCCAGTTGTCAAGACCAAGATGTCTTACATCCGCGATTACTTGGTCTTTATACCGGAGGTTCGGTCTTCCTCTTCTTCTCGAACCAGGAGGCTCGGAGTCGAAGACCCTCTTAGCTGGAGCGTTAATGTCCATGCGCTCGATGTGGCCGAGCCAGTGTAGTCGACGGATCCTTGCCTACATCCACATCTTGGTACAGCTAGTAGAGTTCGCGGTTGTGCCTTCTTCTCCATTCACCTTCCTCACAGACAGGACCAAATATCCGGCGCAGAATTTTTCTTTCGAAAGAACCCAAAATCAGCTCCGCTGTCCTGCTTATCGTCCAGCTTTCGGCTCCGTACAGCAAGACTGGCAGAATGAGCGTTTGGTAAAGCATGACTTTGGTCTTTCGAGTGAGGAGTTTTGACCCCAGTTGTTTGGACAAGCCGAAGTAGCAACGGTTGCCAAGGGCGATTCTGTGCCGGATCTCCACTGTGGTGTCATTTGTGGAATTTACGTTTGCCCCGAGGTAGACAAACTCCTTAACTACCTCGAAATTGTAGCTGTCAATTGTTATATTTTGTCCCAGGTGGTGAGCGACGGATTGGTTTTTGCTTGACAGCATGTACTTCGTTCGATCGATCTTAAGACCAACTCGAATCGCCTGTTCTTCAATCGCCGTGAATGCTTCCACAATGCCACGGCGAGAACACGCAATGATGTCGATATCATCCGCGTATCCTAGCAGCTGTAAAAGATAGTGCCTTCCCTGTTGACGCCTGCCCGTCGCACTATCTGCTCCAGCACCAGGTTGAAGAAGTCACATGACAGCGCATCTCCTTGCCGAAATCCGGTGCATGTTTCGAATGGTTCCGAGGTCCTAGAACTGAGTTGCATGGTGCATCGCGTGTTTTTTAGCGTGGCGCGGCACAACCGGATCAGTTTTTCCGGGATCCCGAATTCGGCCATCGCATGAATGCTGTCGTATGCGGATTTGAAATCGATGAAAAGATGGTGTGTATCGATTCGAAACTCGTTGGTCTTTTCCAGGATTTGTCGAAGTGGACAGGATTTTGTATGCGACATTGAGCAGGGATATACCTCTATATGTATGGTCTCTAGATAGCTGAGAACCAGTTACCTGTTTTATGAAATGGCCCCGTCCTTGCGTGAACAGCTGCAACTTTTGATTGCCTACTTAGCTGGAGAACTGCTGAAGAGCAACATCTCGGGAGTGGATGAAAAGCAATTTGTCACATTATCGCTTGGCTACTTAGTGAGCCACTGCTCGTAGATAAGCAGCTGCGTGAACATTTTTAGTAATTGGAAAGTTGCTATCTGCCCTTTTAGAGTCTATCCGCTGGTGGATCAGTTACTACCTCGTCTTCCATGGTCGCCCCTACAGGACAGCTGCCTTTCTGGAGTCTATTTCATTTCTGACGTGTAGTGGTGTAACAATTCTGTTTAAACATCCTCACTCGAATCCGTTTTTTGATTACCGTCGCCAAACGCGACACCTATGATTGCCATGATTCGAATGTTGGTATCGTTCAACTATCGATCATCCAACACCATGTGAACCATTTCTTGCATTTTGATGTCATATGAACGGTCTGCGTGCTGGGCGTGTTTTGTGCTCGTACTTCTTCTTCTTTGGCGACGTTACAGCCCATGAAGGACCAGAGCCAAGCTTCTCTTTAATCACCCATATTGTGTGTGATTTATTTTTCACACAGGTGAAGGGGACCTACAGTTTAATGCCGATTCCAAACGGTGTGAGTTGAGAGGCTTTTTCAAGGCAAGCATCGTACTTGGGGTTTTGCCAATACCCTGCCGGGGAGAGACACCGCGAAATAAACATTCGATGACGTTGTTGTTATCTGTATCCGAACTCGCTCATCCTGCGCCAGAGTCCAAAATACTAACAACTGCGGCACGGTGCCCTCAAGATACCAGTCTCAAAATATGTAACCACTTGGTTTGCTGTTACATCTGTCCTTCAGAATCTGTTACATCTGTCCTTCAGAATCTGTTACATCTGTCCAGATCTATTAGTCAGCTGTTGATACAACCGACTCTCCTTCTCTAGACGCTGATCCCAGCGAAGACTTCACCATCATTGGGAATTTCAATCATCCGGTTCTGCAATTGACCTCATCAGAGGACCGATGTCCTCTCGTCCCTATAAATGGTTCTAACTCTTTTGTAGTCTAACCTATTTCAGATTAGCAGGATCCCTGACAAACTTTGGTCGACAGCTTGGCCTCATATTTTCATCTGATACCTACAACTTCCGAGAGCACTGTGGCGCAGTGGGTAGTGTGTTGTCCTCTGACGCCGATGACCCGGGATCGAATCCCGACACAGCCATGTCATCGAACCTGTTTTCACGGTGTTCCTCCTCAGCGGGGTTCTGACAAAACGCCCTGTAGTAAAATTGACATGAAAAGCTTTTCGAAATTCGCCGTTCGGAACCGGCGATAAACTGTAGGCCCCTTTCACCTATGGGAAAATGAAATAACACACAACATGGGTGATTGAGAGAAGCTCAGCTTGGGTCCTTCATGGACTGTAACGCCAACATACATATATACATACCTACAACTTCGATTGATCAATATAATCCCTGTAAACAAGATCAAGGGATGGCAAAGACTAACAAAGGCCTCGTAGGGGTAGCATCTATCCGACGGATGCTGGTCTGCTAAAAGGCGAGAAGAGCCACCGCAGTCGAACATCTTGCAGCACTATTAGTAAGTACTATCCCCACCTCCTCGTGGTGCCATCTGAGATTTCCTATAAATTGCAGACGGGGAAGGGCGAATGGCGAGCCTCCTGCGCAAAAAAAAAAACAGGATTAGTCGGTTGAGCTACGGCCTAGTAAGCCGTAACCGTAAAAAAATACACAAACTCCGAAACAACCACAAGCCTCGGATATAACGGACCGGATTTATGTTGACGACCCTTGCAAAAAACGAAATAAGGACAATGATCTTCGGCTTTGTACGTGGAATGTTAGGTCCCTAAACAGGCCATGTGCAGCCGAACAACTTGCGGACGCCCTAGACCGCTATAAAGCGGATATCACCGCCATGCATGAAATGCGATGGAATTGACCGGGTATAAAGCGGATGAAAGACTGCGATGTTTACTACGGCGACTGCTATAGGGAGAGAGGGCAACGATTGTTTGGATGCGGATTCGTTGTTCGAGGTGGACTAAGGCAAAAAGTCCTAAGCTTTCGGCATGTGAGCGAACGCCTCATAACAATCCGTATCAAGACTACATTTTTTTACATCAGCCTGATCAGCGTCCACGCTCCCACGGAAAACATGGATGACTCTGCCAAAGATGAGTTTTACGATCTCCTAGACAGAACGTATGCCCAATGTCCCAGCTATGACATCAATATTGTACTAGGAGCTTCAATCCTAAGCTGGGTAAGGAAAGCATCTTTGAACGAGTCATCGGCAAACAAAGCCTACACGACACCACCTCCGATAACGGACACAGGCTGATTGATCTTGCTACGGGGCGAAATCTCTTTCTAGCCAGTACGCGCTTCCCGCACCTCGATATACACAAAGGCACCTGGCGGTTTTTTGATCAATCGACTACCAACCAGATTGATCCTTTCGCGATCGACGTCAGACACTCCTCCGATATTCTTGATGTTCGAACTTTCCGAGGGGCTAACATCGACTCGGACCACTATCTTGTAGAAGCCAAGATGCCCTTACGGATATCACGAATGCAACGGAGTAGAGTAAGAATACAAAGTTATGACGTCGGAAAGCTACTATCGCCAGAAACCGCTCGTGTTTTACCGACCGCGTCTCTCTTAAGCTCTCCAATACTCATGAATCCTCCACACTATCAATAGAACAGCAGTGGAGCCTTTGCAAACAAGCCCTGAAAAGCTCTGCATCCGAAGTTTTGGGTTTCAAGGCTCCACCACGAAGAAACACCTGGTTCGATGACGAGTGCAGGACGATTCATACAGCAAAGCAGGATGCATATAAGGCCTCGCTGCATAAAAGAACAAGAGCAACTCGTGAGCTCTACGAGTTAAAAGAAGGGAGGAGCGTAAGCTTCTTGGAAGAAAGAAGAAAGAGCACGAGAAGCGCGCGATTGAGGATTTGGAGGGGTGTTACTGCAGGCGTGACGTTCGAAAGTTTTATCAACAGATTAAGCGAACATGCCAAGGTTAGAAAGCCAGAACGGAAGCCTGCAGGGATGAGAACGGACACCTTGTAGTAGAACCGCAGTCGATGCTGAGAATATGGAAAAACCACTTCTGCAGACTGTATAACGGCGATGTTAGTCAATATACCGCTGTCAGGCAGAATGATCCATTTCTAATGGACTGAGACCGCAGAGAACTCTGTCCCCCTGACCTCGACGAAGTTAAGATTGCCATATCGAAACTCAATACGAATAAAGCTGCTGGCGCAGACGGACTGTCTGCTAAGCTCTTCAAGGCAGCTGGGGATGACCTGGTTGGGAGCATGCACCAGCTCATCCGTAAGACATGGTTAGAGGAAAGCATGCCCGAGGAATAGAGTCTCAGCATGGTATGCCCGAAAGAAGACCCCTCTGATTGCGCCAACTATAGAGAAATTAGTCTCCTTAACATCGTCTACAAAATCTTCTCTGCCGTTTTGTGTGAACGCCTGAAGCCTTTTGCAAATAAGCTGATAGGTCCTTATCAGTGCGGATTCAGGCCAGGGAAGTCCACCATCGACCAAATCTTCACACTACGGTAGATTCTGGAAAAAAACCAATGAATTTCAAGTCTACACTCACCACCTATTTGTCGACTTCAAAGCCGCATACGACAGCGTAATTAGAGACGAGCTATACAACGCTATGTCTACCTTTGACATCCCTGCTAAACTCGTCAGACTATAGAGGATGACTTTGGAGAATGCTCAGTGCTCCATCCGAATCGGTGAACACCTTACCGATAGTTTTGATGTCAGAAAAGGATTTAGGCAGAGCGATGCGCGGTCGTGTGATTTCTTCAACATCATATTGGATTGCGCAAAAATCACTGGCCAATACAAGAGGCACAATCTATTTCAAATCCTCGCAACTCCTTGCATACGCCGACGATATTGACATAATAGGTAGATCACAGCGAGATGTCAATGAGGCGCTTGCGACTACGGAGTTCGAGGCGGCGAAAGTTGGTCTGGCGGTAAACGAGGGCAAAACTAAATATATGCTGTCATCAAAAAAGGACGCTCACCATCGATGTCTTGGCCAGAACGTTGTTATGGGTAGATATAAGTTCGAGGTAGTTAAGGACTTCGTCTACGTTGGCTCCGCAGTGACCTGAAACAACGACATCAGTTCCGAAATCAATCGCAAAGTCACTCTTGCCAATCGCTGTTTCTTTGGGCTCAGGAGGCAACTGAGTAATAGAGCCCTCTCCCGAACGACAAAGTTGACACTATATAAGACCCTTATCATCCTGGTCCTGTTGTACGGCGCAGAAGCATGGACACTATCTAAAGCGGATGAGGAGGCTCTTGGTCGGTTCGAGAGAAAGGTTTTGCGCGTGATTTCTGGGCCTATAAACGCAGACGGGGATGGAGGAGAAGATTCAACCACGAACTTTACGGGCTGTACAGCGACATGAGCCTAGTCAGGCGTCTACGGATTCAACGCCTAAGATGGCTGGGCCATGCAGAGCGAATGGATACCACAGCTCTAGCCCGGAGAGTCTTTGAATCCAACCCCGAGGGACGAAGAAGCAGAGGACGGCCGCACTTAAGATGGCGCACACAGGTGGAAGGGGACCTCAGCCAACTGGGTGTGTGGCAATGGAAAACGCTAGCGAAAGATCGTGCTAGGTGGAGGGGCATGTTGGTTGAGGCTCAGGTTCACCCCGAACTGTAGCGCCCACTAAGAAAAAGAAGAAGAAACAAGATCAAGCTTCCACTACCTCTAAAAGCTCTTTCCCTTTCAACTATCAGAAAGGCGACTTTGACACGCTTAACAGTTTGTTGAACGATATAGGCTGCTCCACTGTTTTATAGTAAATTCCATGCCCTTTTCTCAAATAACCCTCATGTAAAACAAGATATTTAGTTAGCCTTAATGTTTTGTAGGCCTTACTACTAACTCGGGATTGACTAGGCCGAGTTTGATTAATAAACTTACTACCGTGACAGATATCTGCTCTCATTTACAGGCATGTCTAATCAATTTGACTCACTTGATTCTAATATTAACGCCTTACCTTCCATAATTGTTCCCTATTACACTTGAGAGTCCGATAACAAGCGTGCTCTCTAATAACTAGAATTCTGATGTCACACTTTTTAGTGAGGTGAGCGGGCGGAAGCTACGAACATACAAGCAAAGATTAGTGACGCCTAACCTAGGTGCTTGTAAGCTCCAACGACTTAGTCAGCGATGCAGTAGTACGATGTCACCGTTAGTAATAGTAAGTAGTCTTGAATATCCAATCACACTTTCTGTGGTTATTGTAAAGATGATTTTACCATGTACATCTTCAAGGGGACTGATGCCGGAATCAACGAAGTTCCCTTCCAAGTATCCCTGCGTCGCGCAAAAAATGGAAGTCACATTTGTGGAGCTTCTATTCTGAATTCTATGTGGATTTTGACCGCTGCTCATTGTATAAAAACGTTTGAGCCAAGAAACTTTACTGTTCAATACGGAGTAACGACGATAGCTAGTACCGGTCCAAATATCGTGAATGTGTCCAAGATTGTAGTTCATCCAGGATTTAACGGATCCCGAGCTCTACTACACGACATTGCACTAATAAGATTCGAAGAACCAATCGAGCTCGGTGAATCAGCTCAGCCAGTGAGGCTACCAAAAAGGTTCCAACCCACAGAGGCAGGAACACCTGCTATCTTAGCTGGATGGGGTAGAAATGCGGTAAGAAAATAATTACCCGGAAGAAAGTGGTAAGTAATTGATGTCCTTTCTAGACCGGCGGTGAACAACAGAAACACTTGCAAAAGGTCGACTTGACAATTTATTCAAAGAAATTCTGTAATTCAATTTACAAAGATCGGTTGCACGTGACCAATATATGTGCAGGAACAGAAGAGGGCGGCAGGGGTCAATGCAAAGGGGACTCAGGAGGAGCACTGATTGCAAACGGAGTACAAGTTGGAATAGTTTCGTGGAGTCGGAAACCATGCGCAAGTACGGCTGGTGTTTTTACTGAAGTTTCGAATTACATCGACTGGATCGAGGGTACTATAGAGAGTAGATAGAACTAAGATGAAGCAATAGATTAATCTTCCGAAGTATGTACACAAAATAAAGCAACAACTTTACTGCAAACCTGAGACCTCATTCTCTTATAGTGACAGCTAAACCTCCTCATTTACTAATATGTATTTAAAAACCGGCCAAGTGCGAGTCGGACTCGCGCACAGGCGGCCTCTCTAATGGCTTTCTGATAACGACTCTATTGCTGTTCTATGGTTGAGGGAGACTTGATCGGCGAAGGTCCTGGCGGTCTTCTGCGATTGCAGCTTTCCGACGTTAAATGTTGGTGTTCTTACTCGACTCCGTTGGTTCCGCGAAATTCGCATCCGTACCTTGGCTGCAACAAGGTAATGATCCGAGTCGATGTTGGCTCCTCGATAGGTTCGGACATCTAGGATGCTGGAGGAATGTCTGCCGTCGATCGCAATATGATCAATTTGGTTGGTTGTCGATTGATCGAAAAACCGCCAGGTCCTCTTATGGATGTTGAAGTGTGGGTATCGCGTACTTGCTACTACCAGGTTATGTCCCGCCGTAAAGTCCACTAGCCTTAGTCCGTTTCTGACGTGGTGTTGTGTAGGTTGTGCTTTCCAATGACCCGTTCAAAGATAGCTTCCTTACCCAGCTTCGCATTGAAATCTCCTAGAACGATTTGGGTGTCATAGCTGGGACATTGCGCATACGTTCTGCCTAGGAGATCATAGAAGTCGTCTTTATGTCGGTCATCTTTCTCCTCTGTGGGGGCGTGTACACATAGTAAGCTTATATTGCCGAGATTGGCCTTGATGCGGATAGTTATGAGGCGTTCGCTTACATACTGGAAGCTTAAGACTTTTTTCCAGAGTCTGCCTCGAACAACAAATCCGCATCCGAATAAGCGTTGGTTATTTTCTTTGTAGCAGTTTCCGTAGTATATATCACAGTTTTTCATCCGCTTTTTGCCTGGCCCATCCCATCGCACTTCTTGGAGCGCGGTAATGTCTGCCTTATAGCAGTCCAAAGAGTTGGCCAGTTGTTCGGCTGCACCTGGTCTGTTGAGGGACCTAACGTTCCAGGTGCAGAACCGAAATTCGTTTCCTTTTTGACGTTTGCGGGGGTCGTCAACATGTAATCCGTCCGTATCCGAGGCTATTGGTTATCTCTGAACAAAATTTTTGTTTTAAGCGATAGGGATGTTAGCCATAAGCGCAACCCCCAGGCTGGAGGGCCAGGTTCCTCTTTCCCCAGGAACAAGGGGTCGGGTCGCTGCACACATTGGTTCACTACCTGGCGGGTGCCAGTATAGCTATCCAGGGCAGGCCACGCGGAGGCTGTGTGTCAACTTGGATTGAGTAGGGACAGAGATCGAGGAATACATATTAACATTTGCAAAATGTCCAAAATGTGAAACAGAAATTGTTTCCAGGACTTCCACATCAAATTAATTTTCTCGGTTGGAAAAACTAAAATTTCGCTTATTAATTTCTTCTTCTTCTTCTTAGTGGGCGCTACAGTTCGGGGTGAACCTGGGCCTCAACCAACATGCCCCATCCATCTAGCACGATCTTTCGCTAGCCTTTTCCATTGCCGCACACCCAGTTGGCTGAGGTCCCCTTCCACCTGTGTGCGCCAGCTTAAGGGCGGCCGTCCTCTGCTTCTTCGTCCCTCAAAGACTCTCCGGGCTGGAGCTGTGGTGTCCATTCGCTCTACATGGCTCAGCCATCTTAGGCGTTGAATCCGTAGACGCCTGACTAGGCTCATGTCGCTGTACAGCCCGTAAAGTTCGTGGTTGAATCTTCTCATACATCCCCCGTCTGCGCTTATAGGCCCAAAAATCACGCGCAAAATCTTTCTCTCGAACCGACCAAGGGCCTCCTCATCCGCTTTTGATAGTGTCCATGCTTCTGCGCCGTACAACAGGACCGGGATGATAAGGGTCTTATATAGAGTCAGTTTTGTCGTTCGGGAGAGGGCTCTATTACTCAGTTGCCTCCTGAGCCCAAAGAAACAGCGATTGGCAAGAGTGATTCTGCGTTTGATTTCGGAACTGATGTCGTTGTTCCAGGTCACTGCGGAGCCAAGGTAGGCGAAGTCCTTAACTACCTCGAACTTACATCTGCCTATACAAACGTTCTGGCCAAGACGTCGGTGGTGTGCGTCCTTTTTTGATGACAGCATATATTTAGTTTTGCCCTCGATTACCGTCAAACCTATTTTCGCTGCCTCCATCTCAATACTCGCAAACGCCTCATTGACATCTCGCTGTGATCTTCCTATTATGTCAATGTCGTCGGCGTATGCAAGGAGTTGCGAGGATTCGAAATAGATTGTGCCTCTTGTATTGGCCAGTGATTTTTGCGCAATCATTTCCAATATGATGTTGAAGAAATCACACGACAGCGCATCGCCTTGCCTAAATCCTTTTTTGACATCAAAACTATCGGTAAAGTGTTCACCGATTCGGATGGAACAGCGAGCATTCTCCAAAGTCGTGCTGCATAGTCTGACGAGTTTAGCAGGGATGTCAAAGGTAGACATAGCGTTGTATAGCTCGTCTCTAATTACGCTGTCGTATGCGGCTTTGAAGTCGACAAATAGGTGGTGAGTGTCGACTTGAAATTCATTGGTTTTCTCCAGTATTTGCCGTAGTGTGAAGATTTGGTCGATGGTGGGCTTCCCTGGCCTGAACCTGCACTGATAAGGACCTATCAGCTTATTTACAAAAGGCTTCAGGCGTTCACACAAAACGGCAGAGAAGATTTTGTAGGCGATGTTAAGGAGACTTATTCCTCTATAGTTGGCGCAATTAGAGGGGTCTCCTTTCTTGTGGATCGGGCAAACGATGCTGAGACTCCATTCCTCGGGCATGCTTTCCTCTAACCATATCTTACGGATCAGCTGGTGCATGCTCCCAACCAGGTCATCCCCAGCTGCCTTGAAGAGCTCAGCAGACAGTCCGTCTGCGCTAGCAGCTTTATTCGACTTGAGCTTCGATATGGCAATCTTAACTTCGTCGAGGTCAGGGGGACAGAATTCTCTGCGGTCTCCGTCGACTAGAAATGGATCATTCTGTCTGACAGCGGTATATTGACTAACATTGCCGTTATACAGTCTGCAGAAGTGGTTTTTCCATATTCTCAGCATCGACTGCGGTTCTACTACTAGGTGTCCGTTCTCATCCCTGCACGCTTCCGTTCTGGCTTTATAACCTTGGCATGTTCGCTTAATCTGTTGATAAAACTTTCGAACGTCAAGCCTGCAGTAACACCTCTCCAAATCCTCAATAGCGCGCTTCTCGTGCTCTTTCTTCTTTCATCTAAGCAGCTTATGCTCCTCCCTTCTTTTTAACTCGTAGAGCTCACGAGTTGCTCTTGTTCTTTTATGCAGCGAGGCCTTATATGCATCCTGCTTTGCTGTATGAATCCTCCTGCACTCGTCATCGAACCAGGTGTTTCTTCGTGGTGGAGCCTTGAAACCCAAAACTTCGGATGCAGAGCTTTTCAGGGCTTGTTTGCAAAGGGTCCACTGCTGTTCTATTGATAGTGTGGAGGATTGAGGTGTATTGGAGAGCTTAAGGGAGACGCGATCGGTAAAAGCACGAGCGGTTTCTGGCGATAGTAGCTTTCCGACGTCATAACTTTGTATTCTTACTCTACTCCGTTGCGTTCGTGATATCCGTAAGCGCATCTTGGCTACAACAAGATAGTGGTCCGAGTCGATGTTAGCCCTCGGAATGTTCGAACATCAAGAATAGTGGAGGAGTGTCTGACGTCGATCGCGATGTGATCAATCTGGTTGGTAGTCGATTGATCAAAAGACCGCCAGGTGCCTTTGTGTATATCGAGGTGCGGGAAGCGCGTACTGGCTAGAAGGAAGTTTCGCCCCGTAGCAAGATCAATCAGCCTGTGTCCGTTATCAGAGGTGGTGTCGTGTCTCGTTCAAATATGCTTTCCTTTACCCAGCTTAGCATTGAAGTCTCCCAGTACAATTTTGATGTCATAGCTGGGACATTGGGCATGCGTTCTGTCTAGGAGATCGTAGAACTCATCTTTGGCGGAGTCATCCTTGTCTTCCGTGGGGGCGTGGACGCAGATCAGACTGATGTTAAAAAATTTGGCCCTGATACGGATTGTTATGAGGCGTTCGCTCACATGCCGAAAGCTTAGGGCTTTTTGCCTTAGTCCACCTCGAACAACAAATCCGCATCCAAACAATCGTTGCCCTCTCTCCCTATAGCAGTCGCCGTAGTAAATATCGCAGTTTTTCATCCGCTTTATGCCCGGTCCATTCCATCGCATTTCCTGGATGGCGGTGATGTCCGCTTTATAGCGGTCTAGGGCGTCCGCAAGTTCTTCGGCTGCACGTGGCCTGTTTAGGGACCTAACATTCCACGTACAAAGCCGAAGATCATTGTCCGTTTATTTATTTACAAATATTTAATGTAACATGTAATTTGTAATATCTTAATTTTTTTTTTTTTCGTTATGCAGATTGTTTATAAAAATATTTATAAAATGGTGAAATAAGATTAATTTTGGAACACCGAATACAAATTGTGCAATGTCTCAAAAACCGCTCAATATTTTGATAAATTGTAATTTTCGTAAAGCAAAGTGTTAACTCGAAGGTGATTGGGTTCCACTGCCCGCCGAGCAGGGGCGTTCAATTGTCTTGGTTTGTTGGGGCTCTTGAATATCGGGACTAATGCCAATTCCATTGTAAATCTCCTTCATCACGAACAGTATTGTGTCCTCAGAGTCCCTATTTAGAAATGTACATAGAGTGATTGCACAGGATTTTCCTTAAATGTTACCAGTAACAAACGTGACTGCATAGGGCAAACAGGTATTCGTTAAAGAATTCTAGTGGAGCTTCTTGTAGCACGTAGTCTACGCGTTTGGCATCGTTTAGCTTGCCGAGAGGAAAGTCAATTTCGATAGGATCCCCGTCTGGCTGGTTAGTGGAATTTGAATAGGTACGAGGCCTCGGCGAAGGAGCCTGTCCTCTAGCCGCTTCCTCCTGCTGCGCTTGGAGCTCTAAAACCTACAGAGATCAATAGTTAAATGTATTGCATTAGTGCACACCCATGTGGATTTGTGGATTCGACTTACCCTTTCGATTTCCTTTTCCATTTCTTTCGGATCGTTCTTCGATTTCAATGATAAGAAGTTAAAAGTCTCGAAAAAGCGTTGTTTCAAGTCAGCTCCCACTCGTGACAGTGTTTCTTTCAGTTCCAAATGCATTCTCTTCCTGCCCTTGTGATGGGGAATGAGTACAGGTGGAATGCCGCTCAAGTCCGGATTGACGAGAGCCTCCAACCGATAGGCTACCGGGTCGTATGGGTGAAAAATGTTGTAAAATCCTGGACAAGTTGGCAGACGAAAGTCCAAGCCGAGTTTTTCTATACCCCGAATTGTGACAAACATGCCTAAATGAACAAAAGGATATAGAGGCCAACCGATGGCATGTGTAAATGGTACTTCCATTACCTATGGGTGAGCCGAGGGCGAAGAATTTCTTCGGTTGAAATAGGAGTTGCGGGTAGCTGATGAATGGTTGTCCCGTACCAGCCAGTCCCATAGTGTAGCTATTTTGATTCTTCAGTTTATCCTTAATCTGATTCGAGTCCATGAGGAAGTCTGAAGAAATACTATCGAGATTTTCCTATACAATAAAGCGGCCATCACAAAAGTTAGTTGCTGCTTTAAATGAACTAGTCGTTTGTGAGTAATTACCAAATTCTGTTCCTCCCATTCCTTCAGAGGCTTTTGGTGACAAAGTAAATCGAAGAGAATCAAGGAACCCAGGCTATGGCCAGCCAAAGATACGCCACCACGGAACTCTGGTTGCCTCTGTTTGTATTTTATATAAATACTATTCATGGAGGCCGTAACGGTGTTCATGATCCGCTGACAAAACATCGGGCTGGTGTAAAAGAGTATATCAAGCAACGTATCATTGGTGAAGTTGCGTAACTTTGGAATGGATTCAAGTGTGATTGATTTCAGGTTTTCATCGATGCCCAACTCATCGGAATGCAATTCGCTGTGCCAGAAGACGGGAAGCACTTCCACTCGTCCTACAAGTCCACTCTCGACCGAGTTCTTATAGTGCGACTGGACTAATTGCAGTGCAATACTGCGAAACTCATCCACTGAAAATGTGAATTCATTAGACGTGCTTATATGTAGTCACGCACATCTTCAACTCTCACCAACTTCTTGGACCGGTCGCGTCTTGAAACCGCATTCCGCCCCAATGCCATGGACCATGAACAACAAGTGATCGACTTTGTTCGACTCGCCCTCCTCGATGGTAAAGTCCTCTAGATCACGTTTAACGATACGCTGACGTGACGACGTTTGCTGTTGTATAAAGGAAACAAGGTTTTCTATATCAAGCTGATGTTCGACTGATGTTAGACTTGGTTAGTGGATTGATTATGATATGTGAGCTTGTGAGTGCTGTTCGTAGTCAAATTCATTCAACTTACCGCTGATCCACCCCACGAATCCACTTGCTGATGCTGCTTGATGTGCACAAACACAGTGGGACCGTAGAAAACCACTTGGTCAGTTGCGGAAACTGGAATTTTCCTATGCCACTCGCCGGTCTCTGAGGCTTTCCTGTACTCCTCTTCCAGAATGTCGGCGACGGCTTCCTCGTACGGCACGCATTTCGAACTACTGGCCCTTAAGAACCACGAACAACGTCTCACTTCAGTTGGTTTACCTTCCCAATAAACCGGTGCCTTGGTCCGTTCTGATATGCTTACATCGTAGCGTCTGCCTTCCACTGCTACAAGATTTCGGTTCTCATCTGAAATCCATACCGGATTCATGGGACTAAGTCCAATGAGCATATTAAATGCTTACCTCCCGAAAGGAATGCTTCTTCGAGCAACGCCGAGTCGTATAGCGAAAATGGAATCCACACCTGCTTGATGTCAGGCTTTTTCTTATAGAACCAATGCTTTACCGCTGGCTTGTAGACCTAAACAAAGGCATCAACACTGGATCTTCGAGAGCAGGTTTAAATCTTACCATGACAGCATCTTCGGAAGCGTTATTGGACATTTTCAATTAATTTATGATCTCTTCGGTCAAATTAAGGTTATCGGGTGCCTCCTCGTCGGGCGAGACCTTAGTCGAGTTTTCGACAGATGCACGAGGTTGGCGATCGGCGGCCGACAGAGAACTATACAATTCCGAGAATTCTTGCCAAATTCGAAGCCAGTGTCAACGAACGAGGTTGTAAATTTCGTACGGATAATCCGCTGCCAACTAGATTGTAGTTGAGGTCACCGACTTGATCAAGGTCCTTTGGAGGGGGATTGTTGAAAAAATTCTGTATCCTCTGGCTGTTAGGATCCTCGGGAGGAGGTGCGTCAATTCCAACGCTGGCAATCGGAGCGAAAATGATGTTGGCTCAGGAAGTAATGATGATGGTTGGGGTTGTGGTTGTGGTTGTGTTGTGGCGGCGGTTGACTGGCAATAGCTGTTCTTGCTTCCTGCGACGATTGCCCAAAGAAATTTGACAGCAAATTTGGTGCTAATTGCTGAGTTTCTTTCGACTCGAGTGGGGCAGCAATGTTGGCAGTTGTTGTTGGCTCGGATGCCACGCGTGGTTGATCCGATTTTGAATCCGATTGATAAGCAATGACAGTTGTGTCTTGCTGTTGGAAAAAGTTGATTGGTGCTGGCCGGACAGATAAAGGATCAGGAAAAAAATGCACAGACTAAGACGCGTCGAAAGCCGTGGTATAGTCGAACTGAATATAGTTGAGCTCAAAGACTTTGTTCCAGTTGGTACTGCTGAATGCACTGCTAAGTGCCACAAAAGAAGGGAAAGCGGCATGCCCGAAAATTGCCCAAAGAAGCTAACAAAGTCGAAGGTACAATAGTCGAGGCTAAACCTCTGGCGGATACAGCTAAGAGGGTAAAATCAACGGAGGTATCTCCTACCGCAACCGATCCGACCCGCTCATCTGAGGTTCCTACCACTCTGGGAGGTGCGCAGCGCAGAAAGCGTCGGCGGTCAACAAAGGCTGCTGCAGGAGGCACAAGCATCTTCCTCTTACTGGGAAGGTTCAACCACCAAATAAGAGCGTGATCAGTTCCCGATATGACGCGGTCGGAAGCGCTCAGGATCCTGCCATGGTCGGCGCTGTCACCGAAAAAGGTGACGGTGCGGACAGGCAAACTCTGAACACAGAAGGCAATGCTGTTACGGGTCCTAGCGACTCTCAAACCGGCATGGCTCTCCCAGAGCAAGGAAGCAGGAGTTCAAAGTGAAAAAGGAGACAGCACCCGCAAATGGAAGACCGGTGCCATGGAGAGTCCAAAGGCAGATGTGGCGACCCACAAGGGTGAAAACATAGGCCAGAAAGCGAAGAAAGCCAAAAACCGTTCCTCCGAGATGGGCACATTACACATCAAAACCCTTTCCTCCGAGAAGGAGATCCTAAGGACCGTACGGAGTCGAAAAAAGCAGCCCTGTTATAGAGAGGCGGCCATCTCCTCTGAAAGGGTCAAGACAATTTTCATTTAGATAAATCTACAGCATTGCAAGGCAGCTACCGCTGAATTGCATGCAGTAGTTCAAATCATCACGTTGTATCGATTCAAGAACCGAGGATGTGGAAAAAATGGCCGTGTGGCTGTGGTGGTATACGTGATGGTACGATTCTTTATGATGAGCGATCCGATATGATCTGCCTCATCATAACGAACTCATTATCGGCAACCAAGCTTGAACACTTTTTTTGGCAAGACCTGATGGCTGGCAGAGTAAGCTACAAAGAGCACGGAGCAATAGAACACTTCGTCGTTGCGTTTGCCTACTTTCCCTACGACTCGGTACTACCTACACCACCGAAGGCAGTTTCCGAACTCGTAGAGTATTGTGAAGCCAGAAAGATAACTCTCATCTTGTGTTGCGATGCTTGTGCCCAAAAACACTGCATGGGGCAGCAGCAAATGGAATACAATAGGGGCCGTCTTTTAGAATTCACTCTTTCGTCTGACCTTGCCTTTAACAATGCTGGCTCACAACCTGAGCCAACCTGATTGATCTGACCCTACACAACAGATACATATGTGAAGGACATCACTAACTGGAGGCTTTTGCCCAATGCTACGCTGTCGGACCATATGTAGATATATCGAATTCCGAGATAGACGGACTGGGTATGGCTTAGAGAGGAGCTCAGGCCCCTCAAAACTTAGAACTACCTAAACTTAGAACGAAACAATTGGTAGAGAACGCCGTCCATAACCTAAATACCATCAATTGTTTTGAACTCGCATGTCCTGTCAGTAAACTTCCCCGCAGGAAATTGGCTCCCTGGTGGATGTATTCCAAAGTCTTCGGAGGGGAGCAAGAAGTCTCCTGAATAAATCGCTTAAATTGAATTCGGAACATGACTGGCACAAGTATCGGTCGAAGCAGAAAGAATATAAACAGCTTACTCGTATATCGAAAAATGATTCTTATAAGACCTTCTACGAGAAGATCAAGTCTCTGAGTGCGAAGCAAGTTGGTTAAAGTCATCAAACGAGGAAAATCGACAAAACTGGGTGCACTTAGAAAATCTGATAGTACCTTTACTGAAACTGATACTGATCTGATAGTACCTTTACGGAAACTCTTGGTTCTCTGCTTCAGACTCATTTCCCGGGAAATTAGATCGCCATCGGCTCGTTGCACACTCCGTCCACACGCACAAGTCGATGATTCGTCATCTGCTATGACGTCTTATGACGGTTGGGCTACGGTCTAGCAAACCATAACCGTAAAACCACATATTGCTCAGAAACAAGAAGCAGCCTCGGATGATCAAATGGAATGGATCTATGTATGTTGACCACCCTTTAAGAAAACAAAAAATAAACAAGGACCTTCGGTTCTGTACGTGGAATGTTAGGTCCCTGAACAGACCACTTGCGGCCAAACAACTTGCGGACGCCCTGGACCGCTATAAAGCTTATGTCCGCCATCCAGGAAATGCGGTGGAATGGACCGGGTAGAAAGCGGATGAAAAACTGCGACATCTACTACGGTGACTGCTATAGGGAGAGAGACTATTTGGATGTGGATTTGTTGCTAAAGGTGGACTAAGGCGTAAGGCAGATATAAGTTTGAGGTAGTTAAGGACTTCATTTACCTCGGCTCCGCAATGACCTGGAACAACGACACCAGTTTCGAAATCAGGCGCAGAATTACTCTTGCCAACAGCTGCTTCTTTGCGCTCAAGAGGCAACTAAGAAGTAGAGCCCTCCCTTGTACGGCCAAGTTGACCTTATATAACCCCTTAATTATCCCGGTCCTTTTATACGGCGCAGAAGCTTGAACTTTGTCTAAAGCGGATGAAGAAATCCTTGGTCGTTTCGAGAGAGATTTTGCGTGCGATTTTCGGTCCTATAAACACGGAGGGGGTTTGGAGGAGAAGATTCAATCACGAACTGTACAGGTTGTACAGCGACATGAGTCTAGTCAGGTGTCTACGCATCCAACGCCTAAGATGGCTAGGCCATGTAGAGCGAATGCACACCACAGCTCCAGCCCGTAGAGTCTTTGAATCCAACCCCGAGGGACGAAGAAATAGAGGATGGCCACACCTAAGGCGCCGCACATAAGTTGAAAGGGACCTCAACCAACTGGGCGTGCGGCAATGGAAAAGACTAGCGAAAGTTCGGGCTAAGTGGAGGGGCATGTTGGTTAAGGTCCAGGTTCACCCCGAACTGTAGCGCCCGTCTGCGCCCTCGGCTTTATTGATCTTGAGCTTTGAAATTACTAGCTTAATTTCATCTAGGTCGGGTGGACGAAATTCTCTTACATCTTTGTCCGTGGCGAACGGATCATTCTGCCTGACAGCGGTATTAGATCATTCATCGCCGTTCTTTCCATTTCTTAAGCAGCTGGAGATGATCTCGTAGGGCGCATGCACCAACTAATCTGTAAAATATGGTCGGAGGAAAGCGTGCCCGACGAATGGAATCTCAGCATCGTTTGCTCAGTCCACAAGAAAGCAGACCCCTATAACTGCGCCAACTACGGGGGAATAAGTTTCCTTAACGTCGCATACAAGATCAATTCTTTGAACGCAGTGTGTGAACGCCTTAAACCCTTTGTGGATAATCTGTTCTTATCAGTGTGGTTTCGGGCCAGGTAAGTCCACAATAGATCAGATATTCACACTCTGGCAGATCTTGGAGAAGACCCAAGAATACCAAACCGACACCCATCACCTTTTCGTCGATTTCAAGGCCGTGTATGACAGTGTGAACTGATAAGCATACTTAGCAACAATGGCTTCTATGTCCAAGGCTACGCTGACGACATAGTGATCCTGATTAGATGCAAATTCGAAGATACAGTCTCGGAACTCCTCCAACGGGCACTAAACCTTGTTGCAAACTGGTGCATAAAGTTGCACTAAATGTCAATCCTAGGAAAAGCACTATAGTCGCCTTCACCAAAAGGAGGAATAGGCACAAGCTTACTAAGCGCACCCTCTTTGGTGAAGCTATAGAGTTCTCAAAAGAAGTCAAATATCTAGGGATAACTCTAGACGAAAAGCTCACTTGAAACTCTCACATTACAAAGACCATTGAGAAAGCCAGGATCTCTTTATGGACCAGCAAAAGTCTCACTGGGAAAAACTGGGGCACAAACCCCAAAATGTCCCGCTGTCTATATACAGCAATCACCAGATCAAGTCTTATATATGCTGTCTGGTGGCACAAAACAAAACAAGTATCAGTGCAAGCCAAGCTCAACAAATTGCAAAGACTAGCTTGCATCTGTATCACTGGGGCCATGAGAACAACCCCCACAGCAGCACTAGAAGTCAACACAGACCTGCCACCTCTTCATCTCCAACTGAAGAAAGAAGCAATGGTCTTCGCCCATAGACTGATCGTGGAGGATGACTCTAACTGTAGGCTTTTTCACCCTGATATCCTTACCGAAATAAACAGGCATGAAATCCTAAAGATATCTCTCACAGACAACTGTCTCCCCAGATACAACTTCAGCCAAAACTAAAAGGTCACATTCCCCAACCGACAAAACTGGGAACAGGATAGACCCTCCTTCAATCGTGGATCCTACGTGTGGTACACAGATGGCTCCAAAACGGACGAAGGCGTTGGGGCTGGAGTATACGGAGCAAATACAAGCACATGCATCTACGTCAGCACGGACAGATATAATTCCGTTTTTCAAGCAGAGATATTTGCTATAGAACTCTGCCTCAGAGGAAATATAAACAGAAATATACTTAACAAAAACATTTACATCCTCTCTGACAGCAAGGCTGCACTTCTAGCCCTAAATAGCTTTGAAATCACCTCCAAACTGGTATGGGACTGCCTACAGCTACTTCACCAGCTGGCCAGTACAAACAGAGTTCATCTCATTTGGATACCTGGACACAGCGGCCATACTGGCAACGAAAAGGCGGACCTACTAGCAAGGAAAGGCTCTGCATCACCATTTATGATGCCACGGCCTTTCTGCGGCATACCTACTAGCACCACCAAGTGCTGCATAAAAAATTGGTTAAGGAACACGACGGATCACTACTGGTCACAAACGAAAGGTAGCAGACAAGCCAAGCTGTTCCTCCCAACTACATTCCTCAAAAGAATGAAACAACTTCTCATGCTTTCAAGGAGTCAGATTCGTTCAATGACAGGTTTCCTTACTAGACAGTGCCCAGTTAATAAACACCTCAAAACAATGGGCATCATACAAGATGACACTTGCCGAATGTGTAATGAAGACGAAGAAAGAGCAGAGCACATACTATGCAACTGTAACTGCCTGGTCAGTACACGTCATCGTCACCTTCTTCTTCTTCTTTGGTGGCGCTACAGCCCATGAAGGACCAGAGCCAAGCTTCTCTCAATCACCCATGTTGTGTGTGATTTATTTTTCACACAGGTGAAAGGGACCTACAGTTTAATGCCGATTCCGAACGGCGTGAGTCGAGAAGCTTTTTCATGGCAAGTTTACCACGGAGGGTTTTCCCAGTACCCCGCCGAGGAGGAACATCGCGAAATTACCATTCGATGGCGTTGGTGTTATCGGGATCCGAACTCGCTCATCGTGCGCCAGAGTCCAACACACTAACCACTGCGCCACGGCGCCCTCATCGTCACCTAAGCAAGTATTATCTTGAAGCAGAATAAATCGCTGCTAGCTCACTCAAAAACATACTAAGTTTTATGACGAACTCAGGTTTTCTGGGTGAACTGTAAGTGGAGGACATCACACCTCCTTATCCTATCTATCTATCTATCCATGACCGTGTGCATAGAGACGAGCTATACAGCGTCATGTCTGGTTTTGAAATTCCTGCCAAACCCGTCAGATTGGGCAGAATGACAATGGGGAACTCTCGCTACTCCACTAAGTTCGGTAGCGAATTGACCGAGACCTTTGATGTTAAAGAAAGATTTAGACAAGTTGGAGCACTGCCGTGTAATTTCTTCAACATCTTGCTTGAAAAGATCATACGAGACTCACTGGCCAACACAAAAGGTACGATTTATTTCAAGTTTGTCCAACTTCTGATGACATTGACGTAATTGGACGAACACACCGGGACGTCAATGAAGCGTTCGAAGGCATTGAGGCAGAAGCGGCTAAAATGGGTCTTTCGGTTAACGAGGGTAAAACGAAATATATGCTGTTAAACAAAAGAAACGTGCAACACAGTCATCTCGGCCAGAACGTCACAATTGGCAGCTACAGATTCGGAGTGGTCAAGGACTTCGTCTACCTTGGCTCACTAGTGACCAGCGACAATAACACCAGCGCTTAGACCAAAATGCAGAATTACTCTTGCCAACCGCTGCTTTTTTGGCATCAAGAGGCTATTGAGAAGTACGGCCCTCTCTCGAAAGACCAAAGTAGCGCTTTACAAAACCTTAATCATCCCGGTCCTCCTCTATGGCGCAGAGGCCTGGACTTTAACGAAAGCGGAAGAAGAGGCCCTTGGTCGCTCCGAGAGGAAAATTCTGCGTTCAATCTATGGTCCCGGTTGTATAAACGGGATGTGGAGGAAAAGATACAACGACGAACTATACTGGATGAACAGTGACATTGGCGTGGTACGACGTCTGCAGATCCAACGTTTAAGATGGCGATGTAGGGCGAATGGAAAACACAGCTCCGGCCCGAAGGGTCTTCAAGTCCAACTCCGAGGGACGATGCAGCAGAGGACGACCGAATCTAAGGTGGCGCACACAGGTGAACGGGGACCTTAACGAACTGGGTGTGCGCCGCTGGAAACAGCTGACAAAAGACCGTGCCAGCTGAAGAAGTTTGTTGGTTGAGACCCAGGTTCACACCGGACTGTAGCGCCACCTAAGTAACTAAGTTATACTGCTTTTTCCTGACCTGGTGCCAATTGAACGTAGGTTACTATCCAGCCAGGTTTGTTTCTGTTTTTTTAGGTGGCAAATACTTAGACGCCCATCGAATGTTTATTTCGCGACGTTCCTCCTCGGCGGGGTATTGGCAAAACCCCTCGTAGTAATACTTGCCATGAAAAAGCTTCTCGACTCACGCCGTTCGGAATCGGCATTAAACTATAGGTCCCTTTCACCTGTGTGAAAAATAAATCACACACAACATGGGTGATTGAGAGAAGCTTGGCTCTGGTCCCTCATGGGCTGTAACGCCACCAAAGAAGAAGAAATACTTAGATCACTATTTGCCATCGTGTTTTAGGTCAGGCAGTTTTCTTGCTTCTGTGGTTCATTTCGGATTTGATGCATCGAAGCTGCATTTCCAAACTCTATGCGGTACGCCAATAGCTTTGGACTCGGACCTAATGCACAACTGAACTGGGAAGAAAGGAAACTTCCTCTCTGAGAGGTGTTATTCGGGTGGCCGGATCGATGCCTTCGAGGCGCATCGTCTGAAACTCTCAGTTTGGAGCGTACAGAAAAAAACAAAAACATTGTCGTTGACCCTGTTAATACTGTCTTGGTTGTTTTACCAAAATGGATTTGAATGTTATTTTTCTAATCACGCACAGTCACCTCTTCGGCTTGTGATCATCTCCTGTACACGCCAAGAGGCAGTAATCGGAGCCGAACTCTAATGACGGACTAGATTTCTATATTGCAAACCTTGCTACTAACCCGGATTTGACTAGGCCGAGTTTGACTAATAAACTTACTACCGTGACAGGCACCCGCTACTGGCATGTCCAATCAATCAAAAACGAATCGAAAAAATGAGAACATTTGTCACACTTGATTCTAATATTCATGTCTTGAACTACGTTCTATAATTGTGCGCGACAACAAGCGTGTTCTCTAATAACCAGGTGAGCGGATGGAAGCTACACAAGCAAAGATTATTGACGCCTAGACTGGGTGCTTATAAGCTCCACCGAATTAGCCAGCGGTGCAGTAGTGTAGTACGATGTCGCCGTTCGTAATAGTAAGTTGTGCACTAATCATACCTTTTGTAGTGAATTGTACAGATGGCTTTCGCAAGCTTATCGTCAAAGGGTCTGATGCCGAGATAAGCGAATTTCCCTTTCAAGTATCCTTGCGTTTCGGAAAATATGGAAATCACATTTGTGCAGGTTCTATTATGAATTCTATGTGGATTTTGACCGCCGCTCATTGTATAATAACGTCTAAACCAAGAAAGTTTACCGTTCAATACGGAGTAACCACGATAACTAGAACCGGAGCGAATATCGTGAATGTGTCAAAGATAGTAGTTCATCCAGGATATTATGGACCCACAGCTATACACGACATCGCGCTAATAAGACTCAAAGAACCAATTGAGTTTGGGGAATCAGCTCAGCCAGTGGGGCTTCCAAGAATGTTCCAATCCACAAAAGCAGGCACACGTGCTGATTTAGCCGGATGGGGGAGAAATGCGGTAAAAAAAAAAAGAATTGAAGAACCACATAAGAGTGGTCAATGAACCTTAAATTTTCTTTCGCAGACCTTCGGTGAACTACAGGAACGCTTACAAAAAGTCGAGTTGGCAATTATTTCCAAAGAGCGCTGCAGTGTTATCTACCCTAAGCAGACGTACGTGACCAACATATGTGCAGGATCCAGGGACGTAAAAGGTGCATGCAATGGAGATTCGGGAGGAGCACTGATTGCTAGCGGCGTACAAGTTGGAATAGCTTCGTTCACTTATAGACCTTGCGCATGGTTTCCTACTGTTTTTACTGAAGTTTCAAATTACATCGACTGGATTGAAGATACTATAGAGAAGAATGTATGAGAATAGATTTTTAGGAGTAGGACGAAGAAACAGATTAGGCTCCTAGACAATACCTGAAGAATAAAGAATAAAGAACAACTCATGAAATGATCTTGTGCGTCGTAACTTCTAAGTTCACCTGTTTTGTAGATTGTCGACCTGTTTGTAACATACTTACTTATCAGGCCAGCGATCCATGCAGGATCTGCCTTCAATCCTTGACGCCCCGGGCACGCTGCTTCCAGTTATCAAGACCAAGATGTCTTACATCCGCGATTACTTGGTCTTTATACCGGATGTTCGGTCTTCCTCTTCTTCTCGAACCAGGAGGCTCGGAGTCGAAGACCCTCTTAGCTGGAGCGTTGATGTCCATGCGCTCGATGTGGCCGAGCCAGTGTAGTCGACGGATCTTTGCCTTCCGGACTACATCCACATCTTTGTACAGCTCGTAGAGTTCACGGTCTTCTTCTCCATTCACCTTCCTCACAGACAGGACCAAATATCCGGCGCAGAATTTTTCTTTCGAAAGAACCCAAAATCGGCTCCGCTGTCCTGCTTATCGTCCAGCTTTTGGCGCCGTACAGCAAGACTCGCAGAATGAGCGTTTTGTAAAGCATGACTTTGGTCTTTCGAGTGAGGAGTTTTGACCCCAGTTGTTTGGATAAGCCGAAGTAGCAGCGGTTATCAAGGGCGATTCTATGCGGGATCTCCACTGTGGTGTCATTTGTGGAATTTACGTTTGCCCCGAGGTAGACAAACTCCTTAACTAGCTCGAAATTGTAGCTGTCAATTGTTATATTTTGTCCCAGGTAGTGAGCGATGGATTGGTTTTTGCTTGACAGCATGTACTTCGTTTTGTCCTCACTGACCTTAAGACCAACTCGTTTCGGTTGTTCTTCGATCGCCGTGAATGCTTCCACAATGCCACGGCGAGAACACGCAATGATATCGATATCATCCGCTTATCCTAGCAGCTGGATGGACTTGTAGAAGATTGTGAATTCCCTGTTGACGCCTGCCCGTCGCACTATCTGCTCCAGCACCAGGTTGAAGAAGTCACATGACAGCGCATCTCCTTACCGAAATCCGGTGCATGCTTCAAACGGTTCCGAAGTCCTAGAACCTAGTTGCACGGTGCATCGCGTATTTTTCAGCGTGGCGCGACACAACTGGATCAGTTTTCCCGGGATCCCGAATTCGGCCATCGCACCAAACAGTCCTTCACGATGAATGCTGTCGTATGCGGCTTTGAAATCGATGAAAAGATGGTTTGTATCGATTCGAAACTCGTTGGTCTTTTCCAGGATTTGTCGAAGTGTGAAAATTTGGTCTATAGTCGATTTGCCGGGCCGGAAGCCGCACTAGTAGCTGTCGATTAGTGCGGTGAAAAAGGGCTTTAGACGTTCGCACGGTACGCTGGACAGGATCTTGTATGCGACATTGAGCAGGGATATACCTCTATAGTTCTTGCAAGAGGTAGGATCGCCATTTTTGTTGATCGGGCAAACGGAGCTGATATTCCAGTCGTCGGGCATGCTTTCATCTTCCCAAAATTTACAGATGGTCTAGTGCATGCTCCCTACAAAAACATCGGCGCCAGTCTTGAAAAGCTTTTTATAACATAAGCTGTGAACAATTGGTCTAGCTATAATGCCAACTTCTTGGTGGTTCTCCTTAAGGAACCAGTAGTCAGATTCTTAGGTCGTTTTAATAATTTGAAAGCAGTATGCTATCGGTTGTTGAACTCAGATACAACCACTGATCCACTGTATGTCCAGCCGGGCGCCCCATTACAAATAGGACAATGATATTAATAGAGCCAGGATTTGAGCCCAGTTTCACTGATGTCAGAGGTGAAGACTCTACTCACTGAGCCATGGTGCTAGGCTGAATTTGAGTAATAAGCTTACTGTTGTGACAGAATAAAACACGCAGTGGTAGCACGAAACTTCAATATTCTTCTTCTCCTTTGTGGTGCTACAGAAAGGTGTGGTCTTGGGCCTCAACCAATAAGCGATACCAACCAGCACATTGACCAAGCCAAGGTGTGGTCAATGGGCCGGATCAAGGTGTTACACGACCCGTGCCGAAGATCAGCCTGGTTGGAGGCCCATCTCAAAAATAGCCCAATCGGTAACGGAGTATCCTGAGCACCAGGCGCACTCAAGATTATCTAGTCGCGGCGGTGGTATTGCCTACTCGTGGGATCTCATGTAAGATAATAAAGACAACAACGAAAATAATAATAATAATAACACAAATGATAATAACAACAAAAAAGAATACAGAAAACCGGCAGAGTGTATGGACACAAGTACAACTGCTGAGTCTCGGCGAGGTGCTGTGATATTCTTCTTTGGTGGCGTTACAGCCCATGAAGGACCAGAGCCAAGCTTCTCTCAATCACCCATGTTGTGTGTGATTTATTTTACACACAGGTGAAAGGGACCTACAGTTTAATGCCGATTCCGATGGGCGTGAATCGAGAAGCTTTTTCAAGGCAAGTTATACTACGGGGGGTTTTGCCAGTACCCCGCCGAGGAGTGGCGCAGTGGTTAGTGTGTTGAACTCTGACGCACGATAAGCGAGTTCGGATCCCGATAACACCGACGCCATCGAATGTTTATTTCGCGGCGAACGTTTATTTCGCAGCGGGGTACTGGCAAAACCCCCCGTAGTATACTTGCCGTGAAAAAGCTTCTCGACTCACGCCGTTCGGAATCGGCATTAAACTGTAGGTCCCTTTCACCCGTGTGAAAAATAAATCACACACAACATGGTTGATTGAGAGAAGCTTGATGCTCTCAATGCCTCTGGAATCTGCGCCCAGGCCTATGCGGATGACGTCGCCATTCTTTCTGTCGGCTCATGTTTGGCGACTGTCCGTCGCAAAGCACAGGCGGCGCTAGATGTGATCGATGATTGATGTACCAGAAATGGGCTGTCAGTCAATCCTCTTAAGACCGATGTCGTTTACTTTACGAGAAGGAGGAAAAATACTGACATGACTCAGCTGGTACTAAAAGGCACTTCCATCCCGATATCCAAGGAGGCTATGTATCTAGGAGTCATCTTAGATAGTAAGCTTCTCTGGTCAAAACATGTTGAGTCAAAAACCACCAAAGCGCTGTCAGCTTTCTGGCAATGCAAAGGAGCTTTTGGCAAAACATGGGGCTTATCGCCGGCAAAGGTCCTTTGGATCTACACGGCAATGATAAGACCTATAATCTCATATGCATCGGTTGTCTGGTGGAACAGACTAAAACGCAAACACGTCGTAGCCTCTTTCACCAAACTTCAAAGAACGTTTTGTCTCAGCTGCACGGGGGCTTTCCCCAGCACGCCGGGCGCTACTCTAGATGTTATGATGAATCTTCCACCTCTTGATAAATTTATCAGAGGGTGTGCTCTGAAAGCCATGTCTCGTCTGATGAGAAATGGCTTTTGGTACAACTCGCATAGGAATAACGGTGTGCTTGCGCAAGAATTGTCCTGCGACCCCTGTCTCATGGACATGCCTTCTGACGCACTGACGCCCGTTATCCTACTGCGTCGTAATTTCACAGTCGAGTTTCCATGGCGTCAGGATTGGCTATGGCTGGATACTGAACCTGAGCGCGAAAACATCCGACTGCACTTCTCCTTAGGAAAATATGCGTCTGTCTTCCAATCAGAGATATACGCAATCCTAATGGCCATGCACTATGTTGTGAAGCACAGATGGAAGGGGGAAAGCATATGCGTATGTAGTGACAGCCAAGCTGCACTAAAAGCTGTGTGTAACCCCTTAACTAGCTCCAAATTAGTGCTTGAACTCAAGTCCTTCTTGAACAGAGTCGGCAGACTAAAGTCATTAATGCTTGTATGGGTTCCAGGCCACTCTGGGATCCCAGGGAATGAGACCTCTGATGAACTCGCTAGAATGGGTTCAGAGGAGAGCTTCTCAGGACCTGAACCCGCTCTAGGTCTACCTGCGTCCACGGTAAATTCCTACATTAACGATTGTGTATTTAATACACACAACCGTAGATGGAGGGATTGTCCGGGTCTGCAGCATTCCTCCTGTCTTTAAGGAGAATCGACTGCAGAAGGCTTGTGGGAGTTATTACGGGCCATTACACTTTTGCCAAGCATTTCTACGTGCTCGGCATCAGTGAGACGCCTACCTGTGCTGCATGTGGCGAAGAGGAGGATGATACTGCAGTACATTTCCTCTGTTACTGTCCCGCCTTTGCTCGCATACGGTGGCGCACCCTTGGAGCCGACGTGGTGTGTGCCGAATCCCTTAGCTCTACATCACTGAAGCTCCTTTAATTTTTTCTGCGGAAAACGGAGAAAATACAGTAATGTAAGGTGTCTGTCTGGAGTACAGACCAGTAACGCCATTAAAGAAGAAGAAGCATCTTCAGATAGCGGTACCAAGACCGACGCTCCACAAGGTGCTAAGACATTGGCATACATACAAAAGTCTGGTCCAAGACCCTCAGGAAGGAGTAGAAATGCTATCCGACAAGGTGCTATGACAGCGGCCTTTAAACAAAAGCCTGTATTATACTGAAGTCAATACGTGCGGATAGAATGTACGACGACGCGAACTTAGGAAATGTATCCATCACTCTCAAGATCAGCTGTTGCTTACGTATTTCCTACAAATTAATGTGCAAAATATCCAAAGGTAAGTTAGGTGTTTCTGTTAACTCGTATTTCACATTTAGAGGGTGCCTTTCAACTGACATATTTCGCAATTGTTTATTACTTTTCTTATCTTAATTTTCATATCACGGAAATAGTAATTCCTACGGAGGTATTGGAGTGGTCGTCTATGCATCTGTCATTTGACTTAATATGGTTTAAGTCGATTAACTTGTCGTTACAACAAATTATCTGGAATATGTTACTATTTGCAAAGAATTTGGAGGACGCCGCCTGTTTTGAAGGTGTTGTTATCTGTATGTATATAGTATTATTAAAGAAGATGAACAGGCTTTCTTGTATTGTCTTTAATTCTAATTATCTAAACTAAATTACAACTGTACACCAACTGTCTTGCACAACGTCTTCTGGGTGAGTGACATGACGCCAGTTATATTCACCTTTATACGGCGTGGGTGGTAAGGTTACTCCATATTTATCTTCTCCCGAAGATGGACATGGAATTGATGAGAGCGAGACTCCTCCCCCCATTAATGTTTTTGGTCTCCAAAAACATTTGGTATATGACATTCTAAATGGGTTCATTCCCACTTCGCCAATTCCCATATCGCCAATTCCCACGTCGCCAATTCCCACTTTGCCAATTCCCATTTCGCCAATTCCCACTTCGCCAATTCCCATCTCGCCAACTATTTCGCCAATCATTTCAGGCATATATACAAATAAATTCAATTTAGTATATGTATTTCTTTCGTGGCCCCCCCTGGATAGCCACCCTGGCACCCGCCAGGTAGTGAACCAATGTGTGCAGCGACCCAACCCTTGTTCCTGGGGAAAGGGGAACCTGGCCCTTCAGGTTGGGGGTTGTGCTTAGGGGTAACATCCCTATCACGTAAACGCCTACTTGTTCCGAAACAACAACAAGCCACGGATACGGACGGATACAATGCTGATGACCCTTGCAAACGATTAACGGACTTGAGAGTCTGCACCTGGAATGTGAGGTCCCTTAACAGACCGGGTGCAGGCGATCAATTGGAGCAAACCCTCACCTGCTATAAAGCAGATATAACCGCACTCCAAGAAGTGCGATGGGATGGACCAGGCAAAAAACGGATGAAAAACTGCGACATCTACTACAGGAACTGCTACAAGGAAAACAAACAGCGCCTATTCGGGTGCGGATTCGTTATTAGAGGAAGACTCCGACAAAAAGTCTTTAGCTTTGATGGCATATCTCGCTGAAAAGTGGAATCAGTCGCTTCACCAAGCAGGTGAAAGCAAAATTGTTGCACTGGATATTTCGAAAGCATTTGACAGGGTTTGGCATGAAGCCCTTTTGTCGAAAATGCGCGCTTTTGGGATCGACGAGTCTCTTTTTCAATGGATTAGAAGCTACCTTTCGAATCGTTCAATTCAAGTTGTTTTGGACGGATTCAAGTCTGATACTCACTTTGTAAATGCCGGTGTTCCCCAGGGCTCCGTTTTGTCTCCGACGCTCTTTCTTATTTTTATAAATGATCTCTTGTCTGTTACTTCTAATCCAATTCACTTCTTCGCTGACAACAGTACCCCCAGCTTCTCATATTCGTTCACCAGTTTACGACCCTGCACTTCGGTTGTAGATAATGAGCGGCAGCGTATGTTAAGCTCATTAAATTCCGATATCGACAGCATCATCCAATGGGGTAAAAACAATAGAGTGGAATTGAATGCATCCAAAACACAATGCTGCCTCTTGTCGTTAAAGCGTATAACTAACCCGCAGCCATTATCCATGAATGGCACTTGCATCTCAGAAACTGAAAAGCTTTCCATCCTGGGTATGAGTGTTGCTCACAATCTTAATTAGAGTGACCATATATTCAGTGTCGCCAAGAATGCTGCGAAATGCCTAGGCTTCTTATACAGATGCAAGAAATATTTCTCACCCTTAGATCTGGCTACAATCTATAAGGCGTTCATTCGCACCAAATTAGAGTTTAACGCTCATGTCTGGTCCGGTGCTTCCAAGACCTCATTGCACCTATTAGACAGAATACAAAAACGAGCCATAAAACTGATAGGTGACTCCGGCATTACCAAAACATTAGACTCGCTGGAACACCGCAGGAATGTTACCTGCCTCTCCCAGTTTTATCGTTACTACCACCAAAAATGCTCTGATGAAATGGCCAGTTGCATTTCGCCACTACAACATTTCTCCCGCAATACACGTCTCTCTAGGAATGCTCACCAATATACCCTGAAGCCTGCTTTCGGACGTACTGTCAAATATAGAGAATCTTTCATTAACCGAACCACACGAATCTGGAACTCCCTGCCGGATTCGGTTTTCCCCCCTCAATGCAACATGCAAGCATTTAAGATCAATATCCATCGGCGTCTCCTCTATTCCTCTTCCTCTCTACCTTCTGCCCGCACTGTGTCGCCGACATAATAGGGTTGCGCAAATTAAAAAAAAAAAAAAAAAAGAGCATTCATAATAGCCAGTATCTCGAGCTCGAAGCTGTGATATCTCGACTCTTGAGAGGTAGGGCTCCTTTCTTGTCGTCTTTAGCAACTTTAACTTGCATCGCAATTCAATTCCGTTTCATGTTCAGGGCTATAGATCGGGAGCTGAGGTCAGGCGTGCGTTTTTGGAGTTGGCGGAAGGTACTCTCACAATCCGAAGTAAATTTAAACGGAACGTTTTCCTCAATTGGAACGAGTAGGGGTCTAGCTATTTACGAAAATGATTCCACAAACTGTCGGAAATAAGATCATAGGCCCAGGAAGGAATGTGTTTTTTTCGGAATAGTCGGAAGGGGATAGTTGGCAATGGGACGTAAGTGTGCATCACTTGGCTGGATACCTGCCTCAGTGACCTTATATCCTAGGTAGTCAATTGTTGGATAGGCAATATGACATTTACTTAGCTTGGGCTCTAGACCCTTAACCGAGATACACTGGAGGATTTCTGTCAGTAGTTCTATATGGCCTTCTATGTCCTTATTCGCAGTCACTATATCATCCATATACATTACTATTTGGTTGCTATCGATGAACTTCCGGAATATTCTGTTGATAAATCTTTGTATGACGCTGGGAGCACTTTTAAGCCTTAAAGACATCCTTGGAAATTCATATTGGCCGCTGGGGTAACAAAGGAAGTATAGCGAGCTGAGGCGGAGGCGACTTTTACCTGGTGAAACCCACTCTTAAGAACAAGTATGAAGTCTCGCGAAAGGAACTGGATTAAGATCCAAACATAAATCGATGCTCTTGCCACCATCGAGCTTAGGGTCGGGGATTGGACAATCATTCAACGACTTTCTATTTTCGGAAGCAATACTGGGCCTTAATTCATTCACGGGGCGAACGTCCTTTCTATTGACGGAACGATCTAAAGAAGAGGTAATTTTGTTTTCTATCGTGGGGTCGTAAACGCATGATTTGAAACTGTGCGATCAGAACCTACGATTAATTATGCACTTCTTCTTCTTTGGTGGCGTTACAGCTCATGAAGGACCAGAGCCAAGCTTCTCTCAATCACCCATGTTGTGTGTGATTTATTTTTCACACAGGTGAAAGGGACCTACAGTTTAATTCCGATTCCGAACGGCGTGAGTCGAGAAGTTTTTTCATGGCAAGTTTACTACGGGGGGTTTTGCCAGTACCCCGCCGAGGAGGAACGTCGCGAAATAAACATTCGATGGCGTTGGTGCTATCGGGATCCGAACTCGCTCATGGTGCGGCAGAGTCCAACACACTAACCACTGCGCCACGGCGCCTACAGTGACATTAAATTCTGAAGTTTTTTATTTTTTTGCAAATTTTCTCGTCGTATTCAGAGTTAGATGGAATGTTTTAAGGGTATCACGGCTCAGGAGGATCGCTTCGTTGCTTTGGATCGCTTCGTAAGTGTAAAATTTGGTTCCACCCATTCCACTGAACTTGGAATATGTTGGGATTTTGTTGCACCAGTAAGACGGATGAAACTAGCTGGAGTACCGGTATCCAGGAGAGAAAGAGTATTGTCATCACTCTCCTGCATAATGAGGACAGGCAGGGCAGGCTCGCCTCTCTTTCTTGACCTGATGTTCAAGTCCTGGTACACCCCTTACCGACTCACCTTGCGATCGAATTCCTCAAGGATAACCTGTTTAAGTTCCTCCTAGCCTTCCACATGAACTGTTCGGAGGAGAAATTTGGCGGTGTCCGTTAGTAGCCGCCTGGCGAACAGGTACTGGTCTCAGTCGCTGCACTTCCGGGGCTGGATTACGTCCTCAAAGTCCCAGGTCCACTTCCGTATTCTATACATGTCGTCGTCGGAGAAGGTTGGTATTGCGTCTTCGATATCCGAAAACTCGCAATCTGCTTCCGTCTCTAGAGTCTCTTCAGTTCTCGTTCTTCTTCCTCGTCGGTTTCCTCGACAGTTCGGCTGGGACCAGACATCGGCTGTGCCCTCCCTGCAGGGATGTCGGAAAGTGCAGGAGGCCTGGAAGGCGCAGGAAGTTGGGAATGCTCGGAAGTGGTTGTCAATCCACCGGTCCCGTCAATCCACCGGTCCCGTTTGGGAACGCGTCCGCATACAACGCTCTGATTTGTCCCACGGCCATAGTTTTCGTGATGTCAATGCCGACCGCTCTGAGCGTATCCGCCATGTGTTTTCTCGTTGACACTCGGTTCATGGTTCTTTTTAAATCCGGGTATATTCTGCTGATCCGATGAGGTTTCGTTTTTATTTTGTTATACTCCACACCTGAGTTTTACTATTCGGCTTTCACTAATTTATTTATGACATTAGCGGTCATAAATATATAATTAAAAAATAACACAAATTACTAACGTTCGGAAGGAACGTGCTGCTCTCGGAAGGTAAACACACTAAGTGGTGAAGAAGGAAAACGAAGCCAAAAGAAAATGTCCGCTCTCGGTGTGGTGTGTTACTTGATGGAAGCTGGCTCAGTTCACTGAGCCAATAGTGATTGCTAATATTGGGTGCGTTCACGCTTGCAATGAATGATTTCTTTTTTTTTCGATACTGCACTCAGCAACATATTTATAGATAAATACATAGAGATGGCAATCTGATGGCTTTGACTGGCACTTTGACAGCTAGCCCCTACAAACGCGTTTCAGTTTGACGGCGTCTTGACTATGTCATTCTGCCTTGTTTCGGCCTGGTACCGACGTCTTGACTCTACACATCGACGTTTTGAGACTATCATTGTGATAGTCAAAGCGTCGTTTTTAAACGGAGAATAACACGCATAGTATCGGTGTAATCTTCTTCTTCTTAGTGGGCGCTACAGTTCAGGGTGAACCTGGGCCTCAACCAACATGATCTCCATCTAGCACGATCTTTCGCTAGTCTTTTCCATTGCCGCACACCCAGTTGGCTGAGGTCCCTTTCTCCTGTGTGCGCCATCTTAAGTGCGGCCGTCCTCTGCTTCTTTGTCCCTCGGGGTTGGATCAAAGACACTCTCCGGGCTGGAGCTGTGGTGTCCATTCGCTCTACATGGCCCAGCCATCTTAGGCGTTGAATCCGTAGACGCCTGACTAGGCTCATGTCGCTGTACAGCCCGTAAAGTTCGTGTTTGAATCTTGTCCTCCATCCCCCGTCTGCGTTTATAAGCCCAAAAATCACGCGCAAAATCTTTCTCTCAAACCGACCAAGGGCCTCCTCATCCGATTTTGATAGTGTCCATGCTTCTGCGCCGTACAACAGGACCGGGATGATAAGGGTCTTATATAGAGTCAACTTTGTCGTTCGGGAGAGGGCTCCATTACTCAGTTGCTTCCTGAGCCCAAAGAAACAGCGATTGGCAGGAGTGATAGTGCGTCCACCTGATTATCTACCTTGCCGTGGTGTGGGGGCTTCTCACCAAAGGATAATCATCCCCGTCACTCCCTTCACAAACCCAAATCATATCCCAATCCACCTATCCCATCACACTCCCATCCTACCTATCCACTCCCCATCCCCTGGGCTGGACATAAGGTGTTAACCGTACCGTGCCGAGATGTCGACCAGGCTGAGAGCCCAGACCAAAAATAGCTCAGTCGCAAACGGTGTATCCGGATACCTGGCGCCCTCCGGATCAGCCAGCCTTACCTGGGTATTGCGGATCTCTGCCCAGGTGGACATTTATTTCTCCGCAACTCGTGGGACATGAACAAACAAAGCAAACAACAAACAAATAACGAGTCCGGACCTCGTAAAAAACCGGAAGGGGATGATATTCCCTCCACATCCAAAGCGGTAAAGACTCCGATCGGAGAACCTTCAAACCGCTCCGACAGGAAAAACAACCCATCGACCAAGGCCTACAAAGATCACAAAGCGGCCTTGAGAATCATTAAACGATGGGGCCATAAAACCGACTTGTCTGAAAAAGACAAAGAGTCGGTAACCTGGGCGACAGGAATCTTAGCCCAGGAGAAAGAACAGGCCAAGAGGCCCAGATCGTCCCCCGAGGAACCAAAGCGGGAGGCTAAGAAAGCTAGGCTGGGAACACTGGCCAAGCTATCAAAGCCCTTCGGTGAGGTTGCGAGGGAGTTGCTAACGGTCGCAATCATAGATGATAGCGACCCGGACGGCAAAATGACGACCGAACAATGGAAGGATGTCGACCAAGCGTTATCGACAAACTTCCTCAAAGTCGCAAGAAAGAACCCTGGACCACCGCCCATCTGCGACGACGCTGGATGGTACCAAGGCAGGGTCAAATTAATAAGCTGTGCTGACGAAAGATCCGTTGATCTTCTGAAGGCAACAGTTGCCGAAATAGGGGAAATTTGGGAGGGAGCTAGGCTCAAGGTCATCACTAAGGACCAAATCCCTAAACGACCGCGAGCTAGATGCTGGCTCCCGCTTGCACCAGACAACCCTCTAGAAATAGTTGAGACAATCAACTATTGCAATCCCAATCTCCCAACAGGAGATTGGAGAGTCGCGAAGCTGGAGGAACCGAAAGGTCGATCAAGACAGGCAATCCTTGTTCTGAATTGTGAATCCTTGGAACCTCTGGCCCTATGCGACTACCACATCAGGTTTGGCTTCAAAAAAGTCAAACTAAACATCTACAAAAAGGATGAGGAAATGCCACCATCCGGCAACACAGACACGGTTAACACCGAGGTCAGTAACAGTAGCTCTACGGTGCAGGAACCCCCAACCCCCTCAGGGAGCAAGGGCCCTGCGCCGGTAGAAACTGAAACCCCAGCAACATCCCTGGTCATTAAAGATCAGGAGTCATTGCTCGACTCCGGAAGCGAGGACTATTCCACTAGCTCGCCGATGGAAGACGATCTTCTAGACTCAGATCTAGAAGACCTCAACGCCACCATGGTGGAGGCAGATCGTATTAATAGCAGCCATGATGCTGAAATTGATTCAGATTAACCTCCACCATTCCAAAGCGGCATCCGCAAACCTTCTTCTCAGGCTGGCCAAAGGAGAAGAAGACATAGCCTTAATCCAGGAACCTTGGGTGCATGAACACAGGGTTCGTGGACTAAGAACTCCAGCCTACAACCTATTTGTTTCACAAAAAGAAGGTAAGCCCCGCACTTGCATACTTGCAAAGAAATCTTTAAATGCTTACCTTCTTCCAAATTACAGTTGCCCAGACACAACAGTGATTGCAATCCAATCACCCGGGCTCAAACTATGGATAGCGTCCACATACATGGCGCAAGAAGAGTCCATCCCATCGGACGAAATAAAAAGACTGGTCAAGGACTCGTCGAATCACCAAGCTGGGCTCCTTATCGGTGCGGATGCGAATGCGCATCACACGATTTGGGGCAGCAGCGACACAAACGAAAGAGGTGAGTGGCTTATTGAATTCATCTTAACCGCTAACCTTCTTATCTGTAACAAGGGTCATACACCCACTTTTATTACGAAAAATCGTAGGGAGGTACTAGACCTAACTCTAGCATCCCCCCCCATCATTGATAATATAAGAGAATGGAAGGTTTCTGAAGAGCACTCCTTCTCAGATCATCGTTATCTGGTTTTCAACCTAGCCTACATGGTCCCAACCCCAATTGACTCATCCTGTAACCCAAGAAGAATCGATTGGGAGCGTTATAGAGCCTTCATTGGCAACTCTATAATAAGTAGGACCCCTGACACCCCGCGGACCACGTTAGATATAGACCTTATGGTCGATACTCTAACAACCACATTGGGCAACGCAAGGGCCAACAGCTGCGCAACCCACAAATCAGGAAAAAAATCTTACCCTCCCTGGTGGAACGCAGATCTAAGCAAGCTCCGCAAAGCCTGTCGTAAGCTCTTTAATAAAGCAAAGAACACAAGTAACGACAGTGACTGGAGCCTATACAAAAATTCACTCAAGGTGTACAAACAAAACCTGAGGAAAGCACAAAGGCTGTCTTGGAAGATCTTCTGCAACAATATGGAGAAAATCTCAGACGCCTATAGACTGAGGAAAATACTCTCGAAAGTTCCACAATCTCCCAACTGCCTCATAGCAAACGGAGTTTGGACAACATCCGAGGAAGAAACTTTAAATCTTCTCCTCAACACGCACTTCCCTGGCTGCTCTGAATCGCAAGACTCAGTGCACTCGCGAGGAACTCAGAACTCCTCTGCCGAAGTAGGGCAGTACGAACATATTATCTCCAGAGAGAAAATTGTATGGGCATTAAAAAGTTTCAAGCCCTATAAATCGCCAGGTCCAGATGAAATCTACCCAATCGAACTAACACAAACTATGGAATGGACTATACCATGGCTAGAGATAATCTTTAAAGGATGCCTAGCTTGGAGTCATATTCCAGAAAAGTGGAAGTGCGCAAAGGTAATCTTCATCCCCAAGGCCGGTAGGAATTCTCACACTTCCCCTAAGGATCTAAGGCCGATCTGTCTATCATCCTTCGCTCTAAAAACCTTAGAAAGGCTGATAGACCTACACATACGGCACAGCTTGGATCCCTCCCTAATGTCTAAGGCACAACACGCCTACTGTAAAGGTAGATCGGTCGAAACAGCTCTTCACTCATTAGTGAGGAAAATCGAAAGATCAATCCATCTGAAAGAATATACGCTAACAGCCTTCCTAGACATAGAGGGCGCCTTTAACAACGTCACTCCGAAAGCAATAATAGAAGGGCTCGAAAAGCTAAAGGTGGAGAGGACTCTGATAGGGCTGATCAGCGAGTTGCTATTAACACGCAAGATTCACTCTAAGTGGGGAAGCCTAGAGACTACCAGAGTAGCTACCAAGGGTACCCCGCAAGGTGGAGTCCTCTCACCTCTTCTCTGGAATGTAGTTGTTAACGAACTACTGATCAAACTGGAGAAAGAAGGCCTGGACGTTGCTGCCTACGCCGATGACGTTGCCATCTCAATCTCAGGTAAATACCTATCCACACTGAATGACCGTATGCAAACGGCATTCTCATTCCTGTGCAAATGGGCGCATAGTAGCGGGCTCAGGATTAATCCCCAGAAAACGGAGCTCGTGCTATTCACCAAAAAGCACAAAGTCCCGGAATACTGCCCTATCACTCTGCTCGATACCAGGTTAACCTATTCCCCTAGTGCCAAATTCCTAGGCATTATACTCGATAGGAAATTAACTTGGAAGAGTAATACAACTGAAAGAGCAAAAAAAGCAACAATTGCTCTCTACACATGTAAGAAAGCTCTAGGAAAAAAATGGGGATTTAACCCCAAAATCACCCTATGGCTCTACATTACGGTCGTCAGACCCATACTACTGTATGGAGTGATAGTCTGGTGGACTGCACTAGACAAGACAACATACCATAAACAACTCGAGAAGGTACAAAGGATGGCATGTATGTGCATTACCGGGGCCCTCAGGTCCACACCAACGGCTGCGCTTAACATGATACTAGACCTCACACCACTCGATATTTTCGGCAAGCAAATTGCCACACATACGGCCATAAGACTAAAAGCCAACTCGAAATGGGCGAGCTATGTCACCGGCCACTCATCCATCCTGCAAAACAGGACAAGTCTGGCAGAAAACCTGGACCACACAGAACCCACCATAATCTTGGACAAAAAATTCACGACGATTTACCCGGACAGGAAAAACTGGACTCGCCAAACACAACCCCGCAGAAACTGTGTGGATTTTTACACCGACGGGTCTAAAACCAAGGACGGGGTGGGCTGTGGAGTTTTCTGCAAACAACTCAAGCTATATAAAGCTCTAAAATTACCAAACCACTGCAGCGTTTTCCAGGCGGAACTGTCGGCAATAAAAGAGGCTTTATCTTGGCTGAAGTGGAACGTAATATCCACCACAGATATTCGCATCCTTACAGATAGTCAAGCTGCCTTAAAGTCGCTGGAGTCCTATGTGTACTCATCAAAATCTAGTCTCGACTGTCGCAGATCTCTCAACGAGATGGCAGAACAGTTCAATATACAGCTTATCTGGGTACCAGGACACAGCGGCATTACAGGTAATGAGAAAGCCGACATACTCGCCAAACAAGGAACGACGCTACAATCAATCGTGGCTTGTGAGGGAGTACCCCTTACAACCATTAAACATAATCTGACGAATCTCGCCAGGGCCGAGACGAACCTGAGATGGACCCAGGGACACACCTGCGTCATCACCAGGCAAATCTGGCCTCGGCTTGACAGTCAGCGCACAAGGAGTATAATCTCCCTAAAAAGAACTGACATCTACAAAGTCATCGGTGTCATCACAGGTCACTGCCTCATTGGCAGTCACGCACAAAGACTAGGTATAGTTTCAAATGACTTCTGCAGAAGCTGTCAGGACGAGGAGGAGGTTGAATCCATTCACCACCTTCTATGCGCCTGTCCAGCTTTTTGCAATATAAGGAAGCGTTACCTAGGCTCTTACTTCCTTAACGATCTGACAGATGTTCAGAAAGTAGGGATACTTAATCTTCTTAACTTCTTAAGAAGCACTAGATGGTTCCACGAATAGGGGGATAAAACCCCCTCGTAGCTGCACAACGGGCCTCCTTGGCCTAAGTGCGTTCTTCTCAATTACGGGAAGGCTACGACCCTACCTACCTACCTACCGATAGTGCGTTTTATTTCGGAACTGATGTCGTTGTTCCAGGTCACTGCGGAGCCAAGGTAGACGAAGTCGTTAACTACCTCGAACTTATATCTGCCTATACAAACGTTCTGGCCAAGACGTCGATGGTGAGCGTCCTTTTTCGATGACAGCATATATTTAGTTTTGCCCTCGTTTACCGCCAGACCAACTTTCGCCGCCTCGAACTCAATACTCGCAAACGCCTCATTGACATCTCGCTGTGATCTACCTATTATGTCAATTTCGTCGGCGTATGCAAGGAGTTGCGAGGATTTGAAATAGATTCTGCCTCTTGTATTGGCCAGTGATTCTTGCACAATCATTTCCAATATGATGTTGAAGAAATCACACAACAGCGCATCGCCCTGCCTTAATCCTTTTTTGACATCAAAACTATCGGTAAGGTGTTCACCGATTCGGATGGAGCATTCTCCAAAGTCATCCTGCATAGTCTGACGAGTTTAGCAGGTATGTCAAAGGAAGACATAGCGTTGTATAGCTCGTCTCTAATTACGGTGTCGTATGCGGGTTTGAAGTCGACAAATAGGTGGTGAGTGTCGACTTGAAATTCAACGGTTTTTCCAGGATTTGCCGTAGTGTGAAGATTTGGTCGATGGTGGACTTCTCTGGCCTGAATCCGCACTGATAAGGACCTATCAGCTTATTTACAAAAGGCTTCAGGTGTTCACACAAAATGGCAGAACAGATTTTGTAGGTGATGTTAAGGAGACTTATTTCACTATAGTTGGCGCAATCAGAGGGGTCTCCTTTCTTGTGGATCGGGCATACGATGCTGAGACTCCATTCCTCGGGCATGCTTTCCTCTAACCATATCTTACGGATGAGCTGGTGCATGCTCCCAACCAGGTCATCCCCAGAAGAGCTCATGCCTTGAAGAGCTCAGCAAACAGTCCGTCTGCGCCAGCAGCTTTATTCGACTTGAGCTTCGATATGGCGATCTTAACCTGCGTCGAGGTCAGTGGGACAGAATTCTCTGCGGTCCCCGTCGATTAGAAATGGCTCATTCTGCCTGACAGCGGTATATTGACTAACATCGCCGTTATACAGTCTGCAGAAGTGGTTTTTCCATATTCTCGGCATCGACTGCGGTTCTACTGCTAGGTGTCTGTTCTCATCCCTGCAGGCTTCCGTTCTGGCTTTATAACCTTGGCATGTTCGCTTTATCTGTTGATGAAACTTTCGAACGTCACGCCTGCAGTAACACCTCTCCAAATCCTCAATCGCGCGCTTCTCGTGCTCTTTCTTCTTTCTTATAAGAAGCTTATGCTCCTCCCTTGTTTTTAACTCGTAGAGCTCACGAGTTGCTCTTGTTCTTTCATGCAGCGAGGCCTTATATGCATCCTGCTTCGCTGTGTAAATCCTCCTGCACTCGTCATCGAACCAGGTGTTTCTTCGTGGTGGAGCCTTGAAACCCAAAATTTCGGATGCAGAGCTTTTCAGGGCTTGTTTGCAAAGGCTCCACTGCTGTTCTATTGACAGTGTGGAGGATTCAGGTGTTTGGAGAGCTTAAGGGAGACGCGATCGGTAAGAGCACGAGCGGTTTCTGGTGATAGTAGCTTTTCGACGTCATAACTTTGCATTCGTACTCTACTCCGTTGCGTTCGTGATATCCGTAAGCGCATCTTGGCTACTACAAGATAGTGGTCCGAGTCGATGATAGCCCCTCGGAAAGTTCGAACATCAAGAATAGTGGAGGAGTGTGTGACTTCGATCGCGATGTGATCAATCTGGTTGGTAGTCGATTGATCAAAAGACCGCCGGGTGCCTTTGTGTATATCGAGGTGCGGGAAGCGCGTACTGGATAGAAGGAGATTTCGCCCCGTAGCAAGATCAATCAGCCTGTGTCCGTTATCGGAGGTGGTGTCGTGTAGGCTATGTTTGCCGATGACTCGTTCAAAGATGCTTTCCTTACCCAGCTTAGCATTGAAGTCTCCTAGTACAATTTTGATGTCATAGCTGGGATATTGGGCATACGTTCTGTCTAGGAGATCGTAGTACTCATCTTTGGCGGAGTCATGCTTGTCTTCCGTGGGGCGTGGACGCAGATCAGGCTGATGCTAAAAAATTTGGCCTTGATACGGATTGTTATGATGCGTTTGCTCACATGCCGAAAGCTTAGGACTTTTTGCCTTAGTCCACCTCGAACAACAAATCCGCATCCAAACAATCGTTGCCCTCTCTCCCTATAGCAGTCGCCGTAGTAAATATCGCAGTTTTTCATCCGCTTTATACCCGGTCCATTCCATCGCATTTCCCAGATGGCGGTGATGTCCACTTTATAGCGGTCTAGGGCCTCCGCAAGTTGTTCGGCTGCACGTGGCCTGTTTAGGGACCTAACATTCCACGTACAGAACCGAAGATCATTGTCCCTTTTTTGTTTTTTGCAAGGGTCGTCAACATAAATCCGGTCCGTTATAACCCCTACGGGGATCACAGGGCAGACGTACGAAAGTTTTCCATCTTGTTCATTTATCTATGATCGTATTGTTCTCTTTTCTTTTGTAATCTATTCGGTGTTCTCTCCATTCTCGGATTTCGCATGTAGCGCCTGACGGATGAGGCTTAGTGAGACACTCGTTCACTTCGATTTTGGATGTGATGGTGTTAACCCCTCCCAGCCCTGGATAAACTGTTATTACTTTGGAAATATAAAATCGAGTTTTTTGTTTTTTTAGAGACTCGCGAAAGTTCCAGAATTTTTTTATATTCTCTTATGGTTTGTTACACACACAACCTGAACGGAGTGCAGTGGTTTGGGTCGTTGATGTTCGTTTACTAGTCTCAGGGGTGGTTGTCCTAGATAGGACGAGAGCCGACCAAATTCCGCGTTGGTTTAAGTCCGTAGTAATTCGTTCGAGCACTTTCAGCTGACCATATACTGTGAGTGTTATGCCTGCAGCAGTACGTGACCAGCACTTTCCATTCACAACTGCGTTGCATACTTTTTGTCCGTTTTTCTTGACTATGAAGCGAATTTGAACTATAGACCTTCCGCTTGGTCGGCGGTCGATGATGTTAACCACTGCACCACGGCCACCCTTAAATTGCACAATAAAACAGAGCAGAGTCAGAGCAGAGCTTGCAAAATAGTGAAAATATTTTATTAAAAAAAAAAAAAAAAAAAAAAAAAACGAATAAACAGCAAAAATTACGGTAAAATGTTTCATTTAAAAATAAATATTTCGAACTATCTCGATTTAGCACTCCATCTCAGCATGATGTTGAATGCATTCTTAACTCGAAGGTGATTGTGTTCCACTGGCCGTCGAGCAGGGGCGCTCACTTGTGATGGTTTGTTGGGGCACTTGACTATCGGGATTGATGCCAATTCCATTGTAGGTCTCCTTCATCACGAAGAGTATTGTGTCCTCAGACTCCCTACTTAAAAATGTACATATGGTGGTTGGAAAAGATTTTCTTTAAATGTTACCAGTAGCATATGTGACTGCTTGGGGCAAACAAGTATTCGTTAAAGAATTCTAGTGGAGCTTCTTGTAGCACGTAGTCGACGCGTTTGGCATCGTTTAGCTTGCCGAGAGGAAAGTCAGTTTCGATAGTATCCTCGTCTGATTGATTAGTGGGATTCGAATAGGTACGAGGCCTCGGCGAAGGACCCTGTCCTCTAGCCGCTTCCTCCTCCTGCGTCTCAAGCTCTAAGACCTACAGAGATAGTTAAGTGTATTGCCTTAGAGCGCACCCATGTGTATTCGACATACCTTTTCGATTTCCTTTTCCATTTCTTTCGGATCGTTCTTCGATTTCAACGATAAGAAGTTAAAAGTCTCGACAAAGCGTTGTTTCAAGTCAGCTCCTACTCGTGACATTGTTTCCTTCAGTTCCAAATGCATTCTCTTCCTGCCCTTGTGATGGGGAATGACTACAGGTGGAATGCCGCTCATGTCCGGATTGACGAGAGCCTCCAACCGATAGGCTACCGGGTCGTATGGGTGAAAAATGTTGTAAAATCCTGGACAAGTCGGCAGGCGGAAGTCCAAGCCGAGTTTGTCTATACCCCGAATTGTGACAAACATGCCTAAATGAACAAAAGGATATTGAGGTCAACCGATGTGTAAATGGTACTTCCGTTACCTATCGGTGAGCCGAGGGCGAAGAAGTTCTTCGGTTGGAATAGGAGTTGCGAGTAGCTAATCAATGGTTGTCCCGTACCAGCTGGTCCCATAATGTAGCTATTTTGTTTCTTCGCTTCTTCTTTAATCTGATTCGAGTCCATGAGGAAGTCTGAAGAAATGCTATCGGGATTTTCCTATACAATAAAGAAGCCATCACAAAAGTTAGTTGCTGCTTCAAAGGAAGCAATCGTTTGTGAGTAGTTACCAAATTCTGCTGCTCGCATTCCTTCAGGGGCTTTTGGTGACAAAGTAAATCGAAGAGAATCAAGGAACCCAGGCTATGACCTGCCAACGATACGCCACCATGGAACTCTGGATGCCTTTGTTTGTATTTAATATAAATACTATTCATGGACGCCGTGACTGTGTTCATGATCCGCTGACAAAACATCGGGCTGGTGTAAAAAAGTATATCAAGCAACGTATCATTGGTGAAGTTGCGTAACTTTGGAATGGATTCAAGTGTGATTGATTTCAGCTTTTCATCGATGCCCAACTCATCGGAGTGCAATTCGTCGTGCCAGGATATAGGAAGCACTTCCACTCGTCCTACAAGTCCACCCTCGACCGAGTTCCTATAGTGCGACTGGACTAACTGTAGTGCAATACTGCGAAACATATCCACTGAAAATGAGAATTCATTAGACGTGCTCATATGTAGTCATCCATAGCTCAACACTCACCAACTCTCTCGATCGGTCGCAACTTGAGACCACATGTCATGAACAGCAAGTGATCGACTTTGTTCGACTCGCCCTCCTCGATGGTAAAGTCCTCTAGGTCACGTTTACCGACACGCTGACGTGACGACGTTTGCTGTTGTATAAAGGAAACAAGGTTTTCTATATCAAGCTGATGTTCGACCATCAGAAATGGGAGATTTAGACTTGGTTAGTGGATAAGTTATGATATGTGAGCTTGTAAGTGCTGTTCGTAGTCAAATTCATTTGACTTACCGCCAATCCGCCCCACGGATCCACTTGCTGGTGCTGCTGGAAGTGCACGATCACTGTGGGACCGTAGAAAACCACTTGGTCAGTTGCGGAAATTGGAATTTTCTTATGCCACTCGCCGGTCTCTATGGCTTTCCTGTACTCCTCTTCCAGAACGTCGGCGACGGCTTCCTCGTACGGCACATATTTTGAACTTCTGGCGCTAAAGAACCACGAACAACGTCTCACTTCAGCTTGTTTACCTTCCCAGTAAACCGGTGCCTTGGTCCGTTCTGATATGTTTACATCGTAGCGTCTGCCTTCCACTGCTACCAGATTTCGGTTCTCATCTGAAATCCAAACTGGATTCATGGGACTAAGTCGAATGAGCATATTAAATGCTTACCTCCCGAAAGGAATGCTTCTTCGAGCAACGCCGAGTCGTATAGCGAAAATGGAATCCACACCTGCTTGATGTCAAGCTTCTTATAGAACCAATGCTTTACCGCTGGATTGTAGACCTAAACAAAGGTATCAAGACTGGGTCTTCGAGAGCAAGTTTAAATCTTACCATGACAGCATCTTTGGACATTTTCAATTCATTTATGATCTCCTCAAGGTTATCGGGTGCCTCAAAGATTGCCTCCTCGTCGGGCGAGACCTTAATCGAGTTCTCGGCAGATGCACGACGTTGTCGATCGGCGGCCGACAGGGAATTATTTAATTCCGAGGAGGAAGATGACGGTGGTTTGGCCAACTTCGAATCCGGTGGCAACGAACGGGACTGTAATTTTCTTATGGTCAATCCGCTGCCAACTACATAGATTGTAGTTGAGGTTACCGACCGGATCAAAGTCCTTTGGAGGGGGATTGTTAAAAAAATTCTGTATCCTCTGGCTGTTAAAATCCTTGGGAGGAGGTGCGTCAATTCCAGCGCTGGGAATTGGAGCGAAAGAGTCGAAAAATTATGTTGGGGTTTGAGTCGTGGCTTCGGTTGATTGACAGCGGCTGCTCCTGCTCCCTGTGATTATTGCCCGATGAAATTTGACAGCAAATTTGGCACTGATTACTGAGCTTTCGGTGTTTCACGGGTGTTTCGATGCCACGGGTGGTTGATTCGGTTTTGATTGAATAGCAATGACAGTTGTGACTGTCGACGGGAGCTTATCAGTAACTGGCGGATGCTGTTGGAAGAAGTAGGAAGATTGCTAGTGCTGGCCGGGCAGGCAAAGGATCTGGGAAAAATTGCGCAGATATAGTCGGACTGAATATGCTCGACTTCAAAGAATTTGTTCCAGGTGGCAGTGAGTCTGTGGGCGAATCTGGACCTTTGGCTACAGCAGAATCTTGTCCAAAGAACGCTGCAATAGATGGAGTAGTGGGATTTGTAAGTTCGGTTGTTACTGGCTTGTTTGTTGGTCTTTTGGAGTAAAAAAGGTTGAAGTGGGTGCTGGGGCAATTGGCTGCGAGTGTAGAGGCAGCACTCCTTTCCTGTAGGGATTCGAGCTCGGTGTATAGGCGAACGTATGCTGCGGTGGCGGTGGTGGGGAATTTGCTGTTTCCTGTGATGCTGTTGCTGTTTCCGACGTAACTGCTGGGTGTGGCAGTAAGTTGGGAGTTAATTGCTCCTGGTTTATGGTTTTCCTTTCTTTATATGATTTCTTGTCTGGTATGTGTGTGGACGTAATCGTGGAAGACTGCTGTGCGGTGGTTGTGGTAGAACTTGCTCCTTCGTGCTCTTTCTTTCGAGTTCTTGTTGCGATGTAGACGATTGCCGTGGGATGGAGTTCTCTTTTAGTTTAAGTAGATTTGGAACATCAACGTTTGGCGGTGGAAACTGGACGGATTGTCCGGATGGATGATCGGGAGCAAGAGGAGGCGTTGACGATACTTTTCCCGGCACAAAGAGTACAAGTGATTGCTGACGAGGTATGAAAGAGCTACGTAAAGGATTAAAGACAGTGAAACTGCCTTGATTATGGGAGGCAGGGATTTCTTAAGCTGAAAAATAGACGGGAGGAACTTCACGATAGTCAGATGCGACACCGCAGGAATTCTCGTATAGGCGAGTTCCTTTTTGCAGGCGAAGTGAGTTCGAAGCTTGAACGGTCGATTGAAGGGGATTTGACGGTGTTCTACATAGAGGAACTGAAATTCCTTGAGATGGTAAACTTACGAGGAAGTTGACTTGTCCTCCTGAAGACGGTTCTTGTGTCGAAAATTGGTTAACAATGGGCGAAGCAAATATTCGTCTTACTGGTGGAATAAGAGCTTGCACTGACGGCGACACACAACTCCTGATGATGGCTTCTGGAGATGGAGCTCATATTGACTGCGAGAGAGGAAAGTAGTTCTCACCCCGAATTTGTGCATTTTTTATTGGATCCATAGCTACAGGCGGTTGGTTATTTGACGCGATGAAATTCATAGGCTGTGATGCTGGTTAAGGGACATATGAGTTCGGATCTTACCACTGATTAAATGTCGTCGGAGGTTCTGCAACTGCATTTATTTGAATAGGTTCTGAGTGCCATGGACTTGGACTGCCTGTGCCCGATTGCATGAGTCCCGAGAGATTTTGTAGAATGCTCGGAACAGCTGGAACTAAATTATACAGTGAAAAGAAACCTCCCTTCCGTTCTTCTGGTTTATTTTCTAACTGACTCAGATACTGTTGATATGATGGGCCCTTGAATCACAGACGGTGGTGTTTGCTCCTGATGAGTCGACGAAAGTCCAGGAATCGGTGCGTAAGCCTTTTTCTTCGCTGTAATGCGATAGGTATTCTGGCTAGCAGCTGATATTGGTGGATTAGGTGCTGGACTAATAGCCGATGGAATATTGCCTGGACTAAAGAATGTTGGTGGATTCACCGGTTGATGTGGTTAGCTGGATGTTTCTTCTACTGATTTCTGTTAGAGGAACCCACATGAAAGCGGTGGCTGAAGGGGTTGCAGATTCTCTGGTACTTGGCCACCGTATTTTTTTTTGAGACTCGCGCATGTTCATGAATTCTTTATATTCTCTTATGATGTGTTTTTGACACACAACCTGAACAGAGTGCAGTGGTTTGGGTCGTTGATGTTCGTTCTCAGTTACTCTCAGGGGTTGTGGTCCTAGAGAGGACGAGAGCCGACCAAATCCCGAGTTGGTTATAGTCCGTAGTAATTCGTTCAGTTGACCATATCCTGTGGATGTTATGCCTGCAGCAGTATGTCTGGTCACTTTCCATTCACAACTGCGTTGCATACTTTTTGTCCGTATAGGAATTACTTTTTCTTGGCTTCGAAGCGAATTTGAACTATGGACCTTCCGCTCGGCAGTCGATAATGTTAACCACTGCACCACAGCCACCCCATATATGGGTCGATGTATGTATGTATATTGGAGTTACAGTCCATGAAGGACCTGAGCCGAGCTTCTTTCAATCACCCATGTTGTGTGTGATTTAATTTTCCCATAGGTGAAAGGGACCTACAGTTTATTCCCGGTTCCGAACGGCAAATTTCGAGAAGCTTTTCATGACAATTTTACTATGGGGGGTTTTGTCGGGACCCCGCTTAGGAGAAACACCGTTCAAAACACGTTCGATGACATGGCTGTGTCGGGATTCGATCCCGTGTCATCGGCGTCAGAGGCCAACACACTACCCACTGCGTCACGGTGCTCTCTATATGGGTCGATAACGGGTTGAATTTGCTCGAAAATGTCGAAAACACTGTTGAAGCCTCGGTAGACGGTAGTTGAGAGGTACGAAGAAGCAGCTTGGCTAAGATTTTAATTAATTTGTGCGCACTAGTGCGTTCTAGTAGTGAATTGCTGTTCCCGTCGGAATTATCCGCACTATCTGATTGCATTCCCGATTTATCGTTTAGACCAACTTCACTCAGATTCCCTGAATCGGTCTCTGAAGACTTTTCAACTGTAACCAACGGTGTAGTCTCTGTTAAATAGAAGGAGAAGGACGCTGATTATCAGAGGTTATTAGTGAGGCTAACGGCAATGAAAACTAAAATCCGAGAGAAAGTGGGGAGTTTTTAGCAAGTCGTGCACTAGATTAAACCTTCAGTTTAATGCCGATTCCGGACGGTGTTAGTCGAGAAGCGTTTCCATAGCAAGTATACTACGCGGGGTTTTGCCAGTACTCCGTCGAGGAGGGACACCACAAAATAGACATTTGATGGCATTGGTGTTATAGGGGTCCGAACTCGCTAATCGTGCGTCAGAGTCCAACACACTAACCACTTCACCACGGCGCCTTCGCTCTGCCTGCCTTACTACTAACCTAGAAGTGACGAAGCCTAGTTTGAATAATAATCTTACCGCCGTGGCAAACATCCGCTCTCCTTTGCTGGCATGTCTAATCAATTAAAAACGAATCGAAAAAATTAGAACATTCGACACACTAGATTCTAATATTTATGCCTTCAACTACCTTCCATAATTGTTCCCTATTACACTAGGGATTGGAAGCTACGAACACACAAGCAAAGATTAGTGATGCCTAGACCTGGTGCTTATAAGCTCCAACGACTTAGTCAGTGCAGTAGTACGATGTCACCGTTCGTAATAGTAAGTTGTGCACTAATCACTCTTTCTGTAGTGAATTGTAAGGATGGCTTTACCCCGTACATCGTCAATGGGACTGATGCCGAGATAAAGGATTTTCCCTTTCAAGTATCCATGCGTCGCGCAGCAAGTGGAAAGCACTTTTGTGGTGCTTCTATTTTGAATCCAATGTGGATTTTGACCGCTGGACATTGTATAAAAGAAAAAAGGCCGAGAGATATTACTGTTCAATATGGAGTAACGACGATAACTAGAATCGATGCAAATGCAGTGAATGTGTCTAGGATTGTAGTTCATCCAGAATATTATAGACCCAAAATAATACACGACATTGCCCTAATAAGGCTCCAAGAACCAATTGAGCTTGGTGAATCAGCTCAACCAATGAGGCTACCAAAAAGGTTCCAACCCACAAAGGCAAGCATACCTGCTGTCTTAGCTGGATGGGGTCGAAATGCGGTAATAAAGATGACTGAACAACCACACAAGAGCAGTGAATAAGTTTTAATTTATAATTTTCAATTTCTTTCCAAGACCCTCGGTAAATCATCGGAACACTTACAAAAAGTCGTGTTGACAACTATTTCTAGAGAGCACTGCAGGGATGTCTACGGAAAGCGGATACACGATACCAATATATGTGCAGGATCCGAGGACAAAAGAGGTTCATGCTATGGAGATTCGGGAGGAGCACTGACTGTAAAAGGCGTACAAGTTGGAATAGTTTCGTGGAGTCGGAAGCCATGCGCAATTAAGCCTGGTGTTTTTACAGAAATTTCGAAATATATCGACTGGATCGAGAGCACTATAAAGAAGGACTTAGAGTTGGTAGGATTGAGATGAAGCAATATATTAAGCTTCCGAAGTACAGGAAATAAAGCAGAACTCCCTTGAAATTTTCTTGTGGGCAACAGCTTTCTTGGAAACCTGAGACCTTATTAACGCCAGTGGCAGCTAACCTCTCTCATTTATAAATGTTCAAAAATAGGCTCGATACAATTAGTCTTCCTGTTATCTTCCTGTTGGAGGTCCTTAAAAGATAAAAAAACATTTTACAACAATTTGTCAGGGTTTTCAGGCTATTAGTAAGGAATAGGAGCCATTAGGAGACGCCAGTGCGTGCGGCGAGTAAAGGGCAACAGACAACGGCATCGACTTAGGATGGGCACGTGGAACGTCTCATCGCTCACAGGGAAGTATCACAAGCTGGTTGAGGAAGCTGCCAGGTATCGGTTAGATACCGTAGGTATCTCTTCGACAAAGCAAAGAGGATATAAAACTGGGGACCTTTCGGACGGGTGGAAACTCTTCCTGTCGGGAGTTGCACGTCAAATATCTGCACAGGCGGGAGTGGGGATACTCATAAGTCCCAGGCTGGCAGACAGCGTACTGGAGTGGATACCATTAGGAGGGAGAGTCACGATCTCAAAACTCTCAAGTTTAAAAGATCAACTTTGGCTCTGGTGCAGGTGTATGCACCGAATCTAGAGACTTTCCTGGATGAAATTGGTGATCCTCATCAAAACGCGAACGGGGAGAGGTTGTTGGATTTTTGCTGTGCAAATGGCATGTCCATTATGAACACCTTCTTTCCGCACAAAGACATTCATAAATATACGTGGTATCATCGGAGTCTTCAACAGAAATCGCTGATAGATTTCTTTGTGGTACCATCGTGTGTGAAATGGATAGTTTGTGACGTTCGTGTGTTGAGAGGGGCTGAACTGTCAACTGATCATCACCTGGTGTTGTGTAAGCTGTATCTTACTGATAGAGTACCTCGTCTGCCAAGGCGGAAACCAAGAGTGGTTACACGCATACGGTGGGAGAAACTACAGGGCAGTGAGGTTTGAACAAATTCCAACTGTTTCATCGCATGTAGAGGAAGAATGGCGACTGCACGTGATGTTTGTGGAGAGATGCGGCTTGGTGTGGCGGCTGATGGTGAGAAAAGAACTGCGTGGCTTAAAACACCCGGAGTTCAAGAACCTATCAGAGAAAAGAAGAAGGCCTACAGAGACTGGATTCTCTTGGGGGACTCTGTTCTCATGACCGATACACTGTGGCGCGAAGAACCTGCAAATTCGCTGTGCGAGCAGCTAAAGAGCAGTCCTGGAAGGAGTTCGGCGAGAAGTTGGAAGGCGACCATAGATCTGCGAAAGACTTGTTCTGGCAAACCATTCGCCGACTCAGAGGAAGGAAATTCATCATAATCGAAGGAGTTAAATCCAAAGATGGTGTGTTGCTTTCCAATGAGATGGACATCTTACCCAGATGGAGCGAGCACTTTTTGGAGCTGCTCAATCCCGAACAGGGCACTAAGGGGGACAGACCTATAGTCCTGAGTGTGGCGGAGAATAATCTAACGGTGGAGGAAGTCATCTTATCGATTGAATCGCTAAAAGTTGGAAAATCCGCCGGTGTGGATGAAGTTCGGCCAGAAATACTTAAGGGAGTATTATGGCTCTCTCGTGTCATTAAGGTGGCCTGGGAATGCGGTGAGACACCTAGCGATTGGCAAACTGGGCAACTGATTGTTCCTCTTTTCCAAAAGGGGGATAAAAAAGAGTGCTCCAACTATAGGGCATATTTCTTTTAAGTGTCTCCGGCAAAGTTTACGCTAAGGTGTTGGAGGCGCGTTCTAGAGCTATGGTCGAATCCAGGATAGGGGATGAACAGTGCGGGTTTCGTCACGGCAGAAGTACAACCGACCAGCTTTTCACTCATAGAATGGTACTCGAAATGGCTTGGGAGTACGCCAAACCAATCTGCAGCTGCTTTGTAGGTTTGGCAAAGGCGTATGACCGAGTTCCTCGAGGTAAACTCTGGAGTGTTCTGCAGGAGTATGGGATTGATTGTCCTCTGTTGAGGGCTATTCAGTCTCTATACACAAACTGTAGCAGCTTTGTTTGGGTTAATTGTAGTTAATCAACCCCTTTCACGGTGGGCGTTGGACTTCGCCAAGGGTGCATCTTGTCACCTCTCCTTTTCATTATATATATATATGGGCTGGATGCTGCAGCGCAGTCGAGGCGAGGAGTGTCTTACATTGGGAGAGCTAAGGATAAGCCATCTTCTTTTTGCAGATGACTTAGTTCCCCTCACATCCTGCTGATGCTGGAATGAGGGTTGTATGTATGTATGTTGGCGTTACAGTCCATGAAGAACCTGAGCCGAGCTTCTCTCAATCACCCATGTTGTGTGTGATTTCATTTTCCCATAGGTGAAAGGGACCTACAGTTTATTGCCGGTTCCGAACGGCGAATTTCGAGAAGCTTTTTCATGACAATTTTACTACAGGGGGTTTTGTCAGAACCCCGCTGAGGAGAAACACCGTGTTCACGTTCGGTGACATGGCTGTTTCGGGATTCGATCCCGTGTCATCGGCGTCAGAGGCCAACACACTACCCACTGCGCCACGGTGCTCAATGAATGAGGGTTAACGTGCACAAATCTGAGGTTATGGTTATTTCCAGAACACCTGGCTACGTACAAATACACACCAAAAACCTTTTCCGCTTCATCCCTCCCTCTCCCGTATTTCTACCCGTCATTTTGGTATGTCGCTCTCTTTTGAGGGTGGCCCCGGTGCATACGCGGATCAGAAGGATCTTGTGGTATCGTGGTGCGACTCTCTTAAGGGGGCAACAAAGCAGGTAAGACCGGACGGACGATCCGACAGCAGGGACGGAGGGTCCCCCAACACCGACAACCGGGGCGGATGGTCCCCAAAACCGACAACAGGGGCGGACGGTCCCCAACGCCGACAGCAGGGACGGACGGTCCACAAAGCCGAAAACAGGGACGGACGGTCCCAAGCGCTGATAACGAGGACGGACAGTCCCCATCGAGACCAGCAACCACGACAAGATCGTAAAGTGTCTTCCAAAAGCGAGTGTTGAAACCCCAAAAAAGAGTAAACTGTTATTTCGCCCCTATATGTTCGAAGGAAAATAGGAAAAGATTGTAGCTCGACATTCGTCAAGGGCTATCGGTAATTACAAGTCCCTCGAAGACAAAAGAGTGCTTGAGTGCACTCGAGGGTCTCGAGGGAGACGCTTAACCTTAAATTTTAATAACCTTTAGTACAACTGGGGTGGTGAATGCTTCCGTTACCGCAGACAACAACCCGTCCAACCGGTGCTGAATGGAGTGAGTGTGGAGGATGAAGGAAAGAAACTTACTTACTTACTTATCAGGCCTGCGATCCATGGAGGATCTGAGCCTGAGCTATAGCTGCCTTCCATCCTTGACGGTCCCGGGCACGCTGCTTCCAGTTGTCAAGACCAAGATGTCTTACATCCGCGATTACTTGGTCTTTATACCGGAGGTTCGGTCTTCCTCTTCTTCTCGAACCAGGAGGCTCGGAGTCGAAGACCCTCTTAGCTGGAGCGTTGATGTCCATGCGCTCGATGTGGCCGAGCCAGTGTAGTCGACGGGTCCTGGCTTTCCGGACTACATCCACATCTTGGTACAGCTCGTAGAGTTCGCGGTTGTGTCTTCTTCTCCATTCACCTTCCTCACAGACAGGACCAAATATCCGGCGCAGAATTTTTCTTTCGAAAGAACCCAAAATCAGCTCCGCTGTCCTGCTTATCGTCCAGCTTTCGGCTCCGTACAGCAAGACTGGCAGAATGAGCGTTTTGTAAAGCATGACTTTGGTCTTTCGAGTGAGGAGTTTTGACCCCAGTTGTTTGGACAAGCCGAAGTAGCAGCGGTTGCCAAGGGCGATTCTACGCCGGATCTCCACTGTGGTGTCATTTGTGGAATTTACGTTTGCCCCGAGGTAGACAAACTCCTTAACTACCTCGAAATTGTAGCTGTCAATTGTTATGTTTTGTCCCAGGTGGTGAGCGACGGATTGGTTTTTGCTTGACAGCATGTATTTCGTTTTGTCCTCATGGATCTTAAGGCCAATTCGTTTCGCCTGTTCTTCAATCGCCGTGAATGCTTCCACAATACCACGGCGAGAACACGCGATGATGTCGATATCATCCGCGTATCCTAGCAGCTGGATGGACTTGTAAAAGATAGTGCCTTCCCTGTTGACGCCTGCCCGTCGCACTATCTGCTCCAGCACCAGGTTGAAGAAGTCAAATGACAGCGCATCTCTTTGCCGAAATCCGGTGCATGTTTCGAATGGTTCCGAGGTCCTAGAACCGAGTTGCACGGTGCATCGCGTGTTTTTTAGCGTGGCGCGACACAACTGGATCAGTTTTACCGGGATCCCGAATTCGGCCATCGCCCCAAACAGTGCTTCACGATGAATGCTGTCGTATGCGGCTTTGAAATCGATGAAAAGATGGTGTGTATCGATTTGAAACTCGTTGGTCTTTTCCAGGATTTGTCGAAGTGTGAAAATTTGGTCTATAGTTGATTTGCCGGGCCGGAAGCCGCACTGGTAGCTGCCGATTAGTGCGGTGCAAAATGGTTTTAGACGTTCACACAATACGCTGGACAGGATCTTGTATGCGACATTGAGCAGGGATATACCTCTATAGTTCTTACAAGAGGTAGGATCGCCTTTTTTGTGGATGGGGCATATAGAGCTGGTATTCCAGTCGTCGGGCATGCTCTCATCTTCCCAAATTCTGCAGATGATCTGGTGCATGCTCCCTACCAGAACATCGCCGCCAGCCTTGAAGAGCTCTGATGGCAAGCCATCTGAGCCTGCGGCCTTGTTGTTCTTCAGCTTCTGAATAGCTGTGCCGACTTCTTCTATGCTGGGTGGGAGGACTACTTCAGCGGCTGGAGTTGGGATTTCCTCAGTCCCTACCACTCTCTCTTGGTCATGCTCGTTAAGCAGCTGTTGGAAGTGCTGCTTAAATACATCCACTATTCCCTGCGGGTCGGTGACAAGATTACCCTCGCAGTTTCGAAGAGCCAGGGTGCCCTTTTTGAAGCCTCCTGCCAGGCCTTTGGCTTTTTTGTAAAAGGCTCGTATTTTATGTCTATCCCTAGACTCCTCGATATCCTTGAGCTGGGAGGCTGCGAAGATTCTTTTCTCTTGTCGCAGTAGTTTCTTCTCCTCCCTTCTTCTGGCTCGGTACTCTTCTCGCGCTGCCCTGGTTTTCCTCTGCAGCGCCTTTTGGTACGCCTCGTCGGTTGCTGCCTTTTTCTGCTCACACTCGCCATCATACCACGGGTTTCTTGTCGGGGGTGGTAGGTATCCTAAGGTGGTTTCGGCTACTTCCTGAATGGCTGAGCGGCAATGCAGCCACATATTATTGGCATTTGTGTTCGACGTAGGCATACCGTAGAGTCTTTCGCTCAGCTGCTCCCTGTAGACTCTGGTAACCTCCGGTGTGCTCAGGCGCCCAATGTCAAACCTCCTCCTGATGGGCTGGTGCAGCTTTCTGACATTGGACAGTCGAGCTCTGAAGTGGTCAGAGTCGACATTTGCCCCTCTGAATGTTCGCACATCCAGGATGTTAGACGCGTGCCTTGCGTCAATGAGCACATGGTCGATTTGGTTGGCGGTTCGACCGTCCGGAGATCGCCAGGTTGCTGTGTGGATTCGCTTGCGAGGGAATCTTGTGATACTTATCACCGCATTACGAGCTGTCGCAAAGTCAGCGAGTCGGAAGCCGTTATCTGTTGTTGTATCGTGGAGGCTGTGCTTTCCGATCACTCCGCCAAGGGTGTTTTCCTTTCCGATTTTGGCGTTGAAGTCCCCGAGCACGATTTTTACATCGTACTCCGGACAAGCTCCGTAGGCGTTGTCCAGGAGGTCATAGAAGTCCTCCTTGATAGGGTCTTCAGCCTCGTCGGTAGGGGCGTGTGCACATATAAGGCTGATGTTATAAAATCTGCCTCTGATGCCGATCACAGCCAGGCGATCACTAATAGGTTTAAAGTCGATGACCTTCGACCTTAACCGCTTTCCCACGACAAATCCGCATCCCAGTAAGTGCAACCTTTTGTGACAGCTGCAATAAATGTCGCAATTTTTCTTCCTGATCATACCGTTTCCTATCCAGCGTATTTCCTGGACCGCAGTAATATCCGCCTTGTACTGCGTGAGGATTCCTTCTAGTTTATGAGCAGCTCCGGGAGTGTACAGGGTTCTGACATTCCAGGAGCATACTCGCAAATCGTGTTCCTTTTTCGTGCGTTGTCGTCGTCGAGTATCCGTCCGTGTATCCGAGGCATCTTGCTCATTCATAACTTTGGGTTTTTTTACGTGGGCGGATTGTTAGCCCGCCGCACAACCGCCATTCTGGTCGGGGTTTTTTTTCGCTGCATACGTTTGTTCACCTCCCAACGGTTGTTGAAGAGGCTATCCAGAGGGCGCCGCGAGGAGGCCGTATGTCAACTTGACCCGGGCATTTAAACAGGGATCGTTGCTGGCATCTCGCCAGGTTGAGAGCAATCAACAACTTTACCCTGTATGCCCGAGCCCATGCCCATGCCCTCCTGAAGGAAAGAAAAGAGGAACAAAAAAGCTTGAAGCAGAGGAGGGAGGAAGGGAGGAAGCGTGTGAAAAGGAGGGGTAGCCGAGGCATTCACCAGTCCCCGGGAAGTATTTTTTCGTATATTTAATTTTTTTCCACCCCTCGAATTATCCGCTTTTCCCCATCCCTAGGTACTAACCCATTCTGGGAATCGCGGCTCCCATTACGGATGCCGAGCACCCCGCATTCAAAAAGAGGAAAAACAAATATAACCCCAATAAAGTGTCCCCCCTCATTTCTAAAAGAAGCTGGTCGTTTCCCTTTTAGTTTCCGTAGTTTTCACAAAACTACGTGGCGCCCTATACATCCCGACTACCAAATCCCCGAACCCATCCCTCAGGAGCAAGCCATGTGCGCACTGAACGCGCTCACCTCAGCTGTTGTGTCAAGGCACTCTACATGTTAGTGGAGTCCCATTGAAGTGGGTGAGGAAGTTTAGTATCTCGGGGTCTTATTCACGAGTGATGGGAGGAGTAATACTGAGCTTTCCTGCAGGATTGGCCAAGCTGGGTCAATTTGAAACAGCTTGGAAGATCTGTAATCAGGAAGACCGAGCTTGGTGTCAAAGCCAAGTTAGCGGTTTTTAACTCAGTATTTGTTCCAACTCTCACCTATGGTCATGGAATTTGGGTATTGACCGAAAGAATACGATCGCGAATACAATCTGCCAAAATGAGATTTCTTCGTGCTGTTACTCGCCCGGCAGTGCGCGGGCAGCTCAATGTTGAGCAGCTGCTTCTCAGAACGGAAAGGGCTATGCTTCGATGGTTTGGTCACGTGAGACGAATGTCGCCCATCATCACGACTTCCGAAGCGTGCCTTGGATGTAGTACCATCAGGCAGACGACCACTTGTCAGACCCAGGACGAGGTGGTTGGACCAAGTCCAAAAACTCGATTGGGTGCACTTGGGCATAGCTTCTGATGACTTGGAGTCGATGGCGGAGGATCGAGTGGCCTGCAGATCCCGCGTGCGCGCATTACCCCCGCGACTCTTTTAGTGTACATGTATGTATGTACAGGTCTTTGTAGTTTTGGCATACATATACCGCTGAAGGGAAAGCGTTACGCCAACATGAAGACTATTCAAATGCTTGCACCGACATTTTATAGGAAATCGTTCGGTATTCATCTTGATCGTGCAAATCGCTGTATATAGACTCTCAATGGTTTTGCTCGGGAACACACCCTGTACTTCAGTCTCATAGCTTGAGCCTTAAAGGAGCCAAAGCCGCTTTACAGTTTTGCAGATTAGCAGTATGGGAAAAAAACCATAGAACGTTCACTTAGCATCGAGGGTCGATAGTTTATAATTTTCTTTTTTTTTTGAGAAAGAAGATTTATAGCCGATGCTATCAGTTTCTCTTTTTTATAGGTCTGGAAATTCTGCCCTATAAAGTCAGTCTTAGTTTGCTGACATTTTCGCCTACGTTTTCAGCAAATTTTGCCAATACCGCTGTCTTTGCTTTTCGGTTGCAGGGCTATTGAAAGTCAGATTGGGAGCGGAAGTGTCCCAATCCACCATATACAGAAATCAATGTAATTTTCCCGGGGATACCTACTCACCCGCTTGAGTTTTAGAAATAGAAGCGTATACCAAATATTGATGAATGGCTTCACTTTGGAGTCCAACAGTTTCCTGTCTTAGAGGAGGAGAAAGGACGTTTGTGTTGGTACTGGTACTGAATGATTGTGCAAAAATCACTGGCACAATCTATTTCAAATCCTCGCAACTCCTTGCATACGCGGTTGATATTGACATAATCGGAACAACACAGGGAGATGTCTCGCGTTTACGAGTAAATGTGGCAAAATTAAATATAGCTGTCATCAGAAATGGACACTCACCACCGACGTCTTGGCCAGAACGTTGGTATTGGCAGATATAAGTTTGAGACAGTTAAGGCAGTTGGCTCCGCTGTGACCTGGAACAACGACATCAGTTCCGAAATCAAACGCAGAATCAATCTTGCCAAACGTTTTGGGCTCAGGAGGCAATTGAGTAATAGAGCCCTCTCCCGAACGACAAAGTTGACTCTATATATGACCCTTATCACCCCGGTCCTGCTACACGGCGCAGAAGTGTGGACACCATCAAAAGCGGATGAAGAGGTCCGTGGTCGGTTCGAGAGAAAGATTTTGCGCGTGGTTTTCGGGCCTATAAACGCAGTCGTGGGATGGAGGAAAAGATTCAACCACGAACTTTACAGGCTGTACAGCGACATGAGTCTAGTCAGGCGTCTATGGATTCAACGCCTAAGATTGCTGGGCCATGTAGAACGAGTGGACACCACAGCTCCGGCCCGAAAAGTATTCGAACCCAACCCCGAGGGATGAAGAAGCAGGGGGCGGTCGCACTTAAGATGGCGCACACAGGAAGGGACCTCAGCCAACTGGGTGTGCGGCAATGGAAAAGGCTAGTAAAAGATCGTGGAGGGGCATGTTGGTTGAGGCCCAGGTTCACCCCGAACTGTAGCGCCCGTTAAGAAGAAGAAGAAGAAGAAGAAGAAGAAGAAGAAGAAGAACACCCACATATGAACGTGCAGCGATAAGGAACAAAGGACAACCAACGAAGATTGTCGCCGAAGAACAGAAGTACGCGGGAAACCAAGCCGCACCAACCTTTCTTTGATAGCGTTAAAACGCATGAAGGACCGAGCCAAGTGTCTCTTAATCACCCATGTTTTGTTTGATTTATTTCTCACACAGGTGAAAGGGACCTGTAGTTTAATGCCGATTCCGAACGGCGTGAGTCGAGAAGTTTTTTCGTCGCAGGTATACTACGGGGAGTTTTGCCAGTACCCCGCCGAGAAGGTACGCCACGAAATAAACATTCGATGGCGTTGGTGTTATCAGGATCCGAACTCGCTCATCGTGCGTCAGAGTCCAATACACTCACCAGTTCGCCATGGCGCCCTCGTCCTGCAACCCTTACTACTACCCTAGTAATGACTAAGCCGAGTTTGAATAATAAACTTACTACCGTGGCAGACACCCGTTCTCCTTTACTGGCATGACTAATCAATTAAGAACTAATTGAAAAAGTGATTACATTTGACACCCTTGATTCTTATATATATGCCTTCAACTACCTTACATAATTGTTCCCTATTAGACCTAAGAGTGGAAGCCACCAACACACAAGCAAAGATTAGTGACGCCTAGGCTAGGTTCTTATAAGCTTCAACGCTTTAGTCAGCGGTACAGTAGTACGATGTCACCGTTCGTAATAGTAAGTTGTTTACTAATCACTCTTTCTGTAGTGAATTGTGAAGATGGCATTACCCCGTACATCGTCAAGGGGAGTAATGCCAAAATCAACGAATTTCCCTTTCAAGTGTCCTTGCGTCGTGCAGTAGGTGGTGGTCACATTTGTGGAGCTTCTATTCTGAATTCTATGTGGATTTTGACCGCTGCACATTGTATAGAAACGCTTGAGCCACGAAAGTTTACTGTTCAATACGGAGTAACAACGATAACTAGCACTGGTCCGAATATCGTGAAGGTGTCAAAGATTGTAGTTCATCCAAGATTTAATAGACGCAGAAAAATCCACGATATCGCCCTAATGAGACTCCAAACACCGATTAGGTTTGGTAAATCAGCAAAGCCAGTGAGGCTGCCAAAAAGGTCCCAACCCACGAAGGCAGGTACACGTGCTATTTTAGCTGGATGGGGTCGAAGTGCGGTAAAACAAAAATATTGAACAACCACACAAGAGCAGTGAACAAGTTTTAAAATAAAATTCCTTTCCCAGACTGACGGTAAACTACAGGGACACTTACAAAAAGTCGAGTTGACAATTGTTTCCAATAAGCGCTGCAGGGCTGTCTACGGAAAGCGGACACATGATACCAATATATGTGCAGGATCCGAGGACAAAAAAGGTGCATGCATGGGAGATGCGGGAGGAGCACTGACTGCTGGCGGCATACAAGTTGGAATAGTTTCGTGGTCTCTTATGCCATGTGCAAAGTATCCTGCTGTTTATACTGAAGTTTCAAAATATATCGGCTGGATTCTGGGTACTATAAGAAAATGACGAAGGAAAAGATTAGGCTACTAGACAATACCTGAAGTATAAAGAATAAAAGAAAAACTTCTGAAATATTCTTGTCCACAGTAGTTTTAAGTTTATTAATTTTTTAGTTTGTCGTCCTGTTGGTATGGACAGTAGTAGCTTACTTACTTACTTCGGAGTGAATCAGGACCTCATCCAACCAACAGTGGTAGCTTACCGAATTAAAACACTTCTTGGTGGGTCAACTCAAGGAACCAGCAATCTGTTCCTTAAGACGTTTCCATATTCTGAAAGCAGTTATACAATATTGATTGCTACAATCGGTTTCGGCGATACGTTACTTAGTTAAGGTTTTTCGACTACAATTGTTTTAAGACGAAAAAATCACAAATTACAACAATTTGTTAGGGTTTTGTGGTTATTAACGAAAGTCGCCGATTGAAATTTCGTGCAAATCTTTACAAGCCTTCAGTACGTCGTTATGCGAATGAATCCGGTCCCGAGCCAATATGGTAATTTTTTCTCAAGCTATTATAGCGAACATAATTTGTAAACAAGAATGGCAGGAACCCTTCATTTAACAATCCTCTAAGTGACAATCAATTAATATTTTTACAGATTTGAAGTGGTTACAACGAGAATGGTGGTAAACGACTAACAAATGCCTCGTAGGGGTTGCGTATCCGACATGCGCTGGCCCGTAAAATAGCGAGTAGAAGCCACTGCAGCCGAACATCTAGCAGCTCTCTTAGTAAGTCCTATTTTCACCTCCTCGTGGTGCCACCTGGAGACTTCCATATGAAATTGGGAACGGAAAAGGGCGAATGGCGAGATCCCTGCACCACAAAACAAGATTAGGCTATGGCTCCCCAAGCTATACCTGTAAAAGAACCAAAATGCAGCGCTGTAGATAACCCTGCAGCGCTCTTTGGAAACAATTGTCAACTCGACTTTTTGTAAGTGTTCTTGTCGTTTACCGTCAGTCTGGGAAAGGAATCTTAAATCAGAACTTATTCACTGCTCTTGTGTGGTTGTTCAATTGATTTTTTTTACCTGGGCCTGCCTTTGTGGATTGGAACGTTTTTGGTAGACTCACTGGCTGAGATGATTTACCGAGCTCGATTGGTTCTTCGAGTCTTTTTTAGTGCAATGTCGTGAACAGATGCTCAGGATCTGTTATATCCTGGATGAACTACAATCCTAGACACCCTCACGATATTCGGACCAGTGCTAGTTATCGTCGTTACTCCGTATTGAACTGTCATATTTCTCGGCTCTTTTTCTTTTATACAATGTGCAGCGGTCAAAATCCACATAGTGAAGCACCACACCACAAAACTGATTACCATTTGTTGCGCGACGCATGGATACTTGGAGGGGAAATTCGTTTATGTCGGCATCAGTCCCATTGACGATGTACGGGGTAAAGCCCTCCTTACAATTCACTACAGAAAGAGTGATTAGTGCACAACATACTATTACGAAAGGTGACATCGTACTACTGTACCGCTGACTAAATCGTTGGAGCTTATAAGCACCTAGTCTAGACGTCACTAGTCTTTGCTTGTATATTTGTAGCTTCCGGCCACTCACCTGGCACCTGTCTATTAGAAGAAACGCTTGTTCTCAAGTGTTATAGGGAACAATTATAAAAGGTAATTGAAGGCATGAATATTTGAATCAAGTGTGTCAAATGTTCTTATTTTTTCGATTCGTTCTTAATTGATTAGACATGCCAGTAGCGGGTGTCTGTCATGGTAGCAAGTTTATTATTCCAACTCGGCTTGGTCAATTCTAGTAGTAACGCTTGCAAGGCGCGGATGCCGTGGCGAAGTGGTTAGTGTGTTGGACTCTCAAGAATCGGATCCCGATAACACCAGCGCCGTCGAATGTTTATTTCGCGGCGTCCCTCCTCGGCGGGGTACTGGCAAAACCCCCGTAGTATACTTGCCATGGAAAAACTTCACGACTTCACCCCGTTCGGAATCGGCTTTAGGTGCCATTCAGCTGTGGGAAAAATATATCACACACAACGTGGGTGATTGAGAGATGCTTGGCTCGGTTCTTCCTAGGCCGTAACGCCACCAAAGAAAGGTTGGTGCGGCTTGGTCTCTCGCGTTCCTTGTCCTTCTATCCCTGCATGTCTTTGGCGTTCTGTTTTTTTACATTTTAAAATAATTTCATTAGAATAAACTTATAACTATCTTACGAGCTAGACAAAATGAGTAAAATCAGCTTCAATACGTAATTACGTTATAGATACCTTACTGACCGTATGCGAGCACTTTAAGATAAAGAATAACTATATACCTGGGTTATGACTTTCGACTTCTCAATAAATATAAAAGGTGAACCTGGGCCTCAACCAACATGCCCCTCCATCTAGCACGATCTTTCGCTTGCCTTTTCCATTGCCGCACACCCAGTTGGCTGAGGTCCCCCTCCACCTGTGTGTGTCCCCCTCTTACGTGCGACCGTCATCTGTTTCTTAGTGCCTCAGAGTTGAATTAAAAGACTCTCCTGGCTGGAGCTTTGGCGTCACTTTGCTCTACATGGGCTGGCCATCTTAGACGTTAAGTCCGTATACGCCTCATGTTGCTATACAGCCCTTAAGGCTCGGGGTTGAATATTTTCCTCCATCCCCCGTCTGCGTTTTTAAGACCGAGAGTCACACACAAAATCTTACTCTCGAAACGACCAAGGACCTCCTCACCCACTTTTGATAGTGTCCATGCTTCTTTGGCGTATAGCAGGATCGGGATGATAAGGGTCTTGTATAGAGTCAACTTTGTCCTTCGAGTAAGGGCTCAATTACTCAATTGCCTTCTGAGCCCAAAGAAACACCGATTGGCAAGAGTGATTCTGCTTTTGATTTCGGAACTGATGTTGTCGTTCCAGGTCACTGCAGAGCCAACTGCCTTAACTGCCTCAAACTTAAATATATTTAGTTTTGCCCCATTTACTGCTAGACCAATTTTCGAAGCCTCTACCTTAATACTCGTAAACGCCTCATTGACACCTCCCTGTGTTCTTCCGATTATGTCAATATCAACCGCGTATGCGAGGAGTTATGAGGATTTGAAATAAATTGTGCTTCCCTTATTGGCCAGTGATTTTTGCACAATCATATCTAATACGACCTTGAAAAAACCACACGACACCGCATCGCCCTGCCTCAATCCTTTTCGACATCAAAACTATCGGTCAGGTCATCCCCGATTCGGATAAAGTCTGTCGAGTTTAACAGGGACGTCAAAGGTAGACATGGCGTTGTACAGCTTGTCTCTAATTACGCTGTCGTATGCGGCTTTGAAGTCAACAAATAGGCGGTGAGCATCGTCATGAAATTCCTTGTTTTTATGCACGATATGCCGTAGTGTGAAGATTTGGTCGATGGTGGGCTTCCCTGGCCTGAAGCCACACTGATTAAGACCCATCGGCTTATGGACAATAGGCTTCGGCGTTCATACGAAACGGCAAAGAAGATTTTGTAGTCGATGTTAAAGAGACTTGTTGCTCTGTAGTAAGCGTAGTCAAAGTGGATCGGGCAACCGATGCTGGGACTTCGTTCCTCGGGCATGCTTTCCTTTGACCATATCATATAGATGAGCTGGTGCATTCTCCTAACCAGGTCATCTCCAGCTGCTTTGAGGAGCTCAGGAGATACTCCACCTGCGCAAGCAGCTTTATTCCCTTGGGTTTCGTAATCGCGATCTTAACTTTGTCGAGGTCAGGGCGAGACCTTATATGCCTCCTGCTTGGCTGTGTGATACCTCCTGCACTCGTCATCGCACCAGGTGTTTCTTCGTGGTGAAGCCTTGAAGCCCAACATTTCAGATGTTGTGCTTTCCAGGGTTGCTTGCAAAGGTCCCACTGTTGTTCTGTTGACTGAGTGGAGGGTTGAGGTATATGAGAGAGCTTAAGGGAGACGCGATCGGTAAACACACGTGCGGTTTTTGGCGACGGTAGCTTTCCGACGTCATAATTTTGTATTCTTACTCTACTCCGCGGCGTTTGTGATATCGGTACGCATATATTGGCTACTACATACAAGATAGTGGTCCGAGTCGATGGTAACTCTTCGGAAAGTTCGGACATCAAGAATAGTGGAGGAGTGTCTGACGTCGATCGCGATGTGATCAATCTAGTTAGTGATTGATTGATCTGGCGACCACCAGGTGCCTTTGTATAAATTGTGGTGCGGGAAGCTCACTGGCTAGAAGGAGGTTTCGCCCCGTAGCAAGACCAATCAGCCTGTGTTCCCTATCGGACGTGGTATCGTGTAGGCTGCATTTGCCGATGACTTGGCCGATCACTTAGGCGACAGAACTGCTTTACGTTTTTTTTGAATGGTCATTTTAGGAGCCAGCCCGTGTCACGATTCAATTCTTCTTCATCCGTGTGATCATTTTAGGTTGCGATTTGGCTGCTGTCTCCGACCGTGCTCTTTAAGTTTGTAACTTCCTGTTCAGTTAGTCGCAAAGAGGCTCCATGTTACGCAGCTTCATACGAAGATCAGAATTTTCCTCTTTCAAATTATCAACTTTTCGCCTAAGGAACTCGCCATTTCAGAGCACTTGATTTCTTCCGTAGATCCCGACGAAGGGGATCTTGTGGTCATTGAGTTTTTCTTGAAAAGGGTCTAATTCGTGAAAAGTGTTCTGTTCTTTTTTATTAGATTTCCACGAGTAGCGGAGAAAGGATGGTCCATCTGCCCAGAGATCCGTAGTAGACAGATAAGGCTAGCTGATCCGAAGGTCGTCAGGTATCCGGATACTCCATTATTGATCGGGCTATTTTTTAACTGGTCTCCCAACCAAGCCAATTCTCGGCACGGATCGCTTAACATCTCAGTTCAGCCCAGGTACTAGTAAAACTAACAATGGACTTTAGGCGTCTCTTATGACAGACATGCCTTACCTCGGGTATATTGTTATCCCTACCCGAAGGGCGACTAAGTAGGCCGGGTGCTGCTGCCTCCCATCCCAGTGACGTCCCGGAAGTGGATGATAAGCTTTTGGCCACATATGGCCGCGGGGCTATGAACCATCTCCCGTAGATAAGCAGCTGCGTGGACATTTATAGTAATTGGGAAGTTGCTTCCTGCCCTTGTCGACTCGCTGGTGGATGAACCGCCAGTCTGTGTATAAGCAGCCATTGAAAATTACGGTGTGGGGAATTCTGGCGCCTAAACCGTTTCCGCCTTTTCTGGAGTCTTTTTCTTCCTGATGTGTAGTGTTGTAAAAATTCCGTTTTGAAGTCCTTGCCCGGATCCGTTTTTGGATCAGTCACCAAACGCGACTGGTGTCATTTAATTGTCTCATTAACTTTCACCCGATCGTCCAACACCAAGTGAACCATTTCTTCCATTGTGATGTCATGTAAACGTTTTGCGTACCCGGCGCGTTTTGTGTTTGTACTACCGGAATAAAATTCAGTGCAGATTGTCCAAATAAGTTCGTCCCAACCACGACCAGGAGAACAAGTCTCCACTCTACCGCGTTTCCATTGGAATTGAAATCATTCCAATGGCAATGCGAGAACCTTGGTTTCACCAGACTCCAGTGATAATTTACGGCAAACAGTGATATCGCCTGTGATGGGGCTACCACCCTGTTCATTTCCATGGAGGATCTTCTGTTCTGTTCTTCGGGCATGCCTTCCTCCGACCATACCTTGCAAATGAGATGGTGCATGCACCTTACCAGCTCATCTCCAGCCGCCTTAAGGAGCTCAGCAGAGCTCAGACCGTCTGCGCCCGCGGCTTTATTAGACTTAAGGGGTATTGGGCATATGCTCTGTCTAGGAGATCGTAGAATTCTTCTTTGAGTCGATCGTCCTTTTCTTCCGTTGGGGCGTGAGCCCATATCAAGTTTATGTTTCCAAATTCAGCTTTGATGCGGATTGCTATGAGGTGTTCGCTTACATCCCGGAAGCTTAAGACTTTTTGTCGTAGTCCTCCTCGAATAACGAATCCGCACCCGAATAAGCGCTGTTTGTTCTCCTTATAGCAGTTCCGGTAGTAGATGTCGCAGTTTTTCATCCGTTTTTTGCCTGGTCTATCCCATCGCACTTCTTGGAGTGCGGTTATATCTGCTTTATAGCAGTTGAGGGTTTGCTCCTATTGATCGACCTAACACTCCAGGTGCAGACTCTCATGTCCGTTAGTCGTTTGCAGGAGTCGTCAGCTCTGTATCCGTCCGTATCCGAGGCTTGTTGTCGTTTCGGAACAAGTAGGTTTTTACGTGATAGGGATGTTACCCCTAAGCACAACCCCCAACCTGGAGGGCCAGGTTACTCTTTCCCAGGAACAAGGGGTTGGGTCGCTGCATACACTGGTTCACTACCTGGCGGGTGCCAGTGTAGCTATCCAGGGGGGGCCACGCGGAGGCTGTGTGTCAACTTGGATTGAGCAGGGACAGAGATCGAAGCTGGCGTTTGCCATGTTAAACGCGATCAACTTCTTTGCTCTGTTTCCTCGCTCCCTCTCCCCCAAACGAACGTACCTACTTCCTTGATATCAAGAATGCAAACTGGGTGAGATACAAGAAAGCTACTCGCACCAAAGTGGCAATAGCCTCCCAAATCATATACTCCAGTTAATTAAAATAAGGAGCATGTACCGAAGAAACTGGCAGCGATATAGATTTGATTACCTTTTTGAGACTGTTAATATTCTCAATAAAACCATTAAGAACGACATTCAGAAATTTCGAAACATATCGTGGAATAAAAAACTTAAAAAACGTGACAAATCCAGCAAACCATTTTGGAATGTTGCGAAGATAATTAAGAAAAAGGGGCAGTGCTATCCCCTCGTTTGTTGATGTTCCATCCCCCTCAACAACTGACGCTGAAAAAGCCGAAATACATTCTTTTCAGATAAATCACATCATATCTCATGGGAACTAGAAATACTGAAGTTCTTGTAAAGAATGCAATTTCAAACTTAACATCAACTCCAGTAAGCCCACAAGAAAACATGTACGCTACTTACGAAGAACTATCGCATTTAATCCAAAACTTGAAAATCCAAAAGTCTCCTGGAAGCCGATAAGTGTACTCAGTTCAGTAAGTAAGCTGTTCGAAAAAATCATCAAAATGAAGATAGATAGAGTAATTCTTGAAAAAAACATCCTCCCCCACCAGCAGTTTGGTTTTAGGCCACATCATAATACAATTCATTAAGTTGACAGAATTACACAGCATATCAAAGAAGGTCTCACTTCCAAAAAATCTACAGGGGAAGTTTCTCTCGACATTGAGAAAGCCTTTGACACTGTATGGCACGATGGCCTACTCTATAAGACGATTATGTTTGAATTTCCATTCTGTCCTACAAAAATATATAAAAGCTTCCTGGACGAACGAACGTTTTGTGTCTACATAAAAAATACATTTTCTTCTGGCCGGACGATACCGCAAGTGTTCCCTAAGGATACGTTCTTGGACTTGTCTTGTTTAATCTTTACATGTCTGATTTTCAATATGTCCCTAACTGTGAGTCCGACGATACGTGCATTTATTCGTCCGATGTACTTGGATCAGATATCGAAACCAAACTTCAGTCGGGTCTAAACACAATTTCGGAATATTGCAACAAATGGAAAATTAGAATTAATGCCTCTAAGACACAAGCCATCTTTTTTACTAAGAAATGAAGGCGATGTTTTCTACCAAGTAACAACTTAGTAATTGACAATGACATAACTTGCTGGCGGGACAAAATGCAAAACAAACGAGTAATATTCTTACTGCTTGGTTTTTCACTGTTCTGTTTTCAACAGCTCCTGGGTGTTGTTTTTACGTTCTGCTAGAGGAACCTGTGCTTCTGAAGGCACTGATTTTGATGAATTTGTGCCTCACACGGGGGCGTACACGTAACACTTTTTTCTGGCTCGATATCGATGCGTTTTCGGCGTTCTCCACTGGCTGCTGAGTGACCATTATAGGTTCTCTTGTTGAGAAATAACGCATTTTATATTGAGGGACGCGAGCGTCCACGCGCATATACATGCTTTCTTACCAGCTGGCGAGCAGAGCATACAAAATGCATAAAAAACAAGTGACTTTGTTACTGCTTGGTTTTCCACTGTTCTGTTTTCAACAGTTCCTTGGTGTTTTCTTTCGCGTTCTGCAAGAGGAAACTGTGCTTTTGAAGGCCTTTAAGAAACTGAAGCGATTTATTCTGAGGGTGGTGTATAACAGCTGATTTGGTGAATTTGTGCCGCACACGGGGGCGTTTACGTAACATTTTTTTCTGGCTCTACACCGATGCGTTTCAAGCGTTCTCCACTGGCTGCTGAGTGACCATTATAGGTTCTCTTGATGGGGAATAACGCATATTGTATTGAGAGACGCGAGCGTCCAGGTGTGTATACATACATTTTTACCAGCAGGCGAGGAGAGCACACAAAATGCATAAAAAACGAGTGATTTTCTGTTCTGTTCTGTTCTCCACTGGCTGCTGAGTGACCATTATAGGATCACTTGATGGGAAATAACGCATATTGCATTGAGGGACGCGAGCGTCCAGGCGTGTATACATACATTTTTACAAGCAGGCGAGGAGAGCACACAAAATGCATAAAAAACGAGTGATTTTGTTACTGCTTGGTTTTCCACTGTTCTGTTTTCAACAGCTCCTTGGTGTTTTCTTTCGCGTTCTGCAAGAGGAAACTGTGCTTTTGAAGGCCTTTCAGAAACTGAAGCGTTTTATTCTGAGGGTGGTGCATAACAGCTGATTTGATGAATTTGTGCCGCACACGGGGGCGTACACGTAACATTTTTTTCTGGCTCGACACCGATGCGTTTCCAGCGTACTCCACTTTCTGCTGAGTGACCATTATAGATTCTCTTGATGGGAAATAACGCATTTTGCATTGAGGGACGCGAGCGTTCAGGCGTGTATACATACATTTTTACCAGCAGTCGAGGAGAGCACACAAAATGCATAAAAAACGAGTGATTTTGTTACTGCTTGGTTTTTCACTGTTCTGTTTTCAACAGCTCCTGGGTGTTTTCTTTTGCGTTTTGCAAGAGGAAACTGTGCCTTTGAAGGCCTTTAAGAAACTGAAGCGTTTTATTCTGAGGGTGGTGCATAACAGCTTAATTGATGATTTTGTGCCGCACACGGGGGCGTATACGTAACATTTTTTTCTGGCTCAACACCGATGCGTTTCCAGCGATCTCCACTGGCTGCTGAGTGACCATTATAGGTTCTCTTGATGGGAAATAACGCATATTTTATTGAGGGACGCGAGCGTCCAGGCGTGTATACATACATTTTTACCAGCAGGCGAGGAGAGCACACAAAATGCATAAAAAACGAGTGATTTTGTTACTGCTTGGTTTTTCACTGTTCTGTTTTCAACAGCTCCTGGGTGTTTTCTTTCGCGTTCTGCAAGAGGAAACTGTGCTTTTGAAGGCCTTTAAGAAACTGAAGCGATTTATTCTGAGGGTGGTGTATAACAGCTGATTTGGTGAATTTGTGCCGCACACGGGGGCGTATACGTAACATTTTATTCTGGCTCGACACCGCTGCGTTTCCAGCGTTCTCCACTTTCTGCTGAGTGACCATTATAGATTCCCTTGATGGGAAATAACGCATTTTGTATTGAGGGACGCGAGCGTTCAGGCGTGTATACATACATTTTTACCAGCAGTCGAGGAGAGCACACAAAATGCATAAAAAACGAGTGATTTTGTTACTGATTGGTTTTTCACTGTTCTGTTTCACCAGCTCCTGGGTGTTTTCTTTCTCGTTCTGCAAGAGGAAACTGTGCTTTTGAAGGCCTTTAAGAAACTGAAGCGTTTTATTCTGAGGGTGGCGTGTTACAGTTGATTTTGATGACATTGCGCCTCACACGGGGGCGTATACGTTAAATTTTTTTCTGGCTCGACACCGATGCGTTTCCAGCGTTCCCCACTGGCTGCTGAGTGAACATTATAGGATCTCTAGAAGGGAAATAACGCATTTTGTATTTACGGACAGAAGCGTCCAGGCGTGTATACATACATTTTTACCAGAAGGCGAGGAAAGCACACAAAATGCATAAAAAACGAGTGATTTTGTTACTGCTTGGTTATTCACTGTTCTGTTTTCAGCAGCTCCTGGGTGTTTTCTTTCTCGTTTTGTAAGAGGAAACTGTGCTTTTGAAGGCCTTTAAGAAACTGAAGCGTTTTCTTCTGAGGGTGGCGTGTTACAGCTGATTTCGATGACATTGCGCCTCACACGGGGGCGTATACGTAACAGTTTTTTCTGGCTCGTCACAAATGCGTTTCCAGCGTTCCCCACTGGTTGCTGAGTGACCATTATAGGATCTCTTGATGGGAAATAACGCATTTCGTATTGAGGGACAGAAGCGTCCAGGCGTGTATACATACATTTTTACCAGCAGGCGAGGAGAGCACACAAAATGCATAAAAAACGAGTGATTTTGTTACTGCTCGGTTTTTCGCTGTTCTGTTTTCAACAGCTCCTGGGTGTTTTCTTTCGCGTTCTGCAAGAGGAAACTGTGCTTTTGAAGGCCATTAAGAAACTGAAGCGTTTTATTCTGAGGGTGGCGTATAACAGCTGATTTGATGAATTTGTGCCGCACTCGGGGGCGTATACGTAACATTTATTTCTGGCTCGACACCGATGCGTCTCCAGCGTTCTCCACTGGCTGCTGAGTGACCATTATAGGTTCACTTGATGGGAAATAACGCATATTGTATTGGGGGCCGCGAGCGTCCAGGCGTGTATACATACATTTTTACCAGCAGGCGAGGAGAGCACACAAAATGCATAAAAAACGAGTGATTTTGTTACTGCTTGGTTTTTCACTGTTCTGTTTTCAACAGCTCCTGGGTGTTTTCTTTCGCGTTCTGCAAGAGGATGCTGTGCTTTTGAAGGCCTTTAAGAAACTGAAGCGTTTTATTCTGAGGGTGGTGCATAACAGCTGAATTGATGATTTTGTGCCGCACACGGGGGCGTATACGTAACATTTTTTCTGGCTCGACACCGATGCGTTTCCAGCGATCTCCACTGGCTGCTGAGTGACCATTATAGGTTCTCTTGGTGGGAAATAACGCATATTGCATTGAGGGACGCGAGCGTCCAGGCGTGTATACATACATTTTTACAAGCAGGCGAGGAGAGCACACAAAATGCATAAAAAACGAGTGATTTTGTTACTGCTTGGTTTTCCACTGTTCTGTTTTCAACAGCTCCTTGGTGTTTTCCTTCGCGTTCTGCAAGAGGAAACTGTGCTTTTGAAGGCCTTTCAGAAACTGAAGCGTTTTATTCTGAGGGTGGTGCATAACAGCTGATTGGATGAATTTGTGCCGCACACGGGGGCGTACACGTAACATTTTTTTCTGGCTCGACACCGATGCGTTTCCAGCGTACTCCACTTTCTGCTGAGTGACCATTATAGATTCTCTTGATGGGAAATAACGCATTTTGCATTGAGGGACGCGAGCGTTCAGGCGTGTATACATACATTTTTACCAGCAGTCGAGGAGAGCACACAAAATGCATAAAAAACGAGTGATTTTGTTACTGCTTGGTTTTTCACTGTTCTGTTTTCAACAGCTCCTGGGTGTTTTCTTTTGCGTTTTGCAAGAGGAAACTGTGCTTTTGAAGGCCTTTAAGAAACTGAAGCGATTTATTCTGAGGGTGGTGCATAACAGCTTAATTGATGATTTTGTGCCGCACACGGGGGCGTATACGTAACATTTTTTTCTGGCTCAACACCGATGCGTTTCCAGCGATCTCCACTGGCTGCTGAGTGACCATTATAGGTTCTCTTGATGGGAAATAACGCATATTTTATTGAGGGACGCGAGCGTCCAGGCGTGTATACATACATTTTTACCAGCAGGCGAGGAGAGCACACAAAATGCATAAAAAACGAGTGATTTTGTTACTGCTTGGTTTTTCACTGTTCTGTTTTCAACAGCTCCTGGGTGTTTTCTTTCGCGTTCTGCAAGAGGAAACTGTGCTTTTGAAGGCCTTTAAGAAACTGAAGCGATTTATTCTGAGGGTGGTGTATAACAGCTGATTTGGTGAATTTGTGCCGCACACGGGGGCGTATACGTAACATTTTATTCTGGCTCGACACCGATGCGTTTCCAGCGTTCTCCACTTTCTGCTGAGTGACCATTATAGATTCCCTTGATGGGAAATAACGCATTTTGTATTGAGGGACGCGAGCGTTCAGGCGTGTATACATACATTTTTACCAGCAGTCGAGGAGAGCACACAAAATGCATAAAAAACGAGTGATTTTGTTACTGATTGGTTTTTCACTGTTCTGTTTCAACAGCTCCTGGGTGTTTTCTTTCTCGTTCTGCAAGAGGAAACTGTGCTTTTGAAGGCCTTTAAGAAACTGAAGCGTTTTATTCTGAGGGTGGCGTGTTACAGTTGATTTTGATGACATTGCGCCTCACACGGTGGCGTATACGTAAAAATTTTTTCTGGCTCGACACCGATGCGTTTCCAGCGTTCCCCACTGGCTGCTGAGTGAACATTATAGGATCTCTAGAAGGGAAATAACGCATTTTGTATTTACGGACAGAAGCGTCCAGGCGTGTATACATACATTTTTACCAGAAGGCGAGGAAAGCACACAAAATGCATAAAAAACGAGTGATTTTGTTACTGCTTGGTTATTCACTGTTCTGTTTTCAGCAGCTCCTGGGTGTTTTCTTTCTCGTTTTGTAAGAGGAAACTGTGCTTTTGAAGGCCTTTAAGAAACTGAAGCGTTTTCTTCTGAGGGTGGCGTGTTACAGCTGATTTCGATGACATTGCGCCTCACACGGGGGCGTATACGTAACAATTTTTTCTGGCTCGTCACAAATGCGTTTCCAGCGTTCCCCACTGGCTGCTGTGTGACCATTATAGGATCTCTTGATGGGAAATAACGCATTTCGTATTGAGGGACAGAAGCGTCCAGGCGTGTATACATACATTTTTACCAGCAGGCGAGGAGAGCACACAAAATGCATAAAAAACGAGTGATTTTGTTACTGCTCGGTTTTTCGCTGTTCTGTTTTCAACAGCTCCTGGGTGTTTTCTTTCGCGTTCTGCAAGAGGAAACTGTGCTTTTGAAGGCCATTAAGAAACTGAAGCGTTTTATTCTGAGGGTGGCGTATAACAGCTGATTTGATGAATTTGTGCCGCACTCGGGGGCGTATACGTAACATTTATTTCTGGCTCGACACCGATGCGTCTCCAGCGTTCTCCACTGGCTGCTGAGTGACCATTATAGGTTCACTTGATGGGAAATAACGCATATTGTATTGAGGGCCGCGAGCGTCCAGGCGTGTATACATACATTTTTACCAGCAGGCGAGGAGAGCACACAAAATGCATAAAAAACGAGTGATTTTGTTACTGCTTGGTTTTTCACTGTTCTGTTTTCAACAGCTCCTGGGTGTTTTCTTTCGCGTTCTGCAAGAGGATGCTGTGCTTTTGAAGGCTTTTAAGAAACTGAAGCGTTTTATTCTGAGGGTGGTGCATAACAGCTGAATTGATGATTTTGTGCCGCACACGGGGGCGTATACGTAACATTTTTTCTGGCTCGACACCGATGCGTTTCCAGCGATCTCCACTGGCTGCTGAGTGACCATTATAGGTTCTCTTGATGGGAAATAACGCATATTTTATTGAGAGACGCGAGCGTCCAAGCGTGTATACATACATTTTTACCAGCAGGCGAGGAGAGCACACAAAATGCATAAAAAACGAGTGATTTTGTTACTGCTTGGTTTTTCACTGTTCTGTTTTCAACAGCTCCTGGGTGTTTTCTTTCGCGTTCTGCGAGAGGAAACTGTGCTTTTGAAGGCCTTTAGGAAACTGAAGCGTTTTATTCTGAGGGTGGTGCATAACAGCTGAATTGATGATTTTGTGCCGCACACGGGGGCGTATACGTAACATTTTTTTCTGGCTCGACACCGGTGCGTTTCCAGCGATCTCCACTGGCTGCTGGGTGACCATTATAGGTTCTCTTGATGGGAAATAACGCATATTTTATTGAGAGACGCGAGCGTCCAGGCGTGTATACATACATTTTTACCAGCAGGCGAGGAGAGCACACAAAATGCATAAAAAACGAGTGATTTTGTTACTGCTTGGTTTTTCACTGTTCTGTTTTCAACAGCTCCTGGGTCTTTTCTTTCGCGTTCTGCAAGAGGAAACTGTGCTTTTGAAGGCCTTTAGGAAACTGAAGCGTTTTATTCTGAGGGTGGTGCATAACAGCTGAATTGATGATTTTGTGCCGCACACGGGGGCGTATACGTAACATTTTTTTCTGGCTCGACACCGATGCGTTTCCAGCGATCTCCACTGGCTGCTGAGTGACCATTATAGGTTCTCTTGATGGGTAATAACTCATATTTTATTGAGAGACGCGAGCGTCCGGGATTGTATACATTCATTTTTACCAGCAGGCTAGGAGAGCACACAAAATGCATAAAAAACGAGTGATTTTGTTACTGCTTGGTTTTTCACTGTTCTGTTTTCAACAACTCCTGTGTGTTTTCTTTCGCGTTCTGCAAGAGGAAACAGTGCTTTTGAAGGCCTTTAAGAAACTGAAGCGTTTTAATCTGAGGGTGGTGTATAACAGCTGATTTGATGAATTTGTGCCGCACGCGGGGGCGTATACGTAACATTTTTTTCTGGCTCAGCACCGATGCGTCTCCAGCGTTCTCCACTGGCTGCTGAGTGACCATTATAGGTTCTCTTGAAGGGAAATAACGCATATTTTATTGAGAGACGCGAGCGTCCAGGCGTGTATACATACATTTTTACCAGCAGGCGTGGAGAGCACACAAAATGCATAAAAAACGAGTGATTTTGTTACTGCTTGGTTTTCACTGTTCTGTTTTCAACAGCTCCTGGGTGTTTTCTTTCGCGTTCTGCAAGAGGAAACTGTGCTTTTGAAGGCCTTTAAGAAACTGAAGCGTTTTATTCTGAGGGTGGTGTATAACAGCTGATTTGATGAATTTGTGCCCCACACGGGGGCGTATACGTAACATTTTTTTCTGGCTCAACACCGATGCGTCTCCAGCGTTCTCCACTGGCTGCTGAGTGACCATTATAGGTTCTTTTGAAGGGGAATAACGCATATTTTATTGAGAGACGCGAGCGTCCAGGCGTGTATATATACATTTTTACCAGCAGGCGAGGAGAGCACACAAAATGCATAAAAAACGAGTGATTTTGTTACTGCTTGGTTTTTCACTGTTCTGTTTTCAACAGCCCCTGGTTGTTTTCTTTCGCGTTCTGCAAGAGGAAACTGTGCTTTTGAAGGCCTTTAAGAAACTGAAGCGTTTTATCTTGAGGGTGGTGCATAACAGCTGAATTGATGATTTTGTGCCGCACACGGGGGCGTATACGTAACATTTTTTTCTGGCCCAACACCGATGCGTCTCCAGCGTTCTCCACTGGCTGCTGAGTGACCATTATAGGTTCTCTTGAAGGGAAATAACGCATATTTTATTGAGAGACGCGAGCGTCCAGGCGTGTATACATGCGTTTTTACCAGCAGGCGAGGAGAGCACACAAAATGCATAAAAACGAGTGATTTTGTTACTGCTTGGTTTTTCACTGTTCTGTTTTCAACAGCTCCTGGGTGTTTTCTTTCGCGTTCTGCAAGAGGAAACTGTGCTTTTGAAGGCCTTTATGAAACTGAAGCGTTTTATTCTGAGGGTGGTGCATAACAGCTGAATTGATGATTTTGTGCCGCACACGGGGGCGTATACGTAACATTTTTTTCTGGCTCGACACCGATGCGTCTCCAGCGTTCTCCACTGGCTGCTGAGTGACCATTATAGGTTCTTTTGAAGGGAAATAACGCATATTTTATTGAGAGACGCGAGCGTCCAGGCGTGTATACATACATTTTTACCAGCAGGCGAGGAGAGCACACAAAATGCATAAAAAACGAGTGATTTTGTTACTGCTTGGTTTTCACTGTTCTGTTTTCAACAGCTCCTGGGTGTTTTCTTTCGCGTTCTGCAAGAGGAAACTGTGCTTTTGAAGGCCTTTAAGAAACTGAAGCGTTTTATTCTGAGGGTGGTGTATAACAGCTGATTTGATGAATTTGTGCCCCACACGGGGGCGTATACGTAACATTTTTTTCTGGCCCAACACCGATGCGTCTCTAGCGATCTCCACTGGCTGCTGGGTGACCATTATAGGTTCTCTTGATGGGAAATAACGCATATTTTATTGAGAGACGCGAGCGTCCAGGATTGTATACATACATTTTTACCAGCAGGCGAGGAGAGCACACAAAATGCATAAAAACGAGTGATTTTGTTACTGCTTGGTTTTTCACTGTTCTGTTTTCAACAGCTCCTGGGTGTTTTCTTTCGCGTTCTGCAAGAGGAAACTGTGCTTTTGAAGGCCTTTAAGAAACTGAAGCGTTTTATTCTGAGGGTGGTGCATAACAGCTGAATTGATGATTTTGTGCCGCACACGGGGGCGTATACGTAACATTTTTTTCTGGCTCGACACCGATGCGTCTCCAGCGTTCTCCACTGGCTGCTGAGTGACCATTATAGGTTCTTTTGAAGGGAAATAACGCATATTTTATTGAGAGACGCGAGCGTCCAGGCATGTATACATACATTTTTACCAGCAGGCGAGGAGAGCACTCAAAATGCATAAAAAACGAGTGATTTTGTTACTGCTTGGTTTTTCACTGTTCTGTTTTCAACAGCTCCTGGGTGTTTTCTTTCGCGTTCTGCAAGAGGAAACAGTGCTTTTGAAGGCCTTTAAGAAACTGAAGCGTTTTATTCTGAGGGTGGTGTATAACAGCTGATTTGATGAATTTGTGCCGCACACGGGGGCGTATACGTAACATTTTTTTCTGGCCCAACACCGATGCGTCTCCAGCGTTCTCCACTGGCTGCTGAGTGAACATTATAGGTTCTCTTGATGGGAAATAACGCATATTTTATTGAGAGACGCGAGCGTCCAGGCGTGTATACATACATTTTTACCAGCAGGCGGGGAGAGCACAGAATATGCATACAAAACGAGTGATTTTGTTACTGCTTGGTTTTTCACTGTTCTGTTTTCAACAGCTCCTGGGTGTTTTCTTTCGCGTTCTGCAAGAGGAAACAGTGCTTTTGAAGGCCTATAAGAAACTGAAGCGTTTTATTCTGAGGGTGGTGTATAACAGCTGATTTGATGAATTTGTGCCGCACACGGGGGCGTATACGTAACATTTTTTTCTGGCTCAACACCGATGCGTCTCCAGCGTTCTCCACTGGCTGCTGAGTGACCATTATAGGTTCTCTTGATGGGAAATAACGCATATTTTATTGAGAGACGCGAGCGTCCAAGCTTGTATACATACATTTTTACCAGCAGGCGAGGAGAGCACACAAAATGCATAAAAAACGAGTGATTTTGCTACTGCTTGGATTTTCACTGTTCTGTTTTCAACAGCTCCTGGGTGTTTTCTTTCGCGTTCCGCAAGAGGAAACTGTGCTTTTGAAGGCCTTTAAGAAACTGAAGCGTTTTATTCTGAGGGTGGTGCATAACAGCTGAATTGATGATTTTGTGCCGCACACGGGGGCGTATACGTAACATTTTTTTCTGGCTCAACACCGATGGGTCTCCAGCGTTCTCCACTGGCTGCTGAGTGACCATTATAGGTTCTCTTGATGGGAAATAACGCATATTTTATTGAGAGACGCGAGCGTCCAGGCGTGTATACATACATTTTTACCAGCAGGCGAGGAGAGCACACAAAATGCATAAGAAACGAGTGATTCTGTTACTGCTTGGTTTTTCGCTGTTCTGTTTTCAACAGCACCTGGATGTTTTCTTTCGCGTTCTGCAAGAGGAAACTGTGCTTTTGAAGGCCTTTAAGAAACTGAAGCGTTTTATTCTGAGGGTGGTGCATAAAAGCTGAATTGATGATTTTGTGCCGCACACGGGGGCGTATACGTAACATTTTATTTTGGCTCGACACCGATGCGTTTCCAGCGATCTCCACTGGCTGCTGAGTGACCATTATAGGTTCCCTTGATGGGAAATAACGCATATTTTATTGAGAGACGCGAGCGTCCAGGATTGTATACATACATTTTGACCAGCAGGGAAGGAGAGCACACAAAATGCATAGAAAACGAGTGATTTTGTTACTGCTTGGTTTTTCACTGTTCTGTTTTCAACAGCTCCTGGGTGTTTTCTTTCGCGTTCTGCAAGAGGAAACTGTGCTTTTGAAGGCCTTTAAGAAACTGAAGCGTCTAGTTCTGAGGGTGGTGCATAACAGCGGAATTGATGATGTTGTGCCGCACACGGGGGCGTATACGTATCATTTTTATCTGGCTCGACACCGATGCGTTTCCAGCGATCTCCACTGGCTGCTGAGTGACCATTATAGGTTCTCTTGATGGGAAATAACGCATATTTTATTGAGAGACGCGAGCGGCCAGGCGTGTATACATGTAGGATGCGCCTATTGGCAACACCCCCAATCGACACACCATTCTTCGTCAAATCGTGGTACCGTTCAAGCTATCGGATGATCGATAGCCGAAAATCGACGGGAAAAGAGAGACTAGCGGCAGAACGATTACGACCACGCAACGGAGACGACGTATCGCGACGCCTCGTCATTTTTGTGTTCAATTTCCCTTAACCCAAAACCTTGCACTTTAGAAATAAATAAATAAGAAATACTTTTAAATAATTAAGATCGTGTTTTAATCGGCGCACCTCTCCCACATGGTGTCAGAAGTGAAAATTCGCATCCGAGTCGTGAATTTGGAGTGTTAGTTTATATCGATTTATTTGATTGAATTAAATAAAAATGAATTCGTGAAGTTTATGTTGCACGCAAATAAGAAAAAAAAAAAAAAAGCAAAAGTGAATTGAATGTTGCTTACAAATTAGAAAAAAAAAAAAAAAGAGTAAACAGAAAAGTGAATTGAATGTTGCATGCAAACCAGCAAAAAAAAAAAAAAAACACGAAAAGTGAACCTGTGAAAGTGTTAAGTGATTCTCAATTCCGAAAAAACAAAATAACGAACAAAAACAAAATTGTTTTCCCGAGTACAGTCTGTACACCTTCACCCACTCACTCCGATAAGTATCACTTTATATTAAGCTAATTAAGATAGATTGTAGTTTTATATATGTACATTAAATGAAGTTAGAGGAGCTATCTACTAAAAAGCTCCAGTCACTTTTAAAGGAACGCGGTTTATCGTCTAGTTATAGACTAAAAAAAGAATTAATAGAACGGTTAAGAACAGTTTTAATGTCTGAATCTGGTGATACGCTATCCAATACAAGTAGTACCGAAAACGGTGAAAGTGAAAGAGAAGATAACCTAATTGAAGGCAATTTAATCAAAAACGATAAAAGCGATCTTACTAAGAATTACGAAAGTAGTGTGCCGACAGAAATGGCTCAAAACAATAGTTTTATGTTTAAGGACGTAGAAGATTCACTTGAAACTTTTAATGGTGAAACGGGAAAGAACATCATAGATTGGTTAAAAGAATTCGATGACATTTCAAGTGTATGTGGGTGGAATGATATACAACGCTATCTTTATGCAAGAAGGCTTTTGAGGGGTGCCGCTAAATTAGCGGTAGAATCAGAAACGGGCGTACATAGCTGGAAAGAACTGCAAAAAATGCTAACGAAAGAATTCGGTCAAACAACGTCTAGTTTGGCCACACATCGCGCGTTAGAATCGCGAAAAAAGCGCAACGACGAATCTTACCTTGAGTATATGTTTCACATGAAACAGATAGCATGTAGGGGAAAAGTTGATGAGGAGTCATTATTGTCGTATATAGTAAATGGGATACCTGATAGTATATTAAACAAAACCATATTATTTGAGGCAACATCTTTTGATGAACTTAAGTCCAAATTCAAAATTTATCAGGAAATGAAAGTGCAAAGACAACGAATTCGAGGTGATGAGCATGCACAAGCTCAGCCAGTAAAAATAATCGCCAAGGAACAGGATCCAAACAAACAGCGTTGTGTAAATTGCGGAGCGAAAACTCATAATACAAGTGTGTGTCCCCACAAAGAAAAGGGTTCGCGATGTTTCAATTGTAGTGATTTTGGGCACCTGTCAAGGAACTGTCCAAAAAAAGTGTCAAAAGTAAATCGAATTATCACTCCGAAGCTTTTAGTGGAGTTGAAAATCAAACATTTTTCGTTCAGTGCACTTATCGACACAGGTAGTCAATTGTCACTTGTTAAAAAATCTATATTTGACCGTTTAGGTGAAAAAATCGAAAGTTCGGGTACACTTCTTGCGGGTTTGGGTCAAGAAATTCGGCAATCGATTGGTTCCTTTAAATTATCGGTTATGATCCAGGACACGGCATATACGCTTGTTTTCGATATCGTTAAAGATGAGTGGTTATCAGAGGATATATTAATTGGTACAGAGATTTTAAAATACGCAAATTTGAACATTGAAAACGGACAAGTTAAATTAACACCTATATTTTCAAACGAGTTTCGTAGCGATGACGAACCTAATATAAATTGTGCCCTAGAAATAGACCCTTATGTTATGAAAAGTGAGGAAATTCGTGACCTTGATGCTATCGAGAATGTTAAAATAAAATACCGTCTCCAAACCGCCATTGAAAGTTATAGACCACAGAAACCGAAAAAATCATGTGTACAAATGAACATCGTCCTCGAAAATGAGAAGCCTATTTACCAACGCGCGCGAAGATTAGCCCCCAAAGAAAAAGAGATTGTCCGGTTGGAAATTGCAAAATGGTTGGACGAGGGCGTCATTGTTCCTAGTAACTCTGATTTTGCAAGCCCTATAGTACTCGCAAAAAAAAAGGACGGTTCTCATCGCGTTTGCATTGATTTTAGGAAACTTAACAAGAAAATTATTAAAATACGATATCCGCTCCCGGTTATGGAAGACGTTCTCGATGAACTTTATAACGCCCATGTTTTTACGACCCTAGACTTAAAAAACGGTTTCTTTCATGTTGATATTGCTCCCCAAAGTAGAAAGTATACATCCTTCTTAACACCCGACGCTCAATACGAGTTCTGTAAAATGCCATTTGGACTTTGTATATCCCCTTCCGTGTTTCAGGAATATATAAATAACATTTTTAAAGACCTCATCCTAAAAAAGCTAGTGCGTATTTACGTTGATGATTTTATAATTGCTTCGAAAGATGAACACGAAAATTACGAAACGTTAATGTTAGTTTTAGACCTCGCAGCCAAAAACGGCCTTCAATTTAATTGGAAAAAGTGCAAATTTATGTTACGATCTATAGAATTTTTGGGACATATTGTCGAACACGGTACGGTTAAGCCCTCGATTGAAAAGACGAATGCGGTAAGAAACTTTCCTGAACCAAAAAATGTTAAACAAATACAAAGCTTCCTCGGGTTAACAGGATTTTTCCGGAAATTCATACCCAATTATTCAAGAATTGCAAAACCCCTGTCAGATATGACCCGTAATTCTATAACTGTTTTTCGTTTTGGAAATGAGCAGAGATCCGCGTTCGAATATTTAAAAGATCTTCTGTGTAATGACCCTGTCTTAAAAATTTTCAATCCGAATTTGCAAACCGAACTCCACACCGATGCGAGCAAGATAGGTCTTGGAGCAGTCTTACTCCAACTTCATGATGACGCTTTACACCCTGTGTTTTATTTGAGTTTCAAAACTAAGCCTGCAGAGGAAAAATACAGCAGCTATGAGCTCGAAGTCCTGGCTATAGTTAGATCCTTGAAGAAACTACGCGTCTATCTAATGGGACTCAAATTTAAGGTTTATACTGACTGTCTAGCATTTCAGATGACCATGAGAAAAAAAGAATTATGTTCACGGGTGGCAAGGTGGGCCCTACAACTAGAAGAATTTGATTGTGAGGTTCTGCACAGATCAGCTAGTGCCATGAAACATGTAGACGCACTAAGCAGAGTACTGACGATAACGAACGTCGAAAGGGGGGTTATACATCGGGTCAAGAACGCGCAAAGTAAAGACGAAACTTGTAAGTTAATATTAAATGTACTGCAACGTGACAACTACGAAGACTATATCAACAGATGTGGCGTCTTATACAAGTTTGTTAAAGGGTCTTATCTACTAGTGGTCCCTAAGGCAATGCAAAAAGAGATCATTCGAAGTGTACACGAACCTGGTCACATCAATGCTCAAAAGGTAGAAAAAATCATTGGGAAAGAATATTACTTTCCTCGTATCCAAAAAAGAATTGCGGACGTTATTTCGAATTGCGTGTCTTGCATCCTCGCAGTTAAGAAAAGCGGAAAACAAGAAGGTTTTCTAAACCCTATAGACAAAGCCGATATACCCTTACACACATACCATGTAGACCATCTTGGCCCCTTGCCCTCAACCGCTAAAAATTATAAGTACGTATTTGTCATTATGGATGGCTTTACAAAGTTCGTGTGGATTTTCCCTGTAAAAACAACAACAAGTGATGAAGTTCTTAAGAAAATGGAATTCCTCGAAGACATATTTGGAAACCCATACCGAATTATTACGGATAAAGGCGCTGCCTTTACATCGACGGCATTCAAAGAGTATTGCGAGCGAAGAAAAATTCTAAACGTTCAAATCACCACTGGAGTTCCTCGGGGCAATGGTCAGGTGGAACGTATGAATCGCATTATCATAGAAATACTCACCAAGCTATCGATTGAAAATCCACTTAAATGGTATCAACACGTTTCACGACTGCAAAGGACTATTAACTCAACAGTATCCAGAGCTACGAAAAAGACGCCATTTGAACTTCTGATCGGTGTACCCATGAGAAATGAAAAGGATATTAAACTCTCGGAAATGATAGAAGAGGAGATAAGGAGTGAGTTTGAAGCCAACAGAGTTGAACTACGAAAAGATGCTAAACTACAAATAGAAGCGTTGCAACGGGAAAACAGAAAAAACTATGACAAGAGTCGGAAACCAGCTCATAAATATGCCGTACACGACCTTGTGGCAATACAACGTACACAATTTGGGCCAGGACTTAAAGTTCAACCTAAGTACCTCGGTCCGTATGAAGTGACAAAAATCAAACGGAACGACCGCTATGAACTGAGCAAAATTGGAAATCACGAAGGACCCAATAAAACATCATCAGCTGCAGATCTAATGAAGCGATGGATGTGTGATGACGACGATACCGAATCTGATTCATCCGAGACGGATTCAGCACAGGATGGCCGGATGTAGGATGCGCCTATTGGCAACACCCCCAATCGACACACCATTCTTCGTCAAATCGTGGTACCGTTCAAGCTATCGGATGATCGATAGCCGAAAATCGACGGGAAAAGAGAGACTAGCGGCAGAACGATTACGACCACGCAACGGAGACGACGTATCGCGACGCCTCGTCATTTTTGTGTTCAATTTCCCTTAACCCAAAACCTTGCACTTTAGAAATAAATAAATAAGAAATACTTTTAAATAATTAAGATCGTGTTTTAATCGGCGCACCTCTCCCACATACATACATTCTTACCAGCAGGCGAGGAGAGCACACAAAATGCATAAAAAACGAGTGATTTTGTTACTGCTTGGTTTTTCACTGCTCTGTTTTCAACAGCTCCTGGGTGTTTTCTTTCGCGTTCTGCAGGAGGAAACAGTGCTTTTGAAGGCCTTTAAGAAACTGAAGCGTTTTATTCTGAGGGTGGTGCATAACAGCTGAATTGATGATTTTGTGCCGCACACGGGGGCGTATACGTAACATTTTTTTCTGGCTCGACACCGATGCGTTTCCAGCGATCTCCACTGGCTGCTGAGTGACCATTATAGGATCTCTTGATGGGAAATAACGCATATTTTATTGAGAGACGCGAGCGTCCAGGCGTGTATACATACATTTTTACCAGCAGGCGAGGAGAGCACACAAAATGCATAAAAAACGAGTGATTTTGTTACTGCTTGGTTTTTCACTGTTCTGTTTTCAACAGCTCCTGGATGTTTTCTTTCGCGTTCTGCAAGAGGAAACTGTGCTTTTGAAGGCCTTTAAGAAACTGAAGCGTTTTATTCTGAGGGTGGTGCATAACAGCGGAATTGATGATTTTGTGCCGCACACGGGGGCGTATACGTAACATTTTTTTCTGGCTCGACACCGATGCGTTTCCAGCGATCTCCACTGGCTGCTGAGTGACCATTATAGGTACTCTTGATGGGAAATAACGCTTATTTTATTGAGAGACGCGAGCGTCCAGGATTGTATACATACCTTTTTACCAGCAGTGAAGGAGAGCACACAAAGTGCATAAAAAACGAGTGATTTTGTTACTGCTTGGTTTTTCACTGTTCTGTTTTCAACAGCTCCTGGGTGTTTTCTTTCGCGTTCTGCAGGAGGAAACAGTGCTTTTGAAGGCCTTTAAGAAACTGAAGCGTTTTATTCTGAGGGTGATGCATAACAGCTTAATTGATGATTTTGTGCCGCACACGGGGGCGTATACGTAACATTTTTTTCTGGCTCAACACCGATGCGTTTCCAGCGATCTCCACTGGCTGCTGAGTGACCATTATAGGTTCTCTTGATGGGAAATAACGCATATTTTATTGAGGGACGCGAGCGTCCAGGCGTGTATACATACATTTTTACCAGCAGGCGAGGAGAGCACACAAAATGCATAAAAAACGAGTGATTTTGTTACTGCTTGGTTTTTCACTGTTCTGTTTTCAACAGCTCCTGGGTGTTTTCTTTCGCGTTCTGCAAGAGGAAACTGTGCTTTTGAAGGCCTTTAAGAAACTGAAGCGTTTTATTCTGAGGGTGGTGCATAACAGCTGAATTGATGATTTTGTGCCGCACACGGGGGCGTATACGTAACATTTTTTTCTGGCTCGACACCGATGCGTCTCCAGCGCTCTCCACTGGCTGCTGAGTGACCATTATAGGTTCTTTTGAAGGGAAATAACGCATATTTTATTGAGAGACGCGAGCGTCCAGGCGTGTATACATACATTTTTACCAGCAGGCGAGGAGAGCACACAAGATGCATAAAAAACGAGTGATTTTGTTACTGCTTGGTTTTTCACTGTTCTGTTTTCAACAACTCCTGGGTGTTTTCTTTCGCGTTCTGCAAGAGGAAACAGTGCTTTTGAAGGCCTTTAAGGAACTGAAGCGTTTTATTCTGAGGGTGGTGTATAACAGCTGATTTGATGAATTTGTGCCGCACACGGGGGCGTATACGTAACATTTTTTTCTGGCTCAGCACCGATGCGTCTCCAGCGTTCTCCACTGGCTGCTGAGTGACCATTATAGGTTCTCTTGAAGGGAAATAACGCATATTTTATTGAGAGACGCGAGCTTCCAGGCGTGTATTCATACATTTTTACCAGCAGGCGTGGAGAGCAAACAAAATGCATAAAAAACGAGTGATTTTGTTACTGCTTGGTTTTCACTGTTCTGTTTTCAACAGCTCCTGGGTGTTTTCTTTCGCGTTCTGCAAGAGGAAACTGTGCTTTTGAAGGCCTTTAAGAAACTGAAGCGTCTTATTCTGAGGGTGGTGCATAACAGCTGAATTGATGATTTTGTGCCGCACACGGGGGCGTATACGTAACATTTTTTTCTGGCTCGACACCGATGCGTTTCCAGCGATCTCCACTGGCTGCTGAGTGACCATTATAGGTTCTCTTGATGGGAAATAACGCATATTTTATTGAGAGACGCGAGCGTCCGGGCGTGTATACATACATTTTTACCAGCAGGCGAGGAGAGCACACAAAATGCATAAAAAACGAGTGATTTTGTTACTGCCTGGTTTTTCACTGATCTGTTTTCAACAGCTCCTGGGTGTTTTCTTTCGCGTTCTGCAAGAGGAAACAGTGCTTTTGAAGGCCTTTAAGAAGCTGAAGCGTTTTATTCTGAGGGTGGTGTATAACAGCTGATTTGATGAATTTGTGCCGCACACGGGGGCGTATACGTAACATTTTTTTCTGGCTCAACACCGATGCGTCTCCAGCGTTCTCCACTGGCTGCTGAGTGACCATTATAGGTTCTTTTGATGGGAAATAACGCATATTTTATTGAGAGACGCGTGCGTCCAGGCGTGTATACATACATTTTTACCAGCAGGCGAGGAGAGCACACAAAATGCATAAAAAACGAGTGATTTTGTTACTGCCTGGTTTTTCACTGCTCTGTTTTCAACAGCTCCTGGGTGTTTTCTTTCGCGTTCCGCAAGAGGAAACTGTGCTTTTGAAGGCCTTTAAGAAACTGAAGCGTTTTATTCTGAGGGTGGTGCATAACAGCTGAATTGATGATTTTGTGCCGCACACGGGGGCGTATACGTAACATTTTTTTCTGGCTCAACACCGATGGGTCTCCAGCGTTCTCCACTGGCTGCTGAGTGACCATTATAGGTTCTCTTGATGGGAAATAACGCATATTTTATTGAGAGACGCGAGCGTCCAGGCGTGTATACATACATTTTTACCAGCAGGCGAGGAGAGCACACAAAATGCATAAGAAACGAGCGATTTTGTTACTGCTTGGTTTTTCGCTGTTCTGTTTTCAACAGCACCTGGGTGTTTTCTTTCGCGTTCTGCAAGAGGAAACTGTGCTTTTGAAGGCCTTTAGGAAACTGAAGCGTTTTATTCTGAGGGTGGTGTATAACAGCTGATTTGATGAATTTGTGCCGCACACGGGGGCGTATACGTAATATTTTTTTCTGGCCCAACACCGATGCGTCTCTAGCGTTCTCCACTGGCTGCTGAGTGACCATTATAGGTTCTCTTGATGGGAAATAACGCATATTTTATTGAGAGACGCGAGCGTCCAGGATTGTATACATACATTTTTACCAGCAGGGAAGGAGAGCACACAAAATGCATAAAAAACGAGTGGTTTTGTTACTGCTTGGTTTTTCACTGTTCTGTTTTCAACAGCTCCTGGTTGTTTTCTTTCGCGTTCTGCAAGAGGAAACTGTGCTTTTGAAGGCCTTTAAGAAACTGAAGCGTTTTATTCTGAGGGTGGTGCATAACAGCTGAATTGATGATTTTGTGCCGCACACGGGGGCGTATACGTAACATTTTTTCTGGCTCGACACCGATGCGTTTCCAGCGATCTCCACTGGCTGCTGAGTGACCATTATAGGTTCTCTTGATGGGAAATACCGCATATTTTATTGAGAGGCGCGAGCGTCCAGGATTGTATGCATACATTTTTACCAGCAGGGAAGGAGAGCACACAAAATGCATTAAAAACGAGTGGTTTTGTTACTGCTTGGTTTTTCACTGTTCTGTTTTCAACAGCTCCTGGGTGTTTTCTTTCGCGTTCTGCAAGAGGAAACAGTGCTTTTGAAGGCCTTTAAGAAACTGAAGCGTTTTATTCTGAGGGTGGTGTATAACAGCTGATTTGATGAATTTGTGCCGCACACGGGGGCGTATACGTAACATTTTTTTCTGGCTCAACACCGATGCGTCTCCAGCGTTCTCCACTGGCTGCTGAGTGACCATTATAGGTTCTTTTGATGGGAAATAACGCATATTTTATTGAGAGACGCGTGCGTCCAGGCGTGTATACATACATTTTTACCAGCAGGCGAGGAGAGCACACAAAATGCATAAAAAACGAGTGATTTTGTTACTGCCTGGTTTTTCACTGCTCTGTTTTCAACAGCTCCTGGGTGTTTTCTTTCGCGTTCCGCAAGAGGAAACTGTGCTTTTGAAGGCCTTTAAGAAACTGAAGCGTTTTATTCTGAGGGTGGTGCATAACAGCTGAATTGATGATTTTGTGCCGCACACGGGGGCGTATACGTAACATTTTTTTCTGGCTCAACACCGATGGGTCTCCAGCGTTCTCCACTGGCTGCTGAGTGACCATTATAGGTTCTCTTGATGGGAAATAACGCATATTTTATTGAGAGACGCGAGCGTCCAGGCGTGTATACATACATTTTTACCAGCAGGCGAGGAGAGCACACAAAATGCATAAGAAACGAGCGATTTTGTTACTGCTTGGTTTTTCGCTGTTCTGTTTTCAACAGCACCTGGGTGTTTTCTTTCGCGTTCTGCAAGAGGAAACTGTGCTTTTGAAGGCCTTTAAGAAACTGAAGCGTTTTATTCTGAGGGTGGTGTATAACAGCTGATTTGATGAATTTGTGCCGCACACGGGGGCGTATACGTAATATTTTTTTCTGGCCCAACACCGATGCGTCTCTAGCGTTCTCCACTGGCTGCTGAGTGACCATTATAGGTTCTCTTGATGGGAAATAGCGCATATTTTATTGAGAGACGCGAGCGTCCAGGATTGTATACATACATTTTTACCAGCAGGGAAGGAGAGCACACAAAATGCATAAAAAACGAGGGGTTTTGTTACTGCTTGGTTTTTCACTGTTCTGTTTTCAACAGCTCCTGGTTGTTTTCTTTCGCGTTCTGCAAGAGGAAACTGTGCTTTTGAAGGCCTTTAAGAAACTGAAGCGTTTTATTCTGAGGGTGGTGCATAACAGCTGAATTGATGATTTTGTGCCGCTGTTACGCTCAGGCACCGTGCTTCCTCGGTATATTGAGGGAAGAGTGCCGAACGGAGAGAGAAGGGAAAAAAGACAATTGGTTAATTTTTAGTTTTTATTGTTTTCTTACTTCGTTTTGCTTGCTTCTGCTTTGATGTAGGGGTTCGTCCTTCACTATTTGCCGCTGCTCTCTGAATTTCAACCAAAATTACCATCCCTTTTATAGGAGGATTCTGGTTGAATCGCAATCCCCTCCAACACACCAAGTGCCAAAAGGGCACTTTTGATTTAGGTCAAAAATACTTAGTGTCATCGCTATGTCGCAACCTATCCGTACCCCATACCATTAGCATAGCGCTCATAGCACTTGCCTGCATATGCATTTCTGATCACTCAGCATTTGCGCACTATTAATTGGTCATACATGTCATTCACACTTCACTAATTGGTTTGCCAATTGCGTGAAATGCTATCTCAGCATTCCACGGTGTGGAGTGGTCGTGAATGTTAGTCATGTTTAGTCGGTTCGCCTTTACTCCAGTTTGATCGTGTGAAATGCATTATCGGCATTTCACGGTGTTTTGGAGTTTTCCCTTCTTCGTCACTTGTTTACGTATTGCTCGGGTTCGAGCATTATTTACGAAGTGACATATGAAGAGGGAATAGGCGCGAGTGCCGACATTGACCTAGTGCTGACAAATTGGGGTTGATCGTATATTATGCAATTTATGTGCATTGGTTGGTGGTGGTTTAGTGGCGACAATACGACGACACGAGTCTCGATATTACAGTGTTTGCATGGTGTGTGGAATGGAGTGAAATGCGTAGAGTGCAATGTAGTGCAATTAAGCGAATGGTGGAGGATGCAGTGCAATGTAGTGCAATCACTACACCGCACACGGGGGCGTATACGTATCATTTTTTTCTGGCTCGACACCGATGCGTTTCCAGCGATCTCCACTGGCTGCTGAGTGACCATTATAGGTTCTCTTGATGGGAAATAACGCATATTTTATTGAGAGGCGCGAGCGTCCAGGCGTGTATACATACATTTTTACCAGCAGGCGAGGAGAGCACACAAAATGCATAAAAAACGAGTGATTTTGTTACTGCTTGGTTTTTCGCTGTTCTGTTTTCAACAGCTCCTGGGTGTTTTCTTTCGCGTTCTGCAAGAGGAAACAGTGCTTTTGAAGGCCTTTAAGAAACTGAAGCGTTTTATTCTGAGGGTGGTGTATAACAGCTGATTTGATGAATTTGTGCCGCACACGGGGGCGTATACGTAACATTTTTTTCTGGCCCATCACCGATGCGTCTCCAGCGTTCTCCACTGGCTGCTGAGTGACCATTATAGGTTCTCTTGATGGGAAATAACGCATATTTTATTGAGAGACGCGAGCGTCCAGGCGTGTATACATACATTTTTACCAGCAGGCGAGGAGAGCACACAAAATGCATAAGAAACGAGCGATTTTGTTACTGCTTGGTTTTTCGTTGTTCTGTTTTCAACAGCACCTGGGTGTTTTCTTTCGCGTTCTGCAAGAGGAAACTGTGCTTTTGAAGGCCTTTAAGAAACTGAAGCGTTTTATTCTGAGGGTGGTGTATAACAGCTGATTTGATGAATTTGTGCCGCACACGGGGGCGTATACGTAATATTTTTTTCTGGCCCAACACCGATGCGTCTCTAGCGTTCTCCACTGGCTGCTGAGTGACCATTATAGGTTCTCTTGATGGGAAATAACGCATATTTTATTGAGAGACGCGAGCGTCCAGGATTGTATACATACATTTTTACCAGCAGGGAAGGAGAGCACACAAAATGCATAGAAAACGAGTGATTTTGTTACTGCTTGGTTTTTCACTGTTCTGTTTTCAACAGCTCCTGGGTGTTTTCTTTCGCGTTCTGCAAGAGGAAACTGTGCTTTTGAAGGCCTTTAAGAAACTGAAGCGTCTAGTTCTGAGGGTGGTGCATAACAGCGGAATTGATGATGTTGTGCCGCACACGGGGGCGTATACGTATCATTTTTTTCTGGCTCGACACCGATGCGTTTCCAGCGATCTCCACTGGCTGCTGAGTGACCATTATAGGTTCTCTTGATGGGAAATAACGCATATTTTATTGAGAGACGCGAGCGGCCAGGCGTGTATACATACATTCTTACCAGCAGGCGAGGAGAGCACACAAAATGCATAAAAAACGAGTGATTTTGTTACTGCTTGGTTTTTCACTGCTCTGTTTTCAACAGCTCCTGGGTGTTTTCTTTCGCGTTCTGCAGGAGGAAACAGTGCTTTTGAAGGCCTTTAAGAAACTGAAGCGTTTTATTCAGAGGGTGGTGCATAACAGCTGAATTGATGATTTTGTGCCGCACACGGGGGCGTATACGTAACATTTTTTTCTGGCTCGACACCGATGCGTTTCCAGCGATCTCCACTGGCTGCTGAGTGACCATTATAGGATCTCTTGATGGGAAATAACGCATATTTTATTGAGAGACGCGAGCGTCCAGGCGTGTATACATACATTTTTACCAGCAGGCGAGGAGAGCACACAAAATGCATAAAAAACGAGTGATTTTGTTACTGCTTGGTTTTTCACTGTTCTGTTTTCAACAGCTCCTGGATGTTTTCTTTCGCGTTCTGCAAGAGGAAACTGTGCTTTTGAAGGCCTTTAAGAAACTGAAGCGTTTTATTCTGAGGGTGGTGCATAACAGCGGAATTGATGATTTTGTGCCGCACACGGGGGCGTATACGTAACATTTTTTTCTGGCTCGACACCGATGCGTTTCCAGCGATCTCCACTGGCTGCTGAGTGACCATTATAGGTACTCTTGATGGGAAATAACGCTTATTTTATTGAGAGACGCGAGCGTCCAGGATTGTATACATACCTTTTTACCAGCAGTGAAGGAGAGCACACAAAGTGCATAAAAAACGAGTGATTTTGTTACTGCTTGGTTTTTCACTGTTCTGTTTTCAACAGCTCCTGGGTGTTTTCTTTCGCGTTCTGCAAGAGGAAACAGTGCTTTTGAAAGCCTTTAAGAAACTGAAGCGTTTTATTCTGAGGGTGGTGCATAACAGCTGAATTGATGATTTTGTGCCGCACACGGGGGCGTATACGTAACATTTTTTTCTGGCCCAACACCGATGCGTCTCCAGCGTTCTCCACTGGCTGCTGAGTGACCATTATAGGTTCTCTTGATGGGAAATAACGCATATTTTATTGAGAGACGCGAGCGTCCAGGATTGCATACATACATTTTTACCAGCAGGGAAGGAAAGCACACAAAGTTCATAAAAAACGAGTGATTTTGTTACTGCTTGGTTTTTCACTGTTCTGCTTTCAACAGCTCCTGGGTGTTTTCTTTCGCGTTCTGCAAGAGGAAACTGTGCTTTTGAAGGCCTTTAAGAAACTGAAGCGTTTTATTCTGAGGGTGGTGCATAACAGCTGAATTGATGATTTTGTGCCGCACACGGGGGCGTATATGTAACATTTTTTTCTGGCTCGACACCGATGCGTTTCCAGCGATCTCCACTGGCTGCTGAGTGACCATTATAGGTTCTCTTGATGGGAAATAACGCATATTTTATTGAGAGACGCGAGCGTCCGGGCGTGTATACATACATTTTTACCAGCAGGCGAGGAGAGCACACAAAATGCATAAAAAACGAGTGGTTTTGTTACTGCTTGGTTTTTCACTGTTCTGTTTTCAACAGCTCCTGGGTGTTTTCTTTCGCGTTCAGCAAGAGGAAACTGTGCTTTTGAAGGCCTTTAAGAAACTGAAGCGTTTTATTCTGAGGGTGGTGCATAACAGCTGAATTGATGATTTTGTGCCGCACACGGGGGCGTATACGTAACATTTTTTTCTGGCCCATCACCGATGCGTCTCCAGCGTTCTCCACTGGCTGCTGAGTGACCATTATAGGTTCTCTTGATGGGAAATAACGCATATTTTATTGAGAGACGCGAGCGTCCAGGATTGTATACATACATTTTTAGCAGCAGGGAAGGAGAGCACACAAAGTGCATAAAAAACGAGTGATTTTGTTACTGCTTGGTTTTTCACTGTTCTGTTTTCAACAGCTCCTGGGTGTTTTCTTTCGCGTTCTGAAAGAGGAAACTGTGCTTTTGAAGGCCTTTAAGAAACTGAAGCGTTTTATTCTGAGGGTGGTGCATAACAGCCGAATTGATGATTTTGTGCCGCACACGGGGGCGTATACGTAACATTTTTTTCTGGCTCGACACCGATGCGTTTCCAGCGATCTCCACTGGCTGCTGAGTGACCATTATAGGTTCTCTTGATGGGAAATAACGCATATTTTATTGAGAGGCGCGAGCGTCCAGGATTGTATACATACATTTTTACCAGCAGGGAAGGACAGCACACAAAATGCATAAAAAACGAGTGGTTTTGTTACTGCTTGGTTTTTCACTGTTCAGTTTTCAACAGCTCCTGGGTGTTTTCTTTCGCGTTCTGCAAGAGGAAACGGTGCTTTTGAAGGCCTTTAAGAAACTGAAGCGTTTTATTCTGAGGGTGGTGTATAACAGCTGATTTGATGAGTTTGTGCCGCACACGGGGGCGTATACGTAACATTTTTTTCTGGCCCCACACCGATGCGTCTCTAGCGTTCTCCACTGGCTGCTGAGTGACCATTATAGGTTCTCTTGATGGGAAATAACGCATATTTTATTGAGAGACGCGAGCGTCCAGGCGTGTATACATACATTTTTACAAGCAGGCGAGGAGAGCACACAAAATGCATAAAAAACGAGTGATTTTGTTACTGCTTGGTTTTTCACTGTTCTGTTTTCAACAGCTCCTGGGTGTTTTCTTTCGCGTTCTGCAAGAGGAAACTGTGCTTTTGAAGGCCTTTAGGGAACTGAAGCGTTTTATTCTGAGGGTGGTGCATAACAGCTGAATTGATGATTTTGTGCCGCACACGGGGGCGTATACGTAACATTTTTCTCTGGCTCGACACCGATGCGTTTCAAGCGATCTCCACTGGCTGCTGAGTGACCATTATAGGTTCTCTTGATGGAAAATAACGCATATTTTATTGAGAGACGCGAGCGTCCAGGCGTGTATACATACATTTTTACCAGCAGGCGAGGAGAGCACACAAAGTGCATAAAAAACGAGTGATTTTGTTACTGCTTGGTTTTTCACTGTACTGTTTTCAACAGCTCCTGGGTGGTTTCTTTCGCGTTCTGCAAGGGGAAACAGTGCTTTTGAAGGCCTTTAAGAAACTTAAGCGTTTTATTCTGAGGGTGGTGTATAACAGCTGATTTGATGAATTTGTGCCGCACACGGGGGCGTATACGTAACACTTTTTCTGGCCCAACACCGATGCGCCTCCAGCGGTCCCCACTTTGCCTGCTGAGTGACCATTATAGGTTCTCTTGATGGGAAATAATGCATATTTTATTGAGAGACGCGAGCGTCCAGGCGTGTATACATACATTCTTACCAGCAGGCGAGGAGAGCACACAAAATGCATAAAAAACGAGTGATTTTGTTACTGCTTGGTTTTTCACTGTTCTGTTTTCAACAGCTCCTGGGTGTTTTCTTTCGCGTTCTGCAAGAGGAAACAGTGCTTTTGAAGGCCTTTAAGAAACTGAAGCGTTTTATTCTGAGGGTGGTGTATAACAGCTGATTTGATGAATTTGTGCCGCACACGGGGGCGTATACGTAACATTTTTTTCTGGCCCAACACCGATGCGTCTCTAGCGTTCTCCACTGGCTGCTCAGTAACCATTATAGGTTCTCTTGATGGGAAATAACGCATATTTTATTGAGAGACGCGAGCGTCCAGGCGTGTATACATACATTTTTACCAGCAGGCGAGGAGAGCACACAAAATGCATAAAAAACGAGTGATTTTGTTACTGCTTGGTTTTTCACTGTTCTGTTTTCAACAGCTCCTCGGTGTTTTCTTTCGCGTTCTGCAAGAGGAAACAGTGCTTTTGAAGGCCTTTAAGAAACTGAAGCGTTTTATTCTGAGGGTGGTGTATAACAGCTGATTTGATGAATTTGTGCCGCACACGGGGGCGTATACGTAACATTTTTTTCTGGCCCAACACCGATGCGTCTCTAGCGTTCTCCACTGGCTGCTCAGTGACAATTATAGGTTCACTTGATGGGAAATAACGCATATTTTATGGAGAGACGCGAGCGTCCAGGCGTGTATACATACATTTTTACCAGCAGGCGAGGAGAGCACACAAAATGCATAAAAAACGAGTGATTTTGTTACTGCTTGGTTTTTCACTGTTCTGTTTTCAACAGCTCCTCGGTGTTTTCTTTCGCGTTCTGCAAGAGGAAACAGTGCTTTTGAAGGCCTTTAAGAAACTGAAGCGTTTTATTCTGAGGGTGGTGTATAACAGCTGATTTGATGAATTTGTGCCGCACACGGGGGCGAATACGTAACATTTTTTTCTGGCCCAACACCGATGCGTCTCTAGCGTTCTCCACTGGCTGCTGAGTGACCATTATAGGTTCTCTTGATGGGAAATAACGCATATTTTATTGAGAGACGCGAGCGTCCAGGCGTGTATACATACATTTTTACCAGCAGGCGAGGATAGCACACAAAATGCATAAAAAACAAGTGATTTTGTTACTGCTTGGTTTTTCACTGTTCTGTTTTCAACAGCTCCTGGGTGTTTTCTTTCGCGTTCTGCAAGAGGAAACAGTGCTTTTGAAGGCCTTTAAGAAACTGAAGCGTTTTATTCTGAGGGTGGTGTATAACAGCTGATTTGATGAATTTGTGCCGCACACGGGGGCGTATACGTAACATTTTTTTCTGGCCCAACACCGATGCGTCTCCAGCGGTCCCCACTTTGCCTGCTGAGTGACCATTATAGGTTCCCTTGATGGGAAATAAGGCATATTTTATTGAGAGACGCGAGCGTCCAGGCGTGTATACATACATTTTTACCAGCAGGCGAGGAGAGCACACAAACTGCATAAAAAACGAGTGATTTTGTTTCTGCTTTGTTTTTCACTGTTCTGTTTTCATCAGCTCCTGGGTGTTTTCTTTCGCGTTCTGCAAGAGGAAACTGTGCTTTTGAAGGCCTTTAAGAAACTGAAGCGTTTTATTCTGAGGGTGGTGCATAACAGCTGAATTGATGATTTTGTGCCGCACACGGGGGCGTATACGTAACATATTTTTCTGGCTCAACACCGATGCGTCTCCAGCGTTCTCCACTGGCTGCTGAGTGACCATAATAGGTTCTCTTGATGGGAAATAACGCATATTTTATTGAGAGTCGCGAGCGTCCAGGATTGTATACATACATCTTTACCACCAGGGAAGGAGAGCACACAACATGCATAAAAAACGAGTGATTTGTTACTGCTTGGTTTTTCACTGTTCTGTTTTCAACAGCTCCTGGGTGTTTTCTTTCGCGTTCTGCAAGAGGAATCTGTGCATTTGAAGGCCTTTAAGAATCTGAAGCGTTTTATTCTGAGGGTGGTGCATAACAGCTGATTTGATGATTTTGTGCCGCACACGGGGGCGTATACGTAACATTTTTTTCTGGCTCAACACCGATGCGTCTCCAGCGTTCTCCACTGGCTGCTGAGTGACCATTATAGGTTCTCTTGATGGGAAATAACGCATATTTTATTGAGAGACGCGAGCGTCCAGGCGTGTATACATACATTTTTACCAGCAGGCGAGGAGAGCACACAAAATGCATGAAAAACGAGTGATTGTGTTACTGCTTGGTTTTTCACTGTTCTGTTTTCAACAGCTCCTGGGTGTTTTCTTTCGCGTTCTGCAAGAGGAAACTGTGCTTTTGAAGGCCTTTAAGAATCTGAAGCGTTTTATTCTGAGGGTGGTGCATAACAGCTGAATTGATGATTTTGTGCCGCACACGGAGGCGTATACGTAACATTTTTTTCTGGCTCGACACCGATTCGTTTCCAGCGATCTCCACTGGCTGCTGAGTGGCCATTATAGGTTCTCTTGATGGGAAATAACCCATATTTTATTGAGAGACGCGAGCGTCCAGGCGTGTATTCATTCATTTTTACCAGCAGGCGAGGAGAGCACACAAAATGCATAAAAAACGAGTGATTTTGTTACTGCTTGGTTTTTCACTGTTCTGTCTTCAACAGCTCCTGGGTGTTTTCTTTCGCGTTCTGCCAGAGGAAACAGTGCCTTTGAAGGCCTTTAAGAATCTGAAGCGTTTTATTCTGAGGGTGGTGCATAACAGCTGAATTGATGATTTTGTGCCGCACACGGGGGCGTATACGTAACATTTTTTTCTGGCTCGACACCGATGCGTTTCCAGCGAACTCCACTGGCAGCTGAGTGACCATTATAGGTTCTCTTGATGGGAAATAACGCATATTTTATTGAGAGACGCGAGCGTCCAGGCGTGTATACATACATTTTTACCAGCAAGCGAGGAGAGCACACAAAATGCATAAAAAACGAGTGATTTTGTTACTGCTTGGTTTTTCACTGTTCTGTTTTCAACAGCTCCTGGGTGTTTTCTTTCGCGTTCTGCAAGAGGAAACAGTGCTTTTGAAGGCCCTTAAGAAATTGAAGCGTTTTATTCTGAGGGTGGTGTATAACAGCTGATTTGATGAATTTGTGCCGCACACGGGGGCGTATACGTAACATTTTTTTCTGGCTCAACACCGATGCGTCTCCAGCGTTCTCCACTGGCTGCTGAGTGACCATTATAGGTTCTCTTGATGGGAAATAACGCATATTTTATTGAGAGACGCGAGCGTCCAGGCGTGTATACATACATTTTTACCAGCAGGCGAGGAGAGCACACAAAATGCATAAAAAACGAGTGATTGTGTTACTGCTTGGTTTTTCACTGTTCTGTTTTCAACAGCTCATGGGTGTTTTCTTTCGCGTTTTGCAAGAGGAATCTGTGCTTTTGAAGGCCTTTAAGAAACTGAAGCGTTTTATTCTGAGGGTGGTGTATAACAGCTGATTTGATGAGCTTGTGCCGCACACGGGGGCGTATACGTAACATTTTTTTCTGGCCCAACACCGATGCGTCTCCAGCGTTCTCCACTGGCTGCTGAGTGACCATTGTAGGTCCTCTTGATGGGAAATAACGCATATTTTATTGAGAGACGCGAGCGTCCAGGCGTGTATACATACATTTTTACCAGCAGGCGAGGAGAGCACACAAAATGCATAAAAAACGAGTGATTTTGTTACTGCTTGGTTTTTCGCTGTTCTGTTTTCAACAGCTCCTGGGTGTTTTCTTTCGCGTTCTGCAAGAGGAAACAGTGCTTTTGAAGGCCTTTAAGAAACTGAAGCGTTTTATTCTGAGGGTGGTGTATAACAGCTGATTTGATGAATTTGTGCCGCACAGGGGGGCGTATACGTAACATTTTTTCCAGGCCCAACACCGATGCGTCTCCAGCGTTCTCCACTGGCTGCTGAGTGACCATTATAGGTTCTCTTGATGGGAAATAACGCATATTTTATTGAGAGACGCGAGCGTCCAGGCGTGTATACATACATTTTTACCAGCAGGCGAGGAGAGCACACAAAATGCATAAAAAACGAGTGATTTTGTTACTGCTTGGTTTTTCACTGTTCTGTTTTCAACAGCTCCTGGGTGTTTTCTTTCGCGTTCTGCAAGAGGAAACTGTGCTTTTGAAGGCCTTTAAGAAACTGAAGCGCTTTATTCTGAGGCTGGTGCATAACAGCTGAATTGATGATTTTGTGCCGCACACGGGGGCGTATACGTAACATTTTTTTCTGGCTCGACACCGATGCGTTTCCAGCGATCTCCACTGGCTGCTGAGTGACCATTATAGGTTCTCTTGATGGGAAATAACGCATATTTAATTGAGAGACGCGAGCGTCCAGGCGTGTATACATACATACTTACCAGCAGGCGAGGAGAGCACACAAAATGCATAAAAAACGAGTGATTTTGTTACTGCCTGGTTCTGCACTGTTCTGTTTTCAACAGCACCAGGGTGTTTTCTTTCGCGTTCTGCAAGAGAAAACTGTGCTTTTGAAGGCCTTTAAGAAACTGAAGCGCTTTATTCTGAGGCTGGTGCATAACAGCTGAATTGATGATTTTGTGCCGCACACGGGGGCGTATACGTAACATTTTTTTCTGGCTCGACACCGATGCGTTTCCAGCGATCTCCACTGGCTGCTGAGTGACCATTATAGGTTCTCTTGATGGGAAATAACGCATATTTAATTGAGAGACGCGAGCGTCCAGGCGTGTATACATACATTTTTACCAGCAGGCGAGGAGAGCACACAAAATGCATAAAAAACGAGTGATTTTGTTACTGCTTGGTTTTTCACTGTTTTCAACAGCTCCTGGGTGTCTTCTTTCGCATTCTGCAAGAGGAAACAGTGCTTTTGAAGGCCTTTAAGAAACTGAAGCGTTTTATTCTGAGGGTGGTTTATAACAGCTGAATTGATGAATTTGTGCCGCACACGAGGGCGTATACGTAACATTTTTTTCTGGCCCAACACCGATGCGTCTCCAGCGGTCCCCACTTTGCCTGCTGAGTGACCATTATAGGTTCTCTTGATGGGAAATAACGCATATTTTATTGAGAGACGCGAGCGTCCAGGCGTGTATACAAACATTTTTACCAGCAGGCGAGGAGAGCACACAAAATGCATAAAAAACGAGAGATTTTGCCACTGCTTGGTTTTTCACTGTTCTGTTTTCAACAGCTCCTGGGTGTTTTCTTTCGCGTTCTGCAAGAGGAAACTGTGCTTTTGAAGGCCTTTAAGAAACTGAAGCGTTTTATTCTGAGGGTGGTGCATAACAGCTGAATTGATGATTTTGTGCCGCACACGGGGGCGTATACGTAACATTTTTTTCTGGCTCAACACCGATGCGTCTCCAGCGTTCTCCACTGGCTGCTGAGTGACCATTATAGGTTCTCTTGTTGGGAAATAACGCATATTTTATTGAGAGACGCGAGCGTCCAGGTTTGCATACATACATTTTTACCAGCAGGCGAGGAGAGCACACAAAGTGCATAAAAAACGAGTGATTTTGTTACTGCTTGGTTTTTCACTGTTCTGTTTTCAACAGCTCCTGGGTGTTTTCTTTCGCGTTCTGCAAGAAGAAACTGTGCTTTTGAAGGCCTTTAAGAAACTGAAGCGTTTTATTCTGAGGGTGGTGCATAACAGCTGAATTGATGATTTTGTGCCGCACACGGGGGCGTATACGTAACATTTTTTTCTGGCTCGACACCGATGCGATTCCAGCGATCTCCACTGGCTGCTGAGTGACCATTATAGGTTCTCTTGATGGGAAATAACGCATATTTTATTGAGAGACGCGAGCGTCCAGGCGTGTATACATACATTTTTACCAGCAGGCGAGGAGAGCACACAAAATGCATAAAAAACGAGAGATTTTGCCACTGCTTGGTTTTTCACTGTTCTGTTTTCAACAGCTCCTGGGTGTTTTCTTTCGCGTTCTGCAAGAGGAAACTGTGCTTTTGAAGGCCTTTAAGAAACTGAAGCGTTTTATTCTGAGGGTGGTGCATAACAGCTGAATTGATGATTTTGTGCCGCACACGGGGGCGTATACGTAACATTTTTTTCTGGCTCGACACCGATGCGATTCCAGCGATCTCCACTGGCTGCTGAGTGACCATTATAGGTTCTCTTGATGGGAAATAACGCATATTTTATTGAGAGACGCGAGCGTCCAGGCGTGTATACATACATACTTACCAGCAGGCGAGGAGAGCACACAAAATGCATAAAAACGAGTGATTTTGTTACTGCCTGGTTCTGCACTGTTCTGTTTTCAACTGCTCCTGGGTGTTTCCGTTCGCGTTCTGCAAGAGGAAACTGTGCTTTTGAAGGCCTTTAAGAAACTGAAGCGTTTTATTCTGAGGGTGGTGCATAACAGCTGAATCGACGATTTTGTGCCGCGCACGGGGGCGTATACGTAACATTTTTTTCTGGCTCAACACCGATGCGTCTCCAGCGTTCTCCACTGGCTGCTGAGTGACCATTATAGGTTCTCTTGATGGGAAATAACGCATATTTTATTGAGAGACGCGAGCGTCCAGGCGTGTATACATACATTTTTACCAGCAGGCGAGGAGAGCACACAAAATGCATAAAAAACGAGTGATTTTGTTACTGCTTGGTTTTTCACTGTTCTGTTTTCAACAGCTCCTGGGTGTTTTCTTTCGCGTTCTGCAAGAGGAAACTGTGCTTCTGTAGGCCTTTAAGAAACTGAAGCGTTTTATTCTGAGGGTGGTGCATAACAGCTGAATTGATGATTTTGTGCCGCACACGGGGGCGTATACGTAACATTTTTTTCTGGCTCAACACCGATGCGTCTCCAGCGTTCTCCACTGGCTGCTGAGTGACCATTATAGGTTCTCTTGATGGGAAATAACGCATATTTTATTGAGAGACGCGAGCGTCCAGGATTGCATACATACATTTTTACCAGCAGGCGAGGAGAGCACACAAAGTGCATAAAAAACGAGTGATTTTGTTACTGCTTGGTTTTTCACTGTTCTGTTTTCAACAGCTCCTGGGTGTTTTCTTTCGCGTTCTGCAAGAGGAAACTGTGCTTTTGAAGGCCTTTAAGAAACGGAAGCGTTTTATTCTGAGGGTGGTGCATAACAGCTGAATTGATGATTTTGTGCCGCACACGGGGGCGTATACGTAACATTTTTTTCTGGCTCAACACCAATGCGTCTCCAGCGTTCTCCACTGGCTGCTGAGTGACCATTATAGGTTCTCTTGATGGGAAATAACGCATATTTTATTGAGAGACGCGAGCGTCCAGGATTGCATACATACATTTTTACCAGCAGGCGAGGAGAGCATACAAAGTGCATAAAAAACGAGTGATTTTGTTACTGCTTGGTTTTTCACTGTTCTGTTTTCAACAGCTCCTGGGTGTTTTCTTTCGCGTTCTGCAAGAGGAAACTGTGCTTCTGAAGGCCTTTAAGAAACTGAAGCGTTTTATTCTGAGGGTGGTGCATAACAGCTGAATCGACGATTCTGTGCCGCGCACGGGGGCGTATACGTAACATTTTTTTCTGGCTCAACACCGATGCGTCTCCAGCGTTCTCCACTGGCTGCTGAGTGACCATTATAGGTTCTCTTGATGGGAAATAACGCATACTTTATTGAGAGACGCGAGCGTCCAGGCGTGTATACATACATTTTTACCAGCAGGCGAGGAGAGCACACAAAATGCATAAAAAACGAGTGATTTTGTTACTGCTTGGTTTTTCACTGTTCTGTTTTCAACAGCTCCTGGGTGTTTTCTTTCGCGTTCTGCAAGAGGAAACTGTGCTTTTGAAGGCCTTTAAGAAACTGAAGCGTTTTATTCTGAGGGTGGTGTATAACAGCTGATTTGATGAATTTGTGCCGCACACGGGGGCGTATACGTAACATTTTTTTCTGGCCCAACACCGATGCGTCTCTAGGGTTCTCCACTGGCTGCTGAGTGACCATTATAGGTTCTCTTGTTGGGAAATAACGCATATTTTATTGAGAGACGCGAGCGTCCAGGATTGCATACATACATTTTTACCAGCAGGCGAGGAGAGCACACAAAGTGCATAAAAAACGAGTGATTTTGTTACTGCTTGGTTTTTCACTGTTCTGTTTTCAACAGCTCCTGGGTGTTTTCTTTCGCGTTCTGCAAGAGGAAACTGTGCTTCTGAAGGCCTTTAAGAAACTGAAGCGCCTTATTCTGAGGCTGGTGCATAACAGCTGAATTGATGATTTTGTGCCGCACACGGGGGCGTATACGTAACATTTTTTTCTGGCTCGACACCGATGCGTTTCCAGCGATCTCCACTGGCTGCTGAGTGACCATTATAGGTTCTCTTGATGGGAAATAACGCATATTTAATTGAGAGACGCGAGCGTCCAGGCGTGTATACATACATTTTTACCAGCAGGCGAGGAGAGCACACAAAATGCATAAAAAACGAGTGATTTTGTTACTGCTTGGTTTTTCACTGTTCTGTTTTCAAACAGCTCCTGGGTGTTTTCTTTCGCGTTCTGCAAGAGGAAACGGTGCTTTTGAAGGCCTTTAAGAAACTGAAGCGTTTTATTCTGAGGGTGGTGTATAACAGCTGATTTGATGAATTTGTGCCGCACACGGGGGCGTATACGTAACATTTTTTTCTGGCCCATCACCGATGCGTCTCTAGCGTTCTCCACTGGCTGCTGAGTGACCATTATAGGTTCTCTTGATGGGAAATAACGCATATTTTATTGAGAGACGCGAGCGTCCTGGCGTGTATACATACATACTTACCAGCAGGCGAGGAGAGCACACAAAATGCATAAAAAACGAGTGATTTTATTACTGCCTGGTTCTGCACTGTTCTGTTTTCAACAGCTCCAGGGTGTTTTCTTTCGCGTTCTGCAAGAGGAAACTGTGCATTTGAAGGCCTTTAAGAAACGGAAGCGTTTTATTCTGAGGGTGGTGCATAACAGCTGAATTGATGATTTTGTGCCGCACACGGGGGCGTATGCGTAACATTTTTTTCTGGCTCGACACCGATGCGTTTCCAGCGATCTCCACTGGCTGCTGAGTGACCATTATAGGTTCTCTTGATGGGAAATAACGCATATTTAATTGAGAGACGCGAGCGTCCAGGCGTGTATACATACATACTTACCAGCAGGCGAGGAGAGCACACAAAATGCATAAAAAACGAGTGATTTTGTTACTGCCTGGTTCTGCACTGTTCTGTTTTCAACAGCTCCAGGGTGTTTTCTTCCGCGTTCTGCAAGAGGAAACTGTGCTTTTGAAGGCCTTTAAGAAACGGAAGCGTTTTATTCTGAGGCTGGTGCATAACAGCTGAATTGATGATTTTGTGCCGCACACGTGGGCGTATACGTAACATTTTTTTCTGGCTCGACACCGATGCGTTTCCAGCGATCTCCACTGGCTGCTGAGTGACCATTATAGGTTCTCTTGATGGGAAATAACGCATATTTAATTGAGAGACGCGAGCGTCCAGGCGTGTATACATACATTTTTACCAGCAGGCGAGGAGAGCACACAAAATGCATAAAAAACGAGTGATTTTGTTACTGCTTGGTTTTTCACTGTTCTGTTTTCAACAGCTCCTGGGTGTCTTCTTTCGCGTTCTGCAAGAGGAAACAGTGCTTTTGAAGGCCTTTAAGAAACTGAAGCGTTTTATTCTGAGGGTGGTTTATAACAGCTGAATTGATGAATTTGTGCCGCACACGGGGGCGTATACGTAACATTTTTTTCTGGCCCAACACCGATGCGTCTCCAGCGGTCCCCACTTTGCCTGCTGAGTGACCATTATAGGTTCTCTTGATGGGAAATAACGCATATTTTATTGAGAGACGCGAGCGTCCAGGCGTGTATACATACATTTTTACCAGCAGGCGAGGAGAGCACACAAAATGCATAAAAAACGAGAGATTTTGCCACTGCTTGGTTTTTCACTGTTCTGTTTTCAACAGCTCCTGGGTGTTTTCTTTCGCGTTCTGCAAGAGGAAACTGTGCTTTTGAAGGCCTTTAAGAAACTGAAGCGTTTTATTCTGAGGGTGGTGCATAACAGCTGAATTGATGATTTTGTGCCGCACACGGGGGCGTATACGTAACATTTTTTTCTGGCTCAACACCGATGCGTCTCCAGCGTTCTCCACTGGCTGCTGAGTGACCATTATAGGTTCTCTTGTTGGGAAATAACGCATATTTTATTGAGAGACGCGAGCGTCCAGGATTGCATACATACATTTTTACCAGCAGGCGAGGAGAGCACACAAAGTGCATAAAAAACGAGTGATTTTGTTACTGCTTGGTTTTTCACTGTTCTGTTTTCAACAGCTCCTGGGTGTTTTCTTTCGCGTTCTGCAAGAAGAAACTGTGCTTTTGAAGGCCTTTAAGAAACTGAAGCGTTTTATTCTGAGGGTGGTGCATAACAGCTGAATTGATGATTTTGTGCCGCACACGGGGGCGTATACGTAACATTTTTTTCTGGCTCGACACCGATGCGATTCCAGCGATCTCCACTGGCTGCTGAGTGACCATTATAGGTTCTCTTGATGGGAAATAACGCATATTTTATTGAGAGACGCGAGCGTCCAGGCGTGTATACATACATTTTTACCAGCAGGCGAGGAGAGCACACAAAATGCATAAAAAACGAGAGATTTTGCCACTGCTTGGTTTTTCACTGTTCTGTTTTCAACAGCTCCTGGGTGTTTTCTTTCGCGTTCTGCAAGAGGAAACTGTGCTTTTGAAGGCCTTTAAGAAACTGAAGCGTTTTATTCTGAGGGTGGTGCATAACAGCTGAATTGATGATTTTGTGCCGCACACGGGGGCGTATACGTAACATTTTTTTCTGGCTCGACACCGATGCGATTCCAGCGATCTCCACTGGCTGCTGAGTGACCATTATAGGTTCTCTTGATGGGAAATAACGCATATTTTATTGAGAGACGCGAGCGTCCAGGCGTGTATACATACATACTTACCAGCAGGCGAGGAGAGCACACAAAATGCATAAAAACGAGTGATTTTGTTACTGCCTGGTTCTGCACTGTTCTGTTTTCAACTGCTCCTGGGTGTTTCCGTTCGCGTTCTGCAAGAGGAAACTGTGCTTTTGAAGGCCTTTAAGAAACTGAAGCGTTTTATTCTGAGGGTGGTGCATAACAGCTGAATCGACGATTTTGTGCCGCGCACGGGGGCGTATACGTAACATTTTTTTCTGGCTCAACACCGATGCGTCTCCAGCGTTCTCCACTGGCTGCTGAGTGACCATTATAGGTTCTCTTGATGGGAAATAACGCATATTTTATTGAGAGACGCGAGCGTCCAGGCGTGTATACATACATTTTTACCAGCAGGCGAGGAGAGCACACAAAATGCATAAAAAACGAGTGATTTTGTTACTGCTTGGTTTTTCACTGTTCTGTTTTCAACAGCTCCTGGGTGTCTTCTTTCGCGTTCTGCAAGAGGAAACAGTGCTTTTGAAGGCCTTTAAGAAACTGAAGCGTTTTATTCTGAGGGTGGTTTATAACAGCTGAATTGATGAATTTGTGCCGCACACGGGGGCGTATACGTAACATTTTTTTCTGGCCCAACACCGATGCGTCTCCAGCGGTCCCCACTTTGCCTGCTGAGTGACCATTATAGGTTCTCTTGATGGGAAATAACGCATATTTTATTGAGAGACGCGAGCGTCCAGGCGTGTATACATACATTTTTACCAGCAGGCGAGGAGAGCACACAAAATGCATAAAAAACGAGAGATTTTGCCACTGCTTGGTTTTTCACTGTTCTGTTTTCAACAGCTCCTGGGTGTTTTCTTTCGCGTTCTGCAAGAGGAAACTGTGCTTTTGAAGGCCTTTAAGAAACTGAAGCGTTTTATTCTGAGGGTGGTGCATAACAGCTGAATTGATGATTTTGTGCCGCACACGGGGGCGTATACGTAACATTTTTTTCTGGCTCAACACCGATGCGTCTCCAGCGTTCTCCACTGGCTGCTGAGTGACCATTATAGGTTCTCTTGTTGGGAAATAACGCATATTTTATTGAGAGACGCGAGCGTCCAGTATTGCATACATACATTTTTACCAGCAGGCGAGGAGAGCACACAAAGTGCATAAAAAACGAGTGATTTTGTTACTGCTTGGTTTTTCACTGTTCTGTTTTCAACAGCTCCTGGGTGTTTTCTTTCGCGTTCTGCAAGAAGAAACTGTGCTTTTGAAGGCCTTTAAGAAACTGAAGCGTTTTATTCTGAGGGTGGTGCATAACAGCTGAATTGATGATTTTGTGCCGCACACGGGGGCGTATACGTAACATTTTTTTCTGGCTCGACACCGATGCGATTCCAGCGATCTCCACTGGCTGCTGAGTGACCATTATAGGTTCTCTTGATGGGAAATAACGCATATTTTATTGAGAGACGCGAGCGTCCAGGCGTGTATACATACATTTTTACCAGCAGGCGAGGAGAGCACACAAAATGCATAAAAAACGAGAGATTTTGCCACTGCTTGGTTTTTCACTGTTCTGTTTTCAACAGCTCCTGGGTGTTTTCTTTCGCGTTCTGCAAGAGGAAACTGTGCTTTTGAAGGCCTTTAAGAAACTGAAGCGTTTTATTCTGAGGGTGGTGCATAACAGCTGAATTGATGATTTTGTGCCGCACACGGGGGCGTATACGTAACATTTTTTTCTGGCTCGACACCGATGCGATTCCAGCGATCTCCACTGGCTGCTGAGTGACCATTATAGGTTCTCTTGATGGGAAATAACGCATATTTTATTGAGAGACGCGAGCGTCCAGGCGTGTATACATACATACTTACCAGCAGGCGAGGAGAGCACACAAAATGCATAAAAACGAGTGATTTTGTTACTGCCTGGTTCTGCACTGTTCTGTTTTCAACTGCTCCTGGGTGTTTCCGTTCGCGTTCTGCAAGAGGAAACTGTGCTTTTGAAGGCCTTTAAGAAACTGAAGCGTTTTATTCTGAGGGTGGTGCATAACAGCTGAATTGATGATTTTGTGCCGCACACGGGGGCGTATACGTAACATTTTTTTCTGGCTCGACACCGATGCGATTCCAGCGATCTCCACTGGCTGCTGAGTGACCATTATAGGTTCTCTTGATGGGAAATAACGCATATTTTATTGAGAGACGCGAGCGTCCAGGCGTGTATACATACATACTTACCAGCAGGCGAGGAGAGCACACAAAATGCATAAAAACGAGTGATTTTGTTACTGCCTGGTTCTGCACTGTTCTGTTTTCAACTGCTCCTGGGTGTTTCCGTTCGCGTTCTGCAAGAGGAAACTGTGCTTTTGAAGGCCTTTAAGAAACTGAAGCGTTTTATTCTGAGGGTGGTGCATAACAGCTGAATCGACGATTTTGTGCCGCGCACGGGGGCGTATACGTAACATTTTTTTCTGGCTCAACACCGATGCGTCTCCAGCGTTCTCCACTGGCTGCTGAGTGACCATTATAGGTTCTCTTGATGGGAAATAACGCATATTTTATTGAGAGACGCGAGCGTCCAGGCGTGTATACATACATTTTTACCAGCAGGCGAGGAGAGCACACAAAATGCATAAAAAACGAGTGATTTTGTTACTGCTTGGTTTTTCACTGTTCTGTTTTCAACAGCTCCTGGGTGTCTTCTTTCGCGTTCTGCAAGAGGAAACAGTGCTTTTGAAGGCCTTTAAGAAACTGAAGCGTTTTATTCTGAGGGTGGTTTATAACAGCTGAATTGATGAATTTGTGCCGCACACGGGGGCGTATACGTAACATTTTTTTCTGGCCCAACACCGATGCGTCTCCAGCGGTCCCCACTTTGCCTGCTGAGTGACCATTATAGGTTCTCTTGATGGGAAATAACGCATATTTTATTGAGAGACGCGAGCGTCCAGGCGTGTATACATACATTTTTACCAGCAGGCGAGGAGAGCACACAAAATGCATAAAAAACGAGAGATTTTGCCACTGCTTGGTTTTTCACTGTTCTGTTTTCAACAGCTCCTGGGTGTTTTCTTTCGCGTTCTGCAAGAGGAAACTGTGCTTTTGAAGGCCTTTAAGAAACTGAAGCGTTTTATTCTGAGGGTGGTGCATAACAGCTGAATTGATGATTTTGTGCCGCACACGGGGGCGTATACGTAACATTTTTTTCTGGCTCAACACCGATGCGTCTCCAGCGTTCTCCACTGGCTGCTGAGTGACCATTATAGGTTCTCTTGTTGGGAAATAACGCATATTTTATTGAGAGACGCGAGCGTCCAGGATTGCATACATACATTTTTACCAGCAGGCGAGGAGAGCACACAAAGTGCATAAAAAACGAGTGATTTTGTTACTGCTTGGTTTTTCACTGTTCTGTTTTCAACAGCTCCTGGGTGTTTTCTTTCGCGTTCTGCAAGAAGAAACTGTGCTTTTGAAGGCCTTTAAGAAACTGAAGCGTTTTATTCTGAGGGTGGTGCATAACAGCTGAATTGATGATTTTGTGCCGCACACGGGGGCGTATACGTAACATTTTTTTCTGGCTCGACACCGATGCGATTCCAGCGATCTCCACTGGCTGCTGAGTGACCATTATAGGTTCTCTTGATGGGAAATAACGCATATTTTATTGAGAGACGCGAGCGTCCAGGCGTGTATACATACATTTTTACCAGCAGGCGAGGAGAGCACACAAAATGCATAAAAAACGAGAGATTTTGCCACTGCTTGGTTTTTCACTGTTCTGTTTTCAACAGCTCCTGGGTGTTTTCTTTCGCGTTCTGCAAGAGGAAACTGTGCTTTTGAAGGCCTTTAAGAAACTGAAGCGTTTTATTCTGAGGGTGGTGCATAACAGCTGAATTGATGATTTTGTGCCGCACACGGGGGCGTATACGTAACATTTTTTTCTGGCTCGACACCGATGCGATTCCAGCGATCTCCACTGGCTGCTGAGTGACCATTATAGGTTCTCTTGATGGGAAATAACGCATATTTTATTGAGAGACGCGAGCGTCCAGGCGTGTATACATACATACTTACCAGCAGGCGAGGAGAGCACACAAAATGCATAAAAACGAGTGATTTTGTTACTGCCTGGTTCTGCACTGTTCTGTTTTCAACTGCTCCTGGGTGTTTCCGTTCGCGTTCTGCAAGAGGAAACTGTGCTTTTGAAGGCCTTTAAGAAACTGAAGCGTTTTATTCTGAGGGTGGTGCATAACAGCTGAATCGACGATTTTGTGCCGCGCACGGGGGCGTATAGGTAACATTTTTTTCTGGCTCAACACCGATGCGTCTCCAGCGTTCTCCACTGGCTGCTGAGTGACCATTATAGGTTCTCTTGATGGGAAATAACGCATATTTTATTGAGAGACGCGAGCGTCCAGGCGTGTATACATACATTTTTACCAGCAGGCGAGGAGAGCACACAAAATGCATAAAAAACGAGTGATTTTGTTACTGCTTGGTTTTTCACTGTTCTGTTTTCAACAGCTCCTGGGTGTTTTCTTTCGCGTTCTGCAAGAGGAAACTGTGCTTTTGAAGGCCTTTAAGAAACTGAAGCGTTTTATTCTGAGGGTGGTTTATAACAGCTGAATTGATGAATTTGTGCCGCACACGGGGGCGTATACGTAACATTTTTTTCTGGCCCAACACCGATGCGTCTCCAGCGGTCCCCACTTTGCCTGCTGAGTGACCATTATAGGTTCTCTTGATGGGAAATAACGCATATTTTATTGAGAGACGCGAGCGTCCAGGCGTGTATACATACATTTTTACCAGCAGGCGGGGAGAGCACACAAAATGCATAAAAAACGAGAGATTTTGCCACTGCTTGGTTTTTCACTGTTCTGTTTTCAACAGCTCCTGGGTGTTTTCTTTCGCGTTCTGCAAGAGGAAACTGTGCTTTTGAAGGCCTTTAAGAAACTGAAGCGTTTTATTCTGAGGGTGGTGCATAACAGCTGAATTGATGATTTTGTGCCGCACACGGGGGCGTATACGTAACATTTTTTTCTGGCTCAACACCGATGCGTCTCCAGCGTTCTCCACTGGCTGCTGAGTGACCATTATAGGTTCTCTTGTTGGGAAATAACGCATATTTTATTGAGAGACGCGAGCGTCCAGGATTGCATACATACATTTTTACCAGCAGGCGAGGAGAGCACACAAAGTGCATAAAAAACGAGTGATTTTGTTACTGCTTGGTTTTTCACTGTTCTGTTTTCAACAGCTCCTGGGTGTTTTCTTTCGCGTTCTGCAAGAAGAAACTGTGCTTTTGAAGGCCTTTAAGAAACTGAAGCGTTTTATTCTGAGGGTGGTGCATAACAGCTGAATTGATGATTTTGTGCCGCACACGGGGGCGTATACGTAACATTTTTTTCTGGCTCGACACCGATGCGATTCCAGCGATCTCCACTGGCTGCTGAGTGACCATTATAGGTTCTCTTGATGGGAAATAACGCATATTTTATTGAGAGACGCGAGCGTCCAGGCGTGTATACATACATTTTTACCAGCAGGCGAGGAGAGCACACAAAATGCATAAAAAACGAGAGATTTTGCCACTGCTTGGTTTTTCACTGTTCTGTTTTCAACAGCTCCTGGGTGTTTTCTTTCGCGTTCTGCAAGAGGAAACTGTGCTTTTGAAGGCCTTTAAGAAACTGAAGCGTTTTATTCTGAGGGTGGTGCATAACAGCTGAATTGATGATTTTGTGCCGCACACGGGGGCGTATACGTAACATTTTTTTCTGGCTCGACACCGATGCGATTCCAGCGATCTCCACTGGCTGCTGAGTGACCATTATAGGTTCTCTTGATGGGAAATAACGCATATTTTATTGAGAGACGCGAGCGTCCAGGCGTGTATACATACATACTTACCAGCAGGCGAGGAGAGCACACAAAATGCATAAAAACGAGTGATTTTGTTACTGCCTGGTTCTGCACTGTTCTGTTTTCAACTGCTCCTGGGTGTTTCCGTTCGCGTTCTGCAAGAGGAAACTGTGCTTTTGAAGGCCTTTAAGAAACTGAAGCGTTTTATTCTGAGGGTGGTGCATAACAGCTGAATCGACGATTTTGTGCCGCGCACGGGGGCGTATACGTAACATTTTTTTCTGGCTCAACACCGATGCGTCTCCAGCGTTCTCCACTGGCTGCTGAGTGACCATTATAGGTTCTCTTGATGGGAAATAACGCATATTTTATTGAGAGACGCGAGCGTCCAGGCGTGTATACATACATTTTTACCAGCAGGCGAGGAGAGCACACAAAATGCATAAAAAACGAGTGATTTTGTTACTGCTTGGTTTTTCACTGTTCTGTTTTCAACAGCTCCTGGGTGTCTTCTTTCGCGTTCTGCAAGAGGAAACAGTGCTTTTGAAGGCCTTTAAGAAACTGAAGCGTTTTATTCTGAGGGTGGTTTATAACAGCTGAATTGATGAATTTGTGCCGCACACGGGGGCGTATACGTAACATTTTTTTCTGGCCCAACACCGATGCGTCTCCAGCGGTCCCCACTTTGCCTGCTGAGTGACCATTATAGGTTCTCTTGATGGGAAATAACGCATATTTTATTGAGAGACGCGAGCGTCCAGGCGTGTATACATACATTTTTACCAGCAGGCGAGGAGAGCACACAAAATGCATAAAAAACGAGAGATTTTGCCACTGCTTGGTTTTTCACTGTTCTGTTTTCAACAGCTCCTGGGTGTTTTCTTTCGCGTTCTGCAAGAGGAAACTGTGCTTTTGAAGGCCTTTAAGAAACTGAAGCGTTTTATTCTGAGGGTGGTGCATAACAGCTGAATTGATGATTTTGTGCCGCACACGGGGGCGTATACGTAACATTTTTTTCTGGCTCAACACCGATGCGTCTCCAGCGTTCTCCACTGGCTGCTGAGTGACCATTATAGGTTCTCTTGTTGGGAAATAACGCATATTTTATTGAGAGACGCGAGCGTCCAGTATTGCATACATACATTTTTACCAGCAGGCGAGGAGAGCACACAAAGTGCATAAAAAACGAGTGATTTTGTTACTGCTTGGTTTTTCACTGTTCTGTTTTCAACAGCTCCTGGGTGTTTTCTTTCGCGTTCTGCAAGAAGAAACTGTGCTTTTGAAGGCCTTTAAGAAACTGAAGCGTTTTATTCTGAGGGTGGTGCATAACAGCTGAATTGATGATTTTGTGCCGCACACGGGGGCGTATACGTAACATTTTTTTCTGGCTCGACACCGATGCGATTCCAGCGATCTCCACTGGCTGCTGAGTGACCATTATAGGTTCTCTTGATGGGAAATAACGCATATTTTATTGAGAGACGCGAGCGTCCAGGCGTGTATACATACATTTTTACCAGCAGGCGAGGAGAGCACACAAAATGCATAAAAAACGAGAGATTTTGCCACTGCTTGGTTTTTCACTGTTCTGTTTTCAACAGCTCCTGGGTGTTTTCTTTCGCGTTCTGCAAGAGGAAACTGTGCTTTTGAAGGCCTTTAAGAAACTGAAGCGTTTTATTCTGAGGGTGGTGCATAACAGCTGAATTGATGATTTTGTGCCGCACACGGGGGCGTATACGTAACATTTTTTTCTGGCTCGACACCGATGCGATTCCAGCGATCTCCACTGGCTGCTGAGTGACCATTATAGGTTCTCTTGATGGGAAATAACGCATATTTTATTGAGAGACGCGAGCGTCCAGGCGTGTATACATACATACTTACCAGCAGGCGAGGAGAGCACACAAAATGCATAAAAACGAGTGATTTTGTTACTGCCTGGTTCTGCACTGTTCTGTTTTCAACTGCTCCTGGGTGTTTCCGTTCGCGTTCTGCAAGAGGAAACTGTGCTTTTGAAGGCCTTTAAGAAACTGAAGCGTTTTATTCTGAGGGTGGTGCATAACAGCTGAATTGATGATTTTGTGCCGCACACGGGGGCGTATACGTAACATTTTTTTCTGGCTCGACACCGATGCGATTCCAGCGATCTCCACTGGCTGCTGAGTGACCATTATAGGTTCTCTTGATGGGAAATAACGCATATTTTATTGAGAGACGCGAGCGTCCAGGCGTGTATACATACATACTTACCAGCAGGCGAGGAGAGCACACAAAATGCATAAAAACGAGTGATTTTGTTACTGCCTGGTTCTGCACTGTTCTGTTTTCAACTGCTCCTGGGTGTTTCCGTTCGCGTTCTGCAAGAGGAAACTGTGCTTTTGAAGGCCTTTAAGAAACTGAAGCGTTTTATTCTGAGGGTGGTGCATAACAGCTGAATCGACGATTTTGTGCCGCGCACGGGGGCGTATACGTAACATTTTTTTCTGGCTCAACACCGATGCGTCTCCAGCGTTCTCCACTGGCTGCTGAGTGACCATTATAGGTTCTCTTGATGGGAAATAACGCATATTTTATTGAGAGACGCGAGCGTCCAGGCGTGTATACATACATTTTTACCAGCAGGCGAGGAGAGCACACAAAATGCATAAAAAACGAGTGATTTTGTTACTGCTTGGTTTTTCACTGTTCTGTTTTCAACAGCTCCTGGGTGTCTTCTTTCGCGTTCTGCAAGAGGAAACAGTGCTTTTGAAGGCCTTTAAGAAACTGAAGCGTTTTATTCTGAGGGTGGTTTATAACAGCTGAATTGATGAATTTGTGCCGCACACGGGGGCGTATACGTAACATTTTTTTCTGGCCCAACACCGATGCGTCTCCAGCGGTCCCCACTTTGCCTGCTGAGTGACCATTATAGGTTCTCTTGATGGGAAATAACGCATATTTTATTGAGAGACGCGAGCGTCCAGGCGTGTATACATACATTTTTACCAGCAGGCGAGGAGAGCACACAAAATGCATAAAAAACGAGAGATTTTGCCACTGCTTGGTTTTTCACTGTTCTGTTTTCAACAGCTCCTGGGTGTTTTCTTTCGCGTTCTGCAAGAGGAAACTGTGCTTTTGAAGGCCTTTAAGAAACTGAAGCGTTTTATTCTGAGGGTGGTGCATAACAGCTGAATTGATGATTTTGTGCCGCACACGGGGGCGTATACGTAACATTTTTTTCTGGCTCAACACCGATGCGTCTCCAGCGTTCTCCACTGGCTGCTGAGTGACCATTATAGGTTCTCTTGTTGGGAAATAACGCATATTTTATTGAGAGACGCGAGCGTCCAGGATTGCATACATACATTTTTACCAGCAGGCGAGGAGAGCACACAAAGTGCATAAAAAACGAGTGATTTTGTTACTGCTTGGTTTTTCACTGTTCTGTTTTCAACAGCTCCTGGGTGTTTTCTTTCGCGTTCTGCAAGAAGAAACTGTGCTTTTGAAGGCCTTTAAGAAACTGAAGCGTTTTATTCTGAGGGTGGTGCATAACAGCTGAATTGATGATTTTGTGCCGCACACGGGGGCGTATACGTAACATTTTTTTCTGGCTCGACACCGATGCGATTCCAGCGATCTCCACTGGCTGCTGAGTGACCATTATAGGTTCTCTTGATGGGAAATAACGCATATTTTATTGAGAGACGCGAGCGTCCAGGCGTGTATACATACATTTTTACCAGCAGGCGAGGAGAGCACACAAAATGCATAAAAAACGAGAGATTTTGCCACTGCTTGGTTTTTCACTGTTCTGTTTTCAACAGCTCCTGGGTGTTTTCTTTCGCGTTCTGCAAGAGGAAACTGTGCTTTTGAAGGCCTTTAAGAAACTGAAGCGTTTTATTCTGAGGGTGGTGCATAACAGCTGAATTGATGATTTTGTGCCGCACACGGGGGCGTATACGTAACATTTTTTTCTGGCTCGACACCGATGCGATTCCAGCGATCTCCACTGGCTGCTGAGTGACCATTATAGGTTCTCTTGATGGGAAATAACGCATATTTTATTGAGAGACGCGAGCGTCCAGGCGTGTATACATACATACTTACCAGCAGGCGAGGAGAGCACACAAAATGCATAAAAACGAGTGATTTTGTTACTGCCTGGTTCTGCACTGTTCTGTTTTCAACTGCTCCTGGGTGTTTCCGTTCGCGTTCTGCAAGAGGAAACTGTGCTTTTGAAGGCCTTTAAGAAACTGAAGCGTTTTATTCTGAGGGTGGTGCATAACAGCTGAATCGACGATTTTGTGCCGCGCACGGGGGCGTATAGGTAACATTTTTTTCTGGCTCAACACCGATGCGTCTCCAGCGTTCTCCACTGGCTGCTGAGTGACCATTATAGGTTCTCTTGATGGGAAATAACGCATATTTTATTGAGAGACGCGAGCGTCCAGGCGTGTATACATACATTTTTACCAGCAGGCGAGGAGAGCACACAAAATGCATAAAAAACGAGTGATTTTGTTACTGCTTGGTTTTTCACTGTTCTGTTTTCAACAGCTCCTGGGTGTTTTCTTTCGCGTTCTGCAAGAGGAAACTGTGCTTCTGTAGGCCTTTAAGAAACTGAAGCGTTTTATTCTGAGGGTGGTGCATAACAGCTGAATTGATGATTTTGTGCCGCACACGGGGGCGTATACGTAACATTTTTTTCTGGCTCAACACCGATGCGTCTCCAGCGTTCTCCACTGGCTGCTGAGTGACCATTATAGGTTCTCTTGATGGGAAATAACGCATATTTTATTGAGAGACGCGAGCGTCCAGGATTGCATACATACATTTTTACCAGCAGGCGAGGAGAGCACACAAAGTGCATAAAAAACGAGTGATTTTGTTACTGCTTGGTTTTTCACTGTTCTGTTTTCAACAGCTCCTGGGTGTTTTCTTTCGCGTTCTGCAAGAGGAAACTGTGCTTTTGAAGGCCTTTAAGAAACGGAAGCGTTTTATTCTGAGGGTGGTGCATAACAGCTGAATTGATGATTTTGTGCCGCACACGGGGGCGTATACGTAACATTTTTTTCTGGCTCAACACCGATGCGTCTCCAGCGTTCTCCACTGGCTGCTGAGTGACCATTATAGGTTCTCTTGATGGGAAATAACGCATATTTTATTGAGAGACGCGAGCGTCCAGGATTGCATACATACATTTTTACCAGCAGGCGAGGAGAGCATACAAAGTGCATAAAAAACGAGTGATTTTGTTACTGCTTGGTTTTTCACTGTTCTGTTTTCAACAGCTCCTGGGTGTTTTCTTTCGCGTTCTGCAAGAGGAAACTGTGCTTCTGAAGGCCTTTAAGAAACTGAAGCGTTTTATTCTGAGGGTGGTGCATAACAGCTGAATCGACGATTCTGTGCCGCGCACGGGGGCGTATACGTAACATTTTTTTCTGGCTCAACACCGATGCGTCTCCAGCGTTCTCCACTGGCTGCTGAGTGACCATTATAGGTTCTCTTGATGGGAAATAACGCATACTTTATTGAGAGACGCGAGCGTCCAGGCGTGTATACATACATTTTTACCAGCAGGCGAGGAGAGCACACAAAATGCATAAAAAACGAGTGATTTTGTTACTGCTTGGTTTTTCACTGTTCTGTTTTCAACAGCTCCTGGGTGTTTTCTTTCGCGTTCTGCAAGAGGAAACTGTGCTTTTGAAGGCCTTTAAGAAACTGAAGCGTTTTATTCTGAGGGTGGTGTATAACAGCTGATTTGATGAATTTGTGCCGCACACGGGGGCGTATACGTAACATTTTTTTCTGGCCCAACACCGATGCGTCTCTAGCGTTCTCCACTGGCTGCTGAGTGACCATTATAGGTTCTCTTGTTGGGAAATAACGCATATTTTATTGAGAGACGCGAGCGTCCAGGATTGCATACATACATTTTTACCAGCAGGCGAGGAGAGCACACAAAGTGCATAAAAAACGAGTGATTTTGTTACTGCTTGGTTTTTCACTGTTCTGTTTTCAACAGCTCCTGGGTGTTTTCTTTCGCGTTCTGCAAGAGGAAACTGTGCTTCTGAAGGCCTTTAAGAAACTGAAGCGTTTTATTCTGAGGGTGGTGCATAACAGCTGAATCGACGATTCTGTGCCGCGCACGGGGGCGTATACGTAACATTTTTTTCTGGCTCAACACCGATGCGTCTCCAGCGTTCTCCACTGGCTGCTGAGTGACCATAATAGGTTCTCTTGATGGGAAATAACGCATATTTTATTGAGAGACGCGAGCGTCCAGGCGTGTATACATACATTTTTACCAGCAGGCGAGGAGAGCACACAAAATGCATAAAAAACGAGTGATTTTGTTACTGCTTGGTTTTTCACTGTTCTGTTTTCAACAGCTCCTGGGTGTTTTCTTTCGCGTTCTGCAAGAGGAAACTGTGCTTTTGAAGGCCTTTAAGAAACTGAAGCGCTTTATTCTGAGGCTGGTGCATAACAGCTGAATTGATGATTTTGTGCCGCACGCGGGGGCGTATACGTAACATTTTTTTCTGGCTCGACACCGATGCGTTTCCAGCGATCTCCACTGGCTGCTGAGTGACCATTATAGGTTCTCTTGATGGGAAATAACGCATATTTAATTGAGAGACGCGAGCGTCCAGGCGTGTATACATACATTTTTACCAGCAGGCGAGGAGAGCACACAAAATGCATAAAAAACGAGTGATTTTGTTACTGCTTGGTTTTTCACTGTTCTGTTTTCAAACAGCTCCTGGGTGTTTTCTTTCGCGTTCTGCAAGAGGAAACGGTGCTTTTGAAGGCCTTTAAGAAACTGAAGCGTTTTATTCTGAGGGTGGTGTATAACAGCTGATTTGATGAATTTGTGCCGCACACGGGGGCGTATACGTAACATTTTTTTCTGGCCCATCACCGATGCGTCTCTAGCGTTCTCCACTGGCTGCTGAGTGACCATTATAGGTTCTCTTGATGGGAAATAACGCATATTTTATTGAGAGACGCGAGCGTCCTGGCGTGTATACATACATACTTACCAGCAGGCGAGGAGAGCACACAAAATGCATAAAAAACGAGTGATTTTGTTACTGCCTGGTTCTGCACTGTTCTGTTTTCAACAGCTCCAGGGTGTTTTCTTTCGCGTTCTGCAAGAGGAAACTGTGCATTTGAAGGCCTTTAAGAAACGGAAGCGTTTTATTCTGAGGGTGGTGCATAACAGCTGAATTGATGATTTTGTGCCGCACACGGGGGCGTATACGTAACATTTTTTTCTGGCTCGACACCGATGCGTTTCCAGCGATCTCCACTGGCTGCTGAGTGACCATTATAGGTTCTCTTGATGGGAAATAACGCATATTTAATTGAGAGACGCGAGCGTCCAGGCGTGTATACATACATACTTACCAGCAGGCGAGGAGAGCACACAAAATGCATAAAAAACGAGTGATTTTGTTACTGCCTGGTTCTGCACTGTTCTGTTTTCAACAGCTCCAGGGTGTTTTCTTTCGCGTTCTGCAAGAGGAAACTGTGCTTTTGAAGGCCTTTAAGAAACTGAAGCGCTTTATTCTGAGGCTGGTGCATAACAGCTGAATTGATGATTTTGTGCCGCACACGGGGGCGTATACGTAACATTTTTTTCTGGCTCGACACCGATGCGTTTCCAGCGATCTCCACTGGCTGCTGAGTGACCATTATAGGTTCTCTTGATGGGAAATAACGCATATTTAATTGAGAGACGCGAGCGTCCAGGCGTGTATACATACATTTTTACCAGCAGGCGAGGAGAGCACACAAAATGCATAAAAAACGAGTGATTTTGTTACTGCTTGGTTTTTCACTGTTCTGTTTTCAACAGCTCCTGGGTGTCTTCTTTCGCGTTCTGCAAGAGGAAACAGTGCTTTTGAAGGCCTTTAAGAAACTGAAGCGTTTTATTCTGAGGGTGGTTTATAACAGCTGAATTGATGAATTTGTGCCGCACACGGGGGCGTATACGTAACATTTTTTTCTGGCCCAACACCGATGCGTCTCCAGCGGTCCCCACTTTGCCTGCTGAGTGACCATTATAGGTTCTCTTGATGGGAAATAACGCATATTTTATTGAGAGACGCGAGCGTCCAGGCGTGTATACATACATTTTTACCAGCAGGCGAGGAGAGCACACAAAATGCATAAAAAACGAGAGATTTTGCCACTGCTTGGTTTTTCACTGTTCTGTTTTCAACAGCTCCTGGGTGTTTTCTTTCGCGTTCTGCAAGAGGAAACTGTGCTTTTGAAGGCCTTTAAGAAACTGAAGCGTTTTATTCTGAGGGTGGTGCATAACAGCTGAATTGATGATTTTGTGCCGCACACGGGGGCGTATACGTAACATTTTTTTCTGGCTCAACACCGATGCGTCTCCAGAGTTCTCCACTGGCTGCTGAGTGACCATTATAGGTTCTCTTGTTGGGAAATAACGCATATTTTATTGAGAGACGCGAGCGTCCAGGATTGCATACATACATTTTTACCAGCAGGCGAGGAGAGCACACAAAGTGCATAAAAAACGAGTGATTTTGTTACTGCTTGGTTTTTCACTGTTCTGTTTTCAACAGCTCCTGGGTGTTTTCTTTCGCGTTCTGCAAGAAGAAACTGTGCTTTTGAAGGCCTTTAAGAAACGGAAGCGTTTTATTCTGAGGGTGGTGCATAACAGCTGAATTGATGATTTTGTGCCGCACACGGGGGCGTATACGTAACATTTTTTTCTGGCTCGACACCGATGCGATTCCAGCGATCTCCACTGGCTGCTGAGTGACCATTATAGGTTCTCTTGATGGGAAATAACGCATATTTTATTGAGAGACGCGAGCGTCCAGGCGTGTATACATACATACTTACCAGCAGGCGAGGAGAGCACACAAAATGCATAAAAAACGAGTGATTTTGTTACTGCTTGGTTTTTCACTGTTCTGTTTTCAACAGCTCCTGGGTGTTTTCTTTCGCGTTCTGCAAGAGGAAACTGTGCTTCTGTAGGCCTTTAAGAAACTGAAGCGTTTTATTCTGAGGGTGGTGCATAACAGCTGAATTGATGATTTTGTGCCGCACACGGGGGCGTATACGTAACATTTTTATCTGGCTCAACACCGATGCGTCTCCAGCGTTCTCCACTGGCTGCTGAGTGACCATTATAGGTTCTCTTGATGGGAAATAACGCATATTTTATTGAGAGACGCGAGCGTCCAGGATTGCATACATACATTTTTACCAGCAGGCGAGGAGAGCACACAAAGTGCATAAAAAACGAGTGATTTTGTTACTGCTTGGTTTTTCACTGTTCTGTTTTCAACAGCTCCTGGGTGTTTTCTTTCGCGTTCTGCAAGAGGAAACGGTGCTTTTGAAGGCCTTTAAGAAACGGAAGCGTTTTATTCTGAGGGTGGTGCATAACAGCTGAATTGATGATTTTGTGCCGCACACGGGGGCGTATACGTAACATTTTTTTCTGGCTCAACACCGATGCGTCTCCAGCGATCTCCACTGGCTGCTGAGCGACCATTATAGGTTCTCTTGATGGGAAATAACGCATTTTTTATTGAGAGACGCGAGCGTCCAGGATTGCATACATACATTTTTACCAGCAGGCGAGGAGAGCATACAAAGTGCATAAAAAACGAGTGATTTTGTTACTGCTTGGTTTTTCACTGTTCTGTTTTCAACAGCTCCTGGGTGTTTTCTTTCGCGTTCTGCAAGAGGAAACTGTGCTTCTGAAGGCCTTTAAGAAACTGAAGCGTTTTATTCTGAGGGTGGTGCATAACAGCTGAATCGACGATTCTGTGCCGCGCACGGGGGCGTATACGTAACACTTTTTTCTGGCTCAACACCGATGCGTCTCCAGCGTTCTCCACTGGCTGCTGAGTGACCATTATAGGTTCTCTTGATGGGAAATAACGCATACTTTATTGAGAGACGCGAGCGTCCAGGCGTGTATACATACATTTTTACCAGCAGGCGAGGAGAGCACACAAAATGCATAAAAAACGAGTGATTTTGTTACTGCTTGGTTTTTCACTGTTCTGTTTTCAACAGCTCCTGGGTGTTTTCTTTCGCGTTCTGCAAGAGGAAACAGTGCTTTTGAAGGCCTTTAAGAAACTGAAGCGTTTTATTCCGAGGGTGGTGCATAACAGCTGAATTGATGATTTTGTGCCGCACACGGGGGCGTATACGTAACATTTTTTTCTGGCTCAACACCGATGCGTTTCCAGCGATCTCCATTGGCTGCTGAGTGACCATTATAGGTTCTCTTGATGGGAAATAACGCATATTTTATTGAGAGACGCGAGCGTCCAGGCGTGTATACATACATTCTTACCAGCAGGCGAGGAGAGCACACAATATGCATAAAAAACGAGTGATTTTGTTACTGCTTGGTTTTTCACTGTTCTGTTTTCAACAGCACCTGGGTGTTTTCTTTCGCGTTCTGCAAGAGGAAACTGTGCTTCTGAAGGCCTTTAAGAAACTGAAGCGTTTTATTCTGAGGGTGGTGCATAACAGCTGAATTGATGATTTTGTGCCGCACACGGGGGCGTATTCGTAACATTTTTTTCTGGCTCAACACCGATGCGTCTCCAGCGTTCTCCACTGGCTGCTGAGTGACCATTATAGGTTCTCTTGATGGGAAATAACGCATATTTTATTGAGAGACGCGAGCGTCCAGGATTGCATACATACATTTTTACCAGCAGGCGAGGAGAGCACAAAAAGTGCATAAAAACGAGTGATTTTGTTACTGCTTGGTTTTTCACTGTTCTGTTTTCAACAGCTCCTGGGTGTTTTCCTTCGCGTTCTGCAAGAGGAAACTATGCTTTTGAAGGCCTTTAAGAAACGGAAGCGTTTTATTCTGAGGGTGGTGCATAACAGCTGAATTGATGATTTTGTGCCGCACACGGGGGCGTATACGTAACTTTTTTTTCTGGCTCGACACCGATGCGATTCCAGCGATCTCCACTGGCTGCTGTGTGACCATTATAGGTTCTCTTGATGGGAAATAACGCATATTTTATTGAGAGACGCGAGCGTCCAGGCGTGTATACATACATACTTACCAGCAGGCGAGGAGAGCACACAAAATGCATAAAAAACGAGTGATTTTGTTACTGCCTGGTTCTGCACTGTTCTGTTTTCAACAGCTCCTGGGTGTTTTCGTTCGCGTTCTGCAAGAGGAAACTGTGCTTTTGAAGGCCTTTAAGAAACTGAAGCGTTTTATTCTGAGGGTGGTGCATAACAGCTGAATCGACGATTTTGTGCCGCACACGGGGGCGTATACGTAACATTTTTTTCTGGCTCGACACCGATGCGTTTCCAGCGATCTCCACTGGCTGCTGAGTGACCATTATAGGTTCTCTTGATGGGAAATATCGCATATTTAATTGAGAGATGCGAGCGTCCAGGCGTGTATACATACATTTTTACCAGCAGGCGAGGAGAGCACACAAAATGCATAAAAAACGAGTGATTTTGTTACTGCTTGGTTTTTCACCGTTCTGTTTTCAAACAGCTCCTGGGTGTTTTCCTTCGCGTTCTGCAAGAGGAAACGGTGCTTTTGAAGGCCTTTAAGAAACTGAAGCGTTTTATTCTGAGGGTGGTGTATAACAGCTGATTTGATGAATTTGTGCCGCACACGGGGGCGTATACGTAACATTTTTTTCTGGCCCAACACCGATGCGTCTCTAGCGTTCTCCATTGGCTGCTGAGTGACCATTATAGGTTCTCTTGATGGGAAATAACGCATATGTAATTGAGAGACGCGAGCGTCCAGGCGTGTATACATACATTTTTACCAGCAGGCGAGGAGAGCACACAAAATGCATAAAAAACGAGTGATTTTGTTACTGCTTGGTTTTTCACTGTTCTGTTTTCAAACAGCTCCTGGGTGTTTTCTTTCGCGTTCTGCAAGAGGAAACGGTGCTTTTGATGGCCTTTAAGAAACTGAAGCGTTTTATTCCGAGGGTGGTGCATAACAGCTGAATTGATGATTTTGTGCCGCACACGGGGGCGTATACGTAACATTTTTTTCTGGCTCAACACCGATGCGTTTCCAGCGATCTCCATTGGCTGCTGAGTGACCATTATAGGTTCTCTTGATGGGAAATAACGCATATTTTATTGAGAGACGCGAGCGTCCAGGCGTGTATACATACATTCTTACCAGCAGGCGAGGAGAGCACACAATATGCATAAAAAACGAGTGATTTTGTTACTGCTTGGTTTTTCACTGTTCTGTTTTCAACAGCACCTGGGTGTTTTCTTTCGCGTTCTGCAAGAGGAAACTGTGCTTCTGAAGGCCTTTAAGAAACTGAAGCGTTTTATTCTGAGGGTGGTGCATAACAGCTGAATTGATGATTTTGTGCCGCACACGGAGGCGTATACGTAACATTTTTTTCTGGCTCAACACCGATGCGTCTCCAGCGTTCTCCACTGGCTGCTGAGTGACCATTATAGGTTCTCTTGATGGGAAATAACGCATATTTTATTGAGAGACGCGAGCGTCCAGGATTGCATACATACATTTTTACCAGCAGGCGAGGAGAGCACAAAAAGTGCATAAAAAACGAGTGATTTTGTTACTGCTTGGTTTTTCACTGTTCTGTTTTCAACAGCTCCTGGGTGTTTTCTTTCGCGTTCTGCAAGAGGAAACTGTGCTTTTGAAGGCCTTTAAGAAACGGAAGCGTTTTATTCTGAGGGTGGTGCATAACAGCTGAATTGATGATTTTGTGCCGCACACGGGGGCGTATACGTAACTTTTTTTTCTGGCTCGACACCGATGCGATTCCAGCGATCTCCACTGGCTGCTGTGTGACCATTATAGGTTCTCTTGATGGGAAATAACGCATATTTTATTGAGAGACGCGAGCGTCCAGGCGTGTATACATACATACTTACCAGCAGGCGAGGAGAGCACACAAAATGCATAAAAAACGAGTGATTTTGTTACTGCCTGGTTCTGCACTGTTCTGTTTTCAACAGCTCCTGTGTGTTTTCGTTCGCGTTCTGCAAGAGGAAACTGTGCTTTAGAAGGCCTTTAAGAAACTGAAGCGTTTTATTCTGAGGGTGGTGCATAACAGCTGAATCGACGATTTTGTGCCGCACACGGGGGCGTATACGTAACATTTTTTTCTGGCTCGACACCGATGCGTTTCCAGCGATCTCCACTGGCTGCTGAGTGACCATTATAGGTTCTCTTGATGGGAAATAACGTATATTTAATTGAGAGACGCGAGCGTCCAGGCGTGTATACATACATTTTTACCAGCAGGCGAGGAGAGCACACAAAATGCATAAAAAACGAGTGATTTTGTTACTGCTTGGTTTTTCACTGTTCTGTTTTCAAACAGCTCCTGGGTGTTTTCTTTCGCGTTCTGCAAGAGGAAACGGTGCTTTTGAAGGCCGTTAAGAAACTGAAGCGTTTTATTCTGAGGGTGGTGTATAACAGCTGATTTGATGAATTTGTGCCGCACACGGGGGCGTATACGTAACATTTTTTTCTGGCCCAACACCGATGCGTCTCTAGCGTTCTCCATTGGCTGCTGAGTGACCATTATAGGTTCTCTTGATGGGAAATAACGCATATTTAATTGAGAGACGCGAGCGTCCAGGCGTGTATACATACATTTTTACCAGCAGGCGAGGAGAGCACACAAAATGCATAAAAAACGAGTGATTTTGTTACTGCTTGGTTTTTCACTGTTCTGTTTTCAAACAGCTCCTGGGTGTTTTCTTTCGCGTTCTGCAAGAGGAAACGGTGCTTTTGATGGCCTTTAAGAAACTGAAGCGTTTTATTCCGAGGGTGGTGCATAACAGCTGAATTGATGATTTTGTGCCGCACACGGGGGCGTATACGTAACATTTTTTTCTGGCTCAACACCGATGCGTTTCCAGCGATCTCCATTGGCTGCTGAGTGACCATTATAGGTTCTCTTGATGGGAAATAACGCATATTTTATTGAGAGACGCGAGCGTCCAGGCGTGTATACATACATTCTTACCAGCAGGCGAGGAGAGCACACAATATGCATAAAAAACGAGTGATTTTGTTACTGCTTGGTTTTTCACTGTTCTGTTTTCAACAGCACCTGGGTGTTTTCTTTCGCGTTCTGCAAGAGGAAACTGTGCTTCTGAAGGCCTTTAAGAAACTGAAGCGTTTTATTCTGAGGGTGGTGCATAACAGCTGAATTGATGATTTTGTGCCGCACACGGGGGCGTATACGTAACATTTTTTTCTGGCTCAACACCGATGCGTCTCCAGCGTTCTCCACTGGCTGCTGAGTGACCATTATAGGTTCTCTTGATGGGAAATAACGCATATTTTATTGAGAGACGCGAGCGTCCAGGATTGCATACATACATTTTTACCAGCAGGCGAGGAGAGCACAAAAAGTGCATAAAAAACGAGTGATTTTGTTACTGCTTGGTTTTTCACTGTTCTGTTTTCAACAGCTCCTGGGTGTTTTCTTTCGCGTTCTGCAAGATGAAACTGTGCTTTTGAAGGCCTTTAAGAAACGGAAGCGTTTTATTCTGAGGGTGGTGCATAACAGCTGAATTGATGATTTTGTGCCGCACACGGGGGCGTATACGTAACTTTTTTTTCTGGCTCGACACCGATGCGATTCCAGCGATCTCCACTGGCTGCTGTGTGACCATTATAGGATCTCTTGATGGGAAATAACGCATATTTAATTGAGAGACGCGAGCGTCCAGGCGTGTATACATACATTTTTACCAGCAGGCGAGGAGAGCACACAAAATGCATAAAAAACGAGTGATTTTGTTACTGCTTGGTTTTTCACTGTTCTGATTTCAAACAGCTCCTGGGTGTTTTCTTTCGCGTTCTGCAAGAGGAAACGGTGCTTTTGAAGGCCTTTAAGAAACTGAAGCGTTTTATTCTGAGGGTGGTGTATAACAGCTGATTTGATGAATTTGTGCCGCACACGGTGGCGTATACGTAACATTTTTTTCTGGCCCAACACCGATGCGTCTCTAGCGTTCTCCACTGGCTGCTGAGTGACCATTATAGGTTCTCTTGATGGGAAATAACGCATATTTTATTGAGAGACGCGAGCGTCCAGGATTGCATACATACATTTTTACAAGCAGGCGAGGAGAGCACACAAAATGCATGAAAAACGAGTGATTTTGTTAGTGCTTGGTTTTTCACTGTTCTGTTTTCAACAGCTCCTGGGTGTTTTCTTTCGCGTTCTGCAAGAGGAAACTGTGCTTTTGAAGGCCTTTAGGAAACTGAAGCGTTTTATTCTGAGGGTGGTGCATAACAGCTGAATTGATGATTTTGTGCCGCACACGGGGGCGTATACGTAACATTTTTCTCTGGCTCGACACCGATGCGTTTCAAGCGATCTCCACTGGCTGCTGAATGACCATTATAGGTTCTCTTGATGGGAAATAACGCATATTTTGTTGAGAGACGCGAGCATCCAGGCGTGTATACATACATTTTTACCAGCAGGCGAGGAGAGCACATAAAATGCATAAAAAACGAGTGATTTTGTTACTGCTTGGTTTTTCACTGTTCTGTTTTCAACAGCTCCTGGGTGTTTTCTTTCGCGTTCTGCAAGAGGAAATAGTGCTTTTGAAGGCCTTTTATAAACTGAAGCGTTTTATTCTGAGGGTGGTGTATAACAGCTGATTTGATGAATTTGTGCCGCACACGGGGGCGTATACGTAACATTTTTTTCTGGCCCAACACCGATGCGTCTCCTGCGGTCCCCACTTTGCCTGCTGAGTGACAATTATAGGTTCTCTTGATGGGAAATAACGCAAATTTTATTGAGAGTCGCGAGCGTCCAGGCGTGTATACATACATTTTTACCAGCAGGCGAGGAGAGCACACAAATTGCATAAAAAACGAGTGATTTTGTTACTGCTTGGTTTTTCACTGTTCTGTTTTCAACAGCTCCTGGGTGTTTTCTTTCGCGTTCTGCAAGAGGAAACAGTGCTTTTGAGGGCCTTTAAGAAACTGAAGCGTTTTATTCTGAGGGTGGGGTATAACAGCTGATTTGATGAATTTGTGCCGCACACGGGGGCGTATACGTAACATTTTTTTCTGGCCCAACACCGATGCGTCTCCAGCGTTCTCCACTGGCTGCTGAGTGACCATTATAGGTTCTCTTGATGGGAAATAACGCACATTTTAATGAGAGACGCGAGCGTCCAGGCGTGTATACATACATTTTTACCAGCAGGCGAGGAGAGCACAAAAAAGGCATAAAAAACGAGTGATTTTGTTACTGCTTGGTTTTTCACTGTTCTGTTTTCAACAGCTCCTGGGTGTTTTCTTTCGCGTTCTGCAAGAGGAATCAGTGCTTTTGAAGGCCTTTAAGAAACTGAAGCGTTTTATTCTGAGGGTGGTGCATAACAGCTGAATTGATGATTTTGTGCCGCACACGGGGGCGTATACGTAACATTTTTTTCTGGCTCAACACCGATGGGTCTCCAGCGTTCTCCACTGGCTGCTGAGTGACCATTATAGGTTCTCTTGATGGGAAATAACGCATATTTTATTGAGAGACGCGAGCGTCCAGGCGTGTATACATACATTTTTACCAGCAGGCGAGCAGAGCACACAAAATGCATAAAAATCGAGTGATTTTGTTACTGCTTGGTTTTTCGCTGTTCTGTTTTCAACAGCTCCTCGGTGTTTTCTTTCGCGTTCTGCAAGAAGAAACAGTGCTTTTGAAGGCCTTTAAGAAACTGAAGCGTTTTATTCTGAGGGTGGTGTATAACAGCTGATTTGATGAATTTGTGCCGCACACGGGGGTGAATACGTAACATTTTTTTCTGGCCCAACACCGATGCGTCTCTAGCGTTCTCCACTGGCTGCTGAGTGACCATTATAGGTTCTCTTGATGGGAAATAACGCATATTTTATTGAGAGACGCGAGCGTCCAGGATTGCATACATACATTTTTACCAGCAGGCGAGGAGAGCACACAAAGTGCATAAAAAACGAGCGATTTTGTTACTGCTTGGTTTTCCACTGTACTGTTTTCAACAGCTCCTGGGTGGTTTCTTTCGCGTTCTGCAAGAGGAAACAGTGCTTTTGAAGGCCTTTAAGAAACTGAAGCGTTTTATTCTGAGGGTGGTGTATAACAGCTGATTTGATGAATTTGTGCCGCACCCGGGGGCGTATACGTAACATTTTTTTCTGGCCCAACACCGATGCGTCTCTAGCGTTCTCCACTGGCTGCTGAGTGACCATTATAGGTTCTCTTGATGGGAAATAACGCATATTTTATTGAGAGATGCGAGCGTCCAGGATTGCATACATACATTTTTACCAGCAGGCGAGGAGAGCACACAAAGTGCATAAAAAACGAGTGATTGTGTTACTGCTTGGTTTTTCACTGTTCTGTTTTCAACAGCTCCTGGGTGTTTTCTTTCGCGTTTTGCAAGAGGAATCTGTGCTTTTGAAGGCCTTTAAGAAACCGAAGCGTTTTATTCTGAGGGTGGTGTATAACAGCTGAATCGACGATTTTGTGCCGCGCACGGGGGCGTATACGTAACATTTTTTTCTGGCTCAACACCGATGCGTCTCCAGCGTTCTCCACTGGCTGCTGAGTGACCATTATAGGTTCTCTTGATGGGAAATAACGCATATTTTATTGAGAGACGCGAGCGTCCAGGCGTGTATACATACATTTTTACCAGCAGGCGAGGAGAGCACACAAAATGCATAAAAAACGAGTGATTTTGTTACTGCTTGGTTTTTCACTGTTCTGTTTTCAACAGCTCCTGGGTGTTTTCTTTCGCGTTCTGCAAGAAGAAACTGTGCTTTTGAAGGCCTTTAAGAAACGGAAGCGTTTTATTCTGAGGGTGGTGCATAACAGCTGAATTGATGATTTTGTGCCGCACACGGGGGCGTATACGTAACATTTTTTTCTGGCTCAACACCGATGGGTCTCCAGCGTTCTCCACTGGCTGCTGAGTGACCATTATAGGTTCTCTTGATGGGAAATAACGCATATTTTATTGAGAGACGCGAGCGTCCAGGCGTGTATACATACATTTTTACCAGCAGGCGAGGAGAGCACACAAAATGCATAAAAATCGAGTGATTTTGTTGCTGCTTGGTTTTTCACTGTTCTGTTTTCAACAGCTCCTCGGTGTTTTCTTTCGCGTTCTGCAAGAAGAAACAGTGCTTTTGAAGGCCTTTAAGAAACTGAAGCGTTTTATTCTGAGGGTGGTGCATAACAGCTGAATTGATGATTTTGTGCCGCACACGGGGGCGTATACGTAACATTTTTTTCTGGCTCAACACCGATGCGTCTCCAGCGTTCTCCACTGGCTGCTGAGTGACCATTATAGGTTCTCTTGATGGGAAATAACGCATATTTTATTGAGAGACGCGAGCGTCCAGGATTGCATACATACATTTTTACCAGCAGGCGAGGAGAGCACAAAAAGTGCATAAAAAACGAGTGATTTTGTTACTGCTTGGTTTTTCACTGTTCTGTTTTCAACAGCTCCTGGGTGTTTTCTTTCGCGTTCTGCAACAGGAAACTGTGCTTTTGAAGGCCTTTAAGAAACGGAAGCGTTTTATTCTGAGGGTGGTGCATAACAGCTGAATTGATGATTTTGTGCCGCACACGGGGGCGTATACGTAACATTTTTTTCTGGCTCGACACCGATGCGTTTCCAGCGATCTCCACTGGCTGCTGTGTGACCATTATAGGTTCTCTTGATGGGAAATAACGCATATTTTATTGAGAGACGCGAGCGTCCAGGCGTGTATACATACATACTTACCAGCAGGCGAGGAGAGCACACAAAATGCATAAAAAACGAGTGATTTTGTTACTGCCTGGTTCTGCACTGTTCTGTTTTCAACAGCTCCTGGGTGTTTTCGTTCGCGTTCTGCAAGAGGAAACTGTGCTTTTGAAGGCCTTTAAGAAACTGAAGCGTTTTATTCTGAGGGTGGTGCAAAACAGCTGAATTCGCGATTTTGTGCCGCACACGGGGGCGTATACGTAACATTTTTCTCTGGCTCGACACCGATGCGTTTCAAGCGATCTCCACTGGCTGCTGAATGACCATTATAGGTTCTCTTGATGGGAAATAACGCATATTTTATTGAGAGGCACGAGCGCCCAGGCGTGTATACATACATTTTTACCAGCAGGCGAGGAGAGCACACAAAATGCATAAAAAACGAGTGATTTTGTTACTTCTTGGTTTTTCACTGTTCTGTTTTCAACAGCTCCCGGGTGTTTTCTTTCGCGTTCTGCAAGAGGAAACAGTGCTTTTGAAGGCCTTTAAGAAACTGAAGCGTTTTATTCTGAGGGTGGTGTATAACAGCTGATTTGATGAATTTGTGCCGCACACGGGGGCGTATACGTAACATTTTTTTCTGGCTCGACACCGATGCGTTTCCAGCGATCTCCACTGGCTGCTGAGTGACCATTATAGGTTCTCTCGATGGGAAATAACGCATATTTTATTGAGAGGCACGAGCGCCCAGGCGTGTATACATACATTTTTACCAGCAGGCGAGGAGAGCACACAAAATGCATAAAAAACGAGTGATTTTGTTACTTCTTGGTTTTTCACTGTTCTGTTTTCAACAGCTCCCGGGTGTTTTCTTTCGCGTTCTGCAAGAGGAAACAGTGCTTTTGAAGGCCTTTAAGAAACTGAAGCGTTTTATTCTGAGGGTGGGGTATAACAGCTGATTTGATGAATTTGTGCCGCACACGGGGGCGAATACGTAACATTTTTTTCTGGCCCAACACCGATGCGTCTCTAGCGTTCTCCACTGGCTGCTGAGTGACCATTATAGGTTCTCTTGATGGGAAATAACGCATATTTTATTGAGAGACGCGAGCGTCCAGGATTGCATACATACATTTTTACCAGCAGGCGAGGAGAGCACACAAAGTGCATAAAAAACGAGTGATTTTGTTACTGCTTGGTTTTTCACTGTACTGTTTTCAACAGCTCCTGGGTGGTTTCTTTCGCGTTCTGCAAGAGGAAACAGTGCTTTTGAAGGCCTTTAAGAAACTGAAGCGTTTTATTCTGAGGGTGGTGTATAACAGCTGATTTGATGAATTTGTGCCGCACACGGGGGCGTATACGTAACATTTTTTTCTGGCCCAACACCGATGCGTCTCCAGCGGTCCCCACTTTGCCTGCTGAGTGACCATTATAGGTTCTCTTGATGGGAAATAACGCATATTTTATTGAGAGATGCGAGCGTCCAGGATTGCATACATACATTTTTACCAGCAGACGAGGAGAGCACACAAAGTGCATAAAAAACGAGTGATTGTGTTACTGCTTGGTTTTTCACTGTTCTGTTTTCAACAGCTCCTGGGTGTTTTCTTTCGCGTTTTGCAAGAGGAATCTGTGCTTTTGAAGGCCTTTAAGAAACCGAAGCGTTTTATTCTGAGGGTGGTGTATAACAGCTGAATCGACGATTTTGTGCCGCGCACGGGGGCGTATACGTAACATTTTTTTCTGGCTCAACACCGATGCGTCTCCAGCGTTCTCCACTGGCTGCTGAGTGACCATTATAGGTTCTCTTGATGGGAAATAACGCATATTTTATTGAGAGACGCGAGCGTCCAGGCGTGTATACATACATTTTTACCAGCAGGCGAGGAGAGCACACAAAATGCATAAAAAACGAGTGATTTTGTTACTGCTTGGTTTTTCACTGTTCTGTTTTCAACAGCTCCTGGGTGTTTTCTTTCGCGTTCTGCAAGAGGAAACTGTGCTTTTGAAGGCCTTTAAGAAACTGAAGCGTTTTATTCTGAGGGTGGTGCATAACAGCTGAATTGATGATTTTGTGCCGCACACGGGGGCGTATACGTAACATTTTTTTCTGGCTCGACACCGATGCGTTTCCAGCGATCTCCACTGGCTGCTGAGTGACCATTATAGGTTCTCTTGATGGGAAATAACGCATATTTTATTGAGAGACGCGAGCGTCCAGGCGTGTATACATACATACTTACCAGCAGGCGAGGAGAGCACACAAAATGCATAAAAAACGAGTGATTTTGTTACTGCCTGGTTCTGCACTGTTCTGTTTTCAACAGCTCCTGGGTGTTTTCGTTCGCGTTCTGCAACAGGAAACTGTGCTTTTGAAGGCCTTTAAGAAACTGAAGCGTTTTATTCTGAGGGTGGTGTATAACAGCTGATTTGATGAATTTGTGCCGCACCCGGGGGCGTATACGTAACATTTTTTTCTGGCCCAACACCGATGCGTCTCTAGCGTTCTCCACTGGCTGCTGAGTGACCATTATAGGTTCTCTTGATGGGAAATAACGCATATTTTATTGAGAGATGCGAGCGTCCAGGATTGCATACATACATTTTTACCAGCAGGCGAGGAGAGCACACAAAGTGCATAAAAAACGAGTGATTGTGTTACTGCTTGGTTTTTCACTGTTCTGTTTTCAACAGCTCCTGGGTGTTTTCTTTCGCGTTTTGCAAGAGGAATCTGTGCTTTTGAAGGCCTTTAAGAAACCGAAGCGTTTTATTCTGAGGGTGGTGTATAACAGCTGAATCGACGATTTTGTGCCGCGCACGGGGGCGTATACGTAACATTTTTTTCTGGCTCAACACCGATGCGTCTCCAGCGTTCTCCACTGGCTGCTGAGTGACCATTATAGGTTCTCTTGATGGGAAATAACGCATATTTTATTGAGAGACGCGAGCGTCCAGGCGTGTATACATACATTTTTACCAGCAGGCGAGGAGAGCACACAAAATGCATAAAAAACGAGTGATTTTGTTACTGCTTGGTTTTTCACTGTTCTGTTTTCAACAGCTCCTGGGTGTTTTCTTTCGCGTTCTGCAAGAAGAAACTGTGCTTTTGAAGGCCTTTAAGAAACGGAAGCGTTTTATTCTGAGGGTGGTGCATAACAGCTGAATTGATGATTTTGTGCCGCACACGGGGGCGTATACGTAACATTTTTTTCTGGCTCAACACCGATGGGTCTCCAGCGTTCTCCACTGGCTGCTGAGTGACCATTATAGGTTCTCTTGATGGGAAATAACGCATATTTTATTGAGAGACGCGAGCGTCCAGGATTGCATACATACATTTTTACCAGCAGGCGAGGAGAGCACAAAAAGTGCATAAAAAACGAGTGATTTTGTTACTGCTTGGTTTTTCACTGTTCTGTTTTCAACAGCTCCTGGGTGTTTTCTTTCGCGTTCTGCAACAGGAAACTGTGCTTTTGAAGGCCTTTAAGAAACGGAAGCGTTTTATTCTGAGGGTGGTGCATAACAGCTGAATTGATGATTTTGTGCCGCACACGGGGGCGTATACGTAACATTTTTTTCTGGCTCGACACCGATGCGTTTCCAGCGATCTCCACTGGCTGCTGTGTGACCATTATAGGTTCTCTTGATGGGAAATAACGCATATTTTATTGAGAGACGCGAGCGTCCAGGCGTGTATACATACATACTTACCAGCAGGCGAGGAGAGCACACAAAATGCATAAAAAACGAGTGATTTTGTTACTGCCTGGTTCTGCACTGTTCTGTTTTCAACAGCTCCTGGGTGTTTTCGTTCGCGTTCTGCAAGAGGAAACTGTGCTTTTGAAGGCCTTTAAGAAACTGAAGCGTTTTATTCTGAGGGTGGTGCAAAACAGCTGAATTCGCGATTTTGTGCCGCACACGGGGGCGTATACGTAACATTTTTTTCTGGCTCAACACCGATGCGTCTCCAGCGTTCTCCACTGGCTGCTGAGTGACCATTATAGGTTCTCTTGATGGGAAATAACGCATATTTTATTGAGAGACGCGAGTGTCCAGGATTGCATACATACATTTTTACAAGCAGGCGAGGAGAGCACACAAAATGCATAAAAAACGAGTGATTTTGTTAGTGCTTGGTTTTTCACTGTTCTGTTTTCAACAGCTCCTGGGTGTTTTCTTTCGCGTTCTGCAAGAGGAAACTGTGCTTTTGAAGGCCTTTAGGAAACTGAAGCGTTTTATTCTGAGGGTGGTGCATAACAGCTGAATTGATGATTTTGTGCCGCACACGGGGGCGTATACGTAACATTTTTTTCTGGCTCAACACCGATGCGTCTCCAGCGTTCTCCACTGGCTGCTGAGTGACCATTATAGGTTCTCTTGATGGGAAATAACGCATATTTTATTGAGAGACGCGAGCGTCCAGGATTGCATACATACATTTTTACCAGCAGGCGAGGAGAGCACAAAAAGTGCATAAAAAACGAGTGATTTTGTTACTGCTTGGTTTTTCACTGTTCTGTTTTCAACAGCTCCTGGGTGTTTTCTTTCGCGTTCTGCAACAGGAAACTGTGCTTTTGAAGGCCTTTAAGAAACGGAAGCGTTTTATTCTGAGGGTGGTGCATAACAGCTGAATTGATGATTTTGTGCCGCACACGGGGGCGTATACGTAACATTTTTTTCTGGCTCGACACCGATGCGTTTCCAGCGATCTCCACTGGCTGCTGTGTGACCATTATAGGTTCTCTTGATGGGAAATAACGCATATTTTATTGAGAGACGCGAGCGTCCAGGCGTGTATACATACATACTTACCAGCAGGCGAGGAGAGCACACAAAATGCATAAAAAACGAGTGATTTTGTTACTGCCTGGTTCTGCACTGTTCTGTTTTCAACAGCTCCTGGGTGTTTTCGTTCGCGTTCTGCAAGAGGAAACTGTGCTTTTGAAGGCCTTTAAGAAACTGAAGCGTTTTATTCTGAGGGTGGTGCAAAACAGCTGAATTCGCGATTTTGTGCCGCACACGGGGGCGTATACGTAAAATTTTTTTCTGGCTCAACACCGATGCGTCTCCAGCGTTCTCCACTGGCTGCTGAGTGACCATTATAGGTTCTCTTGATGGGAAATAACGCATATTTTATTGAGAGACGCGAGCGTCCAGGATTGCATACATACATTTTTACAAGCAGGCGAGGAGAGCACACAAAATGCATAAAAAACGAGTGATTTTGTTAGTGCTTGGTTTTTCACTGTTCTGTTTTCAACAGCTCCTGGGTGTTTTCTTTCGCGTTCTGCAAGAGGAAACTGTGCTTTTGAAGGCCTTTAGGAAACTGAAGCGTTTTATTCTGAGGGTGGTGCATAACAGCTGAATTGATGATTTTGTGCCGCACACGGGGGCGTATACGTAACATTTTTTTCTGGCTCAACACCGATGCGTCTCCAGCGTTCTCCACTGGCTGCTGAGTGACCATTATAGGTTCTCTTGATGGGAAATAACGCATATTTTATTGAGAGACGCGAGCGTCCAGGATTGCATACATACATTTTTACCAGCAGGCGAGGAGAGCACAAAAAGTGCATAAAAAACGAGTGATTTTGTTACTGCTTGGTTTTTCACTGTTCTGTTTTCAACAGCTCCTGGGTGTTTTCTTTCGCGTTCTGCAACAGGAAACTGTGCTTTTGAAGGCCTTTAAGAAACGGAAGCGTTTTATTCTGAGGGTGGTGCATAACAGCTGAATTGATGATTTTGTGCCGCACACGGGGGCGTATACGTAACATTTTTTTCTGGCTCGACACCGATGCGTTTCCAGCGATCTCCACTGGCTGCTGAGTGACCATTATAGGTTCTCTTGATGGGAAATAACGCATATTTAATTGAGAGACGCGAGCGTCCAGGCGTGTATACATACATTTTTACCAGCAGGCGAGGAGAGCACACAAAATGCATAAAAAACGAGTGATTTTGTTACTGCTTGGTTTTTCACTGTTCTGATTTCAAACAGCTCCTGGGTGTTTTCTTTCGCGTTCTGCAAGAGGAAACGGTGCTTTTGAAGGCCTTTAAGAAACTGAAGCGTTTTATTCTGAGGGTGGTGTATAACAGCTGATTTGATGAATTTGTGCCGCACACGGGGGCGTATACGTAACATTTTTTTCTGGCCCAACACCGATGCGTCTCTAGCGTTCTCCACAGGCTGCTGAGTGATTATTATAGGTTCTCTTGATGGGAAATAACGCATATTTTATTGAGAGACGCGAGCGTCCAGGATTGCATACATACATTTTTACCAGCAGGCGAGGAGAGCACACAAAGTGCATAAAAAACGAGTGATTTTGTTACTGCTTGGTTTTTCACTGTACTGTTTTCAACAGCTCCTGGGTGGTTTCTTTCGCGTTCTGCAAGAGGAAACAGTGCTTTTGAAGGCCTTTAAGAAACTGAAGCGTTTTATTCTGAGGGTGGTGTATAACAGCTGATTTGATGAATTTGTGCCGCACACGGGGGCGTATACGTTACATTTTTTTCTGGCCCAACACCGATGCGTCTCCAGCGGTCCCCACTTGGCCTGCTGAGTGACCATTATAGGTTCTCTTGATGGGAAATAACGCATATTTTATTGAGAGACGCGAGCGTCCAGGCGTGTATACATACATTCTTACCAGCAGGCGAGGAGAGCACACAAAATGCATAAAAAGCGAGTGATTTTGTTACTGCTTGGTTTTTCACTGTTCTGTTTTCAACAGCTCCTCGGTGTTTTCTTTCGCGTTCTGCAAGAGGAAACAGTGCTTTTGAAGGCCTTTTAGAAACTGAAGCGTTTTATTCTGAGGGTGGTGTATAACAGCTGATTTGATGAATTTTTGCCGCACACGGGGGCGTATACGTAACATTTTTTTCTGGCCCAACACCGATGCGTCTCCTGCGGTCCCCACTTTGCCTGCTGAGTGACCATTATAGGTTCTCTTGATGGGAAATAACGCAAATTTTATTGAGAGTCGCTAGCGTCCAGGCGTGTATACATGCATTTTTACCAGCAGGCGAGGAGAGCACACAAATTGCATAAAAATCGAGTGATTTTGTTACTGCTTGGTTTTTCACTGTTCTGTTTTCAACAGCTCCTGGGTGTTTTCTTTCGCGTTCTGCAAGAGGAAACAGTGCTTTTGAAGGCCTTTAAGAAACTGAAGCGTTTTATTCTGAGGGTGGTGCATAACAGCTGAATTGATGATTTTGTGCCGCACACGGGGGCGTATACGTAACATTTTTTTCTGGCTCAACACCGATGGGTCTCCAGCGTTCTCCACTGGCTGCTGAGTGACCATTATAGGTTCTCTTGATGGGAAATAACGCATATTTTATTGAGAGACGCGAGCGTCCAGGCGTGTATACATACATTTTTACCAGCAGGCGAGGAGAGCACACAAATTGCATAAAAAACGAGTGATTTTGTTACTGCCTGGTTTTTCACTGTTCTGTTTTCAACAGCTCCTCGGTGTTTTCTTTCGCGTTCTGCAAGAGGAAACAGTGCTTTTGAAGGCCTTTAAGAAACTGAAGCGTTTTATTCTGAGGGTGGTGTATAACAGCTGATTTGATGAATTTGTGCCGCACACGGGGGCGTATACGTAACATTTTTTTCTGGCCCAACACCGATGCGTCTCTAGCGTTCTCCACTGGCTGCACAGTGACCATTATAGGTTCTCTTGATGGGAAATAACGCATATTTTATTGAGAGACGCGAGCGTCCAGGCGTGTATACATACATTTTTACCAGCAGGCGAGGAGAGCACACAAAATGCATAAAAAACGAGTGATTTTGTTACTGCCTGGTTTTTCACTGTTCTGTTTTCAACAGCTCCTCGGTGTTTTCTTTCGCGTTCTGCAAGAGGAAACAGTGCTTTTGAAGGCCTTTAAGAAACTGAAGCGTTTTATTCAGAGGGTGGTGTATAACAGCTGATTTGATGAATTTGTGCCGCACACGGGGGCGAATACGTAACATTTTTTTCTGGCCCAACACCGATGCGTCTCTAGCGTTCTCCACTGGCTGCTGAGTGACCATTATAGGTTCTCTTGATGGGAAATAACGCATATTTTATTGAGAGACGCGAGCGTCCAGGATTGCATACATACATTTTTACCAGCAGGCGAGGAGAGCACACAAAGTGCATAAAAAACGAGTGATTTTGTTACTGCTTGGTTTTTCACTGTACTGTTTTCAACAGCTCCTGGGTGGTTTCTTTCGCGATCTGCAGGAGGAAACAGTGCTTTTGAAGGCCTTTAAGAAACTGAAGCGATTTATTCTGAGGGTGGTGTATAACAGCTGATTTGATGAATTTGTGCCGCACACGGGGGCGTATACGTAACATTTTTTTCTGGCCCAACACCGATGCGTCTCCAGCGGTCCCCACTTTGCCTGCTGAGTGACCATTATAGGTTCTCTTGATGGGAAATAACGCATATTTTATTGAGAGACGCGAGCGTCCAGGCGTGTATACATACATTTTTACCAGCAGGCGAGGAGAGCACACAAAATGCATAAAAAACGAGTGATTTTGTTACTGCTTGGTTTTTCACTGTTCTGTTTTCAACAGCTCCTCGGTGTTTTCTTTCGCGTTCTGCAAGAGGAAACAGTGCTTTTGAAGGCCTTTAAGAAACTGAAGCGTTTTATTCTGAGGGTGGTGTATAACAGCTGATTTGATGAATTTGTGCCGCACACGGGGGCGAATACGTAACATTTTTTTCTGGCCCAACACGGATGCGTCTCTAGCGTTCTCCACTGGCTGCTGAGTGACCATTATAGGTTCTCTTGATGGGAAATAACGCATATTTTATTGAGAGACGCGAGCGTCCAGGCGTGTATACATACATTTTTACCAGCAGGCGAGGAGAGCACACAAAATGCATAAAAAACAAGTGATTTTGTTACTGCTTGGTTTTTCACTGTTCTGTTTTCAACAGCTCCTGGGTGTTTTCTTTCGCGTTCTGCAAGAGGAAACAGTGCTTTTGAAGGCCTTTAAGAAACTGAAGCGTTTTATTCTGAGGGTGGTGTATAACAGCTGATTTGATGAAATCGTGCCGCACACGGGGGCGTATACGTAACATTTTTTTCTGGCCCAACACCGATGCGTCTCCAGCGGTCCCCATTTTGCCTGCTGAGTGACCATTATATGTTCTCTTGATGGGAAATAACGCATATTTTATTGAGAGACGCGAGCGTCCAGGCGTGTATACATACATTTTTACCAGCAGGCGAGGAGAGCACACAAACTGCATAAAAAACGAGTGATTTTGTTTCTGCTTTGTTTTTCACTGTTCTGTTTTCATCAGCTCCTGGGTGTTTTCTTTCGCGTTCTGCAAGAGGAAACTGTGCTTTTGAAGGCCTTTAAGAAACTGAAGCGTTTTATTCTGAGGGTGGTGCATAACAGCTGAATTGATGATTTTGTGCCGCACACGGGGGCGTATACGTAACATTTTTTTCAGGCCCAACACCGATGCGTCTCCAGCGGTCCCCACTTTGCCTGCTGAGTGACCATTATAGGTTCTCTTGATGGGAAATAACGCATATTTTATTGAGAGACGCGAGCGTCCAGGCGTGTATACATACATTTTTACCAGCAGGCGAGGAGAGCACACAAACTGCATAAAAAACGAGTGATTTTGTTTCTGCATGGTTTTTCACTGTTCTGTTTTCATCAGCTCCTGGGTGTTTTCTTTCGCGTTCTGCAAGAGGAAACTGTGCTTTTGAAGGCCTTTAAGAAACTGAAGCGTTTTATTCTGAGGGTGGTGCATAACAGCTGAATTGATGATTTTGTGCCGCACACGGGGGCGTATACGTAACATTTTTTTCTGGCTCAACACCGATGCGTCTCCAGCGTTCTCCACTGGCTGCTGAGTGACCATAATAGGTTCTCTTGTTGGGAAATAACGCATATTTTATTGAGAGTCGCGAGCGTCCAGGATTGTATACATACATCTTTACCACCAGGGAAGGAGAGCACACAACATGCATAAAAAACGAGTGATTTGTTACTGCTTGGTTTTTCACTGTTCTGTTTTCAACAGCTCCTGGGTGTTTTCTTTCGCGTTCTGCAAGAGGAAACTGTGCATTTGAAGGCCTTTAAGAAACTGAAGCGTTTAATTCTGAGGGTGGTGCATAACAGCTGAATTGATGATTTTGTGCCGCACACGGGGGCGTATACGTAATATTTTTTTCTGGCTCAACACCGATGCGTCTCCAGCGTTCTCCACTGGCTGCTGAGTGACCATTATAGGTTCTCTTGATGGGAAATAACGCATATTTTATTGAGAGACGCGAGCGTCCAGGCGTGTATACATACATTTTTACCAGCAGGCGAGGAGAGCACACAAAATGCATGAAAAACGAGTGATTGTGTTACTGCTTGGTTTTTCACTGTTCTGTTTTCAACAGCTCCTGGGTGTTTTCTTTCGCGTTCTGCAAGAGGAAACTGTGCTTTTGAAGGCCTTTAAGAATCTGAAGCCTTTTATTCTGAGGGTGGTGCATAACAGCTGAATTGATGATATTGTGCCGCACACGGAGGCGTATACGTAACATTTTTTTCTGGCTCGACACCGATGCGTTTCCAGCGATCTCCACTGGCTGCTGAGTGGCCATTATAGGTTCTCTTGATGGGAAATAACCCATATTTTATTGAGAGACGCGAGCGTCCAGGCGTGTATACATACATTTTTACCAGCAGGCGAGGAGAGCACACAAAATGCATAAAAAACGAGTGAGTTTGTTACTGCTTGGTTTTTCACTGTTCTGTTTTCAACAGCTCCTCGGTGTTTTCTTTCGCGTTCTGCAAGAGGAAACTGTGCTTTTGAAGGCCTTTAAGAAACTGAAGCGTTTTATTCTGAGGGTGGTGTATAACAGCTGATTTGATGAATTTGTGCCGCACACGGGGGCGAATACGTAACATTTTTTTCTGGCCCAACACCGATGCGTCTCTAGCGTTCTCCACTGGCTGCTGAGTGACCATTATAGGTTCTCTTGATGGGAAATAACGCATATTTTATTGAGAGACGCGAGCGTCCAGGCGTGTATACATACATTTTTACCAGCAGGCGAGGAGAGCACACAAACTGCATAAAAAACGAGTGATTTTGTTTCTGCTTGGTTTTTCACTGTTCTGTTTTCATCAGCTCCTGGGTGTTTTCTTTCGCGTTCTGCAAGAGGAAACTGTGCTTTTGAAGGCCTTTAAGAAACTGAAGCGTTTTATTCTGAGGGTGGTGCATAACAGCTGAATTGATGATTTTGTGCCGCACACGGGGGCGTATACGTAACATTTTTTTCTGGCTCAACACCGATGCGTCTCCAGCGTTCTCCACTGGCTGCTGAGTGACCATAATAGGTTCTCTTGATGGGAAATAACGCATATTTTATTGAGAGTCGCGAGCGTCCAGGATTGTATACATACATCTTTACCACCAGGGAAGGAGAGCACACAACATGCATAAAAAACGAGTGATTTGTTACTGCTTGGTTTTTCACTGTTCTGTTTTCAACAGCTCCTGGGTGTTTTCTTTCGCGTTCTGCAAGAGGAAACTGTGCATTTGAAGGCCTTTAAGAAACTGAAGCGTTTTATTCTGAGGGTGGTGCATAACAGCTGAATTGATGATTTTGTGCCGCACACGGGGGCGTATACGTAACATTTTTTTCTGGCTCAACACCGATGCGTCTCCAGCGTTCTTCACTGGCTGCTGAGTGACCATTATAGGTTCTCTTGATGGGAAATAACGCATATTTTATTGAGAGACGCGAGCGTCCAGGCGTGTATACATACATTTTTACCAGCAGGCGAGGAGAGCACACAAAATGCATAAAAAACGAGTGATTTTGTTACTGCTTGGTTTTTCACTGATCTGTTTTCAACAGCTCCTGGGTGTTTTTTGTTTTCTTTCGCGTTCTGCAAGAGGAAACTGTGCTTTTGAAGGCCTTTAAGAATCTGAAGCGTTTTATTCTGAGGGTGGTGCATAACAGCTGAATTGATGATTTTGTGCCGCACACGGAGGCGTATACGTAACATTTTTTTCTGGCTCGACACCGATGCGTTTCCAGCGATCTCCACTGGCTGCTGAAGGGCCATTATAGGTTCTCTTGATGGGAAATAACCCATATTTTATTGAGAGACGCGAGCGTCCAGGCGTGTATACATACAATTTTACCAGCAGGCGAGGAGAGCACACAAAATGCATAAAAAACGAGTGATTTTGTTACTGCTTGGTTTTTCACTGTTCTGTTTTCAACAGCTCCTCGGTGTTTTCTTTCGCGTTCTGCAAGAGGAAACAGTGCTTTTGAAGGCCTTTAAGAAACTGAAGCGTTTTATTCTGAGGGTGGTGTATAACAGCTGATTTGATGAATTTGTGCCGCACACGGGGGCGAATACGTAACATTTTTTTCTGGCCCAACACCGATGCGTCTCTAGCGTTCTCCACTGGCTGCTGAGTGACCATTATAGGTTCTCTTGATGAGAAATAACGCATATTTTATTGAGAGACGCGAGCGTCCAGGCGTGTATACATACATTTTTACCAGCAGGCGAGGAGAGCACACAAAATGCATAAAAAACAAGTGATTTTGTTACTGCTTGGTTTTTCACTGTTCTGTTTTCAAAAGCTCCTGGGTGTTTTCTTTCGCGTTCTGCAAGAGGAAACAGTGCTTTTGAAGGCCTTTAAGAAACTGAAGCGTTTTATTCTGAGGGTGGTGTATAACAGCTGATTTGATGAATTTGTGCCGCACACGGGGGCGTATACGTAACATTTTTTTCTGGCCCAACACCGATGCGTCTCCAGCGGTCCCCACTTTGCCTGCTGAGTGACCATTATAGGTTCTCTTGATGGGAAATAACGCATATTTTATTGAGAGACGCGAGCGTCCAGGCGTGTATACATACATTTTTACCAGCAGGCGAGGAGAGCACACAAACTGCATAAAAAACGTGTGATTTTGTTTCTGCTTTGTTTTTCACTGTTCTGTTTTCATCAGCTCCTGGGTGTTTTCTTTCGCGTTCTGCAAGAGGAAACTGTGCTTTTGAAGGCCTTTAAGAAACTGAAGCGTTTTATTCTGAGGGTGGTGCATAACAGCTGAATTGATGATTTTGTGCCGCACACGGGGGCGTATACGTAACATTTTTTTCAGGCCCAACACCGATGCGTCTCCAGCGGTCCCCACTTTGCCTGCTGAGTGACCATTATAGGTTCTCTTGATGGGAAATAACGCATATTTTATTGAGAGACGCGAGCGTCCAGGCGTGTATACATACATTTTTACCAGCAGGCGAGGAGAGCACACAAACTGCATAAAAAACGAGTGATTTTGTTTCTGCTTGGTTTTTCACTGTTCTGTTTTCATCAGCTCCTGGGTGTTTTCTTTCGCGTTCTGCAAGAGGAAACTGTGCTTTTGAAGGCCTTTAAGAAACTGAAGCGTTTTATTCTGAGGGTGGTGCATAACAGCTGAATTGATGATTTTGTGCCGCACACGGGGGCGTATACGTAACATTTTTTTCTGGCTCAACACCGATGCGTCTCCAGCATTCTCCACTGGCTGCTGAGTGACCATAATAGGTTCTCTTGATGGGAAATAACGCATATTTTATTGAGAGTCGCGAGCGTCCAGGATTGTATACATACATCTTTACCACCAGGGAAGGAGAGCACACAACATGCATAAAAAACGAGTGATTTGTTACTGCTTGGTTTTTCACTGTTCTGTTTTCAACAGCTCCTGGGAGTTTTCTTTCGCGTTCTGCAAGAGGAAACTGTGCATTTGAAGGCCTTTAAGAAACTGAAGCGTTTTATTCTGAGGGTGGTGCATAACAGCTGAATTGATGATTTTGTGCCGCACACGGGGGCGTATACGTAACATTTTTTTCTGACTCAACACCGATGCGTCTCCAGCGTTCTCCACTGGCTGCTGAGTGACCATTATAGGTTCTCTTGATGGGAAATAACGCATATTTTATTGAGAGACGCGAGCGTCCAGGCGTGTATACATACATTTTTACCAGCAGGCGAGGAGAGCACACAAAATGCATGAAAAACGAGTGATTGTGTTACTGCTTGGTTTTTCACTGTTCTGTTTTCATCAGCTCCTGGGTGTTTTCTTTCGCGTTCTGCAAGAGGAAACTGTGCTTTTGAAGGCCTTTAAGAATCTGAAGCGTTTTATTCTGAGGGTGGTGCATAACAGCTGAATTGATGATTTTGTGCCGCACACGGAGGCGTATACGTAACATTTTTTTCTGGCTCAACACCGATGCGTCTCCAGCGTTCTCCACTGGCTGCTGAGTGACCATTATAGGTTCTCTTGATGGGAAATAACGCATATTTTATTGAGAGACGCGAGCGTCCAGGCGTGTATACATACATTTTTACCAGCAGGCGAGGAGAGCACACAAAATGCATAAAAAACGAGTGATTTTGTTACTGCTTGGTTTTTCGCTGTTCTGTTTTCAACAGCTCCTGGGTGTTTTCTTTCGCGTTCTGCAAGAGGAAACAGTGCTTTTGAAGGCCTTTAAGAAACTGAAGCGTTTTATTCTGAGGGTGGTGTATAACAGCTGATTTGATGAATTTGTGCCGCACAGGGGGGCGTATACGTAACATTTTTTCCAGGCCCAACACCGATGCGTCTCCAGCGTTCTCCACTGGCTGCTGAGTGACCATTATAGGTTCTCTTGATGGGAAATAACGCATATTTTATTGAGAGACGCGAGCGTCCAGGCGTGTATACATACATTTTTACCAGCAGGCGAGGAGAGCACACAAAATGCATAAAAAACGAGTGATTTTGTTACTGCTTGGTTTTTCACTGTTCTGTTTTCAACAGCTCCTGGGTGTTTTCTTTCGCGTTCTGCAAGAGGAAACTGTGCTTTTGAAGGCCTTTAAGAAACTGAGGCGTTTTATTCTGAGGCTGGTGCATAACAGCTGAATTGATGATTTTGTGCCGCACACGGGGGCGTATACGTAACATTTTTTTCTGGCTCGACACCGATGCGTTTCCAGCGATCTCCACTGGCTGCTGAGTGACCATTATAGGTTCTCTTGATGGGAAATAACGCATATTTAATTGAGAGACGCGAGCGTCCAGGCGTGTATACATACATTTTTACCAGCAGGCGAGGAGAGCACACAAAATGCATAAAAAACGAGTGATTTTGTTACTGCTTGGTTTTTCACTGTTCTGTTTTCAAACAGCTCCTGGGTGTTTTCTTTCGCGTTCTGCAAGAGGAAACGGTGCTTTTGAAGGCCTTTAAGAAACTGAAGCGTTTTATTCTGAGGGTGGTGTATAACAGCTGATTTGATGAATTTGTGCCGCACACGGGGGCGAATACGTAACATTTTTTTCTGGCCCAACACCGATGCGTCTCCAGGGGTCCCCACTTTGCCTGCTGAGTGACCATTATAGGTTCTCTTGATGGGAAATAACGCATATTTTATTGAGAGACGCGAGCGTCCAGGCGTGTATACATACATTTTTACCAGCAGGCGAGGAGAGCACACAAAATGCATAAAAAACGAGTGATTTTGTTACTGCTTGGTTTTTCACTGTTCTGTTTTCAACAGCTCCTGGGTGTCTTCTTTCGCGTTCTGCAAGAGGAAACAGTGCTTTTGAAGGCCTTTAAGAAACTGAAGCGTTTTATTCTGAGGGTGGTTTATAACAGCTGAATTGATGAATTTGTGCCGCACACGGGGGCGTATACGTAACATTTTTTTCTGGCCCAACACCGATGCGTCTCCAGCGGTCCCCACTTTGCCTGCTGAGTGACCATTATAGGTTCTCTTGATGGGAAATAACGCATAATTTATTGAGAGACGCGAGCGTCCAGGCGTGTATACATACATTTTTACCAGCAGGCGAGGAGAGCACACAAAATGCATAAAAAACGAGAGATTTTGCCACTGCTTGGTTTTTCACTGTTCTGTTTTCAAACAGCTGCTGGGTGTTTTCTTTCGCGTTCTACAAGAGGAAACGGTGCTTTTGAAGGCCTTTAAGAAACTGAAGCGTTTTATTCTGAGGGTGGTGCATAACCGCTGAATTGATGATTTTGTGCCGCACACGGGGGCGTATACGTAACATTTTTTTCTGGCTCAACACCGATGCGTCTCCAGCGTTCTCCACTGGCTGCTGAGTGACCATTATAGGTTCTCTTGTTGGGAAATAACGCATATTTTATTGAGAGACGCGAGCGTCCAGGATTGCATACATACATTTTTACCAGCAGGCGAGGAGAGCACACAAAGTGCATAAAAAACGAGTGATTTTGTTACTGCTTGGTTTTTCACTGTTCTGTTTTCAACAGCTCCTGGGTGTTTTCTTTCGCATTCTGCAAGAAGAAACTGTGCTTTTGAAGGCCTTTAAGAAACGGAAGCGTTTTATTCTGAGGGTGGTGCATAACAGCTGAATTGATGATCTTGTGCCGCACACGTGGGCGTATACGTAACATTTTTTTCTGGCTCGACACCGATGCGATTCCAGCGATCTCCACTGGCTGCTGAGTGACCATTATAGGTTCTCTTGATGGGAAATAACGCATATTTTATTGAGAGACGCGAGCGTCCAGGCGTGTATACATACATACTTACCAGCAGGCGAGGAGAGCACACAAAATGCATAAAAAACGAGTGATTTTGTTACTGCCTGGTTCTGCACTGTTCTGTTTTCAACTGCTCCTGGGTGTTTTCGTTCGCGTTCTGCAAGAGGAAACTGTGCTTTTGAAGGCCTTTAAGAAACTGAAGCGTTTTATTCTGAGGGTGGTGCATAACAGCTGAATCGACGATTTTGTGCCGCGCACGGGGGCGTATACGTAACATTTTTTTCTGGCTCAACACCGATGCGTCTCCAGCGTTCTCCACTGGCTGCTGAGTGACCATTACAGGTTCTCTTGATGGGAAATAACGCATATTTTATTGAGAGACGCGAGCGTCCAGGATTGCATACATACATTCTTACCAGCAGGCGAGGAGAGCACACAAAGTGCATAAAAAACGAGTGATTTTGTTACTGCTTGGTTTTGCACTGTTCTGTTTTCAACAGCTCCTGGGTGTTTTCTTTCGCGTTCTGCAAGAGGAAACTGTGCTTTTGAAGGCCTTTAAGAAACTGAAGCGTTTTATTCTGAGGGTGGTGCATAACAGCTGAATTGATGATTTTGTGCCGCACACGGGGGCGTATACGTAACTTTCTGGCTCAACACCGATGCGTCTCCAGCGTTCTCCACTGGCTGCTGAGTGACCATTATAGGTTCTCTTGATGGGAAATAACGCATATTTTATTGAGAGACGCGAGCGTCCAGGATTGCATACATACATTTTTACCAGCAGGCGAGGAGAGCACACAAAGTGCATAAAAAATTAGTGATTTTGTTACTGCTTGGTTTTTCACTGTTCTGTTTTCAACAGCTCCTGGGTGTTTTCTTTCGCGTTCTGCAAGGGGAAACTGTGCATCTGAAGGCCTTTAAGAAACTGAAGCGTTTTATTCTGAGGGTGGTGCATAACAGCTGAATTGATGATTTTGTGCCGCACACGGGGGCGTTTATGTAACATTTTTATCTGGCTCAACACCGATGCGTCTCCAGCGTTCTCCACTGGCTGCTGAGTGACCATTATAGGTTCTCTTGATGGGAAATAACGCATATTTTATTGAGAGACGCGAGCGTCCAGGATTGCATACATACATTTTTACCAGCAGGCGAGGAGTGCACAAAAAGTGCATAAAAAACGAGTGATTTTGTTACTGCTTGGTTTTTCACTGTTCTGTTTTCAACAGCTCCTGGGTGTTTTCTTTCGCGTTCTGCAAGAGGAAACTGTGCTTTTGAAGGCCTTTAAGAAACGGAAGCGTTTTATTCTGAGGGTGGTGCATAACAGCTGAATTGATGATTTTGTGCCGCACACGGGGGCGTATACGTAACATTTTTTTCTGGCTCGACACCGATGCGATTCCAGCGATCTCCACTGGCTGCTGTGTGACCATTATAGGTTCTCTTGATGGGAAATAACGCATATTTTATTGAGAGACGCGAGCGTCCAGGCGTGTATCCATACATACATACCAGCAGGCGAGGAGAGCACACAAAATGCATAAAAAACGAGTGATTTTGTTACTGCCTGGTTCTGCATTGTTCTGTTTTCAACAGCTCCTGGGTGTTTTCGTTCGCGTTCTGCAAGAGGAAACTGTGCTTTTGAAGGCCTTTAAGAAACTGAAGCGTTTTATTCTGAGGGTGGTGCATAACAGCTGAATCGACGATTTTGTGCCGCACACGGGGGCGTATACGTAACATTTTTTTCTGGCTCGACACCGATGCGTTTCCAGCGATCTCCACTGGCTGCTGAGTGACCATTATAGGTTTTCTTGATGGGAAATAACGCATATTTAATTGAGAGACGCGAGCGTCCAGGCGTGTATACATACATTTTTACCAGCTGGCGAGGAGAGCACACAAAATGCATAAAAAACGAGTGATTTTGTTACTGCTTGGTTTTTCACTGTTCTGTTTTCAAACAGCTGCTGGGTGTTTTCTTTCGCGTTCTGCAAGAGGAAACGGTGCTTTTGAAGGCCTTTAAGAAACTGAAGCGTTTTATTCTGAGGGTGGTGTATAACAGCTGATTTGATGAATTTGTGCCGCACACGGGGGCGTATACGTAACATTTTCTTCTGGCCCAACACCGATGCGTCTCTAGCGTTCTCCACTGGCTGCTGAGTGACCATTATAGGTTCTCTTGATGGGAAATAACGCATATTTTATTGAGAGACGCGAGCGTCCAGGCGTGTATACATACATTTTTACAAGCAGGCGAGGAGAGCACACAAAATGCATATAAAACGAGTGATTTTGTTAGTGCTTGGTTTTTCACTGTTCTGTTTTCAACAGCTCCTGGGTGTTTTCTCTCGCGTTCAGCAAGAGAAAACTGTGCTTTTGAAGTCCTTTAGGAAACTGAAGCGTTTTATTCTGAGGGTGGTGCATAACAGCTGAATTGATGATTTTGTGCCGCACACGGGGGCGTATACGAAACATTTTTCTCTGGCTCGACACCGATGCGTTTCAAGCGATCTCCACTGGCTGCTGAATGACCATTATAGGTTCTCTTGATGGGAAATAACGCATATTTTATTGAGAGACGCGAGCATCCAGGCGTGTATACATACATTTTTACCAGCAGGCGAGGAGAGCACACAAAATGCATAAAAAACGAGTGATTTTGTTACTGCTTGGTTTTTCACTGTTCTGTTTTCAACAGCTCCTGGGTGTTTTCTTTCGCGTTCTGCAAGAGGAAACAGTGCTTTTGAAGGCCTTTTAGAAACTGAAGCGTTTTATTCTGAGGGTGGTGTATAACAGCTGATTTGATGAATTTGTGCCGCACACGGGGGCGTATACGTAACATTTTTTTCTGGCCCAACACCGATGCGTCTCCTGCGGTCCCCACTTTGCCTGCTGAGTGACCATTATAGGTTCTCTTGATAGGAAATAACGCAAATTTTATTGAGAGTCGCGAGCGTCCAGGCGTGTATACATACATTTTTACCAGCAGGCGAGGAGAGCACACAAATTGCATAAAAAACGAGTGATTTTGTTACTGCTTGGTTTTTCACTGTTCTGTTTTCAACAGCTCCTGGGTGTTTTCTTTCGCGTTCTGCAAGAGGAAACAGTGCTTTTGAAGGCCTTTAAGAAACTGAAGCGTTTTATTCTGAGGGTGGTGTATAACAGCTGATTTGATGAATTTGTGCCGCACACGGGGGCGTATACGTAACATTTTTTTCTGGCTCGACACCGATGCGTTTCCAGCGATCTCCACTGGCTGCTGAGTGACCATTATAGGTTCTCTCGATGGGAAATAACGCATATTTTATTGAGAGAAGCGAGCGCCCAGGCGTGTATACATACATTTTTACCAGCGGGCGAGGAGAGCACACAAAATGCATAAAAAACGAGTGATTTTGTTACTTCTTGGTTTTTCACTGTTCTGTTTTCAACAGCTCCCGGGTGTTTTCTTTCGCGTTCTGCAAGAGGAAACAGTGCTTTTGAAGGCCTTTAAGAAACTGAAGCGTTTTATTCTGAGGGTGGGGTATAACAGCTGATTTGATGAATTTGTGCCGCACACGGGGGCGTATACGTAACATTTTTTTCTGGCCCAACACCGATGCGTCTCCAGCGTTCTCCACTGGCTGCTGAGTGACCATTATAGGTTCTCTTGATGGGAAATAACGCATATTTTAATGAGAGACGCGAGCGTCCAGGCGTGTATACATACATTTTTACCAGCAGGCGTGGAGAGCACACAAAATGCATAAAAAACGAGTGATTTTGTTACTGCTTGGTTTTTCACTGTTCTGTTTTCAACAGCTCCTGGGTGTTTTCTTTCGCGTTCTGCAAGAGGAAACAGTGCTTTTGAAGGCCTTTAAGAAACTGAAGCGTTTTATTCTGAGGGTGGTGCATAACAGCTGAATTGACGATTTTGTGCCGCACACGGGGGCGTATACGTAACATTTTTTTCTGGCTCAACACCGATGGGTCTCCAGCGTTCTCCACTGGCTGCTGAGTGACCATTATAGCTTCTCTTGATGGGAAATAACGCATATTTTATTGAGAGACGCGAGCGTCCAGGCGTGTATACATACATTTTTACCAGCAGGCGAGGAGAGCACACAAATTGCATAAAAAACGAGTGATTTTGTTACTGCTTGGTTTTTCACTGTTCTGTTTTCAACAGCTCCTCGGTGTTTTCTTTCGCGTTCTGCAAGAGGAAACAGTGCTTTTGAAGGCCTTTAAGAAACTGAAGCGTTTTATTCTGAGGGTGGTGCATAACAGCTGATTTGATGAATTTGTGCCGCACACGGGGGCGTATACGTAACATTTTTTTCTGGCCCAACACCGATGCGTCTCTAGCGTTCTCCACTGGCTGCTGAGTGACCATTATAGGTTCTCTTGATGGGAAATAACGCATATTTTATTGAGAGACGCGAGCGTCCAGGCGTGTATACATACATTTTTACCAGCAGGCGAGGAGAGCACACAAAATGCATAAAAAACGAGTGATTTTGTTACTGCTTGGTTTTTCACTGTTCTGTTTTCAACAGCTCCTGGGTGTTTTCTTTCGCGTTCTGCAAGAGGAAACAGTGCTTTTGAAGGCCTTTTAGAAACTGAAGCGTTTTATTCTGAGAGTGGTGTATAACAGCTGATTTGATGAATTTGTGCCGCACACGGGGGCGTATACGTAACATTTTTTTCTGGCCCAACACCGATGCGTCTCCAGCGGTCCCCACTTTGCCTGCTGAGTGACCATTATAGGTTCTCTTGATGGGAAATAACGCATATTTTATTGAGAGTCGCGAGCGTCCAGGCGTGTATACATACATTTTTACCAGCAGGCGAGGAGAGCACACAAACTGCATAAAAAACGAGTGATTTTGTTTCTGCTTGGTTTTTCACTGTTCTGTTTTCATCAGCTCCTGGGTGTTTTCTTTCGCGTTCTGCAAGAGGAAACTGTGCTTTTGAAGGCCTTTAGGAAACTGAAGCGTTTTATTCTGAGGGTGGTGCATAACAGCTGAATTGATGATTTTGTGCCGCACACGGGGGCGTATACGTAACATTTTTTTCTGGCTCGACACCGATGCGTTTCCAGCGATCTCCACTGGCTGCTGAGTGACCATTATTGGTTCTCTCGATGGGGAATAACGCATATTTTATTGAGAGACGCGAGCGCCCAGGCGTGTATACATACATTTTTACCAGCAGGCGAGGAGAGCACACAACATGCATAAAAAACGAGTGATTTTGTTACTGCTTGGTTTTTCACTGTTCTGTTTTCAACAGCTCCTGGGTGTTTTCTTTCGCGTTCTGCAAGAGGAAACTGTGCTTTTGAAGGCCTTTAAGAAACTGAAGCGTTTTATTCTGAGGGTGGTGCATAACAGCTGAATTGACGATTTTGTGCCGCACACGGGGGCGTATACGTAACATTTTTTTCTGGCCCAACACCGATGAGTCTCCAGCGTTCTCCACTGGCTGCTGAGTGACCATTATAGGTTCTCTTGATGGGAAATAACGCATATTTTATTGAGAGATGCGAGCGTCCAGGATTGCATACATACATTTTTACCAGCAGGCGAGGAGAGCACACAAAGTGCATAAAAAACGAGTGATTTAGTTACTGCTTGGTTTTTCACTGTTCTGTTTTCAACAGCTCCTGGGTGTTTTCTTTCGCGTTCTGCAAGAGGAAACAGTGCTTTTGAAGGCCTTTAAGGAACTGAAGCGTTTTATTCTGAGGGTGGTGTATAACAGCTGATTTGATGAATTTGTGCCGCACACGGGGGCGTATACGTAACATTTTTTTCTGGCCCAACACCGATGAGTCTCCAGCGGTCCCCACTTTGCCTGCTGAGTGACCATTATAGGTTCTCTTGATGGGAAATAACGCATATTTTATTGAGAGACGCGAGCGTCCAGGCGTGTATACATACATTCTTACCAGCAGGCGAGGAGAGCACACAAAATGCATAAAAAACGAGTGATTTTGTTACTGCTTGGTTTTCCACTGTTCTGTTTTCAACAGCTCCTGGGTGTTTTCTTTCGCGTTCTGCAAGAGGAAACAGTGCTTTTGAAGGCCTGTAAGATACTGAAGCGTTTTATTCTGAGGGTGGTGTATAACAGCTGATTTGATGAATTTGTGCCGCACACGGGGGCGTATAGGTAACATTTTTTTCTGGCCCAACACCGATGCGTCTCTAGCGTTCTCCACTGGCTGCTCAGTGACCATGATAGGTTCTCCTGATGGGAAATAACGCATATTTTATTGAGAGACGCGAGCGTCCAGGCGTGTATACATACATTTTTACCAGCAGGCGAGGAGAGCACACAAAATGCATAAAAAACGAGTGATTTTGTTACTGCTTGGTTTTTCACTGTTCTGTTTTCAACAGCTCCTGGGTGTTTTCTTTCGCGTTCTGCAAGAGGAAACTGTGCTTTTGAAGGCCTTTAGGGAACTGAAGCGTTTTATTCTGAGGGTGGTGCATAACAGCTGAATTGATGATTTTGTGCCGCACACGGGGGCGTATACGTAACATTTTTTTCAGGCCCAACACCGATGCGTCTCCAGCGGTCCCCACTTTGCCTGCTGAGTGACCATTATAGGTTCTCTTGATGGGAAATAACGCATATTTTATTGAGAGACGCGAGCGTCCAGGCGTGTATACATACATTTTTACCAGCAGGCGAGGAGAGCACACAAACTGCATAAAAAACGAGTGATTTTGTTTCTGCTTGGTTTTTCACTGTTCTGTTTTCATCAGCTCCTGGGTGTTTTCTTTCGCGTTCTGCAAGAGGAAACTGTGCTTTTGAAGGCCTTTAAGAAACTGAAGCGTTTTATTCTGAGGGTGGTGCATAACAGCTGAATTGATGATTTTGTGCCGCACACGGGGGCGTATACGTAACATTTTTTTCTGGCTCAACACCGATGCGTTTCCAGCGATCCCCACTGGCTGCTGAGTGACCATTATAGGTTCTCTTGATGGGAAATAACGCATATTTTATTGAGAGACGCGAGCGTCCAGGCGTGTATACATACATTCTTACCAGCAGGCGAGGAGAGGACACAAAATTCATAAAAAACGAGTGATTTTGTTACTGCTTGGATTTTCACTGTTCTGTTTTCGACAGCTCCTGGGTGTTTTCTTTCGCGTTCTGCAAGAGGAAACAGTGCTTTTGAAGGCCTTTAAGAGACTGAAGCGTTTTATTCTGAGGGTGGTGCATAACAGCTGAATTGATGATTTTGTGCCGCACACGGGGGCGTATACGTAACATTTTTTTCTGGCTCAACACCGATGGGTCTCCAGCGTTCTCCACTGGCTGCTGAGTGACCATTATAGGTTCTCTTGATGGGAAATAACGCATATTTTATTGAGAGACGCGAGCGTCCAGGCGTGTATACATACATTTTTACCAGCAGGCGAGGAGAGCACACAAATTGCATAAAAAACGAGTGATTTTGTTACTGCTTGGTTTTTCACTGTTCTGTTTTCAACAGCTCCTCGGTGTTTTCTTTCGCGTTCTGCAAGAGGAAACAGTGCTTTTGAAGGCCTTTAAGAAACTGAAGCGTTTTATTCTGAGGGTGGTGTATAACAGCTGATTTGATGAATTTGTGCCGCACACGGGGGCGTATACGTAACATTTTTTTCTGGCCCAACACCGATGCGTCTCCAGCGGTCCCCACTTTGCCTGCTGAGTGACCATTATAGGTTCTCTTGATGGGAAATAACGCATATTTTATTGAGAGACGCGAGCGTCCAGGCGTGTATACATACATTTTTACCAGCAGGCGAGGAGAGCACACAAACTGCATAAAAAACGAGTGATTTTGTTTCTGCTTGGTTTTTCACTGTTCTGTTTTCATCAGCTCCTGGGTGTTTTCTTTCGCGTTCTGCAAGAGGAAACTGTGCTTTTGAAGGCCTTTAAGAAACTGAAGCGTTTTATTCTGAGGGTGGTGCATAACAGCTGAATTGATGATTTTGTGCCGCACACGGGGGCGTATACGTAACATTTTTTTCAGGCCCAACACCGATGCGTCTCCAGCGGTCCCCACTTTGCCTGCTGAGTGACCATTATAGGTTCTCTTGATGGGAAATAACGCATATTTTATTGAGAGACGCGAGCGTCCAGGCGTGTATACATACATTTTTACCAGCAGGCGAGGAGAGCACACAAACTGCATAAAAAACGAGTGATTTTGTTTCTGCTTGGTTTTTCACTGTTCTGTTTTCATCAGCTCCTGGGTGTTTTCTTTCGCGTTCTGCAAGAGGAAACTGTGCTTTTGAAGGCCTTTAGGAAACTGAAGCGTTTTATTCTGAGGGTGGTGCATAACAGCTGAATTGATGATTTTGTGCCGCACACGGGGGCGTATACGTAACATTTTTTTCTGGCTCAACACCGATGCGTCTCCAGCGTTCTCCACTGGCTGCTGAGTGACCATTATAGGTTCTCTTGATGGGAAATAACGCATATTTTATTGAGAGACGCGAGCGTCCAGGATTGTATACATACATCTTTACCAGCAGGGAAGGAGAGCACACAACATGCATAAAAAACGAGTGATTTTGTTACTGCTTGGTTTTTCACTGTTCTGTTTTCAACAGCTCCTGGGTGTTTTCTTTCGCGTTCTGCAAGAGGAAACTGTGCTTTTGAAGGCCTTTAAGAAACTGAAGCGTTTTATTCTGAGGGTGGTGCATAACAGCTGAATTGACGATTTTGTGCCGCACACGGGGGCGTATACGTAACATTTTTTTCTGGCCCAACACCGATGAGTCTCCAGCGTTCTCCACTGGCTGCTGAGTGACCATTATAGGTTCTCTTGATGGGAAATAACGCATATTTTATTGAGAGATGCGAGCGTCCAGGATTGCATACATACATTTTTACCAGCAGGCGAGGAGAGCACACAAAATGCATAAAAAACGAGTGATTTTGTTACTGCTTGGTTTTCCACTGTTCTGTTTTCAACAGCTCCTGGGTGTTTTCTTTCGCGTTCTGCAAGAGGAAACAGTGCTTTTGAAGGCCTGTAAGATACTGAAGCGTTTTATTCTGAGGGTGGTGTATAACAGCTGATTTGATGAATTTGTGCCGCACACGGGGGCGTATAGGTAACATTTTTTTCTGGCCCAACACCGATGCGTCTCTAGCGTTCTCCACTGGCTGCTCAGTGACCATGATAGGTTCTCTTGATGGGAAATAACGCATATTTTATTGAGAGACGCGAGCGTCCAGGCGTGTATACATACATTTTTACCAGCAGGCGAGGAGAGCACACAAAATGCATAAAAAACGAGTGATTTTGTTACTGCTTGGTTTTTCACTGTTCTGTTTTCAACAGCTCCTGGGTGTTTTCTTTCGCGTTCTGCAAGAGGAAACTGTGCTTTTGAAGGCCTTTAGGGAACTGAAGCGTTTTATTCTGAGGGTGGTGCATAACAGCTGAATTGATGATTTTGTGCCGCACACGGGGGCGTATACGTAACATTTTTTTCAGGCCCAACACCGATGCGTCTCCAGCGGTCCCCACTTTGCCTGCTGAGTGACCATTATAGGTTCTCTTGATGGGAAATAACGCATATTTTATTGAGAGACGCGAGCGTCCAGGCGTGTATACATACATTTTTACCAGCAGGCGAGGAGAGCACACAAACTGCATAAAAAACGAGTGATTTTGTTTCTGCTTGGTTTTTCACTGTTCTGTTTTCATCAGCTCCTGGGTGTTTTCTTTCGCGTTCTGCAAGAGGAAACTGTGCTTTTGAAGGCCTTTAAGAAACTGAAGCGTTTTATTCTGAGGGTGGTGCATAACAGCTGAATTGATGATTTTGTGCCGCACACGGGGGCGTATACGTAACATTTTTTTCTGGCTCAACACCGATGCGTTTCCAGCGATCCCCACTGGCTGCTGAGTGACCATTATAGGTTCTCTTGATGGGAAATAACGCATATTTTATTGAGAGACGCGAGCGTCCAGGCGTGTATACATACATTCTTACCAGCAGGCGAGGAGAGGACACAAAATTCATAAAAAACGAGTGATTTTGTTACTGCTTGGATTTTCACTGTTCTGTTTTCAACAGCTCCTGGGTGTTTTCTTTCGCGTTCTGCAAGAGGAAACAGTGCTTTTGAAGGCCTTTAAGAGACTGAAGCGTTTTATTCTGAGGGTGGTGCATAACAGCTGAATTGATGATTTTGTGCCGCACACGGGGGCGTATACGTAACATTTTTTTCTGGCTCAACACCGATGGGTCTCCAGCGTTCTCCACTGGCTGCTGAGTGACCATTATAGGTTCTCTTGATGGGAAATAACGCATATTTTATTGAGAGACGCGAGCGTCCAGGCGTGTATACATACATTTTTACCAGCAGGCGAGGAGAGCACACAAATTGCATAAAAAACGAGTGATTTTGTTACTGCTTGGTTTTTCACTGTTCTGTTTTCAACAGCTCCTCGGTGTTTTCTTTCGCGTTCTGCAAGAGGAAACAGTGCTTTTGAAGGCCTTTAAGAAACTGAAGCGTTTTATTCTGAGGGTGGTGTATAACAGCTGATTTGATGAATTTGTGCCGCACACGGGGGCGTATACGTAACATTTTTTTCTGGCCCAACACCGATGCGTCTCCAGCGGTCCCCACTTTGCCTGCTGAGTGACCATTATAGGTTCTCTTGATGGGAAATAACGCATATTTTATTGAGAGACGCGAGCGTCCAGGCGTGTATACATACATTTTTACCAGCAGGCGAGGAGAGCACACAAACTGCATAAAAAACGAGTGATTTTGTTTCTGCTTGGTTTTTCACTGTTCTGTTTTCATCAGCTCCTGGGTGTTTTCTTTCGCGTTCTGCAAGAGGAAACTGTGCTTTTGAAGGCCTTTAAGAAACTGAAGCGTTTTATTCTGAGGGTGGTGCATAACAGCTGAATTGATGATTTTGTGCCGCACACGGGGGCGTATACGTAACATTTTTTTCAGGCCCAACACCGATGCGTCTCCAGCGGTCCCCACTTTGCCTGCTGAGTGACCATTATAGGTTCTCTTGATGGGAAATAACGCATATTTTATTGAGAGACGCGAGCGTCCAGGCGTGTATACATACATTTTTACCAGCAGGCGAGGAGAGCACACAAACTGCATAAAAAACGAGTGATTTTGTTTCTGCTTGGTTTTTCACTGTTCTGTTTTCATCAGCTCCTGGGTGTTTTCTTTCGCGTTCTGCAAGAGGAAACTGTGCTTTTGAAGGCCTTTAGGAAACTGAAGCGTTTTATTCTGAGGGTGGTGCATAACAGCTGAATTGATGATTTTGTGCCGCACACGGGGGCGTATACGTAACATTTTTTTCTGGCTCAACACCGATGCGTCTCCAGCGTTCTCCACTGGCTGCTGAGTGACCATTATAGGTTCTCTTGATGGGAAATAACGCATATTTTATTGAGAGACGCGAGCGTCCAGGATTGTATACATACATCTTTACCAGCAGGGAAGGAGAGCACACAACATGCATAAAAAACGAGTGATTTTGTTACTGCTTGGTTTTTCACTGTTCTGTTTTCAACAGCTCCTGGGTGTTTTCTTTCGCGTTCTGCAAGAGGAAACTGTGCTTTTGAAGGCCTTTAAGAAACTGAAGCGTTTTATTCTGAGGGTGGTGCATAACAGCTGAATTGACGATTTTGTGCCGCACACGGGGGCGTATACGTAACATTTTTTTCTGGCCCAACACCGATGAGTCTCCAGCGTTCTCCACTGGCTGCTGAGTGACCATTATAGGTTCTCTTGATGGGAAATAACGCATATTTTATTGAGAGATGCGAGCGTCCAGGATTGCATACATACATTTTTACCAGCAGGCGAGGAGAGCACACAAAGTGCATAAAAAACGAGTGATTTAGTTACTGCTTGGTTTTTCACTGTTCTGTTTTCAACAGCTCCTGGGTGATTTCTTTCGCGTTCTGCAAGAGGAAACTGTGCTTTTGAATGCCTTTAAGAAACTGATGCGTTTTATTCTGTGGGTGGTGCATAACAGCTGAATTGATGATTTTGTGCCGCACACGGGGGCGTATACGTAACATTTTTTTCTGGCTCAACACCGATGCGTTTCCAGCGATCTCCACTGGCTGCTGAGTGACCAATATAGGTTCCCTTGATGGGAAATAACGCATATTTTATTGAGAGACGCGAGCGTCCAGGTGTGTATACATACATTCTTACCAGCAGGCGAGGAGAGCACACAAAATGCATAAAAAACGAGTGATTTTGTTACTGCTTGGTTTTTCACTGTTCTGTTTTCAACAGCTCCTGGGTGTTTTCTTTCGCGTTCTGCAAGAGGAAACAGTGCTTTTGAAGGCCTTTAAGAAACTGAAGCGTTTTATTCTGAGGGTGGTGTATAACAGCTGATTTGATGAATTTGTGCCGCACACGGGGGCGTATACGTAACATTTTTTTCTGGCCCAACACCGATGCGTCTCTAGCGTTCTCCGCTGGCTGCTCAGTGACCATTATAGGTTCTCTTGATGGGAAATAACGCATATTTTATTGTGAGACGCTAGCGTCCAGGCGTGTATACATACATTTTTACCAGCAGGCGAGGAGAGCACACAAAATGCATAAAAAACGAGTGATTTTGTTGCTGCTTGGTTTTTCACTGTTCTGTTTTCAACAGCTCCTCGGTGTTTTCTTTCGCGTTCTGCAAGAGGAAACAGTGCTTTTGAAGGCCTTTAAGAAACTGAAGCGTTTTATTCTGAGGGTGGTGTATGACAGCTGATTTGATGAATTTGTGCCGCACACGGGGGCGTATACGTAACATTTTTTTCAGGCCCAACACCGATGCGTCTCTAGCGTTCTCCACTGGCTGCTGAGTGACCATTATAGGTTCTCTTGATGGGAAATAACGCATATTTTATTGAGAGACGCGAGCGTCCAGGCGTGTATACATACATTTTTACCAGCAGGCGAGGAGAGCACACAAAATGCATAAAAAACGAGTGATTTTGTTACTGCTTGGTTTTTCACTGTTCTGTTTTCAACAGCTCCTGGGTGTTTTCTTTCGCGTTCTGCAAGGGGAAACAGTGCTTTTGAAGGCCTTTAAGAAACTGAAGCGTTTTATTCTGAGGGTGGTGTATAACAGCTGATTTGATGAATTTGTGCCGCACACGGGGGCGTATACGTAACATTTTTTTCTGGCCCAACACCGATGCGTCTCCAGAGGTCCCCACTTTGCCTGCTGAGTGACCATTATAGGTTCTCTTGATGGGAAATAACGCATATTTTATTGAGAGACGCGAGCGTCCAGGCGTGTATACATACATTTTTACCAGCAGGCGAGGAGAGCACACAAACTGCATAAAAAACGAGTGATTTTGTTTCTGCTTGGTTTTTCACTGTTCTGTTTTCATCAGCTCCTGGGTGTTTTCTTTCGCGTTCTGCAAGAGGAAACTGTGCTTTTGAAGGCCTTTAAGAAACTGAAGCGTTTTATTCTGAGGGTGGTGCATAACAGCTGAATTGATGATTTTGTGCCGCACACGGGGGCGTATACGTAACATTTTTTTCAGGCCCAACACCGATGCGTCTCCAGCGGTCCCCACTTTGCCTGCTGAGTGACCATTATAGGTTCTCTTGATGGGAAATAACGCATATTTTATTGAGAGGCGCGAGCGTCCAGGCGTGTATACATACATTTTTACCAGCAGGCGAGGAGAGCACACAAACTGCATAAAAAACGAGTGATTTTGTTTCTGCTTGGTTTTTCACTGTTCTGTTTTCATCAGCTCCTGGGTGTTTTCTTTCGCGTTCTGCAAGAGGAAACTGTGCTTTTGAAGGCCTTTAAGAAACTGAAGCGTTTCATTCTGAGGGTGGTGCATAACAGCTGAATTGATGATTTTGTGCCGCACACGGGGGCGTATACGTAACATTTTTTTCTGGCTCAACACCGATGCGTCTCCAGCGTTCTCCACTGGCTGCTGAGTGACCATTATAGGTTCTCTTGATAGGAAATAACGCATATTTTATTGACAGATGCGAGCGTCCAGGATTGCATACATACATTTTTACCAGCAGGCGAGGAGAGCTCACAAAGTGCATAAAAAACGAGTGATTTTGTTACTGCTTGGTTTTTCACTGTTCTGTTTTCAACAGCTCCTGGGTGTTTTCTTTCGCGTTCTGCAAGAGGAAACAGTGCTTTTGAAGGCCTTTAAGAAACTGAAGCGTTTTATTCTGAGGGTGGTGCATAACAGCTGAATTGATGATTTTGTGCCGCACACGGGGGCGTATACGTAACATTTTTTTCTGGCTCAACACCGATGCGTTTCCAGCGATCCCCACTGGCTGCTGAGTGACCATTATAGGTTCTCTTGATGGGAAATAACGCATATTTTATTGAGAGACGCGAGCGTCCAGGCGTGTATACATACATTCTTACCAGCAGGCGAGGAGAGGACACAAAATTCATAAAAAACGAGTGATTTTGTTACTGCTTGGATTTTCACTGTTCTGTTTTCAACAGCTCCTGGGTGTTTTCTTTCGCGTTCTGCAAGAGGAAACAGTGCTTTTGAAGGCCTTTAAGAGACTGAAGCGTTTTATTCTGAGGGTGGTATATAACAGCTGATTTGATGAATTTGTGCCGCACACGGGGGCGTATACGTAACATTTTTTTCTGGCCCAACACCGATGCGTCTCTAGCGTTCTCCACTGGCTGCTGAGTGACCATTATAGGTTCTCTTGATGGGAAATAACGCATATTTTATTGAGAGACGCGAGCGTCCAGGCGTGTATACATACATTTTTACCAGCAGGCGAGGAGAGCACACAAAATGCATAAAAAACGAGTGATTTTGTAACTGCTTGGTTTTTCACTGTTCTGTTTTCAACAGCTCCTGGGTGTTTTCATTCGCGTTCTGCAAGAGGAAACAGTGCTTTTGAAGGCCTTTAAGAAACTGAAGCGTTTTATTCTGAGGGTGGTGTATAACAGCTGATTTGATGAATTTGTGCCGCACACGGGGGCGTATACGTAACATTTTTTTCTGGCCCAACACCGATGCGTCTCCAGCGGTCCCCACTTTGCCTGCTGAGTGACCATTATAGGTTCTCTTGATGGGAAATAGCGCATATTTTATTGAGAGACGCGAGCGTCCAGGCGTGTATACATACATTCTTACCAGCAGGCGAGGAGAGCGCACAAAATGCATAAAAAACGAGTGATTTTGTTACTGCTTGGGTTTTTCACTGTTCTGTTTTCAACAGCTCCTGCGTGTTCTCTTTCGCGTTCTGCAAGAGGAAACAGTGCTTTTGGAGGCCTTTAAGAAACTGAAGCGTTTTATTCTGAGGGTGGTGTATAACAGCTGATTTGATGAATTTGTGCCGCACACGGGGGCGTATACGTAACATTTTTTTCTGGCCCAACACCGATGCGTCTCTAGCGTTCTCCACTGGCTGCTGAGTGCCCATTATAGGTTCTCTTGATGGGAAATAGCGCATATTTTATTGAGAGACGCGAGCGTCCAGGCGTGTATACATACATTCTTACCAGCAGGCGAGGAGAGCACACAAAATGCATAAAAAACGAGTGATTTTGTTACTGCTTGGTTTTTCACTGTTCTGTTTTCAACAGCTCCTGGGTGTTTTCTTTCGCGTTCTGCAAGAGGAAACTGTGCTTTTGAAGGCCTTTAAGAAACTGAAGCGTTTCATTCTGAGGGTGGTGCATAACAGCTGAATTGATGATTTTGTGCCGCACACGGGGGCGTATACGTAACATTTTTTTCTGGCCCAACACCGATGCGTCTCCAGCGGTCCCCACTTTGCCTGCTGAGTGACCATTATAGGTTCTCTTGATGGGAAATAACGCATATTTTATTGAGAGACGCGAGCGTCCAGGCGTGTATACATACATTTTTACCAGCAGGCGAGGAGAGCACACAAAATGCATAAAAAACGAGTGATTTTGTTACTGCTTGGTTTTTCACTGTTCTGTTTTCAACAGCTCCTGGGTGTTTTCTTTCGCGTTCTGCAAGAGGAAACTGTGCTTTTGAAGGCCTTTAAGAAACTGAAGCGTTTCATTCTGAGGGTGGTGCATAACAGCTGAATTGATGATTTTGTGCCGCACACGGGGGCGTATACGTAACATTTTTTTCTGGCTCAACACCGATGCGTCTCCAGCGTTCTCCACTGGCTGCTGAGTGACCATTATAGGTTCTCTTGATGGGAAATAGCGCATATTTTATTGAGAGACGCGAGCGTCCAGGATTGTATACATACATTTTTACCAGCAGGCGAGGAGAGCACACAAACTGCATAAAAAACGAGTGATTTTGTTTCTGCTTGGTTTTTCACTGTTCTGTTTTCATCAGCTCCTGGGTGTTTTCTTTCGCGTTCTGCAAGAGGAAACTGTGCATTTGAAGGCCTTTAAGAAACTGAAGCGTTTCATTCTGAGGGTGGTGCATAACAGCTGAATTGATGATTTTGTGCCGCACACGGGGGCGTATACGTAACATTTTTTTCTGGCTCAACACCGATGCGTCTCCAGCGTTCTCCACTGGCTGTTGAGTGACCATTATAGGTTCTCTTGATAGGAAATAACGCATATTTTATTGAGAGATGCGAGCGTCCAGGATTGCATACATACATTTTTACCAGCAGGCGAGGAGAGCTCACAAAGTGCATAAAAAACGAGTGATTTTGTTACTGCTTGGTTTTTCACTGTTCTGTTTTCAACAGCTCCTGGGTGTTTTCCTTCGCGTTCTGCAAGAGGAAACAGTGCTTTTGAAGGCCTTTAAGAAACTGAAGCGTTTTATTCTGAGGGTGGTGCATAACAGCTGAATTGATCGCTTCAGTTTCTTAAAGGCCTTCAAAAGCACTGTTTCCTCTTGCAGAACGCGAAAGAAAACACCCAGGAGCTGTTGAAAACAGAACAGTGAAAAACCAAGCAGTTACAAAATCACTCGTTTTTTATGCATTTTGTGTGCTCTCCTCGCCTGCTGGTAAAAATGTATGTATACACGCCTGGACGCTCGCGTCTCTCAATAAAATATGCGTTATTTCCCATCAAGAGAACCTATAATGGTCACTCAGCAGCCAGTGGAGAACGCTAGAGACGCATCGGTGTTGGGCCAGAAAAAAATGTTACGTATACGCCCCCGTATGCGGCACAAATTCATCAAATCAGCTGTTATATACCACCCTCAGAATAAAACGCTCCAGTCTCTTAAAGGCCTTCAAAAGCACTGTTTCCTCTTGCAGAACGCGAAAGAAAACACCCAGGAGCTGTTGAAAACAGAACAGTGAAAATCCAAGCAGTAACAAAATCACTCGTTTTTTATGAATTTTGTGTCCTCTCCTCGCCTGCTGGTAAGAATGTATGTATACACGCCTGGACGCTCGCGTCTCTCAATAAAATATGCGTTATTTCCCATCAAGAGAACCTATAATGGTCACTCAGCAGCCAGTGGGGATCGCAGGAAACGCATCGGTGTTGAGCCAGAAAAAAATGTTACGTATACGCCCCCGTGTGCGGCACAAAATCATCAATTCAGCTGTTATGCACCACCCTCAGAATAAAACGCTTCAGTTTCTTAAAGGCCTTCAAAAGCACTGTTTCCTCTTGCAGAACGCGAAAGAAAACACCCAGGAGCTGTTGAAAACAGAACAGTGTAAAACCAAGCAGTAACAAAATCACTCGTTTTTTATGCACTTTGTGAGCTCTCCTCGCCTGCTGGTAAAAATGTATGTATGCAATCCTGGACGCTCGCATCTCTCAATAAAATATGCGTTATTTCCTATCAAGAGAACCTATAATGGTCACTCAGCAGCCAGTGGAGAACGCTGGAGACGCATCGGTGTTGAGCCAGAAAAAAATGTTACGTATACGCCCCCGTGTGCGGCACAAAATCATCAATTCTGCTGTTATGCACCACCCTCAGAATAAAACGCTTCAGTTTCTTAAAGGCCTTCAAATGCACAGTTTCCTCTTGCAGAACGCGAAAGAAAACACCCAGGAGCTGTTGAAAACAGAACAGTGAAAAACCAAGCAGTAACAAAATCACTCGTTTTTTACGCATGTTGTGTGCTCTCCTTTCCTGCTGGTAAAGATGTATGTATACAATCCTGGACGCTCGCGTCTCTCAATAAAATATGCGCTATTTCCCATCAAGAGAACCTATAATGGTCACTCAGCAGCCAGTGGAGAACGCTGGAGACGCATCGGTGTTGAGCCAGAAAAAAATGTTACGTATACGCCCCCGTGTGCGGCACAAAATCATCAATTCAGCTGTTATGCACCACCCTCAGAATGAAACGCTTCAGTTTCTTAAAGGCCTTCAAAAGCACAGTTTCCTCTTGCAGAACGCGAAAGAAAACACCCAGGAGCTGTTGAAAACAGAACAGTGAAAAACCAAGCAGTAACAAAATCACTCGTTTTTTATGCATTTTGTGTGCTCTCCTCGCCTGCTGGTAAAAATGTATGTATACACGCCTGGACGCTCGCGTCTCTCAATAAAATATGCGTTATTTCCCATCAAGAGAACCTATAATGGTCACTCAGCAGGCAAAGTGGGGACCGCTGGAGACGCATCGGTGTTGGGCCTGAAAAAAATGTTACGTATACGCCCCCGTGTGCGGCACAAAATCATCAATTCAGCTGTTATACACCACCCTCAGAATAAAACGCTTCAGTGTCTTAAAGGCCTTCAAAAGCACTGTTTCCTCTTGCAGAACGCGAAAGAAAACACCCAGGAGCTGTTGAAAACAGAACAGTGAAAAACCAAGCAGTAACAAAATCACTCGTTTTTTATGCATTTTGTGTGCTCTCCTCGCCTGCTGGTAAGAATGTATGTATACACGCCTGGACGCTCGCGTCTCTCAATAAAATATGCGCTATTTCCCATCAAGAGAACCTATAATGGTCACTCAGCAGGCAAAGTGGGGACCTCTGGAGACGCATCGGTGTTGGGCCAGAAAAAAATGTTACGTATACGCCCCCGTGTGCGGCACAAATTCATCAAATCAGCTGTTATACACCACCCTCAGAATAAAACGCTTCAGTTTCTTAAAGGCCTTCAAAAGCACTGTTTCCTCTTGCAGAACGCGAAAGAAAACACCCAGGAGCTGTTGAAAACAGAACAGTGAAAAACCAAGCAGTTACAAAATCACTCGTTTTTTATGCATTTTGTGTGCTCTCCTCGCCTGCTGGTAAAAATGTATGTATACACGCCTGGACGCTCGCGTCTCTCAATAAAATATGCGTTATTTCCCATCAAGAGAACCTATAATGGTCACTCAGCAGCCAGTGGAGAACGCTAGAGACGCATCGGTGTTGGGCCAGAAAAAAATGTTACGTATACGCCCCCGTGTGCGGCACAAATTCATCAAATCAGCTGTTATACACCACCCTCAGAATAAAACGCTTCAGTTTCTTAAAGGCCTTCAAAAGCACTGTTTCCTCTTGCAGAACGCGAAAGAAAACACCCAGGAGCTGTTGAAAACAGAACAGTGAAAATCCAAGCAGTAACAAAATCACTCGTTTTTTATGAATTTTGTGTCCTCTCCTCGCCTGCTGGTAAGAATGTATGTATACACGACTGGACGCTCGCGTCTCTCAATAAAATATGCGTTATTTCCCATCAAGAGAACCTATAATGGTCACTCAGCAGCCAGTGGAGAACGCTAGAGACGCATCGGTGTTGGGCCAGAAAAAAATGTTACGTATACGCCCCCGTGTGCGGCACAAATTCACCATTATAGGTTCTCTTGATGGGAAATAGCGCATATTTTATTGAGAGACGCGAGCGTCCAGGATTGTATACATACATCTTTACCAGCAGGAAAGGAGAGCACACAACATGCGTAAAAAACGAGTGATTTTGTTACTGCTTGGTTTTTCACTGTTCTGTTTTCAACAGCTCCTGGGTGTTTTCTTTCGCGTTCTGCAAGAGGAAACTGTGCATTTGAAGGCCTTTAAGAAACTGAAGCGTTTTATTCTGAGGGTGGTGCATAACAGCAGAATTGATGATTTTGTGCCGCACACGGGGGCGTATACGTAACATTTTTTTCTGGCTCAACACCGATGCGTCTCCAGCGTTCTCCACTGGCTGCTGAGTGACCATTATAGGTTCTCTTGATAGGAAATAACGCATATTTTATTGAGAGATGCGAGCGTCCAGGATTGCATACATACATTTTTACCAGCAGGCGAGGAGAGCTCACAAAGTGCATAAAAAACGAGTGATTTTGTTACTGCTTGGTTTTTCACTGTTCTGTTTTCAACAGCTCCTGGGTGTTTTCCTTCGCGTTCTGCAAGAGGAAACAGTGCTTTTGAAGGCCTTTAAGAAACTGAAGCGTTTTATTCTGAGGGTGGTGCATAACAGCTGAATTGATCGCTTCAGTTTCTTAAAGGCCTTCAAAAGCACTGTTTCCTCTTGCAGAACGCGAAAGAAAACACCCAGGAGCTGTTGAAAACAGAACAGTGAAAAACCAAGCAGTTACAAAATCACTCGTTTTTTATGCATTTTGTGTGCTCTCCTCGCCTGCTGGTAAAAATGTATGTATACACGCCTGGACGCTCGCGTCTCTCAATAAAATATGCGTTATTTCCCATCAAGAGAACCTATAATGGTCACTCAGCAGCCAGTGGAGAACGCTAGAGACGCATCGGTGTTGGGCCAGAAAAAAATGTTACGTATACGCCCCCGTATGCGGCACAAATTCATCAAATCAGCTGTTATATACCACCCTCAGAATAAAACGCTCCAGTCTCTTAAAGGCCTTCAAAAGCACTGTTTCCTCTTGCAGAACGCGAAAGAAAACACCCAGGAGCTGTTGAAAACAGAACAGTGAAAATCCAAGCAGTAACAAAATCACTCGTTTTTTATGAATTTTGTGTCCTCTCCTCGCCTGCTGGTAAGAATGTATGTATACACGCCTGGACGCTCGCGTCTCTCAATAAAATATGCGTTATTTCCCATCAAGAGAACCTATAATGGTCACTCAGCAGCCAGTGGGGATCGCAGGAAACGCATCGGTGTTGAGCCAGAAAAAAATGTTACGTATACGCCCCCGTGTGCGGCACAAAATCATCAATTCAGCTGTTATGCACCACCCTCAGAATAAAACGCTTCAGTTTCTTAAAGGCCTTCAAAAGCACTGTTTCCTCTTGCAGAACGCGAAAGAAAACACCCAGGAGCTGTTGAAAACAGAACAGTGTAAAACCAAGCAGTAACAAAATCACTCGTTTTTTATGCACTTTGTGAGCTCTCCTCGCCTGCTGGTAAAAATGTATGTATGCAATCCTGGACGCTCGCATCTCTCAATAAAATATGCGTTATTTCCTATCAAGAGAACCTATAATGGTCACTCAGCAGCCAGTGGAGAACGCTGGAGACGCATCGGTGTTGAGCCAGAAAAAAATGTTACGTATACGCCCCCGTGTGCGGCACAAAATCATCAATTCTGCTGTTATGCACCACCCTCAGAATAAAACGCTTCAGTTTCTTAAAGGCCTTCAAATGCACAGTTTCCTCTTGCAGAACGCGAAAGAAAACACCCAGGAGCTGTTGAAAACAGAACAGTGAAAAACCAAGCAGTAACAAAATCACTCGTTTTTTACGCATGTTGTGTGCTCTCCTTTCCTGCTGGTAAAGATGTATGTATACAATCCTGGACGCTCGCGTCTCTCAATAAAATATGCGCTATTTCCCATCAAGAGAACCTATAATGGTCACTCAGCAGCCAGTGGAGAACGCTGGAGACGCATCGGTGTTGAGCCAGAAAAAAATGTTACGTATACGCCCCCGTGTGCGGCACAAAATCATCAATTCAGCTGTTATGCACCACCCTCAGAATGAAACGCTTCAGTTTCTTAAAGGCCTTCAAAAGCACAGTTTCCTCTTGCAGAACGCGAAAGAAAACACCCAGGAGCTGTTGAAAACAGAACAGTGAAAAACCAAGCAGTAACAAAATCACTCGTTTTTTATGCATTTTGTGTGCTCTCCTCGCCTGCTGGTAAAAATGTATGTATACACGCCTGGACGCTCGCGTCTCTCAATAAAATATGCGTTATTTCCCATCAAGAGAACCTATAATGGTCACTCAGCAGGCAAAGTGGGGACCGCTGGAGACGCATCGGTGTTGGGCCTGAAAAAAATGTTACGTATACGCCCCCGTGTGCGGCACAAAATCATCAATTCAGCTGTTATACACCACCCTCAGAATAAAACGCTTCAGTGTCTTAAAGGCCTTCAAAAGCACTGTTTCCTCTTGCAGAACGCGAAAGAAAACACCCAGGAGCTGTTGAAAACAGAACAGTGAAAAACCAAGCAGTAACAAAATCACTCGTTTTTTATGCATTTTGTGTGCTCTCCTCGCCTGCTGGTAAGAATGTATGTATACACGCCTGGACGCTCGCGTCTCTCAATAAAATATGCGCTATTTCCCATCAAGAGAACCTATAATGGTCACTCAGCAGGCAAAGTGGGGACCTCTGGAGACGCATCGGTGTTGGGCCAGAAAAAAATGTTACGTATACGCCCCCGTGTGCGGCACAAATTCATCAAATCAGCTGTTATACACCACCCTCAGAATAAAACGCTTCAGTTTCTTAAAGGCCTTCAAAAGCACTGTTTCCTCTTGCAGAACGCGAAAGAAAACACCCAGGAGCTGTTGAAAACAGAACAGTGAAAAACCAAGCAGTTACAAAATCACTCGTTTTTTATGCATTTTGTGTGCTCTCCTCGCCTGCTGGTAAAAATGTATGTATACACGCCTGGACGCTCGCGTCTCTCAATAAAATATGCGTTATTTCCCATCAAGAGAACCTATAATGGTCACTCAGCAGCCAGTGGAGAACGCTAGAGACGCATCGGTGTTGGGCCAGAAAAAAATGTTACGTATACGCCCCCGTGTGCGGCACAAATTCATCAAATCAGCTGTTATACACCACCCTCAGAATAAAACGCTTCAGTTTCTTAAAGGCCTTCAAAAGCACTGTTTCCTCTTGCAGAACGCGAAAGAAAACACCCAGGAGCTGTTGAAAACAGAACAGTGAAAATCCAAGCAGTAACAAAATCACTCGTTTTTTATGAATTTTGTGTCCTCTCCTCGCCTGCTGGTAAGAATGTATGTATACACGACTGGACGCTCGCGTCTCTCAATAAAATATGCGTTATTTCCCATCAAGAGAACCTATAATGGTCACTCAGCAGCCAGTGGAGAACGCTAGAGACGCATCGGTGTTGGGCCAGAAAAAAATGTTACGTATACGCCCCCGTGTGCGGCACAAATTCACCATTATAGGTTCTCTTGATGGGAAATAGCGCATATTTTATTGAGAGACGCGAGCGTCCAGGATTGTATACATACATCTTTACCAGCAGGAAAGGAGAGCACACAACATGCGTAAAAAACGAGTGATTTTGTTACTGCTTGGTTTTTCACTGTTCTGTTTTCAACAGCTCCTGGGTGTTTTCTTTCGCGTTCTGCAAGAGGAAACTGTGCATTTGAAGGCCTTTAAGAAACTGAAGCGTTTTATTCTGAGGGTGGTGCATAACAGCAGAATTGATGATTTTGTGCCGCACACGGGGGCGTATACGTAACACTTTTTTCTGGCTCAACACCGATGCGTTTCCAGCGATCCCCACTGGCTGCTGAGTGACCATTATAGGTTCTCTTGATGGGAAATAACGCATATTTTATTGAGAGACGCGAGCGTCCAGGCGTGTATACATACATTCTTACCAGCAGGCGAGGAGAGGACACAAAATTCATAAAAAACGAGTGATTTTGTTACTGCTTGGATTTTCACTGTTCTGTTTTCAACAGCTCCTGGGTGTTTTCTTTCGCGTTCTGCAAGAGGAAACAGTGCTTTTGAAGGCCTTTAAGAGACTGAAGCGTTTTATTCTGAGGGTGGTATATAACAGCTGATTTGATGAATTTGTGCCGCACACGGGGGCGTATACGTAACATTTTTTTCTGGCCCAACACCGATGCGTCTCTAGCGTTCTCCACTGGCTGCTGAGTGACCATTATAGGTTCTCTTGATGGGAAATAACGCATATTTTATTGAGAGACGCGAGCGTCCAGGCGTGTATACATACATTTTTACCAGCAGGCGAGGAGAGCACACAAAATGCATAAAAAACGAGTGATTTTGTAACTGCTTGGTTTTTCACTGTTCTGTTTTCAACAGCTCCTGGGTGTTTTCATTCGCGTTCTGCAAGAGGAAACAGTGCTTTTGAAGGCCTTTAAGAAACTGAAGCGTTTTATTCTGAGGGTGGTGTATAACAGCTGATTTGATGAATTTGTGCCGCACACGGGGGCGTATACGTAACATTTTTTTCTGGCCCAACACCGATGCGTCTCCAGCGGTCCCCACTTTGCCTGCTGAGTGACCATTATAGGTTCTCTTGATGGGAAATAGCGCATATTTAATTGAGAGACGCGAGCGTCCAGGCGTGTATACATACATTCTTACCAGCAGGCGAGGAGAGCGCACAAAATGCATAAAAAACGAGTGATTTTGTTACTGCTTGGGTTTTTCACTGTTCTGTTTTCAACAGCTCCTGCGTGTTCTCTTTCGCGTTCTGCAAGAGGAAACAGTGCTTTTGGAGGCCTTTAAGAAACTGAAGCGTTTTATTCTGAGGGTGGTGTATAACAGCTGATTTGATGAATTTGTGCCGCACACGGGGGCGTATACGTAACATTTTTTTCTGGCCCAACACCGATGCGTCTCTAGCGTTCTCCACTGGCTGCTGAGTGACCATTATAGGTTCTCTTGATGGGAAATAACGCATATTTTATTGAGAGACGCGAGCGTCCAGGCGTGTATACATACATTTTTACCAGCAGGCGAGGAGAGCACACAAAATGCATAAAAAACGAGTGATTTTGTAACTGCTTGGTTTTTCACTGTTCTGTTTTCAACAGCTCCTGGGTGTTTTCTTTCGCGTTCTGCAAGAGGAAACAGTGCTTTTGAAGGCCTTTAAGAAACTGAAGCGTTTTATTCTGAGGGTGGTGTATAACAGCTGATTTGATGAATTTGTGCCGCACACGGGGGCGTATACGTAACATTTTTTTCTGGCCCAACACCGATGCGTCTCCAGAGGTCCCCACTTTGCCTGCTGAGTGACCATTATAGGTTCTCTTGATGGAAAATAGCGCATATTTTATTGAGAGACGCGAGCGTCCAGGCGTGTATACATACATTCTTACCAGCAGGCGAGGAGAGCACACAAAATGCATAAAAAACGAGTGATTTTGTTACTGCTTGGTTTTTTCACTGTTCTGTTTTCAACAGCTCCTGGGTGTTTTCTTTCGCGTTCTGCAAGAGGAAACAGTGCTTTTGAAGGCCTTTAAGACACTGAAGCGTTTTATTCTGAGGGTGGTGTATAACAGCTGAATTGATGATTTTGTGCCGCACACGGGGGCGTATACGTAACATTTTTTTCAGGCCCAACACCGATGCGTCTCCAGCGGTCCCCACTTTGCCTGCTGAGTGACCATTATAGGTTCTCTTGATGGGAAATAACGCATATTTTATTGAGAGACGCGAGCGTCCAGGCGTGTATACATACATTTTTACCAGCAGGCGAGGAGAGCACACAAAATGCATAAAAACGAGTGATTTTGTTACTGCTTGGTTTTTCACTGTTCTGTTTTCAACAGCTCCTGGGTGTTTTCTTTCGCGTTCTGCAAGAGGAAACTGTGCTTTTGAAGGCCTTTAAGAAACTGAAGCGTTTCATTCTGAGGGTGGTGCATAACAGCTGAATTGATGATTTTGTGCCGCACACGGGGGCGTATACGTAACATTTTTTTCTGGCTCAACACCGATGCGTCTCCAGCGTTCTCCACTGGCTGCTGAGTGACCATTATAGGTTCTCTTGATGGGAAATAGCGCATATTTTATTGAGAGACGCGAGCGTCCAGGATTGTATACATACATCTTTACCAGCAGGAAAGGAGAGCACACAACATGCGTAAAAAACGAGTGATTTTGTTACTGCTTGGTTTTTCACTGTTCTGTTTTCAACAGCTCCTGGGTGTTTTCTTTCGCGTTCTGCAAGAGGAAACTGTGCATTTGAAGGCCTTTAAGAAACTGAAGCGTTTTATTCTGAGGGTGGTGCATAACAGCAGAATTGATGATTTTGTGCCGCACACGGGGGCGTATACGTAACATTTTTTTCTGGCTCAACACCGATGCGTCTCCAGCGTTCTCCACTGGCTGCTGAGTGACCATTATAGGTTCTCTTGATAGGAAATAACGCATATTTTATTGAGAGATGCGAGCGTCCAGGATTGCATACATACATTTTTACCAGCAGGCGAGGAGAGCTCACAAAGTGCATAAAAAACGAGTGGTTTTGTTACTGCTTGGTTTTTCACTGTTCTGTTTTCAACAGCTCCTGGGTGTTTTCTTTCGCGTTCTGCAAGAGGAAACAGTGCTTTTGAAGGCCTTTAAGAAACTGAAGCGTTTTATTCTGAGGGTGGTGCATAACAGCTGAATTGATGATTTTGTGCCGCACACGGGGGCGTATACGTAACATTTTTTTCTGGCTCAACACCGATGCGTTTCCTGCGATCCCCACTGGCTGCTGAGTGACCATTATAGGTTCTCTTGATGGGAAATAACGCATATTTTATTGAGAGACGCGAGCGTCCAGGCGTGTATACATACATTCTTACCAGCAGGCGAGGAGAGGACACAAAATTCATAAAAAACGAGTGATTTTGTTACTGCTTGGATTTTCACTGTTCTGTTTTCAACAGCTCCTGGGTGTTTTCTTTCGCGTTCTGCAAGAGGAAACAGTGCTTTTGAAGGCCTTTAAGAGACTGGAGCGTTTTATTCTGAGGGTGGTATATAACAGCTGATTTGATGAATTTGTGCCGCACACGGGGGCGTATACGTAACATTTTTTTCTGGCCCAACACCGATGCGTCTCTAGCGTTCTCCACTGGCTGCTGAGTGACCATTATAGGTTCTCTTGATGGGAAATAACGCATATTTTATTGAGAGACGCGAGCGTCCAGGCGTGTATACATACATTTTTACCAGCAGGCGAGGAGAGCACACAAAATGCATAAAAAACGAGTGATTTTGTAACTGCTTGGTTTTTCACTGTTCTGTTTTCAACAGCTCCTGGGTGTTTTCTTTCGCGTTCTGCAAGAGGAAACAGTGCTTTTGAAGGCCTTTAAGAAACTGAAGCGATTTATTCTGAGGGTGGTGTATAACAGCTGATTTGATGAATTTGTGCCGCACACGGGGGCGTATACGTAACATTTTTTTCTGGCCCAACACCGATGCGTCTCCAGCGGTCCCCACTTTGCCTGCTGAGTGACCATTATAGGTTCTCTTGATGGGAAATAACGCATATTTTATTGAGAGACGCGAGCGTCCAGGCGTGTATACATACATTTTTACCAGCAGGCGAGGAGAGCACACAAAATGCATAAAAAACGAGTGATTTTGTTACTGCTTGGTTTTTCACTGTTCTGTTTTCAACAGCTCCTGGGTGTTTTCTTTCGCGTTCTGCAGGAGGAAACAGTGCTTTTGAAGGCCTTTTAGAAACTGAAGCGTTTTATTCTGAGGGTGGTGTATAACAGCTGATTTGATGAATTTGTGCCGCACACGGGGGCGTATACGTAACATTTTTTTCTGGCCCAACACCGATGCGTCTCCAGCGGTCCCCACTTTGCCTGCTGAGTGACCATTATAGGTTCTCTTGATGGGAAATAACGCATATTTTATTGAGAGACGCGAGCGTCCAGGCGTGTATACATACATTTTTACCAGCAGGCGAGGAGAGCACACAAAATGCATAAAAAAACGAGTGATTTTGTTACTGCTTGGTTTTTCACTGTTCTGTTTTCAACAGCTCCTGGGTGTTTTCTTTCGCGTTCTGCAAGAGGAAACTGTGCTTTTGAAGGCCTTTAAGAAACTGAAGCGTTTTATTCTGAGGGTGGTGCATAACAGCTGAATTGATGATTTTGTGCCGCACACGGGGGCGTATACGTAACATTTTTTTCTGGCCCAACACCGATGAGCCTCCAGCGTTCTCCACTGGCTGCTGAGTGACCATTATAGGTTCTCTTGATGGGAAATAACGCATATTTTATTGAGAGATGCGAGCGTCCAGGATTGCATACATACATTTTTACCAGCAGGCGAGGAGAGCACACAAAGTGCATACAAAACGAGTGATTTAGTTACTGCTTGGTTTTTCACTGTTCTGTTTTCAACAGCTCCTGGGTGTTTTCTTTCGCGTTCTGCAAGAGGAAACTGTGCTTTTGAATGCCTTTAAGAAACTGAAGCGTTTTATTCTGAGGGTGGTGCATAACAGCTGAATTGATGATTTTGTGCCGCACACGGGGGCGTATACGTAACATTTTTTTCTGGCTCAACACCGATGCGTTTCCAGCGATCTCCACTGGCTGCTGAGTGACCATTATAGGTTCCCTTGATGGGAAATAACGCATATTTTATTGAGAGACGCGAGCGTCCAGGTGTGTATACATACATTCTTACCAGCAGGCGAGGAGAGCACACAAAATGCATAAAAAACGAGTGATTTTGTTACTGCTTGGTTTTTCACTGTTCTGTTTTCAACAGCTCCTGGGTGTTTTCTTTCGCGTTCTGCAAGAGGAAACAGTGCTTTTGAAGGCCTTTAAGAAACTGAAGCGTTTTATTCTGAGGGTGGTGTATAACAGCTGATTTGATGAATTTGTGCCGCACACGGGGGCGTATTCGTAACATTTTTTTCTGGCCCAACACCGATGCGTCTCTAGCGTTCTCCGCTGGCTGCTCAGTGACCATTATAGGTTCTCTTGATGGGAAATAACGCATATTTTATTGAGAGACGCGAGCGTCCAGGCGTGTATACATACATTTTTACCAGCAGGCGAGGAGAGCACACAAAATGCATAAAAAACGAGTGATTTTGTTACTGCTTGGTTTTTCACTGTTCTGTTTTCAACAGCTCCTGGGTGTTTTCTTTCGCGTTCTGCAAGAGGAAACAGTGCTTTTGAAGGCCTTTAAGAAACTGAAGCGTTTTATTCTGAGGGTGGTGTATGACAGCTGATTTGATGAATTTGTGCCGCACACGGGGGCGTATACGTAACATTTTTTTCAGGCCCAACACCGATGCGTCTCTAGCGTTCTCCACTGGCTGCTGAGTGACCATTATAGGTTCTCTTGATGGGAAATAACGCATATTTTATTGAGAGACGCGAGCGTCCAGGCGTGTATACATACATTTTTACCAGCAGGCGAGGAGAGCACACAAAATGCATAAAAAACGAGTGATTTTGTTACTGCTTGGTTTTTCACTGTTCTGTTTTCAACAGCTCCTGGGTGTTTTCTTTCGCGTTCTGCAAGAGGAAACAGTGCTTTTGAAGGCCTTTAAGAAACTGAAGCGTTTTATTCTGAGGGTGGTGTATAACAGCTGATTTGATGAATTTGTGCCGCACACGGGGGCGTATACGTAACATTTTTTTCTGGCCCAACACCGATGCGTCTCCAGCGGTCCCCACTTTGCCTGCTGAGTGACCATTATAGGTTCTCTTGATGGGAAATAACGCATATTTTATTGAGAGACGCGAGCGTCCAGGCGTGTATACATACATTTTTACCAGCAGGCGAGGAGAGCACACAAACTGCATAAAAAACGAGTGATTTTGTTTCTGCTTGGTTTTTCACTGTTCTGTTTTCATCAGCTCCTGGGTGTTTTCTCTCGCGTTCTGCAAGAGGAAACTGTGCTTTTGAAGGCCTTTAAGAAACTGAAGCGTTTTATTCTGAGGGTGGTGCATAACAGCTGAATTGATGATTTTGTGCCGCACACGGGGGCGTATACGTAACATTTTTTTCAGGCCCAACACCGATGCGTCTCCAGCGGTCCCCACTTTGCCTGCTGAGTGACCATTATAGGTTCTCTTGATGGGAAATAACGCATATTTTATTGAGAGACGCGAGCGTCCAGGCGTGTATACATACATTTTTACCAGCAGGCGAGGAGAGCACACAAACTGCATAAAAAACGAGTGATTTTGTTTCTGCTTGGTTTTTCACTGTTGTGTTTTCATCAGCTCCTGGGTGTTTTCTTTCGCGTTCTGCAAGAGGAAACTGTGCTTTTGAAGGCCTTTAAGAAACTGAAGCGTTTCATTCTGAGGGTGGTGCATAACAGCTGAATTGATGATTTTGTGCCGCACACGGGGGCGTATACGTAACATTTTTTTCTGGCTCAACACCGATGCGTCTCCAGCGTTCTCCACTGGCTGCTGAGTGACCATTATAGGTTCTCTTGATGGGAAATAACGCATATTTTATTGAGAGACGCGAGCGTCCAGGATTGTATACATACATCTTTACCAGCAGGGAAGGAGAGCACACAACATGCGTAAAAAACGAGTGATTTTGTTACTGCTTGGTTTTCCACTGTTCTGTTTTCAACAGCTCCTGGGTGTTTTCTTTCGCGTTCTGCAAGATGAAACTGTGCATTTGAAGGCCTTTAAGAAACTGAAGCGTTTTATTCTGAGGGTGGTGCATAACAGCTGAATTGATGATTTTGTGCCGCACACGGGGGCGTATACGTAACATTTTTTTCTGGCTCAACACCGATGCGTCTCCAGCGTTCTCCACTGGCTGCTGAGTGACCATTATAGGTTCTCTTGATAGGAAATAACGCATATTTTATTGAGAGATGCGAGCGTCCAGGATTGCATACATACATTTTTACCAGCAGGCGAGGAGAGCTCACAAAGTGCATAAAAAACGAGTGATTTTGTTACTGCTTGGTTTTTCACTGTTCTGTTTTCAACAGCTCCTGGGTGTTTTCTTTCGCGTTCTGCAAGAGGAAACAGTGCTTTTGAAGGCCTTTAAGAAACTGAAGCGTTTTATTCTGAGGGTGGTGCATAACAGCTGAATTGATGATTTTGTGCCGCACACGGGGGCGTATACGTAACATTTTTTTCTGGCTCAACACCGATGCGTTTCCAGCGATCCCCACTGGCTGCTGAGTGACCATTATAGGTTCTCTTGATGGGAAATAACGCATATTTTATTGAGAGACGCGAGCGTCCAGGATTGTATACATACATCTTTACCAGCAGGGAAGGAGAGCACACAACATGCGTAAAAAACGAGTGATTTTGTTACTGCTGGGTTTTTCACTGTTCTGTTTTCAACAGCTCCTGGGTGTTTTCTTTCGCGTTCTGCAAGAGGAAACAGTGCTTTTGAAGGCCTTTAAGAAACTGAAGCGTTTTATTCTGAGGGTGGTGTATAACAGCTGATTTGATGAATTTGTGCCGCACACGGGGGCGTATACGTAACATTTTTTTCTGGCCCAACACCGATGCGTCTCTAGCGTTCTCCACTGGCTGCTGAGTGACCATTATAGGTTCTCTTGATGGGAAATAACGCATATTTTATTGAGAGACGCGAGCGTCCAGGCGTGTATACATACATTTTTACCAGCAGGCGAGGAGAGCACACAAAATGCATAAAAAACGAGTGATTTTGTAACTGCTTGGTTTTTCACTGTTCTGTTTTCAACAGCTCCTGGGTGTTTTCTTTCGCGTTCTGCAAGAGGAAACAGTGCTTTTGAAGGCCTTTAAGAAACTGAAGCGTTTTATTCTGAGGGTGGTGAATAACAGCTGATTTGATGAATTTGTGCCGCTCACGGGGGCGTATACGTAACATTTTTTTCTGGCCCAACACCGATGCGTCTCCAGCGGTCCCCACTTTGCCTGCTGAGTGACCATTATAGGTTCTCTTGATGGGAAATAGCGCATATTTTATTGAGAGACGCGAGCGTCCAGGCGTGTATACATACATTCTTACCAGCAGGCGAGGAGAGCACACAAAATGCATAAAAAACGAGTGATTTTGTTACTGCTTGGGTTTTTCACTGTTCTGTTTTCAACAGCTCCTGGGTGTTTTCTTTCGCGTTCTGCAAGAGGAAACAGTGCTTTTGAAGGCCTTTAAGAAACTGAAGCGTTTTATTCTGAGGGTGGTGTATAACAGCTGAATTGATGATTTTGTGCCGCACACGGGGGCGTATACGTAACATTTTTTTCAGGCCCAACACCAATGCGTCTCCAGCGGTCCCCACTTTGCCTGCTGAGTGACCATTATAGGTTCTCTTGATGGGAAATAACGCATATTTTATTGAGAGACGCGAGCGTCCAGGCGTGTATACATACATTTTTACCAGCAGGCGAGGAGAGCACACAAACTGCATAAAAAACGAGTGATTTTGTTTCTGCTTGGTTTTTCACTGTTCTGTTTTCATCAGCTCCTGGGTGTTTTCTTTCGCGTTCTGCAAGAGGAAACTGTGCTTTTGAAGGCCTTTAAGAAACTGAAGCGTTTCATTCTGAGGGTGGTGCATAACAGCTGAATTGATGATTTTGTGCCGCACACGGGGGCGTATACGTAACATTTTTTTCTGGCTCAACACCGATGCGTCTCCAGCGTTCTCCACTGGCTGCTGAGTGACCATTATAGGTTCTATTGATGGGAAATAACGCATATTTTATTGAGAGACGCGAGCGTCCAGGCGTGTATACATACATTCTTACCAGCAGGCGAGGAGAGGACACAAAATTCATAAAAAACGAGTGGTTTTGTTACTGCTTGGATTTTCACTGTTCTGTTTTCAACAGCTCCTGGGTGTTTTCATTCGCGTTCTGCAAGAGGAAACAGTGCTTTTGAAGGCCTTTAAGAGACTGAAGCGTTTTATTCTGAGGGTGGTATATAACAGCTGATTTGATGAATTTGTGCCGCACACGGGGGCGTATACGCAACATTTTTTTCTGGCCCAACACCGATGCGTCTCTAGCGTTCTCCACTGGCTGCTGAGTGACCATTATAGGTTCTCTTGATGGGAAATAACGCATATTTTATTGAGAGACGCGAGCGTCCAGGCGTGTATACATACATTTTTACCAGCAGGCGAGGAGAGCACACAAAATGCATAAAAAAACGAGTGGTTTTGTTACTGCTTGGTTTTTCACTGTTCTGTTTTCAACAGCTCCTGGGTGTTTTCTTTCGCGTTCTGCAAGAGGAAACTGTGCTTTTGAAGGCCTTTAAGAAACTGAAGCGTTTTATTCTGAGGGTGGTGCATAACAGCTGAATTGATGATTTTGTGCCGCACACGGGGGCGTATACGTAACATTTTGTTCTGGCTCAACACCGATGCGTTTCCAGCGATCCCCACTGGCTGCTGAGTGACCATTATAGGTTCTCTTGATGGGAAATAACGCATATTTTATTGAGAGACGCGAGCGTCCAGGCGTGTATACATACATTCTTACCAGCAGGCGAGGAGAGGACACAAAATTCATAAAAAACGAGTGGTTTTGTTACTGCTTGGTTTTTCACAGTTCTGTGTTCAACAGCTCCTGGGTGTTTTCTTTCGCGTTCTGCAGGAGGAAACAGTGCTTTTGAAGGCCTTTTAGAAACTGAAGCGTTTTATTCTGAGGGTGGTGTATAACAGCTGATTTGATGAATTTGTGCCGCACACGGGGGCGTATACGTAACATTTTTTTCTGGCCCAACACCGATGCGTCTCCAGCGGTCCCCACTTTGCCTGCTGAGTGACCATTATAGGTTCTCTTGATGGGAAATAACGCATATTTTATTGAGAGACGCGAGCGTCCAGGCGTGTATACATACATTTTTACCAGCAGGCGAGGAGAGCACACAAAATGCATAAAAAAACGAGTGGTTTTGTTACTGCTTGGTTTTTCACTGTTCTGTTTTCAACAGCTCCTGGGTGTTTTCTTTCGCGTTCTGCAAGAGGAAACTGTGCTTTTGAAGGCCTTTAAGAAACTGAAGCGTTTTATTCTGAGGGTGGTGCATAACAGCTGAATTGATGATTTTGTGCCGCACACGGGGGCGTATACGTAACATTTTTTTCTGGCCCAACACCGATGAGTCTCCAGCGTTCTCCACTGGCTGCTGAGTGACCATTATAGGTTCTCTTGATGGGAAATAACGCATATTTTATTGAGAGATGCGAGCGTCCAGGATTGCATACATACATTTTTACCAGCAGGCGAGGAGAGCACACAAAGTGCATAAAAAACGAGTGATTTAGTTACTGCTTGGTTTTTCACTGTTCTGTTTTCAACAGCTCCTGGGTGTTTTCTTTCGCGTTCTGCAAGAGGAAACAGTGCTTTTGAAGGCCTTTAAGAAACTGAAGCGTTTTATTCTGAGGGTGGTATATAACAGCTGATTTGATGAATTTGTGCCGCACACGGGGGCGTATACGTAACATTTTTTTCTGGCCCAACACCGATGCGTCTCTAGCGTTCTCCACTGGCTGCTGAGTGACCATTATAGGTTCTCTTGATGGGAAATAACGCATATTTTATTGAGAGACGCGAGCGTCCAGGCGTGTATACATACATTTTTACCAGCAGGCGAGGAGAGCACACAAAATGCATAAAAAACGAGTGATTTTGTAACTGCTTGGTTTTTCACTGTTCTGTTTTCAACAGCTCCTGGGTGTTTTCTTTCGCGTTCTGCAAGAGGAAACAGTGCTTTTGAAGGCCTTTAAGAAACTGAAGCGTTTTATTCTGAGGGTGGTGAATAACAGCTGATTTGATGAATTTGTGCCGCTCACGGGGGCGTATACGTAACATTTTTTTCTGGCCCAACACCGATGCGTCTCCAGCGGTCCCCACTTTGCCTGCTGAGTGACCATTATAGGTTCTCTTGATGGGAAATAGCGCATATTTTATTGAGAGACGCGAGCGTCCAGGCGTGTATACATACATTCTTACCAGCAGGCGAGGAGAGCACACAAAATGCATAAAAAACGAGTGATTTTGTTACTGCTTGGGTTTTTCACTGTTCTGTTTTCAACAGCTCCTGGGTGTTTTCTTTCGCGTTCTGCAAGAGGAAACAGTGCTTTTGAAGGCCTTTAAGAAACTGAAGCGTTTTATTCTGAGGGTGGTGTATAACAGCTGAATTGATGATTTTGTGCCGCACACGGGGGCGTATACGTAACATTTTTTTCAGGCCCAACACCAATGCGTCTCCAGCGGTCCCCACTTTGCCTGCTGAGTGACCATTATAGGTTCTCTTGATGGGAAATAACGCATATTTTATTGAGAGACGCGAGCGTCCAGGCGTGTATACATACATTTTTACCAGCAGGCGAGGAGAGCACACAAACTGCATAAAAAACGAGTGATTTTGTTTCTGCTTGGTTTTTCACTGTTCTGTTTTCATCAGCTCCTGGGTGTTTTCTTTCGCGTTCTGCAAGAGGAAACTGTGCTTTTGAAGGCCTTTAAGAAACTGAAGCGTTTCATTCTGAGGGTGGTGCATAACAGCTGAATTGATGATTTTGTGCCGCACACGGGGGCGTATACGTAACATTTTTTTCTGGCTCAACACCGATGCGTCTCCAGCGTTCTCCACTGGCTGCTGAGTGACCATTATAGGTTCTATTGATGGGAAATAACGCATATTTTATTGAGAGACGCGAGCGTCCAGGATTGTATACATACATCTTTACCAGCAGTAAAGGAGAGCACACAACATGCGTAAAAAACGAGTGATTTTGTTACTGCTTGGTTTTTCACTGTTCTGTTTTCAACAGCTCCTGGGTGTTTTCTTTCGCGTTCTGCAAGAGGAAACTGTGCATTTGAAGGCCTTTAAGAAACTGAAGCGTTTTATTCTGAGGGTGGTGCATAACAGCTGAATTGATGATTTTGTGCCGCACACGGGGGCGTATACGTAACATTTTTTTCTGGCTCAACACCGATGCGTCTCCAGCGTTCTCCACTGGCTGCTGAGTTACCATTATAGGTTCTCTTGATAGGATATAACGCATATTTTTTTGAGAGATGCGAGCGTCCAGGATTGCATACATACATTTTTACCAGCAGGCGAGGAGAGCTCACAAAGTGCATAAAAAACGAGTGATTTTGTTACTGCTTGGTTTTTCACTGTTCTGTTTTCAACAGCTCCTGGGTGTTTTCTTTCGCGTTCTGCAAGAGGAAACAGTGCTTTTGAAGGCCTTTAAGAAACTGAAGCGTTTTATTCTGAGGGTGGTGCATAACAGCTGAATTGATGATTTTGTGCCGCACACGGGGGCGTATACGTAACATTTTGTTCTGGCTCAACACCGATGCGTTTCCAGCGATCCCCACTGGCTGCTGAGTGACCATTATAGGTTCTCTTGATGGGAAATAACGCATATTTTATTGAGAGACGCGAGCGTCCAGGCGTGTATACATACATTCTTACCAGCAGGCGAGGAGAGGACACAAAATTCATAAAAAACGAGTGGTTTTGTTACTGCTTGGATTTTCACTGTTCTGTTTTCAACAGCTCCTGGGTGTTTTCATTCGCGTTCTGCAAGAGGAAACAGTGCTTTTGAAGGCCTTTAAGAGACTGAAGCGTTTTATTCTGAGGGTGGTATATAACAGCTGATTTGATGAATTTGTGCCGCACACGGGGGCGTATACGCAACATTTTTTTCTGGCCCAACACCGATGCGTCTCTAGCGTTCTCCACTGGCTGCTGAGTGACCATTATAGGTTCTCTTGATGGGAAATAACGCATATTTTATTGAGAGACGCGAGCGTCCAGGCGTGTATACATACATTTTTACCAGCAGGCGAGGAGAGCACACAAAATGCATAAAAAAACGAGTGGTTTTGTTACTGCTTGGTTTTTCACTGTTCTGTTTTCAACAGCTCCTGGGTGTTTTCTTTCGCGTTCTGCAAGAGGAAACTGTGCTTTTGAAGGCCTTTAAGAAACTGAAGCGTTTTATTCTGAGGGTGGTGCATAACAGCTGAATTGATGATTTTGTGCCGCACACGGGGGCGTATACGTAAGATTTTGTTCTGGCTCAACACCGATGCGTTTCCAGCGATCCCCACTGGCTGCTGAGTGACCATTATAGGTTCTCTTGATGGGAAATAACGCATATTTTATTGAGAGACGCGAGCGTCCAGGCGTGTATACATACATTCTTACCAGCAGGCGAGGAGAGGACACAAAATTCATAAAAAACGAGTGGTTTTGTTACTGCTTGGTTTTTCACAGTTCTGTTTTCAACAGCTCCTGGGTGTTTTCTTTCGCGTTCTGCAGGAGGAAACAGTGCTTTTGAAGGCCTTTTAGAAACTGAAGCGTTTTATTCTGAGGGTGGTGTATAACAGCTGATTTGATGAATTTGTGCCGCACACGGGGGCGTATACGTAACATTTTTTTCTGGCCCAACACCGATGCGTCTCCAGCGGTCCCCACTTTGCCTGCTGAGTGACCATTATAGGTTCTCTTGATGGGAAATAACGCATATTTTATTGAGAGACGCGAGCGTCCAGGCGTGTATACATACATTTTTACCAGCAGGCGAGGAGAGCACACAAAATGCATAAAAAAACGAGTGGTTTTGTTACTGCTTGGTTTTTCACTGTTCTGTTTTCAACAGCTCCTGGGTGTTTTCTTTCGCGTTCTGCAAGAGGAAACTGTGCTTTTGAAGGCCTTTAAGAAACTGAAGCGTTTTATTCTGAGGGTGGTGCATAACAGCTGAATTGATGATTTTGTGCCGCACACGGGGGCGTATACGTAACATTTTTTTCTGGCCCAACACCGATGAGTCTCCAGCGTTCTCCAGTGGCTGCTGAGTGACCATTATAGGTTCTCTTGATGGGAAATAACGCATATTTTATTGAGAGATGCGAGCGTCCAGGATTGCATACATACATTTTTACCAGCAGGCGAGGAGAGCACACAAAGTGCATAAAAAACGAGTGATTTAGTTACTGCTTGGTTTTTCACTGTTCTGTTTTCAACAGCTCCTGGGTGTTTTCTTTCGCGTTCTGCAAGAGGAAACAGTGCTTTTGAAGGCCTTTAAGAAACTGAAGCGTTTTATTCTGAGGGTGGTATATAACAGCTGATTTGATGAATTTGTGCCGCACACGGGGGCGTATACGTAACATTTTTTTCTGGCCCAACACCGATGCGTCTCTAGCGTTCTCCACTGGCTGCTGAGTGACCATTATAGGTTCTCTTGATGGGAAATAACGCATATTTTATTGAGAGACGCGAGCGTCCAGGCGTGTATACATACATTTTTACCAGCAGGCGAGGAGAGCACACAAAATGCATAAAAAACGGGTGATTTTGTTACTGCTTGGTTTTTCACTGTTCTGTTTTCAACAGCTCCTGGGTGTTTTCTTTCGCGTTCTGCAAGAGGAAACTGTGCTTTTGAAGGCCTTTAAGAGACTGAAGCGTTTTATTCTGATGGTGGTATATAACAGCTGATTTGATGAATTTGTGCCGCACACGGGGGCGTATACGTAACATTTTTTTCTGGCCCAACACCGATGCGTCTCTAGCGTTCTCCACTGGCTGCTGAGTGACCATTATAGGTTCTCTTGATGGGAAATAACGCATATTTTATTGAGAGACGCGAGCGTCCAGGCGTGTATACATACATTTTTACCAGCAGGCGAGGAGAGCACACAAAATGCATAAAAAACGGGTGATTTTGTTACTGCTTGGTTTTTCACTGTTCTGTTTTCAACAGCTCCTGGGTGTTTTCTTTCGCGTTCTGCAAGAGGAAACAGTGCTTTTGAAGGCCTTTAAGAAACTGAAGCGTTTTATTCTGAGGGTGGTGTATAACAGCTGATTTGATGAATTTGTGCCGCACACGGGGGCGTATACGTAGCATTTTTTTCTGGCCCAACACCGATGCATCTCCAGCGTTCTGCACTGGCTGCTGAGTGACCATTATAGGTTCTCTTGATGGGAAATAACGCATATTTTATTGAGAGACGCGAGCGTCCAGGCGTGTATACATCCATTTTTACCAGCAGGCGAGGAGAGCACACAAAATGCATAAAAAACGAGTGATTTTGTTACTGCTTGGTTTTTCACTGTTCTGTTTTCAACAGCTCCTGGGTGTTTTCTTTCGCGTTCTGCAAGAGGAAACAGTGCTTTTGAAGGCCTTTGAGAAACTGAAGCGTTTTATTCTGAGGGTGGTGTATAACAGCTGATTTGATGAGCTTGTGCCGCACACGGGGGCGTATACGTAACATTTTTTTCTGGCCCAACACTGATGCGTCTCCATCGTTCTCCACTGGCTGCTGAGTGACCATTATAGGTTCTCTTGATGGGAAATAGGTTAGGTTAGGTATATGGGTGCCCTATTGACGCAAAGTCAAGGCTCAGGCAGACTACGTTGAGTCCATTGTGCCCATCTGTTTTGTTTAACCCGTTGATACCTATTCATTTACCGTCGAGCTGAACCAACCAGACGAGGATAAAAATCCCGGTATTCTGTTCAGCCCGATGTTACCTACCTCCTCTAGTCCCGAAAGGAAGTATCTTCCCAGGAAAATATTCCTTTTTTGGGCTAGCGCCGGGCATTCGCACAGCAGGTGACGAACGGACTCAATTTCCTCTTCGTCCCTGCAGCTTCTACAGAAGTCATTGTGGGGCTGGCCTAGTCGAGCTGCATGATAGGATAGCATGCATTGCCCGGTGAGGGCACCGACTGCCAGTCGAATGTTCCCACGATTGAACTTCAGCAGATTTTCCGTTCTTTTCTTATCATAGACGGGCCAAGTCAATTTCGCCGTTGCGCATGTATCTAAGCGACACCAGCGCTTATTGGCTTTCACCAATAGCTCCGTCTGTATCTCCCTGTAGAGCGCACTGAGTGGTGCCTTGGCCTCAGCTGAGATCTGCGCAATATTAGCACCTGATCCCACCCTAGCCAATTCGTCCGCCCTCTCGTTTCCGGAGATATTCATGTGACCAGGTACCCAGCAAAGGGTCACCTCATTTACATTGGATATCTCTTCTAACCTCTCCTTGCAGAGTTTGACGAGTTTGGATCTTATCCATGCTGCCTGCATAGCCTTAATGGCTGCCTGGCTGTCAACATAGATGCTGATCCGATTTCCTGTAATATTCTCATTGCTGATCAGGTCCGCCGCCTGCTTGATAGCGAAGACCTCAGCTTGGAAGACACTGCATCCATCATCGAGCCTGTAGGAGCGATGCATATCCCGAGACTCAAAGTAGACTCCGGCACCTGTGCCAACATCCATTTTGGATCCGTCGGTGTAGAGTGCCAGTTCACTTTCCGTGCGTACCAAATCACCGGTCCATTCCTCCCTGGAGGGAATTCTAATAGAGAATCTCCTCTCCCAGGAAGGAAGTCCGGTGACATAGTCCCACCTGATTATCTACCTTGGCGTGGTGTGGGGGCTTTTCACCAAAGGATAATCGCCCCCGTCATCCCCTTTTCACCAATGCAAATCCCATCCCACTCCACTTATCCTATCACACTCCTATCCTGAATATCCAATCCCCATCCCCTGGGCTGGACATAAGGTGTTAATCGAACCGTGCCGAGATGTCGACCAGGCTGAGAGCCCAGACCAAAAATAGCTCAGTCGCAAACGGTGTATCCGGATACCTGGCGCCCTCCGGATCAGCTAGCCTTACCTGGGTATTGCGGATCTCTGCCCAGGTGGACATATATTTCTCCGCAACTCGTGGGTACCAAATGTACAATAACAAAAATAAAAACAACAATGAGTCCGGATCTCATAAAAAACCGGAAGGGGAGGAAATCCCCTCTACATCAAATGCGGTTAATACTCCGATCGGAGAATCGACAAACCGCTCCGTTAAGTTGTCGGCAAGTAAAGCTGACAACAGAAAAATAAACCCATCGTCCAAGGCCTATAAAGACCAAAAGGCGGCCTTGAGAATCTTAAAACGATGGGGCCATAACACCGACCTAACGGAAAAAGAAAAAGAGTCGGTAGCCTGGGCTACAGGAATCCTGGCCCAGGGAAAAGCAAAGGCCAAGAGGCCCAGATCGTCCCCCGAGGAACCAAAGCGGGAGGCTAAGAAGGTCAGGCTGGGAACACTGGCCAAGCCATCAAAGCCTTTCGGTGAGGTTGCGAGGGAGTGCCTGACGGTAGCTATCATTGATGACAGCGATCCGGACGGAAAAATGACGACCGAAAAATGGAAGGATGTCGACCATGCACTATCGGCAAACTTCCTCAAAATCATGAGAAAGAACCCTGGACCACCGCCCATCTGTGATGACGCCGGATGGTATCAAGGCAGGGTTAAACTGATAAGCTGTGCCGATGAAAGATCGGTTGATCTTTTAAAGGCCACAGTTATCGAAATGGGGGAAATATGGGAGGGAGCCAGGCTCAAGGTCGTCACCAAGGACCAGATCCCGAAACGACCGAGAGCTAGATGCTGGATCCCGCTGGCACCAGACAACCCCCTCGAAATTCTTGAGACCATAAACCTCTGTAATCCCAATCTCCCAACAAGAGATTGGAGGGTCGCGAAGCTGGAGGAACCAAAGGACCGATCTAGACAGGCAGTTCTTGTGCTGAATAGTGAAGCCCTGGAACCTCTGGCCCAATGTGACCATTACATCAGGTTTGGTTTCAAGAAGATCAAACTTAATATTTACAAAAAGGATGAGGAAATGCCACCATCCGGCAACGAAACCACGGCCAACACCGAGGTCAATGTAGACAGCTCAATGGAGCAGGAATCCCCCATCCCCTCGGGGAGCAAGGGCCCCGCGCCGATTGAAGCTGAAATTACAGCAACATTCCTGGTCAACAAGGACCAAGAATCGCTGCTCGACTCCGGAAGCGAAGACTATTCTACCAGCTCGCCGATGGAAGACGATCTTCTAGACCTAAATCTAGAAGATCTCGACACCACCGTGGTGGAGGTCAATCGAATTGATAACAGCCATGATGCTGAGATTAATTCAGATTAACCTCCATCACTCGAAAGCGGCTACCGCTAACCTTCTCCTCAGGCTGGCCAAAGGGGAAGAGGACATAGCCTTAATCCAGGAACCTTGGGTTCATGAACACAAGGTTCGTGGATTGAGAAATCCAGCCTACAACATTTTTACATCACAAAAAGAAGGTAAGCCCCGGACTTGCATACTTGCAAAGAAATCCATAAACGCTTACCTTCTTCCTAATTACAGCTCCCCAGACACCACGGTGATTGCCGTAGAATCACCCGGGAACAAGCTATGGATAGCCTCTGCATACATGGCGCAAGACGAATCCATCCCATCGGACGAGATAAAAAGGCTGGTGAGAGACTCGCCAAACCACCAAGCTGGACTCCTCATTGGGGCTGACGCGAATGCGCATCACACCCTGTGGGGTAGCAGCGACATAAATGAAAGAGGTGAGTGGCTTATTGAATTCATTCTTACCTCTGATCTTAATATATGCAACAAGGGTCATGTACCCACTTTTGTTACAAAAAATCGAAGGGAGGTACTAGACATAACTCTAGCATCTCCCTCTCTCATTGACAAAATAAGAGAATGGAAAGTTTCTGAGGAACACTCCTTCTCAGACCACCGCTACTTGGTTTTCAACCTAGCCTTCATGGTCCCAACCCCAATCGACTCTTCATGTAACCCAAGAAGAATCGATTGGGAGCGCTATAGAGCCCTTGTTGGCAACTCTGTAGTAAGCAGGACCCCCGATCACCCGCGGTCCACGGTAGACATAGATAATATGGTTGACATTTTAACAACTACCTTGGGCAACGCACGGGTCAACAGCTGCGCAAGCCACAAATCGAGGAAAAACTCTTATCCCTCGTGGTGGAACGCAAACCTAAGCAAGCTCCGTAAAAACTGTCGAAAACTCTTTAACAAAGCAAAGAGTACTAGGAACGATAGTGACTGGAGCCTATATAAAGCTTCACTCAGAACTTACAAACAAACTCTGAGGAAAGAGCAAAGGCTATCCTGGAAACTTTTCTGTAACAATATGGAAAAAATTTCAGACGCCTACAGATTGAGGAAAATACTCTCGAAAGATCCACAATTCCCAAGCTACCTTACAGCTAACGGAGTCTGGACAGCATCTGAAGAAGAAACTCTAAACCTTCTTCTCAATACGCACTTCCCAGGATGCCATGAATCGCAGGTTTCACCGCAGCCGCAAGGAACCCACTTTTCATCCGCATTAATGGGAAATTTCGAACACATCATCTCCAGAGAGAAAATAATATGGGCGCTAAAAAGCTTCAAGCCCTATAAATCGCCAGGTCCGGATGGAATTTACCCGGTCGAACTTACACAAACCATGGAATGGACTATACCATGGCTAGAGATAATCTTCAAAGGATGCCTAGCTTGGAGTCACATTCCAGACAAGTGGAAGTGCGCAAAGGTGCTTTTCATTCCTAAGGCCGGCAGAAACTCTCACACTACCCCCAAGGATCTAAGGCCTATATGTCTATCATCCTTTGCACTAAAAACCTTGGAAAGGATGGTAGACCTATATATACGCCATAACTTGGATCCGCCCCTAATTTCTAGGGCACAGCATGCCTACGTTAAGGGTAGATCTATCGAAACAGCCTTGCACACCCTAGTGAGGAAAATCGAAAGATCAATCCATCTTAAAGAATACACTTTAACAGCCTTCCTAGATATAGAGGGCGCCTTTAACAACGTCATTCCGGAAGCAATAACGGAAGGGTTGGAAAAGCTAAAGGTGGAGAAGACTCTCGTAGAGTGGATCAGCGAACTACTATCAACACGCAAGATTCACTCGAAATGGGGTAACCAGGCAATCACCAGAGTGGTTACCAGGGGAACCCCGCAAGGAGGGGTTCTCTCACCTCTCCTCTGGAATGTAGTTATAAATGAGCTACTAATTAAACTGGAGGAAGAAGGCCTGGACGTTACTGCCTACGCGGATGACGTTGCCATTTCAATCTCAGGTAAATACCTATCGACACTGAATGACCGTATGCAAACGGCATTCTCAATTCTTTGCAAATGGGCGCATAGCAAAGGACTCAGGGTTAATCCCCAGAAAACGGAGCTCGTGCTATTCACCAAAAAGCATAAAATTCCGGAGCACTGCCCTATCACTTTGCTTGATACCAGATTAAACTACTCCTCCAGTGCCAAATTCCTTGGCATCATACTGGACAGGAAATTAACCTGGAAAATCAACACAATCGAAAGAGCCAAAAAAGCAACAATAGCTCTCTATTCATGCAAGAAAGCCATAGGGAAAAAATGGGGGTTCAATCCCAAGATTACTCTATGGCTCTATACCACGGTCGTTAGACCCACATTAATGTATGGAGCGACTGTCTGGTGGACAGCACTGGACAAGACAACATACCTCAAACAATTCGAGAAGGTACAAAGGCTGGCGTGTTTATGCATTACCGGGGCCCTCAGGTCCACCCCGACGGCTGCACTTAACATGATACTCGACCTTACACCACTCGATATTTTCGGCAAGCAAATTGCCACACAAACGGCCATTAGACTTAAAGCCAACTCGAACTGGAAGAGCTACGTCTTTGGCCACTCCTCGATCCTGATTAACAGGTCAACCATCGCAGAAAACCTAGACCTCACAAAGCCCACCACAGTCTTGGATAAAAACTTCATAACGTTATACCCGGACAGACAGAACTGGACTCGTCAGACTCAACCTCGTAAAGGCTGCATAGATTTCTATACTGACGGGTCTAAAACCAAGGACGGGGTGGGCAGTGGGGTATTCTGCAAACAACTTAAGCTAAACAAAGCGATAAAACTACCTAATCACTGCAGCGTTTTCCAGGCGGAACTGTTGGCAATAAAAGAGGCTCTGTCCTGGCTGAAGTGGAACGTGATATCCACCACGGACATCCGTATTCTCACGGATAGCCAAGCGGCCTTAAAGTCGCTGGAGTCCTATGTGTACACATCAAAAACCAGCCTCGACTGTCGCCTATCTCTTAATGAGATGGCTGAACAGTTCAACATACAACTTATATGGGTACCGGGACACAGCGACATCACCGGAAATGAAAGAGCCGACAGACTCGCCAAAAAAGGAACGACGCTACAAACAACTGTGGTCTGCGAGGGTATACCCTTCGCAACCATCAAATACAATCTCAATACCCTCGCCAGGGCCGAGACGAACCGGAGATGGACTCAGGGACACACCTGCCTCATCACCAGGCAAATCTGGCCCCGGCTCGATAGTCAACGGACTAGGAGTATTATCTCCCTAAATAGAACTGACATCTATAAAGTCATAGGTGTCATCACAGGACACTGCCTTATTGGCAGTCACGCGCAAAAACTAGGTATCACTCCGAATGACTTTTGTAGGAGCTGTTTAGACGAGGAGGAGGTCGAATCCATTCATCACCTTCTCTGCGCCTGCCCAGCATTCTGCACAGTCAGGAAACGATACCTAGGATCATACCTCCTCAACGATCTGACCGAAGTTCAGCAAGTGGGGATATCTAATCTTCTTAAATTCTTAAGAAGCACAAAATGGTTCCACGAATAGGGGGCTAAGCCCCCTCGTAGCTGCACAACGGGCCTCCTTGGCCTATGTGTGTTCTTCCCATCTCTGGGAAGGCTACGGTCTTACCTACCTACCTACGGTTCTGAATCTCGAGACGGCCCATCGATCCAAGACTGATGCATGTCCGTGAGGACTCCTTTTCCAGAGACCCGATTCCTGTAATCTTAGCGCAGTTCTGGTTGCGGCGCTCTCGCAGTACAAGTCCAGGGGTGGGAGGTTCAGCATGACTTCAAGGGCCGCCGTTGGTGTGGACTTCATAGATCCCGTCACCGTCAGACAGCCAGCTCTTTGAACCTTTGACACACTCTGAAAATGACACTTTTTCTCAAGCGCCTTCCACCAGACAACCGAGCCATAGACTAGGATAGGTCTCACTACCGCAGTGTACAACCAATGTACTAACCTGGGTTTGAGGCCCCATGTCTTTCCAAAGGCTACCTTGCACGAGTATAGTGCCACATAGGCCTTTTTGATTCTTTCCTCAATATTTTCCCTCCAACTAAGTTTGGAGTCCAGGATTATGCCCAGATATTTCGCAGATTTTCCAGGGATCAGATCTATACCATTCATACGGGGGTAGGTGTATCTTGGTACAGATCTTCTCTTTGTAAAGAGTACTACCTCTGTTTTCGCCGGATTTACTCCCAGACCTCGCCCCTTGACCCAGCTATCCACTAACGTCAGTGCATAGCTTAGTCTATCGCTGAGGACCTGCGTAAATTTTCCAGAGACCAAAATGGCAATGTCATCGGCGTAGGCCGTAACATTAAAACCCTCCGTCTCCAGAATCTTGGCCATTCTATCGACCACAAGGAGCCATAGGAGGGGTGACAGAACGCCACCTTGTGGTGTACCTTTATTTACCCTCACCCTTCCGCATGCTCTCCCTATCGTCGAATTTACTATACGAGTACCCAGCATTTGCCCAATCCAACTACATACACCCGGGTTTATTTGGGCCATATGAAGGCTGGACACTATTGCCTCGGTACTAACGTTATTAAAGGCACCCTCAATGTCCAGGAAGGCACCTAGAGTGAATTCCTTGATACTGAGCGATTTTTCTATCGTAGAGACTACCCTATGCAGAGCCGTATCCACCGATTTTCCCCTTATGTACGCATTATGTGATTGTGACAGATAACCGTCCCCAATCTCTTCCCTTACGTACAAATCTATTATTCGTTCCAGCGCTTTCATCAGGAAGGACGACAGACTGATAGGCCTGAAGTCCTTTGCAGTAGTATGGTAGACTTTACCCGACTTGGGTATGAAAACCACCCTAACTTCCCTCCACGCTTGAGGAACATAACCCATCCTGAGGCACCAGGAGTAGATGCGCTTCAGCCATGGAAGAATGACTTCGCATGACTCCTGCAGCATGATCGGAAGGATCCCATCCATTCCCGGTGCCTTGTAGGGGTCAAAAGACTTGATTGCCCACGGGATCTTATTCTCCGTAACAATCTTATCGACTGTCTCATGTTCAATACATTCCCCTGGCAACGCGTCCGCCGAATTGAAGATTCCTGCATCCTCGCAGCCAGGAAAATGACATTTCAGTAGTGAATCAAGCACGCTCTCGTTTGAGTCTGTCCAGCTACCATCAGATCTCTTTATAGAAGACATCTGTGTGGGAGCTTTTGCAAGGACCTTCCTCAGACGAGCTGCACCCGTACATGATTCAATAGAGCCGCAGAAGCTTCTCCAAGAGTCCTTCTTGGCGAACCTAATTTCTTTTCTGAGTCGCTTAACACTATCTCTATAGGTTGACCATTCAATGGCCCCCTCTTTTGCCAGGTTCCAACTGAGCCTAGAGATACGAAGCCGCTCCGCTATTTTAGCATTCCACCATGGTGGGTGGTTTCTTTTACCGGGTCGTCTGTTAGGACATGCCTTCTCAAATGACCGATTTAGCTTGCTGGTAATGTTTAGTACCCTCTCATCGATGTCTTCCGTGGAGTCGGGGTTCCCCTCCGGAGGTCGGTTAAGGGTCCCACCCAGCTCCGCGTTAAACCTCTGCCAGTTCGCCTTCCGGGGATTCCGGAATACTTTTCTATCCGGCCTACGGACATTCAAGTCGAATAGGATCCAACAGTGATCAGACAGTGATGCTTTGTCAGATACTCTCCAGTTTGAGATCTCTGCAGTACCGTTATCATATATAAGCGTTATGTCTAGGACTTCCCTTCTGTTACTAGTAATAAATGTTGGTGAATCACCCCGATTACATATTACAAGGTTAGTACTAAGGACAAAACTGAACAAAGCCTCACCCCTACTATTGGTATTAGAGCTACCCCAAGTAGTGTGATGGGCGTTAGCATCACACCCTACGACTAAGTTCTTCTTACCTTGTTCGGCCATTGCGATCAACGACCTTGTTTCCCTAGAGGGGACGTCCATGCCTTCGTCGTACGGTAGGTAAACCGAAGCCATCGTTAGTGCACCCTCCTTTCCCGTAACCTCCACCACCGTCTGGTCACCCGAGCTGAAATTAGTTAACATTAGTACTGGAGATCTTTGCTAGCAACGATACAAGTTCTAACCTTGCCTTCGTTACTGTTATAAAAGAGGCTGTGTTTCGATGACCCAAATCCCTTAACCCGATTGTGGAGGATCCATGGTTCTTGGATCAGGGCCACATCAAGCTGCTCCTTGTTCATAAGCAGCATGAGGTTGGCTGATGCGGCCTTACTCTGATGCAGGTTTACTTGCACTACTTTCATTTTCAGTAGTACTGTCCTTCACCACAGCTGCCGTACCGCCAGGCTGCGCCTTCTTCATGAGTCTCACAGGAAACTCACCAGCCCCGAAGAATAGGCGCATATGCCTCTCTTTTTTCATCGTTTCCGGCGGATCCTCGATAACGAAGATTATGCTCTTTGTGCCATCTTCGTTGCTCTCAATTGCGACTACTTCCCAGTCATCCATAGGGACCGCTGGGTTTTGTGCTTTTAGAAAGCCGAGGATCTCGCTTTTCTCGAATTCCATTTCCGGTACGCTCATTTTGGCTTTAGGCCTCTCTGGTACCTCGTCCAGGGGGACTGCCTTTAGTGCAGCCCCCTCCCACAACTTGAAGGTGGGTACGACCTTCTTCGCAAAGTCATGCGATAGCTGGTCCGTGCAGTCCAGCCTACTCACACCTCGCCTCCAGTTAGTGAGACCAAACGTTGGCGCAGTTTTTCCAACATTCCCTCGAATGTGGTCGAAGATCGCTCTAGCCAAGGCTTTCTCGATCATCTTCCCCTGTTCGAAAGTATACTGGCCACTCGGCCTGCCGGAATCTATCACAGCTAGCTGTAAAGCATTCCGAGCAGCCCCTCCGAACTGCACTGCCGTGTTGATCTTCACTCTTTTTGATGGATTTCCGGCTTCCTCCTGGGATCTTACCCTCTTCGCCTTGAAATCCTCTCTTCTCTTAGGAGCTGGCACGGTTTCTGGTTTGCCTTTACCAGTCTTATCGACCGCGTTAGAGGCTACCTTAGTAGAACCTGCCTTAGCGGCTACAGTCCTTCCCGTGCCCTTGGTTTTCAGGTTCTCACCTTCGCCCAGGGTCTGGGTGCAGCTAGAACCCGCCTTATCGGCTTCGGTTCCATCCGGCCCAGCCCTCCGCTCCCTTTTCTTGGGGGGATTTTCGGTCTTTTTATCCCCTTTGCCTTCTCTGGCTTTTTTGCTGGATGTGCCCTTGTCAGCCCTTGGTCTTGTTAGGACATCCTTGGCAATCACCTCTCCTGCCCAAGCGAGCTTCTCCTTCTCCATATCGGAGAGCAGGGGTATGCCCTTTTCCTCAAGCAAGCGCTTAAGGTGCACAGCTTTTTTGTACTCCTTAAGCCTCAGCTTCCCTTGAGTTAGTTTCTTGGGTTTCTTGGCATCCTTTTTCCGTGCTAAACTTTCTTGGGCTGTCTCTTCAGAATCAGCTAGTAAATCCTCCACTAATTCCTTGGAGATGACCTCGTCTAACACGCTGGATTACCTTGGTTTGGCTTCTTTCTCTCTGCCACTGGCCACGGCAAGTAGTGCGTCTGCCACCGACTCGAGAGAGAGCTCTTCCTCCATGCTTTGTTTTTTTGGTTTATTATTAATGTTTGAAATTTTGTACCCACGAGTACGGCCGGAAATATGGGTCCACTCCGACAGAGCCGCCGAATATCGGAGTAAGGCATTTGAATACCTTAGGCCTCGCCTGTGCACCTAAGGGAGCTCGTTAGGGGTTGGACATAAACCCTCCAACCTTTCATCCTTCGGCACGGTTTTAAAAAGCTCACACCACCACTGGAATAGGGTTGACTATCTCTTGGTTCCCGGCCCGGAGGCCATGTCGTTGACAAAGCCTCCCTGGCCAGTGTAAGCCCCAGCACCACGGCAAGGTGGATAGTCGCGTTGGGGTGATGGGAAATAACGCATATTTTATTGAGAGACGCGAGCGTCCAGGCGTGTATACATACATTTTTACCAGCAGGCGAGGAGAGCACACAAAATGCATAAAAAAACGAGTGATTTTGTTACTGCTTGGTTTTTCACTGTTCTGTTTTCAACAGCTCCTGGGTGTTTTCTTTCGCGTTCTGCAAGAGGAAACAGTGCTTTTGAAGGCCTTTAAGAAACTGAAGCGTTTTATTCTGAGGGTGGTGTATAACAGCTGAATTTATGATTTTGTGCCGCACACGGGGGCGTATACGTAACATTTTTTTCTGGCCCAACACCGATGCGTCTCCAGCGGTCCCCACTTTGCCTGCTGAGTGACCATTATAGGTTCTCTTGATGGGAAATAACGCATATTTTATTGAGAGACGCGAGCGTCCAGGCGTGTATACATACATTTTTACCAGCAGGCGAGGAGAGCACACAAAATGCATAAAAAACGAGTGATTTTGTTACTGCTTGGTTTTTCACTGTTCTGTTTTCAACAGCTCCTGGGTGTTTTCTTTCGCGTTCTGCAAGAGGAAACAGTGCTTTTGAAGGCCTTTAAGAAACTGAAGCGTTTTATTCTGAGGGTGGTGTATAACAGCTGATTTGATGAATTTGTGCCGCACAGGGGGGCGAATACGTAACATTTTTTTCTGGCCCAACACCGATGCGTCTCCAGCGTTCTCCACTGGCTGCTGAGTGACCATTATAGGTTCTCTTGATGGGAAATAACGCATATTTTTTTGAGAGACGCGAGCGTCCAGGCGTGTATACATACATTTTTAACCAGCAGGCGAGGAGAGCACACAAAATGCATAAAAAACGAGTGATTTTGTTACTGCTTGGTTTTTCACTGTTCTGTTTTCATCAGCTCCTGGGTGTTTTCTTTCGCGTTCTGCAAGAGGAAACTGTGCTTTTGAAGGCCTTTAAGAAACTGAAGCGTTTTATTCTGAGGGTGGTGCATAACAGCTGAATTGATGATTTTGTGCCGCACACGGGGGCGTATACGTAACATTTTTTTCTGGCCCAACACCGATGCGTCTCCAGCGGTCCCCACTTTGCCTGCTGAGTGACCATTATAGGTTCTCTTGATGGGAAATAACGCATATTTTATTGAGAGACGCGAGCGTCCAGGCGTGTATACATACATTTTTACCAGCAGGCGAGGAGAGCACACAAAATGCATAAAAATCGAGTGATTTTGTTACTGCTTGGTTTTTTACTGTTCTGTTTTCAACAGCTCCTGGGTGTTTTCTTTCGCGTTCTGCGAGAGGAAACAGTGCTTTTGAAGGCCTTTAAGAAACTGAAGCGTTTTATTCTGAGGGTGGTGCATAACAGCTGAATTGATGATTTTGTGCCGCACACGGGGGCGTATACGTAACATCTTTTTCTGGCTCAACACCGATGCGTCTCCAGCGTTCTCCACTGGCTGCTGAGTGACCATTATAGGTTCTATTGATGGGAAATAACGCATATTTTATTGAGAGACGCGAGCGTCCAGGCGTGTAGACATACATTTTTACCAGCAGGCGAGGAGAGCACACAAAATGCATAAAAAACGAGTGATTTTGTTACTGCTTGGTTTTTCACTGTTCTGTTTCCAACAGCTCCTGGGTGTGTTCTTTCGCGTTCTGCAAGAGGAAACTGTGCTTTTGAAGGCCTTTAAGAAACTGAAGCGTTTTATTCTGAGGGTGGTGCATAACAGCTGAATTGATGATTTTGTGCCGCACACGGGGGCGTATACGTAACATTTTTTTCTGGCTCGACACCGATGCGTTTCAAGCGATCTCCACTGGCTGCTGAGTGACCATTATAGGTTCTCTTGATGGGAAATAACGCATATTTCATTGAGAGACGCGAGCGTCCCGGATTGCATACATACATTTTTACCAGCAGGCGAGGAGAGCACAAAAAGTGCATAAAAAACGAGTGATTTTGTTACTGCTTGGTTTTTCACTGTTCTGTTTTCAACAGCTCCTGGGTGTTTTCTTTCGCGTTCTGCAAGAGGAAACTGTGCTTTTGAAGGCCTTTAAGAAACTGAAGCGTTTTATTCTGAGGGTGGTGCATAACAGCTGAATTGATGATTTTGTGCCGCACACGGGGGCGTATACGTAACATTTTTTTCTGGCTCGACACCGATGCGTTTCCAGCGATCTCCACTGGCTGCTGAGTGACCATTATAGGTTCTCTTGATGGGAAATAACGCATATTTTATTGAGAGACGCGAGCGTCCAGGCGTGAATACATACATTCTTACCAGCAGGCGAGGAGAGCACAAAAAATGCATAAAAAACGAGTGATTTTGTTACTGCCTGGTTCTGCACTGTTCTGCTTTCAACAGCTCCTGGGTGTTTTCGTTCGCGTTCTGCAAGAGGAAACTGTGCTTTTGAAGGCCTTTAAGAAACTGAAGCGTTTTATTCTGAGGGTGGTGCATAACAGCTGAATCGACGATTTTGTGCCGCACACGGGGGCGTATACGCATCATTTTTTTCTTTCCCAACACCGATGCGTCTCCAGCGTTCTCCACTGGCTGCTGAGTGACCATTATAGGTTCTCTTGATGAGAAATAACGCATATTTTATTGAGAGACGCGATCGTCCAGGATTGTATACATACATTTTTACCAGCAGGGAAGGAGAGCACACCAAGTGCATAAAAAACGAGTGATTTTGTTACTGCTTAGTTTTTCACTGTTCTGTTTTCAACAGCTCCTGGGTGTTTTCTTTCGCGTTCTGCAAGAGGAAACTGTGCTTTTGAAGGCCTTTAAGAAACTGAAGCGTTTTATTCTGAGGGTGGTGCATAGCAGCTGAATTGATGATTTTGTGCCGCACACGGGGGCGTATACGTAACATTTTTTTCTTGCTCGACACCGATGCGTTTCCAGCGTTCTCCACTGGCTGCTGAGTGACCATTATAGGTTCTCTTGATGAGAAATAACGCATATTTTATTGAGAGACGCGATCGTCCAGGATTGTATACATACATTTTTACCAGCAGGGAAGGAGAGCACACCAAGTGCATAAAAAACGAGTGATTTTGTTACTGCTTAGTTTTTCACTGTTCTGTTTTCAACAGCTCCTGGGTGTTTTCTTTCGCGTTCTGCAAGAGGAAACTGTGCTTTTGAAGGCCTTTAAGAAACTGAAGCGTTTTATTCTGAGGGTGGAACATAGCAGCTGAATTGATGATTTTGTGCCGCACACGGGGGCGTATACGTAACATTTTTTTCTTGCTCGACACCGATGCGTTTCCAGCGATCTCCACTGGTTGCTGAGTGACCATTATAGGTTCTCTTGATGGGAAATAACGGATATTTTATTGAGAGACGCTAGCGTCCAGGCGTGTATACATACATTTTTACCAGCAGGCGAGGAGAGCACACAAAATGCATAAAAAACGAGTGATTTTGTTACTGCTTGGTTTTTCACTGTTCTGTTTTCAACAGCTCCTGGGTGTTTTCTTTCGCGTTCTGCAAGAGGAAACTGTGCTTTTGAAGGCCTTTATGAAACTGACGCGTTTTATTCTGAGGGTGGTGCATAACAGCTGAATTGATGGTTTTGTGCCGGACACGGGGGCGTATACGTAACATTTTTTTCTGGCTCAACACCGATGCGTCTCCAGCGTTCTCCACTGGCTGCTGAGTGACCATTATAGGTTCTCTTGATGGGAAATAACGCATATTTTATTGAGAGACGCGAGCGTCCAGGCGTGTATACATACATTTTTACCAGCAGGCGAGGAGAGCACACAAAATGCATAAAAAACGAGTGATTTTGTTACTGCTTGGTTTTTCACTGTTCTGTTTTCAACAGCTCCTGGGTGTTTTCTTTTGCGTTCTGCAAGAGGAAACTGTGCTTTTGAAGGCCTTTAAGAAACTGAAGCGTTTTATTCTGAGGGTGGTGCATAACAGCTGAATTGATGATTTTGTGCCGCACACGGGGGCGTATACGTAACATTTTTTTCTGGCTCGACACCGATGCGTTTCCAGCGATCTCCACTGGCTGCTGAGTGACCATTATAGGTTCTCTTGATGGGAAATAACGCATATTTTATTGAGAGACGCGAGCGTCCAGGCGTGTATACATACATTCTTACCAGCAGGCGAGGAGAGCACACAAAATGCATAAAAAACGAGTGATTTTGTTACTGCCTGGTTCTGCACTGTTCTGTTTTCAACAGCTCCTGGGTGTTTTCGTTCGCGTTCTGCAAGAGGAAACTGTGCTTTTGAAGGCCTTTAAGAAACTGAAGCGTTTTATTCTGAGGGTGGTGCATAACAGCTGAATCGACGATTTTGTGCCGCACACGGGGGCGTATACGTATCATTTTTTCCTGGCCCAACACCGATGCGTCTCCAGCGTTCTCCACTGGCTGCTGAGTGACCATTATAGGTTCTCTTGATGGGAAATAACGCATACTTTATTGAGAGACGCGAGCGTCCAGGCGTGTATACATACATTTTTACCAGCAGGCGAGGAGAGCACACAAAATGCATAAAAAACGAGTGATTTTGTTACTGCTTGGTTTTTCACTGTTCTGTTTTCAACAGCTCCTAGGTGTTTTCTTTCGCGTTCTGCGAGAGGAAACAGTGCTTTTGAAGGCCTTTAAGAAACTGAAGCGTTTTATTCTGAGGGTGGTGCATAACAGCTGAATTGATGATTTTGTGCCGCACACGGGGGCGTATACGTAACATTTTTTTCTGGCTCGACACCTATGCGTTTCCAGCGATCTCCAATGGCTGCTGAGTGACCATTATAGGTTCTCTTGATGGGAAATAACGCATACTTTATTGAGAGACGCGAGCGTCCAGGCGTGTATACATACATTTTTACCAGCAGGCGAGGAGAGCACACAAAATGCATAAAAAACGAGTGATTTTGTTACTGCTTGGTTTTTCACTGTTCTGTTTTCAACAGCTCCTGGGTGTTTTCTTTCGCGTTATGCAAGGGGAAACTGTGCTTTTGAAGGCCTTTAAGAAACTGAAGCGTTTTATTCTGAGGGTGGTGCATAACAGCTGAATTGATGATTTTGTGCCGCACACGGGGGCGTATACGTAACATTTTTTTCTGGCTCGACACCGATGCGTTTCCAGCGATCTCCACTGGCTGCTGAGTGACCATTATAGGTTCTCTTGATGGGAAATAACGCATATTTTATTGAGAGACGCGAGCGTCCAGGATTGTATACATACATTTTTACCAGCAGGGAAGGAGAGCACACCAAGTGCATAAAAAACGAGTGATTTTCTTACTGCTTGGTTTTTCACTGTTCTGTTTTCAACAGCTCCTGGGTGTTTTCTTTCGCGTTCTGCAAGGGATACTGTGCTTTTGAAGGCCTTTAAGAAACTGAAGCGTTTTATTCTGAGGGTGGTGCATAGCAGCTGAATTGATGATTTTGTGCGTCACACGGGGGCGTATACGTAACATTTTTTTCTTGCTCGACACCGATGCGTTTCCAGCGATCTCCACTGGTTGCTGAGTGACCATTATAGGTTCTCTTGATGGGAAATAACGGATATTTTATTGAGAGACGCTAGCGTCCAGGCGTGTATACATACATTTTTAACAGCAGGCGAGGAGAGCACACAAAATACATAAAAAACGAGTGATTTTGTTACTGCTTGGTTTTTCACTGTTCTGTTTTCAACAGCTCCTGGGTGTTTTCTTTCGCGTTCTGCAAGAGGAAACAGTGCCTTTGAAGGCCTTTAAGAAACTGAAGCGTTTTATTCTGAGGGTGGTGCATAACAGCTGATTTGATGAATTTGTGCCGCACACGGGGCGTATACGTAACATTTTTTTCTGGCCCAACAACGACGCGTCTCCAGCGTTCTCCACTGGCTGCTGAGTGACCATTATAGGTTCTCTTGATGGGAAATAACGCATATTTTATTGAGAGACGCGAGCGTCCAGGCGTGTATACATACATTCTTACCAGCAGGCGAGGAGAGCACACAAAATGCATAAAAAACGAGTGATTTTGTTACTGCCTGGTTCTGCACTGTTCTGTTTTCAACAGCTCCTGGGTGTTTTCGTTCGCGTTCTGCAAGAGGAAACTGTGCTTTTGAAGGCCTTTAAGAAACTGAAGCGTTTTATTCTGAGGGTGGTGCATAACAGCTGAATCGACGATTTTGTGCCGCACACGGGGGCGTATACGTATCATTTTTTCCTGGCCCAACACCGATGCGTCTCCAGCGTTCTCCACTGGCTGCTGAGTGACCATTATAGGTTCTCTTGATGGGAAATAACGCATACTTTATTGAGAGACGCGAGCGTCCAGGCGTGTATACATACATTTTTACCAGCAGGCGAGGAGAGCACACAAAATGCATAAAAAACGAGTGATTTTGTTACTGCTTGGTTTTTCACTGTTCTGTTTTCAACAGCTCCTAGGTGTTTTCTTTCGCGTTCTGCGAGAGGAAACAGTGCTTTTGAAGGCCTTTAAGAAACTGAAGCGTTTTATTCTGAGGGTGGTGCATAACAGCTGAATTGATGATTTTGTGCCGCACACGGGGGCGTATACGTAACATTTTTTTCTGGCTCGACACCTATGCGTTTCCAGCGATCTCCAATGGCTGCTGAGTGACCATTATAGGTTCTCTTGATGGGAAATAACGCATACTTTATTGAGAGACGCGAGCGTCCAGGCGTGTATACATACATTTTTACCAGCAGGCGAGGAGAGCACACAAAATGCATAAAAAACGAGTGATTTTGTTACTGCTTGGTTTTTCACTGTTCTGTTTTCAACAGCTCCTGGGTGTTTTCTTTCGCGTTATGCAAGGGGAAACTGTGCTTTTGAAGGCCTTTAAGAAACTGAAGCGTTTTATTCTGAGGGTGGTGCATAACAGCTGAATTGATGATTTTGTGCCGCACACGGGGGCGTATACGTAACATTTTTTTCTGGCTCGACACCGATGCGTTTCCAGCGATCTCCACTGGCTGCTGAGTGACCATTATAGGTTCTCTTGATGGGAAATAACGCATATTTTATTGAGAGACGCGAGCGTCCAGGATTGTATACATACATTTTTACCAGCAGGGAAGGAGAGCACACCAAGTGCATAAAAAACGAGTGATTTTCTTACTGCTTGGTTTTTCACTGTTCTGTTTTCAACAGCTCCTGGGTGTTTTCTTTCGCGTTCTGCAAGGGATACTGTGCTTTTGAAGGCCTTTAAGAAACTGAAGCGTTTTATTCTGAGGGTGGTGCATAGCAGCTGAATTGATGATTTTGTGCGTCACACGGGGGCGTATACGTAACATTTTTTTCTTGCTCGACACCGATGCGTTTCCAGCGATCTCCACTGGTTGCTGAGTGACCATTATAGGTTCTCTTGATGGGAAATAACGGATATTTTATTGAGAGACGCTAGCGTCCAGGCGTGTATACATACATTTTTAACAGCAGGCGAGGAGAGCACACAAAATACATAAAAAACGAGTGATTTTGTTACTGCTTGGTTTTTCACTGTTCTGTTTTCAACAGCTCCTGGGTGTTTTCTTTCGCGTTCTGCAAGAGGAAACTGTGCTTTTGAAGGCCTTTATGAAACTGACGCGTTTTATTCTGAGGGTGGTGCATAACAGCTGAATTGATGATTTTGTGCCGCACACGGGGGCGTATACGTAACACTTTTTTCTGGCTCAACTCCGATGCGTCTCCAGCGTCCTCCACTGGCTGCTGAGTGACCATTATAGGTTCTCTTGATGGGAAATAACGCATATTTTATTGAGAGACGCGAGCGTCCAGGCGTGTATACATACATTTTTACCAGCAGGCGAGGAGAGCACACAAAATGCATAATAAACGAGTGATTTTGTTACTGCTTGGTTTTTCACTGTTCTGTTTTCAACAGCTCCTGGGTGTTTTCTTTCGCGTTATGCAAGGGGAAACTGTGCTTTTGAAGGCCTTTAAGAAACTGAAGCGTTTTATTCTGAGGGTGGTGCATAACAGCTGAATTGATGATTTTGTGCCGCACACGGGGGCGTATACGTAACATTTTTTTCTTGCTCGACACCGATGCGTTTCCAGCGATCTCCACTGGTTGCTGAGTGACCATTATAGGTTCTCTTGATGGGAAATAACGGATATTTTATTGAGAGACGCTAGCGTCCAGGCGTGTATACATACATTTTTACCAGCAGGCGAGGAGAGCACACAAAATACATAAAAACGAGTGATTTTGTTACTGCTTGGTTTTTCACTGTTCTGTTTTCAACAGCTCCTGGGTGTTTTCTTTCGCGTTCTGCAAGAGGAAACTGTGCTTTTGAAGGCCTTTATGAAACTGACGCGTCTTATTCTGAGGGTGGTGCATAACAGCTGAATTGATGATTTTGTGCCGCACACGGGGGCGTATACGTAACATTTTTTTCTGGCTCGACACCTATGCGTTTCCAGCGATCTCCAATGGCTGCTGAGTGACCATTATAGGTTCTCTTGATGGGAAATAACGCATATTTTATTGAGAGACGCTAGCGTCCAGGCGTGTATACATACATTTTTACCAGCAGGCGAGGAGGGCACACAAAATGCATAAAAAACGAGTGATTTTGTTAATGCTTGGTTTTTCACTGTTCTGTTTTCAACAGCTCCTGGGTGTTCTCTTTCGCGTTCTGCAAGAGGAAACTGTGCTTTTGAAGGCCTTTAAGAAACTGAAGCGTTTTATTCTGAGGGTAGTGCATAACAGCTGAATCGACGATTTTGTGCCGCACACGGGGGCGTATACGTATCATTTTTTTCTTTCCCAACACCGATGCGTCTCCAGCGTTCTCCACTGGCTGCTGAGTGACCATTATAGGTTCTCTTGATGAGAAATAACGCATATTTTATTGAGAGACGCGATCGTCCAGGATTGTATACATACATTTTTACCAGCAGGGAAGGAGAGCACACCAAGTGCATAAGAAACGAGTGATTTTGTTACTGCTTAGTTTTTCACTGTTCTGTTTTCAACAGCTCCTGGGTGTTTTCTTTCGCGTTCTGCAAGAGGAAACTGTGCTTTTGAAGGCCTTTAAGAAACTGAAGCGTTTTATTCTGAGGGTGGTGCATAGCAGCTGAATTGATGATTTTGTGCCGCACACGGGGGCGTATACGTAACATTTTTTTCTTGCTCGACACCGATGCGTTTCCAGCGATCTCCACTGGTTGCTGAGTGACCATTATAGGTTCTCTTGATGGGAAATAACGGATATTTTATTGAGAGACGCTAGCGTCCAGGCGTGTATACATACATTTTTACCAGCAGGCGAGGAGAGCACACAAAATGCATAAAAAACGAGTGATTTTGTTACTGCTTGGTTTTTCACTGTTCTGTTTTCAACAGCTCCTGGGTGTTTTCTTTCGCGTTCTGCAAGAGGAAACTGTGCTTTTGAAGGCCTTTATGAAACTGACGCGTTTTATTCTGAGGGTGGTGCATAACAGCTGAATTGATGGTTTTGTGCCGGACACGGGGGCGTAAACGTAACATTTTTTTCTGGCTCAACACCGATGCGTCTCCAGCGTTCTCCACTGGCTGCTGAGTGACCATTATAGGTTCTCTTGATGGGAAATAACGCATATTTTATTGAGAGACGCGAGCGTCCAGGCGTGTATACATACATTTTTACCAGCAGGCGAGGAGAGCACACAAAATGCATAAAAAACGAGTGATTTTGTTACTGCTTGGTTTTTCACTGTTCTGTTTTCAACAGCTCCTGGGTGTTTTCTTTCGCGTTCTGCAAGAGGAAACTGTGCTTTTGAAGGCCTTTAAGAAACTGATGCGTTTTATTCTGTGGGTGGTGCGTAACAGCTGAATTGATGATTTTGTGCCGCACACGGGGGCGTATACGTAACATTTTTTTCTGGCTCAACACCGATGCGTCTCCAGCGTTCTCCACTGGCTGCTGAGTGACCATTATAGGTTCTCTTGATGGGAAATAACGCATATTTTATTGAGAGACGCGAGCGTCCAGGCGTGTATACATACATTTTTACCAGCAGGCGAGGAGAGCACACAAAATGCATAAAAAACGAGTGATTTTGTTACTGCTTGGTTTTTCACTGTTCTGTTTTCAACAGCTCCTGGGTGTTTTCTTTCGCGTTCTGCAAGAGGAAACTGTGCTTTTGAAGGCCTTTAAGAAACTGAAGCGTTTTATTCTGAGGGTGGTGCATAACAGCTGAATTGATGATTTTGTGCCGCACACGGGGGCGTATACGTAACATTTTTTTCTGGCTCGACACCGATGCGTTTCCAGCGATCTCCACTGGCTGCTGAGTGACCATTATAGGTTCTCTTGATGGGAAATAACGCATATTTTATTGAGAGACGCGAGCGTCCAGGCGTGTATACATACATTTTTACCAGCAGGCGAGGAGAGCACACAAAATGCATAAAAAACGAGTGATTTTGTTACTGCTTGGTTTTTCACTGTTCTGTTTTCAACAGCTCCTAGGTGTTTTCTTTCGCGTTCTGCGAGAGGAAACAGTGCTTTTGAAGGCCTTTAAGAAACTGAAGCGTTTTATTCTGAGGGTGGTGCATAACAGCTGAATTGATGATTTTGTGCCGAACACGGGGGCGTATACGTAACATTTTTTTCTGGCTCGACACCTATGCGTTTCCAGCGATCTCCAATGGCTGCTGAGTGACCATTATAGGTTCTTCTGATGGGAAATAACGCATATTTTATTGAAAGACGCGAGCGTCCAGGCGTGTATACATACATTTTTACCAGCAGGCGAGGAGAGCACACAAAATGCATAATAAACGAGTGATTTTGTTACTGCATGGTTTTTCACTGTTCTGTTTTCAACAGCTCCTGGGTGTTTTCTTTCGCGTTCTGCAAGAGGAAACTGTGCTTTTGAAGGCCTTTAAGAAACTGAAGCGTTTTATTCTGAGGGTGGTGCATAGCAGCTGAATTGATGATTTTGTGCCGCACACGGGGGCGTATACGTATCATTTTTTTCTTGCTCGACACCGATGCGTTTCCAGCGATCTCCACTGGTTGCTGAGTGACCATTATAGGTTCTCTTGATGGGAAATAACGAATATTTTATTGAGAGACGCTAGCGTCCAGGCGTGTATACATACATTTTTACCAGCAGGCGAGGAGAGCACACAAAATGCATAAAAAACGAGTGATTTTGTTACTGCTTGGTTTTTCACTGTTCTGTTTTCAACAGCTCCTGGGTGTTTTCTTTCGCGTTCTGCAAGAGGAAACTGTGCTTTTGAAGGCCTTTATGAAACTGACGCGTTTTATTCTGAGGGTGGTGCATAACAGCTGAATTGATGATTTTGGGCCGGACACGGGGGCGTATACGTAACATTTTTTTCTGGCTCAACACCGATGCGTCTCCAGCGTTCTCCACTGGCTGCTGTGTGACCATTATAGGTTCTCTTGATGGGAAATAACGCATATTTTATTGAGAGACGCGAGCGTCCAGGCGTGTATACATACATTTTTACCAGCAGGCGAGGAGAGCACACAAAATGCATAAAAAACGAGTGATTTTGTTACCGCTTGGTTTTTCACTGTTCTGTTTTCAACAGCTCCTGGGTGTTTTCTTTCGCGTTCTGCAAGAGGAAACTGTGCTTTTGAAGGCCTTTAAGAAACTGAAGCGTTTTATTCTGAGGGTGGTGCGTAACAGCTGAATTGATGATTTTGTGCCGCACACGGGGGCGTATACGTAACATTTTTTTCTGGCTCAACACCGATGCGTCTCCAGCGTTCTCCACTGGCTGCTGAGTGACCATTATAGGTTCTCTTGATGGGAAATAACGCATATTTTATTGAGAGACGCGAGCGTCCAGGATTGCATACATACATTTTTACCAGCAGGCGAGGAGAGCACACAAAGTGCATAAAAAACGAGTGATTTTGTTACTGCTTGGTTTTTCACTGTTCTGTTTTCAACAGCTCCTGGGTGTTTTCTTTCGCGTTCTGCAAGAGGAAACTGCGCTTTTGAAGGCCTTTAAGAAACTGAAGCGACTTATTCTGAGGGTGGTGCATAACAGCTGAATTGATGATTTTGTGCCGCACACGGGGGCGTATACGTAACATTTTTTTCTGGCTCGACACCGATGCGTTTCCAGCGATCTCCACTGGCTGCTGAGTGACCATTATAGGTTCTCTTGATGGGAAATAACGCATATTTTATTGAGAGACGCGAGCGTCTAGGCGTGTATACATACATTCTTAACAGCAGGCGAGGAGAGCACACAAAATGCATAAAAAACGAGTGATTTTGTTACTGCCTGGTTCTGCACTGTTCTGTTTTCAACAGCTCCTGGGTGTTTTCGTTCGCCTTCAGCAAGAGGAAACTGTGCTTTTGAAGGCCTTTAAGAAACTGAAGCGTTTTATTCTGAGGGTGGTGCATAACAGCTGAATCGACGATTTTGTGCCGCACACGGGGGCGTATACGTATCATTTTTTTCTGGCCCAACACCGATGCGTCTCCAGCGTTCTCCACTGGCTGCTGAGTGACCATTATAGGTTCTCTTGATGGGAAATACCGCATACTTTATTGAGAGACGCGAGCGTCCAGGCGTGTATACATACATTTTTACCAGCAGGCGAGGAGAGCACACAAAATGCATAAAAAACGAGTGATTTTGTTACTGCTTGGTTTTTCACTGTTCTGTTTTCAACAGCTCCTGGGTGTTTTCTTTCGCGTTCTGCAAGAGGAAACTGTGCTTTTGAAGGCCTTTAAGAAACTGAAGCGTTTTATTCTGAGGGTGGTGCATAACAGCTGAATCGACGATTTTGTGCCGCACACGGGGGCGTATACGTAACATTTTTTTCTGGCTCGACACCGATGCGTTTCCAGCGATCTCCACTGGCTGCTGAGTGACCATTATAGGTTCTCTTGATGGGAAATAACGGATATTTTATTGAGAGACGCTAGCGTCCAGGCGTGTATACATACATTTTTACCAGCAGGCGAGGAGAGCACACAAAATGCATAAAAAACGAGTGATTTTGTTACTGCTTGGTTTTTCACTGTTCTGTTTTCAACAGCTCCTGGGTGTTTTCTTTCGCGTTCTGCAAGAGGAAACTGTGCTTTTGATGGCCTTTATGAAACTGACGCGTTTTATTCTGAGGGTGGTGCATAACAGCTGAATTGATGATTTTGGGCCGGACACGGGGGCGTATACGTAACATTTTTTTCTGGCTCAACACCGATGCGTCTCCAGCGTTCTCCACTGGCTGCTGTGTGACCATTATAGGTTCTCTTGATGGGAAATAACGCATATTTTATTGAGAGACGCGAGCGTCCAGGCGTGTATACATACATTTTTACCAGCAGGCGAGGAGAGCACACAAAATGCATAAAAAACGAGTGATTTTGTTACCGCTTGGTTTTTCACTGTTCTGTTTTCAACAGCTCCTGGGTGTTTTCTTTCGCGTTCTGCAAGAGGAAACTGTGCTTTTGAAGGCCTTTAAGAAACTGAAGCGTTTTATTCTGAGGGTGGTGCGTAACAGCTGAATTGATGATTTTGTGCCGCACACGGGGGCGTATACGTAACATTTTTTTCTGGCTCAACACCGATGCGTCTCCAGCGTTCTCCACTGGCTGCTGAGTGACCATTATAGGTTCTCTTGATGGGAAATAACGCATATTTTATTGAGAGACGCGAGCGTCCAGGATTGCATACATACATTTTTACCAGCAGGCGAGGAGAGCACACAAAGTGCATAAAAAACGAGTGATTTTGTTACTGCTTGGTTTTTCACTGTTCTGTTTTCAACAGCTCCTGGGTGTTTTCTTTCGCGTTCTGCAAGAGGATACTGCGCTTTTGAAGGCCTTTAAGAAACTGAAGCGATTTATTCTGAGGGTGGTGCATAACAGCTGAATTGATGATTTTGTGCCGCACACGGGGGCGTATACGTAACATTTTTTTCTGGCTCGACACCGATGCGTTTCCAGCGATCTCCACTGGCTGCTGAGTGACCATTATAGGTTCTCTTGATGGGAAATAACGCATATTTTATTGAGAGACGCGAGCGTCTAGGCGTGTATACATACATTCTTACCAGCAGGCGAGGAGAGCACACAAAATGCATAAAAAACGAGTGATTTTGTTACTGCCTGGTTCTGCACTGTTCTGTTTTCAACAGCCCCTGGGTGTTTTCGTTCGCCTTCAGCAAGAGGAAACTGTGCTTTTGAAGGCCTTTAAGAAACTGAAGCGTTTTATTCTGAGGGTGGTGCATAACAGCTGAATCGACGATTTTGTGCCGCACACGGGGGCGTATACGTATCATTTTTTTCTGGCCCAACACCGATGCGTCTCCAGCGTTCTCCACTGGCTGCTGAGTGACCATTATAGGTTCTCTTGATGGGAAATACCGCATACTTTATTGAGAGACGCGAGCGTCCAGGCGTGTATACATACATTTTTACCAGCAGGCGAGGAGAGCACACAAAATGCATAAAAAACGAGTGATTTTGTTACTGCTTGGTTTTTCACTGTTCTGTTTTCAACAGCTCCTGGGTGTTTTCTTTCGCGTTCTGCAAGAGGAAACTGTGCTTTTGAAGGCCTTTAAGAAACTGAAGCGTTTTATTCTGAGGGTGGTGCATAGCAGCTGAATTGATGATTTTGTGCCGCACACGGGGGCGTATACGTAACATTTTTTTCTTGCTCGACACCGATGCGTTTCCAGCGATCTCCACTGGTTGCTGAGTGACCATTATAGGTTCTCTTGATGGGAAATAACGGATATTTTATTGAGAGACGCTAGCGTCCGGGCGTGTATACATACGTTTTTACCAGCAGGCGAGGAGAGCACACAAAATGCATAAAAAACGAGTGATTTTGTTACTGCTTGGTTTTTCACTGTTCTGTTTTCAACAGCTCCTGGGTGTTTTCTTTCGCGTTCTGCAAGAGGAAACTGTGCTTTTGAAGGCCTTTAAGAAACTGAAGCGTTTTATTCTGAGGGTGGTGCATAACAGCTGAATCGACGATTTTGTGCCGCACACGGGGGCGTATACGTAACATTTTTTTCTGGCTCGACACCGATGCGTTTCCAGCGATCTCCACTGGCTGCTGAGTGACCATTATAGGTTCTCTTGATGGGAAATAACGCATATTTTATTGAGAGACGCGAGCGTCCAGGCGTGTATACATACATTTTTACCAGCAGGAGAGGAGAGCACACAAAATGCATAAAAAACGAGTGATTTTGTTACTGCTTGGTTTTTCACTGTTCTGTTTTCAACAGCTCCTGGGTGTTTTCTATCGCGTTCTGCAAGAGGAAACAGTGCTTTTGAAGGCCTTTAAGAAACTGAAGCGTTTTATTCTGAGGGTGGTGTATAACAGCTGATTTGATGAATTTGTGCCGCACACGGGGGCGTACACGTAACATTTTTTTCTGGCCCAACACCGATGCGTCTCTAGCGTTCTCCACTGGCTGCTCAGTGACCATTATAGGTTCTCATGATGGGAAATAACGCATATTTTATTGAGAGACGCGAGCGTCCAGGCGTGTATACATACATTTTTACCAGCAGGCGAGGAGAGCACACAAAATGCATAAAAAACGAGTGATTTTGTTACTGCCTGGTTTTTCACTGTTCTGTTTTCAACAGCTCCTGGGTGTTTTCTTTCGCGTTCTGCAAGAGGAAACAGTGCTTTTGAAGGCCTTTAAGAAACTGAAGCGTTTTATTCTGAGGGTGGTGTATAACAGCTGATTTGATGAATTTGTGCCGCACACGGGGGCGTATACGTATCATTTTTTTCTGGCCCAACACCGATGCGTCTCTAGCGTTCTCCACTGGCTGCTGAGTGACCATTATAGGTTCTCTTGATGGGAAATAGCGCATATTTTATTGAGAGACGCGAGCGTCCAGGCGTGTATACATACATTTTTACCAGCAGGCGAGGAGAGCACACAAAATGCATAAAAAACGAGTGATTTTGTTACTGCTTGGTTTTTCACTGTTCTGTTTTCAACAGCTCCTGGGTGTTTTCTCTCGCGTTCTGCAAGAGGAAACAGTGCTTTTGAAGGCCTTTAAGAAACTGAAGCGTTTTATTCTGAGGGTGGTGTATAACAGCTGATTTGATGAATTTGTGCCGCACACGGGGGCGTATACGTAACATTTTTTTCTGGCCCAACACCGATGCGTCTCCAGCGGTCCCCACTTTGCCTGCTGAGTGACCATTATAGGTTCTCTTGATGGGAAATAACGCATATTTTATTGAGAGACGCGAGCGTCCAGGCGTGTATACATACATTTTTACCAGCAGGCGAGGAGAGCACACAAAATGCATAAGAAACGAGTGATTTTGTTACTGCTTGGTTTTTCACTGTTCTGTTTTCAACAGCTCCTGGGTGTTTTCTTTCGCGTTCTGCAAGAGGAAACAGTGCTTTTGAAGGCCTTTAAAAAACTGAAGCGTTTTATTCTGTGGGTGGTGTATAACAGCAGATTTGATGAATTTGTGCCGCACACGGGGGCGTATACGTAACATTTTTTTCTGGCGCAACACCGATGCATCTCTAGCGTTCTCCACTGGCTGCTGAGTGACCATTATAGGTTCTCTTGATGGGAAATAACGCATATTTTATTGAGAGACGCGAGCGTCCAGGCGTGTATACATACATTTTTACCAGCAGGCGAGGAGCGCACACAAAATGCATAAAAAACGAGTGATTTTGTTACTGCTTGGTTTTTCACTGTTCTGTTTTCAACAGCTCCTGGGTGTTTTCTTTCGCGTTCTGCAAGAGGAAACAGTGCTTTTGAAGGCCTTTATGAAACTGAAGCGTTTTATTCTGAGGGTGGTGTATAACAGCAGATTTGATGAATTTGTGCCGCACACGGGGGCGTATACGTAACATTTTTTTCTGGCCCAACACCGATGCATCTCTAGCGTTCTCCACTGGCTGCTGAGTGACCATTATAGGTTCTCTTGATGGGAAATAACGCATATTTTATTGAGAGACGCGAGCGTCCAGGCGTGTATACATACATTTTTACCAGCAGGCGAGGAGAGCACACAAAATGCATAAAAAACGAGTGATTTTGTTACTGCTTGGTTTTTCACTGTTCTGTTTTCAACAGCTCCTGGGTGTTTTCTTTCGCGTTCTGCTAGAGGAAACTGTGCTTTTGAAGGCCTTTAAGAACCTGAAGCGTTTTATTCTGAGGGTGGTGCATAACAGCTGAATTGATGATTTTGTGCCGCACACGGGGGCGTATACGTAACATTTTTTTCTGGCTCGACACCGATGCGTTTCAAGCGATCTCCACTGGCTGCTGAGTGACCATTATAGGTTCTCTTTATGGGAAATAACGCATATTTTATTGAGAGACGCGAGCGTCCAGGCGTGTATACATACATTTTTACCAGCAGGCGAGGAGAGCACACAAAATGCATAAAAAACGAGTGATTTTGTTACTGTTTGGTTTTTCACTGTTCTGTTTTCAACAGCTCCTGGGTGTTTTCTTTCGCGTTCTGCGAGAGGAAACAGTGCTTTTGAAGGCCTTTCAGTAACTGAAGCGTTTTATTCTGAGGGTGGTGCATAACAGCTGAATCGACGATTTTGTGCCGCTCACGAGGGCGTATACGTAACATTTTTTTCTGGCTCGACACCGATGCGTTTCCAGCGATCTCCACTGGCTGCTGAGTGACCATTGTAGGTTCACTTGATTGGAAATAACGCATATTTTATTGAAAGACGTGAGCGTCCTGGCGTGTATACATACATATTTACCAGCAGGCGAGGAGAGCACACAAAATGCATAAAAAACGAGTGATTTTGTTACTGCTTGGTTTTTCACTGTTCTGTTTTCAACAGCTCCTGGGTGTTTTCTTTCGCGTTCTGCAAGAGGAAACTGTGCTTTTGAAGGCCTTTATGAAACTGAAGCGTTTTATTCTGAGGGTGGTGTATAACAGCAGATTTGATGAATTTGTGCCGCACACGGGGGCGTATACGTAACATTTTTTTCTGGCCCAACACCGATGCATCTCTAGCGTTCTCCACTGGCTGCTGAGTGACCATTATAGGTCCCTTGATGGGAAATAACGCATATTTTATTGAGAGACGCGAGCGTCCAGGCGTGTATACATACATTTTTACCAGCAGGCGAGGAGAGCACACAAAATGCATAAAAAACGAGTGATTTTGTTACTGCTTGGTTTTTCACTGTTCTGTTTTCAACAGCTCCTGGGTGTTTTCATTCGCGTCCTGCATGAGGAAACAGTGCTTTTGAAGGCCTTTAAAAACTGAAGCGTTTTATTCTGAGGGTGGTGCATAACAGCTGAATTGATGATTTTGTGCCGCACACGGGGGCGTATACGTAACATTTTTTCTGGCCCAACACCGATGCGTCTCCAGCGTTCTCCACTGGCTGCTGAGTGACCATTATAGGTTCTCTTGATGGGAAATAACGCATATTTTATTGAGAGACGCGAGCGTCCAGGCGTGTATACATACATTTTTACCAGCAGGCGAGGAGAGCACACAAAATGCATAAAAACGAGTGATTTTGTTACTGCTTGGTTTTTCACTGTTCTGTTTTCAACAGCTCCTGGGTGTTTTCTTTCGCGTTCTGCAAGAGGAAACAGTGCTTTTGAAGGCCTTTCAGTAACTGAAGCGTTTTATTCTGAGGGTGGTGCATAACAGCTGAATCGACGATTTTGTGCCGCTCACGAGGGCGTATACGTAACATTTTTTTCTGGCTCGACACCGATGCGTTTCCAGCGATCTCCACTGGCTGCTGAGTGACCATTGTAGGTTCACTTGATTGGAAATAACGCATATTTTATTGAAAGACGTGAGCGTCCTGGCGTGTATACATACATATTTACCAGCAGGCGAGGAGAGCACACAAAATGCATAAAAAACGAGTGATTTTGTTACTGCTTGGTTTTTCACTGTTCTGTTTTCAACAGCTCCTGGGTGTTTTCTTTCGCGTTCTGCAAGAGGAAACTGTGCTTTTGAAGGCCTTTATGAAACTGAAGCGTTTTATTCTGAGGGTGGTGTATAACAGCAGATTTGATGAATTTGTGCCGCACACGGGGGCGTATACGTAACATTTTTTTCTGGCCCAACACCGATGCATCTCTAGCGTTCTCCACTGGCTGCTGAGTGACCATTATAGGTTCTCTTGATGGGAAATATCGCATATTTTATTGAGAGACGCGAGCGTCCAGGATTGCATACATACATTTTTACCAGCAGGCGAGGAGAGCACACAAAGTGCATAAAAAACGAGTGATTTTGCTACTGCTTCGTTTTTCACTCTTCTGTTTTCAACAGCTCCTGGGTGTTTTCTTTCGCGTTCTGCAAGAGGAAACTGTGCTTTTGAAGGCCTTTAAGAAACTGAAGCGTTTTATTCTGAGGGTGGTGCATAACAGCTGAATTGATGATTTTGTGCCGCACACGGGGGCGTATACGTAACATTTTTTTCTGGCTCGACACCGATGCGTTTCCAGCGATCTCCACTGGCTGCTGAGTGACCATTATAGGTTCTCTTGATGGGAAATAACGCATATTTTATTGAGAGACGCGAGCGTCCAGGCGGGTATACATACATTCTTACCAGCAGGCGAGGAGAGCACACAAAATGCATAAAAAACGAGTGATTTTGTTACTGCTTGGTTTTTCACTGTTCTGTTTTCAACAGCTCCTGGGTGTTTTCATTCGCGTCCTGCATGAGGAAACAGTGCTTTTGAAGGCCTTTAAAAACTGAAGCGTTTTATTCTGAGGGTGGTGCATAACAGCTGAATTGATGATTTTGTGCCGCACACGGGGGCGTATACGTAACATTTTTTTCTGGCCCAACACCGATGCGTCTCCAGCGTTCTCCACTGGCTGCTGAGTGACCATTATAGGTTCTCTTGATGGGAAATAACGCATATTTTATTGAGAGACGCGAGCGTCCAGGCGTGTATACATACATTTTTACCAGCAGGCGAGGAGAGCACACAAAATGCATAAAAACGAGTGATTTTGTTACTGCCTGGTTTTTCACTGTTCTGTTTTCAACAGCTCCTGGGTGTTTTCTTTCGCGTTCTGCAAGAGGAAACTGTGCTTTTGAAGGCCTTTAAGTAACTGAAGCGTTTTATTCTGAGGGTGGTGCATAACAGCTGAATCGACGATTTTGTGCCGCTCACGGGGGCGTATACGTAACATTTTTTTCTGGCTCGACACCGATGCGTTTCCAGCGATCTCCACTGGCTGCTGAGTGACCATTATAGGTTCACTTGATTGGAAATAACGCATATTTTATTGAAAGACGTGAGCGTCCTGGCGTGTATACATACATATTTACCAGCAGGCGAGGAGAGCACACAAAATGCATAAAAAACGAGTGATTTTGTTACTGCTTGGTTTTTCACTGTTCTGTTTTCAACAGCTCCTGGGTGTTTTCTTTCGCGTTATGCAAGAGGAAACTGTGCTTTTAAAGGCCTTAATGAAACTGAAGCGTTTTATTCTGAGGGTGGTGCATAACAGCTGAATTGATGATTTTGTGCCGCACACGGGGGCGTATACGTAACATTTTTTTCTGGCTCGACACCGATGCGTTTCCAGCGATCTCCACTGGTTGCTGAGTGACCATTATAGGTTCTTTTGATGGGAAATAACGCATATTTTATTGAGAGACGCGAGCGTCCCGGATTGTATACATACATTTTTACCAGCAGGGAAGGAGAGCTCACAAAGTGCATAAAAAACGAGTGATTTTGTTACTGCTTGGTTTTTCACTGTTCTGTTTTCAACAGCTCCTGGGTGTTTTCTTTCGCGTTCTGCAAGAGGAAACTGTGCTCTTGAAGGCCTTTAAGAAACTGAAGCGTTTTATGGTGAGGGTGGTGCATAGCAGCTGAATTGATGATTTTGTGCCGCACACGGGGGCGTATACGAAACATTTTTTTCTGGCTCAACACCGGTGCGTCTCCAGCGTTCTCCACTGGCTGCTGAGTGACCATTATAGGTTCTCTTGAAGGTAAATAACGCATATTTTATTGAGAGACGCGAGCGTCCAGGCGTGTATACATACATTTTTACCAGCAGGCGAGGAGAGCACACAAAATGCATAAAAATCGAGTGATATTGTTACTTCTTGGTTGTTCACTGTTCTGTTTTCAACAGCTCCTGGGTGTTTTCTTTCGCGTTCTGCAAGAGGAAACAGTGCTTTTGAAGGCCTTTAAGAAACTGAAGCGTTTTATTCTGAGGGTGGTGCATAACAGCTGAATTGATGATTTTGTTTCGCACACGGGGGCGCATACGTAACATTTTTTTCTGGCTCGACACCAACGCGTTTCCAGCGGTCTCCACTGGTTGCTGAGTGACCATTATAGGTTCTCTTGATGGGAAATAACGCATATTTTATTGAGAGACGCGAGCGCCCAGGCGTGTATACATACATTTTTACCAGCAGGCGAGGAGGGCACACAAAATGCATAAAAAACGAGTGATTTTGTTACTGCTTGGTTTTTCACTGTTCTGTTTTCAACAGCTCCTGGGTGTTTTCTTTCGCGTTCTGCAAGAGGAAGCTGTGCTTTTGAAGGCCTTTAAGAAACTGAAGCGTTTTATTCTGAGGGTGGTGCATACAAGCTGAATTGATGATTTTGTGCCGCACACGGGGGCGTATACGAAACATTTTTTTCTGGCTCAACACCGATGCGTCTCCAGCGTTCTCCACTGGCTGCTGAGTGACCATTATAGGATCTCTTGATGGGAAATAACGCATATTTTATTGAGAGACGCGAGCGTCCAGGCGTGTATACATACATTTTTACCAGCAGGCGAGGAGAGCACACAAAATGCATAAAAAACGAGTGATTTTGTTACTGCTTGGTTTTTCGCTGTTCTGTTTTCAACAGCTCTTGGGTGTTTTCTTTCGCGTTCTGCAAGAGGAAACAGTGCTTTTGAAGGCCTCTAAGAAACTGAAGCGTTTTATTCTGAGGGTGGTGTATAACAGCTGATTTGAAAAATTTGTGCCGCACACGGGGGCGTATACGTAACATTTTTTTCTGGCCCATCACCGATGCGTCTCCAGCGGTCCCCACTTTGCCTGCTGAGTGACCATTATAGGATCACTTGATGGGAAATAACGCATATTTTATTGAGAGACGCGAGCGTCCAGGCGTGTATACATACATTTTTACCAGCAGGCGAGGAGAGCACACAAAATGCATAAAAAACGAGTGATTTTGTTACAGCTTGGTTTTTCGCTGTTCTGTTTTCAACAGCTCCTGGGTGTTTTCTTTCGCGTTCTGCAAGAGGAAGCTGTGCTTTTGAAGGCCTTTAAGAAACTGAAGCGTTTTATTCTGAGGGTGGTGCATACAAGCTGAATTGATGATTTTGTGCCGCACACGGGGGCGTATACGAAACATTTTTTTCTGGCTCAACACCGATGCGTCTCCAGCGGTCCCCACTTTGCCTGCTGAGTGACCATTATAGGATCTCTTGATGGGAAATAACGCATATTTTATTGAGAGACGCGAGCGTCCAGGCGTGTATACATACATTTTTACCAGCAGGCGAGGAGAGCAAACAAAATGCATAAAAAACGAGTGATTTTGTTACTGCTTGGTTTTGCACTGTTCTGTTTTCAACAGCTCCTGGGTGTTTTCTTTCGCGTTCTGCAAGAGGAAACTGTGCTTTTGAAGGCCTTTAAGAAACTGAAGCGTTTTATTCTGAGGGTGGTGCATACAAGCTGAATTGATGATTTTGTGCCGCACACGGGGGCGTATACGAAACATTTTTTTCTGGCTCAACACCGATGCGTCTCCAGCGTTCTCCACTGGCTGCTGAGTGACCATTATAGGTTCTCTTGATGGGAAATAACGCATATTTTATTGAGAGACGCGAGCGTCCAGGCGTGTATACATACATTTTTACCAGCAGGCGAGGAGAGCACAAAAAATGCATAAAAAACGAGTGATTTTTCAGTTCGTTTGTTGAGTTCTGTTTTCAACAGCTCCTGTGTGTTTTCTTTCGCGTTCTGCAAGAGGAAACAGTGCTTTTGAGGGCCTCTAAGAAACTGAAGCGTTTTATTCTGAGGGTGGTGCATAACAGCTGATTTGAAAAATTTGTGCCGCACACGTGGGCGTATACGTAACATTTTTTTCTGGCCCAACACCGATGCGTCTCCAGCGGTCCCCACTTTGCCTGCTGAGTGACCATTATAGGATCTCTTGATGGGAAATAACGCATATTTTATTGAGAGACGCGAGCGTCCAGGCGTGTATACATACATTTTTACCAGCAGGCAAGGAGAGCACACAAAATGCATAAAAAAAGAGTGATTTTGCTACTGCTTGGTTTTTCACTGTTCTGTTTTCAACAGCTCCTGGGTGTTTTCTTTCGCGTTCTGCAAGAGGAAACTGTGCTTTTGAAGGCCTTTAAGAAACTGAAGCGTTTTATTCTGAGGGTGGTGCATAACAGCTGAATTGATGATTTTGTGCCGCACACGGGGGCGTATACGTAACATTTATTTCTGGCTCAACACCGATGCGTCTCCAGCGTTCTCCACTGGCTGCTGAGTGACCATTATAGGTTCTCTTGATGGGAAATAACGCATATTTTATTGAGAGACGCGAGCGTCCAGGATTGCATACATACATTTTTACCAGCAGGCGAGGAGAGCACACAAAGTGCATAAAAAACGAGTGATTTTGTTACTGCTTGGCTTTTCACTGTTCTGTTTTCAACAGCTCCTTGGTGTTTTCTTTCGCGTTCTGCAAGAGGAAACTGTGCTTTTGAAGGCCTTTAAGAAACTGAAGCGTTTTATTCTGAGGGTGGTGCATACAAGCTGAATTGATGATTTTGTGCCGCACACGGGGGCGTATACGAAACATTTTTTTCTGGCTCAACACCGATGCGTCTCCAGCGGTCCCCACTTTGCCTGCTGAGTGACCATTATAGGATCTCTTGATGGGAAATAACGCATATTTTATTGAGAGACGCGAGCGTCCAGGCGTGTATACATACATTTTTACCAGCAGGCGAGGAGAGCAAACAAAATGCATAAAAAACGAGTGATTTTGTTACTGCTTGGTTTTGCACTGTTCTGTTTTCAACAGCTCCTGGGTGTTTTCTTTCGCGTTCTGCAAGAGGAAACTGTGCTTTTGAAGGCCTTTAAGAAACTGAAGCGTTTTATTCTGAGGGTGGTGCATACAAGCTGAATTGATGATTTTGTGCCGCACACGGGGGCGTATACGAAACATTTTTTTCTGGCTCAACACCGATGCGTCTCCAGCGTTCTCCACTGGCTGCTGAGTGACCATTATAGGTTCTCTTGATGGGAAATAACGCATATTTTATTGAGAGACGCGAGCGTCCAGGCGTGTATACATACATTTTTACCAGCAGGCGAGGAGAGCACAAAAAATGCATAAAAAACGAGTGATTTTTCAGTTCGTTTGTTGAGTTCTGTTTTCAACAGCTCCTGTGTGTTTTCTTTCGCGTTCTGCAAGAGGAAACAGTGCTTTTGAGGGCCTCTAAGAAACTGAAGCGTTTTATTCTGAGGGTGGTGCATAACAGCTGATTTGAAAAATTTGTGCCGCACACGGGGGCGTATACGTTACATTTTTTTCTGGCCCAACACCGATGCGTCTCCAGCGGTCCCCACTTTGCCTGCTGAGTGACCATTATAGGATCTCTTGATGGGAAATAACGCATATTTTATTGAGAGACGCGAGCGTCCAGGCGTGTATACATACATTTTTACCAGCAGGCAAGGAGAGCACACAAAATGCATAAAAAAAGAGTGATTTTGCTACTGCTTGGTTTTTCACTGTTCTGTTTTCAACAGCTCCTGGGTGTTTTCTTTCGCGTTCTGCAAGAGGAAACTGTGCTTTTGAAGGCCTTTAAGAAACTGAAGCGTTTTATTCTGAGGGTGGTGCATAACAGCTGAATTGATGATTTTGTGCCGCACACGGGGGCGTATACGTAACATTTATTTCTGGCTCAACACCGATGCGTCTCCAGCGTTCTCCACTGGCTGCTGAGTGACCATTATAGGTTCTCTTGATGGGAAATAACGCATATTTTATTGAGAGACGCGAGCGTCCAGGATTGCATACATACATTTTTACCAGCAGGCGAGGAGAGCACACAAAGTGCATAAAAAACGAGTGATTTTGTTACTGCTTGGCTTTTCACTGTTCTGTTTTCAACAGCTCCTTGGTGTTTTCTTTCGCGTTCTGCAAGAGGAAACTGTGATTTTGAAGGCCATTAAGAAACTGAAGCGTTTTATTCTGAGGGTGGTGTATAACAGCTGAATTGATGATTTTGTGCCGCACACGGGGGCGTATACGTAACATTTTTTTCTGGCTCGACACCGATGCGTTTCCAGCGATCTCCACTGGCTGCTGAGTGACCATTATAGGATCACTTGATGGGAAATAACGCATATTTTATTGAGAGACGCGAGCGTCCAGGCGTGTATACATACATTCTTACCAGCAGGCGAGGAGAGCACACAAAATGCATAAAAAACGAGTGATGAATTTGTGCCGCACACGGGGGCGTATACGTAACATTTTTTTCTGGCCCAACACCGATGCGTCTCCAGCGTTCTCCACTGGCTGCTGAGTGAACATTATAGGTTCTCTTGATGGGAAATAACGCACATTTTATTGAGAGACGCGAGCGTCCAGGCGTGTATACATACATTTTTACCAGCAGGCGAGGAGAGCACACAAAATGCATAAAAAAAGAGTGATTTTGCTACAGCTTGGTTTTTCACTGTTCTGTTTTCAACAGCTCCTGGGTGTTTTCTTTCGCGTTCTGCAAGAGGAAACTGTGCTTTTGAAGGCCTTTAAGAAACTGAAGCGTTTTATTCTGAGGGTGGTGCATAGCAGCTGAATTTATGATTTTGTGCGGCACACGGGGGCGTATACGTAACATTTTTTTCTGGCCCAACACCGATGCGTCTCCAGCGTTCTCCACTGGCTGCTGAGTGACCATTATAGATTCTCTTGATGGGAAATAACGCATATTTTATTGAGAGACGCGAGCGTCCAGGCGTGTATACATACATTTTTACCAGCAGGCGAGGAGAGCACACAAAATGCATAAAAAACGAGTGATTTTGTTACTGCTTGGTTTTTCACTGTTCTGTTTTCAACAGCTCCTGGGTGTTTTCTTTCGCGTTCTGCAAGAGGAAACAGTGCTTTTGAAGGCCTTTAAGAAACTGAAGCGTTTTATTGAGAGGGTGGTGCATAACAGCTGAATTGATGATTTTGTGCCGCACACGGGGGCGTATGCGTAACATTTTTTTCTGGCTCGACACCGATGCGTTTCCAGCGATCTCCACTGGCTGCTGAGTGACCAAAATAGGTTCTCTTGATGGGAAATAACGCATGTTTTATTGAGAGACGCGAGCGTCCGGGCGTGTATACATACATTTTTACCAGCAGGCGAGGAGAGCACACAAAATGAATAAAAAACGAGTGATTTTGTTACTGCTTGGTTTTTCACTGTTCTGTTTTCAACAGCTCCTGGGTGTTTTCTTTCGCGTTCTGCAAGAGGAAACAGTGCTTTTGAAGGCCTTTAAGAAACTGAAGCGTTTTATTGAGAGGGTGGTGCATAACAGCTGAATTGATGATTTTGTGCCGCACACGGGGGAGTATACGTAACATTTTTTTCTGGCTCAACACCGATGCGTCTCCAGCGTTCTCCACTGGCTGCTGAGGGACCATTATAGATTCTCTTGATGGGAAATATCGCATATTTTATTGAGAGACGCGAGCGTCTAGGCGTGTATACATACATTTTTACCAGCAGGCGAGGAGAGCACACAAAATGCATAAGAAACGAGTGATTTTGTTACTACTTGGTTTTTCACTGTTCTGTTTTCAACAGCTCCTGGGTGTTTTCTTTCGCGTTCTGCAAGAGGAAACTGTGCTTTTGAAGGCCTTTAAGAAACTGAAGCGTTTTATTCTGAGGGTGGTGCATAACAGCTGAATTGATGATTTTGTGCTGCACACGGGGGCGTATACGTAACATTTTTTTCTGGCTCAACACCGATGCGTCTCCAGCGTTCTCCACTAGCTGCTGAGTGACCATTATAGGTTCTCTTGATGGGAAATAAAGCATATTTTATTGAAAGACGTGAGCGTCCAGGCGTGTATACATACATTTTTACCAGCAGGCGAGGAGAGCACACAAAATGCGTAAAAAACGAGTGATTTTGTTACTGCTTGGTTTTTCACTGTTCTGTTTTCAACAGCTCCTGGGTGTTTTCCTTCGCGTTCTGCAAGAGGAAACTGTGCTTTTGAAGGCCTTTGAGAAACTGAAGCGTTTTATTCTGAGGGTGGTGCATAACAGCTGAATTGATGATTTTGTGCCGGGGGCGTATACGTAACATTTTTTTCTGGCTCAACACCGATGCGTCTCCAGCGTTCTCCACTGGCTGCTGAGTGACCATTATAGGTTCTCTTGATGGGAAATAACGCATATTTTATTGAGAGACGCGAGCGTCCAGGCGTGTGTACATACATTTTTACCAGCAGGCGAGGAGAGCACACAAAATGCATAAAAAACGAGTGATTTTGTTACTGCTTGGATTTTCACTGTTCTGTTTTCAACAGCTCCTGGGTGTTTTCTTTCGCTTTCTGCAAGAGGAAACAGTGCTTTTGAAGGCCTTTAAGAAACTGAAGCGTTTTATTGAGAGGGTGGTGCATAACAGCTGAATTGATGATTTTGTGCCACACACGGGGGCGTATACGTAACGTTTTTTTCTGGCTCGACACCGATGCGTTTCCAGCGATCTCCACTGGTTGCTGAGTGACCATGATAGGTTCTTTTGATGGGAAATAACGCATATTTTATTGAGAGACGCGAGCGTCCAGGCGTGTATACATACATTTTTACCAGCAGGCGAGGAGAGCACACAGAATGCATAAAAAACGAGTGATTTTGTTACTGCTTGGTTTTTCACTGTTCTGTTTTCAACAGCTCCTGGGTGTTTTCTTTCGCGTTCTGCAAGAGGAAACTGTGCTTTTGAAGGCCTTTAAGAAACTAACGCGTTTTATTCAGAGGGTGGTGCATAACAGCTATATTGATGATTTTGTGCCGCACACGGGGGAGTATACGTAACATTTTTTTCTGGCTCAACACCGATGCGTCTCCAGCGTTCTCCACTGGCTGCTGAGTGACCATTATAGGTTCTCTTGATGGGAAATAACGCATATTTTATTGAGAGACGCGAGCGTCCAGGCGTGTATACATACATTTTTACCAGCAGGCGAGGAGAGCACAAAAAATGCATAAAAAACGAGTGATTTTTCAGTTCGTTTGTTGAGTTCTGTTTTCAACAGCTCCTGTGTGTTTTCTTTCGCGTTCTGCAAGAGGAAACAGTGCTTTTGAGGGCCTCTAAGAAACTGAAGCGTTTTATTCTGAGGGTGGTGCATAACAGCTGATTTGAAAAATTTGTGCCGCACACGGGGGCGTATACGTAACATTTTTTTCTGGCCCATCACCGATGCGTCTCCAGCGGTCCCCACTTTGCCTGCTGAGTGACCATTATAGGATCACTTGATGGGAAATAACGCATATTTTATTGAGAGACGCGAGCGTCCAGGCGTGTATACATACATTTTTACCAGCAGGCGAGGAGAGCACACAAAATGCATAAAAAACGAGTGATTTTGTTACTGCTTGGTTTTGCACTGTTCTGTTTTCAACAGCTCCTGGGTGTTTTCTTTCGCGTTCTGCAAGAGGAAACTGTGCTTTTGAAGGCCTTTAAGAAACTGAAGCGTTTTATTCTGAGGGTGGTGCATACAAGCTGAATTGATGATTTTGTGCCGCACACGGGGGCGTATACGAAACATTTTTTTCTGGCTCAACACCGATGCGTCTCCAGCGGTCCCCACTTTGCCTGCTGAGTGACCATTATAGGATCTCTTGATGGGAAATAACGCATATTTTATTGAGAGACGCGAGCGTCCAGGCGTGTATACATACATTTTTACCAGCAGGCGAGGAGAGCAAACAAAATGCATAAAAAACGAGTGATTTTGTTACTGCTTGGTTTTGCACTGTTCTGTTTTCAACAGCTCCTGGGTGTTTTCTTTCGCGTTCTGCAAGAGGAAACTGTGCTTTTGAAGGCCTTTAAGAAACTGAAGCGTTTTATTCTGAGGGTGGTGCATACAAGCTGAATTGATGATTTTGTGCCGCACACGGGGGCGTATACGAAACATTTTTTTCTGGCTCAACACCGATGCGTCTCCAGCGTTCTCCACTGGCTGCTGAGTGACCATTATAGGTTCTCTTGATGGGAAATAACGCATATTTTATTGAGAGACGCGAGCGTCCAGGCGTGTATACATACATTTTTACCAGCAGGCGAGGAGAGCACAAAAAATGCATAAAAAACGAGTGATTTTTCAGTTCGTTTGTTGAGTTCTGTTTTCAACAGCTCCTGTGTGTTTTCTTTCGCGTTCTGCAAGAGGAAACAGTGCTTTTGAGGGCCTCTAAGAAACTGAAGCGTTTTATTCTGAGGGTGGTGCATAACAGCTGATTTGAAAAATTTGTCCCGCACACGGGGGCGTATACGTAACATTTTTTTCTGGCCCAACACCGATGCGTCTCCAGCGGTCCCCACTTTGCCTGCTGAGTGACCATTATAGGATCTCTTGATGGGAAATAACGCATATTTTATTGAGAGACGCGAGCGTCCAGGCGTGTATACATACATTTTTACCAGCAGGCAAGGAGAGCACACAAAATGCATAAAAAAAGAGTGATTTTGCTACTGCTTGGTTTTTCGCTGTTCTGTTTTCAACAGCTCCTGGGTGTTTTCTTTCGCGTTCTGCAAGAGGAAACTGTGCTTTTGAAGGCCTTTAAGAAACTGAAGCGTTTTATTCTGAGGGTGGTGCATAACAGCTGAATTGATGATTTTGTGCCGCACACGGGGGCGTATACGTAACATTTATTTCTGGCTCAACACCGATGCGTCTCCAGCGTTCTCCACTGGCTGCTGAGTGACCATTATAGGTTCTCTTGATGGGAAATAACGCATATTTTATTGAGAGACGCGAGCGTCCAGGATTGCATACATACATTTTTACCAGCAGGCGAGGAGAGCACACAAAGTGCATAAAAAACGAGTGATTTTGTTACTGCTTGGCTTTTCACTGTTCTGTTTTCAACAGCTCCTTGGTGTTTTCTTTCGCGTTCTGCAAGAGGAAACTGTGATTTTGAAGGCCATTAAGAAACTGAAGCGTTTTATTCTGAGGGTGGTGTATAACAGCTGAATTGATGATTTTGTGCCGCACACGGGGGCGTATACGTAACATTTTTTTCTGGCTCGACACCGATGCGTTTCCAGCGATCTCCACTGGCTGCTGAGTGACCATTATAGGATCACTTGATGGGAAATAACGCATATTTTATTGAGAGACGCGAGCGTCCAGGCGTGTATACATACATTCTTACCAGCAGGCGAGGAGAGCACACAAAATGCATAAAAAACGAGTGATGAATTTGTGCCGCACACGGGGGCGTATACGTAACATTTTTTTCTGGCCCAACACCGATGCGTCTCCAGCGTTCTCCACTGGCTGCTGAGTGAACATTATAGGTTCTCTTGATGGGAAATAACGCACATTTTATTGAGAGACGCGAGCGTCCAGGCGTGTATACATACATTTTTACCAGCAGGCGAGGAGAGCACACAAAATGCATAAAAAAAGAGTGATTTTGCTACAGCTTGGTTTTTCACTGTTCTGTTTTCAACAGCTCCTGGGTGTTTTCTTTCGCGTTCTGCAAGAGGAAACTGTGCTTTTGAAGGCCTTTAAGAAACTGAAGCGTTTTATTCTGAGGGTGGTGCATAGCAGCTGAATTGATGATTTTGTGCGGCACACGGGGGCGTATACGTAACATTTTTTTCTGGCCCAACACCGATGCGTCTCCAGCGTTCTCCACTGGCTGCTGAGTGACCATTATAGGTTCTCTTGATGGGAAATAACGCATATTTTATTGAGAGACGCGAGCGTCCAGGCGTGTATACATACATTTTTACCAGCAGGCGAGGAGAGCACACAAAATGCATAAAAAACGAGTGATTTTGTTACTGCTTGGTTTTTCACTGTTCTGTTTTCAACAGCTCCTGGGTGTTTTCTTTCGCGTTCTGCAAGAGGAAACAGTGCTTTTGAAGGCCTTTAAGAAACTGAAGCGTTTTATTGAGAGGGTGGTGCATAACAGCTGAATTGATGATTTTGTGCCGCACACGGGGGCGTATGCGTAACATTTTTTTCTGGCTCGACACCGATGCGTTTCCAGCGATCTCCACTGGCTGCTGAGTGACCAAAATAGGTTCTCTTGATGGGAAATAACGCATGTTTTATTGAGAGACGCGAGCGTCCGGGCGTGTATACATACATTTTTACCAGCAGGCGAGGAGAGCACACAAAATGAATAAAAAACGAGTGATTTTGTTACTGCTTGGTTTTTCACTGTTCTGTTTTCAACAGCTCCTGGGTGTTTTCTTTCGCGTTCTGCAAGAGGAAACAGTGCTTTTGAAGGCCTTTAAGAAACTGAAGCGTTTTATTGAGAGGGTGGTGCATAACAGCTGAATTGATGATTTTGTGCCGCACACGGGGGAGTATACGTAACATTTTTTTCTGGCTCAACACCGATGCGTCTCCAGCGTTCTCCACTGGCTGCTGAGGGACCATTATAGATTCTCTTGATGGGAAATATCGCATATTTTATTGAGAGACGCGAGCGTCTAGGCGTGTATACATACATTTTTACCAGCAGGCGAGGAGAGCACACAAAATGCATAAGAAACGAGTGAATTTGTTACTACTTGGTTTTTCACTGTTCTGTTTTCAACAGCTCCTGGGTGTTTTCTTTCGCGTTCTGCAAGAGGAAACTGTGCTTTTGAAGGCCTTTAAGAAACTGAAGCGTTTTATTCTGAGGGTGGTGCATAACAGCTGAATTGATGATTTTGTGCTGCACACGGGGGCGTATACGTAACATTTTTTTCTGGCTCAACACCGATGCGTCTCCAGCGTTCTCCACTAGCTGCTGAGTGACCATTATAGGTTCTCTTGATGGGAAATAAAGCATATTTTATTGAAAGACGTGAGCGTCCAGGCGTGTATACATACATTTTTACCAGCAGGCGAGGAGAGCACACAAAATGCGTAAAAAACGAGTGATTTTGTTACTGCTTGGTTTTTCACTGTTCTGTTTTCAACAGCTCCTGGGTGTTTTCCTTCGCGTTCTGCAAGAGGAAACTGTGCTTTTGAAGGCCTTTGAGAAACTGAAGCGTTTTATTCTGAGGGTGGTGCATAACAGCTGAATTGATGATTTTGTGCCGGGGGCGTATACGTAACATTTTTTTCTGGCTCAACACCGATGCGTCTCCAGCGTTCTCCACTGGCTGCTGAGTGACCATTATAGGTTCTCTTGATGGGAAATAACGCATATTTTATTGAGAGACGCGAGCGTCCAGGCGTGTGTACATACATTTTTACCAGCAGGCGAGGAGAGCACACAAAATGCATAAAAAACGAGTGATTTTGTTACTGCTTGGATTTTCACTGTTCTGTTTTCAACAGCTCCTGGGTGTTTTCTTTCGCTTTCTGCAAGAGGAAACAGTGCTTTTGAAGGCCTTTAAGAAACTGAAGCGTTTTATTGAGAGGGTGGTGCATAACAGCTGAATTGATGATTTTGTGCCACACACGGGGGCGTATACGTAACGTTTTTTTCTGGCTCGACACCGATGCGTTTCCAGCGATCTCCACTGGTTGCTGAGTGACCATTATAGGTTCTCTTGATGGGAAATAAAGCATATTTTATTGAATGACGCGAGCGTCCAGGCGTGTATACACACATTTTTTCCAGCAGGCGTGGAGAGCACACAAAATGCATAAAAAACGAGTGATTTTGTTACTGCTTGGTTTTTCACTGTTCTGTTTTCAACAGCTCCTGGGTGTTTTCTTTCGCGTTCTGCAAGAGGAAACTGTGCTTTTGAAGGCCTTTGAGAAACTGAAGCGTTTTATTCTGAGGGTGGTGCATAACAGCTGAATTGATGATTTTGTGCCGGGGGCGTATACGTAACATTTTTTTCTGGCTCAACACCGATGCGTCTCCAGCGTTCTCCACTGGCTGCTGAGTGACCATTATAGGTTCTCTTGATGGGAAATAACGCATATTTTATTGAGAGACGCGAGCGTCCAGGATTGTATACATACATTTTTACCAGCAGGGAAGGAGAGCACACAAAATGCATAAAAAACGAGTGATTTTGTTACTGCTTGGTTTTTCACCGTTCTGTTTTCAACAGCTCCTGGGTGTTTTCTTTCGCGTTCTGCAAGAGGAAACTGTGCTTCTGAAGGCCTTTATGAAACTGAAGCGTTTTATTGAGAGGGTGGTGCACAACAGCCGAATTGTTGATTTTGTGCCGCACACGGGGGCGTAAACGTAACATTTTTTTCTGGCTCGACACCGATGGGTTTCCAGCGATCTCCACTGGCTGCTGAGTGACCATTATAGGTTCTCTTGATGGGAAATAACGCATATTTTATTGAGAGACGCGAGCGTCCAGGCTTGTACACATACATTTTTACCAGCAGGCGAGGAGAGCACACAAAATGCATAAAAAACGAGTGATTTTTTTACTGGTTGGTTTTTCACTGTTCTGTTTTCAACAGCTCCTGGGTGTTTTCTATCGCGTTCTGCAAGAGGAAACAGTGCTTTTGAAGGCCTTTAAGGAACTGAAGCGTTTTATTGAGAGGGTGGTGCATAACAGGTGAATTGATGATTTTGTGCCGCACACGGGGGCGTATACGTACAATTTTTTTCTGGCTCGACACCGATGCGTTTCCAGCGATCTCCACTGGCTGCTGAGTGACCATTATAGGTTCTCTTGATGGGAAATAACGCATATTTTATTGAGAGACGCGAGCGTCCAGGTGTGTATACATTCATTCTTACCAGCAGGCGAGGGGAGCACACAAAATGCATAAAAAACGAGTGATATTGTTACTGCTTGGTTTTTCACTGTTCTGTTTTCAACAGCTCCTGGGTGTTTTCTTTCGCGTTCTGCAAGAGGAAACAGTGCTTTTGAAGGCCTTTAAGAAACTGAAGCGTCTTATTGAGAGGGTGGTGCATAACAGCTGAATTGATGATTTTGTGCCGCACACGGGGGCGTATACGTAACATTTTTTTCTGGCTCGACACCGATGCGTTTCCAGCGATCTCCACTGGCTGCTGAGTGACCATTATAGGTTCTCTTGATGGGAAATAACGCATATTTTATTGAGAGACGCGAGCGTCCAGGCGTGTATACATACATTTTTACCAGCAGGCGAGGAGAGCACACAAAATGCATAAAAAACGAGTGATTTTGTTACTGCGTGGTTTTCCACTGTTCTGTTTTCAACAGCTCCTGGGTGTTTTCGTTCGCGTTCTGCAAGAGGAAACTGTGCTTTTGAAGGCCTTTAAGAAACTGACGCGTTTTATTCTGAGGGTGGTGCATAACAGCTGAATTGATGATTTTGTGCCGCACACGGGGGAGTATACGTAACGATTTTTTCTGGCTCAACACCGATGCGTCTCCAGCGTTCTCCACTGGCTGCTGAGTGACCATTATAGGTTCTCTTGATGGGAAATAACGCATATTTTATAGAGAGACGCGAGCGTCCAGGCGTGTATACATACATTTTTACCAGCAGGCGAGGAGACCACACAATATGCATAAAAAACGAGTGATTTTGGTACTACTTGGCTTTCACTGTTCTGTTTTCAACAGCTCCTGGGTGTTTTCTTTCGCGTTCTGCAAGAGGAAACTGTGCTTTTGAAGGCCTTTAAGAAACTGAAGCGTTTTATTCTGAGGGTGGTGTATAACAGCTGATTTGATGAATTTGTGCCGCACTGGGGGGCGTATACGTAACATTTTTTTCTGGCCCAACACCGATGCGTCTCCAGCGTTCTCCACTGGCTGCTGAGTGACCATTATAGGTTCTCTTGATGGGAAATAAAGCATATTTTATTGAAAGACGCGAGCGTCCAGGCGTGTATACATACATTTTTACCAGCAGGCGAGGAGAGCACACAAAATGCATAAAAAACGAGTGATTTTGTTACTGCTTGGTTTTTCACTGTTCTGTTTTCAACAGCTCCTGGGTGTTTTCGTTCGCGTTCTGCAAGAGGAAACTGTGCTTTTGAAGGCCTTTAAGAAACCGACGCGTTTTATTCTGAGGGTGGTGCATAACAGCTGAATTGATGATTTTGTGCCGCACACGGGGGAGTATACGTAACGTTTTTTTCTGGCTCAACACCGATGCGTCTCCGGCGTTCTCCACTGGCTGCTGAGTGACCATTATAGGTTCTCTTGATGGGAAATAACGCATATTTTATTGAGAGACGCGAGCGTCCAGGCGTGTATACATACATTTTTACCAGCAGGCGAGGAGACCACACAATATGCATAAAAAACGAGTGATTTTGTTACTGCTTGGTTTTTCACTGTTCTGTTTTCAACAGCTCCTGGGTGTTTTCATTCGCGTTCTGCAAGAGGAAACTGTGCTTTTGAAGGCCTTTAAGAAACTGAAGCGTTTTATTCTGAGGGTGGTGCATAACAGCTGAATTGATGATTTTGTGCCGCACACGGGGGCGTATACGTAACATTTTTTTCTGGCTCAACACCGATGCGTCTCTAGCGTTCTCCACTGGCTGCTGAGTGACCATTATAGGTTCTCTTGATGGGAAATAAAGCATATTTTATTGAAAGACGCGAGCGTCCAGGCGTGTATACATACATTTTTACCAGCAGGCGAGGAGAGCACACAAAATGCATAAAAAACGAGTGATTTTGCTACTGCTTGGTTTTTCACTGTTCTCTTTTCAACAGCTCCTGGGTGTTTTCGTTCGCGTTCTGCAAGAGGAAACTGTGCTTTTGAAGGCCTTTAAGAAACTGACGCGTTTTATTCTGAGGGTGGTGCATAACAGCTGAATTGATGATTTTGTGCCGCACACGGGGGCGTATACGTAACATTTTTTTCTGGCTCGACACCTATGCGTTTCCAGCGATCTCCACTGGCTGCTGAGTGACCATTATAGGTTCTCTTGATGGGAAATAACGCATATTTTATTGAGAGACGCGAGCGTCCAGGCGTGTATACATACATTTTTACCAGCAGGCGAGGAGAGCACACAAAATGCATAAAAAACGAGTGATTTTGCTACTGCTTGGTTTTTCACTGTTCTGTTTTCAACAGCTCCTGGGTGTTTTCGTTCGCGTTCTGCAAGAGGAAACTGTGCTTTTGAAGGCCTTTAAGAAACCGACGCGTTTTATTCTGAGGGTGGTGCATAACAGCTGAATTTATGATTTTGTGCCGCACACGGGGGAGTATACGTAACGTTTCTTTCTGGCTCAACACCGATGCGTCTCCAGCGTTCTCCACTGGCTGCTGAGTGACCATTATAGGTTCTCTTGATGGGAAATAACGCATATTTTATTGAGAGACGCGAGCGTCCAGGCGTGTATTCTTACATCTTTACCAGCAGGCGAGGAGAGCACACAAAATGCATAAAAAACGAGTGATTTTGTTACTGCTTGGTTTTTCACTGTTCTGTTTTCAACAGCTCCTGGGTGTTTTCTTTCGCGTTCTGTAAGAGGAAACTGTGCTTTCGAAGGCCTTTAAGAAACTGAAGCGTTTTATTCTGAGGGTGGTGCATAACAGCTGAATTGATGATTTTGTGCCGCACACGGGGGCGTATACGTAACATTTTTTTCTGGCTCAACACCGATGCGTCTCCAGCGTTCTCCTCTGGCTACTGAGTGACCATTATAGGTTCTCTTGATGGGAAATAACGCATATTTTATTGAGAGACGCGAGCGTCCAGGATTGTATACATACATTTTCACCAGCAGGGAAGGAGAGCACACAAAATGCATAAAAAACGAGTGATTTTGTTACTGCTTGGTTTTTCACTGTTCTGTTTTCAACAGCTCCTGGGTGTTTTCTTTCGCGTTCTGCAAGAGGAAACTGTGCTTTTGAAGGCCTTTAAGAAACTGAAGCGTTTTATTCTGAGGGTGGTGCATAACAGCTGAATTGATGATTTTGTGCCGCACACGGGGGCGTATACTTAACATTTTTTTCTGGCTCGACACCTATGCGTTTCCAGCGATCTCCACTGGCTGCTGAGTGACCATTATAGGTTCTCTTGATGGGAAATAACGCATATTTTATTGAGAGACGCGAGCGTCCAGGCGTGTATACATACATTTTTACCAGCAGGCGAGGAGAGCACACAAAATGCATAAAAAACGAGTGATTTTGTTACTGCTTGGTTTTTCACTGTTCTGTTTTCAACAGCTCCTGAGTGTTTTCTTTCGCGTTCTGCAAGAGGAAACAGTGCTTTTGAAGGCCTTTAAGAAACTGAAGCGTTTTATTCTGCGGGTGGTGTATAACAGCTGATTTGCTGAATTTGTGCCGCACACGGGGGCGTATACGTAACATTTTCTTCTGGCCCAACACCGATGCGTCTCCAGCGTTCTCCACTGGCTGCTGGGTGACCATTATAGGTTCTCTTGATGGGAAATAACGCATATTTTATTGAGAGACGCGAGCGTCCAGGCGTGTATACATACATTTTTACCAGCAGGCGAGGAGAGCACACAAAATGCATAAAAAACGAGTGATTTTGTTGCTGCTTGTTTTTTCACTGTTCTGTTTTCAACAGCTCCTGGGTGTTTTCTTTCGCGTTCTGCAAGAGGAAACTGTGCTTTTGAAGGCCTTTAAGAAACTGAAGCGTTTTATTCTGAGGGTGGTGCATAACTGCTGAATTGATGATTTTGTGCCGCAAACGGGGGCGTATACGTAACATTTTTTTCTGGCTCGACACCGATGCGTTTCCAGCGATCTCCACTGGTTGCTGAGTGACCATTATAGGTTCTCTTGATGGGAAATAACGCATATTTTATTGAGAGATGCGAGCGTCCAGGCGTGTATACATACATTTTTACCAGCAGGCGAGGAGAGCACACAAAATGCATAAAAAACCAGTGATTTTGTTACTGCTTGGTTTTTCACTGTTCTGTTTTCAACAGCTCCTGGGTGTTTTCTTTCGCGTTCTGCAAGAGGAAACTGTGCTTTTGAAGGCCTTTAAGAAACTGACGCGTTTTATTCTGAGGGTGGTGCATAACAGCTGATTTGATGAATTTGTGCCGCACACGGGGGCGTATACGTAACATTTTTTTCTGGCTCGACACCGATGCGTTTCCAGCGATCTCCACTGGTTGCTGAGTGACCATTATAGGTTCTCTTGATGGGAAATTGTGGTATTGACGGGAAGCAGGTTTCAGCAAAAGTGTCACTTTATTGTGATTCTTAGTAAAGCTTAACCTAGTATATAATATGACATAGTTCATGTACAATACATAATTAAGAAAGAGAGAGATGAGAGAGTATTCACCAGCCATCCGTGCTTCATATACAACATCTCCCTCAACAACTGGATACAAATGAGACATATGCAATTGAAGAGTTCTCATTTATGCTTGATAGAAAGTAGGTTTTACAACATGACGTCCATACCTGGTAATGTAGTGATCCTGCTTGTGATAATTTGTCGAGGTGGTGCTTGGTTCTTCACTTTGTTGATGCAAAATAGGCTCTATTTGAGTATTAGTTGTAATTTTAGTTTCAGTATGTGGAACTTCAGGTGGTTTAAAGTGTGGCTCATTAAAGGATTTGCGTAAGTGTAAACTATTCCTGCGTAATATATGATTGTTTTCATTACGTATATAATAAGACCTAGGAGATTCTGTTGTCCCTCCAATTTTTGCTGGTTCCCATCTTCCATTTCTCCTATAGACTACATTGTCACCTTTGCTAAGGTTTAATTTGTTGTGCCTACAGTTCTTATTATACCAATTCTGTTGTTTCTGTTTTATTTGTTGCATCTTTTCCCTAACCGCAAAGGGTATTGGTTTAGGTATAAGCAGGCCTTTATCAATGTGATGTTTGGTTCTACCTATTTTACTGTTTAGTAATTGAGAGGGAGTATAACCTAGACTTGGAATAGTTGTTGTTCGGTACTCAAGTAAAAAAATATTAATGTCGATATTACTTTCTTTAGACTTTCTCATCATATTTTTAGCTATATGAACTGCTTTCTCTGCTAGTCCATTAGAGCGAGGATAGTATGGACTCGAATAAACAAATTTCAGACCCCAGTCCCTTCCAAAGTTATGGCACTCAAAAGAGTTAAATGGCTGATTATCACAAACCACGATTTCAGGGATGCCATGAGTGGCAAAAATTTCTTTTAATACCCTAACAACACTCTTAGCTGATTTGTTTGGTAGTTTTGTTAAATCGAACCAACGCGAAAAATAATCTATAACAACCAAAAACGATTTTCCTTCAAATTCTAAAATATCGCAACCAAGCTTTTGGTACGGATATTCTGGTATTTCATGGGAATGTAGGCTTTGTTTTATATTTGAACTTCGAAATTTTTCACGGATTGGACATCTGGAAATCATATTCTCAATATCCTGAGTCATTGTCGGCCAGTAGAATAATGTTTTTGCGCGCAAAAGTGTTTTGGTAATGCCAAAGTGATTTTCATGTAGCGTCTTTAAAGTTTCATTTCTTAATGACTTAGGCACAAATATCCTATTTTCATAAAAAACTAATCCATCTTCCATAAATATTCTGTCTTTTATAGACCAGTAAAATTTCATATGCTCTGGTAATTGGTTTTTTGAATTTGGCCATCCTTCTCTAAATAGTACTTTTATATTAGATAAAGTTTCGTCTAGATTTGTATGTTCCTGATATCTTTTCTTGTAAGGGTCACTCATACTCACACTATGAACAACGTCTGTTAAAATTTTGTCTAAATTTATGTCTAAGTCTGCCTGTGAATTTCGAGAAAGCAAATCGGCTATGTGAAGGTCTTTGCCAGGGACATATTTCATTTCGATGTTATATTTAACGAGTTTGATTTTCATACGCTGTAATCTTACGGAATATGTTTTTTCCAAGGGCCTATTTATGATGGATAAAAGTGGTTTGTGGTCTGTATGAATTGTTACATGCCGGCCATATATGTAATCGTGAAATTTTTGACACGCATACACAATCGCTAGTAACTCTTTCTCTATTTGTGCATAGGAAATTTCGGTTACAGAAAGACTTTTTGATGCAAAAGAAACTGGCCTTTCCTCTTGCAATAGACAACAACCTATTCCATTATTCGATGCGTCGGTCTGAAGAGTAATAGGCAAATCAGGATCAAAAGAACGTAATGTTGTAGCGTTGGCGATAGTCTTTTTAATATCGTTCAGTGCTTTATCATGTGCTGGTGACCAGACAAACATATGATCTTTCCTTAATAATTCTCTCATTGGTGCTGATAAGTCAGCTAAATTTGGTATAAATGAGCGTAAATAGTTTATCGTTCCTAATATTTTTTGTAATTCTTTTTTATTAGAAGGTCTTTGAATATGGCTTATGGATTCAACTCGTTTCGGATCTGGGGAAATTCCCGCTGATGAAAAAATGTGCCCTAAGTACTTAACTTTTTCAACCCTATATTGAACTTTATTCTCATTAAATTTTACATTGATTTCTCTGGCTCTTTTTAACACCCTTTCTAAATTCTCATAATGTTCCATTAACGTCTTTCCACCGATAATCAAATCATCAATGTAACCAAATACACCCTTCAAGTTCCCAAAATATTTATCGTTTAACTTTTGAAATTTCTCAGGGGCCGTTTTTATACCAAAAGGTAAAACTTCATACTGAGAAGTTCCAAACGGTGTACTGAATACAGTAAGTTTCTTTGATTTTTCATCAAAGTTCGAGTTGCCAGAATCCCTCTTTAAAGTCCAATATAGAAAAAAATCTCATGCCTTGCATTTTGAAAATAAAATCTTCTATTTTAGGTATCAAATGATGTTCTTGTTTTAATCCAGCGTTTAAATCCCTTGGATCTAAGCAAATACGAATCGACTTGTCATTTTTTTCAACTATAACCAAATTATGTGACCAATCTGAAGGAGTTTCGACCCTAGTAATAATATTTTTCTCTTCCATTTTTAAAAGAGTCTCATATACCCTCTCTCTTATACTAAGTGGAATCCTACGGGGTGGCTTACTGACAGGACATATTGAACTATTTAACTCCAATGAACATTTATCAGGAAATCGACCTTGACCTATAAAAACATCTTTATTTTTCTCAATAAAATCCTGCAACTCTGGCTGTCGAGCTTCAATTAAATTAATGCGGCTTATTAATCCTAATTTGATGCAAGATTCAAGGCCTAGGAGTGGTTTTGAATTGCAATCAACAACCACAAAGTCGAGATTAAAGCTCTTTGTCTTAAAAACCGTTTTACAGCTTGCCATCCCTAGAGCGCACAATTTAAAACCACCATAAGCTTCAAGTTTCTGATTAAATGCTTTTAAAATTACTGAATCTTTAAATTTCTCGTAAATATTTATTGGAAGAATGTTAACTTGTGAGCCACTGTCTAATTTAAATTCAATAGGGATGTTTTCAATGTGCAATACTTCTATCCAATACTCTAGGTTATTCGGGTTAACGGAATGCACCACGTGATCAATATATAAAGAATCATCACTAAATTCGACATTTTCACAAGCAATATCACTTACCTGGCGATTCTTCTTTTTGCAAACCGATGAATAATGATTAACTTTACCACAGAAGTTGCATTTTTTTTTCCATAAGCTGGACATTTGCCTCTCACGTGACTCAAATTACAGAACTTGCATGTGTCTCCTCGTCCAGCACCATACCGACTATTTCCTGATGATGGCTGATGTACACGTCTCTGCACAGGTTGATTTGAATTTGAATTCTGAAATTTTTTAATATAATTATTATGTTCATAAGTATGTTTAAATTTATTATTGCTTATATTGGCATGTTTGACAGCATAGACTTCCGATTTGGAATCCCCCGTTGTTCTTTGCATAACCTTATACTGCTCCATTGTTGTCTCTGCAATACGACACGTTTCAATTGCTTTCTCCAATGTTAGGTTATCAATTTTAAGAAGCTGCGTCTGCGTGTTTTGACTACTAATCCCAATTACAATTCTGTCCCTCAGCATGTTATCCTTTTGTCCTTCGAAGTCCTTCGAAAACACCGATGCGTCTCCAGCGTTCTCCACTGGCTGCTGAGTGACCAATATAGGTTCTCTTGATGGGAAATAACGCATATTTTATTGAGAGACGCGAGCGTCCAGGCGTGTATACATACATTTTTACCAGCAGGCGAGGAGAGCACACAAAATGCATAAAAAACGAGTGATTTTGTTGCTGCTTGTTTTTTCACTGTTCTGTTTTCAACAGCTCCTGGGTGTTTTCTTTCGCGTTCTGCAAGAGGAAACTGTGCTTTTGAAGGCCTTTAAGAAACTGAAGCGTTTTATTCTGAGGGTGGTGCATAACAGCTGATTTGATGAATTTGTGCCGCACACGGGGGCGTATACGTAACATTTTTTTCTGGCTCGACACCGATGCGTTTCCAGCGATCTCCACTGGTTGCTGAGTGACCATTATAGGTTCTCTTGATGGGAAATAACGCATATTTTATTGAGAGATGCGAGCGTCCAGGCGTGTATACATACATTTTTACCAGCAGGCGAGGGGAGCACACAAAATGCATAAAAAACGAGTGATTTTGTTACTACTTGGTTTTTCACTGTTCTGTTTTCAACAGCTCCTGGGTGTTTTTTTTTCGCGTTCTGCAAGAGGAAACAGTGCTTTTGAAGGCCTTTAAGAAACCGAAGCGTTTTATTCTGAGGGTGGTGTATAACAGCTGATTTGATGAATTTGTGCCGCACACGGGGGCGTATACGTAACATTTTTTTCTGGCCCAACACTGATGCGTCTCCAGCGTTCTCCACTGGCTGCTGAGTGACCATTATAGGTTCTCTTGATGGGAAATAACGCATATTTTATTGAGAGACGCGAGCGTCCAGGCGTGTATACATAAATTTTTACCAGCAGGCGAGGAGAGCACACAAAATGCATAAAAACGAGTGATTTTGTTACTTCTTGGTTTTTCACTGTTCTGTTTTCAACAGCTCCTGGGTGTTTTCTTTCGCGTTCTGCAAGAGGAAACAGTCCTTTTGAAGGCCTTTAAGAAACTGAAGCGTTTTATTCTGAGGGTGGTGTATAACAGCTGATTTGATGAATTTGTGCCGCACACGGGGGCGTATATGTAACATTTTTTCCTGGCCCAACACCGATGCGTCTCCAGCGTTCTCCACTGGCTGCTGAGTGACCATTATAGGTTCTCTTGATGGGAAATAACGCATATTTTATTGAGAGACGCGAGCGTCCAGGCGTGTATACATACATTTTTACCAGCAGGCGAGGAGAGCACACAAAATGCATAAAAAACGAGCGATTTTGTTACTGCTTGGTTTTTCACTGTTCTGTTTTCAACAGCTCCTGGGTGTTTTCTTTCGCGTTCTGCAAGAGGAAACAGTGCTTTTGAAGGCCTTTAAGAAACTGAAGCGTTTTATTCTGAGGGTGGTGTATAACAGCTGAGTTGATGAATTTGTGCCGCACACGGGGGCGTATACGTAACATTTTTTTCTGGCCCAACACCGATGCGTCTCCAGCGTTCTCCACTGGCTGCTGAGTGACCATTATAGGTTCTCTTGATGGGAAATAACGCATATTTTATTGAGAGACGCGAGCGTCCAGGTGTGTATACATACATTTTTACCAGCAGGCGAGGAGAGCACACAAAATGCATAAAAAACGAGTGATTTTGTTACTGCTTGGTTTTTCACTGTTCTGTTTTCAACAGCTCCTGGGTGTTTTCTTTCGCGTTCTGCAAGAGGAAACAGTGCTTTTGAAGGCCTTTAAGAAACTGAAGCGTTTTATTCTGAGGGTGGTGTATAACAGCTGATTTGATGAATTTGTGCCGCACACGGGGGCGTATACGTAACATTTTTTTCTGGCCCAACACCGATGCGTCTCCAGCGTTCTCCACTGGTTGCTGAGTGACCATTATAGGTTCTCTTGATGGGAAATAACGCATATTTTATTGAGAGACGCGAGCGTCCAGGCGTGTATACATACATTTTTACCAGCAGGCGAGGAGAGCACACAAAATGCATAAAAAACGAGTGATTTTGTTACTGCTTGGTTTTTCACTGTTCTGTTTTCAACAGCTCCTGGGTGTTTTCTTTCGCGTTCTGCAAGAGGAAACTGTGCTTTTGAAGGCCTTTAAGAAACTGAAGCGTTTTATTCTGAGGGTGGTGCATAACAGCTGAATTGATGATTTTGTGCCGCAAACGGGGGCGTATACGTAACATTTTTTTCTGGCTCGACACCGATGCGTTTCCAGCGATCTCCACTGGTTGCTGAGTGACCATTATAGGTTCTCTTGATGGGAAATAACGCATATTTTATTGAGAGATGCGAGCGTCCAGGCGTGTATACATACATTTTTACCAGCAGGCGAGGAGAGCACACAAAATGCATAAAAAACGAGTGATTTTGTTACTGCTTGGTTTTTCACTGTTCTGTTTTCAACAGCTCCTGGGTGTTTTCTTTTGCGTTCTGCAAGAGGAAACTGTGCTTTTGAAGGCCTTTAAGAAACTGACGCGTTTTATTCTGAGGGTGGTGCATAACAGCTGAACTGATGATTTTGTGCCGCACACGGGGGCGTATACGTAGCATTTTTTTCTGGCTCAACACCGATGCGTCTCCAGCGTTCTCCACTGGCTGCTGAGTGACCATTATAGAATCTCTTGATGGGAAATAACGCATATTTTATTGAGAGACGCGAGCGTCCAGGCGTGTATACATACATTTTTACCAGCAGGCGAGGAGAGCACACAAAATGCGTAAAAACAAGTGATTTTGTTACTGCTTGGTTTTTCACTGTTCTGTTTTCAACAGCTCCTGGGTGTTTTCTTTCGCGTTCTGCAAGAGGAAACAGTGCTTTTGAAGGCCTTTAAGAAACTGAAGCGTTTTATTCTGAGGGTGGTGTATAACAGCTGATTTGATGAATTTGTGCCGCACACGGGGGCGTATATGTAACATTTTTTCCTGGCCCAACACCGATGCGTCTCCAGCGTTCTCCACTGGCTGCTGAGTGACCATTATAGGTTCTCTTGATGGGAAATAACGCATATTTTATTGAGAGACGCGAGCGTCCAGGCGTGTATACATACATTTTTACCAGCAGGCGAGGAGAGCACACAAAATGCATAAAAAACGAGCGATTTTGTTACTGCTTGGTTTTTCACTGTTCTGTTTTCAACAGCTCCTGGGTGTTTTCTTTCGCGTTCTGCAAGAGGAAACAGTGCTTTTGAAGGCCTTTAAGAAACTGAAGCGTTTTATCCTGAGGGTGGTGCATAACAGCTGATTTGATGAATTTGTGCCGCACACGGGGGCGTATACGTAACATTTTTTTCTGGCTCAACACCGATGCGTCTCCAGCGTTCTCCACTGGCTGCTGAGTGACCATTATAGGTCCTCTTGATGGGAAATAACGCACATTTTATTGAGAGACGCGAGCGTCCAGGCGTGTATACATACATTTTTACCAGCAGGCGAGGAGAGCACACAAAATGCATAAAAAACGAGTGATTTTGTTACTGCTTGGTTTTTCACTGTTCTGTTTTCAACAGCTCCTGGGTGTTTTCTTTTGCGTTCTGCAAGAGGAAACTGTGCTTTTGAAGGCCTTTAAGAAACTGACGCGTTTTATTCTGAGGGTGGTGCATAACAGCTGAACTGATGATTTTGTGCCGCACACGGGGGCGTATACGTAGCATTTTTTTCTGGCTCAACACCGATGCGTCTCCAGCGTTCTCCACTGGCTGCTGAGTGACCATTATAGAATCTCTTGATGGGAAATAACGCATATTTTATTGAGAGACGCGAGCGTCCAGGCGTGTATACATACATTTTTACCAGCAGGCGAGGAGAGCACACAAAATGCATAAAAACAAGTGATTTTGTTACTGCTTGGTTTTTCACTGTTCTGTTTTCAACAGCTCCTGGGTGTTTTCTTTCGCGTTCTGCAAGAGGAAACAGTGCTTTTGAAGGCCTTTAAGAAACTGAAGCGTTTTATTCTGAGGGTGGTGTATAACAGCTGATTTGATGAATTTGTGCCGCACACGGGGGCGTATACGTAACATTTTTTCCTGGCCCAACACCGATGCGTCTCCAGCGTTCTCCACTGGCTGCTGAGTGACCATTATAGGTTCTCTTGATGGGAAATAACGCATATTTTATTGAGAGACGCGAGCGTCCAGGCGTGTATACATACATTTTTACCAGCAGGCGAGGAGAGCACACAAAATGCATAAAAAACGAGCGATTTTGTTACTGCTTGGTTTTTCACTGTTCTGTTTTCAACAGCTCCTGGGTGTTTTCTTTCGCGTTCTGCAAGAGGAAACAGTGCTTTTGAAGGCCTTTAAGAAACTGAAGCGTTTTATCCTGAGGGTGGTGCATAACAGCTGATTTGATGAATTTGTGCCGCACACGGGGGCGTATACGTAACATTTTTTTCTGGCTCAACACCGATGCGTCTCCAGCGTTCTCCACTGGCTGCTGAGTGACCATTATAGGTTCTCTTGATGGGAAATAACGCATATTTTATTGAGAGACGCGAGCGTCCAGGCGTGTATACATACATTTTTACCAGCAGGCGAGGAGAGCACACAAAATCCATAAAAGCGAGTGATTTTGTTACTGCTTGGTTTTTCACTGTTCTGTTTTCAACAGCTCCTGGGTGTTTTCTTTCGCGTTCTGCAAGAGGAAACAGTGCTTTTGAAGGCCTTTAAGAAACTGAAGCGTTTTATTCTGAGGGTGGTGTATAACAGCTGATTTGATGAATTTGTGCCGCACACGGGGGCGTATACGTAACATTTTTTTCTGGCCCAACACCGATGCGTCTCCAGCGTTCTCCACTGGCTGCTGAGTGACCATTATAGGTTCTCTTGATGGGAAATAACGCATATTTTATTAAGAGACGCGAGCGTCCAGGCGTGTATACATACATGTAGTTATGGTTCAATTTGTTTATTTTTTCTATTGTAAAGTAATTTTGCAAATAATGGAGTATAAAGTTAATTCGTCAGGTTAAAGCCCCTGGTTTTAAATCTATCAGAGAGTATAAGAGAGTTGTAGGAATTAAAAGAGAAAAAGAAAAGTAGCAGTTAGCCAACTAGAAAAGAAGAGATAAGTAATCAGACAGTAGTCAGAGTTAAGTCAAGGCGGTTAAATCGCGAAGGAAATTATTTTTGTTAACGAGAAGAAGAAAAAGAAAAGACAATTGTGTGACGTAAAGATTGTGCATTGAGTTTTTTTTATTTGAATTTTTCCCTATTTTTTATTATGTAAATGAAATAAATGTGTTTTTCTTAAATTTTGTACTAAATAAATTTGAATTTTGTTTAAAAAAAAAAAAAACGAAACTATATGGTGTCAGAAGTGGGATTTCGGTCAAATATAGAATCCCAAACTCGCGTGGAAAAACATAAAATATATAAGACTTTATCAGAAAACGGACCTTGTACAAAAAAAAAACAACCGTTTCTAAAGTGCATATTGTATATAGCCGACAATCAGGCAATAATCGGGTGAGCGCTTTCCATATATGATTTGCATGATAGTTTAAAGTTTAAGCGTAGTTTGAGCTTTGAGCCGAGCTTTGGTGTAGACAAGCCCCAACTTATGAAAATTTATCGAAATTTTAACGAAAAAAAAGCTCTAGTTAAGCTTACATTTGAAAAAAGCTAGGACACAAACCTAAGTTTAGCTTAACTAAATTATATGTGGGAAAAATAAAAACAACAAAGACTTTCCGACGGCCAGCGTTGATGAATTTTTATAGCGTTTTATCATCTTTTACTGTCAGGGAATTACAACAATTACTCAAAAATCGCGGCCTATCATACAGCTATAAGACAAAACCCGAGTTAGTCAATAGGCTTCGCAACGTTTTAAACGCAAGGGACATAACAAGAAAAGATATACATCGAGAAGAAGAGGTAGCCGACGAAGGTGTGCAATCAGGTTTGGTTCTAAGTGGTGAGGAATCTACTGACGAGGATTCGGAAGATTGCCTAGAGAACATAGATAGGTGCAAAGTTAAGTTACCAACAATGCCGAGTGACTCAGATAATGACAACAAACCCGTACAAAACAATATTCAGTTGAAGGATGTTGAGGAATCGCTAGAGAAGTTTAATGGCGAATCAAGCAAAGGGGTTGTGGAATGGTTAGAGGATTTGGAAGGTATTTCTGAAGTGTGCCGATGGAACGATGTTCAAAAATTCTTATACGGTAGGCGCTTGTTAAGCGGCGCGGCCAAGCTTGCCGTTGAAGCGGAATCGGGTATCAATAGTTGGACCAAATTGAAGTCGGTGTTAAAATCAGAGTTCGGTACGAGAGATCTGGAAAATGTACACCGAATTTTAGATACTTCTAAGAAATCGCCAAACGAGTCCCTATTGGAATTCTTATACAGAATGAAAAAAATCTCACAACGAGGAAATGTAGAGACTCAACATTTGATCGCGTACATAATAGCCGGAATTCCAGACGATACTCTTAACAAATCTGTGCTTTACCAGTCGAGAAATTTAGAAGAGCTAAAACAAAATTTTAAAGCATACGAACGGCTTAAGAGCGACCAAATTAAAGAAAGAAAAAGAGCAAATGCGGGTTCCACTCCTTTTCCAAGGGACAAAGACAACAAAAGCAAGGTTCATTCCAAGCGGTGTAACAATTGTGGCGGGTTATCTCACATGGCTAGCGAATGTCCGGATAAAGCTAAAGGTGCGCGATGTTTTAAATGCAATGAATTTGGACATATTGCACCGAACTGTACATCAGCTTCAAAATATCGAAGTGGCAATTCAAGTTCTAACCAACCAGCAGCGCATGTAAATTGGGTCAAGGTACCAGATCTGACATTTGAAATGGTTCTAAAGGGAACTAAGTTTATGGCACATCTAGATACGGGAAGTGATATAACTATAATGAGAAGATCAGTAAGTAACGACCTAAAGATAGAACATTTTGATGGGCCGGGAATTGTTGTATCTAATTTTGGAAACGATGCAAAAAAAACACTTGGGTTCACGAACCTAGTTGCTATTGTTGATTCAGAACCCTTTTTGCTGAGCTTCCATGTGGTTCCCGACGACTTTATGAGCGAGGATATTTTAGTTGGGAAAAATTTCTTAAACGTGGCATCTGTTTTTATCGACAGAGGAAAAGTCATCACATATAAAGCTGAACCTGACAATGCAAGGCTATTTTTGGCGAGAGTCAACTTGGTGCGCTATTGTGAGTCCACATCAGTGTTGGATGATCTTTACCATTTAGAAAGCGCGATAAAGAAACAGGTAATCAACCTTGTCCAGTCGTACAGACCAATTAAACCAGAGTCTTCATGTATCAAAATGCATATTTGCTTGGAGGATGATAAGCCAATTTATCAGCGACCAAGACGATTGGCACCGAAAGAGAGAGAGTTTGTTAATCAGCAGATACAGGAATGGATGGATGAGGGCATCGTCCAAGAGAGCAGCTCGAATTACGCGAGTCCCGTAGTATTGGCTCAGAAGAAAGATGGAAATTATAGGCTTTGCGTTGACTTTCGAAAATTAAACGCTAAGGTGATAAGAGACAGGTATCCTTTACCCAATATTGAGGAGATCCTAGAAAGCTTATATAACGCAAACATTTTTACAACGCTTGACCTCCGTAATGGCTTCTTTCATGTTGATGTGGATGAGTCTTCCAGGAGATTTACCTCGTTCGTGACACCAGATGGTCAATTCGAGTTTCTTAAAGCACCCTTCGGTTTGTGCAATTCGCCAGCGGCTTTCCAGCGTTACATCAACACAGTTTTTAAAAGCCTTATTATGAAGAAGATGGTTCTAGTTTATATGGATGATTTAATCATACCGGCGAAAAACAATGAAGAGAGTTTTGAAAAGCTGCAAATTGTGCTTTCTGTTTGTGAGACCAATGGATTGATGATAAACTGGGAAAAGTGTAGATTCCTAAAGACGACGGTAGAGTTCCTAGGACATGTTGTTGAGAACGGGACCATAAGACCATCTGTAGGAAAAGTGTTAGCCGTTCGAAAATTTCCTAAACCTGAGAACGTCCAACACGTAATGAGTTTTTTGGGACTAACCGGTTTTTTCAGGAAGTTCGTTAGGAACTATGCGCTAGTAGCGAAATCGTTATCGGATTTGACCAAACGCAGTCAAAAGTTCACATGGGGGGAGAGCCAGGAGAGTGCCTTTAACCAATTAAAGGAAATCCTATGCAACGAGCCAGTGCTTAAGCTATTTAACCCGGCGTTACCTACCCAGTTACATACTGACGCAAGCAAAGAAGGGCTTGGTGCGATGTTAATGCAAAAGCATGAAGATAATCACATTCATCCGGTCTTCTATTTAAGCTATAAAACCAGCGCTGTGGAAAAGAATTATTCTAGCTACGATCTCGAGGTGCTAGCTGTCGTAAAGGCTCTTAAACGTTTAAGAATCTACTTGTTAGGACTTTCTTTTGAAATTTACACCGACTGCAAAGCATTTAAACTCACTATGGCGAAAAAAACATTGAACAGCAAGGTAGCTCATTGGGCTATGCAGATCGAAGAGTTTGACTGTAGAATCCAACATCGTTCTGGGAGTGCGATGCGGCATGTTGACGCACTTAGCAGATACCCCGTAGTTTTAAAGGTGGAAGATGGTATTTTTCAAGCGGTTCGGAGGGCTCAGTTGAAAGACGACAACTGCATTATAATATTAAAGTTGCTAGAGAAGCAACAGTATGAGAACTTCGAAAATCGGAACGGCGTTTTACATAAGTTTGAAAATGGTTTACAATTGTTGGTTGTGCCGAAAAGCATGAGAAGGGAGTTAATAAAGAGTGTCCACGAAAAGGGCCACATCGGTGCCCAAAAGGTTGAGGCGATTCTTCGTAATGATTTTTATATTCAAGACCTAAAAAAACATGTGGAGGAAGTGATAAAGAATTGCATTGCATGTATCGTAACGTCCAAGAAACAAGGAAAAGCCGAGGGTCTACTTAATCCCATCGAGAAACCCGATATACCTCTACATACCTATCACTTAGACCACTTGGGCCCACTACCTTCAACGGCAAAGTCCTATAAGTACCTACTCGTAATTGTGGACGCGTTTTCAAAATTTTCTTGGATTTACCCAGTTAAAAGCTGCAATACTGAAGAGGTTATAAAGAAAATGGAACTGCAAAGTGAAACCTTCGGACATCCTACGCGAATCATAACAGACAAGGGGACCGCTTTCTCATCCAACGACTTCAACGACTACTGTGGAAACCGAGGCATAACTCATCATATGATCACTCCCGGAGTACCTAGGGGCAATGGGCAAGTCGAAAGAATCAATAAAATAATTATCGGAATGCTTGCTAAACTTTCATTGGAGGAGCCTATGAGATGGTACAAATACGTAGGCCGTGTGCAAAGAGCCATTAATTCGACTGTGTCAAGGAGCACACAAAAAACACCATTTGAATTATTGATTGGGGTTCCTATGAATGCTCCGGAAGATCTAAAGCTCAAAGATCTTTTCGAGGAGGAAATCCTTTGGCAGTTTGAAGAAGAAAGGAGGGTAACTCGTCGCCAAGCAAAAGAGCAGATTGAAAAAGTTCAGGCTGAGAACAAAAGAGAGTTCGATAAGAAGAGAAGAGCGTCAACAAAATACAAGCCGGGTGACCTAGTCGCCATCTCACGTACCCAGTTCGGCGCAGGCTTGAAGCTGTACCCGAAGTATTTAGGTCCGTACGAGGTCGTCAAAGTCAAGAGAAACGACAGGTATGATGTCAAAAAGGTAGGCGTGCACGAAGGACCAAATCTAACATCAACATCCGTTGATAATATGAAACCCTGGAAGTGCTACGATGCCGAGAGTGAAGACGAAATCGTCTGAGGCAGACGATATGCAGGATGGCCGTGTAGTTATGGTTTAATTTGTTTATTTTTTCTATTGTAAAGTAATTTTGCAAATAATGGAGTATAAAGTTAATTCGTCAGGTTAAAGCCCCTGGTTTTAAATCTATCAGAGAGTATAAGAGAGTTGTAGGAATTAAAAGAGAAAAAGAAAAGTAGCAGTTAGCCAACTAGAAAAGAAGAGATAAGTAATCAGACAGAGTTAAGTCAAGGCGGTTAAATCGCGAAGGAAATTATTTTTGTTAACGAGAAGAAGAAAAAGAAAAGACAAGTTGTGTGACGTAAAGATTGTGCATTGAGTTTTTTTTATTTGAATTTTTCCCTATTTTTTATTATGAAAATGAAATAAATGTGTTTTTCTTAAATTTTGTACTAAATAAATTTGAATTTTGTTTAAAAAAAAAAAGAAACGAAAAAGAAAAAGAAACGAAACTATATACATTTGGTTTTTCACTGTTCTGTTTTCAACAGCTCCTGGGTGTTTTCTTTCGCGTTCTGCAAGAGGAAACTGTGCTTTTGAAGGCCTTTAAGAAACTGAAGCGTTTTATTCTGAGGGTGGTGCATAACAGCTGAATTGATGATTTTGTGCCGCAAACGGGGGCGTATACGTAACATTTTTTTCTGGCTCGACACCGATGCGTTTCCAGCGATCTCCACTGGTTGCTGAGTGACCATTATAGGTTCTCTTGATGGGAAATAACGCATATTTTATTGAGAGATGCGAGCGTCCAGGCGTGTATACATACATTTTTACCAGCAGGCGAGGAGAGCACACAAAATGCATAAAAAACGAGTGATTTTGTTACTGCTTGGTTTTTCACTGTTCTGTTTTCAACAGCTCCTGGGTGTTTTCTTTTGCGTTCTGCAAGAGGAAACTGTGCTTTTGAAGGCCTTTAAGAAACTGACGCGTTTTATTCTGAGGGTGGTGCATAACAGCTGAACTGATGATTTTGTGCCGCACACGGGGGCGTATACGTAGCATTTTTTTCTGGCCCAACACCGATGCGTCTCCAGCGTTCTCCACTGGTTGCTGAGTGACCATTATAGGTTCTCTTGATGGGAAATAACGCATATTTTATTGAGAGACGCGAGCGTCCAGGCGTGTATACATACATTTTTACCAGCAGGCGAGGAGAGCACACAAAATGCATAAAAGCGAGTGATTTTGTTACTGCTTGGTTTTTCACTGTTCTGTTTTCAACAGCTCCTGGGTGTTTTCTTTCGCGTTCTGCAAGAGGAAACAGTGCTTTTGAAGGCCTTTAAGAAACTGAAGCGTTTTATTCTGAGGGTGGTGTATAACAGCTGATTTGATGAATTTGTGCCGCACACGGGGGCGTATACGTAACATTTTTTTCTGGCCCAACACCGATGCGTCTCCAGCGTTCTCCACTGGTTGCTGAGTGACCATTATAGGTTCTCTTGATGGGAAATAACGCATATTTTATTGAGAGACGCGAGCGTCCAGGCGTGTATACATACATTTTTACCAGCAGGCGAGGAGAGCACACAAAATGCATAAAAAACGAGTGATTTTGTTACTGCTTGGTTTTTCACTGTTCTGTTTTCAACAGCTCCTGGGTGTTTTCTTTTGCGTTCTGCAAGAGGAAACTGTGCTTTTGAAGGCCTTTAAGAAACTGACGCGTTTTATTCTGAGGGTGGTGCATAACAGCTGAACTGATGATTTTGTGCCGCACACGGGGGCGTATACGTAGCATTTTTTTCTGGCTCAACACCGATGCGTCTCCAGCGTTCTCCACTGGCTGCTGAGTGACCATTATAGAATCTCTTGATGGGAAATAACGCATATTTTATTGAGAGACGCGAGCGTCCAGGCGTGTATACATACATTTTTACCAGCAGGCGAGGAGAGCACACAAAATGCATAAAAACGAGTGATTTTGTTACTGCTTGGTTTTTCACTGTTCTGTTTTCAACAGCTCCTGGGTGTTTTCTTTCGCGTTCTGTAAGAGGAAACAGTGCTTTTGAAGGCCTTTAAGAAACTGAAGCGTTTTATTCTGAGGGTGGTGCATAACAGCTGATTTGATGAATTTGTGCCGCACACGGGGGCGTATACGTAACATTTTTTTCTGGCCCAACACCGATGCGTCTCCAGCGTTCTCCACTGGCTGCTGAGTGACCATTATAGGTTCTCTTGATGGGAAATAACGCATATTTTATTGAGAGACGCGAGCGTCCAGGCGTGTATACATACATTTTTACCAGCAGGCGAGGAGAGCACACAAAATGCATAAAAGCGAGTGATTTTGTTACTGCTTGGTTTTTCACTGTTCTGTTTTCAACAGCTCCTGGGTGTTTTCTTTCGCGTTCTGCAAGAGGAAACAGTGCTGTTGAAGGCCTTTAAGAAACTGAAGCGTTTTATTCTGAGGGTGGTGTATAACAGCTGAGTTGATGAATTTGTGCCGCACACGGGGGCGTATACGTAACATTTTTTTCTGGCCCAACACCGATGCGTCTCCAGCGTTCTCCACTGGCTGCTGATTGACCATTATAGGTTCTCTTGATGGGAAATAACGCATATTTTATTGAGAGACGCGAGCGTCCAGGTGTGTATACATACATTTTTACCAGCAGGCGAGGAGAGCACACCAAATGCATAAAAAACGAGTGATTTTGTTACTGCTTGGCTTTTCACTGTTCTGTTTTCAACAGCTCCTGGGTGTTTTCTTTCGCGTTCTGCAAGAGGAAACAGTGCTTTTGAAGGCCTTTAAGAAACTGAAGCGTTTTATTCTGAGGGTGGTGTATAACAGCTGATTTGATGAATTTGTGCCGCACACGGGGGCGTATACGTAACATTTTTTTCTGGCCCAACACCGATGCGTCTCCAGCGTTCTCCACTGGCTGCTGAGTGACCATTATAGGTTCTCTTGATGGGAAATAACGCATATTTTATTGAGAGACGCGAGCGTCCAGGTGTGTATACATACATTTTTACCAGCAGGCGAGGAGAGCACACAAAATGCATAAAAAACGAGTGATTTTGTTACTGCTTGGTTTTTCACTGTTCTGTTTTCAACAGCTCCTGGGTGTTTTCTTTCGCGTTCTGCAAGAGGAAACTGTGCTTTTCTAGGCCTTTAAGAAACTGAAGCGCTTTATTCTGAGGGTGGTGTATAACAGCTGAATTGATGATTTTGTGCCGCAAACGGGGGCGTATACGTAACATTTTTTTCTGGCTCGACACCGATGCGTTTCCAGCGATCTCCACTGGTTGCTGAGTGACCATTATAGGTTCTCTTGATGGGAAATAACGCATATTTTATTGAGAGATGCGAGCGTCCAGGCGTGTATACATACATTTTTACCAGCAGGCGAGGAGAGCACACAAAATGCATAAAAAACGAGTGATTTTGTTACTGCTTGGTTTTTCACTGTTCTGTTTTCAACAGCTCCTGGGTGTTTTCTTTTGCGTTCTGCAAGAGGAAACTGTGCTTTTGAAGGCCTTTAAGAAACTGACGCGTTTTATTCTGAGGGTGGTGCATAGCAGCTGAATTGATGATTTTGTGCCGCACACGGGGGCGTATACGTAACATTTTTTTCTGGCTCAACACCGATGCGTCTCCAGCGTTCTCCACGGGCTGCTGAGTGACCATTATGGGTTCTCTTGATGGGAAATAACGCATATTTTATTGAGAGACGCGAGCGTCCAGGCGTGTATACATACATTTTTACCAGCAGGCGAGGAGAGCACACAAAATGCATAAAAAACGAGTGATTTTGTTACTGCTTGGTTTTTCACTGTTCTGTTTTCAACAGCTCCTGGGTGTTTTCTTTCGCGTTCTGCAAGAGGAAACCGTGCTTTTGAAGGCCTTTAAGAAACTGAAGCGTTTTATTCTGAGGGTGGTGCATAACAGCTGAATTGATGATTTTGTGCCGCAAACGGGGGCGTATACGTAACATTTTTTTCTGGCTCGACTACGATGCGTTTCCAGCGATCTCCACTGGTTGCTGAGTGACCATTATAGGTTCTCTTGATGGGAAATAACGCATGTTTTATTGAGAGATGCGAGCGTCCAGGCGTGTATACATACATTTTTACCAGCAGGCGAGGAGAGCACACAAAATGCATAAAAAACGAGTGATTTTGTTACTGCTTGGTTTTTCACTGTTCTGTTTTCAACAGCTCCTGGGTGTTTTCTTTCGCGTTCTGCAAGAGGAAACTGTGCTTTTGAAGGCCTTTAAGAAACTGAAGCGTTTTATTCAGAGGGTGGTGCATAACAGCTGATTTGATGAATTTGTGCCGCACACGGGGGCGTATACGTAACATTTTTTTCTGGCTCAACACCGATGCGTCTCCAGCGTTCTCCACTGGCTGCTGAGTGACCATTATAGGTTCTCTTGATGGGAAATAACGCATATTTTATTGAGAGACGCGAGCGTCCAGGCGTGTATATATACATTTTTACCAGCAGGCGAGGAGAGCACACAAAATGCATAAAAGCGAGTGATTTTGTTACTGCTTGGTTTTTCACTGTTCTGTTTTCAACAGCTCCTGGGTGTTTTCTTTCGCGTTCAGTAAGAGGAAACAGTGCTTTTGAAGGCCTTTAAGAAACTGAAGCGTTTTATTCTGAGGGTGGTGTATAACAGCTGATTTGATGAATTTGTGCCGCACACGGGGGCGTATACGTAACATTTTTTTCTGGCCCAACACCGATGCGTCTCCAGCGTTCTCCACTGGCTGCTGAGTGATCATTATAGGTTCTCTTGATGGGAAATAACGCATATTTTATTTAGAGATGCGAGCGTCCAGGCGTGTATACATACATTTTTACCAGCAGGCGAGGAGAGCACACAAAATGCATAAAAAACGAGTGATTTTGTTACTGCTTGGTTTTTCACTGTTCTGTTTTCAACAGCTCCTGGGTGTTTTCTTTCGCGTTCTGCAAGAGGAAACTGTGCTTTGAAGGCCTTTAAGAAACTGAAGCGTTTTATTCTGAGGGTGGTGCATAGCAGCTGATTTGATGAATTTGTGCCGCACACGGGGGCGTATACGTAACATTTTTTTCTGGCTCGACACCGATGCGTTTCCAGCGATCTCCACTGGCTGCTGAGTGACCATTATAGGTTCTCTTGATGGGAAATAACGCATATTTTATTGAGAGACGCGAGCGTCCAGGATTGTATACATACATTTTTCCAGCAGGGAAGGAGAGCACACAAAGTGCATAAAAAACGAGGGATTTTGTTACTGCTTGGTTTTTCACTGTTCTGTTTTCAACAGCTCCTGGGTGTTTTCTTTTGCGTTCTGCAAGAGGAAACTGTGCTTTTGAAGGCCTTTAAGAAACTGACGCGTTTTATTCTGAGGGTGGTGCATAGCAGCTGAATTGATGATTTTGTGCCGCACACGGGGGCGTATACGTAACATTTTTTTCCGGCTCAACACCGATGCGTCTCCAGCGCTCTCCACTGGCTGCTGAGTGACCATTATGGGTTCTCTTGATGGGAAATAACGCATATTTTATTGAGAGACGCGAGCGTCCAGGCGTGTATACATACATTTTTACCAGCAGGCGAGGAGAGCACACAAAATGCATAAAAAACGAGTGATTTTGTTACTGCTTGGTTTTTCACTGTTCTGTTTTCAACAGCTCCTGGGTGTTTTCTTTTGCGTTCTGCAAGAGGAAACTGTGCTTTTGAAGGCCTTTAAGAAACTGACGCGTTTTATTCTGAGGGTGGTGCATAACAGCTGAACTGATGATTTTGTGCCGCACACGGGGGCGTATACGTAGCATTTTTTTCTGGGTCAACACCGATGCGTCTCCAGCGTTCTCCACTGGCTGCTGAGTGACCATTATAGAATCTCTTGATGGGAAATAACGCATATTTTATTGAGAGACGCGAGCGTCCAGGCGTGTATACATACATTTTTACCAGCAGGCGAGGAGAGCACACAAAATGCATAAAAACGAGTGATTTTGTTACTGCTTGGTTTTTCACTGCTCTGTTTTCAACAGCTCCTGGGTGTTTTCTTTCGCGTTCTGCAAGAGGAAACAGTGCTTTTGAAGGCCTTTAAGAAACTGAAGCGTTTTATTCTGAGGGTGGTGTATAACAGCTGATTTGATGAATTTGTGACGCACACGGGGGCGTATACGTAACATTTTGTTCTGGCCCAACACCGATGCGTCTCCAGCGTTCTCCACTGGCTGCTGAGTGACCATTATAGGTTCTCTTGATGGGAAATAACGCATATTTTATTGAGAGACGCGAGCGTCCAGGCGTGTATACATACATTTTTACCAGCAGGCGAGGAGAGCACACAAAATGCATAAAAGCGAGTGATTTTGTTACTGCTTGGTTTTTCACTGTTCTGTTTTCAACAGCTCCTGGGTGTTTTCTTTCGCGTTCTGCAAGAGGAAACAGTGCTTTTGAAGGCCTTTAGGAAACTGAAGCGTTTTATTCTGAGGGTGGTGTATAACAGCTGAGTTGATGAATTTGTGCCGCACACGGGGGCGTATACGTAACATTTTTTTCTGGCCCAACACCGATGCGTCTCCAGCGTTCTCCACTGGCCGCTGATTGACCATTATAGGTTCTCTTGATGGGAAATAACGCATATTTTATTGAGAGACGAGAGCGTCCAGGTGTGTATACATACATTTTTACCAGCAGGCGAGGAGAGCACACAAAATGCATAAAAAACGAGTGATTTTGTTACTGCTTGGCTTTTCACTGTTCTGTTTTCAACAGCTCCTGGGTGTTTTCTTTCGCGTTCTGCAAGAGGAAACAGTGCTTTTGAAGGCCTTTAAGAAACTGAAGCGTTTTATTCTGAGGGTGGTGTATAACAGCTGATTTGATGAATTTGTGCCGCACACGGGGGCGTATACGTAACATTTTTTTCTGGCCCAACACCGATGCGTCTCCAGCGTTCTCCACTGGCTGCTGAGTGACCATTATAGGTTCTCTTGATGGGAAATAACGCATATTTTATTGAGAGACGCGAGCGTCCAGGTGTGTATACATACATTTTTACCAGCAGGCGAGGAGAGCACACAAAATGCATAAAAAACGAGTGATTTTGTTACTGCTTGGTTTTTCACTGTTCTGTTTTCAACAGCTCCTGGGTGTTTTCTTTCGCGTTCTGCAAGAGGAAACTGTGCTTTTCTAGGCCTTTAAGAAACTGAAGCGTTTTATTCTGAGGGTGGTGCATAACAGCTGAATTGATGATTTTGTGCCGCAAACGGGGGCGTATACGTAACATTTTTTTCTGGCTCGACACCGATGCGTTTCCAGCGATCTCCACTGGTTGCTGAGTGACCATTATAGGTTCTCTTGATGGGAAATAACGCATATTTTATTGAGAGATGCGAGCGTCCAGGCGTGTATACATACATTTTCACCAGCAGGCGAGGAGAGCACACAAAATGCATAAAAAACGAGTGATTTTGTTACTGCTTGGTTTTTCACTGTTCTGTTTTCAACAGCTCCTGGGTGTTTTCTTTCGCGTTCTGCAAGAGGAAACTGTGCTTTGAAGGCCTTTAAGAAACTGAAGCGTTTTATTCTGAGGGTGGTGCATAGCAGCTGATTTGATGAATTTGTGCCGCACACGGGGGCGTATACGTAACATTTTTTTCTGGCTCGACACCGATGCGTTTCCAGCGATCTCCACTGGCTGCTGAGTGACCATTATAGGTTCTCTTGATGGGAAATAACGCATATTTTATTGAGAGACGCGAGCGTCCAGGCGTGTATACATACATTTTTACCAGCAGGCGAGGAGAGCACACAAAATGCATAAAAACGAGTGATTTTGTTACTGCTTGGTTTTTCACTGCTCTGTTTTCAACAGCTCCTGGGTGTTTTCTTTCGCGTTCTGCAAGAGGAAACAGTGCTTTTGAAGGCCTTTAAGAAACTGAAGCGTTTTATTCTGAGGGTGGTGTATAACAGCTGATTTGATGAATTTGTGACGCACACGGGGGCGTATACGTAACATTTTGTTCTGGCCCAACACCGATGCGTCTCCAGCGTTCTCCACTGGCTGCTGAGTGACCATTATAGGTTCTCTTGATGGGAAATAACGCATATTTTATTGAGAGACGCGAGCGTCCAGGCGTGTATACATACATTTTTACCAGCAGGCGAGGAGAGCACACAAAATGCATAAAAGCGAGTGATTTTGTTACTGCTTGGTTTTTCACTGTTCTGTTTTCAACAGCTCCTGGGTGTTTTCTTTCGCGTTCTGCAAGAGGAAACAGTGCTTTTGAAGGCCTTTAGGAAACTGAAGCGTTTTATTCTGAGGGTGGTGTATAACAGCTGAGTTGATGAATTTGTGCCGCACACGGGGGCGTATACGTAACATTTTTTTCTGGCCCAACACCGATGCGTCTCCAGCGTTCTCCACTGGCCGCTGATTGACCATTATAGGTTCTCTTGATGGGAAATAACGCATATTTTATTGAGAGACGAGAGCGTCCAGGTGTGTATACATACATTTTTACCAGCAGGCGAGGAGAGCACACAAAATGCATAAAAAACGAGTGATTTTGTTACTGCTTGGCTTTTCACTGTTCTGTTTTCAACAGCTCCTGGGTGTTTTCTTTCGCGTTCTGCAAGAGGAAACAGTGCTTTTGAAGGCCTTTAAGAAACTGAAGCGTTTTATTCTGAGGGTGGTGTATAACAGCTGATTTGATGAATTTGTGCCGCACACGGGGGCGTATACGTAACATTTTTTTCTGGCCCAACACCGATGCGTCTCCAGCGTTCTCCACTGGCTGCTGAGTGACCATTATAGGTTCTCTTGATGGGAAATAACGCATATTTTATTGAGAGACGCGAGCGTCCAGGTGTGTATACATACATTTTTACCAGCAGGCGAGGAGAGCACACAAAATGCATAAAAAACGAGTGATTTTGTTACTGCTTGGTTTTTCACTGTTCTGTTTTCAACAGCTCCTGGGTGTTTTCTTTCGCGTTCTGCAAGAGGAAACTGTGCTTTTCTAGGCCTTTAAGAAACTGAAGCGTTTTATTCTGAGGGTGGTGCATAACAGCTGAATTGATGATTTTGTGCCGCAAACGGGGGCGTATACGTAACATTTTTTTCTGGCTCGACACCGATGCGTTTCCAGCGATCTCCACTGGTTGCTGAGTGACCATTATAGGTTCTCTTGATGGGAAATAACGCATATTTTATTGAGAGATGCGAGCGTCCAGGCGTGTATACATACATTTTCACCAGCAGGCGAGGAGAGCACACAAAATGCATAAAAAACGAGTGATTTTGTTACTGCTTGGTTTTTCACTGTTCTGTTTTCAACAGCTCCTGGGTGTTTTCTTTCGCGTTCTGCAAGAGGAAACTGTGCTTTGAAGGCCTTTAAGAAACTGAAGCGTTTTATTCTGAGGGTGGTGCATAGCAGCTGATTTGATGAATTTGTGCCGCACACGGGGGCGTATACGTAACATTTTTTTCTGGCTCGACACCGATGCGTTTCCAGCGATCTCCACTGGCTGCTGAGTGACCATTATAGGTTCTCTTGATGGGAAATAACGCATATTTTATTGAGAGACGCGAGCGTCCGGGATTGTATACATACATTTTTACCAGCAGGGAAGGAGAGCACACAAAGTGCATAAAAAACGAGTGATTTTGTTACTGCTTGGTTTTTCACTGTTTTGTTTTCAACAGCTCCTGGGTGTTTTCATTTGCGTTCTGCAAGAGGAAACTGTGCTTTTGAAGGCCTTTAAGAAACTGACGCGTTTTATTCTGAGGGTGGTGCATAGCAGCTGAATTGGTGATTTTGTGCCGCACACGGGGGCGTATACGTAACATTTTTTTCTGGCTCAACACCGATGCGTCTCCAGCGCTCTCCACTGGCTGCTGAGTGACCATTATGGGTTCTCTTGATGGGAAGTAACGCATATTTTATTGAGAGACGCGAGCGTCCAGGCGTGTATACATACATTTTTACCAGCAGGCGAGGAGAGCACACAAAATGCATAAAAAACGAGTGATTTTGTTACTGCTTGGTTTTTCACTGTTCTGTTTTCAACAGCTCCTGGGTGTTTTCTTTCGCGTTCTGCAAGAGGAAACTGTGCTTTTGAAGGCCTTTAAGAAACTGAAGCGTTTTATTCTGAGGGTGGTGCATAACAGCTGAATTGATGATTTTGTGCCGCAAACGGGGGCGTATACGTAACATTTTTTTCTGGCTCGACACCGATGCGTTTCCAGCGATCTCCACTGGTTGCTGAGTGACCATTATAGGTTCTCTTGATGGGAAATGACGCATATTTTATTGAGAGATGCGAGCGTCCAGGCGTGTATACATACATTTTTACCAGCAGGCGAGGAGAGCACACAAAATGCATAAAAAACTAGTGATTTTGTTACTGCTTGGTTTTTCACTGTTCTGTTTTCAACAGCTCCTGGGTGTTTTCTTTCGCGTTCTGCAAGAGGAAACTGTGCTTTTGAAGGCCTTTAAGAAACTGAAGCGTTTTATTCTGAGGGTGGTGCATAACAGCTGAATTGATGATTTTGTGCCGCAAACGGGGGCGTATACGTAACATTTTTTTCTGGCTCGACACCGATGCGTTTCCAGCGATCTCCACTGGTTGCTGAGTGACCATTATAGGTTCTCTTGATGGGAAATAACGCATATTTTATTGAGAGATGCGAGCGTCCAGGCGTGTACACATACATTTTTACCAGCAGGCGAGGAGAGCACACAAAATGCATAAAAAACGAGTGATTTTGTTACTACTTGGTTTTTCACTGTTCTGTTTTCAACAGCTCCTGGGTGTTTTTTTTTTTCGCGTTCTGCAAGAGGAAACAGTGCTTTTGAAGGCCTTTAAGAAACCGAAGCGTTTTATTCTGAGGGTGGTGTATAACAGCTGATTTGATGAATTTGTGCCGCACACGGGGGCGTATACGTAACATTTTTTTCTGGCCCAACACTGATGCGTCTCCAGCGTTCTCCACTGGCTGCTGAGTGACCATTATAGGTTCTCTTGATGGGAAATAACGCATATTTTATTGAGAGACGCGAGCGTCCAGGCGTGTATACATACATTTTTACCAGCAGGCGAGGAGAGCACACAAAATGCATAAAAACGAGTGATTTTGTTACTTCTTGGTTTTTCACTGTTCTGTTTTCAACAGCTCCTGGGTGTTTTCTTTCGCGTTCTGCAAGAGGAAACAGTGCTTTTGAAGGCCTTTAAGAAACTGAAGCGTTTTATTCCGAGGGTGGTGTATAACAGCTGATTTGATGAATTTGTGCCGCACACGGGGGCGTATATGTAACATTTTTTCCTGGCCCAACACCGATGCGTCTCCAGCGTTCTCCACTGGCTGCTGAGTGACCATTATAGGTTCTCTTGATGGGAAATAACGCATATTTTATTGAGAGACGCGAGCGTCCAGGCGTGTATACATACATTTTTACCAGCAGGCGAGGAGAGCACACAAAATGCATAAAAAACAAGCGATTTTGTTACTGCTTGGTTTTTCACTGTTCTGTTTTCAACAGCTCCTGATGGTGTTTTCTTTCGCGTTCTGCAAGAGGAAACAGTGCTTTTGAAGGCCTTTAAGAAACTGAATCGTTTTATTCTGAGGGTGGTGTATAACAGCTGAGTTGATGAATTTGTGCCGCACACGGGGGCGTATACGTAACTTTTTTTTCTGGCCCATCACCGATGCGTCTCCAGCGTTCTCCACTGGCTGCTGAGTGACCATTATAGGTTCTCTTGATGGGAAATAACGCATATTTTATTGAGAGACGCGAGCGTCCAGGTGTGTATACATACATTTTTACCAGCAGGCGAGGAGAGCACACAAAATGCATAAAAAACGAGTGATTTTGTTACTGCTTGGTTTTTCACTGTTCTGTTTTCAACAGCTCCTGGGTGTTTTCTTTCGCGTTCTGCAAGAGGAAACAGTGCTTTTGAAGGCCTTTAAGAAACTGAAGCGTTTTATTCTGAGGGTGGTGTATAACAGCTGATTTGATGAATTTGTGCCGCACACGGGGGCGTATACGTAACATTTTTTTCTGGCCCAACACTGATGCGTCTCCAGCGTTCTCCACTGGCTGCTGAGTGACCATTATAGGTTCTCTTGATGGGAAATAACGCATATTTTATTGAGAGACGCGAGCGTCCAGGCGTGTACACATACATTTTTACCAGCAGGCGAGGAGAGCACACAAAATGCATAAAAAACGAGTGATTTTGTTACTGCTTGGTTTTTCACTGTTCTGTTTTCAACAGCTCCTGGGTGTTTTCTTTCGCGTTCTGCAAGAGGAAACTGTGCTTTTGAAGGCCTTTAAGAAACTGAAGCGTTTTATTCTGAGGGTGGTGCATAACAGCTGAATTGATGATTTTGTGCCGCAAACGGGGGCGTATACGTAACATTTTTTTCTGGCTCGACACCGATGCGTTTCCAGCGATCTCCACTGGTTGCTGAGTGACCATTATAGGTTCTCTTGATGGGAAATAACGCATATTTTATTGAGAGATGCGAGCGTCCAGGCGTGTACACATACATTTTTACCAGCAGGCGAGGAGAGCACACAAAATGCATAAAAAACGAGTGATTTTGTTACTACTTGGTTTTTCACTGTTCTGTTTTCAACAGCTCCTGGGTGTTTTTTTTTTTCGCGTTCTGCAAGAGGAAACAGTGCTTTTGAAGGCCTTTAAGAAACCGAAGCGTTTTATTCTGAGGGTGGTGTATAACAGCTGATTTGATGAATTTGTGCCGCACACGGGGGCGTATACGTAACATTTTTTTCTGGCCCAACACTGATGCGTCTCCAGCGTTCTCCACTGGCTGCTGAGTGACCATTATAGGTTCTCTTGATGGGAAATAACGCATATTTTATTGAGAGACGCGAGCGTCCAGGTGTGTATACATACATTTTTACCAGCAGGCGAGGAGAGCACACAAAATGCATAAAAAACGAGTGATTTTGTTACTGCTTGGTTTTTCACTGTTCTGTTTTCAACAGCTCCTGATGGTGTTTTCTTTCGCGTTCTGCAAGAGGAAACAGTGCTTTTGAAGGCCTTTAAGAAACTGAATCGTTTTATTCTGAGGGTGGTGTATAACAGCTGAGTTGATGAATTTGTGCCGCACACGGGGGCGTATACGTAACTTTTTTTTCTGGCCCATCACCGATGCGTCTCCAGCGTTCTCCACTGGCTGCTGAGTGACCATTATAGGTTCTCTTGATGGGAAATAACGCATATTTTATTGAGAGACGCGAGCGTCCAGGTGTGTATACATACATTTTTACCAGCAGGCGAGGAGAGCACACAAAATGCATAAAAAACGAGTGATTTTGTTACTGCTTGGTTTTTCACTGTTCTGTTTTCAACAGCTCCTGGGTGTTTTCTTTCGCGTTCTGCAAGAGGAAACAGTGCTTTTGAAGGCCTTTAAGAAACTGAAGCGTTTTATTCTGAGGGTGGTGTATAACAGCTGATTTGATGAATTTGTGCCGCACACGGGGGCGTATACGTAACATTTTTTTCTGGCCCAACACCGATGCGTCTCCAGCGTTCTCCACTGGTTGCTGAGTGACCATTATAGGTTCTCTTGATGGGAAATAACGCATATTTTATTGAGAGACGCGAGCGTCCAGGCGTGTATACATACATTTTTACCAGCAGGCGAGGAGAGCACACAAAATGCATAAAAACGAGTGATTTTGTTACTTCTTGGTTTTTCACTGTTCTGTTTTCAACAGCTCCTGGGTGTTTTTTTTTTTCGCGTTCTGCAAGAGGAAACAGTGCTTTTGAAGGCCTTTAAGAAACCGAAGCGTTTTATTCTGAGGGTGGTGTATAACAGCTGATTTGATGAATTTGTGCCGCACACGGGGGCGTATACGTAACATTTTTTTCTGGCCCAACACTGATGCGTCTCCAGCGTTCTCCACTGGCTGCTGAGTGACCATTATAGGTTCTCTTGATGGGAAATAACGCATATTTTATTGAGAGACGCGAGCGTCCAGGCGTGTACACATACATTTTTACCAGCAGGCGAGGAGAGCACACAAAATGCATAAAAAACGAGTGATTTTGTTACTGCTTGGTTTTTCACTGTTCTGTTTTCAACAGCTCCTGGGTGTTTTCTTTCGCGTTCTGCAAGAGGAAACTGTGCTTTTGAAGGCCTTTAAGAAACTGAAGCGTTTTATTCTGAGGGTGGTGCATAACAGCTGAATTGATGATTTTGTGCCGCAAACGGGGGCGTATACGTAACATTTTTTTCTGGCTCGACACCGATGCGTTTCCAGCGATCTCCACTGGTTGCTGAGTGACCATTATAGGTTCTCTTGATGGGAAATGACGCATATTTTATTGAGAGATGCGAGCGTCCAGGCGTGTATACATACATTTTTACCAGCAGGCGAGGAGAGCACACAAAATGCATAAAAAACGAGTGATTTTGTTACTGCTTGGTTTTTCACTGTTCTGTTTTCAACAGCTCCTGGGTGTTTTCTTTCGCGTTCTGCAAGAGGAAACTGTGTTTTTGAAGGCCTTTAAGAAACTGAAGCGTTTTATTCTGAGGGTGGTGCATAACAGCTGAATTGATGATTTTGTGCCGCAAACGGGGGCGTATACGTAACATTTTTTTCTGGCTCGACACCGATGCGTTTCCAGCGATCTCCACTGGTTGCTGAGTGACCATTATAGGTTCTCTTGATGGGAAATAACGCATATTTTATTGAGAGATGCGAGCGTCCAGGCGTGTACACATACATTTTTACCAGCAGGCGAGGAGAGCACACAAAATGCATAAAAAACGAGTGATTTTGTTACTACTTGGTTTTTCACTGTTCTGTTTTCAACAGCTCCTGGGTGTTTTTTTTTTTCGCGTTCTGCAAGAGGAAACAGTGCTTTTGAAGGCCTTTAAGAAACCGAAGCGTTTTATTCTGAGGGTGGTGTATAACAGCTGATTTGATGAATTTGTGCCGCACACGGGGGCGTATACGTAACATTTTTTTCTGGCCCAACACTGATGCGTCTCCAGCGTTCTCCACTGGCTGCTGAGTGACCATTATAGGTTCTCTTGATGGGAAATAACGCATATTTTATTGAGAGACGCGAGCGTCCAGGCGTGTATACATACATTTTTACCAGCAGGCGAGGAGAGCACACAAAATGCATAAAAAACGAGCGATTTTGTTACTGCTTGGTTTTTCACTGTTCTGTTTTCAACAGCTCCTGATGGTGTTTTCTTTCGCGTTCTGCAAGAGGAAACAGTGCTTTTGAAGGCCTTTAAGAAACTGAATCGTTTTATTCTGAGGGTGGTGTATAACAGCTGAGTTGATGAATTTGTGCCGCACACGGGGGCGTATACGTAACTTTTTTTTCTGGCCCATCACCGATGCGTCTCCAGCGTTCTCCACTGGCTGCTGAGTGACCATTATAGGTTCTCTTGATGGGAAATAACGCATATTTTATTGAGAGACGCGAGCGTCCAGGTGTGTATACATACATTTTTACCAGCAGGCGAGGAGAGCACACAAAATGCATAAAAAACGAGTGATTTTGTTACTGCTTGGTTTTTCACTGTTCTGTTTTCAACAGCTCCTGGGTGTTTTCTTTCGCGTTCTGCAAGAGGAAACAGTGCTTTTGAAGGCCTTTAAGAAACTGAAGCGTTTTATTCTGAGGGTGGTGTATAACAGCTGATTTGATGAATTTGTGCCGCACACGGGGGCGTATACGTAACATTTTTTTCTGGCCCAACACCGATGCGTCTCCAGCGTTCTCCACTGGTTGCTGAGTGACCATTATAGGTTCTCTTGATGGGAAATAACGCATATTTTATTGAGAGACGCGAGCGTCCAGGCGTGTATACATACGTTTTTACCAGCAGGCGAGGAGAGCACACAAAATGCATAAAAAACGAGTGATTTTGTTACTGCTTGGTTTTTCACTGTTCTGTTTTCAACAGCTCCTGGGTGTTTTCATTCGCGTTCTGCAAGAGGAAACTGTGCTTTTGAAGGCCTTTAAGAAACTGAAGCGTTTTATTCTGAGGGTGGTGCATAACAGCTGAATTGATGATTTTGTGCCGCAAACGGGGGCGTATACGTAACATTTTTTTCTGGCTCGACACCGATGCGTTTCCAGCGATCTCCACTGGTTGCTGAGTGACCATTATAGGTTCTCTTGCTGGGAAATAACGCATATTTTATTGAGAGATGCGAGCGTCCAGGCGTGTATACATACATTTTTACCAGCAGGCGAGGAGAGCACACAAAATGCATAAAAAACGAGTGATTTTGTTACTGCTTGGTTTTTCACTGTTCTGTTTTCAACAGCTCCTGGGCGTTTTCTTTTGCGTTCTGCAAGAGGAAACTGTGCTTTTGAAGGCCTTTAAGAAACTGACGCGTTTTATTCTGAGGGTGGTGCATAACAGCTGAACTGATGATTTTGTGCCGCACACGGGGGCGTATACGTAGCATTTTTTTCTGGCTCAACACCGATGCTTCTCCAGCGTTCTCCACTGGCTGCTGAGTGACCATTATAGAATCTCTTGATGGGAAATAACGCATATTTTATTGAGAGACGCGAGCGTCCAGGCGTGTATACATGCATTTTTACCAGCAGGCGAGGAGAGCACACAAAACGCATAAAAAACGAGTGATTTTGTTAATGCTTGGTTTTTCACTGTTCTGTTTTCAACAGCTCCTGGGTGTTTTCTTTCGCGTTCTGCAAGAGGAAGCAGTGCTTTTGATGGCCTCTAAGAAACTGAAGCGTTTTATCCTGAGGGTGGTGCATAACAGCTGATTTGATGAATTTGTGCCGCACACGGGGGCGTATACGTAACATTTTTTTCTGGCTCAACACCGATGCGTCTCCAGCGTTCTCCACTGGCTGCTGGGTGACCATTATAGGTTCTCTTGATGGGAAATAACGCATATTTTATTGAGAGACGCGAGCGTCCAGGCGTGTATACATACATTTTTACCAGCAGGCGAGGAGAGCACAATAAAGGCATAAAAAACGAGTGATTTTGTTACTGCTTGGTTTTTCACTGTTCTGTTTTCAACAGCTCCTGGGTGTTTTCTTTCGCGTTCTGCAGAGAAAACAGTGCTTTTGAAGGCCTTTAAGAAACTGAAGCGTTTTATTCTGAGGGTGGTGCATAACATCTGATTTGATGAATTTGTGCCGCACACGGGGGCGTATACGTAACATTTTTTTCTGGCCCAACACCGATGCGTCTCCAGCGTTCTCCACTGGCTGCTGAGTGACCATTATAGGTTCTCTTGATGGGAAATAACGCATATTTTATTGAGAGACGCGAGCGTCCAGGCGTGTATACAAACATTTTTACCAGCAGGCGAGGAGAGCACACAAAATGCATAAAAAACGAGTGATTTTGTCACTGCTTGGTCTTTCACTGTTCTGTTTTCAACAGCTCCTGGGTGTTTTCTTTCGCGTTCTGCAAGAGGAAACTGTGCTTTTGAAGGCCTTTAAGAAACTGAAGCGTTTTATTCTGAGGGTGGTGTATAACAGCTGATTTGATGAATTTGTGCCGCACACGGGGGCGTATACGTAACATTTTTTTCTGGCCCAACACCGATGCATCTCCAGCGTTCTCCACTGGCTGCTGAGTGACCATTATAGGTTCTCTTGATGGGAAATAACGCATATTTTATTGAGAGACGCGAGCGTCCAGGCGTGTATACATACATTTTTACCAGCAGGCGAGGAGAGCACACAAAATGCATAAAAAACGAGTGATTTTGCTACTGCTCGGTTTTTCACTGTTCTGTTTTCAACAGCTCCTGGGTGTTTTCTTTCGCGTTCTGCAAGAGGAAACAGTGCTTTTGAAGGCCTTTAAGAAACTGAAGCGTTTTATTCTGAGGGTGGTGTATAACAGCTGATTTGATGAATTTGTGCCGCACACGGGGGCGTATACGTAACATTTTTTTCTGGCCCAACACCGATGCATCTCCAGCGTTCTCCACTGGCTGCTGAGTGACCATTATAGGTTCTCTTGATGGGAAATAACGCATATTTTATTGAGAGACGCGAGCGTCCAGGATTGTATACATACATTTTTACCAGCAGGGAAGGAGAGCACACAAAGTGCATAAAAAACGAGTGATTTTGTTACTGCTTGGTTTTTCACTGTTCTATTTTCAACAGCTCCTGGGTGGTTTCATTCGCGTTCTGCAAGAGGAAACTGTGCTTTTGAAGGCCTTTAAGAAACTGAAGCGTTTTATTCTGAGGGTGGTGCATAACAGCTGAATTGATGATTTTGTGCCGCACACGGGGGCGTATACGTAACATTTTTTTCTGGCTCGACACCGATGCGTTTCCAGCGATCTCCACTGGCTGCTGAGTGACCATTATAGGTTCTTTTGATGGGAAATAACGCATATTTTATTGAGAGACGCGAGCGTCCAGGCGCGTATACATACATTTTTACCAGCAGGCGAGGAGAGCACACAAAATGCATAAAAAACGAGCGATTTTGTTACTGCTTGGTTTTTCACTGTTCTGTTTTCAACAGCTCCTGGGTGTTTTCTTTCGCGTTCTGCAAGAGGAAACAGTGCTTTTGAACGCCTTTAAGAAACTGAAGCGTTTTATTCTGAGGGTGGTGTATAACAGCTGATTTGGTGAATTTGTGCCGCACACGGGGGCGTATACGTAACATTTTTTTCTGGCCCAACACCGATGCGTCTCCAGCGTTCTCCACTGGCTGCTGAGTGACCATTATAGGTTCTCTTGATGGGAAATAACGCATATTTTATTGAGAGACGCGAGCGTCCAGGCATGTATACATACATTTTTACCAGCAGGCGAGGAGAGCACACAAAATGCATAAAAAACGAGTGATTTTGTTACTGCTCGGTTTTTCACTGTTCTGTTTCAACAGCTCCTGGGTGTTTTCTTTCGCGTTCTGCAAGAGGAAACAGTGCTTTTAAAGGCCTTTAAGAAACTGAAGCGTTTTATTCTGAGGGTGGTGTATAACAGCTGATTTGATGAATTTGTGCCGCACACGGGGGCGTATAGGTAACATTTTTTTCTGGCCCAACACCGATGCATCTCCAGCATTCTCCACCTGCTGCTGAGTGACCATTATAGGTTCTCTTGATGGGAAATAACGCATATTTTATTGAGAGATGCGAGCGTCCAGGCGTGTATACATACATTTTTACCAGCAGGCGAGGAGAGCACACAAAATGCATAAAAAACGAGTGATTTTGTTACTGCTTGGTTTTTCACTGTTCTGTTTTCAACAGCTCCTGGGTGTTTTCTTTTGCGGTCTGCAAGAGGAAACTGTGCTTTTGAAGGCTTTTAAGAAACTGACGCGATTTATTCTGAGGGTGGTGCATAACAGCTGAATTGATGATTTTGTGCCGCACACGGGGGCGTATACGTAGCATTTTTTTCTGGCTCAACACCGATGCGTCTCCAGCGTTCTCCACTGGCTGCTGAGTGACCATTATAGAATCTCTTGATGGGAAATAACGCATATTTTATTGAGAGACGCGAGCGTCCAGGTGTGTATACATACATTTTTATCAGCAGGCGAGGAGAGCACACAAAATGCATAAAAAACGAGTGATTTTGTTACTGCTTGGTTTTTCACTGTTCTGTTTTCAACAGCTCCTGGGTGTTTTTTTTCGCGTTCTGCAAGAGGAAACAGTGCTTTTGAAGGCCTTTAAGAAACTGAATCGTTTTATTCTGAGGGTGGTGTATAACAGCTGATTTGATGAATTTGTGCCGCACACGGGGGCGTATACGTAACATTTTTTTCTGGCCCAACACCGATGCGTCTCCAGCGTTCTCCACTGGCTGCTGAGTGACCATTATTGGTTCTTTTGATGGGAAATAACGCATATTTTATTGAGAGACGCGAGCGTCCAGGCGTGTATACATACATTTTTACCAGCAGGCGAGGAGAGCACACAAAATGCATAAAAACGAGTGATTTTGTTACTGCTTGGTTTTTCACTGTTCTGTTTTCAACAGCTCCTGGGTGTTTTCCTTCGCGTTCTGCAAGAGGAAACAGTGCTTTTGAAGGCCTTTAAGAAACTGAAGCGTTTTATTCTGAGGGTGGTGTATAACAGCTGATTTGATGAATTTGTGCCGCACACGGGGGCGTATATGTAACATTTTTTCCTGGCCCAACACCGATGCGTCTCCAGCGTTCTCCACTGGCTGCTGAGTGACCATTATAGGTTCTCTTGATGGGAAATAACGCATATTTTATTGATAGACGCGAGCGTCCAGGCGTGTATACATACATTTTTACCAGCAGGCGAGGAGAGCACACAAAATGCATAAAAAACGAGCGATTTTGTTACTGCTTGGTTTTTCACTGTTCTGTTTTCAACAGCTCCTGGGTGTTTTCTTTCGCGTTCTGCAAGAGGAAGCAGTGCTTTTGAAGGCCTTTAAGAAACTGAAGCGTTTTATCCTGAGGGTGGTGCATAACAGCTGATTTGATGAATTTGTGCCGCACACGGGGGCGTATACGCAACATTTTTTTCTGGCTCAACACCGATGCGTCTCCAGCGTTCTCCACTGGCTGCTGAGTGACCATTATAGGTTCTCTTGAAGGGAAATAACGCATATTTTATTGAGAGACGCGAGCGTCCAGGCGTGTATACATACATTTTTACCAGCAGGCGAGGAGAGCACAATAAAGGCATAAAAAACGAGTGATTTTGTTACTGCTTGGTTTTTCACTGTTCTGTTTTCAACAGCTCCTGGGTGTTTTCTTTCGCGTTCTGCAAGAGGAAACAGTGCTTTTGAAGGCCTTTAAGAAACTGAAGCGTTTTATTCTGAGGGTGGTGTATAACATCTGATTTGATGAATTTGTGCCGCACACGGGGGCGTATACGTAGCATTTTTTTCTGGCCCAACACCGATGCGTCTCCAGCGTTCTCCACTGGCTGCTGAGTGACCATTATAGGTTCTCTTGATGGGAAATAACGCATATTTTATTGAGAGACGCGAGCGTCCAAGCGCGTATACATACATTTTTACCAGCAGGCGAGGAGAGCACACAAAATGCATAAGAAACGAGTGATTTTGTCACTGCTTGGTTTTTCACTGTTCTGTTTTCAACAGCTCCTGGGTGTTTTCTTTCGCGTTCTGCAAGAGGAAACTGTGCTTTTGAAGGCCTTTAAGAAACTGAAGCGTTTTATTCTGAGGGTGGTGCATAACAGCTGAATTGAGGATTTTGTGCCGCACACGGCGGCGTATACGTAACATTTTTTTCTGGCTCGACACCGATGCGTTTCCAGCGATCTCCACTGGCTGCTGAGTGACCATTATAGGTTCTCTTGATGGGAAATAACGCATATTTTATTGAGAGACGCGAGCGTCCAGGATTGTATACATACATTTTTACCAGCAGGGAAGGAGAGCACACAAAGTGCATAAAAAACGAGTGATTTTGTTGCTGCTTGGTTTTTCACTGTTCTGTTTTCAACAGCTCCTGGGTGGTTTCTTTCGCGTTCTGCAAGAGGAAACTGTGCTTTTGAAGGCATTTAAGAAACTGAAGCGTTTTATTCTGAGGGTGGTGCATAACAGCTGAATTGATGATTTTGTGCCGCACACGGGGGCGTATACGTAACATTTTTTTCTGGCTCGACACCGATGCGTTTCCAGCGATCTCCACTGGCTGCTGAGTGACCATTATAGGTTCTCTTGATGGGAAATAACGCATATTTTATTTTTTTTTTTTTTTTTTTTTTTTTTTTAGAGACTCGCGCAGGTTCAAGAGTTTTTTCATATTCTCTTATGATGTGTTGACACACACAACCTGAACGGAGTGCAGTGGTTGGGGTCGTTGATGTTCGTTCACTACTCTCAGGGGTGGTTGTCCTAGGCCTAGATAGGACGAGAGCCGACCAAATTCCGCGTTGGTTATAGTCCGTAGTAATTCGTTCAAGCACTTTAGTATTGCATACGCAGAGGATGAATTTCGGTTGACCATATACTGTGAGTGTTATGCCTGCAGGCAGTACGTCTGGTCACTTTCCATTCACAACTGCGTTGCATACTTTTTATCATCCGTTTAGGAATTACTTTTACTTATTATTTGAGAGACGCGAGCGTCCAGGCGCGTATACATACATTTTTACCAGCAGGCGAGGAGAGCACACAAAATGCATAAAAAACGAGCGATTTTGTTACTGCTTGGTTTTTCACTGTTCTGTTTTCAACAGCTCCTGGGTGTTTTCTTTCGCGTTCTGCAAGAGGAAACAGTGCTTTTGAAGGCCTTTAAGAAACTGAAGCGTTTTATTCTGAGGGTGGTGTATAACAGCTGATTTGGTGAATTTGTGCCGCACACGGGGGCGTCTACGTAACATTTTTTTCTGGCCCAACACCGATGCGTCTCCAGCGTTCTCCACTGGCTGCTGAGTGACCATTATAGGTTCTCTTGATGGGAAATAACGCATATTTTATTGAGAGACGCGAGCGTCCAGGCGCGTATACATACATTTTTACCAGCAGGCGAGGAGAGCACACAAAATGCATAAAAAACGAGTGATTTTGTTACTGCTTGGTTTTTCACTGTTCTGTTTTCAACTGCTCCTGGGTGTTTTCTTTCGCGTTCTGCAAGAGGAAACAGTGCTTTTGAAGGCCTTTAAGAAACTGATGCGTTTTATTCTGAGGGTGGTGTATAACAGCTGATTTGATGAATTTGTGCCGCACACGGGGGCGTATACGTAACATTTTTTTCTGGCCCAACACCGATACGTCTCCAGCGTTCTCCACTGGCTGCTGAGTGACCATTATAGGTTCTCTTGATGGGAAATAACGCATATTTTATTGAGAGACGCGAGCGTCCAGGCGTGTATACATACATTTTTACCAGCAGGCGAGGAGAGCACACAAAATGCATAAAAAACGAGTGAATTTGTTACTGCTCGGTTTTTCACTGTTCTGTTTTCAACAGCTCCTGGGTGTTTTCTTTCGCGTTCTGCAAGAGGAAACTGTGCTTTTGAAGGCCTTTAAGAAACTGAAGCGTTTTATTCTGAGGGTGGTGCATAACAGCTGAATCGACGATTTTGTGCCGCACACGGGGGCGTATACGTAACATTTTTTTCTGGCTCGACACCGATGCGTTTCCAGCGATCTCCACTGGCTGCTGAGTGACCATTATAGGTTCTCTTGATGGGAAATAACGCATATTTTATTGAGAGACGCGTGCGTCCAGGATTGTATACATACATTTTTACCAGCAGGGATGGAGAGCACACAAAGTGCATAAAAAACGAGTGATTTTGTTACTGCTTGGTTTTTCACTGTTCTGTTTTCAACAGCTCCTGGGTGGTTTCTTTCGCATTCTGCAAGAGGAAACTGTGCATTTGAAGGCCTTTAAGAAACTGAAGCGTTTTATTCTGAGGGTGGTGCATAACAGCTGAATTGATGATTTTGTGCCGCACACGGGGGCGTATACGTAACATTTTTTTCTGGCTCGACACCGATGCGTTTCCAGCGATCTCCACTGGCTGCTGAGTGACCATTATAGGTTCTCTTGATGGGAAATAACGCATATTTTATTGAGAGACGCGAGCGTCCAGGCGAGTATACATACATTTTTACCAGCAGGCGAGGAGAGCACACAAAATGCATAAAAAACGAGTGATTTTGTTACTGCTTGGTTTTTCACTGTTCTGTTTTCAACAGCTCCTGGGTGTTTTCTTTCGCGTTCTGCAAGAGGAAACAGTGCCTTTGAAGGCCTTTAAGAAACTGAAGCGTTTTATTCTGAGGGTGGTGCATAACAGCTGAATTGATGATTTTGTGCCGCACACGGGGGCGTATACGTAACATTTTTTTCTGGCCCAACACCGATGCGTCTCCAGCGTTCTCCACTGGCTGCTGAGTGACCATTATAGGTTCTCTTGATGGGAAATAACGCATATTTTATTGAGAGACGCGAGCGTCCAGGCGTGTATACATACATTTTTACCAGCAGGCGAGGAGAGCACACAAAATGCATAAAAAACGAGCGATTTTGTTACTGCTTGGTTTTTCACTGTTCTGTTTTCAACAGCTCCTGGGTGTTTTCTTTCGCGTTCTGCAAGAGGAAACAGTGCTTTTGAAGGCCTTTAAGAAACTGAATCGTTTTATTCTGAGGGTGGTGTATAACAGCTGAGTTGATGAATTTGTGCCGCACACGGGGGCGTATACGTAACTTTTTTTTCTGGCCCATCACCGATGCGTCTCCAGCGTTCTCCACTGGCTGCTGAGTGACCATTATAGGTTCTCTTGATGGGAAATAACGCATATTTTATTGAGAGACGCGAGCGTCCAGGTGTGTATACATACATTTTTACCAGCAGGCGAGGAGAGCACACAAAATGCATAAAAAACGAGTGATTTTGTTACTGCTTGGTTTTTCACTGTTCTGTTTTCAACAGCTCCTGGGTGTTTTCTTTCGCGTTCTGCAAGAGGAAACAGTGCTTTTGAAGGCCTTTAAGAAACTGAAGCGTTTTATTCTGAGGGTGGTGTATAACAGCTGATTTGATGAATTTGTGCCGCACACGGGGGCGTATACGTAACATTTTTTTCTGGCCCAACACCGATGCGTCTCCACTGGTTGCTGAGTGACCATTATAGGTTCTCTTGATGGGAAATAACGCATATTTTATTGAGAGACGCGAGCGTCCAGGCGTGTATACATACATTTTTACCAGCAGGCGAGGAGAGCACACAAAATGCATAAAAAACGAGTGATTTTGTTAATGCTTGGTTTTTCACTGTTCTGTTTTCAACAGCTCCTGGGTGTTTTCTTTCGCGTTCTGCAAGAGGAAACAGTGCCTTTGAAGGCCTTTAAGAAACTGACGCGTTTTATTCTGAGGGTGGTGCATAACAGCTGAACTGATGATTTTGTGCCGCACACGGGGGCGTATACGTAGCATTTTTTTCTGGCTCAACACCGATGCTTCTCCAGCGTTCTCCACTGGCTGCTGAGTGACCATTATAGAATCTCTTGATGGGAAATAACGCATATTTTATTGAGAGACGCGAGCGTCCAGGCGTGTATACATGCATTTTTACCAGCAGGCGAGGAGAGCACACAAAATGCATAAAAAACGAGTGATTTTGTTAATGCTTGGTTTTTCACTGTTCTGTTTTCAACAGCTCCTGGGTGTTTTCTTTCGCGTTCTGCAAGAGGAAGCAGTGCTTTTGATGGCCTCTAAGAAACTGAAGCGTTTTATCCTGAGGGTGGTGCATAACAGCTGATTTGATGAATTTGTGCCACACACGGGGGCGTATACGTAACATTTTTTTCTGGCTCAACACCGATGCGTCTCCAGCGTTCTCCACTGGCTGCTGGGTGACCATTATAGGTTCTCTTGATGGGAAATAACGCATATTTTATTGAGAGACGCGAGCGTCCAGGCGTGTATACATACATTTTTACCAGCAGGCGAGGAGAGCACAATAAAGGCATAAAAAACGAGTGATTTTGTTACTGCTTGGTTTTTCACTGTTCTGTTTTCAACAGCTCCTGGGTGTTTTCTTTCGCGTTCTGCAGAGAAAACAGTGCTTTTGAAGGCCTTTAAGAAACTGAAGCGTTTTATTCTGAGGGTGGTGCATAACATCTGATTTGATGAATTTGTGCCGCACACGGGGGCGTATACGTAACATTTTTTTCTGGCCCAACACCGATGCGTCTCCAGCGTTCTCCACTGGCTGCTGAGTGACCATTATAGGTTCTCTTGATGGGAAATAACGCATATTTTATTGAGAGACGCGAGCGTCCAGGCGTGTATACAAACATTTTTACCAGCAGGCGAGGAGAGCACACAAAATGCATAAAAAACGAGTGATTTTGTCACTGCTTGGTTTTTCACTGTTCTGTTTTCAACAGCTCCTGGGTGTTTTCTTTCGCGTTCTGCAAGAGGAAACTGTGCTTTTGAAGGCCTTTAAGAAACTGAAGCGTTTTATTCTGAGGGTGGTGTATAACAGCTGATTTGATGAATTTGTGCCGCACACGGGGGCGTATACGTAACATTTTTTTCTGGCCCAACACCGATGCATCTCCAGCGTTCTCCACTGGCTGCTGAGTGACCATTATAGGTTCTCTTGATGGGAAATAACGCATATTTTATTGAGAGACGCGAGCGTCCAGGCGTGTATACATACATTTTTACCAGCAGGCGAGGAGAGCACACAAAACGCATAAAAAACGAGTGATTTTGCTACTGCTCGGTTTTTCACTGTTCTGTTTTCAACAGCTCCTGGGTGTTTTCTTTCGCGTTCTGCAAGAGGAAACAATGCTTTTGAAGGCCTTTAAGAAACTGAAGCGTTTTATTCTGAGGGTGGTGTATAACAGCTGATTTGATGAATTTGTGCCGCACACGGGGGCGTATACGTAACATTTTTTTCTGGCCCAACACCGATGCATCTCCAGCGTTCTCCACTGGCTGCTGAGTGACCATTATAGGTTCTCTTGATGGGAAATAACGCATATTTTATTGAGAGACGCGAGCGTCCAGGATTGTATACATACATTTTTACCAGCAGGGAAGGAGAGCACACAAAGTGCATAAAAAACGAGTGATTTTGTTACTGCTTGGTTTTTCACTGTTCTGTTTTCAACAGCTCCTGGGTGGTTTCTTTCGCGTTCTGCAAGAGGAAACTGTGCTTTTGAAGGCCTTTAAGAAACTGAAGCGTTTTATTCTGAGGGTGGTGCATAACAGCTGAATTGATGATTTTGTGCCGCACACGGGGGCGTATACGTAACATTTTTTTCTGGCTCGACACCGATGCGTTTCCAGCGATCTCCACTGGCTGCTGAGTGACCATTCTAGGTTCTTTTGATGGGAAATAACGCATATTTTATTGAGAGACGCGAGCGTCCAGGCGCGTATACATACATTTTTACCAGCAGGCGAGGAGAGCACACAAAATGCATAAAAAACGAGCGATTTTGTTACTGCTTGGTTTTTCACTGTTCTGTTTTCAACAGCTCCTGGGTGTTTTCTTTCGCGTTCTGCAAGAGGAAACAGTGCTTTTGAACGCCTTTAAGAAACTGAAGCGTTTTATTCTGAGGGTGGTGTATAACAGCTGATTTGGTGAATTTGTGCCGCACACGGGGGCGTATACGTAACATTTTTTTCTGGCCCAACACCGATGCGTCTCCAGCGTTCTCCACTGGCTGCTGAGTGACCATTATAGGTTCTCTTGATGGGAAATAACGCATATTTTATTGAGAGACGCGAGCGTCCAGGCATGTATACATACATTTTTACCAGCAGGCGAGGAGAGCACACAAAATGCATAAAAAACGAGTGATTTTGTTACTGCTCGGTTTTTCACTGTTCTGTTTCAACAGCTCCTGGGTGTTTTCTTTCGCGTTCTGCAAGAGGAAACAGTGCTTTTGAAGGCCTTTAAGAAACTGAAGCGTTTTATTCTGAGGGTGGTGTATAACAGCTGATTTGATGAATTTGTGCCGCACACGGGGGCGTATAGGTAACATTTTTTTCTGGCCCAACACCGATGCATCTCCAGCATTCTCCACCTGCTGCTGAGTGACCATTATAGGTTCTCTTGATGGGAAATAACGCATATTTTATTGAGAGATGCGAGCGTCCAGGCGTGTATACATACATTTTTACCAGCAGGCGAGGAGAGCACACAAAATGCATAAAAAACGAGTGATTTTGTTACTGCTTGGTTTTTCACTGTTCTGTTTTCAACAGCTCCTGGGTGTTTTCTTTTGCGTTCTGCAAGAGGAAACTGTGCTTTTGAAGGCCTTTAAGAAACTGACGCGATTTATTCTGAGGGTGGTGCATAACAGCTGAATTGATGATTTTGTGCCGCACACGGGGGCGTATACGTAGCATTTTTTTCTGGCTCAACACCGATGCGTCTCCAGCGTTCTCCACTGGCTGCTGAGTGACCATTATAGAATCTCTTGATGGGAAATAACGCATATTTTATTGAGAGACGCGAGCGTCCAGGTGTGTATACATACATTTTTATCAGCAGGCGAGGAGAGCACCCAAAATGCATAAAAAACGAGTGATTTTGTTACTGCTTGGTTTTTCACTGTTCTGTTTTCAACAGCTCCTGGGTGTTTTTTTTCGCGTTCTGCAAGAGGAAACAGTGCTTTTGAAGGCCTTTAAGAAACTGAATCGTTTTATTCTGAGGGTGGTGTATAACAGCTGATTTGATGAATTTGTGCCGCACACGGGGGCGTATATGTAACATTTTTTCCTGGCCCAACACCGATGCGTCTCCAGCGTTCTCCACTGGCTGCTGAGTGACCATTATAGGTTCTCTTGATGGGAAATAACGCATATTTTATTGAGAGACGCGAGCGTCCAGGCGTGTATACATACATTTTTACCAGCAGGCGAGGAGAGCACACAAAATGCATAAAAAACGAGCGATTTTGTTACTGCTTGGTTTTTCACTGTTCTGTTTTCAACAGCTCCTGGGTGTTTTCTTTCGCGTTCTGCAAGAGGAAGCAGTGCTTTTGAAGGCCTTTAAGAAACTGAAGCGTTTTATCCTGAGGGTGGTGCATAACAGCTGATTTGATGAATTTGTGCCGCACACGGGGGCGTATACGCAACATTTTTTTCTGGCTCAACACCGATGCGTCTCCAGCGTTCTCCACTGGCTGCTGAGTGACCATTATAGGTTCTCTTGAAGGGAAATAACGCATATTTTATTGAGAGACGCGAGCGTCCAGGCGTGTATACATACATTTTTACGAGCAGGCGAGGAGAGCACACAAAATGCATAAAAAACGAGCGATTTTGTTACTGCTTGGTTTTTCACTGTTCTGTTTTCAACAGCTCCTGGGTGTTTTCTTTCGCGTTCTGCAAGAGGAAGCAGTGCTTTTGAAGGCCTTTAAGAAACTGAAGCGTTTTATCCTGAGGGTGGTGCATAACAGCTGATTTGATGAATTTGTGCCGCACACGGGGGCGTATACGCAACATTTTTTTCTGGCTCAACACCGATGCGTCTCCAGCGTTCTCCACTGGCTACTGAGTGACCATTATAGGTTCTCTTGAAGGGAAATAACGCATATTTTATTGAGAGACGCGAGCGTCCAGGCGTGTATACATACATTTTTACCAGCAGGCGAGGAGAGCACAATAAAGGCATAAAAAACGAGTGATTTTGTTACTGCTTGGTTTTTCACTGTTCTGTTTTCAACAGCTCCTGGGTGTTTTCTTTCGCGTTCTGCAAGAGGAAACAGTGCTTTTGAAGGCCTTTAAGAAACTGAAGCGTTTTATTCTGAGGGTGGTGTATAACATCTGATTTGATGAATTTGTGCCGCACACGGGGGCGTATACGTAGCATTTTTTTCTGGCCCAACACCGATGCGTCTCCAGCGTTCTCCACTGGCTGCTGAGTGACCATTATAGGTTCTCTTGATGGGAAATAACGCATATTTTATTGAGAGACGCGAGCGTCCAAGCGCGTATACATACATTTTTACCAGCAGGCGAGGAGAGCACACAAAATGCATAAAAAACGAGTGATTTTGTCACTGCTTGGTTTTTCACTGTTCTGTTTTCAACAGCTCCTGGGTGTTTTCTTTCGCGTTCTGCAAGAGGAAACTGTGCTTTTGAAGGCCTTTAAGAAACTGAAGCGTTTTATTCTGAGGGTGGTGCATAACAGCTGAATTGAGGATTTTGTGCCGCACACGGCGGCGTATACGTAACATTTTTTTCTGGCTCGACACCGATGCGTTTCCAGCGATCTCCACTGGCTGCTGAGTGACCATTATAGGTTCTCTTGATGGGAAATAACGCATATTTTATTGAGAGACGCGAGCGTCCAGGATTGTATACATACATTTTTACCAGCAGGGAAGGAGAGCACACAAAGTGCATAAAAAACGAGTGATTTTGTTGCTGCTTGGTTTTTCACTGTTCTGTTTTCAACAGCTCCTGGGTGGTTTCTTTCGCGTTCTGCAAGAGGAAACTGTGCTTTTGAAGGCATTTAAGAAACTGAAGCGTTTTATTCTGAGGGTGGTGCATAACAGCTGAATTGATGATTTTGTGCCGCACACGGGGGCGTATACGTAACATTTTTTTCTGGCTCGACACCGATGCGTTTCCAGCGATCTCCACTGGCTGCTGAGTGACCATTATAGGTTCTCTTGATGGGAAATAACGCATATTTTATTGAGAGACGCGAGCGTCCAGGCGCGTATACATACATTTTTACCAGCAGGCGAGGAGAGCACACAAAATACATAAAAAACGAGCGATTTTGTTACTGCTTGGTTTTTCACTGTTCTGTTTTCAACAGCTCCAGGGTGTTTTCTTTCGCGTTCTGCAAGAGGAAACAGTGCTTTTGAAGGCCTTTAAGAAACTGAAGCGTTTTATTCTGAGGGTGGTGTATAACAGCTGATTTGGTGAATTTGTGCCGCACACGGGGGCGTCTACGTAACATTTTTTTCTGGCCCAACACCGATGCGTCTCCAGCGTTCTCCACTGGCTGCTGAGTGACCAATATAGGTTCTCTTGATGGGAAATAACGCATATTTTATTGAGAGACGCGAGCGTCCAGGCGCGTATACATACATTTTTACCAGCAGGCGAGGAGAGCACACAAAATGCATAAAAAACGAGTGATTTTGTTACTGCTTGGTTTTTCACTGTTCTGTTTTCAACTGCTCCTGGGTGTTTTCTTTCGCGTTCTGCAAGAGGAAACAGTGCTTTTGAAGGCCTTTAAGAAACTGATGCGTTTTATTCTGAGGGTGGTGTATAACAGCTGATTTGATGAATTTGTGCCGCACACGGGGGCGTATACGTAACATTTTTTTCTGGCCCAACACCGATACGTCTCCAGCGTTCTCCACTGGCTGCTGAGTGACCATTATAGGTTCTCTTGATGGGAAATAACGCATATTTTATTGAGAGACGCGAGCGTCCAGGCGTGTATACATACATTTTTACCAGCAGGCGAGGAGAGCACACAAAATGCATAAAAAACGAGTGAATTTGTTACTGCTCGGTTTTTCACTGTTCTGTTTTCAACAGCTCCTGGGTGTTTTCTTTCGCGTTCTGCAAGAGGAAACTGTGCTTTTGAAGGCCTTTAAGAAACTGAAGCGTTTTATTCTGAGGGTGGTGCATAACAGCTGAATCGACGATTTTGTGCCGCACACGGGGGCGTATACGTAACATTTTTTTCTGGCTCGACACCGATGAGTTTCCAGCGATCTCCACTGGCTGCTGAGTGACCATTATAGGTTCTCTTGATGGGAAATAACGCATATTTTATTGAGAGACGCGAGCGTCCAGGATTGTATACATACATTTTTACCAGCAGGGATGGAGAGCACACAAAGTGCATAAAAAACGAGTGATTTTGTTACTGCTTGGTTTTTCACTGTTCTGTTTTCAACAGCTCCTGGGTGGTTTCTTTCGCATTCTGCAAGAGGAAACTGTGCATTTGAAGGCCTTTAAGAAACTGAAGCGTTTTATTCTGAGGGTGGTGCATAACAGCTGAATTGATGATTTTGTGCCGCACACGGGGGCGTATACGTAACATTTTTTTCTGGCTCGACACCGATGCGTTTCCAGCGATCTCCACTGGCTGCTGAGTGACCATTATAGGTTCTCTTGATGGGAAATAACGCATATTTTATTGAGAGACGCGAGCGTCCAGGCGAGTATACATACATTTTTACCAGCAGGCGAGGAGAGCACACAAAATGCATAAAAAACGAGTGATTTTGTTACTGCTTGGTTTTTCACTGTTCTGTTTTCAACAGCTCCTGGGTGTTTTCTTTCGCGTTCTGCAAGAGGAAACAGTGCCTTTGAAGGCCTTTAAGAAACTGAAGCGTTTTATTCTGAGGGTGGTGCATAACAGCTGATTTGATGAATTTGTGCCGCACACGGGGCGTATACGTAACATTTTTTTCTGGCCCAACAACGACGCGTCTCCAGCGTTCTCCACTGGCTGCTGAGTGACCATTATAGGTTCTCTTGATGGGAAATAACGCATATTTTATTGAGAGACGCGAGCGTGCAGGCGTGTATACATACATTTTTACCAGCAGGGAAGGAGAGCACACAAAGTGCATAAAAAACGAGTGATTTTGTTACTGCTTGGTTTTTCACTGTTCTGTTTTCAACAGCTCCTGGGTGGTTTCTTTCGCATTCTGCAAGAGGAAACTGTGCTTTTGAAGGCCTTTAAGAAACTGAAGCGTTTTATTCTGAGGGTGGTGCATAACAGCTGATTTGATGATTTTGTGCCGCACACGGGGGCGTATACGTAACATTTTTGTCTGGCTCAACCCCGATGCGTCTCCAGCGTTCTCCACTGGCTGCTGAGTGACCATTATAGGTTCCCTTGATTGGAAATAACGCATATTTTATTGAGAAACGCGAGCGTCCAGGATTGTATACATACATTTTTACCAGCAGGGAAGGAGAGCACACAAAGTGCATAAAAAACGAGTGATTTTGTTACTGCTTGGTTTTTCACTGTTCTGTTTTCAACAGCTCCTGGGTGGTTTCTTTCGGGTTCTGCAAGAGGAAACTGTGCTTTTGAAGGCCTTTAAGAAACTGAAGCGTTTTATTCTGAGGGTGGTGCTTAGCAGCTGAATTGATGATTTTGTGCCGCACACGGGGGCGTATACGTAACATTTTTTTCTGGCTCGACACCGATGCGTTTCCAGCGATCTCCACTGGCTGCTGAGTGACCATTATAGGTTCTCTTGATGGGAAATAACGCATATTTTATTGAGGGACGCGAGCGTCCAGGCGAGTATACATACATTTTTACCAGCAGGCGAGGAGAGCACACAAAATGCATAAAAAACGAGTGATTTTGTTACTGCTTGGTTTTTCACTGTTCTGTTTTCAACAGCTCCTGGGTGTTTTCTTTCGCGGTCTGCAAGAGGAAACAGTGCTTTTGAAGGCCTTTACGAAACTGAAGCGTTTTATTCTGAGGGTGGTGCATAACAGCTGAATTGATGATTTTGTGCCGCACACGGGGGTGTATACGTAACATTTTTTTCTGGCCCAACACCGATGCGTCTCCAGCGTTCTCCACTGGCTGCTGAGTGACCATTATAGGTTCTCTTGATGGGAAATAACGCATATTTTATTGAGAGACGCGAGCGTCCAGGCGTGTATACATACATTTTTACCAGCAGGCGAGGAGAGCACACAAAATGCATAAAAAACGAGTGATTTTGTGACTGCTCGGTTTTTCACTGTTCTGTTTTCAAGAGCTCCTGGGTGTTTTCCTTCGCGTTCTGCAAGAGGAAACAGTGCTTTTGAAGGCCTTTAAGAAACTGAAGCGTTTTATTCTGAGGGTGGTGTATAACAGCTGATTTGATGAATTTGTGCCGCACACGGGGGCGTATACGCAACATTTTTTTCTGCTTGGTTTTTCACTGTTCTGTTTTCAACAGGTCCTGGGTGGTTTCTTTCGCATTCTGCAAGAGGAAACTGTGCTTTTGAAGGCCTTTAAGAAACTGAAGCATTTTATTCTGAGGGTGGTGCATAACAGCTGATTTGATGATTTTGTGCCGCACACGGGGGCGTATACGTAACATTTTTGTCTGGCTCAACCCCGATGCGTCTCCAGCGTTCTCCACTGGCTGCTGAGTGACCATTATAGGTTCCCTTGATTGGAAATAACGCATATTTTATTGAGAAACGCGAGCGTCCAGGATTGTATACATACATTTTTACCAGCAGGGAAGGAGAGCACACAAAGTGCATAAAAAACGAGTGATTTTGTTACTGCTTGGTTTTTCACTGTTCTGTTTTCAACAGCTCCTGGGTGGTTTCTTTCGGGTTCTGCAAGAGGAAACTGTGCTTTTGAAGGCCTTTAAGAAACTGAAGCGTTTTATTCTGAGGGTGGTGCTTAGCAGCTGAATTGATGATTTTGTGCCGCACACGGGGGCGTATACGTAACATTTTTTTCTGGCTCGACACCGATGCGTTTCCAGCGATCTCCACTGGCTGCTGAGTGACTATTATAGGTTCTCTTGATGGGAAATAACGCATATTTTATTGAGGGACGCGAGCGTCCAGGCGAGTATACATACATTTTTACCAGCAGGCGAGGAGAGCACACAAAATGCATAAAAAACGAGTGATTTTGTTACTGCTTGGTTTTTCACTGTTCTGTTTTCAACAGCTCCTGGGTGTTTTCTTTCGCGTTCTGCAAGAGGAAACAGTGCTTTTGAAGGCCTTTACGAAACTGAAGCGTTTTATTCTGAGGGTGGTGCATAACAGCTGAATTGATGATTTTGTGCCGCACACGGGGGCGTATACGTAACATTTTTTTCTGGCCCAACACCGATGCGTCTCCAGCGTTCTCCACTGGCTGCTGAGTGACCATTATAGGTTCTCTTGATGGGAAATAACGCATATTTTATTGAGAGACGCGAGCGTCCAGGCGTGTATACATACATTTTTACCAGCAGGCGAGGAGAGCACACAAAATGCATAAAAAACGAGCGATTTTGTTACTGCTTGGTTTTTCACTGTTCTGTTTTCAACAGCTCCTGGGTGTTTTCTTTCGCGTTCTGCAAGAGGAAACAGTGCCTTTGAAGGCCTTTAAGAAACTGAAGCGTTTTATTCTGAGGGTGGTGCATAACAGCTGATTTGATGAATTTGTGCCGCACACGGGGCGTATACGTAACATTTTTTTCTGGCCCAACAACGACGCGTCTCCAGCGTTCTCCACTGGCTGCTGAGTGACCATTATAGGTTCTCTTGATGGGAAATAACGCATATTTTATTGAGAGACGCGAGCGTGCAGGCGTGTATACATACATTTTTACCAGCAGGGAAGGAGAGCACACAAAATGCATAAAAAACGAGTGATTTTGTGACTGCTTGGTTTTTCACTGTTCTGTTTTCAACAGCTCCTGGGTGTTTTCTTTCGCGTTCTGCAAGAGGAAACAGTGCTTTTGAAGGCCTTTAAGAAACTGAAGCGTTTTATTCTGAGGGTGGTGTATAACAGCTGATTTGATGAATTTGTGCCGCACACGGGGGCGTATACGCAACATTTTTTTCTGGCCCAACACCGATGCATCTCCAGCGTTCTCCACTGGCTGCTGAGTGACCATTATAGGTTCTCTTGATGGGAAATAACGCATATTTTATTGAGAGACGCGAGCGTGCAGGCGTGTATACATACATTTTTACCAGCAGGGAAGGAGAGCACACAAAATGCATAAAAAACGAGTGATTTTGTGACTGCTTGGTTTTTCACTGTTCTGTTTTCAACAGCTCCTGGGTGTTTTCTTTCGCGTTCTGCAAGAGGAAACAGTGCTTTTGAAGGCCTTTAAGAAACTGAAGCGTTTTATTCTGAGGGTGGTGTATAACAGCTGATTCGATGAATTTGTGCCGCACACGGGGGCGTATACGTAACATTTTTTTCTGGCCCAACACCGATGCGTCTCCAGCGTTCTCCACTGGCTGCTGAGTGACCATTATAGGTTCTCTTGATGGGAAATAACGCATATTTTATTGAGAGACGCGAGCGTCCAGGCGTGTATACATACATTTTTACCAGCAGGCGAGGAGAGCACACAAAATGCATAAAAAACGAGTGATTTTGTGACTGCTCGGTTTTTCACTGTTCTGTTTTCAAGAGCTCCTGGGTGTTTTCCTTCGCGTTCTGCAAGAGGAAACAGTGCTTTTGAAGGCCTTTAAGAAACTGAAGCGTTTTATTCTGAGGGTGGTGTATAACAGCTGATTTGATGAATTTGTGCCGCACACGGGGGCGTATACGCAACATTTTTTTCTGGCCCAACACCGATGCATCTCCAGCGTTCTCCACTGGCTGCTGAGTGACCATTATAGGTTCTCTTGATGGGAAATAACGCATATTTTATTGAGAGACGCGAGCGTCCAGGATTGTATACATACATTTTTACCAGCAGGGAAGGAGAGCACACAAAGTTCATAAAAAACGAGCGATTTTGTTACTGCTTGGTTTTTCACTGTTCTGTTTTCAACAGCTCCTGGGTGGTTTCTTTCGCGTTCTGCAAGAGGAAACTGTGCTTTTGAAGGCCTTTAAGAAACTGAAGCGTTTTATTCTGAGGGTGGTGCATAACAGCTGAATTGATGATTTTGTGCCGCACACGGGGGCGTATACGTAACATTTTTTTCTGGCTCGACACCGATGCGTTTCCAGCGATCTCCACTGGCTGCTGAGTGACCATTATAGGTTCTCTTGATGGGAAATAACGCATATTTTATTGAGAGACGCGAGCGTGCAGGCGTGTATACATACATTTTTACCAGCAGGCGAGGAGAGCACACAAAATGCATAAAAAACGAGTGATTTTGTTACTGCTTGGTTTTTCACTGTTCCTTTTTCAACAGCTCCTGGGTGATTTCTTTCGCGTTCTGCAAGAGGAAACAGTGCCTTTGAAGGCCTTTCAGAAACGGAAGCGTTTTATTCTGAGGGTGGTGCATAACAGCTGAATTGATGATTTTGTGCCGCACACGGGGGCGTATACGTAACATTTTTTTCTGGCTCGACACCGATGCGTTTCCAGCGATCTCCACTGGCTGCTGAGTGTCCATTATAGGTTCTCTTGATGGGAAATAACGCATATTTTATTGAGAGACGCGAGCGTGCAGGCGTGTATACATACATTTTTACTAGCAGGCGAGGAGAGCACACAAAATGCATAAAAAACGAGTGATTTTGTTACTGCTTGGTTTTTCACTGTTCCGTTTTCAACAGCTCCTGGGTGTTTTCTTTCGCGTTCTGCAAGAGGAAACAGTGCTTTTGAAGGCCTTTAAGAAACTGAAGCGTTTTATTCTGAGGGTGGGGTATAACAGCTGATTTGATGAATTTGTGCCGCACACGGGGGCGTATACGTAGCATTTTTATCTGGCCCAACACCGATGCGTCTCCAGCGTTCTCCACTGGCTGCTGAGTGACCATTATAGGTTCTCTTGATGGGAAATAACGCATATTTTATTGAGAGACGCGAGCGTCCAGGCGTGTATACATACATTTTTACCAGCAGGCGAGGAGAGCACACAAAATGCATAAAAAACGAGTGATTTTGTTACTGCCTGGTTTTTCACTGTTCTGTTTTCAACAGCTCCTGGGTGTTTTCTTTCGCGTTCTGCAAGAGGAAACTGTGCTTTTGAAGGCCTTTAAGAAACTGATGCGTTTTATTCTGAGGGTGGTGCAAAACAGCTGAATTGATGATTTTGTGCCGCACACGGGGGCGTATACGTAACATTTGTTTCTGGCTCGACACCGATACGTTTCCAGCGATCTCCACTGGCTGCTGAGTGACCATTATAGGTTCTCTTGATGGGGAATAACACATATTTTATTGAGAGACGCGAGCGTCCAGGCGTGTATACATCCATTTTTACCAGCAGGCGAGGAGAGCACACAAAATGCATAAAAAACGAGTGATTTTGTTACTGCTTGGTTTTTCACTGTTCTGTTTTCAACAGCTCCTGGGTGTTTCCTTTCGCGTTCTGCAAGAGGAAACTGTGCTTTTGAAGGCCTTTAAGAAACTGAAGCGTTTTATTCTGAGGGTGGTGCATAACAGCTGAATTGGTGATTTTGTGCCGCACACGGGGGCGTATACGTAACATTTTTTTCTGGCTCGACACCGATGCGATTCCAGCGATCTCCACTGGCTGCTGAGTGACCATTATAGGTTCTCTTGATGGGAAATAACGCATATTTTATTGAGAGACGCGAGCGTCCAGGCGTGTATACAAACATTTTTACCAGCAGGCGAGGAGAGCACACAAAATGCATAAAAAACGAGTGATTTTGTTACTGCTTGGTTTTTCACTGTTCTGTTTTCAACAGCTCCTGGGTGTTTTCTTTCGCGTTCTGCAAGAGGAAACTGTGCTTTTGAAGGCCTTTAAGAAACTGAAGCGTTTTATTCTGAGGGTGGTGCATAACAGCTGAATTGGTGATTTTGTGCCGCACACGGGGGCGTATACGTAACATTTTTTTCTGGCTCGTCACCGATGCGTTTCCAGCGATCTCCACTGGCTGCTGAGTGACCATTATAGGTTCTCTTGATGGGAAATAACGCATATTTTATTGAGAGACGCGAGCGTCCAGGCGTGTATACAAACATTTTTACCAGCAGGCGAGGAGAGCACACAAAATGCATAAAAAACGAGTGATTTTGTTACTGCTTGGTTTTTCACTGTTCTGTTTTCAACAGCTCCTGTGTGTTTTCTTTCGCGTTCTGCAAGAGGAAACTGTGCTTTTGAAGGCCTTTAAGAAACTGAAGCGTTTTAATCTGAGGGTGGTGCATAACAGCTGAATTGATGATTTTGTGCCGCACACGGGGGCGTATACGTAACATCTTTTTCTGGCTCAACATCGATGCGTCTCCAGCGTTCTCCACTGGCTGCTGAGTGACCATTATAGGTTCTCTTGATGGGAAATAACGCATATTTTATTGAGAGACGCGAGCGTCCAGGATTGTATACATACATTATTACCAGCAGGGAAGGAGAGCACACAAAATGCATAAAAAAAGGAGTGATTTTGTTACTGCTTGGTTTTTCACTGTTCTGTTTTCAACAGCTCCTGGGTGTTTTCTTTCGCGTTCTGCAAGAGGAAACTGTGCCTTTGAGGCCTTTAAGAAACTGAAGCGTTTTATTCTGAGGGTGGTGCATAACAGCTGAATTGATGATTTTGTGCCGCACACGGGGGCCTATACGTAACATTTTTTTCTGGCTCGACACCGATGCGTTTCCAGCGATCTCCACTGGCTGCTGAGTGACCATTATAGGTTCCCTTGATGGGAAATAACGCATATTTAAATGAGAGACGCGAGCGTCCAGGCGTGTATACATACATTTTTACCAGCAGGCGAGGAGAGCACACAAAATGCATAAAAAACGAGTGATTTTGTTACTGCTTGGTTTTTCACTGTTCTGTTTTCAACAGCTCCTGGGTGTTTTCTTTCGCGTTCTGCAAGAGGAAACAGTGCTTTTGAAGGCCTTTAAGAAACTGAAGCGTTTTATTCCGAGGGTGGTGCATAACAGCTGAATTGATGACTTTGTGCCGCACACGGGGGCGTATACGTAACATTTTTTTCTGGCTCGACACCGATGCGTTTCCAGCGATCTCCACTGGCTGCTGAGTGACCATTATAGGTTCTCTTGATGGGAAATAACCCATATTTTATTGAGAGACGCGAGCGTCCAGGCGTGTATACATACATTTTTACCAGCAGGCGAGGAGAGCACACAAAATGCATAAAAAACGAGTGATTTTGTTACTGCTTGGTTTTTCACTGTTCTGTTTTAAACAGCTCCTGGGTGTTTTCTTTCGCGTTCTGCAAGAGGAAACAGTGCTTTTGAAGGCCTTTAAGAAACTGAAGCGTTTTACTCTGAGGGTGGTGCATAACAGCAGAATTGATGATTTTGTGCCGCACACGGGGGCGTATACGTAACATTTTTTTCTGGCTCGACACCGATACGTTTCCAGCGATCTCCACTGGCTGCTGAGTGACCATTATAGGTTCTCTTGATGGGGAATAACGTATATTTTATTGAGAGACGCGAGCGTCCAGGCGTGTATACATACATTTTTACCAGCAGGCGAGGAGAGCACACAAAATGCATAAAAAACGAGTGATTTTGTTACTGCTTGGTTTTTCACTGTTCTGTTTTCAACAGCTCCTGGGTGTTTTCTTTCGCGTTCTGCAAGAGGAAACTGTGCTTTTGAAGGCCTTTAAGAAACTGAAGCGTTTTATTCTGAGGGTGGTGCATAACAGCAGAATTGATGATTTTGTGCCGCACACGGGGGCGTATACGTAACATTTTTTTCTGGCTCGACACCGATACGTTTCCAGCGATCTCCACTGGCTGCTGAGTGACCATTATAGGTTCTCTTGATGGGAAATAACGCATATTTTATTGAGAGACGCGAGCGTCCAGGGGTGTATACATACATTTTTACCAGCAGGCGAGGAGAGCACACAAAATGCATAAAAAACGAGTGATTTTGTTACTGCTTGGTTTTTCACTGTTCTGTTTTCAACAGCTCCTGGGTGTTTTCTTTCGCGTTCTGCAAGAGGAAACTGTGCTTTTGAAGGCCTTTAAGAAACTGAAGCGTTTTATTCTGAGGGTGGTGCATAACAGCTGATTTGATGATTTTGTGCCGCACACGGGGGCGTATACGTAACATTTTTGTCTGGCTCAACCCCGATGAGTCTCCAGCGTTCTCCACTGGCTGCTGAGTGACCAATATAGGTTCCCTTGATGGGAAATAACGCATATTTTATTGAGAGACGCGAGCGTCCTGGCGTGTATACATAGACTTTTACCAGCAGGCGAGGAGAGCACACAAAATGCATAAAAAACGAGTGATTTTGTTACTGCTTGGTTTTTCACTGTTCTGTTTTCAACAGCTCCTGGGTGTTTTCTTTCGCGTTCTGCAAGAGGAAACTGTGCTTTTGAAGGCCTTTAAGAAACTGAAGCGTTTTATTCTGAGGGTGGTGCATAACAGCTGAATTGGTGATTTTGTGCCGCACACGGGGGCGTATACGTAACAATTTTTTCTGGCTCGACACCGATGCGTTTCCAGCGATCTCCACTGGCTGCTGAGTGACCATTATAGGTTCTCTTGATGGGAAATAACGCATATTTTATTGAGAGACGCGAGCGTCCAGGCGTGTATACAAACATTTTTACCAGCAGGCGAGGAGAGCACACAAAATGCATAAAAAACGAGTGATTTTGTTACTGCTTGGTTTTTCACTGTTCTGTTTTCAACAGCTTCTGGGTGTTTTCTTTCGCGTTCTGCAAGAGGAAACTGTGCCTTTGAGGCCTTTAAGAAACTGAAGCGTTTTATTCTGAGGGTGGTGCATAACAGCTGAATTGATGATTTTGTGCCGCACACGGGGGCGTATACGTAACATTTTTTTCTGGCTCGACACCGATGCGTTTCCAGCGATCTCCACTGGCTGCTGAGTGACCATTATAGGTTCTCTTGATGGGAAATAACGCATATTTTATTGAGAGACGCGAGCGTCCAGGCGTGTATACATACATTTTGACCAGCAGGCGAGGAGAGCACACAAAATGCATAAAAAACGAGTGATTTTGTTACTGCTTGGTTTTTCACTGTTCTGTTTTCAACAGCTCCTGGGTGTTTTCTTTCGCGTTCTGCAAGAGGAAACAGTGCTTTTGAAGGCCTTTAAGAAACTGAAGCGTTTTATTCTGAGGGTGGGGTATAACAGCTGATTTGATGAATTTGTGCCGCACACGGGCGTATACGTAACATTTTTTTCTGGCCCAACACCGATGCGTCTCCAGCGTTCTCCACTGGCTGCTGAGTGACCATTATAGGTTCTCTTGATGGGAAATAACGCATATTTTATTGAGAGACGCGAGCGTCCAGGCGTGTATACATACATTTTTACCAGCTGGCGAGGAGAGCACACAAAATGCATAAAAAACGAGTGATTTTGTTACTGCTTGGTTTTTCACTGTTCTGTTTTCAACAGCTCCTGGGTGTTTTCTTTCGCGTTCTGCAAGAGGAAACTGTGCTTTTGAAGGCCTTTAAGAAACTGAAGCGTTTTATTCTGAGGGTGGTGCATAACAGCTGAATTGATGATTTTGTGCCGCACACGGGGGCGTATACGTAACATTTTTTTCTGGCTCGACACCGATACGTTTCCAGCGATCTCCACTGGCTGCTGAGTGACCATTATAGGTTCTCTTGATGGGAAATAACGCATATTTTATTGAGAGACGCGAGCGTCCAGGCGTGTATACATACATTTTTAACAGCAGGCGAGGAGAGCACACAAAATGCATAAAAAACGAGTGATTTTGTTACTGCTTGGTTTTTCACTGTTCTGTTTTCAACAGCTCCTGGGTGTTTTCTTTCGCGTTCTGCAAGAGGAAACTGTGCTTTTGAAGGCCTTTAAGAAACTGACGCGTTTTATTCTGAGGGTGGTGCATAACAGCTGAATTGATGATTTTGTGCCGCACACGGGGGCGTGTACGTAACATTTTTTTCTGGCTCGACACCGATGCGTTTCCAGCGATCTCCACTGGCTGCTGAGTGACCATTATAGGTTCTCTTGATAGGAAATAACGCATATTTTATTGAGAGACTCGAGCGTCCAGGCGTGTATACATACATTTTTACCAGCAGGCGAGGAGAGCACACAAAATGCATAAAAAACGAGTGATTTTGTTACTGCTTGGTTTTTCACTGTTCTGTTTTCAACAGCTCCTGGGTGTTTTTTTTCGCTTTCTGCAAGAGGAAACTGTGCTTTTGAAGGCCTTTAAGAAACTGACGCGTTTTATTCTGAGGGTGGTGCATAACAGCTGAATTGATGATTTTGTGCCGCACACGGGGGCGTGTACGTAACATTTTTTTCTGGCTCGACACCGATGCGTTTCCAGCGATCTCCACTGGCTGCTGAGTGACCATTATAGGTTCTCTTGATGGGAAATAACGCATATTTTATTGAGAGACGCGAGCGTCCAGGCGTGTATACATACATTTTTACCAGCAGGCGAGGAGAGCACACAAAATGCATAAAAAACGAGTGATTTTGTTACTGCTTGGTTTTTCACTGTACTGTTTTCAACAGCTCCTGGGTGTTTTCTTTCGCGTTCTGCTAGAGGAAACAGTGCTTTTGAAGGCCCTTAAGAAACTGAAGCGTTTTATTCTGAGGGTGGTGTATAACAGCTGATTTGATGAATTTGTGCCGCACACGGGGGCGTATACGTAACATTTTTTTCTGGCCCAACACCGATGCGTCTCCAGCGTTCTCCACTGGCTGCTGAGTGACCATTATAGGTTCCCTTGATGGCAAATAACGCATATTTTATTGAGAGACGCGAGCGTCCAGGCGTGTATACCTACATTTTTACCAGCAGGCGAGGAGGGCACACAAAATGCATAAAAAACGAGTGATTTTGTTAATGCTTGGTTTTTCACTGTTCTGTTTTCAACAGCTCCTGGGTGTTCTCTTTCGCGTTCTGCAAGAGGAAACTGTGCTTTTGAAGGCCTTTAAGAAACTGAAGCGTTTTATTCTGAGGGTGGTGCATAACAGCTGAATTGATGATTTTGTGCCGCACACGGGGCCGTATACGTAACATTTTTTTCTGGCTCGACACCGATGCGTTTCCAGCGATCTCCACTGGCTGCTGAGTGACCATTATAGGTTCTCTTGATGGGAAATAACGCATATTTTATTGAGAGACGCGAGCGTCCAAGCGTGTATACATATGTTTGAGACTGGCAATCCCCAGTTGACCCAGCAATTAATGCCCCATAGGGAAATTACAAATTACAACAAATGTAATGTCAAATATTATGTCAAACTAGAAATAAAGACACTTGCCTTTGTGATTTAGCGCCAAAAGGGACGGTTTTATTTTCTCCTTTGTTCTTGCGAACACATATATATAATATATACGATTTTGGATTGCTTTGTTCTTTTTTTTGGTTCATAAGACGAACATAAATTGGTCCTTCGAGCCGGATAGGCGCATCAATCAATCAATTAACAAAGAAAACTTACTGAGACGTGTGTGTGTGTGGAAAATAATTTTCTCGCGGCGCGTAATACAAAAAAAAAAACATCGCTGGAGAATTGAATTCACGCCATTAACAAGTAAGTGGATATATATATGTACATAAACTGATTTATACAAGCCTTTCATAAAAATATACATATAAACATACAATAAATATACATAATAAATCAACAAAATGAAGGGCGATCTGAAAATGATATTGCGGCAGTTGGAGAGGGACGTTTCCAATTTCGGAAAGAGGGGATTCGCCGGAAGGACGTCAAACTATTTGTCGGGTCGACTGTCCAATCTGGAAAAAACTATGGACACTGCGACAAATTACTTCGAAACTGCTGCAAGAGAGCTTGAAGGAAAGGAAGAGCTGCAACTGGAAGAGTTGGAAGAACTTTTTGACAAGGTACGGGAGCATTATTTTGAGTACCGAAGCGATATTTTGGACGCCATGGATAAGTTAAAGAAATCCGAGGCCGAGGAGAATAAGGACGGTGAGCAAACTACGTCAAGGTCTAAGAACGTCGAGGTTAGATTACCGAAAATAAATTTGCCGATCTTCTCTGGAACTTATGAGTCATGGCGGTCCTTCAGGGATCTGTTTGTTTCGTTGATCCATCACAATGCAGCGCTGTCGGAAATTCAAAAAATGCATTACCTCAAGACAAGCGTCGCGGGGGAAGCAGAAAAATTATTGACTCACCTGAGTATTGATAAGGATAACTATTCCAAGGCATGGCGCATACTCAGTGATCGGTACGATCATCGACGTTTCCTAGTAAATACCCAATTGAAGTGTCTATTTAACCAACCTTCAATTCAACATGAGCGTTCCGATTCCATTAAAGAGTTGCTGGATACATCGACGGAAGTAGTTCATAGCTTGGAAAACTTACAGGTGCAAGTTCAACACTGGGACGCTGTGCTCATTTTCATTCTGCTCCAAAAACTTCCAACGAAGACTCAACATCTATGGGAAGAAAAGCTGGGAAGTAAGGAAAATAGTAAGGAGTTGCCAACATTTACAGAATTTACCTCATTCTTGGAGACAAGATTCCGTTCATTGGAAGCAGTGAGTCAACAGCAAACGCGTACTCAACCAACAACGTCAAGAAATGTATCCCAGCGTATCGTTTTTCATGCCACAACCAATACAGATAGATTCTCTTGCAAGGTGTGCAATCGAGGTCTCCACCCTATTCGTAAATGTGGACGCTTTTTGAAAATGAGTATAGCAGACCGATGCCAAAGGGTCAGTAAGTTGGGAATCTGCCGGAATTGCTTATCCTACAGCCACACAGCAAATCAGTGCCCCACAAGTAGTAGATGTTGCTATTGTGGACAGCCGCATCATTCACTTTTGCACTCAATGTCTGTAACCAGTAGACGGGCTCCAAATTTCTCAACCACAACTCCTGAAGTCTCAAGCCAGTCCACGCAAGGTAATCCACGAAATTACGGCACCACATCTATGAATGCTGCCGCCTCCACCTTCCAGCAGCACAACGAACTTCAACCACCCAACGGTTCGACCGTCAACACCTTTCATTCCATGCCAAGCACGGCGACACAAGTGCTATTAGCAACAGCTCGTGTGAAGGTGAAAACGTCGTCCGGTCAGACTTTATCGCTTAGAGCATTACTAGACTCAGGTTCTCAAGCGAGTTTCATCACCGAGTCAGCAGTTCAGCTGCTTAATTTAAAAACATCCTCCGTTTTTGTAGAGGTATCCGGGTTGGGTTTAGTCAGCAGCGGCACTTGTCAAAGGGCGGTAGAAATCTCGATTGGCTCACACCATTCCGCCTTTGTGGTGTCCACAAGGGCCTTTGTTTATAAGTCGTTGTCTGGCCATCTGCCGGCCCGGAGCCTTCCCGTTCGGCAATGGGGAAAACTCGATGGGCTCATCCTAGCTGATCCACTGTTTTACAAACCAGCTGCGATCGATCTTCTTTTGGGGAGTGATGTCCTAGCAGATATTTTGTTGCCAGAGCTGATTAGATCAGAAGAGAAGAATATGCCAGTTCTCCAAAAAACGAAATTAGGTTGGGTGCTATTTGGCAAGGCTCCAGTGCAACCGGAACCCATTAACACCTTTCTTCAAACAACTGAGCTCGACACAGATTTGCTACGAAGATTTTGGGAACAAGAAGAGGCTCCCTTCGAATATTGGGAGACATCAGAAAATAAGGCATGCGAGGAGCACTTTGTCAAGAATGTGAGACACATCAATGATGGTCGATTCGAAGTGGCTCTTCCATTTAAAGGTGGTTTACGGCCAGTCATGGGCAGGTCCCGTGAGGGAGCTACTCAGCGTTTTAGAAGCCTAGAGAGACGTCTGACTGCGAATCCACTGCTACGAAAAGAATATTCAGCATGCCTAGAAGAATATTTAACATTAGGACATATGAGCGAGGTAGAAGAGAGGAGTCTACAGGATTCTCACCATTATTTCTTACCTCATCATGCCGTCATTAAGGAGACCAGCTCTACAACAAGACTCAGGGTAGTTTTTGATGCATCCTTCAAGACATCTAGTGGTATATCTTTAAACGATCAGCTGATGACAGGACCTTCGCTTCAACACAACATGGTCGACATTATACTGCGATGGAGGCTGTACCGATTCACATTCACTGCTGACATCGAAAAAATGTACCGCCAAATATGGGTTACCGAACAAGACTCTTATTACCAGTTAATTGTATGGCGTAAGGACACTTCAGAGCCACTTAAGGTTTACCGCCTCAAGACAGTCACATTTGGCACAGCCGCAGCGCCGTACCTGGCCATGAGAACGCTGAAAGAATTAGCTGAAGAGTCTTCGCGGTTACATCCATTAGCTTCGATGATGATCAATAAGGAAATGTATGTCGATGATTTGATCTCCGGTGCAGACACTGTGGAAGAAGCGAAGGCCAAGATCAACGATATTCAATCAACCCTTCAATCAGCAGGCTTCAATCTACGCAAATGGGCATCGAACCGGAAAGAGCTGCTTGAAGGGATTTTAACACAGGATTGCGAAAACTCGTTCTTGATACCTGTGGAAGGATTGGATCAGATAAAAACACTAGGAATCTACTGGTTACCTCGAAACGACGTCTTTTCTTACCGATACACTCCATCAAGCAGTCATCAGATTACAAAGAGGTTCATTCTCGCAACGATAGCTCGGTTGTTTGACCCTTTAGGATGGATCTCACCATGCACAGTCAAGGCGAAGTGCCTTATGCAACGTCTTTGGGTGCGAAATAAGTCGTGGGACGAGGTCGTTGATGATGACATCCGAGAAGAATGGAATACATTTTATTATGAGTTACCGGTCATCAATAAAATATACTTACCAAGATGGTTACGTACGACAAGCAAATCCCGTCAGATAGAACTTCATGGTTTCAGCGACGCTTCTGAAAAGGCGTACGGAGCAGCGGTCTATCTCAGAGTAGAGGACAATGAAGGGAATGTCCACATGCATCTTCTCATTGCCAAGTCCAAGGTGGCCCCGTTGAAACCTTTAAGCCTTCCTCGGTTAGAACTGTGTGGGGCTGTACTTTTGGCAAAACTGCTTCACTACACGGATCAAGTTTTAAGGAGAAATGATATACGGATGTATGCTTGGACCGATTCCACTATCACTCTGTGCTGGATTCTTGCATCGCCTTCCAAGTGGGAAACCTTCGTTCGGAACAGAGTAGGTGAAATCCAACGGCTAACCAACACCAACATATGGAAACACATCCCAACGCAAGACAATCCTGCGGACTTGGTTTCACGAGGCATGCTTCCATCAGCAGTGATCAACTCAACAATGTGGTGGAACGGTCCGGAATTCTTACGACGAAACTGGGTTTTCGTGTGGCCAAAACAACCCAAGGATTTCAGCACAAATGAAGATCGCCGAGTAATTCAAGTTCATCATGCCGGAGTAGAAGAAGGCCGATTAACTCAGCTTATTCATCGAACCTCCAATTATAAACGGCTTGTTCGAATAACTGGATATTGCTTGCGATTTATCCACAACCTACGTAAGGGACCAACTAGTTCTTCCGGCCCTCTCAACGCTAGGGAACTCGAAGCTGCTTCAAGGACACTCGCTCGCTGCGCGCAGCAGGAAATGTTTCCGAACGGGCTTGAGAAGGAGAGAGGGATGGCGTCATTAAGTCCATTCGTTGACGGCGAAGGTATACTTAGAGTAGGCGGAAGGCTTCAAAACGCGAACCTTACATTTGATCAGCAACACCCAATCATTCTTGAACCGAAGCACCATTTTACGACCCTAATTATTCGCGATGCGCATGAAAGAACGCTCCATGGGGGGATCCAGCTTATGATAGCGTACACTAGGGCACGGTATTGGATAATCCAAAGCAAAAGATCCATCAAGAAGATACTAAACAGTTGTGTCATCTGCCATCGACATCGCAAAAGGACGGTTCAACAATTAATGGGGAATCTGCCCTCTCCCAGAGTCACAGCATCAAGACCTTTTTCCCACGCCGGAGTCGATTATGCCGGACCGATCACCATACGAGCATGGAAGGGTCGCGGAGCAAAGACCTTCAAGGCATACCTGGCTATTTTCATCTGTTTAGCTACAAAGGCAATCCACTTAGAAGCCGTAACAGATTTAACCACACAAGCATTCCTGGCAGCTTTCCGGCGGTTCGCAGCTCGACGAGGTGTCTGCGGTCAGATTTTTAGCGATTGTGGAACCAATTTTGTAGGAGCGGAAGCTGAGCTACATCGTCTAATGAAGGACGCAGGACACGATTGGAACACTGTGGCGGAGGCCTTGGCAACTCAGGGTACCACGTGGAACTTCATCCCTCCAGCTTCTCCCCACTTTGGAGGATTATGGGAGGCTGGAGTAAAGAGTGTGAAGCATCATTTAAAACGAGTCATTGCTAACGCGACACTCACGTACGAAGAGCTCGCCACCCTTCTAACACAAATAGAGGCTTGCTTAAACTCAAGACCTCTTTGCCCACTTTCGGAAAATCCTGAGGACTTTCAAGCGCTGACCCCAGCTCATTTCCTGATTGGAGAACCAATTTTCACAATTCCCGAACCAGATCTGACCATAGGCAAACAAGGCCTCGTGGATCGATGGAAAATCGTACAACTACAGCTACAGACCTTCTGGAAACAATGGCAGCAGGAGTATTTAACCCGTCTTCAGCAGCGACCGAAGTGGCTGAAGCGTCAGCCTCAACTCAAGCTAGGCGATTTGGTATTGATAAAGGACGACAACCTACCTCCCGCAAAATGGAAACTAGGTCGTATTATTCAAACCTACCCTGGGACAGATAATATAATACGCGTCGTCAAACTATCAACCGAAAAAGGGGAATGTAAAAGACCGATCACTAAGCTCAGCCCACTTCCAATCAGCCAACCCAATATTCCAGAAACCCCAGAAAAAACCGACGGTCCCAAATAATACAATAGGAATGAGGATAAAATCAAATAACTAAATAAATAACCTTTAATCGTCACCACGGCAACACACGTAACACTGCATAATAAAACACTCATTTAACTTCATGCGTTACTCAAGCACAAACATAAGGAATGCGACACTCAAGCATATAGTATCACTCAAACACACAGCACACTCAAGCTACACACACACACACACACACGTAAATCTAATTCAAATAATTAAACACACAAATGAATAAATATACATACATAAGGTATCTAATAACTAAACAAGAAAATGAATCCTAATTCTAATTTATTTAAATAATAATAATCAATGTACTCACCTGGATTTAAACACACAATAGTAACAAATTTACAAGGCAACCACACATCAGAACACGTCACTAAGAACACATCAATGAACCATCTCACTGCCACGGAGTACTACAAAAAAAAACGTAGGGAGAAGAAGAGCACAAGGCAGACAACATTAAGGGCTAACGGGAGTTTGCGTACCTTGCCAAGCAAACCATAACATCGCGCAGCTTTTCATGATTGTTGTTTGTTTGTGTTCCGTTCTCACGCAGTCCTCACTGTCACTCATTGTATAGTTAATCATATATACAATAATAGTTCTCTTTTCATGAATAGCAGTTGGGATATGAAGCCGATAGTGAGACATCCAATCGGAAGATCATTAGTAGAGAACTTCGTTCACCGGGCGGGGGGAGGATGTTTGAGACTGGCAATCCCCAGTTGACCCAGCAATTAATGCCCCATAGGGAAATTACAAATTACAACAAATGTAATGTCAAATATTATGTCAAACTAGAAATAAAGACACTTGCCTTTGTGATTTAGCGCCAAAAGGGACGGTTTTATTTTCTCCTTTGTTCTTGCGAACACATATATATAATATATACGATTTTGGATTGCTTTGTTCTTTTTTTTGGTTCATAAGACGAACACATACATTTTGACCAGCAGGCGAGGAGAGCACACAAAATGCATAAAAAACGAGTGATTTTGTTACTGCTTGGTTTTTCACTGTTCTGTTTTCAACAGCTCCTGGGTGTTTTCTTTCGCGTTCTGCAAGAGGAAACAGTGCTTTTGAAGGCCTTTAAGAAACTGAAGCGTTTCATTCTGAGGGTGGGGTATAACAGCTGATTTGATGAATTTGTGCCGCACACGGGCGTATACGTAACATTTTTTTCTGGCCCAACACCGATCCGTCTCCAGCGTTCTCCACTGGCTGCTGAGTGACCATTATAGGTTCTCTTGATGGGATATAACGCATATTTTATTGAGAGACGCGAGCGTCCAGGCGTGTATACATGCATTTTTACCAGCAGGCGAGGAGAGCACACAAAATGCATAAAAAACGAGTGATTTTGTTAATGCTTGGTTTTTCACTGTTCTGTTTTCAACAGCTCCTGGGTGTTTTCTTTCGCGTTCTGCAAGAGGAAACAGTGCTTTTGAAGGCCTTTAAGAAACTGAAGCGTTTTATTCTGAGGGTGGGGTATAACAGCTGATTTGATGAATTTGTGCCGCACACGGGCGTATACGTAACATTTTTTTCTGGCCCAACACCGATGCGTCTCCAGCGTTCTCCACTGGCTGCTGAGTGACCCTTATAGGTTCTCTTGATGGGAAATAACGCATATTTTATTGAGAGACGCGAGCGTCCAGGCGTGTATACATACATTTTTAACAGCAGGCGAGGAGAGCACACAAAATGCATAAAAAACGAGTGATTTTGTTACTGCTTGGTTTTTCACTGTTCTGTTTTCAACAGCTCCTGGGTGTTTTCTTTCGCGTTCTGCAAGAGGAAACTGTGCTTTTGAAGGCCTTTAAGAAACTGACGCGTTTTATTCTGAGGGTGGTGCATAACAGCTGAATTGATGATTTTGTGCCGCACACGGGGGCGTGTACGTAACATTTTTTCTGGCTCGACACCGATGCGTTTCCAGCGATCTCCACTGGCTGCTGAGTGACCATTATAGGTTCTCTTGATAGGAAATAACGCATATTTTATTGAGAGACTCGAGCGTCCAGGCGTGTATACATACATTTTTACCAGCAGGCGAGGAGAGCACACAAAATGCATAAAAAACGAGTGATTTTGTTACTGCTTGGTTTTTCACTGTTCTGTTTTCAACAGCTCCTGGGTGTTTTTTTTCGCTTTCTGCAAGAGGAAACTGTGCTTTTGAAGGCCTTTAAGAAACTGACGCGTTTTATTCTGAGGGTGGTGCATAACAGCTGAATTGATGATTTTGTGCCGCACACGGGGGCGTGTACGTAACATTTTTTTCTGGCTCGACACCGATGCGTTTCCAGCGATCTCCACTGGCTGCTGAGTGACCATTATAGGTTCTCTTGATGGGAAATAACGCATATTTTATTGAGAGACGCGAGCGTCCAGGCGTGTATACATACATTTTTACCAGCAGGCGAGGAGAGCACACAAAATGCATAAAAAACGAGTGATGTTGTTACTGCTTGGTTTTTCACTGTACTGTTTTCAACAGCTCCTGGGTGTTTTCTTTCGCGTTCTGCAAGAGGAAACAGTGCTTTTGAAGGCCCTTAAGAAACTGAAGCGTTTTATTCTGAGGGTGGTGTATAACAGCTGATTTGATGAATTTGTGCCGCACACGGGGGCGTATACGTAACATTTTTTTCTGGCCCAACACCGATGCGTCCCCAGCGTTCTCCACTGGCTGCTGAGTGACCATTATAGGTTCCCTTGATGGCAAATAACGCATATTTTATTGAGAGACGCGAGCGTCCAGGCGTGTATACCTACATTTTTACCAGCAGGCGAGGAGGGCACACAAAATGCATAAAAAACGAGTGATTTTGTTAATGCTTGGTTTTTCACTGTTCTGTTTTCAACAGCTCCTGGGTGTTCTCTTTCGCGTTCTGCAAGAGGAAACTGTGCTTTTGAAGGCCTTTAAGAAACTGAAGCGTTTTATTCTGAGGGTGGTGCATAACAGCTGAATTGATGATTTTGTGCCGCACACGGGGGCGTATACGTAACATTTTTTTCTGGCTCGACACCGATGCGTTTCCAGCGATCTCCACTGGCTGCTGAGTGACCATTATAGGTTCTCTTGATGGGAAATAACGCATATTTTATTGAGAGACGCGAGCGTCCAGGCGTGTATACATACATTTTGACCAGCAGGCGAGGAGAGCACACAAAATGCATAAAAAACGAGTGATTTTGTTACTGCTTGGTTTTTCACTGTTCTGTTTTCAACAGCTCCTGGGTGTTTTCTTTCGCGTTCTGCAAGAGGAAACAGTGCTTTTGAAGGCCTTTAAGAAACTGAAGCGTTTCATTCTGAGGGTGGGGTATAACAGCTGATTTGATGAATTTGTGCCGCACACGGGCGTATACGTAACATTTTTTTCTGGCCCAACACCGATCCGTCTCCAGCGTCTCCACTGGCTGCTGAGTGACCATTATAGGTTCTCTTGATGGGATATAACGCATATTTTATTGAGAGACGCGAGCGTCCAGGCGTGTATACATGCATTTTTACCAGCAGGCGAGGAGAGCACACAAAATGCATAAAAAACGAGTGATTTTGTTAATGCTTGGTTTTTCACTGTTCTGTTTTCAACAGCTCCTGGGTGTTTTCTTTCGCGTTCTGCAAGAGGAAACAGTGCTTTTGAAGGCCTTTAAGAAACTGAAGCGTTTTATTCTGAAGGTGGGGTATAACAGCTGATTTGATGAATTTGTGCCGCACACGGGCGTATACGTAACATTTTTTTCTGGCCCAACACCGATGCGTCTCCAGCGTTCTCCACTGGCTGCTGAGTGACCCTTATAGGTTCTCTTGATGGGAAATAACGCATATTTTATTGAGAGACGCGAGCGTCCAGGCGTGTATACATACATTTTTAACAGCAGGCGAGGAGAGCACACAAAATGCATAAAAAACGAGTGATTTTGTTACTGCTTGGTTTTTCACTGTTCTGTTTTCAACAGCTCCTGGGTGTTTTCTTTCGCGTTCTGCAAGAGGAAACTGTGCTTTTGAAGGCCTTTAAGAAACTGACGCGTTTTATTCTGAGGGTGGTGCATAACAGCTGAATTGATGATTTTGTGCCGCACACGGGGGCGTATACGTAACATTTTTTTCTGGCCCAACACCAATGCGTCTCCAGCGTTCTCCACTGGCTGCTGAGTGACCATTATAGGTTCTCTTGATGGGAAATAACGCATATTTTATTGAGAGACGCGAGCGTCCAGGCGTGTATACATACATTTTTACCAGCAGGCGAGGAGAGCACACAAAATGCATAAAAAACGAGTGATTTTGTTACTGCTTGGTTTTTCACTGTTCTGTTTTCAACAGCTCCTGGGTGTTTTTTTTCGCTTTCTGCAAGAGGAAACTGTGCTTTTGAAGGCCTTTAAGAAACTGACGCGTTTTATTCTGAGGGTGGTGCATAACAGCTGAATTGATGATTTTGTGCCGCACACGGGGGCGTATACGTGACATTTTTTTCTGGCTCGACACCGATACGTTTCCAGCGATCTCCACTGGCTGCTGAGTGACCATTATAGGTTCTCTTGATGGGAATTAACGCATATTTTATTGAGAGACGCGAGCGTCCAGGCGTGTATACATACATTTTTACCAGCAGGCGAGGAGAGCACACAAAATGCAAAAAAAACGAGTGATTTTGTTACTGCTTGGTTTTTCACTGTTCTGTTTTCAACAGCTCCTGGGTGTTTTCTTTCGCGTTCTGCAAGAGGAAACAGTGCTTTTGAAGGCCCTTAAGAAACTGAAGCGTTTTATTCTGAGGGTGGTGTATAACAGCTGATTTGATGAATTTGTGCCGCACACGGGGGCGTATACGTAACATTTTTTTCGGGCCCAACACCGATGCGTCTCCAGCGTTCTCCACTGGCTGCTGAGTGACCATTATAGGTTCCCTTGATGGCAAATAACGCATATTTTATTGAGAGACGCGAGCGTCCAGGCGTGTATACATACATTTTTACCAGCAGGCGAGGAGGGCACACAAAATGCATAAAAAACGAGTGATTTTGTTAATGCTTGGTTTTTCACTGCTCTGTTTTCAACAGCTCCTGGGTGTTTTCTTTCGCGTTCTGCAAGAGGAAACTGTGCTTTTGAAGGCCTTTAAGAAACTGAAGCGTTTTATTCTGAGGGTAGTGTATAACAGCTGATTTGATGAATTTGTGCCGCACACGGGGGCGTATACGTAACATTTTTTTCTGGCCCAACACCGATGCGTCTCCAGCGTTCTCCACTGGCTGCTGAGTGACCATTATAGGTTCCCTTGATGGCAAATAACGCATATTTTATTGAGAGACGCGAGCGTCCAGGCGTGTTTACATACATTTTTACCAGCAGGCGAGGAGAGCACACAAAATGCATAAAAAACGAGTGATTTTGTTACTGCTTGGTTTTTCACTGTTCTGTTTTCAACAGCTCCTGGGTGTTTTCTTTCGCGTTCTGCAAGAGGAAACCGTGCTTTTGAAGGCCTTTAAGAAACTGAAGCGTTTTATTCTGAGGGTGGTGCATAACAGCTGAATTGATGATTTTGTGCCGCACACGGGGGCGTATATGTAACATTTTTTTCTGGCTCAACACCGATGCGTCTCCAGCGTTCTCCACTGGCTGCTGAGTGACCATTATAGGTTCTCTTTATGGGAAATAACGCATATTTTATTGAGAGACGCGAGGGTCCAGGATTGTATAAATACATTTTTACCAGCAGGGAAGGAGAGCACACAAAGTGCATAAAAAACGAGTGATTTTGTTACTGCTTGGTTTTTCACTGTTCCTTTTTCAACAGCTCCTGGGTGTTTTCTTTCGCGCTCTGCAAGAGGAAACAATGTTTTGAAGGCCTTTAAGAGACTGAAGCGTTTTATTCTGAGGGTGGTGTATAACAGCTGATTTGATGAATTTGTGCCGCACACGGGGGCGTATACGTAACACTTTTTTCTGGCCCAACACCGATGCGTCTCCAGCGTTCTCCACTGGCTGCTGAGTGACCATTATAGGTTCTCTTGATGGGAACTAACGCATATTTTATTGAGAGACGCGAGCGTCCAGGCGTGTATACATACATTTTTACCAGCAGGCGAGGAGAGCACACAAAATGCATAAAAAACGAGTGATTTTGTTACTGCTTGGTTTTTCACTGTTCTGTTTTCAACAGCTCCTGGGTGTTTTCTTTCGCGTTCTGCAAGAGGAAACCGTGCTTTTGAAGGCCTTTAAGAAACTGAAGCGTTTTATTCTGAGGGTGGTGCATAACAGCTGAATTTATGATTTTGTGCCGCACACGGGGGCGTATACGTAACATTTTTTTCTGGCCCAACACCGATGCGTCTCCAGCGTTCTCCACTGGCTGCTGAGTGACCATTATAGGTTCTCTTGATGGCAAATAACGCATATTTTATTGAGAGACGCGAGCGTCCAGGCGTGTATACATACATTTTTACCAGCAGGCGAGGAGAGCACACAAAATGCATAAAAAACGAGTGATTTTGTTAATGCTTGGTTTTTCACTGTTCTGTTTTCAACAGCTCCTGGGTGTTTTCTTTCGCGTTCTGCAAGAGGAAACTGTGCTTTTGAAGGCCTTTAAGAAACTGAAGCGTTTTATTCTGAGGGTAGTGTATAACAGCTGATTTGATGAATTTGTGCCGCACACGGGGGCGTATACGTAACATTTTTTTCTGGCTCGACACCGATGCGTTACCAGCGATCTCCACTGGCTGCTGAGTGACCATTATAGGTTCTCTTGATGGGAAATAACGCATATTTTATTGAGAGACGCGAGCGTCCAGGCGAGTATACATACATTTTTACCAGCAGGCGAGGAGAGCACACAAAATGCATAAAAAACGAGTGATTTTGTTACTGCTTGGTTTTTCACTGGTCTGTTTTCAACAGCTCCTGGGTGTTTTCTTTCGCGTTCTGCAAGAGGAAACAGTGCCTTTGAAGGCCTTTAAGAAACTGAAGCGTTTTATTCTGAGGGTGGTGCATAACAGCTGAATTGATGATATTGTGCCGCACACGGGGGCGTATACGTAACATTTTTTTCTGGCCCAACACCAATGCGTCTCCAGCGTTCTCCACTGGCTGCTGAGTGACCATTATAGGTTCTCTTGATGGGAAATAACGCATATTTTATTGAGAGACGCGAGCGTCCAGGCGTGTATACATACATTTTTACCAGCAGGCGAGGAGAGCACACAAAATGCATAAAAAACGCGTGATTTTGCTACTGCTTGGTTTTTCACTGTTCTGTTTTCAACAGCTCCTGGGCGTTTTCTTTCGCGTTCTGCAAGAGGAAACTGTGCTTTTGAAGGCTTTTAAGAAACTGAAGCGTTTTATTCTGAGGGTGGTGCATAACAGCTGAATTGATGATTTTGTGCCGCACACGGGGGCGTATACGTAACATTTTTTTCTGGCCCGACACCGATGCGTTTCCAGCGATCTCCACTGGCTGCTGAGTGACCATTATAGGTTCTCTTGATGGGAAATAACGCATATTTTATTGAGAGACGCGAGCGTCCAGGCGAGTATACATACATTTTTACCAGCAGGCGAGGAGAGCACACAAAATGCATAAAAAACGAGTGATTTTGTTACTGCTTGGTTTTTCACTGTTCTGTTTTCAACAGCTCCTGGGTGTTTTCTTTCGCGTTCTGCTAGAGGAAACAGTGCCTTTGAAGGCCTTTAAGAAACTGAAGCGTTTTATTCTGAGGGTGGTGCATAACAGCTGAATTGATGATTTTGTGCCGCACACGGGGGCGTATACGTAACATTTTTTTCTGGCCCAACACCAATGCGTCTCCAGCGTTCTCCACTGGCTGCTGAGTGACCATTATAGGTTCTCTTGATGGGAAATAACGCATATTTTATTGAGAGACGCGAGCGTCCAGGCGTGTATACATACATTTTTACCAGCAGGCGAGGAGAGCACACAAAATGCATAAAAAACGCGTGATTTTGCTACTGCTTGGTTTTTCACTGTTCTGTTTTCAACAGCTCCTGGGTGTTTTCTTTCGCCTTCTGCAAGAGGAAACTGTGCTTTTGAAGGCTTTTAAGAAACTGAAGCGTTTTATTCTGAGGGTGGTGCATAACAGCTGAATTGATGATTTTGTGCCGCACACGGGGGCGTATACGTAACACTTTTTTCTGGCCCGACACCGATGCGTTTCCAGCGATCTCCACTGGCTGCTGAGTGACCATTATAGGTTCTCTTGATGGGAAATAACGCATAATTTATTGAGAGACGCGAGCGTCCAGGCGTGTTTACATACATTTTTACCAGCAGGCGAGGAGAGCAAACAAAATGCATAAAAAACGAGTGATTTTGTTACTGCTTGGTTTTTCACTGTTCTGTTTTCAACAGCTCCTGGGTGTTTTCTTTCGCGTTCTGCAAGACGAAACAGTGCTTTTGAAGGCCTTTAAGAAACTGAAGCGTTTTATTCTGAGGGTGGTGTATAACAGCTGATTTGATGAATTTGTGCCGCACACGGGGCCGTATACGTAACATTTTTTTCTGGCCCAACACCGATACGTCTCCAGCGTTCTCCACTGGCTCCTGAGTGACCATTATAGGTTCTCTTGATGGGAAATAACGCATAATTTATTGAGAGACGCGACCGTCCAGGCGTGTATACATACCAGCAGGCGAGGAGAGCACACAAAATGCATAAAAAACAAGTGATTTTGTTACTGCTTGGTTTTTCACTGTTCTGTTTTCAACAGCTCCTGGGTGTTTTCTTTCGCGTTCTGCAAGAGGAAACTGTGCTTTTGAAGGCCTTTAAGAAACTGAAGCGTTTTATTGTGAGGGTGGTGCATAACAGCTGAATTGATGATTTTGTGCCGCACACGGGGGCGTATATGTAACATTTTTTTCTGGCTCAACACCGATGCGTCTCCAGCGTTCTCCACTGGCTGCTGAGTGACCATTATAGGTTCTCTTGATGGGAAATAACGCATATTTTATTGAGAGACGCGAGGGTCCAGGATTGTATACATACATTTTTACCAGCAGGGAAGGAGAGCACACAAAGTGCATAAAAAACGAGTGATTTTGTTACTGCTTGGTTTTTCACTGTTCCCTTTTCAACAGCTCCTGGGTGTTTTCTTTCGCGCTCTGCAAGAGGAAACAATGTTTTGAAGGCCTTTAAGAGACTGAAGCGTTTTATTCTGAGGGTGGTGTATAACAGCTGATTTGATGAATTTGTGCCGCACACGGGGGCGTATACGTAACACTTTTTTCTGGCCCAACACCGATGCGTCTCCAGCGTTCTCCACTGGCTGCTGAGTGACCATTATAGGTTCTCTTGATGGGAAATAACGCATATTTTATTGAGAGACGCGAGCGTCCAGTCGTGTATACATACATTTTTACCAGCAGGCAAGGAGAGCACACAAAATGCATAAAAAACGAGTGATTTTGTTACTGCTTGGTTTTTCTCTGTTCTGTTTTCAACAGCTCCTGGGTGTTTTCTTTCGCGTTCTGCAAGAGGAAACCGTGCTTTTGAAGGCCTTTAAGAAACTGAAGCGTTTTATTCTGAGGGTGGTGCATAACAGCTGAATTGATGATTTTGTGCCGCACACGGGGGCGTATACGTAACATTTTTTTCTGGCCCAACACCGATGCGTCTCCAGCGTTCTCCACTGGCTGCTGAGTGACCATTATAGGTTCTCTTGATGGCAAATAACGCATATTTTATTGAGAGACGCGAGCGTCCAGGCGTGTATACATACATTTTTACCAGCAGGCGAGGAGAGCACACAAAATGCATAAAAAACGAGTGATTTTGTTAATGCTTGGTTTTTCACTGTTCTGTTTTCAACAGCTCCTGGGTGTTTTCTTTCCAGCGTTCTCCACTGGCTGCTGAGTGACCATTATAGGTTCTCTTGATGGGAAATAACGCATATTTTATTGAGAGACGCGAGCGTCCAGGCGTGTATACATACATTTTTAACAGCAGGCGAGGAGAGCACACAAAATGCCTAAAAAACGAGTGATTTTGTTACTGCTTGGTTTTTCACTGTTCTGTTTTCAACAGCTCCTGGGTGTTTTCTTTCGCGTTCTGCAAGAGGAAACTGTGCTTTTGAAGGCCTTTAAGAAACTGACGCGTTTTATTCTGAGGGTGGTGCATAACAGCTGAATTGATGATTTTGTGCCGCACACGGGGGCGTGTACGTAACATTTTTTTCTGGCTCGACACCGATGCGTTTCCAGCGATCTCCACTGGCTGCTGAGTGACCATTATAGGTTCTCTTGATAGGAAATAACGCATATTTTATTGAGAGACGCGAGCGTCCAGGCGTGTATACATACATTTTTACCAGCAGGCGAGGAGAGCACACAAAATGCATAAAAAACGAGTGATTTTGTTACTGCTTGGTTTTTCACTGTTCTGTTTTCAACAGCTCCTGGGTGTTTTTTTTCGCTTTCTGCAAGAGGAAACTGTGCTTTTGAAGGCCTTTAAGAAACTGAAGCGTTTTATTCTGAGGGTGGTGTATAACAGCTGATTTGATGAATTTGTGCCGCACACGGGGGCGTATACGTAACATTTTTTTCTGGCCCAACACCGATGCGTCTCCAGCGTTCTCCACTGGCTGCTGAGTGACCATTATAGGTTCCCTTGATGGCAAATAACGCATATTTTATTGAGAGACGCGAGCGTCCAGGCGTGTATACCTACATTTTTACCAGCAGGCGAGGAGGGCACACAAAATGCATAAAAAACGAGTGATTTTGTTAATGCTTGGTTTTTCACTGTTCTGTTTTCAACAGCTCCTGGGTGTTTTCTTTCGCGTTCTGCAAGAGGAAACTGTGCTTTTGAAGGCCTTTAAGAAACTGAAGCGTTTTATTCTGAGGGTGGTGCATAACAGCTGAATTGATGATTTTGTGCCGCACACGGGGGCGTTTACGTAACATTTTTTTCTGGCTCGACACCGATGCGATTCCAGCGATCTCCACTGGCTGCTGAGTGACCATTATAGGTTCTCTTGATGGGAAATAACGCATATTTTATTGAGAGACGCGAGCGTCCAGGCGTGTATACATACATTTTGACCAGCAGGCGAGGAGAGCACACAAAATGCATAAAAAACGAGTGATTTTGTTACTGCTTGGTTTTTCACTGTTCTGTTTTCAACAGCTCCTGGGTGTTTTCTTTCGCGTTCTGCAAGAGGAAACAGTGCTTTTGAAGGCCTTTAAGAAACTGAAGCGTTTCATTCTGAGGGTGGGGTATAACAGCTGATTTGATGAATTTGTGCCGCACACGGGCGTATACGTAACATTTTTTTCTGGCCCAACACCGATGCGTCTCCAGCGTTCTCCACTGGCTGCTGAGTGACCATTATAGGTTCTCTTGATGGGAAATAACGCATATTTTATTGAGAGACGCGAGCGTCCAGGCGTGTATACATGCATTTTTACCAGCAGGCGAGGAGAGCACACAAAATGCATAAAAAACGAGTGATTTTGTTAATGCTTGGTTTTTCACTGTTCTGTTTTCAACAGCTCCTGGGTGTTTTCTTTCGCGTTCTGCAAGAGGAAACAGTGCTTTTGAAGGCCTTTAAGAAACTGAAGCGTTTTATTCTGAGGGTGGGGTATAACAGCTGATTTGATGAATTTGTGCCGCACACGGGCGTATACGTAACATTTTTTTCTGGCCCAACACCGATGCGTCTCCAGCGTTCTCCACTGGCTGCTGAGTGACCCTTATAGGTTCTCTTGATGGGAAATAACGCATATTTTATTGAGAGACGCGAGCGTCCAGGCGTGTATACATACATTTTTAACAGCAGGCGAGGAGAGCACACAAAATGCATAAAAAACGAGTGATTTTGTTACTGCTTGGTTTTTCACTGTTCTGTTTTCAACAGCTCCTGGGTGTTTTCTTTCGCGTTCTGCAAGAGGAAACTGTGCTTTTGAAGGCCTTTAAGAAACTGACGCGTTTTATTCTGAGGGTGGTGCATAACAGCTGAATTGATGATTTTGTGCCGCACACGGGGGCGTATACGTGACATTTTTTTCTGGCTCGACACCGATGCGTTTCCAGCGATCTCCACTGGCTGCTGAGTGACCATTATAGGTTCTCTTGATGGGAAATAACGCATATTTTATTGAGAGACGCGAGCGTCCAGGCGTGTATACATACATTTTTACCAGCAGGCGAGGAGAGCACACAAAATGCAAAAAAAACGAGTGATTTTGTTACTGCTTGGTTTTTCACTGTTCTGTTTTCAACAGCTCCTGGGTGTTTTCTTTCGCGTTCTGCAAGAGGAAACAGTGCTTTTGAAGGCCCTTAAGAAACTGAAGCGTTTTATTCTGAGGGTGGTGTATAACAGCTGAATTGATGAATTTGTGCCGCACACGGGGGCGTATACGTAACATTTTTTTCGGGCCCAACACCGATGCGTCTCCAGCGTTCTCCACTGGCTGCTGAGTGACCATTATAGGTTCCCTTGATGGCAAATAACGCATATTTTATTGAGAGACGCGAGCGTCCAGGCGTGTATACATACATTTTTACCAGCAGGCGGGGAGGGCACACAAAATGCATAAAAAACGAGTGATTTTGTTAATGCTTGGTTTTTCACTGTTCCTTTTTCAACAGCTCCTGGGTGTTTTCTTTCGCGTTCTGCAAGAGGAAACTGTGCTTTTGAAGGCCTTTAAGAAACTGAAGCGTTTTATTCTGAGGGTAGTGTATAACAGCTGATTTGATGAATTTGTGCCGCACACGGGGGCGTATACGTAACATTTTTTTCTGGCCCAACACCGATGCGTCTCCAGCGTTCTCCACTGGCTGCTGAGTGACCATTATAGGTTCTCTTGATGGGAAATAACGCATATTTTATTGAGAGACGCGAGCGTCCAGGCGTGTATACATACATTTTTACCAGCAGGCGAGGAGAGCACACAAAATGCATAAAAAACGAGTGATTTTGCTACTGCTTGGTTTTTCACTGTTCTGTTTTCAAAAGCTCCTGGGTGTTTTCTTTCGCGTTCTGCAAGAGGAAACTGTGCTTTTGAAGGCCTTTAAGAAACTGAAGCGTTTTATTCTGAGGGTGGTGCATAACAGCTGAATTGATGATTTTGTGCCGCACACGGGGGCGTATACGTAACATTTTTTTCTGGCCCGACACCTATGCGTTTCCAGCGATCTCCACTGGCTGCTGAGTGACCATTATAGGTTCTCTTGATGGGAAATAACGCATATTTTATTGAGAGACGCGGTCGTCCAGGCGTGTTTACATACATTTTTACCAGCAGGCGAGGAGAGCACACAAAATGCATAAAAAACGAGTGATTTTGTTACTGCTTGGTTTTTCACTGTTCTGTTTTCAAAAGCTCCTGGGTGTTTTCTTTCGCGTTCTGCAAGAGGAAACTGTGCTTTTGAAGGCCTTTAAGAAACTGAAGCGTTTTATTCTGAGGGTGGTGCATAACAGCTGAATTGATGATTTTGTGCCGCACACGGGGGCGTATACGTAACATTTTTTTCTGGCCCGACACCTATGCGTTTCCAGCGATCTCCACTGGCTGCTGAGTGACCATTATAGGTTCTCTTGATGGGAAATAACGCATAATTTATTGAGAGACGCGAGCGTCCTGGCGTGTATACATACCAGTAGGCGAGGAGAGCACACAAAATGCATAAAAAACGAGTGATTTTGTTACTGCTTGGTTTTTCACTGTTCTGTTTTCAACAGCTCCTGGGTGTTTTCTTTCGCGTTCTGCAAGAGGTAACTGTGCTTTTGAAGGCCTTTAAGAAACTGAAGCGTTTTATTCTGAGGGTGGTGCATAACAGCTGAATTGATGATTTTGTGCCGCACACGGGGGCGTATATGTAACATTTTTTTCTGGCTCAACACCGATGCGTCTCCAGCGTTCTCCACTGGCTGCTGAGTGACCATTATAGGTTCTCTTTATGGGAAATAACGCATATTTTATTGAGAGACGCGAGGGTCCAGGATTGTATAAATACATTTTTACCAGCAGGGAAGGAGAGCACACAAAGTGCATAAAAAACGAGTGATTTTGTTACTGCTTGGTTTTTCACTGTTCCTTTTTCAACAGCTCCTGGGTGTTTTCTTTCGCGCTCTGCAAGAGGAAACTATGTTTTGAAGGCCTTTAAGAGACTGAAGCGTTTTATTCTGAGGGTGGTGTATATCAGCTGATTTGATGAATTTGTGCCGCACACGGGGGCGTATACGTAACACTTTTTTCTGGCCCAACACCGATGCGTCTCCAGCGTTCTCCACTGGCTGCTGAGTGACCATTATAGGTTCTCTTGATGGGAACTAACGCATATTTTATTGAGAGACGCGAGCGTCCAGGCGTGTATACTTTCATTTTTACCAGCAGGCGAGGAGAGCACACAAAATGCATAAAAAACGAGTGATTTTGTTACTGCTTGGTTTTTCACTGTTCTGTTTTCAACAGCTCCTGGGTGTTTTCTTTCGCGTTCTGCAAGAGGAAACCGTGCTTTTGAAGGCCTTTAAGAAACTGAAGCGTTTTATTCTGAGGGTGGTGCATAACAGCTGAATTGATGATTTTGTGCCGCACACGGGGGCGTATACGTAACATTTTTTTCTGGCCCAACACCGATGCGTCTCCAGCGTTCTCCACTGGCTGCTGAGTGACCATTATAGGTTCTCTTGATGGCAAATAACGCATATTTTATTGAGAGACGCGAGCGTCCAGGCGTGTATACATACATTTTTACCAGCAGGCGAGGAGAGCACACAAAATGCATAAAAAACGAGTGATTTTGTTAATGCTTGGTTTTTCACTGTTCTGTTTTCAACAGCTCCTGGGTGTTTTCTTTCGCGTTCTGCAAGAGGAAACTGTGCTTTTGAAGGCCTTTAAGAAACTGAAGCGTTTTATTCTGAGGGTAGTGCATAACAGCTGATTTGATGAATTTGTGCCGCACACGGGGGCGTATACGTAACATTTTTTTCTGGCTCGACACCGATGCGTTACCAGCGATCTCCACTGGCTGCTGAGTGACCATTATAGGTTCTCTTGATGGGAAATAACGCATATTTTATTGAGAGACGCGAGCGTCCAGGCGAGTATACATACATTTTTACCAGCAGGCGAGGAGAGCACACAAAATGCATAAAAAACGCGTGATTTTGCTACTGCTTGGTTTTTCACTGTTCTGTTTTCAACAGCTCCTGGGCGTTTTCTTTCGCGTTCTGCAAGAGGAAACTGTGCTTTTGAAGGCTTTTAAGAAACTGAAGCGTTTTATTCTGAGGGTGGTGCATAACAGCTGAATTGATGATTTTGTGCCGCACACGGGGGCGTATACGTAACACTTTTTTCTGGCCCGACACCGATGCGTTTCCAGCGATCTCCACTGGCTACTGAGTGGCCATTATAGGTTCTCTTGATGGGAAATAACGCATATTTTATTGAGAGACGCGAGCGTCCAGGCGTGTATACATATATTTTTACCAGCAGGCGAGGAGAGCACACAAAATGCATAAAAAACGAGTGATTTTGTTACTGCTTGGTTTTTCACTGTTCCCTTTTCAACAGCTCCTGGGTGTTTTCTCTCGCGCTCTGCAAGAGGAAACAATGTTTTGAAGGCCTTTAAGAGACTGAAGCGTTTTATTCTGAGGGTGGTGTATAACAGCTGATTTGATGAATTTGTGCCGCACACGGGGGCGTTTACGTAACACCTTTTTCTGGCCCAACTCCGATGCGTCTCCAGCGTTCTCCACTGGCTGCTGAGTGACCATTATAGGTTCTCTTGATGGGAAATAACGCATATTTTATTGAGAGACGCGAGCGTCCAGGCGTGTATACATACATTTTTACCAGCAGGCGAGGAGAGCACACAAAATGCATAAAAAACGAGTGATTTTGTTAATGCTTGGTTTTTCACTGTTCTGTTTTCAACAGCTCCTGGGTGTTTTCTTTCCAGCGTTCTCCACTGGCTGCTGAGTGACCATTATAGGTTCTCTTGATGGGAAATAACGCATATTTTATTGAGAGACGCGAGCGTCCAGGCGTGTATACATACATTTTTACCAGCAGGCGAGGAGAGCACACAAAATGCTGTTTTCAACAGCTCCTGGGTGTTTTCGTTCGCGTTCTGCAAGAGGAAACAGTGCCTTTGAAGGCCTTTAAGAAACTGAAGCGTTTTATTCTGAGGGTGGTGCATAACAGCTGAATTGATGATTTTGTGCCGCACACGGGGGCGTATACGTAACATTTTTTTCTGGCCCGACACCGATGCGTTTCCAGCGATCTCAACTGGCTGCTGAGTGACCATTATAGGTTCTCTTGATGGGAAATAACGCATATTTTATTGAGAGACGCGAGCGTCCAGGCGAGTATACATACATTTTTACCAGCAGGCGAGGAGAGCACACAAAATGCATAAAAAACGAGTGATTTTGTTACTGCTTGGTTTTTCACTGTTCTGTTTTCAACAGCTCCTGGGTGTTTTCTTTCGCGTTCTGCAAGGGGAAACAGTGCCTTTGAAGGCCTTTAAGAAACTGAAGCGTATTATTCTGAGGGTGGTGCATAACAGCTGAATTGATGATTTTGTGCCGCACACGGGGGCGTATACGTAACATTTTTTTCTGGCCCAACACCAACGCGTCTCCAGCGTTCTCCACTGGCTGCTGAGTGACCATTATAGGTTCTCTTGATGGGAAATAACGCATATTTTATTGAGAGACGCGAGCGTCCAGGCGAGTATACATACATTTTTACCAGCAGGCGAGGGGAGCACACAAAATGCATAAAAAACGAGTGATTTTGTTACTGCTTGGTTTTTCACTGTTCTGTTTTCAACAGCTCCTGGGTGTTTTCTTTCGCGTTCTGCAAGAGGAAACAGTGCCTTTAAAGGCCTTTAAGAAACTGAAGCGTTTTATTCTGAGGGTGGTGCATAACAGCTGAATTGATGATTTTGTGCCGCACACGGGGGCGTATACGTAACATTTTTTTCTGGCCCAACACCGATGCGTCTCCAGCGATCTCCACTGGCTGCTGAGTGACCATTATAGGTTCTCTTGATGGGAAATAACGCATATTTTATTGAGAGACGCGAGCGTCCAGGCGTGTTTACATACATTTTTACCAGCAGGCGATGAGAGCAAACAAAATGCATAAAAAACGAGTGATTTTGTTACTGCTTGGTTTTTCACTGTTCCTTTTTCAACAGCTCCTGGGTGTTTTCTTTCGCGCTCTGCAAGAGGAAACAATGTTTTGAAGGCCTTTAAGAGACTGAAGCGTTTTATTCTGAGGGTGGTGTATAACAGCTGATTTGATGAATTTGTGCCGCACACGGGGGCGTATACGTAACAATTTTTTCTGGCCCAACACCGATGCGTCTCCAGCGTTCTCCACTGGCTGCTGAGTGACCATTATAGGTTCTCTTGATGGGAAATAACGCATATTTTATTGAGAGACGCGAGCGTCCAGGCGTGTATACATACCAGCAGGCGAGGAGAGCACACAAAATGCATAAAAAACGAGTGATTTTGTTACTGCTTGGTTTTTCACTGTTCTGTTTTCAACAGCTCCTGGGTGTTTTCTTTCGCGTTCTGCAAGAGGAAACTGTGCTTTTGAAGGCCTTTAAGAAACTGAAGCGTTTTATTCTGAGGGTGGTGCATAACAGCTGAATTGATGATTTTGTGCCGCACACGGGGGCGTATACGTAACATTTTTTTCTGGCCCAACACCGATACGTCTCCAGCGTTCTCCACTGGCTCCTGAGTGACCATTATAGGTTCTCTTGATGGGAAATAACGCATAATTTATTGAGAGACGCGAGCGTCCAGTCGTGTATACATACCAGCAGGCGAGGAGGGCACACAAATTGCATAAAAAACGCGTGATTTTGCTACTGCTTGGTTTTTCACTGTTCTGTTTTCAACAGCTCCTGGGTGTTTTCTTTCGCGTTCTGCAAGAGGAAACTGTGCTTTTGAAGGCTTTTAAGAAACTGAAGCGTTTTATTCTGAGGGTGGTGCATAACAGCTGAATTGATGATTTTGTGCCGCACACGGGGGCGTATACGTAACATTTTTTTCTGGCCCGACACCGATGCGTTTCCAGCGATCTCCACTGGCTGCTGAGTGACCATTATAGGTTCTCTTGATGGGAAATAACGCATATTTTATTGAGAGACGCGAGCGTCCAGGCGTGTTTACATACATTTTTACCAGCAGGCGAGGAGAGCAAACAAAATGCATAAAAAACGAGTGATTTTGTTACTGCTTGGTTTTTCACTGTTCCTTTTTCAACAGCTCCTGGGTGTTTTCTTTCGCGCTCTGCAAGAGGAAACAATGTTTTGAAGGCCTTTAAGAGACTGAAGCGTTTTATTCTGAGGGTGGTGTATAACAGCTGATTTGATGAATTTGTGCCGCACAAGGGGGGCGTATACGTAACAATTTTTTCTGGCCCAACACCGATGCGTCTCCAGCGTTCTCCACTGGCTGCTGAGTGACCATTATAGGTTCTCTTGATGGGAAATAACGCATATTTTATTGAGAGACGCGAGCGTCCAGGCGTGTATACATACATTTTTACCAGCAGGCGAGGAGAGCACACAAAATGCATAAAAAACGAGTGATTTTGTTACTGCTTGGTTTTTCACTGTTCTGTTTTCAACAGCTCCTGGGTGTTTTCTTTCGCGTTCTGCAAGAGGAAACCGTGCTTTTGAAGGCCTTTAAGAAACTGAAGCGTTTTATTCTGAGGGTGGTGCATAACAGCTGAATTGATGATTTTGTGCCGCACACGGGGGCGTATACGTAACATTTTTTTCTGGCCCAACACCGATGCGTCTCCAGCGTTCTCCACTGGCTGCTGAGTGATTATTATAGGTTCTCTTGATGGCAAATAACGCATATTTTATTGAGAGACGCGAGCGTCCAGGCGTGTATACATACATTTTTACCAGCAGGCGAGGAGAGCACACAAAATGCATAAAAAACGAGTGATTTTGTTAATGCATGGTTTTTCACTGTTCTGTTTTCAACAGCTCCTGGGTGTTTTCTTTCGCGTTCTGCAAGAGGAAACTGTGCTTTTGAAGGCCTTTAAGAGACTGAAGCGTTTTATTCTGAGGGTGGTGTATAACAGCTGATTTGATGAATTTGTGCCGCACACGGGGGCGTATACGTAACACTTTTTTCTGGCCCAACACCGATGCGTCTCCAGCGTTCTCCACTGGCTGCTGAGTGACCATTATAGGTTCTCTTGATGGGAAATAACGCATATTTTATTGAGAGACGCGAGCGTCCAGGCGAGTATACATACATTTTTACCAGCAGGCGAGGGGAGCACACAAAATGCATAAAAAACGAGTGATTTTGTTACTGCTTGGTTTTTCACTGTTCTGTTTTCAACAGCTCCTGGGTGTTTTCTTTCGCGTTCTGCAAGAGGAAACTGTGCTTTTGAAGGCCTTTAAGAAACTGAAGCGTTTTATTCTGAGGGTGGTGCATAACAGCTGAATTGATGATTTTGTGCCGCACACGGGGGCGTATATGTAACATTTTTTTCTGGCTCAACACCGATGCGTCTCCAGCGTTCTCCACTGGCTGCTGAGTGACCATTATAGGTTCTCTTGATGGGAAATAACGCATATTTTATTGAGAGACGCGAGGGTCCAGGATTGTATACATACATTTTTACCAGCAGGGAAGGAGAGCACACAAAGTGCATAAAAAACGAGTGATTTTGTCACTGCTTGGTTTTTCACTGTTCCGTTTTCAACAGCTCCTGGGTGTTTTCTTTCGCGCTCTGCAAGAGGAAACAATGCTTTGAAGGCCTTTAAGAGACTGAAGCGTTTTATTCTGAGGGTGGTGTATAACAGCTGATTTGATGAATTTGTGCCGCACACGGGGGCGTATACGTAACACTTTTTTCTGGCCCAACACCGATGCGTCTCCAGCGTTCTCCACTGGCTGCTGAGTGACCATTATAGGTTCTCTTGATGGGAAATAACGCATATTTTATTGAGAGACGCGAGCGTCCAGGCGTGTATACATACATTTTTACCAGCAGGCGAGGAGAGCACACAAAATGCATAAAAAACGAGTGATTTTGTTACTGCTTGGTTTTTCACTGTTCTGTTTTCAACAGCTCCTGGGTGTTTTCTTTCGCGTTCTGCAAGAGGAAACCGTGCTTTTGAAGGCCTTTAAGAAACTGAAGCGTTTTATTCTGAGGGTGGTGCATAACAGCTGAATTGATGATTTTGTGCCGCACACGGGGGCGTATACGTAACATTTTTTTCTGGCTCGACACCGATGCGTTTCCAGCGATCTCCACTGCCTGCTGAGTGACCATTATAGGTTCTCTTGATGGGAAATAACGCATATTTTAATGAGAGACGCGAGCGTCCAGGCGTGTATACATACATTTTTACCAGCAGGCGAGGAGAGCACACAAAATGCATAAAAAACGAGTGATTTTGTTAATGCTTGGTTTTTCACTGTTCTGTTTTCAACAGCTCCTGGGTGTTTTCTTTCGCGTTCTGCAAGAGGAAACAGTGCTTTTGAAGGCCCTTAAGAAACTGAAGCGTTTTATTCTGAGGGTGATTTGATGAATTGAAGGCCCTTAAGAAACTGAAGCGTTTTATTCTGAGGGTGATTTGATGAATTTGTACCGCACACGGGGGCGTATACGTAACATTTTTTTCTGGCCCAACACCGATGCGTCTCCAGCGTTCTCCACTGGCTGCTGAGTGACCATTATAGGTTCTCTTGATGGGAAATAACGCATATTTTATTGAGAGACGCGAGCGTCCAGGCGTGTATACATACATTTTTACCAGCAGGCGAGGAGAGCACACAAAATGCATAAAAAACGAGTGATTTTGCTACTGCTTGGTTTTTCACTGTTCTGTTTTCAACAGCTCCTGGGTGTTTTCTTTCGCGTTCTGCAAGAGGAAACTGTGCTTTTGAAGGCCTTTAAGAAACTGAAGCGTTTTATTCTGAGGGAGGTGCATAACAGCTGAATTGATGATTTTGTGCCGCACACGGGGGCGTATACGTAACATTTTTTTCTGGCTCGACACCGATGCGTTTCCAGCGATCTCCACTGGCTGCTGAGTGACCATTATAGGTTCTCTTGATGGGAAATAACGATGGGAGAGCACACAAAATGCATAAAAAACGAGTGATTTTGTTACTGCTTGGTTTTTCACTGTTCTGTTTTCAACAGCTCCTGGGTGTTTTCTTTCGCGTTCTGCAAGACGAAACAGTGCTTTTGAAGGCCATTAAGAAACTGAAGCGTTTTATTCTGAGGGTGGTGTATAACAGCTGATTTGATGAATTTGTGCCGCACACGGGGGCGTATACGTAACACTTTTTTCTGGCCCAACACCGATGCGTCTCCAGCGTTCTCCACTGGCTGCTGAGTGACCATTATAGGTTCTCTTGATGGGAAATAACGCATATTTTATTGAGAGACGCGAGCGTCCAGGCGTGTATACATACATTTTTACCAGCAGGCGAGGAGAGCACACAAAATGCATAAAAAACGAGTGATTTTGTTACTGCTTGGTTTTTCACTGTTCTGTTTTCAACAGCTCCTGGGTGTTTTCTTTCGCGTTCTGCAAGAGGAAACTGTGCTTTTGAAGGCTTTTAAGAAACTGAAGCGTTTTATTCTGAGGGTGGTGCATAACAGCTGAATTGATGATTTTGTGCCGCACACGGGGGCGTATACGTAACATTTTTTTCTGGCCCGACACCGATGCGTTTCCAGCGATCTCCACTGGCTGCTGAGTGACCATTATAGGTTCTCTTGATGGGAAATAACGATGGGAGAGCACACAAAATGCATAAAAAACGAGTGATTTTGTTACTGCTTGGTTTTTCACTGTTCTGTTTTCAACAGCTCCTGGGTGTTTTCTTTCGCGTTCTGCAAGACGAAACAGTGCTTTTGAAGGCCTTTAAGAAACTGAAGCGTTTTATTCTGAGGGTGGTGTATAACAGCTGTTTTGATGAATTTGTGCCGCACACGGGGGCGTATACGTAACATTTTTTTCTGGCCCAACACCGATACGTCTCCAGCGTTCTCCACTGGCTCCTGAGTGACCATTATAGGTTCTCTTGATGGGAAATAACGCATAATTTATTGAGAGACGCGAGCGTCCAGGCGTGTATACATACCAGCAGGCGAGGAGAGCACACAAAATGCATAAAAAGCGAGTGATTTTGTTACTGCTTGGTTTTTCACTGTTCTGTTTTCAACAGCTCCTGGGTGTTTTCCTTCGCGTTCTGCAAGAGGAAACTGTGCTTTTGAAGGCCTTTAAAAAACTAAAGCGTTTTATTCTGAGGGTGGTGCATAACAGCTGAATTGATGATTTTGTGCCGCACACGGGGGCGTATATGTAACATTTTTTTCTGGCTCAACACCGATGCGTCTCCAGCGTTCTCCACTGGCTGCTGAGTGACCATTATAGGTTCTCTTGATGGGAAATAACGCATATTTTATTGAGAGACGCGAGGGTCCAGGATTGTATACATACATTTTTACCAGCAGGGAAGGAGAGCACACAAAGTGCATAAAAAACGAGTGATTTTGTTACTGCTTGGTTTTTCACTGTTCCGTTTTCAACAGCTCCTGGGTGTTTTCTTTCGCGCTCTGCAAGAGGAAACAGTGCTTTGAAGGCCTTTAAGAGACTGAAGCGTTTTATTCTGAGGGTGGTGTATAACAGCTGATTTGATGAATTTGTGCCGCACACGGGGGCGTATACGTAACACTTTTTTCTGGCCCAACACCGATGCGTCTCCAGCGTTCTCCACTGGCTGCTGAGTGACCATTATAGGTTCTCTTGATGGGAAATAACGCATATTTTATTGAGAGACGCGAGCGTCCAGGCGTGTATACATACATTTTTACCAGCAGGCAAGGAGAGCACACAAAATGCATAAAAAACGAGTGATTTTGTTACTGCTTGGTTTTTCTCTGATCTGTTTTCAACAGCTCCTGGGTGTTTTATTTCGCGTTCTGCAAGAGGAAACCGTGCTTTTGAAGGCCTTTAAGAAACTGAAGCGTTTTATTCTGAGGGTGGTGCATAACAGCTGAATTGATGATTTTGTGCCGCACACGGGGGCGTTACGTAACATTTTTTTCTGGCCCAACACCGATGCGTCTCCAGCGTTCTCCACTGGCTGCTGAGTGACCATTATAGGTTCTCTTGATGGCAAATAACGCATATTTTATTGAGAGACGCGAGCGTCCAGGCGTGTATACATACATTTTTACCAGCAGGCGAGGAGAGCACACAAAATGCATAAAAAACGAGTGATTTTGTTAATGCTTGGTTTTTCACTGTTCTGTTTTCAACAGCTCCTGGGTGTTTTCTTTCCAGCGTTCTCCACTGGCTGCTGAGTGACCATTATAGGTTCTCTTGATGGGAAATAACGCATATTTTATTGAGAGACGCGAGCGTCCAGGCGTGTATACATACATTTTTACCAGCAGGCGAGGAGAGCACACAAAATGCATAAAAAACGCGTGATTTTGCTACTGCTTGGTTTTTCACTGTTCTGTTTTCAACAGCTCCTGGGCGTTTTCTTTCGCGTTCTGCAAGAGGAAACTGTGCTTTTGAAGGCTTTTAAGAAACTGAAGCGTTTTATTCTGAGGGTGGTGCATAACAGCTGAATTGATGATTTTGTGCCGCACACGGGGGCGTATACGTAACATTTTTTTCTGGCCCGACACCGATGCGTTTCCAGCGATCTCCACTGGCTACTGAGTGGCCATTATAGGTTCTCTTGATGGGAAATAACGCATATTTTATTGAGAGACGCGAGCGTCCAGGCGTGTATACATACATTTTTACCAGCAGGCGAGGAGAGCACACAAAATGCATAAAAAACGAGTGATTTTGTTACTGCTTGGTTTTTCACTGTTCCCTTTTCAACAGCTCCTGGGTGTTTTCTTTCGCGTTCTGCAAGGGGAAACAGTGCCTTTGAAGGCCTTTAAGAAACTGAAGCGTATTATTCTGAGGGTGGTGCATAACAGCTGAATTGATGATTTTGTGCCGCACACGGGGGCGTATACGTAACATTTTTTTCTGGCCCAACACCAACGCGTCTCCAACGTTCTCCACTGGCTGCTGAGTGACCATTATAGGTTCTCTTGATGGGAAATAACGCATATTTTATTGAGAGACGCGAGCGTCCAGGCGAGTATACATACATTTTTACCAGCAGGCGAGGGGAGCACACAAAATGCATAAAAAACGAGTGATTTTGTTACTGCTTGGTTTTTCACTGTTCTGTTTTCAACAGCTCCTGGGTGTTTTCTTTCGCGTTCTGCAAGAGGAAACAGTGCCTTTAAAGGCCTTTAAGAAACTGAAGCGTTTTATTCTGAGGGTGGTGCATAACAGCTGAATTGATGATTTTGTGCCGCACACGGGGGCGTATACGTAACATTTTTTTCTGGCCCAACACCGATGCGTCTCCAGCGATCTCCACTGGCTGCTGAGTGACCATTATAGGTTCTCTTGATGGGAAATAACGCATATTTTATTGAGAGACGCGAGCGTCCAGGCGTGTTTACATACATTTTTACCAGCAGGCGATGAGAGCAAACAAAATGCATAAAAAACGAGTGATTTTGTTACTGCTTGGTTTTTCTCTGATCTGTTTTCAACAGCTCCTGGGTGTTTTATTTCGCGTTCTGCAAGAGGAAACCGTGCTTTTGAAGGCCTTTAAGAAACTGAAGCGTTTTATTCTGAGGGTGGTGCATAACAGCTGAATTGATGATTTTGTGCCGCACACGGGGGCGTATACGTAACATTTTTTTCTGGCCCAACACCGATACGTCTCCAGCGTTCTCCACTGGCTCCTGAGTGACCATTATAGGTTCTCTTGATGGGAAATAACGCATAATTTATTGAGAGACGCGAGCGTCCAGTCGTGTATACATACCAGCAGGCGAGGAGGGCACACAAATTGCATAAAAAACGCGTGATTTTGCTACTGCTTGGTTTTTCACTATTCTGTTTTCAACAGCTCCTGGGTGTTTTCTTTCGCGTTCTGCAAGAGGAAACTGTGCTTTTGAGGGCTTTTAAGAAACTGAAGCGTTTTATTCTGAGGGTGGTGCATAACAGCTGATTTGATGATTTTGTGCCGCACACGGGGGCGTATACGTAACATTTTTTTCTGGCCCGACACCGATGCGTTCCCAGCGATCTCCACTGGCTGCTGAGTGACCATTATAGGTTCTCTTGATGGGAAATAACGCATATTTTATTGAGAGACGCGAGCGTCCAGGCGTGTTTACATACATTTTTACCAGCAGGCGAGGAGAGCAAACAAAATGCATAAAAAACGAGTGATTTTGTTACTGCTTGGTTTTTCACTGTTCCTTTTTCAACAGCTCCTGGGTGTTTTCTTTCGCGCTCTGCAAGAGGAAACAATGTTTTGAAGGCCTTTAAGAGACTGAAGCGTTTTATTCTGAGGGTGGTGTATAACAGCTGATTTGATGAATTTGTGCCGCACACGGGGGCGTATACGTAACAATTTTTTCTGGCCCAACACCGATGCGTCTCCAGCGTTCTCCACTGGCTGCTGAGTGACCATTATAGGTTCTCTTGATGGGAAATAACGCATATTTTATTGAGAGACGCGAGCGTCCAGGCGTGTATACATACATTTTTACCAGCAGGCGAGGAGAGCACACAAAATGCATAAAAAACGAGTGATTTTGTTACTGCTTGGTTTTTCACTGTTCTGTTTTCAACAGCTCCTGGGTGTTTTCTTTCGCGTTCTGCAAGAGGAAACCGTGCTTTTGAAGGCCTTTAAGAAACTGAAGCGTTTTATTCTGAGGGTGGTGCATAACAGCTGAATTGATGATTTTGTGCCGCACACGGGGGCGTATACGTAACATTTTTTTCTGGCCCAACACCGATGCGTCTCCAGCGTTCTCCACTGGCTGCTGAGTGATTATTATAGGTTCTCTTGATGGCAAATAACGCATATTTTATTGAGAGACGCGAGCGTCCAGGCGTGTATACATACATTTTTACCAGCAGGCGAGGAGAGCACACAAAATGCATAAAAAACGAGTGATTTTGTTAATGCATGGTTTTTCACTGTTCTGTTTTCAACAGCTCCTGGGTGTTTTCTTTCGCGTTCTGCAAGAGGAAACTGTGCTTTTGAAGGCCTTTAAGAGACTGAAGCGTTTTATTCTGACGGTGGTGTATAACAGCTGATTTGATGAATTTGTGCCGCACACGGGGGCGTATACGTAACACTTTTTTCTGGCCCAACACCGATGCGTCTCCAGCGTTCTCCACTGGCTGCTGAGTGACCATTATAGGTTCTCTTGATGGGAAATAACGCATATTTTATTGAGAGACGCGAGCGTCCAGGCGAGTATACATACATTTTTACCAGCAGGCGAGGGGAGCACACAAAATGCATAAAAAACGAGTGATTTTGTTACTGCTTGGTTTTTCACTGTTCTGTTTTCAACAGCTCCTGGGTGTTTTCTTTCGCGTTCTGCAAGAGGAAACTGTGCTTTTGAAGGCCTTTAAGAAACTGAAGCGTTTTATTCTGAGGGTGGTGCATAACAGCTGAATTGATGATTTTGTGCCGCACACGGGGGCGTATATGTAACATTTTTTTCTGGCTCAACACCGATGCGTCTCCAGCGTTCTCCACTGGCTGCTGAGTGACCATTATAGGTTCTCTTGATGGGAAATAACGCATATTTTATTGAGAGACGCGAGGGTCCAGGATTGTATACATACATTTTTACCAGCAGGGAAGGAGAGCACACAAAGTGCATAAAAAACGAGTGATTTTGTTACTGCTTGGTTTTTCACTGTTCCGTTTTCAACAGCTCCTGGGTGTTTTCTTTCGCGCTCTGCAAGAGGAAACAATGCTTTGAAGGCCTTTAAGAGACTGAAGCGTTTTATTCTGAGGGTGGTGTATAACAGCTGATTTGATGAATTTGTGCCGCACACGGGGGCGTATACGTAACACTTTTTTCTGGCCCAACACCGATGCGTCTCCAGCGTTCTCCACTGGCTGCTGAGTGACCATTATAGGTTCTCTTGATGGGAAATAACGCATATTTTATTGAGAGACGCGAGCGTCCAGGCGTGTATACATACATTTTTACCAGCAGGCGAGGAGAGCACACAAAATGCATAAAAAACGAGTGATTTTGTTACTGCTTGGTTATTCACTGTTCTGTTTTCAACAGCTCCTGGGTGTTTTCTTTCGCGTTCTGCAAGAGGAAACCGTGCTTTTGAAGGCCTTTAAGAAACTGAAGCGTTTTATTCTGAGGGTGGTGCATAACAGCTGAATTGATGATTTTGTGCCGCACACGGGGGCGTATACGTAACATTTTTTTCTGGCTCGACACCGATGCGTTTCCAGCGATCTCCACTGCCTGCTGAGTGACCATTATAGGTTCTCTTGATGGGAAATAACGCATATTTTATTGAGAGACGCGAGCGTCCAGGCGTGTATACATACATTTTTACCAGCAGGCGAGGAGAGCACACAAAATGCATAAAAAACGAGTGATTTTGTTAATGCTTGGTTTTTCACTGTTCTGTTTTCAACAGCTCCTGGGTGTTTTCTTTCGCGTTCTGCAAGAGGAAACAGTGCTTTTGAAGGCCCTTAAGAAACTGAAGCGTTTTATTCTGAGGGTGATTTGATGAATTGAAGGCCCTTAAGAAACTGAAGCGTTTTATTCTGAGGGTGATTTGATGAATTTGTACCGCACACGGGGGCGTATACGTAACATTTTTTTCTGGCCCAACACCGATGCGTCTCCAGCGTTCTCCACTGGCTGCTGAGTGACCATTATAGGTTCTCTTGATGGGAAATAACGCATATTTTATTGAGAGACGCGAGCGTCCAGGCGTGTATACATACATTTTTACCAGCAGGCGAGGAGAGCACACAAAATGCATAAAAAACGAGTGATTTTGCTACTGCTTGGTTTTTCACTGTTCTGTTTTCAACAGCTCCTGGGTGTTTTCTTTCGCGTTCTGCAAGAGGAAACTGTGCTTTTGAAGGCCTTTAAGAAACTGAAGCGTTTTATTCTGAGGGAGGTGCATAACAGCTGAATTGATGATTTTGTGCCGCACACGGGGGCGTATACGTAACATTTTTTTCTGGCTCGACACCGATGCGTTTCCAGCGATCTCCACTGGCTGCTGAGTGACCATTATAGGTTCTCTTGATGGGAAATAACGATGGGAGAGCACACAAAATGCATAAAAAACGAGTGATTTTGTTACTGCTTGGTTTTTCACTGTTCTGTTTTCAACAGCTCCTGGGTGTTTTCTTTCGCGTTCTGCAAGACGAAACAGTGCTTTTGAAGGCCATTAAGAAACTGAAGCGTTTTATTCTGAGGGTGGTGTATAACAGCTGATTTGATGAATTTGTGCCGCACACGGGGGCGTATACGTAACACTTTTTTCTGGCCCAACACCGATGCGTCTCCGGCGTTCTCCACTGGCTGCTGAGTGACCATTATAGGTTCTCTTGATGGGAAATAACGCATATTTTATTGAGAGACGCGAGCGTCCAGGCGTGTATACATACATTTTTACCAGCAGGCGAGGAGAGCACACAAAATTCATAAAAAACGAGTGATTTTGTTACTGCTTGGTTTTTCACTGTTCTGTTTTCAACAGCTCCTGGGTGTTTTCTTTCGCGTTCTGCAAGAGGAAACTGTGCTTTTGAAGGCTTTTAAGAAACTGAAGCGTTTTATTCTGAGGGTGGTGCATAACAGCTGAATTGATGATTTTGTGCCGCACACGGGGGCGTATACGTAACATTTTTTTCTGGCCCGACACCGATGCGTTTCCAGCGATCTCCACTGGCTGCTGAGTGACCATTATAGGTTCTCTTGATGGGAAATAACGATGGGAGAGCACACAAAATGCATAAAAAACGAGTGATTTTGTTACTGCTTGGTTTTTCACTGTTCTGTTTTCAACAGCTCCTGGGTGTTTTCTTTCGCGTTCTGCAAGACGAAACAGTGCTTTTGAAGGCCTTTAAGAAACTGAAGCGTTTTATTCTGAGGGTGGTGTATAACAGCTGTTTTGATGAATTTGTGCCGCACACGGGGGCGTATACGTAACATTTTTTTCTGGCCCAACACCGATACGTCTCCAGCGTTCTCCACTGGCTCCTGAGTGACCATTATAGGTTCTCTTGATGGGAAATAACGCATAATTTATTGAGAGACGCGAGCGTCCAGGCGTGTATACATACCAGCAGGCGAGGAGAGCACACAAAATGCATAAAAAGCGAGTGATTTTGTTACTGCTTGGTTTTTCACTGTTCTGTTTTCAACAGCTCCTGGGTGTTTTCCTTCGCGTTCTGCAAGAGGAAACTGTGCTTTTGAAGGCCTTTAAAAAACTGAAGCGTTTTATTCTGAGGGTGGTGCATAACAGCTGAATTGATGATTTTGTGCCGCACACGGGGGCGTATATGTAACATTTTTTTCTGGCTCAACACCGATGCGTCTCCAGCGTTCTCCACTGGCTGCTGAGTGACCATTATAGGTTCTCTTGATGGGAAATAACGCATATTTTATTGAGAGACGCGAGGGTCCAGGATTGTATACATACATTTTTACCAGCAGGGAAGGAGAGCACACAAAGTGCATAAAAAACGAGTGATTTTGTTACTGCTTGGTTTTTCACTGTTCTGTTTTCAACAGCTCCTGGGTGTTTTCTTTCGCGTTCTGCAAGAGGAAACCGTGCTTTTGAAGGCCTTTAAGAAACTGAAGCGTTTTATTCTGAGGGTGGTGCATAACAGCTGAATTGATGATTTTGTGCCGCACACGGGGGCGTATACGTAACATTTTTTTCTGGCTCGACACCGATGCGTTTCCAGCGATCTCCACTGCCTGCTGAGTGACCATTATAGGTTCTCTTGATGGGAAATAACGCATATTTTATTGAGAGACGCGAGCGTCCAGGCGTGTATACATACATTTTTACCAGCAGGCGAGGAGAGCACACAAAATGCATAAAAAACGAGTGATTTTGTTAATGCTTGGTTTTTCACTGTTCTGTTTTCAACAGCTCCTGGGTGTTTTCTTTCGCGTTCTGCAAGAGGAAACAGTGCTTTTGAAGGCCCTTAAGAAACTGAAGCGTTTTATTCTGAGGGTGATTTGATGAATTGAAGGCCCTTAAGAAACTGAAGCGTTTTATTCTGAGGGTGATTTGATGAATTTGTACCGCACACGGGGGCGTATACGTAACATTTTTTTCTGGCCCAACACCGATGCGTCTCCAGCGTTCTCCACTGGCTGCTGAGTGACCATTATAGGTTCTCTTGATGGGAAATAACGCATATTTTATTGAGAGACGCGAGCGTCCAGGCGTGTATACATACATTTTTACCAGCAGGCGAGGAGAGCACACAAAATGCATAAAAAACGAGTGATTTTGCTACTGCTTGGTTTTTCACTGTTCTGTTTTCAACAGCTCCTGGGTGTTTTCTTTCGCGTTCTGCAAGAGGAAACTGTGCTTTTGAAGGCCTTTAAGAAACTGAAGCGTTTTATTCTGAGGGAGGTGCATAACAGCTGAATTGATGATTTTGTGCCGCACACGGGGGCGTATACGTAACATTTTTTTCTGGCTCGACACCGATGCGTTTCCAGCGATCTCCACTGGCTGCTGAGTGACCATTATAGGTTCTCTTGATGGGAAATAACGCATATTTTATTGAGAGACGCGAGCGTCCAGGCGTGTTTACATACATTTTTACCAGCAGGCGAGGAGAGCACACAAAATGCATAAAAACGAGTGATTTTGTTACTGCTTGGTTTTTCACTGTTCTGTTTTCAACAGCTCCTGGGTGTTTTCTTTCGCGTTCTGCAAGAGGAAACTATGCTTTTGAAGGCCTTTAAGAAACTGAAGCGTTTTATTCTGAGGGTGGTGCATAACAGCTGAATTGATGATTTTGTGCCGCACACGGGGGCGTATACGTAACATTTTTTTCTGGCTCAACACCGATGCGTCTCCAGCGTTCTCCACTGGCTGCTGAGTGACCATTATAGGTTCTCTTGATGGGAAATAACGCATATTTTATTGAGAGACGCGAGGGTCCAGGATTGTATACATACATTTTTACCAGCAGGGAAGGAGAGCACACAAAGTGCATAAAAAACGAGTGATTTTGTTACTGCTTGGTTTTTCACTGTTCTGTTTTCAACAGCTCCTGGGTGTTTTCTTTCGCGTTCTGCAAGAGGAAACTGTGCTTTTGAAGGCCTTTAAGAAGCTGAAGCGTTTTCTTCTGAGGGTGGTGCATAACAGCTGAATTGATGATTTTGTGCCGCACACGGGGGCGTATACGTAACATTTTTTTCTGGCTCGACACCGATGCGTTTTCAGCTATCTCCACTGGCTGCTGAGTGACCATTATATGTTCTCTTGATGGGAAATAACGCATATTTTATTGAGAGACGCGAGTGTCCAGGCGTGTATACATACATTGTTACCAGCAGGCGAGGAGAGCACACAAAATGCATAAAAAACGAGTGATTATGTTACTGCTTGGTTTTTCACTGTTCTGTTTTCAACAGCTCCTGGGTGTTTTCTTTCGCGTTCTGCAAGAGGAAACTATGCTTTTGAAGGCCTTTAAGAAACTGAAGCGTTTTATTCTGAGGGTGGTGCATAACAGCTGAATTGATGATTTTGTGCCGCACACGGGGGCGTATACGTAACATTTTTTTCTGGCTCGACACCGATGCGTTTCCAGCGATCTCCACTGGCTGCTGAGTGACCATTATAGGTTCTCTTGATGGGAAATAACGCATATTTTATTGAGAGACGCGAGCGTCCAGGCGTGTATACATACATTTTTACCACCAGGCGAGGAGAGCACACAAAATGCATAAAAAACGAGTGGTTTTGTTACTGCTTGGTTTTTCACTGTTCTGTTTTCAACAGTTCCTGGGTGTTTTCTTTCGCGTTCTGCAAGAGGAGACAGTGCTTTTGAAGGCCCTTAAGAAACTGAAGCGTTTTATTCTGAGGGTGGTGTATAACAGCTGATTTGATGAATTTGTGCCGCACACGGGGGCGTATACGTAACATTTTTTTCTGGCCCAACACCGATGCGTCTCCAGCGTTCTCCACTGGCTGCTGAGTGACCATTATAGGTTCTCTTGATGGCAAATAACGCATATTTTATTGAGAGACGCGAGCGTCCAGGCGTGTATACATACATTTTTACCAGCAGGCGAGGAGAGCACACAAAATGCATAAAAAACGAGTGATTTTGTTACTGCTTGGTTTTTCACTGTTCTGTTTTCAACAGCTCCTGGGTGTTTTCTTTCGCGCTCTGCAAGAGGAAACAATGTTTTGAAGGCCTTTAAGAGACTGAAGCGTTTTATTCTGAGGGTGGTGTGTAACAGCTGATTTGATGAATTTGTGCCGCACACGGGGGCGTATACGTAACACTTTTTTCTGGCCCAACACCGATGCGTCTCCAGCGTTCTCCACTGGCTGCTGAGTGACCATTATAGGTTCTCTTGATGGGAAGTAACGCATATTTTATTGAGAGACGCGAGCGTTCAGGCGCGTATACATACATTTTTACCAGCAGGCGAGGAGAGCACACAAAATGCATAAAAAACGAGTGATTTTGTTACTGCTTGGTTTTTCACTGTTCTGTTTTCAACAGCTCCTGGGTGTTTTCTTTCGCGTTCTGCAAGAGGAAACTGTGCTTTTGAAGACCTTTAAGAAACTGAAGCGTTTTATTCTGAGGGTGGTGTATAACAGCTGATTTGATGAATTTGTGCCGCACACGGGGGCGTATACGTAATGTTTTTTTCTGGCTCAACACCGATGCGTCTCCAGCGTTCTCCACTGGCTGCTGAGTGACCATTATAGGTTCTCTTGATGGGAAATAACGCATATTTTATTGAGAGACGCGAGCGTCCAGGCGTATATACATACATTTTTACCAGCAGGCGAGGAGAGCACACAAAATGCATAAAAAACGAGTGATTTTGTTACTGCTTGGTTTTTCACTGTTCTGTTTTCAACAGCTCCTGGGTGTTTTCTTTCGCGTTCTGCAAGAGGAAACTGTGCTTTTGAAGGCCTTTAAAAAACTGAAGCGTTTTATTCTGAGGGTGGTGCATAACAGCTGAATTGATGATTTTGTGCCGCACACGGGGGCGTATACGTAAAATTTTTTTTCTGGCTCAACACCGATGCGTCTCCAGCGTTCTCCACTGGCTGCTGAGTGACCATTATAGGTTCTCTTGATGGGAAATAACGCATATTTTATTGAGAGACGCGAGCGTCCAGGCGTGTATACATACATTTTTACCAGCAGGCGAGGAGAGCACACAAAATGCATAAAAAACGAGTGATTTTGTTACTGCTTGGTTTTTCACTGTTCTGTTTTCAACAGCTCCTGGGTGTTTTATTTCGCGTTCTGCAAGAGGAAATAGTGCTTTTGGAGGCCTTTAAGAAACTGAAGCGTTTTATTCTGAGGGTGGTGTATAACAGCTGATTTGATGAATTTGTGCCGCACACGGGGGCGTATACGTAACATTTTTTTCTGGCCCAACACCGATGCGTCTCCAGCGTTCTCCACTGGCTGCTGAGTGACCATTATAGGTTCTCTTGATGGGAAATAACGCATATTTTATTGAGAGACGCGAGCGTCCAGGCGTGTATACATACATTCTTACCAGCAGGCGAGGAGAGCACACAAAATGCATAAAAAACGAGTGATTTTGTTACTGCTTGGTTTTTCACTGTTCTGTTTTCAACAGCTCCTGGGTGTTTTCTTTCGCGTTCTGCAAGACGAAACAGTGCTTTTGAAGGCCTTTAAGAAACTGAAGCGTTTTATTCTGAGGGTGGTGTATAACAGCTGATTTGATGAATTTGTGCCGCACACGGGGGCGTATACGTAACATTTTTTTCTGGCTCAACACCGATACGTCTCCAGCGTTCTCCACTGGCTGCTGAGTGACTATTATAGGTTCTCTTGATGGGAAATAACGCATATTTTATTGAGAGACGCGAGGGTCCAGGATTGCATACATACATTTTTACCAGCAGGGAAGGAGAGCACACAAAGTGCATAAAAAACGAGTGATTTTGTTACTGCTTGGTTTTTCACTGTTCTATTTTCAACAGCTCCTGTGTGTTTTCCTTCGCGTTCTGCAAGAGGAAGCTGTGCTTTTGAAGGGCTTTAAGAAACTGAAGCGTTTTATTCTGAGGGTGGTGCATAACAGCTGAATTGATGATTTTGTGCCGCACACGGGGGCGTATACGTAACATTTTTTTCTGGCTCGACACCGATGCGTCTCCAGCGTTCTCCACTGGCTGCTGAGTGACCATTATAGGTTCTCTTGATGGGAAATAACGCATATTTTATTGAGAGACGCGAGCGTCCAGGCGCGTATACATACATTTTTACCAGCAGGCGAGGAGAGCACACAAAATGCATAAAAAACGAGTGATTTTGTTACTGCTTGGTTTTTCACTGTTCTGTTTTCAACAGCTCCTGGGTGTTTTATTTCGCGTTCTGCAAGAGGAAATAGTGCTTTTGAAGGCCTTTAAGAAACTGAAGCGTTTTATTCTGAGGGTGGTGCATAACAGCTGATTTGATGAATTTGTGCCGCACACGGGGGCGTATACGTAACATTTTTTTCTGGCCCAACACCGATGCGTCTCCAGCGTTCTCCACTGGCTGCTGAGTGACCATTATAGGTTCTCTTGATGGCAAATAACGCATATTTTATTGAGAGACGCGAGCGTCCAGGCGTGTATACATACATTTTTACCAGCAGGCGAGGAGAGCACACAAAATGCATAAAAAACGAGTGATTTTGTTACTGCTTGGTTTTTCACTGTTCTGTTTTCAGCAGCTCCTGGGTGTTTTCGTTCGCGTTCTGCAAGAGGAAACTGTGCTTTTGAAGGCCTTTAAGAAACTGAAGCGTTTTATTCTGAGGGTGGTGCATAACAGCTGAATTGATGATTTTGTGCCGCACACGGGGGCGCATACGTAACATTTTTTTCTGGCTCAACACCGATGCGTCTCCAGCGTTCTCCACTGGCTGCTGAGTGACCATTATAGGTTCTCTTGATGGGAAATAACGCATATTTTATTGAGAGACGCGAGGGTCCAGGATTGTATACATACATTTTTACCAGCAGGGAAGGAGAGCACACAAAGTGCATAAAAAACGAGTGATTTTGTTACTGCTTGGTTTTTCACTGTTCTATTTTCAACAGCTCCTGTGTGTTTTCCTTCGCGTTCTGCAAGAGGAAGCTGTGCTTTTGAAGGGCTTTAAGAAACTGAAGCGTTTTATTCTGAGGGTGGTGCATAAGAGCTGAATTGATGATTTTGTGCCGCACACGGGGGCGTATACGTAACATTTTTTTCTGGCTCGACACCGATGCGTTTTCAGCGATCTCCACAGGCTGCTGAGTGACCATTATATGTTCTCTTGATGGGAAATAACGCATATTTTATTGAGAGACGCGAGCGTCCAGGCGTGTATACATACATTTTTACCAGCAGGCGAGGAGAGCACACAAAATGCATAAAAAACGAGTGATTTTGTTACTGCTTGGTTTTCCACTGTTCTGTTTTCAACAGCTCCTGTGTGTTTTCGTTCGCGTTCTGCAAGAGGAAACTGTGCTTTTGAAGGCCTTTAAGAAACTGAAGCGTTTTATTCTGAGGGTGGTACATAACAGCTGAATTGATGATTTTGTGCCGCACACGGGGGCGTATACGTAACACTTTTTTCTGGCCAAACACCGATGCGTCTCCAGCGTTCTCCACTGGCTGCTGAGTGACCATTATAGGTTCTCTTGATGGGAAATAACGCATATTTTATTGAGAGACGCGAGCGTCCAGGATTGTATACATACATTTTTACCAGCAGGGAAGGAGAGCACACAAAATGCATAAAAAACGAGTGATTTTGTTACTGCTTGGTTTTTCACTGTTCTGTTTTCAACAGCTCCTGGGTGTTTTCTTTCGCGTTCTGGAAGAGGAAACTGTGCTTTTGAAGGCCTTTAAGAAACTGAAGCGTTTTATTCTGAGGGTGGTGCATAACAGCTGAATTGATGATTTTGTGCCGCACACGGGGGCGTATACATAACAGTTTTTTCTGGCTCGACACCGATGCGTTTCCAGCGATCTCCACTGGCTGCTGTGTGACCATTATAGGTTCTCTTGATGAGAAATAACGCATATTTTATTGAGAGACGCGAGCGTCCAGGCGTGTATACATACATTTTTACCACCAGGCGAGGAGAGCACACAAAATGCATAAAAAACGAGTGATTTTGTTACTGCTTGGTTTTTCACTGTTCTGTTTACAACAGCTCCTGGGTGTTTTCTTTCGCGTTCTGCAAGAGGAAACAGTGCTTTTGAAGGCCCTTAAGAAACTGAAGTGTTTTAATCTGAGGGTGGTGTATAACAGCTGATTTGATGAATTTGTGCCGCACACGGGGGCGTATACGTAACATTTTTTTCTGGCCCAACACCGATGCGTCTCCAGCGTTCTCCACTGGCTGCTGAGTGACCATTATAGGTTCTCTTGATGGCAAATAACGCATATTTTATTGAGAGACGCGAGCGTCCAGGCGTGTATACATACATTGTTACCAGCAGGCGAGGAGAGCACACAAAATGCATAAAAAACGAGTGATTTTGTTACTGCTTGGTTTTTCACTGTTCTGTTTTCAACAGCTCCTGGGTGTTTTCGTTCGCGTTCTGCAAGAGGAAACTGTGCTTTTGAAGGCCTTTAAGAAACTGAAGCGTTTTATTCTGAGGGTGGTGCATAACAGCTGAATTGATGATTTTGTGCCGCACACGGGGGCGTATACGTAACATTTTTTTCTGGCTCAACACCGATGCGTCTCCAGCGTTCTCCACTGGCTGCTGAGTGACCATTATAGGTTCTCTTGATGGGAAATAACGCATATTTTATTGAGAGACGCGAGGGTCCAGGATTGTATACATACATTTTTACCAGCAGGGAAGGAGAGCACACAAAGTGCATAAAAAACGAGTGAATTTGCTACTGCTTGGTTTTTCACTGTTCTATTTTCAACAGCTCCTGGGTGTTTTCTTTCGCGTTCTGCAAGAGGAAACAGTGCTTTTGAAGGGCTTTATGAAACTGAAGCGTTTTATTCTGAGGGTGGTGCATAGCAGCTGAATTGATGATTTTGTGCCGCACACGGGGGCGTATACGTAACATTTTTTTCTGGCTCGACACCGATGCGTTTCCAGCGATCTCCACTGGCTGCTGAGTGACCATTATATGTTCTCTTGATGGGAAATAACGCATATTTTATTGAGAGACGTGAGCGTCCAGGCGTGTATACATACATTTTTACCAGCAGGCGAGGAGAGCACACAAAATGCATAAAAAACGAGTGATTTTGTTACTGCTTGGTTTTTCACTGTTCTGTTTTCAACAGCTCCTGGGTGTTTTCTTTCGCGTTCTGCAAGACGAAACAGTGCATTTGAAGGCCTTTAAGAAACTGAAGCGTTTTATTCTGAGGGTGGTGTATAACAGCTGATTTGATGAATTTGTGCCGCACACGGGGGCGTATACGTAACATTTTTTTCTGGCCCAACACCGATACGCCTCCAGCGTTCTCCACTGGCTCCTGAGTGACCATTATAGGTTCTCTTGATGGGAAATAACGCATATTTTATTGAGAGACGCGAGCGTCCAGGCGTGTATACATACATTTTTACCAGCAGGCGAGGAGAGCACACAAAATGCATAAAAAACGAGTGATTTTGTTACTGCTTGGTTTTTCACTGTTCTGTTTTCAACAGCTCCTGGGTGTTTTCTTTCGCGTTCTGCAAGAGGAAACTGTGCTTTTGAAGGCCTTTAAGAAACTGAAGCGTTTTATTCTGAGGGTGGTGCATAACAGCTGAATTGATGATTTTGTGCCGCACACGGGGGCGTATACGTAACATTTTTTTCTGGCTCAACACCGATGCGTCTCCAGCGTTCTCCACTGGCTGCTGAGTGACCATTATAGGTTCTCTTGATGGGAAATAACGCATATTTTATTGAGAGACGCGAGGGTCCAGGATTGTGTACATACATTTCTACCAGCAGGGAAGGAGAGCACACAAAGTGCATAAAAAACGAATGATTTTGTTACTGCTTGGTTTTTCACTGTTCTATTTTCAACAGCTCCTGTGTGTTTTCCTTCGCGTTCTGCAAGAGGAAGCTGTGCTTTTGAAGGGCTTTAAGAAACTGAAGCGTTTTATTCTGAGGGTGGTGCATAACAGCTGAATTGATGATTTTGTGCCGCACACGGGGGCGTATACGTAACATTTTTTTCTGGCTCGACACCGATGCGTTTTCAGCGATCTCCACTGGCTGCTGAGTGACCATTATATGTTCTCTTGATGGGAAATAACGCATATTTTATTGAGAGACGCGAGCGTCCAGGCGTGTATACATACATTTTTACCAGCAGGCGAGGAGAGCACACAAAATGCATAAAAAACGAGTGATTTTGTTACTGCTTGGTTTTTCACTGTTCTGTTTTCAACAGCTCCTGGGTGTTTTCTTTCGCGCTCTGCAAGAGGAAACAATGTTTTGAAGGCCTTTAAGAGACTGAAGCGTTTTATTCTGAGGGTGGTGTATAACAGCTGATTTGATGAATTTGTGCCGCACACGGGGGCGTATACGTAACACTTTTTTCTGGCCCAACACCGCTGCGTCTCCAACGTTCTCCACTGGCTGCTGAGTGACCATTATAGGTTCTCTTGATGGGAAATAACGCATATTTTATTGAGAGACGCGAGCGTCCAGGCGTGTATACATACATTTTTACCAGCAGGCGAGGAGAGCACACAAAATGCATAAAAAACGAGTGATTTTGTTACTGCTTGGTTTTTCACTGTTCTGTTTTCAACAGCTCCTGGGTGTTTTCTTTCGCGTTCTGCAAGAGGAAACTGTGCTTTTGAAGGCCTTTAAGAAACTGAAGCGTTTTATTCTGAGGGTGGTGCATAACAGCTGAATTGATGATTTTGTGCCGCACACGGGGGCGTATACGTAACATTTTTTTCTGGCTCAGCACCGATGCGTCTCCAGCGTTCACCACTGGCTGCTGAGTGACCATTATAGGTCCTCTTGATGGGAAATAACGCATATTTTATTTGAGAGACGCGAGCGTCCAGGATTGTATACATACATTTTTACCAGCAGGGAAGGAGAGCACACAAAATGGATAAAAAACGAGTGATTTTGTTACTGCTTGGTTTTTCACTGTTCTGTTTTCAACAGCTCCTGGGTGTTTTCTTTCGCGTTCTGCAAGAGGAAACAGTGCTTTTGAAGGCCCTTAAGAAACTGAAGCGTTTTATTCTGAGGGTGGTGTATAACAGCTGATTTGATGAATTTGTGCCGCACACGGGGGCGTATACGTAACATTTTTTTCTGGCCCAACACCGATGCGTCTCCAGCGTTCTCCACTGGCTGCTGAGTGACCATTATAGGTTCTCTTGATGGCAAATAACGCATATTTTATTGAGAGACGCGAGCGTCCAGGCGCGTATACATACATTTTTACCAGCAGGCGAGGAGAGCACACAAAATGCATAAAAAACGAGTGATTTTGTTACTGCTTGGTTTTTCACTGTTCTGTTTTCAACAGCTCCTGGGTGTTTTCGTTCGCGTTCTGCAAGAGGAAACTGTGCTTTTGAAGGCCTTTAAGAAACTGAAGCGTTTTATTCTGAGGGTGGTGCATAACAGCTGAATTGATGATTTTGTGCCGCACACGGGGGCGTATACGTAACATTTTTTTCTGGCTCAACACCGATGCGTCTCCAGCGTTCTCCACTGGCTGCTGAGTGACCATTATAGGTTCTCTTGATGGGAAATAACGCATATTTTATTGAGAGACGCGAGGGTCCAGGATTGTATACATACATTTTTACCAGCAGGGAAGGAGAGCACACAAAGTGCATAAAAAACGAGTGATTTTGCTACTGCTTGGTTTTTCACTGTTCTATTTTCAACAGCTCCTGGGTGTTTTCTTTCACGTTCTGCAAGAGGAAACAGTGCTTTTGAAGGGCTTTAAGAAACTGAAGCGTTTTATTCTGAGGGTGGTGGATAACAGCTGAATTGATGATTTTGTGCCGCACACGGGGGCGTATACGTAACATTTTTTTCTGGCTCGACACCGATGCGTTTCCAGCGATCTCCACTGGCTGCTGAGTGACCATTATATGTTCTCTTGATGGGAAATAACGCATATTTTATTGAGAGACGCGAGCGTCCAGGCGTGTATACATACATTTTTACCAGCAGGCGAGGAGAGCACACAAAATGCATAAAAAACGAGTGATTTTGTTACTGCTTGGTTTTTCACTGTTCTGTTTTCAACAGCTCCTGGGTGTTTTCTTTCGCGTTCTGCAAGAGGAAACTGTGCTTTTGAAGGCCTTTAAGAAACTGAAGCGTTTTCTTCTGAGGGTGGTGCATAACAGCTGAATTGATGATTTTGTGCCGCACACGGGTGCGTATACGAAACATTTTTTTCTGGCCCAACACCGATGCGTCTCCAGCGTTCTCCACTGGCTGCTGAGTGACCATTATAGGTTCTCTTGATGGGAAATAACGCATATTTTATTGAGAGACGCGAGCGTCCAGGATTGTATACATACATTTTTACCAGCAGGGAAGGAGAGCACACAAAATGCATAAAAAACGAGTGATTTTGTTACTGCTTGGTTTTTCACTGTTCTGTTTTCAACAGCTCCTGGGTGTTTTCTTTCGCGTTCTGCAAGAGGAAACTATGCTTTTGAAGGCCTTTAAGAAACTGAAGCGTTTTACTCTGAGGGTGGTGCATAACAGCTGAATTGATGATTTTGTGCCGCACACGGGGGCGTATACGTAACATTTTTTTCTGGCTCGACACCGATGCGTTTCCAGCGATCTCCACTGGCTGCTGAGTGACCATTATAGGTTCTCTTGATGGGAAATAACGCATATTTTATTGAGAGACGCGAGCGTCCAGGCGTGTATACATGCATTTTTACCACCAGGCGAGGAGAGCACACAAAATGCATAAAAAACGAGTGATTTTGTTACTGCTTGGTTTTTCACTGTTCTGTTTTCAACAGCTCCTGGGTGTTTTCGTTCGCGTTCTGCAAGAGGAAACTGTGCTTTTGAAGGCCTTTAAGAAACTGAAGCGTTTTATTCTGAGGGTGGTGCATAACAGCTGAATTGATGATTTTGTGCCGCACACGGGGGCGTATACGTAACATTTTTTTCTGGCTCAACACCGATGCGTCTCCAGCGTTCTCCACTGGCTGCTGAGTGACCATTATAGGTTCTCTTGATGGGAAATAACGCATATTTTATTGAGAGACGCGAGGGTCCAGGATTGTATACATACATTTTTACCAGCAGGGAAGGAGAGCACACAAAGTGCATAAAAAACGAGTGATTTTGCTACTGCTTGGTTTTTCACTGTTCTATTTTCAACAGCTCCTGGGTGTTTTCTTTCGCGTTCTGCAAGAGGAAGCTGTGCTTTTGAAGGGCTTTAAGAAACTGCAGCGTTTTATTCTGAGGGTGGTGCATAACAGCTGAATTGATGATTTTGTGCCGCACACGGGGGCGTATACGTAACATTTTTTTCTGGCTCGACACCGATGCGTTTCCAGCGATCTCCACTGTCTGCTGAGTGACCATTATATGTTCTCTTGATGGGAAATAACGCATATTTTATTGAGAGACGCGAGCGTCCAGGCGTGTATACATACATTTTTACCAGCAGGCGAGGAGAGCACACAAAATGCATAAAAAACGAGTGATTTTGTTACTGCTTGGATTTTCACTGTTCTGTTTTCAACAGCTCCTGGGTGTTTTCTTTCGCGCTCTGCAAGAGGAAACAATGTTTTGAAGGCCTTTAAGAGACTGAAGCGTTTTATTCTGAGGGTGGTGTATAACAGCTGATTTGATGAATTTGTGCCGCACACGGGGGCGTATACGTAACACTTTTTTCTGGCTGTTTTAGAGTTGAGTCAGGCCATTAAAGTTTGAAGTTAGCTGCACTTGATTTGTCAACTTTAAGTTGGACGCCATTAATAGTTGGTTATCATTTCCTCGGGCACTGGTGCTTGGCAATCGGTTCGACACGCACGCTTTCATTTTCAATAAAGTTAATTTTCGATTTATCACCTTCGTGTTTCTTATTAAACATTTTAAACATTTTGGCATCCCTTGCGGGGAACTGGTTTCCTTTAAGAAAAAGTAAAAAAAAAAGGTAAAGGAAAAGTAAATTATACAACGATTGTGATACATGGCAGCTATAAAGGCGGAGGTAACGGCAAGGCTCATACAGAACCTTTTGAGCAACACTTACAAAACCGCCAAGGAAAAGCAGACAAAAGGATATTTCATTGGTAGGAAAAAACTACTAAACAGCTACTGGGAGAAGTTCGCCGCTGAATATGATGAACTCCAAGCAGATGGAGTGGAGGAAACCACAAGTAAAGGTATGACAATCGATTACTTTATCTCTATTGAAAGCGCATATTCGGAGGCTCTGGGTGAACTCAACGACAAGATCGAAGACCTATCATGTCAAAGTCAAGACACCGACAAGACCACCATTATCAGTCAAAATGCGAAGAGCGAGGCGCTTGCCGTCAAGTCCATTCTTCCAGCGGTCGAGGTTCCTAAGTTCAACGGCACGTGCCAGGAGTGGCTAGCCTTCAGGGACTGGTTCACCACCTGTGTAATTCGAGATCATTCTCTCTCAAATGTACAACGGTTACACTATTTAAAGAGCTCAGTCCAAGGTGAAGCCAAGGTCCTCATCCGAAACATAGCAGTGACCGAAGCAAATTTTTCAACAGCGTGGGACATGCTGACTAACCGATACGACAACACACGACGTTTGGTAAAGGCCTATTTGCGAGACATTTTGCAATTACCCTCAATGAGTGAGGAATCAGCCGAGGAATTACGCAGACTTGTAGATGGAGCAACCGAAGCAGTCAGGGCGCTTCAACAACTCGGGCGTCCAACTGAACAATGGGACGACTGGTTGGTGGTCCTATTAACTGACAAATTGGACTCCGTCACTCGCAAAAATTGGGAAATGTCATTGGAATCCCCAAACTCCCTTCCCACTTATGCAGAACTGAACAAATTCCTTGAAAGTCGACTTCAAGGTCTCGAAGCTATGGCATCGGTTGGCGTAAAGTTGAAATCCAAGGAGGTCGCTCAGACCAAAATGAACAGTCGCGCAGCAACTGTTCCTCGAACGTGTCCCATCTGCGCAGGCAAACATCTTTTAATGTTCTGTACGGGGTTTAAGCAAAAAACTCCAGCTCAACGTATGGAAATTGTGAAGAAAGTCAGGTTATGTTGGAATTGCTTGCGAGCTGATCATCGATCTCACCAGTGTACATCAGTGTATACATGCTCCAAATGCCAACAAAAGCACCACACGATGCTGCACGATGGTGTGCAATCTCTCGCCGAAGTAACCTCTTATCACACCTATACTAAAGCATCGACTCCCCCAAAGATATCCAACGAGGACATACCACGGACGCAGCTGGTACCAGTGTTACTCGCAACGGCTCTGGTGGGGGTGCGCTCTGCTACTGGACATTCGCTTCAGCTTCGAGCGCTGTTAGACAGCGGTTCCCAAGCATCGTATATAAGCGAGTATGCGGTGCAACAGTTGCATCTTCGACGAACGAGAATCTCGGTCCCTGTGACTGGCATTGGAGGTGTTTCAATAGGCCGGTCGACGAGTCTGGTCCAACTTGTTATAAGCTCCCTTATGCATCCAGAGTTCCACATCGATTGTGCCGCGCTGGTGCTCCCACGACTGGGACATTTACTGCCCGCTAGGCAGTTGGATATAACGCAAGTACGCCCGTTCCTAAATCTGGAACTGGCCGACCCCGACTTTGCCAAGCCTGGGGCAATCGATGTTATCTTGGGCGCTGATCTCTACGGTTCGATACTGCGAGAGGAGATCATACAATTAAATCCAAGTGCGCCTGTAGCACAAAATACGCACCTAGGATGGGTGGTTTATGGGCGCTTGCCCTCAAAGGCTTCTCTTGAGCTCACCACCGTCACATCTGCTTTTGTTGTAGCTGATCTCGATGAATTAGTGCAAGATCTGTGGCGGTTCCATGAACAGGAAGATGTTCAGATCTCATCTCACATGTCCCAAGATGAGCTAGACTGCGAACAATTTTATGAGCAAACTGTTCGCCGCACTACATCTGGCCGATACGTTATCCGTTATCCCTTCAAGCCTACCTTCATGCCAAAACAGTTGGGCGATACAAGATCCGATGCATTCAATCTCTTTCGGTCTCTCGAGAGGCGCCTGGAGAAAGATTTAAAGCTAAAAGGGTTATATGAGGACTTCATGACTGAATATTTGGATCTTGGCCATATGCAACAGGTGAAAGAAGAAATAGAGCCGAACCGTGTGTGCTATATCCCCCATCATGGGGTATATAAGGATGCCAGCACAACAACAAAGTTGAGAACGGTTTTCAATGCATCGAGGAAGATCAATTCAGGCATGTCACTCAATGATTGTCTACATGTGGGACCTAAAATGCAAAATGACTTATCCAGTATACTGCTAAGGTGGCGCACTCATCGTATTGCTTTCATAGCCGACATCGAGAAGTGCTATCGTCAGATTCTTGTCGATCAGAATGATACGGATATACAGCGGATATTTTGGAAGAATAAGGATGGAGTTCCAACTGTTTATCGTTTGTTAACAGTAACATACGGATTGAATTGTGCTCCGTATCTCGCAATAAAAACACTTCATAAACTGGCCAAGGATGAGGAAGCAGAGTTTCCAGAGGCAGCAAAGATTCTCAAAGAGTCGTTCTACATGGATGATTGTCTTCATGGGACGGATGCCGTGGATAAGGCGCTGGTTCTTCGGGAGCAGCTTCAGCAGTTGCTTCAGCGAGGTGGCTTCACACTAAGAAAGTGGAACTCTAATTCGTCAATTTTTCTTCAAAGCCTCCCAGATAGCTTACTCGCGGCAAACGTCGCCTGTGACCTGGACGCAGATCGGACCACCAAAGCTCTGGGAATCTATTGGTGTTGTCAGACCGATAATATTGGGTATCGTGTACATATCACCCCAGCTATAGGACCAATTACAAAACGCCAACAGCTGTCCGACATCGCCAAAATTTACGATCCTTCATGTCTATTAGCGCCGGTGGTGGTTACTGGTAAAATCGTCTGCCAACAGCTATGGGTTTCAGGTTGCGGATGGGATGAAACCATATCTGAGCCACTTCAACAGGAATGGCTTAAGTTTCGAGCTGAGTTGCCTCTAATTGAAAACATTAAAATACGAAGATGGGTCTTCACATCCCCAGGGGATTACAACGTACAGCTACATGTGTTCGCTGACGCTTCATCAGCCGCCTATGCTGCCGTGGCCTACCTGAGGGTGAAATCTCGAGATGCGGGAACCAAAGTATCCATTCTCTTGGCCAAATCAAAAGTCGCTCCGCTAAAGAAAATAACGATTCCCTGCTTGGAGCTCAACGCTGCTCTGCTGGCAGCTAAAGTGTGTGTGAAGGTGTCAAAGGCGCTAAATGTTGAGTCACTCCGAACTTTCTACTGGTCAGACTCTAGGACCACACTGAGCTGGATCAAATCTCATCCTGGGAAATACAAACAGTATGTCGCCAACCGTATTACGAAAATCCAAGAGCTCACTGCAATTGACTGCTGGAGGTATGTGCCGTCGGCGAGCAATCCAGCTGATGTAGCCACCCGCGGCTTGTATCCCTCACAGCTTGAGGCGTGTGACCTTTGGTGGACTGGACCAAGCTGGTTGATGGAAGGCAAAGACAAATGGCCTGTTCAGAAGACATTTAACACGGAAATTCCCTTAGTCACCGCCCTCTCTGCTACTTTACAACCCGAAGGATTGGAACGACAAAAGGAACACGAGATGCTGCGTAAATATTCTCGCTTGGACAAACTCATTACTGTTACTGCCTGGTGTCGGCGGTTTACAGAAGCCACCAGGAGAAATCCACACGAAATCTTAAGCTTTTGCACAGCCAAAGAACGAGAAGATGCCTTGCAATTCTGGATAAGGTATGTTCAAAATATACATTTTATTAATGAAATTTCCTGTCTCTCTCAAGGCAAACCCATTTCGACGAGGAGTAAGATTCGTAAATTGAATCCCTGTTTGGACACCAAAGGCATCCTCAGACTTGATGGGAGATTAAGAAATGCATCGATTCCGGACTCTGAAAAATTTCCAATCATCCTGCCAAAAGACAGCACGCTTAGTATGTTACTGATCGCTCATGCTCACGAATTCACCTTGCATGGTGGTACTCAAGTTACATTGCATTTTATCCGACGACGTTATTGGATAGTGGACGCCCGCTGTTCTATTGGCAAATATATACGTCGTTGCACCAGGTGCTTTCGCCAGAAAAAAACTATTCCTAGTCAACTTATGGGCTACCTGCCATCCCCCCGCTGCTCGCCGTCACCTCCATTTTCACATTGTGGTCTAGACTATGCAGGTCCCTATTTAATCCGTGCCTCGAAGAGTCGCGGCCATCGCACATACAAAGGCTACATAGTCCTGTTTGTATGCTTCAGCACAAGAGCAATACACCTGGAGTTGGTCGGAGACATGAGCACGGAGTGCTTTCTTGCCGCTCTTAGGCGTTTTTTTGCGCAACGAGGATACAGTTCGGATATTTATAGCGATTGTGCCACAACGTTTGTCGGAGCTAATAGAGTCTTGAGACAGGAACTAACTGAATACCGCAAGCAATTAGAGGTTGCAGCACAAGAATTTGCCGGACGAGGAGTTATCTGGCACTTTATCCCTCCAGGTGCCCCGAACTTCGGGGGTATATGGGAGGCTGGTATAAAAAGTGCCAAACATCATCTAAAGCGTGTTGTCGGCAACACAGTGATGACCTTTGAAGAATATTACACAGTACTCAAGCAGATCGAAGGCGTCCTCAACTCACGACCCTTAACGGCGATGTCTGATAATCCAACGGATCTAGTGGCCCTAACGCCAGGGCACTTTTTGATAGGGCGCGCGATCAACTCTATTCCCGAGCCCAATCTACTTGAGACTAATATCAATCGTCTAACTAGATGGAAGCAGGTACAGCAGATGCAACAAGACTTTTGGAGGCGCTGGAGCTGCGAATATATCCATGAGCTCCAAGTAAGATCCAAGTGGCAGCAAGTGCAACGGAACCTTCGAGTAAATGACTTAGTGCTATTGCGAGACGAACGAGCTCCCCCCTCCCAGTGGGCTCTCGGGAGAATTCTTGAAGTGCATCCAGGACAGGACAATATAGTTCGAGTAGCAACGATTCAGACCGGATCCTCAGTTTTCAAACGACCAGTATCTAAACTAGTAGTGCTGCCTATCAATGATGGCAAAGAGGACCCAAATGGTGGGCGGTGCTAATACACTGGGCATTTTTTTTTTTCATTCATCTTTCGCCGCATTATCTGGACGAGGTGGGCGGAATGTTTTAGAGTTGAGTCAGGCCATTAAAGTTTGAAGTTAGCTGCACTTGATTTGTCAACTTTAAGTTGGACGCCATTAATAGTTGGTTATCATTTCCTCGGGCACTGGTGCTTGGCAATCGGTTCGACACGCACGCTTTCATTTTCAATAAAGTTAATTTTCGATTTATCACCTTCGTGTTTCTTATTAAACATTTTAAACACTGGCCCAACACCGATGCGTCTCCAGCGTTCTCAACTGGCTGCTGAGTGACCATTATAGGTTCTCTTGATGGGAAATAACGCATATTTTATTGAGAGACGCGAGCGTTCAGGCGCGTATACATACATTTTTACCAGCAGGCGAGGAGAGCACACAAAATGCATAAAAAACGAGTGATTTTGTTACTGCTTGGTTTTTCACTGTTCTGTTTTCAACAGCTCCTGGGTGTTTTCTTTCGCGTTCTGCAAGACGAAACAGTGCTTTTGAAGGCCTTTAAGAAACTGAAGCGTTTTATTCTGAGGGTGGTGTATAACAGCTGATTTGATGAATTTGTGCCGCACACGGGGCGTATACGTAACATTTTTTTCTGGCCCAACACCGATACGTCTCCAGCGTTCTCCACTGGCTGCTGAGTGACTATTATAGGTTCTCTTGATGGGAAATAACGCATATTTTATTGAGAGACGCGAGGGTCCAGGATTGTATACATACATTTTTACCAGCAGGGAAGGAGAGCACACAAAGTGCATAAAAAACGAGTGATTTTGTTACTGCTTGGTTTTTCACTGTTCTATTTTCAACAGCTCCTGTGTGTTTTCCTTCGCGTTCTGCAAGAGGAAGCTGTGCTTTTGAAGGGCTTTAAGAAACTGAAGCGTTTTATTCTGAGGGTGGTGCATAACAGCTGAATTGATGATTTTGTGCCGCACACGGGGGCGTATACGTAACACTTTTTTCTGGCTCGACACCGATGCGTCTCCAGCGTTCTCCACTGGCTGCTGAGTGACCATTATAGGTTCTCTTGATGGGAAATAACGCATATTTTATTGAGAGACGCGAGCGTCCAGGCGCACATACATACATTTTTTACCAGCAGGCGAGGAGAGCACACAAAATGCATAAAAAACGAGTGATTTTGTTACTGCTTGGTTTTTCACTGTTCTGTTTTCAACAGCTCCTGGGTGTTTTATTTCGCGTTCTGCAAGAGGAAATAGTGTTTTTGAAGGCCTTTAAGAAACTGAAGCGTTTTATTCTGAGGGTGGTGCATAACAGCTGATTTGATGAATTTGTGCCGCACACGGGGCGTATACGTAACATTTTTTTCTGGCCCAACACCGATGCGTCTCCAGCGTTCTCCACTGGCTGCTGAGTGACCATTATAGGTTCTCTTGATGGCAAATAACGCATATTTTATTGAGAGACGCGAGCGTCCAGGCGTGTATACATACATTTTTACCAGCAGGCGAGGAGAGCACACAAAATGCATAAAAAACGAGTGATTTTGTTACTGCTTGGTTTTTCACTGTTCTGTTTTCAGCAGCTCCTGGGTGTTTTCGTTCGCGTTCTGCAAGAGGAAACTGTGCTTTTGAAGGCCTTTAAGAAACTGAAGCGTTTTATTCTGAGGGTGGTGCATAACAGCTGAATTGATGATTTTGTGCCGCACACGGGGGCGTATACGTAACATTTTTTTCTGGCTCAACACCGATGCGTCTCCAGCGTTCTCCACTGGCTGCTGAGTGACCATTATAGGTTCTCTTGATGGGAAATAACGCATATTTTATTGAGAGACGCGAGGGTCCAGGATTGTATACATACATTTTTACCAGCAGGGAAGGAGAGCACACAAAGTGCATAAAAAACGAGTGATTTTGTTACTGCTTGGTTTTTCACTGTTCTATTTTCAACAGCTCCTGTGTGTTTTCCTTCGCGTTCTGCAAGAGGAAGCTGTGCTTTCGAAGGGCTTTAAGAAACTGAAGCGTTTTATTCTGAGGGTGGTGCATAAGAGATGAATTGATGATTTTGTGCCGCACACGGGGGCGTATACGTAACATTTTTTTCTGGCTCGACACCGATGCGTTTTCAGCGATCTCCACTGGCTGCTGAGTGACCATTATATGTTCTCTTGATGGGAAATAACGCATATTTTATTGAGAGACGCGAGCGTCCAGGCGTGTATACATACATTTTTACCAGCAGGCGAGGAGAGCACACAAAATGCATAAAAAACGAGTGATTTTGTTACTGCTTGGTTTTTCACTGTTCTGTTTTCAACAGCTCCTGTGTGTTTTCGTTCGCGTTCTGCAAGAGGAAACTGTGCTTTTGAAGGCCTTTAAGAAACTGAAGCGTTTTATTCTGAGGGTGGTGCATAACAGCTGAATTGATGATTTTGTGCCGCACACGGGGGCGTATACGTAACACTTTTTTCTGGCCAAACACCGATGCGTCTCCAGCGTTCTCCACTGGCTGCTGAGTGACCATTATAGGTTCTCTTGATGGGAAATAACGCATATTTTATTGAGAGACGCGAGCGTCCAGGCGCACATACATACATTTTTTACCAGCAGGCGAGGAGAGCACACAAAATGCATAAAAAACGAGTGATTTTGTTACTGCTTGGTTTTTCACTGTTCTGTTTTCAACAGCTCCTGGGTGTTTTATTTCGCGTTCTGCAAGAGGAAATAGTGTTTTTGAAGGCCTTTAAGAAACTGAAGCGTTTTATTCTGAGGGTGGTGCATAACAGCTGATTTGATGAATTTGTGCCGCACACGGGGCGTATACGTAACATTTTTTTCTGGCCCAACACCGATGCGTCTCCAGCGTTCTCCACTGGCTGCTGAGTGACCATTATAGGTTCTCTTGATGGCAAATAACGCATATTTTATTGAGAGACGCGAGCGTCCAGGCGTGTATACATACATTTTTACCAGCAGGCGAGGAGAGCACACAAAATGCATAAAAAACGAGTGATTTTGTTACTGCTTGGTTTTTCACTGTTCTGTTTTCAGCAGCTCCTGGGTGTTTTCGTTCGCGTTCTGCAAGAGGAAACTGTGCTTTTGAAGGCCTTTAAGAAACTGAAGCGTTTTATTCTGAGGGTGGTGCATAACAGCTGAATTGATGATTTTGTGCCGCACACGGGGGCGTATACGTAACATTTTTTTCTGGCTCAACACCGATGCGTCTCCAGCGTTCTCCACTGGCTGCTGAGTGACCATTATAGGTTCTCTTGATGGGAAATAACGCATATTTTATTGAGAGACGCGAGGGTCCAGGATTGTATACATACATTTTTACCAGCAGGGAAGGAGAGCACACAAAGTGCATAAAAAACGAGTGATTTTGTTACTGCTTGGTTTTTCACTGTTCTATTTTCAACAGCTCCTGTGTGTTTTCCTTCGCGTTCTGCAAGAGGAAGCTGTGCTTTCGAAGGGCTTTAAGAAACTGAAGCGTTTTATTCTGAGGGTGGTGCATAAGAGATGAATTGATGATTTTGTGCCGCACACGGGGGCGTATACGTAACATTTTTTTCTGGCTCGACACCGATGCGTTTTCAGCGATCTCCACTGGCTGCTGAGTGACCATTATATGTTCTCTTGATGGGAAATAACGCATATTTTATTGAGAGACGCGAGCGTCCAGGCGTGTATACATACATTTTTACCAGCAGGCGAGGAGAGCACACAAAATGCATAAAAAACGAGTGATTTTGTTACTGCTTGGTTTTTCACTGTTCTGTTTTCAACAGCTCCTGTGTGTTTTCGTTCGCGTTCTGCAAGAGGAAACTGTGCTTTTGAAGGCCTTTAAGAAACTGAAGCGTTTTATTCTGAGGGTGGTGCATAACAGCTGAATTGATGATTTTGTGCCGCACACGGGGGCGTATACGTAACACTTTTTTCTGGCCAAACACCGATGCGTCTCCAGCGTTCTCCACTGGCTGCTGAGTGACCATTATAGGCTCTCTTGATGGGAAATAACGCATATTTTATTGAGAGACGCGAGCGTCCAGGCGTGTATACATACATTTTTACCAGCAGGCGAGGAGAGCACACAAAATGCATAAAAAACGAGTGATTTTGTTACTGCTTGGTTTTTCACTGTTCTGTTTTCAACAGCTCCTGGGTGTTTTCGTTCGCGTTCTGCAAGAGGAAACTGTGCTTTTGATGGCCTTTAAGAAACTGAAGCGTTTTATTCTGAGGGTGGTGCATAACAGCTGAATTGATGATTTTGTGCCGCACACGGGGGCGTATACGTAACATTTTTTTCTGGCTCGACACCGATGCGTTTTCAGCGATCTCCACTGGCTGCTGAGTGACCATTATAGGTTCTCTTGATGGGAAATAACGCATATTTTATTGAGAGACGCGAGGGTCCAGGATTGTATACATACTTTTTTACCAGCAGGGAAGGAGAGCACACAAAGTGCATAAAAAACGAGTGATTTTGCTACTGCTTGGTTTTTCACTGTTCTATTTTCAACAGCTCCTGGGTGTTTTCTTTCGCGTTCTGCAAGAGGAAGCTGTGCTTTTGAAGGGCTTTAAGAAACTGAAGCGTTTTATTCTGAGGGTGGTGCATAACAGCTGAATTGATGATTTTGTGCCGCACACGGGGGCGTATACGTAACATTTTTTTCTGGCTCGACACCGATGCGTTTCCAGCGATCTCCACTGGCTGCTGAGTGACCATTATATGTTCTCTTGATGGGAAATAACGCATATTTTATTGAGAGACGCGAGCGTCCAGGCGTGTATACATACATTTTTACCAGCAGGCGAGGAGAGCACACAAAATGCATAAAAAACGAGTGATTTTGTTACTGCTTGGTTTTTCACTGTTCTGTTTTCAACAGCTCCTGGGTGTTTTCTTTCGCGCTCTGCAAGAGGAAACAATGTTTTGAAGGCCTTTAAGAGACTGAAGCGTTTTATTCTGAGGGTGGTGTATAACAGCTGATTTGATGAATTTGTGCCGCACACGGGGGCGTATACGTAACACTTTTTTCTGGCCCAACACCGATGCGTCTCCAGCGTTCTCCACTGGCTGCTGAGTGACCATTATAGGTTCTCTTGATGGGAAATAACGCATATTTTATTGAGAGACACGAGCGTCCAGGCGTGTTTACATACATTTTTACCAGCAGGCGAGGAGAGCACACAAAATGCATAAAAAACGAGTGATTTTGTTACTGCTTGGTTTTTCACTGTTCTGTTTTCAACAGCTCCTGGGTGTTTTCTTTCGCGTTCTGCAAGACGAAACAGTGCTTTTGAAGGCCTTTAAGAAACTGAAGCGTTTTATTCTGAGGGTGGTGTATAACAGCTGATTTGATGAATTTGTGCCGCACACGGGGGCGTATACGTAACATTTTTTTCTGGCCCAACACCGATACGTCTCCAGCGTTCTCCACTGGCTCCTGAGTGACCATTATAGGTTCTCTTGATGGGAAATAACGCATATTTTATTGAGAGACGCGAGCGTCCAGGCGTGTATACATACATTTTTACCAGCAGGCGAGGAGAGCACACAAAATGCATAAAAAACGAGTGATTTTGTTACTGCTTGGTTTTTCACTGTTCTGTTTTCAACTGCTCCTGGGTGTTTTCTTTCGCGTTCTGCAAGAGGAAACTGTGCTTTTGAAGGCCTTTAAGAAACTGAAGCGTTTTATTCTGAGGGTGGTGCATAACAGCTGAATTGATGATTTTGTGCCGCACACGGGGGCGTATACGTAACATTTTTTTCTGGCTCAACACCGATGCGTCTCCAGCGTTCTCCACTGGCTGCTGAGTGACCATTATAGGTTCTCTTGATGGGAAATAACGCATATTTTATTGAGAGACGCGAGGGTCCAGGATTGTATACATACATTTCTACCAGCAGGGAAGGAGAGCACACAAAGTGCATAAAAAACGAGTGATTTTGTTACTGCTTGGTTTTTCACTGTTCTATTTTCAACAGCTCCTGTGTGTTTTCCTTCGCGTTCTGCAAGAGGAAGCTGTGCTTTTGAAGGGCTTTAAGAAACTGAAGCGTTTTATTCTGAGGGTGGTGCATAACAGCTGAATTGATGATTTTGTGCCGCACACGGGGGCGTATACGTAACATTTTTTTCTGGCTCGACACCGATGCGTTTTCAGCGATCTCCACTGGCTGCTGAGTGACCATTATATGTTCTCTTGATGGGAAATAACGCATATTTTATTGAGAGACGCGAGCGTCCAGACGTGTATACATACATTTTTACCAGCAGGCGAGGAGAGCACACAAAATGCATAAAAAACGAGTGATTTTGTTACTGCTTGGTTTTTCACTGTTCTGTTTTCAACAGCTCCTGGGTGTTTTCTTTCGCGCTCTGCAAGAGGAAACAATGTTTTGAAGGCCTTTAAGAGACTGAAGCGTTTTATTCTGAGGGTGGTGTATAACAGCTGATTCGATGAATTTGTGCCGCACACGGGGGCGTATACGTAACACTTTTTTCTGGCCCAACACCGATGCGTCTCCAGCGTTCTCCACTGGCTGCTGAGTGACCATTATAGGTTCTCTTGATGGGAAATAACGCATATTTTATTGAGAGACGCGAGCGTCCAGGCGTGTATACATACATTTTTACCAGCAGGCGAGGAGAGCACACAAAATGCATAAAAAACGAGTGATTTTGTTACTGCTTGGTTTTTCACTGTTCTGTTTTCAACAGCTCCTGGGTGTTTTCTCTCGCGTTCTGCAAGAGGAAACTGTGCTTCTGAAGGCCTTTAAGAAACTGAAGCGTTTTATTCTGAGGGTGGTGCATAACAGCTGAATTGATGATTTTGTGCCGCACACGGGGGCGTATACGTAACATTTTTATCTGGCCCAACACCGATGCGTCTCCAGCGTTCTCCACTGGCTGCTGAGTGACCATTATAGGTTCTCTTGATGGGAAATAACGCATATTTTTTTGAGAGACGCGAGCGTCCAGGATTGTACACATACATTTTTACCAGCAGGGAAGGAGAGCAGACAAAATGCATAAAAAACGAGTGATTTTGTTACTGCTTGGTTTTTCACTGTTCTGTTTTCAACAGGTCCTGGGTGTTTTCTTTCGCGTTCTGCAAGAGGAAACAGTGCTTTTGAAGGCCTTTAAGAAACTGAAGCGTTTTATTCTGAGGGTGGTGCATAACAGCTGAATTGATGATTTTGTGCCGCACACGGGGGCGTATACGTAACATTTTTTTCTGGCTCGACACCGATGCGTTTCCAGCGATCTCCACTGGCTGCTGAGTGACCATTATAGGTTCTCTTGATGGGAAATAACGCATATTTTATTGAGAGACGCGAGCGTCCAGGCGTGTATACATACATTTTTACCACCAGGCGAGGAGAGCACACAAAATGCATATAAAACGAGTGATTTTGTTACTGCTTGGTTTTTCACTGTTCTGTTTTCAACAGCTCCTGGGTGTTTTCTTTCGCGTTCTGCAAGAGGAAACAGTCCTTTTGAAGGCCCTTAAGAAACTGAAGCGTTTTATTCTGAGGGTGGTGTATAACAGCTGATTTGATGAATTTGTGCCGCACACGGGGGCGTATACGTAACATTTTTTTCTGGCCCAACACCGATGCGTCTCCAGCGTTCTCCACTGGCTGCTGAGTGACCATTATAGGTTCTCTTGATGGCAAATAACGCATATTTTATTGAGAGACGCGAGCGTCCAGGCGTGTATACATACATTTTTACCAGCAGGCGAGGAGAGCACACAAAATGCATAAAAAACGAGTGATTTTGTTACTGCTTGGTTTTTCACCGTTCTGTTTTCAACAGCTCCTGGGTGTTTTCGTTCGCGTTCTGCACGAGGAAACTGTGCTTTTGAAGGCCTTTAAGAAACTGAAGCGTTTTATTCTGAGGGTGGTGCATAACAGCTGAATTGATGATTTTGTGCCGCACACGGGGGCGTATACGTAACATTTTTTCCTGGCTCAACACCGATGCGTCTCCAGCGTTCTCCACTGGCTGCTGTGTGACCATTATAGGTTCTCTTGATGGGAAATAACGCAAATTTTATTGAGAGACGCGAGGGTCCAGGATTGTATACATAAATTTTTACCAGCAGGGAAGGAGAGCACACAAAGTGCATAAAAAACGAGTGATTTTGCTACTGCTTGGTTTTTCACTGTTCTATTTTCAACAGCTCCTGGGTGTTTTCTTTCGCGTTCTGCAAGAGGAAGCTGTGCTTTTGAAGGGCTTTAAGAAACTGAAGCGTTTTATTCTGAGGGTGGTGCATAACAGCTGAATTGATGATTTTGTGCCGCACACGGGGGCGTATACGTAACATTTTTTTCTGGCCCAACACCGATGCGTCTCCAGGGTTCTCCACTGGCTGCTGAGTGACCATTATAGGTTCTCTTGATGGCAAATAACGCATATTTTATTGAGAGACGCGAGCGTCCAGGAGTGTATACATACATTTTTACCAGCAGGCGAGGAGAGCACACAAAATGCATAAAAAACGAGTGATTTTGTTACTGCTTGGTTTATCACTGTTCTGTTTTCAACAGCTCCTGAGTGTTTTCTTTCGCGCTCTGCAAGAGGAAACTGTGCTTTTGAAGGCCTTTAAGAAACTGAAGCGTTTTATTCTGAGGGTGGTGCATAACAGCTGAATTGATGATTTTGTGCCGCACACGGGGGCGTATGCGTATCGTTTTTTTCTGGCTCAACACCGATGCGTCTCCAGCGTCCTCCACTGGCTGCTGAGTGACCATTATAGGTTCTCTTGATGGGAAATAACGCATATTTTATTGAGAGACGCGAGCGTCCAGGCGTGTATACATACATTTTTACCAGCAGGCGAGGAGAGCACATAAAATGCATAAAAAACGAGTGATTTTGTTACTGCTTGGTTTTTCACTGTTCTGTTTTCAACAGCTCCTGGGTGTTTTCTTTCGCGTTCTGCAAGAGGAAACTGTGCTTTTGAAGGCCTTTAAGAAACTGAAGCGTTTTATTCTGAGGGTGGTGCATAACAGCTGAATTGATGATTTTGTGCCGCACACGGGGGCGTATACGTAACATTTTTTTCTGGCCCAACACCGATGCGTCTCCAGCGTTCTCCACTGGCTGCTGAGTGACCATTATAGGTTCTCTTGATGGGAAATAACGCATATTTTATTGAGAGACGCGAGCGTCCAGTCGCGTATACATACATTTTTACCAGCAGGCGAGGAGAGCACACAAAATGCATAAAAAACGAGTGATTTTGTTACTGCTTGATTTTTCACTGTTCTGTTTTCAACAGCTCCTGGGTGTTATCTTTCGCGTTCTGGAGGAGGAAACTGTGCTTTTGAAGGCCTTTAAGAAACTGAAGCGTTTTATTCTGAGGGTGGTGTATAACAGCTGATTTGATGAATTTGTGCCGCACACGGGGGCGTATACGTAACATTTTTTTCCGGCCCAACACCGATGCGTCTCCAGCGTTCTCCACTGGCTGCTGAGTGACCATTATAGGTTTTCTTGATGGGAAATAACGCATATTTTATTGAGAGACGCGAGCGTCCAGGCGTGTATACATACATTTTTACCAGCAGGCGAGGAGAGCACACAAAATGCATAAAAAACGAGTGATTTTGTTACTGCTTGGTTTATCACTGTTCTGTTTTCAACAGCTCCTGAGTGTTTTCTTTCGCGCTCTGCAAGAGGAAACAATGTTTTGAAGGCCTTTAAGAGACTGAAGCGTTTTATTCTGAGGGTGGTGTATAACAGCTGATTTGATGAATTTGTGCCGCACACGGGGGCGTATGCGTATCGTTTTTTTCTGGCTCAACACCGATGCGTCTCCAGCGTCCTCCACTGGCTGCTGAGTGACCATTATAGGTTCTCTTGATGGGAAATAACGCATATTTTATTGAGAGACGCGAGCGTCCAGGCGTGTATACATACATTTTTACCAGCAGGCGAGGAGAGCACATAAAATGCATAAAAAACGAGTGATTTTGTTACTGCTTGGTTTTTCACTGTTCTGTTTTCAACAGCTCCTGGGTGTTTTCTTTCGCGTTCTGCAAGAGGAAACTGTGCTTTTGAAGGCCTTTAAGAAACTGAAGCGTTTTATTCTGAGGGTGGTGCATAACAGCTGAATTGATGATTTTGTGCCGCACACGGGGGCGTATACGTAACATTTTTTTCTGGCCCAACACCGATGCGTCTCCAGCGTTCTCCACTGGCTGCTGAGTGACCATTATAGGTTCTCTTGATGGGAAATAACGCATATTTTATTGAGAGACGCGAGCATCCAGGCGTGTATACATACATTTTTACCAGCAGGCGAGGAGAGTACACAAAATGCATAAAAAACGAGTGATTTTGTTGCTGCTTGGTATTTCACTGTTCTGTTTTCAACAGCTCCTGGGTGTTTTCTTTCGCGTTCTGCAAGAGGAAACTGTGCTTTTGAAGGCCTTTAAGAAACTGAAGCGTTTTATTCTGAGGGTGGTGCATAACAGCTGAATTGATGATTTTGTGCCGCACACGGGGGCGTATACGTAAAATTTTTTTCTGGCTCAACACCGATGCGTCTCCAGCGTTCTCCACTGGCTGCTGAGTGACCATTATAGGTTCTCTTGATGGGAAATAACGCATATTTTATTGAGAGACGCGAGCGTCCAGTCGCGTATACATACATTTTTACCAGCAGGCGAGGAGAGCACACAAAATGCATAAAAAACGAGTGATTTTGTTACTGCTTGATTTTTCACTGTTCTGTTTTCAACAGCTCCTGGGTGTTATCTTTCGCGTTCTGGAGGAGGAAACTGTGCTTTTGAAGGCCTTTAAGAAACTGAAGCGTTTTATTCTGAGGGTGGTGTATAACAGCTGATTTGATGAATTTGTGCCGCACACGGGGGCGTATACGTAACATTTTTTTCCGGCCCAACACCGATGCGTCTCCAGCGTTCTCCACTGGCTGCTGAGTGACCATTATAGGTTTTCTTGATGGGAAATAACGCATATTTTATTGAGAGACGCGAGCGTCCAGGCGTGTATACAAACGTTTTCACCAACAGGCGAGGAGAGCACACAAAATGCATAAAAAACGACTGATTTTGTTACTGCATGGTTTTTCACTGTTCTGTTTTCAACAGCTCCTGGGTGTTTTCCTTCGCGTTCTGCAAGAGGAAGCTGTGCTTTTGAAGGGTTTTAAGAAACTGAAGCGTTTTATTCTGAGGGTGGTGCATAACAGCTGAATTGATGATTTTGTGCCGCATACGGGGGCGTATACGTAACATTTTTTTCTGGCTCGACACCGATGCGTTTCCAGCGATCTCCACTGGCTGCTGAGTGACCATTATATGTTCTCTTGATGGGAAATAACGCATATTTTATTGAGAGACGCGAGGGTCCAGGATTGTATACATACATTTTTACCAGCAGGGAAGGAGAGCACACAAAGTGCATAAAAAACGAGTGATTTTGTTACTGCTTGGTTTTTCACTGTTCTGTTTTCAACAGCTCCTGGGTGTTTTATTTCGCGTTCTGCAAGAGGAAACAGTGCTTTTGAAGGCCTTTAAGAAACTGAAGCGTTTTATTCTGAGGGTGGTGCATAACAGCTGAATTGATGATTTTGTGCCGCACACGGGGGCGTATACGTAACATTTTTATCTGGCCCAACACCGATGCGTCTCCAGCGTTCTCCACTGGCTGCTGAGTGACCATTATAGGTTCTCTTGATGGGAAATAACGCATATTTTTTTGAGAGACGCGAGCGTCCAGGATTGTACACATACATTTTTACCAGCAGGGAAGGAGAGCACACAAATTGCATAAAAAACGAGTGATTTTGTTACTGCTTGGTTTTTCACTGTTCTGTTTTCAACAGGTCCTGGGTGTTTTCTTTCGCGTTCTGCAAGAGGAAACAGTGCTTTTGAAGGCCTTTAAGAAACTGAAGCGTTTTATTCTGAGGGTGGTGCATAACAGCTGAATTGATGATTTTGTGCCGCACACGGGGGCGTATACGTAACATTTTTTTCTGGCTCGACACCGATGCGTTTCCAGCGATCTCCACTGGCTGCTGAGTGACCATTATAGGTTCTCTTGATGGGAAATAACGCATATTTTATTGAGAGACGCGAGCGTCCAGGCGTGTATACATACATTTTTACCACCAGGCGAGGAGAGCACACAAAATGCATATAAAACGAGTGATTTTGTTACTGCTTGGTTTTTCACTGTTCTGTTTTCAACAGCTCCTGGGTGTTTTCTTTCGCGTTCTGCAAGAGGAAACAGTCCTTTTGAAGGCCCTTAAGAAACTGAAGCGTTTTATTCTGAGGGTGGTGTATAACAGCTGATTTGATGAATTTGTGCCGCACACGGGGGCGTATACGTAACATTTTTTTCTGGCCCAACACCGATGCGTCTCCAGCGTTCTCCACTGGCTGCTGAGTGACCATTATAGGTTCTCTTGATGGCAAATAACGCATATTTTATTGAGAGACGCGAGCGTCCAGGCGTGTATACATACATTTTTACCAGCAGGCGAGGAGAGCACACAAAATGCATAAAAAACGAGTGATTTTGTTACTGCTTGGTTTTTCACCGTTCTGTTTTCAACAGCTCCTGGGTGTTTTCGTTCGCGTTCTGCAAGAGGAAACTGTGCTTTTGAAGGCCTTTAAGAAACTGAAGCGTTTTATTCTGAGGGTGGTGCATAACAGCTGAATTGATGATTTTGTGCTACACACGGGGGCGTATACGTAACATTTTTTTCCGGCCCAACACCGATGCGTCTCCAGCGTTCTCCACTGGCTGCTGAGTGACCATTATAGGTTTTCTTGATGGGAAATAACGCATATTTTATTGAGAGACGCGAGCGTCCAGGCGTGTATACATACATTTTTACCAGCAGGCGAGGAGAGCACACAAAATGCATAAAAAACGAGTGATTTTGTTACTGCTTGGTTTATCACTGTTCTGTTTTCAACAGCTCCTGAGTGTTTTCTTTCGCGCTCTGCAAGAGGAAACAATGTTTTGAAGGCCTTTAAGAGACTGAAGCGTTTTATTCTGAGGGTGGTGTATAACAGCTGATTTGATGAATTTGTGCCGCACACGGGGGCGTATGCGTATCGTTTTTTTCTGGCTCAACACCGATGCGTCTCCAGCGTCCTCCACTGGCTGCTGAGTGACCATTATAGGTTCTCTTGATGGGAAATAACGCATATTTTATTGAGAGACGCGAGCGTCCAGGCGTGTATACATACATTTTTACCAGCAGGCGAGGAGAGCACATAAAATGCATAAAAAACGAGTGATTTTGTTACTGCTTGGTTTTTCACTGTTCTGTTTTCAACAGCTCCTGGGTGTTTTCTTTCGCGTTCTGCAAGAGGAAACTGTGCTTTTGAAGGCCTTTAAGAAACTGAAGCGTTTTATTCTGAGGGTGGTGCATAACAGCTGAATTGATGATTTTGTGCCGCACACGGGGGCGTATACGTAACATTTTTTTCTGGCCCAACACCGATGCGTCTCCAGCGTTCTCCACTGGCTGCTGAGTGACCATTATAGGTTCTCTTGATGGGAAATAACGCATATTTTATTGAGAGACGCGAGCATCCAGGCGTGTATACATACATTTTTACCAGCAGGCGAGGAGAGTACACAAAATGCATAAAAAACGAGTGATTTTGTTGCTGCTTGGTATTTCACTGTTCTGTTTTCAACAGCTCCTGGGTGTTTTCTTTCGCGTTCTGCAAGAGGAAACTGTGCTTTTGAAGGCCTTTAAGAAACTGAAGCGTTTTATTCTGAGGGTGGTGCATAACAGCTGAATTGATGATTTTGTGCCGCACACGGGGGCGTATACGTAAAATTTTTTTCTGGCTCAACACCGATGCGTCTCCAGCGTTCTCCACTGGCTGCTGAGTGACCATTATAGGTTCTCTTGATGGGAAATAACGCATATTTTATTGAGAGACGCGAGCGTCCAGTCGCGTATACATACATTTTTACCAGCAGGCGAGGAGAGCACACAAAATGCATAAAAAACGAGTGATTTTGTTACTGCTTGATTTTTCACTGTTCTGTTTTCAACAGCTCCTGGGTGTTATCTTTCGCGTTCTGGAGGAGGAAACTGTGCTTTTGAAGGCCTTTAAGAAACTGAAGCGTTTTATTCTGAGGGTGGTGTATAACAGCTGATTTGATGAATTTGTGCCGCACACGGGGGCGTATACGTAACATTTTTTTCCGGCCCAACACCGATGCGTCTCCAGCGTTCTCCACTGGCTGCTGAGTGACCATTATAGGTTTTCTTGATGGGAAATAACGCATATTTTATTGAGAGACGCGAGCGTCCAGGCGTGTATACAAACGTTTTCACCAACAGGCGAGGAGAGCACACAAAATGCATAAAAAACGACTGATTTTGTTACTGCATGGTTTTTCACTGTTCTGTTTTCAACAGCTCCTGGGTGTTTTCCCTCGCGTTCTGCAAGAGGAAGCTGTGCTTTTGAAGGGTTTTAAGAAACTGAAGCGTTTTATTCTGAGGGTGGTGCATAACAGCTGAATTGATGATTTTGTGCCGCATACGGGGGCGTATACGTAACATTTTTTTCTGGCTCGACACCGATGCGTTTCCAGCGATCTCCACTGGCTGCTGAGTGACCATTATATGTTCTCTTGATGGGAAATAACGCATATTTTATTGAGAGACGCGAGGGTCCAGGATTGTATACATACATTTTTACCAGCAGGGAAGGAGAGCACACAAAGTGCATAAAAAACGAGTGATTTTGTTACTGCTTGGTTTTTCACTGTTCTGTTTTCAACAGCTCCTGGGTGTTTTATTTCGCGTTCTGCAAGAGGAAACAGTGCTTTTGAAGGCCTTTAAGAAACTGAAGCGTTTTATTCTGAGGGTGGTGCATAACAGCTGAATTGATGATTTTGTGCCGCACACGGGGGCGTATACGTAACATTTTTATCTGGCCCAACACCGATGCGTCTCCAGCGTTCTCCACTGGCTGCTGAGTGACCATTATAGGTTCTCTTGATGGGAAATAACGCATATTTTTTTGAGAGACGCGAGCGTCCAGGATTGTACACATACATTTTTACCAGCAGGGAAGGAGAGCACACAAATTGCATAAAAAACGAGTGATTTTGTTACTGCTTGGTTTTTCACTGTTCTGTTTTCAACAGGTCCTGGGTGTTTTCTTTCGCGTTCTGCAAGAGGAAACAGTGCTTTTGAAGGCCTTTAAGAAACTAAAGCGTTTTATTCTGAGGGTGGTGCATAACAGCTGAATTGATGATTTTGTGCCGCACACGGGGGCGTATACGTAACATTTTTTTCTGGCTCGACACCGATGCGTTTCCAGCGATCTCCACTGGCTGCTGAGTGACCATTATAGGTTCTCTTGATGGGAAATAACGCATATTTTATTGAGAGACGCGAGCGTCCAGGCGTGTATACATACATTTTTACCACCAGGCGAGGAGAGCACACAAAATGCATATAAAACGAGTGATTTTGTTACTGCTTGGTTTTTCACTGTTCTGTTTTCAACAGCTCCTGGGTGTTTTCTTTCGCGTTCTGCAAGAGGAAACAGTCCTTTTGAAGGCCCTTAAGAAACTGAAGCGTTTTATTCTGAGGGTGGTGTATAACAGCTGATTTGATGAATTTGTGCCGCACACGGGGGCGTATACGTAACATTTTTTTCTGGCCCAACACCGATGCGTCTCCAGCGTTCTCCACTGGCTGCTGAGTGACCATTATAGGTTCTCTTGATGGCAAATAACGCATATTTTATTGAGAGACGCGAGCGTCCAGGCGTGTATACATACATTTTTACCAGCAGGCGAGGAGAGCACACAAAATGCATAAAAAACGAGTGATTTTGTTACTGCTTGGTTTTTCACCGTTCTGTTTTCAACAGCTCCTGGGTGTTTTCTTTCGCGTTCTGCAAGAGGAAACTGTGCTTTTGAAGGCCTTTAAGAAACTGAAGCGTTTTATTCTGAGGGTGGTGCATAACAGCTGAATTGATGATTTTGTGCCGCACACGGGGGCGTATACGTAACATTTTTTTCTGGCCCAACACCGATGCGTCTCCAGCGTTCTCCACTGGCTGCTGAGTGACCATTATAGGTTCTCTTGATGGGAAATAACGCATATTTTATTGAGAGACGCGAGCATCCAGGCGTGTATACATACATTTTTACCAGCAGGCGAGGAGAGTACACAAAATGCATAAAAAACGAGTGATTTTGTTGCTGCTTGGTATTTCACTGTTCTGTTTTCAACAGCTCCTGGGTGTTTTCTTTCGCGTTCTGCAAGAGGAAACTGTGCTTTTGAAGGCCTTTAAGAAACTGAAGCGTTTTATTCTGAGGGTGGTGCATAACAGCTGAATTGATGATTTTGTGCCGCACACGGGGGCGTATACGTAACATTTTTTTCTGGCTCGACACCGATGCGTTTCCAGCGATCTCCACTGGCTGCTGAGTGACCATTATAGGTTCTCTTGATGGGAAATAACGCATATTTTATTGAGAGACGCGAGCGTCCAGGCGTGTATACATACATTTTTACCACCAGGCGAGGAGAGCACACAAAATGCATATAAAACGAGTGATTTTGTTACTGCTTGGTTTTTCACTGTTCTGTTTTCAACAGCTCCTGGGTGTTTTCTTTCGCGTTCTGCAAGAGGAAACAATGTTTTGAAGGCCTTTAAGAGACTGAAGCGTTTTATTCTGAGGGTGGTGTATAACAGCTGATTTGATGAATTTGTGCCGCACACGGGGGCGTATGCGTATCGTTTTTTTCTGGCTCAACACCGATGCGTCTCCAGCGTCCTCCACTGGCTGCTGAGTGACCATTATAGGTTCTCTTGATGGGAAATAACGCATATTTTATTGAGAGACGCGAGCGTCCAGGCGTGTATACATACATTTTTACCAGCAGGCGAGGAGAGCACATAAAATGCATAAAAAACGAGTGATTTTGTTACTGCTTGGTTTTTCACTGTTCTGTTTTCAACAGCTCCTGGGTGTTTTCTTTCGCGTTCTGCAAGAGGAAACTGTGCTTTTGAAGGCCTTTAAGAAACTGAAGCGTTTTATTCTGAGGGTGGTGCATAACAGCTGAATTGATGATTTTGTGCCGCACACGGGGGCGTATACGTAACATTTTTTTCTGGCCCAACACCGATGCGTCTCCAGCGTTCTCCACTGGCTGCTGAGTGACCATTATAGGTTCTCTTGATGGGAAATAACGCATATTTTATTGAGAGACGCGAGCATCCAGGCGTGTATACATACATTTTTACCAGCAGGCGAGGAGAGTACACAAAATGCATAAAAAACGAGTGATTTTGTTGCTGCTTGGTATTTCACTGTTCTGTTTTCAACAGCTCCTGGGTGTTTTCTTTCGCGTTCTGCAAGAGGAAACTGTGCTTTTGAAGGCCTTTAAGAAACTGAAGCGTTTTATTCTGAGGGTGGTGCATAACAGCTGAATTGATGATTTTGTGCCGCACACGGGGGCGTATACGTAAAATTTTTTTCTGGCTCAACACCGATGCGTCTCCAGCGTTCTCCACTGGCTGCTGAGTGACCATTATAGGTTCTCTTGATGGGAAATAACGCATATTTTATTGAGAGACGCGAGCGTCCAGTCGCGTATACATACATTTTTACCAGCAGGCGAGGAGAGCACACAAAATGCATAAAAAACGAGTGATTTTGTTACTGCTTGATTTTTCACTGTTCTGTTTTCAACAGCTCCTGGGTGTTATCTTTCGCGTTCTGGAGGAGGAAACTGTGCTTTTGAAGGCCTTTAAGAAACTGAAGCGTTTTATTCTGAGGGTGGTGTATAACAGCTGATTTGATGAATTTGTGCCGCACACGGGGGCGTATACGTAACATTTTTTTCCGGCCCAACACCGATGCGTCTCCAGCGTTCTCCACTGGCTGCTGAGTGACCATTATAGGTTTTCTTGATGGGAAATAACGCATATTTTATTGAGAGACGCGAGCGTCCAGGCGTGTATACATACATTTTCACCAACAGGCGAGGAGAGCACACAAAATGCATAAAAAACGACTGATTTTGTTACTGCATGGTTTTTCACTGTTCTGTTTTCAACAGCTCCTGGGTGTTTTCCTTCGCGTTCTGCAAGAGGAAGCTGTGCTTTTGAAGGGCTTTAAGAAACTGAAGCGTTTTATTCTGAGGGTGGTGCATAACAGCTGAATTGATGATTTTGTGCCGCATACGGGGGCGTATACGTAACATTTTTTTCTGGCTCGACACCGATGCGTTTCCAGCGATCTCCACTGGCTGCTGAGTGACCATTATATGTTCTCTTGATGGGAAATAACGCATATTTTATTGAGAGACGCGAGGGTCCAGGATTGTATACATACATTTTTACCAGCAGGGAAGGAGAGCACACAAAGTGCATAAAAAACGAGTGATTTTGTTACTGCTTGGTTTTTCACTGTTCTGTTTTCAACAGCTCCTGGGTGTTTTATTTCGCGTTCTGCAAGAGGAAACAGTGCTTTTGAAGGCCTTTAAGAAACTGAAGCGTTTTATTCTGAGGGTGGCGTATAACAGCTGATTTGATGAATTTGTACCGCACACGGGGGCGTATACGTAACATTTTTTTCTGGCCCAACACCGATGCGTCTCCAGCGTTCTCCACTGGCTGCTGAGTGACCATTATAGGTTCTCTTGATGGGAAATAACGCATATTTTATTGAGAGACGCGAGCGTCCAGGCGTGTATACATACATTTTTACCAGCAGGCGAGGAGAGCACACAAAATGCATAAAAAACGAGTGATTTTGTTACTGCTTGGTTTTTCACTGTTCTGTTTTCAACAGCTCCTGGGTGTTATCTTTCGCGTTCTGGAAGGGGAAACTGTGCTTTTGAAGGCCTTTAAGAAACTGAAGCGTTTTATTCTGAGGGTGGTGTATAACGGCTGATTTGGTGAATTTGTGCCGCACTCGGGGGCGTATACGTAACATTTTTATCTGGCCCAACACCGATGCGTCTCCAGCGTTCTCCACTGGCTGCTGAGTGACCATTATAGGATCTCTTGATGGGAAATAACGCATTTTGTATTGAGGGACAGAAGCGTCCAGGCGTGTATACATACATTTTTACCAGTAGGCGAGGAGAGCACACAAAATGCATAAAAAACGAGTGATTTAGTTACTGCTTGGTTTTTCACTGTTCCGTTTTCAACAGCTCCTGGGTGTTTTCTTTCGCGTTCTCCCACTTCGCTGGAGCCGTCTCAACCGGAATGGTCAGCAGAGGTACACCACAGGGTGGAGTACTCTCCCCTCTCAACGTGGTGGTCAACGAACTACTGCTGTTGCTGGAGCAGGAAGGGTACGCTGTGATCGCCTATGCGGATGACATTGCTATTGCCGTCACAGGAAAATTTCCCAGCACTCTATGCGACCTAATGCAGAGTGCACTACATACAGTAGAAACCTGGACACGGTACTGTGGACTTGGGGTGAACCCAAAGAAGACCGATCTAGTACTGTTCACTAACAAATATTAAATTCCGCCCCTCAACCCACCGAGGCTGAGAGGAACTCAACTATCAATCAAATAACAGGCTAAACATCTAGGCCTAGTCCTTGACAGGAGGCTGAATTGGAAACCCAACATTGTTGATCGGGTCAAGAAAGCAACTGTTGCCCTCTACAGCTGTAAGAAAGTAGTGGGCAGGAGATGGGGTCTCCAACCAAGCATTATGTACTGGCTTTACACAGCAGTCATAAGGCCTATCCTCCTGTATGGCGTCGTAGTCTGGTGGATTGCTCTGGACAAAGCAGTCATTCGAAACCTTCTGGGGAAGGTACAAAGATCGGCCAGCTTATTTATAAGCGGAGCGATCAGAGCAACCCCCACGGAGGGCTTAAATGTTCTACTACATCTTCCACCATTAAACCTTTTCAGCAAGCAAGTTGTTGCATGCGCGGCCCTAAGGATGAGGAGCATAAGAAAATGGCCCACATCTCAAAAAGGCCACACCTCTATTCTAAAACACTTCAAAGTACCCATGGACACTGACTACATCAATCCGCAGAATGTGTTCACCAGGAACTTCGAAGTTGTCTTTCGATCCAGGGAGGAATGGGCTGAAGGGAAAGTCATACCAAAGGACTCGATCTCCCTCTATACCGATGGCTCGAAGATGGAGTCGGGTTAAGGCAGTGGGGTCTACTCCAAGGAACTTAACCTCAACCTATCATTAAGACTCCCAAATTACTGTAGTGTGTTTCAGGTAGAAATAACTGCGATAACGGAGGCCCTGGCATGGCTCAGGATCAATGTAATATCCACAAAGGATATTATCATTTGCGCGGATAGCCAATCTGCGATAAAATCCCTGGCAGCGGTAACCCCCAAATCAAAGACATCTCTTAACTGTCGCCTATCTCTAGATGAGATGGCTGAGCAGTTCAACATTAAAGTATTGTGGGTTCCCGGGCATAGGGATATTCCAGGAAACTGCGCGGCCGACGAACTCGCAAGGTTAGGGTCAAGCACACTCAGCCTACCTACCCTCGGGTATCTAGAAACACCAATAAGTACGGTAAAACACATGATAAAGCTTCAAATCATAGAGGAGACCAATCTCCAATGGAATGGGAGCAATATCGGCTTTATCACCGAACAATTGTGGCCTTGGCAAACGCTGATACCTCGGCTTGTCCAAAGAACTGGGGTCAAAACTCCTTTCTCGAAGGACCAAACAGTCATGATTTACAAAACGCTCATACTGCCAGTCTTGCTGTACGGAGCCGAAAGCAGGACGATAAGCAGGACAGCGGAGCTGATTTTGGGTTCTTTCGAAAGAAAAATTCTGCGCCGGATACTTGGTCCTGTCTGTGAGGAAGGTGAATGGAGAAGAAGACACAACCGCGAACTCTACGAGCTGTATAAAGATGTGGATATAGTCCGGAAGGCAAAGATCCGTCGGCTCGGCTACATCGAGTGTATGGACATCAACGCTCCAGCTAAGAGGGTCTTCGACTCCAAGCCTCCTGGTTCGAGAAGAAGAGGAAGACCGAACCTCCGGTATAAAGACCAAGTAATCGCGGATGTAAGACATCTTGGTCTTGATAACTGAAAGCAGCATGCCCGGGACCGTCAAAGATGGAAGGCAGCTATAGCTCAGGCTCAAATCCTCCATGGATCGCTGGCCTGATAAGTAAGTAAGTAAGAACATTCCATGAGTTTTACTATTTTTGTTTATTCTTCAGGTATTGTCTCGTAGTCTACTCTGGTCCTTCGTCCTACTCCTATAGTAGCCATAATCCAATCGATGTATTTTGAAACTTCAGTATAAACAGCAGGCAACCATGCGCATTGCTTACGACCCCACGAAAGTACTCCAACTTGTACGCCGTTTGCAATCAGTGCTCCACCCGAATCTCCCATGCATGCACCTTTTATGTCCTCGGATCCTGCACATATATTGGTCACGTGTGTCCGCTTTCCGTAGATAGCACTGCAGCGTTGTTTCGAAACAATTGTCAACTCGACTTTTTGTAAGTGTTGCTGTGGTTTACCGTCAGGCTGGGAATGAAACTTGAAATTAACACTTATTCACTGCTCTTGTGTGGTTGTTCGATTATTTTTTTTTTACCGCGTTTAACCCCCATCCAGCTAGAAAAGCACGTGTGCCTGCCCTTGTGGATTGTAACCTTTTTGGTAGCCTCACTGACTGAGCTGAGTTATGAAACTGAATTGGTTCTTGGAGTTTCACCAAGGCGATATCGTGGAGAAATGTGGGTCTAGAATATCTTGGATGAACATAAATCCTTGACACTTTCACGATAGTCGGACCGGTGCTAGTTATCGTCGTTACTCCGTATTGAACAGTAAAGGGACTTGGCGAAGGCGTTATTATACAATGAGCAGCGGTCATGATCCACCTAGGATTCACAATAGAAGCTCCACAAATGTGATCTCCATTTTTTCCGTAACGCAAGGATACTTGAAAGGGAACTTCGTTTATCATGGCATCAGTCCCGTTGACGATGAACTTGCTAAAGCCATGTTTACAATTCACTAAAAAAAGTATGATTAGTTCACAACTTGCTATTACGATCGGCGACATCGTACTACTGCACCGCTGACTAAATCGTTGGAGCTTATAAGCACCTAGTCTAGGCGTCACTAGTCTTTGCTTGTGTGTTTGTAGCTTCCAACCACACGATATTAGAGATCACGATTGTTATCGCCCACAATTATGGAACGTAGCTCAAGGCATAAATATTAGAATTAAGTGTGTCAAATGTTCTCATTTTTTCGATTCGATAAAACATGCGAGTAGCGGGTGCCTGTCAGTCCATTCATGGTTAGTAGTAAGGTTTGCAATATAGAAACCTAGTCCGCCATTAGAGTTCGACACCGCTTACTGCCTCTTGGCGTGTACAGGAGACGATCACAAGCCGTAGAGGTGACCGTACAAGAACACAAACTTTAGGCAAATTGTGTCAAAACCGTGGTACGAGCTTAACTCTTTTTAGTATCGGTATTGTTCCCGAACTTTCAAAAACTTCTAAAAATACTTCACTTCGAAAAGGACAGGTAAATCACTTCGATATCTACGCGAGGGTCCAGTTCTATTCTGTTCTATCGTGTTGATTGAGAGAAGTTGAGCTTAGGTTCCCCGGAACTATAAGACCTTTGATCGTCAGAGAGATGTTTGACAAAAAAAAAAACCGACTCTGGGGGTTTTTCACCAGTACCAAAATAAACGTCCTTTCTCCTCCTCTAAGACCGGAAATGATTGGACTGGAAAATAAAGCAGCTCATCGAGATACGCTTCTACTTCTAAAACTCAAGCTGGTGCGTAGATATCCCTGGGGAAATCACATTGGTTTCTTTACATGTTAGCCAACTAATCCTGACTTTTAAGGGCAGATCTATAGAAAAAGAAACTGGTAGCAATGGGTATAAATCTTCTTTGTCAAGAAAAAACAAAAAAAAAAAAGTTCAACTGTTGACCCTCTGGGGTCGAAACCTGGGCTATTTACACTTTAAAAGAAGGCTGAACTCGAGTTGTATAAGTTTGTTTATACGTACATTTTCAGTGGCCCGCATATTCCACTAAAAGAGTCGCGGAGGTTATGCGCGCACGCGGGATCTCCAGGCCACTCGATCCTCCGCCATCGACTCCAACTCATCAGGAGTTTTTGGACTTGGTCCAACCACCTCGTCCTGGGTCTGCCAAGCGGATGCGTGCCTGATGGTATAGCATCCAAGGCATAGCCCTTTCCGTTCGGAGAAGCAGCTGCTCAACATTAATTTCCGTGCGCACTGCCTTGTTTCTCACCCTATCCCGGCGAGTAAGTCTTACAACAGCACGAAGAAATCCCATTTCAGCAACTTGTTTTCGCTATCTTGTTCTTTCGGTCAATACCCAAATTTCATGACCATAGGTGAGAGTTGGAACAAATGAACCATGAACGACCTAAGCCGAGCTTCTCTCAATGACCCATGTTGTGTGTGATTTAATTTCCCCATAGGTGAAAGGGACCTACAGTTTATTTCCGGATCCGAAAGGCGAATTTCGAGAAGCTTTTCATGACACTTTTACTACAGGGGGTTTTGTCAGAACCCCGCTGAGGAGAAACACCATGAATAACACATTCGATGACATGGCTGTATCGGGATTCGATCCCGTGTCATCGGCGTCAGAGGCTAACATGCTACCCACTGTGCCACTGCGCCAGTCGGAGTACTGAGTTAAAAACCGCTAACACCAAGCTCGGTCTTCCTGATTACAGATCCTCCAAGCTGTTTCAAAATTGACCCACTTTGGCCAATCCTGCAGGAAAGCTCAGTATTGCTCCTCCCATCACTCGTGAAGAAGACCCCGAGATACTTAAACTTTTCCACCTGCTTTAATGGGACTCCACTAACATGTAGAGTGCATTGGACTGGTGTTCTGGAAATAACCATAACATCGGATTTGTCCACATTAACCCTCATTCCAGCATCAGCACATACGGCCATAAGCCTGGTCATTTGCAAAAGGAAGATGGCTTATCCTTAACTCTCGCAATGTGAAACACTCCTTGCCTCGACTGCGCTGCGACATCCAGTCCATATATGTAATGAAAAGACAAGACACACCCTTGGCGAAGTCCAACGCCCACGGTGAAAGGTGTTGATTTACTACCGTTAACCCGACCCGCACCTGATTATCTACCTTGTCGTGGTGTGGGGGCTTCTCACCAAAGGATAATCGTCCTCGTCACTCCCCTCACCAACCCAAATCCCATCTCACTCCATTTATCCTATCCACTCCCTATCCCCTGGGCTGGACCTAAGGTAATAATCGTACCGTGCCGAGATGTCGACCAGGCTGAGAGCCCAGACCAAAAATAGCTCAGTCGCAAACGGTGTATCCGGATACCTGGCGCCCTCCGGATCAGCTAGCATTACCTGGGTATTGCGGATCTCTGCCCAGGTGGACATATATATCTCCGCAGCTCGTGGGTACCAGATGAAAAATATTAACAACAAAGAAAACAATGAGTCCGGATCTCGCAAAAAACCGGAAGGAGATGATATTCCCTCTACGTCAATGGCGGTAAAGACTCCGATCGGAGAATCATCAAACCGCTTTGATAAGTTATCGGTAAGAAAAGTTGGCAACAAGAAAACCAACCCATCGACCAAGGCCTATAAAGACCGGAAGGCGGCCTTGAGAATAATGAATCGATGGGGCCATAAAACCGACCTGTCAAAAGAAGACAAAGAGTCGGTAGCCTGGGCGACAGGAATACTGGCCCAGGAAAAAGAAAAAGCCAAGAGGCCCAGATCGTCCCCCGAGGAACCAAAGCTGGAGGCTAAGAAGGCTGGGCTGGGAAGCCCTTCGGTGATGTTGCGAGAGAGTGCCCGACGGATGTCTATCAAGCGTTATCGACAAACTTCCTAAAAATTGCTAGAAAGAACCCTGGACCACCGCCCATCTGCGACGACGCTGGATGGTACCAAGGCAGGGTAAAACTGATAAGCTGTGCCGACGAAAGATCTGTTGATCTTCTGAAGGCTACAGTTGCCGAAATAGGGGAAATTTGGGAAGGAGCTCGGCTCAAGGTCGTCACTAAGGACCAGATCCCTAAACGACCGCGAGCTAGATGCTGGCTCCCGCTGGCACCAGACAACCCCCTCGAAATAGTTGAGACAATCAACTATTGCAATCCCAGTCTCCCAACAAGAGATTGGAGAGTCGCGAAGCTGGAGGAACCGAGAGGCCGATCAAGACAGGCAATTATTGTACTGAATTGTGAAGCCTGAAACCTCTGGCCCTATGCGACTACCATATCAGGTTTGGCTTTAAAAAAGTCCAACTTAACATATACAAAAAGAATGAGGAAGTGCCACCATCCGGCAATACAGACACGGCTAACACCGAGGTCAGAAGCGGAAGCTCTACGGAGCAGAAACCCCCAATCCCCTCGGGGAGCAAGGGCCCTGCGCCGGTAGAAGCTGAAACCCCAGCAACATCCCTGGTCTTTAAAGATCAGGAGTCATTGCTCGACTCCGGAAACGAGGACTGTTCCACTAGCTCGCCGATGGAAGACGATCTTCTGGACTCAGATCTGGAAGACTTTAACGCCACCGTGGTGGAGGCAGATCGAATTAATAACAGCCATGACGCTGAGATTAATTCAGATTAACCTCCACCACTCTAAAGCGACAACCGCGAATCTTCTTCTCAGGCTGGCCAAAGGAGAAGAAGACATAGCCTTAATTCAAGAACCGTGGGTGCATGAACGCAAGGTTCGTGGATTAAGAACCCCAGCCTACAACCTATTTATATCGCAAAAAGAAGGTAAGACCCGCACTTGCATACTTGCAAAGAAATCTTTAAACGCTGGTGTGACAGCTGCCCTGCCACACCAGTGATTGCAATCTAATCAACCAGGATCAAGCTATGGATAGCCTCTACATACATGGCGCAGGAAGAGGGCATTCCATCGGACGAAATCACTAAACTGGTCAAGTACTTGTCGGATCATCAAGCTGGGCTCCTTATCGGTGTAGATGCGAATGCGCATCACACGATTTGGGGCAGCAGCGATACAAACGAAAGAGGTGAGTGGCTTATTGAATTCATCCTAACCGCTAACCTTTTTATTTGCAACAAGGGTCATACACCCACATTTATTACAAAAAATCGCAGGGAGGTACTAGACCTAACTCCAGCATCGCCCCTCTCTCATTGACAAAATAAGAGAATGGAAGGTTTCTGAGGAATACCCCTTCTCAGATCATCGTTACCTGGTGTTTAACCTAGCCTACATGGTCCCAACCCCAATAGAGTCATCCTGCAACCCAAGAAGAATCGATTGGGAGCGTTATAGAGCCTTCGTTGGCAAATCTATAATGAGTAGGACCCCGGACACCCCGCGGACCACGTTAGATAAAGACAATATTGTCGATACTCTAATAATCACATTGGGCAACGCAAGGGCCAACAGCTGCGTAATCCACAAATTAGGGAAAAAATCCTACCCTTCTTGGTGGAACGCAGATCTAAGCAAGCTCCGCAAAGCCTGTCGTAAACTCTTTAATAAAGCAAAGAACACAAGAAACGACAGAGACTGGAGCCTATACAAAAATTCACTCAAGGTGTACAAACAAAAACTGAGGAAAGAACAAAGGCTGTCTTGGAAACTCTTCTGCAATAACATGGAGAAAATTTCAGACGCCTATAGATTGAGGAAAATACTCTCGAAAGATCCACACCTATCCTAACTATCCTATCCTAACTGCCTCATAGCAAATGGAGTTTGGACAACATCTGAGAAAAAACTCTAAATCTTCTCCTCAACACTCACTTCCCAGGCTGCTCTGAATCGCAAGACTTAGTGCACTCGCGAGGAACTCATATCTCCTCTGCGATAGAAGGGCAGTATGATCACATTACATATCTCCAGAGAGAAAATGATATGGGCATTATATCATCATATTCCAGAAAAGTGGAAGTGCGCAAAGGTACTTTTCATCCCCAAGGCCGGCAGGAGCTCTCATACTTCCCCAAGGATCTAAGGCCTATCTGTCTATCATCCCTCCCTAATTTCTAAGGCACAGCACGCCTACTGTAAGGGTAGATCGGTCGAAACAGATCTGCACATACTAGTGAGGAAAATCGAAAGATCAATCCGTCTCGAGGAGTATACTCTAACAGCCTTCCTAGACATAGAGGGCGCCTTTAACAACGTCACTCCGAAAGCAATAATAGAAGGGCTAGAAAAGCTAAAGGTGGAGAGGACTCTGATAGAGCTGATCAGCGAGTTGTTATTAACGTGCAAAATTCACTTCAAGTGGGGAAGCCTAGTAACTACCAGAGTGGTTACCAAGGGAACCCCGCAAGGTGGGGTCCTCTCACCTCTTCTCTGGAAGGCCTGGATGTTGTTGCCTACGCCGATGACGTTGCCATTTCAATCTCAGGTAAATACATATCCACACTGAATGACCGCATGCAATCGGCATTCTCATTTCTATGCAAATGGGCGCATAGTAACGGGCTCAGGATTAATCCCCAGAAAACGGAGCTCGTGCTATTTACCAAAAAGCATAAAATCCCGGAAAACTGCCCTATCACTTTGCTCGATACCAGGTTAGCCTATTCCTCTAGTGCCAAATTCCTTGTCATTATACAATTGAAAGAGCAAAAAAAGCAACAATAGCTCTCTACACATGCAAGAAAGCCCTAGGAAAAAAATGGGGATTCAACCCCAAGATCACCCTATGGCTCTACATCACTAATGTATGGAGTGACAGTCTGGTGGACTGCAATGGACAAGACAACATACCACAAACAACTCGAGAAGGTACAAAGGATGGCATGTATGTGGATTACCGGGGCCCTCAGGTCCACACCAACCGCTGCGCTTAACATGATATTTTCCGGAAGCAAATTGCCACACACACGGCCATAAGACTAAAAGCCAACTCGAAATGGACGAGCTATGTCACTGGCCACTCCTTCATCCTGCATAACAGGATAACTATGGCAGAAAACTTTGACCACACAGAACCCACCATAGTCTCGGACAAAAACTTTACGACGATATATCCGGACAGACAAAACTGGATTCGCCAAACTCAACGCCGCAGAAAATGCGTGAATTTTTACACTGACGGGTCTAAAACCAAAGACGGGGTGGGCAGTGAAGTATTCTGCAAACAACTGAAGCTGTATAAAGCTCTAAAATTACCAGATCACTGCAGCGTTTTCCAGGCGAAACTGTTGGCAATAAAAGAGGCCTTGTCTTGGCTGAAGTTTAACGTAATATTCACCACGAATATTCGCATTCTCACAGACAGTCAAGCAGCCTTAAAGTCGCTGGAGTCCTATGTGTACACATCAAAATCTAGTCTCGACTGTCGCAGATCTCTTAACGAGATGGCAGAACAGTTCAACATACAGCTTTTCTGGGTACCGGGACACAGCGACATTATAGGAAATGAAAAAGCCGACACGCTCGCCAAACAAGGAACAACACTTCAATCAATCGTGGCTTGTGAGGGAGTACCCCTTACAACCATTAAACATAATCTGACCAATCTCGCCAGGGCCGAGACGAACCTGAGATGGACCCAGGGACATACCTGCGTCATCACCAGGCAAATCTGGCCTCGGCTTGACAGTCAACGAACAAGGAGTATAATCCCCCTAAAAAGAACTGACATCTACAAAGTCATCGGTGTCATCACAGGACACTGACTCATTGCCAGTCACGCACAAAAACTAGGAATAGTTCCGAATGATTTCTGAAGAAGCTGTCGGGACGAGGAAGAGGTCGAATCCATTCACCACCTTCTCTGTGCCTGTCCAGCTTTTTGCAATATCAGGAAACGTTACCTAGGCTCTTACTTCTTTAACGGTCTGACAGATGTTCAGAAAGTAGGGATACCTGATCTTCTTAACTTCTTAAGGAGCTCAAAATGGTTCCACGAATAGGGGGCAAAACCCCCTCGTAGCTGCACAGCGGGCCTCCCTGGCCTATGTGCATTCTTCTCAATTCTGGGAAGGCTACGATCCTACCTACCTGCCTACCAAATACTCCGCACCTATTACATCAAAGTATGTTTCCGCTCGATTTTATACACTCTGCGTCTTGTTTAGTGATATTAGGTCTGCACCCCACGAACACAGACACTGAACCACCCCGGAAGGAAGGCGCGACAGAGGACGACCGCATCTACGGTGGTGCACCTTCACCAACTCGGCGTGTGGCGCTGGAAACAGCTGGCCAAAGACCGTATGATCGTGCCAGCTCGGAACGCTTGCTGCTTGAGGCCCAGGTTCACCACGGACTGTAGCGCCACCTAAGTAAGTAAGTAGGTACCATGACAGACACCCGCTACTGGCATGTCTAATCAATTAAAAACGAATCGGAAAAATGAGATCATTTGACACACCTGATTCGAATACTCATGCCTTAACTACCATCCATAATTGTTCCCTATTACACTTGATAATGGAAGCCACGAACGCACAAGCAAAGATTAGCGACGCCTAGACTAGGTGCATATAAGCTCCATCGCTTTAGTCAGCGATGCAGTAGTACGATGTCACCGTTCGTAATAGTAGGTTGTGCACTAATCACTTTTTCTGTAGTGGATTGTAAGGATGGCTTTACCCCGTACATCGTCAATGGGACTGATGCCCAGATAAACGAATTTCCCTTTCAAGTATCACTCCGTTACAAGGCATATAGATTATATGGAGGACACATTTGTGGAGCTTCTATCCTGAATTCTATGTGGATTTTGACCGCTGCTCATTGTGTAACGTTTAATAAAGCGCGTAAGCCAAAAAGGTTTAGTGTTCAATACGGAGTAACAACGATACATAGAACCGGGCCGAATATCGTGAATGTGTCAAAGATTGTAGTTCATCCAAGATTTGACAAACCCACATTTATACACGACATCGCACTAATAAGACTCAAGAAACCAATTAAGTTTGGTGAAACAGCTAGGCCAGTGGGACTTCCAAGAATGTCCCAATCTACAGCGGCAGGCACGCGTGCCGTTCTCGCTGGATGGGGTAAAAATGCGGTAAAAATAACGACTAAGCAATCACGCAAGAGCAGTGAATAAGTTTTAATTTAAAATCTCCTTTCCAGACTGAAGGTAGACTACAGAATCACTTACAAAAAGTCGATCTGACAATTGTTTCCAAAAAGCGCTGCCGTGATATCTACGGGGGGCGGACACACGCGACCGAAATATGTGCAGGATCCGAGGACAGAAAAGGTGGATGCATGGGAGATTCGGGAGGAGCACTGATAGCAAATGACGTGGCAGTTGGAATAGCTTCGCGGGGTGGTATGCCATGCGCATGGTATCCATCTATTTATACTGAAGTTTCAAATTACATCGGCTGGATTAGGCGTACTATAAAAAAGTGACATAGGAACAGATTAGGCTACTAGACACTACCTGAAGTAAAAAGAATAAAAGGAAATCTCATGAAATGATATTGCGCGCAGTAACCTCTAAGTTAATTTCATTGTCATTGTCGACCTGTTTCTATCGTAGGCTGTGGACAATTGGTCTACCTAAATGCCAACTTCCTGGTGGGTCTCCTAAGGAACCAGCAATCAGTTTCCTAAGACGTTTCTTAGCATTGTATTGTATAAAAGCAGTTATACAATATTATTCTTCTTCTTAATGGGCGCTACAGTTCGCCCCAGTTCGCCGTTCGCCCGCGGAACCCCTTTTGCTATGACGAGATGTTGGATGCCTTCTTCCTTACAGTAATCGCTTCCATTGGCCCGACATGGTCGAAGTGGAAAGTTCCCAACGGTTTGTCCACTTTGTTGATTGGGATGAGATAGCCCTCGCTTTCCCGGTCTTTGCTCCTGCGACTGTGCACTTTGTGCAAACTCTTACCGCGTTTTCCACCTTTGCCGTCGCATTTGGGATGTAGAATGTCTTCTGGAGAATATCCTGAGTCTTCTTTGACGGAATAGTGCCCTTGCTCATGCACAACGTTTATCACCTTCCTCTCCATCTCTTCTGGTATCACAACAAGTTCCTTGACGGGATCCTTGTGCAACACGCTAGATTTCATAAAGAAATCTTCATATTCGTCCTTTTTTAAGATTTTCATCACTGCCTTGACCCAAGCGTCCATTCTCTGTGCCCCTCTGACCTTGTGGATAAACGAGTCCTCTATCACTAAACATGAGACTCTGCTAAGCGCATCCACGTGCCTCATTCTCGAACTGGATCAATGCTCAATGCTGTAATCGAACTCCTGCAAAAACATCGCCCACCGGGACACTTTTAGCGGAACGTCCTGCTTTTTCATGGTCATTTCAAATGCATTGCAATCGTTGACTAAGTCTTGCACCACTCTTTGATCCTCGTATAACATGCGCCTTGGCTTATGGAATATTGAGACGTCGTCGTTCAGAGTGATCTTCATTTCTACTGGTCATTCTTTCTTCCTCGCTGGGATGTAACTACCTATCATCGCAATCACTTCCCTCTTACTGTCCTGATCCAGGTGATTGACGTCTGCCTGCTCACTTCGAAACTCCCCCTCTTCAGCCGCCACACAAATTGCGCCAAAGACCTTTACAGACTGCAGTAATTCTTTCCTAAACTCTGCGGCTATTTTTCCGGGCTCTAAACTCACCTCTTCCATTTCCCTGCTCTAACATCTTCTGATCCCTTGAAGCCAGCGACTTCTGTTCCGATCCTTTCTGACCCTTTGAAACCACTGCTTCCTGCTCTGATCCCTTTGGATCCTCTGAAGTCACTCCTCCCTACTTCGGCTACTAACGATTGTCTTTCCTGCGCCGCCTGTAACCTGACCGCCATGCTTTTGTCTGAACACGGCACCATCTGGGGAAACCACTAAATCGACAGAGTCTAGGATATCGTTCCCAATTACTGTGGCATACTGCATGTCCTGCTCCCTCTACACGTGGAAAGTTGCTTGCATCTCTACCCCATCTACTTCCAGGTCTGCCTCGAACTTGCCTATCGTAGTCACTCGATTTTATCCTATATCCACTAGGCTTCGCTTTATCGCCTTTAGCTCCACGTCGTTCATCATCAGCAAACAGTCATTACGCAAAAGGCATAAATCACTGCCAGTGTCCACCAGCGCTTCAAAAGAATAGCCTTTCACACATATGCTCTTAAAAATTCGGTTGTTTCAGATTGCTAGAGCAACTCGAGTCTCTGGTATAAAGCTATCCCTAGCGCGCTTACGTTCCTGTTGACTGATCCTGTTGACGTTGCTGGTGACCTTGGTATCATACATTTAAATAACAGGAAGGATAAGGCCTATAAGCGGTTCCATAATAAAAATAATGACCCGGAACTTCCGAAAGTTTATCGGATGCTTCTGTCCCTGTACGAGAGCACCGTGGCGCAGTGGGTAGTGTGTTGACCTCTGATGCAGATGACACGGGATCGAATCCCGTCACAGCCATGTCATCGAACGTGTTTTTCACGGTGTTTCTCCTCAGCGGGGTTCTGACGAAACCCCCTGTAGTAAAATTGTCATGAAAAGCTTCTCGAAATTCGCCGTTCGGAACCGGCAATAAACTGTAGGTCCCTCTCACCTATGGGAAAATGAAATCACACACAACATGGGTGATTGAGAGAAGCCCGGCTGAGGTCCTTCATGGACTGTAACGCCAACATACATACATACATCCTGTCCCGGTACAGACAGTATGTTCTTTTTGTCGAAACTAATTTAAAGACCAATAGTAAACACGCCGTGGCGCAGTGGTTAGTGTGTTGGACTCTAACGCACGATGAGCGAGTTCGGATCCCGATAACACCGTCGCCATCGAATGTTTATTTCGCGGCGTCCCTCCTCGGCGGGGTACTGGCAAAACCCCCCGTAGTATACTTGCCTTGAAAAAGCTTCTCGACTCACGCCGTTCGGAATCGGCATTAAACTGTAGGTCCCTTTCACCTGTGCGAAAAATAAATCACACACAAAATGGGTGATTGAAGGGAAGCTTGGCTCTGGTCCTTCATGGGCTGTAACGCCACCACAGAAGAAGAGGAGTAAGCACATTTGGAGCCTTATTAAAAGCAAAAAGCTTTCATCTCATCTCATCTGAACTTTCAACCATTTGTAATATGTTCGCTAACCACTTTCAGTCTGTCTATACATGTGGTTCTACCGTACCAACAGTCTTAAGTTATAACTCAATGTCCCACCATTTCTTGAATATCGGCAACTTGGGGTGTTCAATCTCTGAGGTTCAAAGGGCTCTTTCCTTATTAAATCCTGATAAAAATCCTGGTATGGATGGCAGGATGGCATCTCGCTAATTCTACTTCAAAAGTGCTCCTTAGCGTTTTCTCTACCTCTGCGTTTAATTTTTAATTTGTCTCTCCAGTTCGGTCATTTTTAAAAAGTTTGGAAAAGCTCATTTTAAATGCCCATAAACAAATCTGGATCGAGGCATGATATCATTAACTATCGTCCAATCTGTACAATTTCAACCATTCCTAAGTTGTTTGGAAAAATTGTTTATGACAAGCTTACACCTCGCTTAAAGGGATTTATCTCTCCTTCCCAGCACAGCTTCGTTGCAGGCAGATCGGCTACTACCTCTCGATTTTCTGTAATACTGCCCCGAATTACCTTGAGAATAGCTCACAATGTGATGTAATTTATACAGACTTTGCTAAAGCGTTTGATCGCGTTAACCACAGTACGTTATTCTCAAAACTGGCTAGCTTAGAATTTCACTCCAATTTGGATCGGATCCATTATGCTCGCATTAATGATATGCTCTCGTCACCAGTTTATGTTACCTCGGGAGTACCTCAAGGTAGTCACCTGGGCCCTCTGCTCTTCATTTTATTTATTAATGACATCCCCGACTTGTTATAAAGTTCCCGGTGTCTCATATACGCTCAATACACGACTGTATTCTTTGACAAGAGGACTTTGAACGACTTTCCATATGGTGTCACAATAATGACCTTCTTCTCAATGTCTCTAAATGTCAAAGCCTTTCTTTTTATCGTAGCCTCTCTTCGATTCCCTTTACGTACGTAATCCATAATACCCCTCTGTCCAGTATTTCCTCCAAAAAATATCTGGGAGTCAAATGCCAAATGTAACCAGATGTTAGGTTTCATACTGCGGAATCCGAAAGACTTTCGAGATTCTTATACTCTTAAATGCCTTTTTGTCGCATTTGTCAGATCTCATCTCGAGTACTGCGGCATAGTATGGGATCCATTTTATGAATTCCATTCCATTCGAATTGAGAAGATCCAGAAGCATCTAACTAGAATACCCATTCGTAGACTGCGATGGAATATTGAAATGCCTTCATACGTAACGGGGAGCAAATTATTCGGTATCTTACCTCTTTTCAGACGGAGGCAATGTTTTTCAGTCACGTTCATGACTTGATTAATGGTCATATTGATTTCCCTTCTCTATTATCATTAATTGGATTTTATGCTCCTGCGAGAGCTCTAAGAAATCGCTTTTTACCACAGAGTAAATTATGGATATAATAATCCAACTTCTAGATGCCTTAGGGAACACAATAAATATTGTAGCCTTTTCGATGTTCACCTTAGTAGGGATTCATTTAGGAACAAAATAATTCTGTTGTCAAGAATGACCGCCAACATTCTTAAGTATATTTTTATAATAGGCAATCTAACGAGGACAGTTGATGTACTCATTTGATTGATTGTAATAAAGAAATAAAGAAATCAATTTTCACTTCGTTTTTTTGCCACAATAATTCCGGCCGATTGGTTTCGATTAATTGCCGGGCGATTGACTTCGATTAAATTCATGATTGAATTGTAGGATTGCGATTTGGCGATCGCAATTCAAAGACAAAAAGTTCACAATTAATTGTTCATTTTATTTCACAATTAAATCATTAAATCTATTATAACTTGTATACGGGTAGCTGTTGGCGAATACGTGTGCACTAGTCGGCGTTTCACTATCGACTGTGTACTCTACTCTAAAGCGGCCCACAGACACGCTACGGATTGAATGGATCTGTTTGAAGTCATTTCGCCACACACTTGTGGATCGGTATACGTTCTTCATTTCACTCTGTTCGCCGTCGAGTAAGGATGGATCGCGGAAAAAAAATAATTTTGTTGTGTGGTGTTTATTTGTGTGAAAAAGGAAAAGAAAGGATAATGAAAAAGAAACGTTCACTGCGGATGCAGGAGTAGTTTCTGATCCTAATAATTACTTATTCATATATAGATACATGCATTCAGAAATATGTGAATGAGGGTCTCATAATTCTATTGCCTGTTGCCTGTGAGTGTTTATTGCTTGTTTCATTTTATGATTCGATGTTCACAGTTTTATAACATACATTTGTGCACATACGAATCATAAATACAATCATAAACAGACTGCATAGATGCACTCTAACAATTTCGAGTGGACGTTTCCTAGTCATCGTCAACCGCGCCACTCACGCTACCGATCGCAAGAATATCAAACTCATTTGAAAGCTTGCGATCTGTAGCAAACTACCCCACACACGACGCACAGTGGGGCAGAATGTCCTGAAAGTTGGCATTAAATCTACCGACAAAGCTAAAAAGTTGAAACTTGGCATAATTACTCTTTGTGATATTATAAAAATATTGTGGAAGTTACTTAGGGCCACGCACATTAAAACGCCCACTTGAGGGAGAAAAACTTTTCGTACGCATATAACATAATGCATGTGTCTTACAAACCTAGTTAAACGAAATTTCATAAACTAAAAAGACACAGAATCTTAATAAAGAATACATAGGACGCGGATTCTGCCAAATTATTTTTTGGCCGGAAGCTAAACGAAGAGGAACAAGGCATGTGATAAACACTGTTGAATCATCTGCATCATCTGCAATTTCTGATAAACTTGCTTATACAACATGGGCATGGGCTTACACGAGGGCATGGGCTCGGACATACAGGGTAAAGATGTTGATTGCTCTCAACCTGGCGAGATGCCAGCAACGATCCCTGTTTAAATGCCCGGGTCAAGTTGACATACGGCCTCCTCGCGGCGCCCTCTGGATAGCCTCTTCAACAACCGTTGGGAGGTGAACAAACGTATGCAGCGAAAAAAATCCCGACCAGAATGGCGGTTGTGCGGCGGGCTAACAATCCGCCCACGTAAAAAAAAACCTAAAGTTATGAATGAGCAAGATGCCTCGGATACACGGACGGATACTCGACGACGACGGCAACGCACGAAAAAGGAACACGATTTGCGAGTATGCTTCTGGAATGTCAGAACCCTGTACACTCCCGGAGCTGCTCATAAACTAGAAGGAATCCTCACGCAGTACAAGGCGGATATTACTGCGGTCCAGGAAATACGCTGGATAGGAAACGGTATGATTAGGAAGAAAAATTGCGACATTTATTACAGCTGTCACAAAAGGATTTATTACTGGGATGCGGATTTGTCGTGGGAAAGCGGTTAAGGTTGAAGGTCATCGACTTTAAACCTATAAATGATCGCCTGGCTGTGATCCGAATCAGAGGCAGATTTTATAACATCAGCCTTATATGTGCACACGCCCCTACCGACGAGGCTGAAGACCCTATCAAGGAGGACTTCTATGACCTCCTGGACTACGCCTACGGAGTTTGTCCGGAGTACGATGTAAAAATCGTGCTCGGGGACTTCAACGCCAAAATCGGTAAGGAAAACATCTTTGGCGGAGTGATCGGAAAGCACAGCCTCCACGACACAACAACAGATAACGGCTTCCGACTCGCTGACTTTGCGACAGCTCGTAATGCGGTGATAAGTATCACAAGATTCCCTCGCAAGCGAATCCACACAGCAACCTGGCGATCTCCGGACGGTCGAACCGCCAACCAAATCGACCATGTGCTCATTGACACAAGGCACTCGTCAAACATCCTGGATGTGCGAACATTCAGAGGGGCAAATGTCGACTCTGACCACTTCCTCGTAGCAGCAAGATTCAGAGCTCGACTGTCCAATGTCAGAAAGCTGCACCAGCCCATCAGGAGGAGGTTCGACATTGGGCGCCTGAGCACACCGGAGGTTGCCAGAGTCTACAGGGAGCAGCTGAGCGAAAGACTCTACGGTATGCCTACGTCGAACACAAATGCCAATAATATGTGGCTGCATTGCCGCTCAGCCATTCAGGAAGTAGCCGAAACCACCTTAGGATACCTACCACCCCCGACAAGAAACCAGTGGTATGATGGCGAGTGTGAGCAGAAAAAGGCAGCAACCGACGAGGCGTACCAAAAGGCGCTGCAGAGGAAAACCATTGCAACGCAAGAAGAGTAGCGAGCCAGAAGAAGGGAGGAGAAAAAACTACTGCGACAAAAGAAAAGAATCTTCGCAGCCTCCCAGCTCAAGGATATCGAGGAGTCTAGGCATAAACATAAAATACGAGCCTTTTACAAGAAAGCCAAAGGCCTTGCAGGAGGCTTCAAAAAGGGCACCCTGGCTCTTCGAAACTGCGAGGGTAATCTTGTCACCGACCCGCAGGGAATAGTGGATGTATTTTAGCAGCAGTTCCAGCAGCTACTTAACGAGCATGACCAAGAGAGAGTGGTAGGGCCGCTGAAGTAGTCCTCCCACCCAGCATCGAAGAAGTCGGCACAGCTATTCAGAAGCTGAAGAACAACAAGGCCGCAGGCTCAGATAGCTTGCCATCAGAGCTCTTCTAGGCTGGCGGCGATGATCTGGTAGGGGGCATGCACCAGATCATCTGCAGGATTTGGGAAGATGAAAGCATGCCCGACGACTGGAATACCAGCTCTATATGCCCCATCCACAAAAAAGGCGATCCTACCTCTTGCAAGAGCTATAGAGGTATATCCCTGCTCAATGTCGCATACAAGATCCTGTCCAGCGTATTGTGTGAACGCCTAAAACCATTTTGCACCGCACTAATCGGCAGCTACCAGTGCGGCTTCCGGCCCGGCAAATCAACTATAGACCAAATTTTCACACTTCGACAAATCCTGGAAAAGACCAACGAGTTTCGGATCAATACACACCATCTTTTCATCGATTTCAAAGCCGCATACGACAGCATTCATCGTGAAGAACTGTTTGGGGCGATGGCCGAATTCGGGATCCCGGTAAAACTGATCCAGTTGTGTCGCGCCACGCTAAAAAACACGCGATGCACCGTTCTAGGACCTTGGAACCATTCGAAACATGCACCGGATTTCGGCAAGGAGATGCGCTGTCATGTGACTTCTTCAACCTGGTGCTGGAGCAGATAGTGCGACGGGCAGGCGTCAACAGGGAAGGCACTATCTGTTACAAGTCCATCCAGCTGCTAGGATACGCGGATGATATCGACATCATCGCGTGTTCTCGCCGTGGCATTGTGGAAGCATTCACGGCGATTGAAGAACAGGCGAAACGAGTTGGTCTTAAGATCAATGAGGACAAAACGAAATACATGCTGTCAAGCAAAAACCAATCCGTCGCTCACTACCTGGGACAAAACATAACAATTGACAGCTACAATTTCGAGGTAGTTAAGGAGTTTGTCTACCTCGCGGCAAACGTAAATTCCACAAATGACACCACAGTGGAGATCCGGCGTAGAATCGCCCTTGGCAACCGCTGCTACTAAGGCTTGTCCAAACAACTGGGGTCAAAACTCCTCACTCGAAAGACCAAAGTCATGCTTTACAAAACGCTCATTCTGCCAGTCTTGCTGTACGGAGCCGAAAGCTGGACGATAAGCAGGACAGCGGAGCTGATTTTCGGTTCTTTCGAAAGAAAAATTCTGCGCCGGATATTTGGTCCTGTCTGTAAGGAAGGTGAATGGAGAAGAAGACACAACCGCGAACTCTACGAGCTGTACCAAGATGTGGATGTAGTCCGGAAGGCGAGGATCCGTCGACTACACTGGCTCGGCCACATCGAGCGCATGGACATCAACGCTCCAGCTAAGAGGGTCTTCGACTCCGAGCCTCCTGGTTCGAGAAGAAGAGGAAGACCGAACCTCTGGTATAAAGACCAAGTAATCGCAGATGTAAGACATCTTGGTCTTGACAACTGGAAGCAGCGTGCCCGGGACCGTCAAGGATGGAAGGCAGCTATAGCTCAGGCTCAGATCCTCCATGGATCGCAGGCCTGATAAGTAAGTAAGTTGCTTATACGAACTGTGAACGGAGCTGCCATCAAAGCCCCATTTAGAATACAGGTAAACATTTTTTAATTCTTCTCAGCTTAGGAAACTGATCACGTGTTTTTGAACAGCTGATAAACGTTTAACTCTTAGGTTAAGCAAACTTTGTAAATCTGTATTTACAGAAGTTTCCGAAATACTAATTTTTCCGGGTTCCGGATAGCAATGTTTTTTACACTCCTGAATAATTTTGTAGGAAGGGAAAATTTTGGGAGCTTTTGATCGTATGAGTTCATACTGAAACCGGGACAAATTGGCTTCAATAATCATTGCCAAAGCTTCTCCACCATTCATTGAAGTTGATTCAAAAGACTCATTTAAAACTCTTTTATATTTCTTAGCATGGCTTGGATTGGTGGTAACATTGTGAAGAAATCATGCAGCCCCCGATTGCCCAGAAGCTCTCAAACCCATTTCAGTCGCATATGCCAACTCGGAAAGGGGCGTAGATTTTCTCAGCTCTTCAGTTTTTTGTCGTTTTGTTCTATCTGAACCGTGCTCAAACAAAATTTTCGGACAACCACACTTAAAATTTGCAGAGCATGTAGAAAGAATAAGCGTTTTTAGCCAAGTACTATGTTTTTTTAAGAACCGTGCCTCTATTTGACAAGCTTTATCCCAGCGGGATTTAAGTTTTGATTTAAAATCGCTAATTTTTTAGGGCTCCGTACCCAAAGGTAAAACGGAACCCTATTACTAAGACTTCGCTGTCCGTCCGTCCGTCCGTCCGTCCGTCCGTCCGTCCGTCCGTCTGTCACCAGGCTGTATCCCATGAACCGTGATAGTTAGACAGTTGAAATTTTCACAGATGATGTATTTCTGTTGCCGCTACCACGACAAATACTAAAAACAGAACAAAATTTATTATACATATACATAATTACAAACAACCAATAATAAATTGTTTCGAAAGGTTTTCGTTGTCATCTTTCGGTCAGTTCCCATTTGTGAGCGGCTCGTAGTCATCCATTTTGGGAAATGAAACTCACAGAAAGCGGATAGCCTGACGGTGCGATCAGCACTTGACACGCGAAGGAGTGGAGTTCAACCCGCAGAAGGTCGGCATTTTTGTTTTTTTTTTTGTTCATAGTAGCACATGAGGGAGAGTGGTCGAAGAACTCGGGGAGAAATCTTCGGCGAAGTACTCGGAGAGTGATCATCGGGGAAGAACTCCGGTACGGTTTTAAGCAGTTCCCGGTACGCGGCCGTACCGTGTGTCCTATTGCCTACGTTGGTCGCGGATATCACGTTCGTTGTATAAGGTATTGAAATCACAAATTTGCGTGTTGCGATTGGTGATGCGGGCTGAGTCGTTGGTTAGAGGAGTTTCGGTACGACTGTTCGAATACTCAAGCTGCGGTTTATTTACTTTTTTGGACAGTGAATTCCTTTTTTTATTTTTTTATTTTACATATATTTTTTTTATTTATTTCGACTTTTTTTATTGACATACGGTGTAGGTTTTAAGGATTAATTGTAAACCTAGATTAAGTTAGGTTAAGGAAATTAAATTTGTGACATATTGAATTGGAAACGATTACGGTGTTTTTTTTTTCTTTTGCGTGGGATATTTCGCGAGTCTCGTAGCAAATTCGCGATTCTTGCTGCGGGTAGGTCGGCGTGAGGGCAATCGCGTGGCGCCATTGCTCACGACCAGTCCTCGCAGCTGGCCTAGCATCCCTTTCGCACGACGTCGCGGCAGGTGGAGAGTAGCAAGTGAGCAAGAGGAGCAAGCGATCTTGCACACATACGAACCGATACGTACATAAGTGCATACGCATCACATACGTGCATACACTCACACATCTGTACGCTATGTATAAGTATACATACATACATACATATGTACATTACGAAGTAGAGTGGGGTAGTTCCGGACATGTATAGTTCACGGAACTATGTCCTCTCTCGGACACATGTCCTCTCGTTCCGCAAATTGAACGAAAAGAGTTTCATTCAACCCTTATTCATCAATCACATATGTACAAAACGAAAAAAAAAAAAAAACATAAATGCAACGAACATGCTTCTCATACAGTATGAGTATGAGTAGTTTTCAAGAAACCCAAAAGTATGGAGATGTGGCGATAAAGCTCGAACAGTTGGTGTACACTGTACAGCACACTTGAACTGAAATGAAGAAAAGAAATGAAAGAATATAATGCCCGCACCGCATTTCCTGAACGAATGTCATACATGTGTATGTATGCATTCAGGTCCGGACGTGGACATGGTTTGCTAGTTCCATATCGGTGCGATAATACATTTAGTTCCGGACATGGACATGTTTTTGCTAGTTCCATATCGGTGCGAGTATACATTTAGTATTTTAAAACGGGTAGAGATTGCAGTGCATACTGAGATGGAATAATTATCTTATAACCCCATTTAGATACTGTTTCAAATATATTGAATGGTCTTTCCAACAAAGTTGTTGGTCCAATATAACACCTAAATATTTAAAACTGTCCACGTGTTCAATCAAGAAGCAATTTTCAAACATTCTTGATTGTTGAATACTATATCTTCAAGAACAAATCGATTACACAATGGTGCATGATAATATAAGGGAAGGTCTCTGAAAACTGTACCATTGATATTAAATATCATGTACTTCGTTTTGTTGCTAATTATTAGTTTATGATAATTAAACCATCTCCTAAACATATCTAGGTCATTATTAACATCTGCAAAACTATCAATTAAGTTAGTGTTTGAGTGGAAAAGAGATGTTTCATCAGCAAAGGCAGTTATTTTGCCTTTGAAAGGTTGTAAGAAAAACGAATTAACATAAATTAGAAAAAGGGTTGGGCCCAATACTGCTCCTTGGGCAACACCCATATTTAAGAAGTCTATAGAACTGTAAACATTCCTAATTTTCACAACTTGATAACGGTTGGATAAATAAGAAGAAAACCGTTTATAAATGGAGCCCCTGAAACCCGCTTTGTAAAGTTTATCGAGTAGCAAAGTATGATTAACCATATCAAAGACCTTACTGATATCAACAAATAATGCTGATGGTATTTGAGAAGTGTTTAGACTATTATATATTTCACCAGTTAATTTCAATAAAGCAGTTTCAGTCGATTTGCCACGTCTAAACCCAAATTGGCAATCACTCAAAAAATGAATATTTTCTAAAAATTACAACATTCTAGATTTTAACTATCCGAAAAGTGAGAATAAAATGTCACTGATTATATATTTCTGTTGCTGCTTTAACAACAAATACTTAGACAGAATATAATAAATATATGTATAAATGGGGCTCCCATACAACAGACATGCTTTTTTTGCCGTTTTTATACGTAATAGTACGGAACCCTTCGTGCGCGAGTCCGACTCGCACTTGGCCGTTTTTTGACCTTGTTATTTATTATAGTCATGTTCAGAACCTCCACTGCCTCTAACCCGTCTTTTAATCTCTTGTCTTAAAAACTCTATTTGACTATCGAACCCTGGCAAATTTGAACTCTTCGTCATATCGTACATATTTCGCCTTGTAATAGACAACGTTTTGGAAGGTGTTCGGCCTGAAAGGAGATATGAAAAATGTATACTGCTCGAAAGGGAGCAAACTGGAGCAAACAAAAATTCTATATTGTAAGAATAGACAAAACGCTGAACACAACGGTATATAACACTTTGCAGCAACTCGCGGCTAACACAACTTAAAGCTTAAGGATCTCAGATAAATGCAAAAATAATACATCTTCCCACACCTTTTTCGATTTTCATCCTCAAACTAAGACAACAAAAAAATATTCTTTTTGTTAGCTGAAAACTTAAAAATCACACCTGGGCCTGCTGATTCCATGACACAAAAATGTATTCCGATCCAAGTAACGGTAAAAAAATCACACACAACTAACTAAAACGCTTCAAACACAAAAAACCCGTCCGTATTCGATGTAAAAACTGAACGCATTGCTCATTTGAGACGATCTACGGAAGATCACATGACTCAAATGAAAGCTCTCTTTCTCATTTCTAATTCTCTGTCATATTAAAAAGAGAAATAAACAGTTAGTTTAATACCAAAGTCACCTTCGAAATTTCATTTTCTGCCAGTTAGATGGCTTTTCTGCCCCACTGTGCGACGGTCTGTTTGAATCGCAACCGATTCATTCAATCTGTAGCGTGTCTGTGGGCCGCTTAAGATTGAAATGGCTACGTCGTCAGCATAGGCAATAACGTCCAGGCCTTCTTTCTCCAGTTTAATTAGCAGTTCGTTTACAACTACTTTCCAGAGAAGTGGTGAGAGGACCCCTCCTTGCGGGATTCCCATGATAACCACTCATTTGGAGTGAAATGGTACATGGTACATGAGGTATGAGTAGTTGCAGGATACGATCATTCGATTCATGGGTGGCTTGGTGACGGTGATCCAAGAACGCAGTAAGGAATCTATAATGTAATTATTTATTTAACCCTTAACAACCCACAAGTGTCTCGCGGACACTATTTTTAGTTCTGTTACTCATAAAACCTAAAGTACTTATTTTAATGATAAACCGTTTTATCTAATCTACCCCCAGGGTTTCGTGAATCCAGATTTACAATAAAAATATTTGTAACGTGAATAGTTTAGTAGTTATTAGCCATAAACCACAATAGTACCTTATCAACCCACAAGTGTCCAATGGACACATACAATTTTTCTTAGGCTATCGCATGTACTTACAAGTATGGGTAAGTGTTTTATCTATTACAAACTTGCAGTTTGCCTGTTTTCTATTTATTTAGGCATCTGCTTGTAAATGTTTACGATATGGCAGCAGGATAGTTGGTTTGTTGGTTGGTAAGGCGGCGACGGGCTGAGGCCGTGACCGTCGCGACGACGCGTCGTAACTCTCGCGTCGCCTGAAGTTTTTCCGTTTGTTTTTCACTTTTCTGTTTTTGCGAATTAGACCTACATACATATCTTAGTATATCAGTTCAAAGACTCGCAGGGCAGTGTTTGTTTCAGTAACAGTTTTGTACTTGTAATTTTGATTACTTGAGCTTCAGTGCTTTTATATCATTGTTATTGGCCGGTTGTGCTAACTAATGTTCTAAGAAATGGCTACAAAAAAAATTAACACGTTGAATGCCCTTGATGCAAGTGACAGTGAAGAAATTTTAGTGAAGATCGCTAGCGACGATGAAAATTTTACTGTGGACAGCTGTTCTGAAAGTGAAAACAATGCGATCTGAAGGTGACGATGAGCAATTATGGAGTGAGGATGATGATGTCCCGCTACAAGAATACGCGTCAATCCAAACTTATGAAGGCAGAGATGGAACGATATGGAAAACTGAACCTGAGAAACAAAGTCGAATTCGTCGACACAACATAATTCGCGGTGGTATCCATAAGGTGGTTCTTCCTCCGAGGCAACATATAATGGATCTGATAGACAGTTTCAAACTATTTTTCAATGAACATGTGTTAGAAATTATCGTAAAACATACCAATTCGGAAGCACATACAGTGTTACAAAATCGATGGAAACCAACAGATAGAATCGAAATGGAAGCACTCATAGGTCCTTTATTGACTATAGGTGTCAACAAACAGGGAGGTGTCGATTTTAGAGAATACTGGGATCCGATATTTGGAAATCCGATATTTCGTGCTACCATGGGGAAAAATAGATTTGCTTCTTTACTGCGATTCTTGAGATTCGATGATAAAAATACAAGAAATCTCGGAAAGTCTAGAGAAAAACTTGCACCTAGGAGTATGTGAACCTTAATCTAAAAAAGGTTTTATTTGCCTGGAGAAAATCTCACGATTGATGAACAGCTGGTACTTTTTCGAGGACGGGTATCATTCAAACAATATCTGCCTAGCAAAACCTGACAAATATGATATGAAAATATGGTGGATCTGTGAAAGCAAAAACAGTTACCCTCTATTTGGTATACCACATCTTGGAAAAGAAGGACCAAACAGTGCGGAAAATTTGGCGTTCAATATAGTCCACCAATTATGTGAGCCGTACTTTCGCAGTAACAGAAACGTTACTTTTGACAATTATTTTACAAGCATTGAAGTTGCAAAATCCAAACATTGTATCCTACTTGGAGCCAACGTAAAAAGAATACGCACAGAAAACTTCTTTTACGAGAGGTAGCAGCTGAGTTGGTGACGCCTCATTTACGGAGACGAAACAAGAAAGGGCTAACGAGTTATCACTTAGCAGCCATCCAAGACGTGGTAAGATCATCTGATCCTACCACAGATCAACGAGTTGCTCAATCTGATCCTGCTGCGAAAAGAAGAAGCGTTGTCATATTTGTCCTTCAAAAATATCCAGAACATCTAAACAATGTTGCGACATATGCAATCGCAATGTCTGGGCTGAACACTCTCAAAAAAAAGTTGTATGCATTATCTGTTCTGAAAAATAAGTACATAACAGAAGTTTAAATACTAATGTAAAGTATGTATATATACATATTTATGTAAAATGAAACAAATAAAACTTTTTTAAATTCACAATTTGTTTTCTTTTCTTCTAAATGATTTTGATTTATGTAACGAGTCCGCTGGACACTACTGGGCAGTTACGTTAAAAAAGCCTACTGGGTAGTTAAGGGTTAAACTGGTTTTAGTACTGATAATATCCAGTGCGTAAGCCGAGCCGTAAGCCAAAGCCCAGCTTCTCCCAATGACCCATGTTGTGTGTGATTTTATTTTCCCATAGGGGAAAAAGGGACCTACAGTTTATTGCCGGTTCCGAACGGTGAAATAAACTTTCGATGGCGTTTGATCTTATCGGGATACGAACTCGCTCGTCGTGTATCAGAGTCCAACACACTAACCACTTTACCACAGCGCCTTCGCCCTGCGCGCCTATTGACTAAGCCGAGTTTGAATAATAAACTTGCTACCTTGACAGACACCCGCTCTCTCTTACCGGCATGTCTAATCAATTAAAAACGAATCGAAAAAATGAGAACATTCGACACACTAGATTGTAATATTTATGCCGTCAACTATCATCCATAATTGTTCCCTATTACACTTGAAAGTGGAAGCCACAAACACACAAGCAAAAATTAGCGACGCCTAGACTAGGTGCATATAAGCTCCACCGATTTAGTCAGCGGTGCAGTAGTACAATGTCACCGTACGTAATAGTAAGTTGGGCACTAATCACTCTTTCTGTAGTAAATTTTAAAGATGGCTTAGCCAAACTCATCGTCAATGGGAGGTATGCCAAAATCACCGAAGTTCCCTATCAAGTATCCTTGCGTGACGCAATAAGTGGAAGTCATACTTGTGGAGGTTCTATTTTGAATTCTATGTGGATTTTGACCGCTGCACATTGTATAGAAACGATTGACCCAAGAGAGTTTACTGTCCAATACGGAGTAACGACGATAGCTAGTACCGGTCCAAATATCGTCAGGGTGTCAAGGATTGTAGTTCATCCAAGATATTACAGACCCACCATAATACATGACATTGCCCTAATAAGACTCCAAACACCAATTAAGTTTAGTAGCTCAGCGCAGCCAGTGAGGCTACCAAACAGGTACCAACCCACAACGGCAGGCATACGTGCTATTTTAGCTGGATGGGGTCGAAATGCGGTAAGAAAATTACTGAACAACCATACAAGAGCAGTGAGTAAGTTTTAATTTAAAATTTCTTTCCCAGAATGGTATACCAATGAAACACTTACAAAAAGTCGATTTGACAATTGTTTCGAAACAACGCTGCAGCGCTATCTACAGTGGACAGACACAAGAGACCAATATATGTGCAGGATCCGAGGACATAAAAGGTGCATGCATGGGAGATTCTGGTGGAGCACTGGTTGCAAACGGCGTACAAGTCGGAATAGTTTCGTTTTCTTATCTGCCATGCGCATGGTTTCCCGCTGTTTATACTGAAGTTTCAAACTACATCGATTGGATTGAGAATACTTTAAAAAACGGATGAAGGAACAGATTGGGCTATTAGACTATACCTGAAATATAAAGAATAAAGGAAAAGCTCCTGAAATGTACTTGTGCGCAGTAACATGTTCATTCATTTTTTAGTTTGTCAACCTGTAGACAGTGGTAGCTTGACGAAGTTTAAACGTACGCTGTGGACAATTGGTCTAGCTATAATGCCAACTTCTTGGTGGCTCTCCTAAGGGACCAGCATTCAGTCTCCTAAGACGTTTCAATAATTTGAAAGCAGCTATACAATATTCTTCTTCTTCTTAACGGGCGCTACAGTTCGGGGTGTACCTGGGCCTCAATCAACATGCCCCTCCAACTAGCACGATCTTTTGCTAGCCCTTTCCATTGCCGCACACCCAGTTGGCTGAGGTCCCCTTCCACCTGTGTGCACCATCTTAAGTGCGGCCGTCCTCTGCTTTTTCGTCCCTCGGGGCTGGATTCAAAAACACTCCGGGCTGGAGCTGTGGTGTCCATTCGCTCTACATGGCCCAGCCATCTTAGGCGTTGAATCCGTAGACGCCTGACTAGACTCAAGTCCCTGTACAGCCCGTAAGGTTCATGGTTGAATCTTTTCCTCCATCCCCCGTCGGCGTTTATAGGCCCGAAAATCACGCGCAAGATCTTTCTCTCGAACCGACCAAGGGCCTCCTCATCCGCTTTCGACAGTGTCCATGCTTCTGCACCGTACAACAGGACCGGGATGATAAGGGTCTTATATAGAGTCAACTTTGTCGTTCGGGAGAGGGTAATATTACTCAATTGCCTCCTCATCCCAAAGAAACAGTGATTGGCATGAGTGATTCTGCGTTTGATTTCGGAACTGATGTTGTTGTTCCAGGTCACTGCGGAACCAAGGTAGACGAAGTCCTTAACTACCTCGAACTTATATCTGCCAATACCAACGTTCTGGCCAAGACGTCGGTGGTGAGCGTCCTTTTTTGATGACAGCATATATTTAGTTTTGCCCTCGTATACCGCCAAACCAATTTTCACCGCCTCCATCTCAATACTCGCAAGCGCCTCATTGACATCTCGCCGTGATCTTCCTATTATGTCAATATCGTCGGCGTATGCAAGGAGTTGTGAGGATTTGAAATAGATTGTGCCTCTTGTATTGGCCAGTGATTTTTGCACAATCATTTCCAATATGATGTTGAAGAAATCACACGACAGCGCATCGCCCTGCCTAAATCCTTTTTTGACATCAAAACTATCGGTGGAGCAGCGAGCATTCTCCAAAGTCATCCTCCATAGTCTGACGAGCTTAGCAGGGATGTCAAAGGTAGACATAGCGTTGTATAGCTCGTCTCTAATTACTCTGTCGTATGCGGCTTTGTAGTCGACAAATAGGTGGTGAGTGTAGACTTGAAATTCAACGGTTTTTCCAGGATTGTCCGTAGTGTCAAGATTTGGTCGATGGTGGACTTCCCTGGCCTGAATCCGCACTGATAAGGACCTATCAGCTTATTTACAAAAGGCTTCAGGCGTTCACACAAAACGGCAAAGAAGATTTTGTAGGCGATGTTAAGAAGACTGATTCCTCTGTAGTTGGCGCAGTCAGAGGGGTATCCTTTCTTGTGGATCGGGCATACGATGCTGAGACTCCATTCCTCGGACATGCTTTCATCTGACCATATCTTACAGATGAGCTGGAGCAGCTGCCTTGAAGAGCTCAGCAGACAGTTCGTCGGCGCCGGCAGCTTTATTCGACTTGAGATTCGATATGGCAATCTTAACTTCGTCGGGGTTAGGGGGACGGAATTCTCAGCGGTCTTCGTGGTTAAGAAATGGATCATTCTGCCTGATAGCGGCATATTGACTAACATCGCCATTATACAGTCTGCAGAAGTGGTTTTTCCATATTCTCAGCATCGACTGCGATTCTACTACTAGGTCTCCGTTCTCATCCCTACAGGCTTCCATTCTGGCTGTATCACTTGGCATGTTCGCTTTATCTGTTGATAAAACTTTCGAGCATCACGCCTGCAGTAACACCTCTCCAAATCTTCAATCGCGCGCTTCTCTACTCTTTCTTCTTTCTTCTGAGAAGCTTATACTCCTCCCTTCTTTTTAACTCGTAGAGCTCACGAGCTGCTCTTGTTCTTTTATGCAGCCAGGCCTTATATCCATCCTGCTTCGCTGTGTGAATCCTCCTGCACTCGTCATCGAACCAGGTGTTTGTTCATGGTGGGGCCTTGAAACCCTAAGCTTCGGATGCAGAGCTTATTAAGGCTTGTTTGCAATGGCTCCACTGCTGTTCTATTGATAGCGTGGAGGATTGAGGTGTATTGGAGAGCTCAAGGCATGAGCGGTTTCTGACGATAGTAGCTTTCTGACGTCATAGCTTTGTATTCTTACTCTACTCCGCTGCGTTCGTGATATCCGTAGGCACATCTGGGCTACTACAAGATAGTGGTCCGAGTCGATGTTAGCCCCTCGGAAAGTTCGGACATCAAGAATAGTGGAGGAGTGTCTGACGTCGATCGCGATGTGATCAATCTGGTTGGTAGTCCATTGATCAAAAGACCGCCAGGTGCCTTTGTGTATATCGAGGTGCGGGAAGCGCGTAATGGCTAGAAGGAGATTTCGCCCCGTAGCAAGATCAATCAGCCCGTGTCCGTTATCGGAGGTGGTGTCGTGTAGGCTATGTTTGCCGATGACTCGTTCAAAGATGCTTTCCTTACCCAGCTTAGCATTGAAGTCTCCTAGTACAATTTTGATGTCATAGCTAGGACATTGGGCATACGTTCTGTCTAGTAGATCGTAGAACTCATCTACGAACTCATACGATGGGGCGTACGTACGACTCATACGATGGGACGCGACTTAAACTATTCCTTTTATGTCAAAGAAGGTTTTAGACAGGGCCAGACGAAATATATGCTGTCGTCGAAAAAGGGCACGAACCACCGGTATCTTGACCAGGCACACACATTGGCAGGTATAATTTCGAGGTAGTGAAGGACTTCGTCTACCTAGGTTCTGCGATGACATGCAGCAATGACTTCAGTGCGAAATCAAACGCAGAACCACTCTTGCCAACCGCTGTTTCTATAGGTTCGGGAGGCAACTGGGAAGCAGAGCCCTCTTTCGGAAAACCAGGGTGACCATAAACAAGACCCTTATCATTCCGGTCCTGCTTTATGGCGCAGAGACATTGACCTTATCGAAAGCGGATGAGGAGGTCCGTGGTCGTTTGGTCGGCCCGACCTGCATAAATGGGGAGTGGAGGAGAAGACTTAGGTTAGGAAGTCCATATCATCCGGGGGATTGACACCCTATTCATGGAACTACTCAGTGCTTCTTAAAAATTAAGAAGGTACGTTATCCTTACCCACTGAACATCAGTCAAGTCGTTAAGGAAGTAGGATCCTAGATAGCGTTTCCTTATTAAACAGAGAGCCGGACAGGCGCAGAGTAGGTGATAAATGGATTCGACCACCTCTTCGTCTAAGCAGCTTCGACAGAAGTCATTCGAAACTTGCCCTAGTTTTTGTGCGTGACTGCCAATTAGGAAATTAGTCGAAAGTGCGAGTTCGACTTCCTTCCATTTGTCTGCCCTCGCAACCTCGCCGAAAGGCCGTTGTTCCTAGCCTAGCCTTCATAGACTCCCGTTTCGGATCTTTGGGTCACGACTCTGTAGCCTTTTTTGATAGGTCAGTCTTATGGCCCCATTCTGAAGGCCGCCTTACGGTCCCCTTAGTCCTTGATTGATGGGTCATTTTGTCATTTGGCCATTTCGTTTGTTAGCTTTTTCTCAGATAAGTGAGTGGAAATGTATTTGAGACTCCAGCTTTTGGAGTTTTAGCATCCTGTGATGTTGAGGGGCCTCAAGCCCGTTCCGGGTTTTCTTTACATTCGGCCTCTTTTTGATTTTGTTGTTGTTGTCGCGATTTCTATTTTCTAGGTTCATTTGTTGGTCCCACGAATAGCGGAGAAGTAAGATGTTCGCCTGCGCAGGTAGCTGATCCGAAGGGCGCCTGCTATCCGGATACACCGTTTGCGACTGAGCTATTTTTAGTCTGGGCTCTTAGCCTGGTGAAGACCTCGACATGGTTCGGTTGACACCTTATGTCAAGTCCAAGGAGGGGGGATTGGATGAGGAAGGTTGGAGTCGGACGGTGAAGGGGAGGAGAAGACAACATTTTTTTTTTATACATGGGGCTAGTGCTACTCCTAGCAATATGGCACTGCGACCTTTGCAGATCTATTGTGCCTGCTAGCCGATTAGCCGAGTAGCCTCACCACCTCTATAATGAAGTTGAGAATGCTTCTCGTTGGAGCCAGGGTAATCCCCTCAGGAGTCATAACGTCACTGAGAAGGATGCGCTTCCTAAGATGGCAGAGAGCAGCACACTCACATTGTATGTGTTCTGCCGTCTCATCGTCCTCTAGACAGAGCCGACACTCAGTTTCAGACGAGAGACTAATTTTGTTTAGATGATATCTCAGACCGCAGTGTCCCGTTAGATAGCTGACTAGTCTTCTGATATCCCTCTATTGAGTTTAAGTATGTCAACAGGGTGTTTGTTCAGGGGTCGTATAAGTCGTTTAGATTGACGGAGTCCCCGAACACTGTTCCAGAAGGATAGGTGTTGCGATTTTTCCCACTTGTCTAAGAGGTAATTTATCTTAGACCCGGGAATGCCGCAGAAAGGTTCCGGACCTATGTATTTGTCGCTGGAACCTTTTCTGGCAAGTCGGTCGGCAATTTCATTGCCCTTGATACCTTTATGTCCTGGCACCCATCAAAGTTTAACTGTGTTTCTTTTGGCGAGGTCTTGCAGGGCGTCATGGCATTCCTTGACGGTTTTTGAGTTCGTGCTGTGCGAACCCAGTGCTTTAAGCGCTGCTTGGCTATCAGAGAGTATGTTGATAGGTACTCCTCTGATGCCAGTCTCGAGATTTAGATTGACTCATGTTAGGATGGCATGCAGCTCTGCTTGGAAGACGCTGGGGCTTATTCCCAGGGCCTTCGAGATCTTGTGTTTTGGTCCAAAGATGCCGGCGCCAACGCCAGAAGGCCTTTGGCATTCAGCAGGGGATCACTATTTTCCCATGCTGAGCGATTTGGGATCAGTATCTCAAATCTCTTGTCAAAGGTGAAGGTGTGTGGCAATGCGTCCGAGACTGTCGTAATCATATCCAGCTCGGGAAAGTGTTGTAATATGGACATGTGGCCTGCAGGTCTACATGGCATATTTGTTTCCGAGCAGAGGATTCTGATTGCACTGCGTAATGCCACTTTCTTGGTAAAAAGGTGCAGTGGAGCGAGTCCAATGAGTGCTTCTTGTGCTGCCGAAGGGCAGGACGGCATAGCGCCTGTGATGCCGAGACACGCTAGTCTCTGAAGGCGTGGAAGCTTAATAATTGCAGTTTTTTGTTCAACTTTTGTCCACCGTTCGGTGGACCCGTAGGTGACGATAGGCCTTACTATCGCGGTATATAACCAGTGGACTACCTTAAGTTGAAGCCCCCAGGTTTTACCGTAGGTGCGTCGGCAGGCCCACATGGCCTTAGTCGCTTTCATGAGTTTATTTTTCATGTTGGAGTTCCAGTTGAGTCTGCGGTCTAGGTCAATACCTAGATACTTTACCTCCTCTGAAAATCCTATGTGTGCTCCATTTAGAAGGAATGAGCAGGGTTGTACCTTTCTCCTCTTTGTAAATGGGACTAGGATTGTCTTATTTGGGTTAATAGATAACCCCTCTCTGCCACACCAGTCAGAGATAGATTGGAGCGCAAGCTGCATGCGCTCACAGGCAGTGACCTCGCACTTGCCCGTAACAAGTAGACTTAATAGTGAAGGAGATTTATAGTGGCCGTGGTGCAGTGGTAAACATCAGCGACCGTAGAGCGGAAGCAATTCCTGCACGGAGCAAAAAAATTATGCAACACAACTGTTGTGAATGAGAAGTGATCAAACGTACTGACGGAGGCATAACACTCACAGTATATGGTCACTTTAAACTCGTATTCTGTGTGTGCAATTCTAATATAACACCACAAGTGCATGTAAAAGTTGGTGTGAACTACAATCAACGTGAAAATTCTGTCGGATCTTCTCGAATCCTATCTAGGACAACCACCCCTGGAGAGAAGTGAACGATCATTTACGAACATCTGCATCACTGCACTCAGTTCAGGTTGTGTGACAAACATCATAAGAGTATAACTCTTGAACCTGCGCGAACTATAACAAAAAAAAAAAAACAAAACACTTAATTGTAAATGGTACGGACTGTACAACGACATAGACGTGGCACGGCGCGGCGTCTGCCGATCCAACCCCAAGGGTGGCTAGGTCATGTAGAGCGCTTGGGAATCATAGCTCCGGCTCGGAAGGTCTTTGAATCTCAACCTGAAGGGCGACGCGGTCGGTGACGGTCAAATTCAAGGTGGCGCACGCAAATAAAAGAGGACCTCAACCAGTTAGGCATACGGCACTGGAGACTGTTGCCGAAAGGCCATGCCAATTGGAGGGGTTTTTTTAAAGGAGGCCGATGAGGTGTGTTTCGAAGCAAAAGCGTCCTTCCCAAATTAATAGTATAGAGTCTCATTGGGCCATACAGCGATTTGTGCGACCAAGACGAATATCGAAGGAGTATTTTAGATCGTCTCTTAAGGTTTCCTTTAAAATGTCGGTGCAAGCCTTTTGAATAGTCGCCCCTCCCTTCAGCGGTATACGTATGTTTAGAAACTACGAGAGTTTGTTATAAAATTGTTTCGAGAAAAAATTGCAATATTAATTCGGCACCAAATCATTCGCATAACGACCTTATGTCATACTAGTTGATGGTTTTTTGCTCCTTACTAATGGCCAAAAAACCTTAACAAATTGATGTAAATGTAGTTCGCCGCAAAATTAATTGTATTTTAAAAACCCTATCTAATTAGCGTGTCGTTGAAGTCATGGTTATTAAATGGACCAGGAAGACTATTTGTAGCGAGCCTATTTTTAAATATTAATAAATAAGGGAGGCTAGTTGCCACTGCCGTTTATAAGATTTCAGGTCTCCAGTAAAGTTTTGCCCCCAAGAAAATTTCAAAGGAAGTTCTGCTTTATTTCGTGTAATTCGGGGGCGTGATTCATTGCCTCATCTTAATCCTACCAACTGCGTCCTTCTTTATAGTGCCCTCGATCCAGTCGATGTAATTCGAAACTTCAGTAAAAACACCAGGCGCAGTTGCGCATGGTTTTCGACTCCATGAAACTATTCCAACTTGTACGCCGTTTGAAATCAGCGCTCCTCCAGAATCCCCGTTGCACTGGCCCCTTCCGCCCTCTTCTATTCCTGCGCATATATTTGTTATGTGCAACCGATTTTGGTAAATTGAATTGCACGTCTCCTTAGAAAAAATTGTCAACTCGACTTTTTGCAAGTGGTTCTGATGTATACCGCCCGTCTGAAAAGGAAATAATTTACTCACTGCTCTTCAGTGGTTACTACATTTTTTTACCGCATTTCTACCCCATCCAGCTAAGACAGCAGCTGTTCCTGCCTCTGTGGATTGGAACATTCTTGGAAGTCTCACTGGCTGAGCTGATTCCCCAAGTTCGATTGGTTCTTCGAGTCTTATCAGTGCAATGTCGTGTATAACTCTGGATCTGTCATATCCTGGATGAACTACAATCTTGGACACATTCACGATATTTGGACCGGTGCTAGTTATAGTCGTTACTCCGTATTGAACATTAAAGTTTCTCTCCTCAGACGCTTTTAAACAGTGTGCAGCAGTCAAAATCCACATAGAATTCAAAATAGAAGCTCCGCAGTAGTGTTTTCCGTTTTTGGCGCGACGCAAGGATACTTGAAAGGGAACCTCATCGATATCGGCATCCGTTCCCATCACGATACGGGTAGTCAAGCCTTCCTCACAATTCACTACAAAATGGGTGATTAGCGCACAACTTAATATCACGAACGGTGACATTTTACTACTGAACTGCCAACTGAATCGTTGGAATTTATTAGCACCTAGTCTAGGCTTCAGTAACCTTTGCTTGTGTGTTATTAGCTTCCGCCCGCCCACTTGATTAAAAGCTGCAACATCAAAATGCTGGTTATTCGAGACAAGGTCTACTATCATGCTCTCAAGTGCAATAGGGAATTCCCATAAATATCGGAGGTAGTTCGAGGGCTTATGTAAATTAGTATCAAAATCTAGTGCATCACTAGCTGAAAAATCCCCACTTTCTCTCGGATTTTATTATTCATTGCCCTTGGCCTTACTAGTAACCTCTGATAATCATCGTTCTTGTCCTTCTATTTATCTCTCTATTAAACGATGCCTCGGGAATGCGGATAATTCCGACGAGAACAGCAATTCACTACTAGAGCCCACTAGTACGCAGACAGATAGCTATATACTTAGTCAAGCTGCTTCGTCGTTCTCTCAACTACCGTTTGTGGCTTCAACAGTGTTTTCGCCATTTTAGAAATAATTCAACTCGTCATCGACCCGAGACGACATAAGCTCCAATCAGATTTCAGCCCACACTACTCAAAACGGTGGTCAAGTACCAGAGAATTTGAGACTCCTTCATCCACCGCCATTTATACGCGCTATCAGTAAGGAACAAAAAAAAAACATCAGACAGTACGTCATAAGTCGTTATGCGAATGATTTGGTTCCGAGTCATAATTCTGATTTTTCCTCGAAGTACTCCATCGATTTTGTAACAAATTTTCATAGATACTGTTGCGGACCCGAACCGACCGTTCGATTTTCGCTGTCAAAGTTTGGAATGCTCTTATGCATCCGAAAAGGAAATGATGGTAACCTTCAGCGGCATACTGCTGAGTGTCAGTGCCGGAGCATTCTAGAGACTTCTGAAGTGGGACATCTGATGGCGAACATTCGAAAGATTGGATCAAGGGCTATATAAGCTATATAAGTGGGAACACTCGCCCTCGGCAGCATTCAGTATTCAGTATGCTTTCTGTTAAGAATTGGCCAAAAAAAGTTACTGAGGTAATCAAACAATCTTTGTGTTGCAACAGAACCACGGAACAGCCTTTGCCAGAACTTCTTCTTCACCCAGTTGCGACATAAGCGCTACGCAACGGCCAGGGCCAACAATTCGCTCCATTTGACAAAGGTCGGCCATTTTTGGGAATTTGTTTTTCTTTTTTTTCTCTTTTTTCGGTCTTAATGTCAAAAACTGTGTTGCGTACAAATATCGAACAAAAACCTTTTTCGCTCCATCCCTCCCTCTCTCGAATTTTTACCCGTCATTTTGGTCCGTTGCTCTCTTTTGAGGGTGGCCTCGGTGCATACGCGGATCAGGAGGATCCTGCGGTATCGTGGTCTGACACTCTTGAGGGGCCAACAAAACAGGTAAGACCGGACGGACAAATATGAGACGGCCCCAACGCCGACAACAGGGACGAATGATCCCGAACGCTGACAACAGAGACGGGTGGTACCCAGCGAGACCAGCAATCACGACAAGGGCGAAGGCCGCATCCTAAATAAATAATTGTTTGAGGCAGAAGGAGAATGTCACCCCAATTATCAAAGTGTCGTCTAAAAGCGAATAAGTGGGGAGAATTCCCGCACACTACCATAGGCTTCAACGGGCAAAAGGACATGGCGGTGAGAAAGCCAACAATTTAATTAAAACGAGAAGAGGAGAGAATGGAAGAAGTCCAAAAATTAGTTGAGAATACGGGTGATGAGAAATCACCCGATTGGATTAAACTCGCCAGACCCGGGAGTTTAATCCAAAATAAAAATGGCCGAATTCGCCCCAAATGCGTGTGTGTGACGTGTGTGTAAACCGGTTGGGGGGTTGGACGGGAAGCTAACCCGTAAGATACGCCCTATACATTCCGACATCCCTCAGGAGCTAGCCGTGTGCGCACTGAACGCGCTCACCCCAGCTGTTGTGTCGATTTGACATAACAAGTGAAGAGACACATGTGAATTTAATTGCTCCATAAAATCTTCATCAAAACGAAACATCAACGTTTTCATTCCTCACATTCAGTATTCAGTATCAGTGACTCAGTGATCAGTCGTTAATCCAGTGTGAAACTAATTAAGCCATCTAGTGGACAATTATCTAACAGTTGTAGAGGCAAAGTGTGTTAAGAAGGTATAAAAAGTTTGTAATGAAGGTGAAGCGCCCGGATAACTGATCTGAGGTGGAACAATAAAGTGTGTGTGTTGAATAAACAGTTGTAGTTGAGGTCTCTTATAATGTACACACACAACCTGAACGGAGTGCATTGGTTTGCGTCATCGATGTTCGTTCACCACTCTCAGGGATGGTTCCCCTAGATAGTACGAAACCCGACCAAATTCCGCGTTGGTTATAGTTGGTTATAGTCCGTAGTAGTTCATTCGAGCACTTTTAATATTGCATACACAGAGGATGAATTTCACTTGACCATATACTCTGAGTGTTATGCCTGCAGCATAACACGTCTGGTCACTTTCCATTTACAACTTGTATTGCATACTTTTTGTCCGTATAGGAATTACTTTTTCTTGGCTATGCAACGAATTTGAACTATAGACCTTCCGCTCGGCGGTCGATGATGTTAACCACTGCACCACGGCCACCCTGCAGTGGTCGAACCCCTATTCAGGACTAGTAGTTACCGTAACAATATATACATCTAAAGCTGATGAAAAAGCGTTACGCAAGCACCGAGACTATTCAAAAGGATTGCACCGACATTCTTAAGGAAATATTGGGTTTTTACTTACCATCAAGACGAAATACGGACGTAGGTCGTATCCAAACTGCAGGACTACGATCGAAAGGTAGTCAACTCAAACTACTCGAGTTCTGTCTTCTTTTAAGGGGTAAATAGCCCAGGTTTCGACAACAGAGGGTTCTCTTTGATATAGGTTTGCCCTTCAAAATCAGTCTCGGTTTGCTGGCATTTTCATCTTCTACGTTTTTAAGAAACGTTACTAATAGCTCTGTCTTTTTTTTCGGTTGCAGGACTAATGTCAGAAAGGGGCGTAGGCGTCTCCACCAGATTAAGAGGTCAAAGTAATTTCCCCAGTACCACCTCTGTGTTTTAAAAGTAGAAGCGTATACCAGACATTGGTGAATGGCTTCACTTTCGAATCCAACTGTTCCCGGTCTTAGGGGAAAAGGGAAGACGTTTATGTTGGTATTGGTAAAGAAGGAACCTGTTTGAATTTTCCGAACTATGTACATTCGATTCACGTTTTGTTTTTTTTTTTTTGTTATGTTGGTATCTTGGTATCGGTTGGTTTCCGAATGAGTAGTGACTAATTCGACGTGTCTCAATTAGAGCGACCTAATTTTTAAGGTCCCTAGAGTTGGAATCTTTAGATTTAGAATTAGATTTTTTTTTTTAGAATGTGTCGTTTTTTTTTTCGTTTCAAGTACCTCTCGGACAAATAAAGGTATCCCTGCATCTACCTATCTGCACTCGTCATCAAACCATGGGTTTCTCCTAGGTGGTGGCTGGAAACCTAATACATCAGTCGCAGCATCCCTGATGGCGTTTTGACAACGTCTTCATTGCCTTCGTTGCTGTTCTATGGTTTGTGCAGTTTGCATTGGTACTTGAGAAAGCTTGAGGAAAACAGGGCACCCAAACCTCGCTTCAGGAGATCGACTTACAAGTCAGTGTGTGACAACCCAGCTACGGCCGATTGGATGAAAACCAACTTTACGGCCATCAAGAACAAGAGTGGACTTGATATTATGCTTGTGGAAGTAGAAGCTTTCCCGAAGCCACCCATCGTTCGGGGCTACTCCCACAAAGCACTGGCTTACCCATCACAAAGGTATTGGCGACGCTGAACTCCCAAAAAAAACCTTTTTTTTTTTGGTCTTAACGCGGCTGGACTTGTAGGCAAATTAACGTATGAAACATTTGGGCACTCCAAGCATAATAGCTGTACTAAGGGAGGGATTTCGTCGGACCAAATTTAAAATTCTTTCATCTAAGGTAATTGGTCTTTCGCTTCTTCGATGCTCTAGCACTGCGTGCTCCCGCAGACGTTGGTGGATTCTTGAAAACATGCTACGACTGGGACACTTCCAAGCAGAAGTGCATGTCCGTTAATTCTTCTCGAGAGTATGAGTTTGACATCGTCATGTGTTGATGAGTAAACATCCAATTTGGAAACGTTTTTTATTAAAAAAGCACATAACCGCTATAAAGCCGACATAACCGCCATCCAGGAAATGCGATGGAATGGACCGGGTTAAAAGCGGATGAGAAACTGCGACATTTACTACGGTGACTGCTATATGGAGAGACTACAGGGACTATTTGGATTCGGATTTGTTGTTAGAGGTGGACTAAGACATAAAGTCCTAAGTTTCCAGTATGTGAGTGAACGCCTCATAACGATCCGCATGAAGGCAAATTTCTGTAACATCAGCCTCATATGCGTCCACGCCCCCACGGAAAACAAGGATGACTCCATCAAAGATGATTTCTTTGATCTCCTAGAAAGGACATATACCAAATGCCCCAGCTATGATACAAAAATCATACTAGTAGATTTAAACGGTAAGCTGGGTAAAGAAAGCATTTTTGAACGGGTCATCGGCAAAAACAGCCTACATGACACCACATCCGATAACGGACACAGGCTAATCGACCTTGCCACGGGGCGAAATCTTCATTTAGCCAGCATACGATTTCCCCACCTCGATACACAAAAAGGCACCTGGCGGTCGCAAGATCAATCAGTCACCAACCAGATTGATCACATCGCGATTGACGTCAGACACTCTTCCACTATTCTTGATGCTCGCACTTTCCGAGGAGCGAACACCGACTCAGACCACTATCTTGTAGAAGCCAAGATACGTCAACGCATAACACGAACACCGCGGAGTAGAGTTAGAACACCAAGCTATGACGTCGGAAAGCTACTATCGCCGGAGATCACCAGTGTCTTTGCCAACCCTTAAGCTCTCCGACACACCTCAATCCTCCACTCAGTCAGTAGAGCAACAACGGAAAGGCTATTGCAGGTACGACGTTCGAAGATTTTATAAACGGATAAAATTAATGTCTCAAGGCTATAAAGCCCGAACGGAGGTCTGTAAGGATGAAAACGGACACTTAGTAGTAGAATCGCAGTCTATGTTAAGAATTTGGAAAAACCACCACTGCAGACTGTATAACGGCGATGACAGCCAACATACCGCCGTCAGGCAGTATGATCCAGAGAATTCCGTCTTCCTGACCTCGACGAAGTTGAGATTGCCATGTCGAAACTCAAGTCGAATAACGCTGCTGGCGCAGAAGGACTGTCTGCTGAGCTCTCCAAAACGGCTGGGGGTGAGCTGGTTAGGAGCATGCACCGACTTATCTGTAAGATATGGTCAGAGGAATGCATGTCCGAGGAATGGAGTCTCAGCATTTTTTGCCCGATCCACAAAAAAGGAGACCCCTTGGACTGCACCAACTAGAGAGGAATAAGTCTCCTTAATGTCGCATACAAGATCTTCGCTGCCGTTTTATGTGAACGCCTGAAGCCATTCGTAAATAAGCTGATATGTCTTTATCAGTGTGGCTTCAGGTCAGGGAAGTCCACCATCGATCAAATCTTCACACTACGACAGATCCTGAAGAAAACCAATGAATTTCAAGTTGACACTCACCATCTATTCGTCGACTTCAAGGCCGCATACGACAGTGTAATTAAAGACGAGCTATATAACGCCATTTTCACTTTTGACGTCCCTGCTAAACTCGTCAGACTTTGCAGGATGACTCTGGAGAATGCTCGCTGCTCCATCCAATTCGGTGCAGTACTGACCGATAGCTTTGAAGTCAAAAAGGGATTTAGACAGGGCGATGCGCTGTCGTGTGATTTCTTCAACATCATATTGGAAATGATTGTGCAAAAATCACTGGCCAATACAAGAGGCACAATCTACTTCAAATCCTCGCAACTCCTTGCATACGCCGATGACATTGACATAATAGGTAGATCACGGCGAGATGTCAATGAGGCGTTTGCGAGTATTGAGATGGAGGCGGCAAAAATTGGTTTGGTAGTTAATGAGGGCAAGACTAAATATCTGCTGTCATCGAAAAAGGACATTTACTACCGACGTCTTGGACAGAACGTGCATATTGGCAGTAGTTAAGGACATCATATACCTCGGCTCCGCAGTGACTTGGAACAGCGACACCAGTTTCGAAATCAAGCGCAGAATTACTCTTGCCACCCGCTGCTTCTTTGGGCTCAAGAAGCAACTGAGAAGTAGAGCCCTCTCTCGTTCGACCAAGTTGACCTTATATAAGACCTTAATTATCCCGGTCCTGTCATACAGCGCAGAAACATGGACTTTATCTAAAGCGGATGAGGAAATCCTTATTCGTTTCGAGAGAATGATTCTGCGTGTGATTTTTGGTCCTATAAATACAGAGGGGGTTGGAGGAGAGGATTCAGTCACGAACTGTACGGGTTATACAGCGACATGAGTCTAGTAAGGCGTCCACGGATCTAACGCCTAAGATGGCTAGGCCATGTAGAGCGAATGGACACCATAGCTCCAGCCCGTAGAGTCTTTGAATCTAACCCCGAGGGACGAAGAAATAGAGGACGGTCGCACCTAAGGTGGCGCGCACAGGTGGAAAGGGACCTCGACCAACTGGGCGTGCGGCACTGGAAGCGGCTGTCCAAAGATCAGGCCGGCTGAAGAGGCTTGTTGGTTGAGGCCCAGGTTTCCCCCGAACTGTAGCACCCGTTAGCGGTCGTCCTTAAACGCGGTCGTCCTCTGCTGCGTCGTCCCTCGGGGTTGGAGTCGAAGACTCTTCGGGCCGGAGCGTTGATGTCCATTCGCTCTACATGGCCTAGCCATCTTAGATGTTGGATCCGAAGACGTCTAACCAGGCCGATGTCGCTGTACAGCCCGTACAGTTCTTGGCTGAATCTCCTCCACCATTCTCCGTTTACACAAACGGGACCAAAGATTGCACGCAGAATTTTCCTCTCGAAACGTCCAAGAGGAGGACCGGGATGATTAAGGTTTTGTAGAGGGAAACCTTAGTTTTTTCTACTACTCAATTGTCTCTTGGGCCCGAAGAAGCAGTGATTGGCAAGAGTTGTTCTGCGTTTTATCTCAGCGCTGGTGTCGTTGCTGCTTGTCACTACCGAGCCAAGGTAGACGAAGTCCTTGACTACTTCAAAAATATAGCTGCCGAAGGTGACGTTCTGACCAAGACGTCGGTGTTGTGCGTCTTTCTTGGATGACAGCATATATTTGGTCTTGTCCCCATTTACCCTTAGACCCACTTTCGCCGCTTCTGCTTTAATGCTTGCGAACGCCTCTTTGACGTCTCACTTTGTTCGTCCAATAACGTCAATGTCATCTGCAAAGGCAAGCAATTGTGTGGACTTGAAGTAGATCGTACCTCTTGTATTGGCCGCAGAGTCCCGCACGATCTTTTCAAGAATAATGTTAAAGAAATCAGATGACAGTGCGTCACCCTGTCTAAAATCTTTTTTAACATCAAAGGGGTCGGTTAGTTCACCTCCGACCTTAATGGAGCAGCGAGAGTTCTTCATAGTCATCCTGCATAGTCTGACGAGTTTGGCAGGAATGTTAAAACATGACATGGCTCTGTATAGCTCGTCTCTATAAACACTGTCATACGCGGCTTTAAAGTCGACGAAAAGGTGGTGCGTGTTGACCTGAAATTCATGGGTCTTCTCCAAGATCTGCCGTAGTGTAGATATTTGGTCTATCGTGGATTTTCCTGGCCTGAAACCACACTGGTAGGAGCCTATCAGATTGTCCACGAACGGTTTCAGGTACTTACACAGTACGGCAGAGAGGATCTCGTACGCGATGTTCAGGAGGCTTGTCCCTCTGTAATTGGCGCAGTCATAGGGGTCTCCTTTCTTATGGACCGGGCAAACGATATTGAGATTCCATTCATCGGGCATGCGTTCTTCCGACCATATCTTGCAGATGAGTTAGTGCATGTTCCTGACCAGCTCATCGCCAGCTGCTAAACAGTTCCGCGGGGAGTCCGTCTGCTCAGCAGCTTTATAAGACTTGCACATTTGGTTGCGCACGTGCTTTAAAAAACCGTGGTCTCCCTCAGTTGCACCGACACCAACTAGCATGTCAAATCAATTAAAAACGAATCGAAAAAATGAGAACATTTGACACACCTGATTCGAATACTCATGCCTTAACTACCATCCATAATTGTTCCCTATTACACTTGATAATGGAAGCCACGAACGCACAAGCAAAGACTAAGCTTATATGCACCCCTAGACTGGGGGCATATAAGCTTCACCGATTTAGTCAGCGGTACAGTAGTACGATGTCACTGTTCGCAATAGTAAGTTGTGTACTAATCACTATTTCTGTAGTGGATTGTAAATGTGGCTTAACCCCCTACATCGTCAACGGGACTGATGCCGAGATAAGCGAAGTTCCCTTCCAAGTATCCATGCGTCTCGCAGAAGATGGACACCACTTTTGTGGAGCTTCTATTTTGAATTCTATGTGGATTTTGACCGCTGGACATTGTATTAAAGAAAAAGGGCCGAGAGATATCACTGTTCAATACGGAGTTACGACGATAACTAGCACCGGTCCAAATATCATGCGTGTGTCTAAGATTGTAGTTCATCCAAGTTTCAAGGTGCGCAGCAAAATCAACGATATCGCCCTAGTGAAACTCCAAAAATCATTTAAGTTTGGTAGGACAGCTCGGGCAGTGAAGCTACCAAAAAGGTTCCAACCCACAAGGACAGGAGTACGTGCTATTTTAGCTGGGTGGGGTCGAAATGCGGTAAAAAAATTACTGAACAACCACACAAGACTAGTGAATAAGTTTTGATTTAAAATCTCTTCCCCAGACAAACGGTGTACCACAGAAACACCTAAAAAAAGTCGAGTTGACAATACTTCCTAAGACTGTCTGTCAATTATTTTACCCAAATGAGTTTCACATTACAAATTTATGTGCCGGACCGAAAGAGGGTATAAGGGGCCAATGCAAAGGGGATTCGGGAGGAGCACTGATTTCAAACGACGTACAAGTTGGAATAGTTTCGTGGTGTGACAGACCATGCGGAACTAAGCCTGGTATTTTTACTGAAGTTTCGAATTACGTCGACTGGATCGAGGGCACTTTAAGGAAGGGCTAAGTTGGTAAGAATAAGATGAGGCAATGAATTAAGCCCCGGAATTACACGAAATAAAGCAGAACTCCCTTGAAATTTTCTTGTGAGCAAGACTTTGCTGGAAATCTGAGACCTCATTAACGGCAGTGGCAGCTAACCTCCCTTATTTATTAATGTTTAAAAATAGGCTCGATACAAATAGTCTTCCTGCTCCATCTAATAACCATGACTTCAACGACACGCTAATTAGATAGGGTTTTTAAAATACAATTACTTTTGCGGCGAACTACATTTACATCAATTTGTTAAGGTTTTTTGGCTCTTAGTAAGGAGCTAAAAACCATCAACTAGTATACCATACGGTCGTTATGCGAATGATTCGGTTCCAAGCCAATATTGTAATTTCTTCTCGAAACAACAAATCTTCGTAGTTTTTTAACATATATATACCGCTGAAGGGAGAGCATTGCGCCAACAGGGAGACTATTCAAAAGGCCTGCACCGACAATTAAAGGAAATCTTTAAGACGACCTAAAATCTTCTTCTTCTTTGATGGCGCTACAGTTCGGGGTGAACCAGGGCCTCAACCAACAAGCCTCTCCGGCTGGCCCGATCTTTGGCCAGCCGCTCCCAGTGCCGCACGCCCAGTTGGTCATACGCGGCTTTAAAGTCGACGAAAAGATGGTACGTGTCGACCTGAAAATCATAGGTCTTCTCCAAGATCTGCCATAGTGTAAATATTTGGTCTATCGTGGATTTTCCTAGCCTGAATCCACACTGCTAGGAACCTTCTTTTTCCTTCTCAGAAGCGCATGCTCCTCCCTCCTTTTCTGTTCATAGAGCTCGCGGGCAGCTCTCGTCCGTCGATGCAATGTAGCCATGTATACATTCAGTTTCTCTACATGGGCCTGTCTGCACTCATCATCAAACCAGGAAACCGAATACATCTGAGGCGGCCTCTCTAATGGCTTTCTGACAACGACTCCCCTGCTGTTCTATGGTTTCTGCAGATTGCATCGGGACCTGAGAGAGCTTGAGGGAGACTTGATCGGCGAAGGTCCCGGCGGTCTCCGGCGATTGCAGCTTCCCGACGTTAAATTTTGGTGTTCTTACTCGACTCCGTTGGTTCCGAGAAATTCACATCCGTACCTTGGCTGCAACAAGGTAATGATCCGAGTCGATGTAGGCTCCTCGAAAGGTTCGGACATCTAGGATGCTGGAGGAGTGTCTGCCGTCGATCGCAATATGATAAATTTGGTTGGTTGTCGATTGATCGAAAGACCGCCAGGTCCCCTTATGGATGTTGAGGTGTGGGAATCGTGTACTTGCTACTACCAGGTTATGTCCCGCCATAAAGTCCACTAGCCTTAGTCCGTTTTCTGACGTGGTGTTGTGTAGGCTGTGCTTTCCAATGACCCGTTCAAAGATAGCTTCCTTACCCAGCTTCGCATTGAAATCTCCTAGAATGACTTTGGTGTCATAGCAGGGACATTGCGCATACCTTCTGCCTAGGAGATCATAGAAGTCGTCTTTATGTCGGTCATCTTTCGCTTCTGTGGGGGCGTTGACACATAGTAAGCTTATATTGCCGAGATTGGCCTTGATGCGGATAGTTATGAGGCGTTCGCTTACATACTGGAAGCTTAAGACCTTTTTCCTGAGTCTGCCTCGAACAACAAATCCGCATCCGAATAAGCGTTGTTTATTTTCTCTGTAGCAGTTTCCGTAGTATATATCACAGTTTTTCATCCGCTTTTTGCCTGGTCCATCCCATCGCACTTCTTGGAGCGCGGTAATGTCTGCCTTGTAGCAATCCAAAGAGTTGACCAGTTGTTCGGCTGCACCTGGTCTGTTGAGGGACCTACCGTTCCAGGTGCAGAACCGAAATTCGTTTCCTTTTTGACGTTTGCGGGGGTCGTCAACATATAATCCGTCCGTAGCCACGCGGAGGCTGTGTGTCAACTTGGATTGAGCAGGGACAGAGATCGAAGCTGGCGTTTGCCAAGTTAAACGCGATCAACTTCTTTGCTCTGTTTGTTCGTTCCCTTCTTCTTGATCTAAAATACTCGCTCGATATTCTTCTTGATTGTGCAAATCGCTGTATAGACTCTCAATGGGAACAAAGCTATAAAGTTGGAAAACACGTTTTTGCCTTTGAACACACCCCGTACTTTGGTGTCGTTGTTTGAGTTTTAAGGGAGCCAAAGCCGCTTTACAGTTTAACAGTTCTACAGATTCTTCTTTTTCTTCTTCGGCGCTACAGATCATGACGAACCTGGGCCTCTTTAAAAAAAAAAAAATTATCCCACTGGCAGGGTATTTCGACAGCAGTTTCCAGTGCCGCACGCCTAGTAGGTTGACGTCCTCTTCTAAATGCGTAAGCCACATTAAATTTGGCCGTTCTCGACCGCGTCACCCCTCAGGGTTGGATTCAAAGACCTTCCGACCGGAGCTGTGATTTTCATGCGCTCTACAAGGCCTAGCCACCTTAGACGCTGTATCCGTAGACGTCGTACCAGGCCGATGTCGCTGTATAACCCGAACAGTTCTTCGTTATATCTTCTCCTCCATACATCGTTTGAACAAACGGGACCGTAGATAGTGCGCGGAATATTCCTCTCGAAACGACCAAGGGCATCTTGATCCGCTTTTGTTAAGGTCCAAGCCTCTGCGCCGTAAAGGAGGACTGGGATGATAAAGGTCTTATATAGTGTCACCTTGGTTTTCCGAGAGAGGGCTCTACTTCTCAATAGCCTCTTGAGCCCAAAGAATCAGCGGTTGGCAAGAGTGATTCTGCGCTTTATCTCAGCGCTGGTGTTGTTGTCGCCGGTCATCAGTGAGCCTATGTAGACGAATTCGTTGACCACTTCAAAGTTATCTCTGCCCATGGTGACGTTCTGGCAATACGTCGTGTTGCCCGCCTCTTTTAGATGAAAGCAGATATTTGGTTTTACTCTCATTAACCTTGAGACCCATCTTAGCCGCATCTACCTCAATGCTTACAAGGGCCTCATTGACGTCTCGCTGTGCCCGTCCAATTACGTCAATGTCGACGGCGTACGCAAGCAATTGCGTTGACTTGAAATAAATCATACCTCTTGTGTTGGCCAGTGACCCCTGCACGATTTTTTCAAGCACGATGTTGAAAAAGTTGCATGACAGCGCGGCACCATTACCGACCTTATTGGAGCAGCGAGAATTCTCCATTGTCATCCTGCATAGTCGGACGAGTTTGGCAGGGATGTTAAACTAGACATGGCTTTGTATACATCACGCTGTCATATGCAGCCTTGAAATCGATGAAAAGGTGGTGAGGCTCGATTTAGTATTCCTGGGTCTTTTCCAAGATCTGCCGTAGCGTAAATATTTGGTCTATTGTGGATTTACCTGGCCTGAAACCACACTGATAAGAGCCGATCAGGATATCCACAGGCGTTCACACAATACAGCAGAGAAGATCTAATATGCGATGTTAAGGAGACTTATTCCCCTATAGTTGGCGCAGTTATAGGGGTCTCCTTTCTTATGGACCTCGCAAATGATGCTAAGATTCCATTCGTCGGGCATGCTTTCCTCCGACCATACCTTGCAAATGAAGTGGTGCATGCACCTTACCAGCTCATCTCCAGCCGCCTTAAGAAACTCAGCAGACAGGCCGTCTGCGCCCGCTTTATTAGACTTAAGTCTTGATATCGTTGTTTTGATTTCGTCGGATTTCGAACGGATCGTTCTGCCTGGCAGCGGTATCATGTCTGTCATCGCCGTCATACAGTCTGCAGAAGTGGTCTGTCCAAATCCTTAGCATCGACTGTGATTCTACTACCAGTTCTCCATTTTCATCCCTTCGTTATACCTTATTGTAAAACTTCCGGGCGTTATTCCTGCGGAAGCATCTCTCCATCTCCACGATCTCACGCTTTCCGTGTTCTCTCTTCTTTCTTCCAAAAAGCGTGTGTTCCTCTCTTCTCTTCTGCTCATAGATTTCGCGAGCAGAACCATTCACAATGGACGTAGACGAAAGAGAATCCCGTCCACCCGACCTAGACGATGTTAAGAAAGCGATATCGAAACTTAGGTTTAAAGCAGCTGACGATGAGCTGGTCAGAAACATGCACCAACTCATCTGCAAGATATGGTCGGAAGAACGCATGCCCGATGAATGGAATCTCAGTATCGTTTGTCCGGTCCATAAGAAAGGAGACCCCTATGAATGCGCCAATTACAGAGGGATAAGCCTCCTGAACATCGGGTACAAGATCCTCTCTGCCGTACTGTGTAAGTACCTGAAACCGTTCGTGGACAATCTGATGGGTTCCTACCAGTGTGGTTTCAGGCCAGGAAAATCCACGATAGACCAAATATTTACACTACGGCAGATCTTGGAGAAGACCCATGAATTCCAGGTCGACACGCACCATCTTTTCGTCGATTTAAAGCCGCGTATGACAGTGTTTATAGAGACGAGCTATACAGAGCCATGTCATGTTTTAACATTCCTGCCAAACTCGTTAGACTGTGCAGGATGACTATGGAGAACTCTCGCTGCTCCATTAAGGTCGGAGGTGAACTAACCGACCCCTTTGATGTTAAAAATGTTTTAGACAGGGTGACGCACTGTCATGTGATTTCCTTAACATCATACTTGAAAAAATCGTGCGGGACTCTGCGGCCAATACAAGAGGTACGATCTACTTCAAGTCCACACAATTGCTTGCCTATGCAGATGACATTGACGTTATTGGACGAACAAAGCGAGACGTCAATGAGGCGTTCGCGAGCATTAAAGCACTAAGGGTAAATGGGGACTAGACCAAATATATGCTGTCATCAATGAAAGACGCGCAACACCGGCGTCTTGGTCAGAACGTCACCTTCGGCAGCTATATTTTTGAAGTAGTCAAGGACTTCGTCTACCTTGGCTCGATGGTGACAAGCAACAATGACGCCAGCGCTGAGATAAAACGCAGAATAGCTCTTGCCAACCGCTGCTTCTTTGGGCTCAAGAGGCAACTAAGTTGTAAAGTCCTCTTTCGAAAAACTAAGGTACCCCTCTTTTTCTTCTCCTTCTTTGGTGGCGTTACAGCCCATGAAGGACCAGAGCCAAGCTTCTCTTCAATCGCTCATGTTGTGTGTGATTCTATTTTTCACACAGGTGAAAGGGACCTACAGTTTTTAATGCCGATTCTGAACGGCGTGAGTCGAGAAGCTTTTTCTAGGCAAGTTATACTACGGGGGGTTTTGCCAGTACCCCGCCGAGGAGGGACGCGCGAAATAAACATTCGATGGCGTTGGTGTTATCGGGTTCCGAACTCGCTCATCGTGCGTCAGAGTCCAACACAATAACTACTGCGCCACGGCGCCCTCAAGGTATCCCTCTACAAAACCTTAATCATCCCGGTCCTCCCCTACGGCGCTGAGGCTTGGACGTTATCAAAAGTGGATGAAGAGGCTCTTGGACGTTTCGAGAGGAAAATTCTGCGTGCAATCTTTGGTCCCGTTCGTGTAAACGCGGATTGGAGGAGATGAATCAACCAAGAATTGTACGAGCTGTACAGCGACATCGGTCTAGTTAGGCATCTAGGGATCCAACGTCTAAGATGGCTGGGCCATGTAGAGCGAACGGACATCACCGCTCCGGCCCGAAGAGTCTTCGACTCCAACCCCGAGGGACGACGCAGCAGAGAACGACCGCATCTAAGGTGGCGCGCACAGGTGGAAAGGGACCTTAACCAACTGAGCGTGCGGCCCTGGAAGAGGCTGGCCAAAGATCGTGCCGGCTGAAGAGGCTTGTTGTTTAAGGCCCTGGTTCACCCCGAACTGTAGCGCCATCTACGTAAGTAAGTCAGGTTGAACAAGACGACAAAAGGTCGATGGACGTACAAGCTGATTTCTACGATTGAGGTTTGGAGAAAAGTGCACACGAGGTTTGCAATTACCACCTTACGCATTTCCTGTCAGGCGACGGCGGCTATCGAAAATATCTCCACAGATTTGGACACAATAGCTTGCCCTACTGCCCAGAATGTCCAGAGGATGAAGAGGAAGCGGGATACGCCATATTCCAATGCAGACGCTTTGCAGAGGCAAGAATGTACTGAGAAGAATGTATGTATGTGTGTATGTTGGCGTTACAGTCCATGAAGAACCTGAGCCGAGCTTCTCTCAATCACCCATGTTGTGTGTGATTTCATTTTCCCATAGGTGAAAGGGACCTACAGTTTATTGCCGGTTCCGAACGGCGAATTTCGAGAAGCTTTTCGTGACAATTTTACTACAAGGGGTTTAGTCAGAACCCCGCTGAGGAGAAACACCGTGAAAACACGTTCGATGACATGGCTGTGTCGGGATTCGATCCCGTGTCATCGGCGTCAGAGGCCAACACACTACCCACTGCGCCACGGTGCTCTCTACTCTACACGGTGCTCTACTGAGAAGAATACTGACTGGAAATGTGCTTATTTATAATAAGCGCGCAAAACGACCTAAGAAGAATGCAACGGTCAACTTGGTGCGCATAGCATAAGTTGCTAACTAGCCCCGCGATGCAATACCAAACAGCAGTTCGACGGGTAGAGTGGTTGATGAGTTCAGGGCAAGGTTTAGTACGTAGGCGTATCGAGGGCCGATTCTTCTTCTTTGGTGGCGTTACAGCCCATGAAAGACCAGGGCAAGCTCCTCTCAATCACCCATGTTGTGTGTGATTTATTTTTCACACAGGTGAAAGGGACCTACAGTTTAATGCCGATTCCGAACGGCGTGAGTCAAGAAGCTTTTTCATGGCAAGCTTACTACGGGGGGTTTTGCCAGTACCCCGCCAAGGAGGAACGTCGCGAAATAAACATTCGATGGCGTTGGTGTTATTGGGATCCGAACTCGCTCATCGTGCGCCAGAGGCCAACACACTAACCACTGCGCCACGGCGGTTAGATTAGATTCCTATATTGCAGGCACTACTAACCCAGAATTGACTAAGCCAAGTTTGAAAAACAAACTTTCGAGTACTACGTCGCAAACATCTGCTCTCCCTTACTGGCATGTCTAATCAATTAAAAACGAATCGAAAAAAATGAGAACATTTGACACACTTGATTCTAATATTTATGCCTTCAACTACCTTTCACAGCTGTTCCCCATTACACTTGAGAATGGCAGCTACGAATACGCAAGCAAAAATCACTGACGCCTGGACTAGGTGCTTATAAGCTCCAACGATTTAGCTAGTGGTGCAGTAGTACGATGTCACCGTTCGTAATAGTAAGTTGGGCACTAATCACTGTTTCTGTAGTAAATTGTAAAGATGGCTTCGACCCGTACATCGTCAACGGGACTGATGCCATGATAAACGAAGTTCCCTATCAAGTATCCTTGCGTTACGGAAAAAATGGAAATCACATTTGTGGAGCTTCTATTGTGAATCCAATGTGGATCTTGACCGCTGCTCATTGTATAACAACACTTACAGCAAGTCACTTTACTGTTCAATATGGAGTAACGACGATAACTAGCACCGGTCCGACTATCGTGAAAGTTTCAAAGATTTTTGTTCATCCAGGATATATTCGACCCACATATCTCCACGATATCGCCTTGGTGATACTCCAAGATCCAATTAAGCTTCGTAACTCAGCTCAGTCAGTGAGGCTACCAAAAAAGTTACAATCCACAAAGGCAGGCACACGTGCTGTTTTAGCTGGATGGGGGCTTAGAGGGGTAAAGAAAAACAATTGAACAACCACACAAGAGCAGGGAATATGTTTCAATTTAAACTTTTTTTTTCCAGACCTTCGATAGACCACATGAACACTTACAAAAAGTCGAGTTGACAATTGTTTCCGAAGAGCGCTGCAGAGATATCTACGGAAGTCGGAAACACGTGACCAATATATGTGCAGGATCTGAGTACATAAAAGGTTCATGTTCGGGAGATTCGGGAGGAGCACTGATTGCAAACCGCGTACAAGTTGGTATACTTTCGTGGGGTTTCACGCCATGTGCATGGTATCCTGCTATTTATACTGAAGTTTCACAATACATCGACTGGATTAAGAGTACTATAATAAAAGGACAAAGTAAGAGATTAAGCTACTAGACAATACCTGAAGTATGAAGAATAAAAAAACTCATGGATTGTGCTTGTGTGCAGTAACTTTTAGGTTCATTCATTTTCGAATTTGTCGAACTGATGGTAACGACAGTGGAAGCTTACTTACTTACTTATCAGGCCTGCGATCCATGGAGGATCCGAGTCTGAGCTATAGCTGCCTTCCATCCTTGACGGTCCCGGGCACGCTGCTTCCAGTTGTCAAGACCAAGATGTCTTACATCCGCGATTACTTGGTCTTTATACCGGAGGTTGGGTCTTCCTCGTCTTCTCGAACCAGGAGGTTCGGAGTTGAAGACCCTCTTAGCTGGAGCGTTGATGTCCATGCGCTCGATGTGGCCGAGCCAGTGTGGTCGACGGATCCTTGCCTTCCGGACTACATCCACATCTTGGTACAGCTCGTAGAGTTCGCGGTTGTGTCTTCTTCTCCATTCACCTTCCTCACAGACACGACCAAATATCCGGCGCAGAATTTTTCTTTCGAAAGAACCCCAAATCAGCTCCGCTGTCCTGCTTATTGTCCAGCTTTCGGCTCCGTACAGCAAGACTGGCAGAATGAGCGTTTTGTAAAGCATGACTTTGGTCTTTCGAGTGAGGAGTTTTGACCCCAGTTGTTTGGACAAGCCGAAGTAGCAGCGGTTGCCAAGGGCGATTCTACGCCGGATCTCCACTGTGGTGTCATTTGTGGAATTTACGTTTGCCCCGAGGTAGACAAACTCCTTAACTACCTCGAAATTGTAGCTGTCAATTGTTATGTTTTGTCCCAGGTGGTGAGCGACGGATTGGTTTTTGCTTGACAGCATGTATTTCGTTTTGTCCTCATTGATATTAAGACCAACTCGTTTCGCCTGTTCTTCAATCGCCGTGAATGCTTCCACAATGCCACGGCAAGAACACGCGATGATGTCGATATCATCCGCGTATCCTAGCAGCTGGATGGACTTGTAAAAGGTAGTGCCTTCCCTGTTGACGCCTGCCCGTCGCACTATCTGCTCCAACACCAGGTTAAAGAAGTCACATGACAGCGCATCTCCTTGCCGAAATCCGGCGCATGTTTCGAATGGTTCCGAGGTCCTAGAACCGAGTTGCACGGTGCATCGCGTGTTTTTTAGCGTGGCGCGACACAGCTGGATCAGTTTTACCGGGATCCCGAATTCGGCCATCGCCCCAAACAGTTCTTCACGATGAATGCTGTCGTATGCGGCTTTGAAATCGATGAAAACATGGTGTGTATCGATTTGAAACTCGTTGGTCTTTTCCGGTCTTGTCGAAGTGTGAAAATTCGGTCTATAGTTGATTTGCCGGGCCGGAAGCCGCACTGGTAGCTGCCGATTAGTGCGGTGCAAAATGGTTTTAGACGTTCACACAATACGCTGGACAGGGTCTTGTATGCGACATTGAGCAGGGATATACCGCCTTTTTTGTGGATGGGGCATATAGAGCTGGTATTCCAGTCGTCGGGCATGCTTTCATCTTCCCAAATTCTGCAGATGATCTGGTGCATACTCCCTACCAGAACATCACCGCCAGCCTTGAAGAGCTCTGATGGCAAGCCATCTGAGCCTGCGGCCTTGTTGTTCTTCAGCTTCTGAATAGCTGTGCCGACTTCTTCGATGCTGGGTGGGAGGACTACTTCAGCGGCTGGAGTTGGGATTTTCTCGGTCCCTACCACTCTCTCCTGGTCATGCTCGTTAAGCAGCTGCTGGAAGTGCTGCTTAAATACATCCACTATTCCCTGCGGGTCGGTGACAAGATTACCCTCGCAGTTTCGAGGAGCCAGGGTGCCCTTTTTGAAGCCTCCTGCAAGGCCTTTAGCTTTCTTGTAAAAGGCTCGTAATTTATGTTTATGCCTAGACTCCTCGATATCCTTGAGCTGGGAGGCTGCGAAGATTCTTTTCTTTTGTCGCAGTAGTTTTTTCTCCTCCCTTCTTCTGGCTCGGTACTCCTCTTGCGCTGCCCTGGTTTTCCTCTGCAGCGCCTTTTGGTACGCCTCGTCGGTTGCTGCCTTTTTCTGCTCACACTCGCCATCATATCACGGGTTTCTTGTCGGGGGTGGTAGGTATCCTAAGGTGGTTTCGGCGACTTCCTGAATGGCTGAGCGGCAATGCAGCCATATATTATTGGCATTTGTGTTCGACGTAGGCAGACCGTAGAGTCTTTCGCTCAGCTGCTCCCTGTAGACTCTGGCAGCCTCCGGTGCGCTCAGGCGCCCAATGTCGAACCTCCTCCTGATGGGCTGGTGCAGCTTTCTGACATTGGACAGTCGAGCTCTGAATCTTGCTGCTACGAGGAAGTGGTCAGAGTCGACATTTGCCCCTCTGAATGTTCGCACATCCAGGATGTTTGACGAGTGCCTTGCATCAATGAGCACATGGTCGATTTGGTTGGCGGTTCGACCGTCCGGAGATCGCCAGGTTGCTGTGTGGATTCGCTTGCGAGGGAATCTTGTGCTACTTATCACCGCATTACGAGCTGTCGCAAAGTCAGCGAGTCGGAAGCCGTTATCTGTTGTTGTATCGTGGAGGCTGTGCTTTCCTATCACTCCGCCAAGGGTGTTTTCCTTCCCGATTTCAGCGTTGAGGTCTCCGAGAACGATTTTTACATCGTACTCCGGACAAGCTCCGTAGGCATTGTCCAGGAGGTCATAGAAGTCCTCCTTGATAGGGTCTTCAGCCTCGTCGGTAGGGGCGTGTGCACATATAAGGCTGATGTTATAAAATCTGCCTCTGATGCGGATCACAGCCAGGCGATCACTTATAGGTTTAAAGTCGATGACCTTCGACCTTAACCGCTTTCCCACGACAAATCCGCATCCCAGTAAGTGAAACCTTTTGTGACAGCTGTAATAAATGTCGCAATTTTTCTTCCTAATCATACCGTTTCCGATCCAGCGTATTTCCTGGACCGCAGTAATATCCGCCTTGTACTGCGTGAGGATTCCCTATAGTTTATGAGCAGCTCCGGGAGTGTACAGGGTTCTGACATTCCCGGAGCATACACGCAAATCGCGTTCCTTTTTCGTGCGTTGTCGTCGTCGAGTATCCGTCCGTGTATCCGGGGCATCTTCCTCATTCATAACTTTTAGGTTTTTTACGTGGGCGGATTGATAGCCCGCCGCACAACCGCCATTCTGGTCGGGATTTTTTTCGCTGCATACGTTTGTTCACCTCCCAACGGTTGTTGAAGAGGCTATCCAGAGGGCGCCGCGAGGAGGCCGTATGTCAACTTGACCCAGGCATTTAAACAGGGATCGTTGCTGGCATCTCGCCAGGTTGAGAGCAATCAACAACTTTACCCTGTATGTCCGAGCCCATGCCCTCCACAGTGGAAGCTTACCAAAGTTAAAACATAGGCTGTGGACAATTGGTCTAGCTATACTGCCAACTTCTTAGTGGCTCTCCTAAGGGACCAACAATCAGTTTCTTAAGACGTTTCAATAACTAGAAAGCAGTTATACAATACTACTTCATTGAAATATTACGGTTTCAACGATACGCCAATTAGTCAAGGTTTTTCGACGACAATCAGTTTTGAGACGAAAATTGCACAAATTACAACAACTTGCTAGGGTCTTTGGGTTATTAGCGAGAGTCGTCAATTGAAATTTCGTTCAAATATTTGTATGGATGTATGGTTGGCGTTACAGCCCATGAAGGACCAGAGCCGAGCTTCTCTCAATCACCCATGTTGTGTGTGATTTAATTTTCCCATAGGTGAAAGGGACCTACAGTTTATTGCCGGTTCCGAACGGCGAATTTCGAGAAGCTTTACATGACAATTTTACTACAGGGGGTTTTGTCAGAACCCCGCTGAGGAGAAACACCGTGAAAACACGTTCGATGACATGGCTGTGTCGGGATTCGATCCCGTGTCATCGGCGTCAGAGGCCAACACACTACCCACTGCGCCACGGTGCTCTCAAATATTTACAAGTATTTAATATGTCGTTATTCGAATAAATCCGGTGCCGGGTAGATATCATTTTCTTTTACGGAATGTCTACAGAAAACTATTTCTGTTTGTTATCAAGGTAAGGCTTGTTGTTGTTTCGTTTGTGGCTTATGCTATTCATTGAAGAACTCAGACACAACCACTGATCCACTGAGCGCCCCATTACAAATAGGACAATGGCATTAATACAGCCACTTGTGTCCTTGTGTGTGCCATTTGGGTTGAGCGCGTCCTCTATTGCGTTGTCCCAATGGCTCGGGATCTACCGCAATGGCTTCGAGGGTTCTTCGGGCCGGAGCCATGTTGTTCATACGCTCTACATGGCATAGCCATCTTAAGAGTTGTATTTGTAGACGCTTAACCAGGCACATGCCACCCGTACAATTCGTAGTTGGATCTTCTCCCCCAGATGCTATCAACGTAAGACTCATCCGCTCATCCGCTTTCCGTACCGTCGGGATAGTTAGAGTAATACATAAAGCCACCTTGGTTTTTCGAGAGACGGCTCTATTGCTCTAGAACAAAAAAAAACTGCGATTGGCAAGAGCATTCTGCGCTTAACACAAGGATCAGCAGTTAACGAAGCCCTTGACTATCCCGAAGTTCTTGCTGCCCAATGTCACGTGAAAATCTGCCCGAGACGTCGATGTTGTACGTTCCTCCTTGACGACAACATATAAAGGGTCCGCCATATAACGTTTTTTTTTATCAAGTAGTGCTTATTTCGTGAATGGTTACACTTAGCTCATGTCTGTTTTCGACAGATAATTAGTTTTATCCTTCCGCTGAACGAATATGGTTGTGTATACGCTTGAACAACGCTGGGAAATATTGCGACATTACTTTGAAAATCATGGTAATGTTGCAGAATGTGTGCGAAAATTGCGTACGGATTTTGGAAGAAGAGAAGCACCGTCAGCCCCGTATGTTCGTTATCTTGTGAAAAAAGTAAAAGAAACTGGCATCCTCATCGATAAACCAAAGCGTGAAAAGCCAAAAACAGTGCGTACACCCGAGAATATTGCTGCTGCGGCAGAAAGTGTGCGTGAAGCGCCATCAACATCAATTCACCGTCGTTCTCAACAATTGAACATTTCGGAGACATCATTGAGACGAATTTTGCATAAAGACCTTGGTATGACGCCATACAAAGTCCAATTGGTTCAGGAGTTGAAGCTAACTGACCATCCAATGCGTTTTCGCTTCGCTAAGTGGGCCTGCGATCGACTTACAGAAGATGCCGATTTTGCCAAAAAAAAAAATATCATTTTTCAGATGAAGCTCATTTTGATCTTGGCGGGTATGTAAACAAGCAAAATTGTCGCATTTAGGGCACAGAAAACCCGCACGCATACATTGAAAAGCCGGTGCACCCAAAACGAGCCACTGTTTGGTGCGGGTTTTGGTCCAGAGTCATAATTGGGCCATTTTACTTACAAAATGAGCAAGGAGTGGCCGTTACAGTCAATGGCGATCGTTATCGGGCCGAATTTTGAACGAATTTTTGTTCACAAAAATTGAGGAGGAGGATATTGGCAACATTTGGTTTCAACAGGACGGCGTTACGTACCACACAGCCGAAGCTACACTCGATGTTTTGCGCCCTGTTTTTGAAGATCGCATTATCAGCCGCAGAGCTGATGTCGTTTGGCCACCTCGGAGCTGCGATTTGACACCCTTGGACTATTATTTGTGGGGTGCCGTCAAAGATAAGTGTTACGCCGACAAGCCAGAGACTATTGATGCTTTAAAGGACAATATTCGTGAAGCCATTGGTGAAATACAGCTGCACACAATCGATAATGTGCTTAAAAATTGGACCGATCGTGTAGGCTACTGCAAGGCCAAGCGAGGCAGCCATTTGAATGAAATTATTTTCCGTTATTAACCGGAAGGATTGTACTTTCAAAGAAAAAAAGAAATGTGAGAAAATATTTAGTAGTTTTTTTATAGCATTTTCAACAAAAAAAAAAGTTATTTGGCGGACCCTTTACTTCATTTTGCTCTCATTGACCGCAAGATCAGTTTAGCCGGACCCGCTTCAATGCCAGCAAACGTCTCATTGATGGCCGCTGCGTTCGAAGTAAGTCAGATCATGCCCCTGGTCCCGACTAGTGAGTTTCGCAGGATCTTCTCAAGTATGATGTTGAAAAATTCAGACGACAGCGCATCGCCCTGCCTAAGATCCTTTTTGATACTGAAAGTCTCGGTAAGTTCGTTACCGACCTTCCTGGAGCAGCGAGTTTTCCATCGTCATTCTACGCAATCTGACAAGGATGATGGCAGGGATGCCAACATTAAACATGGCTAGTCTCTATGAACCTAATTCAGTCGCACCCGGATGAACTGCGGGATGGAGTTCAGCTGTTCTTTCTTTTCGGTTACGAATTCCTCCTTCTATCGGACTCGAAGTTCGGCGTGGTACTACCGACAACTAGCGGCAGGGAGGACTTGGTAACCGAAAAGAAAGAACAGCGACTGAATTTGGTCAGCGACAAGATGAAGGCGAGATACGACTTAAGGGCGAACTCTTCTGGATTCGAGACAGGACAATTGGTATTGCTGTACAACCCACAACGAAAAAAAGGCTTGTGGCCCAAATTGCAATCAGCCTGGGATGGGCCATATGAGGTCATCAAGAAGCTCAATGACGTGGTATACCGAATACAGCAGATGGGAAACAGACGGGCGAAGTATAAGATTGTCCACGTAGAGAGGTTAGCGTCATATTACGGAGAAGGATCCAATCGCTTGTTCGAGGACGAACAAGTTTAGGAGGAGGGCAGTGTTGCGGAGATGCAAACGGACGGTTAAGTTCGAATTTCGCTGTCGAAGTTCGAAAGCTCTCTGGAAGCGGGGATTGGAATGATGTCAACTTCCAATGGAATTTTCAGAGCGTTCTAGAGATTTCCGAAGGGGAACTTCCAACGGCGAACGTTCGGGAAGGTGGACCGAGAGCTATATAAGCGCGAACACTCGCCCTCGATATTCATTCAGTTTGTGGTATTGAACAGCGTATGATAAGTCAGTGTGATCAAACAGTGGTAAAATAAAATAAAGGTTTGTTTGTGTAATAAAGCTTAAAGTGGATAGTATTGGATAATAAAGAAAAGTGGCGAAGCTGCACAGATAATTGATCTGTGGTGAAACAAGGAAAGTGTGTTTGTTTTTAATTCGGATAAAAAGGACAATTGTAGTTTATCGCAATCCAGTGGTGCGATCCCTATTCGGTGTGGGATCGAATAAATTCGTAACAATACGTACAAATGAATGGCTCTACAGCAGCCTGGCAGCACCGGTCCGAATTGCAACGGCGACTATCTTCACGTAGTCACACAGCCAACTAAAGCTTTCCACACACGATTCAATTCAGTTTTCAACTGAATCGGTTGTTGCCTAAATCAAAGCGTGTGTGGCCTTGTCATGTGATCGATTTGACGGTTGACGATTTGGTTGATGAAAAATCAAAAGATTTTGATATTTCCAAGTTGTCGGTCAACTGAGTTGAATCGTGTGTGGGCAAGTCAGCTGATAAGCTGTCAAATTTGAGAATTTGCTGTAAATACGTACTCGTAAGTATATCAGGGCGCCGTGGCGCAGTAGGTAGTGTGTTTACATCTGACGCCGATGGCACGGGATCGAATCCCGACACCAGCCATGTCATCGAACGTGCTTTTCACGGTGCTTCTCGTCAGCGGGGTAATGACTAAACCCCCTGTAGTATAATTGTCAAGAAAAGCTTCTCGAAATTCGCGATTCGAAACCGGCAATAAACTGTAGGGCCCTTTCACCTATGGGAAAATAAAATCACACACAACATGGGTGATTGAGAGAAGCTCGGCTTTGGTCCTTCATGGACTGTAACGCCAACATACATACATACATGTATATCAGATAAACTAAGCGCCTGGACTACATCCACTACCAACGGAAAGTGTACGAACCACTTTCGCAAGGTTACAGTGTTGGAAAGCGAACTCAAGGAAGCCACCCTCTTGAAAATATGACATCCGGCCTTTTACAAGGAACTCTTTGTCCTTTATTTCATTACTCCAAGAAATGTTCTAGCCGAATTTTACCAGAATTGCTTAGGTAAGGCTGTATATATTCATAAATCCTCAACCATAAATTACATTATCAATAAATAGATAGTTCTCTGGCGGGGCAGTATACCCTCCCATAGCGCTGGTCAAGGAACACATTTTTCACCATTTCCTCTCATGGGCGAACTCCGGAGGAGCACTGTGTCATATCAAGAAAGATATGGCCTTCCTACAACAAAAAAGAAGTAGCAATCCTTCAGTTCAGTTGTGGCTTAGTATCAATCCAATTTACAATTGAGTTGACTTGTGTATGGGCTTCAACAAAGTAAACCTTGTGTCACCTTTTTTACATTAAACTAAACTTTGTAATACTTGTTTACATTAAAATAAATATTGTATCGCCAATAAGTTCTCGCTTTTGGAAACCAAGGGATCCTCACACTCCCAATTAGTGGGGAAGACTGTGGTGTATTTCTCTGAACGGAGTATGCCTATTTGCCTGAACAGGAAAACATATCTTTGACGTATCAGCGGTCACCGGCTGTCAAATGTTCACATGCGGATTGACACTACTCGGCTTTTTCCTTTTCCGGCCTCAACACTTGTGACTCTTCTACCTATTTCCCTTTTTTTTGACTTAACAAAAGCCTCGTAGGGACAACATCTATCCGACGGACGCAGTCGAACATCTTGCGGCAGTGTTATTAAGTCCCATCCCGACTGCTATAGCGAGAGAGGACAACGATTGTTCGGATGCGGATTTGTTGTTTGAGGTGGACTAAGGCGAAAAGTCCTAAGCTTTCGGCGTGTGAGCGGACGCCTCATAACGATCCGTATCAAGAATACATTTTTTAACATCAGCCTGATCTGCGTCCACGCCCCCACGGAAGACAAGGATGACTCCGCCCAAGATGAGTTCTACGATCTCCTAGACAGAACGTATGCCCAATGTCCCAGCTATGACATCAAAATTGTACTAGGAGACTTCAATGCTAAGCTGGGTAAGGAAAGCATATTTGAACGAGTCATCGGCAAACATAGCCTACACGACACCACCTCCGACAACGGACACAGGCTGATTGATCTTGCTACGGGGCGAAATCTCCTTCTAGCCAGCACGCGCTTCCCGCACCTCGATATACACAAAGGCACCTGGCGGTCTTTTGATCAATCGACTACCAACCAGATTGATCACATCGCGATCGACGTCAGACACTCCTCCACTATTCTAGATGTTCGAACTTTCCGAGGGGCTAACATCGACTCGGACCACTATCTTTTAGTAGCCAAGATGCGCTTACGGATATCACGAACGCAACGGAGTAGAGTAAGAATACAAAGCTATGACGTCAGAAAGCTACTATCGTCAGAAACCGCTCATGCCTTAAGCTCTCCAATACACCTCAATCCTCCACGCTATCAATAGAACAGCAGTGGAGCCATTGCAAACAAGCCTTAATAAGCTCTGCATCCGAAGTTTAGGGTTTCAAGGCCCCACCATGAACAAACACCTGGTTCGATGACGAGTGCAGGAGGATTCACACAGCGAAGCAGGATGGATATAAGGCCTGGCTGCATAAAAGAACAAGAGCAGCTCGTGAGCTCTACGAGTTAAAAAGAAGGGAGGAGTATAAGCTTCTTAGAAGAAAGAAGAAAGAGTAGAGAAGCGCGCGATTGAAGATTTGGAGAGGTGTTACTGCAGGCGTGATGCTCGAAAGTTTTATCAACAGATAAAGCGAACATGCCAAGTGATACAGCCAGAATGGAAGCCTGTAGGGATGAGAACGGAGACCTAGTAGTAGAATCGCAGTCGATGCTGAGAATATGGAAAAACCACTTCTGCAGACTGTATAATGGCGATGTTAGTCAATATGCCGCTATCAGGCAGAATGATCCATTTCTTAACCACGAAGACCGCTGAGAATTCCGTCCCCCTAACCCCGACGAAGTTAAGATTGCCATATCGAATCTCAAGTCGAATAAAGCTGCCGGCACCGACGAACTGTCTGCTGAGCTCTTCAAGGCAGCTGCTCCAGCTCATCTGTAAGATATGGTCAGATGAAAGCATGTCCGAGGAATGGAGTCTCAGGCATCGTATGCCCGATCCACAAGAAAGGATACCCCTCTGACTGCGCCAACTACAGAGGAATCAGTCTTCTTAACATCGCCTACAAAATCTTCTTTGCCGTTTTGTGTGGACGCCTGAAGCCTTTTGTAAATAAGCTGATAGGTCCTTATCAGTGCGGATTCAGGCCAGGGAAGTCCACCATCGACCAAATCTTGACACTACGGAAAATCCTGGAAAAACCGTTGAATTTCAAGTCTACACTCACCACCTATTTGTCGACTACAAAGCCGCATACGACAGAGTAATTAGAGACGAGCTATACAACGCTATGTCTACCTTTGACATCCCTGCTAAACTCGTCAGACTATGGAGGATGACTTTGGAGAATGCTCGCTGCTCCACCGATAGTTTTGATGTCAAAAAAGGATTTAGGCAGGGCGACGCGCTGTCGTGTGATTTCTTCAACATCATATTGGAAATGATTGTGCAAAAATCACTGGCCAATACAAGAGGCACAATCTATTTCAAATCCTCACAACTCCTTGCATACGCCGACGATATTGACATAACAGGTAGATCACAGCGAGATGTCAATGAGGCGTTTGCAAGTATTGAGGTGGAGGCGGCGAAAATTGGATTGACGGTAAACGAGGGCAAAACTAAATATATGCTGTCATCTAAAAAGGACGCTCACCACCGACGTCTTGGCCAGAACGTTTGTATTAGCAGATATAAGTTCGAGGTAGTTAAGGACTTCGTCTACCTTGGCTCCGCAGTGACCTGGAACAACGACATCAGTTCCGAAATCAAACGCAGAATCACTCTTGCCAATCGCAGTTTCTTTGGGCTCAGGAGGCAACTGAGTAATAGAGCCCTCTCCCGAACGACAAAGTTGACTCCATATAAGACCCTTATTATCTTGGTCCTGTTGTACGGCGCAGAAGCGTGGATACTATCAAAAGCGGATGAGGAGGCCCTTGGTCGGTTCGAGAGAAAGATTTTCGGGGCTATAAACGCAGACGGGGGATAGAGGAAAAGATTCAACCACGAACGTTACGGGCTGTACAGCGGCATGAGTCTAGTCAGGCGTCTGCGGATTCAACGCCTAAGATGGCTAGGCCACGTAGAGCGAATGGACACCACAGCTCCAGCCCGTGTCCATTCCCAGTCTTTGAATCCAACCCCGAGGGACGAAGAAGCAGAGGACGGCCGCACTTAAGATGGCGCACACAGGTGGAAGGGGCCCTCAGCTAACTGGGTGTGCGGCAATGGAAAAGGCTAGCAAAAGGTCATGGAGGGGCATGTTGGTTGAGGCCCAGGTTCACCCCGAACTGTAGCGCCCGTTAAGAAGAAGAATAAAGCTCAGAATTCACCATAAGCACTACTTTTTATATACCCATCAAACGAACGAGACACATCAGGAAGAGTTTCCACTCGTCCCCCGGCCGAAAGGCCCGCAGTTCTACATATATCCTCTGGCAGCTTCCTCAACCAGCTCGAGATACTTGCCTGTGAGCGATGAGACGTTCCGTGTGCATGGCGTGACTGATATCACCTCAAACAATGAAAAAACAGAACTGAACCCGCCACAAGTAAAGAGCTTGCAAAATAGTGAAAATATTTTATTAAAAAAAAAAAGAAAAAAAAAACGAATAAGCAGCAACAATTACGGTAAAATGTTCATTTAAAAATAAATATCTACTGCCATAGCTCCATCTCGTGATTGGACACATATACGAGCGCAAGGGCATATGGGAAACGAGTTAGTGATCCATCTCAGCATGATGTTGAATGCATTTTTAACTCGAAGGTGATTGCGTTCCACTGCCCGTCGAGCAGGGGCGTTCAATTGTCATGGTTTGTTGGGGCACTTGACTATCGGGACTGATGCCAATTCCATTGTAAATCTCCTTCATCACGAAGAGTATTGTGTCCTCAGACTCCCTATTTAGAAATGTACATTCATGAAGTGGTTGGAAAGGATTTTCTTTAAATGTTACCAGTAACACACGTGACTGCTTAGGGCAAACAAGTATTCGTTGAAGAATTCTAGTGGAGCTTCTTGTAGCACGTAGTCTACGCGTTTGGCATCGTTTAGCTTGCCGAGAGGAAAGTCGATTTCGATAGCATCCCCGTCCGATTGATTAGTGGAATTTGAATAGGTACGAGTCCTCGGCGAAGGACCCTGTCCTCCTGCCGCTTGTTCCTGCTGCGCTTGAAGCTCTAAAACCTGCAGAGATCAATAGTTAAGTGTATTGGCTGCCTTAGAGCGCACATATGTGGATTTGACATACCTTTTCGACTTCCTTTTCCATTTCTTTCGGGTCGTTCTTCGATTTCAAAGATAAGAAGCTAACGCTATCGAATGTCGTTTTAAAAGTCTCGAAAAAGCGTTGTTTCAAGTCAGCTCCCACTCGTGACATTGTTTCCTTTAATTCCAAATGCATTCTCTTCCTGCCCTTGTGATGGGGAATGAGTACTGGTGGAATGCCGCTCATGTCCGGATTGACGAGAGCTTCCAACCGATAGGCTACCGGGTCGTATGGGTGGAAAATGTTGTAAAATCCTGGACAAGTCGGCAGACGGAAGTCCAAGCCGAGTTTGTCTATACCCCGAATTGTGACAAACATGCCTGAATGAACAAAAGGGTGGTATAGAGGTCAACGGATGGCATGTGTAAATGGTATTTCCATTACCTATCGGTGAGCCGAGGGCGAAGAATTTCTTCGGTTGGAATAGCAGTTGCGGGTAGCTGATGAATGGTTGTCCCGTACCGGCCGGTCCCATAGTATAGCTGATTTGTTTCTTCGCTTCTTCCTTTATCTGATTCGAGTCCACGAGGAAGTCTGAAGAAATGCTATCGGGATTTTCCTGTACAACAAAGCAGCCATCACAAGTTAGTTGCCGCTTCAAAGGAAGCAATCGTTTATGAGTATGTAGTTACCAAATTCTGTTCCTCGCATTCCTTCGGGGGCTTTTGGTGACAAAGTAAATCGAAGAGAATCAAAGAGCCCAAGCTATGACCAGCCAACGAGGCGCCACCATGAAACTCTGGATTCCTCTGTTTGTATTTTATATAAATACTATTCATGGACGCCGTGACGGTGTTCATGATCCGTTGACAGAACATCGGACTGGTGTAAAAGAGTATATCAAGCAACGTATCATTGGTGAAGTTACGTAACTTTGGAATGGATTCAAGTGTGATTGATTTCAGCTTTTCATCGATGCCCAACTCATCGGAATGCAATTCGCCGTGCCAGGAGACGGGAAGCACTTCCACTCGTCCTACAAGTCCACCCTCGACCGAATTCTTATAGTGCGACTGGACTAATTGCAGTGCAATACTGCGAAACTCATCCACTGAAAATGAGAATTGATTAGACGTACGCATATGTAGTCACGCGCCAGCTTCAACACTCACCAACTTCCTCGACCGGTCGCATCTTGAGATCACATGCCGACCCAATGCCATGGACCATGAACAGCAAGTGATCGACTTTATGCGACTCGCCCTCCTCAATGGTAAAGTCCTCTAGGTCACGCTTAACGACACGCGGACGTGACGACGTTTGCTGTTGTATAAACGAAACAAAGTTTTCCATATCAAGCTGATGTTCGACCATCAGAAATGGGAGATTTAGACTTGGTTAGTGGATTGATTATGATATGTGAGCTTGTGAGTAAGTGCAAAATGAATTCAGTGCTGTTCGGAGTCAAATTCATTTGACTTACCGTCGATCCGCCCCACGAATCCACTTGCTGATGCTGCTGGAAGTGCACAATCACTGTGGGACCGTGGAAAACCACTTGATCAGTTGCGGAAATTGGAATTTTCTTATGCCACTCGCCGATCTCTGATGCTTTCCTGTACTCCTCTTCCAGGATATCGGCGATAGCTTCCTCGTACGGCACATATTTCGAATCGCTAGCCTTAAAGAACCATGAACAACGTCTCACTTCAGTTGGTTTACCTTCCCAGTAAATCGGTGCCTTGGTCCGTTCTGATATGTTTACATCGTAGCGTCCGCCTTCCACTGCCACAAGATTTCGGTTCTCATCTGAAATCCAAAAAGGAATCCATGGGACTAAGTCGAACGAGCACATTGATAGCTTACCTTCCGAAAGGAATGCTTCTTCGAGCAACGCCGAGTCGTACAGCGAAAATGGAATCCACACCTGCTTGATGTCAAACTTCTTCTTATAGAACCAATGCTTTACCGCTGGCTTGTAGACCTAAACAAAGGCATCAACACTGGGTCTTCGAGAGCAAGTTGAAATCTTACCGTGATAGCATGTTCGGAAGCATTATTGGACATTTTCAATTCATTTATGATCTCCTCGGGCAAATCAAGGTTATCGGGTGCCTCAAAGATTGCCTCCTCGTCGGGCGAGACCTTAGTCGAATTCTCGGCAGATGTACGAGGTTGTCGATTGGCGGCCGACAGGGAACTATTCAATTCCGAGAATTCCGAGCAGGAAGATGACGGTGGTTCGACCAAATTTGAAGCCGGTGTCAGCGAACGGGGCTGTAAATTTCTTACGGTCAATCCGCTGCCAACTAGATTGTAGTTGAGGTCACCGACTGGATCAAAGTCCTTTGGAGGGGGATTGTTGAAAAAATTCTGTATCCTTTGGCTGTTAGGATCCTCGGGTGGAGGTGCGTCAATTCCAACGCTGGGAATCGGAGCGAACGAGTCGAAAAATGATGTTGGGTCAGGAAGTAATGATGATGGTTTGGGTTGGTGTTGGGATTGTGGCTGCGGTTGATTGACAGCGGCTGTTCCTGCTACCTGTGATGATTGCCCGAAGAAATTTGAGAGCAGATTTGGCGCGGATTGCTGAGTTTTCGGTGTTTCGTTTGACTCGAGTGGGGCAGCAATGTTGGCAGTTGTTGTTGGCACGGATGCCCCGGGTGATTGATCCGATTTTGAATCCGATTGGTTAGCAATGACAGTTGTGTCCGCCGATGGGGGCTTATCAGCAATGGGCGGTTGCTGTTGGAAGAAGTTTATTGGTGCGGGCCGGGCTGGCAATGGATCTGGGAAAAATTTCGCAGATGAAGAAGCGTCGGAAGCTGTCGGTATAGTCGGACTGAATATAGTCGAGCTCAAAGACTTTGTTCCAGCTGGTGGTGCCTCTGTGGGTGGAATTGAATCTTTGGCGATTGCAGAATCTTGTCCAAAAAACGATGTAATAGATGGCGCAGCGGGATTTGTAGATTCGGTTGTTACTGGCTGGAATAAATTGGTTTCTTGGTCATTCGGAGTAAAAATGGTTGAAGTGGGTGTTGGGGCAATTAGCTGCGAGTGTTGAGGCAGCAGCCCTTTCCTGTAGGGATTCGAGTTCGGTTTATTGGCGAACGAATGCTGCGGCGGTGGTGGTGGGAAATTTGCTGTTTCCTTTGATGCTGTTGCTGTTTCCGACGTAATCGTTGGGTGTGGCGGTAATTTGGGAGGTAATTGCTCCTGGTTTAGGGTTTTCCTTTCGTCATATGATTCCTTGTCAGTTATGTGTGTGGACGTAATCGTGGAAGATTGCTGCGACGGTGGTTGTGGTAGAACTTGCTCCTTCGGGCTCTTTCTTTCGATTTCTTGCTGCGGCGTAGACGATTGCCGTGGGATAGAGTTCTCTTCTGGGTTTAGTAGATTTGAAACACCAACGTTTGGCGATGGAAACTGAACGGGTTGGTCGGATGGGTGTTCGGGAGCGAGAGGAGGAGTTGACGTTACTTTTTCGGGCACAAAGGGTACAGGTGCTTGCTGAGGAGGTATGAAGGAGCTTTGTAAAGGATCGAATACAGTAAAACTGCCTTGATTAAGCGGGGCGGAGATTTCTGGAGCTGAAGAATAGACAGGAGGCACTTGACGGTAGTCAGGTGCGACACCGAAGGGATTTTTGTATAGGCGAGTTCCTTTTTGCAGACGAAATGAAGTTGAAGCTTGACCGGTCGATGGTGGTAAGGCCGCTGCTGGTGGCGCAGATGGTGCTGGAAGTGGACTTTCCGGTGTTCTACTTATAGGAGCTTGAATACCTTGAGAAGGTAAACTTGTGAAGAAGTTGACTTGTCCACCTGGAGGTGGTTCTTGCGACGGAAATTGGTTAGCAATGGGCGAAGCAAATGTTCCACTTACCGGTGGAATAGAAGCTTGGACTGACGACGATGGGGGCGCTTCACTCGTAGGTGGAGTGGGCGTAAAGAAGTTTACAACTCCTGATGATGGCTTCTGATTAGTAAAAGCTGCGCCAACTGGCGGCGTATTCGTCAAGGGATTAGAGATGATATCTTGGCCAGATGGTGGTCGTGGTGGAAACGGTGGTGCTACTGACGATGGAGCTCCTATCGACGGCAAGGGAGTGAAGTAGTTTTCACCCTGAATCTGTGTATTTTGTATTGGATCAACAGCTACAGTCGGGTGGTTATTTGACGCGAAGAAATTTACAGGCTGTGATGCTGGCTGAGGGACGTATGAGTTGGGATTCTGCCACTGACCAAATGTCGTTGGAGGTTCTGCAACAGCGTTTATTTGAATAGGTTCTAGTTGCCGTTGATTTAGACTGCCTGTGGCCGATTGTACGAATCCCGAGAGATTTTGTAGGACGTTGGGAACAGCTGGCACTAAATTGGACAGTGAGAAGAGACCTCCCTTCCGTTCTTCTGGTTTATTATCTGGCTGATTCGGGTATTGTTGATATGATGGAACGTCAAATTCAACTGAAGGTGGAAAGCTTGCAACCACAGACGGTGGTGTTTGCTCTTGATGAGTCGACGAAAGTCCAGGAATAGGTGCGTAAGCCTTTTTCCTCGCTGTAATGCGATAAGTATTCTGGCCAGCAGCTGATGTTGGTGGATGAGGTGCTGGACTAGGTGCCGATGGAATATCGGCTGGACTAAAGAATGTTGGTGGATTAACCGGTTGCTGTGGTTGGCTGGATGTTTCTTCGACTGATTTCTGTTCGAGAAAGCCAAATGATGTCGGTGGCTGTAGGGGTTGTAGATTCTCTGGTACCTGACCACCGTATTGAGTAGTGAAGGGCTGAATGTCTAGTTGTGAACTCTGATTGGAGTTTATATCGTCGCGGGTCGATGACGAGTTGAATTTTTTCGAAAATGTCGAAAACACTGTTGAAGCCACAGACGGTAGTTGAGAGAACGACGAGGCAGCTTGACTAAGTATCGAGCTATCTGTCTGCGTACTAGTGGGCTCTAGTAGTGAATTGCTGTTCTCATCGGAATTATACGCACTATTCGATTGCGTTCCCGAGGAATCGTTTAGATTAACTTCACTTAGATTCTCTGAGTCGATCTCCGAAGATTTTCCAACTGTAACCAACGGTGTAGTCTCTGTAAAATAGAAGGAGAAGAACACTGGTTATCAGATGTTACTAGTGAGGGAAAGGAAGAAAGAAAGTGTGGAATTTTTAGCAAGGGGTTAAACAATAATTAGACAGCCAACTGCAAGGGGACACGTCCAGCAAACTACCATGGCTGTGCAGTAGCTAAGATGCTGCAAAAGCGGTGGGACAAAATAAATGAGGCGGAAAAGGGAAAATTGGACACAGCGAATACTCGCGAAACTTACTTACTTACTTAGGTGGCGCTACAGTCCGTGGTGAACCTGGGCCTCAACCAACAAGCGTCTCCAGCTGGCACGGTCTTTGGTCAGCTGTTTCCAGCGCCGCACGCCCAGTTGGTCGAAGACTCTTCGGGTCGGAGCTGTATTTTCCATGCGCTCTACCGTACAGTTCTTCGTTATATCTTCTATATATACCGTTTGAACAAACGGGACCGTAGATAATGCGCAGAATTTTCCTCTCAAAACGACCAAGGGCATCTTCATCCGCTTTTGTTATTGTCCAAGCCTCTGCGCCGTAAAGGAGAACTGGGATGATTAAGGTCTTATATAGTGTCACCTTGGTTTTCCGAGAGAGGGCTCTACTTCTCAATTGCCTCTTGAGCCCAAAGAAACAGCGATTAGCAAGAGTGATTCTGCGTTTTATCTCAGCGCTGGTGTTGTTGTCGCTGGTCATCAGTGAGCCAAGGTAGACGAATTCCTTGACAACTTCAAAGTTATATCCGCCCATGGTGACGTTCTGGCCAAACGTCAGTGTCGTCCGCCTCTTTTAGATGAAAGCAGATATTTGGTTTTACCCTCATTAACCTTGAGACCCTTCTTAGCCGCTTCTACCTCAATGCTTACAAAGGCCTCATTGACGTCTCGCTGTGTCCATTAAATTACATCAATGAAGTCGGCGTACGCAAGCAATTGCGTAGACTTGAAATAAATCGTACATCTTGTGTTGGCCAGTGACTCTTGCACGATCTTTTCAAGCACAACGTTGAAAAAGTTGCATGACAGCGCGTCACCTTGCCTAAATCCTTTTTTAACATCAAAGGTCTCGGTTTGCTCATTACCGGCCTTAATGGAGCAGCGAGAATTCTCCATTGTCATCCTGCACAGTTGGACGAGTTTGGCAGGGATGTTAAAACTAGACATGGCTTTGTATAGCTCATCTCTATACACGCTGTCATATGCAGCCTTGAAATCGACGAAGAGGTGGTTAGTGTCGATTTGATATTCCTGGGTCTTCTCCAAGATCTGCCGTAGCGTAAATATTTGGTCTATTGTGGATTTACCTGGCCTGAAACCACACTGATAAGAGCCGATCAGGGTATCCACAAACGGTTTCAGGCGTTCACACAATACGGCAGAGAAGATCTTATATGCGATGTTAGGGAGACTTATTCCTCCATAGTTGGCGCAGTTATAGGGGTCTCCTTTCTTATGATGAAATTCCATTCGTCGAGCATGCTTTCCTCCGACCATACCTTGCAAATGAGATGGTGCATACACCTTACCAGCTCATCTCCAGCCGCCTTAAGAAGCTCAGCAGACAGGCCGTTTGCGCCCGCGGCTTTATTAGACTTAAGTCTTGATATCGCTATTTTGACTTCGTCTAGGTCGGGTGGACTGAATTCTGTTTCATTGTCGTCCATTACGAATGGCTCGTTCTGCCTGACAGCGGTATCTTGTCCATCATCGCCGTTATACAGTGTGCAGAAGTGGTCTTTCCAAATCCTCAGCATCGACTGCGACTCTAATACCAGTTCTCCATTTTCATCCCTGCAGGCCGCCGCTCTGGCTTTGTAGCCATGGCATATTCGTTTTACCTTATTGTACAACTTACGGGCGTCATTCCTGCGGATCTCACGCTTTTCGTTCTCTCTCTTCTTTCTTCTGAAAAGCGTGTGTTCCTCTCTTCTCTTCTAGTCATAGATTTCGCGAGCAGTTCTCGTCCGTCGTTACAGCGTGGCTTTATATGCCTCTTGTTTTGCTGCATGGGCTTGTTCGCATTGTTCATCGAACCAGGGGTTTCTAGGTGGTGGCGGTTTGAAACCCAGAATCTGAGGCAGCGTCTCTGACGGCGCTCTGGCAATGCGCCCATTCCTGCTCTATTGTTTATGCTGCTGTGGGCGGGTTTTGAGAGAGCTTGGAGGAGACACGATCGGCAAAGATTCTGGCAGTCTCTTGCGATTGAAGCTTTCCGACGTCAAACTTACGTTGTCCTACTCGACTCCTAAGCATTTTTGATATCCTCATTCGTACCTTGGCTACAACAAGGTAGTGGTCCGAGTCGATGTTGGCCCCTCGGAAGGTTCCTACAACTGAACAACATCTTCCCAAGTAGCCCATAAGTAGGCACTTATTTGAATATTTCCTTTTTTTCTGAGTTTGATATCTATCTAACGTACGTTATAACCGTCATTAAATTCAAATCCAAAAAAAAACAAGCGAACACGTCTCTCTCCACAATGGTTTCATGTGCTTTGGACTATAGGAGTGTTCGTCAAATCGTTCCAAAATCGTCCTTCCACACACGAATTCCAGTTTTCCCAGACAGAGAGCTTGTAGGCAAATATATCAAAAATGAGTGCAAACCATCCGAGCCTTTGTACCTCTACCATTATCCCTGATACCGACATACTGACTTTCTGTCAAGATTTCGAGCGGCAAACAGCTGTCAGTGTCAAATCGAATCCGAGGGGCGCAGGGGGGGTATGTCCATCGGTAGCCTGGCTCTTGGGAATTCACTCGCTATGGAGCGTTTCTCGGGTGCAGACCGTGCGTTGCGCCTGCGACCTGACTTCGTTGAGGTCAGGGGGACGGAATTCTCTGCGATCTTTGGCGTTAAGAAATGAATCATTCTGCCTGACAGCGGTATACTGACTAACATCGCCGTTATACAGTCTGTAGAAGTGATTCTTCCGTATTCCCAACATCGACTGTGATTCTACGACTAGGGGTCCGTTCTTATCCCTACAGGCTTCCGTTCTGGCTGTATAAATTGGCATGTTCGCTTTATCCTCTCCAAATCCTCAATCGCGCACTTCTCGTGCTCTTTCTTCTGAGAAGCTTATGCTCCTCCCGCGAGACTTTATATGCCTCCTGCTTCGCTGTATGAATCCTCCTGCACTCGTCATCGAACCAGGTGTTTCTTCGTGGTGGAGCCTTGAACCCTAAAACTTCAGATGTAGTGCTTTTCAGGGCTTGTAAAGGTTCCACTGCTGTTTTATTGACAGCGTGGAGGGTTGTGGTGTATTGGAGAGCTTAAGGCAGACGCGATCGGTAAAAGGACGAGCAGTTTCTGGCTATAGTAGCTTTCCGACGTCATAACTTTGAATTCTTACTCTACTCCGCTGCGTTCGTGATATCCGTAGACGCATCCTGACTACTACAAGATAGTGGTCCGAGTGAAAGTTCGAACATCAAGAATAGTGGAGGAGTGTCTGACGTCGATCGCGATTTGACCAATCTGGTTAGTGATTTATTGATCTGGCGACCGCCAGGTGCCTTTGTATATATCGAGGTGCAAGAAGCACGTACTGGCCAGTGTCCGTTATCGGATGTGGTGTCCTGTAGGTTGCGTTTGCCGATGACTTGTTCAAAAGTGCCTTTCTTACTCAGCTTAGAACTGAAGTCTCCTAGTGCAATTGGGACACTGGGCTACGTTCTGTCTAGGAGATCGTAGAACTCATCTTTGAAGGAGTCATCCTTGTCTCCCTTGGGGGCGTGGACGCAGAACAAGCAGATTAGCCCTAACACGAATCGTTATGAGGCGTTCGCTCACATGCCGAAAGCTTAGGACTTTTTGCCTTAGTCCACCACAAACAACAAATCCGCATCCGAACAATCGTTGTCCTTTTCGCTAAAGCAGTCGCCGTAGTAGATGTCCAAGTTTCTTATCCATCGCATTTCCTGGATGGCGGTTAAGCCAGTTTATAGCGGTCTAGGGCGTCCGCAAATTGTTCGGCTAACATTCCACGTATAGAGCCGAAGATCATTGTCTTTTTTTCTCGTCGTTGTCTCTGAGCATTGTGGGGGTTTCCGGCTACGGTTCGCTAAGCCATAGCCCAACCGACATTATTCCTATTTTGTAGCGCAGGATACTCATCATTCGCCTTCTTCCGTTAGTAATTTCCATAGTCCGGAAATTTCCAGATGGTACCACGAGGGCGTGGAGGCGCAGAACCTGGCTAACAAAGCTGCAAGGTGTTCGGCTGCAGAGGATCTTACTCGCTTTTTTTTAGCGGACCAGCAACCGTCGGCAGATGTTACTCCTACGGGGCATTTGTTAGTCGGGAGGACTGCTAAGTATAAATCGCATCCAAAGCGGAATAGCTTCATGGCATAGAAAATAATCTGCAACTGGACCAGACAGTTATACTGGAGCTTCAAAATACGTTTACCGAGTAATGGCTTACATCATTACACAACGTCTTATGAATCGTGGACATTGAATTTACTGCAACAATAATGTTTACTTGAAACCTCGTCGACTGGAATCCAAAGCTTATCCACTTGCTAGGTAGTTGACCTTTCAGCATCAATGCTGTATGGTTAATAGCAGCGACAGTCAAACCATCTTGAAAATCTTCACTATCGCCTAAGTACTTCGCATACCAAAGCTTTAGAATAAACATCTCGAAATTGTTTGGGAACATTCAGCAAAGAGGATGGACCACTAATTTACGGTACAAGTATAAGACATTTGTGACTTATGTGACGTGGTTTTCCAATAGCATTCAATAAAACACGAAGGCAACTGCCATAAGAAGCAGCATAAAGAGGTCGTGAGGTTTTACTCATAATATGGCCACATAGCTTAAACCATCGGACTCTATGATGACATTTATACTACGCTAAACACATTTGCTGGTTTAGTAATGCAACCTTGTTGTGCCGCATTGTGGGAGTTTACTACGTACTGGCACTGTAGACCAGCTACGTATCCTGTATGTTAGTGGGATCGCAATCTATATGTAGACCGATACGAGTTTTCTTGAAGTTAAGGCGTGAGTGTTCTGAACTAGTTAAGCCTAATCGGTCTTCAACTCGGTAGATCCGTGGAATTTGGCACAAAGGTCCGTGAAATTCGAGTAATGATGGAAGCAACAACAGAGTGATGGCTTTCTTAAGTGCATCGGCTACAATTCGACATCATTGACCTCTTGCTTTGAACTCTCATCAACTAGGTCATTAGACGTAAGGTTGTCACTCTTCTCTGTCAGCTATTTAGGCACAAGCATATGTGCCGAGAAGATAATTATACCATTGTGCCCTCCACTTTCAATAGTTCAGTCTGAACCACTCATCAATCAGTAACCACCCACCACTTCCTACAAGCATACTCGTACGTACACTCATACTTCGTTTCATAAAACAAATTAACATAACACCAAAGTGCACAAGTGCAATTTCCGGAATGAACGTTTACTCATCGTACCTCATTGTGCGCAAAAGGTTGCCGGATGGTCTGATGGTGTTGCCCCAACGAATACCAATGAGCCAAAGTAGAGCCATAAATTAGTGTGAAACGAAAACCAAACTAACAAACTTAAAGCCCAACCGAAAACCACTTCCTTATTTACTATCGATTATCTAGACATGATTTGACGAAAAGCAAGAAACCCCAACTGCGTGCAATCGCATTCAATGTGATATTGACATTGGAAGGTGGCGGATGCCTACTCCATCATACTCGTACATCGCGCGTTTTGATTTTATCTATCGTACGCGCCTACTTCACAGAAAAAACGATGACTTACATCAACATGTCGGGCAAACATCGTTTACATAACCGCTGCTGCGCAGACCTTTATTTACAAAATTTTCAAAACACAATTTCGGTTTTGCAATCGAAGACTATCTGTCTGCCTGAGGTGGGTAGGAGGCACAACATGCTAAAGCTAAAGAGAAATCACACAACCATCATAAACCATATCAAGCAGAGGTATCCGAGATCCAATGGTAACAACACCATCTTCGGGGCGGATGGAATTAAAATGCAAGGAGCGCAAACATCGGCTCATAAATTTATAGAAAATTTGCATCTGTCGTGTCGTGAAGGCTTCACCCACTTGTCATGTTGCTCTGACGCACTGTGCGCTACACATTCAGCACAGATCGACGGGCAGAAATGGTTTTTGGAAAACTTCAAATAGCAATATTCAAGTCCAATTACATTGATCTTAAATGCTTGCATGTTGCATTGAGGGGGGGAAACCGAATCCGGCAGGGAGTTCCAGATTCGTGTGGTTCGGTTAATGAAAGATTCTCTATCTTTGACGGTACGTCCGAAAGCGGGCTTCAGGGTGTATTGGTGAGCATTCCCAGAGAGACGTGTGTTGCGGGAGAAATGTTGAAGGGGCGGAATGCAACTGGCTATTTCATCAGAGCATTTTTGGTGGTAGTAACGATAAACAGGGAGAGGCAGGTAACATTCCTGCAGTGTTCCAGCGAGTCTAATGTTTTGGTAATGCTGGAGTCACCTATCAGTTTTATGGCGCGTTTTTGTATTCCGTCTAGTAGGTGCACCCGCCAGGTAGTGAACCAATGTATGCAGCGACCCGACCCTTGTTCCTGGGGAAAGAGGAACCTGGCCCTCCAGGTTGGGGGTTGCATCCCTATCGCATAAAACAAAAACTTGTTCAGAAACAACCAATAGCCTCGGATACGGACGGATTACATGTTGACGACCCCCGCAAACGTCAAAAAGGAAAGCGTTAGGTCCGTCAACAAACCAGGTGCAGCCGGACAACTGGTCAACTCTTTGGACTGCTATAAGGCAGACATTACCGCGCTCCAAAAGCGGATGAAAAACTGTGATATATACTACGGAAACTGCTACAGCGAAAATAAACAACGCTTATTCGGATGCGGATTTGTTCTTCGAGGCAGACTCAGGAAAAAAGTCATAAGCTTCCAGCATGTAAGCGAACGCCTCATAACTATCCGCATCAAAACCAGTCTCGGCAATATAAGTTTATTATGTGTCCACGCCCCCACAGAGGAGAAAGATGACCGACAAAAAAGCGACTTCTATGATCTCCTAGGCAGAACGTATGCGCAATGTCCCAGCTATGACACCAAAATCGTTCTATGTGATTTCAATGCGAAGCTGGGTAAGGAAGCTATCTTTGAACGGATCATTGGAAAGCACAGCCTACACAACACCACGTCAGAAAACGGACTAAGGCTATTGGACTTTATGGCGGGAAATAATCTGGTAGTAGCGGGTAGACGATTTCCACACCTAAACATCCAAAGGGGACCTCGCGGTCTTTCGATCAATCGAAAGACCGACGGCGATCGACGGCAAACCCACCTTCAGCACCCTAGATGTCCGAACCTTTCGAGGAGCCAACATCGACTCGGATCATTACCTTGTTGCAGCCAAGGTACGGATGCGAACTTCTCGGAATCAACGGAGTCGAGTAAGAACACCAAAATTTAACGTCGGAAAGCTGCAATCGCAGGAGACCGCCAAGAACTCCTACTAGTGTGGTTTCAGGCCAGGAAAATCCATGATAGACCAAATATTTACACTACGGCAGATCTTGGAGAAGACCCATGAATTCCAGGTCGACACGCACCATTTTTCGTCGACTTTAAAACCGCGTATGATAGTGTTTATAGAGACGAGCTATACAGAGCCATGTCATGTTTTAACATTCCTGTGAAACTCGTCAGACTGTGCAGGATGACTATGGAGAACTCTCGCTGCTCCATTAAGGTCGGAGGTGAACTAACCGACAACTTTGATGTTAAAAAAGGTTTTAGACAGGGTGACGCACTGCCATGTGATTTGTTTAACAATATTCTTGAAAAGATCGTGCGGGACTCTGCGGGCAATACAAGAGGTACGATCTACTTCAAGTCCATACAATTGCTTGCCTACGCAGATGACATTGCCGTTATTGGATGGACAAAGCGAGACGTCAATGAGGCGTTCGCAAGCATTGAAGCAGAAGCGGCTAAAGTGGGTCTAAGGGTAAATGGGGACAAGACCAAATATATGCTGTCATCCAAGAAAGACGCGCAACACCGACGTCTTGGTTCGAACGTCACCTTCGTCAGCTATATTTTTGAAGTAATCAAGAACTTCGTCTACCTTGGCTGGATAATGACAAGCAGCAACGACACCAGCGCTGAGATAAAACGCAGAATAACTCTTGCCAACCGCTGCTTCTTCGGGCTCAAGAGGCAATTGAGTAGTAGAGCCCTCTCTCGAAAAACTAAGGAATCCCTCTACAAAACCTTGATCATCCCGGTCCTCCTCTACGGCGCTGAGGCTTGAACGTTATCAAAAGCGGATGAAGAGGCTCTTGGGAATTTCGAGAGGAAAATTCTGCGTGCAATCTTTGGTCCCGTTTGTGTAAACGGAGAGTGGAGGAGGAGATTCAACCAAGAAATAAACGGGCTGTACAGCGACATCGGCCTGGTTAGACGTCTTCGGATCCAATGTCTAAGATGGCTAGGCCATGTAGAGCGAATGGACATCAACGCTCCGGCCCGAAGAGTCTTCGACCCGAACCCCGAGGGGCGACGCAGCAGAGGACGACCGTATTTAAGGTGGCGCGCACAGGTGGAAAGGGACCTCAAGCAACTGGCACTGGAAGCGGCTGGCCAAAGATCGGACCGGCTGGAGAGGCTTTTTGGTTGAGGCCCTGGTTCACCCCGAACTGTAGCGCCATCAAAGTAAGTAAGAAAGTAAGGTGCAATGAGGTCTTGGAAGCACCGGACCAGACATGAGCGTTAAACTCTAATTTGGGGCGAATGAACGCCTTATAGATTGTAGCCAGATTTAAGGGTGAGAAACATTTCTTGCATCTGTATAAGAAGCCTAGGCATTTCGCAGCATTCTTAGCGACACTGAATATGTGGTCGCCCCAATTAAGATTGTGAGCAACACGCATACCCAGGATGGAAAGCTTTTCGGTTTCTGAGGTGCAAGTGCCATTCATGGACAATGGCTGCGGGTTAGTTATACGCTTTAACGACAAGAGACAGCATTGTGTTTTGGAAGCATTAAATTCCACTCTATTGTTTTTACCCCATTGGATGATGCTGTCGATATCGGAATTTAATGAGCTTAGCATACGCTGCCGCTCACTATTTACACCCGAAGTGCAGGGTCGTAAAGAAGTGAACGAATATGAGAAGCTGAGGGTACTGTCGTCAGCGAAGGAGTGAATTGGATTAGAAGTAACAGACAAGAGATCATTTATAAAAATGAGAAAGAGTGTCGGAGACAAAACGGAGCCCTGGGAACACCAGCATTTACAAAGTGAGTATCAGACTTGAATCCGTCCAAAACAACTTGAATTGAACGATTCGAAAGGTAGCTTCTAATCCATTGAAGGAGAGATTCATCGATCCCAAAAGCACGCATTTTCGACGAAAGGGCTTCATGCCAAACCCTGTCAAATGCTCTCGAAATATCCAGTGCAACAATTTTGCTTACACCTGCTTGGTGAAGCGAGTGATTCCACCGAAATATGCCATCAACTCACCAGTGGATCTGTTGCTGCGGAAACCGTATTGACGGTCATTGAGGAGTTTCCGTGATTCAAGATATTTCATAAGCTGACGGTTAATCAGCGTTTCCATGACCTTGGAAAAAAGGGACGTTAGTGCAATGGGTCGGTAGTTGGAGGGAGAATATGATTCACCTCTTTTGGGTATAAGCTGGACAAATGCTGTTTTCCACCAGGAGTAGGAAAGGTGAAAAAGCTTACGCAGTGGTTTTGCCAGCATAGAAGAACACCACTTCAGAACTATTGGGGCAATACCATCTGGACCAGCGGGTTTGTGTATGTCAAGGTCCTTAAGAACCCTTGCGACTGTACGAATTGGTGGAATTGACGCACTCTAGTACAGGCGGATACAAAGTACAAGCTGGCAGCTGAGAACTGGTTTCGAAATGGGCAGCAAGTAGGTTAGCTTTGTCTAAGGGGGTGACAGCTGGAATGTCATTGTGGATGAGCGTCGGTATAGACGACGTAGTTGAGTTTTTTACGTTTTTTACAAACGATCAGAAACTTTTGCTACCTTTGGGACATTGAAGGATTCTACGCCTTAATTTTTGGTCGGATTGGAATTTAACCCGTCGAATGTGGGTGTTGCAGTCATTTCTGGCTCGTATGTACTTTTTTCAGTTTTCCTCAGAACTGTTTGCCTTGTAGGCCCGAAAACTTAGCTCCTTGAGCTTATCCACGTATTATCCTTAGACCTGGTGCTTTTAATCTTGCTGGGAATAAAATTTGCCATGCCGATTCCGATATAATTTGCGGCGTCCACGTCGTTGTCGAGGAAGCACAACGACCAGTTAAAGATCCGAAAGAAGTTGTTAAGGCCGCACCAGTAGGCTTTCTCGTATAGCAATAGTGTTCTCTTAGGAGCTCTTTCTTTAACTGGATGGTGGGAGTTCGAGAATTTCGCTGATATCATGCAGTGGTCAGACCTAGGTTCGGCGACAATACATCGATCGTGTATTTGTCAGGCTGGGAGGTAAGAAACAGGTCCAGTGTGTTGGCGGTATGACCAGCAACATCGGGGATACCTACGTGATGGCTCATTCACAAGTTGAGTTAATTGATTTAACTCAGCAAAAATTTCAACATACCTTCCTTCGGGTGTTGTCTGTCCAGAATGTCGAAGCCACTGAGAATTATGTACATTGAAATCGCCCGCTAAAACGATTTCAGTGCGAGGGAACAGGGAAACAATTCTTTGGATGGAATCAGACAGTCGAATGCATCATATGTTGCATTCCGGTCTAGATTGGGGCTTCTATTAAGAACGAAGTGCTTACGGAATGTGAATTTAAGCCATACTTACTTACTTTGATGGCGCTACAGTTCGGGGTGAACCAGGGACTCAACCAACAAGCCTCTCCAGCCGGCCCGATCTTCGGCCAGCCTTCCACCTGTGCGCGCCACCTTAAATGCGGTCGTCCTCTGCTGCGTCGTCCTTCAGGGTTGAAGTCGAAGACTCTTCGGGCCGGAGCGTTGATGTCCATTCGCTCTACATGGCCTAGCCATCTTATACGTTGGATCCGAAGACGTCTAACCAGGCCGATGTCGCTGTACAGCCCGTACAGTTCTTGGTTGAATCTCCTCCTCCATTCTCCGTTTACACAAACGGGACCAAAGATTGCACGCAGAATTTTCCTCTCGAAACGTCCAAGAGCCTCTTCATCCGCTTTTGATAACGTCCAAGCCTCAGCACCGTAGAGGAGGACCGGGATGATTAAGGTTTTGTAGAGGGAAACCTTAGTTTTTCGAGAGAGGGCTCTACTACTCAATTGCCTCTTGAGCCCGAAGAAGCAGCGATTGGCAGGAGTTATTCTGCGTTTTATCTCAGCGCTGGTGTCGTTGCTGCTTGTCACTATCGAGCCAAGGTAGACGAAGTCCTTGACTCCTTCAAAAATATAGCTGCCGAAGGTGACGTTCTGACCAAGACGTCGGTGTTGCGCGTCTTTCTTGGATGACAGCATATATTTGGTCTTGTCCCCATTTACCCTTAGACCCACTTTCGCCGCTTCTGCTTCAATGCTTGTGAACGCCTCATTGACGTCTCGCTTTGTTCGTCCAATAACGTCAATGTCATCTGCGTAGGCAAGCAATTGTGTGGACTTGAAGTAGATCGTACCTCTTGTATTGGCCGCTGAGTCCCGCACGATATTTTCAAGAATAATGTTGAAGAAATCACATGACAGTGCGTCACCCTGTCTAAAACCTTTTTTAACATCAATGGAGCAGCGAGAGTTCTCCATAGTCATCCTGCATAGTCTGACGAGTTTGGCAGGAATGTTAAAACATGACATGGCTTTGTATAGCTCGTCTCTATAAACACTGTCATACGCGGCTTTAAAGTCGACGAAAAGATGGTGCGTGTCGACCTGGAATTCATGGGTCTTCTCCAAGATCTGCCGTAGTGTAAATATTTGGTCTATCGTGGATTTTCCTGTCACCACCTATCAAATTGTCCACGAACAGTTTCAGGTACTTACACAGTACGGCAGAGAGGATCTTGTACGCGATGTTCAGGAGGCTTATCCCTCTGTAATTGGCGCAGTCATAGGGGTCTCCTTTCTTATGGACCGGGCAAACGATACTGAGATTCCATTCATCGGGCATGCGTTCTTCCGACCATATCTTGCAGATGAGTTGGTGCATGTTCCTAACCAGCTCATCGCCAGCTGCTTTAAACAGCTCCGCGGGGAGTCCGTCTGCTCCAGCAGCTTTATAAGACTTAAGTTTCGATATCGCTATCTTAACATCGTCTAGGTCGGGTGGTCGGGATTCTCCTTCGTCTTCGTCCATTGTGAATGGTTCGCTCTGCCTGACGGCGGCATTTTGACTATCATCGCCGTTATACAGTCTGCAGAAGTGGTCCTTCCACAATCTCAGCATCGACTGTGACTCCACTACTAGTTGTCCGTGCTCATCCCTGCAGGCTTCTGCTCTGGCTTTATAGCCTTGGCTTGTTCGTTTTACTTTCTGGTAAAATTTTCGAACGTCGTTCCTGCAGTAACATCTCTCCATCTCCTCGATCTCGCGCTTCTCGTGCTCCTTCTTTTTCCTTCTCAGAAGCGCATGCTCCTCCCTCCTTTTCTGTTCATAGAGCTCGCGGGCAGCTCTCGTCCGTCGATGCAATGTGGCCATGTATGCATTCTGTTTCTCTACATGGGCCTGTCTGCACTCATCATCAAACCAGGGGTTTCTCGACGGTGGTGGCTCGAAACCGAGTATATCTGAGGCGGCCTCTCTAATGGCTTTCTGACAACGACTCCATTCCTGTTCTACGGTTTCTGCAGATTGCATCGGGACCTGGGAGAGCTTGAGAGAGACTTGATCGGCGAAGGAATTTAAGCCATATGAAATTAAATTCCGAGGTGGATGTTTGGCTATACTCTGGAAGTAGCTGGTATGCAATGTCACTACGGACATAGATGGCGCGACCGCGGTGAGAAACGAATAATGGCACTAAGCTATATCCAGGAAGACTGAAATCCGAAGGATCAGACTTTTCATCGACCTGTGTTTCACAAAGTGCCAAAACAGCCGGTTTGCGGAGAGAGAAATGGACATACGTGGCCAAGAAATTACTCCGTAACCCACGAATATTGCAGAACTGCACACAGAAATCCCTCATGTATAGATACAAAACCGTCAAAGCAGAATTTGAATCCGATGATCGTTTTCGTCTTTCGTTCAATCACGGGTTGACGATTCGGTTTTTTTGCGACCACAAATGTACGTTTGCCTAATTGAAAATCACGCCTGACCTTGATAGTGCCCGGTTTCTCCAAGCGTACCAGCCAACGGGCTCATTACACTCAATTAGAACGCAACAATCATCATCGCCCGATATGGTGAGGAGTATAATAAAAAATATTATTTTTGCATTGATCGCCGGCACTCGGTTTGGCAGTACACAGAATATCGTGTGTAACCGAAAAGGAGGATATGGAAACCACTTAAATGCGACTCAGACACAGACTCGGAGTCAGAAGCCACGGGGCGGACAGTCATAGTGCAATAAAAAATAAAAATCAGAATTGCTCGTCAGCAATTTTTCATTTATATTCCGAATTTAATTGAATCGTGGAAAGCACAACGAGTCGAAGCGCTGGGAAGCGACCGCGATAGACAACGCGGCACCGCCATCTAGCCAGCTGAGGTGTGTGTAATTAAAAGACTTCTTTTCTACTGTCGATTCATGTCAGAGATATTTATTGATATGTAAGTTGAATATGATGATTTGCCAGCCTGATTGGACAGGTAGACAGACTTACTTAAGCCACAGCCGACTGTCTTGGAGTAGTTCTTCTAGCTGGGATGTGGTTATAATAGAATAACTAGCGGCAGCGCAGGCACTTCTAATTAGTTCTAAGTTAATTTACATAGTTACGTGATCGTACTGATTGCGAGTTCCGGTTTCGGACGGAGCGAAGGTAACAAATGTTGCTCAAAAAAACAGAAAATGTAATCATGAAGGTAGTAAACAAGGTCCCGAGTAACGTAACGTTTATTAAAAGCTGGATGCCTGCGGTTTTGGATGAATAACATCATGAACTGTAAGCAACAACCCTTAAGCCGGTAGCCAGGAATGATTCTACGTTTGATTCCTGAACTGACGTCGTTGCTACTTGAACCTTTGTAGGCGAGCTTCTTCTTCTTATCCAACATGTCCCTCCAACTAGCACGATCTTTTCCTTTGGCTAAGGTCCCCATCGACTTGTGTGTGCCATCTTGGGTGCGTCATCTGTTTCTTCGTCCCTCGAGGTTGGATTCAAAGACTCTCCGAGCTGGAACTGCGGTGTCGATGAGCTCTATAAGGTCTAGCCATCTTAGGAGTGGATCCGTAGACGCCTGAAGCTCGTGGTTGAATCTTTTCCTCCATCCCCCGTCTGTGTTTATAGGGCCAAAGATTGATCACATTGTATTGCGATCGACGCCAGACACTCCTCCAGTATTCTCGACGTACGAACCTTCCGAGGGGCCAACATCGACTCGGACCACTACCTCGTTGTAGCCAAGGTACGAATGAGGATATCAAGAATGCTTAGGAGTCGAGTAGGACAACGTAAGCTTGACGTCGGAAAGCTACAATCGCAAGAGACTGCCAGAATCTTTGCCGATCGTGTCTCCTTCAAGCTCTCTACAAATCCGCCCACAGTAGCACAAACAATACAGCAGGAATGGGCGCATTGCCAGAGTGCCGTCGGAGACGCTGCCTCACAGGTGCTGGATTTCAAACCGCCACCACCTAGAAACCCCTGGTTCGATGAACAATGCGAACAAGCCCATGCAGCAAAACAAGAGGCATATAAAGCCATGCTGCAACAACGGACGAGAACTGCTCGCGAAATCTATGAGCAGAGGAGAAGAGAGGAACACAAGCTTCTCAGAAGAAAGAAGAGAGAACACGGAAAGCGTGAGATCGAGGAGATGGAGAGATGCCTCCGCAAGAATGGCGCCCGGAAGTTTTACAATAAGATAAAACGAACATGACATGGCAACAAAGTCAGAGCGGCGGCCTGCAGGGATGAAAATGGAGAAAAGGTAGTAGAATCACAGTCGATGCTGAGGATTTGGAAAGACCACTTCTGCAGACTGTATAACGGCGATGATAGACGAGATACCGCTGTCAGGCAGAACGAGCCATTCGTAATGGACGACGATGTAGGAGAATTCCGTCCACCCGACCAAGACGAAATCAAAATAGCGATATCAAGACTTAAGTCTAATAAAGCCGCGGGCGCTGAGCTTCTTAAGGCGGCTGGAGATGAGCTGGTAAGGTGCATGCACCATCTCTTTTGCAAGGTATGGTCGGAGGAAAGCATGCCCGACGAATGGAATCTCAGCATCGTTTGCCCGGTCCATAAGAAAGCAGACCCCTATAACTGCGCAAACTATAGGGGAATAAGTCTCCTTAACATCGCATATAAGATCTTGTCTGCCGTATTGTGTGAACGCCTGAAACCGTTTGTGGATACCCTGATCGGCTCTTATCAGTGTGGTTTCAGGCCAGGCAAATCCACAATATACCGAATATTTACGCTACGGCAGATCTTGGAGAAGACCCAGGAATACCATATCGACACTCACCACCTCTTTGTCGATTTGAAGGCTGCATATGACAGCGTGTATAGAGATGAGCTATACAAAGCCATGTCTAGTTTTGACATCCCTGCCAAACCCGTTCGACTATTAAGGTCAGTAATGAGCAAACCTTTGATGTTAAAAAAGGATTTAGGCAAAGTGACGCGCTGTCATGCAACTTTTTCAACATCGTGCTTGAAAAGATCGTGCAAGAGTCTCTGGCCAACACAAGAGGTACGATTTATTTCAAGTCAATTGCTTGCGTACGCCGACGACATTGACGTGATTGGACAGACACATCGAGACGTCAATGAGGTATTTGTAAGCATTGAGGTAGAAGCGGCTAAGATGGGTCTCAAGGTTAGTGAGGGTAAAACCAAATATCGACGTATTGACCAGAACGTCACCATGGTCGGATATAACTACCTTGGCTCAGTGATGACGACAACAACACCAGCGCTGAGATAAAATGCCGCTGGTGTTGCCAACCGCTGTTTCTTTGGGCTGAAGAGGCAATTGAGAAGTAGAGCACTCTCTCGGAAAACCAAGGTGACACTATATAAGACCTTGATCATCCCAGTCTTCCGTTACGGCGCAGAGGCTTAGGCCTGGTACGACGACTACAGATACAACGTCCAAGGTGGCTATGCCATGTAAAGCGCATGGAAAATACAGCTCCGACCCGAAGAGTCTTCGAAACCACCCCGGAAGGAAGGTGCGGCAGAGGACGGCCGCATCTACGGTGACGCACACAGATGGAGGAGGACCTTAACCAACTGGGCGTGCGGCGCTGGAAACAGCTGGCCAAAGACCGTGCCAGCTGAAGACGCTTGTTGGTTGAGGCCCGGGTTCACCACGGACTGTAGCGCCACGTAAGTTAGTATTGCTGCAACACTCTTTAGGTGTCATTAGAGTTTTTATTTATAACACGCAATGTAACGTGTATAAGTGTCTCAATTTCACAGATCAAACGTGTTAAGTGACACACTTAATCTTAAAATGTGTCGTATGACACATTTTCTTTAACTCCTATAACTGCTAATACAAGTCCAGATCTAAGAAGTGTATACGATAGATGTTAATGACTCTGTCGCACGTATGAAGCTCCTTACCGAGTCCATAAGAACTGATTAGAACACAAACAGCTTGTAAACTCTATTCAACCGAAGAAACGCATAACACACTCCAAGTGACAGCGGTAGGAAATGTTTACAAAATACCATCGTGGTGGAGATTTGAAATGTTTTGCACACATCGTTTGTAGATCTTAATTTGCATAGAGTTCATCACAATGCTCTGACTGCTCTCTTGAATGCAAATGCCAGAGGCTTAAAGCTGAAGCTGAGACTGTGACTGAGACTGAGGCTAAGGTTGAGGATGTTATTTGATAATGTGACCAAAGAGACATGAGAAAGAGGAATCAGAAAACGCTGATCGAATGCTAAACACGTATCAAGATCGAGGTACGACATACTTCCTTCTCTCGTAACTGATGTAATAACCTGTACACGCAAGGGGTATGGCTCTGTAATCAATCGGTAGTAAGTGATTAGTACATTTTTTGCAGCACAGAGGCACCATCGAGAGTGTATATTTGGTAATCCGGCACCTGACATCAATTCTGATTGCTCATTAGGGTTCTCGATCGCTGCTCAGTCAATTGGTCGATCTGCATGCAAGGCGGGACCCACTATAATGCTATTATTGGTATTATTATGATCCATTACCCGAGACGAATTTAGAGGAAGACCAAAAAAGAAGTGGCGACAAGACAATTGAACACTTTGTTGCCTAGTACTCGTGCTGGCGTTCGCTCTCGCATTTAAGCTGCATACGTAGATATACGGAACTGTGACCGAGGTCTGTACGCCCTGTCGTGCCCACTCCCTCTTGATAAATTGTATTTTCTGTCACGTAGGGGGGCTTAAGTAGGAATTTCATTTACTGTGTACTCTTTTTTACTCCGTGCGGCACATCACTTGGATGCCGAAGTACGGTGAAGGTCAAGTTTATGACAAAAGCCTTTTGAAGGTCAGTGTAGATCGTTTCGTTATCAAAGGACCATTGAGCGTACACTCATCGTTAATGATGACTAAACCCACTTACACCTATGCTCTTAAGTACTTAACCAAGTTACATAGAATGCGATCTTATCAGGTCAAACAGACACACCTTTCCTTTTCGCTTTAGAAAAAGCTTTATATTTACATAAACTAAAAGCAAATGGTAAATAGAAGCAGAAACGAAATACAAAGCTCACACACCACAGGTATCTAGAGTACGAGAAATAGGTCAATCAACTTTGCCAAATTTCATAGACACTTGATTCGAAATACCTTCAACCGAATCCACTTGGATCATGTGCACATACATACAAATGGTCGGTTTGGATGCCAACTTCAGTCAGTGTAGGGCAAAACTACACTCTCTCGTCGCTCGATCACTGAGGCATACCTATTGTAAATCTTTAATGATCTCATGTGATAAAAATCCAATCGGATCATATGCCCGGATTGATTTATTGCAGGTTTTTCTGTTTTATTTTGACGAACATGGATGACTGACGTCGATGTAGCAGTAGGTTTTCAAAGTGCCCCCTTGAGATGGCCATTGAAGGCGATTTGAATGTGACTCGAGTGCACTCACTAAGCACTAAGCATACTGGTTTACAAAAGAAGACGACCAACATACCTCGTTTTCGTGGCCAAATATGCTTCCATGTCAATTATAAACAAATGCTTCAGCGAAACAATATATGGGTAAGCAGAGATGCGAAGATATTAAATACCAATAGTGATACTCAGATACCTGCTAGGTCTTGGACGTCGTCGTCTCGATCATATGGGCCACTAATCCTCAACGGTGCCTCAAGGGAAAGAGACATTTCTTAAATACCATAGCGAAACTACTCCTCACACCTTTGCTGGTAAACATGAATATCTCACCCGAAAGTCGGTATACGGCCATGTGTACACGCGAGCGTGTGCTCATGATAGTATGGAGCGATATCGTCTTGTTGTTGTTATTGCTCGTTTTTGGCCTTTTTTTTTTGGTTTTTGGTTTTTGTTTTGGCCTTTCTTGCTTTTGTTTCCCCATTGATTTGTTGTGCTCGCTATTAACAAAAAGGAACAGTTTGAGACCTAATTTTAGTCAGTCGAGTCTTAAGCGCGTTATTGATCGCAAGTCTGCCTTACACCGACCATAGTAGCAACAAGCGCCCAACACAAATATTATAACTTACTCCGTAGCAGTACCAGTTTGTAAAAATAAGCAAAAGATATTTAATGTAGATACACTACCGTCTGCGTGTGTTTTTTTTTTTTTTAATTTCTGGCTTGTGCTTAAGCCGTGTATCGGGAGTCCTTTTTCGGTTTTTATTCTTTCCACCCGCTCCACCGAACCAGTTTTCAATTCTATGTCATGTGTGAAAACGACTAACAATTATGCAATTAATCTTCTAATCAAAGTTTACCGAAAAAGCAAAATAGAAAGTACACACCTGTCGGCGTTAAAGTGAAATGTAAATAGGTTTTCCCCAAAGCAGATAAGTTGAAGCCCAGCTAGGAAGTCTATCAGGTAAGGTGGCAATGCAAGCATTTCTTTCTATTAGTGATTGACTACTCCCATGTAGAGTTCAATAGTCCTGTCAAGTCGAATTTGATTGCGGACAAGAGTGAGTTGGACCAGATGTTTCGACGGTTACAAATCAAAATAAGTTTCAATGCCAGCCGAATGGACGTTTGTAGCTTTTTGGTTTTTTGTTTTCTCTTTCAAATACGTTCGAAATGTGGGCGTGGATCCTTTTACCGATTTTTTATTTATTTGTTTTCCTTTTGTTTTTTTTTACTTTTTACTTTCATCATATTTGCGTTTTGGAATTCTGGTTTGAACGAGATTGAACTGAATATCGCATTCGTTCGGGTTATGGCAAGAATGCGAATTAGCCTTCAGTGAACCGCAAATTTAATTTTGAAAAAAGGAAACGATACAATCGTGTTATATCACTTTGCGATAAATATTTGCACATCGGATCGGATGTTATGGTCGATAGATTAGCAAGGAGAACACGGTCGAAGGTTGTAGGAATAGATGACGCCTCTGTCGCGACTCTGAAATCTGCGTACGATTCACGCCCCTACTTCGGCCTTGGTAGGATCGTACTCCATTTTAATGTCAAGTAGTCGAAGGATGCGACGTTCCTTGCAGTATGAATCCATGATTTTTACTCAGATTAATCAATAGCATTGTAAGGCTGCTTACTTACTTTGATGGCGCTACAGTTCGGGGTGAACTAGGGCCCATCAAGCCTCTCCAGCCGGCCCGATCTTTGGCCCGCCCCTTCCAGTGCCGCACGCCCAATTGGCTGAGGTCCCTTTCCACCTGTGCGCGCCACCTTAGACGCGGTCGTCCTCTGTTGCGTCGTCCCTCGGGGTTGGAGTCGAAGACTCTTCGGGCCGGAGCGGTGATGTCCATTCACCATGACCTAGCCATCTTAGACGTCTAACTAGGCCGATGTCGCTGTACAGCCCGTACAGCCTCTTCATCCACTTTTGATAACGTCCAAGCCTCAGCGCCGTAGAGCAGGACCGGGATGATTAAGGTTTCGTAGAGGGATACCCACCATCTTTTCATCGATTTCAAAGCCGCATACGACAGCATTCATCGTGAAGCACTGTTTGGGGCGGTGGCCGAATTCGGGATCCCGGTAAAACTGATCCAGTTGTGTCGCGCCACGCTAAAAAACACGCGATGCACCGTGCAACTCGGTTCTAGGACTTCGGAACCATTCGAAACATGCACCGGATTTCGGCAAGGAGATGCGCTGTCATGTGACTTCTTCAACCTGTTGCTGGAGCAGATAGTGCGACGGGCAGGCGTCAACAGGGAAGGCACTATCTTTTACAAGTCCATCCAGCTGCTAGGATACGCGGATGATATCGACATCATCGCGTGTTCTCGCCGTGGCATTGTGGAAGCATTCACGGCGATTGAAGAACAGGCGAAACGAATTGGCCTTAAGATCAATGAGGACAAAACGAAATACATGCTGTCAAGCAAAAACCAATCCGTCGCTCACCACCTGGGACAAAACATAACAATTGACAGCTACAATTTCGAGGTAGTTAAGGAGTTTGTCTACCTCGGGGCAAACGTAAATTCCACAAATGACACCACAGTGGAGATCCGGCGTAGAATCGCCCTTGGCAACCGCTGCTACTTCGGCTTGTCCAAACAACTGGGGTCAAAACTCCTCACTCGAAAGACCAAAGTCATGCTTTACAAAACGCTCATTCTGCCAGTCTTGCTGTACGGAGCCGAAAGCTGGACGATAAGCAGGACAGCGGAGCTGATTTTGGGTTCTTTCGAAAGAAAAATTCTGCGCCGAATATTTGGTCCTGTCTGTGAGGAAGGTGAATGGAGAAGAAGACACAACCGCGAACTCTACGAGCTGTACCAAGATGTGGATGTAGTCCGGAAGGCAAGGAGCCGTCGACTACACTGGCTCGGCCACATCGAGCGCATGGACATCAACGCTCCAGCTAAGAGGGTCTTCGACTCCGAGCCTCCTGGTTCGAGAAGAAGAGAAAGACCGAACCTCCGGTATAAAGACCAAGTAATCGCGGATGTAAGACATCTTGGTCTTGACAACTGGAAGCAGCGTGCCCGGGACCGTCAAGGATGGAAGGCAGCTATAGCTCAGGCTCAGATCCTCCATGGATCGCAGGCCTGATAAGTAAGTAAGTAAGAGGGATACCTTAGTTTTTCGACTACTACTCAATTGCCTCTTGAGGCCAAAGAAGCAGCGGTTGGCAAGAGTTATTCTGCGTTTTATCTCAGCGCTGGTGTCGTTGCTGTCGTCACTATCGAGCTAAGGTATACGAAGTCCTTGACTACTTCAAAAATATAGCTGCCGAAGGTGACGTTCTGACCAAGACGTCGATGTTGCGCGTCTTTCTTTGATGACAGCATATATTTGGTCTTGTCCCCATTTACCCTTAGACCCACTTTAGCCGCTTCTGCTTCAATGCTTGCGAACGCCTCATTGACGTCTCGCTTTGTCCGCCCAATAAAGTCAATGTCATCTGCGTAGGCAAGCAATTGTGTGGACTTGAAGTAGATCGTACCTCTTGTATTAACCGCAGAGTCCCGCACGATATTTTCAAGAATAATGCTAGAGAAATCACATGACACTGCGTCACCCTGTCTAAAACCTTTTTTTCTTGGGTATTCTCCAAGATCTGCCGCAGTGTTAATATTAAGTCTATCGTGGATTTTCCTGGCCTGAAGCAACACTGGCGAGGGCGCCGTGGCGCAGTAGTTAGTGTGTTGGACTCTGACGCACGATGAGCGAGTTCGGATCCCGATAACACCAACGCCATCGAATGTTTATTTCGCGGCGTCCCTCCTCGGCGGGGAACTGGCAAAACCCCCCGTAGCGTAGTATAATTTGCCTAGAAAAAGCTTCTCGACTCACGCCATTCGGAATCGACTGTAGGTCCCTTTCACCTGTGTGAAAAATAAATCGCACACAACATGGGTGATTGAAGAGAGCTTGGCTCTGGTCATTCATGGGCTGTAACGACACAAAAAAAAAAAAAAAAAAAAAAACGAAGCCACACTGGTAGGAATCTACCAGATTGTCCACGAAAGGTTTCACGCGTTTACATAAAACGGCAGATTAGATCTTATAAGCGATGTTAAGGAGACTTATTCCCCTATGGTTGGCGCAGTTATAGGGTCTCTTTTCTATGAGCCGGGCAAACTATGCTGGAATTCCATTCATCATGTATGCTTTCTTCCGACCATATCTTGCAGATGAGTTGGTGCATGTTCCTGACCAGCTCATCGCAGGGAGTCCGTTTTAAGTCCGTCTTAAGTTTCTTCTTTCTTAAGTTTCGATATCGCTATCTTAACATCGTCTAGGTCGGGTGGACGGGATTCTCTTTCGTCTTCGTCCAGTGTGAATGGTTCGCTCTGCCTGACGGCGGTATTTTGACTATCATCGCCGTATACAGTCTGCAGAAGTGGTCCTTCCACAATCTTAGCATTGACTGTGACTCCACTACTAGTTGTCCGTGCTCATCCCTGCTGGCTTCTGTATGTATGTATAGATGTTGGCGTTATAGTCCATGAAGGACCAGAGCAGAGCTTCTCTCAATCACCCGTGTTGTGTGTGATTTAATTTTCCCATGGCTGAAAGGGACCTACAGTTTATTGCCAGTTCCGAACGGCGAATTTCGAGAAGCTTTTCATGACAATTTTACTACATGGGGTTTTGTCAGAGCCCCGCTGAGGAGAAACACCGTGAAAAACACGTTCGATGACATGGCTGTGTCGGGATTCGATCCCGTGTCAGAAGCTGGCTTCTGCTCTGGCTTTATAGCCTTGGCATATGTTCGTTTTACTTTTGGTCGTTCCTGCAGTAACATGTCTCCATCTCCTCGATCTCGCGCTTCTCGTGCTCCTTCTTTTTCCTTCTCAGAAGCGGATGCTTCTCCCTCCTTCTCTGTTCATAGAGCTCGCGGGCAGCTCTCGTCCGTCGGTGCAGTGTAGCCATGTATGCATTCTGTTTCTATAAATGGGCCTGTCTGCACTCATCATCAAACCAGAGGTTCCTCGAAGGTGGTGGCTTGAAACCGAGTACATCTGAGGCGGCCTCTCTTATGGCGTTCTGACAACATCTCCATTGCTGTTCTATTGTGTGTGCAGAATGCATCGGGACTTGAGAGAGCTTGAGGGAGACTTGATCGGCAAAGATTCTGGCGGTCTCCTGCGATTGCAGCTTTCCGACGTTAAATTGTGGTGTTCCTACTCGACTCCGTTGATTCCGAGAAATTCGCATCCGTACATTGGCTGCAACAAGGTAATGATCCGAGTCGATGTTGGCTCCTGGGAAGGTTCGGCCATCTAGGATGCTGGAGGAGTGTCTGCCGTCGATCGCAATATGATCAATTTGATTGGTGGTCGATTGATCGAAAAACCGCCAGGTCCCCTTATGGATGTTGAGGTATGGGAATCGTGTACTTGCTACTACTAGATTATGTCCCGCCATACAGTCCACTAGCCTTAGTCCGTTTTCTGACGTGGTGTTGTGTAGGCTGTGCTTTCCAATGACTCGTTCAAAGATAGTTTCCTTACCCAGCTTCGCATTGATTTTGTTGTCATAGCTGGGACATTGGACATATGTTCTGCCTAGGAGATCATAGAAGTCGTCTTTATGTCGGTCATCTTTCTCCTCTGTGGGGGCGTGGACACATAATAAGCTTATATTGCCAAGATTGGCTTTGATGCGGATAGCTATGAGGCGCTCGCTTACATACTGGAAGCTTAAGACTTTTTGCAAGGCTGCTACCACTCTTTTAAGTAGGAGAATCGCATGCAGTAGACAAATCATCACGTTGTATCCATTCAAGAACCGTGGGTGTGGAATAAACGCCTTTGTGGCCTTGGTGGTAAACGTGATGCTACGATTCTTTATGATGAGCGATCCGAAAGGCTCAGGGTCTGCCTCATCATATCGAACTCACTATAGGTAACCAAACTTGGTCACTTGGACAAGACCTGGTGGCCGCCAGAGTAAGTTACATAGCGCATGGAGTAATTGAACACTTCGTCGTTGTTTGCCCAGAATACTGTTGGGGGCAGCAGCAAATGCAATACATGAGGGGACCGTCTTTTAGACTTCACTCTTGCGTCTGACCTTACCATCAACAATGTTGGCTCTCAACCAACGTTTGTTACAACGAGACGACAAGAGGTGATTGACCCTATCCAACTAACTGGAGAGTCTTACCTGATGCTACGTTATCGGCCCATAGATATAGAGTTCGAACTAAGTTGTGAGATCTGTTCCTTGCAGCCCAGAAGGAATCCGAGAAGGACGGACTGGGTACGGTTTAGAGAGAAGCTTGAGAAATCCAGTCAGGCCCTACCTAAACTGAGAACAAAACAATTGGTAGAGGACGCCGATCATGACCTGAATAGCGTCATTACCGATTGTTTGGAACTCGCATGTCCTGTCAGCAAACCCCCCTGCAAGAAATTGGTTCCCTAGTAGAATGCCGAGCTCCAAAGTCGACAAAACTGGATACACATTTACTGAGTCTAAAGCGGAAACTCTTAGTTTACTGCTTCAGACTCATTGCTTGGGAAATCAGATCGCCATCGGGAAACTGCAACTGAAACGATGAAAACAACTCGGCGTAGCTGGTATATTGCGTCGCGCGTGTTAATGACTTAAGCCATTGAATTTGCTGTGGCATCCTTCGATGGCTTTAAATCGCCAGGCACCTCATGACGACATTGTAGTCGCCGTCTCTGCCATGTACCCCAACACGTTCCCAAATCAAGTCTCAAGAAAGCCAATGGGATTCCGATCTGATTGAAATGAATTGTGTGGGTGCTTGGGCATAGGGATATTATGGGGATAAGGAATGGATAGAAGGAAATATTATTTTAATATATCGCGAGACCCAGGACGAAATGAAACCAGCCGTTGTTTTGAGAATTTTAAGACTGGCTTCTGCTATCTGTTGGATAAGCAGACGCAAATACTGGTCCATTGTACTCCAGTCGATTGTATCCAATTTTCCAAGACTTGGTCGTTTTTGATAGGAACTTGAGACTTGTAGTTTCGACACTCCGTGCAATGATTCAAGACAGCGTGAATGAAATACTGGAATAGTGTTGCACAGTACTGTAGAATGTATGGAAATGAGTTTTCTTAAGAGGTAGTCAGAATCGAATTATAGAAGAACTGTTCAGGAGACGAACCGTACCATATTTCTAATTAGACCACTCAGCAATAATTGTATCATTCAGACATACAACCCTGATGACGTTGATCATCCAATCGGAATAGGTGGGGCATCGTTTCGGGGGATGCAGTGGGGGTTGTTCGCAATGCTCCGGTTATAGTGATGCATGCCATCCTTTGTACTCCACTTAGAAGTTTGCCATAGTTAAATATGCACAATGCTGTCCACCAGACTAATCAGTCGTACGTCAGTATAGGCTTAACGACCGCGGTATACAAACAGTGCAGGTCCACCAGTCTCTTCAGTGCCTTAAGAAGAAAGGAAGAGAGACAGTTGGGTCTGTGGTCTTTGGCAATTGTGTGGGAGATTTTGCCTGCTTTTGGTATGAATGTTACCTTTACCTCACTCCAGTATAGTGGTATGTAACCTCGGTCTAGCCTGGAAAAGAACAGTACCAAAAACCACGGTTCGAGAATGCCATAAACACCTACCGGGTAAATTCCATCCGGACCTGCACATTTGTATGGAAGGAAGCTATTTAACCGCTCATCTTCGCGGAAATGGACGGAGTATTCGATATGACTCGTTCGAAATTATAGTCGCTAGCCTCTGCGTTCCGAGGCTTGTGGTTGTCCCTGACCACGGCTTACTAGGCCATAGCCCAACCGACTAAACCTGTTTATTAACTTCCCAGTTATTGTAATGGTGCCGATTTTGCGAATTCCAAATTTTGACATACATTGCTCCAAATTTTGACAAAATCCAAGGTTTTTATAGAGAGGTACATATGTATGTGTATATGTACGTATGTATGTGCGCATGTGCGCACGGAGATTATCTCGAGAACCAGAGATGATATTGACATAAGATTGGGTTCGTTCCACGCGTAATTATGTAACTTAGAAGTGATTAAGTTTCAGTTTTCATCGGTCAAGCCGCTTTTTATTAGAAATGAAATACAAATGAACAACACGCGGTGTTCCCAAGCGGCCCCCCACCTAAGTACTAACCGCCCCCGACGCTGGTTGATTGCGGTGATCAGACGACAACCGAGACATATGAGATTGCTCGGACAGTGTTGTGGTTGGGTAAAGAAACGCACACTCATGAGCTGCTCGTGAATGTGCACTACCCAACGACCAATTACTAAACGCACGCGCTCATGAGTAATTGGCTGTGAGCATTTTTGTTTTCGCACATGAACACGAGTGTGTGCATTTATAGAAGTTCACCCTGTGCGCACTTTATACATATGTTCGTTAAAAAAATTCCCATTTATGTACACACTTATGTGCACTTTTGTTTAACGCACATGTGGAGTGTGCAATTGGGGTGAGTTTCTATAAATACAAACACTCGCGTTCGATGGGACTTACTAACAGTGCCGCAAGGCGTTCATCTGCAGTGGCTCTTCTCGCTTATTGGCAGGCCAGTATCCGTCGGATAGATGTTTCCCTCACGAGGCCTTTGTTAGTCCTTTGCCATCATAAAAAAGGAGACCACTATAACTGAGCATCTCTGCAGTGCTGTATGAACGCCTGACACCATTCTTGCACAATTTGATAAGTTCCTACCAATGTGGCTTCAGGCCAGGAAAATCCATGATAGACCAAATTTTCACACTGCGGTCGACACACACTACCTTTTCGTCGACTATAAGGCTCATATGACAGTGTCTATAGGGATGAGCTGAGGAGTGCCATGTTATGTTTTGATATCCCTGCCAAACTCGTCTGGTTGTGCAGGATGACAATGGAGAATCCTCGTTGCTTCATTAAGGTTGGTAAGGAGTTAACTGAGACCTTCGATGTCACAAAAAGAATCAGTCAGGGCGACGAACTGCCATGTGATTTTTTTCAACATCATCCTTAAAAAGATCGTACGGGATTCACTGACCAATACAAGAGGCACGATCTACTTCGAATCTGCACAATTGCTCGCATACACTGATGACATTGAACTGATTGGGAGAACGCACCGTGAAGCTTTTGTGAGCATTGAAGCAGTAGCGAAGGGGGTCTGAAGTTAAACGAGGGCAAAACCAAACATAAGCTGTTATCAAAAAAAGACACACAACACCGACCTCTTAGCCAAAAAGTCACTATTGGCAGGTATAACTTTGATGTAGTCAAGGATTTCGTCTACCATGACTCACTGGTAACAAGCGGTAACGATGCCAGCGCTGTAATCAAACGTAGAATTACTCTTACCTCTTGCCAAACGCTGTTTCTCCGGGTTCAGGAGGCAAATGGGTAGTAGAGCCCTCTCTCGAAAAACTAAGGTGACCCTCCATAAAACCTTCGCAGTTGTGAATGGAAAGTGACCAGACGTACTGCCTGGTACATCCTCTGCGTATGCAATACTAAAGTGCTTGAACGAATTACTACGATCCCGTGTCATCGGCTTCAGAGGCCAACACACTACCCACTGCGCCACGGCGCTCTCAATAATGGTCGTTTCGAGAGGAAAATTCTGCCTTCAATCTTCGATCCCATTTGTGTTGACGGAGAGTGGAGAAGAAGAAGCAAACAAGAACGGGCTGTACGGATCCAACGTCTAAGATGGATAGGCTATGTAGAACGAAGGTCGGAGGCTTCTGCTATCTGTTGGAGCAATTAGACCCAAATACTGGTCCATTGTAATCCAATGTAGAGCGAATGGAGAGCACAGCTCCGTCATGAAATCTTCAACTTTAAACCCGAGGGACGACGTTGCAGAGGTCGGCCGCATCTTAAGTGGCGCGCACAGGTGGAAAGTGACCTCGATCAACTGAGCGGTGCGACACTGAAAACAGCACAAGACCGTGCTAGCTGGAAAGGCTTATTGGTTAAAACCCGGGTTCACCTCGAACCGTAGCGTCACGTAAGTAAGTAAGCCTCTGCATTATCAGGAAAGTGTGTATTAAGCAAGAGGTCTAGCGACTCCTTACTGGTCACCGTTGCGGTGTCATCTAGAGAATAGTTACAAACACTCTTATGGCCTTATGGTCCCCTACTATTTGATAAGTACCTCGGTATAGTAAGTATTGGGCCCTCTTTTTTCATCTGCCTTCCGGTAACGAATTTCACATGTGAAACAAATGCCCTCAAAAAAGCCCACGAATTTTAATTGATTCTCGTACCCAATAATCGATTTGTGTACCCAAATTTAAATAAAAATTGAATCAGAGTTGTTGAGAAGCCTGTTGAGAAAGGCTGTTAAAACGAAAAGACGCACTTAAATCACAAAACCGATTATACTCGAAAGGTCTACTTAAATGAAAATTTAAATCTCTTCTAAGACGAAAGCTTGATGTAGGAGAAGAAAAGTATTACTTAGCCGCTGTAGCATACAGCGACACTTTACCCACTAGAAGAAGGTCTTTTGAAACCCAATTGTTAAACACTCAAAATTGTATCAACCGTTCGATCCGACCTAAGAGGAGAATCAAATTTCTTAAGTAAATCCACGGTCTAGATGCTCGTCAGGTAGCATCACATCAACGGTATACCTAGAAGGCATGGAGTAAGCCTTCTATGCACTTGAGGATAACAGGTTTAATAAGCCGCCCTCGTTGTCAAAGGAATTCCTTAGTGCAAACATGGAAATTTGGTCAATAACACCAAGTGTGACGTAGGAATGGGGATCAAACGGCAAGAAACAAAAAACCAAAAAACAGAGAAACATGTTTGGGTGCATAAACCTCACCGCTCTGGCCAGTATCGATGTGAGTGGAATAATTATTGAAGAATTCCGGAATCAATCGGTTTCTATACACCACAAGGTTTACGAAAGCACAAGTGCACAGGCTGAAAGGAATTTCGATTTGTTTGCGGTTAGGAAAGGTTTGATTTGATTGAAACAAGCCCTTGTAATAGAAACTGTAAAACACTTGATTGAGATCTGGCGTGAGATTTTTCGATTAGAGAAAAGGGAAGAACGAGAAAATAATCGACACAACAAATTACATAAATGACTTCATTAGAGGTAACCAGCCGGACAGGCTAGCAGCACACAACACAACCTGTAAACTGAATTAGATTTGTAAGATCTAACCAGCAAGTGAGCAATAATATACACTCGGACCCGTAGTGAGCCATAAGTAATCAAAAACAGGTTCGTATGGAGTAGACACTCTTGAGCGGCATACGTACGTATAAAAAAAAAAATAAAATTCTGTAATTCACTCGCGAAATATCACAATTGATCATTTGAATCACTGTTGAATCGCCTCGAAACGGTCAATTGGATAAATCTTTCTCATTTTTGATTTTTCCTTCCCATCCACCATACTATTTTCTGTTCGCTACTTCTTTGGCTTCGGCTGAAGAGCTTTGAATCGAAAAAAATCATGGAAAAGATAAACGAACACAGAGAGTTGTTTGCCATCTTTACAAATTGCTTGCTTCAAGCTTAGCTGCTCGAGCATCGGTAACAAGCAGCAACATCTTGAGCGTTTCTCGAGTGCAACTTTTGTGTTGATCAGTTGCGAGTATTCGACGTTTTTTTCTTTCTTTTTTTTCATATTTTGCACTCCTAAGACGGACGCGAAAGAGTGTCTTGAGATGCAAGTAAGTCTAAGACTTTAACGAGTAAGTGCACCTTTACTATGTATAGTACACCATTCACGCTTTAAGTATTTTTTTTTTTTTGTTTTTCGTATTTGGATGTACTACATACTACCCTTCCTCCGATGCGCTATTACCGCTACTATGGTGTCATTTAACCTCACTCAGTCGAGCTACGGTCCAAAAGCTACCAATAACGATGACAACGCGACGTTGAAGCCGACGACGCCGACACCAACATCAACATCGACACCGTCACCCGATGCCGACAGCCAGCGCCAGCGACTACAACATCGTTTCGCGAGGAGAGCAACAGCAAAGAGCAGTAAAGCCAAAGCTCTTTCGGTTTAATATTATTAACTAAAGTGTGGCTCAGACGATATATGGGTTTTATTAAAAACGCCGCTTTCAGTTTCGTTTCAGACGTTGTCGTTGGTCATGCGGTAATCGCTTTCTATCCGCGCGCGCGTACACACTTGGATCGTTTTCCATTTCGTACGAGGACTTTTCTTCTTTTTTTTTTTTTTTTGTGAAGAGTTTTCGCTTTTTTTTTTTGTTAAATGTAACAACCTTTGCTCGCCTGAGTGTAAAAGTATTTTAGTAGCTTTCAGTGCGTATACGTATTTACGTTTCGAGTGTCAAAAAAAATATTTGTGCCTCACACTCTTGGATTAACAATCACTTTTTCTTGAGTGCTATTACTGCATCAAATCGGATCGGTGCCGAAGGGAATAAGAAATAAAAAATTCTTTGGAAAATCACTTGTTTGAAAAGTGGTGGTGTTTATTGGTGTTCGTTTGATGGACTTATAATCTGATTGGCTGCCCATTAACTGGCTTAATGTGGGATTAACAAGCGCCCGTACACGCGACCTTTGTAAACAACAACGAATCAAAGAGTTATCAAAAACACAAAACCAATTTTACCTTGAAGTCACAAAGTTATACTCGAAAAAGCTGTTTTGTTTATCTAAGGATGTACGTATGTCGAATTATTTTTTTTTTGTCATACTTAGCACCTGGACATGCCGATAATCTGATTATCTAATTTGTCGCGCGTTAATAGAAACGATCACACGGTATTGTTAAATATTTTTCTGGCAAATTAGTTATAGTTTCGATTGATTTTTCTACTCTACTCCATGTCCTTCGCCACACTTAAGTGTGTGGTATGTCGTACTTTTCCCTCCGTACCCTGTGCAGTCATATAACAAATATTGATTTATAAAAACCAGTTGGTTATTTACATATTGATAGATACAGATACGATGATCTTGAATTATTTATTGTTCAACTGACAGTAAACAGATTTTATGCGTTTTTACGAGTTTGTTGCTTTGTTGGCCTGTTCAAGTGCTTTTAAATGCTATTACATTGTAATTGTTAACAACTGGAGTCGTTTTTTACTTCTCCTCTTTTAATTAAAATCAACTTGATGGCTAAGTTATAATTTGGATTTAGGACATTTAAATTAGATAATGTTCTCTAAACCAATATTTCTTTAACGTATTTCTGCTAAAATCACGGTATTGAAACATCTCTTCTTCTTCTTAACGGGCGCTACAGTTCGGGGTGAACCTGGGCCTCAACCAAAATACCCCTCCAACTAGCACGATATTTTGTTAGCCTTCTCCATTGCCGCACACCCAGGTGGCTGAGGACCCCTTCCACCTGTGTGCGCCATCTTAAATGCGGCCGTCCTCCGCTTCTTCGTCCCTCGGGGTTGGATTCAAGGACTCTCCGGGCTGGAGCTGTGGTGTCCATTCGCTCTACATAGCCCAGCCATCTTAGGCGTTGAATCCGTAGACGCCTGACTAGACTCATGTCGCGGTACAGCCCGTAAAGTTCGTGGCTGAATCTTTTCCCCCTCCCCCTGTCTGCGTTTATAGGCCCAAAAATCACGCGCAAAATCTTTCTCTCGAACCGACCAAGGGCCTCCTCATCCGCTTTTGGTAGTGTCCATGCTTCTGCGCTGTAAAACAGGACCGGGATGATAAGGGTCTTATATCAACTTTGTCGTTCGGGAGAGGGCTCTATTACTCAGTTGCCTTCTGGGCCCAAATAAACATCGATTGGCAAGAGTGATTCTGCGTTTGATTTCGGAAGTGATGTCGTTGTTCCATGACACTGCGGAGCCAAGGTAGACAAAGTCCTTAACTACCTCGAACTTATATCTGCCTATACAAACACTCTGGCCAAGACGTCGGTGGTGAGCGTCCTTTTTTGATGACAGCATACATATATTTAGTTTTGCCCTCGTATACCGCCAAACCAATTTTCGCCACCTCCATCTCAATACTCGCAAACGCCTCATTGACATCTCGCTGTGATCTACCTATTATGTCAATATCGTCGGCGTATGCAAGGAGTTGCGAGGATTCGAAATAGATTGTGCCTCTTGTATTGGCCAGTGATTTTTGCACAATCATTTCCAATATGATGTTGAAGAAATCACACGACAACGCATCGCCCTGCCTAAATCCTTTTTTGACATCAAAACTATCGGTAAGATGTTCACCGATTCGGATGGAGCAGCGAGCATTATCCAAAGTCATCCTGCATAGTCTGACGAGTTTAGCAGGTATGTCAAAGGTAGACATAGCGTTGTACAGCTCGTCTCTAATTTTCTGCTATCGTATGCGGCTTTGAGGTCGACAAATAGGTGGTGAGTGTCGACTTGAAATTCATTGGTTTTTTCCAGGATCTGCCGTAGTGTGAAGATTTGGTCGATGGTGGACTTCCCTGGCCTGAATCCGCACTGATAAGGACCTATCAGCTAATTTACAAAAGGCTTCAGGCGTTCACACAAAACGGCAGAGAAGATTTTGTAGGCGACGTTAAGGAGACTTATTCCTCTGTAGTTGGCGCAATCAGAGGGGTTTCCTTTCTTGTGGATCGGGCATACGATGCTGTGACTCCATTCCTCGGGCATGCTTTCCTCTGACATTTACTGATTTTAATCAGAGATTTTGTGAAAGAAAATTAAAATTTATTATCAACATTTGGTCATCGCACTTCTTGACAATTAGTCGTTGATTACCCCTAATTAAAAGGACACAAGTCGGGCAATTAGTCTAGGAGTGAGTTGCAAAATGCGCCATAATGTGCTATGCTCGCCATGAAATCGATAGATTTAGATAGATCTTCTTCAACACTTTCTATGCTTTTTTGTATAACGTACATTTCGATAACAGCCAGACTTTAAGACTTCGGTAGTAGAGCCAGTCTCTTGGATTTTTCTGTTTTTTGTTGGGGCTAGTGCTACTCTTAGCATATGGCACTGCGACCTTTGCAGATCTATTGTGCCTTCTAGCCGATTAGCCGAGGAGCTTCTCCACTTCCGTAGTGAAGTTGAGAATGCTTCTCGTAAGAGGCAAGGTGATCCCCTCAGGAGTCATAACTTTGCTGAGGAGGATACGTTTCCTAAGATGGCAGAGAGCAGCACACTCACACAGCATGTGTTCCGCCGTGTCTTCGTCCTCGAGACAGGGTCGACACTCAGTTTCACACGAGAGGCTAATTTTGTTTAGATGATATCTCCGACTGCAGTGTCCTGACAGATAGCTGACTAGTCTTCTGATATCCCCTCTATTGAGTTTGAGTATGTCAATAGGGTGTTTGTTCAGGGCCGTATAAGTCGTTTAGATTGACCGAGTCCCCGAACACTGTTGCAGAAGGACAGGTGTTTCGATTTTTCCCACTTGTCTAAGAAGTTATTTATCTTTGACCCGGGAATGCCGCAGAAAGGTTCCGGACCTATGTATTTGTCGCTGGAAACCTTTTCTGGCAAGTTGGTCGGCAATTTCACTGCCCTTGATACCCTTATGTCCTGGCACCCACCAAAGGTTGACATTGTTTCTTTTGGCGAGGTCTTGTAGGGCGTCATGGCATTCCTTGACAGTTTTTGAGTTCGTGCTGTACGAACCCAGCGCTTTGAGCGCTGCTTGACTATCAGAGAGTATGTTGATGGTAACTCCTCTTATACCAATCTCAAGATTTGGATTGGCGCATGTTAGAATGGCATGCAACTCTGCTTGAAAGTTGCTTGGACTCATTCCCAGGGCCCTCGAGATCTTGCAATTTGGTCCAGAGATACCGGCGCCAACGCCAGAAGCCATCTTGGAGCCATCCGTATACCACCTAAGGCCTTTGACATTTAGCAAGGGATCACTGTTTTCCCATGCTGAGCGATCTGGAAATCTCAATATCTCAAATCTCTTGTCAAAAGTAAAGGTATGTATGTGGTAATGCGTCCCAGACCGTGGTAATCATATCCAGCTCGGGAAGGTGTTGTAATATGGACATGTAACCGACGGGTCTACGTGGCATATTTGTTCTCGAACAAACAATTCTGATTGCACTGCGTAATGCCACCTTTTTGATAAAAAGGTGCAGTGGAGTGAGTCCAATGAGTGCTTCTTGGGCTGCCGTGGGGCAGGTTGGCATAGCGCCTGTAACAATAGCGCCTTAACGATTGTAGTTTTTTGCTCAACTTTTGTCCACCATATGGCTGGCCCGTAGGTAACGATAGGTCTGTACTATCGCGGTGTAAAACCAGTGGACTACCTAAGGTTTAAGTCTCCAGGTTTCACCGTAAGTACGTCAACAGGCCCCACATGGCCTTAGTCGCTTTCATAAGTTTAGTTTTCATATTGGAGTTCCAGTTGAGTCTGCGGTCTAGGTCAATACCTAGATACTTTACTTCCACTGAAAATCCTATGCGTGTGCCATTTAGAAAGATTGAGCAGGGCTGTACCTTTCTCCTCTTTGTAAATGGGACTAAGATTGTCTTATTTGGGTAGATCCATAAACCCTCTCTGTCACACCAGTCAGAGACAAATTGGAGCGCACTCTGCATGCGCTCACAGGCAGTGGTTTCTAAAAGTGTGTCATACTTGCTGCGTGTTGTTTAACACACTAGCATTTGCAGTGATATCACATTCAGCAGGTAGCTTACCAGTGAGAGTTCCTGAAATCCGCAGAGTGCGTGCGGTTTAGGTTCTTTACTTTATTTTGAAACGTTTGTATAATAGAAGAGAGCACCGTGCCGCAGTGGGTAGTATGTTGGCCTCTGACGCCGATGACACGGGATCGAATCCCAACAACAGCCATGTCATCGAACGTGTTTTTCACGGTGCTTCTCCTCAGCGGGGTACTGACCAAACCCCCTGTAGTATAGTTGTCGAGAAAAGCTTCTCAAATTTCGCCGTTCGGATCTGGCAATAAACTGTAGGTCCCTTTCACCTATGGAAAAATAAAATCACACTCAACACGGTTGATTGAGAGAAGCTCGGCTTTGGTCCTTCATGGACTGTAAATACGTATAATAGAAGAATTACTCTTCTTTGTACAACACCAGAGTTGCATACCCTAAGCCCAAATAGGTTTAAGCACTTGCTTGTAGAGAAGCAGCTTGGTTTCGATACTAAGCTGGGAATGGTTTCCTAGCAGCCAGTACATTTCTCTATATTGCAATTCAAGCTCTTCACGTTTTGTCTTTACATGAGCTTGAGTTTCGTGGCGGGAGTCATGCCTAGGTATTTTGCCTCGTTTGCGAATGGGATACGTACCTCAAAGGCAGATAGTGCCCCTACTTTTCTATAAGCAAAATTTACGTGGACAGATTTGGTTTCGTTAAACGCTATCAGCCAATCGAGTTCTTTTTCGACCACATCGGTTATTCGATGCACTTGGTCTACAGTGGAATGCTTGCTTCTCAAACGCAACTGATGATTCGGCAAAATTACGCTTTTCTTCGACAATAGAACCATAATAACTTCGCTGACCTTCCATTGGTTCGGTACGTGTTCTAACTTAAGCGCTGCGTTAACAAGATATAAAAGTTTGAGCAGAGCATTTCTCGGCAAATGTTGAAGGGCAACCCCTGTAACTTTCGCCTGTGTGAAAAATAAATCACACACAACATGGGTGAATGAGAGAAGCTTGGCTCTGGTCCTTCATGGGCTGTAACGCGACCAAAGAAGAACCCCTGTAACTAAGTAGTAGATTGAGAGATTTTATGATATTTTCCAGTTCGGAAAGCGCAGCTCGCATCATTTCCAGAGTATTACTTTTGTCAGGTAGCGATTGTCCTCTAAATGGCTTCAAGGTTTCAGTAAGATCGCTGCTGTTCGCCAATTCATTTTGATTTTTCCTTATTGGTGCCTGCAGTTTAGGCTTTTTAATGTCCTTAATAGCTTTTGTGGAGGGAGTAATTTGATTCCCTGTCAGCGGTCAGGCTTTCTGATTTTAGACGCTATACTTATAAATGGATACACTATTTAATTACTTAGGTGGCGCTAGAGTCCGTGGTGAACCTGGGCCTCAACCAACAAGCGTCTCCAGCCGCACCACGCCTAGTTGGTTAAGATTCCCTTCCACCTGCGTGCGCCACCGTTGATGCGGCCGTCCTCTGCGGCGCCTTCCTTCCGGAGAGGATTCGAAGACTCTTCGGGTCGGAGCTGTTTTTACCATGCCCTCTACATGGCCTAGCCACCTTAGACGCTGTATCCGTAGACGTCGTACCAGGCCGATGTCGCTGTACAACCCGTACAGTTCTTCGTTATATCTTCTCCTCCATACACCGTCTGAACAAACGGGACCGTAGATAGTGGCCAGAATTCTCCTCTCGAAACGACCAAGGGCATCTTCATCTGCTTTTGTTAGGGTCCAAGCCTCTGCGCCGTAAAGGACTGGGATGATTAAGAACTTATAAAGTGTCACCTTGGTTTTCCGAGAGAGGGCTCTACTTCTCAATTGCCTCTTGAGCCCAAAGAAACAGCGGTTGGCAAGAGTGATTCTGCGTTTTATCTCAGCGCTGACGTTGTTATCGCTGGTCATCAGAGAGCCAAGGTAGACGAATTCCTTAACCCTTCAAAGTTATATCCGCCCATGGTGGCGTTCTGGCCAATACGTCGGTGTTGACCGTCTCTTTTAGATGAAAGCAGATATTCGGTTTTATCCTCATTAACCTTGAGACCCATCTTAGCCGCTTCTACCTCAATGCTTACAAAGATCTCATTGACGTCCCGCTGCGTCCGTCCAATCACGTCAATGTCGTCGGCGTACGCAAGCAATTGCGTAGACTTGAAATAAATCGTACCTCTTGTGTTGGCCAGTGACTCTTGTATGATCTTTTCAAGCATGATGTTGAAAAATCCTTTTTTAACATCAAAGGTCTCGGTTTGCTCATTACCGACCTTAATGAAGCAGCGAGAATTCTCCATTGTCATCCTGCACAGTCGGACGACTTTGGCAGGGATGTTAAAACTAGACATGGCTTTGTATAGCACATCTCTATACACGCTGTCATATGCAGCCTTGAAATCGACGAAGAGGTGGTGAGTGTCGATTTGGTCTTCTCCAAGATCTGTATGTATGTATGTTGTTGGCGTTACAGTCCATGAAGAACTCGAGCCGAGCTTCTCTCAATCACCCATGTTGTGTGTGATTTCATTTTCCCATAGGTGAAAGGGACCTACAGTTTATTGCCGGTTCCGAACGGCGAATTTCGAGAAGCCGTTCATGACAATTTTACTACAGGGGGTTTTGTCAGAACCCCGCTGAGGGGAAACACCGTGAAAACACGTTCGATGACATGGCTGTGTCGGGAAAGCTTACTTACTTACTTACTTATCAGACCAGCGATCCATGGAGGATCTGAGCCTGAGCTATAGCTGCCTTCCATCCTTGACGGTCCAGGGCACGCTGCTTCCAGTTGTCAAGACCAAGATGTCTTACATCCGCGATTACTTGGCCTTTATACCGGAGGTTCGGTCTTCCTCTTCTTCTCGAACCAGGAGGCTCGGAGTCGAAGACCCTCTTAGCTGGAGCGTTGATGTCCATGCGCTCGATGTGGCCGAGCCAGTGTGGTCGACGGATCCTTGCCTTCCGGACTACATCCACATCTTGGTACAGCTCGTAGAGTTCGCGGTTGTGTCTTCTTCTCCATTCACCTTCCTCACAGACAGGACCAAATATCCGGCGCAGAATTTTTCTTTCGAAAGAACTCAAAATCAGCTCCGCTGTCCTGCTTATCGTCCAGCTTTCGGCTTCGTACAGCAAGACTGGCAGAATGAGCGTTTTGTAAAGCATGACTTTGGTCTTTCGGGTGAGGAGTTTTGTGCTCCCTTAACGGTTCTTTATTTTCGAGGATATTTTTTTCAATACAAGATCTAATATTAGTGGGTAAAATTGGTGCTTCTAACCGTTTCTTCATCCATGGTACTACGAGTTTTCCCTCTATTATGTTGTGTATGTGTCCTGTAGGTGTTGTCGTTACCGTAGTTAGACAGGATTTCCAGATTATATAATTGGGAGATGCTAAAGCATACGTGTACTATTTGGCTGACTTCTTCGTTGAACATCGTTGTTTCGCCCTGCTTTTTGTACTAGTTTATGCAATCTGTTTTGAATTTGTTGGATCGGCCGCATTTGTGGTGCTCTTCCCCACGCTAGAATACCATACCTTAGATGAGATTCCACTAATCCGTAGTAGCACTGCTTGAGTACTTCTGGTGTGCAAGGGTTGCTTACGTGGAAAAGTGCGTAAGCAGATTGACACAGTTTATTTTTCAATGAGTCTGTATGGTAGACATGACACGGGTGCCATGACGCGTACGTGCCAAACGCGTAGCGTGGTGATCCGCAAATTGAGACCCAGGTACTCGCAGATCGCATAAGAGTGGTCAATTCATAATTTTGTCTTCATATAATTGGCACATTGGGTATCATATAGTTCTTTATGAACCCTAACTGCCTCTATTCATTTTTCTTCTGCCATTTCTCCAAAACCAAGAACCACACGCGAGAGAATGGCACGTGGAACTGTGTCTCGACTACTGCGCCGCGCGTCGGTCGGCTAGCGCGGGTCGCGGCACGTCACACGTGTTTACCAATTTGCGCCGTTCTATTGAATTCTGTAGTTTACAAAAAAAATGCGTCACACTGCGCCAATTTGCGCCTGTCCTAACTCTACTGCCCGTTTCGCATAGTAAGCCAGCTCGCCCCGATCTTTGCCATTTTATGATGCCCTTGCAAGAAACACAATGTGCAGTATATTGCATTATCAACGCAATGTTGCACATAAACGGCAATCCGGAAGGCGGCCGCGACAGCCAACCCGGTCGTCACCAGTCATGGCGTTAACTTCTTTTTTTTTTTTTTTTTTTAAAGACTCGCGTAGGTTCAAGAGTTTTTATATTCTCTTATGATGTGTTTTAGACACACAACCTGAACGGAGTGCAGTGGTTCGGGTCGTTGATGTTCGTTCATTACTCTCAGGGGTGGTTGTCCTAGATAGGACGAGAGCCGACCAAATTCCGCGTTGGTTATAGTCCGTAGTAATTCGTTCGAGCACTTTTAGTATTGCATACGCAGAGGATGAATTTCAGTATACCATATACTGTGAGTGTTATGCCTGCAGCAGTACGGTCTGGTCACTTTCCATTCCCAACTGCGTTGCATACTTTTTGTCCGTATAGGAATTACTTTTTCTTGGCTACGAAGCGAATTTGAATTATAGACCTTCCGCTCGGCGGTCGATGATGTTAACTACTGCACCACAGCCACCCCTGCTTAATATTTCTTATTAAAAATCTGATCGTGCACTGAAAGTTACATAAAAGGTAACCTTCGTCGTTTCGACGAACATTTGCGCCGTTTTTCAATAAAAAATGCACTTACCCAAGCAGGTACACTACCGTACGTCCACACACTAAAAGCACTTAGAGATGGCTAGGGTTACACGAAAAGAGGATCCTATCAGTGAGAGGACTAAGGAGAAAACTAAAAAAATAAGATTCATGTTCGTCGAATCGACGAAGGTTACCCTTCTAGGGTTAATAACTTTCCATGTGTGACTCTAAGCGATTTAGCGTTAAGTCAAACACACAGTTCATCGACAAGTAGCTATTTGAAAATAAACTTCGAACATGAAACAAAAAAAATAAATAAAAAATAAAATAAATAAACACGAAAGCGCATACAATGTCATTGACCAGCCATCGAAAGTCACAGCTCCTAATTTTGTTTTTTTATTTTTTATCGACTTCCTCCTGAATTCAAGGCCCACCACCAACTTGCGACACAACAACATCAACGAATTTAATTTGTAACCGCAAAATACTCGTACAGCACAATGAACAAGACCATCAAGACGGCCATAAAACGAGCCAAAAATTTTTAGGCACACGTTTTGCCATTTTGCCTTTAAACATTTAAACATTCTACACTACAAACTTCCGGAAACATTCAAACGTTCGGCCATCCACCATAATCGTATTGTATGTCTACGATGACAGTGTAATTGGAGAAACAATAGCCGTCTCCCGCCTTTCAACTGACAATATAATGAACTCAATTAATCATAATCATAATCAAAGAGTTTTGTGTTTTTTTTACAATACAAATCTGGTGTATACGTAGTACTATCGTCACTGGCCTACGTACATAGTTAAGTAATCAGTTCGCACAGAACAAAAACGAAAAAATGAGGAAAACAAATTCATAACAATTTGATTGAAATATTATTAACGTATTTACTCTTAACCTAGAACCGAGGAACGGAGGTCAATCAATGCTCTGCTGCGCGTAAACAATAACAAACAAAATGACTACACGGAAATTGATTAGCAATTTAGTAATGTTATCATGATTGTTTACACATGATAACACACATTGGTCGGTCCTACCAATGAGTAAGTACTCTGACGCGGACCCGGATGGTATCGAAGAGAAAGAAGAGAATCAACAAATTGATATTGCAACACCTGACCAATATCGAATTGAAAACATGACCTCTATGGTGGGCCCACTTGCCGGTCGCGATTACTACAACCAGTCGTATGGAGTCTATCTTTTAAGCAAATTAACATACCTGCAAATCTCGTGGGAGAGAAGCCACCAAGCTCTGTCATGAATTTGATGTAGAGCTCCCGAGCTCTAGAGGAGGAGTGAGGACATTAACATAACTGTCTGTTGTCGGAAGGTTCGTTTAAAAGAGAGATTTGCCTTCGACAAAAGGTTAATTCATTAAGTCGTTACGAACGCGCTGGAACAATTCTGATTATAATTCTTGTTTTTTTCGTGTTAAGCGGAATAAAAGAGCCAGTTAAGCCGGTTTGGCAAACGTTTACCATTCAGCAGCGGTAAGAATAAAGTAGCGAGAGATGGAAAAAGAGATAGAGAGTGAGGTCCATACTGTATCTAGATAACGTAAGCAAAAGGCATTAAAGGCATTCAAATGCGCACGAAAGTGAAATAGACTTTTTGAACTGACTAACTCCAACTGACGACTGACTGACTAGACTAACCGTGCTTACTACTTACTACTACCTACTACCGTGTGACGAAAGAAGAAATAGTCGTCTGTTTATACATTCAAATCGGTGAATTTGTTAATTTGAATAATTTCGCGGTGATCAGCCGCGGCTACAAGTGTATCTGATATGTTTGAACTTTACGAAATCTACACCAACACAAGTGTATAGTATGTACGTACGTATGCATCTATATTGATCTACATCTATACAATCTCTATGTTACTCCGAAAGGTCTACTTACAGACTTAGCCCCTGTCTGCCTTCCTGTCGCCGGTGTAACTCTTTTATTTGCATAAAAAGCAAGCTTTTTGCAACGACCATTTAAAAAAAAACGATTCAAATATGAACACAATTGCCAGTTGGAATATTTTCATTTTTTTTTTTTTTTTAAATGGAAATATGAAATACTAAACAAAACAGATGGGAAAAATGCATTAGTAGAACTCGAAACACATGTTCAGAGGCCAAAGACAACTTTGGCATTAAAAACTGTCGTACTTCAAGGGAATTTTATAACCTTAAAAAGCTGTTTACCTCTTCCAAACCCGAATGGTTTGAGTAGTTTTTACCTACGCAGCATGACCTTGACGCAATGTGTGACGGTTGTAGCAGTGATAAAACTGCATTCTCGTATCGTTGGTCGTTTTCTCGGCAAACAGCTAAATAAGCATTTTCATCAAATGCAGACCACACAGGCACGGATCTTGTGTTTACTCTCTTTTCTTCGATTGCATCTTTTGCCTATTGAGCAATTCTTCTTCTTCTTAGTGGGCGCTACAGTTCGGGGTGAACCTGGGCCTCAACCAACATGCCCCTCCATCTAGCACGATCTTTCGCTAGCCTTTTCCATTGCCGCACACCCAGTTGGCTGAGGTCCCCTTCCACCTGTGTGCGCCATCTTAAGGGCGGCCTCCCTCTGCTTCTTCGTCCCTCGGGATTGGATTCAAAGACTCTCCGGGCTGGAGCTGTGGTGTCCATTCGCTCTACATGGCCCAGCCATCTTAGGCGTTGAATCCGTAGACGCCTGACTAGCCTCATGTGGCTGTACAGCCCGTAAAGTTCGTGGTTGAATCTTCTCCTCCATCCCCCGTCTGCGTTTATAGGCCCAAAAATCACGCGCAAAATCTTTCTCTCGAACCGACCAAGGGCCTCCTCATCCGCTTTTGATAGTGTCCATGCTTCTGCGCCGTACAACAGGACCGGGATGATAAGGGTCTTATATAGAGTCAACTTTGTCGTTCGGAAGAGGGTTCTATTACTCAGTTGCCTCCTGAGCCCAAAGAAACAGCGATTGGCAAGAGTTATTCTGCGTTTGATTTCGGAACTGATGTCGTTGTTCCAGGTCACTGCGGAGCCAAGGTAGACGAAGTCCTTAACTACCTCGAAGTTATATCTGCCAATACAAACGTTCTGGCCAAGACGTCGGTGGTAAGCGTCCTTTTTTGATGACAGCATATATTTAGTTTTGCCCTCGTTTACCGCCAAACCAATTTTCGCCGCCCCCATCTCAATACTCGCAAACTCCTCATTGACATCTCGCTGTGATCTACCTTTTATGTCAATATCGTCGGCGTATGCAAGGAGTTGCGAGGATTTGAAATAGATTGTGCCTCTTGTTTTGGCCAGTGATTTTTGCACAATCATTTCCAATATGATGTTGAAGAAATCACACGACAGCGCATCGCCCTGCCTAAATGCTTTTTTGACATCAAAGCTATCGGTGGAGCAGCGAGCATTCTCCAAAGTCATCCTACATAGTCTGACGAGTTTAGCAGGTATGTCAAGGGTAGACATAGCGTTGTATAGCTCGTCTCTTATTACGCTGTCGTATGCGGCTTTGAAGTCGACAAATAGGTGGTGAGTGTTGACTTGAAATTCATTGGCTTTTTCCAGGATCTGCCGTAGTGTGAATATTTGGTTGATGGTAGACTTACCTGGCCTGAATCCGCACTGATAAGGACCTATCAGCTTATTTACAAAAGGCTTCAGGCGTTCACACAAAACGGCGGAAAAGATTTTGTAAGCGATGTTAAGGAGACTTATTCCTCTGTAGTTGGCGCAATCAGAGGGGTCTCCTTTCTTGTGGATCGGGCATACGATGCTGAGACTCCATTCCTCGGGCATGCTTTCCTCTGACCATATCTTACAGATGAGCTGGTGCATGCTCCTAACCAGGTCATCCCCAGCTGCCTTGAAGAGCTCAGCAGACAGTCCGTCTGCGCCAGCAGCTTTATTCGACTTGAGCTTCGTTATGGCAATCTTAACTTCGTCGAGGTCAGGGGGACAGAGTTCTCTGCGGTCTCCGTCGATTAGAAATGGAGCAATTGCTCTAGATATTTGCCTACTACGCTTCAAATTGAATGGAATAGTAGTGAGGTAGTGGAAATGTGCTTGGAAGAAGGTAGGTAGGTAGGGTCGTAGCCTTCCCAGAGTTGAGAAGAATGCACATAGGCCAGGGAGGCCCGTTGTGCAGCTACGAGGGGGTTTTACCCCCCCCCTATTCGTGGAACCATTTTGTGCTTCTTAAGAAGTTAAGAAGATCAAGTATTCCTACTTTCTGAACATCTGTCAGACCGTTAAGGAAGTAAGGGCCTAGGTAACGTTTCCTGAAATTGCAGAGAGCTGGACAGGCGCAGAGAAGGTGGTGAATGGATTCAACCTCCTCCTCGTCCTGACAGCTTCTGCAGAAATCATTCGGAACTATACCTCCAGTGCCAATTTCCTTGGCATCATATTGGACAGGAAATTAACCTGGAAAAGCAACACAATCGAAAAAGCTAAAAAAGCAACAATAGCTCTCTATACATGCAAGAAAGTCATAGGAAAAAAATGGGGGTTCAATCCCAAGATTACCCCATGGCTCTACACCACGGTCGTTAGACCCATATTAATGTATGGAGCGACTGTCTGGTGGACAGCACTGGACAAGACAACATACCTCAAACAATTCGAGAAGGTACAAAGGCTGGCGTGTTTATGCATTACCGGGGCCCTCAGGTCCACCCCAACGGCAGCACTTAACATGATACTCGACCTAACACCACTCGATATTTTCGGCAAGCAAATTGCCACACAAACGGCCATTAGACTTAAAGCCAACTCAAACTGGAAGAGCTATGTCATTGGCCACTCCTCGATCCTGATTAACAGGTCAACCATGGCAGAAAACCTAGACCTCACAGAACCCACCACAGTCTTGGAAAAAAACTTTACAACGATCTACCCGGACAGACAAAACTGGACTCGCCAGACTCAACCTCGCAGAAATTGCGTAGACTTTTATACTGACGGGTCTAAAACCAAAGACGGGGTGGGTAGTGGAGTATTCTGCAAACAACTTAAGCTGAACAAAGCTCTAAAATTATCTAATCACTGCAGCGTTTTCCAGGCGGAACTGTTGGCAATAAAAGAGGCTCTGTCCTGGCTGAAGTGGAACGTGATATCCACCACGGATATCCGCATTCTCACGGATAGCCAAGCAGCCTTAAAGTCGCTGGAGTCCTATGTGTACACATCAAAAACTAGCCTCGACTGTCGCCTATCTCTTAATGAGATGGCTGAACAGTTCAACATACAACTTATATGGGTACCGGGACACAGCGACATCACTGGAAATGAAAGAGCCGACACACTCGCCAAACAAGGAACGACGCTACAATCAACTGTGGTTTGTGAGGGTATACCCTTCGCAACCATTAAACACAATCTCACTACCCTCGCCAGGGCCGAGACGAACCGGAGATGGACTCAGGGACACACCTGCCTCATCACCAGGCAAATCTGGCCCCGGCTCGATAGTCAACGGACTAGGAGTATTATCTCCCTAAATAGAACTGACATCTATAAAGTCATAGGTGTCATCACAGGACACTGCCTTATTGGCAGTCACGCGCAAAAACTAGGTATCACTCCGAATGATTTTTGTAGGAGCTGTCAAGACGAGGAAGAGGTCGAATCCATCCATCACCTCCTCTGCGCCTGCCCGGCATTCTGCACAATCAGGAAACGATACCTAGGATCATACCTCCTTAACGATCTGACCGAAGTTCAGCAAGTAGGGATATCTGATCTTCTTAATTTCTTAAGAAGCACAAAGTGGTTCCACGAATAGGGGGCTAAACCCCCTCGTAGCTACACAACGGGCCTCCCTGGCCTATGTGTGTTCTTCCCATCTCTGGGAAGGCTACGGTCTTACCTACCTACCTACCTAGTTTTGTGCGTGAGTGGAAATGGGGCAGTGTCCTGTGATGACACCGATGACTTTGTAGATGTCAGTTCTTTTTAGGGAGATTATACTCCTTGTGCGTTGACTGTCAAGCCGAGACCATATTTGCCTGGTGATGACGCAGGTATGTCCCTGTGTCCATCTCAGGTTCGTCTCGGCCCTGGCGAATTTTTTTTTTTTTTTTTTTTAAATAATTTGCGCGACAGACAAGAGATCATTTATAAAAATAAGAAAGAGTGTCGGAGACAAAACGGAGCCCTGGGGAACACCGGCATTTACAAAGTGAGTATCAGACTTGAATCCGTCCAAAACAACTTGAATTGAACGATTCGAAAGGTAGCTTCTAATCCATTGAAGGAGAGACTCATCGATCCCAAAAGCACGCATTTTCGACAAAAGGGCTTCATGCCAAACCCTGTCAAATGCTTTCGAAATATCCAGTGCAACAATTTTGCTTTCACCTGCTTGGTGAAGCGAGTGATTCCACTTTTCAGCGAGATATGCCATCATATCACCAGTGGATCTGTCGCTGCGGAAACCGTATTGGCGGTCATTGAGGAGTTTCCGTGATTCAAGATATTTCATAAGCTGACGGTTAATCAGCGTTTCCATGACCTTGGAAAGAAGGGACGTTAGTGCAATGGGTCGGTAGTTGGAGGGAGAAGATGATTCGCCTTTTTTGGGTATAGGCTGGACAAATGCTGTTTTCCACCTACTCGGAAAGAGCCCAGAGGTGTAGGAAAGGTGAAAAAGCTTACGCAGTGGTTTTGCCAGCGTAGAAGAACACCTCTTCAGAACTATTGGGGCAATACCATCTGGACCAGCGGATTTGTGTATGTCGAGGTCTTTAAGAACCCTTGCGACTGTACGAATGCGGAAGTGGATTAGTCCCAAAGACAAAGTACAAGCTGGCAGCTGAGAACTGGTTGCGAAATGGGCAGCAAGTAGGTTAGCTTTGTCTAAGGGGGTGACAGCTGGAATGTCATTGTGGATGAGCGTCGGTATAGACGACTTAGTTGAGTTTTTTTACGTTTTTTACAAACGACCAGAAACTTTTGCCACCTTTGGGACATTGAAGGATTCTACGCCTTAATTTTTGGTCGGATTGGAATCTAACCCGTCGAATGTGGGTGTTGCAGTCATTTCTGGCTAGTATGTACTTTTTTCAGTTTTCCTCAGAACTGCTTGTCTTGTAGGACCGAAAACTTAGCTCCCTGAGCTTAATAACCTCTTTGCAGCTCAAGTCAAACCACGTATTATCCTTAGGACTGGTGCTTTTAATCTCGCTGGGAATAAAATTTGCCATGCCGATTCGGATAATGTTTACGATAATATCAGTTGCGGCGTCCACGTCGTTGTCGAGGAAGCACAACGACCAGTTAAAGATCCGAAAGAAGTTGTTAAGGCCGCACCAGTTGGCTTTCTCGTATAGGTAGCCATAGTGTTCTCTTAGGGGCTTTTTCTTTAACTGGATGGTGGGAGTTCAAGAATTTTGCTGATATCATGCAGTGGTCAGACAAGCCTAGGGGTTCCAATACATCGATCGTGTATTTGTCAGGCTGAGAGGTAAGAAACAAGTCCAGTGTGTTGGCGGTATGACCAGCAACATCGGGGATACGTGATGGCTCATTCACTATGTTTAATGTTTAATTATGTTTAATGGTTGTAAGGGTTACTCCCTCACAAGCCACGATTGATTGTGGCGTCGTTCCTAGTTTGGCGAGTGTGTCGGCTTTTTCATTACCTGTAATGTCGCTGTGTCCTGATACCCAAATAAGCTGTATGTTGAACTGTTCTGCCATCTCGTTAAGAGATCTGCGACAGTCGAGACTAGATTTTGATGTGTACACATAGGACTCCAGCGACTTTAAGGCTGCTTGACTGTCTGTGAGAATGCGAATATCCGTGGTGGATATTACGTTCCACTTCAGCCAAGACAAATCCTCTTTTATTGCCAACAGTTCCGCCTGGAAAACGCTGCAGTGATCTGGTAATTTTAGAGCTTTATGTAGCTTGAGTTGTTTGCAGAAAACTCCACTGCCCACCCCGTCTTTGGTATTAGACCCGTCAGTGTAGAAATCCACACAGTTTCTGCGCGGTTAAGTTTGGCGGGTCCAGTTCTTCCTGTCCGGATAGATCATGGTAAAGTTTTTGTCCAAGACTATGGTGGGTTCTGTGTGGTCTAGGTTTTCTGTCATAGTTATCCTGTTTTGCAGGATGGAGGAGTGGCCAGTGACATAGCTCGCCCATTTCGAGTTGGCTTTTAGTCTTATGGCCGTGTGTGTGGCAATTTGCTTACCGAAAATATCGAGTGGTGTAAGGTCTAGTATCATGTTAAGCGCAGCCGTTGGTGTGGACCTGAGAGCCCCGGTAATGCACATACATGCCATCCTTTGTACCTTCTCGAGTTGTTTGTGGTATGTTGTCTTGTCTAGTGCAGTCCACCAGACTTTTTTTGTTTTCTGGGAAGAAAGGCGCGCAAATTGTGATTTCTTATGTAATCAGAGCATAATGCGAAACTAATGATGCTCAATAAAGATTTCCCACAAGTTATGTTGCGCCCATGCCTAGCCTATTGCATCATGACACCCTCTATTATAACCCTACTCTGCATACAATACAATTTGTAGTTGTGCAGAATATTAACACGAACGATCTCTTTGGTGGGAGTTTACAGACTCATGGGCTTTTTTTTTTTTAATTCTTTTTCCATTGTCTCATTGCTACTCTTTTCAACGCGCCACGGTCAACTTTCCGTCGTCAACGACAACAAGCGAAGACTACGCGAGCATTGGAACAATTGAATGACCTCCACATGAATATTTCTCTCATTTGATTTAGTTATGAACCTATTGGCTTTGAATCTTTAAGTGGGATACACCACCATCCATGTGACAGCATCTATCAATCGATGCATTCGACAAGAGGTGTAATACTGCCCTGTGGCTGTAAAACCTCATCTACATATTCGTATACTCTTTCTATATTATCGAAGCGCGATTGGTCAAGGTCAATATGTTTTAGTTATTTCATGCTTACATAGGTATTTGATGAAGCCCGTCATCGTACTATGCGATAGTGAATGGAATGGCGGAACATGTCTATATACCTTCCTTTTTGCCACTGCTACGCTGCTGCCAAGTGTTGCTGGTGCAACTTTTCATTTAAGCCAAATGAATATTTAGCAGCGTTGCATGGGCACGAAAACAGGCCAATCGAACTAGTTATCAAGCTTTAAGCTATAACCTACTAGTGCATGTGTATGCCTTTCAAACTCGAGTTTTGTATCTCGCCGGTTTGTTGGCGATCGATAATAATAATAAAATGGTACAAAAACCGAAGTAGAGTATCTACATATAAAAGCAATACGGGACTACTTACCTACCTATTTGGGTGATGCTACAGTTCGAGGTGAACATGGGCCTCAATCATCAAGCCTTCCCAAGTAGCACGATATTTTGGTTAAGGTCCCTTTCTACCTATGTGTGACAACTTAGATGCGGCAGTCCTCTTCAATGTCGTCCTTCCGGATTGGAGTCGAAGACCTTTCGGGCCCGTCCATTCACTCTACATTGCCTAGCCGTCTTAGTCGCTCAGTTCGTGGTTGAATCTTCTCCTCCACTCTCCGTCAACACAAACGGGACCGAAGATTGTACGCAGAATTTTCCTCTCGAAACGACCAATGGCCTCTTCATCCATTTTTGTCAAGGTCCAAACCTCTGCGCCGTAGAGGAGGGCCGGGATGATTAAGGTCTTATAGAGGGTCACGTTAGTTTTCCGAGAAAGGGCTCTACTACTCAATTGCCTCTTGGGCCCGAAGAAAACGCGGTTGGCAAGAGGTATTATGCGTCTAATCTCAGCGCTGGTGTCGTTGCCTCTTATTACCAATGAGCCAAGGTAGACGAAATCCTTGACTACATCAAATTTATAGCTGCCAATAGTGACGTTGAGAGCACCGTGGCGCAGTGGGTAGCGTGTTGGCCTCTGACGCCGATGACACGGGATCGAATCCCGACACAGCCATGTCATCGAACGTGTTTTCACGGCGTTTCTCCTCAGCGGGGTTCTGATAAAACCCCCTGTAGTAAAATTGTCATGAAAAGCTTCTCGAAACTCGCCATTCGGAACCGGCAATAAACTGTAGGTCCCTTTCACCTATGGGAAAATTAAATCACACACAACATGGGTGATTGAGAGAAGCTCTGCTCCGGTCCTTCATGGACTATAACGTCAACATACATACAATAGTGACGCTCTGGCTAAAACGTCGGTGTTGTGTGTCTTTCTTTGACGACAGCATATGTATATTTGGTTTTGCCCTCGTTTACCTTCAGACCCATTTAAGCCGCTTCTACTTCAATGACGTCTCGTTGCGTTCTCTTAATCACGTCAATGTCACAAGCGTATGTGCGAACAATTGTGCAGATTTGAAGTAGATCGTTCCTCTTGTATTGGCCAGTGAATCCCGCACGAACATATCTTACAGATAAGCATGTTCCCAACCAACTCAACTCCAGCTACTTAAAAGCAGCAGTCCGTCTGCGCCAACAGCTTTATTATGCTTCAGTTTTGATATCGTCTACGTCGGGTGGACGGAGTTCTCTCTTATATTCATGCCGCGTTCTGACTGACAGCGGCATATTGGCCATCTTCGCCGTTATGCAGTCCGCAGAAATATTCTTTCTACATTCTCAGCATCGACTGTATTCAACACGGCGAGGTGTCCGTGTTCATCCCTGCGGGCTTCCGCTCTGGCTTTATAACCTTTGCATGTTCATTTTACTCTATGGTAAAACTTTCGAACGTCGTTCCTGTGATACGTCTCTCCATCTCCTCGATCGCGCGCTTCTCATGGTCTTTTTTTCCGTCTGAAAAGCGCGTGCTCTTCCCTTGCTTTCCGCTCATAGAGCCCACGAGCAGCTCTCGTACGTCGATGCAACGTGGCCATTTATGCATTCTGTTTTTCTGCATGTATGTACCTGTTTGCACTCATCACTCACACCTAGGGTTTCTTCTAGGTGGTGGCTGGCCTGAACGGAGTGCAGTGGTCTCAGGGGTGGTTGTCCTAGATAGGACGAGAGCCGACCAAGTTCCGCGTTGGTTATAGTCCGTAGTAATTCGTTCGAGCACTGTAGTATTGCGTACGCAGAAGATGAATTTCAATTGACCATATACTGTGAGTGTTATGCCTGCAGCAGTACGTCTGGTCACTTTCCATTCACAACTGCGTTGCATACTCTTTGTCCGTATAGGAATGACTTTTTCTTGGCTATGAAGCGAATTTGAATTATAGACCTTCCGCTTGGCGGTCGATGATGTTAACCACTGCACCACGGCCACCCCATGACGCTTTGACAACGCCTCCATTGCTGTTCTATGGTTTGAGCAGTTTGCATCGGCTATGAAGGGAGACACGATCGGCGTAGTTCCTGGCGGTCTCTTGCGATTGCAGCTTCAAGACGTCAAACTTTGATGGTCCTACTCGACTCCGTAGTTTTCGTGATATCCGCATGGCGCATACGTACCTTGGCAGCAAGGTACGTAATGTCTCGCGTCGATCGCAATATGATCGATTTGATTAACAGATAATTGATCAAGAGACCGCCAGGTCCCCTTATGGATATCAAGATGTGGGAATCGTGCAGGAACACTTTCAAAAAAGCTCCAGTGAATTTTGACCCCAATACCCGACACTGTCTTACTCGCCGCAGGCATGTTTACCTCCTATACCTGTATGGTACAAGAACAAGCTGTTTGTCACCTGTAATTATCGCGTATTCATATATACAAAACTGTGAATTGACATAGCGTAGAACGACTGTTCTTCCTTTCATCGCTGCGAGAGATTATCGCATTAATGATTCAATTAATCTCTGTTGATCTGCAAGCATTTAAGACAGGTTTTTGCTGTTTATTTTATACCGCTAGCGTGTAGTGTTTATCCGAGTCGATCAAACTCGTTGTTTTACGAAATCGCTAAGATCGGTTTAAAGTGTTTCACTTCTTTTTCTTACAGATGATTTATTGACGATGTCAACGTAACCTCCGACTATCATAATCCTCAGTAAACATTCATACAACAATAAGAGAGTACGAAATCAAAGAAAAAATATAAAAAAAAAATAACAACAAACCAACAATGACACGGAAAAGTAGTGTCCCTACAAGAGCAATAACGATCGCGTTATTCGTCCTCCTCGTACACAGAGTACAATGCGACGATTACGAATCCTCGGAAAATAGCCAACTCTACACGGGTGATGTAGCCGCTGACGAGCATGATATCTACGATCCCACGCAACTACAACACGAAGTCGAAAACGAGGAAATGCATAACAAAAACTCAGCGTATTATAGTTCGCAAGAGGATACGACCGATGTGATGATGACTGTCGAAGACGATCAGGCTATTAAAATCTCACGCACCACAATGGTACCCGATTATATTCGGCGACATCATTTACACTCAACAGATGACAATATGTCGTCGGGCAGTGCGGAAGAAGTCGAATCCGACTCGGGTTACATTGAAATGGGTCCAATGGAAGACATACAGAGAAACAATGAGTCCACACCGCTTGCTATGAAATCAAACGTCCTCTATACCGACGACAACGAATTGCGTGATATTCAACAACAACACCAGCAATTGGATAACTTTAATAGTAGCGTAGAGGAAGAATACTATGAAGATGCACCGGAGAGCATTGAAGAATTATATCCATCGAGTCTGTTGGGCTCCTCTGTGGTGGCTACATCACATCCAAATAGAATGGCATCAACAACAGATCAGCCACTAACCATACAATCGACAACAGTGCCCGAAACAACAAACCGCGCTAAGCAAGGCAAACAGATTCACATAGCGCACAGAAAGCTCTTGCCGCACGAACAAATTCGCAGCTACATTGACGACGATTATATCAGAATGCCGCTGGCGATTGTTATCGATCCATCGCCCGAGTGCCTCGGGAAGAGCAAAACTCTGTGGCGTAAAGCTGTTGGACAAAATCTACCCCTCGATATGGTTCTTGTCGTAATAAAGACGCCAGGTAAGCCAAAGTAATTAATTGATGCGTAAGTATGATGTCAATAATGGGGTCAACGAAACTTGTTTTCTTGATCGCCGAAGGACGCGTACGTACGGTCGTACGACTGTCAGCTCATCAACCGCATTTGGATCAAGTCCAACAATCTTCTCTTTACGAGAAATATGAGATTTTGTTTTTCTTCTTCTATTTTATTGTGTCTTGTTTCGCCTTCGTGTAGAATGGAATGCTCGATGTGTTTTATAGAGCGTGCCAAGATACTAACAACGTTTAAGATTCGTCCTCGTTGTCTGAACTTTAAGACGGACTTATAACTCATTCTATCTCTATGGCGATTAGTAGTAGAAGACCTTGTGCTTGATGTATGGAACATTGAACAAGATAAGAACTGAAATCAGCAAATGTCCGAGAAATCACTTAAGCCACACTAGTTGTTCTGATGCATTCTTAAGATTATATACATATTTGTATTGAGGAACTAGCTTAAATGCTAAATTGTCTGACCTTCGGTATTCTCACTCCCGGAATCCATTGACACCGATTGCCCACAAAATTGCTATTTTCTGGTAAAGAAGAGAAGCAAATGTGATCTAACCCAGATGTGTATCCAAGGGGGCGTTCAAGTATTACGTAACGCAATTTTTTTTAAGATTTTTGACCCTCCCTCCCCCCCATGTAACGCGCCGTAACGTTTTTATAACTCGGACTAGTGCTAACAAATAACAAGAGGCACTGCGACCTTTATATATATATTGTGCCTACTAGTCAGGAGCTTCTCCATTTATTTAATGAAGTTGAGAATGTCTCTCGTAGGAGCTGAGATTATCCCCTTAGGAGGCAGCGCACTCATATGGTATGTGCCCTGCAGTTTCTTCGTCCTCAAGACAGAGCCGTAACTCAGTTTCAGTCTTCTGATATCGACTCTATTAAGTTAAAGAATGTTAATAGAGTGTTTGTTCAGGGGTCGTATAAATCTTTTCGATTGGCAAAGTCAAAAGGGCAGGTGTTGCGATTTTTCTCACTGCTGCAGAAAGATTCAGGCCTAACGTACCTTTCGCTGGAACTTTTCCTTTCGAGTTGATCAGCGAATTTATTGCCTTTAATACCTTTGTGCCCTGGCACCCACTAGAGTTTGATTTTGTTTTTTTTTTTTGGCTAGGTCTTTTAGGGCATCATGGCATTCCCCAACGGATTTGGAGTTCGTGCTATACGAAGTCAGCTCTGCTTGGCTATCATAGAGTATACTGATGGTTATTCCTCTTATGCCAGTCTCTAAGTTTAGATTGGCGGATGTTAGGATGGTTATAATTCAGATTAGAAGATACTGGGACTCATTCGTAGGGTCTTGCTAATCCAATTTGGTCCAAAGATGTGGGCGACAACGCCAGAAATAATTTTGGAGCAATCAGTATACCACCTAAGGCCTTTGACGTTGAGCAAGAGATCACTGGTTTTCCAAGCTGTGCGGTTTGGGATCAATATCTAAAATCTCTTGTCAAAAGGGAAGGTGTGTGATAATGCGTCTGAGACCGTGGTATTCATATCCAGCTCAGGAAGCTGTTGCAGTATTGACATGTGACCCATAGGTCTGTTCCCGAGCAAAGAATTCTGATTGCATTACGTAATGCGACCTTTTTAATAAAAAGATGCAGTGGAGTAAGTCCAATTAGTGCTTCTTGAGCTGGCGAAGGGCATGTTGGCATTTTTTTTCTTTTTGGCACAATTGCGCTGGCAAGTCAGTATGAGAGCCTTTATAAGCTAAGAACGGCTGATGATGCAAATCTCCCTCTTTTGAGGACATTACAGTATGAACTCACCTTAACAACACTGATTACGGCAATGTGCTTGTGCGTATTTCGTGTTTAAAACACTAACGAATACTGACAAAAATGATGAGCAAAACAGTCGAGGGATTAGCCGTAAAACAAAAACGAAAAGAGTGGCTAACTTCGGAGACTAATTCCCTAGTTTTTTATTTAAATAAAAAAAATGTTACATAACGCGTTGTTCGAACCCCCCCTACCGCCCTTGTAACGCATCGTAACGTTTTACAAGACTCCCCCCAAATTGCGTTACGTAATACTTGAATAGCCCCTAAGACAGAATTCGAACCTTTAAGTCGATTAGAGGCGCTAAAAAAAAAACGTATTTTCGATTCAATTCTTAACTTGCCAACTTACCGGACAGGTTGCAGTTTTATTAGATCACTCCTCGATTCGGTGTTGATCTTTTCAAGCTATTCATTTGCCTTGCTAATGATCGCGATCGCGTTTTGCCTTCAAACTAGCCTAGCCTTCCGTACGATAGCCGTATCAGTCAGGCGACTTTTTACAATGCAAATATCACAAATATTGACAAATATCACAATCGGTCACAAACGGGGTGTGATGTGAGAGTTAAACAATTCTAGATCGTCATCCGATGAAAATAGAATCACACAAGACACTGACTGATTGCACTCTTAAGCGAGAGTGAATTCGGTTTTGTTTCAACAACAAATCGTTTACAACTGAAGCAAGGCTTTAGCATCTAAATCCGTTTCGTCGGAAAGATCAATTCCTTATCGCGTACTCACACTCGCAATTGAACGAAAAATACAATAACTACACAAAAGACGAGATAAGTCATAATCGAAAAAGCTGACTTTTGACATTTGTCGAAAATGTAATTATTCAAACCTAAGGCTTTAGGCAATTTTTTTGTGGTTTTTTTTTACATAATTTACTTTCGTGTCGCAGGTATACCTTACTTGTATAAGTTCAACAACACATACCTGTTTATGGCCGCACTGAATGGTGCACAGGAATCTTTAGGCGGAAATCCATTCGTCGGGCTAGATAATGCGACAAACATGATCCCATACGACAGTGCGATATTCATATCGACAGCGACCACGTCGGCTTACACCGAATGGACTTACAACGTGGCGATAAAGCTGCTTAAGAAAAGGATAAGGGTTCGTTCCACGTTTTTCTTTTTTTTTTTCTTTCTTTCTTTTTTGAAATTATCGACCTTGATCTAATGTCTTTCCAGTTGTATTTGATATGGTATGGCGAGGAGAGTAAAACAAACGAGCCTGTGGGTGGAATCTTGGGCGAAGTGGCCATTCGATCGGGCGGAGAAATACTCCATGTCGTTGGCAATGATACCAATCAGGAATTGGAAGAAAACACCGTAAGTAAATGAATACATACTGCAATTACTTAATTGCATTTATGGTAATTATATGTAAACTGTACTGCAAATGCTAGTGTGTTAAACCATTCGACAAACTTTAAGATTAAGTGTGTTACTTAACATGTTTGATCTTTGAAATTGAGACACTTATTTGTGTTAAAACTACGAGACGTTCTATTGCGTGAATGAAAACTCTAATGACACCTTAAGTGTGTTGCAGCGACACACCTTAATAATTAACACACTTTGAGTAAATTAATCAAACAAAAGGAAAATTTCCCAACTACGTTTACGCAACCTTGCCAGAAAGTTAACACACTGGACTCTCAACCCAGTGATCCGACACATCAAATCTCAATGTCCACAGCCACCAAAAAGCAAAGACACTCAACCTCTACTTTCCCATTGTACATTGGTCCTTCGAGCCGGATGGCAAGATCATCATGATGTTGCTTCACAACAAAAAGAAACAATTAATTCAATAAAACAAAAACAATATTTCGAGCTTTATTTTTTGTTTTTTTAGAGACTCGCGCAGGTTCAAGGTTTTTTATATTCTCTTATGATGTGTTACACACACAACCTGGAAGTGGTTTGGGTCATTGATGTTCGTTCACTACTCTCAGGGGTGGTTGTCCTAGATAGGACGGGAGCCGGCCAAATTCCGCATTGGTTACAATCCGTATTAATTCTTTTACTTTCACTTTAGTATTGCATACGCAGAAGATGAATTTTAATTGACTATATACTGTGAGTGTTATGCCTGCAGCAGTACGTCTGGTCCGCTTCGCTTAGTCCGCTTAGTCGCTGTACAGCCCATACAGTTCTTGGTAGAATCTCCTCTTCCACTCTCCGTTTACAAAAACGGGACCAAAAATTGCACGCCGAAGAGACTCTTCATCCGCTTTTGATAAAGTCCAAGCCTCAGTGCCATAGAGGAGGACCGGGATACCTTCGTTTTTCGAGAGAGGGATCTACTACTACTCTACTCAAAGAAGCAGCAGTTCTTTTTCTTCTTCTTAACGGGCGCTACAGTTCGGGGTGAGCCTGGGCCTCAAACAACAAGCCCCTCCAATTAGCACAATTATTTGCTAGCCTTTTCCATTGCCGTACACCCAGTTGGCTGAGGTTCCCTTCGACCTGTGTGCACCATCTTAAATGCGGCCGTCCTCTGCTTTTTCGTCCCTCTGGGTTGGATTCAAAGACTCTCCGGGCTGGAGCTGTGGTGACCATTCGCTCTACGTGGCCCAACCATCTTAGGCGTTGAATCCGTAGACGCCTGACTAGACACATGTCGCTGTACAGCCCGTAAAGTTCATGGTTGAATCTTTTCCTCCATCCCCCCGTTTGCGTTTATAGGCCCGAAAATCACGCGCAAAATCTTTTTCTCGAACCGACCAAGGGCCTCCTCATCCGCTTTTGATAGTGTCCAACTTTGTCGTTCGGGAGAGGGCTCTATTACTCATTTGCCTCCTGAGCCCAAAGAAACAGCGAATGGCAAGAGTGATTCTGCGTTTGATTTCGGAAGTGATGTCGTTGTTCCAAGTCACTGCAGAGCCAAGGTAGACGAAGTCCTTAACTACCTCGAACTTATATTTGCCAATACAAACACTCTGGCCAAAACGTCGGTGGTGAGCGTCCTTTTTTGATGACAACATACATATATTTAGTTTTGCCCTCGTATACGGTCAAACCAATTTTCGCCGCCTCCATCTCAATACTCGCAAACGCCTCAATGACATCTCGCTGTGATCTACCTATTATGTCAATGTCGTCGGCGTATGCAAGGAGTTGCGAGGATTTGAAATAGATTGTGCCACTTGTGTTGGCCAGTGATTTTTGCACAATCATTTCCAATATGATGTTGAAGAAATCATACGACAAGGCATCGCCCTGCCTAAATGCTTTTTTGACATCAAAACTATCGGTGGAGCAGCGAGCATTATCCAAAGTCATCCTGCATAGTCTGACGAGTTTAGCAGGTATGTCAAAGGTAGACATAGCGTTGTATAGCTCGTCTCTAATTACGCTATCGTATGCGGCTTTGAAGTCGACAAATAGGTGGTGAGTGTCGACTTGGAATTCATTGGTTTTTTCCAAGTCCTTGACCACTTCAAAAATATAGCTGCGAAGGTGACGTTTTGACCAAGACGTCGGTGTTGCGCGTATTTCTTTGATGACAGCATATATTTGGTCTTGTCCCCATTTACCCTTAGACCCACTTTAGCCGCTTCTGCTTCAATTTTTGCGAAAGCTTCATTGACGTCTTGCTTTGTCCGTCCAATAACGTCAATGTCATCTGGGTAGGCAAGCAATTGTGGAAATTGTGTAGACGTGCACTAGATGAGTCTTTTTATGTTTTTGTTGCGAAAAATGTCGACAGGAATCTTGAGATTTTTGGATCACTGGGTTGGGAGTCCATTACACCATGCATCCGGATCGCAAATTGTTTTCGGGAAAGGTAGCATATATGTATGTATGTATGTAGTTGGGAAATGTCCCTTTTTGTGTGTTTTCATAATAACACGCTTTAAATTGCATAAAAAATAGCTACAATAAAAACACACATTTTGGTGTGTTGCAGTAACACACTTACCATTTGTAGGGTATTTACAACGTAAATGTCACTTAATCGTATTGCAATTATAAAGAATTACATCATGTGGCACGTGGACGTGATGGCGCAATTCGGAAAACGTTTCGAATTGAAAGTGTGAGTTACTTTTACTATTTCTCTTCAGTCTCCATCGCGCGCAAACAACCTTCACTCGCAGATGTTGTAAGTTGTGTCAATCTGCCAACCATGAAACCACCGATGGACAACAAACAAAGCAACGCATTTTCCATTGTAATTCAAAACAAAATGAGAAAAACGACAAAAAAAAAAAAAATATATTTACTTTTTACCAAACCACTTTGTAACCTGATAGCTATACTACAGTATTTCGTCTATAAGACTATTTCATGTTCGAGACTACAATTTACTATTGTCATCCCTCTATTACAGAATATACTAGTCACTGACACATTTCTTGGATCGCAAGAAATCGATATTCCAGTGGACACAACACTATCCAGTTTACATGTAAAAATCGATTCAGTGATGAGGACAGCAACATTGGAAACTCCAAATGGTGGTTAGTTAAATAATATGAACCGAAAAAAAAAAAAACAAACACACACACACAACTACACAGTTTTAGATACAAAATAGAAAAAACAAAAATAATAATAACGAGTATGCGTAACGTAAGGCAGAGTTAAACAACAAACAAAGCTATTGTACATTTGATCTCTCCCCCTTCTATCTAGAATGCTAACACTATCGACAATAGTACACATATCTAGCTTTTAATCCCTTCTCCAAGTCCATACATCACTGCACCTAAATACAACACATTTCATAGAGCAAGACCAAGCTGTAATATATGAAGATACATACTAGTTATCGTTCGGTGTTTCCTTAAATGTCTTAACAAATTATTTTTAATGAATGTCTAGATTGTAATGCTAATATTAATGTTATTTATTACTTCTATATTGTGCACTTATGTATATGGATACATACATATATGTAGTACTTGTATGTCGTAGTTATGTAAGTAAGAATAAGATAGAAACGCTAGTGCTCAGATGTCCTTTTTTATGTCCACGTCTCCAGTTGACATTTTTGTTTCGTTTATACATAAATTAACCGTAGTACAAAACGATTAATAACAATTTAAAATAAAATTGCGCTGCAAATGGGTATTGTTTCAGCGAACAATAAATGCTATAACAAAGTGATTATTACCTATTTTCTTTTAATTAAATATTAACCTCAACACACAATTTATATTCGTATTTGCACGAGTGCAGTAATTATTTTTTGCGGTTTGTCGAAATGTCCCAGGCTTGTGTAAGTATTTTCTATTGGCATTAGTGCTATGTGGTGTTCTCTGTCGTATGTATATAGTATTGTGATGTCCACTCTATCTTAAGTAACAAATTGGGATTTGCCTTTACTAATAGCAATAAAATAGGGGGAAAAACAAAAGCAATTTCCATATCATGTCAAGCAGGAAATCGGAAATTGGCCATCAAAGGTAGGTATAGTAAGTCATAAGAAACGGGGCAAACCAATTAATGCATTTAACTAACACCTTTTTATCCGGAAATGTGTATGTATCGGGTTTTCCAATAAGGACTTGACAACTTTATTTTTTTTAAATAAAACGCAAACCATTTGAGATACATATTTCAAAAACTCTACATACTGTCGGCTTGAAGTACAATCAAAACATTTATGAATGTTCATATGGCCACCGTAGGTACATTTGCAGCGGTCGATTCGTTGGACCCAATTTTCGATGACTTGGCCACACATTTCGGTAGAAACGGTCGCTATTTCGCGTTCAATGTTGGCTCTGAGCTCTTCCGACGTCGTCGGCGTGTTGGCATAAACCAATGGCTTAACGCAGCACCAAAGAAAATAGTCTTCTTCTTCTTCTTCTTAATGGGCGCTACAGTTCGGGGTGAACCTGGGCCTCAACCAACATGCCCCTCCATCTAGCACGATCTTTCGCTAGCCTTTCCCATTGCCGCACACCCAGTTGGCTGAGGTCCCTTCCACCTGTGTGCGCCATCTTAAGTGCGGCCGTCCTCTGCTTCTTCGTCCCTCGGGGTTGGATTCAAAGACTCTCCGGGCTGGAGATGTGGTGTCAATCCGCGCGTCCATAGGCATTGTATCCGTAGACGCCTGACTAGGCTCATGTCGCTGTACAGCCCGTAAAGTTCGTGGTTGAATCTTCTCCTCCATCCCCCGTCTGCATTTATAGGCCCGAAAATCACGCGCAAAATCTTTCTCTCGAACCGACCAAGGGCCTCCTCATCCGCTTTTGATAGTGTCCATGCTTCTGCGCCGTACAACAGGACCGGGATGATAAGGGTCTTATATAGAGTCAACTTTGTCGTTCGGGAGAGGGCTCTATTACTCAGTTGCCTCCTGAGCCCAAAGAAACAGCGATTGGCAAGAGTGATTCTGCGTTTGATTTCGGAACTGATGTCGCTGTCCCAGGTCACTGCGGAGCCAAGGTAGACGAAGTCCTTAACTACCTCGAACTTATATCTGCCAATACAAACATTCTGGTCAAGACGTCGGTGGTAAGCGTCCTTTTTTGATGACAGCATACATTTAGTTTTGCCCTCGTATACCGCCAAACCAATTTTCGCCGCCTCCATTTCAATGCTCGGAAACGCCTCATTGACATCTCGCTGTGATCTAGGAGTTGCGAGGATTTGAAATAGATTGTGTCTCTTGTATTGGCCAGTGATTTTTGCACAATCATTTCCCATATGATGTTGAAGAAATCACACGACAGCGCATCGCCCTGCCTAAATCCTTTTTTGACATCAAAACTATCGGAAAGGTGTTCACCGATTCGGATGGAGCATCGAGCATTCTCCAAAGTCATCCTGCATAGTCTGACGAGTTTAGCAGGTATGTCAAAGGTAGACATAGCGTTGTATAGCTCGTCTCTGATTACGCTATCGTATGCGGCTTTGAAGTCGACAAATAGGTGGTGAGTGTCGACTTGGAATTCATTGGATTTTTCCATGATCTGGCGTAGTGTGAAGATTTGGTCGATGGTGGACTTCCCTGGCCTGAATCCGCGCTGATAAGGACCTATCAGCTTATTTACAAAAGGCTTCAGGCGTTCATACAAAACGGCAGAGAAGATTTTGTAGGCGATGTTAAGAAGACTTATTCCTCAGTAGTTGGCGCAGTAAGAGGTTTCTCCTTTCTTGTAAATGAATGTAAAATGGCAAAACTACGGAGAATTAAGGGCGGACACTGTTTTTCATGTTAGACAGTAATAGAACATGGCAGTGACTTGGATGCCAGAATAACTACAAGTGACGGCATACATATCTAAAGCATCTCGGTACCCATTGGAATTTTTCTTTTCAAAACAATAATCTAAAAACGTTTATGACCTACAAATGGAATACAAAAAACTTTGCATGAGTTTATGCTGATGACGTATGCAACACCTAACATTTGCGCTAATAACAACACACGACACAATAATCTGCGTGTTTTCTGAAGGAGTCTTATCAACTGACCCTGATAGCTGGCTTCTCCACTAACATTCGTGAGCTTTACGAGTTAAAGAGAAGGGAGGAGCATAAGCTTCTCAGAAGAAAGAAGAAAGAGCACGAGAAGAGCGCGATTGAGGATTTGGAGAGGTGTTACTGCAGGCGTGACGTTCGAAAGTTTTATCAACAGATAAAGCGAACATGCCAAGGTTATAAAGCCAGAACGGAAGCCTGCAGGGATGAGAACGGACACCTAGTAGTAGAACCGCAGTCGATGCTGAGAATATGGAAAAACCACTTCTGCAGACTGTATAACGGCGATGTAAGTCAATATACCGCTGTCAGGCAGAATGATCCATTTCTAATCAACGGAGACCGCAGAGAATCCTGTCCCCCTGACCTCGACGAAGTTAAGATTGCCATATCGAAGCTCAAGTCGAATAAAGCTGCTGGCGCAGACGGACTGTCTGCTGAGCTCTTCAAGGCAGCTGGGGATGACCTGGTTGGGAGCATGCACCAGCTCATCTGTAAGATATGGTCAGAGGAAAGCATGCCCGAGGAATGGAGTCTCAGCATCGTATGCCCGATCCACAAGAAAGGAGACCCATCTGATTGCGCCAACTACAGAGGAATAAGTCTCCTTAACATCGCCTACAAAATCTTCTCTGCCGTTTTGTGTGAACGCCTGAAGCCTTTTGTAAATAAGCTGATAGGTCCTTATCAGTGCGGATTCAGGCCAGGTAAGTCTACCATCGACCAAATATTCACCCTACGGCAGATCCTGGAAAAACCAATGAATTTCAAGTCGACACTCACCACCTATTTGTCGACTTCAAAGCCGCATACGACAGCGTAATTAGAGACGAGCTATACAACGCTATGTCTACCTTTGACATACCTGCTAAGCTCGTCAGACTATGCAGGATGACTTTGGATAATGCTCGCTGCTCCACCGATAGTTTTGATATCAAAAAAGGATTTTGGCAGGGCGATGCGCTGTCGTGTGATTTCTTCAACATCATATTGGAAATGATTGTGCAAAAATCACTGGCCAATACAAGAGGCACAATCTATTTCAAATCCTCGCAACTCCTTGCATACGCTGACGATATTGACATAAAAGGTAGATCACAACGAGATGTCAATGAGGCGTTTGCGAGTGATGGAGCCGGCGAAAATTGGTTTGGCGGTAAACGAGGGCAAAACTATATATGTGCTGTCATCAAGAAAGGACACTCACCACCGACATCTTGACCAGAATGTTTGTATTGGCAGATATAAGTTCGAGGTAGTTAAGGACTTCGTCTACCTTGGCTCCGCAGTGACCTGGAACAACGACATCAGTTTCAAAATCAAACGCAGAATCACTCTTGTCAATCGCTGTTTCTTTGTGCTCAGGAGGCAACTGAGTAATAGAGCCCTCTCCCGAACGACAAAGTTGACTCTATATAAGACCCTTATCATCCCGGTCCTGTTGTACGGCGCAGAAGCATGGACACTATCAAAAGCGGATGAGGAGGCCCTTGGTCGGTTAGAGAGAAGGATTTTGCGCGTGATTTTTGGGCCTATAAACGCAGACGGGGAATGGAGGAGAAGATTCAACCACGAACTTTACGGGCTGTACAGCGACATGAGCCTAGTCAGGCGTCTACGGATTCAACGCCTAAGATGGCTGGGCCATGTAGAGCGAATGGACACCACAGCTCAAGCCCGGAGAGTCTTTGAATCCAACCCCGATGGACGAAGAAGCAGAGGACGGCCGCACTTAAGAGAACTGGGTGTGCGGTAATGGGAAAGGCTAGCAAAAAATCGTGCTAGTTAGAGGGGCATGTTGGTTGAGGCCCAGGTTCACCCAGAACTGTAGCGCCCATTAAGAAGAAGAACAAGTCATTTGTTTCCCTATTAAATCACAACCTCACGCTGCCTAACACTGACAAGCTATTGGAGGGAAAAAGATAGTTACAAAATTACGAAACCGTCTTAGGACAGGTTTTACACACAATTCAAAATGAAAAACAAAACAATAACAAAACTCGTAAACCAAACCAACCATTGTATGAATGTTTTCGGCAAAAACTAGGAGCCGATTTAGTGGATGTTGCTCTTCAACTCGCCAGCCGAAACCTCGTGCTCTTGCAAAACAATAATTACATAATCCATACAGCAAATACGCGACTAAACTTGATGCGTGACAACACCCTTTCAATTAATTACATTTTTTTGTAATTAACGCAAACATATTATACAAATTAGCAATCGGGACCGCTGTCATATCTTAAGCCTTGTCACCTTGGGGGTCTACAAGAGGTGTGTAAGACGATTTAAATATTTGTACATTGGTACCGCTATTGAGAGAAATATAAAACCGTGACTGCGAGGCAGAAAGCAATGGAATTGTTCGTCCTCCTAAACCATTGAACACATGACACCATCTGGCTGCTATTGGCATCAGCGCCGTCTCTAGATTCATTAGCATATCGTAGACTAGAATCAATTACTTAGAAAATACCACCTGATTTTCACATGGTCAACTCTACGTTGATCTCTCTTTAGAGTGAGCAACTTAAACTTGTTGTTCACGTCGCTGTTGCCACAACTACGTTTGTTACTTTATTAGAATTCACAGTCGGACGTAAGTACGTCCCAGACACATGATCTTCCCTCGAATAGCCAGTGGCATGGATGAGAGCAAGTGTAATTGACAAATTCGATCAGCGTTGGGTGTTTTGGGCATCAGAGATAAGGAATAGTGCTTTAACCATTGCAAGAACTCAGTTATGCCGCGAAAAAATACAGTAAAGGCCGAATAACAACATCGCGAAATCGGATAACAACATATGATAAGGTGGCAAATGGTAAAAAAAGCTAAAAGGCTTCTAAACACGGAAGCAACTGGTCTAATAGTTTATTTGCAATTACGTCGGTGAATCCGCGAATGATTACCATGAACTCAATACCCATTTGCGAACCTGTTGATTGCTCTTCATTTACCCCTTCATCTAACCAATCCTAAGCCTGTCACTTGGCTTTTAAGGGCATTTATAGTTCCCCACTGAAACAGGTTTAGTTTATCAATAAGAAGGGGAATCCCCTAAAACCATTCATCCGACCCATGGGATTCTTTTCTCACTTTCTCCTCTTCTTCAAATTTTTCTTCGCCGCTACACTTCATGGCGAACTTGGGCCTCCTTTAAATAACCGTTCCAAATGGCACGGTCTTTCGCCAGCAGTCTCCAGTGCTGCATGCCTAGTTAGTTGAGGTCCTCTTTCACTTGCGTGCTTACCTTACTTACTTACTTAACGGGCGCTACAGTCCGAAGTGAACATGGGCCTCAACCAACATGCCTCTTCACCTAGCATGATCTTTCGCTAGTCTTTTCCAGTGCCGCACGCCCAGTTGGTTGAGGTCCCTTTCCAACTGTGCGCGCCACCTTAGGTGCGGCCGTCCTCTATTTCTTCGTCCCTCGGGGTTGGATTCAAAGACTCTACAGGCTGAAGCTGTGGTGTCCATTAGCTCAACATGGCCTAGCCATCTAAGGCGTTGGATCCGTAGACGCCTGGCCAGACCCATGTCGCTGTACAACCCGTACAGTTCTTCTTCTTCATCCGATTTACATAAAGTCCATGTTTCTGCGCCGTATAACAGGACCGGGATAATTAAGGTCTTATATAAGGTCAACTTGGTCGTACGAGAGAGGGCTCTACTTCTCAATTGCCTCTTGAGCCCAGTAAAGCAGCGGTTGGCAAGAGTAATTCTGCTCTTGATTCCGAAACTGATGTCGTTGTTCCAGGTCACTGCGCAACCGAGGTATATGAAGTCCTTAACTACCTCAAACTTATATCTGCCAATATGCACGTTCTCTCCAAGACGACGGTGGTAAATGTCCTTTTTCGATGACAGCAGATATTTCGTCTTGCCGTCATTAACTGCCAAACCAATCTTTGCCGCCTCCTTGAAGTCGACGAATAGATGGTGAGTGTCGACTTGAAAATCATTGGTTTTCTCCAGGATCTGTCGTAGTGTGAAGATTTGATCGATGGTGGACTTCCCTGGCCTGAAGCCACACTGATAAGGACCTATCAGCTTATTTACGAATGGCTTCAGGCGTTCACACAAAACGGCAGCGAAGATCTTGTATGCGACATTAAGGAGACTTATTCCTCTGTAGTTGGCTCAGTCAAATGGGTCTCTCTTTTTTGTGGATCGGGCAAACAATGCTGAGACTCCATTCCTCGGTCATTCTTTCCTCTGACCATATCTTACAGATGAGCCGGTGCATGCTCCTAACCAGCTCACCTCCAGCCGCTTTGAAGAGGTCAGTAGACAATCCGTCTGCGCCAGCAGCTTTATTCGACTTGAGTTTCGACATGGCAATCTCAACTTCGTCGAGGTCAGTGGGACGGAATTCTCTGCGATCTTCGTCGTCAAGAAATGGATCATTCTGTCTGACGGCCGTTATACAGTCTGCAAAAGTGTTTTTTCCAAATTCTCAGCATCGACTGCGATTTTACTACTAGGTGTCCGTACTCATCCTTACAGGCCTCCGTTCGGGCTTTACAGCCTTGAGATATTCGTTTTATCCGTTGATAAAATCTCCGAAAGTCGTACCTGCAATAGCACCTCTCCAGGTTTTCAATCGCCCGCTTCTCGTGCTCTTTCTTTTTTCTCTTGAGAAGCCTATGTTCCTCCCTTCTTTTAAGCTCGTAGAGCTCATGAGCTGCTCTTGGTTTTTTGTGTAGTGAGGCTTTGTGTGCCTCCTGCTTTTCATGATGCATGAATCCTTCTACACTCGTCATCGAACCAGGTGTTTCGTTGTGGTGGAGCTTTAAGACCCAGCACTTCCGTTGCTGTGCTCTTCAGGGCTTGTTTGCACAGGCTCCATTGTTGCTCTACTGACTGAGCGATAGTAGATTTCCAACGTCATAGCTTGGTGTTCTAACTCTACTCCGCGGTGTTCATGTTATCCGTTGACGTATCTTGGCTACTACAAGATAGTGGTCTGAGTCGATGTTCGCTCCTCGGAAAGTACGAACATCAAGAATAGTGGAGGAGTGTCTGACGTCAATCGCGATGTGATCAATCAGGTTGGTGACTGATTGATCTGGCGACCGCCAGGTGCCTTTGTGTATATCGAGGTGGGGAAATCGTGTGCTGGAGCATTTGGTATATGTGCACCACCTTAAATTTGGCCGTCCTCTACCGCGTCGCCACTCAGGGTTGGATTCAAACACCTACCGGCCCGGAACTGTGGTTTCCATGCGCTTACCATTTCCTAGCCATCTTAGGCGTCAATTCAATTCACTATTAAGTCTTCTCCTCCACTCCCCATTTATGCAGATCGGGCCAAAAATCGAACACAGAATTTTCCCAAAACGATGTCCATGTCTCTGCGCCATAAGGCAGGACCGGAATGATAAGGATCTTGTACATATATGATCACCTTGGTTTTCCGAGAGAGGGTTCTGCTTCTCAATTGCCTCCCGAAATTATACCTGTCGAAGAGAGCGCTGTGGCGCAATGGTTAGTGTGTTGGCCTCTGACCACATCCCGACCACAGCCATGACATCGAACGTGTTTTCACGATGCTTCGAGGGAACTTCTTACGCAAAAGGCTCATTGTTTTGAGAAATAAGCCTTTTTTACGCATTTTTGGGACCACATAATGGGCCAACATCCACCGATATCGATCGCCATTCACTGTATCGCCAACTTTGAAGAAATATGGTCCAATGATGGTTCTAGCGCATACACCGGCCCAAACAGTAACTTGTTGACCATATAGCGGCTCTTCGTGAATAATGTGAGGATTTTCGGTGCCCCAGAAGCTACAACAATGTTTATTAACTGAGACAGAGAGCGTAAAATGTGCCTCATCGGTCATCAAAATTTGCTGCCAGACCTCCGGCTCAGCATTAATCATTGCAACGACATTTTGTGCGTATGCCAAGCGCCGTGGCTCATCTTGTGGCAAATATCTTTGAGTTATCTGTACTTTGTATGGAAATAAGTGAAGGGCATCCTTTGAAATTTTCCATAAAGTGGTCCCACTGATGCCTAACTGCTGCGAACGGCGCCGATATGACAAACTTGGCTCTTCCTGAACACTGGCCTTCACAGACTGAATAGATAGAATAGGCTTGCCACAGAACCAAATCTGGAGCTCTTTGTTTTGTTTTCCATGATCTGCCGCAGTGTGAATACTTGATCTATAGTGGACTTCCCGGGCCTGGAACAATCAGTTAATTAACGAACGATTTCAGGTGTTCGCACAGTCCAGTAGAGAAGATCTTATAAGCGATGTTCAGGAGACTTATACCTCTGTAATTGGCACAAAGGGGTCTTCTTTCTTGGGATCGGGCAAACGATATTGATTCATACTCGCAACCAAGTCATCTCCAGCTGCCTTAAATAGCTCGGCAGGTAGTCCGTCTGCTCCAGCAGCTTTGTTAGACTTAAGCTTAAAAAAGGCATTTCTAACTTCGGCAAGGCCAGGCGGACGAAATTCTCTGCTATTATCGTCCGTGTCGGTATCTATTTCGTTATCGCCGTTATACAGTCTGCAGAAGTAGTGTTTCCATATTCTGAGGACCGATTGTGAATCTACTACTAGGTTTCCATTTTCGTCCCTGCAGACTTCCGTTCTGGCTTTATATCCCTGGCATGTTTGTTTTATTCGTTGATAAAACCTGTGCGATCGCAAGCTTCTCATGCTCTCCCTCCTCTACTAATCATAATGTTCGCGAGCAGCTTTCGTCCTTCTGTGCAGCGCCGCTTGATAGGCTTACTGCCTGGCTCCGTGTGCTTACTCGTAGTCAAACTATGGGTCTCTTGTTGATGGCGATTTAAAGCCCAGCAGCACTCTCTAGGGCTCGTCGACAACCGGCCCATTGGTGTTGTACGGTCTGAGCAGGTGTTGGCGGGTTTCCGAGAGCGTGAGGGAGTCGCAATCGGCATAGCCTTTGGCAGTCTCTTGCGATTGTAGCATTGCGACGTTGTATGCCACTGGCCTTACTCGATTTTTCTGGACCGAAGTCATAACCTGACCTGGCCACAAGATTGTGGTTCGAGTCGATGTTGGCTCCTCGGAAGGTTCGTACATCCAAAATGTCGGATGTGTGAAGACAGGTAAAGGCCTCATAGGGGTAGCATATCCTACGTGCGTTGGCCCGCAAATAAGCGAGTAGAAGCCACTGCAGGCGAACATCTAGCAGCTCTGTTAGTTAAGTCTTATTTTCACCTCCTCGTGGTGCCACCTGGGGGTTTCTATATGAAATTGCGAACGAAAAAGGACGAATGACGAGCTTCCAGCGCCACAAAACAGGAGCAGTGTCGTAGATGACGAACCAACAAGGAAAAACAAGTCACTTTACGCCGCAACAACTCTTTCTTTCATCTTTCAGACCCGAGCTTCAGTAGAATGCAAAAAGCAATTACAGAAAATACATTGTTTCGATTTAATGTGATTCAGGGAGACTTTCATAATTTATTGCTCGACATCGCAACCTTTGACATCGATCGCATCAGACAACAATTCAAACGTTTTATGAATAGCAGCAATAGTGTAGTGAGATGGTAAACTAACAATAAACCGGTTCAAGTACAAGGAAGACGAGACAGTGTCATCAATCACACCTGACAATCGTATGATTGATTGAAAAACAAAAAAACAAAAACCTCTTAAAGCAAGATTTTAACTTAGTTACCCGGGCGTTGAGATGCTATAAGCTAAATCGATGTATTGCCAGCTATAGAGTCAAATTGCTGAGAATGAATTACTGGATTTGGTGGAGTGATTTAATGATCACGTAACTAAACCAATCGATGTCGTTTGCATGACGTACAAATTCGATAAGAATAAATAGAACAAGATCATAACGAGACGCACACGAATAGAAATGAGACAAGTTAATCAAATACGCTGACATTCGAATAATATTCCGACGATAAGCATCCGTCTTCGATGTGGACCTTGTACTCGGCCGTGAATATCTCGACACCCCAATGACTAACATCCAACGCACCACGTCACTATACTATACCACGTCGACCTCAGTATTCAGATCGACTATGTACATGCTCTCTAGAACAATAGAGAGCTATTGCCAGTTCCTATTATTAACCAAAATCCCATACCAATACGAGACAAAGGCGAAGCGACAGCATTGCTATTGGTATTGCAATATTCCTTTCGCATGCAATCGTATTTGGGGGAGGTGTACTCGTATGAAAAGGTGTACCATCATGCGCAGAGGATAGGAACGTTATCGGTACACCGAACAAGAATATGGCCATTATTCTGGAATTCTACTTTACAACATTTTCACAATCAACAGACTAATTTCGTTAGAGATCGACTTAAAGCTCAAACCTTTTGCGTACGCCAATTTCACTTGTCGGTGAAACCCGGGTCTTACCTATGCCAAGGCAAATCAAAGTTCTATTTCGGCTTCGTTTTTTCTTCTCCTCCCTTCGTGCTGCGTTTTACTTAGATACTAACAATCCAATCGGTCACACTTTCGAATTTCACTTTTGATTCTAGTATGTTCACCGTAAGCACTGCCTATTGCCAATTTGTTCGTATTTAACGAATTACTCTTGCTCGTCTATTGCGTTTTCTAATTTGTTATGTCGTATAGTAGAATAAGACTTAATGGAGGAAAGCTATTAGCTACTAGTTGGTCAACTTAACACTTTTGACATTTGGCAGAATGTTTGTTTTCATTGGAGTGATTGAGCGCATGCCAAACACAAATCAGCTGTGAAGGAGATATGGTTTGTGTTATACGAATGCTTTCAATCACTGTTATACACAATGTGTATTGAGGCTGAGTAGATGGTTAATGTGTCGTTTACACTTTGTTCCTTATTTTCTTTTTTTTTTGTTTAGAAATAAATTTGAAAAAAATGGTCAAATTCAAGACGAGATTTTCCACCAGCAAAGAAGGTCAATTGGATGCGTTTGTACCGCTAGTTAAAGTAGTAAAAGCGACACGATTTCTATTAAAGCTTGTACCGGAGGATTTGAATAAGGAGTACAATGTATTCGTGAGAGCCGATCGAAAGCCCGATATTTTGCTTGGTAAGTAAATTGTTATTATTGATTTTCTTAAAACGACCTAGTGACGTAGTATGTGCCGGAGGTTGTTTGTTTTTCTTTTACAGCAACGGACGGGCGCTAATTAATTAGCCATTTACGTGTTCTATCCAAATTTAAGAAAACTTTTCGAACCTAGCGAGCTAAGCATTTGATTTTCGATTTTTTTTTTTTTGTTGTGTTGGTACACATGGCCCTAACATATGGTGGCATTGACTCTGATTTGGACTATTTACTTTGTTCTTGATAGACATAGAATATAGACGCATTTTGATGCGCTAGCGAATGTTTGCTATTGAAAAAAATGGATAGAAGATCGAAGTTTTTTTGCCCAAAAAACTACACTAATCACGCAATCATTTCAATTTTTTGATCAATAATCGTACCTTGGTATCACAAATTCTTCTTCTTCTTTGGTGGCGTTACAGCCCACGAAGGACCAGAGCCAAGCTTCTCTCAATCACCCAAGTTGTGTGTGATTTATTTTTCACAGAGGTGAAAGGGACCTACAGTTTAATGCCGATTCCGAACGGCGTGAGTCGAGAAGCTTTTTCAAGGCAAGTATACTACGGGGGGTTTTGCCAGTACCCCGCCGAGGGGAAACGCCGCGAAATAAACATTCGATGGCGTTGATTTTATCGGGATCCGAACTCGCTCATCGTGCGTCAGGGTCCAACACACTAACCACTGCGCCACGGCGGCCTCACAAAGATCACCAATTAGATTAGATTTAATTATGGGGGCAAGGTCGCCTGGTCACTGCGGCCTCTGATGGGCCTAATGTGATATCCCCCACTTAAAATTCACGCAAAAATCCTGGACTCATAACAAAACTTAGTATTCTTGTGAGTGAGCAAGCAGCGATTTCTTCTTCTTCAAGGCACTTAAGACCTGAGTGGTCTTTTGTCTCAACCAACAGGCGACTTCAGCCATCACGATCTCTTGCCAGCCGCCTCCAGTCACGCACACCAAGTTGGTTGAGGTCCTTTTCCACTTGTGTACGCCATTCGAGTCGAGAGTGTCCACTGTTGCGTTGTCCCAATGGCTCGGATTCGAAGATTCATCGGGCTTTAGATATGTTGTCCATACGCTCTACATGGTCAGCCATCTTAAGCATTGTATCCGTAGATGCTTACTCAGGCACATGCCGCCGTACAGCCCGTACACTTCGTGACTGAATCTTCTCCTCCCAATGCCATCAATGCAAACAGAACCAACGATCGCACGCAAAACTTTTCTCTCGGAAAGACCAAGAGCTTCCTCATCCACTTTCAATAGCTTCCATGCCTCTGCACCATAAAGCGGGACTGGGATAATCAGGGCCAGCTTGGTTTTCGAGAGACAGCCTTTTGAGCCCAAAAAAACAGCGATCGGCAATCTGCGTTTGATTCCGGAACTGATGTCGTTGTTCCAGGTCACTGTGGAGCTAAAGTAGACAAAGTTCCAATACAAACTTTCCGGCCAAGACGCCGGTGGTGAGCGTCCTTCTTTGATGACAACATATATTTAGTTTTGCCCCCATTTACTGCCAAACCAATTTTCGCCGCCTCCGCCTCAATACTCGTAAACGCCTCATTGACATCTCGCTGTGTTCCATTAATTATGTCAATGTTATCCGCGTACGCGAGGAGTCACGAGGATTTAAAATAAATTGTGCCCCTTCTGTTGGCCAGTGATTTTTACACAATCATTTCTAATGTGATGTTGAAGAAATCGCACGACGGTGCATCGACCTGTCTAAGTCCTTTTTTGACTCAAAACTATCCGTCAGGTCTTCACCGACTCGGATGGAACAGCGAGCGTTCTCCAATGTCATTGTGCATAGTCTGACGAGTTTAGCAGGGATATCAAGGGTAGACATGGCGTTGTATGACTCGTCTCTAATTATGCTGTCGTACGTGGCTTCGAAGTCGACAGATAGGCGGTGAATGATGACTTCACTTCATTTGTTTTTTCCAGGATCTGCCGTAGTGTGAAGATTTGGTCGATGGTGGACTTCCCTGGCCTGAAGCCACACTGAAAAGAACCTATCAGCTTATTTACAAAATACTTCAAGCGTTCACATAAAAGATGACTTATTCGTCTGTAGTTCGCGCAGTCAGACGCCGTGGCGCAGTGGTTAGTGTGTTGGACTCTGACGCACGATGAGCGAGTTCGGATCCCGATAACACCGACGCCATCGAATGTTTATTTCGCGGCGTTCCTCCTCGGCGGGGTACTGGCAAAACCCCCCGTAGTATTCTTGCCGTGAAAAAGCTTCTCGACTCACGCCGCGCCGTTCGGAATCGGCATTAAACTGTAGGTCCCTTTCACCTATGTGAAAATAAATCACACACAACATGGGTCATTGAGAGAAGCTTGGCTCTGGTCCTTCATGGGCTGTAACGCCATCAAAGAAGAAGAAGAAGTTCGCTCAGTCAAAGAGGTCTCTTTTCTTGTGGATTGGACAAATGACTCCATTCCTCGGGCATGCTTGCCTCTGACCATATCTTACAGATGAGCTGGTGTATGCTACTAAACAGGTCATCTCCAGCTGCTTTGAAGAACAACAGATAGTCCGTCTGCGCCAGCAGCTTTATTCGGCTTGAATTTCGTAGTCAGGGGGGCGGAATTCTCTGCGATCTTTGTTGTTAATAATGAATCATTCTGCCTGACAGCAGTATATTGACTAACATCGCCGTTATGCAGCCTGCAGAAGTGGTTTTTCTATATTCTCAGCACCGACGGTGACTCTACTACTAGGTATCCATTCTCTGCTCTGGCTTTATAACCTTGACATGTTGGCTTTATCTGTTGATAAAATTTTCGAACGTCATGCCTGCAGTAACATCTCTAAATGTCCTCAATCACGCGCTTCTCGTGCTCTTTCTTCTTTCTTCTGAGAAGCTTATGCTCCTCCCATCTTTTTAACTGGTAGAGCTCACGAGCTGCTCCCGTTCTCCTATGCAGCGAGACTTTATATGCCTTCTGCTTCGCTGTGTGAATCCTCTTGCACTCTTCAGCGAAGCAGAAGTGTCTTCATGGCGGAGCCTTGAGGCACAGAACTTCAGACGCAGTGCTTTTCAGGGCTTGTCTTAGCTTGGACATTGGGCATACGTTCTGTCTAGGAGATCGTAGAAGTACATATCAAGCACTTTTATGAATCCAAGAGACTAAATGGTTTTCAGCTGATGTTTGTGATATGCTTAACCTCTCTCCAATCTCCCGAACAGTCATATGAGGATCCAATCACTCGTTGGTTCACTGGGACGAGAATTTCGTTCTGTTAAGAAATGATAGCCCTAAGCTTCGCAGATATCCTAGTGACCCTCAGCAGCTTTCTTACCTTTTCGGAAATAAAAGGCAAAATATGATGAAAATATTCGTATCTACCTGGATGCGAGCATTATTTTCAACTAAAAGGGCCATCCTGAACAGGCCAACGCGTTACTATCGATTCTATAACAGATTTCGGTAGAGAACCCATTAATTCCTCTACATAACCACACATTTTCACAACAAATTGCAGAAGACATGGTCCGGCGATTGGACTTTGTATATGTGAACGGAATGCATTATCCGCGCACTGGCAGTGAACGCATTTTATCCACCCACGAGGGCCTTCGTTTCCCAGAAGAAACCTCCGATCCAGATTCAGAAATCTTTCCCGTCATCCCAACCAACCAAACCAACCACACAAGTATCATACAAGAGAAACAAACAATTCTCTCCAATAACATCCTCAAGCAAGGCATTACCAAAATCGAAATGGGTATCCAATCGCAAGTGCTTGTGGCACCTGGTATGATGGCCAGTTTATACTTTGAGGTAACGAATCTACGGACCGAGCCCATTTTTCACAATATTCAAGTTACGGATGAACAGCGCTTTCTAAGGACTTTGTCACCGGAAAGGTACAAAACCACTTTAAGGATCTGTGCTGCTTTGTTTAATATATTTTGATTCTCCTTTAGTATATTTCTTCCTCCCGGGCAAACAACTACGGTTACAGTCACAGTTCTTGTCCCGAATACTACTCCACAAGGCACGAGAGATACGATCAAGTTCATATGCCAAGGCACGGGACAGACGTCACAGTCGGTTGAGCTCAAAGTTATCACTAGCATCGATGCCGAGGTAAATTCATTTTGTCGCTCTATATGTACTAATTACATACTTCACTTTACTTTTAACAGGATACAACACCGCCAAGTATATCCTGGCAATTTGGAAGTCGTTGCGACGATGTACGCACAGACACAGCTGCTTGTGCAGATAAATACTGGACCATTGACATTGTCACACAAGACTGGGAAACTGGACTCTTGCGACTACAATCCACACCCGCTGGTCTTATAAGTCGCAACACCTTCACAGTAGGAACCACTCAACCATACCGGTCCACTTACTCAGCCAGTTGCTGTCTACCGAAAGTAACCCTCATATCCTACGATGTCGCAGGAAATCAGAAAACACATAATATCGACGTGCGCGACATGGTCTTGTCCGAAGCCTCTATTGCGGCAATAGTTCTAGGAGTTCTCCTCATAATTCTGTTAATCATCCTACTAATCATCGTCATCGTGTGGTGTTGCAGACGAAGACGTGCCTCCCACGATCTTCCCTCCTACAGATCACACTCGGAAATCCGATAGGTCTAGGCGATAGCCATACACCATAATTGTAAATAAATTCGCATGTTTGTAAGATAAGCACGTAGGAAACGGGGTGATGGGATCAATATTCTTGCAAATATACATTTTACAAATAGTAGACTACGGCCTGGTTTATTTCGAGGAACCGCACTCTGATAACAACTTGAATGATAACAAGATTAGGTAACTAGCAGTTGTAAAGTTATTACTTGATAGCAACAAGTGCCGCGATGAAAACAATTTGACTTACCTCGACTACTGGCCACCGAAGCGACCGGATGTATGATGGGCGGTGCGGCCGGCAAGAGAAGTGGCTTATTTTGAAAATCATCGAAAGTCAAGCCAGTTACAGATGCACTTAACAATGGATTATTAACAATTCGCGTGGATGTTGCAGGCGCGTCTGAAACCAACGACGACGTGTCACCTTTCGATCTTTCTGACATTGCACCGCTCTTAATTGCCAGACTTATTCGGTTTTCTGTCCACAATTCGTTTAACTTTTTCACTTAAAACAAATCTGTAGTGTATAACAGCTAATAATCACTTACTTTTTTCTTATAAAAGTGCTTAGGGCGATAGATTTTCGGGTTTTAGAAGAAAATCGACAAGTCAGCGAAGCAGTAGCTTGAAATGAAAAGATAAATTTGCATTTAATCAAGTTGACAGTTGACAATTGACAACTTTTGGTTAATGTCAATGTGGGAGTTCAGGGTTACCCGTTGAGGACGTTTAGAATTGTTATACTGTGGAGCGGTTGTGTTATACAATCCGCTGCCTCTACCACTAGCACGGAGTTTTGCTAACTTCCTCGAAAGTCGTATTTCCAATTGGTTAAGCACCCATCCATATGATCAAAATTGAAATTAATAAATGTCTGGATTCATACGCCGACTCATGACATTTTTGACATTCCCTTTTAGAAATCTGTCGGTGAGTCACACACAAGTCACATACCGACTTAGGACTCGACTTTTTTTTCGACAGTTCTCTGCATCGTAATGTAAGAAACTAATGATGTTCACCCAACCAACCCAAAATTGATAACGTCAGAAAAGTCATCAGTAAATTTGGCCGTCCCTTAATGCTCTTCTACTAACTTCTTTATCGTCGTTTGAGTTGTGAGTCAGCATGTGAGTTCCTGCAATGAATACCCTCCCTAGAGCCTTTCACTTCTCTTCCTTCAAGTTTTTGCTGCCCGAAAGAGAGTTGAATCGCTGAATGTGGAACACACAGACTCAAGCTTTGGTCACAAGCTTGTAATAACCAATTAGGCCCAAATGGTATCTTCAATGATGATGGTAAAGAAATCATAAAGCGTCATCTTGTCTGAGATATTTTCTTTTCTTTATTGGGATTAGTTAGCTTACGAGGACGTATTACTAACCATTTTGGAACTGTAAGCATTTTCTAGATCTTTACAGAGTTGCAAACTCTTAACTCCGGTTTTTATACGTAAGTCATCCCTACCAGCATTTTCGCCGGTTTAATGTAAATAAAAAGGGGATGTGGATCGATATCATATTTATTTTGTTCAAGCCTTCATGCAACACTTGTAACAGTCGTTAGCGAGACTAATTTTTCGATAGCTATCGGGATCCCCCAGAACCGGACAGAGACCAGCTCTAATCTTCTTTTGATGGCGTTACAGCCCATGGAGGACCAGAGCCAAGCTTCTCTCAATCACCCATGTTGTGTGTGATTTATTTTTCACATAGGTATTAGGGACCTACACTTTAATGCCGATTCCGAACGGCGTGAGTCGAGAAGCTTTTTCAAGGCAAGTATACTACGGGGGTTTTTGCCAGTACCCCGCCGAGGGGGGACGCCGCGAAATAAACATTCGATGGTATTGGTGTTATCGGGTCCAAGAGTCCAACACACTAACCACAGTAGCAACCTCGTTATGTTGTTATACAATTTACTTAGGTGTCACTACAGTTCGCGTTGATCCTGAGCTTTAACTTACATGCCTCTCTAGCCAGCACGATGTTTAACCAGCCGTTTTGACTGCCGCAACAGCAAACAGAGTAAAGAAGTTGATCGCGTTTAACATGGTAAATGCCAGCTTCGATCTCTGTCCCTACTCAATCCAAGTTGACACGCGGCCGCGTGCCCTGGAATCCGCCAGGTAGTGTACCAATGTGTGCAGCGACCCAACCCCTTGTTCTAGACAAAAAGTCTTAAGCTTTCGGTATATAAGTGGTATGCGCTCTCGCCCCAACCGAAGAAAACGACGATCTACTCAAAGAAGAATTCTACGATCTCCGAGACAGAACCTATGCCCAATGTCCCAGCTACGAAAACGGACATCGGATACGCTACTTGCTGGCGGGACGCAATCTCCTTCTGGCTAGCACACGATTCCCGCATCTCAATATCCACAAAGGAACCTGGCGATCACCTGATCAGTCTACCACCAATCAGACTGATCACATTGCGATCGACGCCAGACACTCCTCCAGCATCTTAGATGTACGAACCTTCCAAGAAGTCAACATCGACTCGGATCACTACCTTGTTGTAGCCAAGGTACGAATGAAGATATCAAGGACGCCACGGAGTCGAGTTGGACAACGAAAGTTTGACGTTGGACGTCATCGGCAAACATAGCCTACACGACACCACCTCCGATAACGGACACAGGTTGATTGATCTTGCTACGGGGCGAAATCTCCTTCTAGCCAGTACGCGCTTTCCGCACCTCGATATACACAAAGGCACCTGGCGGTCTTTTGATCAATCGACTACCAACCAGATTGATCACATCGTCAGACACTCCTCCACTATTCTTGATGTTCGAACTTTCCGAGGGGCTGACATCGACTCGGACCACTATCTTGTAGTAGCCAAGATGCGCTTACGGATATCACGAACGCAGCGGAGTAGAGTAAGAATACAAAGTTATGACGTCGGAAAGCTACTATCGCCAGAAACCGCTCGTGCTTTTACCGATCGCGTCTCCCTTAAGCTCTCCAATACACCTGAATCCTCCACACTATCAATAGAACAGCAGTGGAGCCTTTGCAAACATACCCTGAAAAGCTCTGCATCCGAAGTTTTGGGTTTCAAGGCTCTACCACGAAAAAACACCTGGTTCGATGACGAGTGCAGGAGGATTCATACAGCGAAGCAGGATGCATATAAGGCCTCGCTGCATAAAAGAACAAGAGCAGCTCGTGAGCTCTACGAGTTAAAAAGAAGGGAGGAGCATAAGCTTCTTAGAAGAAAGAAGAAAGAGCACGAGAAGCGGGCGATTGAGGATTTGGAGAGGTGTTACGGCAGGCGTGACGTTCGAAAGTTTTATCAACAGATAAAGCGAACATGCCAAGGTTATAAAGCCAAAACGGAAGCCTGCAGGGATGAGAACGGACACCTAGTAGTAGAACCGCAGTCGATGCTGAGAATATGAAAAAACCACTTCGGCAGACTGTATAACGGCAATGTTAGTCAATATACCGATGGCAGGCAGGCAGAATGATCCATTTCTAATCGACGGAGACCGCAGAGAATTCTATCCCCCTGACCTCGACGAAGTTAAGATTGCCATATCGAAGCTCAAGTCGAATAAAGCTGCTGGCGCAGACGGACTGTCTGCTGAGCTCTTCAAGGCAGCTGGGGATGACCTGGTTGGGAGCATGCACCAGCTCATCCGTAAGATATGGTTAGAGGAAAGCATGCCCGAGGAATGGAGTCTCAGCATCGTATGCCCGATTCACAAGAAAGGAGATCCATCTGATTGCGCCAACTACAGAGGAATAAGTCTCCTTAACATCGCCTACAAAATCTTCTCTGCCGTTTTGTGTGAACGCCTGAAGCCTTTTGTAAATAAGCTGATAGGTCCTTATCAGAGCGGATTCAGGCCAGGGAAGTCCACCATCGACCAAATCTTCACACTACGGCAGATCCTGGAAAAATCCAATGAATTCCAAGTCGACACTCACCACCTATTTGTCGACTTCAAAGCCGCATACGACAGCTTAATTAGAGACGAGCTATACAACGCTATGTCTACCTTTGACATCGTCAGACTATGCAGGATGACTTTGGATAATGCTCGTTGCTCCATCCGAATCGGTGATCACCTTACCGATAATTTTGATGTCAAAAAACGATTTAGGCAGGGCGATGCGTTGTCGTGTGATTCCTTCAACATCATATTGGAAATGATTGTGCAAAAATCACTGGCCAATACAAGAGGCACAATCTATTTCAAATCCTCGCAACTCCTTGCATACGCCGACGATATTGACATAATAGGTAGATCACAGCGAGATGTCAATGAGGCGTTTGCGAGTGATGGAGCCGGCGAAAATTGGTTTGGCGGTAAACGAGGGCAAAACTAAATTTATGCTGTCATCAAGAAAGGACACTCATCACCGACGTCTCGGCCAGAACGTTTGTATAGGCAGATATAAGTTCGAGGCTCCGCAGTGACCTGGAACAACGACATCAGTTCCGAAATCGAACGCAGAATCACTCTTGCCAATCGCTGTTTCTTTGGGCTCAGGAGGCAACTGAGTAATAGAGCTCTCTCCCGAACGACAAAGTTGGCTCTGGCATGGACATGGACACTATCAAAAGCGGATGAGGAGGCCCTTGGTCGGTTCGAGAGAAAGATTTTGCGCGTGATTTTTGGGCCTATAAACGCAGACGGGGGATGGAGGAAAAGATTCAACCACGAACGGGCTGTACAGCGACATGAGCCTAGTCAGGCGTCTACGGATTCAACGCCTAAGATGGCTGGGCCATGTAGAGCGACTGGACACCACAGCTCCAGCCCGGAGAGTCTTTGAATCCAACCCCGAAGGACGAAGAAGCAGAGGACGGCCCACCTTAAGATGGCGCACACAGGTGGAAGGGGACCTCAGCCAACTGGGTGTGTGGCAATGGAAAAGGCTAGCGAAAGATCGTGCAAGATGGAGGGGCATGTTGGTTGAGGCCCAGGTTCACCCCGAACTGTAGCGCCCACTAAGAAGAAGAACAAGATATGATCTGATAGGGCGCATGCAGCAGCTCATCTGTAAAATATGGTCGGAGAAAAGCATTCCCGACGAATGGAATCTCAGCATCGTTTGCCCAGTCCACAACTACAGGGGAGACGAGCTATACAGTGCCATGTATAGTTTTGACATCCCTGCCAAACTCGTCAGATTGTGCACAATGACAATGGAGAACTCTCGCTGTTCCATTAAAGTCGGTAACGAATTAGCCGAGACCTTTGATGTTAAAAAAGGATTAAGACAAGTTGACGCACCGTCATGTAATTTCTTCAACATCGTGCTTGAAAATATCGTACGAGACTCACTGGCCAACACAAGAGGTACGATCTATTTCAAGTCTGCACAACTGCTTGCGTACGCGGATGACATTGACGTAACACAGCGGGATGTCAATGATGAGTTCGAAAGCATTGAAGCAGAGGCGGCTAAAATGTGTTTTCGGTTAATGTTGTGAACCAAAAAAGACAGTCAACACTGACGTCTCGGCCAGAACGTCACAATCGGCAGCTACAGATTCGAAGTAGTCAAGGACTTCGTCTACTAGTGACCAGCGACAATAACACCAGCGCTGAGATCAAACGCAGAATTACTCTTACCAACCAGCGGTTGGGCTCAAGAGGCAATTGAGAAGTAGAGCCCTTTCTCGAAAGACCAAAGTTGCGCTGTACAAAACCTTAATCATCACGGTCCTCCTCTATGGCGCAGAGGCCTGGACTTTAACGAAAGCGGATGACGAGGCTCTTGGTCGTTGCGAGAGGAGAATTCTGCGTTAAATCTATGGTCCCGTTTGTATAAACGGGGAGTGGAGGAGAAGATACAATGACGAACTATAGGGGCTGTACAGCGACATCGGTCTGGTACGACGTCTGTGGATCCAACGTCTAAGACGGCTGGGGCATGTAGAGCGAATGGAAAACACAGCTCCGGCTCGAAGAATCTTCGAGTCCAACCTCGAGGGACGACGCAGCAGAGGACGACCGAATCTAAGGTGGCGCACGCATGTACTTCGTCTTGTCCTCATTGACCTTAAGACCAACCCATTTCGCCTGTTCTTCAATCGCCGTGAATGCTTTCACAATGCCACGGCGAGAACACGCGATGATATCGATATCATCCGCGTATCCTAGCAGCTGGACGGACTTGTAGAAGATAGTGCCTTCCCTGTTGACGCCTGCCCGTCGCACTATCCGTTCCAGCACCAGGTTGAAGAAGTCACATGACAGCGCATCTCCTTGCCGAAATCCGGTGCATGTTTCAAACGGTTCCGAAATCCTAGAACCGAGTTGCACGGTGCATCGCGTATTTTTTAGCGTGGCGCGACACAACTGGATCAGTTTTCCCGGGATCACGAATTCGGCCATCGCACCAAACAGTCCTTCACGATGAATGCTGTCGTATGCGGCTTTGAAATCAATGAAAAGATGGTGTGTATCGATTCGAAACTCGTTGGTCTTTTCCAGGATTTGTCGAAGTGTGAAAATGTGGTCTATAGTCGATTTGCCGGGCCGGAAGCCGCACTGGTAGCTGTCGATTAGTGCGGTGCAAAATGGCTTTAGACGTTCACACAATACGCTGGACAGGATCTTGTATGCGACATTGAGGAGGGATATACCTCTATAGTTCTTGCAAGAGGTAGGATCGCCTTTTTTGTGGATTTGCCCCATCCACAAATAGAGCTGCAGATGATCTCGTGCATGCTTCCTACCAGAACATCGCCGCCAGCCTTGAAGAGCTCTGATGGCAAGCCATCTGAGCCTGCGGCCTTGTTATTCTTCAGCTTCTGAATAGCTGTGCCGACTTCTTCGATGCTGGGTAGGGAGACTACTTCAGCGGCTGGAGTTGGGATTTCCTAGGTCCCTACCACCCTCTCTTGATCATGCTCGTAAAGCAGCTGCTGGAAATGGAAATCCACTATTCCCTGCGGGTCGGTGACAAGATTACCCTCGCAGTTTCGAAGAGCCTGGGTGCCCTTTTTGAAGCCTCCTGCAAGGCCTTTGGCTTTCTTGTAAGAGGCTCGTGTTTTATCTTTATCCCTAGACTCCTCGATATCCTTGAGCTGGGAGGCTGCGAAGATTCTTTTCTTTTGTCGCAGTAGTTTTTTCTCCTCCCTTCTTCTGGCTCGGTACTCTTCTTGCGCTGGTTTTCCTCTGCAGCGCCTTTTGGTACGCCTCGTCGGTTGCTGCCTTTTTCTGCTCACACTCGCCATCATACCATGGGTTTCTTGTCGGGGTGGTAGGTATCCTAAGGTGGTTTCGGCTACTTCCTGAATGGCTGAGCGGCAATTCAGCCACATATTATTGGCATTTGTGTTCGACGTAGGCATACCGTAGAATCTTTCGCTCAGCTGCTCCCTGTAGGCTCTGGTAACTTCCGGTGTGCTCAGGCGCCCAATGTCGAACCTCCTCCTGATGGGCTGGGGCAGCTTTCTGACATTGGACAGTCGAGCTCTGAATATGGCTGCTACGAGGAAGTGGTCAGAGTCGACATTTGCCCCATTTGGATGATTGACGAGTGCCTTGCGTCAATGAGCACATGGTCGATTTGGTTGGCGGTTCGACCGTCCGGAGATCGCTGGGTTGCTGTGTGGATTCGCTTACGAGGGAATCTTGTGCTACTTATCACCGCATTACGAGCTGTCGCAAAGTCAGCGAGTCGGAAGCCGTTATCTGTTGTTGTATCGTGGAGGCTGTGCTTTCCGATCACTCCGCCAAGGGTGTTCTCCTTACCGATTTTGGCGTTAAAGTCCCTGAGCACGATTTTAACATCGTACTCCGGACAAGCTCCGTAGGCGTTGTCCAGGAGATCATAGAAGTCCTCATTGATAGGGTCTTCAGCCTCGTCGGTAGGGGCGTGTGCACATATAAGGCTGATGTTATAAAATCTGCCTCTGATGCGGATCACAGCCAGGCGATCACTTATAGGTTTAAAGTCGATGACCTTCGACCTTAACCGCTTTCCCACGACAAATCCGCATCCCAGTAAGTGCAATCTTTTGCGACAGCTGTAATAAATGTCGCAATTTTTCTTCCTCATCATACCGTTTCCTATCCAGCGTATTTCCTGGACCGCAGTAATATCCGCCATATACTGCGTGAGAATTGTTTCTAGTTTATGAGCAGCTCCGGGAGTGTACAGGGTTCTGACATAGCATAATCGTGTTCCTTTTTCGTGCGTTGTCGTCGTCGAGTATCCGTCCGTATATCCGAGCCATCCTGCTCATTCATAACTTTGTTTTTATTTTAGTTGGGCGGATTGTTAGCCCTCCGCACAACCGCCATTCTGGTCGGGGTTTTGTCGCTGCATACGTTTGTTCACCTCCCAACCGTTGTTAAAGAGGCTATCCAGAGGGCGCCACGAGGAGGCCGTATGTCAACTTGCCGGGATCGTTGCTGGCATCTCGCCAGGTTGAGAGCGATCAACAACTTTACCCTGTATGTCCGAGCCCATGCCCTCTGTTTTGTTTTGACAGCCTCTGCTATCTCACTCAGACCCAAATACTGGTCCATTGTACTGCCAGACAGACACCTACCTTTACTCTATTTTCCCCGTTTTCTGGAAAAAATTAAAAGCAGCTTCAGTGATGTAGAACTAAGAGATGAGATTCGGCACACACCACGTCGGTCCCAGGGTAACAAGGAAATTGTTATGCTGTGTCGTCCTCTTCGCAATATATAGCACAGGTAGGCGTCTCACTAATGGCAGTCATGCAGATATGCTTGGGAAAAGTATAATGGCCTGTAAGTCTTCTGTAAGTCAATTCTACTTAAGGATAAGAAGAATGCTGCGGATTTCTTGCAGATATCAGGGCGTACGCTCTTAGTCATCCTGCATCCTGGATATTCCCTCAATCTATGATTGTTTACATTAAACACCCACTCGTTCATGTGGGTTTTGACCGTGGAAGCAGGCATACCCAGGACGAGTTCTGGTTCTGAGAAACTCTCATCTGAGCCCATTCTAGCGAGTTTATCAAAGATCTAATTTCTTGGAATCCCAGAATGACCTGGGACCCAAGCAAGCCTTAGTGAGTTTAGTCTACCGACTTTGTCCAGGAAGGCCTTAAGTTCATACTTCGAAACCTATCTGATTGTCCACGAACAGTTTTAGGCGCTTACACAGTATGGTAGAGAGGATCTTGTACATCTTGCAGATGATTTGGTGCATGTTCCTGACCAGCTCATCGCCAGCTGCCTTAAACAGTTCCGCGGGGAGTCTGTCTGCTCCAGCAGCTTTATAAGACATAAGTTTCGATATCGCTATCTTAACCTCGTCTAGGTCGGGTGGACGGGATTCTCTTTTGTCTTCGTCCGTTGTGAATGGTTCGCTCTGTCTGATGGCGGCATTTTGATTATCATTGCCGTTATACAGTATGCAGAAGTGGTCCTTCCACAATCTCAGCATCGACTGTGACTCCACTACTAGTTGTCCGTGCTCATACCTGCAGGCTTCTGCTCTGGCTTTATAACCTTGGCATGTTCGTTTTACTTTTTCGTAATATTTTCGAACGTCGTTCCTGCAGTAACGTGTCTCCATCTCCTCGATCTCGCACTTCTCGTGCTCCTTCTTTTTCCTTCTCAGAAGCGCATGCTCCTCCCTCCTTTTCTGTTCATAGAGCTCGCGGGCAGCTCCCGTCCGTCGATGCAATGTAGCCACGTATGCATTCTGTTTCTCTACATGGGCCTGTCTGCACTCATCATCAAACCGGGGTATTCTCGATGGTGGTGGCTCGAAACCGAGTATATCTGAGGCAGCCTCTCTGATTGCGTTCTGACAAAGACTCCATTGCTGTTCTATGGTTTCTACAGATTGCATCGGAACTAGAGAGAACTTGAGGGAGATTTGATCGGCGAAGGTCCTGGCGGTCTCCTGCGATTACAGCTTTCCGACTTTAAGTGTTGGTGTTCTTACTCGACTCCGTTGATTCCGAGAAATTCGCATCCGTACCTTGGCTGAAACAAGGTAATGATCCGAGTCGATGTTCGTTCCTCGAAAGGTTCGGACATCTAGGATGCTGGAGGTGTGTCTGCCCTCGATCGCAATATGATCAATTTGATTGGTTGTCGATTGATCAAAAGACCGCCAGGTCCCCTACTAGAATATGTCCCGCCATAAAGTCCACTAGCTTTAGTCCGTTTTCTGACGTGGTGTTGTGTAGGCTGTGCTTTCCAATGACTCGTTCAAAGATAGCTTCCTTACCCAGTTTCGCATTGAAATTTCCTAGAACGACATTGGGCATATGTTCTATCTAGGAGATCATAGAAGTCGTCTTTATGTCGGTCATCTTTTTCCTCTGTGGGGGCGTGGACACATAATAAGCTTATATTGCCGAGATTGGCCATGATGCGGATAGTTATGAGGCGTTCGCTTACATGTTGGAAGCTTAAGACTTTTTTCCAGAATCTACCTCGAATAACAAATCCGCATCCGAATAAGCGTTGTTTACTTTCTCTGTAGCAGTTTCCGTAGTATATATCACAGTTATTCATCCGCTTTTTGCCTGGCCCATCCCATCGCACTTCTTGGAGCGCGGTAATATCTGCCTTATAGCAAAGAGTTGACCAGTTGTCCGGCTGCACCTGGTCTGTTGAGGGATCTAACGTTCCAGGTGCAGATCCGGAATGGTTGACAGGTGGTCAACCTGTAATACGTCCGTATCCGAGGCTGTTAGTTGTCTCTGAACAAATGTTTATTTTATGCGATAGGGATGTTAACCCTAAGCGCAACCCCCAACCTGGAGAACCAGGTTCCTCTTTCCCCAGGAACAAGAGGTCGGGTCGCTGCACATATTGGTTCACTATTTGGCGGGTGCCAGTATAGCTATCCAGGGGAGGTCATGCGGAGGCTAGAGGTCAACTTGGATTGAACAGAGACAGATATCGAAGCTGACGTTTGCCAAGTCTCTTTGTGGTCGTTTTAAATGGTTCTTTTATGGTTAGAGTTTAGTGGGCCTTAATCTATTCGACTGATCCTGACTTGTGGCGCAGGAGAATCGCCACTTGCCCTTCACCGTTGGCACCATGGGGAGATGGAGATTGGACTTACTAATAGTGCCGAAAGGTGATCGTCTGTTCGTACCTCCTTTCGCTGTTTAGTGGACCAACATCCGTTGGAGAGATGCTACCAAAACTGTGCTTTCATTGGTCATTGAGTGGTGGGAGTAAATTGACGCTCATGCTTGGAACTATCACGTTTTATAGATCGCTGGTGACTTGTCGAGTTTGTAGTCAGGGTAAGACATAATATCAGAGGAATTGCTAAGTAGCCAACTTTGGTATAAAATCTACTAACTGGTAGCTAGCCATCTATCAGATGCGGACACTAGTCAGCCACAACTCGCCCTTAATATTCAAATTTAAAAAAAATAACGTACTTTTAGTAAAATCAGTAAAACCCAGTTGAATAACATCCCTGACATACCGAGAGTTTCCCAACTGTCAGTCGTGGTTAGAGAGGTTATGTTTTGATCTGGTTTTGATTTTGGCGGAACCACCGGAAAGTGTAAAACATTCTCGCTCGTCCTTTAAATAATTGTTTATTACGAAAAAAACAGGTAGAAATGGACACTTTCACATTAAGCTATCGAGAAGTCATACCCGACCTCTCCACAGAGGATGACTGGAACGAAATCATACTAAACACAGGTTCGTGTAGTACACTTCATCTTCCACTTAAACTCCCGGCTTGTTAAATAGGTGGTACGCAAAGTACGCTGCAGGATATAAAGGTCGCAGAAAGGGCTGGCGGTTATTGCTACAAAAATGCATCGCAAAACCATGTCCGGAACCGATTCATATACTGGTGAGTGGCCAGAGAAAAGTGTATAACTCATGAGCTTCAAGGAATGTTTTCTCCTTCAATCTAGGCGAACGTATCAGGATATATTGGAGCTCTCCGAAATAAGTCTTGATTTTAATTTGTTCCAAAACAATGTCCGGTACAAGTTTACAGATTCACCCGTGCTCTCGCTGAGTATCACCGAGGAGGAAGACTCAGTGGTTATTCTGGTAACCACGGTGTGTAGTTTGCATCGCATCAGGTTCTCACATCCGGATATAGGCGCAGTGCGACATGAGATCGCTGACACGCAGTCTTTTTCTATATTTCGTGATGCCAGTATAAACTCAGCCAGGGATCCGTCCACGTTCTATGTAATTGGGCAAAACACTTCGTCCAGTAAGTGTAGTTGTATTGGCATTCTTAATTGCTTGGTCTAACCTGCTCATTCGAAATCTAGTTCCTCATGCGGCTGCTAGTTTTCTTTCACCTAATGGCGAAGAAGCCTACTTCGCCCTCGCATATCAGAGTCAATTGACTTTGTACACGATGAATTGCCACTCCGGACAGACTGTGGCACATGTGCTGAAGGAGCATCATATAATGCCAAGGCTGTTTTCTAACCTTAAGGGAGCTCTCACGTAAGTTGTGATCAGAATTCGGCCTTTTGGTCTACTGATTTGATACATTTCAGTGGAAAATCGAGTTCTTCGGACGCTGAATACGCTACTTCACTCATATTCAACCACATAAATGGCCACATATTCCTAGTGGCTCTCTATAGAGATGATCAGCTTCGGATGTGGTCAACGACATCATTGCAGAATGTTTGCTCGATCAGCTGTGTTCGCGACGGCACTGATTCCCGATTACAAGGACGTAAGTGGAAATGCGCTGTTACTGATGGTCGTTTTGTAACGCAACTCTTTGCAGCTCAAACTAACGTTCTCCGCAAGATTAATGACACCACCCTATGTGCCTTTCTGTCCCATTCTATGGGATCCGAGTTTGTGTGCATAGAAATCCACTACGACGGGGCGTCTAATTACTACTTGAACCGGCGCAGAATCATTTCTGCTCCACAGTCCGATTTAGCCGACTTCGATGCGTCCGAGTCCCGCATATGGGCATTGTGGTGCAATGCCGAAGGTATGTAAAGAACATCGGAAGCACCTCCAGTAGCAATAGAATTTTATTTTGTCTTCAGGTGAATTTAGTATTTCGAATTTCTGCCTTCAGCGTGGCACAGGAATCAACTGGATTTCAGCCGCTATGGAGCCACCACCCGACCGGTATTGTGTCGGCATTGAACAAGGCATGGATCCCCGGGAGGCGTACTGTTCGTATATTTTTCGAAAATTCGATAGACCCGTCATTAGCAAGGCTCTTTTCGTAAGCCTGTCGACGATCTCGTGATGACATTTGTATTAGTTCTCTGTTCTTTAGATGTTCCGCCGTTCGAGTGTACGTTTCGACTCCAAACTATCGTTTGTCGCTCTCAAAGAGCAAGTGTGCCAAGCCGTGGAGGACGAGATCCTGAATGAAGTCAAAGGTTTCGATATCAGCGACGATGAGTACCTGGAAATCTCTACACGATTATGGGAGCGTTTCTATTCCTGCTGTGAGCAGTATCATATCAAGGCATGCCAGCCAATTGGTCTATTGATTCTCGATCCAATCGATGCCTTGTGTATTGTGAAGAAAAATACATTTTCAATGCTGAGACCATGCGAGACATTGGAGCACTTAATGGTCTCCGGGGAGAATATCGAATTGGATAATGTGATCGCAGGGCATTTTGCCGGGAACGAACAAGTCGGGGAGGACTTGGTGAATTTGATTGGGTTACTAGCTCAGCTGGAGCAATGGCTTCCGGAAGACGTTAAAATTGATGTGGATAAGAAGCTCTATCAACTGGAGATGCCGAATGTTCTCGTAGCAAAGCTAATAGATGACATTCTAGCTGGCGATCAGGACAAAGAGGTAGATGTTGATAGGAAATCATTATATTCGGTGTAAGCATACTTCCCATACTCTTTCAGATTTTGCCGGGTAGTTTCATAGTCACTATTCGCCAAAAGATCCAATCCATTAGCGATTTGCGTAACGCCATGGCACTGCTCTTGGATAACCTCCGAATGGACAATGGCAGTCCGGAGAGTATGCACACCCATTCAAGTAAAATTGTGTAATCGTAACTTTTGCAAAGCCATTAATCGATTTCTTGGCTTCTTAGGTCTCTCGCACTCTACCCGTTTCATAGTCTCTATCGGCAGTCTGTTTGGTAGTAACATTGGAATATCACTACTCGCGGAATCGGTGCGGCAAATGTCCTTAATAAGGTATGAGTTAAATTCTGAGTACTCAGCTTGGCCTGCCATAAATCTCGGCTTTCAGTTTCGCTCTCTGCCGTAACCTGCTGGTCCTGCAACAGATCCTGATCGATACCTATTCTCTATCGTGTGAGATTCTGGAAACCATCCGTTCGCAGTTCATGCCCGATACTGTGATTTTCCTTCAATCGTACTACGTGATGGTATGGATCTGCGAAACTCCAGTCAACCTGGCCGCTTCTTCAACGCTGTAAGACTAGTTTTTGGTTGGATCCAATTTGCCTTCTGAGTGTGTTCCTTTATTCCAGTGATAGTAGCATCCAACGATTGAATATGTTGCAGTTTACCAATGGTGGGCCGAAGATCTACCTGAACGGCGGGAAGAATCATTCCGTACCGCTTCTACGGATTTTCCTCAGTTCCAAGGGGCTTTATACAGCTCTGGTGCTTTACGGGGAGAACTACAAGTCCCTGGACAGTCCCCACTGGCAACAAACTTTGATTCCTTTAGTCAGAATCATAAATCAACTCATGTAAGTCTGGTGAAAGGGTTTCCTCTTCTATATGCCTCACGCCTGTCTATTCCAGTTGGGCCGTCTCCTTCAACTTCACATTCGGCGAATGGCTGTTCAGCACTTGTCAGCACATCATAGTCGAGGATTACGTACGTCTCCTGAACACCTGGTGCGAATGGAATGTTTGCTCTAGTAAGTCCAACGTACAATCGATTATGAGATCACATCCTAATACCTTGCTTTACAGGACAATTCATCTTAGCAGTGTCCCTCTTGGATAATGGAGAGACCCACAAGGCTTACGATCTTTTCCTTCAATCGGCGAAGGGTGTTCTCTCCGAGCAATTCATGAGCGATAAGATTTTGAAAAACACCAACGAGGAGCTAACGAACAACCAAGCTATAGCTCAGTACTACCTAAAGGTTATACAACTCTTCGAACAGCATAATGCGCTGGATCACATCATCTCAATGGCACAGGTGGCAATCGGCATTCTGGAGAAGAATGACCCGCAATTGCCCATGTTCCAGTCGATCGTCTTCAACAACCATCTTATGCTGGAACACTATGAGGAGGCATACCACTCACTTATCTATAACGCTGAACTCTCGAGACGAAAGGATTGTCTCCGGCAATTGGTGGTCACACTGTTCAAGAAGAAACGCTTGGATTTGCTCATGCACTTCCCCTACGTGGGTCTTCATGACGAATTCGAGAATATCGTAGAGTCCAGAGCTCGATCACTGGCTATCGATGACAATGAGGTATACGACTTCTTGTATGCCTTTCACGTGAACAATGGTAACATGCGCAAGGCATCGTCGGTTATGTATGAACAGGCAATGCGCCTGCAATTGGAAAGCGACTCGTTGGAGTCGATGAAGAAGCGTTACAACTGCTTGCTAGTTTGCATCAATTCGCTGCACCTTATCGACCTTCGTTATCGATGGATTGCTAAGCCGGTGATCAGCGATGATTACGTCAATGCCTCGGGCAACAATGAGAACATGGAAGTGGACGATTTGATCGCCAAAGAGCAAGTAGTTGTCTTGGAAATCAAAGATATACGTAAGGAGCTCCTGCAGACTGAAGCGCTTGTTGTGTTGTCTCAGAATCGAAAGGATATTGAATCGTTCCTTCATGCTGGCCCCCAGGAACTTGTAGTGATCCTGGCGAATAACAAACTCTTCACGCCGGCCTTGAAGCTAGCCATAGGGCATGATTTTAGTTTGTTGCCGATATTCGATAGCTTAACTGCCGCTTGCGTGTGCACAGCTGATCAGCATCCCAATGAGCCGTGGTCTTGGTTACATGAGAACGATTTAGCTGGTAATTACTTGATCTTGTACACGGCGGTAAATATGGTTTCATTTGGCTTTTTCGCTAGATCTCCCGCATAAAACGAACGCAGCCGATATGGCGTGGGCCTTGCTGGAGCAACTTGTCACGGACAACGAGGATGGCCGCACGTTAATTCGAAAAAACGTCGCTGATAAACTCCTTAGTTTGAATGCATTCCTACCAAACTGGCTGTACTCTGGATACAAGGTAAGGGCGATGGCATAAAACCAGTCAGTTTATAGGAATTTCTTTGCTTCTCTAGGCCACAAACTCTTCAGAGCTCCTGCGGCTGTTTGTCAATCACGGTCGTTTGCTAGAGGCCACCGATCTGGCTAAGGAAATGATTTGGGCAATGCTTGGTGCGGGCAGTGAGTACTTCGAGTTCAAACGACCACTCGCCGTCGTCAATCCCGAGATGTGTCTACCTGTTCAAACCCTGGATCTTCTCCTACATGGACTCAAGCTGAACTCCAACGAAGACATAGAATACAAGCAAGCCTACCTAGAGCTGGATGAACTCATTCAAACATACCTCGAAACAGCGACCAGAACGTCAGAGAATAAAATCCAAATGGCTTATCAAATGGAAAAGGATCGACTGACACAGACAGCCTAAATCCAAATCTTTTCTTTTTGTTTTTATTATAAATATACGTTTATCAAGATACACCTTTAGAATTCATCTGTCATCATTGAATCCGATATAAAGCGTTTGTAGATGTTCATGAAATGCGCGACGAACGCCTCGAGATGGAATATGTGTTTGTTGCCATTCTGCATGCGGTGCTCGTATAGAGTCGCGTATTCTAAAGTTTTTGCTTTCAGCGACATGTCGCAGTTCTTGACGAGATTCTCGACCAATCCCTTGAAGATCATATCTGGCGGTACGCCCTGGGACAGTAGTTCGTAGAGACGATCGCGAATTTTCTCTAATTTTGCCGGTGTTTGCTCGAGAATGATCTGATTTGCAGTTTCCTTCAGGAATACCTGCCAATCGAGTTCGACAATTTCCTGATTCGATGTGAAGGGATACTGTTGAACTTTGGCTGCCTCCAGCATTAGGATGGCACGACGAAGATTTCGCTCTGATTTGTCTGCAATACGACTGGCAAGTTCGGCAGGAAGGTTGAGGCCTTCTTTCTTGCACGTGGCTTGGAGGATACTACAAATTTCATCGTGTGTGGGGGCAGACACCCGGATGCCTAGACATCGACTGCGAATAGCTGGAATGACACGAGATGTCGAGTTAACCGAGAGAATGATGCGACAAGTGGCGACGTATTTCTCCATAGTACGACGGAGAGCATGTTGCGCGTCTTTTGTGAGTTCGTCTACATCGGAAAGAACTATGACTTTGAAATCACGCTGTCCATTTGGATCGATTTGATGTGTCTGGGCCACCTGCTTTATGAGATCTATGACAACGACGCGATCGTATATGCCAGCATCCGAGGGATTGACTTCGAGATGGTAATTGCTTCCAATGGTCATGATTTCAATTTTTCGATTGGATGGCGTTGTAAACTGCATGGTATCGTTTCGTAGACGTTCGACGCCTGGCCCATAGAGTTCGCGTAGGAGGCACATGATGCGTGTTTTCTTACCAGCTCCTGAGGGACCGTAGAACATGAGGTGAGGGAAGTCTCCCTGTTGACTGAGGTTCTTTAAATGCTCTGCTTGTGACTATTGATGTTCAAAGGTTAGTGAATGTAAGAAAACTTCTTGTATTGCGTAGTACCTTGTGGTAGTCTAGCTTGGACAGCTCCCGAGGACGGTACTTGTCTACCCAAAGGGACATTTTCGTAGTTTTACTAAAAATAACAATAAAACTGGGGGAAAATGCTTCTAAAACTTGAAATGTTTTGGCGGCCTGCAAATGCCAACTGCCGGCTAAAGTGTAATGTCAAATTGGTCAAATAGTGACATTTGCATTCAGGCGACAACAAGTATAATAATTTGTATTTTCTAGAAAATGGGCCGGCCTAGTTTAATAAAATAAAGTAATTCTGTAAACGTACCCAACGAACTTAAGAAATTCGTTCAATTATATCGCTTAAAAAGACAAAATTATTTTCTTTGATTTTAAAAACATCAATGTTGCCATGGCCGTTCATATGTACTAAGTAAACAGAACTATGAACTGTCACATACCACATGTCATTTTGACGTTTCGTCTTGTTTATTGTTATCCACTTCAACGAACTCACAGATTTCAATTGAGAATCGTGAATAAAACTAAATATTTAACTAAAATACAAGAAAAAATGAGTTTAGTGTGTTTACCAGGACAGCGACTATGTCTGTCAGATGAAAATACAGTCGCCGGCCAAGGAACCTACGAACGGCAGGGATATATCTACGCAACTCTTGCTGGTACATTAAATATCAAGGAACAGGACAAGGTATCTATCACTTTAGTCGAATAAACACCGAAAAACTCAATATCTTACTCCACCCACAGTTTAAATTCATTGAAGTGAAATGCATCGGAAACCAAACAATAGTTCCGGTCGCCGGTGATGTTGTCACAGCACGAGTGCAACAGGTTAACCAGAGATTTGCCAAATGTTCAATCATCTGCGTCGGAGAACACATTCTCGAACGCAATTACCGGTAAATACCTCCTACTCACATACGTTCGTCATAGTAAATCCGAAATATTTATTGCAGAGGAATTCTTAGGAAGGAAGACGTCAGGGCTACGGAGAAAGACCGCGTCGAAATGTACAAATCATTCCGACCGGGCGATATTATTCTTGCCAGAGTGGTACTGATTCCTTAAATCCATTTCTCTTCTAGAGATTTACAATCTCCTCTTTTTAGCTTCCACAAACCGAATTGTCCTGCTATCAATTGAGCACGGCGGAGAATGAATTGGGCGTTGTAGTTGCTCTGGCGAATGAAAGTGGACCGTACGGCGTACCTATGGTGCCCGTGAGTTGGACAGAGATGCAGTGCCCCGATACGCTTGTGAAGGAACCTCGGAAGGTAGCAAAAATTGTGCCCGAAAGAGTCTTGAAAAATGAGGAAGAATAAAATCGTTGACGACAGTTTGGTCTTTTCTTCTGTTTATCGTCGAATAAGCCAGGTTCGTACGATGGTCACGTTTTCGGCAGAAAGTCACAGTGACGGCAGACGGATACCTCGCTGTTCTCTTAGTAAATCGTGTTTTCGTCCTCTCGTCGAGCTATTTAGAGGTAGCATGATGATGTACGACGTCTATGGCTACAACGTCTAAGGTGGCTAGACCATGTAGAGCGCATTGAAAATACAGCTCCGACCCGTAGAATCTTCAAATCCACCCCGGAAAGAAGGCGCGGCAGAGGACGGCCGCAAATACGGTGGCGCACGTAGGTAGTAGGGGACCTTGACCAACTGGGCGTGCGGCGCTAGAAACAGCTGGCCACAGTCCGTGCCAGCTGGAGACGCTTGTTGGTTGAGGCCCAGGTTCACCACCAAGAATGATGATATTTCAGGTAGTATGGTGATTTCTCAGAGGTAGTATGGTGATTTCTCAGAGGTAGTATGGTGATCTCTCGGAGGTAGTATGATGGTGTCTCAGAGGTTGTATGGGGATGTCTTAGAGGTGGTATGGTGATGTCTCAGAGGTGGTATAATGGTCTCTCAGAAATAGTTTGATGGTGTCTCAAACGTACTATGATGATGTTGTTTGTTTGCTTTGTTAAGATGTGGAGTCTTTATAGATACCATTAACCCGAGCTACAGGCATCCACGATTCGCAGGCCTGAATAACAGGAATACGCCTATGTACATGCTAAGCCACACCCTGCCACTTCAAGTCACTCTCCCCGCGGAACTGCCGTTAAGTGCTACTTCGCGGGCTTGGATAGCCTCTTAGGCCGTATTCTCCTATAATGTTCCCGGTGGGCATTCGTCTCATTCGGATATCGAGGGCAATGAAAATCCACGTGCTCCACGTTTTCCTTAACATGTTCACAGCGTGCCTGAAAAGGTGTTCTCTGAAACATTCGTGTGTCTTCAAAAACAACAAGAATAGCATCATTTTAAGCCGTTCGAAATGCACTAGCGACCCTAAGTGCGCTGTGTCGGAGGACGGATTTAACTCCACGGATGGACGACTTAACTTTAGCGGCTGCAAAGCCATAGCGTTTCTATAGCAGGGGCATAGGACCGAGCCTTGTGGTTTCAATAGCTGACAGAAGCCTATTGTAAATTATTCCCTCAAGAATTTTTCCGACAGGTCGAGCAAGCAAAGGGGACGATAAGACGATGGTTCATTGGGGCTCCCCTTTACTTTCGGGAGTAAGACTAGTCGTTGGCGCTTCGAGGCACAGGCAAAACTCCTTCTTGCAGATAGGTATTAAACAGGGATAGTCATAGTATGTATTACACACAACGGCAAATAAGTCGTGTCGAGTTTTAATAGTAACTTTTAGGGTTTTATTTGGAATCCCATCCGGTCTTGGAGCATTTCTGTCACTTACCTTCTTCAAAGCTTCGAACAATTCCTCACGTGTTATCTTAGGAATCGACGCGCTCGAGTAGACGTTTTGGCTAGACACCTACAGAGTCTCAAGCATTTCATGGAGCAATGTCGGGCACGTTGGCGATTGCAATCGGGGGCCAGAGACGCGTGCCTCCCTTTTAACTGGGTTCTTGCTTCTCAATTATCGAAATTCCGGCTCCGGTATCGCTGATAAATTCTGCGAGCCCGGCAGCATCCCGATCTTAGTTTTGCCATTTTCGGACACCACCGATGTACTGGTGGTCGATGTTTTCCTGTTCCCAGCTTGGACATCAATGCATTACAGGCAATCACGCATTGACTAATACCCGCGTTATCTGCGTTACGAATTCCTCTGCAGTTCTGGCTCCAATTAACGTCTCACTAACTATGAAGCTTAAGAAGTCTTCATCAGGAGGCTCTGCGTTCCATTTAATTTGTTTGCATATTGTCCGATTACAGTGGTTTGGTGCGCCAACGCCAGAGGTGAATAGGATTGCATTATGTTCACTATGTATAGTGGTCGCTCAGGAGCCAGTTAGAATCTCGTAACAGGTCGGTGCTGGCAAACGTGATGTCGTCGATAGGTATGATGTCTCAGAGATAGAATGACAATGTCTCAGGGTTAGTAGGATCATGTATCAAAATACTTAGGTTAGAGCCCGACCTATACAACCTTCGATACTTGTACTAACAAAAGCTCAAAATCCAAGCAAAAACGCCGGTGTTCCATTGATTATCTTATTTATTTACTGACATTTAACGCTTAGAAAATATGTGTATGTCGTTGGTATTGACCGTCCTTTGGTCAATTATCAATTTAGCTCCTACAGGTCAAGAAGCAATGCTCTGTTACAAAATTGTCGACATACTCCGGTGCAAGAGTTTGCTTAGCTCTTTCACACAGGTTCGCAACTCGCTTGGGTTCGCCTTCGTCCCGCTCAAATTTGATAAATTCGATCCACACGTCGGTGCGTGTCTGTCCAAAAAGAGCAATAGCATTCTCGTAGCACTCCCTTATCTTATCCAAATCCGGCTTGAGCTGAGGATCAAAGCAAAATTCATTACAAACGACTGATGTGACTGATTATCGTCTACTACGAACCGTTTGTGATTCCAAGAGGGCCATTTTCCGGTGCAACTCCAAGCACGGCGGAGTCAAGGTCTTCAGTTCGGAGTACAACTTGCGCACATTATGAATGGATTGATTGATAATCGACCATTCCAAGTAGAGAGGGCGGAAATTATCGTACGGCGCGTGTGTGAAGGAGCAGGCTTCTTTAAACAATTCTATCAACCTTTCCAAGTGATCATCACTTATTGTTTGATAGTACTGAAGTATAAGCTTCCAAATGGGGTATGCCTGCAGACCAAGTTGTCGTGTGGCTTTACGGAAATTCTCATAGACTTTTGGCTCGTTGTTCTCGACGACGTGGAAGGTTATGCGTTGTTCCCAGAGCTTCAGTGTGCCATAACGCTCGGTGGCATCGGCCATTACGGTCTCAATGAAATCCTTGTTAGATTTGGACTCGATAAGAAGACTGATGTACGCAAAGTAATGGTCTTCGGACATACAATTGTTTTCATGAGCGCCCCGGAAGGCGATTGCAAGCTTCTTGCGCTTCAGTACCTGTTGAGTCGACAAATCGGTATTGAGATCTATCATGGCGTTGATGAATAACGACCACATAAGAGGTGTCTTAAGCTAAAGGGGAAAAGAATTAATTTACTTGGTTACAAAAGTACTTGTTATGCTTACAGTGTGTACGGCAGTCTGATAGACGCTGAAGCACATCTCAATACGGCCCTTGAGCGTTCGTTTTTGAACGGCAACTTTTTCCTTTTGTTCGTTCTTGTTATCCTTGCTGTCCTTATTGTCTGATGTGTCCATGTCGAAAGAGGTTTCGTCCAAGAACTCTGACATGCTTGCACCCCGCAATTCGCGTTGTGCCAACAGATCCCAAACTATTTCCTCCCGCGGGTAGAGGTCCATCATGTCGGCGATAATTTGCTTTTGAATGGGCTTGCAGAAGGATTGAAATCTCTCGTCATCGCACTGATTGATTAGATTGATAAGAAACTGGACGTGACAGATCTTCTTTTTGGCTGTCGTGTAAACGGCGTTAATTCGTTCCAAACTGGCTTCCCTATCCTCGGGTGGTAAATGCGCTGTTTCCGAGAGTAGAAAGTTAAAGAATGAAGTGTACAACATCTCGCTATCAGGGTGGCGTTGCAGACCACGGAAGAATATGTTCTTGACCTTCTCGGGCGTGGTGCCTAGTTCGTGGTTGCACATTGCGGCATTAACCCACACAGATGGCTTTTCGCCTTGCAACTGAAAACAAATGCATCACCATACAGCGGGAATAGACGAGTTGTAACTGCATTTACCTGTATGAGCTTCTCGTAGGCGCTGGGAACTTCGGACGGGAAATTGGTTTTGCAGAATTTCAAATACGCATCCCAGAGACGGTTCTCGTCGGGAAAATAGCGCAGCGCTTCACGGTACAGGCGCACAATCCGATTCGACAAGGCCATCTTGAGTCCAGGATATTTCTCTTTCCGCGAATGCTCCATGGCGGTAACAATGCTATGAATTTTCTTCTCGTACAAAATGTACTCGCCATAGTCCTTGAGGGACTTTGCATTCTTGCTTAACTTGTATTGATAGTTCTCACGCATCTTGGTGATATTCCTGTGATGAAAAGAAAACAAACATTCAGTACTGTCGGAACAATACGCAACTGGTCTTCCTTGCGAACCGAACTTTCTCGTCCGAGAATATGAGATGCCTTCGCATCATTTCATATTCAGGGATTGTACGTTCCTGATTCCAACCGACTACTTCTGCCATTTTTCAGTGATTTTTAATGATTCGTTGTCCTTAAATGCGTCTTGAGAGTTAATTAATCTTCGTCTACACCGGAAAATTGTGTACTTAAAGGAGGAAAACGAGGAAAACTTGCCCAAATCGCACGCGTTCTCAATGGTTCTCAATTAGTAAATGTGGTGATGGTGGTAGACGACCTCTGTCAACGCCGCATGTCACATTTGCTTGATGTCAACAATGGCAGTTGGAGCGTCGGCTATGTAGTCTTCAAATCACAGTCTAATGTGGTGGAGTGTGGTGAATAGGCGCTTTGGAGTAGTAAGAAAACGTTTTTCTTCCGAGGTCAGTTGACGTTTTATTAAGTGCGTTGCTGTTATCCAAGGGAAAAAGGATTGCATTTCGACATGTGAGCGAACGCCTCAATTCACATAAAAGAAAAGTCAGCGAACATTAGCAGATTGCGCTTTCCACATATAAATATTCACTCATAAAGGGACCACATGCCGATCACTCGATCAACTAGACCATCAACTAGATTGATCACATAGCGACCGACCTCAGACACTCTTTCAGTATTCTGGTTGTTCAAACTTTTTGAGGGACAAATATCGAGTCGAACCATAATATTATCCAAGCCACGATGTGATATCCTTCGGACAGTAGAGTCGAGCACGATAACAACATTCGACACCGGAAAGATGCTTTTGCAAGCGATCGCCCGTTGCTGATCCTGTTTCATTCAATCCGTTTGAATCCCCTACACCGTGATACCAGTCTAATGCAATCGTTACCAAATAAGCCATCAGAAGCGTCGTTTCTAATGTGCTGGGTGTCAAAGTGCCACCTCCCTGATTTCAAAAGGCTAACCTACAGAGGTGAAATCGAACAACTGCTAGAATCGACTCGACTCTGAGGACATGAAGACACCATCTATGTGTCAGTCAAGATTCATGGCGGGCAACAAAAAAAAAAAAAAAAGAGTACTCCGCCTTCGTGACGCAAAATCTTAGATTTAGAAAATATTGAGCTCTAACCACGCTCTTTTTTGAGAGCGCCGTGGCGCGGTGGTTAGTGTGTTGGCCTCTGTCGCCGATGGCACGGGATCGAATCCCGACAACAGCCATGTCATCAACCCCATGTAGTATTGTTGCGGACACGAACCGACGTTTATGTTCGAATTTCGCTGTCGAAGTTCGAATGCTCTGGTGCAGCTGAAATGGAAATGATGGCACTGCTGAATCCCAGAGCCAGAGATAAATAAAGAGATGGAAGACCTTCGTACGTCTGTCCTGTGATCTCCGCAGGGGTTGGTTGTTGCTTTTGTAATACTATCGTTGCTCTCATTGTGTTAGTCGATGTGTAGAGTCAAGGCGTCGGAACAAGGCTGAATGATATAGTCAAGACGCGGTCAAACCGCAAAGCGTTTGTAGGTGCGATCTGTCAAAATGCCTGTTGTAGGTGAATAAATTTAGAAAGGCGTAATTTTTTGGACGCTACTGTTTCTTAGCGTATCACTGAATATTCTTCAAAGTATCGGTCCATCTGATCGGATGATTAATCCGATAAGTCTCCACTTTAACACAATCTGCTTTAACTTAATGTAAAAGACAAGGAATTACGGATCACTATTAAAATTGCCTTCGAAGAGTACGGATGTGTTTTGCTTAAGTTCTCGAGGTTCATAAAAATTCCCTACACCTGTCAAAGCCATCAGATTGATATCTCATTCAAAATTCCTGCGGCGAACATTCGAGAAAGTGGGGTTAAACTCCCAGGTCCGGTGACTGTAATCCGACTTGGGCACTTCTGTCACACCTAGCAACTTCCCCTATTAGGATCCTCTTGTTTTGAATTAAATTCTTGCTTCTTGCCACGCTGTCCATTTTGACGCTGAATTCGCCCCATTCCATTTGTTTATCTGAACAAAGTGCACTTAATCCATTCCGCTGCAGTTGAAAGGGTTTGTTGTCTTCGATAAAGAGACATTGACCCCCTCGGCTGATAATCTTATTGCGTGCCCTTGCGATACCCTACTCTTTAAGTTGTAATCCTATTTGCTACTTCGGGCTTATTCTATTACCCGCTTACAATCCCCCTGTGTTTAATGCTTTTCAGTGAAATTTTGAGGCGAGACCACTCTTTATGTTTGATTGGTTGGTTAGTTGGTTAGGTGGCTTCACTCCCTAAAGCGGTGTGGATCACTTAGGTCCATTGTGCTACCAATCGAGTCGACTTGGTCACCAAGTCGATAGTTTGCTGATCTCCGTTTCGGATAGATCCGCCAGTTCATCGAAGAAGTATTCTCTCAGAAATCGTCTTCTTGAGGAGGCTAGGGCAGGGCAATTTTATAGGAGATGGGATGGAGATTCTTCCTCATCATGACACCTACTGCAATAGTCATTAAATGGTAGTCCTCATCTAGCGGCATGTTTCCTTTAAGGGCAGTTTCCTGTTAAGACTCCAATTAGGCTGCGTATTTTTAGCAGGCTAGTGGTTCTGTTGAGAGTGCCTGGGCCAGGTCTTTCTCGCGTAATTGCATGTATCAAGGTCACATCACCTCTCATTGACCTGTTGTAGTACCTGTTCCTAAGTTTAATATTTTATGGATGTCTCCAGTGTGGTGCCCATTCTGGCTAGTTCGTCTGTTTAACAATTAATCACTATATGCCCAGGCACCCAACACATCGTAACAGTGCAGCTGCTCCATACATCGTTTAGAGATTTGCGGCAGTCAATATTCAGTGCAGTGCTCTTGCTTGGGAATTCATTCCCTTCCCATTGTCATCGGTTGGGAACTGTTGTTTCAGAATCTTGAAATCCAGGATCAGGTTTAAGTAGTCCGTGTCTTCACTTAAACCACTGTTTTGGCGTAGATATGCACAGTGCCGTCCACCAGACGAAGCAGCCGTACGTCAGTATAGGCCTAACGACCGCGATATACAACCAGTGCGTGATATGGGGTTTGGTACCCCATCTGGTGGACAAGGTTGTCTTGCAGGTGTATAGTGCAGTTGTTGCTTCTTTGATGCGCTCTTCCGCATTCAATCTCTCGTTGAGCTTCCTGTCGAGTATTACGCTAAATACCTTGGTGAATCTAAGGTAAGCCCCATAGAGTTTTGGAGGAGAGACTTAAGGTATCTGCCTTTTTCTTGTGAATAAAACTGTCTCCACTTTGGAGGGATTTCTTCAAGCAGAGAACTGCGCCATTTGGTAAGTTTGCCTAGGCCTGTTTCCATCAATTCTCGGATTGTTGGGAGGTGTTTCCCGCTAATTGCTAGTGCAATATCGTCTGCATAAGCAATGACCCGCTGCCACCAAGAATAGGAGTACTTCGTTTCCAACTAACTCCCATAATTGCGGCACCCATGTTTGGTAGCAGCCGAATTTCGAATGAATCAAACTGCTTGAGAGCATTCGATTACCATTAACCTCTAGCTTGCTTAATGCATTTGTGATAGCCAGTTGTTGAAAACCCCTTCAATGTAAAGGAAGGAATTTATTGTGAATTCTTTGTTGGAAAGTGACTTCTCAATGATTCAACTATGGTGTGTAGAGCTGTATCTACTGATTCCCCTTTACAATAGGAATGCTATGATGTCAAAATCATACAGAGGTCCACCAGTCTCTCCAGCGTCTTAAGAAGAAAGGAAGGGAGCTGCGACATGTTAGGTATCAGAAAAACACGGACAACACCATTACACCCAGAATTTGATGGCATGGTCGAAAGGTTAAACCGAACGATGGAGGAATACTTTAGAAAAGTCGTCGTCGGAGATCAGAAGAACTGGGATAAACATCTTCCCTTTTTTTTAATGGCGTATCGATCGGCGCAGCACAATTCAATGGCGAAGACTTTTTTGGAACTGATCTTCGAATTCCATCGGACAACTAGCGACAGGGTGGACTTCGTAAACGAAAAGAAGGAGCAGCTGAACTCTATCCATCAGTTCATCCAAGAGCAACTGAACTTGGTCAGTGATAAAATGAAGGCGAGATATGACTTAAGGGCGAACACTCCTGGATTCGACAATTGGTATTGCTGTAAAACCCACAACGAGAAAAAGGCTTGTGGCATAAACTGCAATCAGCCTAGAACGGGTCATATGAGGTCATCAATAAATTCAAAGGACGTGATATACCGAACACAGAGAGGGTAGGGCTATACTGCGGAGAAGGATCAAATCGCTTATTCGGGGATGAACAAGTTTAGGAGGAGGGCAGTGTTGCGGACACGAGCCAACGTTTATGTTCGAATTTCGCTATGAAAGTTTGGAATGCTCTGAGGCAGCTTAAAAGGAAATGATGGTAACTTTGAGCGGCACACTACTGAACGTCAACGCCAGAGCATGGAGCATTCTAGCGAACATTCGAGAGATTGGACCGAGGGCTAAATCAACGGGAACACTTGGCCTCGGGGGCATTCAGTATCAGTGACTCAGTATAGAGTGACCAGTCGGTAATCCAGTGTGAAAATAATCAATACGTCTAGTGAGTTCTTCTTCTTCTTAGTGGGCGCTACAGTTCGGGGTGAACCTGGGCCTCAACCAACATACCCCTCTATCTAGCACGATCTTTCACTAGCCTTTTCCATTGCCGCACACCCAGTTGGCTGAGGTCCCCTTCCAACTGTGTGCGCCATCTTAAGTGCGGCCGTCCTCTGCTTCTTCGTCCCTCAGGGTTGGATTCAAAGACTCTCCGGGCTGGAGCTGTGGTGTCCATTCGCTCTACATGGCCCAGCCATATTAGGCGTTGAATCCGTAGACGCCTGACTAGGCTCATGTTGCTGTATAGTCCGTAAAGTTCGTGGTTGAATCTTCTCCTCCATTCCCTGTCTGCGTTTATAGGCCCAAAAATCACGCGCAAAATCTTTCTCTCGAACCGACCAAGGGCCTCCTCATCCGATTTTGATAGTGTCCATGCTTCTGCGCCGTACAACAGGACCGGGATGATAAGGGTCTTATATAGAGTCAACTTTGTCGTTCGGGAGAGGGCTCTATTACTCAGTTGCCTCCTGAGCACAATGAAACAGCGATTGACAAGAGTGATTCTGCGTTTGATTTTGAAACTGATGTCGTTGTTCCAGGTCACTGCGGAGCCAAGGTAGACGAAGTCCTTAACTACCTCGAACTTATATCTGCCTATACAAACGTTCTGGCCAAGATGTCGGTGGTGAGTGTCCTTTCTTGATGACAGCACATATATAGTTTTGCCCTCGTTTACCGCCAAACCAATTTTCGCCGGCTCCATCACTCGCAAACGCCTCATTGACATCTCGTTGTGATCTACCTATTATGTCAATATCGTCGGCGTATGCAAGGAGTTGCGAGGATTTGAAATAGATTGTGCCGCTCGTATTGGCCAGTGATTTTTGCACAATCATTTCCAATATGATGTTGAAGAAATCACACGACAGCGCATCGCCCTGCCTAAATCCTATTTGACATCAAAACTATCGGTATGGTGTTCACCGATTCGGATGGAGCAGCGAGCGTTCTCCAAAGTCATCCTGCATAGTCTGACGAGTTTAGCAGGTATGTCAAAGGTAGACATAGCGTTGTATAGCTCGTCTCTAATTACGCTGTCGTATGCGGCTTTGAAGTCGACAAATAGGTGGTGAGTTTCCACTTGAAATTCATTGGTTTTCTCCAGTATCTGCCGTAGTGTGAAGATTTGGTCGATGGTGGACTTCCCTGGCCTGAATCCGCACTGATAAGGACCTATCAGCTTATTTACAAAAGGCTTCAGGCGTTCACACAAAACGGCAGAGAAGATTTTGTAGGCGATGTTAAGGAGACTTATTCCTCTGTAGTTGGCGCAATCAGAGGGGTCTCCTTTGGCATGCTTTCCTCTAACGACATCTTACGGATAAGCTGGTGCATGCTCCCAACCAGGTCATCTCCAGCTGCCTTGAAGAGCTCAGCAGACGGTCCGTCTGCGCCAGCAGCTTTATTCGACTTGAGCTTCGATATGGCGATCTTAACTTCGTCGAGGTCAGGGGGACAGATTCTCTGCGGTCTCCGTCGATTAGAAATGGATCATTCTGCCTGACAGCGGTATATTGACTAACATCGCCGTTATACAGTCTGCAGAAGTGGTTTTTCCATATTTTCAGCATCGACTGCGGTTCTACTACTAGGTGTCCGTTCTCATCCCTGCAGGCTTCCGTTCTGGCTTTGTAACCTTGGCATGTTCGCTTTATCTGTTTAATAAAACTTTCGAACGTCACGCCTGCAGTAACACCTCTCCAAATCCTCAATCGCGCGCGTCTAGTGAATTAGTGGACAATTATCTAAAAGTTGTAGAAACAAAGTGTGTAAAAAAGATGTGTATAAGCAATTAAGTGTTAGATGCTATAAATGGTTGTAATAAAGCTGAAGCGCCCAGATAATTGAAAGAGAAACAAGTAAGCAGTTGTAGTTTAGCGCAATTCAGTGGTCGGGCTATATTCTGGACTAATCGTAACAATATAATAGGTGAATGGTCTGAGGAAAGGTCAAAGTTTGCTCCGATTTTGATGATGCGGACCCGTCAGCCAATACGTCGGCTTTCCAATGGAATAAAAGTTGCAACCGCATTCGATACAAGTTTCGTAAAGCTTTTTGCTTGTCATTGAAATTCATCTTGGACCCCAACACGTGCGTTTAGCGAATTTTGGTACCAAGGGAATTAAATTGGCTAACAAGTTCATTCGAGGGCCCCGTGGCGTAGTGGCTAGTTTGTTGGCCTCTTGCGCACGATAAGCGAGTTCGGATCCCGATAACACCAACGCCATCGAATGTTTATTCGCGGCGTTCCTCCCCGACGGGGTACTGGCAAAACTCCCCGCTTCTCGACTCACGCACGCTTCGGAATCGGCATTAAGCTTTAAGTCCCTTTCACCTGGGTGAAAAATAAATCCTAAACATCATGGGTGATTGAGAGAAGCTTGGCTCTGGTCCTTCAAGGGCTGTAATGCCACCAAAGAAGAAGACAAGTTCATTCTTTTCGAATGTGCAGCGCGGGGTGCAGTATATTGATGAGATACTGAAACAGCAATTTTTATTTTTAACTCGAACTGTACATATTTGCATTGTCGCCAGCTCTACCTTTATTTCCAGAAAGTGTTCGATACCGTGCCCCGCCCGATGAGTGGCTAGCGTGGTAAGCGTGAGAGCTATTCAGTTTAACACGCGATTGAAATGTGAGATGGGTTTCAGAGACCAAGCATATGTCAAAACTTTGCTGATTTAGAAGTATTTCTAATTGGGAACGTTTTTATGGAAGCCTATTGGTTCCAAGCTAGTATTTCCAACAATTTCATCATTCTTGCCTTGTTCATCAAGCTTTTCAAAGATAGCAGACAAGATCTTCATTATAGAATCAGGTTGAATACTCTTACGAGTATCTTCGATTCTTTCTATTGGTGACACAACTTGGGCTTGTGTCTTAATGATCGTTTGTCTTCTGGCTCTTTCCCTCCACTGTTGGCGTACCAGCGATTCCTTTTGTAGAGCAATTGTTGTTTTTGTCGTGAGCCCTTGTCAATTTTAAATTTTTATTTTAGGTAGGGTAGGTAGGTAGGATCGTAGCCTTCCCAGAGTTGAGAAGAATGCACATAGGCCAGGGAGGCCCGTTTTGTGCAGCTACGAGGGGGTTTTACCCCCCTATTCGTGGAACCATTTTGTGCTTCTTAAGAAGTTAAGAAGATCAAGTATCCCTACTTTCTGAACATCTGTCAGATCGTTAAGGAAGTAAGAGCCTAGGTAACGTTTCCTGAAATTGCAGAGAGCTGGACAGGCGCAGAGAAGGTGGTTAATGGATTCAACCTCCTCCTCGTCCTGACAGCTTCTGCAGAAATCATTTGGAACTATTCCTAGTTTTTGTGCGTGACTGCCAATGAGGCAGTGTCCTGTGATGACACCAATGACTTTGTAGATGTCAGTTCTTTTTAGGGAGATTATACTCCTTGTGCGTTGACCGTCCAGCCGAGGCCAGATTTGCCTGGTGATGACGCAGGTATGTCCCTGTGTCCATCTCAGGTTCGTCTCGGCCCTGGCGAGATTGGTCAGATTATGTTTAATGGTTGTAAGGGGTACTCCCTCACAAGCCACGATTGATTGTAGCGTCGTTCCTAGTTTAGCGAGTGTGTCGGCTTTTTCATTACCTGTAATGTCGCTGTGTCCTGGTACCCAGATAAGTTGTATGTTGAACTGTTCTGCCATCTCGTTAAGAGATCTGCGACAGTCGAGACTAGAATTTGATGTGTACACATAGGACTCCAGCGACTTTAAGGCTGCTTGACTGTCTGTGAAAATGCGAATATCCGTGGTGGATATTACGTTCCACTTCAGCCAAGACAAAGCCTCTTTTGTTGCCAACAGTTCCGCCTGGAACACGCTGCAGTGATCTGGTAATTTTAGAGCTTTATGTAGCTTGATTTGTTTGCAGAAAACTCCACTCCACTGCCCGTAAAGTTTTTGTCCAAGGCTATGGTGGGTTCTGTGTGGAGGAGTGGAGGAGTGGCCAGTGACATAGCTCACCCATTTCGAGTTGGCTTTTAGTCTAATGGCCGTGTGTGTGGCAATTTGCTTGCCGACAATATCGAGTGGTGTAAGGTCTAGTATCATGTTAAGCGCAGCCGTAGGTGTGGACCTGAGGGCCCCGGTAATGCACATACATGCCATCCTTTGTACCTTCTCGAGTTGTTTGTGGTATGTTGTCTTGTCTCGTGCAGTCCACCAGACTATCACTCCATACATTAGTATGGGTCTAACGACCGTGATGTAGAGCCATAGGGTAATCTTGAGGTTGAATCCCCATTTTTTTCCTAGGGCTTTCTTACATGTGTAGAGTGCTATTGTTGCTTTTTTTGCTCTTTCAGTTGTGTTGCTCTACCAAGTTAATTTCCTATCGAGTATAATGCCAAGGAATTTGGCACTGGGGGAGTAGGCAAACCTGGTATCGAGCAGAGTGATAGGGCAGTTTTCCGGGATTTTGTGCTTTTTGGTAAAAAGCACGAGCTCCGTTTTCTTTGGGTTAGTCCTGAGCCCGTTACTATGCGCCCATTTGCACAGAAGTGAGAATGCCGATTGCATGCGGTCATTCAGTGTAGATAGGTATTTACCTGAGATTGTGATAGCAACGTCATCGGCGTAGGCAACAACGTCCAGGCCTTCTTTCTCCAGTTTGATTAGTAGTTCGTTTACAACTACATTCCAGGGAAGAGGTGAGAGGACCCCACCTTGCGGAGTTCCTTTGGTAACTACTCTGGTAGTTACTAGGCTTCCCCACTTAGAGTGAATCTTGCGTGTTATTAGCAACTCGTTGATCAGCTCTATCAGAGTTCTCTCCACCTTTAGCTTTTCTAGCCCTTCTATTATTGCTTTCGGAGTGACGTTGTTAAAAGCGCCCTCTATGTCTAGGAAGGCTGTTAGGATATATTCATTGAAATGGATTGATCTTTCTATGTTCCTCACCAATGTGTGAAGAGCTGTTTCGACCGATCTACCTTTACAGTAGGCGTGCTGTGCCTTAGAAATTAGGGAGGGATCTAGGCTGTGCCGTATGTGTAGGTCTATCAGCCTTTCTAAAGTTTTTAGAGCGATCCTTTGGGGAAGTGTGAGAATTCCTGCCGGCTTTGGGGATGAAAATTACCTTTGCGCACTTCCACTTTTCTGGAATGGACTCCAAGCTAGGCATCCTTTAAAGATTATCTCTAGCCATGGTATAGTCCATTCCATAGTTTGTGTTAGTTCGATGGGGTAAATTTCATCTGGACCCGGCGATGTATAGGGCTTGAAGCTTTTTAATGCCCATATAATTTTCTCTCTGGAGATAATGTGTTCGTACTGCCCTTCTATCGCAGAGGAGATATGAGTTGCCCTTTTTCTGACAAGTCGGTTTTATGGTTGATTTTCCGGTTTGACGATTCTCCGATCGGAGTCTTTACCGCTTTTGATGTAGAGGGGATATCATCCCCTTCCGGTTTTTTATGAGATCCGGACTCTTTGTTTGTTTGTTGTTTGTTCGTTATATTCATGTCCCACGAGTTGCGGAGAAATGTATGTCCACCTGGGCAGAGATCCGCAATACCCAAGTAAGGCTGGCTGATCCGGAGGGCGCCAGGTATTTTTATTTTGGGGTTCACTCATTTTTTCCGCCATTTTTGTAACGTTTTAGCTACTTCACAGCTTTTCCTTGCAATTTGCGCCAACTACATGGGATTCTTTGGAGATGCAGCAATTTTTTGTCAAGTGCGGTCCGGCGCTTGTGTATGATAGAATCCCTGACAACGTTTACATTGGGGAATTAGCTCTGTCGATGTGCGCTGCGGTTCTTTTTGACAACGATATTGACTATCGTCTTGATTTAGTACATTTTCTTCACGTCATCGCTTTTGTCGAATGTTAACATGAGTGACGATTTTTTTTTTTACTATGAGAGAGGTGAAAACCCTGCAAAAAAAATTTCGAACGTTTTGTGAAATGTGCGGTGAGAATGCTGTAGTGAACGCCGGACCCAGGAGCAATGATTTCGTTTTCAAATATACACCCCGTTCACTGAAAAAAACCGTTGACATTTTGCAGCAAGTTCAAGAGATAGCGAAAACCACCTGGAATCAATTCCAAAGAGTAGGCCACTCAAAGAAGCTTGAGGTTTAGGTGCCACATGAACTTAGCACATTTTTCGAAAATCCATCTCTCCTTAAAAAGTGCTAAAAATGATATTCCCGATCACCAACTCGAACAGGTTTACGCCACTGACACTTGCCTGTCTAAACTGACAGTATGTTTATGTGGAAACATAGGAATGCTATTTGCTCAAGTTTTATGTTTTAGGTGGTTGCGGGGATTGCCTTGTTTTTATTTTTATTTTCATTTTTGAGAAATGGATCATATTTTTTACTTGCTGTTTTAGTAGATCACATACAAAATGACAAGTATACGCTGTAGGGAGTGTAACGTAAGTGAATATTAGATGGAAAAGTGACATACTAAATGGGAGCTTGCAGGAAATAAATGATTGCAATGCATGTAAATGCGAAAACTGCAAAGCGAGCCTATCGGATGTCGGTGATTCCGAGGTGGACGAGAAAGATTTCTTATTTATAGAAGAAGCCGAGTCAAGGGGGCAAGTGTTTGACTGGATTTCGCCGTCTGATGATGCACTGTGGCCTGAGGAAGACATTAAAGTGGAAAAGGAGGTGAATGGTAATACGATCAGCATAGAAAACTATCAAGTAAGTCGCAAGAAGAACGTACAAAAGGAACAATCAAATCAGTTTGCTTTCCGTCAATAGCTTTTCAGCGGAACTCCGTTCAACGTGCAAAAAGTGGACGAGGTGGAGTCGAGAAACAATGGATTGAAGGCTGACTATACCCAAACAAATTCTTTATACGAGTGCAATCAATGCTCCAAAAGGTAAGTAAGCTGTTAAAAGGTTTTATCTGCTTACAACTGATACAGTCACTTTACAGCTTTAAGCGGCTTGTCACACTCAAGTCGCATATTAATAACGAACATGGAACTGCACACTGCTTCGAAGAATTCAACGAAATCAAAACCCTTCCAGACAATTCCTGCATTTCACCCGTTGGCTCGAACGACTCCGACTCGGAGTATGAGCCGTCAATCGAGGAAACGAGCTACCAGCCGATCGTGAAATCAGCAATGAAATCCGAACGGAAACACAGCGATTCGCATACGAAAATCAAAGTATTTAAGAACTTCGGCCCTTCAAGTACCGAAACGAAGCTGAAAAGGATCAATTCGAAGCGAGAAATCGTGTACAAGTGCAAAGCCTGCGAGAAAATATCAGCAAACTATGAGGAACACAAGATGCACATCGTTATCCATACGGTTCCCGAGGAGACCCTAACCGAGACCACGTCACTCGAACAGTTGGCGAAAACTCCAAGTGGTTTCATTAAATGCGACCTGTGCGAAGAGGTATTCGTGAACGAGCGTGAGCACAGTCATCATCAGATGATTCATCAGGGCAGAGAGCTGCTGCAATGCGACATATGCAAAGCATTTCTGAGTACAAAGTCTAGCTTGAAGAAGCACAAGAAACGGGTCCACAAGAAAGTGTCGCTTAAAACTGAGAAATCCTTCGAATGTGTAGTCTGTAATCAGAAGTAAGTTGAAGTCTCTCCGGTTGATATATTATGTGATTTCCACGTGCCCCCCTTTCTAGGTTTGAAGCAATGATTCTTATGGTCCAGCATAGAAAAACACACATCGATGCAATCAAGAAGATGGAAGAGATGACAATCATTAAGAAGGACGACGGCAAAACGGTCTACGTGTGCAAAGTCTGCGCCAAAACATCTAAAAATAAATACAGACACGAAGAGCACCTGCGGACGCACACAAAGGAAAAACCATTTCAGTGCGATCAGTGCGGAGAGAGGATTTCTACGGCTGCGGGACGAATGCATCATCTTCGCTTGCACGAGAACGATAGACCATTCAAATGCGAGTTATGTGACTCGACATATCGTCATAAGAAGAGCTTAAAGAAACATTTAAGACTGCACACCGGAGAGAAGCCTTTTAAGTGTCGCTGTTGCGATAAAACATTTGCCTTTAACTATACGCGAGCCGATCACGAGCGCAACATTCACTTTGGCGAGTCTAAGGCAAGTCTTAAGCGACGAAAGCAACTGACTGAAATGGACGAGGTGGATGCATGCGAAACTGATAAAACGGACGTTACGGATAGTGGCGTGATTGCAAGCGAGGCAGCAAGCAATTCGAATAATTCTGATAGCATTTAAGGGGACATGGTTTAAATCATTTTTTTTTTTTTTTTTTTGAGAGAGATATTGAGATATTTATAAGCACGTTACACTTTTTGATGATATTTTATTGAAGATCATGTTTTTATTATGACCGCAAGCAGGAATATGAGTACGAGTATGTATGAAAGTGAGATTGGAGTTGTTTTATACTTTCGTCGCACTACAACTCCTTGCTCGAGCTGTGTATCATCACCGAGACCATTGTCCAACTGTTTGAACACAAGTAATAGCCTCGAAGTCTGTAATGTTCCGTGTGAATCGGATAAAAACGGGCTTAGATGTCACACTTGTGATGCGAATTTGGTCAGAAATTGGGAGACAACGAATGGACTGATCGTTCTGTCTTTATGGGTACACTGAATGTACACAATGTACAAATGCCAATAATATGTGGCTGCATTGCCGCTCAGCCATTCAGGAAGTAGCCGAAACCACCTTAGGATACCTACCACCCCCGACAAGAAACCCGTGGTATGATGGCGAGTGTGAGCAGAAAAAGGCAGCAACCGACGAGGCGTACCAAAAGGCGCTGCAGAGGAAAACCAGCGCAAGAAGAGTACCGAGCCAGAAGAAGGGAGGAGAAAAAACTACTGCGATAAAAGAAAAGAATCTTCGCAGCCTCGCAGCTCAAGGATATCGAGGAGTCTAGGCATAAACATAAAATACGAGCCTTTTACAAGAAAGCCAAAGCCAAGATTACCCTCGAAACTGCGAGGGTAATCTTGTCACCGACCCGCAGGGAATAGTGGATGTATTTAAGCAGCACTTCCAGCAGCTGCTTAACGAGCATGACCAAGAGAGAGTGGTAGGGTCCGAGGAAATCCCAACTCCAGCCGCTGAAGTAGTCCTACCACCCAGCATCGAAGAAGTCGGCACAGCTATTCAGAAGCTGAAGAACAACAAGGCCGCAGGCTCAGATGGCTTGCCATCAGAGCTCTTCAAGGCTGGCGGCGATGTTCTGGTAGGGAGCATGCACCAGATCATCTGCAGAATTTGGGAAGATGAAAGCATGCCCGACGACTGGAATACCAGCTCTATATGCCCCATCCACAAAAAAGGCGATCCTACCTCTTGCAAGAACTATAGAGGTATATCCCTGCTCAATGTCGCATACAAGATCCTGTCCAGGATACTGTGTGAACGTCTAAAACCATTTTGCACCGCACTAATCGGCAGCTACCAGTGCGGCTTCCGGCCCGGCAAATCAACTATAGACCAAATTTTCACACTTCGACAAATCCTGGAAAAGACCAACGAGTTTCGAATCGATACGCACCATCTTTTCATCGATTTCAAAGCCGCATACGACAACATTCATCGTGAAGCACTGTTTGGGGCGATGGCCGAATTCGGGATCCCGGTAAAACTGATCCAGTTGTGTCGCGCCACGCTAAAAAACACGCGATGCACCGTGCAACTCGGTTCTAGGACCTCGGATCCATTCGAAACATGCACCGGATTTCGGCAAGGAGATGCGCTGTCATGTGACTTCTTCAACCTGGTGCTGGAGCAGATAGTGCGACGGGCAGGCATCAACAGGGAAGGCACTATCTTTTACAAGTCCATCCAGCTGCTAGGATACGCGGATGATATCGACATCATCGCGTGTTCTCGCCGTGGCATTGTGGAAGCATTCACGGCGATTAAAGAACAGGCGAAACGAGTAGGTCTTAAGATCAATGAGGACAAAACGAAATACATGCTGTCAAGCAGAAACCAATCCGTCGCTCACCACCTGGGACAAAACATAACAATTGACAGCTACAATTTCGAGGTAGTTAAGGAGTTTGTCTACCTCGGGGCAAATGTAAATTCCATAAATGACACCACAGTGGAGTTGCCGGCATAGAATCGCCCTTGGCAACCGCTGCTATTTCGGCTTGTCCAAACAACTGGGGTCAAAACTCCTCACTCGAAAGACCAAAGTCATGCTTTACAAAACGCTCATACTGCCAGTCTTGCTGTACGGAGCCGAAAGCTGGACGATAAGCAGGACAGCGGGGCTGATTTTGGGTTCTTTCGAAAGAAAAATTCTGCGCCGGATATTTGGTCCTGTCTGTGAGGAAGGTGAATGGAGAAGAAGACACAACCGCGAACTCTACGAGCTGTACCAAGATGTGGATGTAGTCCGGAAGGCAAGGATCCGTCGACTACACTGGCTCGGCCACATCGAGCGCATGGACATCAACGCTCCAGATAAGAGGGTCTTCGACTCCGAGCCTCCTGGTTCGAGAAGAAGAGGAAGACCGAACCTCCGGTATAAAGACCAAGTAATCGCGGATGTAAGACATCTTGGTCTTAACAACTGGAAGCAGCGTGCCCGGGACCGTCAAGGATGAAAGGCAGCTATAGCTCAGGCTCAGATCCTCCATGGATCGCTGGCCTGATAAGTAAGTAAGTAAGTGAATGAACACAATTCTAGCTGGGTTCGACTTTCTGAACAGACAACACCAGAAGGAAAGTATGTTGAGATCTTCGCTAAAACAGACAATTCCACTAGTAACTGAGCCGATACGAACACTCGACAATAGCAGTCACTCCGCTCACACTCTGGACTTATTTCGTACTTTTCTTACTTACCTACTTTTTAGGACAGTAACTCATGGAGCTTCTGGGCCTCAGTTAATACAGCATTCCATCTTTGGCGGTCCCGGGTACGCTGCTTCCAGTCGGAAAGACTAATGCCGGTATCACCGTTCGCGAGTCGAACGTTCGCCAGCTGTCGAACTCCCATGCGAATTAAGCTGACCGAGGTATCACGGTTCGCGAATCTTTTCATTCGCCTGAAATTCACCCATATTCACTCGCTGACAATTGACTGACTGTCAATTCACTGATCTTCTCCTTCATACGCCTTCCTCGCAGACAGGACGGAATATCCGTTGCAGAATTCTTCTTTCGAAGGAGCCAAGGATCAGCTCTGTTGTCCTGCTTATCGTCCAGCTTTCGGCTCCATATAGCAGGACTGGCAGGATAAGAGTCTTGTAGAGCACAAACCTGGTTGTTCGGGACAGGAGGTTGGACCCCAGCCGTTTTGACAAGGCGAAATAGTAGTGGAGAAGATGGGTGACGGACTGCTTTTTTGTTGACAGCACATATGTATTTCGTCTTCTCCTCATTGATGTGAAGACCATCCTGGTCTTCAATCACCGTGAATGCTTCCACAATGGTGCGCTGGGAACTTGCGACAATATCAATATAGTGGAAGATAGTACCTTCCATGTTAACGTTGGTCCGCCGCACTATAATACAAGACGGCGCATCTCCTTGCCGAAATCCGGCAGTGCAAAAGGCTCGGCTGCATCGAGTGTTTGTTAGCGTGGTTCGACACATCCGGTTTTCCTGGGATCCCGAATTCGGTCATCGCAGCAAACAGTTCTTTGCGACGATTGCCGTCGTATGCGGTCTTAAAATCGATGAATAGGTTGTGGGTATTCATCTCGATGGTCTTCCCCAGGGTTTATCGCAGATTTGCTTTAGAGGACGTTGGCACACTACACTGGATAGGATCTTGTAAGCGACATTGAGCAAGGATATACGTCTGTAGTTTTTGCAACAGGTAGGATCGACTTTTTTTGTGAATGGGGCATATAGAGCTGGTATTCCTGAGGGCGTCGTGGCGCAGTGGTTAGTGTATTGGACTCTGGCGCACGATGAGCGAGTTCGGACCCCGATAACACCAACGTCATCGAATGTTTATTTCGCGGCGTCCCTTCTCAGCGGGGTACTGGCAAACCCCCCCGTGTTATAGGCGGTTCAAGCGCTTTTTGCGTTGCGGTTTTGAACACACTCATTTGCGTTGTGGTTTTGAACACACTCATTTCAATGGGTGACTTCAGATATGGTCGTAAGAAATAATTTAAAATGATTACTTGAGGTCCAAGGGTCATACTCTTAGATATTATGTTTTGGATGGTTCAAGCGCTTTTTGGGTTGTGGTTTTGAACACACTCATTTCAATGGGTGACTTCAGATATGGTCGTAAGAAATAATTTAAAATGATTACTTGAGGTCCAAGGGTCATACTCTTAGATATTATGTTTTGTCACATAACCTGGACGGAGTGCAGGTGGTTTGGGTCGTAAATGTTCGTTCAGTACTCTCCAGGCATTAGCATAAATAGGATTCGAGAGGAATTCGACTAACTTTTCACGTTGATTGTACTTCTCAGTACAATGTTCCAAGCCATTATTGTATTATATATATATATATATATATATTAGAACTGCACACACAGAGTATGAATTTAAAGTGACCATATAGTGTGAGTGTTAGGTTAGGTTAGGTTAACGTGGTAGACATAAGCCACACGTAGGTCGAAGTCGGCCCATTGTGATACCACCTGGATCAAGTTACCCTGATCCGCTACCTGAGAACCAACCGGTGCTTTTAATGATGCGATGGAGTTGAGCAATCTTTTGTTTTGCTAGCTCACTTAGATTGTCAGAGAAGGGCGCGCCGAGGTGAATCCTCCTGCGATTCGCAAAAGAGGAACATGAGCAGAGGAGGTGATGTATTGATTCCTCTTCCTCCTCGTCCATGCAGCCGCGACATAAGTCATTGGAGGGTAGTCCTAGTCTGGCGGCGTGTTCCCCAATGATGCAGTGACCTGTAATGACACCCACTAGAGTACTTAAAGTTGCCCTTTTGGTTGCCACTAGGTCCCTGGTTCGTCCCAGGTTTAATTTAGGCCAAAGTTGTTTGGTGATAAAGCCGATATTACTCTCATTCCATTGGAGGTTGGTCTTCTCTATGGTTTGAATTTCGCATATTAAAAGTGGATGTGATTGATTCATTCTTGACAGTATATGTTACATATCTATGTATCTATAAATATTTCTTAGCGTTTCAAATACATATACATACATACACACATATATATATATATATATACATAAATATTACTGGAATAGTATAAACAAATGACCCATTACATTAAAATGGTTCTGTAAGCAACAATTAATCAGTGCGAACAGCGCTATTTAATTTGTTTATTTAAGTTGTTTTTGCGGGAATATATGTATGGGGATTCTGGCGCTATCTGAGTTGTGGTTTTGTGTGCATGCAAGGTCGTTATCATGTGACGTATTTAGAATAGTTGGTATGAAGCGGTTCAGGTGCTTTTTGATATGAAGCGATGGTATGAAGGGGTTCTGGCGCTATTTAATTTGTTTATTTAAGTTGTGAATTTGCGTTGGGGTTAGGAAATGTATGGCGGTTCTGTCGCTATCTATGTTATGGTTTTGTGTGCGTGCAAGGTCGTTATCATGTGACGTATTTAGAATAGCAATAGATATATACATATTATTACGCGCAAAGCGTGCCGAGTAGCGTGTGCCGAGTTTCACTATGCCGAGTAGCGTGGGCCGAGTTTGGATTCACTCTTCTCTCTCTCTCTCCCTATGCTTCGCTGATTTCATGGGGGGACAAGTTTAATCATGTTCTGCGTTTTTGTTTTTTTTAGTTCCTCCCCCGTACAATTTAAGATAGGTATGTATGTTCATTTGGTAAGTTTGTTTATACCCGGTGTAAACATATTTTCGGGACAAAACGGAAGATCATTATGTATATCGTTATGCGTTAGATCTTCGTAAGAGAAGGAAAACACACACATCGATTCCGAGTAAATCGATCTGTTGGATAAACCATACCTTTAGCAGCATCCCCATATATATAAATAGGGGAAGTTCCTGTTCAATGTGACATTGCGATAGTATAAACGAACCCGATTTAAGATACGGCATATAATTTATTAGTGCATGTAGTTCCAATTGTGTGTGGAATAGTATAAACAAATGACCCATTACATTAAATTGTTCTGTAAGCAACAATTAATCAGTGCGAAGAGACGTCGAAGACAATGGATCCCCAAAAAGAATTAAATCAACTTGAAAACTTTGCTTATAAGCAAACCGTAAGATTTCCAGCTTTGACTATCGGCCTACCATATAATATCGAAGGATTAAAGGTTTGCAGTACTATGTATGGAAATGCAGTTCTATGCTATCTGGAAAATTTTAAAGTAAGTTTTTTTTTTAAAGTAAGTAAATTACAAACATATTTATTTATTTGTCTTTTCTTATGTGTACAGGTTTTCCTTCCATCTCGATATTCTAAAATGTCTGAGACAACAATTCAAGCAATCAACCAAAAGGGATATACATTGACATACCATGGACCTGTAAATAAAACTTCTCACATAGAGATTTCCAAGAAAAATGTTCCACACACCCAGATAATCAATAAATAGAAAAAAAATGTTATTCTGAAGAAAAATCAAGTGTTTTTATTTGTATTATTTAAGTTGTACAGAAATTTCAAACAAAGATGTCCGCAATTGAATGATTCATAGTTTTGATATTGACTATAGTTGTATTGAATATTTTTTCCGTCGCCGCCGCCGCCCAGGTATTTAATAATCTCTCTTGGTGGTTGCAGATTTCCAAAACTATCGAAATATTCTGTGCGATTCTTATTCCTATCATATGCTACCCAATGGGTTCCGGGACCGTGAGAATAATCCAAATTAACGATGCCGCATTCCCTTTGATGTACGCGTTTCGGTAGAGTATCAAGCATGAATACACCTCTGAAATGTGGCAACAACTTGGAGTACTTCATCAAATCTCTATCGGTAAGTGCCCGCTTGGGTAGGTTCCTTAATAGTTTTTTGACATCGCTGTCGGACTATAAAATAAGCCATAACCCTTTTTGTATGGCTTAAGGTATAACCCCTTACCCATAGCAATGGATTCCATAGTTTTATTATGACGATTTGCTTCTTCAAGTTGTTTCTTAGCAGATTTGGTTTCATTGATTGCCTTATAAATGGAGCTTCCACTCGTTGCCAAGGCTCCAAGTGCTCCGAGAGCGGATAGGATTGGTAGGAGAGGGAGAAAACCGCCAATTTTGGGAATTGGTATTACACGTGGAATTTGAATTGAAGATTTCTTTCTCCTAAAGACATTATTTACAGTTTTTCGTGCAATTTGTATTGCATTTTCCATATCTTTCGGTTTCTTCTCACGTAAAATTTTTTTAGTTTTTCTTATAGCTTCATTGAAGAGATTCTTCCCGGCGCCACCGCATTTGCTCTTCCTCATTTCACTCATATTATTAATATTACCCATACCGAATTTGACTTTAGTTTTCATAGCATTGGTCACAAACCATGCGTTTGCACGTTCTCCAATATTACTGTCTTTAGACTTAACTCTTTTCCACGCGCTGTTAGCTAATATTTGATCGGCTTCGTGTCGCTTATTAATATCTTTTGATTGAGAATAAGCAATATCGTGTTGTTTACATGCCTCATCCAATGGGTTAATTCCTGTATCACCTCTGGCTAGACGTTTTTTGAGTTTAGTGCCTGGTCCACAAAATTGATAGCCGGGAAGATGAAGTTCTATTGGTAGACTATTGATTATTTTATCCACCAAACCTCTTCCGATTGCGTTTCTATTATGACTGATTGATCTTCGATAGATCAGCACCATTTTTATTAAATAAAAGTACGATTAACACTGAAATAAAATTATCAACAGCACATGCTTTTATACATAGATGTATGTCGAATGTTTGAATTAGTCGTTAGTATGCGTTTCGTGAGACAACATAAAGGATTGATGGTGCGAAATATCGATTTCACCACAAATAGCTTATCGGAAAAAAGGAGGCATAGTTCTCTTTTACCAAATACAATTAGAGCCCTATTAGTTGGTCCATCAAACTGTGGTAAAACAAATGTAATGATGAGTTTAATAGAGAGTCCAAACGGGTTAAAGTTTAAAAATGTATACATTTATTCGAAATCGTTGTACCAACCGAAATATAAGTATCTACAAGAATTAATACAACCCATTAAGGGTATGGGATATTATACATTCTCTGAGAATGATCAAGTTCTGGCACCAGATGCAGCTAAACCTGATTCTATTATGATTTTCGATGATGTGGCATGTGAGAAGCAAAATAATATAAGACTATATTTTTGTATGGGACGTCACAAAAACATTGATACTTTTTACTTGTGTCAGTCTTACACACGAATTCCAAAGCATCTGATACGCGACAATGCAAATTTGATTATAATGTTCAAACAAGATGAAATGAATATGAGACATGTGTACAATGATCATGTGGGTACGGATATGAATTTCAAAGAATTTTCAAATATTTGCCGTGAATGTTGGACGGATAATTATGGTTTCCTTGTCATATGCAAAGATGATCCTAAAGATGGCGGACGTTATAGAAAAGGATTTGATGTTTTTATTCAACTATAAACGATTACGCCCTTAGGCTTTTGTAGTTAGTATATAAGTTGGTTTCAAGTAGTGATAATACATTGATAAGAACGCAGCTAATCACATCCCCGTGCATTAATAATGAATAAGAAAAAAGAACAAATACTGAAGGACGTTATAAATACTAGGAGAGTGTTGAAGAAGAAATTTAAAAGTATCAAAAATCATGGTTTAGTAACAGCAGACCTATTGGAGGATACTTTTAAGCCAATCACTAAACCCCTCAGGGAATTAGTCGAAGGTGTTAAGCAAAAAAACGCTGAAACTAATATAGATTTCGACACAGAATTTTTAAAAAAAATTCCATTAAAAACTAATACAAGTACTCCCAAAGCAAAACAAAAACAACAAAAGATGTTTGATAGGAGTAAAGAATCCACTTTCCCTACACAACGGAATGAAAGCGGCAACGATGATGACGACGACGACGACGACGACGACGACGATGACGGTGGTAATAGCAACAGCACTTTAAGCAATAGAAACGACGAAAATAACACATTGTCAATGAATCTGACTGCGTTGGATCGGGTCAACAAATTAGATAAAGTGTATGGACCATATAAAGATCGAAATGATAAATGGAAATTGGGTAAAGCTGAATTTGACTTAGACACAAATGGGATTGTCATCAATGATAAAACCTGGTCGATTACACCGGGTCTCTTTGAATTGCTCTTTCACAAAACGCCAAAGCACTATACGGATCATGACTTGCAAGAGTATAGGGAAATTTTAGTTGAAACAAATGCTCATAAGCGTAAGCATGATAAAAACGAACGAATCAAGGGCACTAAAGCAATCAAATACACAAAGATTATAAAATCATTATTCCACAGTGGGAAAAAAAGGGGCGCTGGTCTAATGACAGTAAATACACAGAAGCCGAATTACATATACTGGGATAATCCTAATGAATTAGTTGACAGATTACGACTTTTGATCTCATCACAATCAGCTGGTCATACGAATCATAACAATGAAATTGTATCCATCATTGAGGAATTGAGAGAAAGCAATATAATTGCATAGATCTGTATGTAAACCCATTCATTTCAAAGATGGTTGTTGACAAGTTTGGTAGTTCAACACATTATCAAGATAGACGTCTGAGAAGTGCCTTAGGCTTTCATTTGGATCGCGATAGGAACATTAATTTTTTTTCTAAACGATTAAAAAACGTAGGTTTACCCCTTGCCGACAATGATGCAGCCTCTAAAGTATTTGTTAACGATAGAGTGAATCACATGACCTTGAGAGCTCAAAAAGATAACACACTATTGAAGAATAAATTTACTGAAGAAATTGAAAAATTAGCTGCGACACTTCAAAGTGAGAGAGAAGCACATACGAAATCGATTAACACGTTTAAGGAGGATACCGAAAAAGCTTTAGAATCACATATAAAATATACTGAAACAAGATTTAGTGGAATAGACAATTATATTTTCCAACAATTAAGCAGTCCAAAATTTACAAAGTTGTTGGAGGATAAACATAATAAGAAAACAAATTTATAGAAAAAAAACGTTGATAGAATATGAAAAACGATGAAAAGAGACGTATTGTAGATGAACTTCATAGACAGGCTCGTAGAAATTTCAAAAGACGACGAGTAATTATGAAAGGAATAGACGATCTCTGGCAAGCAGATTTAGTTGAGATGGGTGCATTTTCAAAATTTAACAGAGACTATCGCTTTCTTTTAACAGTCATAGATACCTTCTCCAAATATGCTTGGGCTGTTCCACTTAAAACGAAAAATGCTTCTGACGTCACCATAGCTATGAAAAGTATATTTGTGGGGGAGAAACGATCGCCAACAAATTTACACACCGATGACGGAAAGGAGTTCTTCAATAAACATTTTCAAAATCTAATGACAAAGTATGGCGTTAATCACTATTCAACGTATAGCATTGTAATGGCATCAATTATCGAACGATTTAATAGAACCCTAAAGAGTCTAATGTGGAAGCAGTTTAGCTATAATGGTTCATACAAGTGGCTTGATGAATACAAAGAATTAATTATGAAATACAATAATACAAAGCATCGGACTATTGGAATGCGACCAAGTAATGTAAATTCTTCGAATGAAAAGCTGATATTAAACTCTGCCTACAACAATGTGAAAACCTATTGCAAACCAAAATTTCTTGTTGGCGATCACGTGCGTATCAGTAAATATAAACATACGTTTGAGAAGGGCTACACACCAAATTGGACAACGGAAATTTTTAAAATTAAAACAATTAAACATACGTATCCGGCTACATATATGTATATTAGAGGATTATCAGGGGAATGCGATCCGAGGAGGATTCTATGAATATGAACTGATGAAAACACAATATTTAAATAATTATCTTGTTGAAAAAATCCTATTCACAAAGGGTGATCGAGTTTTCGTGAAATGGTTGGGTTTTTCAAACGACCACAACTCTTGGATTAGTAAAAATAATATCCTGTATTAAATATCTACATACACACATACATATGTACATATATACATATCTTTGTATTCAATAAAAAATAGAAAAAAAATATATATATTGTTTAAAAAAGCGTTGTATTTTAATTTTCCATTTCATTATATAGTTGATCGTGAGAATGTCAATAACATTAACTTTAACGGGAAATTCATCGAGTCTCACTACGGATTACTTTCCGCCAATCGATTTAGACCGCGATTATGAGTGTGGACTAATAGACTTCCATACATATAATTCAGTGCCCAACATTGACTTGAATAATAATTTATTTCACATACGCAATCAAATCATTGAAGTTCCTGTAGGCTCATATGAATTCGAAGATATCGTTGGGTATATACAAAAAAAATATGAGAGTATAAACGAATCTGGGACTCTTTTCATTGATGCCAATTACAATACATTCAAAACGGAAATTTATTCTAGTGACGCTATTGATTTTACTCAAAATCGAACTATTGGTTCAATACTTGGCTTTAGCAAGAAAATATTAAAAGCAGAAACTGATTATGAATCAGACAGACCTATTCATATTACAAATGTTAATGTAATACGTGTGGAATGTAACATTGTGGGCGGATCATATATAAATAGTTCAAGCGCACACACACTTCATGAATTTTCCCTTCACGTTAGTCCCGGGCATAAATTAGATGAAATTCCTAGAAATGTAATCTATTTACCTGTGACCGTCAGACAGATAGGTTCAATTACAGTTAAAGTTGTCGATCAGGACAATAATCTTATAAATTTTCGTGGAGAAACAATTACCGTCAGATTACATTTAAGACCAAAGGATAAATGATTATTTACAATAAAAGCTATACGAATTTCGGACCTCCTATCACTTCCTCGTTGTCATTCAACAAAGAGACAGTACCAAGAAGGAAACCGTCGTCGTCAACAGTAACAACAACAGCAACTACTGCTAAAAAATTGACAATAGCCAATAAAAATTTTCTAAAATCACTAGGATTTCGGATCAAGTGAAAGGAAAAAAATAAAAAATAATCATGAATGACGTTCTAAATGTTCTACAAGAACCTATCTACGATGAAAGCATTATAAAGAAAGAATATCACAGCTATATACCATACTTACAATCATACAAAAATGACGATGAAATTAGAATATCAATACAGAATCAAGACCTCTATCTGCTGCCTTGTGAGAGTTACATTTATATAGAGGGATTTGTAACACTCGAAAATGGAACAACATCAACTAATATTAAACTGAAAAACAACTGCGTAGCGTTCTTGTTTGATGAAATCCGCTATGAAATCAATGCAACCGAAGTAGACCGCACACGATACGCAGGAATAACATCGATGATTAAGAATTTTGTATCGCTTAACCATAACGAGAGTACAATGTTAAAAAATGCTGGATGGTTTGCAACGGAGGATCAATTCATTGAAAATGGTTATTTTAATTTTTGCGTACCACTTAAAATGCTCCTTGGTTTTGCTGAAGACTTTAATAAAGTGGTTTTGAACTCCAAGCATGAGCTTATATTATTACGTTCGAAGTCAGATGCAAATGCTGTCTACTCAATTGTGGAGAAAGAAAAGGTTCAGCTAAACATTTTGAATATCACCTGGAAAGTTCCTCACATACAATTGGCAGATTTTGCGAAATTGGAAATTCTCAAAACAATAAGCTCGGGACAGAGTTTAAAAATGCCATTTCGAAGCTGGGATTGTCATTTTAATCCGGTTCTATCGCAAGGCGTTCAAAACTTATGGATGGTGAAACTTTCACCGCAGAGCGAAAGACCCCGGTTTATCTTAATCATTTTTCAAACACCAACCGGATTGCAGCACTGTGATTTGTCAGATGTAAAAGTACATCTTAATTCCGATACATATCCATATGATGATCTGAAGATAAACTTTACTCGAAATCGTTATGCCCTTCTCTATGATATGTATGCTAAATTTCAACAGAGCTATTACATGCGAGAACCTCAGCCTCTACTATCACGCGAGGAATTTTCAAAAGTAGCTCCAATTATTGTGGTCGATGTGATGCATCAGAATGAATCTGTAAAAACCGGACCCATCGATATAAAAATAGAACTTACTACCAACAAAAATTTGCCTCCAAACACCTCAGCATATTGCGTTCTGATACACGACCGACTCGTAGAATATATTCCACTTACGGGCGAGATTAGAAGAGTTGTTTAGTATATAATTATATCTAAAAATGTAATCGAACTAACGCATCATTCAATGTTGAATGCGGAAGACATGTTGTAAACAAATCAAAATATAATACAAATAAAAACACTTGATTTTTCTTCAGAATAACATTTTTTTTCTATTTATTGATTATCTGGGTGTGTGGAACATTTTTCTTGGAAATCTCTATGTGAGAAGTTTTATTTACAGGTCCATGGTATGTCAATGTATATCCCTTTTGGTTGATTGCTTGAATTGTTGTCTCAGACATTTTAGAATATCGAGATGGAAGGAAAACCTGTACACATAAGAAAAGACAAATAAATAAATATGTTTGTAATTTACTTACTTTAAAAAAAAAACTTACTTTAAAATTTTCCAGATAGCATAGAACTGCATTTCCATACATAGTACTGCAAACCTTTAATCCTTCGATATTATATGGTAGGCCGATAGTCAAAGCTGGAAATCTTACGGTTTGCTTATAAGCAAAGTTTTCAAGTTGATTTAATTCTTTTTGGGGATCCATTGTCTTCGACGTCTCTTCGCACTGATTAATTGTTGCTTACAGAACAATTTAATGTAATGGGTCATTTGTTTATACTATTCCACACACAATTGGAACTACATGCACTAATAAATTATATGCCGTATCTTAAATCGGGTTCGTTTATACTATCGCAATGTCACATTGAACAGGAACTTCCCCTATTTATATATATGGGGATGCTGCTAAAGGTATGGTTTATCCAACAGATCGATTTACTCGGAATCGATGTGTGTGTTTTCCTTCTCTTACGAAGATCTAACGCATAACGATATACATAATGATCTTCCGTTTTGTCCCGAAAATATGTTTACACCGGGTATAAACAAACTTACCAAATGAACATACATACCTATCTTAAATTGTACGGGGGAGGAACTAAAAAAAACAAAAACGCAGAACATGATTAAACTTGTCCCCCCATGAAATCAGCGAAGCATAGGGAGAGAGAGAGAGAAGAGTGAATCCAAACTCGGCCCACGCTACTCGGCATAGTGAAACTCGGCACACGCTACTCGGCACGCTTTGCGCGTAATAATATGTATATATCTATTGCTATTCTAAATACGTCACATGATAACGACCTTGCACGCACACAAAACCATAACATAGATAGCGACAGAACCGCCATACATTTCCTAACCCCAACGCAAATTCACAACTTAAATAAACAAATTAAATAGCGCCAGAACCCCTTCATACCATCGCTTCATATCAAAAAGCACCTGAACCGCTTCATACCAACTATTCTAAATACGTCACATGATAACGACCTTGCATGCACACAAAACCACAACTCAGATAGCGCCAGAATCCCCATACATATATTCCCGCAAAAACAACTTAAATAAACAAATTAAATAGCGCTGTTCGCACTGATTAATTGTTGCTTACAGAACCATTTTAATGTAATGGGTCATTTGTTTATACTATTCCAGTAATATTTATGTATATATATATATATATATGTGTGTATGTATGTATATGTATTTGAAACGCTAAGAAATATTTATAGATACATAGATATGTAACATATACTGTCAAGAATGAATCAATCACATCCACTTTTAATATGCGAAATTCAAACCATAGAGAAGACCAACCTCCAATGGAATGAGAGTAATATCGGCTTTATCACCAAACAACTTTGGCCTAAATTAAACCTGGGACGAACCAGGGACCTAGTGGCAACCAAAAGGGCAACTTTAAGTACTCTAGTGGGTGTCATTACAGGTCACTGCATCATTGGGGAACACGCCGCCAGACTAGGACTACCCTCCAATGACTTATGTCGCGGCTGCATGGACGAGGAGGAAGAGGAATCAATACATCACCTCCTCTGCTCATGTTCCTCTTTTGCGAATCGCAGGAGGATTCACCTCGGCGCGCCCTTCTCTGACAATCTAAGTGAGCTAGCAAAACAAAAGATTGCTCAACTCCATCGCATCATTAAAAGCACCGGTTGGTTCTCAGGTAGCGGATCAGGGTAACTTGATCCAGGTGGTATCACAATGGGCCGACTTCGACCTACGTGTGGCTTATGTCTACCACGTTAACCTAACCTAACCTAACACTCACACTATATGGTCACTTTAAATTCATACTCTGTGTGTGCAGTTCTAATATATATATATATATATATATAATACAATAATGGCTTGGAACATTTTACTGAGAAGTACAATCAACGTGAAAAGTTAGTCGAATTCCTCTCGAATCCTATTTATGCTAATGCCTGGAGAGTACTGAACGAACATTTACGACCCAAACCACCTGCACTCCGTCCAGGTTATGTGACAAAACATAATATCTAAGAGTATGACCCTTGGACCTCAAGTAATCATTTTAAATTATTTCTTACGACATTGAAATTAGTGTGTTCAAAACCACAACCCAAAAAGCGCTTGAACCATCCAAAACATAATATCTAAGAGTATGACCCTTGGACCTCAAGTAATCATTTTAAATTATTTCTTACGACCATATCTGAAGTCACCCATTGAAATGAGTGTGTTCAAAACCACAACCCAAAAAGCGCTTGAACCATCCAAAACATAATATCTAAGAGTATGACCCTTGGACCTCAAGTAATCATTTTAAATTATTTCTTACGACCATATCTGAAGTCACCCATTGAAATGAGTGTGTTCAAAACCACAACCCAAAAAGCGCTTGAACCATCCAAAACATAATATCTAAGAGTATGACCCTTGGACCTCAAGTAATCATCTTAAATTATTTCTTACGAACATATCTGAAGTCACCCATTGAAATGAGTGTGTTCAAAACCACAACCCAAAAAGCGACGAGCATATCTGAAGTCACCCATTGAAATGAGTGTGTTCAAAACCGCAACGCAAATGAGTGTGTTCAAAACCGCAACGCAAAAAGCGCTTGAACCGCCTATAACACCCTACTAAAAGCTTCTCGACTCAAGCCATTCGGAATCGGCATTGAACTGTAGGTCCCTTTTCACCTGTGTAAAAAAAGAACAAAAAAAAAACATCACACACAACATGGGTAATTGAGAGAAGCTTGGCTCTGACCCTTCATGGGCTGTAACGCTACCAAAGCAAGCAAGCATTCCAGTCGTCGGGCATGCATTCGTCCTCCCAAATTCAACAGATGATCTGGTGCATGTGCCCTACCAGAACATCCGTTCCAGCTTTGAAGAGTTCTGATGGTAGTCCAGCCGAGCTTGCAGTCTTATTTTTCTTCAGCTTTTTAATAGCTATGCTTACTTTTCCAATGCTGGGAGGGCGAACAACTTCGTCGATTGGAGGCGGGATCTCTTCATTCACTACTACTCTATCTTCTCCATGATCGTTAAGCAGTCGCTCGAAATGCTGCTTGAAAACATCCACTATTCCCTGTGGGTCGGTAAGAAGATTGTTCTCACAATTTCGAAGAGCCTGGGTGTCGTTTGCACAGTCCGCTTCGAGGCTTTTGACTTTTTTGTAAAAGGCTCTTATCGCGGTTTTATCCCTTGACTCTTCGATATCCTTGAGCTTGGAGGCTGCGAAATTTCTCTTCTTTCGCCGCAGCGTGTTTTTTTCTATTCTCCCTTCTTCTGGCCCGCTCTCGCCATCATACCTTGGGTTTCTTGTCGGTGGTGGCGCGTAGCCTATTGTAGCTTCAGCTGTTTCCTTGATGCCTGGGTCTCTGCAGTGTCTCTTTCTTTTTCTTAGTTCCCACTCCGATATATACTATATTGATAGGCTAGCCTCTAGGCTCGCCCGACCACTGTGTCATATCAACAAAGTTTTCCTTCAACAGCCACAAAACTCCGAAAAGGACTAAATGGCAGTATGAAAAACCCAACTGAGATGGTCTTAACCACTTCTTTGTGAGCTTAAATTGGACGTTATGTTTCTTCGATGACAATATCGAATTCCAATTAAGTGGGATCTCCCCCTCGCAACCCAAGCGGAATCCGATGACGGACTGGGTACGGTTTAGAGAGGAGCTTGAAAAATCCACTCAGGCCCAGTTAAACTTCGAATGAATCAATTGATAGTGAACGCCGTTCAAAACTTGAATAGCGCCATCACCCATTGTTTTGAAATCGCTTGTCCTCTCAGCAAATATCCTTGCAGGAAATGGGTTCTTTGGTGGAATGCCGAGCTTCAAAGTCTTCGTAGGGAAGCCAGAAGTCTCGGAAGATGACTGGCATAAATATCAGTGGAAACAGAAGGAATATAAGAAGCTTACTCGTATATCGAAGAATGATTCTTATAAGACATACGAAGAGATCAAATCTCTGAACGCGACTAGCAAGTTGGTAAAAGTCCTCAAACGGGGAGTGCTGGATGCACTCAGAAAATCTGATGGTACCTTTACCGAGTTTAAAGCGGAAACTCTCAGTTTCAGTTTCAGACCCGTTTCCCAGGAAATCAGACAATCAGCGGCTCGTTGCATACGCCTTCAACGGTAACTGCAACTGAAACGATGAAAACAACTCGGAGTAGCTGGTATATCGGGTCGCGCGTGGCAACTGGTGGCAACGACTGAGGCCATTGGATTCCCTACGGCATTCTTTGATGGTTTTAAATCACTAGGCGCCGACGGGATATATACCCTGTTATGCTGCAAAAAGGTATAAGGCAGCTGTTTCCTGCCTCAAAAATAATTTTCACTGCTAGCACGGGGCTTGCCTACATATGTATCTATTCCATGGCGCATGTTGCACGTGTGCAAGGTTGCCCTTCAAATACATCCTCTTTTGGAGATGCACCATGCTTATCAGCGCGGATAGTCCTGCGAGACTGCTCTTCAAAATCTAGTTGGAAAGATAGAATGCGCATTCGAAAGGAAAGAGTACGCGCTGGGCATTTTCGTCGACATTGGGGTGGCTTTTGATAACGCAACTTTTGACTGAATATGTAACGCTGCTAGACGACATGGCGTAGATGAAGCACTGGTTTTGTGGATCAAAGCAATGTTCATGCACAAGACACTGATCGCTGCCACAGATCTTGAACCTGTTTTGGACAATGTGTCAAATTTGCCGTAAACAGAGGCTGCCCGTAAGGTGCTGTTTCCGCTGTTATCGTGCATAGTGGACGACTCTCTGCTAAATGCTCTCAATGACTCTGGAGTCTATGCCCAGGCCTATGCGGATAATGTTGCCATTTTCTCTGTCAACTTTTGTTTGCGACTGTCTGTCTCAAAGCACAGGCGGCGCTAAAAGTGATCGGTGTCAGTTGATCCTCTCAAGACTGATGTCGTTCTCTTCATGAGAAGGAGGAAAAATACTGTCATGACCTAGCTGTTACTTAAAGGCATTCCCATCCCATCCAAGGAAGCTAATTACCTGGGAGTTATCTTAGACAGAAAGCTTCTTTGGTCAAAGCATGTTGAGTCGAAAACCACCAAAGCGCTGTCAGCGTTCTGGCAATGCAAATGTGCTTTGGCAAAACGTAGGGTTTATCGCCGGCAATGGTGGTCTGGATCTACACGGCAATGATAAGATCGATAATCTCATGTCTGGTGCAACAGACTAACAACCAAACACGCCGTAGCCTCTTTCACCAAACTCAAAAGAACAGTTTGCCGGACGATGTCCTAGATGGTATGATGAAGGTGTGCACTGAAGGCCATGTCTCGTCTCAAGAGAAATGGTTTTTGGTACAACTTGCATTGGAATGACAGTGCGCTTTCAAGGGAAAGGACAAGGACAAGGAAATCTGCCATCCCACTGCGCTATAACTTTACAGTAAAATTTCCATGGCGTCAGGATTAGGTCTGGCCACATACTGAATCTGGAAAAGATTGTCTTCCCATTTTTACAGATGGTTCCAAGTTTAGGCTGAGGTCCGGCGGCGGGTTCTTGTTTGAATGTGAACACGTTCAACTGTACTTTTTGTTCGGAAAATTACGTCTGTCTTTCAGTCAGAGATATACGCAATCCTAATGGCCATGCACTATGTTGTTAGACATAGTCGAAAGTGAAAGAGCATATGCGTCTGCAGTGACAGCTAAACTGCACTCAAAGCTGTGTCCTACCCTTTAACCAGCTCTAATTTGGTATATGAACTTAAGGCCTTCCTAAACAAAGTCGGTAGACTAAACTCACAAAGGCTTGCTTGGGTCACAGGTCATTCTGGATCCCCAGGAAATAAGATTTCTAATGAACTTAAGGACGCCGTGGTTAGTGTGTTGGACTCTGAGGTACGATGAGCGAGTTCGGATCCCGTTAATAAACTTGGGGTACTGGTAAAACACCCCGTAGTATACTTGCCGTAAAAAGCTGCTCGACTCACGCCATTCGGAATCGGCATTAAAGTCCCTTTCACCTGTGTGAAAAAAAATAATTACACACAGCATAGGTGATTGAGAGAAGCTTAGCTCTGGTCCTTCATGGGCTGTAACGCCATCAAAGAAGAAGAATGAACTCTCTAGAATGGGCTCAGAGGAGAGTTTCTCAGGACCTGAATCCGCCTTGGGTCTATTTGCTTCCACGGTCAATTCCAAAGATGAAGAATGACTAAGCCCGTACGCCCTGATGTCTGCAAGAAATCCGCAGCATTCTTCTTATGCTTAACGAGAATTGACTGCAGAAGACTTGCGGGCATAATTACGAGCCATTACACGTCTGCCAGCATCTACCTGTGCTGCATGTTGCGAAGAGGACGACACAGCAGAACATTTCTCTGTGACTGCCCCATCTTTGCTCGCGATTGGCGGCGCACCCTTGGATGCGACGTGGTGTATGCCGAATCTCTTAGCTCTACATCACTGACGCTCCTTCTCATTTTCCCCCGGAAAACAGGGAAAATACAGTAAGGATAGGTGTCGTGTCTGTCTGGCAGTATAATGGGTCGGTATTTGCGTCCGAGTGCTCGTCCGGTGGGCTGCGCCCAGAAGTCTATGAGAAAGAAATGCTCTGCGGTTGCATCGGAAACGATAACGTGTCGATGGCTGAGCTACTCCCATTCACCCCAACATTTTAAAGAAACTAATTAAAAACGATGGTGGCCGCAAACATTGTACTGTCAGGCGACACTGCCAAATTCCTAAGTGTCAGATCCCAGAGGTAAAACATGAACCTGTTGCTCATTACTGCCAATCAATGTCTCTGCCCCCATCAATCAGTTACAGTACGAAACCGAAAAGAATTTACTACTTTCTTTCCACAGAATATTAAAAGTGGCTTCTCTGGTCGTTGTCGGGAAAAAGACCGCGAAACCTAATCTCCCAGTAAAGGTGCGTTCGTGAACGTGATATCTCTTAGTCGAGAGTTTAAAATGTGTAATTATTTCCAATACATAAGTAGATTCGTGTGCTTCAAAAAGCATGAAATTAATAACAAATTCAAGTCAACTGAACCGTAATTGAATAGCTTCCCATTTACAATTAATTCTTAAATACTTACCACAAGGAACAATCGCTCGCATGTACTCTATGCATCCTCAATCAAACAGTTCCTCTCAGCTACTGCATTTTTTTTTTACATTGACGCCAAAGCCGTCAGCTGTCAAAATGTAGTCGCCCGCCGAATAATGTTAGAGTTTGAATCAAAACACTGCCGCTTCCTTGATTTTCTCAACCAAAGGAATTTATTAAAGTAATTTTAGACAATTCGGAAACACATTGGACAAGAAGCAAAATATGAAAAATTCATTTTGTCGCATTTGCCGTGGACGTTTTAACTTAAAGTATCCACCAATCGCCGGTGACAGTAAAAATAAGAAGCCAAGTTCACGCTCGATAGCCGTACGGGTACACGACCTATTTTTCAATCAAAAAAAAGAAAAAAAAAATGAAAAAAAAAAAAAAAACGATTGTGCATATCCAATTTGTTGCTTGGTGGTTTACTGATATTGGTTTTCTTTTTTTCTCTCTCTTGCGCTTGTAGATTGATGAGAGTGGCGAGATCTCTGATAACATTTGCTGGGATTGCGAGGATACACTGTTGGGCTTTCATAAGAGCATTGACGAAGACAACGGCGACGACGAGGAACCCGTGGTTGTTGATGACGACGAAATCCTGTACAGGAGTTTGGAGAGGACGCGAACGCGACAACGAAGCAGTCATTGTGTGCAGCGAGAGGTTGAAATAATTGAAATCGATTCGTCGGACTCGGAACATGAGGAACGTGTGACAGTGCCTAAGGTGGATGAGATTGTTAAGGTCGAGTCGGCTAGTACGGTTGTCGGTGGTCCGAGGAAATCGACCGACAGTGGTGTGTCGTCGGAGAATAAAAGCATATCAGCGGACAAGGTGAGTTTGAGTAGCTATCAATGCTGCCACGGAGCGTTGATTGAGGGATTTCAATTGCTTTTTGTTTTTTCCCCTTTTTACCCAGGTGATTAGTATCTGAACTGAGTCAGACAGACTTTCACTTGATACTGTTTTCTATCTACGAGCACATTATGGCCGTTGTGTTTGTGTAAACAAAACATGCGTTCGATCATGTCTTATCGTTGTGTTGATCCATCGGATCTGTAATTGTTGTGTCAACGATTCGAAAATCATGTAGTTTAGGTTTAAGAACAGAAAAGAAATGAGTTAGGCTCTTGCTCATGTTAGAAACATGCTTGTTTAGAAGTAAATTAGCAGCTACTATTGCCTTTTATCCAAATTTCTCCTTCGATTACATTTCAGAGTCCGTCGAGGGAAATGAACAACGTAGGGGCGAGCAAAAAGGACACCTTCACCCGCGGAAAGGTCTTCGAAAGTATGCGATGTCCACTCTGTCCATATCTGTCCGGTATTGAGTACGAAGTCGTATGGCACATTCGTCATTCTCATCCTCAATATACCGGCGATCATATACGTTTCGAATATCGCGAAGGCGATTCCGATCTAACACAACGAATAGTATTCGCTCATCTATGGACATTTTTCGAATGCAAAGTTTGCGGCAAATTACACGACCGATTCTGGCCGCATCGAAAACATCTAAAGACCCACAATCGTAAGGCAATTGCCGACACACCCGACAATCACACTCACCATAATAATAACAAAGTATTTCCCTCCCATAATCACGTGGACACTAATCAAAGCCTAAAACGTGCCTTAGACGAATCGGTAGAAGAAACGAATAGTGCAAAGCAATCTCGAATTGAAGAGCGAGTTCTACGGCGAACATCCAAAGACAGTAATGACAAATTGCCCAAGAGTCGGCCAAAACAGAAATCACTGAAAGTTTCAAAGAAACTAGAAAAGTCACATTGCGCCAACAAGAAATCAAAATCCAAAGGACTTTTGCGAAAACAACAAAAGTTACAAGCCAAACGTGAGAAACGACGCCAAAAACAAACGCAAGTGCAAACGGCAACGGTGATGAAGAAGCCCCCAAAGCCCAAACAACCTGTACATGTCATCCCAAAGCCAACATTCAAAATGCCACAACAGCCAGCACCGCGTGCCGCCTCGATAGTCAAACAATTACTTCAGCGTCCCCGGTTCACATGCAAATTGTGTTCACTTGCCCTAACCGGTTTCATCGGTTGGAATATGCATATGCTCCACGATCATTCCACCGAGGAGTTCAAATCTATAGTCAAACTAACCGATAGTGTGTGCAAACGATGTGATAAAGCTTTCCCGAGCGCCAACAATCTAATCGCGCACGTTCGCCTCTCACATCGACGAAAGAATCGTCTCATCGAGATCAACGGCAACGATAACGAGGAAATCTGTCGTCAAACCTTGACGCCGACGCCCAAAAAGGACACGCGAGAAAACTCTACCACATTGCCACAGCCAAAAAATGGTATATCCCTCCCCCCCAACTTCACCCAATCCTCCGCCGCTGCACGTAAATTGCCGGTCAGTGCCTTATTGTGTCAATATTGCGGACTGCTGTTTGCCAACATCGCGGACAAGGACACCCACGAATCGAATCACACGACCAGAGCCGAAGTGAAACGTATTTTCCCACTCAAGCCGCAATCGTAAAATCAAAATAATATTTATCGTATCCGCACCCGCGTCGCCAGGCACACACCTTGCTACGCGCCCTTCATGAAGTGAATTTAGTGTATTTAATATTTTTTTTTGTTTTATTAACTTATAGTTGTACTGTTTGTTTAGTTTATGAACAAGTTAGTATATCAGACGTGCGACCTATGTACATGTTATTGAGAGAACTGCATATGTTTACTTAAGTTGGTGTGGGCGCACTCGGACTCATAAGAAATGCCTTTAAGTAAATAAAGTGAGACCACGGAAATGGTAGTTTTTCTGTTTTGTTTTGCGAGATTGCTAGATGGACTGGGTACTTTGTACGAATAGAGTAAGCCGGAGACTTGCAAACATACCTTACTGCTTTCTGCATCTGATTTGTAGGGCAAAAGTTGGCCAATGCCTCTGCCTTTCTTCATTTCCTTCAATTGCATTCCTATATACATAGTATAAGACACTCTTTCCACTATCGGTGCTGGGGACTCTAAAAAAGGGGGAGCGAGCAAACATCAGCCTGATCTGCGTCCACGCCCCCACCGGAAGACAAGGATGACTCCGCCAAAGATGAGTTCTACGATCTCCTAGACAGAGCGTATGCCCAATGTCCCAGCTATGACATCAAAATTGTACTAGGGGACTTCAATGCTAAGCTGTGTAAGGAAAGCATCTTTGAACGAGTCATCGGCAAACATAGCCTACACGACACCACCTCCGATAACGGACACAGGCTGATTGATCTTGCTACGGGGCGAAATCTCCTTCTAGCCAGTACGCGCTTCCCGCACCTCGATATACACAAAGGCACCTGGCGGTCTTTTGATCAATCGACTACCAACCAGATTGATCACATCGTTTTCGACGTCAGACACTCCTCCACTATTCTTGATGTTCGAACTTTCCGAGGGGCTAACATCGACTCGGACCACTATCTTGTAGTAGCCAAGATGCGCCTACGGATATCACGAACGCGGCGAAGTAGAGTAAGAATACAAAGTTATGACGTCGGAAAGCTACTATCGCCAGAAACCGCTCGTGCTTTTACCGATCGCGTCTCCCTTAAGCTCTCCAATACACCTCAATCCTCCACGCTATCAATAGAACAGCAGTGGAGCCTTTGCAAACAAGCCCTGAAAAGCTCTGTATTCGAAGTTTTGGGTTTCAAGGCTCCACCACGAAGAAACACCTGGTTCGATGACGTGTGCAGGAGGATTTATACAGCGAAGCAGGATGCATATAAGGCCTCGCTGCATAAAAGAACAAGAGCAGCTCGTGAGCTCTACGAGTCAAAAAGAAGGGAAGAGAATAAGCTTGAGGATTTGGAGAGGTGTTACTGCAGGGGTAACGTTCGAAAGTTTTATCAACAGATAAAGCGAACATGTCAAGGTTATAAAGCCAGAACGGAAGCCTGCAGAACGGAGACCTAGTAGTAGAATCGCAGTCGATGCTGAGAATATGGAAAAACCACTTCTTCGGACTGTATAACGGCGATGTTAGTCAATATACCGCTGTCAGGCAGAATGATCCATTTCTAATCGACGGAGACCGCAGAGAATCCTGTCCCCCTGACCTCGACGAAGTTAAGATTGCCATATCGAAGCTCAAGTCGAATAAAGTCAAGTCAAGGCAGCTGGGGATGACCTGGTTAGGAGCATGCATCAGATCATCTGTAAGATATGGTCAGAGGAAAGCATGCCTGAGGAATGGAGTCTCAGCATCGTATGCCCGATCCACAAGAAAGGAGACCCCTCTGATTGCGTCAACTATAGAGGAATAAGTCTCCTTAACATCGCCTACAAAATCTTCTCTGCCGTTTTGTGTGAACGCCTGAAGCCTTTTGTAAATAAGCTGATAGGTCCTTATCAGTGCAGATTCAGGCCAGGGAAGTCCACCATCGACCAAACCTCACACTACGGCAAATCCTGGAAAAAACCAATGAATTTCAAGTCGACACTCACCACCTATTTGTCGACTTCAAAGCCGCATACGATAGCGTAATTAGAGACGAGCTATACAACGCTATGTCTACCTTTGACATACCTGCTAAACTCGTCAGACTATGCAGGATGACTTTGGATAATGCTCGCTGCTCCACCGATAGTTTTGATGTCAAAAAAAGGACTTAGTCAGGGCGACGCGCTGTAGTGTGATTTCTTCAACATCATATTGGAAATGATTGTGCAAAAATCACTGGCCAATACAAGAGGCACAACTATTTCAAATCCTCGCAACTCCTTGCATACGCCGACGACATTGACATAATAGGTAGATCACAGCGAGATGTCAATAAGGCGTTTGCGAGTATTGAGTTCGAGGTGGCGAAAGTTGGTCTGGCGGTAAACGAGGGCAAAACTAAATATATGCTGTCATCAGGAAAGGACGCTCACCACCGACGTCTTGGCCAGATCGTTTGTATTGGCAGATATAAGTTCGAGGTAGTTAAGGACTTCGTCTACCTTGGCTCCGCAGTGACCTGGAACAACGACATCAGTTCCGAAATCAAACGCAGAATCACTCTTGCCAATCGCTGTTTCTTTGGGCTCAGGAGGCAACCGAGTAATAGAGCCCTCTCCCAAACGACGAAGTTGACTCTATATAAGACCCTTATCATCCCGGTCCTGTTGTATGGCGCAGAAGCATGGACACTATCAAAAGCGGATGAGGAGGCCCTTGGTCGGTTCGAGAGAAAGATTTTGCGCATGATTTTTGGGCCTATAAACGCGGACGGGGGATGGAGGAAAAGATTCAACCACGAACTTTACGGGCTGTACAGCGACATGAGCCTAGTCAGGCGTCTACGGATTCAACGCCTAAGATGGCTGGGCCATGTAGAGCGAATGGACACCACAGCTCCAGCCTGGAGAGTCTTTGAATCCAACCCCGAGGGACGAAGAAGCAGAGGACGGCCGCACTTAAGATGGCGCACACAGTTGGAAGGGGACCTCAGCCAACTGGGTGTGCGGCAATGGAAAAGGCTAGCGAAAGATCGTGCTAGATAGAGGGGCATGTTGGTTGAGGCCCAGGTTCACCCCGAACTGTAGCGCCTGCTAAGAAGCAGAAGAGCAAGCACTGCAAAGAAGCTGTTCGCGTTTAACATGGCAAACGCCAGCTGCGATCTCCGTCCCACACACAGCCTCCGCGTGGCCCCCTGGATAGCTATACTGGCACCCGCCAGGTAGTGAACCAACGTGTGCAGCGACCCGACCTCTTGTTCCTGGGGAAAGAGGAACCTGGTCCTCCAGGTTGGGGGTTGCGCTTAAGGTTCACGTCCCTACCGCATAAACCAAACATTTGTTCAGAGACAACTAACAGCCTCGGATTACATGTTGACGACCCCGCAAACGTCAAAAAGGAAACGAATTCCGGATCTGCACCTGGAACGTTAGGACCCTCAACAGACCAGCTGCAGCCGGACAACTGGTCAACTCTTTAGACTGCTATAAGGCAGACATTACCGCGCTCCAAGAAGTGCGATGGGATGGGCCAGGAAAAAAGCGGATGAAAAACTGTGATATATACTACGGAAACCCCGACCAGAATGGCGGTTGTGCGGCGGGCTAACAATCCGCCCACGTAAAAAAAAAAAACAAAAAGTTATGAATGCCTCGGATACACGGACGGATACCCGAAGACGACAACACATGAAAAAGGAACACGATTTGCGAGTGCCTGAGAAGCAGATTTTATAACATCAGCGTTATATGTGCACACGCCCCTACCGACGAGGCTGAAGACCCTATCAATGAGGACTTCTATGACCTCCTCGACAACGCCTGCGGAGCTTGTCCGGAGTACGATGTAAAAATCGTGTTCGGGAACTTCAACGCCAAATTCGGTAAGGAGAACACCCTTGGCGGTGTGGTCGGAGAGCACAGCCTCCACGATACAACAACAGATAACGGCTTCCGACTCACGGACTTTTCAACAGCTCCTAATGAGGTGATAAGTAGCACAAGATTCCCTCATAAGCGAATCCACACAGCACCCTGGCGATCTCCGGACGGTCGAACCGCCAACCAAATCGACCATGTGCTCATTGACGCAAGGCACTCGTCAAACATCCTGAATGTGCGAACATTCAGAGGGGCAAACGTCGACTCTGAGAGCACCGTGGCGCAGTGGGTAGTGTGTTGGCCTGTGACGCCGATGACACGGGATCGAATCCCGACACAGCCATGTCATCGAACGTGTTTTTCACGGTGTTTCTCCTCAGTGGGGTTCTGACAAAACCCCTGTAGTAAAATTGTCATGAAAAGCTTCTCGAAATTCGCCGTTCGGGACAGGCAATAAACTATAGGTCCCTTTCACCTATGGGAAAATGAAATCACACACAACATGGGTGATTGAGAGAAGCTCGGCTCAGGTTCTTCATGGACTGTAACGCCAACATACATACATACAAATGTCGACTCTGACCATTTCCTCGTAGCAGCAAGATTCAGAGCTCGACTGTCCAATGTCAGAAAGCTGCACCAGCCCATCAGGTGGAGGTTCGACATTGGGCGACTGAGCACAATATGTGGCTGCATTGTCGCTCAGCCATTCAGGAAGTAGGCGAAACCCCCCTTAGGGTACCTACCACCGCCGACAAGAAACCCGTGGTATGATAGCGAAACAACCGACGAGGCATACCAAAAGACGCTGCAGAGGAAAACCAGGGCAGCGCAGGAAGAGCACCGAGCCAGAAGAAGAGAGGAGAAAAAACTGCTGCGACAAAAGAAAAGAAACTTCGCAGCCTCCCAGCTCAAGGATATCGAGGAGTCCAGGGAAAAGCATTAAACATGAGCCTTTTACAAGAAAGCCAAGGGCCTTGCAGGAGGCTTCAAAAAGGGCACCCAGGCTCTTCGAAACTGCGAGGGTAATCTTGTCACCGACCCGCAGGGAATAGTGGATGTATTTAAGCAGCATTTCCAGCAGCTGCTTAACGAGCATGACCAAGAGAGAGTGGTAGGGACCGAGGAAATCTCAATTCCAGCCGCTGAAGTAATCCTCCCCAGCATTGAAAAAGTCGGCAAAGCTATTCAGAAGCTGAAGAACAACAAGGCCGCAGGCTCAGATGGCTTACCATCAGAGCTCTTCAAGGCTGGCGGCGATGTTCTGGTAGGGAGCATGCACCAGATCATCTGCAGAATTTGGGAAGATGAGAGCATGCCCGACGACTGGAATACCAGCTCTATATGCCCCATCCACAAAAAAGGCGATCCTACCTCTTGCAAGAACTATAGAGGTATATCCCTGCTCAATGTCGCATACAAGATCCTGTCCAGCGTATTGTGTGAACGTCTAAAGCCATTTTGCACCGCACTAATCGGCAGCTACCAGTGCGGCTTCCGGCCCCGCAAATCGACTATAGACCCCATTTTCACACTTCGACAAATCCTGGAAAAGACCAACGAGTTCCGAATCGATACACACCATCTTTTCATCGATTTCAAAGCCGCATACGACAACATTCATCGTGAAGAACTGTTTGGGGCGATGGCCGAATTCGGGATCCCGGGAAAACTGATCCCGTTGTGTCGCGCCACTCTAAAAAAATACACGATGCACCGTGCAACTCGGTTCTAGGATTTCGGAACCGTTTGAAACATGCACCAGATTTCGGCAAGAAGATGCGCTGTCATGTGACTTCTTCAACCTGGTGCTGGAACAGATAGTGCGACGGGCAGGCGTCAACAGGGAAGGCACTATCTTCTACAAGTCCGTCCAGCTGCTAGGATACGCGGATGATATCGACATCATCGCGTGTTCTCGCCGTGGCATTGTGGAAGCATTCACGGCGATTGAAGAACAGGCGAAACGAATTGGCCTTAAGATCAATGAGGACAAGCAAAAACCAATCCGTCGCTCACCACCTGGGACAAAACATAACAATTGACAGCTACAATTTCGAGGTAGTTAAGGAGTTTGTCTACCTCGGGGCAAACGTAAATTCCACAAATGACACCACAGTGGAGATCCGGCGTAGAATCGCCCTCGGCAACCGCTGCTACTTCGGCTTGTCCAAACAACTGGGGTCAAAACTCCTCACTCGAAAGACCAAAGTCATGCTTTACAAAACGCTCATTCTGCCAGTCTTGCTGTACGGAGCCGAAAGCTGGACGATAAACAGGACAGCGGAGCTGATTTTGGGTTCTTTCGAAAGAAAAATTCTGCGCCGGATATTTGGTCCTGTCTGTGAGGAAGGTGAATGGAGAAGAAGACACAACCGCGAACTCTACGAGCTGTACATAGATGTGCACTGGCTCGGCCACATCGAGTGCATGGACTCAGAGACTCCTGGTTCGAGAAGAAGAGGAAGACTGAGCCTCCGGTATAAAGACCAAGTAATCGCGGAAGCAGCATGCCCGGGACCGTCAAGGATGGAAGGCAGCTATAGCTCAGGCTCAGGTAGCACACTGGTTATACACCGCGATAGTAAGACCTATCGTCACTTACGGGTCCACAAAAGTTGAGTAAAAAACTATTACTATTAGCAAGCTTCAACGCCTTCAGAGACTAGCGTGCCTCGGCATCACAGGCGCTATGCCATCCTGCCCTACGGCAGCACAAGAACCACTCATTGGACTCGCCCCACTGCACCTTTTTATCAAAAAGGTGGCATTACGCAGTGCAATCAGAATCCTCTGCTCGGGAACAATTATGCCATGTAGACCTGCAGGCCACATATCCATATTACAACACTTTCCCGAGCTGGATATGATTACTACAGTCTCGGACGCATTGCCACACACCTTCACCTTTGACAAGAGATTTGAAATACTGATCCCAAACCGCTCAGCATGGGAAAACAGTGATCCCCTGCTAAATGTCAAAGGCCTCAGGTGGTACACGGATGGCTCCAAGATGGCTTCTGGCGTTGGCACCGGCATCTTTGGACCACAACGCAAGATCTCGAAGGTCCTGGGAACAAGCCCCAGCATCTTCCAAGCAGAGCTGCATGCCATCCTAACATGCGTCAATCTAAATCTCGAGACTGGCATCAGAGGAGTAACTATCAACATACTCTCTGATAGCCAAGCAGCGCTTAAAGCACTGGGTTCGTACAGCACGAACTCTAAAACCGTCAAGGAATGCCATGATGCCCTACAAGACCTCGCCAAAAGAAACAATGTCAAACTTTAAAGGGTGCCAGGGCACAAAGGTATTAAGGGCAATAAAATTGCAGACCAACTCGCCAGGAAAGGTTCCAGCGATAAATATATAGGTCCAGAACCATTCTGCGGCACTCCCAAGTCTAAGATCAATTTCTTCTTATACAAGTGGGAAAAATCGCAACACCTGTCCTTTTGGAACGGCGTTCGGGGACTCCGTCAATCGAAACGACCTATACGGCCCTGAACAAGCACTCTATTGACTTACTCAAACTCAATAGAGTGGGTATCAGAAGACTAGTCAGCTATCTGACAGGATAGCGAAGTTATGACTCCTGAGGGGATCACCTCGGCTCCTACAAGAAGCATTCTCAACTTCAGTATGGAAGTGGAGAGCTCGTTTGCCCAATCCACAAGAAAGGAGACCCCTTTGTCTGCGCCAATTACGGACGTATAAGTCCGCTGCATTTTGTGAACGCTTGGAACCATTCGTTAATAAACTGGTTGGTCGATGTCAGTGTGGTTTCAGATCCGGGAAGTCAACTATCGATCAGGTATTCACACTGCGGCAGATCCTGTCGACTTTAAGGCCGCATACGATAGCATACATGGAGACGAGCTCTACAACGCCATGTCTAATTTTGACATTCCTGCCAAACTCGTCAGATTGTGCAGGATGCCATTGGAGAACTCTCGCAGCTGTACAGCGACATTGGCCTTTGACGGCGTCTACGGATTCTGAGGGACAACGCACTACGCAGCTGAAGGCGACCGAATCTAAGGTGGCGCACACAAACGGGAGGGGATCTTAACCAACTGGGAGTGCATTGCTGGAAACAGCTGGCAATGGCCCAGTTGTTGCCAAAAGAGTGATCTTGTTGATTCCTTTTGTTTAAACTACAAAACTAAAGTAGTGTCTGTGCATTATCAACAGAACTCGACGTTTCCATAAAAAAAAAATCGTAGTGTTCCCGTGTAACGGCAGCCGAGAAGTGTGTGACTTACCCTATGTTTCGGTGGTTGTCAGCTGTGACATAAGTGACAGTTTTGCAGCTGTCAACTCAGAACCACTTTGTTTGGGTTGCTATTGAATATAGTTTCGTCGTGTGAATGTGAATTAATTAATCGAAGGGAAGGACCGAATAACCAGATACAGCAATCCAAACAGATATGTCGTTGGAGATCTGTCGAATTTGTGGCGGCAATAAGTACTTAAAGCATGTTTTCAGGGAGGGCAGCGAAGAGCTCCTCGACCAGATTCGGTTGTGTGCCAATATTCAAGTAAGAATACAAACACATAACTCCTTTGGTTTGGTCTCTACGATATTTATTCCAGATGCATGAGCATGATTTCCTTCCGAAATACGTCTGTGATACGTGTGAGCATGGACTGGCTTTTTCCTATCGCCTACGGAAACGTGGTGAAGAAACGGAGAAGAAACTACGAGAAGAATTGTTCACAGCATCGACCAACGAATTTAACCTTTTGAACAATGAAGAGATTCAAGTCAGTGACGACTTGATATTGGATGAGAGTAATGATGAGCTCTGGGTACAGGATGAGGACACTATTCAGGTAGGAGAGCTAGATGAGTTCGGAAACGAGGGGGAGGAATCAGACGAGTACGCTTTGCATTCGATGTCAGAACGACAAAGTAATGAAACCGAACTGTGGTCACCGGATCAGGAGGAAGTATTATGTGAAAATATAGAAATCGTCCAGGATGTCGATATAGAGTATGAGGAAGTAAAACTGACCGATTTAGTCTACGAGGCTGTGGAGGAAGGAAGTGAATGTGATCGAGAAGGAGCTGAGGTGGAATGTTATCCTGATGATCAAAAAACACCATTGTCACCATTCACATGCCAGAAAACGCTGACCGCCGGACTGAAGATGGAATGCGAAACCTGTGGAGAGTTATTTGACACAAGATCCGAGTATTCCGAACACATTCGTAGTCATGGCGACATGCGATATCAGTGTCTTATATGCGACAAATGGTTTAACGCTCGCTATCGCTTCGAGCAACACGTGAAGAATCACTCAAGTGAGAAGGGAGCGTACTCTTGTCCAAAGTGTAGTAATAGCTATACGAACCAACACAATCTCGATAGACACATTCGTTCGGCTCACAACGGCGAGAAAAGATTTCAGTGCAGTGAATGCGGCGCCAACTTTGGCCGGGCGGATATTCTCAAGATGCACATGGCAAAGCATTCGAACGAGAGGAATGTTGAATGCGAGATTTGCCAGAAAAAGTAAGTAAAATGCTTCTTAAGACAAAGCCACTGCTACATCCGTACTTTTTTGTAGGTTTAAGACCACACAGCACCTGCACTATCACAAAAAGAGTCACGTGGCAAAATGCGATCGGCCCGCGAAGCCAGTTCGCTTGAAACCCAAGCCGAAACCCAAACCGAAAGCCACGCACCAAGTGTTCCTGTGTGAGTACTGTGAAAAGATCTCGCATCATCGGACGACCCATTTAAACCATATGAGAATACACACAGGCGAGAAACCGTACAAATGTGATACCTGCGATAAGGCATTTCGGACAAGTCATGCCAGGAGCAATCACATGCTGCTGCATACCGATAAACGACCTCATGTATGTCAGGTCTGCTCAATGTCCTTTCGACAAAGGGCGCATCTAAAATCCCATATGCTTGTCCATGCCGGGGTTAAGAAGCACATTTGTGAACATTGCCAAAGGGCGTTTACAATGAAAAACAATTTGGTGGTCCACATGAGAATGCACAATGGCGAGGGGTCACTTAAACCCAATAGGGGTTCGAAGAGGAGTGGAAAGGATGAACCGGCGCTGAGCCATATTGACGATGAAGAAACTGTGGAAGACGTCAGCAGCAATTTGAACGAAATGGAAGATCTGAAAAATATGAACTCCAGCTAGTGTACCTAGGGGCATTGTGATATATTGTAGAAATGCTTTAGGTTGTTGTCCACAAGTGTTTTTGGGACTTCAACTAAATTCAAGAAGAACACAGATACTTTATTTCAACGAAAATTTATAAGTGTTTCCTCGTTAGCGGTCGTTCAAGAAGAAACCTGGATGCCAGTGTCACAATGCTACTACACGGTGATGCGACAGCGCAACTACAAACGCTGCCGTTTCCTGTCGTTGTAAAGTCAAAGTTCAATCAATACACATTGGAGCGAGTCTCATCGGCGTTTTTTTTTTGACAGCGAGGTTACTTCTGTGAGTGAAGTTGGAATTCTATAGAGTGAAGTTGGCATCAGTAAAAAAAGGAAGAATTAAACTGAAATTAGTAGTTTATAAATGGATAAAAACAATTTGAAGCAAATTATGGGTGACACAGACGATTGTTGTATCGCTCTAGGACTCTAGGACATTTCCGGTCTCATCAGCTCGACGCACTATCACTGCCTGAACACAATGAGGTCGCAGTCTCGGTCTCGGTGGGCATTGTTGTCGCTAGGATTGGCAAAATCTCGCCCACAATAAGGTCGCTTTGTTATGTCAAATTTTAACAGCTGTTTTCACCTTTGTCCATATACAACGTGTCTCAAAAGAAAGTTTACATTTGTTTAGTTTATTGCACGCTCGCAACGATTCCGAGGGGCGCGGGAGGTACGTCAATCGGCAGCCTAGCTCTTGGGAATTTAATCACTATGGAGCGTTTCTCGGGTGCAGACTGCGCGTTATGCGTGCGAGAGTTTTACAAAGACGGTGATTCGGCGACTGTGGCGCGTAGAAAATTCTGCAATATTCGAATTTTACGCCATTTAAAGGATGCGCCAAGCATTTCTTTCATTCGAAAATGGGTAAAAAAGTTTGAAGAGACTGGTACAACACTAGAAAAACCAAAATCTGGACCGTCAAGGTCATCGATAACGTAAGAAAACGTAAAGAATGTTAATCAGTCTGTTCGCAGTGATCCCGACCATTCGATTCGGAAGCGCGCAGAGCTGTGCAATTAAATGGTTGTCGTGAACGTGAATACTTATGTACATTTAGATGACATTATTTTTAAGAACTAAATTCCCAAGTTGTGAACTTTAATGATAAATAAAATTGTTTTCGATAGAATGTCTACTTTCTTTTGAGACACCTTGTACTTACAACGAACCGTCAACCACCGATTTGAGGTTTCCTTGCATTTTGTTTTTTTTTCTACACACCTGTCACAATGTCGTACTACCGAGTTAAAAGTTACCCAACTCGCGCGACACACCCTACGTCCGAGAAAGCGACCGCGACATCATTGTGTTTACATTATGGGATTTACGTACATTTAACTTTTGACAGGCGACCGCGACCTCATTGTGTTCAGGCAGTCAGGGATAAAGAATGAGATACCAATCTATTGGCTTTGACAGGCATTTTGACAACTAGCCCCTACAAACGCGTTGAGGTTTGACGGCGTCTTGACTATGTCATTCTGCCTTACTCCGACGTCTTGACTCTAAGTCAAAAGCGTCGTTTTTAAAGCGGCCTCTAGACGCTCAATATTATTGTGCAAAATATTGCACAATTTTATTGGCTTGCTGCCCCAGACGGTTCAATATTTTTCCCAATAATTTAGTTGACCGCTCATATTTGTATAAAAGTCAAAAGCGTTTTGATTTTCCGCAATATATGGCACAATCTTGCAATGTTATCTACAGACGAACAATAATATTGTGCAATATCAAATATTGCACAATATTATTAGGCGTCTAGGGGCCGCTTTAATTACAAAAGCAACAAACAACCCCTGCGGGGATCAACGGACAGACGTACGAAAGATTGGTATCTCATTCTTTATTCCTGCGCACTATTCTCAAATGAGCCAATTTATGCATGATCAATCATGAATTTTGCATAAACACTATTTCAATGCAGTACGCTTGATTGAAGGAAAATCAAAACGATTTGATTTTGCTTCAAGCATACACCCAATCTATACGTGTGAATTTTTCACTAATACACTTGCACGTCCATGTCATGCATTTTAACAGTGTATATGTACACTGTCAACATTTCAGCCTTATAGGTTCAGCGGTTTGCCGGGTGCGTTGTCTGTCAGTCAATCAGTCACGGAACTCTTTTATATACATATCTGGCTTAAGCCTATAAAAAATGAAAAAAAAACTGTTATTAGATTGGCTGTTACTAGCCAAATCCATTATTTCGTGACAACGTCTATTATACGATTTTATGAATGAGGTATAAATATTATATATTCAACAATTACATATAATTTTTTTATTGATTTCAATGTTTTATTTTCATATTACAGTATTATACATGTATTTAATTGAATAAGACAATTTTATACTCAAACGTTTAAGTGTTCTTTATTTCTAATATTCTATCAACAATAGGTCTATGATATGATTTTATTTGATTTAATTCCACTAAACGACGCCGAATTTTTTTTTATCTGACATGTTGATCATTTTCGCGCGAGCTCACTATTACACATTCGCTAGGCCACGCCTACTCACACGGTTAGTCTACATTTTTCTGCGTTTTTTGCGTTTCGGCATCCCATATTTCAGCGCTAACCGATTTAATAGACGTTGTCACGTCAAAATGAAAAGCAAAAAAAAAAACAAAAGTCAGTAGCAGGTGGTGGGTAAGACCAAGTTATCAAACGTATTCCTCCAATGTCGAATTCGAAATGGCACAACGCCGTGTATGTAGTTGCGACAGTTTTTATAATTTTCGAAATTACAGCGCTGCGACACGACTCCACACATGCCAATAGTGGGGTTCACACTATACGATTTGTTTGTACGATTTGCTTGACGACCAAATAATGCCTACCGTTCACACCATACAACTTGCTTGATCGACTTCACTTGCGATAGAAATGTCGAAGTATTAACATGGCGGCGCATGCTCTGGTTGCAGGGATGATTATTGACGAAATACTCGAAAATGAAGAAAAAAAAAAAAAAAAAGCGAATGTGGATTAAACCATGGGTCGGAAAACGTAATAATTTCTCATCGGTAACTGTTAAGAGAATTCAACGAAAATTTGCCAGAGGATTTTCGTAATTATTTGCGAATGGATAGTAACGTATGATGAGTTACTGAGAAAAATTATTCCTCATATGGAAAAATCAAACCAAAATTATTTTTCTTTGTTTGAAATCATATCATTCATATCGTTCATTCCGCTCAAAGTTGGTGTTGATTCTCTGAACGCACAAGCAAAAGTGAAAAAATGCTCTGAAGTTGTACAACTGTTCACACCTTACGACAAGTCGATCAAGCAAGTCAAAAAGTTAAGATATTTGAACTTCCAAACGACAAATTTAACGACATGTCGTACGACCGTTCACACTCACGATTTGGCCCATCAAGCAAATCGTACAGACAAATCGTATGGTGTGAACCCCGCAAATGTGACTTACTTACATATAATTCCATTGTATGAATATGGATTTGACAGCTACGGCGTTTGTAGTCGCGCGGTCGCATCGCCGTGTAGCAGCATTGTCGCTTATTACACGGGGGTGTTTAGTAAAGATTGAAATAAGTGCGAAAGAAATGGTCAGTGAAACAGAAGTACACTGGCACAGTAACGCGTGGGTAAGCTACTTCGTGCGTCTTTTTGACATTTCCTTATCTCCATCTTGTTTCTGATTTGAAAGCAGGCTAGTGAGGCTCTAGATGGGATGTTACCCAATGCTAAGTGGAGAAGAATTTTCTTAATGCGTTGATGAGGAACACGGATCAATAGAATTAGTTACTGAAGTTGAAGACAGCCATCCTCACAATACACAAACAGGAATGTACCTAATGGAGGCAAAAAAAAAAAGAAATTGCGCAAAGTTTCATTTAAAATATCTGGAATCCACATCAATAGCGGCGTTCACACCATACGATTTGTCTATACGATTTTTTTGACAATCAAAAGTACGTAGCGTTCACACTATACTGCAAGTTTGATAGATTTCATTTGTGAGAGAGAATTTGTGTCGTGAATATCGTTACCCCTGTTTTTTTTAAATATACATCCGAGTTGTTACAAAATGGGGAGAATGAAAGGCATGCCTGTCGTAAGAGGCGAGGCGTTGGAGTACTGCCTTGCTCCAAAGTTGGGAGTTTTTCTAGGTGCTAGACCTCGAGCATTGCGGGACTCATCTGGAAGTGACCTTGCGATTGCGAAGCTCCACCGGTAGCTATAATCTGGTACCACGAGAAACAGGAGCCCCACAACTGGCGGTCGGTATCTCGGTGCCTGGCGTCGGTCCCAGCGGCTCCCAAGTCGAAGTATCGTGGTGGCGTGAAGTAGAAAATATTTTTGGAATTATAACCACAAGATTTAGAGTTTTGCTGACCACTACCAATTTAAGCCAGCTACATACATATATCCGAAGCTCGGAAGTAGACACCAATCCCGCTAACAATAGTCTATTATTACATCTACAAGCTTGGAAATGCTATAACTTGTTACTGAATTCGTCGTCATATCGTCTTTGTCCGCTGATGTTCACCCATCGAAATCACAAAAAAAGTGAAAAACGTATGGAAGTATCATTTCTGACTTTTACACATACACGGGCACCCACACAAGCAAGGGAAAAAGTCGAAAATTCTGAACTTCATACTGCTGCGGAGATGCAAACGGACGGTTAAGTTCGAATTTCGCTGTCGAAATTCGAAAGCTCTCTGGAAGCGGGGATTGGAATGATGTCAACTTCCAATGGAATTGTCAGAGCGTTCTAGAGATTTCCGAAGGGGAACTTCCAACGGCGAACGTTCGAGAAGGTGGACCGAGAGCTATATAAGCGCGAACACTCGCCCTCGACAAACATTCAGTTTGTGGTATTACACAGCGTGTGACAAGTCGGTGTGATCAACCAGTGTGAAAAGAAAAGCTTTCAATAAAGGTTGTGTATTGTGTAATAAAGTTTAAAGTGGATTGTATTGGATAATAAAGAAAAGTGGTGAAGCTGTACGGATAGTTGATCTGTGGTGAAACCAGGAAAGTGTGTGTGTTTTATTTTGGATAAGAAAAACAATTGTAGTTTATCGCAATCCAGTGGTGCGAACCCTATTCGGTGTGGGATCGAATAAATTCGTAACAATACTACAAATCGTATCGACTTGCAGTACGGAGCGTTCACATTGACGATTGGCAGTACAGACACGAGTCATCAAGCAAATCGTATAGACAAATCGTATGGTGTGAACAGCGCTATTGTGTTGCGGTTGAGAAACGTCACAAATTGTTTAGAGTGCGGATCGAATGCGTACTCAATGATGGCTGGATTTTAGACTTCTTTATCGACATTTACTCACTTGCGTGAGTGAGTCCTTATCTTTAGTGGGCGCTACAGTTCGGGGTGAACCTGGGCCTCAACCAACATGCCCCTCCATCTAGCACGATCTATTGCTAGCCTTTTCCATTGCCGCACACCCAGTTGGCTGAGGTCCCCTTCCACCTTTGTGCGTCATCTTAAGTGCGGCCGTCCTCTGCTTCTTCATCCCTCGGCGTTGGATTCACAGACTCCGGGCTGGAGCTGTGGTGCCCATTCGCTCTACATGGCCCAGTCATCTTAGACGCTGAATCCGTGAACGTCTGACTAGGCTCATGTCGCTGTACAGCCCGTAAAGTTCGTGGTTGAATCTTCCCCTCCATCCCCCGTCTGCGTTTATAGGCCCAAAAATCACGCGCAAAATCTTTCTCTCGAACCGACCAAGGACCTCCTCATCCGCTTTGAATAGTGTCCATGCTTCTGCGGCGTACAACAGAACCGGGATGATAAGGGTCTTATATAGAGTCAATTTTGTCGTTCGGGAGAGGACTCTATTACTCAGTTGCCTCCTAAGCCCAAAGAAACAGCGATTGGCAAGAGTGATTCTGCGTTTGATTTCTGAACTTATGTCGTTGTTCCAAGTCACTGCGGAGCCAAGGTAGACGAAGTAATTAACTACCTCGAACTTATATCTGCCAATACAAACGATCTGGCCAAGACGTCGGTGGTGAGCGTCCTTTTTTGATGACAGCATTACTCGCAAACGCCTCATTGACATCTAGCTGTGATCTACCTATTATGCCAATACCATCGGCGTATGCAAGGAGTTGCGAGGATTTGAAATAGATTGTGCCTCTTGTATTGGCCAGTGATTTTTGCACAATCATTTCCAATATGATGTTGAAGAAATCACACGACAGCGCATCGCCCAATCTAAATCCTTTTTTGACAACAAAACTATCGGTAAGGTGTTCACCGATTCGGATGGAGCAGCGAGCATTCTCCAAAGTCATCCTGCATAGTCTGACGGGTTTAGCACGTATGTCAAAGGTAGACATAGCATTGTATAGCTCGTCTCTAATTACGCTGTCGTATGCGACTTTGAAGTCGACAAATAGGTGGTGAGTGTCGACTTGAAATTCATTGGTTTTTTCCAGTATCTGCCGTAGTGTGAAGATTTGGTCGATGGTGGACTTCCCTGGCCTGAATCCGCACTGATAAGGACCTATCAGCTTATTTACAAAAGGCTTCAGGCGTTCACACAAAACGGCAGAGAAGGTTTTGTAGGCGATGTTAAGGAGACTTATTCCTCTGCAGTTGGCGCAATCAGAGGGGTATCCTTTCTTGTGGATCGGGCATATGACGCTGAGACTCCATTCCTCGGGCATTTTTCCTCTGACCATATCTTACAGATGAGCTGGTGCATGCTCCTAGCCAGGTCATCCCCAGCTGCCTTGAAGAGCTCAGCAGACAGTCCGTCTGCGCCAGCAGCTTTATTCGACTTGAGCTTCGATATGGCAATCTTAACTTCGTCGAGGTCAGGGGGACAGGATTCTCTGCGGTCTCCGTCGATTAGAAATGGATCATTCTGCCTGACAGCGGTTTTTCCATATTCTCAGCATCGACTGCGATTCTACTACTAGGTGTCCGTTCTCATCCCTGCAGGCTTCCGTTCTGGCTTAATAACCTTGGCATATTCGCTTTATCTGTTGATGAAACTTTCGAGCGTCACGCCTGCAGTAACACCTCTCCAAATCCTCAATCGCGCGCTCTCGCGCTCTTTCTTCTTTCTTCTAAGAAGCTTATGCTCCTCCCTTCTTTTTAACTCGTAGAGCTCACGGGCTGCTCTTGTTCTTTTATGCAGCGAGGCCTTATATGCATCCTGCTTCGCTGTATAAATCCTCCTGCACACGTCAGGTGTTTCTTCGTGGTGGAGCCTTGAAACCCGAAACTTCGGACGCAGAGCTTTTCAGGGCTTGTTTGCAAAGGCTCCACTGCTGTTTTATTGATTGCGTGGATGATTCAGGTGTATTGGAGAGCTTAAGGGAGACGCGATCGGCAAAAGCACGAGCAGTTTCTGGCGATAGTAGCTTTCCGACGTCATAACTTTGTATTCTTACTCTACTCCGTTGCGCTCGTGATATCCATAAGCGCATTTTGGCTACTACAAGATAGTGGTCCGAGTCGATGTTAGCCCCTCGGAAAGTTCGAACATCAAGAATAGTGGAGGAGTGTCTGACGTCGATCGCGATGTGATCAATCTGGTTGGTAGTTGATTGATCCAAAGACCGCCAGGTGCCTTTGTGTATATCGAGGTGCGGGAAGCGCGTACTGGCTGGAAGGAGATTTCGCCTTATAGCAAGATCAATCAGCCTGTGTCCGTTATTGGAGGTGGTTTCATGTAGGCTATATTTGCCGATGACTCGTTCAAAGAAGCTTTCCTTACCCAGCTTAGCATTAAAGTCTCCTAGTACAATTTTGATGTCATAGCTGGGATATTGGGCATACGTTATCTAGGAGATCGTATAACTCATCCTTGGCGGAGTCACCCTTGTCTTCCGTGGGGGCGTGGACGCAGATCAGGCTGATGTTAAAAAATTTAGCCTTGATACGGATTGTTATGAGGCTTTCGCTCACATGCCGAAAGCTTAGGACTTTTTGCCTTAGTCCACCTCGGACAACAAATCCGCATCCAAACAATCGTTGCCCTCTCTCCCTATAGCAGTCACCGTAGTAAATATCGCAGTTTTTCATCCGCTTTATACCCGGTCCATTCCATCGCATTTCCTGGATGGCGGTGATGTCCGCTTTAGGGCGGTCTAGGGCGTTCGCAAGTTGTTCGGCTGCACGTGGCCTGTTTAGGGACCTAACATTCCCTTTATCCGAGGCTTGTGGTTGTTTCGGAGTTTGTGGTTTTTACGGTAACTGCTTACTAGGCCGGTGCCCAACCGACTAATCCTGTTTTTCGGCGCAGGAGGCTCCCCATTCGCCCTTCCTCGTCTGCAATTTCCATAGGGAATCTCCAGATGGAACCACGAGGAGGTGGAAATACGACTTACTAACAGTGCCATAAGATATTCGTCTGCGGTGGCTCTTCTCGCTTTTTATCAGGCCAGCTACCGCTACGAGGCCTTTGTTTGTCCCTTGCTATCAAGACCTTCTCTCTTTACAAATAAGCACGCTGTGACTGACTTACTTGATCCTAGTGTGGATGACTTGATTTGAAGGTGTTATTTAGGGTTCAGCCTCCATTATACCAACCCAAGTCATGTAGTCCTGTCAGCAGATATTTAAAGAAACAATTCCTTTTCCAAACTGGGTCAACCCTCACGAATAACAAGGACTATAATGACTTCTCAATGGGTACTTGTAAGCTGTTTTCGTCACGTAGTTAAGCCTCCCAATAGTCAGCACGAAACCGGCAGGCAAAGCCATTCAATTTTATTTCACACAAAAGGAGAAGTGAATAAGGAAAAAAAAAAAAACAAAGCCCTTCCTGGTCTAGTTCTTGGCGTGGCTATGAGTAGTCCAGTTCCCCGAAGGAAGTTGTTCGATTGCTCGTAAACGTGTTAAATGGTTTGCTTATTCCTACACTTACTATTACACTACATACTCGTAACATGGTTCATTAAGTGTTATAGAGGACGCCAATATGCTTGGTTTAACAACTAAATTGCTTCTGAAAAAAAGGACAACTCCTGAATGAATTGTTTCAATGTCAGCAGTGTGCTTTAAACTCTTGTTTTCGTTACGAATTAACGGTAGCGTCTCTTGCCTTTGGATTTGCTTTATATTTTCTTTGTAAAGTCTCAAGCGTTTCACTATGGTTGCAAGTTTAGTCAATCGCAGAGGCAACTTAATCACATCATTCGTTGTTTGAAACAAAAACTAACGGTATTAAGGGATTTCAGGGATTCGTGGCGGCTTTTGAAAAACCAATTACGCTGTAAACTTTCATCCAAATCTGTTCCTCCATCCCGCGAGTGCTGTGTTCATCACCCCAAGATGTAGCGTAAACTCGTTAAGCTTTCTGTCAATTGGGTCGTCCTTGAAGGATATTGCCGAATTCCATTCAATTTTGCTTCATTTATTCAATTTAGCGGTTTTTATTCTAGCTAATTTCATGGTGGGGTGGGTTTTGCTGCCTTTATGTACATACGAGACAAAGTGCCCATGGGGAAAGGGGCAGACTCCTTTGAATAGGGATTAGCCGGAAAATGTGAGCATCCTTCTTTGGGAAACTATTAGTTACACGTACGAGTATGCATGTCGAAGAGTTCAAGTCGTAAGCTGGTAGCGAAAAAAAAAGCAAAATTAGTTTAATGCGTCCATGGAGACCAGTCAAAGCGAGCGTCTTGGTTTTTATGAAGGCAATACGTGACCGTTAAGAGTATCCCAGAAGGTGGAACTCGATTTGCATATTTGGGGCATCAATCTTGCTTCAATAGCCCGATGGGGAGTGTTTCCGTATTTCGATTTCCGTCTCTGTCATCGGGTTATGGTGACTTTGGTTAATGAACGTTTTGTTGCCCTATTTCGCCTTGATTTTAAGGCAGCATAGCGCTGCAGTAATCTTGTTATTGGTAATTGGAAAATTTGTATTACTAGTAGTTTTCCAAGTACGTGATAGTAGTTTGGGCATGAAGTATCGTTTTGAGCATACCTCGGTGGCGTGCAGCCGACAGCCGGGTCCGAAGGATGTGTTCGAGGATGTTCGATCGAATTGTGTATGCGAGTGGAATGTTGACAACCTTTCACGGGCATGATGTGCCCTTGGTGGTACGTGACGAGGATGATAAATAAATAAATAAATAAATAATGCCGTAAATCGGGTACCTTTTGCCGGAAATAACTTGCTTACTGTGCCTTTGGGGGGAGGAGAATTGAGATGTGAGTAGTCGCCAGCCTAGATATGTTCGTGAGCATTTTTTTTGGGGGGAGACCAGAACCAGAAGCTGGTACGGACGTTTTTGTGTCCCGAAAATCTGGGGTTATGCATATGATTTAAAACAAGTGTCGTATGGTGACGGAATTTGTACTTTCTTTGCACGTTTTATGGTGGATTATTACATGAAGAATGGAAGAGCTAAACGGGTTCCTCAAGTTATCTAGCAAAATCTCTATTGTATACAAGGATGTTTCTGGTGATACTAATGGCGAACGGTGTTGAGTCGCTAGCAATCTGTTATGAAATAGGCCTAAATGGTCCTCTGACAGTTTTCGTGGGGCAAACATCCCTATTTATTGAGCTTAATTCAAGCCAACTTCTCACTTAATCTAACTGAATCAAACTTATAAGCTAAGGATGGCGTGATTAAAAATACGGGTTTTTAAGCATGGAGTGCTGAGGTTGAAATCGAAGTAGGGATTCGAATTAACACTTCGCAGCATACGAGAAATGGGTTCATTGGAGCCATAGGCGGTACGGGGGTGAGTAGATAGAAGACACGGGGTTTTCCTACATTGCGAAGATTAGTGTTGATAGAGACAGAGTCATAGAGGGTCGCGCAATCAATGGTACCAGAAAGCAGTCAATGGATGAAGAGAATGTCAGATCTTCTTCTTCTTCTTAATGATGGGCGCTACAGTTCGGGGTGAACCTGGGCCTCAACAAACATGCCCCTCCAACTAGCACGATCTTTTGCTAGCCTTTTCCATCGCCGCACACCCAGTTGGCTGAGGTCCCCTTCCACCTGTGTGCGCCATCTTAAGTGCGGCCGTCTTCTGCTTCATCGTCCCTCGGGTTTGGATTCAAAGACTCTCCGGGCTGGAGCTGTGGTGTCAATTCGCTCTACATGGCCCAGACATCGTAGACGTTGAATCCGTAGACGCCTGACTAGACTCATGTCGCTGTACAGCCCGTAAAGTTCGTGGTTGAATCTTTTCCTCCATCCACCGTCTGCCTTTATAGGCCCGAAAATCACGCGCGAAATCTTACTCTCGAACCGACCAAGGGCCTCCTCATCCGCTTTTGATAGTGTCCATGCTTCTGCGTCGTACAACAGGACCGGGATGGTAAGGGTCTTATATAGAGTCAACTTTGTCGTTCGGGAGAGGGCTCTATTACTCAGTTGCCTCCTGAGCCCAAAGAAACAGCGATTGGCAAGAGTGATTCTGCGTTTGATTTCGGAACTGATGTCGTTGTTCCAAGTCACTGCGGAGCCAAGGTAGACGAAGTAATTAACTACCTCGAACTTATATCTGCCAATACAAGCGTTCTGGCCAAGACGTCGGTGGTGAGCGTCCTTTTTTGATGACAGCATATATTTAGTTTTGCTCTCGTTTACCGCCATACTAATTTTCGACGCCTCCATCTCAATACTCGCAAACGCCTCAATGACATCTCGCTGTGATCTACCTAGTATGTCAATATCGTCGGCGTATGCAAGAAGTCGCGAGGATTTGAAATAGATTGTGCCTCTTGTATTGGCCAGTGATTTTTGCACAATCATTTCCAATATGATGTTGAAGAAATCACACGACAGCGCATCGCCCTGCCTAAATCCTTTTTTGACGTCAAAACTATCGGTAAGGCGTTCACCGATTCGGATGGAGCATCGAGCATTCTCCAAGGTCATCCTGCATAGTCTGACGAGTTTAGAGTTTAGCTCGTCTCTAATTACGCTGTCGTATGCGGCTTTGAAGTCGACAAATAGGTGGTGAGTGTCGACTTGAAATTCATTGGTTTTCTCCAGTATCTGCCGTAGTGTGAAGATTTGGTTGACGGTGGACTTCCCTGGCCTGAATCCGCACTAATAAGGACCTATCAGCTTATTTACAAAAGGCTTCAGGCGTTCACACAAAACGGCAGAGAAGATTTTGTAGGCGATGTTAAGGAGACTTATTCCTCTATAGTTGGCGCAATCAGAGGGGTCTCCTTTCTTGTGGATCGGGCATACGATGCTGAGACTCCATTCCTCGGGCATGCTTTCCTCTAACCATATCTTACGGATGAGATGGTGCATGCTCCCAACCAGGTCATCCCCAGCTGCCTTGAAGAGCTCAGCAGACATCCGTCTGCGCCAGCAGCTTTATTCGACTTGTTGAGACGGCTCGTGGGGCGTCAGTTCGTTAAAAATAAAAGGAAAAATGAACTCTTAAACGCTAACAACTTTATTTCAGACTACAATTTCGATTTCAAAAAAAGGTGGGTGGCTCCACTCTCGTTGACCACGTTGATGCAAGTGAGGTTAATCCGATAAAAAATAAGGAAAATGTCAAAGAGAAAAGGTAACAAAAAATAATGACAGAAGGTCTCAGGGTGCGTTTGCACTTGCGACATTGATGATTGTAACATCCTCCCCGGGATAATCTATCATAGGATAGATTATATGTAGGTTGCTGTTGATGGCTGCTTCCTCTTCGCACAGGTTGGGTGAATAGGACTTGTTGTATGTCTAAAACGAAAGTAAGTACATATCCACGGTAGAACGTTAGTCAAGCCTTTGAGATTCTGACTCATTATCTTCTGTTGGGAGTACGCAAATTTTTGAAATAGGTCTTTTGAAATTACCATCTACAGTCTTTACAGTTACCACCCGTACCAATTCATCCGATCCAGGATGAACATCGATGATACGTCCCAACTTCCATTGGTTAGGGGAAAGGCGTTCGTCCTTGAGAAGGACGAGTTGATTGATGTGAACATTTTGCATTCTGTTCCTCCACCCGTTTGGACGGTTCTGAAGTCGTGATAAATATTCACCGCTCCAACGACGCCAGAATTGTTGCACGATACCTTGACATTTTTGCCATCTTTTGGTTAGGCAAACCCTTTCTATCTCAGGCTCTGGATGGGAAAGAAGTGAATCACCAATCAAAAAGTGACCAGGTGTTAGAGCAATCAGGTTATCTGGATCATCGTTAAGCGGACAGAGTGGTCTCGAATTGAGGCAGGATTCAATCTGGCACATGATGGTGGAAAACTCTTCATACGTAAATGTTAGATTGTTGGTGATTCGCCGTAAATGAGTCTTCATGGACTTTACGCCCGCCTCCCACAATCCCCCAAAATGGGGTGAAGATGGGGGAATAAAGTGCCACTGAATACGTAAATCGGTTAAATATGGAACTACATTTCTTTTAACAAAGGTGCAGTAAGCTGTGCGGTCTGCTCGTAATAATTTATTTGCTCCCACAAAATTTGTCCCGCAATCGCTATAGAGATTATTACAGAAGCCGCGTCGGCCAATAGATCTTTTCAGCGCTGCCAAGAAGGCTTCCGATGACAAGTCGCTGACTACCTCCAGGTGAATGGCCTTGGTTGCAAGACATATAAATAACGCTACGTATCCTTTCGTAGATGTTATGCCTCTCCTTTTACTCGGAGTGATATAAAATGGTCCAGCGTAATCAACGCCGGCTGACTCAAATGCACGCGCAGGACGAACTCTTTTTTGTGGTAAACTTGCCATCATTTGAGAAGCTAATTTTGGTTTGGTTTTATAGCAAGGGATGCATCGATGAAGAAAATGGGTTGTAGCCTTCCGTCCATGCACAATCCAAAATTGTTTGCGTATATGATTGAGGGTCAATTGAACGCCTCCATGAAGGGTGATCAAGTGACTATGACGAATAATGAGTTCCGTGATATGACCCTTTTCAGGTAGGATGATTGGGAACTTCTCTTTGTACGATAAAAGTGCGTCCCGTAACCGACCGCCAAGTCGTATTATAGTACATTCAAAATCAAAGAAGGGGTTCAACGGCAATAGACTGCTTTTGCCCTGTAAGGAACCGTTCAATGCTAGTGAACTAAACTCAGACGAAAGGCATTCAAGTTGAGCTAAACGGGCAATGGATATTACGGCTCGTTGTACTTCATATACCATCAATGATCCAACTTGTCGATGTGATTTTTCCATAATTTTGCAATTCGATATAAATCGGTGGCAATAAGCAATAACTCTACTTATGCGAAAAAGGCTGGATGACCTTCCAACTGCCTGCATTATGTGTTTCCTGTCGTATTCGATAAGATTGACAATGTAATTTTTCTTTGGCTCGAGCGTGTTTACATGTGCGTATATCTTCTTTAACTCCAACGCCTCCGCTGACGTGACTGGTGGGGTAATGATTGGAAATCGAGGCCAATTGACCTACCTTTGAAGCGTCGCAAAATATGTGAAGTTCGAGGCTTTCATGGTTCCCCTTAGTGTTCAACCATCGGGGAATCTGCAGATGTGAAATGTTTCGCAAATCACAAAGAAATGACTTCCATTGAATTTGATACTCATCTGGAATAGGGTCGTCCCATTTTAATTGAAGGGAACATATCCTTTGCAGCAGATCCCTGGCGATGATAATAACGGGGGCCAACCAACCAGCTGGATCAAATAACCGAGCAACAGCCGAGAGCATTCCTCTCTTGGTAACTGATAAATTTGAAGTATCGAAATTGAATTGATATTGAAAGTTATCCGTTTTCGGGCTCCAAAAAACTCCTAAAGTCTTAACCGACATGCCGCTATCTAAGTTCAATAAATCCTTCGTCTCCCGGTGTTCAATAGGGATTTCCTCTAAGATAGCTGGCTTATTACTCGCCCATTTCCTTAACTTGAATCCGCCACTGCAAAGCATTTCTTCCACCTGTTGTCGAATGATTTTCATTTCTTGTACTGTATGGCTGCCGCCCAGCAAATCGTCAACATACATCTGCCGCTTAACAAGATCGACCGCCAACGGATAGTTCTGAGCTTCGTCCTCGGCAAGCTGGTGGAGTGTGCGAATGGCAAGAAAAGGAGCTGGAGCTAGGCCAAACATAACAACGTCGCAGAACAGTTCTTCGATCTTACCTAAAGGTGATGTTCGCCATAAGATTCGTTGGAATTGAGCGTCGTCATAGTCGACCTTAATGCAACGATACATTTTTTCAATATCTGCTATAATGACCACATTGAAGAAACGCCAGTGAAGTAAGATATCTATTAGATCATTTTGCAAACGAGGACCCACAGAGAGAATGTCATTTAGCGACTTTCCATTATCCGTTTTGGCTGAGGCGTCGTAGACAACCCGTAGCTTCGTGGTCGTACTATGCTCCTTAATAACAGGATGATGAGGAAGATAACAACATGAGACACTGATACCTCCAACGGAAGGCCTTGTATTTTCCTGTTCGGAGGTGACAACTGGATGCATCTGGTTAAGGCGTAAATACTCCTCTATGGTATCATTATATGTCTTACGAAGGACATCGTCGCGTTGTAACTTCCTCTCAATTGATAGAAAACGGTTCAATGTCCGCTGCCGCGATCGCCCTATCACCTGCCGCTCGTCGAATATTGATTTGAATGGGAGGCGAACTAAATACTGACCATTCTCTAATCGTTTATGCGTCCTCCTAAAATGATGTTCACACCATGAGTTGTCATCCGTCAGGGTCGATTGTTTGTTAGAGAAACTTTCCAGATCATACATTTTGTTCAACATTTCTTGCGTTTCTACGGATAGGTGCAACGACGATGTTGTTATAGAAGGAGCAGAGCTGCTCATTTTCCCAGAAACAATCCATCCTAGCATAGTTACCTGTGCAATCGGTAGAGTATCTGAGATACGTCGCGTTTCGGATAAAATTAGAGAGTCGTAAAGATTGTTGCCAATAAGTAAATCGACTTGGTCTGGAATAAAAAAGTTCGGATCAGCTAAATCCAAATTCTTGACATGAGACCAATTCTCAATCGATGTTCTTTTTTTAGGTAAAATTCCAGTAATACGCTTAAGTACGAAAGCATTTACATTATAGCTGCATGTATGATCTACCTTTGATGTAATAGTTATGTTTACAAAATGGCGTATTTCTGTGGCTTGACCTGCAGCTAATCCATTGACGGTGACGAAAGTTCTAATACGAGGAATTTGTAGAAGTTGAACGGCCCTTTCGGTGATAAAACTCGCCTGTGACCCTTGATCGAGAAGGGCGCGTAAGGTGAGTTGATACCCCCTCAACCCGGAAAGAATCACTGCTGCTGTCGGTAGAAGAACTTCACACTCAGGAATGATTTTTTGCGCGGGGATTGGTGTGTGAATCGATGTATGCACTGATATGATATCAGCATCCGAGCTTGAGTATGGGTTATGAATAAGTGTGTGATGTCGAGCACCACAGATGGAGCAATTGCGTTGACTGCTGCATTTTGCTAAGGTGTGGTTAGTACCGAGGCAATTAAGGCAACTTTTAAGTTTCTCTACAACTGATCTTCTCTCGGCTGCGCTTAATTGTAGAAATGGGGGGCATCGACGGAGAAAGTAATTATCATTTTTACAATACAAACAGGCTGGTTTCACTGTTTGTTTCCTTTCCACTGCTAGAGATCGAATCTCTCTCCTCGCGGAAATATTGTTTTTCTGACACTCAGTTTTAGGCGGTATACTAGGGGTGTTTACAAGAGATGACGACGTAATCATCATCTGATAATGTTCCTCCAACACTGTGCAGAGATTCTTAAACGTAGGAATTGTTTTCGACTTTCGGTTTTCTTGATTGAACTCTGCACGAATGTTAACAGGTAACTTTTTCAGCATATAGTACACCAGCAATCGGTTGTCATCGGTGATTGAAGGATCGAGCTGATGCATCGCGTTAATGCATGATCGGGTGGTTTGGATAAAACTACGAAGTGCAATGGGATCATCTTTGGAAACAATGGCTTGATTATCAAAAATTTGCATATAGTGATAGAAGATCAATTTGTTATTTTCATATATATCAGTAAGTACCTTCCATGCGACACTGAAATTTTCTCCAGTAACTGCAATGTGTTTGATATCGTCAGCCGCGGTTCCAGTTACATGACCCTTTAAATACTGAAGACGTTGTTGGTCTGATAGCTGCTGACTCTTGTGGATCCGTGCTACGAATACTTCTTTGAATGCTGACCATTCGGTGTATTGGCCATTAAACGTTGGAAGTTTAACATCCGGAAGTGGAACTTCGTGATTCTGCTTGATCTCTAAATTTGATACATTTGCTGTTGTCTCGGCAGTAGTTGTTGCTAAAGGCTCTGGCGGATGGTATTTATCGCGTTCATTCTCTATTGATGCAACAACATCAATATAGGTTTCTTCGAATGAATCCTCTAATTCTGCGGCGTAGTAATCCGATTTAACTATCTTGTTGGTGGCAAGTTGGCTGAGCTGTCGATGATTTTCCCGAAACTCAGTGCGAATCCCTTGCAGATTTCCAAGACGTACGTTGAAGTGCCGGAGAGTGCGACGTTCAGAACCATCCTTCTTGTAGTTTGCCCAACTACGTTTGACTGCATCTATTATGCGGATTTGCTCTTCGATAAGAGAACGAGCTTTTCGGTCAGGGGTTGACGCTTCTTGCTCAAATGGTTCGGTTGATAAGTCAGAACCCTTAGGCATTTTCTAACCAACTACAGAAGAATATGCACTTACCTTGTTTTCTTGTTCCAATAAAGTGTTGAAACTCCAGTTTATGTTGATCTGCTAAAGTTGAAGGGACGCTTAAGAATTCCTCACAGGAGGCACCAAATGTTGAGACGGCTCGTGGGGCGTCAGTTCGTTAAAAATAAAAGGAAAAATGAACTCTTAAACGCTAACAACTTTATTTCAGACTACAATTTCGATTTCAAAAAAAGGTGGGTGGCTCCACTCTCGTTGACCACGTTGATGCAAGTGAGGTTAATCCGATAAAAAATAAGGAAAATGTCAAAGAGAAAAGGTAACAAAAAATAATGACAGAAGGTCTCAGGGTGCGTTTGCACTTGCGACATTGATGATTGTAACACGACTTGAGATTCGATATGGCAATCTTAACTTCGTCGAGGTCAGGGGGACAGAATTCTCTGCGGTCTCCGTCTATTAGAAATGGATCATACTGCCTGACAACTCTCCAAATCCTCAATCGCGCGCTTCTCGTGCTCTTTCTTCTTTCTTCTAATAAGCTTATGCTCCTCCCTTCTTTTTAACTCGTAGAGCTCACGAGCTGCTCTTGTTCTTTTATGCAGCGAGGCCTTATATGCATCCTGCTTCGCTGTATGAATCCTCCTGCACTCGTCATCGAACCAGGTGTTTCTTCGTGGTAGAGCCTTGAAACCTAAAACTTCGGATGCAGAGCTTTTCAGGGCTTGTTTGCAAAGGCTCCATTGCTGTTCTGTTGATAGCGTGGAGGATTGAGGTGTATTGGAGAGCTTAAGGGAGACGCGATCGGTAAAAGCACGAGCGGTTTCTGGCGATAGTAGCTTTCTGACGTCATAACTTTGTATTCTTACGCATCTTGGCTACAACAAGATAGTGGTCCGAGTCGATGTTAGCCCCTCGGAAAGTTCGAACATCAAGAATAGTGGAGGAGTGTCTGACGTCGATCGCGATGTGATCAATCTGGTTGGTAGTCGATTGATCAAAAGACCGCCAGGTGCCTTTGTGTATATCGAGGTGCGGGAAGCGCGTACTGGCTAGAAGGAGATTTCGCCCCGTAGCAAGATCAATCAGCCTATGTCCGTTATCGGAGGTGGTGTCGTGTAGGCTATGTTTGCCGATGACTCGTTCAAATATGCTTTCCTTACCCAGCTTAGCATTGAAGTGTCCTAGTACAATTTTGATGTCATAGCTGGGACATTGGGCATACGTTCTGTCTAGGAGATCGTAGAACTCATTTTGGCTGAGTCATCCTTGTCTTCCGTGGAGGCGTGGACGCAGATCAGGCTGATGTTAAAAAATTTAGCCTTGATACGGATTGTTATGAGGCGTTCGCTCAAATGCCGAAAGCTTAGGACTTTTTGCCTTAGTCCACCTCGAACAACAAATCCGCATCGAAACAATCGTTGCCCTCTCTCCCTATAACAGTCGCCGTAGTAAATATCGCAGTTTTTCATCCGCTTTATGCCCGGTCCATTCCATCGCATTTCCTGGATGGCGGTGATGTCCGCTTTATAGCGGTCTAGGTTGTCCGCAAGTTGTTCGGCTGCACGTGGCCTGTTTAGGGACCTAACATTCCACGTACAAAGCCGAAGATCATTGTCCTTTTTTCGTTTTTTGCAAGGGTCGTTAAAATAAATCCGGTCCGTTATATCCGAGGCTTGTGGTTGTTTCGGAGTTTGTGGTTTTTTTACGGTTACGGCTTACTAGGCCGTAGCCCAACCGACTAATCCTGTTTTTTTTTTTTTTGGCGCAGGAGGCTCGCCATTCGCCCTTCCCCGTCTGCAATTTCCATAGGAAATCTCCAGATGGCACCACGAGGAGGTGGGGATAGGACTTACTAACAGTGCCGCAAGATGTTCGACTGCGGTGGCTCTTCTCGCTTTTTAGCAGGCCAGCATCCGTCGGATAGATGCTACCCCTACGAGGCCTTTGTTAGTCCTTTGCCATCCATTCAAACCTCTCATAGTGTCAGCAAATTGTTGTGATGTTAAAATAGTTGCAACCGAGTATTCATAGATGACATTGACGCTCTCGTCGCACACGGGGAGAAGTTGAATGTCTGTAAGATGTGCATCCAGATATTACCACAATCCAGAAAGTGCGATGGGATGGACCGGGCAAAAAAAAGATGAGAATCTGTGATATCTACTACGGCGACTGCTACAAGGAGAGAAGACAACGCTTATTCGGATGCGGATTTGTTATAAGAGGTAGAGTTAGGCAAAAAGTCTTGAGCTTCAGACATGTAAGCGAACGCCTCATGACAATCCGCATCAAGGCTAAATTCGCAAACATCAGCCTAATTTGCGCTCATGCCCCTACCGAGGACAAGGATGACACTACAAAAGATGATTTCTACGACCTACTAGATAGGACATATGCCCAATGTCCCAGTAACGATGTTAAAATCGTACTGGGAGACTCTAACGCAAGACTGGGAAAGGAAGTCGCCTTTGATAGGGTTATTGGCAAGCACAGCCTACACAAGACCACATCCGAAAATGGATTTAGGCTGATAGACTTCGCAACGGGGCGAAATATTCTAGTTGCTAGCACGCGTTTCCCACATCTCAACATCCACAAAGGGACCTGGCGATCTCTGGATCAATCAACCGTCAACCAGATTGACCACATTGCGATTGATGGCAGACACGCATCCGACATTCTGGATGTGCGAACTTTTAGAGGAGCCAACATCGACTCGGACATCGACTCTTATGGCAGCTAGTTTGCGACTTCGAATATGCCTGGCCCAGAAAAATCGACTAAGGCCAACGGCATAAAACGTCGCAATGCTACGATCGCAAGAGACCGCCAGAGCCTATGCCAATCGGGTCTCCCTTAAGCTCTCGGAAAACCCTCCACCACCTGCTCAGACCGTACAACACCAATGGACCCGTTGTCAACAAGCCTTAGAAAGTGATTCTTCTGAGGGTACTGGGTTTCAAACCGCCACCAACAGGAAACCCATGGTTTGACGACGAGTGTAGGAGGGCACACGCAGCAAAGCAGCAAGCCTATCAAGAGGCGCTGCATAGAAGGACGAGAGCTGCTTGTGAGCATTATGAGCAGAAGAGGAGAGAGGAGCATAAGCTTCTTAAAACAAAAAAAGGGAGCATGAGAACCTCCGATCGGAGGTTTTATCAACGAATAAGACAGACATGTCAGGGATATAAGACCAGAACGGAAGACTGCAGGGACGAAAATGGAAATCTAGTAGTGTATTCACAGCCGGTACTAAGAATCTGGAAAGACTACTTCTGCAGACTGTATAATGGCGATGACGAAACAGATCCCGCTGTCAGGCAGAATGCCTCTTTCACAACGGACGATGATAGCAGAGAATTACGTCCCCCTGACCTGGACGAAGTTAGGAATGCTTTTTCTAAGCTTAAGTCCAACAACCTGCCGAGCTCTTTAAGGCAGCTGGAGATGACCTGGTTGGGAGTATGCCCCAGGTCATCCGTAAGATATGGTCAGAGGAATGCATGCCCGATGAATGGAAACTTAGTATCGTTTGCCCGATCCGTAAGAAAGGAGACCGACCCCTTTGTCTGCGCCAACTACAGAGGAATAAGTCTTCTGAACATCACTTATAAAATCTTCTCTGCTGTTCTGTGTGAACGCTTGAAATCGTTCATTAATACACTGATTGGTCCATATCAGTGTGGTCTCAGGCCCGGGAAGTCCACTATAGATCAATTATTCACACTGCAGCAGATCCTGGAGAAAACAAACGAGTTCCAGATCGACATCCACCGCCTGTTTACAGCTATACAACGAGCTATACAACGCCATGTCTAGTTTTGACATCCCTGCCAACCTCGTCAGATTGTGCAGGATGACATTGGAGAATTCTTGCGGCTCCATCAGGGTTGGAAGCGTCCTAACCGATACCTTTTATGTCAAAAAAGGTTTTAGACAGGGCGACACGCTATCGTGTGACTTTTTTAACATCGTCCTTGAAAGGATAGTGCTAAACTCACCGGTTAATACGAGGGGCACCATCTTTTTCAAGGCCATACAACTGCTCGCATATGCGGATGACATTGACATAATTGGACGAAGTCAGCGAGATGTCATTGAGGCCTTTACGAGCATTGAGACGGAAGCGGATAAAATGGGACTGGCGGCAAATGAGGGCAAAACGAAATATGTATATGCTGTCGTCGAAAAAGGACACGAACCACCGGCGTCTTGGCCAGGGTGCACATATTGGCAGGTATAATTTCGAGGTAGTTAGGGACTTCGTCTACCTAGGCTCCGCAGTGACATGCAGAAATGACATCAGTGCCGAAGTCGAACGCAGAATAACTCTTGCTAACCGCTGTTTCTTTCAAAGTGAGCATATACAAGACCCTTATCATCCCGAACCTGCTCTTAAGCGCGGAGACATGGACCTTATTTAAAGCGGATGAGGAGGCCCTTGGTCGTTTTGAGAGAAAAATGTTGCGTGCGATTTTCGGCCCGACCTGCATAAATGGGGAGTGGAGGAGATGACTTAACAGTGAACTGTATGGGCTGTACAGCGACATGAACATAGCACGGCGTCTTCCGATCCAACGCCTAAGATGGCTAGGACCTGTTGAGCGCATGGAAAACACAGCTCCGGCCCGGAAGGCTTATGAATCCAACTCCGAGAGGCGACGCGGTCGAGGACGGCCAAATTTAAGGTGGCGCAACCAAGTGGAAGAGGACCTTATCCAACTAGACGTGCGGCACTGGAGACTGCTGGCGAAAGACCGTGCCAGTTGGAGAGGTTTTTTGAAGGAGGCCCAGGTTCGCCATGAACTGTAGCGCCAAAAGAAGAAGAGGATGTGCGTCCTATACCTAAGTATGCGTGAGTCACTAAGTAGTATTGTCCAGGCTAGGGACCCTATCGCCTTAGACTGCTTTGCAGATGCGACGCACACTAGACAGGACACTGACCCAAAGTTACATGTTACATCTGATTGCTGTTACACACCTTTTAAAAGGCATGAGTAAAGGATAAGTGGAATAGGTGAAGCACAATGACACAAAGGATGACGTGCAATAAATTATAGAACGAATTGCCTCTTAACTTAATGAGCAAATAATAAACATTTTCCCGGTTTTGTTTACAAACCCATTTTGGTTTGCCCCCTTGCCGTCGTTGAGTACGTCAGCCACGAAGTGTTTTTGTTCCTTTTGTTTATAATATAACATCTGAGTGGACGCAAGGATTCAGTGAATGGAAATATCGCACCGGAATTAGGTATATCATCGAATATTTTCGCGCCAAAACTTGCCTCGACCACGTGCCTTCGATGTGTTCTCCACATTCACGCTCTCCATTCTCACACGCTTATCACAAGAAGAGCCCCATCCAGTGTGGTTACGGCCGATATGCGATGTACTTATGCTTCAAGTACGCATGCTCTTGCCATCATTCATGTTTATGTTTTCGAGACTGAATTCTCGTTTTCCTAACACCGTCATTCAGAGTATTCCACTTAGTCAGTCACGGTATCTCGTCGGACTTGAACGTACCTCGCCCAGATTTTTCATCTCGTTTCATTTCAATCGCATCTGTTAATCGTACCATATGTTCGGATGTAGTATCGGTTTGTGTTTGGCCTGATCGGAAAACATCCGCCAATTATATTGATGAATCCAAAAATAGCGCACTAATTAAACGTGATCGCAATACGAGTATACAGAGAAGAGATAACCGGAGAAAGTGCTTTGAGTTTAGTTCTGAAATGCGGTACGGATACGTGTGTCTAATTAATTGGAAACACTGAATGTCCTTAAAGCTCGGGCGAAGTCATAATGCGCGGATCCATCAGCAGACGATTGTAATCTAAACCCACAAGTCCCCTTCCTTCGTTCGATTGGTTTCATTCAAAAATCGCACAGATACTTTGAAAGTATCTGAACTTTAGAAAAGCCAAATTGCGGTCACTGGGAAATCTTATTCGTTGACTAGAAAACCAGAAGGTAATCACATCACAGTTGTTGTCCAACGGAGGACTAATTTAAAAGGTAAGTTAAAAGGCGACTACTCAAGTGGGAAAGTGTCATAATTGGGTTATGGGGTTCATTTCCACCCTGACTCTGTGTCTGTGTCTCTGTGCCGGTATGGCCAGTGCTCGGATGCATCCATTTCGCTTGTCGAATTCGGGTTAAGATTTATTTTTGAAAAGCCGGATCGTTGCCATAAAAATCTATTCACGGCTCATCGGTGCGTGTCGTTATGTATGGTCGGTCCTCAGAGACAGACGAGACGAGCCGCTCGAAGGTGCTCTATCTGATGGGTGATACGGTTGGTGGAGTGTTCCAAATTTCATGTGTGTGTACAGTAAGGAAGAAGGACTGGCAATTACCTGTCATCAAGGTATGATGGTTATTTGCTAAAAGGATTACGGATTATACGGTTGCCGTCCCATTTAAGCTTCAGGGGGTGACAGTCAGTAAGGGGTTGTGAGGAAGTTAAGTGCAAAACAAAATTAATTCAAATTGTATTGTGTCGAGACAGAGAAAGCTGGAAATTGGATTAGTTGGCATACGTTTTGTGCAATAACAAGCTTCACTAATGTGGCAAACCAAGGAACGTTCGTTGCCAGGTAGATGTCCTGTGGTACGAATGCACCTGAATTCAGTCCAGGTTTGGACTACTTACTTACTAGAGAGCGCCACGGCGCAGTGGGTAGTGTGATGGCCTCTGACGCCGATGACACGGGATCAAATCCCGACAACAGCCATATCATCGAACGTGTTTTTCACGGTGCTTCACCTCAGCGACGAAACCCCCTGTGGTATACTTTTCAAGAAAAGCTTCTCGAATTCCGCCGTTCGGAACCGGCAATAAACTGTAGGTTTGTATGGGAAAATAAAATCACACACAACATGGGTGATTGAGAGAAGATCGGTTTAGCTCCTTCATGGACTGTAACGCAAACATACACTTACTTAGGTAGCGGTACAGTGCGTGATGAACCTGGGCCTCAACTAGCAAGCGTCTCAAGCTGGCACGGTCTTTGGCCAGCTGTTTCCAGCGCCACACGAAAAGTTGGTTAAGGTCCACTTCCACCTGCGTGCGCCACCGTAGATGCGGCCGTCCTCTGCCGCTCCTTCCTTCCGGGGTGGATTCGAAGACTCATCGGGTTGGAGCTGTATTTTCCATGCGCTCTACATGGCCTAGCCACCTTAGACGCTGTAGCCGTAGACGTCGTACCAGGCCGACGTCACTGTACAACCCGTACAGTTCTGCTCCTCCATACTCCGTTTGAAAAAACCCGCATGACAGCGCGTCACCTTGCCTAAATCCTTTTTTAATATCAAAGGTCTCGGTTTGCTCATAACCGACCTTAATGGAGCAGCGAGAATTCTCCATTGTTATCCTGCACAGTCGGACGAGTTTTGCAGGAATGTTAAAACTAGACATGGCTCTGTATAGTTCATCTCTATACACGCTGTCATATGCAGCCTTGAAATCGACGAAAAGGTGGTGAGGGTCTTCTCCAAGATCTGCCGTAGAGTAAATATTTGGTCCATTGTGGATTTTCCTGGACTAAAACCACACTGATAAGAGCCGATCAGATTATCCACAAACGGTTTCAGGCGTTCACACAATACGGCAGAGAAGATCTTATATGCGATGCTAAGGAGACTTATATAGACCCATAGTTGGCGCATTTATAGGGGTCTCCTTTCTTATGGATCGGGCAAACGGTGCTGCATGCATGCTTTCCCCCGACCATACCTTGCAAATGAGATGGTGCATGCACCTTGCCAGCTCATCTCCAGCCGCCTTAAAAAGCTCAGCAGATAGGCCGTCTGCGCCTGCGGCTTTATTAGACTTAAGTCTTGATATCGCTATTTGGACTTCGTCTAGATCGGGTGGACAGAATTCTCTTACATCGTCGTCCATTACGAACGGATCGTTATGCCTGACAGCGGTATCTTGTCTGTCATCGTCGTTATACAGTCTACAGAAGTGGTCTTTCCAAATCCTCAGCATCGACGGTGACTCTACTACCAGTTTTCCTGCAGGCCGCCGCTCTGGCTTTGTAGCCATGGCATGTTCGTTTAACCTTATTGTAAAACTTCCGGGCGTCATTCCTGCGGAAGCATCTCTCCATCTCCTTGATCTCACGCTTTCCGTGCTCTCTCTTCTTTCTTCTGAAAAGCGTGTGTTTCTCTCTTCTCTTCTGCCCATAGATTTCGCGAGCAGCTCTCGTCCGTCGTCGCAGCATGGCTTTATATGCCTCTTGTTTTGCTGCATGGGCTTGTTGGCATTGTTCATCGAACCAGGGGTTTCTAGGTGGTGGCGGTTTGAAACCCAGCACCTCTGAGGTAGCGTCTCTGACGGCGCTCTGGCAATGGGCCCATTCCTGCTCTATGGTTTGTGGTGCTGTGGGCGGATTTTGAGAGAGCTTGAAGGAGACACGATCGACAACGATTCTGGCAGTCTCTTGCGATTGCAGCTTTCCGACGTCAAACTTACGTAGTCCTTCTCGACTCCTAAGCATGAGCGCATATTAAGCTAATGTTTCCAGATTTAGCTTTGATGCGGATTGTTATGAGGCGGTCGCTTACATCCCGGAAGCTTAAGACTTCTTGTTGGAGTCTTCCTCGAATAACGAATCCGCTCCCGAATAAGCGCTGTTTGTTCTCCTTGTAGCAGTTCCCGTAGTAGGTGTCGCAGTTTTTCATCCGTCTTTTGCCTGGTCCATCCCATCGCACTTCTTGGAGTGCGGTTATATCTGCTTTATAGCAGTTGAGGGTTTGCTCCAATTGATCGCGTGCACTCGGTCTGTTAAGGGACCTTATATTCCAGGTGCAAACTCTCAAGTCCCTTAGTCGCTTGCAGGGGTCGTCAGCTTTGTATCCGTCCGTATCCGAGGCTTGTTGTTGTTTCGGAACAAGTAGGTTTTTACGTGATAGGGATGTTACCCCTTAGCACGACCCCCAACCTGGAGGGCCAGGTTCCTCTTTCCCCAGGAATAAGAAGTGGGGTGGCTACACACATTGGTTCACTACCTGTCGAGTGCCTGGGCAGCTATCTGGGTGAGGCCACGTGGAGGCTACGGAGGCTGTGAGGCAGGGACAGCGATCGAAGCTGGCGTTTGCCATGTTAAACGCGAGCAACTTCTTTGCTTTGTTTGCTCGCTTCCTCCCCTACTACTCCAATTTATTATTCAGAATTTCTTAAAGTGACAACGCTTGGCATTCTGAATTCGGGCGATAAAACTTGTGAAAGGCATTTTGGTCCAGTCCATCTCCACTGTCACGTCATCAATATCCATCCATGCGAGATATCCGTTTTTCTTCTTTCTGTTAATTGAAAACCAGCACATCATCCTGTCTGCAGTCATGTGATACGAATCGTTCAGATTTCATGCAGCTCCATCAATTTACTCTTCCGGATATGTAACGAAAAGTATATGAATGGTTCACATGCTATGGACGACATCCGCTTTCTGGTGGTGGAAAATTCGTAAAAGCTTTGAAATCCTTTCATGGTTTTAGGTAGGGGTAAGCCAAGCATGTGTGGACGTTTGTAAAAGGGTTTGTTTTAACGCAGTAGTCTTAAAGGCATGGTTGTTGGCATTTTGGTTTGATTTCAACCGACAGTGGAGGTTTAAATAATCAGTGTCATAGGTTACTTATGAGGATGTAAACTTACATTTTCAAAAAGACTTAGACCATACCAACCGAACGAAGTAGACTCGGTTGCTGACTACGAGCAACCAAGGCCTAGGCTGGTTTTTTTAGTAGTTGCCGTACATATGTCGACAGCAGAGTACGTATAGTTCGTTGGTTTTTTACTGATAAAAGGCATAGATGATGCCAATCAAAGTTTTAAAAATTATTTTGTGCAAATGTTGGTCTATGTCCACACGAAAAGTCTAACCTTGTTTCGAGCATATTAGCTTTTAATACTGCCATTGGCATCGGCTTATCGACTTACTTACTAACTTAGATGCCGCTACAGTCCGGTGTAAACCTAGGTCTCAACCAACAAGCTTCTCCAGCTGGCACGGTCTTTTGCCAGCTGCTTCCAGCGGCGCACTTAAATTCCCCTTCCACCTGTGGGCGCCACCTTAGATTCGGTCGTTCTAGGGGTTGAATTCGAAAACTCTTCGGGCCGGAGCTGTGTTATCCATTCGCTCTACATGGCCTAGATACCTCCCATGTTGTACAGTCCGTACAGGTCGTGATTGAATCTTCTCCTCCACGCTCTGTTTATACAAACGAGTCCATAGAATGAACGCAGAATATTCCTCTCGAAACGACCAAGGGCCTACTCATCCATTTCGTTAAAGCCCAGGAATCTTCGCCATAGAAGAGGACCGGAATGGTTAAGGTTCTGCATAGCGCAACCTTGGTCTTACGAGAGAGGCTTCTACTTCTCAACGGTCTCTTGAGCTCAAAGAAGCAACGGATGGCAAGAGTAATTCTGCGTTTGATTTCAGCGCTGGTGTTGTTATCGCTGGTCAAAAGTGAGCCAAGGTAGACGAGGTCCTGGACCACTTTGAATTTGTTGCTGCCAATTGTGACCCTCTCCTGGAAAAGACCAACGAGTTTCGAATCGATACACACCATCTTTTAATCGATTTCAAAGCCGCATACCACAGCATTTATGGTGAAGAATTGTTTGGTGCGATCGCCGAATTGGGGATCCCGGGAAAACTGATCCAGTTGTGTCGCGCCACGCTAAAAAATACGTGATGCACCGTGCAACTTAGTTTTAGGACTTCGGAACCGTTTGAAACATGCACCGGATTTCGGCAAGGAGATGCGCTTCCGTGTGACTTCTTTAATTTCATGCTGGAGCAGATAGTGCGCCGGGCAGGCGTCATCAGGGAAGGCACTATCTTCTACAAGTCCGTCCAGCTGATAGAATATGCGGATGATATCGACATCATCGCGTGTTCTCGCCGTGGCATTGTGGAAGCATTCACGGTGATTAAAGAACAGGCGAAACAAGTTGGTCTTAAGGTCAATGAGGACAAGACGAAGTACATGCTGTCAAGCAAAGACTAATCCGTCGCTTACCACCTGGGACAAAATGTAACAATTGATAGCTACAATTTCGAGGTAGTTAAGGAGTTTGCCTACCTCGGGGCAAACGTAAATTCCACAAATGACACCACAGTGGAGATCCGGCGTAGAATCGCCCTTGGCAACCGCTGATACTTCGGCTTGTCCAAACAACTGGAGTCAAAACTTCTCACATCATGTTTTACAAAACGCTCATACTGCCAGTTTTGCTGTACGGAGCCGAAAGCTGGACGATAAGCAGGACGGCGGAGCTGATTTTGGATTCCTTCGAAAGAAAATTTCTGCGCCGGATATTTGCTTCTGTCTGTGAGGAAGGTGAATGGAGGAGAAGACAGAACCGTGAACTCTACGAGCTGAAAAAAGATGTGGATATAGTCCGGAAGGTAAAGATCCGTCGACTACACTGGCTCGGCCACATCGAGCGCATGGACATCAACGCACCAGCTAAGAGGGTCTTCTACTCCGAGCCTCCTGGTTCGAGAAGAAGAGGAAGATCGAACCTCCGTGATAAAGACCAAGTAATCGCGGATGTAGGACATCTTGGTCTTGATAACTGGAAGCAGCGTGCCCGGGACCGTCAAGGATGGAAGGCAGCTATAATTAATTAGTTAAGTAACTATAAATCGATCACTGTGCGGCGCCCTCAACAGCTGTATCGAAGATTGGGAAATATGTTGGTATATGTGCATTGTATCAAGGAAATGGATTTGAAGGAATTAATAACAGTAAATGCTATGAGGACGCCGTGGCGCAGTGGTTAGTGTGTTGGACTCTGACGCACGATGTGCGAGTTCGGATCCCGATAACACCGACGCCATCGAATGTTTATTTCACGGCGTTCCTCGTCGGCGGGGTGCTGGCAAGACCCCCCGTAGTATACTTGCCGTGAAAAAGCTTCTCGACTCACGCCGTTCGAAATCGGCATTAAACTGTAGGTCCCTTTCACCTACGTGAAAAATAAATCACACACAACATGGGTGATTGAGAGAAGCTTGGCTCTGGTCCTTTATGGGCTGTAACGCCATCAAAGCCAAAGAAGAAATGCTATGTCGCCTTACTATTCGGACACACTAGTGAATTATCTGAAGGCTTATCCATTCTTGCGTTAATATTGTATCTCCCATACGCAACATCCAAATTTCATTCCAACGCTCAAAAATAGAAAGCAAATGCCCGACCGAAAATGCTTCAAAAACCCAAAAACTGGCACAAACTCAAAACACAGTTGATGCAAAATGCCTGCTACTCGTAAACAAATCGTTTAACAATCCACTCTACATAGCGGTACTAAAACAAGAGCTTCTTCAGGTTCCTAGAGTAGACATTGATGGAAACAACCACAGATGTTCTATTGCTTCGCGCTCTCTATTAACGTAACCTTAAAAAAAAACTATCTAATGAGGCAGAACTTAAAAAGCAATCAACTACCTTAAGACTTGTCTGTCGCCATTCGTTGGAAACGTTTTTTTGTTCTTTTCAAATAACAATTTTCAAAAAACGATGATTTTTGCTTACGGGTAAATGGTTTCGATTGATGTGGAAGAATATTCCATGCCAAGTGTTGAGTTGTTTTCGCTGTCAGTCAGTTGTGAGATTTGTTTTCATTCTACCAATCAGAGCAATCAATCTGTGTCGACAGATTTATTGAAAACACAGCATTTCGGGACAGCCTGAGCCTTAAGGAATGCTCTGTATGTAGTTCGGAGCAGATGCTTATTTTGCTTATCCTTGATATTTACTGACAAGAAAATCTGTCAAGGACTGTATTTGGAACGTGTTGATAGTCCTAAAATAGGATTATAGGAAAACAATGATTGAAATCAGACTTAACTCAAAAATGGAAAGGGATATCCAAGTGAGGTGGAGGAAAATAAATCTCCTTCTGGTAAAGATATTTTATCTTCTTTCCATTATTTATACATTACATATTTCGTCGGTTGGATATTTGCCATTTATCGAGTAGAATTCGGATAAGGATCGCTTAAAAGTTATTTAAGGCCACTGCAAGACTGATGAAAAATTGAAAAACAAATGCACTAACTTCGCGAACATTTCAATCACCATAGCCGCCCAGTTGAAGCAACCATATGTAGGTCTGCCGGCAGGCGGCAGATGTCATACTTCCATGGCCTTTAGTAATTTTTAAAAGCTGCCTCTCATTATCCTGCATACCAAGCAAGTGGAATGAACCACCTTACTTACTTAAGAAAACAAAGAAATGACATACTTACTTAGGTTGCGCTACAGTCCGTGGTGAACCTGGGCCTCAACCAACAAGCGTCTCCAGCTGGCACGGTCTTTGCCCAGCTGTTTCCAGCGCCGCACGCCTAGTTAGTTAAGGTCCCCTTCCACCTGCGTGCGCCACCGATGATGCGGCCTTCCTCTGCCGCAACTTCCGGAGTGGATTCGAAGACTCTTCGGGTCGGAGCTGTATTTTCCATGCGCTCTACAAGGCCTATTTTCCATGCGTCGTACCAGGCCGATGTCGCTGTACAACCATGGTGAACCAGTTCTTCGTTATATCTTCTCCTCCATACACCGTTTGAACAAACGGGACCGTAGATAGTGCGCAGAATCTTCCTCTCGAAACGACCAAAGGCAACTTCATCCGCTTTTGTTAAGGTCCAAGCCTCTGCGCCGTAAAGGAGGACTGGGATGATCAAGGTCTTATATAGTGTCACCTTGGTTTTCCGAGAGAGGGCTTTACTTCAATTGCCTCTTGAGCCCAAAGAAACAGCGGTTGGCAAGAGTGATTCTGCGTTTTATCTCAGCGCTGGTGTTGTTGTCGCCGGTCATCAGTGAGCCAAGGTAGCCGAATTCCTTAACCATTTCAAAGTTATATCCGGCCATGCTGATGTTCTGGCCAATACGTCGGTGTTGACCGTCTCTTCTACCTTTTTGTCTGGGTCTCTTTGAGACCCATCTTACAAAGGCCTAGGTCTAGCTGTGTCCGTCCAATCACGTCAATGTCGTCGGCGTACGCAAGCAATTGCGTAGACTTGAAATAAATCGTACCTCTTGTGTCGGCCAGTGACTCTTTCACGATCTTTTCAAGCACGATGTTGAAAAACTTGCATGACAGCGCATCGCCCTGCCTAAATCCTTTTTTGACAAAATTATCGATGGAGCAGCGAGCATTATCCAAAGTCATCCTGCATAGTCTGACGAGTTTAGCAGGTATGTCAAGGGTAGACATAGCGTTGTATAGCTCGTCTCTAATTACGCTGTCGTATGCGGCTTTGAAGTCGACAAATAGGTGGTGAGTGTCGACTTGAAATTCATTGGTTTTTTCCAGTATCTGCCGTAGTGTGAAGATTTGGTCGATGGTGGACTTCCCTGGCCTGAATCCGCACTGATAAGGACCTATCAGCTTATTTACAAAAGGCTTCAGGCGTTCACACAAAACGGCAGAGAAGATTTTGTAGGCGATGTTAAGGAGACTTATTCCTCTATAGTTGGCGCAATCAGAGGGGTCTCCTTTCTTGTGGATCGGGCATACGATGCTGAGACTCCATTCCTCGGGCATGCTTTCCTCTAACCATATCTTACGGATGAGCTGGTGCATGCTCCCAACCAGGTCATCCCCAGCTGCCTTGAAGAGCTCAGCAGACAGTCCGTCTGCGCCAGCAGCTTTATTCGACTTGAGCTTCGATATGGCAATCTTAACTTCGTCGAGGTCAGGGGGACAGAGTTCTCTGCGGTCTCCGTCGATTAGAAATGGATCATTCTGCCTGACAGCGGTATATTGACTAACATCGCCGTTATACAGTCTGCAGAAGTGGTTTTTCCATATTCTCAGCATCGACTGCGGTTCTACTACTAGGTGTCCGTTCTCATCCCTGCATGCTTCCATTCTGGCTTTATAGCCTTGGCATGTTCGCTTTATCTGTTGATAAAACTTTCGAACGTCACGCCTGCAGTAACACCTCTCCAAATCCAATCGCGCGCCTCTCGTGCTCTTTCTTCTTTCTTCTAAGAAGCTTATGCTCCTCCCTTCTTTTTGACACGTAGAGCTCCCGAGCTGCTCTTGTTCTTTTATGCAGCGAGGCCTTATATGCATCCTGCTTCGCTGTATGAATCCTCCTGCACTCGTCATCGAACCAGGTGTTTCTTCGTGGTGAAGCCTTGAAATCCAAAACTTCGGATGCAGAGCTTTTCAGGGCTTGTTTGCAAAGGCTCCTCTGCTGTTCTATTGATAGCGTGGAGGATTGAGGTGGATTGGAGAGCTTAAGGGAGACGCGATCGGTAAAGGCACGAGCGGTTTCTGGCGATAGTAGCTTTCCGACGTCGTAACTTTGTATTCTTACTCTACTCCGTTGCGTTCGTGATATCCGTAAGCGCATCTTGGCTACTACAAGATAGTGGTCCGAGTCGATGTTAGCCCCTCGGAAAGTTCGAACATCAAGAATAGTGGAGGAGTATCTGACGTCGATCGCGATATGATCAATCTGGTTGGTAGTCGATTGATCAAAAGACCGCCAGGTGCCTTTGTGTATATCGAGGTGCGGGAAGCGCGTACTGGCTAGAAGGAGATTTCGCCTCGTATCAAGATCAATCAGCCTGTGTCCGTTATCGGAGGTGGTGTCGTGTAGGCTATGTTTGCCGATGACTCGTTCAAATATGCTTTCCTTACCCAGCTTAGCATTGAAGTCTCCTAGTACAATTTTGATGTCATAGCTGGGACATTGGGCATATGTTCTGTCTAGGAGATCGTAGAACTCATCTTTGGCTGAGTCATCCTTGTCTTCCGTGGGGGCGTGGACGCAGATCAGGCTGATGTTAAAAAATTTAGCCTTGATACGGATTGTTATGAGGCGTTCGCTCACATGCCGAAAGCATAGGACTTTTTGCCTTAGTCCACCTCGAACAACAAATCCGCATCCAAACAATCGTTGCCCTCTCTCCCTATAGCAGTCGCCGTAGTAAATATCGCAGTTTTTCATCCGCTTTATGCCCGGTCCATTCCATCGCATTTCCTTGATGGCGGTGATGTCCGCTTTATAGCGGTCTAGGTTGTCCGCAAGTTGTTCGGCTGCACGTGGCCTGTTTAGGGACCTAACATTCCACGTACAAAGCCGAAGATCATTGTCCTTTTTTCGTTTTTTGCAAGGGTCGTCAACATAAGTTTGTGTTTTTTTTACGGTTACGGCTTACTAGGCCGTAGCCCAACCGAATAATCCTGTTTTTTTGGCGCAGGAGGCTCGCCATTCGCCCTTCCCCGTCTGCAATTTCCATAGGAAATCTCCAGATGGAACCACGAGGAGGTGGGGATAGGACTTACTAACAGTGCCGCAAGATGTTCGACTGCGGTGGCTCTTCTCGCTTTTTAGCAGGCCAGCGTCCGTCGGATAGATGCTACCCCTACGAGGTCGTTGTTAGTCATTTGCCATCTTTATTATATAGTACACTATAAGTTCTCACCTAAGGCGATGCGAGACCTTACTAATTCCTTGTCCTTATTTCATTACAAATGTACATATGTAAGCTCCCATTAATGGGCGCATACAAAACACATTACTCAGCTGAGCGTCATGTTCCCTGACCTGGAACGATTGTGTTTCACAAGTGATTAACTAGTCTTATCGCAAGCCGAATCATCCTCACGACTCCAGGCAATTATCTGTTGTACAACAAAATAACGAATACGATAAGTGTCAGATTAGTGCAGTTGGTAACTTGGTTTCTTATATCCTTTACAACAATTGAATCATGTACTTTCGACTATACGAGTATTGACCTTATCGTCCATCCAGCGAATAACATTATCGAAATCAAAAACCTTTCCGTCTTTGTGTGACATTTCACGTGCCTCATTCAAAGTCCTTTGAAAGTTATCCTTAACCCGTTCAGAACTCGTTTCACTTTCTCGGATGCTTTTGTAACTTACCTCCTTGACCATCGTTATGATGAGTTTCCATTTCACTTATTTGAATCAATTTCAAAAGATATTAAGGACCGGATTGGTTGGGTTTGTGTTTGTGATTGGATGAAACTTCGTTGATGAATATCGAAATCTTGCGAGATTAGAGAATTCATAGTTTCATAGTTCGAAAGTGGGGGCGGGAAATCCAATGGAATGTGGTTTAACTAGAAATTGGTCACCCATCAAACCATAAATCTTAATTTTCGGTTTTCTTTTTAAGCCACTTTCAGTCATACGACGAATTTACGCTAAAAGAGGATTTAGTAGTTAGGAACTTAAAGTTGTGCTTAGGGGTAACATCCCTATCACGTAAAAACCTACTTCTTCCGAAACGACAACAAGCCTGGGATAGGGACGGATAAAAAGCTGACGACCCCTGCAAACAACTAACGGACTTGAGAGTCTGCACCTGGAATGTGAACCCTCAACTGCTATAAAGCAGATATAACCGCACTCCAAGAAGTGCGATGGGATGGACCAGACAAAAGACGGATGAAAAACTGCGACATCTACTGCGGGAACTGCTACAAGGAGAACAAACAGCACTTATTCGGGTGCGATTCGTTATTCGATGTAGGCGAACGCCTCATAAAAATCCGCATCACAGCTAAGTTTGGAAATATAAGCTTGATAGAACTCAAAGAAGAGTTCTACGATCTCCTAGACAGAACCTATGCCCAATGTCCCAGCTACGACACAAAAATAGTTCCAAGAGATTTTAATGCAAAACTGGGCAAAGAGGACATATTTGAGTCGATCATAGGAAAGCATCTCAACATCCACAAGGGTACCTGGCGGTCTTTTGATCAATCGACCACCAACCTGATTGATCATATGGCGATCGACGCCAGACACTCCTCCAGTATTCTCGACGTAAGAACCTTCCGAGGGGCCAACATCGACTCGGACCACTAACTTGTTGTAGCCAAGGTACGCATGAGGATATCATGAATGCTTAGAAGTCGAGTAGAACTGCGTAAGTTTGACGTCGGAAGGCTGCAATCGCAAGAGACTGCCAGAATCTTTGCCGATCATGTCTCCTCCAAGCTCTCTCAAAATCCGCCCATAGCAGCACAAACCATAGAGTAGGAATGGGCGCATTGCCAGAGCGCCATCAGAGAGGCTGCCTCAGAGGTGCTGTGTTTCAAACCGCCACCACCTAGAAACCCCTGCCAACAAGCCCATGCAGCAAAACAAGAGGCATATAAAGCCACGCCTCAACGACGGACGAGAGCTGCTCGCGAAATCTATGAGCAGAAAAGAAGAGAGGAACACACGCTTTTCAGAAGAAAGAAGAGAGAGCACGGAAAGCGTGAGATCGAGGAGATGGAGAAATGGAGAGAAGCAGAAATGACGCCCGGAAGTTTTACAATAAGGTAAAACGAACATGCCATGGCTACAAAGCCAGAGCGGCGGCCTGCAGGGATGAAAATGGAGAACTGGTAGTAGAGTCGCAGTCGATGTAGAGGATTTGGAAAGACCACTTCTGCAGACTGTATAACGGCGATGATAGTCAAGATACCGCTGTCAGGCAGAACGAGCCATTCGTAATAGACGACGATGTAAGAGAATTCCGTCCACCCGAACTCGACGAAGTCAGAAAAGCGATATCAAGACTTAAGTCTAATAAGGCGGCTGGAGATGAGCTGGTAAGGTGCATGCAACATCTCATTTGCAAGGTATGGTAGGAGGAAAGCATGCTCGACGAATGGAATCTCAGCATCGTTTGCCCGGTCCATAAGAAAGGAGACCCATATAACTACGTCAACTGTAGGGGAATAAGTCTTCTTAATATCGCATATAAGATCTTCTCTGCCGTATTGTGTGAACGCCTGAAACCGTTTGTGGATAACCTGATCGGCTCTTATCGGCGTGGTTTCAGACCAGGTAAATCCACAACGGACCAAATATTTACGCTACGGCAGATCTTGGAGATTTCTTCTTCGATTTCTAGGCTGAATATGACAGTATGTATAGAGATGAGCTATACAAAGCCTTGTCTAGTTTTAACATCTCTGCCACACTCGTCCGACTGTGCAGGATGACATTGGAGAATTCTTGTTGCTCCATCAGGGTCGGAAGCGTCCTAACCGATACCTATTATGTCAAAAAAGGTTTTAGACAGGGCGACACGCTATCGTGTGACTTTTTCAACATCGTTCTTGAAAGGATCGTGCAAAACTCACTGGTCAATACGAGGGGTACCATCTATTTCAAGTCCATACAGCTACTCGCATATGCCGATGACATTGACATAATTGGACGAAGTCAGCGAGATGTCATTGAGGCCTTTACGAGCATTGAGACGGAAGCGGTTAAAATGGGACTGGCGGTAAATGAGGGCTAAACGAAATATATGCTGTCGTCGAAAATGGACACGAACTACCGGCATCTTGGCCAGGCGAAGTATAATTTCGAGGTAGTCAGGGACTTCGTCTACCTAGGCTCCGCAGTGACATGCAGAAATGACATCACTGCCGAAATCAAACGCAGAATAACTCTTGCCAAACGCTGCTTATTTGGTCACGGGAGGCAATTGAGAAGCAGTACCCTCTCTCGAAACACCAAGGTGACACTATGTAAGACCTTGATCTTCCCAGTCCTCCTTCACGGCGCAGAGGCTTGAACCTTAACAAATGCGGATGAAGATGCCCTTGGTCGTTTTGAGAGACGATTTTATATATGCGGAGTGGAGGAGAAGACTTAATAGTAAACTGTACGGGCTGTACAGCAACATGAACATAGCACGGCGTCTTCGCATCCAATGCCTAGGATGGCTAGGTCATGTTTAGCGCATGGAAAACACAGCTCCGGCCCAGAAAGTCTTTGAATCCAACCCCGAGGGGCGACGCGGTCGAGGACGGTCAAATTTAAGGTGGCGCAACCAAGTGGAAGAGGACCTTAACCAACTAGGCGTGCGGCACTGGAGGCTGCTGGCGAAGGACCGTGCCAGTTGAAGAGGTTCTTTTAAAGGGGGTCCAGCTAGCGCCAGAAAAGAAGAAGAAGAAGAAGTAACTCGCCATTCCGCGTTTGTAATTTCCAGAGAAAGTCTCCAGATGGGACTACGATAAGGTGGGGATGGGACTTACTGACAGTGCACCAATGTGTTCGTCTGCGGTGGCTCTTCTAATTTTTTAGCATCGGATCGATTTTTTTTTTTTTTAATGGCTACTCAAGGCTAAGGCCTTATAACGTAAACGTTGTGCGAGCGAAGGTAACAGGGAGAGGGAGAGTTTCGCGCAGGTTCACACACTACCTGAACGGAGTGCAGCGGTTTTGGGTCGAAGATGTTCGTTTTCTACTCTCAGGGGTGTTTTGTCTTAGATAGGACGAGAGCCAATCAAATTTCGCGTTGGTTATAATTCACAGTAATTCGTTCATGCACTTTTGGTGTTAATTTGCATACGCAGAGGATGAATTTCAGTTGACCATATACTGTAAGTGTTATGCATGCAGCAGTACGTTTTATCACTTTCCATTCACAACTGTGTTGCATACTTTTTCCGGATAGGAGTTGCTTTTTCTTGTCTATGAAAAGAATTGGAACTGTAGACCTTGCGCTCGACGGTCGATGATGGTAACCACTGCACCACGGCCACCCCCACGAGGTTCTTGGTAGTCCTTTGCTATGCTTGTTCCATCTTTACCATAATTGAAAGAGTATTTTGGGGTAATGGCTATCAATACGACCTAATAGACACATTTATTTGAAAATTAACATTGCACCGATGAGCGAACAACAGCACACGACGAAAAAATAAATTCACTCACCAATAAAGCATGCTTTTGCTTATTAGTCTTAAGTTAAAGCCTCTCTGTACGTAAGATATCTTTCACATAACGTCCGAGTGCTGTGAAGTCACCATATTTCCTTAAAGACGTTCTTTCTCTCCTAGACTTTATTGCTGATTGGCAGGAATATTCCATGATGTCAACATGAGAAAATGATAGATGGTGTGTGTCGTTTGTTTTAGTATCATAAAATGGTTAGTGGAGCTGATATCCTTTTTTTGACTTCATATTTATTTCATTTCGCTTTTTGCTTGTCTATTGCTTCTGTTATCGATTTTTGTTTTTACGTATGGAAATGAAAGACTGGTTAGTGTGGACAGGCGTCTACTCGTAGTCTCACAGAGATTGGTTACCCTACCGTTGGGTATATCTCCTTTCGGCATTTGGTTTCTAGTATAAACCTATGTCCTTTACTATATTGGGTACATTGGGACGATACTGAGCACAGAGGCGTTTCAGTCGTTTCCTTCACGAAATTCCCTTAAACGATTTAAAGGCAAAAGGATAAGTTGAATAAAACCGAATTCAGAGACGCGACGCCAGGACAAATGGCCATGTGAGCTTTGCACCGGTTTTACGCATTCATAGGCGAATAAACGATTTATAGCTCACACTACTGCTAAGCAATATCTCTCAAGAGCGGTACTCACAGAATACAATGACACGCGTGCAATCTTAAGTACATGCACTGTTTAATCCAATTACAGTCCCCCCATGCTACATATCTAGGATACGTACTTCAATAAAAACTGTCTCCAGGCCTATAGATACGACAACCACATGACATACGTTGTGCACATACACGTCTGTGTATAAAGGTAACGATGTTTGGGCATCCAATTTCTGTTCCATAACTGCCAAGAAACAATAACCCACTCAAGTACTCTCGACAGCAAAATCAATACAAGGATCCACCGCGCACTTTTCGCCTACCCTGTGCGTAAGAAGATGCCGATGAAACATGGAAAATTTCCGTCAGAGGACGGGCGTTATTACTTTCTGACGACATTACAGCTCTCGTTTGTCATGGAACTTCGTGGTGGCATCTCTGTACCCTGCTGCCGCGTCGACTACAGAACATGCGATGTTCGAGCACTTATGAATGTGTGCCTATGGAGCTATCTGTCAATAATTTCATATCTTATAACGTAGATGACAGAAACAGTTATTTTGATTACGGCCATGTACCATTTAGCTAGCTCCTCGTTATGACTGCTCGGTCCTTTGAAGAGCCACTCACATTGCTGTTGTGACACAGTGTTTGCTGCCAATGCCCATTATATGGAATTCATGCTAAATGCTAAAAGCTTAGGAGCTGTATCTCATCTCAGTGTGCGGGGGTTGCATTTTGAGGAGGCGGATTCCACGGGTTCGTCAACGTCCGTAGTTCGCGGGAAGTTTTGCAATTGACGTTGACCCCACGTGAATGTATTTAATCGACCGCAGATGGATGGAATGAGCAGTGGTTCTCGTGCTTCTGACAGTCGTTTCAGCATTAAATGGATAAACTACTATTACGTAGGAATAGAATAAAGAATGCATGAACAGGAAGAGGGGTAGCCATCTACCATTAGGTATGTATGTATGTATGTTGGCGTTACAGTCCATGAAGGACCTGAGCCGAGCTTCTCTCTCAATAACCCATGTTGTGTGTGGTTTCATTTTCCCATAGGTGAAAGGGACCGACTGTTGAAGGAGGCCCAGGTTCGCCATGATCTGTAGCGCCAAAGAAGAAGAAAGGGACCTACAGTTTATTGCCGGTTCTGAACGGCGAATTTCGAGAAGCTTTTCATGACAATTTTACTACATGGGGTTTTGTCAGAGCCCCGCTGAGGAGGAACACTGTGAAAAACACGTGCGACGACATGGCTGTGTCGGGATTCGATCCCGTGTCATCGGCGTCAGAGGCTAGCACACTGCCCACTGCGCCACGGTGCTCCATTAGGTGCTATAGGTTTATTGCTTGAGCTGTTGACCTATCCGGATAAATGGCGATAATTTTTCAATTCGTGCTTAGCTCTTAGAGCCAATCTATAATCATCAAACAAAACCATTGATTACTTCTCCCTTAGTCCTAGTGGAGCTGCACATAAATCACGTTTACGTCGGACCAGCCCGTGCAACGAAATTCGCATGCATCGATATCGTAACCAGCGCAACGTAATTATGCAAGAAAATGTATCTCAATTTGCATATTCAACTCGCTCTCTGCTCGATATCTCATTTATGGGTCACAATCCGCAATACATCGCGAACGTATTGTGGATCATCGTACGCGCAATACCACATGGCACATGGTCTTTACGCTCATCGATGTGGTCGACATGGACGTTGCTTACATTCTATCGAATCCGGAAAACGTACTGCAAACAACGGTGTGTGCATGAAATATTCATTAAACGGGTTGTCTGCAAAGAAATATGCATCTTCCGGTGAAACGAATACGACGTCAGTTCGAATAATAATTTTCATTTATTTTGCCCTCACGTTGCATGTTTTGCATTTAGATACGCAACTATGTGGACGCTGCACGCTGTGGATGTTTGCTTTGAGCTAGAGCGATATTAATACAAAGTCGCGGGGATTAATTGTTCAATAAATTATTGTTTACACCCGCGGCGAGGATGTTTATTACAGTGGAAGCCAACGCTCTGGCATGTTGTTTTCGCAGGACAAGTGGGTGTGTGGATCTGCGTCATTTCACTTCCGCGTAAGCATTCGGAAAGGACTTTAAAACTGGCAAGATATACAGCTTTAGAAAAAGTATGGCCTATCCCTTATCAGCTCGAGAAAATGGAGAAACTGATAGAGCTCCATATTAGAGGTATCCTGGAAAACCAGATACCTCTGCATCCCAACCAGTATGCATATCGTAAAGAGCGATCTACCGATAATGCACTACACCAGTTGGTGACGCACATTGAAAATAGTTTCATACAAAAGCAGATCGCAATCTGCGCCTTCCTCGATATAGAGGGAGCTTTCGATAATACTGGCTATGATTCGATCACCACTGCACTATCCTGCAGGGGTGTAGACCATCCCAATAATCACTGGATCAGGGCGATGCTAAATAGCCGTATTATATCAGCCACATGCGGTGAGGTCTCAGTGACAGTATCGGCGGTTAGAGGATGCCCACAAGGGGGAGTCCTCTCACCACTGCTTTGGTCGATAGTCATCGACGATCTACTACGCAAGCTAACCACTCGGGGCTATGAGGTCATCGGATATGCTGATGACCTAGTAGTCATTGTTACGGGCAAGTGCGAGATCACTGCCTGTTAGCGCATGCAGCTTGCGCTCCAATTTATCTCTGACTGGTGTGGCAGAGAGGGTTTATCTATTAACCCAAATAAGATGATCTTAGTCCCATTTACAAAGAGGAGAAAGGTACAACCCTGCTCAATCTTACTAAATGGCACACGCATAGGATTTGCAGAGGAAGTAAAGAATCTAGGTATTGACCTAGACCGTAGACTCAACTGGAACTCCAATATGAGAAATAAACTCATGAAAGCGACTAAGGCCATGTGGGCCTGTCGACGCACCTACGGTAAATTCTGGGGACTTAAACCTAAGGTAGCCCACTGGCTATATACCGCGATAGTTAGACCTATCGTCACCTACGGGTCCACCGTATGGTGGTCAAAAGTTGAGCAAAAAACTACAATTGTTAACCTTCAACGCCTTCAGAGACTAGCGTGTCTCGGCATCACAGGCGCTATGCCCGCAGGCCACATGTCCATATTACAACAACTTCCCGAGCTGGATATGATTACTTCAGTCTCGGACGCACTGCCACACACCTTCACCTTTGACAAGAGATTTGAGATACTGATCCCAAACCGCTCAGCATGGGAAAACAGTGATCCCTTGCTAAATGTCAAAGGCCTTAGGTGGTACACGGATGGCTCCAAGATGGCTTCCGGCGTTGGCGCCGGCATCTTTGGACCAAAACGCAAAATCTCGAAGGCACTGGGAATAAGTCCCAGCATCTTCCAAGCAGAGCTGCATGTCATCCTAACATGCGTAAATCTAAATCTTGAGACTGGCATCAGAGGAGTAACCATCAACATACTCTCTGGTAGCCAAGCAGCGCTTAAAGCGCTGGGTTCGTACAGCACGAACTCAAAAACCGTCAAGGAATGCCATGACGCCCTACAAGACCTCGCCAAAAGAAACAATGTTAAACTTTGGTGGGTGCCAGGCCATAAAGGTATCAAGGGCAATGAATTTGCCGACCAACTTACCAGGAAGGGTTCCAGTGACAAGTATATAGGTCCGGAACCATTCTGCGGCATTCCCGCGTCTAAGATAAATTACTTCTTAGACAAGTGGGAAAAATTACAACACCTGTCCTTTTGGAACAGCGTTCGGGGACCCCGTCAATCTAAACGACTTATACGACCCCTGAACAAGCACCCTATTGACATACTCAAACTCAATAGGATGGATATCAGAAGACTAGTCAGCTATCTAACGGGATACTGCGGTCTAAGATATCATTTAAACAAAATTAGCCTCTCGTCTGAAACTGAGTGTAGCCTCTATCTCCAGGACGAAGAGACGGCGGCACATACTGTGAGAGTGTGCTGCTCTCTGCCATCTTAGGAAGCGTATCCTTCTCAGTGAAGTTATGACTCCTGAGAAGATCACCCTGGCTCCTACGAGAAGCATTCTCAACTTCATTGTGGAGGTGGAGAGGCTACTCGGCTAAATCGGCTAGCAGGCACAATAGATCTGCAAAGGTCGCAGTGTCGCATTGCTAGCCCTATATATGAAAAAAAAAAATCAGCTCGAGTGTGGTAGATTTGTTTAGCTCGAAAGAGGGTGTTGACATTTTACCTTAATCAGCTACATATCGACACACTAGCTTCATCTCTTCCATCTACATTCAGACAAGCAGATTGACAGATGAGACAGCTCTGAAAATCCTGCTCAACTTCTACCTTTAGAGATCTTAATTAAAGGGATCCCAGTAGGTCTTGTGACATTAAGGACTCAATGACAAGCACCTGCATTAAGCGAGAAAGAAATTCGTTTTTTTTTTCTTACTCATTTTGTTATTATTTCTCAGTATAGTCTCCTTCTTACGCACTTCCCTGACTCCAGCATCATTTCCTACACTCTCTTCAATACACCTCCGCAGGTCAGGGTAACAGAGCAAAGAAGTTGATCGCGTTTAACAGGGCAAACGCCAGCTTCGATCTCTGTCCCTGCTCACGTATCCTAACCTAACTCATTTGACCCTTTGAAATCCCCTGGGGAGGAGACCATCTTCGCAGCCTTCCTTCAGAAAGGGAGTGCGCAAATCAGCCCTATGCTAATCAACATCTTTAGAATCAGCTACGCATGGGGATACATACCGACGAGCTGGACAGTGGTAGCTGTAAAATGTATTCCCAAAGCAGACTGTGGACCTACAGACCTCACCAAGTCTTACAGACCCATGAGCCTTACCTCTTTCTTCCTAAAAACAAAGGAAAAAATATTGGATAAGTATATAAGAGACGGTGCTCTCAAAAGATCACCACTTCATAGTAACCAATATGCCTACCACCCTTGGAAATCAACCACGCATGCTCTTCAGGAGCTAGCAGCCCGGATCGCTGAGCGACAAAGAAATTTCGATAGGTTGCTTTCTTGATATCGAGAGTGCTTTCGACAACACTGACTACATCCAAATAAAATGCTGCCGGCGCATGCAGCATCCTTAGCACAGGGGTAGACAACGCCACATCCAATTGGATCCAACATATGCTTAGTAATAGGAAAATAAACACTTCACTAGGCAATGATAAAATCAGTGTAAAAGCTGCGAAGAGCTGCCCTCAAGGCGGGGTTCTCTCACCCCTCTTATGGTCCGTCGTTGTCAATGAACTGATTAGCATATTCAGCAACAATTGTTTCAATGTCCAAGGCTACGCCGGTGACACAGTGATCTTAATCAGAGGCAAATTCGGAGACACAATCTGGGAACTCCTCCAAAGAGCATTAAAGCTTGTTGCGACCTGGTGCATAAAGGTTGCACTAAATTTCAATCCCAGCAAAAGCACTATAGTCGCCTTCACCAAAAGTCCTCCCTTTCCTTCCTCCTGTTCCTCACAGGCATAAACTCACCAAACCTACTCTCTTTGGTGAGGCTATAGAGTTTTCAAGAGAAGTAAAATACTTAGGGGTAATTCTAGACGAGAAGCTCACTTGGAACTCTCACATTACAAAGACGATTGGGAAAGCCAGGATCTTTCTATGGACCAGCAAAAGTCTCACTGGTGAAAACTGGAGCACAAATCCCAAAATATCCCGCTGGCTATATGCAGCTATCACCAGATCATTACATACACCGCGCCCGTCTGGTGGTACTAAACAAAACAAGTATCAGTGCAAGCCAAGCTCAACAAACTGCAAAGACTAGCTTGTATCTGCATTACAGGGGCTATGAGAAAAACCCCTATACGCTCACATTCTCCACTCGATACACCTGGGAACAGGATAGCAAGGCTGCACTTCTGGCCCTAAAGAGCTATGAAATCACCTCCAAACTGGTATGGGACTGCCTACAACTACTATACCAGTTCGCCAGTACAAACAGAATTCACCTCATTTGGATACCTGAACATAGCGGCAACGAAAAGGCGGACCTATTAGCAAGGGAAGGCTCCGCATCACCTTTCATGATGCCACGGCCTTTCTGCGGCATACCCACCACCACCAAATGCTGCATAAACAAATGGTTAAGGAACACGGCCGATCACTACTGGTCACAAACAGAAGGTAGCAGACAAGCCAAGTTGTTCTCCCCAACCTCGTCTCTCACAAGAACGAAACAACTCCTCATGCTTTTGAGGAGTCAGATTCGTACAGTAACAGGTTTCCTTACTGGACACTGCCCAGTCAACTTACTTACTTACTTATCAGGCCTGCGATCCATGGAGGATCTGAGCCTGAGCTATAGCTGCCTTCCATCCTTGACGGTCCCGGGCACGCTGCTTCCAGTTGTCAAGACCAAGATGTCCTACATCCGCGATTACTTGGTCTTTATACCGGAGGTTCGGTCTTCCTCTTCTTCTCGAACCAGGAGGCTCGGAGTCGAAGACCCTCTTAGCTGGAGCGTTGATGTCCATGCGCTCGATGTGGCCGAGCCAGTGTAGTCGACGGATCCTTGCCTTCCGGACTACATCCACATCTTGGTACAGCTCGTAGAGTTCGCGGTTGTGTCTTCTTCTCCATTCACCTTCCTCACAGACAGGACCAAATATCCGGCGCAGAATTTTTCTTTCGAAAGAACCCAAAATCAGCTCCGCTGTCCTGTTTATCGTCCAGCTTTCGGCTCCGTACAGCAAGACTGGCAGAATGAGCGTTTTGTAAAGCATGACTTTGGTCTTTCGAGTGAGGAGTTTTGACCCCAGTTGTTTGGACAAGCCGAAGTAGCAGCGGTTGCCGAGGGCGATTCTACGCCGGATCTCCACTGTGGTGTCATTTGTGGAATTTACGTTTGCCCCGAGGTAGACAAACTCCTTAACTACCTCGAAATTGTAGCTGTCAATTGTTATGTTTTGTCCCAGGTGGTGAGCGACGGATTGGTTTTTGCTTGACAGCATGTATTTCGTTTTGTCCTCATTGATCTTAAGACCAATTCGTTTCGCCTGTTCTTCAATCGCCGTGAATGCTTCCACAATGCCACGGCGAGAACACGCGATGATGTCGATATCATCCGCGTATCCTAGCAGCTGGATGGACTTGTAAAAGATAGTGCCTTCCCTGTTGACGCCTGCTCGTCGCACTATCTGCTCCAGCACCAGGTTGAAGAAGTCACATGACAGCGCATCTCCTTGCCGAAATCCAGTGCATGTTTCGAATGGTTCCTAGGTCCTAGAACCGAGTTGCACGGTGCATCGCGTGTTTTTTACCGTGGCGCGACACAACTGGATCAGTTTTACCGGGATCCCGAATTCGGCCATCACCCCAAACAGTGCTTCATGATGAATGCTGTCGTATGCGGCTTTGAAAGATGGTGTGTATCGATTCGAAACTCGTTGGTCTTTTCCAGGATTTGTCGAAGTGTGAAAATTTGGTCTATAGTTGATTTGCCGGGCCGGAAGCCGCACTGGTAGCTGCCGATTAGTGCGGTGCAAAATGGTTTTAGACGTTCACACAATACGCTGGACAGAATCTTGTATGCGACATTAAGCAGGGATATACCTCTATAGTTCTTGCAAGAGGTAGGATCGCCTTTTTTGTGGATGGGGCATATAGAGCTGGTATTCCAGTCGTCGGGCATGCTCTCATCTTCCCAAATTCTGCAGATGATCTGGTGCATGCTCCCTACTAGAACATCGCCGCCAGCCTTGAAGAGCTCTGATGGCAAGCCATCTGAGCCTGCGGCCTTGTTGTTCTTCAGCTTCTGAATAGCTGTGCCGACTTCTTCTATGCTGGGTGGAAGGACTACTTCAGCGGCTGGAGTTGGGATTTCCTCGGTCCCTACCACTCTCTCTTGGTCATGCTCGTTAAGCAGCTGCTGGAAGTGCTGCTTAAATACATCCACTATTCCCTGCGGGTCGGTGACAAGATTACCCTCGCAGTTTCGAAGAGCCAGGGTGCCCTTTTTGAAGCCTCCTGCAAGGCCTTTGGCTTTCTTGTAAAAGGCTCGTATTTTATGTCTATCCCTAGACACCTCGATATCCTTGAGCTGGGAGGCTGCGAAGATTCTTTTCTTTTGTCGCAGTAGTTTCTTCTCCTCCCTTCTTCTGGCTCGGTACTCTTCTCGCGCTGCCCTGGTTTTCCTCTGCAGCGCCTTTTGGTACGCCTCGTCGGTTGCTGCCTTTTTCTGCTCACACTCGCCATCATACCACGGGTTTCTTGTCGGGGGTGGTAGGTATCCTAAGGTGGTTTCGGCTACTTCCTGAATGGCTGAGCGGCAATGCAGCCACATATTATTGGCGTTTGTGTTCGACGTAGGCATACCGTAGAGTCTTTCGCTCAGCTGCTCCCTGAGACTCTGGCAACCTCCGGTGTGCTCAGGCGCCCAATGTCGAACCTCCTCCTGATGGGCTGGTGCAGCTTTCTGACATTGGACAGTCGAGCTCTGAATCTTGCTGCTACGAGGAAGTGGTCAGAGTCGACATTTGCCCTTCTGAATGTTCGCACATCCAGGATGTTTGACGCGTGCCTTGCGTCAATAAGCACATGGTCGATTTGGTTTGGCGGTTCGACCGTCCGGAGATCGCCAGGTTGCTGTGTGGATTCGCTTGCGAGGGAATCTTGTGCTACTTATCACCGCATTACGAGCTGTCGATTTTTACATCGTACTCCGGACAAGCTCCGAAGGCGTTGTCCAGGAGGTCATAGAAGTGCTCCTTGATAGGGTCTTCAGCCTCATCGGTAGGGGCGTGTGCACATATAAGGCTGATGTTATAAAATTTGCCTCTGATGCGGATCACAGCCAGGCGATCACTTATAGGTTTAAAGTCGATGACCTTCGACCTTAACCGCTTTCCCACGACAAATCCGCATCCCAGTAAGTGCAACCTTTTGTGACAGCTGTAATAAATGTCGCAATTTTTCTTCCTCATCATACCGTTTCCTATCCAGCGTATTTCCTGGACCGTAGTTATATCCGCCTTGTACTGCGTGAGGATTCCTTCTAGTTTATGAGCAGCTCCGGGAGTGTACAGGGTTCTGACATTCCAGGAGCATACTCGCAAATCGTGTTCCTTTTTCGTGCGTTGTCGTCGTCGAGTATCCGTCCGTGTATCCGAGGCATCTTGCTCATTCATAACTTTGAGTTTTTTTACGTGGGCGGATTGTTAGCCCGCCGCACAACCGCCATTCTGCCCAGTCAACAAACACTTTAAAACCGTGGGCATTGTACAAGATGATGTATGCAGAATGCGTAATGAGGACGAAGACTGCCTTGTCAGTAGACGTCATCGTCACTTAGGCAAGTATTATCCTGAAGCAGAAGAAACTGCTACTAGCTTACTCAAAAGCGTGTATGTATGTATGTTGGCGTTACAGTCCATGAAGGACCGAGCTTCTGTCAATCACCCATGTTGTGTGAGATTTTATTTTCCCAAAGGTGAAAGGGACCTACAGATTCTTGCCGGTTCCGAACGGCGGATTTCGAGAAGCTTTTCTTGACTATTATACTACAGGGGGTCTTGTCAGTACCCCGCTGAAGAGAAGCACCGTGAAAAACTCGTTCGATGACATGGCTGTTGTCGGGATTCGATCCCGTATCATCGGCGTCAGAGGCCAACACACTACCTACTTCGCCGCGGTACTCTCTCAAAAGCATACTAAGTTTAATTATGAACAAACTGTAAGTGGGGGATCTCACGATAGGCCCACCAGTGGCCGCAGTGATCAGGCGACTTTGTCCCACCCCCCTAATCCACTCTAACTCTCTCTAATAGTCTCCTTCTAGCCCAATACATTTAGTTCAGCGATATTCTAACTTTGTCTTACTTACTTACTTTGGTGGCGGTACAGTCCGAACCTGAGCACCAACTAGAAGGTTGTCCAGCTGGCACGTCTTTTGCCAGCTGCTTCTAGCACCGCACGCCTAGCTGGTTAAAGTCCCCTTATATCTGTGTGTGCCACCTTAAATTCGGTCGTCCTCTGCTCCGTCGTTGCTAGAGGTTGGACTAGAAAACGCTTCGGGCCGGAGCTGTGTTGTCTACATGGCCCAACCATCTTAGAAGTTGGATCCGAAGTCGCTGCACAGCCCGTAAAATTCTTCGTTGCATCTTCTTCTCCACTCTCTGATTATAAAAACTGGACCACAGATTGATCGCAGAATTTTCCTTCCGAAACCACCAAGGGATTCCTCATCTGCTTTCGTTAAAGTCCAGGCCAGGGCAGGTTTGCATAGCGCCTGTAATGCCAAGACACGCTAGTCTCTGAAGGCGTTGAAGTTGAACGATCATCGCTTTTTGCTCAACTTTTGTCCACTATACCGTGGACGCATGGGTGATGACAAGCCTTAGTATCGCGAGATATGGCCAGTGGATTACCTTCGATTTTAATCCCCATGTTTTACCGTAAGTGTCTCGATAGGCCCACATGGCCTTAGAAGCCTTTGTAAGTTTGTTTTTAATGTTGAAATTCCAGTTAAGTCAAAGTCAATACCATTCCTAAATACTTAACTTCTTCTGAAAATCCTATGTTTGTACCATTTAGAGAGACGGAGCGGGGCTGCAACCTTCTCCTCTAAAGGACTAAGATTTTCTTATTTGGATTAATCGATAAACCCTCTCCGCCAAATCAGTCAGAGATTAACTGAAGCGCAAGCTGCATGCGCTCACAGGCAGAAATTTCACACCCGCCCGTAACCGAGATTGGTTAATTTGTGGAGAAGGCCGTCGATAACTATCGGCCAGAGACAGATACTGTCACCGAGACCACAACGGATGTGGCTGATGTAATGCCATTTTGAGAGATGTAGTCCTAGCTGAAACAGGACCTGAGAAGAACTATCAGTGGTGACAGAATGAAGTTGAGGCATTTCTGTAGAATAGCAGGAAAGACACCGTCTTCACCTATGGCCTTATTGGGTTTAAATGAACCAATTGCCCTTTAAACGCTATCGGGACTGAAAGGTCTACCAGGAAAGTTGTTCGTTCTAATATCCATGTTACTTATGACGATCGTCTGATCGTCAAAAGGTATAAGCTGGGGAGTAGAACCAGGAAAATGCACCTTAAGCAAGGTCTCCACGAGTCCATTCGTGTGCTCCTGGATAGCACTTTCCAGAGTCGAGCCACAGTTGGTAGCTAGTCTATGTTCTTCCAAGGCATTCCCTTGAATTTCCTAGGTTCGAGGTTGTATTCCACTAAAACAGATCCATACTCAGTCGAACTATTATTTCGTTTGGCTCTGATAAACAGTGACCTCACTTGTTTCCTTAGAGATTCGAGCTGTGCATTCCACTAGGGTACACACCGCTTGTGTATGCTTGTCCTGGGTGTACAGCTGATTCTAAAGGATGAGATTAGTGCTCCATTTTTCAATATTATATGCCGATGGAATCGACTTAAGAAGCATATCTTCTTTAGCGGCAAGTTGAGCAAGTTGAGCAGGCTTAGCTTCCTTGCCCTCACTAGAGACGTTAGATCGGGTATGGTGGTGACCAGACAGTGAGGCCTCATTGCAGACATGCCAATCAGAAATTTTTATTTAAAATAAAGGGACTAGAGATAGTGAGGTTAAGTACCTCTTCTCTAATTGAGCTTATAAAAGGTTTATTGCCAATAGAGGCAGGCAACGGTGGTGTGATCACTACTAAGTAAATACTCGAAAAGTAACTCACCTCATTTATTGGTATTGCTGCGGCCCCCTTCCATATGGTGCGCATTAGCATAGCATCCGATGACCAGATGCCGTTTGCGCCGATGGCAGCACCTTACTAGGTCTTGTACCTCATTAGGTGGAATTTGGTGGCCGTCTCCTGGGAAGTAGGCGGAGACGCATAAGATCTCGCTTACCCCTCCATAAATGGGGGCTTCTACGATGACGCATGCCAGGTCCCTTGTTATAAGCCCTGGAATAGGGGAGAACATTTATATTAGAACCGATCAAATATGCCGCCCTAGGAGGGGACCCGACAATAGCGAAAATTAGCTTACGCGACCTGTTTTTGGAGGCCCATAATCTTACCTTTATGAACCCACGCCACGGTTCCTGGATGAGTACCAGGGAAATTTTGCCACAATAGAATCGCAGGCTAAAGGTGTCCAAGGCACCCTTGGCATGGTGCAGGTTGCCCTGCAACACACGCAACCCACTCATTTCTTGCGGCGGTAGGCTGGGTCCTTCGTTCAGTATGGCTTATTGTTACAACGCCGAAAGTTACCAGTCCGATGGAAGTGATCCCCTAGTTTAGTGGGGGGACGATTTGTAATTTGTATTTGAATGACCCTTAGTGGTCGTCGACCCGGATGTGTCTTTGGGTTGCCAAATTTTGTAGTCTCTATTTCAACAGTAGGTGCAACCATCGTACTGTTAGCTGGAGGTTGCTTGATTTCTGCAGCAGCCGACCGTAGATAACTGATGTTTTTTCGTGGCATTTCATGAGGACCTTAACATCACCAAAACGATAAACCACTTTGCATCCAAGTTCTAGCAGTCAGTCCAAGGAACTGTCACTAATTATCAGAACCAGATGCAGAATATCTTCCCCCTTATCTGGCGTGCTTTGCATGACTCGCCAGTGCTTTGCATACAGGCCATCATTTATGAGTCCAGTGTCGCAGAAACCTTGGTGAAGGGTAAGCTGATTCTCTGTGGGAAGTAGCCCCGTACAATATGTGCATTCGAGAAGGCGTCTTCTTCCACCAGTATGACATCGAGTCTTTATCCAATCGGCCGTGGTGGCGTCGGAATACACAAAGTAGACCCAACCTGACTCGTATGTCGATACATTAAAGTGGAGTTTAGGCATTGTACCGAGCAGTTCGATGAAGATGTCAATTACAGCCTCCTGAACGGCTGCCATCTGCGCTGTGGTAAGGGGGTTTCCGCCCAGATCTTTGGGAACGATGCCGAGTAGGATTTTCCTAACTATACTGCCGTAGCTTTCTTTGTCGGCTTGGGGGTTGGCGGTCTTGTTGCGCTAAGCAGCCGGATTCGGCAATGTTGTCGGCGGAACGATCTCGTTTCCGTTGCAGACCCTTGGTAGTAGGGGAAGATTTTGCATATGCTAGTGCCTTATGTCTAGTTTTGCCCTGCTTGATTGCAGCCTTAAAACGTCGCTGCTCTGACGACTTTAGTTTGATGAAGCCATCAGATTGTAGAGAATTGTTCTCTACAGGGTTGGTGGTTTCATTTCCTGTCACACATGGGAGTTCACATGAGAGCATACTCACAGAGTCTCCACCGAGTGTGGTGTCGGAATCGGAGAGTGAGGACACCTCCTTTGCTTTCCATTCGGCTGCAATGTCGGCAAAAGATACCGACATGGCTCCTATTTGTTGAACCGCTGAGGACTCACAGGCCCTAGCAGGTGATGACATTTTAGAGTTATCACTCTCTCCAGGGGCATTTTTTGTAGAAATTTTGTTCCCGCGATTACATGAGAAGGTTCGGTCACATACAGTAGAGCACGAGTAACATTCAAGCAGGAAGGCTTGAATGAAATCGGAGGTCGTCCGGTATCCGAACTTCGTATACTAGTAGCTTATCTTTCTCAAAATTCTATTCGCGACCCTTGTATGCGACTCATGTTAGGTAGGTAGGTAGGTAGGGTCGTAGCTTTCCCAGAGTAGAGAAGAATGCACATAGGCCAGGGAGGCCCGTTGTGCAGCTACGGGGTGGTTTTACCCCCCTATTGGTGGAACCATTTTGTGCTTCTTAAGAAGTTAAGAAGATCAAGTATCCCTACTTTCTGAACATCTGTCAGACCGTTAAGGAAGTAAGAGCCTAGGTAACGTTTCCTGATATTGCAGAGAGCTGGACAGGGGCAGAGAAGGTGGTGAATGTATTCGACCTCCTCCTCGTCCTGACAGCTTCTGCAGAAATCATCCGGAACTATTCCTAGTTTTTGTGCGTGACTGCCAATGAGGCAGTGTCCTGTGATGACACCGATGACTTTGTAGATGTCAGTTCTTTTTAGGGAGATTATACTCCTTGTGTGTTGACTGTCAAGCCGAGGCCAGATTTGCCTGGTGATGACGCAGGTATGTCCCTGTGCCCATCTTACGTTCGTCTCGGCCCTGGCGAGACTGCTCAGATTATGTTTAATGGTTGTAAGGGGTACTCCCTCACAAGCCACGATTGATTGTAGCGTCGTATCTAGTTTGGCGAGTGTGTCGGCTTTTTCATTACTTGTAATGTCGCTGTGTCCCGGTACCCAGATAAGCTGTATGTTGAACTGTTCTGCCATCTCGTTAAGAGATCTGCGACAGTCGAGACTAGATTTTAATGTATACACATAGGACTCCAGCGACTTTAAGGCTGCTTGACTGTCTGTGAGAATGCGAATATCCGTGGTGGATATTACGTTCCACTTCAGTCAAGACAAAGCCTCTTTTATTGCCAACAGTTCCGCCTGGAAAACGCTGCAGTGGCCTGGTAATTTTAGAGCTTTATGTAGCTTGAGTTGCTTGCAGAAAACTCCACTGCCCACCCCGTCTTTGGTTTTAGACCCGTCAGTGTAGAAGTCCACACAGTTTCTGCGCGGTTGAGTTTGGCGGGTCCAGTTCTTCCTGTCCGGATAGATCATCGTAAAGTTTTTGTCCAAGACTATGGTGGGTTCTGTGTGGTCTAGGTTTTCTGTCATAGTTATCCTGTTATGCAGGATGGAGGAGTGGCCAGTGACATAGCTCGCCCATTTCGAGTTGGCTTTTAGTCTTATGGCCGTGTGTGTGGCAATTTGCTTACCGAAAATATCGAGTGGTGTAAGGTCTAGTATCATGTTAAGCGCAGCCGTTGGTGTGGACCTGAGGGCCCCGGTAATGCACATACATGCCATCCTTTGTACCTTCTCGAGTTGTTTGTGGTATGTAGTCTTGCCTAGTGCAGTTCACCAGACTATCACTCCATACATTAGTATGGGTCTAACGACCGTGATGTAGAGCCATAGGGTAATCTTGGGGTTGAATCCCCATTTTTTTCCTAGGGCTTTCTTACATGTTTAGAGAGCTATTGTTGCTTTTTTTGCTCTTTCAACTATGTTTGCTCTTCCAAGTTGATTTCCTATCGAGTATAATGCCAAAGAATTTGGCACTAAGGGAGTAGGCTAACCTGGTATCGAGCAAAGTGATAGGGCAGTTTTCCGGGATTTTGTGCTCTTTGGTAAAAAGCACGAACTCCGTTTTCTGCTACTCCTGTTAACCAACTAGTTGTTTTTTCTTTTATAGGCTCCAGCATACTGAAAATGTAAAGCCTGTTTACACCGTATATCTACATTTTCATTTGAAAATATGCCTACAAAGCGCGTTGTAAGCAAGTATACATATGTGGCCTGTCCTTGGTTTTGGAAAAAAATAATTCAAATAATAAAAAACCCCTGCCAACAAACATATATCCTGATACAAAAGTCCACAAAACCTATTTTTATTGTGTGTGAAACCCTAACCACCCTCAACTACACACACTGACGAAACCATCCGGGCATAGTTATCGCTATCGAAACCATTGAAAGTCGTAAAAAAGTCTTACTTTCCGCCCGTCAGCGATATAAACTATCCCTCAAAGTGGGATAGTCACCCTTCGTCCTTGGACTTTCGCGACACTATAAAAGTTCATTTTAACATCTCTCAACACCGTTTCCGCCTTTCGAACCTGGCCACTGAACACCCTTCATGTCTCTTATCCATTCCTATCACCAAAAATATATATATCCATAACCTGCTCATAGGTATCAAGCACAGATACATTTCTTTTAATAGCTACGCAAATGAAGACAAATATTCCGATGAGGTTTTGACACACAAGCGCGCACGTAAGTTCGTCATACGCGTCGCTTAACCTTGTTCCACTGAATATCGCCGACTCATTGCCAACAATAGCAAGACAATAGATGAAAGGAAAGGCAATTAATCAGAACATATGGACGAGACTGTACGTACGTACTTGTATAACGTCCTCCACGCTTGCTTCTGTTTTAAATGCTTCAAATGCATTGCCAACGGTCGAATGGTTGCAAAAGCTTTGTCGGCCTTACAGTCGTTTGTAAATATTTACATCCGGAATGTATTTTCGTTGGACCGATGATAAAACAAGATGAGTATACATGCAGATGTAATAAGGTCCATTTTTAACGGTCACAAGTAGTGGACGCTTTGAAAGCTCCTCAAAAGATGAATCAATTAAAGTGCGGAGTGGACTCTGAGGATACTTTCGAGATGTATACCGGATTGGTGTAGCAATGTCGCAGGCAATCAGTAAGTCATTATTCATCCTAAAGGGTCTTCATTATTTCTGTTTGTATTGAGACAGCGTCGACAGCGAGAGTGATGAGGGGTCCACTGATGTATTTCTTCTCCACGCAACCAGATTGGGTGTGGAAATTGTATATTTTCTTTGATGACAGGCATCTTTTCGGTCTCGATTAGAAGTATTGTCTGCAAGGCAAGCATATAGCTGATAGTAAGGTCAGTAGACCCTCACCTTCACTCTCTGTGTAAAGGATAACATCGACCACACTGATAATTTGTCTTTTTCTTCGCTCCTTTTCGGACTATTTCTCTTGTCTGAGATGGAAGAAGGATGAAAGGCAGTCTATGCAAACGCCCCTTCAGTGCTAGGTGTCATTGTGACTACGGCGTCATTTCTTTCGAACTTTGACCAATCGGTGAATCTATATTCCTTTCAAAATGTTAGGGTAGATTTGATTCATATAAGAAAATAACAAGTATACGCCACAGTGTCTGCAGTGCTCATAGTCATTTTTTCCATTTTCATTTTTCATCTACACTTAGTCGCCGACCTTATGTAGCACGCTAAGTATAGATAGCTGGTATCGTCCAAGGCTGCAATTGATGCTGACTTATCAGCATAGACGGGTGATTTAACGTGAAGCCATCATCAATTGGCTAAAGGCATCAAATCACATGATCTAAGCTTCAATAGCTTGCCGAGTAGGCTAATAAAGATGATTGTGAAACAAATTTTTCATAGAACGTGAATTTTGAAAACAAAATGCAATAATTCGTAGGTATTGTTCGCATGTAAGTCCTTTCCTGAGTACAGATAGGTTAGGTTAGGTTAAAGTGGTTGGCTTAAGTCACACGTAGGCCGAAGTCGGCCCATTGTGATATCACATGGATCATATTACCCTGATCCGCCATCTGAGAACCAACCGGTGTTTCTGATGAAACGACGGAGTTGAGCTATTTTTAGGTCTGCTAGCTTACTTAGATTTTCATAGAAGGGCGTGCCGAGGTAGATCCTCCTGCAATTCGTAAAAGAGAGGCATGAGCAGAGAAGGTGATGTATTGATTCCTCTTCGTCCTCGTCCATGCAGCTACGGCAGATGTCATTGGAGGGTAGCCCAAGTCTGGCGGTGTGTTTTCCAATGATGCATGGACCTGTAATGAGACCCACTAGAGTGCTTAAGGTTGCCCTTTTGGTTGCCACTAGGTTCCTGGTTCGTCCTAGGCTTAACTTAGCCCAGATTTGTTTAGTGATAAAACCGATGTTACTTTCATTCCAATGGAGGTTGTTCGCCTGTATGGTTCGAAGTTTTATCATGTGATTTACCGTACTTATTGGTGTTTCTAGGTACCCGAGGGTAGGAAGACTGAGTGTGCTTGACCCTAAATTTGCGATTTCGCTGGACCTGCGGATTTGTGTATGTCTAAATTTTTCACAACCTTTACAATTGTACGAATACGAAAGTTGATTTGTCCTATGGTGGAATTGACACACTCTGGTACAGATGGAGACAAAGTGCATTTATCTGGCAGCAAAGTAGGCAACAAAAAGGTTGGATTTGTCTAAGGGAGTGACAGATGGGAGGTATAGCTATGATGTTTACTTCACACATGACTAGAAAATCTTGCTATCCCTGGAACATTAAAGGATTTCATGCCTCAGTTTTTGGTCAGACGAGCCAAGGGTTTTAGACCATCCAGTCTGACATACTTCTTGCTAAAAAGCATGGAGAAATTAGGTAGAACTGCACGTGCGCAAAGTTTGGCCGAACATTCTGTTAAATCTGGCGTAAAACAGAGGCTGTCCGCAATGTGGCGTCCTGTCTCCGCTCTTATGGTGCATGGTGGTCGCCCCCCTGCTCGGTAATGTCGCCATACTCTCTGACGATTTATATTTAGCGACTGCCTGTCTCAAAGCACAGGTGGCGCTAAATGTGATCGATGTCCGTTAATCCTCTCAAGACTGATATCGTTCTCTTCACGAGAAGAAGGAAAAACACTGGCATGAGTCAACTGGTGTTAAAGGATATTTCCATCCCGATATAAAAAGGATCAAAGGAGCTATCTTAGACGACAAGCTTCCTTGATCAAGGCATGTTGAGTCAAAAACCACCAAAGCGCTGTCAGCGTTCTGGCAATGCAACGGTGTCTTTGGCAAAACAAAACATGGGGTTTATCACCGCCAAAGGTCCTCTGGATCTCCACGGCAATGATAAGACCGATAGTCTCATATGCATCGGTTGTCTGGTGGGGAACAGGCTAACACGCAAACACGTCTTAGCACCTTTCACCGGACTCCAAAGAACGGTTTGTCATCACGCCGGGCGCTGCTCTAGATGCTATGATGAACCTTACAGCCCTTGACATATTTATCAATGAGTGTGCACTGGAAGCCGTGTCTCAGTCACTCACCTTGTAAATGCTGGTGTTCCCCAGGGCTCCGCTATGTCTCCGACACTCTTTATCATTTTTGTAAATGATCTCTTGCCTGTTGCTTCTAATCCAATTTACTCCTTCGCTGACGACAGTACCCTCAGCTTCTCATATCCGTTCACTAGTTTACGACCTTGCACTTCGGTTGTTGATAGTGAGCGGCAGCGTATGTTAAGCTTATTAAGTTCCGATACCGACAGCATCATCCAATGGGGTAAAAGCAATAGAGTGGAATTGAATGCTTCCAAAATACAATGTGTCTTCTGTCGCTAATGCGTAACACTGACCCATTGCCATTATCCATGAATGGCACTTGTATCTCTGAAACCGACAAGCTTTCGATCCTGGGTATGTGCATCAGTGACAACCTTTGTTGGAACGATTACATATTTAGTGTCGCTAAGAATGCCGCGAAATGCCTAGGTCACACCCACTTCAAGGCGTTCTTTCGTCCTAAATTGGAGTTCAACGCTCATGTCTGGTCTGGCGCATCTAAGACCTCACTGCACTTACTTTACAGAATACAAAATCGTGCGATAAAACTCAGGGGAGATTCCAGCATCACAAGCTCATTACACTCGCTGGGTCACCGTAGGAATGTCTCCTAGCCAGTTGCATTCCGCCCCTTCAAAACTTCTCCCGCGATACACGTCTCTCCCGGAATGCACATGAATTCACTCTGAAGCCCGTCTTCGTTCGTACTCTCAAATACGGAGATTCTTTCTTCAACCGAACCACACGAATGTGTCGTCTTGCGGACGACATGCTTTTCAATTTGAGTGCAATTGCCTCTATGATGGATGGTTGCTTCAATTAATACGATAAATTCAATTTAAAGCTTAGAACTTGCACGTTGTCTGCAGTTCGGTGGACAGGATTATCAATATGTGCCTTCGCTGCCATATGAAGATAAATCGTTCTAAGTAGGCAAGTAGGCAATGAAACCCCTGACATGTTATGAAATAGACCGGGACACTGCCCTATCACTTTGCTTGGTACCAGATTAAACTATTCCTCCAATGTCAATAATCTGAAAGAGCAACACAATCAAAAGAGCTAAAAAAACAACAATAGCCATAGGGAAAAAATGGGGATTCAACCCCAAGATCACCCTATGGCTCTACAACACGGTCGTTAGACCCATACTAATGTATGAAGTGATAGCCTGGTGGACTGCACTGGACAAGACAACATACCACAAACAACTCGAGAAGGTACAAAGCTTGGCGTGTATGTGGTCCACCCCAACGGCTGCGCATATCATGATACTCGACCTTACAACACTCGATATTTCCGGCAAGCAAATTGCCACACACACGGCCATTAGACTAAAAGCCAACTCGAAATGGACGAGCTATGTCACTGGCCACTCCTCCATACTGAATTACAGGATAACCATGGCAGTAACCTACCACGGTCTTGGAAAAAAAACTTCATGACGATTTACCCGGACAGACAAAACTGGACCCGCCACACTCAACCCCTCAGATACTGCGTAGACTTTTACACTGACGGGTCTAAAACCAAAGACGGTGTGGGTAGTGGAGTCTTCTGCAAACAACTTAAGCTGAATAAAGCTCCAAAATTACTAAATCACTGCAGCGTTTTCCAGGCGAAATTGTAGGCAATAAAAGAGGCCTTGTCTCGGCTGAAGTGGAACGTGATATCCACTACGAATAACCGCATTCTCACGGATAGCCAAGCAGCCTTAAAGTCGTTGGAGTCCTTTGTGTACACATCAAAAACTAGTCTCGAATGTCGCCTATCTCTTAACGAGATGGCCGAACAGTTCAACATACAACTTATTTGGGTACCAGGACACAGCGACATTCCAGGGAACGAAAGAGCCGATTGTGAGCGAATACCCCTTGCAGCCATTAAACTTAATCTTATTAATCCCGCCAAGGCCGAGACGATCCGGAGATGGACTCGGGGACATAACTGCGTCTTCACCAGGCAAATCTGGCCCCGGCTCGACAGTCAACGGACAAGGAGTATAATCTCCCTAAAAAGAACTGACATCTACAAAGTGATAGGTGTCATCACCAGACACTGCCTTATCGGCAGTCACGCGCAAAAACTAGGTTTAGTTCCGAATGATTTCTGCAGAAGCTGTCTAGACGAGGAGGAGGTCGAATCCATTAACCACCTTTTCTGCACTTGCCCGGCATTCTGCACAATCAAGAAGCGATACCTAGGCTCTTACTTCCTAAACGAACTGACAGAGTTTCAGCAAGTAGGAATACCTGATCTTCTTAACTTCTTAAGAAGCACAAAATGGTTCCACGAATTGGGGGCTAAGCCCCCTCGTAACTGCACAACGGCCTCCCTGGAATATGTGTGTTCTTCTCATTTCTGGGAAGGCTACGACCCTACCCACCTACTTAACCCCCCTTTCTTACTTACTTAACGGGCGCTACAGTTCGGGGTGAATCTGGGCCTCAACCAACATGCCTCTCCACCTAGCACGATCTTTCGCTAGTCTTTTCCAATGCCGCACGCCCAGTTGGTTGAGGTTCCTTTCCACCTGTGCGCGCCACCTTAGGTGTGGCCGTCTTTTATTTCTTCGTTGGATTCAAAGACTCTACGGGCTGGAGCTGTGGTGTCCATTCGCTCTACATGGCCTAGCCATCTTCGGCGTTGGATCCGTAGACGCCTGACTAGACTCATGTCGCTGTACAACCCGTACAGTTCGTGAATGAAAATTCTCCTCCAACCCCCCGCTGTGTTTATGGGACCAAAAATCGCATGCAGAATCTTTCTCTCGAAACGACCAAGGATTTCCTCATCCGCTTTAGATAAAGTCCATGTTTCTGCGCCGTATAACAGGACCGGGATAATTAAGGTCTTATATAAGATCAACTTGGTGGTACCAGAGAGGGCTCTACTTCTCAGTTGCCTCTTGAACCCAAAGAAGTAGCGGTTGGCAAGAGTAATTCTGCGCATGATTTCGAAACTGGTGTCGTTGTTCCATGTCACTGCGGAGCCGAGGTAAATGAAGTCCTTAACTATCTCAAACTTATATCTGCCAATATGCACGTTCTGTCCGAGACGTCGGTGGCAAATGTCCTTCGATTAACTGCCAAACCAATTTTTGCCGCCTCCATCTCAATACTCGCAAACGCCTCATTGACATCTCGTTGCGATCTACCTATTATGTCAATGTCGTCGGCGTATGCAAGGAGTTGCGAGGATTTGAAATATATTGCGCCTCTTGTATTGGCCTGTGTTTTTTGCATTTCTAATATGATGTTAAAAAAATCACACGACAGCGCATCGCCCTGTCTAAATCTTTTTTTTGACTTCGAAGCTATCGGCCAGATCTGCACCGATTCGGATGGAGCAGCGAGCATTTTCCAGAGTCATCCTGCATAGTCTGACGAGCTTATCAGGGATGTCAAAAGTAAACATGGCGTTATATAGCTCGTCTCTAATTACGCTGTCGTATGAGGCCTTGAAGTCGACGAATAGATGGTGAGTGTCGACTTGAAATTCATTGGTTTTCTGCAGGATCTGCCGTAGTGTGAAGATTTGATCGATGGTGGACTTCCCTGGCCTGAAGCCACACTGATAAGGACCTATCAGCTTATTTACGAATGGCTTCAGGCGTTCACACAAAACGTCAGCGAAGATCTTATTTAGCGACATTAAGGAGACTTATTCCTCCATAATTGGCGCAGTCCAAGGGGTCTCCGTTTTTTGTGGATCGGGCAAACAATGCTGAGACTCCATTCCTCGGGCATGCTTCCTCTGACCATATCTTACAAATGGGCCGGTGCATGCTCCTAACCAACTCACCCCCAGCCGCTTTGAAGAGCTCAGCAGACAGTCCATCTGCGCCAGAAGCTTTATTCGACTTGAGTTTCGACATGGCAATCTCAACTCCGTCGAGGTCAGGGAGACGGAATTCTCCGCGATCTTCGTCGTTAAGAAATGGACCATTCTGCCTGACGGCGGTATGTTGGCTATCATCGCCGTTATACAGTCTGCAGAAGAGGTTTTTCCAAATTCTTAGCATCGACTGCGGTTCTACTACTAGGTGTCCGTTCTTTTTTCTCTTGACAAGCTTATGTTCCTCCCTTCTTTTAAGCTCGTAGAGCTCCCGAGCCGCTCTTGTTTTTTTTTGTGAAGTGAGGCTTTGTATGCCTCCTGCTTTTCCGCATGAATCCTTCTACACTCGTCATCGAACCAGGTGTTTCGTCGTCGTGGAGCTTTAAGGCCCAGCACTTTCGTTGCTGTGCTCTTCAGGGCTTGTTTGCACAAGCTCCATTGTTGCTCGACTGTCTGATTGGAGGATTGAGGTTGGCACTGGCGATCTCCGGCGATAGTAGCTTTCCGACGTCATAGCTAGGTGTTGTAACTCTACTCCACGGTGTTGGTGTTATGCGTTGACGAGTCTTGGCCACTGCAAGATAGTGGTCTGAGTCGATGTTCGCTCCTCGAATAGTGGAGGAGTGTCTGACGTCAATCGCGATGTGATCAATCTGGTTGGTGACTGATTGATCTGGCGACCACCAGGTGCCTTTGTGTATATCGAGGTGGGGAAATCGTGTGCTGGCTAAAAGAAGATTTCGCCCCGTGGCAAGGTCGATCAGCCTGTGTCCGTTATCGGATGTGGTGTCATGTAGGTTTGCCGATGACCCGTTCAAAAATGCTTTCTTTACCCAGCTTAGCGTTAAAATCTCCTAGTATGATTTTGGTATCATAGCTGGGACATTTGGTATATGTTCTGTCTAGGAGATCAAGAAATCATCTTTGATGGAGTCATCCTTGTCTTCCGTGGGGGCATGGACGCATATGAGGCTGATGTTACAGAAATTTGCCTTGATGCGGATCGTTATGAGCCGTTCACTCACATACTGGAAACTTAGGACTTTATGTCTTAGTCCACCTCTAACAACAAATCCGCATCCAAATAGTCTCTGTCCTCTCTCCCTATAGCAGTCACCGTAGTAAATGTCGCAGTTTTTCATCCGCTTTTTACCCGGTCCATTCCATGGCATTTCCTGGATGGCGGTTATGTCCACTTTATAGCGGTCTAGAGCGTCCGCAAGTTGTTCGGCTGCACATGGTCTGCTTAGACCTAACATTCCACGTACAGAACCGAAGGTCCTTGTCTGTTTCTTGTTTTTTTAAAAGGTCGTCAACATAGATCCGTTCCGTTTGATTATCCGAGGCTGTTTATTGCTTCTGAGCAATCAGTGGTTTTACGGTTATGGTTTGCTAGACAATAGCCCAACCGACACTAATCCTGTTTGGTAGCGCAGGATACTCGCCATTCGGCCTCTTCAGTCAGTAATTTTCAATCCTGTTTGGTGGCGCAGGACACTCGCCATTCGGCCTCTTCAGTCAGTAATTTTCAATGTAAGGAAACTTCCAGATGGCACCACGGGGAGGTGGAAGTAGGACCTGACTAGCAGAGCTGCAAGATGTTTTTTCGGCTGCAGAGGCTCTTACTCGCTTTTTGTCGCGCCAGCATCCGTCGGCAGATGCTACCCCTACGAGGCCTTTGCTAGTTCTTTACCATCCACCTAACTCCCCTCCAGAAAAAAAATCCAAAGCAACGTAACATCCGTCCATTCGATGTTCCCACAATTTATAGTTAAATTGATCGATTTATCAAAACCCATCGTTTCTCATTCTTTGATTAATGACTCGAATATCAATTTAACCCACCGACCGACGTAGTGAAACTCGTTCTCCTATTTGAGATTAGGTTATTGTGTTGGGCTTTCTCCGAGTCATTATCACCGGAACCACATGTAGTCATTCAACTCTTTTGCCACCACATGCCATTCTATTGGCCTTCCTACGCCTCAGCCCTTAACCGACTGACTTCTGATATCCCTATCGTGTACAAGAAAGGAGGAAACAAGCTTACTGTGCATCCGGAACATCGGGTAAACCGCTGACAGAGTCAAAAAAAAAAGTTACGATTTTGAAAATATGGAAATTACTCGTACGTACCCATGCCGCATTGTAAAGCTTTTGTGTTTCGTTTCGCTTTCCGGGGCCGTGCGATACATCCTTTGGCACTGATACCATTCTTAAAGGGCCGTTTCAAAGCTGCTTGAATTTAATATCCTGTGATGCTGTACTTGACCTAAATAGCTTGGTGAATGGTGTATGTTACACAGATATGGGGTACACGCTTGCGGGGATGTATTTGAGAAGCATTCAGTTTTCATTTAAAGAACGCAGATGCCTCGCTACGGCTATGCGTGTATTAAGTGGAATTTATAATGATTGCGACGGAAAAAGATCCCGAATTAGGTATGTAATTAATGGTGCTCAGCTGTAGCATTTAAAGATAAGTATAATCGTTTTAATTTGATACATGGTTGCGGGAAACCCGCTTATTAACGCCAGCCTCCTACTTAGCGCGCATATATCACCCAGACGCAATTAATGCCAACAATTACATCCATTTAATGGTTGTGCTCAATATGAAAATACGTTTATCTGCTCGTAAAGATACTTTTAAACTGTCTTAAAAGTAACGGTAATTTCGTATAACGACCAACAAATTATGAATTTTATTTTCGCAAATTCGTGCATACCTACGTGCGGCGGACTCTATCCAGCTGGCAAGCACAGTATGTAGCCCGATGGTCGTATGGTGAACATTAAATCTTAAATTTTAGTTTTTGAACTTTGGAGGGTGTTCTCGAGTCTGGCCTTGCGATTTCAATGGGAACAAGAGCTATTTGTAAACAATAAGGCATTCTTAAGCCTGTGGCGCGTGTATTTCTTATTAACCGCCCACTCATGGAGTGGAATGAAAACTGAAATACGAAAGTGTTTGAGGAAATACAAAGTACTTTTCCGGAGAGATAATATTGATTCTAAATGTATTCGCCTAGAGCACGTGTCTATGCCTTGTGCAGACTCCGAATGGCAAAGTGTTGAGTATACTTGGCTTTGTTAAGAGGTCCTTGCGGACGGTTGCTTTTGCGAGGGAATTTTTGCAGCTCTTAAGAACGTGAACGCTTCTTGGAAACAATGTTTTATGGTTCTTGTTGAAATAGGAATTGGCATTGGAAATAAAAGTGCTTTATGATGCCATAAGTTCGTACTGATAAAGAATGTCATAAGAAAATAAACACTTTGTACTCACATTGCTTCATTTATCCGGTCGTCAAATCGGTGACTGTCTCTTGCCTTTATGGAGGCATTCAAATGCTATTCCGTGGGCATCACACTTCTTCTTCTTCTTAGTGGGCGCTACAGTTCGGGGTGAACCTGGGCCTCGACCAACATGCCCCTCCATCTAGCACGATCCTTCGCTAGCTTTTTCCATTGCCGCACACCCAGTTGGCTGAGGTCCCCTTCCACCTGTGTGCGCCATCTTAAGTGCGGCCGTGTTCTGCTTCTTCGTCCCTCGGAGTTGGATTCAAAGACTCTGACTAGGCTCATGTCGCTGTACAGCCCGTAAGGTTCGTGGTTGAATCTTCTCCTTCATCCCCCGTTTGCGTTTACAGGCACAAAAATCACGCGCAAAATCTTTCTCTCGAACCGACCAAGGGCCTCCTCATCCGCTTTTGATAGTGTCCATGCTTCTGCGCCGTACAACAGGACCGGGATGGCAAGGGTCTTATATGGAGTCAACTTTGTCGTTCGGGAGAGGGCTCTATTACTTAGTTGCCTCCTGAGCACAAAGAAACAGCGATTGGCAAGGGTGATTATGTTTGATTTCGGAACTGATGTCGTTGTTCCAGGTCACTGCGGAGCCAAGGTAGACGAAGTCCTTAACTACCTCGAACTTATATTTGCCAATACAAATGTTCTGGCCAAGACGTCAGTGGTGAGCGTCCTTTCCTGATGACAGCATATATTTAGTTTTGCCCTCGTTTACCGCCAGACCAACTTTCGCCACCTCGAACTCAATACTCGCAAACGCCTTATTGACATCTCGCTGTGATCTACCTATTATGCCAATATCGTCGGCGTACGCAAGGAGTTGCGAGGATTTGAAATAGATTGTGCCTCTTGTATTGGCCAGTGATTTTGGCACAATCATTTCCAATATGATGTTGAAGAAATCACACGACAGCGCATCGCCTTGTCTAAATTTTTTTTTGACTTCGAAGCTATCGGTCAGTTCTGCACCTAATCGGATGGAGCAGCGAACATTCTCCAGAGTCATCCTGCAAAGTCTGACGAGCTTAGCAGGGATATCAAAAGTAAACAGGGCGTTATATAGCTCGTCTCTAATTACGCTGTCGTATGCGGCTTTGAAGTCAACAATAAGGTGGTGAGTGTCGACTAGTGTCGACAGTCTTGTTTTTTTCCAGGATCTGCCATAGTGTGATGATTTGGCCAATGGTGGACTTCCCTGGCCTGAATCCACACTGATAAGGACTTATCAGCTTATTTATGAACGCCTTCAATCGTTCACACAAGACGGCAGCGAAGATCTTGTATTCGACATTAAGGAGACCTATTCCTTTTTAGTTGGTGCAGTCAAAGGGGTCTCCTTTTTTGTGGATCGGGCAAACAATGATGAGACTTCATTCCTCGGGCATGCTTTCCTGTGACCATATCTTACAAATGGGCCGGTGCATGCTCCTAACCAACTCACCCCCAGCTGCTTTGAAGAGCTCAGTAGGCAATCCATCTGCGCCAGCAGCTTTATTCGGTTTCAGTTTCGACATGCCAATCTCAACTTCGTCGACGTCAAGGGGACGGAATTTTTTGCGATCTTCGTCATTAAGAAATGGGTCATTCGGCCTGACCACGGTAAGTTGGCTGTCATCGTTTCTTTAAATTCTCAACATCGACTACGATTCTATTACTAGATGTTCGTTCTCATCCTTACAGGCCTCCACTCGGGCTTCATAGACTTGAAACATTCGTTTTATCTGTTGATAAAATATTCGAACGTCGTGCCTGCAGTAGCACCTCTCCAAGTTTCCAATCGCGTGCTCTTTTTTTTGAGAAGCTTATGTTCCTCCCTTCTTTTAAGCTCGTAGAGCTCACGAGCCGCTCTTGTTTTTTTTCTGTGAGGCTTTATATGCCTCCTGCTTTTCAGCATGAATCCTTCTGCACTCGTCATCGAACCAGGTGTTCGTCAGGCTGATGTTACAAAATTTTGCCTTAATACGGATCGTTATGAGGTTTTCACTCACCTACTGGAAGCTTAGGACTTTATGCCTTAGTTCACCTCTAACAACTAATTAGCATCCAAATAGTCTCTGTCCTCTCTCCATATAGCAGTCACCATAGTAGGTGTTGCAGTTTTTCATCTGCTTTTTACTCGGTCCATTCCATCGCATTTCCTGGATGGCGGTTATGTCCACTTTATAGCGGTCCAGGGCGTCCGCAAGTTGTTCGGCCGCACGTGGTCTGTTTAGGGAGTTTCTACGTCCCTAATTATATCTAAATTATGGGAATTTATTTGCCACACCTCGTAAATCCTCCGACTTTCCTCAACACCATGACGTGTTTCCAAATAAGGATTTTTTGTGATCATTTCGCCCACATAGTGCTGTTCTACATCGTTTATTTTTTTGTTTCCAAGGTTCATAAATAGAGGGAAATTGATTCGAATAGTAATGTCCCAATCCCAAAGCTCAGCTTTCCTTCTTCGTCAATCTGTCACTCGGCCAAAGTCACTTAATCCATCACTTAACCGAAAACAAGGATTGGCTTTTACCGCTCAAACATAGCACACAAACGAGGACATATGCAACCCAACGTCTGCCTCGATTAAATTGACGTAGCGTAATTGATTTGCTCTTTCATAGTTCCTGTGTGTCCGCGCAAACTATATAGCAAAAAAACCGTCTGACAACTGAGCTGGCTTTATTTGACGCTCACATGACTGCCGCCTTTAATCAGGGAGCACTGTATGGCACTTGTGTGGCATTAATTGAACAAAGTTGGAACGATGGCACTTGTTGAGTTAAAGCTGTTATTGCCGACAACTGTCGCTGTGTTATTCCAGTATCTGTCATCTTGAAATGATATTGCGACTTATAGACATACATAAGAGGCTTATGACTTTTGTCAATAAGGGCAACTTAGTAACTTTCCAACAGACTCATCCCGTGTGGATTTGATGGGCAGACAATGGCGTATGCTTCACAGGACGACGTTTCCTGTTTGTTGCAAAAGAAGCCAGTAATCACCTAATACGAAATTCTCTGTAATCATTTGCGAATCTCTTTATCACAAAAGCATTCAGACGTAAAGCAATACAAATAGACGAGGTGAGTCACTCTTTGAATTTTTAATAAGTAATGAGCACACCGTTGCCAATAGAGGCAACAAACCTGCATTCATAAATGCGGTCAGAGAAGAGGTACTTGACCTCACTATCTCCAGCCCGCTTATTTCAATCGCGATTGGTGACTGGCACGTCTCCAATGAAGCCTCACTGTCTGATCAGCAGCATATCGGATTCAACATCTCTGGTGAGGTTAAAGAGGCTGGATATCAGCCCAAACGAACGAATTGGGCTCTGTTCCAGGCTCAACTCGCCGCTAAAGAGGATATGCTTCTCAAGTCGATTGAGTCGACAGATGATATCGATGAAGCGGCGTATCAGCTCAATTCAGCACTTATCTCATATCTTAGGGACAGCTGTACACCCAGGTCAAGTACGCACAAGCGGTGTGTGCCCTGGTGGAATTCTCAGCTTGAATCCCTAAGGAAACAGGTGAGATCGCTTTTTAACAGAGCTAAACGGTGTGATAGTTGGACTGATTAAAGATCTGCTCTAACTAAATACAACCTCGAACTGAGGAAATCCAAGAGAACATCTTGGAGGAAACACTGCGAGAACATAGACTCGCTTCCAATTGCGGCCTTACTCCATAAAGCGCTGTCTCGAGAGCACGCAAATGGGCTCGGGCTGCTTCGCAAATCAGACGGCAGCTTTACCGTCAATCGCAGAGAAACCCTGTAGACTATGCTCGAGTTGCACTTCCCTGGTTCTACTCCCCACTCGATGTCCTCTGACGATCAAACGAATGTCATAAATAGCATCGACAGTAGGACAAATAGCCTTTCTGGTAGACTTTCCAGCCCGGATAGGATTAAATGGGCAGTTGGTTAATTTAAACCCTATAAGGCTCCAGGCAGAGACGGTGTCTTTCCTGCGATCTTACAGAAAGGCTTGAACACAATTTTATCACCACTGATAGTTCTATTTAGGTCCTGCTTCAACCTGGGATACATACCCCAAATTTGGAGAGAGGTCAATCTTGTCTTCATCCCCAAGATTGGGAAACCAAGTGAGCAACCTAAATCCTATAGCCCTATCAGTTTGACTTCGTTCATTCTAAAAACAATGGAGAAACTGATAGAGCTCCATATTAGAGGTATCAGACAACTCTGCATCCCAACCAGTATGCATATCGCATACCTACTGAGAATGCGCTACACAATTTGGTAACGTGTATCGAAAACAGCTTCACACACAAGGAGATCGCAATTTGCGCCTTCCTCGGTATAGAGGGAGACTTCGATAATACTGGCTATGATTCGATCACCACTGCACTATCCTGCAGGGGTGTGGACCATCCCATAAATCATTGGATTAGTGCGATGCTAAATAGCATCATATTAGCCACATTCGGAGAGGTCTCAGTGACAGTATCGGCGGCTAGAGGATGTCCACAAGGAGGAGTCCTTTCACCACTGCTCTAATCGATAGTCATCGATGACCTACTACGCAAGCTAACCACTCGGGGCTACGAGGTCATCGGATATGCTGATGACCTGTGAGCGCATGCAGCTTGCGCTCCAATATGTCTCTGACTGGTGTGGCAGAGAGGGTTTATCGATCAACCGAAATAAGACAATCTTCGTCCCATTTACAAAGAGGAGAAAGGTACAGCTCTGCTCAATCTTTCTAAATGGCACACGCATAGGATTTTCAGAGGAAGTAAAGTATCTAAGTATAGGCCCGTAGACTCAACTGGATCTCCAATATGAAAACTAAACTTATCAAAAAGACTAAGGCCATGTGGGCCTGTCGACGATAAAACCTGGCGACTTGAACCTAAGGTAGTTCACTGGTTGTGCACCGCGATAGTAAGACCTATCGTCACCTACGGGTCCATCGTATGGTGGACAAAAGTTGAGCAAAAAACTACAATTGTTAAGCTTCAACGCCTTCAGAGACTAGCGTGTCTCGACATCACAGGCGCCAACCTGCCCCACGGCAGCCCAAGATGCACTCATTGGACTCACTCCACTGCTCCTTTATATCTAAAAGGCGACATTACACAGTGTAATCAAAATTCTTTGTTCGGGAACAAATATGACATGTAGACCCGAGGGTCACATGTCCATATTACAACACCTTCCTGAGCTGGATATGTTCATCACGTTTGACAAGAGATTTCAGATACTGATCCCAAATCGCTCAGCATGGGAAAACAGTGATCCCTTGCCAAATGTCAAAGGCCTCAGGTGGTATACGGGTGGCTCCAAGATGGCTTTTTGCATTGGCGCCGGCAACTTTGGACCAAATCGCAAGATCTCCAAGGCTCTGCGAATGAGTCCCAGCATCTTTCAAGCAGAACTGCATGCCATCCTAACATGCGCCAATCTAAACCTTGAGACTGGTATTAGAGGAGTTACCATCAAAGCGCTGGGTTCGTACAGCACGAACTCGAAAACCGTCAAGGAATGCCATGACGCCTTACAAGACCTCGCCAAAAGAAACAATGTTAAACTTTGGTGGGTGCCAAGGCATAAAGGTATCAAGGGCAATGAAATTGCCGACCAACTTGCCAGGAAAGGTTCCAGCGATAAATATATAGGTCCGGAACCATTCTGTGGTACTCTCGAGTCTAAGACAAATTTCTTCTTAGACAAGTGGGAAAAATTGCAATACCTGTCCTTTTGGAACAGCGTTCGGGGACTTCGTCAGTCTAAATGACTTATACGACCCCTGAACAAACACTCTAGTGATATACCTACTCAAACTCAATAGAGTGGGTATCAGAAGACTAGTCAGCTATCTAACAGGACACTGCGGTCTGAGATCTCATCTAAACAAAATTAGCCTCTCGTCAGAAACTGAGTGTCGGCTCTGTCTCAAGGACAAAGAGACGGCGGAACACATACTGTGTGAGTGTGCTGCTCTCTGCCATCTTAGGAAGCGTATACTTCTCAGCCAAGTTATGACTCCCGAGGGGATTACCTCGGCTCCTACGAGAAGCATTCTTAACTTCATTATGGAAGTGGAGAAGCTCCTAGGCTAATAGGCTAGCATTAGATCTGTAAAGGTGGCAGTGCCATATGCTGATGGTAGCACTAGTCCCAAAAAAAAATTCTGACCAATGAAGATACTAGCGTACTAGTATGAGAACTTAAGGATATACCTAAGTTGACGTGTTCCTCTGAGACGGATGAGCGAATCAAACGTGTTTCCGAAGTTGTTAGATTTAATTATTATTTAATTCATCTCTGGCAAAGACAAGAGATGAGGAAGCTGTCTGTCCAATCTTACTGGTAGCTACAGTTAAAAAGAGGAATATAATTACTCTTCCTCGTCCCTTATCAGTGCACTAGTCGCTTTTAGCTCATAAGTCACAATGAACTCGTTGCTAACCAATTGGGAATATTCTCCGATGTCATTGAATATATATCTCCCTCCCTGGACTCCGTACCTTAGTTGGATCCTTTACAATGGCACCATACTCATTTAAAAGGAGGTAAATGAGTTCCCTCCAAGGCCATGTACGTGTATACCCATGGCTTCATGTATCCACTCCCATAAAGCTTGAGAAAGTCGTTAACTTTACAGGTGTTCCCAGTTCCAGAAGTGCCCCTCCATATTGATTGTATGCTCATGATTGTTGACATAAGGATATGAAAGGACAACAATTACTGGTTACTTTCTGGGTCAGACATATTAGGATGTGGGCATATGGGCGCTCACATGATTTGTGATTTGATTGTATTGATTTACTTTTATTTAATTTTATCCATTTCTTTCGTTTTGTTTAATTTCTTATCTTTGTGAATTACGAATGTTTGGATGTCTGCATCTGGGGGGGGAGGGAGCGAGCAAACAGAGCAAAGAAGTTGATCGCGTTTAACATGGCAAACGCCAGCTTCGATCTCTGTCTCTGCTCCATCCAAGTTGAGACACAGGCTCCGCGTGGCCCCCCCCTGGATCGCTATACTGGCACCCGCCAGGTAGTGAACCAATGTGTGCAGCGACCCAACCCGTTGTTCCTGGGGAAAGAGGAACATGGCCCCCCAGGTTCGGGGTTGTGCTTAGGGGTAACATCTCTATCACGTAAAAACCTACTTGTTCCGAAACAACAACAAGCCTCGGATACGGACGGATACATAGCTGACGACCCCTGCAAACGACTAACGGACTTGAGAGTCTGCACCTGGAATATTAGGTCCCTAAACAGACCGGTCGCAGGCGATCAATTGGAGCAAACCCTCAACTGCTATAAAGCAGATATAACCCCAACAGCGCCTATTCGGGTGCGGATTCGAGGAAGACTCCGATAAAAAGTCTTAAGCTTCCGAGACATAAGCGAACGCCTCATAACAATCCGCATCAAAGCTGAATTTGGAAACATTTGCTTAATATGCGCTCACGCTCCAACGGAAGAAAAGGACGATCGACTCAAAGAAGAATTCTACGATCTCCTTGACAGAACATATGCCCAATGCCCCAGCTACGACACAAAAATAGTCCTGGGCAAAGAGGACATATTTGAGTCGATCATAGGAAAGCATAGCCTCCATAACACCACATCCGACAAGGCTAATCGATTTCCTAGCGGGGCGTAACCACCTTGTACAAACACGCGATTCCCCCATCTCAACATCCACAAGGATACCTGGCGGTCTTTTGATCAATCGACCACCAACCAGATTGATCACATTGCAATTGATGCCAGCCACTCCTCCTGTATTCTCGACGTACGCACCTTCCGAGGGGCCAACATCGACTCGGATCACTACCTTGTTGTAGCCAAGGTACGAATGAGGATATCTAGAATGCTTAGGCGTCGAGTAGGAAAACGTAAGTTTGACGTCGGAAAGCTACAATCGCAAGAGACTGCCAGAATCTTTGCCGATCGTGTCTCCTCTAAGCTCTCTCAAAATCCGCCCACAGCAGCACAAACAATAGAACAGGAATGGGCGCGTTGCCAGAGCGCCGTCAGAGACGCTGCCTCAGAGGTGCTGGGTTTCAAACCGCCACCACCTAGAAACCCCTGGTTCGATGAGCAATGCGAACAGGCCCATGCATCAAAACACGAGGCATATAAAGCCATGCTGCAACGACGGACGAGAGCTGCCCGCGAGATCTATGAGCAGAAGAGAAGAGAGGAACACACGCTTATCAGAAGAAACAAGAGGGAGAGCACGGAAAGTGTGAGATCGAGGAGATGGAGAGATGCTTCCGCAGGAATGACGCCCGTAAGTCTTACAATAAGGTAAAACGAACATGCCATGGCTACATGGTCAGAGCGGCGGCTTGTAGGGATGAAAATGGAGAACTGGTAGTAGAGTCGCAGTCGATGCTGAGGATTTGGAAAGACCACTTCTGCAGACTGTATAAGGGCGATGATAGACAAGATACCGATGTCAGGCAGAACGAACCATTCGTAATGGACGACAAAAGAAACAGAATTCAGTCTACCCGACCTAGGCGGGTCAAAATAGCGATATCAAGACTTAAGTCTAATAAAGCCGCGGATGCAGACGGCCTGTCTGCTGAGCTTCTTAAGGCGGCTGGAGATGAGCTGGTAAGGTGCATGCACCATCTCATTTGCAAGGTATGGTCGGGGGAAAGCATGCCCGCCGAATGGAATCTCAACATCGTTTGCCCGGTCCATAAGAAAGGAGACCCCTATAACTGCGCCAACTATAGGGGAATAAGTCTTCTTAACATCGCATATAAGATCTTCTCTGCCGTATTGTGTGAAAGCGTTTGTGGATAACCTGATCGGCTCTTATCAGTGTGGTTTCGGGCCAGGTGAATCCACAATAAACCAAATATTTACGCTGCGGCGGATCTTGAAGAAGACCCAGGAATACCAAATCAACACTCACCACCTCTTCGTCGATTTCAAGGCTGCATATGACAGCGTGTATAGAGATAAGCTATACAAAGCCATGTCTAGTTTTAACATCTCTGCCAAACTCGTCCGTCCGTCTGAGCAAACTGAGACCTTTGATTTTAAAGAAGGACTTAGGCAAGGTGAGGCGCTGTCATGCAACTTTTTCAACATCGTGCTTGAAAAGGTCGTGCAAGAGTCACTGGCCAACACAAGAGGTACGATTTATTTCAGGTCTATTCAATTGCTTGCGTACGCCGACGACATTGACGTGATTGAACGGTCACAGCGAGACGTGACGCTTTGTAAGCATTGAGGTAGAAGCGGCAAAGATAGGTCTCAACGTTAATGAGGGTAAAACCAAATATCTGCTTTCATCTAAAAGAGGCGGACAACACCGACGTATTGGCCAGAACGTCACCATGGGCGAATATAACTTTGAAGTGGTCAAGGAATTCGTCTACCTTGGCTCACTGATGACCAGCGACAACAACACCAGCGCTGAGATAAAACGCAAAATCACTCTTGCCAACCGCTGTTTCTTTGGGCTCAAGAGGCAATTGAGAAGTAGAGCCCTCTCTCGGAAAACCAAGGTGACACTATATAAGACCTTGATCATCCCAGTCCTCCTTTACGGCGCAGAGGCTTGGACCTTAACAAAAGCGGATGAAGATGCCGTTGGTCGTTTCGAGAGGAAAATTCTGCGCACTATCTACGGTCCCGTTTGTTCAAACGGTGTGTGGAGGAGAAGATATAACGAAGAGCTGTACGGGTTGTACAGCGACATCGGCCTGGTACGACGTCTACGGATACAGCGTCTAAGGTGGCTAGACCATGTAGAGCGAATGGAAAATATAGCTCCGACCCGAAGAGTCTTCGAATCCACTCCGGAAGGAAGGCGCGGCAGATGACGGCCGCATCATCGGTGGTGCACGCAGGTGGAAGGGGACCTTAACCAACTGAGCGTGCGGCGCTGGAAACAGCTGGCCAAAGACCGTGTCAGCTGGAGACGCTTGTTGGTTGAGGCCCAGGTTCACCACGGACTGTAGCGCCACCTAAGTAAGTAAGTAAGTAGGATGTCTGCATCTGTAGACCATGTGGGACGAAGAATAGAAAGACACTGTTCTTAAAAGGAGAGGAGATTTTATATTCAATTTCAAGACAATTTTTCATTTTATCCTTCTTCTTCTTCGGGGCCTCAACTTGAGCTGCAAAGAGGCTACTAGGTAGACGGAGCTAAGATTCCGGGCCTACAAGGCAAACAGTTCATGCGAGCCAGAAATGATTGCAACACCCACATTCGACAGGTAAAATTCCAATCCGGCCAAAAATTAAGGCGAAAAATCCTTCCAAAGGTAGCTTGGTCGTTTGCAAAAAACGTAAAAAAGACTCAACTACGTCGTCTATGCCGACGCTCATCCTCAATGACGTTCCAGCTGTCACCCACTTCGCAAGCAGTTCTCAGCTCCCAGCTGGACTAATCCACTTCCGCACTCGTACAGTCGCAAGGGTTCTTAAGGATCTCGACATAGACAAATCCGCTAGTCCAGATGGTATTGCGCCAATAGTTCTGAAGAGGTGTTCTTCTACGCTGGCAAAACCACTGCGTAAGCTTTTTCACCTTTCCTACACCTCTGGGCTCTTTCCGAGTAGGTGGAAAACAGCATTTGTCCAGCCTATACCCAAAAAAGACGAATCATCTTCTCCCTCCAACTACCGACCCATTGCACTAACGTCCCTTCTTTCCAAGGTCATGGAAACGCTGATTAACCGTCAGCTTATGAAAGACCTTGAATCACGGAAACTCCTTAATGACAGTCAGTACGATTATCGCAGCAACAGATCCATCGGTTATTTGATGGCATATCTGGCCGAAAAGTGAAATCACTGGCTTCACCACGCAGGTGAAAGCGAAATTGTTGCACTGGATGTTTGGAAAGCATTTGATGGGGTTTGGCATGAAGCCCTTTTGTCGAAAACGCGTGTTTTCAGGATCGAAGAGTCTCTTTTTCAATGGATTAGAAGCTACCTTTCGAATCGTTCAATTTAAGTTGTCTTGGACGGATTCAAGTCTAATACTCACTTTGTAAATGCTGGTGTTCCCCAGGGCTCCGTTTTGTCTCCGATACTCTTTCTCATTTTTATAAATGATCTCTTGTCTGTACTTCTTATCCCATTGCGCATTGCCAGAGCGCCGTCAGAAACGCTTCCTCAGAGGTGCTGGGTTTCAAACCGCCACCACCTAGAAACCCCTGGTTCGATGGACAAGGCGAAGAAGCCCATGCAGCAAAACAAGAAGCATATAAAGCCATGCTGCAACGACGGACAAGAGCTGCTCCCGAAATCTATGAACAGAAGAGAAAAGAGGAACACACGCTTCTCAGAAGAAAGAAGAGAGAACACGGAAAGCGTGAGATCGAGGAGATGGAGAGATGCTTCCGCAGGAACACCGCCAGGAAGTATTACAATACGAACATGCCATGGCTACAAAGCCAGAGCGGCGGCCTGCAGGTATGAAAATGGAGAACTGGCAGTAGAGTCACAGTCGATGCTAAGGATTTGGAAAAACCACTTATGCAGACTGTATAACGGCGATGACGGACAAGATACCGCTGTCAGGCAGAACGATCCGTTCATAATGGACGACAATGTAAGAGAATTCCGTCCACCCTACCTAGGCGAAGTCAACATAGCGATATCAAGACTTAAGTCTTATAGAGCCGCGGGCGCAGACGGCCTGTCTGCTGAGCTTTTTAAGGCGGCTGGAGATGAGCTGTTAAGGTGCATGCACCATCTCATTTGCAAGGTATGCCCGGTCCATAAGAAAGGAGACCCCTATAACTGCGCCAACTATAGGGGAATAAGTCTTCTTAACATCGCATATAAGATCTTCTCTGCCGTATTGTGTGAAACCGTTTGTGGATAACATGATCGGTCCTTATAAGTGTGGTTTCAGGCCAGGTAAATCCACAATAGACCAATAGGGCACCGTGGCGCAGTAGTTAGTGTGTTGGACTCTGACGCACGATGAGCGAGTTCGGATCCCGATAACACCAATGCCATCGAAAGTTTATTTCGCGGCGTCCCTCCTCGGCGGGGTACTGGCAAAACCCCCCGTAGTATAACTTACCTAGAAAAAGCTTCTCGAATCACGCCGTTCGGAATCGGCATTAAACTGTAGGTCCCTTTCACCTGTGTGAAAAATAGAATCACACACAACATGGGTTAATGATGGGAGCTTGGCTCTCCCTCATGGGTTGTAACGCCACCAAAGAAAGAAGGAAGGCCAAATATTTACGCTACGGCAGATCTTGGAGTCGATTTCAAGGCTGCATATGACAGCGTGTATAGAGATGAACTATACAAAGCCATGTCTAGCTTAAACATCCCTGCCAAATTCGGCCGCATGCGCAGGATGACAATGAAGAATTCTCGCTGCTCCATTAAGGTCGATTTTTTTTTTTTTTTTTTTTTTTTTTAGAGACTCGCGCAGGTTTAAGAGTTTTTTTTTTTTTTATATTCTCTTATGATGTGTGGACACACACAACCTGAACGGAGTGCAGTGGTTGGTTGTCCTAGACCTAGATAGGACGAGAGCCGACCAAACTCCGCGTTGGTTATAGTCCGTAGTAAATCGTTCAAGCACTTTGGTATTGCATACGCAGAGGATGAATTTCGGTTGACCATATACTGTGAGTGTTATGCCTGCAGCAGTACGTCTGGTCACTTTACATTCACAACTGCGTTGCATACTTTTTGTCCGTATAGGAATTACTTTTTCTTGGCTATGAAGCGAATTTGAACCATAGACCTTCCGCTCGGCGGTCGATGATGTTAACCACTGCACCATGGCCACCCCCGATAATGAGCAAACCGAGAGCATTGATGTTAAAAAAGGATTTAGGCAAGGTGACGCGCTGTCATGCAACTTTTTCAACATCGTGCTTGAAAAGATCGTGTAAGAGTCACTGGCCAACACAAGAGGTACGATTTATTTCAAGTCTAGGCAATTGCTTGCGTACGGCGACGACATTGACGTGATTGGACGGACACAGCGCGACGTCAAAGAGGCCTTTGTAAGCATCGAGGTAGAAGCGGCTAAGATGGGTCTCAAGGTTAATGAGGGTAAATTCAAATATCTGCTTTCATCTAAAAGAGACGGTCAACACCGACGTATTGGCCAGAACGTCACCATGAGCGGATATAACAACACCAGCGCTGAGATAAAACGCAGAATCACGCTTGCCAATCGCTGTTGCTTTGGGCTCAAGAGGCAATTGAGAAGTAGAGCCCTCTCTCGGAAAATCAAGGTGATACTATGTAAGACCTTGATCATCGCAGAGGCCTGGACCTTAACAAAAGCCGATGAAGATGCCCTTTGTCGTTTCGAGAGGATAATTCTACGCAATATATACGGTCTCGTTTGTTCAAACGGAGTATGGAGGAGAAGATTTAACGAAGAACTGTACGGGTTGTACAGCAAACTCGGCCTGGTACGACGTCTACGGATACAGCGTCTAAGGCGGCTAGGCCATGTAGAGCGCGTGGAAAATACAGCTCCAACCCGAAGAGTCTTCTACGCATCTACGTTGGCGCACGTAGGTGGAAGGGGGCCTTAACTAATTTTGCGTGCGGCGCTGGAAACAGCTGGCCAAAGACCGTCACCTAAGTAAGTAAGTAAGTTATGCCTTCATCAGTATTTTTAATCACGTTCCATTCACGAAAGCAGTGTTGAACAAGTTTTCCGTATAAGAGTTGCAAATGGATTTGGAGGAGAGCTTATGAGAGATTAGACTGGTGTTTTCTCGACTGTAGAGAAGGTAGCAAGGGTGTTCTTCGGAGACCAGGTGGAGAAGGTGGGGCAGTGTTGCCTTGGTTGTGTATATATGTAATTTTGAGGTTAATATGAATTCAAGTAGCCGCTCACTTCTATGAGAGTTCTCAGAGTTTGGCTCTATCTGATTCGATGACGATCTTCGTATTGTTGGGAGAAGGTATAGGTTTAGAGTTTTCTTTGCCAAAATGCAAGTTCGAGTTTTACCTTCCTTTTGCGGTGTAATTAGTTGGTAGGCTGGAGTCTTTAGTATGCGAGCCTTGTGGTCGTGTAATCTCGGCTCTAGAATTATTTTATATCATTTATTCGATTTACCTCCATCACGGTGGTATTGGAGTCCTCCGAATCTGAATCCAGAAGGTCCTCTTCCATGGGCGAGCTTATCGTGTCCATTGCAATAAGTCTCAACTAACCTTCAAAGCAAAGTGAATATGAGACACTTATCGACACTAGCTTAGGTTAGGTTGACGTGGTAGGCGTAAGCCACACTTAGGCCGAAACCGGCCCATTGTGATACCACCTGGATCAGGTTACCCTGATCCGCTACCTGGGAACCAACCGGTGCTTCTAATAAAGCGGTGGAGTTGAGCTATTTTTTGGTTTGCTAGCTCACTCAGATTGTCGAAGAGGGGTGCGCCGAGGTAAATCCTCCTGCGATTCGCAAAAGAGGGACATGAGCAGAGGAGGTGGTGTATTGATTCCTCCTCCTCCTCGTTCATGCAGCCGCGACAGAAGTCATTGTAGGGTAGCCCCGGTCTGGCGGCGTGTTTTCCAATGGTGCAGTGACTTGTAATGACACCCACTAGAGTGCTTAAGGTTGCCCTTTTGGTTGCCACCAGGTCCCTGGTTCGTCCTAAGTTTAACTTAGGCCACAATTGTTTGGTGATAAGGCCGATATTGCTCTCATTCCATTGGAGATTGGTCTCCTTGAAGCTTTATCATGTGCTTTACCGGACTTATTGGTGTTTCTAGGTACCCGAGGGTAGGTAGGCTGAGTGTGCTTGACCCTAACTTTGCGAGTTCGTCGGCCGAGCAGTTTCCTGGACTATCCCTATGCCCGGGAACCCACAGTATTTTAATGGTGAACTGTTCAGCCATCTCATCTAGAGATAGGCGACAGTTAATGGATGTTTTTGATTTGTGGGTTACCGCTGCCAGGGATTTTATCGCAGATTGGCTATCCGTGCAAATGATAATATCCTTTGTGGATATTACATTGATCCTGAGCCATGCCAGGGCCTCCGTTATCGCAGTTATTTCTGCCTGAAACACACTACAGTAATTTGGGAGTCTAAATGATAGGTTGAGGTTAAGTTCCTTGGAGTAGACCCCACTGCCTACACCCGACTCCATCTTAGAGCCATCGGTATAGAGGGAGATCGAGTCCTTTGGTATGACTTTCCCTTCAGCCCATTCCTCCCTGGATGGAAAGACAACTTCGAAGTTCCTGGTGAACATATTCTGAGGGTTGATATAGTCAGTGTCCATGGGTACCTTGAAGTGTTTTAGAATAGAGGTGTGGCCGTTTTGAGATGTGGGCTATTTTCTTATGCTCCTCATCCTTAGGGCCGCGCATGCAGCAATTTGCTTGCTGAAAAGGTTTAATGGTGGAAGATGTAGTAGAACATTTAAGGCCTCCGTGGGGGTTGATCTGATCGCTCCGCTTATATGTAAGCTGGCCGATCCTTGTACCTTCCCCAGAAGGTTTCGATTGACTGCTTCGTCCAGAGCAGTCCACCAGACTACGACGCCATACAGGAGGATAGGCCTTATGACTGCTGTGTAAAGCCAGTACATAATGCTTGGTTGGAGACCGCACCTCCTGCCCACTACTTTCTTACAGCTGTAGAGGGCAACAGTTGCTTTCTTGACCCGATCAAGAATGTTGGGTTTCCAATTCAGCCTCCTGTCAAGGAGTAGGCCTAGATATTTAGCCTGTTCTTTGATTGTTAGTTGAGTTCCACCCAGCCTCGGTGGGTTGAGGGGCGGAATTTTATATTTGTTAGTGAACAGTACTAGATCGGTCTTCTTTGGGTTCACCCCAAGTCCACAGTACCGTGTCCAGGTTTCTACTGTATGTAGTGCACTCTGCATAAGGTCGCATAGAGTGCTGGGAAATTTTCCTGTGACGGCAATAGCAATGTCATCCGCATAGGCGATCACAGCGTACCCTTCCTGCTCCAGCAACAGCAGTAGTTCGTTGACCACCACGTTCCAGAGGAGAGGGGAGAGTACTCCACCCTGTGGTGTACCTTTGCTGACCATTCTGGTTGAGACGGCACCAGCGAAGTTGGCTTTGACAACTCTTTGTATTAGCAGCTGTCTTACCAGTTCTATCACTGATCCCGTAACACCCAGATCAGACAGCGCCTTGATGACGGCCCATAGTTCAACATTGTTTAAGGCGCCCTCAATGTCGAGAAAGGCGACTAGAGTGTATTGTTTATTTTCCAGAGACCTTTCTATTTTACTGACCAATGAGTGGAGTGCTGTTTCCACCGATTTGCCTTTGTTGTAGGCATGTTGGTTATCCGACAGCCTTCCTGAGATGCAGCTGTACCGGATGTGGACGTCCAAAATCTTCTCTAGAGTTTTTAATAGGAAAGAAGTGATATTAATAGGCCTTAGGTAATTTACATACGTGTGGGAGCTTTTGCCTGCCTTGGGTATGAAAATGACTTTGGCTACCTTCCACTTGCTGGGAGATACTCAAGCCGACTTGTAGCACGCCCCAGTGTTAGTTGGTGACCCAAGAGACACCACTGACTGTTGCCTAATAAACAACGCAGATTATTGCTTTCTCCATATCCTTCGACTAAAATGCCAGTCCGGATACCACAGATGCCCGATCATGCTTTATTTATACCATTATCCTGTCAGATTGATTTATTGTATATATGTACCACATACAATTCGAAAATGAACACATCAGTACGTACGATAATCATCAGCTCGCCGACAGCGATACTATTTTATTGATTTGCCATGAAAATTCGAAGCAATTCGATTCACAGATACGTACGAGTATCGCCCGAATTGTCTTTGCTATCCACATCCACCCGCCAAAGAGCTTTTGCGGGATGGCTGTTTATCATTTATTATCAATGTGGCACTGTGGTATCGTGCCTTTCATTTATTCCATCAAACAACTCGAGAATGGTGTCCTAATATCTACTCGTATGCCTCTTTAATCTCGTGGGGTTGTTCTTTCTGCATGTGTGCCTGCGTCGCAAGGATACTTGTATTATTGCCACTAAATTTGGCTTAGTGCTGTGGCGATGTTGTACATATGTAGATATATTACTGGGCACGAGAGCTGGACTGGTAATTATTATTACATTTGTTCTTGGCCAAATAGCTTCCCAGCGAGCACGGGGTGCAGCGCAAGTTTCCTGCCTACGAGTATTAGTCATTATTCGGTCATATCGAAGGATGTTTGGCTTAGTTGTCCTGCAAAAGCATGGAAAATGCGGAGAGGTGTTGATAGGGATGGACATAAACCTTAGGTACTGTGATATCGTTAACACAGATGGGGGCACACGCACTACTTTTCATACTTTTAGGTTAAGTATGAATTGAGTTTATTGTTAACAGAGAAGCACGTAGGGAAGGACCAATTACTATTTTAATTGCATGGTGACAATAGTACCATCAGCTTTTGTTCCACTGATAGGTATTCTGCAGAGTACAGGTACAATGACGGCTCAAGGTCTACCTGATGGTAAAATGTAAGAAAATCTGCTGATTTGAGGGCATAAACTGATATTGTTTACCACGAAGTCGTTATCACTGTTCAAACTTTACTTACTTACTTATCAGGCCAGCGATCCATGGTGGATCTGAGCCTGAGCTATAGCTGCCTTCCATCCTTGACGGTCCCGGGAACGCTGCTTCCAGTTGTCAAGATCAAGATGTCTTACATCCGGTATTTATACCGGAGGTTCGGTCTTCCTCATCTTCTCGAACCAGGAGGCTCGGAGTCGAAGACCCTCTTAGCTGGAGCGTTGATGTCCATGCGCTCGATGTGGCCGAGCCAGTGTAGTCGACGGACCCTTACCTTCCGGACTACATCCACATCTTGGTACAGCTCGTAGAGTTCGCGGTTGTGTCTTCTTCTCCATTCGCCTTCCTCACAGACAGGACAAAATCAGCTCCGCTGTCCTGCTTGTCGTTCAGCTTTCGGCTCCGTACAGCAAGACTGGCAGAACGAGCGGTTTATAAAGCATGACTTTGGTCTTTCGAGTGAGGAGTTTTGACCCCAGTTGTTTGGACAAGTCGAAGTAGCAGCGGTTGCCAAGGGCGATTCTATGCCGGATCTCCACTGTGGTGTCATTTGTGCTGTCATACGTTTGCCCCGAGGTAGACAAACTCCTTAACTACCTCGAAATTGTAGGTGTCAATTGTTATATTTTGTCCCAGGTGGTGAGCGACGGATTGGTTTTTGCTTGGCAGCATGTATTTCGTTTTGTCCTCATTGATCTTAAGACCAACTCGTTTCGCCTGTTCTTCAATCGCCGTGAATGCTCCCACAATGCCACGGCGAGAACACGGGATGATGTCGATATCATCCGCGTATCCTAGCAGCTGGATGGACTTGTAAAAGATAGTGCCTTCCCTGTTAACGCTTGCCCGTCGCACTATCAAACTTTATTACTTAATAAAAACTTTCATATTAATTTTCAGCCACCCTCCGTCGACTACGTCTACCTCATCGGTACTCATCAAAAACAAACCCATTTAACGTCGTAGTTCCAGAGGGATAGCGTGTTTTTATGAGTTCGTATATTCAAAAATAAAAAACGGATTTCTAAAGGATACTGCAACTAAGTTTTGAGGGATTTACAAAAGCAGACCTTAAAGCGTCACCATTTTCCTCTAATAATCAGTATGTGTCACATGTCAAGTGATGTGCACTGGGCAGAAGGGCGAGCTAACGTGTCCAAATCTATAGAGATATTTTCGATAGCCCCCGTGGCCTGACAGGAATTGCGAAAGGTGATAATTGCAATACCCGTGTGTTCTTTTTTTCCCCAAACCTCGATCGTACGGATCAGCTTATAGGTCTATCGGCCTTTTGTCCTGTTGTCTCACCCAGCTTGCCACAATGCCATGGATGTTGCCCTTTCTTCGGATTTTTTCCTCCGGATAACACTGATCTCTTAATGATCTGTGGTAAACCCTATGCATCTCATTGGCGAGGATGTCGACGGGGACTATACTCGCTATGACACAGGCTGCTTCATCCAAGATTGTCCGGAAACCGCATATTCTCCTTATTGCGCAGAGCCTTTATGCAGACGAGAGCTTTCTTATCGTCTCCTCTGTTGTAGGAGCTCCCGCCCAGACCGGCACCGCGTATAGGAGTATTGAGCTAACCACTCTGGAAAGCAGAATCCTCCTCGCATATCCTGGTCTACCAAAGTTCGACAGCATTCTGGCCAGCGACAGTATTCGACATGGGCATTAAAATTAAGTCAGTTGTCGAGCATTACCTCCAGGTATTTTAAGGCCGCTTTAAACTTGATTTGCTGGCTCCCAACCCTTCGTATTTTGCGTATTCCACTGTCTTTCCACTGGTTATTAAGAAAGCTTCCGTCTTGTGGTCGGCTAGTTCAAAGTTGGCAAGTTCTAGACAATTTTTGATCCTGACGGCCACTTCATTTGTGATAGACTCTACCTCGTGAATGTGTTTTGCTGCAGTAACTACGTCGATGTCGTCAGTAAAACCGATAATCTTAATTCCCTGTGGTAGCATTAATCACAGAATCCCGTCATACATTATGTTCCACAGAAGAGGTCCAAGTACTGAGCCCTGAGGAACTTCCGCAGAACCATTGTAGTACTTAAGGCCATCGTCCGTCTGACCCCACAGCTTCCTGTTAGTGAAGTAGTTGAAGTTTATCTTCACACATTACTTGTGATGTGGTGCGTCTATTCTGGTCAAAGACCTCCTATGATGAGTTCCCTCAACGCGTGACTTCATCTTGGGCAGGGGGCAATATCGGGGCTATAACGCTTTTTTTGCCAAAAACTCTTGCGCAATCAACGAGTTCGGCTCGTGAGCAGTTTCTTTGCTGAAAGTGAACTAGTCAGGCAAAACACGAATGCTTAAGCACCGGTCAGATGAGAACAGCGCGCGCAAACGTTCGACATTTGCATCGTCGGTTCGAAAGGTGACGGGAGCTCCTTCCTATGGATCGTCTTCTACTGATTCACGACCCTTCTCCCCCCTTTCGACATACACTCGTCTTTATACACCACCTGTTAGGGGTCCATTCTAGGTGGGTTGGGGGTCCATTCTAAGTGGGTTAAATGTCCGTTCCAGGTAATGTGGAGGGTGCTTGCAGGGTCCATTCTAGGTCGGTTAGAGGTCCATTCTAGGTGGGTTGGGGGTCCATTCTAAGTGGGTCCTTCCAGGTCGGTTAGAGTTCCGTTCTGGGTGGGTTAAAGGTTAATTTTAGGAGGGTTAGGGGTCCGTTCTAGGTGGGTCAGAGGTCCAATCTAAGTGGGTTAGGGGTCCAATCTAAGTGAGTTTGAGGTCCCTTCTAGGCGGGTAAGGATCCACTCTAGGCGGGTTAGGGGTCCATTCTAGGTGGGTTGGGGATCCATTCTAAGTGGGTCCTTCCAGGTCGGTTAGAGTTCCGTTCTGGGTGGGTTAAAGGTTCATTTTAGGCGGGTTAGGGGTCCATTCTAGGTGGGTTAGAGGTCCATTCTAGGTGGGTTAGGGGACCATTCTAGGTGAGTTTGAGGTCCCCTCTAGGCGGGGTAAGGATTCACTCTAGGCGGGTTAGGGGTCCATTCTAGGTGGGTGGGGGGTCCATTTTAAGTGGGTCCTTCCAGGTGGGTTAGAGCTCCGTTCTGGGTGGATTGGAGGTCCATTTGAGGTAGGGTAAAGGTCCAATCTAGAAGGGTTCGAGGTTCATTCTAGTTGGGTTAGGGGTCCATTCTAGGTGGGTCAGCGGTCCATTCTAGGTGGGTTAGAGGTCCAATCTAGGTGGGTTAGGGGTCCATTCAAGGTGAGTTTGAGGTCCCCTCTAGATGGGTTAGAGGTCCATTCTAGGTGGCTTAGAGGTCCATTCTAGGTGGGTTAGAGGTCCATTCTACGTGGATTATGAATCCATTTTATGTGGATTCTAGTTGAAGTAGCGGTTTATTTTAGGTTGGTTAGACGGCGCCGTGGTGCAGTGGTTAGTGTGTTGATCTCTGACCCACGATTAACGATTTCGGATCCCGATAAGACCAAGGCAATTAAATGTTTTATTCGCTGCGTTCCTCGACTCACACCGTTCAATATCGACATTCAAACAGTAAGTCCTTTTCACCTGTGTGAAAAGAATATCATGCATAACATGGGTGATTGAGAGAAGCCTGGCTCTGGTTCTGTAACGCCGCCGGCCGGAGCAAGCAAGCAAGGTCACAAGGGTTTACCTACGATTTGGGCCCACTGTATTTTGTTAGTAGCCCATGTAGTCAACCCTACCGAAAACGCAGTTTGTAATTTCAGGCCAATATTACATTGTAGGGGTAAGGTATTAAACATTTCTTGACAATAACGAGAAGATATTTATATTCTTGGCGATTCAATTTTAGTCAGTTCAACTTTGGCGTTAACATACCACGAATTTCTGTCTGACAAGGTGTCTATGTAGAGACTTCTGTGTCATCCTGGTTCACCTAAAATCAATGTTGCGGCTGAATAGATGCTAAAAATATCTTACAGAGACAAGAAAAAGGAACGAACCTGTGAAACACAAAGCAAAATCAGGTATCTCGGTCTCTAAAACCTTTTCACTTTGATTACTGTGGTTGCTTACAAAATCATCTTTCCGGTATCTTATCCCTTTTGCCTCCATCAACCCAACACCAAACCAAAGCCGAACAATAACGAACAAAAAAATTGTATTTTAATTAACTTTCATCTATGTAAGTATGTATCTAGATTTTTTGATTCTACAACGCGGTCTAGCCTAATTACTCGACGCAACAATACGCCCCGTATACCGCTCATTTCGCGATTACGGGCATTTACTTTCGAACAGACTTGCGATAGTAATTATCCTCGAGAGGGGCAATTAAAAAACCTTTTTTATCGTCCGACAACGTCGAGAACATAAATGAAACGTCTGGAATGGGTAGGACCTCAAACCGAACTTCCGCCAAGCCGTCATTGGGCTACGTTTTATCGTTACTTGCTATCAGACTAAGAAACGAATAGAAAGGACTTGAGATGATGGGTGTTACAATTAAGAGGGATGAGCTGTAAGGACACATAAAAAGGGTTAATGTGAGATGATAAGGATGGCTTCTGGCTTTCTTTTTTGGCCGGTAGGAGGTGTGGGTGGATGGGATTAGGCATGACGTTTTCCTCTTGATGTGGTTTCTGGGACTATATATGTATGTCCTGAGGATAATGAACGTTGTGGCTACGATGGGGGTTTGTAGGAAAGCGTAGAACAGACGCAGTAGGAGACATGATGTGCTTAAGGATTCGTTTACAACGTCCTATTGCGCAATTTAACGTCGGAATGGAATCTTATATGCTTTACCGTCTCAGTTTCTTTTTATTGGAATGGTAATGGGAAGGGTTTTGAATGCACAGAGCCTTAAAGGGTTGATTCGTTAGTAGATACTCATGATATCATTGTAGTCTTTGGTACATGAACTGGATCTTGTAATGAAGCGATAAAGGAAGAATTACAAAGGGGAAAATGAACTAATTTCCATTTGTTTCAAAACTTTCTTTACTATGATCATATCTACAGACACATAAGCATCCTGTTCACGTACTCAGCATACGTTCCGTCCAACCCAAGTCGTCGATTTACCGGCAAAGTACAATGACACCATTGGCACTTGCTCTAGCCCTAGCACGGGCGTTTTTAATCTTCTTCTTCGTTGCTTTCGGCTTCCGATTCGGTCGTATGGTCTTGTCCAGCGCCTCTTGTTTCTCTGCCTTAGCATGGCCTTTTCGTATACGTTTCGTAGATCTTCGTCGGCATAATTTGAATTTCGACAATTTGAATGAGAATCCCTTTGGCTTTCGTGTTTCTTCGAAAGTATTCCAAGGAATCCGCTCCGAAAACGCTGGAAAGTACTTCGGACTGAATTGACCGGCTAAGGCCTCAGAGAGGCCAAGAATTCTAATCGGTCTGATCGGTTCCGATGGAAACTCAAAAGTCATCTTCCATTTGGCGTAGGATCGTGCATCAGACTTGGATTCACCCGAAGGACGACAGCATTTCTTCATATGACGATGTGGACAGTGTACGCAGTCGGTACTGGAGAAGGACGAGCATCTCGGCATATCGGCCACATTCAGTTTATAGAGTTTCTCCTGTCGTTTGACGATTTTGTGGCATGTCTGTTTGATAGACTTGCGCAAGCGGCGTACGACACTCGTTCGGGGACGAACATTGTTCGCTCTGAAAGGACCGCGACTCTGCACTGCACCCATGCTGGGCTTTTGCATAAGATTGAAGACTGTGAATATGGTGAATGGAATATGATTAGGCGCGCATTAGGCACATTCGGGTCGTTGTGACAAGAGGTTCTGCGTTCTGTCTGTAGTTTCCGGCTGATATGTACGGAAAATTACATTCATTTGCGAGAATGTATGGATTGTGAGAGTGTATGACTCGTGGCAGGTAGAGGGCTATCGGGAAAATTGCTTTGATACAACCGATGGACTATGTGGATTGTATGTGCGACGTTGTAGTGTACCATCAATTGCTGGTTCTGTCATAGACATTTTCTGGAAATAAACCATTTTTCTTCGGGTAAACAATTATGATTCCTAAATGTCACTGGTATACGTACATGCATATGTCTTATCACGGTGGAACGCTATCAATAAAGAAGGGAAGAAGGAGAAACGAAAAAAAAAAAAAAGAAGAGAACAGCTAGCAACACAGTTGTAGTCACGCTGATTAATAGCTACGCACTTTTAGATACAACACTGCTTTCCTATGAGCTACAAAATCGATCGTGGATACAACGATACTTAAAACAATTTTCTCTTTTTTTTATGTAAGAATTTTATTAAATGTAAAAGCAACTAGTATAGGTCTGTAGTAAGGTCCCGCCGTTGGGTTTAACGCGACAGCTGGATTAGTACTGCGTAAATGCACCGGGGAGGAATGTGCTGGAAGCGGGACATGGCTATTTATCATGCATTTCTCCTTCCTTTCTCTTTCACTTTTCGTAGTGGTGTTAGAAACTCTCAGGTGGTCTGTTCTTGGTTCATTTTCCTAGCATGAGTCCTGAATTGGTATGTTGAGTTCAGGCAATTGCGATTGCAGTGCATTCAGAACTTTTACCAAAATCTGGTTTTGAACTGAACACCTTCTCCGAGACTAGGTAGAAGTAGCAGACGATTTTGCAGACACTCGAGTTAGCTCGTTTGCATTGGTCCATTGCTCTTTCTCTAAGCTCGTTACCCTAATGCCCAGTTACATACATACATACGTACATATGTAGGTATGCACACAAGACCTGAAACCATCCATCCGATCCACTGTTGAGAACACCACAACCAAACAAAATTCAATTTCAGTTTGAAAAGAATAAATTGGATGAAAACAGAAACGACACCACAGCAATCATAGGAAAACAAGTTTAAGTTGTTACCACAAAAGTGTGGATGTCCTCAAAGTCCTTGACTGGTTGTCACCAGTTCCCCGACTCAATTTTCTCTGTCTTGTCTTTAGAATGGAACTGGTTGAGTCGGTGTATTGCACTCCTAACATTGAACGTTGTACTCGGGTGTGCAATAATAAAGATACAAATGGTTTTGTGGCCTTGATTAGCATTAAAAGCGAGAACGTGTTCCAATTAAATTGCATCTCTGTTTCAATGCTTCCATGTAATTTTCAATTCGTTTTGCATAAACACTTGACGGTAGTGGAATGGAGAGGATGAAGTGGATATGGTTAGTGGAGATTGGATTGTGTGTTCCACAGCTATGGTCCTTGAATTGAACACTTGTATGAATTGATTGTGATAACAATCTGGTTGGGTTTAGAAGTATTGCATGTTGGAAATGTCACTCCTTACTTACTTAGGTGGCGCTACAGTTTGGGGTGAACCCCCCGGCCCTCAACCAACAAGCCTTTCCAGCTATCACGATCTTTTGCTACCTATTTCTAGAGTCGCATGCCCAGTTGGTTAAGGCCCCTTTCCACTTGTGTGCGTCACCTTAGATGCGGCCATCCTCTGTAACGTCGCCCTTCGGAGTTGGAGTAGAAAACTCTTTGGGCCGGAGCTGTAGTGTTCATTCGCCCTAATGATCTAGCCATCTGAGACGTTAGATCCATAAACGTCGTGCTAAGCTGATGTCGCTATACAATCCGTACATTTCTTGGTTGAATCTGCTCCCACATCTTCCGTCGACTTAAGCGAGCCGAGAGCCACTTCTTCCATTTTTGATAAGAGGAAGAAGAAAAAGAGGATCAGAATGTTTAAGGTTTTATAGAAGGTCGCCTTAGTTTTCCGAGAGAAGGCTCTAGTAGTCAATTGTCTCCAGAGCCCGAAGAAACAGCGGTTAGCAAAAGAGTTATTCTGCATCTTATCTCAACGCTAGTGTCACTGACGCTTGTTACCAAAGGTAGACAAAATCCTGGATTACATCAAAGTTATAGCTTCCAATAGTAACGTCTTGGCCAAGACATCGGTGCTGTATGCCTTTACGAGTACTTGATTTTGCGCTAATTTACCTTTAGGCCTACTTTAGCCGCTTCTGCTTCAGTGCTCATAAAAGCTTCATTGATATCTCGCTGAGTTCTCCCAATCACGTCAATGTCATTAGCGTATGCGAGCAATTGTGCAGACTTGAAGTAGATCGTGACTCTTGTATTGGCCAGTGAATCCCCCACGATCCTTTCAAGCAAGAAATTTAATAAATCACCTGAAAGTGCGTCACCCTGTCTGAATACTTTCTTGACATCGTAGGGCTCGGTTAACTCCTTGCCGACTTTAATGGACCAGCACAACCTGACAAGTCTAGTAACATAGCATAGCTCGTCCTCATAGATACTGTCATATGCGACTTTAAAACAAAAAGGTGCTGTGTGTCGACCTGAAATTCATGGGTCTGTGAATGTTTGGTCCACGAATGGTTTCAGGCGTTCACACGGCACGGCAGAGAAGATCTTAGCGGGCATGCTAGCCCCCGACCATATCTTACAGATGAGCTGGTGCATGTTGCCAACCAACTCATCTCCAGCTGCTTTAAATAGTTCCGCAGGCAGGCCATCTGCGCCAGCAGCTATTTTAGACTTCATTTCTGAAATCGCTATCTTAACCTCGTCTAAGTCGAGTGGACGGAATTCACTCTTATCTCAGTCCGGTGTGAATGGTGCGTTCTGCCTGACAGTGGTATCCTGACCAATTTCCATATTCTCAACATCGATTGTGACTGTACTACTAGTTGTCCGTCTTCATACCTCACGAGCAACTCTCGTTTGTAGATGCAACTTGGTCATGTAGGCATTCTGTTATTTTTCTCACATGTACCCGTCTACACTCGACATCAAACCAAAGGTTTCTCCTAACTGATGACGGGAAACCTAACTTAAAGCTCTGATAGCGCTTTGACAAGGTCTACATTGTTGTTCTATAGTTCCTGCAGTTTTCTTCCTGAGAGAGCTTGAGAGAGACAAGATAGGCGAAGGTCCTGGCTTTCTCTTGCGATTACGCAGCTTCCCGACGTGAAAATTTTCTGGTACTACTCGATTTCATAGCGATATCTGCATTCGTACGTTGGATGAACAGAGGTAATGATCCGAGTCAACATTGGCGTCTCGGAAAGTTCGGACATCCAATATGATGTGGGAGTGTCTACCATGGATCGCAATATGATCGATTTGGTTACCGGTTTATTGATCAGGAGACCAGCAGGTCCCCTTATGGATATTGAGATGTGAGAATCGTGTGCTAGCTACTAGGAGATAATGCCCCGTCACAAAGTTTATTAGCCTGAATTCGTCTACGGACGTGGTGTCGTGTAGGCTGGGCCCTCCAACGACTCGTTCAAAGATATTCTCCTTACCCTGCTTCGCATGGAAATCTCCTAGAACAGTCTTGGTGTCATAGCTAGGACATTGAGCGTACGTTTTAGCTAGGAGGTCATAGAAGTTATCTTTGACTCTGTCGTCTTTTTCTTCTGTGGGGGCGTGAACGCATATGAGCTTAAGACTTTTTGCCTAAGTCCACCTCGAACAACAAATCCAAATAGGCGTTGTTTGTTCTCCCTGTAGTAGTTTCCGTAGTATATGTCCAGCCCATCGCGTTAATGTCTGCTTTATAGCAGCTTAGGACTTTTTCCTAACTGTTCGGCCGCACCCGGTCTGTTAAGGTACCTAACATTCCAGGTGTAGAACTGATACTCCTGTCCTTTTGTACGTTTGCAGGGGTCGTCAGCATGTAGTCTGTCTGTTAAATCAGAGACTTGTGGTTGTCTATAAGTGATGGTTTTCGGCTTACTACCGGCCGTAGCCCGACCGACTAAATCTGCTTTTTTGGTGCAGAAAATACACGAGGAGCGTAGGATGGGAGAAGGTGGGGATGGAACTTACTGACAGTGCCACAAGGTGTTTGTCTGGGGTGGCCCTTCTGGTTTTTAGCAGGCCAGCATCCGTCGGATTGATGGTACTTCTACGAAGCCCTTGTTAGGGCTTTGTCACGTACATACGCAAACATATAGATATCTCGAAATATGATAGAACGCTGGTACTCTAGGTATCTTAAAATGTGACGACATGTCCAAGATTTTTATTTGTGAAAGCGGACTCATAACACTAACACAATACACAATGGGAAGTTAATAGGATAAGGTCGGGTGGTGCGACCATAGCTCCATTCTAGGAGAAGACGGAAATTGTAAAATGCGTTTGTAACACAAAATTACAAAATTATAGTTAATTTGTGGTTCAGACATTCTGAGCTCTGAGACTAATTCCCTCAAAATTCCAAGAAGATAGTAGAAAAGGGCAATCGAGCCATATTAAGGTGATGAAGGGGTAATCCGTAGTCTGAAGTCGGAGTCCAAATATCAGTGATAAATGGACTCTTAACGCTATGGATAGTGTAGGTTATCTTCTTCTGGGTCTTTACTGTTTACCTAGATGCCTGCTGGTACGTTCGCTAATCGATGGTATTAAATTAAAAAGGGTAGTAGTTTTCGCCCAAAAAAACAAACAAGGACCTTCGGTTCTGTACGTGGAATGTTAGGTTCCTAAACAGGCCACGTGCGGCCGAACAACTTGCGGACGCCCTAGACCGCTATAAGGCGCACATAACCGCCATCCAGGAAATGCAATGGAATGGACCGGGTAAAAAGCGGATGAAAAACTGCGACATTTACTACGGTGACTGCTATAGGGAGAGAGGACAGAGACTATTTGGATGCGGATTTGTTGTTAGAGGTGGACTAAGACATAAAGTCCTAAGTTTCCAGTATGTGATTGAACGCCTCATAACGATCCGCATCAAGGCAAATTTCTGTAACATCAGCCTCATTTGTGTCCATGCCCCCACGGAAGACAAGGATGACTCAATCAGAGATGATTTCTTTGATATCCTAGACAGAACATATACCAAATGCCCCAGCTATGATACCAAAATCATATTAGAAGATTTTAACGCTAAGCTGGGTAAAGAAAGCATCTTTGAGCGGGTCATCGGCAAACACAGCCTACATGACACCACATCCGATAACGGACACAGGCTGATCGACCTTGCCACGGGGCGAAATCTCCTTGTAGCCAGCACACGATTTTCCCACCTCGATATACACAAAGGCACCTTGCGATCTCAGATCAATCGGTCACCAACCAGATTGACCACATCGCGATTGACGTCAGACACTCCTCCACTATTCTTGATGTTAGCACTTTCCGAGGAGCGAACATCGATTCGGACCACTATCCTGTAGTAGCCAAGATACGTCAACGCATATAACGAACACCGCGGAGTAGAGTTAGAACACCAAGCTATGACGTCGGAAAGCTACTATCGCCGGAGATCGCCAGTGCCTTTGCCAACCGCGTCTCTCTTAAGCTCTCCGATACACCTCAATCCTCCACTCAGTCAGTAGAGCAACGATGGAGCTTGTGCAAACAAGCCCTGAAGAGCACAGCAACAGAAGTGCTGGGCCTTAAAGCTTCACCACGACGAAACACCTGGTTCGATGACGAGTATAGAAGGATTCATGCGGAAAAGCAGGAGGTATACAAAGCCTCACTACACAAAAAAACAAGAGCGGCTCGTGAGCTCTACGAGCTTAAAAGAAGGGAGGAACATAAGTTTTTCAAGAGAAAAAAGAACGGACACCTAGTAGTAGAATCGCAGTCGATGCTAAGAATTTGGAAAAACCACTTCTGCAGACTGTATAACGGCGATGATAGCCATCATACCGCCGTCAGGCAGAATGGTCCATTTCTTAACGACGAAGATCGCGGAGAATTCCGTCTCCCTGACCTCGACGGAGTTGAGATTGCCATGTCGAAACTCAAGTCGAATAAAGCTTCTGGCGCAGATGGACTGTCTGCTGAGCTCTTCAAAGCGGCTGGGGGTGAGCTGGTTAGGAGCATGCACCGGCTCATCTGTAAGATATGATCAGAGGAAAGCATGCCCGAGGAATGGAGTCTCAGCATTGTTTGCCCGATCCACAAAAAAGGAGACCCCTTGGACTGCGCCAATTATAGAGGAATAAGTCTCCTTAATGTCGCATATAAGATCTTCGCTGACGTTTTGTGTGAACGCCTGAAGCCATTCGTAAATAAGCTGATAGGTCCTTATCAGTGTGGCTTCAGGCCAGGGAAGTCCACCATCGATCTAATCTTCACACAACGGCAGATCCTCCAGAAAACCAATGAATTTCAAGTCGGCATTCACCATCTATTCGTCGACTTCAAGGCCGCATACGAAAAAGTAACTAGAGACGAGCTATGTAACGCCATGATTACTTTTGACATCCCTGCTAAGCTCGTCAGACTATGCAGGATGACTTTGGAGAATGCTCGCTGCTTCATCCGAATCGGTGCAGAACTGACCGATAGCTTCGAAGTCAAAAAAGGATTTAGACAGAGCGATGCGCTGTCGTGTGATTTTTTTAACATCATATTAGAAATGCAAAAACACAGGCCAATACAAGAGGCACAATATATTTCAAATCCTCGCAACTCCTTGCATACGCCGACGACATTGACATAATAGGTAGATCGCAACGAGATGTCAATGAGGCGTTTGCGAGTATTGAGATGGAGGCGGCAAAAATTGGTTTGGCAGTTAATGAGGGCAAGACTAAATATCTGCTGTCATCGAAAAAGGACATTTACCACCGACGTCTTGGACAGAACGTGCCTATTGGCAGATATAAGTTCGCAGTGACTTGAAACAACGACACCAGTTTCGAAATCAAGCGCAGAATTACTCTTGCCAACCGCTGCTTCTTTGGGCTCAAGAGGCAACTGAGAAGTAGAGCCCTCTCTCGTACGACCAAGTTGACCTTATATAAGACCTCAATTTTCCCGGTCCTGTTATACGGCGCAGAAACATGGACTTTATCTAAAGCAGATGAGGAAATCCTTGGTCGTTTCGAGAGAAAGATTCTGCGTTCGATTTTCGGTCCCATAAACACAGAGGAGGGTTGGTGGATAAGATTAAATCACGAACTGTACGGGTTGTACAGCGATATGAGTCTGGTCAGGCGTCTACGGATCCATGTAGAGCGAATGGACACCACAGCTCCAGCCCGTAGAGTCTTCCAATCCAACCCCGAGGGACGAAGAAATAGAGGACGGCCGCACCTAAGGTGGCGCGCACAGGTGGAAAGGGACCTCAACCAACTGGGCGTGCGGCATTGGAAAAGACTAGCGAAAGATCGTGCTAGGTGGAGAGGCATGGTGGTTGAGGCCCAGGTTCACCCCGAACTGTAGCGCCCGTTAAGTAAGTAAGTAAGTAAGTAGTTTTCGCCCCATGACACCATCTATTCCGAATGAAAGTGATCAAAATGTCATGTAGTTTACCATAAATATCTAACCGAGTTCTCACAAAGATTTTGGCATCAAAATAACCAAAGAAACACGCCACAATAGTATCTCACTGATGAAATGAGACCACCCTACTAGGAATATTACTAGAACACTCATACCCTTCTAGAATAATCTACTAAGCGTTCTTCAATTATAGAGAAGAAGACGTTAAGATTTTCTAGAACAATCGACTGCAATAAGGATTTCATAGGTAAGGAAATCAGCACATCATAGAATTCTGTTTTGTGATGTTTCATTGGAATATCACCTATAACTTTAGGTATGCTAGGACTCTGGGAAAAACCCATCGCAGCCTTAAGACTGTGGGAGAGATTTTCTAATGCCCGTTACTCTCAGACGGACGCTGCGTTAGCTCTAAAAATGTCCCCAATGACCAAAAATATTTCCATTTTAAGTAATTTTTTTAAGTTTAATATTTACAAATACTTGACAACGCCATGGCGTTGTGGTTAGTGTGTTGGCCTCTGACGTAAATGACACGGGATCGAATCCCGACAACAACCATGTCATCGAACGTGTTATCACGGTGCTTCTCCTTAGCGGGGTCCTGACAAAACCCCCTGTAGTATGATTGTCATGAAAAGTTTCTCGAAATTCGCCATTCGGAACCGGCAATAAACTGTAGATCCCTTTCACCCATGGGAAAATAAAATCACACACAACATGGGTGACTGAGAGAAGCTCGGCTTTGGTCCTTCATGGAATGTAACGTCAAAATACATTTATACCCGGTCCATTCCATTGCATTTCCTGGATGGGGGTTAAGTTCACTTTATAGCGGTCTAGGGCGTCCACAGGTTGTTCGGCTGCACGTGATCTGTTTAGGGACATAACATTCCACGTACAGAGCCGAAGATCATTGTCCTTTTTTAGTTTCTTGCAAGGGTCAGCAACATTAATACGGTCCATTTTATCTGAAGCTTGTGGTTGCTTCTAAGCCATTGTGGGGTTTTCCGGTTACGATTTGCTAGGATGCTCACTGTTCGTCCTCTTCCGTTAGTAATTCCCATGGTTAGGAAATTTCCTGATGGTATCACGAGGAGGTGGAAGTAGGACTTGGCTAACAGAGCTGCAAGGTACTCGGCTAAAGGGGCTCTTCACCTTTTATTAGCGGACCAGCGGACCCGTCGGTAGATACTACTCATACGAGGCCTTTGTTAGTCTTTTACCATCCGGACGGTTGATTTGATCATAATCAAAATAGTCTAAAGGCGTATGTAAGTACAGTACAAGTGCTAGAAGTTTTTACCGAAACACAAGTTTAGATAACGAAATTCGACAATTTGTAAGCACTTAACGGATGGTAGTCGTTCCATGATAAGATGGCAATACTGACTGAGCATGCTTGACTTCGATGCGTGTGATATTAGCCATTTGGCCATTTTACAGAATGGTATGAACGTCCTGTAATTCTGCTCTTCCAAAATGAAGATGCAACTAATGCTTCGTCATAAGCTCTACAGACGCCCATCGAAAAAACTTTTTCAATGTCAGCAAACTGTCGAGTTTAAGACAGACAGACAACCAAGGAAACATGCAAAGTATAGCCCGTTCCATCCAGCAAGGATTTTTTTCTCAACACTCGATCGAATGATTGAATCAGGGCTGAGACTGTAACACTCAAAATATCATGTGAGGGGGTCATCCAGACGATTAGCTTGACCACAAAATTCATCTTTTAATGATACTCCGAACAGCTTATGTTGACATTTTTGCCCATAAAAAGATGATATCATTCTCCTCAAACCACACGTGATAGATGAATGTAATGCCATTCGTTTGATTGATGATAGTCATTGATGATAGCATGCCACACATCTTCGACCTTTGTCATCACAGTCATCGATCTGTACGGCAATCAATCCACTTCATGTCATTGAAAATTGCGTTACACTTTAATGCTTATTGCACTGTTTGATTTATGTACAATATATGCAATGGATACTTCCGTACTGTACGAATACAAATGAGATACATTGAAAAATTGAATTTGAATTATTGGCAGACATTTCGAATTTCATTATGTCGTCTTTGAAGGCAATTCATCGAACATTGCGGCGAGTCCTTTGGAATATCCAAATGAATTTCAGTGCCCCCATGACGTCTGGGCTTGCTATATCCATTTCACATCCGTCTCAAGTTACCACAGTAATTGGTAATATGTGCATTTAAGGATAGAGCATTGACTCTGTGAAGTTATCTTGAGAAGATTGAATGCAAATGTGATTGCCGGAATTCTCAGGGCAGCCATACGGTGTAATTCAGTCCTCAAAGGAAGTAGATACGTATCTGAATGTGACACGTGCATACACATCTACTCGTAGGAGTAAGTTTCTGCAATGCCATGGCTTGTAACTAGGTTTCTCAACATCTTACTAACTTACTTATCAGGCCAGCGATCCATGGAGGATCTGAGCCTGAGGTATAGCTGCCTTCCATCCTTGACAAGACCAAGATGTCTTACATCCGCGATTACTTGGTCTTTATACCGGAGGTTCGGTCTTCCTCATCTTCTCGAACCAGGAGGCTCGGAGTCGAAGACCCTCTTAGCTGGAGCGTTGATGTCCATGCGCTCGATGTGGCCGAGCCAGAGGAGTTTTGACCCCAGTTGTTTGGACAAGCCGAAGTAGCAGCGGTTGCCAAGGGCGATTCTATGCCGGATCTCCACTGTGGTGTCATTTGTGGAATTTACGTCATTGACCTTAAGACCAACTCGTTTCGCTTGTTTTGTAATCGCCGTGAATGCTTCCACAATGTCAAGGCGAGAACACGCGATGATGTCGATATCAACCGCGTATCCTAGCAGCTGGATGGACTTGTAAAATATAGTGTCTTCTCTGTTGACACCTGCCCGTCGCACTATCTGCTCCAGCACCAGGTTGATGAAGTCACATGACAGCGCATCTCCTCGCCGAAATCCGGTGCATGTATCGAATGGTTCCGAGGTCCTAGAACCGAGTTGCACGGTGCATCGCGTGTTTTTTTTTAGCGTGGCGCGACACAACTGGATCAGTTTTACCGGGATGCCGAATTTGGCCATCGCACCAAACAGTTCTTCACGATGAATGCTGTCGTATGCGGCTTTGAAATCGATGAAAAGATGGTGTGTATCGATTCGAAACTCGTTGGTCTTTTCCAGGATTTGTCGAAGTCTGAACATTTGGTCTATAGTCGATTTGCCGGGCCGGAAGCCGCACTGGTAGCTGCCGATTAGTGCGGTGCAAAATGGCTTTAGACGTTCACACAATACGCTGGACAGGATCTTGTATGCGACATTGAGCAGGGATATACCTCTATAGTTCTTGCAAGAGGTAGGATCGCCTTTTTTGTGGATGGGGCATATAGAGCTGGTATTCCAGTCGTCGGGCATGCTCTCATCTTCCCAAATTCTGCAGATGATCTGGTGCATGCTCCCTACCAGAACATCGCCGCCAGCCTTGAAGAGCTCTGATGGCAAGCCATCTGAGCCTGCGGCCTTGTTGTTCTTCAGCTTCTGAATAGCTGTGCCGACTTCTTCGATGCTGGGTGGGAGGACTACTTCAGCGGCTGGAGGTGGGATTTCCTCGGTCCCTACCACTCTCTCTTGGTCATGCTCGTTAAGCAGCTGCTTCAAATGCTGCTTAAATACATCCACTATTCCCTGCGGATCGGTGACAAGATTACCCTGACAGTTTCGAAGAGTCTGGGTGCCCTTTTTGAAACCCCCTGCAAGGCCTTTGGTTTTCTTGTAAAAGGCTCGTGTTTTATGTTTATCCCTAGACTCCTCGATATCCTTGAGCTGGGAGGCTGCGAAAATTCTTTTCTTTTGTCGCAGTAGTTTTTTCTCCTCCCTTCTTCTGGCACGGACCTCTTCCTGCGCTGCCCTGGTCTTTCTCAGCAGCGTCTTTTGGTACGCCTCGTCGATTGCTGCCTTTTTCTGCTCACACTCGCCATCATATAACGGGTTTCTTGTCTGGGGTGGTCGGTATTCTAAGGTGGTTTCGGCTACTTCCTGAATGGCTGAGCGGCAATGCAGCCAGATATTATTGGCATTTGTGTTCGACGTAGGCATACCGTAGAGTCTTTCGCTCAGCTGCTCCCTGTAGACTCTGGCAACCTCCGCTGTGCTCAGGCGCCCAATGTCGAACCTCCTCCTGATGGGCTGGTGCAGCTTTCTGACATTGGACAGTCGAGCTCTGAATCTTGCTGCTACGAGGAAGTGGTCAGGGTCGACATTTCCCCTCTGAATGTTCGCACATCCAGGATGTTTGACGAGTGCCTTGCGTCAATGAGCACATGGTCGATTTGGTTGGCGGTTCGACCGTCCGGAGATCGCCAGGTTGCTGTGTGGATTCGCTTGCGAAGGAATCTTGTGCTACTTATCACCGCATTACGAGCTGTCGCAAAGTCAGCGAGTCGGAAGCCGTTATCTGTTGTTGTATCGTGTTCCCAACATCAGTTAGTACTAATTGCAAATACTTTCTGGAATCTTTCCTTTACGGAAAGGAGAGCTACTGCCTTTCGCCCGACCACCTCAATGGTACTATTAATCGCTATCGATTTCCCAAAAGCTCTCAAGTCATGCCTTCGGCTGTAAATATTATGATTATTGCCATGCCATCGCGTTATCCTAATCATATGGAAAATGGATCGATATCCCCATATCCTTGGCCTTAAGCGAGTACATGTGATACATACGATAAGGAGTAAACCGGAAAATGGGTTATTGTCTCCGGACAATTCTAGCCAACAATCCAGGCGACTAGCCGAAATATGAAATTAGATCTGTGTCGCCATCGCAAACGTCAAAGTCCGACAACAAACTCACATTGATGATTATATCAAACACGTGTCTGTAGAAAAGAGGTAAACGGGAGGAATGCAACTATCAGTAAATCAAAAGCCCGTTGGAGCAAAAGGAGGTGCGTGTCCCATTAGGATTGCCAAGGAAAACCATGGATACCACCTTTGTACATTGTTACGCCCCATTTTACGGTGATACTCTACGTGATAGTGAAACATTTCGACTTAATTAACCCTCCGTCTGAACAACAAAGCCCCACACTTCTTGCGTTGCCACGGAGGCAATTCTCAACTTAAGGCGGTAAGTACATTACCAGAGGTTCAATGCAATTTTGAGTGCATCCTCCAGATAGTGTGCTTCCCTGTCATCCTGGCTCCTTACTCCCATTCATGTCTTCTTGCAGCACCTTGGCACTTTGTAGCTTGCGGCCGTAAAGTAGTTTCGAGCTGCTTTGAAAAGTTTGTCCGTGTGTACATTTACTGTGTACACGTTGTATTACGTGCTCTTGGTTCCATTACCATGATCAAGTTAATCGATTCTTCCTTTGGCGTAGATAAAAGGGATTTGCCTCCGAGCCGTACTTCAGACGATTCCCTTTTGCAACTTTTAGAGCCTTAAGCTACGAACTAAATCGTAGACAGAGAGATACATATGAGCATACGTGTAACCAAATGATTTTTGAAAACTCCTATAAAGGATGGGTTAGCCCAAAACACCATCGCCACATTGTAAACGTTATCAGTCGCACGCAATTTAAATGAATTTACATTTATTAACTGCGGATGGGTGTAGGGAGTGGAAGGGCGGGCCAAACTGGGACGGAACTAAGCCGCGACAGCAATTAATCAAAGTGAGGATACTGCGTGTATATAAGCACTCGAAAGTGTTTTTAAATGATTTGGGATGTGGTTTTTAGCAGCGCAGATATTTGTTTACATTTCCGCGATTCGCACTTAATGGGCTGTGAGTAATCCGGGAGGAGATGCTGTAATTTATTTGAATTAGTACGTTGACTGACTGTTGGTATTTCCCTTTAATTGGGGGAAAACCCTACTTGCGATGTTTATTGTTGGGACTTACATACTATAAATTCAGTTGCGAAAATTTCGAAAACGCGGATTAGCATTTTACCGTTTAGTGATAAAATTTGGTATTTACGGATGGATCAACTTATCCACACATTAAAGCTGGCCTTATCCGATTAAGGTTTGAAAATCATATTGAACCGCTATGATTATTGTGGGCTTGTGACATCGTTCTACAACTCAGTAGATAATGGGAAGTAACCTAGACTTTGTACTGACTATTTGTCAGGGTCATGTCTTTTCAATTCCCTGCACGGAACACAGATCCGAGTAATGACGACAACGATGAAGGGAAGCAAAGCCACGGGGGTAAGGTGAAAAGTTTTCGGTCTGAAGCAAAAATGGTGCTCCAATGAGCACAAATGGCAAGTGACTAACAAGGGCCTCGTAGGGATAGCATCTGTCTAACGGATTCTAGCCCACTAAAAAGCGAGAAGTGCCACGGCAGACGAACGCCTTGAGGCACTGTTAGTAAATATCATCCCCTCTTTCTCGTGGCACCATCTGGAGATTTCCCTTGGAAATGGCGAGCACGATCTTCTTCAGCCGCTTCCAGTGGCGCACGCCCAGTTGGTTGAGATCCCTTTCCACCTGTGCATGCCACCTTAGATGCGGTCGTCCTCTGCTGCGTCATCTCTCGGTGTTGGAGTCTCAGACTCTTCGAAACGAAGCGGTGATGTCCATTCGCTCTACATGGCTCAACCATCTTAGACGTTGGATCCGAAGACGTCTAACTAGGCCGATATCGCTGAAAAGCCCGTACAGTTCTTGGTTGAATCTGCTCCTCCACTCTCCGTTTACACAAACGGGGCCAAAGGTTGCATGCAGAATTTTCCTCCCGAAACGCCTAAGAGCCTCTTCATCCTCTTTTGATAACGTCCAAGCCTCAACGCCGTAGAGGACGATCGGGATGATCAAGGTTTTATAAAGGGGTACCTTAGTTTTTCGAGAGAGGGCTCTACTACTCAGTTGCCTCTTGAACCCAAAGAAGCAGCGGTTGGCAAGAGTTATTCTGCGCTTTATCTCAGCGCTGGTGTCGTTGCTTCTTGTCACTATCGATCCTAGGTAGACAAAGTCCTTAACTACTTCAAAAATATAGCTGCCGAAAGTGACGTTCTGACCAAAACGCCGGTGTTGCGCGTCTTCCTTCTCTGACAGAATATATTTGGTCTTGTCCCCATTTACCCTGATGTTAACATCATCGACCGCCGAGCGGAAGGTCTATAGTTCAAATTCGCTTCATAGGCAAGAAAAAGTAATTCCTATACGGACAAAAAGTATGCAACGCAGTTGTGAATGGAAAGTGACCAGACGTACTGCTGCAGGCATAACACTCACAGTATATGGTCAACTGAAATTCATCCTCTGCGTATGCAATATTAAAGTGCTCGAACAAATTACCACGGACTATAACCAAACCCGGAATTTGGTCGGCTCTCGTCCTATCTACCACCCCTGAGAGTAGTGAACGAACATCAACGAAACAAACCTCTGCACCCCGTTCAGGTTATGTGTCAAACATCATAAGAGTCTCGGCAAACGCCTCATTGACGTCTCGCTTTGTCCGTCCAATAACGTCAGTGTCATCTGCGTAGGCAAGCAACTGTGCAGACTTGAAGTAGAACGTACCTCTTGTATTGGGCCGCAGAGTCCCACATGATCTTTTCAAGAATGATGTTAAACAAATCACATGACAGTGCGTCACCCTGTCTAAAACCTTTTTTAAAATCGAAGGTCTCGGTTAGTTCACCTCCGACCTTAATGGAGCACCGGGAATTTTCCATAGTCATCCTGCACAGTCTGACGGGTTTGACAGGAATGTTAAAACATGACATGGCTCTGTATAACTCGTCTCTATATACACTGTCATATGCGGCAATAAAGTCGACAAAAAGATGGTGCGTGTCGACCTGGAATTCATCGATCTTCTCCAAGATCTGCCGTAGTGTAAATATTTGGTCTATTGTGGATTTTCCTGGAGGGCATGGGCTCGGACATACAGGGTAAAGTTGTTGATTGCTCTCAACCTGGCGAGATGCCAGCAACGATCCCTGTTTAAATGCCCGGGTCAAGTTGACATACGGCCTCCTCGCGGCGCCCTCTGGATAGCCTCTTCAACAACCGTTGGGAGGTGAACAAACGTATGCAGCGAAGAAAACCCCGACCAGAATGGCGGTTGTGCGGCGGGCTAACAATCCGCCCACGTAAAAAAACCCAAAGTTATGAATGAGCAAGATGCCTCGGATATACGGACGGATACTCGACGACGACAACGCACGAAAAAGGAACACGATTTGCGAGTATGCTCCTGGAATGTCAGAACCCTGTACACTCCCGGAGCTGCTCATAAACTAGAAGGAATCCTCACGCAGTACAAGGCGGATATTACTGCGGTCCAGGAAATACGCTGGATAGGAAACGGTATGATTAGGAAGAAAAATTGCGACATTTATTACAGCTGTCACAAAAGGTTGCACTTACTGGGATGCGGATTCGTCGTGGGAAAGCGGTTAAGGTCGAAGGTCATCGACTTTAAACCTATAAGTGATCGCCTGGCTGTGATCCGCATCAAAGGCAGATTTTATAACATCAGCCTTATATGTGCACACGCCCCTACCGACGAGGCTGAAGACCCTATCAAGGAGGACTTCTATGACCTCCTGGACAACGCCTACGGAGCTTGTCCGGAGTACGATGTAAAAATCGTGCTCGGGGACTTCAACGCCAAAATCGGAAAGGAAAACACCCTTGGCGGAGTGATCGGAAAGCACAGCCTCCACGATACAACAACAGATAACGGCTTCCGACTCGCTGACTTTGCGACAGCTCGTAATGCGGTGATAAGTAGCACAAGATTCCCTCGCAAGCGAATCCACACAGCAACCTGGCGATCTCCGGACGGTCGAACCGCCAACCAAATCGACCATGTGCTCATTGACGCAAGGCACGCGTCAAACATCCTGGATGTGCGAACATTCAGAGGGGCAAATGTCGACTCTGACCACTTCCTCGTAGCAGCAAGATTCAGAGCTCGACTGTCCAATGTCAGAAAGCTGCACCAGCCCATCAGGAGGAGGTTCGACATTGGGCGCCTGAGCACACCGGAGGTAGCCAGAGTCTACAGGGAGCAGCTGAGCGAAAGACTCTACGGTATGCCTACGTCGAACACAAATGCCAATAATATGTGGCTGCATTGCCGCTCAGCCATTCAGGAAGTAGCCGAAACCACCTTAGGATACCTACCACCCCCGACAAGAAACCCGTGGTATGATGGCGAGTGTGAGCAGAAAAAGGCAGCAACCGACGAGGCGTACCAAAAGGCGCTGCAGAGGAAAACCAGGGCAGCGCGAGAAGAGTACCGAGCCAGAAGAAGGGAGGAGAAGAAACTACTGCGACAAAAGAAAAGAATCTTCGCAGCCTCCCGGCTCAAGGATATCGAGGAGTCTAGGGACAGACATAAAATACGAGCCTTTTACAAGAAAGCCAAAGGCCTTGCAGGAGGCTTCAAAAAGGGCACCCTGGCTCTTCGAAACTGCGAGGGTAATCTTGTCACCGACCCGCAGGGAATAGTGGATGTATTTAAGCAGCACTTCCAGCAGCTGCTTAACGAGCATGACCAAGAGAGAGTGGTAGGGACTGAGGAAATCCCAACTCCAGCCGCTGAAGTAGTCCTCCCACCCAGCATAGAAGAAGTCGGCACAGCTATTCAGAAGCTGAAGAACAACAAGGCCGCAGGCTCAGATGGCTTGCCATCAGAGCTCTTCAAGGCTGGCGGCGATGTTCTGGTAGGGAGCATGCACCAGATCATCTGCAGAATTTGGGAAGATGAGAGCATGCCTGTTCAGGAGCGTTTTCCTGAATTAAAGTACCAAGCGCATAAACTTGATATTTTATATTACCATGTGAAGCAAGCACTTGAACTTGTTCACGTCGGAGATGATATTAGCGTTTTCTTGTATTATAGTATCAAGCACATAAACTTGATATATTATATTATTAAGTGAAGCAAGCACTTGAACTTGTTCACGTCGGAGTTTTTATGGGTAAAGGAATGAAACGATCAGTGTCTATTACTTCAGATTAACTGAATAACTGATATATTTTTGTAATTGGCTTACATCTTTTATACTTAAATTTAGCTTACTCTAACAATGATAAAAAACTAAATTACTGTCAGCATAATGGTAACAATTACATATATTGATTGCTTAAAACTAAATTGCTGCCGGCAATGCACCGTCAGCATAATGGGTCATTGGCACCCAATTCAGAATCACGCATCGGCATATACACATTTGTTTTGGAATACGTGCTGCGTCAGCGCAAGGGTTGGTGTTGACGTCGTGCGGTGAATTACCTTGACACACAATTGTTGTATGCGCTGCGTCATAGGTAATTCAACTGAACATTCTCCCCCGCGTTGAATGACCATTCAATACTCTAAGCGATGGTAACTACAAATTCTGAATTTGTTGGTGTTTGATGAGGTGCTGGCCGTACTGGTTCCGTAATATCTGGTGATCTTGCTAATTTGTGCCTCCAAATTACGTAGACGGCTAACATAATGGATAATATTAGAGCCGAATATCCAGTTGCAAAGTGGTGATGACTGCGGACTTGAAGTTTGTGTGGTAGGTCAAGAACTTCTTGTTCTTTGATTATTTTTTGTAGGTCCGTTAGATTTTTCAGTTGAATATCGTATTGTGTGGTATTGAATTTGTGAAACAATGCTATATGTTGGTCTGGCGCTAAAATGTCTGATACGCTTCCGAAGCTGGTGTAGGAAGTTTGAAGGTTAGTAGAGAATGTGTTATGACCTTGAATTGTAATGGAATTGTGTCTTAAGATGCATCCTGACTGCAACGTAACTATTCCGGATCCCTCCAAGAGTAACTGTTCGTTCTGGTTTCCACAAATTGCTGTAAGTCGAGATGGCTTATTTGTGAAATACAGCCATTTGTTTTTGTGTTCTAGTTGAATCCAAGTAGAGTTTCTTCCAGATTTGGTCAGTGTACATGTAGCCCTTGTTTCATTATTGAAAAGACCCATATCGCAGGAACAAATTTCTGCTCCGTCGTTATATCTTGATTGTATATTGAGACATAGATATTGTTCTTCCCTTAATTTGATACATCCTTCTAAAGTAGTTGACTGTATCGGAAAGTAATGGTCTCTATGTGCATTCAAAGCCAGTATTGGGGCGCAGGGAGTGATGGTTAACATGGTGTTGTTTATGAAATGTGGTATAGGTGTGATTCTAAATAAATTGTATTGTTCGTGATCTACTAACGGGAGTGTGACCCAAAACACGACTCGATTATCTGCTACTCCTCCCTTCACTGTCATCAGCTTATATAGTTGTAGGAAATCTTCTTCATCTACGGGCATCTCTAGAAATGTTGGTAGGTGCGCCTTAATGGTTGTAAGTTCTTTCTTCAGTTGAGTTGTTGACAACAGTAGCGAACTAATTTTGCCGTGGTGGGTGTCCGTGAGTACGTCAATGAGAGCTGATTGCATCCTTTGTATATTAAGTATCATGATGATTATTTGGGATGACAGTGATGAGGCGATCTGAGATATTTTGGATTGGTAGTCTTCTTCATCGTTGTCACGTATTCTTGCTCGTATTTCAGTCAGTTGGTTGTTGATTTGATCGAATCTATTATTTATAATAGTTTGGTCTTGTTTTACAATGTTGATTGTTGAATCAACGACTGAGGTTTGATTTCGAAGCAAGTTTAATAGGTGATTTTCATTGGTGTTTACTTGGTCTATGGTGTCGGACATTTGTTCAGCATATTCGGTATCCAATACTCCAAATAAAGAGTTAGCAAGTTTTCCAACTATGTTAAAAGCTCCTCTTTTAATTCGTTTGTTAGGTAAAAGAGTGTTTTCCGACTGTAGTTCGGTAATAATATGCTGAACTTGATTTAAGGTGCTTATACAAAAGCTCCTTTTTTGAATTTCTCGACATAAATGATTAAGAGTCAATGTTCCGTTGGATAATGCATTGTATTCTCCTATTAACGGATTCAAATTATAATGGATGATGAAGTTCCATTCGCTTGTTGCTATTTTTGTTGAACCAATTCCTTCAAAGTAGATGCCCAAATTGGATTCAAATTTGCTGATCTCGATGTTTTTACTAAATACTGTTGGCAAGATGAGAAGAATTGTTAGTAATGAGGCAATTCCCTCGGTACCAGATATTCGTCGTCTTTTTGTCGTTGTTGTGGTTACTTGGTCTGGTACTTGAGACTGATGCGTTGATTCTTGGGCCTCATTCCCCGTAGTGATGTCATTCTTTGTTTCATGCTCAATTGGGAGTGGCGCTAATCTGTGGATCGGACGTTTCCAGATACCTGATGCTGTTCGAACATCAACTACTTGTACGGCACCATCAGTACCCTTATAAGTCTTGGTAATTCTGCCGAGTGGCCATTGAAGGGCTGGAACATTATCTTCCTTTATGATGACCATGTCTCCCACATTGATATTCTTAGAACATTCCTTCCATTTATGGCGATACTGGAGTTCGTTTAAGTATTCTTGTGACCAGCGTTTCCAAAATTCATGCTTGAGATGTGAGACCAAGTTCCATCTTGTCAGATGAGTGTGTTTTGCAGGAACTGCGTTTGCGTCGATTTGTGCAGTAAGGGGTTCACCGATGAGAAAGTGTCCAGGTGTTAGCGCCGCTAGATCGTTCGGGTCACTTGAAAGTGGTGTTAGTGGTCTCGAATTTAGGATAGCTTCGATTCCAATTAATACCGTTTCTAATTCTTCGTACGTCAACGAGGCTGTTGAAACACTTTTTCTTAATAAGTGTTTTGCTGACTTAACGGCTGCTTCCCAAAGACCTCCAAAATGGGGAGCCTTGGGGGGAATGAAGTTGAATTGTATGGCCTTATTGCTGCATTCCTTTATAATGGTCGTACGTGCCTTTTGGGAGTAAATAGCGTCTTCCAACTCGGACAATTGATTATTGGCTCCCACAAAATTCGTTGCGTTGTCGCAATATAGATTCTGGCAATGTCCTCTACGGCCGATGAATCGTCTCAGTGCTCCAAGAAACGATTCGGTAGTCAGATCGCTTACGAGTTCAATATGAACTGCCTTTGTGGCGAAGCAACAAAAAATTGCCACATAGGCCTTGTGGGGTCGTTTTCCGCGAATTTTGTAGTGAATCCAAAAGGGTCCGCAGTAATCAACTCCTGTATTTATAAAGGGTCTTGATGGTGTTATCCTTGGTGACGGTAAACTTCCCATGATTTGTTGCAGTAATTGTGGTCTGTCTCTATTGCACTTCACGCAGTGGTGTACTATGGACCGCGCCATTATTTTGCCCTTAATTGGCCAAAATCGTTGTCGAAGATGGGCTAGCAATGTTTGGGCGCCGCAGTGGCTATTGTTTTCGTGGATATCCTGCATCAAAAGTTTTACTAGAGAATTGTTGTATGGTAATAGCATTGGATGCTTCGCGTCAAAAGAAAGTGTCCCAGACTCTAGTCGACCTCCAACCCGAATAATTCCATTATCATCCAAAAATGGACTCAGACTGGCGAAATTACTTCTTTGTTTTGACTCCTTGTATGTCTGCAGGTCACTGATTTCCTCCTTGAAATCGAATGCCTGCATTGCTCGAATTATTGTGATCAATGAGTCTTCTAATTCCTTAGTAGTTAGTAGTATTTCATTTTGCCGCTGACCCTTGCTACATCTGGCATTCTTGCAGAAACGTATGATATACCCAACTATTCTCTGAAGTGTCCTGAATGAATTGCGATGGTTAATTTTATATATCAACTCGTTATTGCCATCATGAGTCGCTGCTGCGACAATTGGTAGTTTTCGTTTTCTCTCTGTGTTTTCCGGAATTGAGAGCTCCTTCATATATTTCGTTGGCCACATATCTTGATGGCCTGATAGGAAAAGAGGACCATAAAACCATAGTGTGCATGATGGCAAGTTTGCTGGTTGAAGACCCCTCGATAGTATATCCGCTGGATTGTGTTTTGACGGTACATGCCGCCATTGCTCGGGAAGTGTTAGTTCTTGTATAGTGGAAACTCGGTTAGCCACAAATGTTTGAAATGATGAAGAAGGGGAATTTATCCATGCGAGAACAATTTCAGAGTCTGTCCATAAGAATGTGGGTGTATCCATGAGGTTTAAATCCTTCTTAATTCGAGCGGTTAACTGAGCGCCAAGAACCGCTGCACACAATTCCAGGCGTGGCAAAGTTTGTTTCTTCAGTGGAGCCACTCGTGATTTAGAACACAGGAATCTTACGATTATTCTTCCATCCTTCATGATTGCTCTCAAGTATACCACTGTACCATATGCCTTCTCAGATGCATCAGAAAAGGTGTGAATTTGAATGGCTGTGGGTACACCATTGTTGAACATGTGGCGTGGAAATTGAAAATTGTTTATTTCCCTCAAGTTATTCCGAAATGTTATCCATCGTGTGTGTAGCTCAGCTGGCAGTGCTTCATCCCATGAGAGTTTTAGCAACCAAAGCTCCTGGACGAATATTTTCGCTGTGACCACTAGTGGAGCCATCATGCCCAATGGATCAAATAACTTGGCAAGATCTGAGGTTACACTTCGTTTTGTAACTCTACTGGTCGAGCTCATATTAGTTTTGACACAAAATGAATCGTTCTTTGGCTGCCATGTTAATCCTAATGTCTTAATTGAAGCATTACTTTCATCGTTAAAGTCAAGATCAATTTCTTTATCTTCCTTGGCAATGCCTTGTAGCAGACGGGGATGATTGGCGCTCCATTTTCGTAATTTGAACCCTGCACACTGTAGAATGTGTATAAGTTGATTTTGCATTTCTACAACAGTCGATAGATTATTATCTCCCGTCAGGCAGTCATCAACGTAGAAATCGCTATGGAGAACCCTTGCACCTAATGCAAATGTTGCGTTATGCTCCTTTGCCAGTTGCTGCAAGCATTTTGTAGCTAAATAAGGTGCTGCTCTTGTACCATATGTTACCGTGTTGAGTTGATAGTAACGTAAAGACTCGCTTACGTTGTTTCTCCATACGATGATTTGATATCTCCTGTCCTCCGGATCCATGACTATTTGTCGATACATTTTCTCAATGTCAGTGCAAAACACATATCGTGGTAAGCGGAATCGAAGCAATAATGAAAATAATTCACTCTGCACTACTGGCCCTGTGTACATGATGTCGTTTAACGATACCCCAGTTGATGTTTTGGATGATGCATCAAAAACTACTCGGAGTTTAGTAGTACTGCTACTAGCCTTGAAGACACAATGATGGGGAATGACGTAATTCGGAGCTACAACGTTATTGAGGTCGATTTCTGTCATATGACCCAAGTCTTCATATTCCTTCATGAATTTGATATATTGGTCTTTCACTTCCTTGGTTTTCTCTAGCCGTCGCTCAAGGGCCAGAAATCTGTTGGTTGCTATTTCCTTGGACCTGCCAAGAGTGTTTGGGCTCTCATGAAACGGTAGTTTGACAACGAAGCGACCATCAATGGTTTTATGTGTGTTTTGAGCAAAGTGAGCTTCGCACATCTCTTCGGCCCTCGATAACTTGCTACGCGCCGGTTCAACTTCTTCGAGGCTCCATAATCGTTCGATCATCTGATGAAGATCATTGTCATCATAAGTGGAGATGCCGCATGTTGCTGTATCAGATTCAGTTACAGCTATTTTACCAGCTAGTATCCATCCGAGGACTGTATTCTGAAGAATAGGTAAATCGTCTGCCAAACGTATCTGCCCGATGGAGAGCAGTTGATGGTAGAATTCTGCACCAAGGAGAATATCTATGCTGTCGGAGTGATTGAATTTAGGGTCGGCTAACGGAATATTTCTTGGCATTGGCCATGATGAAATGTTAATATGTTGTGAAGGTTGTGGTGGTATTATGCTCGGCAGGACAAATGCTTCCAGGTGGATATTGAAATCGGTTGTTCTTGACTGTAGTTTTACATTCACACGTTGATGGGCTTCCTTTCTCCCATCGCCAATGCCTTGAATACTCATTGATGAGCTTCTTGCACTGAGTCCTAATCTCTTTACTAGACGTGTGGTGATCAAGTTGACTTGAGAGCCTGAATCCAGAATGGCCCTGCAATTCGTCTTTTGTCCATTGGTAGCAACCAATTCTACGACGGCAGTACTGAGGAGCACGTAATGATGTTTTTCTGAGCTCTTGGACGCTGCTAATGTTACTGATTGACTTGTAGTGTTTTGGTGATTGTTGTTCGTGTTGTTTGACTGTTTTTTGGTGGGAGAACCCTTCGTGTTACTCTCAAGATGTAGCATCGTGTTGTGTCTTTGACCACACCTTAAACAGCTTCTTGAAGCGCAATTTTTTGTTCCATGACCAGTTTTAAGGCAATTTAGGCAAAGTTTATGTTTTTGCGCTAAATGTACACGCTCTATTGGCTGCAATTGTATAAATTGTTTGCAAGCAAATATCGGGTGTATCTCTGTTCCACAAGCCTTGCAGTTTCCTCTGTTGTTGTTACTCGAGGTTACTGACGCACAAGCTCGAGACGATGTATCCCTTTTCTTTCGTCCGATTGATTCTAATGATTGAAACTGGTTCTCAAGGAACGTTAAAAATTCATTAATGGACTGCAATTCCTTTGGCTTCTTGAGTGATTGTTCATATAGGAATCTTGTGTTTTGGTCTAGTTTGTTAACTAGTAAATGTAGAAGGAGAGGGTCCCATGTTGTTGTATTAACACCTATGTTATTTAATGCCATCAAACATTCTTGGGTGGTATCGTGGAGAGCCTTGATGGCCCCTGCTGATGGTTGCTGCTGTGCCTGGTTTGGTTGTCCAAGTATTTTTTGCAGAAGATTTGACGTGAGAACCCTTATATTGTTGTAGCGATCTTGAAGGATGCTCCAAGCAGTTTTGTAGTTGTCCTCCGTGAGTGATATATGGCGGATGAGATGCTCTGCTTCTCCGCTTAGATGTGTTTTCAGATACCACATCTTTTGTATGTTCGGTATTGGTTGGCTGTCAACCATTTGGGAGAAGAGATCAAAAAATTGTCTCCACTGTAGATAATCGCCATCGAATTTTGGGATAGTGACTTTTGGCAGATTTAGAGAGTTATGGGTGATGATGCCATTTGATGAGGCATCTTCGATAATCCCATTGTTCTGTGGTTCTAGCTTTATCGATAAAGCGATAAGGTTTTCCTGTGCCATTTTCTCGATTGCGATATATTCCGCGTGATCGTACCCAATTTCAGTTGGGTTGTCCCTTAATTCCCAAATTGTACAATTCAGTGCTTCTATTTGCTGCCAGAGTTGTTCAAGTGTTCGGTACATACATTTATAATACTGTGAGGGTTCATGTTCTCTCAGAGATAGGCCCTCGATCAGCCTACGTAACGAACCCATGATTGTCCGTTGTCTTCTTATCGCACCAACGATTTTTGGTGGATTTTCTTCAACGGTTTCGACTGTTGTCTTAATGGGATTTATCTTTGATGTGGTTGCCCTCTCTTCTGAATTCGTTATTGACCTTATTCCGTCTTCAAAACGAATTTTATATTCGTCACATAACGTTGATATCTTGCTGAAATACTGATTAACGAAATAATCGTGTTCAGCCGGAGCATTCGGCAATGATTTTATTTTTGCATCTGCCATTTCAAAAGTACTCCAGTGCTCCTGTAAGCGTTGTAGTCGCTCTTCTAGATAGGTTCTGGACTTCTTTCTGTCTGCGGGATCCTTCTTGAAGTTGGTTATTATTCGCTGAATTTCTTGGCCAGTTGCCAACTGTGCCACAATCAGCTCTTCGAATGATGTCATCTTTTCTCCTTGATGAAACGGACAACCTTTGCTGAGATGATGAATTGAGGAATTCGATGAGAATCCTTGGTTGTATGATCCTTGTTCTGGATCACGTCGGGGTCACCAAAATGTTCAGGAGCGTTTTCCTGAATTAAAGTACCAAGCGCATAAACTTGATATTTTATATTACCATGTGAAGCAAGCACTTGAACTTGTTCACGTCGGAGATGATATTAGCGTTTTCTTGTATTATAGTATCAAGCACATAAACTTGATATATTATATTATTAAGTGAAGCAAGCACTTGAACTTGTTCACGTCGGAGTTTTTATGGGTAAAGGAATGAAACGATCAGTGTCTATTACTTCAGATTAACTGAATAACTGATATATTTTTGTAATTGGCTTACATCTTTTATACTTAAATTTAGCTTACTCTAACAATGATAAAAAACTAAATTACTGTCAGCATAATGGTAACAATTACATATATTGATTGCTTAAAACTAAATTGCTGCCGGCAATGCACCGTCAGCATAATGGGTCATTGGCACCCAATTCAGAATCACGCATCGGCATATACACATTTGTTTTGGAATACGTGCTGCGTCAGCGCAAGGGTTGGTGTTGACGTCGTGCGGTGAATTACCTTGACACACAATTGTTGTATGCGCTGCGTCATAGGTAATTCAACTGAACAATGCCCGACGACTGGAATACCAGCTCTATATGCCCCATCCACAAAAAAGGCGATCTTACCTCTTGTAAGAACTATAGAGGTATATCCCTGCTCAATGTCGCATACAAGATCCTGTCCAGCGTATTGTGTGAACGTCTAAAACCATTTTGCACCGCACTAATCGGCAGCTACCAGTGCGGCTTCCGGCCCGGCAAATCAACTATAGACCAAATTTTCACACTTCGACAAATCCTGGAAAAGACCAACGAGTTTCAAATCGATACACACCATCTTTTCATCGATTTCAAAGCCGCATACGACAGCATTCATCGTGAAGCACTGTTTGGGGCGATGGCCGAATTCGGGATCCCGGTAAAACTGATCCAGTTGTGTCGCGCCACGCTAAAAAACACGCGATGCACCGTGCAACTCGGTTCTAGGACCTCGGAACCATTCGAAACATGCACCGGATTTCGGCAAGGAGATGCGCTGTCATGTGACTTCTTCAACCTGGTGCTGGAGCAGATAGTGCGACGGGCAGGCGTCAACAGGGAAGGCACTATCTTTTACAAGTCCATCCAGCTGCTAGGATACGCGGATGATATCGACATCATCGCGTGTTCTCGCCGTGGCATTGTGGAAGCATTCACGGCGATTGAAGAACAGGCGAAACGAATTGGCCTTAAGATCAATGAGGACAAAACGAAATACATGCTGTCAAGCAAAAACCAATCCGTCGCTCACCACCTGGGACAAAACATAACAATTGACAGCTACAATTTCGAGGTAGTTAAGGAGTTTGTCTACCTCGGGGCAAACGTAAATTCCACAAATGACACCACAGTGGAGATCCGGCGTAGAATCGCCCTTGGCAACCGCTGCTACTTCGGCTTGTCCAAACAACTGGGGTCAAAACTCCTCACTCGAAAGACCAAAGTCATGCTTTACAAAACGCTCATTCTGCCAGTCTTGCTGTACGGAGCCGAAAGCTGGACGATAAGCAGGACAGCGGAGCTGATTTTGGGTTCTTTCGAAAGAAAAATTCTGCGCCGGATATTTGGTCCTGTCTGTGAGGAAGGTGAATGGAGAAGAAGACACAACCGCGAACTCTACGAGCTGTACCAAGATGTGGATGTAGTCCGGAAAGCAAGGACCCGTCGACTACACTGGCTCGGCCACATCGAGCGCATGGACATCAACGCTCCAGCTAAGAGGGTCTTCGACTCCGAGCCTCCTGGTTCGAGAAGAAGAGGAAGACCGAACCTCCGGTATAAAGACCAAGTAATCGCGGATGTAAGACGTCTTGGTCTTGACAACTGGAAGCAGCGTGCCCGGGACCGTCAAGGATGGAAGGCAGCTATAGCTCAGGCTCAGATCCTCCATGGATCGCAGGCCTGATAAGTAAGTAAGTAAGTGTGGATTTTCCTGGACTGAAATCACACTGGTAGGAACCTACCAGGTTGTCCACGAATGGTATCAGGCGCTTGAACAGTACGGCAGACAGGATCTTGTACGCAATGTTCAGGAGACTTATCCCTCTGTAATTGGCGTAGTCATATTGGTCTTCTTTCTTACGGATCGGGCAAATGAAGCTGAGGTTCCATTTATCGGGCATGCATTCTTCCGAACATATCTTGCAGATGGGTTGGTGCATGTCCCTGACCAGCTCATCACGATCTGCTTTGAATAGTTCAGCGGGAAGTCCGTCTGCTCCAGTAGCTTTATAAGACTTAAGTTTCGACATCGCTACCTTAACATCGTCTAGGTCGGGTGGACGGGATTCTCTTTCGTCTTCGTCCATTGTGAATGTTTCGTTCTGCATGACGGCGGCATTTTGACTATCATCGCCGTTATGCATTCTGCAGAAGTGGTCCTTTCACAATCTCAGCATCGACTGTGATTCCACTTTTAGTTGTCCGTGCTCATCCGTGCAGGCTTCTACCCTGGCTTTATAGCATTGGCATGTTCGTTTTACTTTTTGGTAGAACTTTCGAACATCGTTCCTGCAATAGCATCTCTCCATCTCCTCGATCTCTCGCTTCTCGTGCTCCTTATTTTTCCTTCTCAGAAGCGCATGCCCTCTCCCTCCTTTTCTGTTCATAGAGCTCGCGGGCAGCCCTCGTCCGTCGATGCAATGTGGCCATGTATGCATGCATTCTGTTTTTCTACATGGGCCTGTCTGCACTCATCATCAAACCAGGGGTTTCTCGACGGTGGTGGCTCGAAACCGAGTACATCTGAGGCGGCCACTCTGATGACGTCCTGACAACGACCCCATTGCTGTTCTATGGTTTGTGCAGATTGCATCGGGACTTGAGAGAGATTGAGGGAGGCTTGATCGGCGAAGGTCCTGGTGGTTTCGTGCGATTGCAGCTTTCCGACTTTAAATGTTGGTGTTCTTACTCGACTGCGTTGATTCCGAGAAATTCGCATCCGTACCTTGGCTGCAACAAGGTAATGATCCGAGTCGATGTTGGCTCCTCAAATGGTTCGGACATCTAGGATGCTGGGGAAATGTGATCAATTTGATTGGTTGTCGATTGATCGAAAGACCGTCAGGTCCCCTTATACATGTTGGGAGAACACAGCGAGATGTCAATGAAGTTTTTGCTTTGAAGCAGAAGCGGCTAACGTGGGTCTAAAGTTAAACGAGAGCAAAACCAAATATATGTACGTAGGCCGTCGTCAACAACACCGACGTATTGGCCAGATCGTCACTATTGACTTGATTTCGTCTACTTTGGTTCACTGGTAACAAGCGGCATGACACCAGTGCTGAGAGTAGACACAGAAAATAAGCTTTGCCAAACGCTGGATCTTCGGGCTCAAGAGGCAATTCGGTAGAAGAGTCCTCTCTCTCTTAAAACTAAGGTAACTCTCTTTAAAACCCTAACCACCCGGTCCTCCTTTACCGCGCAGATATTTGTGCTTTATCAAAAATTGATGAGGAGGCCTTTGCTGGTTTCGAGAGGAAAATTCTACGTACAGTCCTCGGTCCCGTTTGGGTTGACGAAGAGTGGAGGGGAAAATTCAACCAAGAACTGTACGAGCTCTAGAGCGACATCGTCTTAATATGACGTACGAAGGTGGCTAGGTCATATGGAGCGAATGGACAGCACAGCTTCGTCCCGAAGAGTCTTCGACTCCAACTGCGGGGGACGACGTTGCAGAGGACGACCGCAGTTAAGGTGGCGCACTCAGGCGAAAAGAGACCTCAACCAATTGGGCGTGCGTTTGTGGAAACAGGTAGCAAAATATTGTGTTAACTTGAAAGTCTTGCGGGTAAGTAAGTACATTCCTTAGCACACTTTTTGTGACTCGTGAGTAAGTAGGGATGTACGCGTAATAATTTCTTAAAGAACTGGTGAGGTTTGCAAAGAAAGCAACTGACGACGCTTCACTTCTTGTAATAAAAAATTGATTTTTAGATAACAAACACAAACCGCCATCAAGACTAATACTCTATGTACAAGCTTAAGCTAAAAAAAAAGTCGAGTGGTGGTTGTACGACAATCCCAATAGTTTATATGTCCAAGGCTACGCCGATGACATAGTGATCCTAATCAGGGGCAAATTCGAAGGCACAGTCTCGGAACTCCTCCAAAGGGCACTAAACCTTGTTGCAAACTGGTGCATAAAGGTTGCACTAAATGCCAACCCTAGAAAACGCACTATAGTCGCCTTCACCAAAAGGAGGAGCAGGCATAAACTTACCAAACCCACTCTCTTTGGTGAAGCGATAGAGTTTTCAAAAGAAGTCAAATACCTAGGAGTAACTCTAAACGAAAAGCTCGCTTGGAACCCTCACATTACCAAGACCATTGAGAAAGCTAGGATCTCCCTATGGACCAGCAAAAGTCTCACTGGCAAAAACTGGGGAACAAATCCCAAAATATCCCGCTAGCTATACCAGAGCAATCCTTACATACACCGCGGCCGTCTGGTGGCACAAAACAAAACAAGTATCAGTGCAAGCCAAGCTCAACAAATTGCAAGGACTAGCCTGTATCTGTATTACGGGGCCCATGAGAACAACCTCCACAGCAGCACTAGACTAGACTCACACAGACAATTGTCTCCCCAGAAACAACTTCAGCCAAAACTACACGGTCACATTCCCCACTCGATACACTTGGGAACAGGATAGAACCACCTTCAATCGCGGATCCAACGTGTGGTACACAGACGGCTTCAAACCAAACAAAGGCGTTGGGGCTGGAGTATACGGAGCAAATACCGGCACTGCATCTACTACAGCATGTACAGATATAACTCCGTTTTTCAAGCAGAGATATTTGCAATAGAACTCTGACTCAGAGAAAATGTCTCTCTGACAGCAAGGCTGAACTTCTGGCACTAAAGAGCTATGAAATCACATCCAAACTGGTATGGAACTGCCTACATCTACTACACCAGCCGGCCAGCACAAACAGAGCTCACCTCATTCGCATACCTGCACACAGCGGCCATATAGGAAAGGAAAAGGCGGACCGACTAGCAAGGAAAGGCTGCGCATCACCATTCATGATGCCACGGCCTTTCTGCGGCAGTTGGTTAGAGAACACGACTGATCACTACTGGTCACAAACGGAAGGTAGCAGACAAGCCAGGTTGTTCCTCCCAACTTCATCTCTCCCAATAACGAAACAACTCCTCATGCTTTCGGGGGTCACATTCGCATAATCACAGGTTTCCTTACTGGACACTGCCCAGTCCACAAATATCTCAAAACCATGGGCATTGTACAAGATGACACCTGCAGAATGTGTAATCACGACGAAGAAACAGCAGAGCACATACTGTGCCAATGTAACTACCTTGTCAGTACACGTCATCGTCACTTAGGCAAGTATTAGCTTGAAGCAGAAGAAATTGCTGCTAGCTCACTCAAAAGCATACTAAGTCTTATTATGAACTCAAGACTTTTGAGTAAACTGTAAGTGGGGGATGTCACAATAGGCCCACTAGTGGCCGCAGTGATCAGGCGACCTTGTCCCATCCCTAATCCTCTCTAACTCTAACTAAGGCAATCTATCTGTTTGCACAGCTATGAATGTGACGGCTCATCTGAAACTGTGTCCATTATGAACACATTCGTAAATATACGTGGTGTCGTCGGAGCCTTCAACAGAATTCGTTGATAGATTTCTTTGCGGTACCATCGTGGGCGAAACGGATGGTTTGTGATGTTCGTGTGTTGAGAGGGGCTGAACTGTCAACTGATCATCACCTGGTGTTGTGTAAGCTGTACTGAGTACCTCGACTGCTAAGACGGAAACCAAGAATGGTTACACGGACACGGTGGGAGAAACTACAGAGCAGTGAGGTGCGGAAACACTTTGCACGACACATATCCGAAAGGTTTGAGCAAATTCCAACTGTTCCGTTGCATGTAGAGGCAGAATGGCGACTATTTTCAACAGCTGTCATTACCTACGCACGTGATGTTTGTGAAGAGAAGCGGCTTGGTGTGGCGGCTGGTGGTGAGAAAAGAACTACTGGTTTAAAACACCCGGAGTCCAAGAAGCCACCAGAGAGAAGAAGAAAGCCTACAGGGACTAGATTCTCTTGGGTGACTCTGCTTCCCGTGACCGGTACAATGTGGCGCGAAGAACTTGCGAATTGGCTGTGCGAGCAGCTATAGAGCAGTCCTGGAAGGAGTCCGGCGAGAAGTTGGAAGGCGACCTCGCCGGCTCAGAGGAAAGAAATTCAACATAATCGAAGGAGTTAAATCCAAATATGGTGTGTTGCTTTCCAATGAGATGGACATCTTAGGTAGATGGAGCGAGCACTTTTCAGAGCTGCTCAATCCCGAACAGGGCACTGAGGGCGACAGGCCTATAGTCTTGAGTGGGGCGAAGAATTGTCCAACAGTGGAGGAAGTCATTTTAGCGATTAAATCCCTAAAAGTTGTTAAATCCGCCGGTGTGGATGAAGTTCGGCCAGAAATGCTTAAGGCAATGGGTAAAGAGGGAGTATTATAGCTCACTTGTGTCATTAAGATGGCATGGGAATGCGGTGAGACACATAGCAATTGGCAGACTGGGGTGACTGTCCCTCTTTTCAAAAAGGGGGACAAAAAAGAGTGCTCCAACTATAGAGGCATATCTCTCTTAAGTGTCCCGCGTAAAGTCTAGGCTAAGGTGCTGGAGGCGCGTTCTAGAGCTATGGTCGATGAACAGTGCGGGTGTCGCCACGGCAGAAGTATAATCGACCAGCTTTTCACTCTAAGAATGGTAATCGAGAAGGCTTAGGAGTACGCCAAACCGATCTACAGCTGCCTTGTATGTAGATTTGGAAATGGCGTATGACCGAGTTCCTCCAGGTAAACTGTGATATGGCAATATGGGATTGGTGGTTCTCTGTTGAGGGCCATTCAATCTCTATACACAAACTGTAGCAGCTTCGTTCGGGTTAACGGTAGTAAGTCAACACATTTCACCGTAGGCGTTAGACTTCGCCAAGGGTGCGTCTTGTCACCTCTCTTTTTCATTATGTATATGGACTGGATGTTGCAGTGCAGTCGTGGCGAGGGGTGTTTCACTTTGGGAGAGTAGAGGGTAAGCCATCTTCTTTTTGCAGATGACTTGGTTGTCCTCACATCCTTCCAGACGGAACTCCAGCCCGCGGTAGATAGGTTTGTGGCTGTATGTGCTGATGCTGAAATAAGGGTTAACGTGGACAAATCCTAGTTATGGTTATATCGAGAACACCTGTCCAATGCACTCTACATGTTAGTGGAGTCCCATTGAAGCAGGTGGAGAAGTTTAAGTATCTCTTGGTCTTCTTCACGAGTGATAATAGGAGTAATACTGAGCTTTCCTGCAGGATGGGCCAAGCCGGGTCAATTTTGAAAAAGCTTGGAAGATCGGTAATCAGAAAGACCGAGCTTAATATCAAAGCCAAGTTAGCGGTTTTCAACTCAATATTTGTTGCAGCTCTGACCTATGGCCATGAGATTTGGGTATTGACCGAAAGAATAAGACCGCGAATACAAGCTGCCGAAATGAGATTTCTTCGTGTTGTTGTGGGAGTTACTCGCCGGGATTGGGTGAAAAACCCGGGGAGCTCAATGTTGAGCAGCTGCTTCTCCGAACGGAAAGGGCTATGCTTCGATGGTTTGGTCACGTGAGACGAATGTCGCCATCATCATGACTTCCGAAGCGTGCCTTGGATGCAATACCATCAGACAGGCGACCGCTTGGCAGACCCAGAACGAGGTGGTTGGACCAAGTCCAAAAACTCGCTTGGATGCGCTTGGACATAGCTCCTGGTGAGTTAGAGTCGATGGCGGAGGATCGAGTGGCATGGAGATCCCGCGTGCACGCATTACCCCCGCGACCATTTTAGTGAAACATGCGGGACACTGAAAATGTATGTATATGTGTACCATTGGAGAGAGCGCCGTGGCGCAGTGGGTAGTGTGTTGGCCTTGACGCCGATGACACGGGATCGAATCCCGACAACGGCCATGTCATCGAACGTGTTTATCACGGTGCTTCTCTTCAGTGAGGTACTGACAAAACCCTCCTGTAGTGTAATTGTCAAGAAAAGCTTCTCAATAAACTGTAGGTCCTTTTCACCTATGGAAAAATAGAATCACACACAACATGGGTGAATGAGAGAAGCTCGGCTTTGGTCCTTCATGGACTGTAACACCAACATACATACATACAGACATGTACCATTGGACCAGTATAAGGTAATGAATCACGTAGGAAGAGGAGTCGATCAGACTGCAGTCTGGTCGAAAACCAATATAAACACTAGTTCTAACGATAACAGATTCTTGTCACCAATTGACAAAAGCGCCGAATGGAAACAGACGTACATGCCATAAAATAACCTTTCATCTGTCTATCTGCAACTAACAAAGGATGTGAGCCATACAATTTGAATTTCCCAAGAGTCCATAAAAGAATAAAGGAACACTTAAGCGGCCTACACACGCGCTACGGATCGAATGGATCGGTTGCGATTCAAACAGATCGTCCTGTGTGTGGGCTAGTTTGCTACAGATCGCAAGTTTTCAAATGAGTTTGATATTCTTGCATTCGGTAGTGTGGGTGTGGCGCGGTTGAAAATGTTGCGATTCAAACAGATCGTCGTGTGTGTGGCACAGTCTGCTACAGATCGCAAGTTATCAAATGAGTTTGATATTCCTGCGATCGGTAGCGTGTGTGTGGCGCGGTTGACGATGTCTAGGAAACGTCCACCCGAAGTTGTTAGAGTGCATCTATGCAGTCTGTTTAGGATTGTATTTATGATTCGTATGTGCACAAATGTATGTTATAAAACTGTGAACATCGAATCATAAAATGAAAACAGGCCATAAAATGAAACAAGCAATAAACACTCGCAGGCAATAGGCAATAGAATTATGAGACCCTCATTCACATATTTGTGAATGCATGTATCTATATATGAATAAGTTATTAGGATCCGAAACCACTCCTGCATCCAGAGTGAACGTTTCTCTTTCATTATCCTTTCTTTCCTTTTTTCACACACTATATACACCACACAACAAAATTATTTTTTCTCCGCGATCCATCCTTACTCGACGGCGAACAGCGTGAAATGAAGAACGTATACCGATCCACAAGTGTGTGGCGAAATGACTTCAAACAGATCCATTCGATCCGTAGCGCGTGTGTAGGCCGCTTTAATGATGGTACCGTCCAGAAAGACTACGGGTCCAGAGAAAAACAGACGCAGGTCATATATTGCGATTTATTCGCGATCGACAACGATCGTGATTGGTTGCTGTGCATGTGTGTGTGTGCGTGAAAAAGGATAACTACCTGCTGTAAGCGCTACTTCTGTCCTCGCGATAAACCGCAGATATAAGCAAAGCCAATTTAAGTGAATGCAAGCAGTTAGCATTTAACTACTAAACCGTGAAGACGTGCTTAGACAATTGTTCGAGATACTGAAATTCTATAAAAGTGAACATAGTAAATGGGTTGCAAGAACAGCAAGGAAAGCTCGTACGGTGAATACTATATTGGAGAAAACCGTGAAGCTCCTTGGTATTCCAAGGAGCTAAGAAAGATCATGGCGAAGGAAGAAAAACTTGTGACAAATGCACCGATTACCAGAAGATCTACGGAAATCCTGCCAGTGTGTGATGACTTTGGCGATGGAGACGCATGCGGAGAGGATATGAGTTGCGGTTATTTCTCAGAGACACCGTCAACTGCCGAAACGTCAGGTGTTAGCTTAAGTCCCAGTGATTTCGACTTCAAAATGGAAATGTACATGATGATCAAGCTGAAGGCAGTGATACCAAGGACTTCGTCACCTATTCGACCACGGAAGTTTTACAGACGATCAATGCAATGTGAAGAAGACGAAATGAACCCGCCAACTGCCTATGAACGTTGGGAGCGACATATCGAACGGACACCGGCCTACATCCTAAATAATCTCACAACAGTCCCTGAAGCTATATCTGGACATCAGACCCCACGTGGATTTCCCTTATTCACCGATGTCAGATATTTCAAACCCGCAATTCAGCCTCGATTTATCAGACGCCGATAAAGTCTATTTTTTTTTTTTGACACTGTATTTATTGTCTATGTATAGAAAGTTCCTTGATGTATGCATGTGTATGTACGTAATTAAAAAAACATATTTATTTTAAAAAATCGTTTTTGATTTAAACATTCGCTCTACCTACCTCCTTTCCTATGTCAGTAGAGAACCTCGGGTTCTTGGAACTGACATTAATCATAAAACCAAAGACGCAGACGTGTGCGATCGAACAGTTTATAGCATCACTGTCGCTCGCCTGGCACATGATTTTATTTCTTTACCCGGAAAGGACATCGAGTTATACATAATTCGCATAATCCTGTCACTAGTACTTGTTGATCCTTTTTGCAGGCGACAGCCTAGATTAGCTCCACTACACACAGCCAATTCAAAGGTAATTGCAATAAAGGACGAAGGACAGGATGACATAAGCAGGTACCGCACAAAGGACGTAAGAAAACAAAACAATTCACCCGCTAAATGGAAAAGTAAAGAGGTCCTTAGGGGTTAGGTACGTGGATATGCGTGGATTCTCCTACCATGTGCTTTAGGGAGGGTTTTGCAATTTTTTTAGCCAAACAGAGTACACATGTAACGCCGAATAAGGTGTAGAACTTTTTACTTTAACGAAGTCAACATTAGACTTTATGCTTGGATTGAATTTGATTATACTGTCGAAGAGCTTTGGAAAATCTAGGGAAGGGGCGAGCAGCTGTCATGCTCATTCGAGTATAGTGGGGACAATCAAATATTTTCTTTTTGAATTAAATCTGTCGGGGATAGATGTAATATTCATAAAATAAAAGAAAATACGTGGGAGATATACATTTCTGCGAGGGAAAGCACATTCGTTATTAAAATATCATTAAGTGTACTCGTCGCAAGGTCGCTCTCAAAGAGCAGCAAACCCTTATGTTGGACTAAGTTCCACTATCACATCCGAAAATGAGGATTATGCTTAAGGACAGATGAATCAACATGTGACATGCGATCTGCTGACAGCAAAAATCAAGCAAAATGTTACCTCTTGTGCTACTTGTGTGTCGGTTTGAAATTACTTATTTTAGACACGCAATCATCCATACCTTCGATATGAATGTCAATGATTTGGCAATCAATAAGTAATTTAATCGTGATTATCATCACTACGTGCACACAGCATATTGACAAAGTTCCGAATTGTTATTACCGTCATTTTAGACTTCACCATCTTGTCTGGCCTTACCATCAACAATGTTGGCACTCAACCAACGTCTGTTACAAGATGACAGGAGGTGATATACCTGACCCTATCCAACAGATATGTGAGGGACATCACTAATTGCAGAGTCCTGCCTGGTGTTACGCTGTCGGACCATAAGTATATCGAATTTCGATTAAGTTGTGGGATCTCTTCCTTGCAACTTAGACGGAATCCGAGAAAGACGCACTGAGTACGGTTTAGAGAGAAGCTTGATAAATCCACTCATTCCCTACCTAAACTTAGAACGAAACAATTGGTAGAGAACGCCGTTCATAACCTGAATAGCACCATCACTAATTGTTTTGAAATCGCATGTCCTGTCAGCAAACCTCCCTGCAGAAAATTGGTTCACTGGTGGAATGCCGAGCTCCAAGTCTTCGCAGGGAAGCCAGAAGTCTTCTGAATAGATCGCTCAGATCGAACTCGGAAGATGACTGGAACAAGTACTGGTCGAAGCAGAAAGAATATAAGAAACGTACTCGTAAATCGAAATACGATTCTTATAGGACCTTCTGCGAAGAGATCAAGTCCCTAAGGTTAAAGTCCTCAAACGCGAAAAACCGATAAAGCTGGATACACTCAGAAAATCTGATGGTACCTTTACTGAGTCGGCTCGTTGCACTCTCCCTTAAGGGAAACTGCAACTGAAACTATGAAAACAACTCGAAGCCATTGAATTTGCTGTGGCATCCTTCGATGGCTACAAATCGTCAGACACCGATGGGATATATCCTACTATGGTGCAAAAAGGTATAAGGCAGCTGCTTACCTACTTACTTAGGTGGCGCTACAGTCCGTGGTGAACCTGGGCCTCAGCCAACAAGCGTCTCCAACTGGCACGGTCTTTGGCCAGCTGTTTCCATCGCCGCACGCCCTTTCACCTGCGTGCGCCACCGATGATGCGGCCGTCCTCTGCCGCGCTTTCCTTCCGGGGTGGACTCGTAGACTCTTCGGGTCGGAGCTGTACTTTCCATGCGCTCCACATGGCCTAGCCACCTTAGACGCTGTATATGTAAACGTCGTACCAGGCCGATGTCGATGTACAACCCGTTCACCTTGGTTTTCCGAGAGAGGGTTCTACTTCTCAATTGCCTCTTGAGCCCAAAGAAACAGGGTTGGCAAGAGTGACTCTGCATTTTATCTCAGCGCTGGAGTTGTTGTCGCCGATCATCAGTAAGCCAAGGTAGACGACCACTTGACCACTTTAAAGTTATATCCGCCCATGGTGACATTCTGGCCAATACGCCGGTGTTGACCCTCTCTTTTCGATGAAAGCAGATATTTGGTTTTACCCTCATTAACCTTGAGACCCATCTTAGCCGCTGCTACCTCAATGCTTACAAAGGCCTCATTGACGTCTCGCACTGTCCGCCCAATCACGTCAATGTCGTCGGCGTACGACATTGACGTGATTGGACGGACTTGAGTTGACCTGAAATAAATCGTACCTCTTGTGTTGGCCAGTAACTCCTTTAAATCCCTATTTAACATCAAAGGTCTCGGTTTGCTCCTTACCGACCTTAATGGAGCAGCGAGAATTCTTCATTGTCATCCTGCACATTCGGACGAGTTTGGCAGAGATGTTAAAACTAGACATGGTTTTGTATAGCTCATCTCTATACACGCTGTCATATTCAGCCTAGAAATCGAAGAAGAAATCTCCAAGATCTGCCCTAGCGTAAATATTTGGTCCGTTGTGGATTTACCTGGTCTGAAACTACACCGATAAGAGCCGATCAGGTTATCCACCAACGGTTTAAGGCGTTCACACAATTCGGCAGAAAAGATCATATATGCGATGTTAAGGAGACTTATTCCCCTATAGTTGGCGCAGTTATAGGGGTCTCCTATCTTATGGACCGGGCAAACGATGCTGAGATTCCATTCGTCGGGCATGCTTTTCACTTTACCAGCTCATCTCCAGCCGCCTTAAGAAGTTCGGCAGACAGGCCGTCTGCGCCCACGGCTTTATTAGACTTAAGCCTTGATATCGCTATTTTGACTTCGTCTAGGTCGGGTGGACTGAATTCTGTTTCATTGTCGTCCATTACAAATGGCTCGTTCTGCCTGACAGCGGTATCTTGTCTGTCATCGCCGTTATACAGTCTGCAGGAGTGGTCTTTCCAAATCCTCAGCATCGACTGCGACTCTACTACCAGTTGTCCATTTTCTTCCCTGCAGGCCGCCGCTCTGCCCTTGTAGCCATGGCATGTTCGTTTTACCTTATTGTAAAACTTAGGGGCGTCATTCCTGCGGAAGCATCTCTCCATCTCCTCGATCTCACGCTTTCCGTGCTCTCTCTTCTTTCTTCTGAAAAGCGCGTGTTCCTCTCTTCCCTTCTGCTTATAGATTTCGCGAGCAGCTCTCGTCCGTCGTTGCAGCATGGCTTTATATGCCTCTTGTTTTGCTGCATGGGCTTGTTCGCATTGTTCATCGAACCAGGGGCTTATAGGTGGTGGCGGTGGCGGCGTCTCTGACGGCGCTCTGCCAATGCGCCCATTCCTGTTCTATTGTTTGTGCTGCTGTGGGCGGATTTTGAGAGAGCTTGGAGGAGACACGATCGGCAAAGATTCTGGCAGTCTCTTGCGATTGTAGCTTTCCGACGTCAAACTTACGTTGTCCTACTCGACTCCTAAGCATTCTTCGTACCTTGGCTACAGCAAGGTAGTGGTCCGAGTCGATGTTGGCCCCTCGGAAGGTTCGTACGTCGAGAATACAGGAGGAGTGTCTGGCATCGATCGCAATGTGATCAATCTAGTTGGTGGTCGAGTGATCAAAAGACCGCCAGGTACCCTTGTGGACGTTGAGATGAGGGAATCTCGTGCTTGCTATAAGGAGGTTACGCCCCGCTAGGAAATCGATTAGCCTTAGTCCGTTGACGGATGTTGTGTTATGGAGGCTATGCTTTCCTATGATCGACTCAAATATGTCCTCTTTGCCCAGTTTTGCATTAAAATCTCCTAGGACTATTTTTGTGTCGTTGCTGGGGCATTGGGCATATGTTCTGTCTAGGAGATCGTAGAATTCTTCTTTGAGTCGATCGTCGTCTTCTTCCGTTGGGGTGTGAGCGCATATCAAGCTTATGTTTTCAAATTTAGCTTTGATGCGGATTGTTATGAGGCGCTCGCTTACATCCCGGAAGCTTAAGACATTTTGTCGTAGTCTTCCTCGAATAACGAATCCGCACCCGAATAGGCGCTGTTTGTTCTCCTTGTAGCAGTTCCCGTAGTAGATTTCGCCCCCCAAAAGGCTGCTGCTTCCTACTTTAAAAAGAGTTTTCACTGCTAGCCTAGCACTTGCTCATATACCCACTTCTTGGCACACAGTAAAAGTAGTCTTTATTCCCAAAATAGGAAAAGAGGACTACTTACTTGCCAAGAGTTTTAGACCAATTAGTCTAACATCCTTCCTGCTGAAAAGCATGGAGAGACTGGTAGAGTTGCACGTGCGCAAATTTGCCCTTCGAATACACCTTCTTCAGGAGATGCAACATGCTTATCAGCGCGGAAAATCCTGCGAAACTGCGCTTCAAAACCTAGTTGGGAGATTTGAATGAAAGGGTACGCGCTGGGCATTTTCATCGAAATTGAGGGAGCTTTTGATAACGCAACATTCGACAGCATGTGCAACGCTGCCAGACATCATGGCGTAGATGAAGCCCTGGTCTTGTGGATCAAAGCAATGCTTGTGCACAGGACATTGACCGCAGCTGCCCGCAAGGTGGCGTCCTGTCTCCGCTGCTATGGTGCATGGTGGTCGACTCTCTGCTTGATGCTCTCAATGCCTCTGGAATCTATGCCCAGGCCTATGCGGATGATGTCGCCATTCTTTCTGTCGGCTCATGCTTAGCGGCTGTCCGTCTTAAAGCACAAACGGCGCTAAATGTGATCGTTAATGATGTGTGTTAGGAATGGGCTGTCGGTCAATCCTCGAGGAGGAAAAATACTGATATGACTCAGCTGGTACTAAAGAGCACTTCCATCCCGATATCCAAGGAGGCTAAGTATCTAGGAGTCATCTTAGATAGCAATTTTCTCTGGTCAAAACATGTTGAGTCAAAAACCACCAATGCGCTGTCAGCTTTCCGGCAATGCAAAGGAGATTTTGGCAAAACATGGGGTTTATCGCCGGCAAAGGTCCTGTGGATCTACACGGCCACGACAAAACCTATAATCTCATATGCATCGGTTGTCTGGTGGAACAGACAAACACGTAAGCACGTCGTAGCCTCTTTCACCAAACTCCAAAGAACGGTTTGTCTCAGTTGCACGGGGGCTTTCTCCAGTACGACGGGCGCTGCTCTAGATACTCTGATGAACCTTCCACCTGTTGATATACATATAAATATATATCAGAGGATGTGCTCTGAAAGCCATGTCTCGTCTGAGGAGAAATGGCCGTTGGTACAACTTGCACAGGAATAACAGTGTGCCTTCGCAAGAATTGTCCTGCAACCCCTGTCTCATGGACGTGCCTTTTGACGCATTGACGCCCGTTATCCTACTGCATTGCAAATTCACAGTCGAGTTTCCATGGCGTCAAGATTGGCTCTGGCCGGATACTTGGACCTGGAAAGAATAATCTTCGCATTTTCACGGATGGCTCCAGGTCTGGGCGGAGATCCGGTGCTGGGGTCGTCTTTGAGCGCGAAAACATCCGACTGCCCTTCTCGTTAGGAAAATATGCGTCTGTCTTTCAATCAGAGATATACGCAATCCTAATGGCCATGCACTATGTTGTGAAGCACAGGTGGAGCGGGAAACCAATATTTGTCTGCAGTGACATCCAAGCTGCACTCAAAGCCGTACGCAACTCCCTAACTAGCTCCAAATTAGTGCTTGAACTCAAGTCCTTCTTGTACAGAGTTGGTAGACTAAATTCACTAAGACTTGTATGAGCTCCAGGCCACTCTGGGATCCCAGGAAATGAGACCTCTGGTGAACTCGCCAGAATGGGTTCAGAGGAGAGCTTCTCATGACCTGAACCCACTATAAGTCTACCTGCGTCCACGGTAAATTCCTACATTAACGATTGGATGTTTAATACACACAACCGTAGATGGAGGGATTGTCCAGGTTGCAGGATGAATCAACGCATACGCCCTGATGTCTGCGAGAAATCCGCAGCATTCCTCCTGTCTTTAAATAGAATCGACTGCAGAAGGCTCATGGGAATCATTACGGACCACTATACTTTTGCTAAGCACCTCTGCGTACTGGGCATCAGTGAAACGCCTACCTGTGCTGCATGTTGCGAGGAGGATGATACTACAGAGCATTTCCTCTGTGATTGTCCGGCCTTCGCTCGCGCACCGCACGGTGGCTTACGCTTGGAGCCAACATGGTGTGTTCCGAATCTCTTGGCTCTACATCACTGAAGATCCTCCTCACTTTTCTCCGGACAAGGGGGGGGGGAATACAGTAATGTAAGGTGTCTGTCTGGAATACAATGGAGCAGTGTTTGCGTCTGAGTGCTCAACAGTCAGTAGAAGCCTTCAACAAAAAAACCGTAACTTTAACAATGAAATAAGCTATCAATGCTTGAGGTCCACTAGCATATATTTCGTCGTCCTTCTTAATGACTTTAAGTGCCATTTACTGGCTAAGGATTCGTTGTCTTTCATACCTCTATAGCCATCCGTGCGAGGTAAGTTGTGCGGACTTTGTTTTCATGCTTCAGATTGGACTGTACTCTTAAATTGCATTTCATTTTCAATTGTTGCGGTTTTTTCATCAATCTTTTAATTTTATCCTTCCGGTATCCAATGGACAACGTGGTGATATGCTTGCCTCAACTGCTTACGTAGCGGTCACTTTTGGTTTTTTAATTTCTGCTTGATTTAAGCTCATCATAGTAATCGGAGCGGAAATTGAATTCGTACTGAGAGGAAATGATAATTTGTTCTATTATGATAATACATAGTTAAGATACGAGATAATAAATCCTAGATTAAGGGAATTATGAGACGATAATAGGTACTCTGGCGCATGACTCGTATGTTCTACCTGGACGACTGTTAAGGTACATATCATCCCATTAAGTCCTGGAAATTATGAGAAGTCATATAAACTAGGAAAAAAAGCAACGAGAATATTATGCGAAAGACTTACTGTCGTACTCCTCCTTCGCCAGGTACTCCCACAATCGGCATGGTCCATGTGCTTGAATAAAGTCCCCAATAATTTGTCAAATTCTGTCATTCCGCAATTTGGGAATTGCCGTCCATGTGCTCTTTATGAGTGTGTTTTGTTGTTTGGACATGTTTATCCTTTGACGATTTCCATAGCTCAACTGTACAAGTTGAATAAGTACTTATTTATGTACTTGCGATTGAAAAGGTCAAAGGATACGACCTTCAGAGGCAATTTAATAAGCTCTCGGGCAATAATTATTATTGCTATCCCTTGCCTGTTCATATTGAGAGTAGAGCTATGACGATTTGTCACAAGCTTTTGAAAAACTTCTTCCTCATAAAGACTATGATTATCCTTGAATTATTTTAAGGTTAATTTCTTAGGCGCTGTAGCTATATAGATTGCCAAGTTCGCGGTTAAATCGGGTCCTTTCTCTCGGAGCTGGAGAACTATGCATAACTTTTCTCCCGGGCAAAACTTCTTCATTCGCTATCGATTGTAAGGGGGACCTTGTCACTACATTGATTCTGAGACGCAGCAAAGTAACAGCTTGCAAGATTAGTTCTGCGTTTTCCATTGTCATCCTGCACAGTCGGACGAGTTTGGCAGAGATGTTAAAACTAGACATGGCTTTGCATAGCTCGTCTCTATACAAGCTGTCATATGCAGCCCTGAAATCGACGAAGAGGTGGTGAGTGTCGATTTGGTATTCCTGGGTCTTCTCCAAGATCTGCCGTAGCTTAAATATTTGGTTTATTGTGCATTTATCTGGCTTGAAACCACACTGATAAGAGCCGATCAGGTTATACAATACACAAATGGTGTCAGGCGTTCACACAATACGGCAGAGAAGATCTTATATGCGACATTCTTCTTCTTCTTTTTCTTCCTCTTCTTCTTCTTAGTAGGCGCTACAGTTCGGGGTGAACCTGGGCCTCAACCAACGTGCCCCTCCATCTAACACGATCTTTCGCTAGCCTTTTCCATTGCCGCACACACAGTTGGCTGAGGTCCCCTTCCACCTGTGTGCGCCATCTTAAGGGCGGCCGTCCTCTGCTTCTTCGTCCCTCGGGGTTGGATTCAAAGACCCTCCGGGCTGGAGCTGTGGTGTCCATTCGCTCTACACGGCTCAGCCATCCTAGACGTTGAATCCGTAGACGCCTGACTAGGCTCATGTCGCTGTACGGCCCGTAAATTTCGTGGTTGAATCTTCTCCTCCATCCCCCGTCTGCGTTTATAGGCCGACAAAGCACGCGCAAAATCTTTCTCTCGAACCGACCAAGGGCCTCCTCATCCGCTTTTGATAGTGTCCATGCTTCTGCGCCGTACAACAGGACCGGGATGATAAGGGTCTTGTATAGAGTCAACTTTGTCGTTCGGGAGAGGGCTCTATTACTCAGTTGCCTCCTGAGCCCGAAGAAACAGCGATTGGCAAGAATGATTCTGCGTTTGATTTCGGAACTGATGTCGTTGTTCCAGGTCACTGCGGAGCCAAGGTAGACGAAGTCCTTAAATACCTCGAACTTATATCTGCCTATACAAACGTTCTGGCCGAGACGTCGGTGTTGAGCGTCCTTTTTTTGATGACAGCATATATTTGGTTTTGCCCTATGCGATATTAGGGAGACTTATTCCCCTATAGTTGACGCAGTTATAGGGGTCCCCTTTCTTATGGATAGGGCGAACGATGCTGAGATTCCATTCGTCAGGTACGCTTTCCTCAGACCATACCTTGCAAATGAGATGGTGCATGCACCTTAAGAGCTCATCTCCAGTCGCCTTAAGAAGCTCAGCAGAGAGGCCGTCTGCGCCCGCGGCTTTATTAGACTTAAGTCTCGATATCGCTATTTTGACTTCGTCTAGGTCGGGCGGACGGAATTCTTTTACATCGTCGTTCATTACGTATCTTGTCTGTCATCGCCATTATACAGTTTACAGAAGTGTTCTTTCCAAATCCTCAGCATCGACTGTGATTCTACTACCAGTTCCCCATTCTCATCCCTGCAGGCCACCGCTCTGGCTTTGTAGCCATGGCATGTTCGTGTTACCTCATTTTAAAAGTTCCGGGCGCCACTCCTGCGGAAGAATCTCTCCATCTCCCCGATCTCACGCTTTCCGTGTTCTCTCTTCTTTCTTCTGAGAAGCGTGTGTTCCTCTCTTCTCTGTTGCTCATAGATTTCGCGAGCAGCTTTCGTCCGTCGTTGAAACATAGCTTTACATGCCTCTTGTTTTGCTGCATGGGCTTGTTTGCATTGTTCATCGAACCTGGGGTTTCTAGGTGGTGGCGGTTTGAAACTCAGCACCTCGGAGGCAGCGTCTCTGATGGCGCTCTGGCAATGCGACCATTCCTGCTCTATTGTTTGTGCTTCTGTGGGCTGATTTCGAGAGAGATTGGAGGAGACACGATCGGCAAATAATCTGGCGGTCTCTTGCGATTGTAGCTTATTTGGAAATAAGATTTCAATATTATCCAACGTTGTTCAAGTATTAAGCGACTCATTTCGTCCTGCGGAGGCATGATACAGACTTTTTGTCAAGATTTCGAGCGGGAAACAGCTGTCTCGGAAAAATTTCCCAGCACACTAAGTGACCTAATGCAGGGAGCCTTACAAACGTAATTAACTGGACGAAGAGCTGCGGACTTGGGGTGAACCCCAAGAAGACAGATCTGGTACTGTTTACTAAAAAATATGAAATTTCCGCCCTTCAGCCCATCTATGCTGGGAGGATCCCAAATAGTAATCAAACATCAGGTCAAATATCTTGGCCTAATCTTTGACAGCGCAGCGTGAAGATTTGGTATATAGTCGATTTGCCGGGCCGGAAGCACCGCACTGGTACGTGCCGATTAGTGCAAAACGGTTTTAGACATTTACACAATACACTGGATAGGATCTTGTAAACGACATTGAGCAGAGATATACATATCTTTGTAGTTTTTGCACGAGGTAGGATCGCCCCTTTCGTGGATGGGGCATATAGAGCTGGTATTCCAGTCATAGGGCATGTCCTTCTGAATTCTACAGATGATCTCGTGCATGCTTCCTATCAGAACATCGCCTCCATCTTTAAAGAGCTCTGATGGTAATCTAACCGAGCCTGTGACCTTATTGTTCTTCAGCTTTTTCATAGTTAAGCCTACTTCTTCAATGCTAGGAGGGGCGACAGGTTCGTCGACTTGAGGCGGGATCTCTTCGTTCACTACCACTCTATCTTGCCCATACGCATTAAGGAGTCGCCCGAAATGCTTCTTGAAAACATCTACTATTCCCTGTGGGTCGGTAACAGGATTACTCTCGCGATTTCGAAAAGCTTTTTTGTAAAAGGCTCTTATCGCATTTTTATCCCTGGACTCATCCATATCCTTGAGCTGGGATGCTGCGAAAATTCTCTTCTTTCGCGGCAGCGTCTTTCTTTCCTTCCTCCGTCTGGTTCGGTACTCCTCGCGCATTGCTCGTATTCTCCTTTGCGGCAGTTTTGGTACGTCCCGTCGGTCGCTCACACTCGCCATCATACCACGTGTTTCTTGTTGGTTGTGGCTGCTTCCTTGATGGCTGAGTTGGCGTTTGAGTCCGACATAAACATAGTTGTGAGTCGTCCGCTCAGTTGCTCTCTGTAGTCTCTGGCGATCCCTGAGGTGCTTAGGCTTCCAATGTTGAACCTCCTTTTGGTGAGCTAATGCAGCTTTCTAACATGGAAAAGTCGCGCTCTGAGTCTCGCTGCCACTAGGAAATATTCAGAGCCGACGTTTAACCCTCTCAACGTTCTAACATCCAGGATATTTGAATCATGTCTTGCGTCTCTGGAGGCCACCAGGCTGCTGTGTGCTACTAACATATTACCGTATTATGAGTTGCCACAAAGTCGGTAAGTCGGAAGCCGTTGTTTGTTGTCGTATCGTCGAGGCTGTGCTTTTCGACTAATCCGACAAAGCTGTTCTCCCCACTGATTTTGGCATCGAGATTCCCGAGTACGATTTTGATGCGTACTCCGGACAAGCTGCGTAGGGGTCATCCAAGTGCTGGTAGAAATCCTTTTTGATGGGTTCTTCAGCCTCGTGGGTAGACCCGTGTCCACAGATGAGGCGGGCTTATGAGGCTGGCGATCGTTGATCGGCATATAATCGATGACTTTTTCCCACCACGAATCCGCATCCCAATAAGTGTAGCCTTTTGTGGCAAATGTAATAAATGTCGCACTCCTTCTTCCTAACCTATCCTTGTCCTATCCAGCGTACTTCATGGATTGCAGTAATATCCGCCTTAAACTGCTTGTGGGTCTTTTCTAGTTAATGAGTAGCTCCAAGAGTGTAGAGGGTTCTCACATTCCAGGAACATACTTGCCATCTTGTTCAGGTTGGGTCTTCTTGCCTAGAGCGGTAGCTGCATTCATCAGTTCACCTCTCAACGGGTGTTGAGGAGGCTATCCAGAGGGTCTCAATTAACAATGTAAGACAAGACAAGTGTTTAAGATAATATTGGATGCCATGCTGCTTTCTTGACAAATTACTCGAGACTTACTGAGCCATTCCAAGAATATCACCCCGTAGAGATGGATTACACCTACATGTATGTACGTTCCGAGCTGTACGCAAGGATACACAAGTTATCCTCAAGAGGTTCTGAATGGACGGAATTGGGAAAACTCCACCATTGATTTGCTGACATATAAGAGTCACAACGTCTTATCTTCCAAGCCAATATAACACTTGATGAATTATTACAATCGGTATTTACGAGTGACAAGAATATCTTCGTTCAAATTAGACCAATGTATCTTAAATGAATCTCTCCACATAACAATGCGAGTTATCTATGCCCGTGTGGACAATACGGGTAGCCTCGTATACAATACATTTCATTTCATTTGATTTCTCAATTTGGCAACCTTGTACGTGTAAATGGGTCGCTTGTCAACAGCTCAAGGGTAGCAGGTGCAGTGTGCGTTTTGGAAATTCTATTTAAATTTCATTCCTCATGGAGTGCGCCCATTCATCAAACAATTCACTGAAACCAATTAGTCTAATGAGGCTTTTCGCATCACACCGCAGGCAGCTTAAGCACATCCGTCTGCAGGAGTGACACAAATCCGAACTAGTTTCATCTTACTCTTTGCAGTAAAAGATTGCCATGACTTCGTGAGATCAACTATGATGATGAAGTCTCTGCTTGTGGCTTGATGTCACATCCATCCATCTACACGACTTCGTATCGGTGATATCGATTATGAAGATGGCAAGCCTGGAACAAAGACGAATTAAGGCAATTGTAATCGCAGTCACGCGGCCTTTCTCATTTCTCCCACGCACTACATACATACATATATTGATTGCGATGCTGTAAGGACTCCGGCTCATTAATCCAGAATGGAGTGTGTAGGTTCTTTTTCGTTTGGGGAGATGTCACCTTGAGTTTATTTATGGTATCGCAGTAGACTGCCACTTAGGGAATACGCTACGTCGCTACGTCGGGATTTTCCGGCCGTAATCTTCCCGGAAAATGTATCGCAATCATTACAATGATAATGATATTGCCTTGTGATGTAATTATCTCTCGAAGATAGTACATACGTGCGAGTACGTATATGGTGATGGCATACCCAGTGTATCGCGCCGCCCTTCAGATATTTATTCGTTTTAAGTGGTTTTGTCGATGGATATTTTAACTTTTCCGTTCATGTTTTGGTGTAGAGGATGTGTTTGCACGATGAGAGTATAGATTGCAAAATGTATGGTTTGCTCTGATTGAAAGGAGGCAACCCATTTGAGGGTGTTTGAGGGGGTAGAGTGGTAGCTAGAGACTTGCTCTTTTTGACGAGCTCTTACAGAATGGAAATGTAATCTATTCTGCCGACATTTCGGCTAATGATTGAGATTCCTTTGAAGATTTGTGACACCCTAAAATGACTACACGCACGATGAGCAACGACGGCTTCTTAAATGGAAACGAAGCTGTGTAGCAAACTTCAGCCCAAAGCCTACATCCAACATGACATTGAACTTACGATCTGATCCAGAATATCTTGGAGACCTTGAACTTAAAAATTTCTTCATACACTATGGTCTACACTGCCCTCTACAGCTGTAAGAAAGTGGTGGGCAAAAAGTGGGGTCTCCAACCAAGCATTATATACTGGCTCTAAATAACAGTCATAAGGCCCATCCTCCTGTACAGCATCGAAGTCTGGTGGACTACTCTGGACAAGGCAGTCTATCGAAACCTTCTAAGGAAAGTACAAAGATCGGCCAGCTTCTATATAAGCGGCGTGATCAGATCAACCCCCACGGGGGCCCTAAGTATTCTACTACATTTTCCACCATTGGATCTCTTAAGCAAACAAATTGCTGTCTGAGCGGCCATACGGATTAGGGGCATGGTAAATGACCCACATCACAAAAAGGCCGTACAAGCAATCACTAATCACTTCGAAGTACCCATGCACACAGACAACGTCACCCCGCAGAATGTGTTCACTAAGAACTTCGAAATTGTCTTTCCATCCGGAAGAATGCGCTGAAGGGAAAGGGGTCGACTTCGGTCTACGTGTGGCATATACCAACCTCTTCTACCTAACCTAACCTATGGTCTAGGCTTTTTTTGTTTTTGAGGGGCATGGGGCTCAGTAGATCTATTGTGACTTCTACCCCAAGGAAACGGGGGGTTTCCCCTTAACAAAGTTGAGAACATCTCTCGTAGGATCTGAGATGATCCCCTTAAGAGTCATAACTTCACTAAGAACAATACGCTTCTGAAGATGGCAAAGGGCAGGACAATCACATAGTATGTGCCCTGCAGTTTCTTCGTCAAGACAGAGTCGACACTTAGTTTCTGACCATAGGCTAATTTTTTTGAGATAATATCTCAGACCACAGTGTCCCGTAAGGTAGCTAAGAAGCCTTCTGATATCTATTCTATTAAGTCTGAGGACATTAATAGAATGTTTGTTCAGGGGCCGAGTGCTTGAAAGCTGTTCCAAAAGTGCAGGTGTTTCGATTTTTCCCACTCCCCTAGGAAAAAGTAATCTTGGACTTGGGAACGCCGCAGAAAGGTTCAGCACCCATGTACCTTTCGCTGGACCGACGATTTCATTGCCCTTATTGCCCTTGTTCTCTGGCACTCACCAGAGTTTGAACTTATTTCTTTTGGCTAGGTCCTCGACTGATGGTTACTACCCTTATGCTAGTCTCTAAGTATAGACTAACGCACGTCAGGATGGTATATAATTCGGCTTGGAAGATACTGGGACTCCTTCCCAGAGCCTTTGAGATTTTCCGATATGGGGCACAGATGCCGGCGCCAACGTCAAGACCCACCTTGGAGCCATCTGTGAACCATCTAAAGCCCTCAATGACTATTTCCCCATAGGTGAAGGTCAAGAGCACCGAGGCGCAGTGGGGAAGTGGGTTGGCCTCTGACGGCGAGGGCACGGGATCGAATCGTTCGGGGGTCTGACAAACCAGCCTGTAGTAAAATTGTCATGAAAAGCTTCTCGCCATTGGGAATGGGCGATTTCCATAATTTTGAACTTCCAGAGCGTGATGTATCTACTTACTTAGAACCTGGACCAAGCCTTTCCAATAGCACGATCTTTTGCTAGCTGTTTCCAGTTTGGCACGCCCAGTTGGTTAAGGTCTCCGAACTCCGAAACAACCACAAGCCTCGGATACAACGGACCTAATTTATGTTGACGACCCTTGCAAAAAACGAAAAAAGGGACAATGATATTCGGCTTTGTACGTGGAATGTTAGGTCCCTAAACAGGTCACGTGCAGTCGAACAACTTGCGGACGCCCTAGACCGCTATAAAGCAGACATAACCGCCATCCAGGAAATGCGATGAAATGGACCGGGTATAAAGCGGATGAAGAACTGCGATATTTACTACGGCGACTGCTATAGGGAGAGAGGGCAACGATTGTTCGGATGCGGATTTGTTTCTCGAGGTGGACTAAGGCAAAAAGACACCTGAGCGAACGCCTCATAACAATCCGTACGGGCTGTACAGCGACATAAGTCTAGTCAGGCGCCTACGGATTCAACGCCTAAAATGGCTGGGCTATGTAGAGCGAATGGACACCACAGCTCCAGCCCGAAGAGTCTTTGAATCCAACTTCGAGGGACGAAGAAGCAGAGGACGGCCGCACACAGGTGCAACCTCAGCTAACTGGGTGTGCGGCAATGGAAAAGGCTAGCAAAAGATCGTGCTAGTTTGAGGGGCATGTTGGTTGAGGCCCAGGTTCACCCCGAACTGTAGCGCCCATTAAGAAGAAGAAGAAGTTGGTTGAGGTCTCTTCTCACCTGTGGGCGCCCGTCCCTTGCTACGTCGTCCCTCGTACAAACGGGACCGAAGATGTACGCAGGATTTTCCTCTCGAAACGACCACGGGCCTCTTCATCCACCTTTAATGAGGTACAAGCTTCTGCACAGTAGAGGAGAACTGAGATGATTAAGGTTTTAAAGAGAGTCACCCTAGTTTTCCTTATCTTATCTTAGCGCTAGTCTCGTTGCTGCTTGTTACCAGTAAGACGAAATCCTTGACTACATCAAAGTTATAGCTGCTAATAGTGACATTCTGTTTAAGACGTTAGTGTTGTGTGTCTTTTTATGACGACAGCATCTATGTATTTGGTCTTGCCCTCGTTTACCTTCAGAGCCACTAGCGGCTATTTCTACTTCAATGCTCACTGCTTCATTGACATCTCGCTGCGTTCTGCCAATCATGTCAATGTTATCAGCGTACGCGAGGAATTGTACAGACTTGAACTACATCGTGCCTCTTGTATTGGCCAGTGAATTCCGCACGATCTTTTCGAGGATGATGTTGAAAAACAACAAGACAGTGCGTCGCTCTGTGTGAATCCTTTTCTGACATTGAAGGTTTCGGTTACTCCTTACCGATCTTAATGGAGCAGCAAGAGTTTTCAAATGTTGTCCCGCAAAACCTGACAAGTACTTAATTACTTAGGTGGCGCTACAGTACGTGGTGAACCTGGGCCTCAACCAACAAGCGTCTCCAACCGGCACGGTCTTTGGCCAGCTGTTTCCAGTGCCGCACGCCCAGTTGGTTGAGGTCCCCTTCCACTTGCGTGCGCCACCGCTGAGGCAGCCGTCCTCTGCCGCGCCTTCCTTCCGGAGTGGATTCGAAGACTTTTCGGGTCGTAGCTGAATCTTCCATGCGCTCTACATGGCCTAGCCACCTTAGACGCTGTATCCGTAGACGTCGTACCAGGCCAATGTCGCTGTACAACCCGTACAGCTCTTCGTTATATCTTCTCCACCATACACCGTTTGAACAAACGGGACGGTAGATGTACGCAGAATTTTCCTCTCGAAACGACCAAGGGCATCTTCATCCGCTTTTGTTAAGGTCCAAGCCTCTGCGCCGTAAAGGAGGACTGGGATGATCAAGGTCTTATATAGTGTCACCTTGGTTTTCCGAGAGAGGGCTCTACTTCTCAATTGCCTCTTGAGCCCAAAGAAACAGCGGTTGCAAGAGTGATTCTGCGTTTTATCTCAGCGCTGGTTTTGTTGTCGCTGGTCATCAGTGAGCCAAGGTAGACGAATTCCTTGACCACTTCAAAGTTATATCCGCCCATGGTGACGTTCTGGCCAATACGTCGGTGTTGTCCGTCTCTTTTAGATGAAAGCAGATATTTGGTTTTACCCTCATTAACCTTGATACCCATCTTAGCCGCTTCTACCACAATGCTTACAAAGGCCTCATTGACGTCTGGCTGTGTCCGTCCAATCACGTCAATGTCGTCGGCATACGCAAGCAATTGCGTAGACTTGAAATAAATCGTACCTCTTGTGTTGGCCAAAGTTGCAAAAGTTGCACGACAGCGCGTCGCCCTGCCTAAATCCTTTTTTAACATCAAAGGTCTCGGTTTGCTCATTACCGACCTTAATGGAGCAGCGAGAATTCTCCATTGTCATCCTGCACAGTCGGACGAGTTTGACAGGGATGTTATAACTAGACATGGCTTTGTACAGCTCGTCTCTATATACGCTGTCATACGCGGCCTTGAAATCGACGAAGAGGTGGTGAGTATCGATTTAGTTTTCCTGGGTCTTCTCCAAGATCTGCCGTAGCGTAAATATTTGGTCTATTGTGGATATACCTGGCCTGAAACCACACTGATAAGAGCCGATCAGGTTATCCACAAACGGTTTCAGGCGTTCACACAATACGGCAGAGAAGATCTTATATGCGATGTTAAGAAGACTTATTCCCCTGAGACTTTGCTCGAGTTGCACTTACCTGGTTCTACTCCCCACCTGTTGTTCTCTGACGATCAAACGAACGTCATAAATAGCATCGACAGTAGAACAAATAGCCTTTCTGGCACGCTTTTTAGCCCTGATAGGGTTAAATGGGCAGTTGGTTAATTTAAACCCTCTAAGGCCCCAGGCAAAGACGGCGTCTTTCCTGCCATCGTGCAGAAAGGCCTGAACACCATTTTATCACCACTAATGGTTCTTTTTGGGTCTTGCTTCAACCTGGGATACACACCCCAAATCTAGAAAGAGGTCAATCTTGTCTTCATCCCCAAGGTTGGGAAGCCAAGTGAGCAACCTAAATCCTATCGCCCTATCAGTTTGACTTCGTTCCTTCTAAAAACAATGGAGAAACTGATAGAGCTATATATTAGAGGTTTCTTGGATAATCAGATACCACTGCGTTACAATCAGTATGCATATCGCAAGGAACGATCTGGTGACATGTGTTGAAAACAGTTTCACATACAAGGAGATCGCAATTTGCGCCTTCCTCGATATAGGGGGTGCCTGCGATAATACTGGTTATGATTCGATCACCACTGCACTATCCTGCAGGGATGTGGACCATCCCACTAATCACTGGATTAGGGCGATGCTAAATAGCCGTATGATATCAGCCACATGCGGAGAGGACTCAGTGACAGTATCGGTGGCTAGAGGATGTCCACAAGGAGGAGTCCTTTCGCCACTGCTCTGGTCGATAGTCATCGATGACCTACTACGCAAGCTAACCACTCGGGGCTACGAGGTCATCGGATATGCTGATGACCTAGTAGTCATTGTTACGGGCAAGTGTGAAACTGCTACCTGTGAGCGCATGCAGCTTGCGCTTCAGTTTACCTCTGACTGGTGTGGCAGAGAGGGTTTATCGATTAACTCAAATAAGGCAATCTAAGTCCCGTTTACAAAGAGGAGAGAGGTAGGGCCATGCTCAATCTTTCCAAATGGCACACACATAGACCGCAGACTCAATCGGAACTGTCGACGCACTTACGGGGGACTTACATCTAAGTTAGTCCACTGGTCATACACCGCGATAGTAAGACCTATCGTCACCTACGGATCCGTATGGTGGACAAAAGTTGAGCAAGAAACTACAATTGTTAAGCTTCAACGCCTTCAGAGACCCGCGTATCGCGGCAGGCGCTATGCCAACCTGCCCCACGGCAGCCTAAGACGCACTCATTGGACTCACTCTACTGCACCTTTTTATCAAAAAGGTGGCATTACGCAGTGCAATCAGAATTCTTTGTTCGGGAACAAATGTCCATATTAGAACACCTTTCCGAGCTGGATATGATTACCACAGTCTCGGACGCATTGCCACACACCATTACGATTGACAAGAGATTTCAGAGTATTGATCTCAAATCGCTTAGCATGGGAAAACAGTGATCTCTTGCCCAATGTTAAAGGCCTTAGGTGGTATAAGGATGGGTCCAAGATGGCTTCTGGTGTTGGCACCGGCATCCTTGGTCCAAATAGCAATTTCGAAAGCCCTGGGAACGAGTCCCAGCATCTTTCAAGCAGAGTTGCATGCCATCCTAACATGCGCCAATCTAAATCTTGAGACTGGCAAAAGAGAAATAGCCACCAATATGCTCTCGGATAGCCAAGCAGTGCTTAAAGCGCTAAGTTTGTACACCAGGAACTCAAACACTGTCAAGGAATGCCATGATGCTCTGCAAGGCCTCGCCAAAAGAGACAATGCAAACTTAATGGGGGACAACGTAAGTTTGACGTTAAAAAGCTACAATCGCAAGAGAATGCCAGAATCTTTGCCGATCGTGCCTCTTTCAAGTTCTCTCAAAATCCGCCCACAGCAGCACAAACAATAGAGCAGGAATGGGCGCATTGCCAGAGCGCCATGAGAGACGCTGCCTCCGAGGTGCTGGGTTTCAAGCCGCCACAACCTAGAAACCCCTGGTTCGATGAACAATGCGAACAAGCCCATGTAGCAAAACAAGAGGCATATAAAGCCATGCTGCAACGACGGACCAGAGCTGCTCGCGAAATCTATGAGCAGAAGTGAAGAGAGGAACTCAGAAGAAAGAAGAGAGAACACGGAAAGCGTGAGATCGAGGAGATGGAGAGATGCTTCCGCAGGAGTGGCGCCCGGAACTTTTAAAATGAGGTAACACGAACATGCCATGGTTGCAAAAGCCAGAGCGGTGGCCCGCAGGGATGAAAATGGAGAACTGGTAGTAGAATCACAGTCGATGCTGAGGATTTGGAAAGACCACATCTGCAGACTGTATAATGGCGATGACAGACAAAATACCGCTGTCAGGCAGAACGATCCATTCGTAATGGACGACGATGTAAGAGAATTCCGTCCACCCGACCTCGACGAAGTCAGAATAGCGATATCAAGACGTAGGTCTAACGAGGCGGCTGGAGATGAGCTGGTAAGGTGCATGCACCATCTCATTTGCAAGGTATGGTAGGAGGAAAGCATGCTCGACGAATGGAATCTCAGCCAGGACACAAAGGTATTAAGGGCAATAAAATTGCCGACCAACTTGCCAAGAAAGGTTCCAGCGATAAGTGTATAGGTCCAGAACCATTCTGCGGCATCCCAAAGTCTAAAATAAATTTCTTCTTAGACAAGTGGAAAAAATTGCAACACCTGTCTTTTTGGAAGAGAGTTCGGGGACTCCGTCAGTCGAAACGACTTATGCGAACCCTAAACAAACACTCTAGTGACATACTCAAACTTAATAGGGTGGATATCGTAAGACTATTCAGCTATCTGACAGGGCACTGCGGTCTAAGATATCATCTAAGCAATATTAGTCTCTCGTCTGAAACTGAGTGTCGACTCGCTGTCTCGAGGACGAAGGGACGGCGGAGCACGTACTGTGTGGGTGTGCTGCTCTCTGCCATCTTAGGAAGCGTATCCTCCTCAGCGAAGTTATGACTCCTGAGGGGATCACCTTGGCTCCTACGAGAAGCATTCTCAACTTCACTATGGAAATGGAGAAGCTCCTCGGGTAATCGGCTAGCAGGCATAATAGATCTACAAAGGTCACAGTGCCATATGCTAGTAGTAGTAGTAGTAGTAGTAGTAGTAGTAGTTACCGGATTGACGAAATCAAAAACTGCGCATGATTGGCTAATACAGTACCTGGATCATAGGTTAGGTTAGGTAACTGGGTGTCCTACTGAAGAAACGTCAAGGCTCACGTAGACTACGTGGAGTCCATTGAGCCCAAATAATTTTGAACCCGTTGAGACCTAGACATTTACCGTTGAGCTGAACCATCCCAACGAGAATAAGAATCCAAGTATTCTGATCAGCCCAATGATACTTACCTATTCTAGTCCCGAAAGGAAGTATCTTCCTAGGAATACGTTCCTTTTTTGAGCTATCGCCGGACACTCGCACAGCAGGTGACGAATGGATCAAATTTCCTCCTCGTCCCTGCAGCCTCTGCAGAAGTCATTGTAGGGCTGGCCTAGTCAAGCAGCATGGTAAGATAGCATGCAGTGCCCAGTGAGGGCACCGACTGCCAGTCGAATATGCCCACCTTGACCATATACCTGGACCATAAGCATTATTGACATTTTCAGCCGCCTGGCTTGCGTTTTCGCCTTATGCTTTTTGCATCTTTAACGCTCGCTCGGCTAACCACAAAACCTTTTTTAGTACAAAGTCTCATCTTTCCAACAGAATTGAATGCATGTCCAAAAAACGTATACAACACAAGATACATATCTATTACTGAAGATTGTCCTCCGTCAGACGTAAAAGTGACTAAGGACTTTGTGGTATTGCCGTGGGATTGATGAGATTAAACGTGACACGAATGTATCAACCCTTCTCCTTGACATGACATCCTATCAACACTGGTGTGATATGTTGACACATTTTTGTGCCTTTTTCTAATCCATGGTAAATGAGACAGAGTGTCCGTATGAGAGGATTTTAACGCTGACCATTTATTTCGCTGGATACGGACGGATTACATGTTGACGACCCCCGCAAACGTCAAAAAGGAAACGAATTTCGGTTCTGCACCTGGAACGTTAGGTCCCTCAACAGACCAGGTGCAGCCGAACAACTGGTCAACTCTTTGGACTGCTATAAGGCAGACATTACCGCCAGGGATGGGATGGGCCAGGCAAAAAGCGGATGAAAAACTCTGATATATACTACAGAAACTGCTACAGAGAAAATAAACAACGCTTATTCGGATGCGGATTTGTTGTTCGAGGCAGACTCAGGAAAAAAGTCTTAAGCTTCCAGTATGTAAGCGAACGCCTCATAACTATCCGCATCAAGGCCAATCTCGGCTATATAAGCTTACTATGTGTCCACGCCCCCACAGAGGAGAAAGATGACCGACATAAAGACGACTTCTATGATCTCCTAGAAAGAACGTATGCGCAATGTCCCAGCTATGACACCAAAATCGTTCTAGGAGATTTCAATGCGAGGCTATGTAAGGAAGCTATCTTTGAACGGGTCATTGGAAAGCACAGCCTACACAAAACCACGCCAGAAAACGGACTAAGGCTAGTGGACTTTATGGTGGGACATAATCTCGTGGTAGCAAGTACACGATTCCCATACCTCAACATCCATAAAGGGACCTGGCGGTCTTTCGATCAATCGACAATCAATCAAATTGATCACATTGCGATCGACGGCAGACACTCCTCCAGCATCCTAGATGTCCGAACTTTCCGAGGAGCCAACATCGACTCGGATCATTACCTTGTTGCAGCCAAGGTACGGATGCAAATTTCCCGGAATTAGGGGAGTCGAGTAAGAACACCAAAATTTAAAGTCGGAAAGCTGCAATCGCAGGAAACCACCAGGACCTTCGCCAGTTAAGTCTCTCTCAAGTCCCGATGCAATCTGCAGAAACCATAGAACAGCAATGAAGTCGTTGTCAGAACGCCATTAGAGAGGCCGCCTCAGATGTACTCGGTTTCGAGCCACCACCGTCGAGAAACCCCTGATTTGATGATGAGCGCAGACGGGCCCATGTAGAGAAACAGAATGCATACATGGCCACATTGCATCGACGGACGAGAGCTGCCCGCGAGCTCTATGAACAGAAAAGGAGGGAGGAGCATGAGCTTCTGAAATGGAAACAGAAGGAGCACGAGAAGCGCGAGATCGAGGAGATGGAGAGATGTTACTGCGGGAACGACGTTCGAAAATTTTACCAGAATGTAAAACGAACATGCCAAGGCTATAAAGCCAGAGCAGAAGCCTGCAGGGATGAGCACGGACAACTAAAAGTGGAATCATCAATGCTGAGATTGTGAAAGGACCACTTCTGCAGAATATATAACGGCGATGATAGTCAAAATGCCGCCGTCATGCAGAACGAACCATTCACAATGGACGAAGACGAAAGAGAATCCCGTCCACCCGACCTAGACGATGTTAAGATAGCCATGTCGAAACTTAAGCCTTATAAAGCTACTGGAGCAGACGGACTTCCCGCTGAACTATTCAATGCAGATCGTGATGAGCTGGTCAGGAACATGCACCAACTCATCTGCAAGATATGTTCGGAAGAATGCATGCCCGATGAATGGAATCTCAGCATCATTTGCCCGGTCCATAAGAAAGGAGACCCCTATAACTGCGCCAATAACAGAGGGATAAGCCTCCTGAACATCGCGTACAAGATCCTCTCTGCCGTACTGTGTAAGTACCTGAAACCGTTTGTGGACAATCTGATAGGTTCCTACCAGTGTGGTTTCAGGCCAGAAAAATCCACGATAGACCAAATATTTACACTACGGCTGATCTTGGAGAAGACCCATGAATTCCAGGTCGATCCGCACCATCTTTTCGTCGACTTTAAAGCCGCGTATGACAGTGTTTATAGGGAAGAGCTATACAGAGCCATGTCATGTTTTAAAATTCCTGCCAAACTCGTCAGACTGTGCAGGATTGCTATGGAGAACTTCTGCTGCTCCATTAAGGTCGGAGGTGAACTAACCGACCCCTTTGATGTTGAAAAAGTTTTAGACAGGGTGACGTACTGCCATGTGATTTCTTCAACATTATTCTTGAAAAGATCGTGCGGGACTCTGCGGCCAATACAAGAGGTACGATCTACTTCAATTCCACACAATTGCTTGCCTACGCAGATGACATTGACGTTATTGGACGAACAAAGCGAGACGTCAATGAGGCTTTCGCAAGCATTGAAACAGAGGCGGCGAAAGTGGGTCTAAGGGTAAATGGGGACAAGACCAAATATATGCTGTCATCCAAGAAAGACGCACAACACCGACGTCTTGGTCAGAACGTCACCTTCGGCAGCTATATTTTTGAAGTAGTCAAGGATTTCGTCTACCCTGGCTCGATAGTGACAAGCAGCAACGACACCAGCGCTGAGATAAAACGCAGAATAACTCTTGCCAATCGCTGCTTCTTCGGGCTCAAGAGGCAATTGAGTAGTAGAGCCCTCTCTCGAAAAACTAAGGATTCCCTCTACAAAACCTTAATCATCCCGGTTCTCCTCTACGGCGCTGAGGTTTGGACGTTATCAAAAGCGGATGAAGAGGTTCTTGGACGTTTCGAGAGGAAAATTCTCTGCGTGTAATCTTTGGTCCCGTTTGTGTAAACGGAGAATGGAGGAGGAGATTCAATCAAGAACTGTACGGGCTGTACAGCGACATCGGCCTAGTTAGACGTCTTCGGATCCAACGTCTAAGATGGCTAGGCCATGTAGAGCGAATGGACATCAACGCTCCGGCCCGAAGAGTTTTCGACTCCAACCCCGAGGGACGACGCAGCAGAGGACGACCGCATATAAGGTGGCGCGCACAGGTGGAAGGGGACCTCAACCAACTGGGCGTTTGGCACTGGAACCGGCTGGACAAAGATCGGGCCGGCTGGAGAGGCTTGTTGGTTGAGGCCCTGGTTCACCCCGAACTGTAGCGCAATCAATTAAGAAGAAGATTTATTTCGCTGACAATTGATTATCAGAGCATATGTTGGGACTTGACACTGTTGCTTTGTGACAATATTGTTTATTGCCCTTTCAAGCACATCAAATTGTTAAGACACCAGAAAGGCTACGCTAGAGTTGGGTAGGTCCAAGCTCCTGACTCCCAAGTAGTATGCTCGCTCAGAGTCAAGCTCAAAGTATAATGAACTTCCATGGTCAACTCCCAAATATTTTATTTAGTATCATTAGTCACTTCTACTGATTTCAGGAGAGCCAAACTGTTGCGCGCCCAAACTGACGATATCAACAATTTCACAACAGATCTCTTACCAGCAATTCGGCTCTGTCGAAAACCGAAACCGTCTCGAAAGCAAGAAGAAAAATTGGATACGAGTCAGTAGCTTGCGTGCCAGCTGCCACTATCATTATACGAATATGTATGGTTACTAATCGATTCTGGCCAACTTTTTTCTATACACTCAATATCTGGGCGTTGCAGAATCACAATAGTCCAAGGGCATGCGATCCGTTTCACTCAACTCGTGATGGAACGTTTCTCCCATGCGGAAATCATCAAATTAGAAATCTAAAATAGAACTCCCGACTCATCTGTCTGATCGCTTGCCGCTACTTTACTTTTTATCCACTCGCGTTAGTTGCAATTTATTCCTGTCCATTATCAGTATACCATACTATGTCTGGCGCACTTCCAACTGGGGAGGTCGGAACGGACAGGCAACAATTTAATTTGCAGCTGTCATGCCCTTCAGATAGCTTAGAAAGTACGAGTACGAGTGACAGGATTTTGTTTTTGTTTTCTAATTTCAGATACAAACTGGATCGCCAATTACCAGAAGAAAATACGACGCCAGGAGGTTCGGGAGGCAAGTCATAATGAATAAGGTGATTGTACCTAGACTTACGTTTGGTGTTTCTTGTAGAATGGGGCTCCGGGTGGAAGGTTCCTGGTTTCCTTGTCGAAGTGCAGGAGGATGTCCTGAGCACAGAGCAACGGCCTGCAGAAGTTACACAGAATTTAACAAATCCCACAGAAGAAGGTAAATACTTTAATGCCAAACTGAAAATCCTTGCGTTGACAACTCTTCCATACCATCTGATATCCGAACTTAGACTTAATTGCGTAATTACATTGCAATGAAATGACAATGGAGACATGACCAGTCCAATATCCGTTGGATTAAGCCATCGTTGAATTTAGTAGCCTTGAATGAATACATTTTGGCTCATGAATTATTCATCGATACATCCGCATTTGCGTTCTGTTTACAGGTCCGAAAATCATCGTACGGACGGAAGAGGTTTTAATCGTTGGTCTCGTCCTGATGCTATGGGTTGGCGCCATCATGTTGTTCTTTAATCGCTGGGGAAAAATCCGAATGCTGGAGCCGTATCAGCCGAAATTCCAACAACAGCATAGGTCTTCCTGTCCGCTAGCCGACTTGGATTCGCTTCAATCACATCAGGTAAGTGTGAATGATGATTACACTATTTCGTGGCTCAAAAACAAGAAGGACGAATAGGATGCCTTTTTCTAAAATTCCCTTCGGCGTGGTGTTTAGATATCATTTATCAGATGTCACGACAAAGGCATTTTGATTTATGTAGGTGCCAGCAGGATGATTCAACTTTTCATCAGACACGAGTAAGGATGTCTGTTTGACACAGTGAAGAAAAGGACATGATTTGCCTGTGCGTCATGGTTTCGTGGTACGAGTATTGTGTGTGTTTTATGTCGACCTTAGGTTGTACTTGGTGTTTGCTCTCAAGGATATGGAGATCTGTAAAATTCATTAGGAAGCGTGCGCTGAATGGAAAAAGTTCAACATTCAATGAAGGAACATTTAATTTCACTGAGAGCAAACGTGGAGGCTTGTGTTCCAGGAAGTGGCGGGAGATGGCTCTTTTGTTAATGCAATAAACTTGAGAGCATTCGAAAGTTCAGATTCATGGACGAAATTAAATCGCTGAACGTGTAAACAATCTTTCCTTTCCTTTGGGAGTTATTTCTAAGGTGAGGTGAGCTTCCCGTGTTTTCTGTACCAGCAACAGTATACTCTGCTCTTAGCCTTGCATATTTTTATTTTAAACCGTTGACGGATTGACTTATGTTTTTTTGGAGACATTAGAAAGACTCGCGCTAAGACAGAGAGGAGCTCCCGTTCGCAGTATCGTTCATCGTGCCAATCGGATAGTGAATGGAAAGTTCTATGTTGTCGTTGAAATCATAATGAAACTGCGAACACGTGTTGTCTATGTGCGACCCGAACTCGTCAAAAAGGGCTGTATCTTGCACCACGTCAATGAGACGGTCCATTCCTCTTTGGTTATGCAAGACTTTTTGGCGACAAACATTTTTTTTTGGTATATTCCCTAAGAAGAAGTCGCGGGTGGGAGGGAGCGAGCAAACAAGAATCGCGTTAACATGGCAAGCGCCAGCTTCGATCTCTGTCTCGCTCAATCTAAGCTGACCTGACCGCGTGGCCTCCACTGGATAGCTGCCCTGGCACCCGTCAGGTAATGAACCAATGTGTGCAGCGATCCTGGGGAAAGAGGAACCTGGCCCTCCAGGTTGGGGGTTCTGCTTAGGGGTAACCACAAGCCTCGGATACGGACGAATACAAAGCTGACGACTCCTGCAAACGACTAAAGGACTTGAGAGTCTGCACCTGGAATGTGAGGTCCTTTAGGACCGGGTGCAGGCGATCAATTGGAGCAAATCCTTAACTGCTATAAAGCAGACATAACCGCACGCCAAGAACTGCGGTGGGATGGACCAGGCAAAAGACGGATGAAAAACTGCGACATCTACTACGGGTACTGCTACAAGAAGGAGGAGGATTCGTTATTCGAAGAAGACTCTGACAAAAAGTCTTAAGCTTCCGAGATGTAAGCGAACGCCTCATAACAATCCGCATCAAAGCTGAATTTGAGCTGATATACGCTCATGCCCCAACTGAAGAAAAGGACGATCGACTCAAAGGAGAATTCTACGATCTCCTAGACATAACCTATGCCCAATGCCCCAGCTACGACACAAAATTAGTTCTAGGAGATTTTAATGCAAAACTGGATAAAGAGGACATGTTTGGATCGATCATGGGAAAACATAGCCTCCATAACACCACATCCGACAACAGAGGCTAATCGATTTTCTAACGGGGCGTAACCTCCTTGTAGCAAGCACACGATTCCCAGACACCAGACACTCCTCCAGTATTCTCGACGTACGAACCTTCGGAGCCAAGGTACGAATGAGGATATCAAGAATACTTAGGAGTCGAGTAGGACAACGTAAGTTTGACGTCGATAAGCTACAATCGCAAGAGAATGCCAGAATCTTTGCCGATCATGCCTCTTTCAAGTTCCCTCAAAATCCGCCCACAGCAGCACAAACAATAGAGCAGGAATGGGCGCATTGCCAGAGCGCCATGAGAGACGCTGCCTCCGAGGTGCTGGGTTTCAAACCGCCACCACCTATAAACCCCTGGTTCGATGAAAAATGCGAACAAGCCCATGCAGCAAAACAAGAGGCATATAAAGCCATGCTGCAACGACAGACGAAAGCTGCTCGCGAAATCTATAAGCAGAAGAGGAGAGAGGAACTCAGAAGAAAGAAGAGAGAACACGGAAAGCGTGAGATCGAGGAGATGGAGAGATGCTTCCGCAGGAGTGGCGCCCGGAACTTTTAAAATGAGGTAACACGAACATGCCATGGCTACAAAGCCAGAGCGGTGGCCTGCAGGGATGAAAATGGAGAACTGGTAGTAGAATCACAGTCGATGCTGAGGATTTGGAAAGACCACTTCTGCAGACTGTATAATGGCGATGACAGACAAGATACCGCTGTCAGGCAGAACGATCCGTTCGTAATGGACGACGATGTAAGAGAATTCCGTCCACCCGACCTCGACGAAGTCAGAATAGCGATATCAAGACTTAAGTCTAATAAGGCGGCTGGAGATGAGCTGGTAAGGTGCATGCACCATCTCATTTGCAAGGTATGGTAGGAGGAAAGCATGCTCGACGAATGGCATCTCAGCATCGTTTGCCCGGTCCATAAGAAAGGAGACCCCTATAACTGCGCCAACTATAGGGGAATAATTCTCCCTAACATCGCATATAAGATCTTCTCGGACGTATTGTGTGAACGCCTGAAACCGTTTGTGGATAACCTGATCGGCTCTTATCGGTGTGGTTTCAGGCCAGGTAAATCCATAATAGACCAAATATTTACGCTACGGCAGATCTTGGAGAAGAATACCAAATAGACACTCACTTTTTCGTCGATTTCAAGGCTGCGTATGACAGTGTGTATAGAGACGAGCTATGCAAAGCCGTGTCTAGTTTTAACATCCCTGACAAACTCGTAAGACTGTGAAGGGTGACAATGGAGAATTCTCGCTGCTCCATTAAGGTCGGTAATGAGCAAACCGAGACCTTTGATGTTAAAAAAGGATTTAGGCAAGGTGACGCGCTGTCATGTCAACACAAGAGGTACGATTTATTTCAAGTCTACGCAATTGCTTGCGTACGCCGACGACATTGATTGGACGGACACAGCGAGACGTCAATGAGGCATTTATAAGCATTGAGGTAGAAGCGGCTAAGATGGGTCTCAAGGTTAATGAGGGTATAACCAAATATCTGCTTTCATCAAAAAGAGAGGGTCAACACCGACGTATTGGCCAGAACGTCACCATGGGCGACTTTAAAGTGATCAAGGAACTCGTCCACCTTGGCTTACTGATGATCGTCGACAATAACACCAGCGCTGAGATAAAATGCAGAATCACTCTGGCCAACTCTGTTTCTTTCGGCTCAAGAGGCAATTGAGAAGTAGAACCCTCTCTTGGAAAACCAAGGTGAACGGGTTGTACATAGACATCGGCCTGGTACGACGTTTACATATACAGCGTCTAAGGTGGCTAGGCCATGTAGAGCGCATGGAAAATACAGCTCCGACCGGAAGAGTCTTTGAATCCACCCCGGAAAGCAGGCGCGGCAGAGCACACAGGTGGAAGGGGACCTTAACCAATGGGGCGTGTGGCGCTGGAAATAACTGCCCAAAGACCGTGCCAGCTGGAGATTCCCAGGTTCACCATGGACTGTAGCGCCACATAAGTAAGTAAGAAGATGTCACACCTCAAGGAAGCTCACTATGACGGTGTAGAGAAGGTCAAAGACGTTTTAACCATGGTTCAGAACTAGCTAGCTTCGTAGTTTTTTTTTTGTTTAATATGGAGATAGTGCTATCAATAAGCATTTGGCACTGCGACCTTTACAGATCTATTGTGCCTGCCAGCTGATTAGCCGAGGAGCTTCTCCACTTCCATAATGAAGTTGAGAATGCTTCTCGTATGAGCCGAGGTGACCCCCTCAGGAGTAATAACTTCGCTGAGAAGGATACGCTTCCTTAGATGGCAGAGAACAGCACACTCACACGGTATGTGCCGCCGTCTCTTCGTCCTGGAGATAGAGGCGACACTCAGTTTCAGACGAGAGGCTAATTTTTTTAAGATGATATCTCAGACCGCATTGTCCTGTCAGATAGCTAGACCAGTCTTCTGATACCCACCCTATTGAGTTTGAGTATGCCAATAGGGTGTTTGTTCTGGATGTATAAGTCTAATAAGGCGGCTGGAGATGAGCTGGTAAGGTGCATGCACCATCTCATTTGCAAGGTATGGTAGGAGGAAAGCATGCTCGACGAATGGAATCTCAGCTTCGTTTGCCAGGTCCATAAAAAAGGAGGCCCCTATAACTGCGTCCACCATAGGGGAATAAGTCTTCCTAACATTGCGTATAAAATCTTGATTGGGAGAACGCAGCGAGACACCAATGAAGCTTTTTCGTGAGCATTGAAGCAGAAGCGGTTAAGGTGGGTCTGAAAGTAGGCGGGTGCAAAACCAAATACTTGCTGTTGTCAAAGGAAGGGGCACAATACCGACGTCTTGGCGAGAACGTCACTATTCGTAGCTATAACTGTGATGCAGTCAGGGATTTCGTCTACCTTGGCTCACTGGTAACAAGCGGCAACGACACCAGCGCTGATGCAAAATAATTCTTGCCAGCCGCTGTTTCTTCGGGCTCAAATTGACCTTCTATAAAACCTTAATCATCCCGGCCCTCCTCTACGTAAAATCTACGGTCACCTTTGTACGAGCTGTAGAACTCCATCGGCCAAGTACCACGTCTACGGATTCAACGTCTAAGAACGAACGGACAGCACAGCTCCGGCCCGTGCTCCGGAGTCTTCGAGTCCAACCCCAAGGGGCGACATTGCAGAAGACGGCCACATCTAAGGTGGCGCACACAGGTGGAAGAGGACCTCAACTAATTGGGCGTGTTACACTGGAAAGGTGTTGGAAAGGTTTGTTGGACCCAGGAGCCCCAAACTGTAGGGCCCCTAAGTAAGTAAGTAAGTAAGTCAGGCATCATATGTATATGCAATTCGACGTGCCGGCTTTGATAAATTCTTCGCGGCCAAACCAGAGGTATGTCTCGACAAGAACATTACTTATATTTAAGTCTGCTGCCTGAGCGTTTTTGCTGAAACCCAGGGTTTTCCTTCTTCTTCTTCTTGTCGGACGCGACACTTCCGATTTACATCTGTAGAAATCTGACCTTTAAATTCCATAGTAAACCTACTTACCTCTTTATTTACTCCTTTTATTTCAGAGAACGTCAGTGTCCAGGATGTCCGTGGGTATGGCCGGTCAATTAAACATCCCAGCGTGCAAGTTCGCAACTTATAATCCCACAGTCTACGCAAAAGGTAAGTTAATCCCTTTCAAGTTGTATACAAAAGCAGAGAACTGTGTAAACTGCTCGATAATCCCACTCTCATTACCACCATCATTACCACACTATGTGGCTGTGGCATAAACCTTTCGTCCTTTCTATAGCAACACGTATGTATGTACACATGCCTGCAGGTTTACTACGTCTGTGACAAGCATAATCTCCACAACAACTGACACCTAATGGGACGAAGAAAAATTAGGTTTCTCAGTTACCTCCTTCACCCAGTAAATCCTTTTTGGACACATTGCAGTTTTCGAATAATGAAACCACTGCATCATTTCACCCTTCACGTTGTGGTATCATTCAGTAAGGAAATTGCTTGCTTGACAATGAAGAATTCCTTAAAAAAATGCGAACGTATCCGAAATGCAACAAAATCTGGTCCTTGCCACTCTACTCCCTTGAACTATACGTGTAGTAAGTACGAGTATTCTTAACCTTACGGGATGCAGTTTGGTATTTTATTCCCTCCCCCCGATGGAGGAAGGATTCATGTGAATGTCTGCCATAAGAGTCACTTTTATTTAACGACTCATCAAGTTGTATCTGAATCCGTAGGAGAGGACAAAACGAGTATAATATGTATAACTATAATACCGCTAAATTACATATTAGTAGTTATCAAAGTTTTATAGTTCCACTTTGGATACTTAGATCGCCGGGGAATCGAATGGCAGTCGACCATAATAATTGCAGTATTTTCATGCTCCTTGCTTGTGTATCGAATATCCTATTATATGGCAAAGCAGACGATCTTTGGTTTGCCTGAATTACGTTCGGGGAATTCGATACGTCCATTAGTGCAGTCCACAATGCATTCTGTAATTACATTGTGGCTATCCATTAGATGAAAACGAATATGCGGGATCTAAAGGGCGGAGCCAGGGCAAGGAAGCATAAGGCGACTCTGGTTATGGACATATGTATATTCTACACTTCAAGAAATTGCTTTTTAAACAAAATAAAAAATTAAATCGTCACGGATTGGGTTTTTCATTCCAAGGGAATATGAGCATGTCTGTCTACCATCCAAGTCCTCGTAATAAAAGGAATTGCTGAATTTGTAAGATTTTTTTTAAATATGGTCGAGATGCTGTACTATGGTTATTACTTGGTTGTAGAAAAAAATGCGCATTACATGCACCAGCGATCAGAATATATTCATGAAACTGGCACGTCCCACATCGTACACAAATACGACAGACAGACAGACATTTTACGGACGGCTCAATCCGTGGTGAACCCATTCTCTGCTTTCTCGGTTACCAACTTTCCGAATAGTTCTTCATATTATCCGTACGTATCCTCTGACACCGACATCCCTAATGAGTCGATGAGGGAATTTCAACTTTTTTCTTAACTTTGAAGAAAAGAGTAAATGACAACAGCTACTTGGCTCAGTGGCTTTTACGAAAGTTGTATTCGCAAAACTGTCTTCTCTACAGCAATGCTTATAAGGGCCCCTGAAAGCTCGTACGTCCAGAATATAGACAGTATATTTCCGTGAGATCCGCCTTGATAGTTAGCTAAAGCAGTTAGTTGGAGGCAGATAGTTAGAGCCGGTTAGTTAGATCTAGTTGGCAAAGGACTAACAAGGACTAGGGGTAGCATCTATCCGACGGATGCTGGCCTGCTAAAAAGCGGGAAGAGCCACCGCAGTCGAACATCTTGCGGCACTGTTAGTAAGTCCTATCCCCACCTCCTCGTGGTGCCATCTGGAAAATTCCTATGGAAATTGCAAACGGGGAAGGGCGAATGGCGAACCTCCTGCGCCAAAAAAAAAAAAACAGGATTAGTCGGTTGGGCTACGGCCTAGTAAGCCGTAACCGTAAAAACAAAAACACAACCTCCGAAACAACCACAAGCCTCGGATATAACGTACCGGATTCATGTTGACGACCCTCGCAAAAAACGAAAAAAGGACAATGATCTTCGGCATTGTACGTGGAATGTTAGGTCCCTAAACAGGCCACGTGCAGCCGAACAACTTGCGGACGCCCTAGACCGCTATAAAGCGGACATCACCGCCATCCTGGAAATGCGATGGAATGGACCGGGCATAAAGCGGATGAAAAACTGCGATATTTACTACGGCGACTGCTATAGGGAGAGAGGGCAACGATTGTTTGGATGCGGATTTGTTGTTCGAGGTGGACTAAGGCAAAAAGTCCTATGCTTTCGGCATGTGAGCGAACGCCTCATAACAATCCGTATCAAGGCTAAATTTCTTAACATCAGCCTGATCTGCGTCCACGCCCCCACGGAAGACAAGGATGGCTCAGCCAAAGATGAGTTCTACGATCTCCTAGACAGAACGTATGCCCAATGTCCCATCTATGACAACAAAATTGTAATAGGAGACTTCAATGCTAAGCTGAGTAAGGAAAGCATATTTGAACGAGTCATCGTCAAACACCGTGGCGCAGTGGGTAGTGTGTTGGCCTCTGACGCCGGTGACACGGGATCGAATCCCGACACAGCCATGTCATCGAACGTGTTTTTCACGGTGTTTCTCCTCAGCGGGATTTTGACAAAACCCCTGTAGTAAAATTGTCATGAAAAGCTTCTCGAAATTCGCCGTTCGGAACCGGCAATAAAACTGTAGGTCCCTTTCACCTATGGGAAAAATGAAATCACACACAACATGGGTGATTGAGAGAAGCTCGGCTCAGGTTCTTCATGGACTGTAACGCCAACATACATACACATACATACATCCTAGCAGCTGTACGGACTTGTAAAATATAGTGTCTTCCCTGTTGACGCCTACCCGTCGCACTATCTACTCCAGCACCAGGTTGAAGAAGTCACATGACAGCGCATCTCCTTGCCGAAATCCGGTGCATGTTTCAAACGGTTCCGAAGTCCTAGAACCGAGTTGCACGGTGCATCGCGTATTTTTTAGCGTGGCGCGACATAACTGGATCAGTTTTCCCGGGATCCCGGATTCGGCCATCCCACCAAACAGTCCTTCACGATGAATGCTGTCGTATGCGACTTTGAAATCGATGAAAAGATGGTGTGTATCGATTCGAAACTCGTTGGTCTTTTCCAGGATTTGTCGAAGTGTGAAAATGTGGTCTATAGTCGATTTGCCGGGCCGGAAGCCGCACTGATAGCTGCCGATTAGTGCGGTGCAAAATGGCTTTGAACGTTCACACAATACGCTGGACAGGATCTTGTTTGCGACATTGAGCAAGGATATACCTCTATAGTTCTTGCAAGAGGTAGGATCGCCTTTTTTGTGGATGGGGCAAATAGAGCTGGTATTCCAGTCGTCGGGCATGCTTTCGTCTTCCCAAATTCTGCAGGTGCATGCTCCCTAGCAGAACATCGCCGCCAGCCTTGAAGAGCTCTGATGGCAAGCCATTTAAGCCTGCGGCCTTGTTATTCTTCAGCTTCTGAATAGCTGTGCCGACTTCTTCGGTGCTGGGTGGGAGGACTACTTCAGCGGCTGGAGCTGGGATTTCCTCGGTCCCTACCGCTCTCTCTTGTTCATGCTCGTTAAGTAGGCTGCTGGAAATGCTGCTTAAATACATCCACTATTCCCTGCGGGTTGGTGACAAGATTATCCTCGCAGTTTCAAAGAGCCTGGGTGCCCTTTTTGAAGCTTCCTGCAAGGCCTTGGCTTTCTTGTAAAAATGTATAATGTTGCGGCTCGCGTGAATTAGCAAACATATGAATGTGACCCGAGGGAAAAAAAGGTTAAGTATGGCTGCCTTAGAGTAATGAACGAACATCAACGTTCAGGTTGTGTGTGTAACAACACATCATAAGAGAATATAAAAACTCTTGAGCCTGCGCAAGACTCTACAAAAAAAAAATAAAAAAAAGCTAGTCAGTTAGAGCCAGTAAGTTAAAATCAGTTAGTTAGATTCAGTTAGTTAGAACCAGTTAGTAAGAGTCAATTCGTTAGATTGGGTTAGTTAGAACCAGTTAGTAAGAGTTAGTTAGTTAGGTTGGTCGATTTTTGTTTTTTTTTTTAACTTCCAGTTGGAAGTTATTGTAATGGGCCCGATTTTGAGAATTCCAAATTTTGACCTATCTCCACGTTTTAAGGTCAAACACCTTTTATATTTTTATTAAAATTAACCTAACACTTCTCACCCACCTTAGCCTGCCCTACCCTATACAAGTCCGCCATTGGTGTCGACGGGCTTCGCCTTGAAGAGGCTATGCTAAAAAAAATTGACTGGGGAGTCCATTCCAGCCACCAAAAGCGTTGATTCTGTCAGACAACGTCTTCTCTATCTCAGCGAGAAATCGTTTTACTGAACCTGAGGCGCTCGAGCTCACCGAGCACGACGTCAGGGTCGTAAGGAAGTTGCCGCTTAGCGGTACGGCCAATCTATCCTGGATCAGCCCACAATTGTCAAAATAAAGAAATGCTTCCGGAGGCACAAACCCGTTCAGACGCACTTTTTCGTAATACATGAATTGGGGTAGTAACCCACAGAAATCAAGTTATTGATCTAAGTCATTGCCCTTGCTACGTAACCTCGAATCAGTTTAATCAGAAAGTTGTCTACCCGTAAAGACCCTGCCCTTTCGTATAGGATCTCGTTGGGATAGAACTTTCTGTACTCAAGCTCTGGTGGTCTGTACAATCTAAGACAAGTCCTCAGACATACGATAACCGATACACATGAGATTGCCCGGACAGTGTTGTGGTTGGGTATGGAAATGCACAGTCATGAGCTGTTCGTGAGTGTGCACTACCCAACGAGCAAGAATGTGCAAGCAGATTTTGGGAGCACCAGATCAGACATGGGGATTAAACTCTAGCCTGAAGCAGGGAGGGAGAAACATTTTTTGCGCCACTTAACTAAACCTAAGCATTTTGCAGCATTTTAAGCGAATTTTAGTTGAATGTTTTTTTTTTTTTTTTTTTTTTTAGAGACTCGCGCAGGTTCAAGAGTTTTTATATTCTCTTATGATGTGTTGACACACACAACCTGAACGGAATGCAGTGGTTGGGGTCGTTGATGTTCGTTCATGTGGGGTCATTCTAACGAAAGCCGTCATTAACGTACACACCAAGGAAGGAAAGTTGTTCGGTTTCAGCGGTGTCAATGCCATTCGTAGAAAGTGACTGGGTCATAGAGTTTCGCTTCAAAGATAGAAGACAGCATTGTATTTAGAAGCATTCAACTCCACACGGTTGAGATTTCCCCATTTACCTATGCCCTCGAAGTCGGAATTCAATGAGCTTAATATAGGCGACCACTCGGGGCCAATGGCCGAATAGCAGGGCCGTGAATCTGAGAGCGAATATGACAGGCATGACAGGCAAGAGATCATCGATAAAGAGAGTCGGAGTCAAAACAGAACCTTGGGGTACACTGGCACTAAACCGACTTAAAACCGTTCAAAACAACTTGGATTGAACGATTCAGAGTTTGCCGTTGACAGCCGTCGTGCGCGGACGCTGATTTACTTTTTGCCGAAACTTTTTGCGGGTATTGGCACTTACTACACCATACTGAGTGAATGCTAATACTACTGACGTATAGTGGGTCGTGAGTGTTGATTCGTTCGGCATAACACCTACGGTAGTTTGTTTTTGCGTCGCTGGCGGTGGATCTTCACTTCACGGCTCTGCTTAGTTGGTCTTGCGTCCTTCAATGTTTTGTATGTTGTGTTGATGGGGGAATTCGAAATAAGAAAGAATTTCTTTACCACGTATGCCCATCTCCCTCGCTACAAACCGGCTGTTTTGGCACTTTGTGAAACACAGGCTTATTTAAAGTCCGATCCCTCGGATTTTAGTCTTCCTGGATATAGCTTAGTGCCATTATTCGTTTCTCACCGCGGTCTCGCCATCTATGTCCGTAGTGATATCGTTTACCAGCTGCTTCCGCAGTATAGCCAAACATCCACCTTGAAATTTAATTTCTTATGGCTTAAATTCACTCTTCGTAAGCACACAGTTCACTACTGTTTTCTTTACAGAAGCCCAAACCTGGACAGAGACATCACGCTCGACTTGTTTGATGCACTGTCCGACTCCATCCAAAGAATTGTTTCCCTGTTTCCTCGCACTGAAATCGTTATAGCGAGCGATTTCAATGTTCACAATTCTCAATGGCTTCGACATTCTGGACAGACATCACCCGAAGGAAGGTATGTCGAAATTTTCACTGAGTTGAATCAATTAACACAACTTCTGAATGAGCCATCACGTATTCCGGATGTTGTCAGTCATATCGCCAACACCCTGGCCTTGTTTCTTACCTCTCAACCTGATGAATACACTTTGAATGTATTATCTCCTCTAGGCTCGTCTGACCACTGTGTCGTATCAGCTAAATTTCCATATTTATTCCACACAGTTAAAGAAAAAGCTCCAAAAAGGATAGTATGGATATATAAGAAAGCTAATTGGTGCGGCCTTAACAACTTCTTTCGGAGCTTTGACTGGTCGTTGTGCTTCCTCGACAACGACGTGGACGCCGCAGCTGATATGATCACAAACATTATCCATACTAGCATAACCACTTTCGTCCCCAACAAGGTAAAAAGTGTTAAGCCGGAGGATAATGCGTGGTTTGAGTTGAGCTGTTACCTAATAGAGAGAGATAAGATTTCGGATTTATAAAGCAAACACCACCGACGAAAACCGAAAAAGGTATATACAAGCCAGAAATGACTGCAACTCCCACATTCGATGAGCTAAATTTTCACACGACCAAAAACTGAGGCGTAAGATCCTACAATGTCCCAATGGTAGCAGAAGTTTTTGGTCTTTCGTCAAAAACATCAAGAACTCCGTCTCGTCGTCTATACCCACGCTCATCCACAATGACATTCCAGCTGTCAAACCCTTAGACAAGGCCAATCTGCTTGCTGCCCATTTCGCAGCAAACTCACAGCTTCCCAGATCTTCTTCGTCTCCGCCTGTTCTGGAGTACGTCAATTCTACCATGGGACAAATTTGCTTCCGTACTCGTACAGTGGGAAGGGTTCTTAAAGAACTTGACATACACAAATCCGCTGGTCCAGATGGTATTTCCCCAATAATTCTGAAGAGGTGTTCTTCTACGCTGGCAAAATCACTGCGGAACCTTTTTCACCTTTCCTCCTCTTCTGGACTCGACCCGAGTAGGTGGAAAACAGCATTTATCCAGCCCATTCACAAAAAAGGCGAATCTTCTTCTCTCCCCAATTACCGACCCATTGCACTAACGTCCCTTCTGTCCAAGGTCATGGAAACGCTGATAAATCGTCAGCTTATGAAATATCTCGAGTCGCAGAAACTCCTCAATGACCGGCAGTATGGTTTCCGCAGCAACAGATCCACTGGTGACTTGATGGTATATCTCACCGAAAAGTGGAATCGCTCGCTCCACCAGGCAGGTGAGAGCAAAGTAGTTGCACTTGATATTCCGAAAGCATTTGACAGAGTTTGGCATGAAGCTCTTTTATCGAAAATACGTGCATTCGGGATCGACGACTCCCTTCTTCTATGGATTAGATGCTACCTTTCGAATGGTTCAATTCAAGTTGTCTTGAGCGGATTCAAGTCTGATACTCACTTTGTAAATGCTGGTGTTCCCCAGGGCTCCGTTTTGTCTCCGACACTCTTTCTTATTTTTATAAATGATCTCTTGTCTGTTACTTCTTATCCAATCCACTCCTTCGCTGACGACAGTACCCTCAGCTTTTCATATTCGTTCACTTCTTTACAACCCTGCACTTCGGCTGTAAATAGTAAGCGGCAGCGTGTGTTAAGCTCATTAAATTCCGATATCGACAGCATCATCCAATGGGGTAAAAACAATAGAGTGGAATTGAATGCTTCCAAAACACAATGCTGTCTTCTGTCGCTAAAGCGTAACACTGACCCATTGCCATTATCCTTGAATGGCACTTGTATCTCTGAAACCGACAAGCTTTCCATCCTGGGTATGTGCATCAGTGACAACCTTTGTTGGAACGATCACATATTTAGTGTCGCCAAGAATGCCGCGAAATGCCTAGGTTTCCTATACTGATGCAAGAAATTCTTCACACCCACCGATCTGGCTATAATTTATAAGGCGTTCATTCGTCCTAAGGTGGGATTCAACGCTCATGTCTGGTCTGGTGCATCTAAGACCTCACTGCACTTACTTGACAGAATACAAAAGCGTGCGATTAAGCCCATAGGAGATTCCAGCATCACAAACTCATTACACTCGCTGGGTCACCGTAGGAACGTCTCCTGTCTCTCATTGTTTTATCATTATTTTCACCATAAATGCTCTGATGAAATTGCCAGTTGCATTCCGCCCCTTCAAAACTTCTCCCGCGATACACGTCTCTCCCGGAATGCGCATGAATTCACTCTGAAGCCCGTTTTCGGTCGTACTGTCAAATACAGAGATTCCTTCTTCAACCGAACCACACGAATGTGGAACGCGTTACCTCGTTCGGTCTTCCCCCCTCAATACAGTATGCAGACACTTAAGACCAATGTCAATAGGCACCTCCTCTCCTCCTCCCTGTTACCTTCTGCTCGCACAACGTTTAACGTTATAAGGCCTTAGCCTTGAGTGCGCGTGTGTCCATAAAAAAAAAAAAAAAAAAATTCGAAAGGTAATTTCTAATTCATTGAAAAAGAGACTCATCGCTCCCATATACACGCATTTTCGACAAAAGAGTCTGATGCCAAACTCTGTCGAATGCTTTTGAAATATCAAGTGCAGCGGTCTTGCTTTCACCAGTGGACCTGTGGACTCGGTGTTTCGAAATGTTTTACTGACTAAAGATTTACTGACGTTCCCATGATATTGGAAACAAACGGAATAAGTGCTATTAGTCGGGAGGACGAGAGACAGATTGGGAAAATGCTGATTTCCATCTACTCGAGAAGAATCTTAAAGAGTGGGAAAGATAGAAAGGTTGCGCGTCGATTTTGCCAGTGTGGAAAACACTTCTTCAGAAACAGAGGCGGAATACCATTTGAATGTTATGGTCGTCCACGACCTCAAGTAGAGATTAGAATTTGCAAGCATAGAGCTGGCTGCAAGGAGCAGTGTGCAAGTAGCAGATTTGCCGTGTTTTGGTCACATGCGAATTTGACTCGCCCAAGGTGGGCATTGCAGTTATTTCTGACTTTGTAGGTCCGAAGGGTTCTAGAAGGGTATTAAGATTCTGAGGAAAATTTAAAAGATTGTTCGCATTAAATTTGGTTTATTGATAATTTGACACATTCGTGAAATCTCGGTCAGACATTCATGGTAAACACAATGACATTTTGATCACTTTCATCCGCCAGGTATGGTGTTATGAGGGAATATCCTCTCCTGCTTTAAAGCCATTAGACAACGTGCCAACAGGTTTCTAATTAAACAAGAAAGACCCAGAAGAAGGTGGCCCCCGTTTGCGTTGGAAATCCATTTGTCATATTTAGACTTCGATTTGAATGGCTTCTGACTTCAGATTACCTTCACCCAGCCAGACTTGAGCCCTTGTTCCTGGGGAAAGAGGAACCTGGCCCTCCAGGTTGGGGGTTGTGCTTAGGGGTAACATCCCTATCATGTAAAAACCTACTTGTTCCGAAGCAACACCAAGCCTCGGATACGGACGGATACAAAACTGACCAGGGGTCGTCAGACTAACGGACTTGAGAGTCTGCACCTGGAATGTTAGGTCCCTTAACAGACCTGGTGCAGCCGATTAATTGGAGCAAACCCTCAACTGCTATAAAGCAGATACAACCGCACTCCAAGAAGTGCGATGGGATGGACCAGGCAAAAAACGGATGAAAAACTGCGACATCTACTACGGGAACTGCTATAAGGAGAACAAATAGCGCTTATTCGGATGCGGATTCGTTATTCGAGGAAGACTACAACAAAAAGTCTTAAGCTTCCGGGATGGAAGCGAACGCCTCATAACAATCCGCATCAAAGAGTAATTTGGAAACATAAGCTTGATATGCGCTCACGCGCCAACGGAAGAAAAGGACGATCGACTCAAAGAAGAATTCTACGATCTCCTAGACAGAACATATGCCCAATGCCCGAGCTACCACACAAAAATACTTCTTGGAGATTTTAATGCAAAACTGGGCAAAGAGGACATATTTGAGTCGATCATAGGAAAGCATAGCCTCCATAGCACCACATCCGACAACGGACTAAGGCTAATTGATTTCCTAGCGGGGCGTAACCTCCTTGTAGCAAGCACGCAATTCCCCCACCTCAACATCCACAAGGGTACCTGGCGGTCTTTTGATCAATCCACCACCAACCAGACTGATCACATTGCGATCGACGCCAGACACTCCTCCTGTATTCTCGACGTACGAACTTTCTGAGGGGCCAACATCGACTCGGACCACTACCTTGTTGTAGCCAAGGTACGAATGAGGATATCAAGAATGCTTAGGAGTCGAGTAGAACAACGTAAGTTTGACGTCGGAAAACTACAATCGCATGAGACTGCCAGAATCCTTGCCGATCGTGTCTCCTCCAAGCTCTCTCAAAATCCGCCCACAGCAGCTCAAACAATTGAGCAGGAATGGGCGCATTGCCAGAGCGCCGTCAGAGACGCTACCTCAGAGGTGCTGGGTGTCAAACCGCCACCACCTGGAAACCCCTGGTTCGATGAACAGTGCGAACAAGCCCATGCAGCAAAACAAGAGGCATATAAAGCCATGCTGCAACGACGGAAGAGAGCTGCTCGCGAAATCTATGAGCAGAAGAGAAGAGAGGAACACGCGCTTTTCAAAAGAAAGAAGAGAGAGCACGGAAAGCGTGAGATCGAGGAGATGGAGAGATGCTTCCGCAGGAATGACGCCCGTAAGTTTTACAATAAGGTGAAACGAACATGCCATGGCTACAAAGCCAGAGCGGCGGCCTGCAGGGATGAAAATGGAGAACTGGTAGTAGAGTCGCAGTCGATGCTGAGGATTTGGAAAGACCACTTCTGCAGACTGTATAACGGCGATGATGGACAAGATACCGCTGTCAGGCAGAACGAGCCATTCGTAATGGACGACAATGGAACAGAATTCAGTCTACCCGACCTAGACGAAGTCAAAATAGCGATATAAAAGACTTAAGTCTAATAAAGCCGCGGGCGCAGACGGCCTGTCTGCTGAACTTCTTAAGGCGGCTGGAGATGAGCTGGTAAGATGGAAAGCATGCCCGACGAATGGAATCTCAGCATCGTTTGCCCGGTCCATAAGAAAGGAGACCCCTATAACTGCGCCAACTATAGGGAAATAGGTCTCCTAAACATCGCATATAAGATCTTCTCTGCCGTATTGTGTGAACGCCTGAAACCGTGACCAGGAGACCCAGGAATACCAAATCGACACTCACCACCTCTTCGTCGATTTCAAGGCTGGATATGACAGCGTCTTTAGAGATGAGCTATACAAAGCCATGTCTAGTTTTAACATCCCTGCCAAACTCGTCCGACTGTGCAGGATGACAATAGAGAATTCTCGCTGCTCCATTGAAGTCGGTAATGAGCAAACCGAGACCTTTGATAATAAAAAAGGATTTAGGCAAGGTGACGCGCTGTCATGCAACTTTTTCAGCATCGTGCTTGAAAAGATCGCGCAAGAGTCACTGGCCAACACAAGAGGTACGATTTATTTCAAGTCTACGCAATTGCTTGCGTATGCCAACGACATTGACGTGATTGGATGGACGCGAGACGTCAATGAGGCCTTTGTAAGCATTGAGGTAGAAGCGGCTAAGATGGGTCTCAAGGGTAATGAAGGTTAGACAAAATATCTGCTTTCATCTAAGAGAGACGGACAACACCGACGTATTGGCAAGAACGTCACCATGGGTGGATATAACTTTAAAGTGGTCAAGAAATTCATCTACCTTGGCTCACTGATGACCAGCGACAACGACACCAGCGCTGAGATAAAACGCAGAATCACTCTTGCCAACCGCTGTTTCCTTGTGCTCAAGAGGCAATTGAGAAGTAGAGCCCTCTCTCGGAAACCTTAATCATCCCAGTCCTCCTTTACGGCGCAGAGGCTTAGACCTTAACAAAAGTAGATGAAGATGCCCTTGGTGGTTTCGAGAGGGAAATTCTGCGTACTATCTACGGTCTCGTTTGTTCAAACGGTGTATGGAGGAGAAGATATAATGAAGAACTGTACGGGTTGTACAGCGACATCGGCCTGGTACGACGTCTACGGATACAGCGTCTAAGGTGGCTAGGCCATGTAGAGCGCATGGAAAAGTCTTCGAATCCTCTCCGGAAGGAAGGTGCGGCAGAGGACGGCCGCATCATCGGTGGCGCACGCAGGTGGAAGGGGACCTTAACCAACTGGGCGTGCGGCGCTGGAAACAGCTGGCCAAAGCTGGAGACGCTTGTTGGTTAAGGCCCAGGTTCACCACGGACTGTAGCGCCACCTAAGTAAGTAAGTAGTAAGCCAGACTTGAGGAGGCCACACCTTTATCCACCTTAAAGTTGCGGGACTGTTATACGCTTGTTATCTCCTACTCAACCAACACGGCATGTTTAAGCCAGCATTGGGCGAGTCGAGGAATGATTTCATTTTTTAAAAAACAATGATTTTCTGTCTATATGGGTTTTTGGCTTATATTTGGGTGTCGTTTGTGACAAGTGACACAAAACACACTCCGACTTAAAAGAGATTCCGGCTGGCGTTCCTCAGGGAAGTGTACTCGGCCCACTTCTGTATTTACTTTATACTCGCGATATACCGCCAACGCAGGATTCCAATACAGCCACATTCGCCGACGATACAGCTATTCTTGCAACGAGCAAATCGGTTGAGGAATCAACTGCAACTTGCCCTTGACCATGTACATGACTGGACAAAGACTTGGCGAATAGCACTTAATGACACTAAATTTGTCCGAATCAATTTTACATAGAGAAAAGTGGACAGGCTTTCCGTTTTTGTCAACGAGGCAAGAGTTCTGTTTACGAATGAGGCTAAATATCTCGGGATGACTCTCGACGCAACATTTAACTGGGTAGCTCACGTTAAGAAAAATCGTACCGGGTTTGAATGTAAATACAAAGAAATGTTTGGACCCAATCGTTGATATGGGCATTGATCGTGGAAGCAGTAGACCCAAGGTGGGTTCAAGTCCTGAAAAACCCTCCTTTGGGCCCATTCCTATGATCGCAGAATGACCTAGGACTGAGTTTAGTCTACTGCCTTTGTCCAGGAAGGCCTTAAGTTCACACACCAACTTGGAGCTGATTATAGGGTTGGACACATCTTTGAGTACAGCTTGGCTGTCACTGCAGACGCATATGTTTTTACTCTTCCATCTACGCTTCACAACGTGGTGCTTGGTCACCAGGATTGCTTATATCTCTGACTGAAAGACAGATCCATGCTTTCCTAACGAAAAGTGCAGTCGGACGTTTTCGCATTCAAAGAAAACCCCAGCGCCGGACCCAAACCCAGTACTGGAGCCATCTGTAAAAATGCGAAAACAATCCTTTCCAGTATGTGGCCAGAGCCAATCCTGACACCATAAAATTCGATCGGCAGTTATAGCGCAATAAGATGACGGTGTAATTGCATAGGTGGGTCGTAGGATATTTCCCCCGCAAGCGTACTCTCATTCCAATGCGAGTTGTACTAAAAACCTTTTCTCTTGAGACGACACATGGCTCTCGTGCACACCCTCTGGTAAATATGTCAAGGGGTGAAATGTTCATCATAGCATCTAGAGCAGCGCCCGGCGTGCTGGGTAAAGCCCCCATACAGCCGACACAAACCGTTCTTAGGGGTTTGGTGAAAGACGCTACGACGTGTTTACGTGCTAGCCTGTTCCACCAGACAACCGATGCATATGAGACTATAAGTCTTATCATTGCCATGTAGATCCAGAGGACCTTTACAGCGTTTTTGGTGGTTTTTGACTCAACATGCTTTAACCAAGGAAGCTAGCTATCTAAGATGACTCCTAAATACTATGATACCGGGATGGAAGTGCCTTTTAATACCAGCTAAGTCATGTGTGTATTTTTTCCTCCTTCTCGTGAAGAGAACGACACCAGTCTAGAGAGGATTAACTGAAAGCCCATTTTGCGTGCACCACTTACCGATTGTATTTGGCGTCGCCGGTGCTTTGAGACAGAAAGTCGCTAAACATGAGTCAACAGAGAGATCGGCGACATTATCCGCACAGGCCTAGGTATAGATTCCAGAGACATTGAGAGCATCGAGTAGAGAGTCGACCACCATGCACCATAACTGTGCCCTGTGCGCGGGCACTGCTTTGATTCCCAAGACTAGTGTTTCGACTACGCCATCTAGCAGCGTTACATATGCTGTCAAAAGCTCTCTCAATATCGACGAAAATGACCAGCGCGTACTCCTTCTGTTAGAGTGCGCATTCTATCCTCCCAACTAGGCTTTGAAGATAAGTCTCGCAGGATTTTTCACGCCTTCGAAGGGTAATTTTGCGCGCGTGCAGCTTTACTATTCTCTCCATGCTTTTCCGAAGAAAGATGTTAGACTGATTGGTCTGAAACACTTGGCGAGTGAGTAATCCTCTTTCCCTATTTTGGCAATACAGACTACTTTCACAGTGCGCCATGGAATAGGTGTATAGGTAAGTATCAGAGAGAGTTCAAAACCGTTGGTGATGACGCTACTCAAGTCCTGAACAGCATAATTTTCTTTTTATAGTTCGCACAGGTTCAAGAGTTATACTCTTATGATGTTTGTCACACAACCTGAACGGAGTTCAAATGGTTTGGGTCGTAGATGGTCGTTCATTATTCTCCAGGGGTGGTTGTCCTAGATAGAATTCCAGAGGAACTCGACTGAATTTTCACGTTGGTTGTAGTTCCCAGCAAATGTTGAAGTGACCCGCTACTGCGAGTGTCATAGCTTCATCAGTATTTTTGATCACTTCCCATTCGCAATAGCTCTGTTGCGCAATTTTTCCGTGTAGGAGTTGCAGAGTTGCACTTCTTAGCTATATACATACTTTGATCTAAACACCTTCCGCTCGACAGTAGGTGATGTTAACCACTGCACCACGGCAACCGCAGGAGTCGGTGTCGTTCCGAACTGCCGATGAGTTGTCAATATATGGTGGGGTCTCCAGAATCCTTTCCCTGACCGCGGCCAAGGAAATCGCGGGTGGACTTCCGCAATTGCAGCTACCACCTAGAGTACTGCAAGCCTTATGATTGTCCATTAATTTAGGCATTCAAGTCTTAGTTCAAGGTCTATGACTTCTTAGCCTCCCACCACGGCAAGGCGGTCGAAGAAGGGCGTATGTATATTCATTTTTATACATACGTACTACATACGTATAGAGAGCACCGTGGCGCAGTGGATAGTGTGTTGGCCCCTGACGCCGATGACACGGGATCGAATCCCGACACAGCCATGTCATCGAACGTGTTTTCACGGTGTTTCTCCTCAGCGGGGTTCTGACGAAACCCCTTCTAGTAAAATGGCAATAAACTGTAGGTCCCTTTCACCTATGGAAAAATTAAATCACACACAACATGGGTGATTGAGAGAAGCTCGGCTCAGGTCCTTCATGGACTGTAACGCCAACATACATACATACGCATAGAGATAAATATCACTCTTTTCTATGTATGGTTCACTAGTCGATAACTCAACTCAATTCTCTTGTGCATTACCATATGAAAGGCTCGCTACTAGGACTAAGCATTTTCCAAAAAGGATTTCTCCGTTGAAACCACAAGAAAGTATAAGCTGCTTACTGGTAGCGCCATCGGAAAACGGCATGCAATGGTCAGATAGCCTTTGTTAGTATGTCGCCATCTGCTCGGGTAAATACGAGAGTATTTTAAATAGTGCCTTATGCTCCCTTAAGGTGGCTTGAATCGTTATCTTTTCCAATCTCTAGGCTTTCGCTATAACATTCATAAATACCAATTTTAAACATCTACTGCATAAGACCTTTTTTCCTATTTTTTCAGGATACACACCATATACACGACCTCGTCTCAATTCAGTATTCGTTGGACCACAAGTCGTGTTGCCGAAACCGCCGCGTAAAACGAGGTCAGCGATGGATATCCACTCAATGGTTCTCGACGAGTCCGCCGAGAATGTATAAAATCGCAAAAATCTATCAATGGAGCCGTCTTAACAGCACATCTGCCAAACTTACTTGATAGAAAATCAGAAAAATAAAGAACTTCCAGAAATCGTCAAGGATACAACCTCAAATGGACCGAGAATTACAACAATATTTCAAAAGCTTTAATCGTAAGCCTTCATCAGACTTTAACTGAGAAACTTGTGTATTTTGTATCTTTTTGGCATATCCCAAGAAATAATAGAGAAAGCAAGAAAATGTTAGATTAAGTATCTCCAATGAACTATTGGAAACTGTAGTCTCGAAATAAGTATTTTAAAGCTCGAAGGGAAACAACAGAGCACACTGTAATCGGTTTTACTGACCTTTGTCTACAGGGTCGATAGCATTGTTCTCGTTTGTGCCATCAGGCAAGTAGTGATTAATTATTTACAAAAGCAATCTGTAACTCCAGTATCCAGCAGATAGAAAGTGAGAATCCCGCCTTCACCACATTCCTTTTCAACGAGAATATTTCAATTAAATATAAATGAAGCTTAGGCGCCTCCTCGTGGGTAGTTTAAAATCATGAATTTCGTTTTAAGATACTCGAACTTGAACTTACTCGTAACAAGGAAGGTTGTCGTTGTGTGTTTGCCATGTGGGTTCGAAAACTCAATATTGTTCTCTGATGCATGTGGCGGCGGACGGAACGTATGTGCTCGAAATTGATATTCGACAGAAAGGATAACGCGTAAAAGAAGACCGAATTCAGTCCTCTTAGTCCAATTGTATCATAGACGAATGAGGATTAAATTTATAAGGCACGTCCACATCTAGTTCCAAGGCATTAATAATGGAGTGACATTCCCATGTCTTGTAACATGTACGTGAACAGTAAATATCTGTTTTACCATCTCATCCTATATTGAAGCCTCGGTAAGTGGTTGAAAGAGATAAATTAATGGAACTACTACGACCAACACCGACCCTGGTTGGAAGAGGGTGGCAGTCTACAGCGGAATATTTGTTTTTTAATTTATGACGCACTCCAGTTGCGCCTTGCTTATGTTTATAATTTTGAGTTATGTTAGGCATTGGAGTGGACGTAACTCTCCTAGCCGTGCATAGGTTGGTAGTCTGGGACTTACTGGATGATAGGAAGTTCCCATCCATCCGAAGACGGTCACGTTTGGAAAGAAAGTTACGACCTACGCATCTCTTTTCGTTACTCGGCAGAAGTTGGGAGGGGTTATTTCAACATGAACGTGAATCATTACTATTGCTCCTTCAGAGTACTTAGTCTCGATAAGGTAAGCACGTACGTGAATAGTAGGTTACTGGCCACTTTTTTGATATTTATTGTTTTTCATCCTCGATTTGGTTGTTTATTTTGTGTGCGATCATTGATTAAAGTAAATATTTGAGTTTAAGATTAATGTATGCATCTATCATTGCCTCTGGCAGGCAAGTGGGATCGTTAAAAGCAATTTGTTGAGACCCAGTAAGTTCGGATTTCAAAGGAAACGTCCGATTAATTTCCAACTATCTTGAGCTGCAGTTACTTACTTACTTACGTGGCGCTCCAACCCGGGGTGAGCCTGACTCTCAACCAATAAGCCTCTCCGACCAGCACGATCTCTGGCCAGCTGTTTTCAGTGCCGCACGGCCAGTTGGTTGAGGTCCCTTTCCACCTGTGCGCGCCACCTTAGATGCGGTCGTCCTCTGCTGCGTCATCCCTCGGAGTTGGAGTCAATGACTCTGCGGATCGGAGCGGTGATGTCCATTCGCTCTACATGGCCCAGCCATCTTAGACGTTGGATCCGAGGAAGTCTAACTAGGCCGATATTGCTGTAAGGCTCGTACAGTTCTTGGTTGAATCTTCTCCTCGACTCCCCGTTTACACAAATGGGACCAAAGATTGCACGCAGAATTTTCCTCTCGATACGTCCAAGAGCCTCTTCACCGATTTTCGATAACGTCCAAGCCTCAGCGCCATAGAGGAGGACCGGGATGATTAAGGTTATGTATAGGGACAACTTAGTTTTTCGAGAGAGGGCTCTGCTACCCAGTTGCCTCTTGAGCACAAAGAAGCAGCGGTTGACAGGAGTTATTATGCGTTTTATCTCAGCGCTGGTGTCGTTGCTGCTTGTCACTATCGAGTCAAGGTAGACGAAGTCCTTGGCTACTTCAAAAAACAGCTGCCGAATGTGACGTTTTAACCAAGATGTCGGTGCGGCGCGTCTTTCTTTGATGACAGCATATATTTGGTCTTGCTCCCATTTGCCCTTAGACCCATTTTAGCCGCTTCTGCTTCAATGCTTGCGAATGTCTTATGGACGTCTCGTTTTGTCCGTCCAATAACGTTAATGTCATCTGCGTAGGCAAGTAATTGTGTAGGCTTGTAGTAGATCGTACCTCTTGTATTGGCCGCAGAGTCCCGCACGATCTTTTCAAGTATGACGTTAAAAAAATCACATGACAGTGCTTCACCCTGTCTAAAACGTTTTTTAATATCGAAAGTCTCGGTTTGTTCACCTCCGGCCTTAATGGAGCAGCGGGAATTCTCCATAGTCATCCTGCACAGTCTGACGAGTTTGACAGGAAGGTTAAAACATGACATGGCTCTGTATAACTCGTCTCTATAAACACGGTCATATGCGGCTTTAAAGTCGACAAAAAAAATGGTGCGTGTCGACCTGGAATTCATGGGTCTTCTCCAAGATCTGCCGTAGTGTACACTGGTAGGAAAATATCAGCGGTTTTTAAACGCTTACAAACTACGGCAGAGAGGATCTTGTACGCAATGTTCAGTTCAATTCCAAAAATGACACCACAGTGGAGATCTGGCATAGAATCGCCCTTGGCAACAGCTGCTACTTCGGCTTGTCCAAACAACCTGGGTCAAGACTTCTCACTCAAAAGACCAAAGTCATGCTTCACAAAACGCTCATAATGCCAGTCTTGCTGTACGGAGCCGAAAGCTAGACGATAAGCAGGACAGCGGAGCTGATTTTGGGTTCTTTCGAAAGAAAAATTCTGCGCCGGATATTTGATCCTGTCTGTGAGGAAGGTGAAAGGAGAAGAAGACATAACCGCGAACTCTACGAGCTGTACAAAGATGTGGATGTAGTCCGGAAGGCAAGGATCCGTCAACGCTCCAGCTAAGAGGGTCTTCGACTCCGAGCCTCCTGGTTCGAGAAGAAGAGGAAGACCGGACCTCCGGTATAAAAACCAAGTAATCGTGGATGTAAGACATCTTGGTCTTTCCGTCAAGGATGGAAGGCAACTATAGCTCAGGCTCAGATCCTCCATAGTTCGCTGGGCTGATAAGCAAGGAAGACGTAACTGCCTGCAACCTGGTAGAATAAGTCCTTAGCTACCCAAAGAATAAGGGGTGGTACCCAACATACAAACAGGTTATGATAATCCGAAAAATATGTTTATCAAGCTCTAGTCGGGTGACCCGCAAATACCCTTTGAAAATTACTACAAAATCAGCTGGAAGAAGAAAATGCACTTCATTAGTAACACACTCTGTTCATTTCTCTTGTTTACTGTTCACTTGCTCGTATGCCACTTGTCAAGCTTCTACCAAAAGTCTGTAAGGAACTACAACGTCACAATCAGGAAAAGCAATAATTGAGCCCAAACTGCGGAAATATCACACTTCTGTCGCAGTTTCATTTATACCGACTGTCCTAGAACTTGTCCTAGAATTCCACTCGAATCTTCTCTCTTTTCAACATCGTGACGGAAAACATAAGTTTTGTAATTGATACGATTACCCTAAATCCTCTGTCACCAATCAATTTAACTTTCAGTGACCCGAAACTGTCAACTCGCCCTCTTCCCAGTTTGCCAGGGATCAAATAAAAGGACACCATTCCGCTAATATCAAATTTCTAAAGTAACAAATTGATCTCCGTTGAAGTCCTTCAAACTTCATGACAATTTCCTTAAGTTTCGTCAGTCCTATTGCAGTGTTGGCACTCGCCTTCACCACTCATCGATTTTGGTCGATAATGGCAAGTCTTAACTTATATACCCTCGCATGATGTCAAACCAATTTGAAAGATATTACGAGTATGTCCTGAACCAACAAGAGGAAATGAGGAGGAAAATTTTGTTTTCTAAATTGAGTCCTTAAGCGGTCAAGTAGAGTTTATCAGAAAATCGACTTGCAATGTTTAGTCCAATCGCATAAACCACTTAATAAACGCTCCAATCTACGATACAATGCAAATCCCATTTGCAAGCACAAGGATGTCGTAAAATAAAATAAACTTTGTCCTTTTTCCAAAGCAAACATCCGGGATATATGTGTGTATAAGTTTTCCTTTCATTTTGATAGAGTATCAGACACCGGAACTACTGCCATATGTACATACATATGTATGTACTTGCAAACGAAGGAATGTGTGAAGTGTGTGAGTGCCAGAGGTGGTCGTTGAAAAGGACATAAATTTAGTCGAATGTCCTTTTTACGAGGTTCTTACCAGCTCGTTTTTCGTAGACTCCTCCAAAGGTAACTTTAAACTTTTGAGTGGCACTATCGCAGATTGCTTGATTCGGTGGCGTTTTCTTTGAACTATGTAGCCAGTTCCATATGGATGCTTGCCGTCTACTCCCTTTTTCCTTTTAAATTGATCCAACGACAGATGGCGTTAAGACAAATAAACGTGCAGAGCTTAACGGACACAGTAAACGGGCATGGGGTAGGGGACTGTAATTAACTGCTTAACAAAAGACACATCGTGCGGTTCATAAACTTCCATCTGTACTCCCCTAGACTACCTTGCGGTAAGTGGCTTTAAACTTACTGTCAAGTTGACTTTAAGGACCCTCTTGACAAGAAAAAATGTAAATTTGTACCCGTGACCGTGTACCTATATATAGTTCAGTTTAATCCCTATTATGAACGCCTAGTGAACTCAGAGTAAATGTTTTGGTCCGTTCATGTCAGTGGTGTTGATGATGTCGATAGAATCTGGCGTTGGTTTAAGTTTTGTGCGTAGCACCTGGTCATAGTCACCTTAAAAATCAGTGCCATTGGCCACCGAATTTAAACGAGTGCCGGCCGCCATTTGGCTCATTTAGGGAACTTGTGGCGAGAACTGTGGTAGCATAGAGCATTTGTAGCAGGGAATTATTCCAGACGCAGGAGGACATTTGGGGATTTACTTTGCTCTTATCTCTATCTGAGGTTACTAGAGGAAATGATTTTTTTTGTTTCGCTGAAATAATGACGAGGGAATTGACAACAAAGCTTATGTCCTAATCTCATGTTTTGGGATGGCTTTTTGGGAATTATAATTTTCGGGATGCTGGTTATTAAGTGGGCACAGTTGTGTCATTTTATTTTTATGTTTGTTTTGATGCCTTTGCAGATTTACGTATGTCGCATAAGGTGATGGTTTGTAAACCTAGGTAGGTAGTTAGGTTCGTAGCCTTCCCAGAATCGAGAAGAATACACATATGCCAGGGAGGCCTTCTTCGAGGTGGGTTTATCCCTCTATTCGTGGAACTATTTCGTGCTTCTTAGAAAGTTAAGAAGAACAGGTATCCCTACTTGCTGAATATCTGTTAGGCCGTTAAGGAAGTAAGATCCTAGGTATCGTTTCCTGATTGTGCAGAATTCTGGGCAGGCGCAGAGAAGGTGGTGAAAGGACTCAACCTCCTCCTCGTCTAGACAGCTTCTGCAGAAATCATTCGGAACTATTCCTAGTTTTTGCGGGTGACTGCCAATAAGGCAGTGACCTGTGATGATACCAATGGTTTTATAGATGTCAGTTCTCTTTAGGGAGATTATACTCCTGATCCGTTGCCTGTCGAGCCGGGGCCAGATTTGCTGGTGATGAAGCAGGTATGTCCCTGGGTCCATCTCAGGTTCGTCTCATCCCTGGCGATAAGTTGTATGTTAAACTGTTCGGCCATCTCGTTAAGAGATAGACGACAGTCGAGACTAGGTTTTGATGTGTACACATAGGACTCCAACTCCAAGACAAGGCCTCCTTTATTACCAACAGTTCTGCCTGGAAGACGCTGCAGTGATCTGGTAATTTAAGAGCTTTATTCAGCCTTAGTTGTTTGCAGAATACTCCACTACCCACCCCGTCATTGGTTTCAGGCTCGTCAGTGTAAAAATCCACGCAGTTTCTGCGAGGTTGCGTCTGGCGGGTCCAGTTTTGCCTGTCCGGGTAGATTGTCGTAAAATGTTTCTCCAGGGCTGTGGTGGGTTCTGTGTGGTTCAAGTTTTCTGCGCCATAGTTATCCTGATTTCCAGGATGGAGAAGTGGCCAGTGGCCAGGCTTTTACTCTTATGGCCGTGGGGTAATATCGAGTGGTATAAGATCGAGTATCATGTTAAGCGCAGCCGTTGGGGTGGCTCTGAGGGCCCCGGTAATGTACATACATACATTCCAGCCTTTGTACCTTCTCGAATTGTTGGTGGTATGTGGTCTTGTCCAGTGCAGTCCACCAGACCATCACTCCATACAATAGTATGGGTCTAACGACCGTGTAGAGCCATAGGGTGATCTTGAGGTTGAATCCCAATTTTTTCCCTAGGGCTTTCTTGCATGTGTAGAGAGCTATGGTTGCTGTTCTCTCGATTGTGTTGCTCTTCCTGGTCATTTTCCTATCTAGTATGGTGCCAAGGTATTTGACACTGGAAGAATAGGTTAACCTGGTACCAAGCAAAGTGATCGGGTAGTGTTCCGGAATTTGATACTTTTTCGTGAATAGCACGAGCTCCGTTCTCTGGGGATTTACCCTGAGCCCGTTGCTATAAGCCCATTTGCAAAGAATTGAGAATGCCGTTTGCATACGGTCATTCAGTGTGGATAGGTATTTACCTGAGATTGAAATGGCAACGTCATCAGCATAGGCAATAACGTCCAGGCCTTCTTTCATTAGTTTAATTAGTAGTTCGTTTATAACTACACTCCAGAGAAGAGGTGAGAGGACCCCTCCATGTGGGGTTCCCCTGATTACCACTCTGGTGGTTGCTTGGCTTCCCCTCTTGTTATTTGTGAATGGAAGCCAGAGGTACAGAACTGTAGCTAAGGAAGACCCTGTTCACTCAGAACTAGTTCACCGACGTTGAGTTTTTTTTTTTGTTTTTTTGTGGAGGTAATTCCGACCTTAAGAAATCATCATCAACTCATCAACTACAAACGTAGCGTTCTGCCTTCAGTGCCTAACTCGGCACTGCCGAGTTACATGTTTGGTTATTGAATGATGTTGACTGGAGAAAAAAAAATTTAGAAATTTTAAATTCAACTCAAAACGTTATAGATTAAACAAAAATTTATTCAAGAGTTTTGCGAAGCTTCATTTTTAGGATGAGGCTAAACAGACTCCAAAAATCTCTATCGTCCATAAGGTTAAATCGATAGGGTAAATCCGGCCCCTTATCCTATCTTACTTACTTACTTACTTTGATGGCGCTACAGTTCGGGGTGAACCAGGGCCTCAACCAACAAGCCTCTCCAGCCGGCCCGATCTTCGGCCAGCCGCTTCCAGTGCCGCACGCCCAGTTGGTTGAGGCCCCCTTCCACCTGTGCGCGCCACCTTAAATGCGGTCGTCCTCTGCTGCGTCGTCCCTCGGGGTTGGAGTCGAAGACTCTTCGGGCCGGAGTGTTGATGTCCATTCGCTCTACATGGCCTAGCCATCTTAAACGTTGGATACGAAGACGTCTAACCAGGCCGGAGGAATCTCCTCCTCCATTCTCCGTTTACACAAACGGGACCAAAGATTGCACGCAGAATTTTCCTCTCGAAACGTCCAAGAGCCTCTTCATCCGCTTTTGATAACGTCCAAGCCTCAGCGCCGTAGAGGAGGACCGGGATGATTAAGATTTTGTAGAGGGAAACCTAAGTTTTTCGAGAGAGGGCTCTACTACTCAATTGCCTCTTGAGCCCGAAGAAGCAGCGATTGGCAAGAGTTATTCCGCGTTTTATCTCAGCGCTGGTGTCGTTGCTGCTTGTCACGATCGAGCCAAGGTAGACGAAGTCCTTGACTACTTCAAAAATATAGCTGCCAAAGGTGACGTTCTGACCAAGACGTCGGTGTTGTGCGTCTTTCTTGGATGACAGCATATATTTGGTCTTGTCCCCATTTACATTTGGACCCATTTTCGCCGCTTCTGCTTCAATGCTTGTGAACGCCTCATTGACGTCTCGCTTTGTTCGTCCAATAACGTCAATGTCATCTGCGTAGGCAAGCAATTGTGTGGTTAACTTTGTCTAAGGTTAAATCGTAAGCACGTTGTTCTTGTTGTTTCTCTTCATAAGAATGCTCAACAAAGTACTCGTAGAAATTAGTAGATGGAGAGTCAAGTATTGTACAAGAGAAATAAACTACAACGAATGGCTGTTTAAGTATCCAAATGAGCTAGTAAGTATTGATGGAAAGCTATGTGACGTATCCTAACCTAAAAATATAAGTTTCAGTTAAAGTCTATACAAAAAACTAAATTGTTATTTTATCTATCTAATCTACAAGTTTCTATTTCTCCCTATTACACTAAATATGAATGTTCATTTTACTCAAATATTTATATCTCAAAGGTATTTCTATTCTTCGACTTAACCTTCGTATTTCTATCTCTATTTATCGTATCTATTTAAAGTACTTAAAAACTCACAAAAAAAAAAAACAAGATGAAAACTAGACCTGTAAATATTAATTAGTTTTTTGAAAATCTTCAACCAAGGGAAAGCGGATCAATATTAAATATTACTATTTAAAAAGATACAAAAATTAAAGATGTTTTGGGAATCAAAGAAGATACATCTATTTTTTACTGTTCCTAAAAATGATGTTACGAATATTTACCTAATAGAATGGAAGTTACTCAAGATGGAATGAGGATGTAACTATATTATATACATTTATCGTGGATTTTAGATTTTAAGGTAATTATTGTAGAAAAACTATATCAATATCCGTGTAATTTTTATAAGTACATACAACTATACATCTACTATATATATAGAGGAGTTCGTATATGAAATAAACACAGTTTTGGGGAAAGACATTTCTCTGCGGTATTTTTATTTTTAACTTCCTAGTGGTGGAAGCTATTGTAATGCGGCCGATTTTGCCCACTTTTCAAGGTCACCAGAATACAAATCCGAGGTTTTTATAGAGCGAATAACCGGAGCAAAGAAGCTGATTGTGTTTAACAGGGCAAACACCAGCTTCGGTCTTTGTCCCTGCTCAAACCAAGTTGACACACGGCCTCCGAGTGACACCCGCCGGACAGTGAACTAATGTGTGCAGCGACCAGCCCCTTGTTCCTGAGGTAAATGGAACCTGGCCTACCAGGTTCGGAGTTGTGCTTAGGGTTAACATCCCTATCACGGAGAAACCATCTTGTTACGAATCGACAACAAGCCTCGGATACGGACAATTCCAACGTTGACGACACCTGCAAACGCAATAAGGATCTACGAGTATGTACCTAGAGTGTGAGATCCCTCAATAGGCTAGGTGCAGGAAATCAATTGGAAAAAACCATGGACTGCTATAATGCAGACATTACCGCGCTCCAAGAAGTGCTATGGGGTAGACCTGGCAAAAAACGGATGCAAAACTGTGATATCTATTACGGTAATTGCTACAAGGATACGGATTTGTTATTCGAGGTAGACTTAGACAAAAAGTCTTAAGCTTCCGTCATATAAGCGAACGCCTCATAACAATCCGCATCAAGGGTAGACTGGGGAATATCACCCTAATAAGCATGCACGCCCCCACGGAAGAAAAAGATGATCGGCTCAGGGATGACTTTTATGATCTTCTGTACCGAACTTACGCCCAATGCTCCAGTTGTGACACCAAAATCGTACTAGGAGATTTCAACGCAAAGCTGGGCAAAGAAAATATATTTTTTATCGATCACAGGAAGGCATAGCTTCCATAACACCACATCCAACAACGGATTAAGGCTAATCGATTTCCTAACAGGTCATAACTTCCTTGTAGCAAGCACACGATTCCCCCATCGCAACATTTACAAGGGTACCTGGCGGTACCAACCAGATTGATCTACATTGCGATGGACGCCAGACACTCCTCCAGTATTCTCGACGTACGAACCTTCCGAGAAGCCAACATTGACTCGGATCACTACCTTGTGGCAGCCACGGTACGAATGAGGATATCAACAATGCTTAGGAGTCGAGTAGGACAATGTCAGTTTGACGTCGGAAAGCTACAGTCGCATGAGACTGCCAGAATTTTTGCCGATCGGATCTATTTCAACCTCTCTCAAAATCCGCCCACAACAGGGCAAACAATAGAGCACGAATGGGCGCATTGCCAAAGCGCCGTCAGAGACGCCGCCTTAGAGGTGCTGGTTATCAAACCGCCATTCCCTAGAAACCCCTGATTCGATGAACAATGCGAAGAAGCCCATGAAGCAAAACAAGAGGCATATAAAGCCACGCTGCAACGACGAACGAGAGCTGCTTGCGAAATTTACGGGCAGAAGAGAAGAGAGGAACACACGCTTCTCAAAAGAAAAAAAAAAGAGAACACGGAAAGCGTGAGATCGAGGAGATGGAGAGATGCTTCCGCAGGAATGGCGTCCGGAAGTTTTACAATGAGCTAAAATGAACATGCCATGGCTTCAAAAGCGGAGCGGTGGCCTGCATTTATGAATATGGAGAACTGGTAGTGGAATCACAGCCGATGCTGAGGATTTGGAAAGACCACTTCTGCAGACTGTATAACGGCGATGATAGACAAGATACCGCTGTCAGACAGAACGAGCCATTCGCAATGGACCACGAAGTAACAGAATTCGGACTGAATTTTGACTTCGTCTAGGTCGGGTGGACTACCCGACCTAGACGAAGTCAAAATAGCGATATCAAGACTTAAGTCTAATAAAGCCGCTGGCGCAGACGGCCTGTCTGCTGAGCTTTTTAAGGCGGCTGGAGATGAGCTGGTAAGGTGCATGCACCATCTCATCTGCAAGGTATGGTCGGAGGAAAGCATGCCCGACGAATGGAATCTCAGCATCGTTTGCCCGGTCCATAAGAAAGGAGACCCCTATAACTGCGCCAACTATAGGGGAATAAGTCTCCTTAACATCGCATATAAGATCTTCTCTGCCGTATTGTGTGAACGCCTGAAACCGTTTGTGGATAACCTGATCGGCTCTTGTCAGTATGGTTTCAGGCCAGATAAATGCACAATAGACGAAATATTTAAGCTACGGCAGATCTTGGAGAAGACCCAGGAATACCAAATCGACACTCACCACGTCTTCATCGATTTCAAGGCCGCGTATGACAGCGTATATAGAGACCAGCTGTACAAAGCCATGTCTAGTTTTAACATCCCTGTCAAACTCGTCCGACTGTGCAGGATGACAATGGAGAATTCTCGCTGCTCCATTAAGGTCGGTAATGAGCAAACCGAGACCTTTGATGTTAAAAAAGGATTTAGGCAGGGCGACGCGCTGTCGTGCAACTTTTTCAACATCGTGCTTGAAAAGATCGTGCAAGAGTCACTGGCCAACACAAGAGGTACGATGTATTTCAAGTCTACGCAATTGCTTGCGTATGCTGACGATATTGACGTGATTGGACGGATACAGCGAGACGTCAATGAGGCCTTTGTAAGCATTGAGGTAGAAGCGGCTAAGATGGGTCTCAAGGTTAATGAGTGTAAAACCAAATATCTCCAGCGGCAACAACACCAGCGCTGAGATAAAACGCAGAATCACTCTTGCCAACCGCTGTTTCTTTGGGCTCAAGAGGCAATTGAGAAGCAGAGCCCTCTCTCGGAAAACCAAGGTGACACTATCTAAGACCTTGATCATCCCCGTCCTCCTTTACGGCGCAGAGGCTTGGACCTTAACAAAAGCGGATGAAGATGCCCTTGGTCGTTTCGAGAGGAAAATTCTGCGCACTATCTACGGTCCCGTTTGTTCAAACGGTGTATGGAGGAGAAGATTTAACGAAGAACTGTACGGGTTGTACAGCGACATCGGCCTGGTACGACGTCTACGGATACAGCGTCTAAGGTGGCTAGACCATGTAGAGCGAATGGAAAATATAGCTCCGACCCGAAGAGTCTTCGAATCCACTCCGGAAGGAAGGCGCGGCAGAGGACGGCCGCATCATCGGTGGCGCACGCAGGTGGAAGGGGACCTTAACCAACTGAGCGTGCGGCGCTGGAAACAGCTGGCCAAAGACCGTGTCAGCTGGAGACGCTTGTTGGTTGAGGCCCAGGTTCACACTGTAGCGCCACCTAAGTAAAGTAAGTAAGTAAGTAAGTAAGTAGTGGTGGTGAAAAAACACGATAAAAAAGAGAGATGCAGGAGAGACTCCTACAGTACTCAAGTAAATCTAATCAGTCTTATCGCAGGATTTTGAATCCTGTTCAAAATGTGCAAGGATGTTTCGGGTGCATCAGAAAAGACATGGTGTCTGCATTAACGGGAGAAGAAGAATGGAAGTGTTTTCAAGGTCTGTTAAGGAAGCTACCGATGATGCGCTAGGTTTTACGACACCACCGCCTGAGAAAAACCCGTAGTTTAACGGCGAGTGCAGGCAGGCCCACGCAGCCAAGCGAAACGCCTACAATGAGATGCTGCATCAGAAGACAAGAGCTGTTAGTGAGCTCTACGAATAGAAAAGCAGAGATGGGAACGGGCTTCTCAAAAAGGAAAGAAAGAAGCGTGAGAGCCGCGCGAGTAAGGAGATATAGAAGTGTTACAGCAGGAATGAAGTCCGGAAGTTTTACCAATAGGTAAAACAGGTATCCAGTGGAAACAAACTTCGGGACGAGAATGGAGAACTTGTGGTAGTAGAATTTGGAAGAATCATTTCTACAGACTGTAAGACGGCGAGGAAGACCCTCCGATTTTGATGAGGTCAAGATAGCAATATCAAGGCTGAAGTCAAACAAAGCTGCTAGAGCGGATGGGCTGTCTACGAAAATATTTAAAGCAACTGGGAATGATCTGGTAGGGCGCATGCACCATCTCATCTGTAAGATATGGTCGGAAGAATGAATGCCCGACGAGTGGAATATCAATGTCTTTTGTCAGATCCACAAGAAAGGAGACCCGTTTTAGCTGCGCTAATTACAGAGCAATCAGTCTCCTTAACATCGCACATAAAATCCTCTCTGCTGTTTTGTGTGAACGCTTGAAACCGTTCGTCAACACCCTGATAGGTCCTTACCAGTGTGGTTGTAGGTCAGGGAAGTCCACAATATACCAAATTTTTGATTTCAAGGTCGCATCTCTATCAAACTCGTCAGATTGTGTAGGATGCTCCATCAAGGTCGGTAACGAACTTACCGAGACCTTCAACCTTTTTTAACATCATGCTTGAAAAGATCGTGCAAAATTCACAAGCACGATCTTCCAAAAGTCCGTTCAACTGCTAGCTTACGCCGATGATATTGACATGATTGGTTCCACGCAGCGGTCAATGAGACGTTTGTTGGTATTGAAGCGGAGGCGTCTAAAATGGATCTAGCGGTAAACGAGGGCAAGACGAAGTTTATGGTATGATCAAAGGAGGTCGCACAACATCGACGTCTCGGACAGGGCGTCATAATGAGCAAAAAGAACTTCGAGGTAGTTAAGGACTTCATCTATCTCGGATCTGCAGTAACTAGCTAACTAATACGAACAACATAAGTACCAAGATTAGACGCAGTTGCGATGCAGTTTGCAACGCATTAGTAGATAATTTGCTTACGGACGGTGAATTTGAGCCATTGAAAATGAAATTCCGAATTGGAACACTGGCCCCCTTTGCGGTGAAATTTGGAGAGCTATATGACTACGAACATAAATGGCGAGTTCATGATGAGAGAAAAATAATGGCACTAGGTGGTATGTAGCAAGTAGCATGAACCCGGAAGAATCACTTATTACCTGTGTTTCGCTTACCCCCAAGACAGTCAGTCTGTGTTGACAGATGTGGGCGTATGCGGCAGAAAGGTTTGATCTTAGCCCACGAATGGTACAAACATCCACTTTAAATGTTATACCCCTTACAACGCACAAAAATACACAAACCCTATTCCGACGATACTAAATGGAGTTGTAAGGTGGATGTCTGAAGGATTTACAAAGTAACTGGCCGTAGGAGTTAATTTGGTCCGTCAACAATCACAACCCGCTATGAGCCAGATGTTACAGAAATTGATTTTCTTTTGGTCGGAAGAAAGGGAGTGCTACGGCGCGACGTGTTCGCCCGTAGAATTACAGATCGGTACTCCCTTACTCTCTCACTATCACACTTACTATCCTTTTACGATTTGGGTGCTTCCTACATGCCTCTGTTGGGATGCCTAAAAGTAGACTCAAACAATGTCTGTCTCTATGGCAATTATAAAAAAAGCTGAGGCAAGGAAGAAGGCCAATTCATATTTAATCGTTGATACTTTTTCTTCTTCTTTGGTGGCGTTACAGCCCATAAAGGACCAGAGCCAAGCTTCTCTCCATCATCCATGTTGTGTGTGATCTATTTTTTACACAGGTGAAAGGGACCTACAGTTTAATGTCGATTCCGAACGGCGTGAGTCGAGAAACTTTTTCCAGGCAAGTTATACTACGGGGGGTTTTGCCAGTACCCCGCCGAGGAGGGATGCCGCGAAATAAACGTTCGTTGGCGTTGGTGTTATCGGGGTCCGAACTCGCTCATCGTGCGCCAGAGTCCAACACACTAAGCACTGCGCCACGGCGCCCTACGGCGTATTTACGTTATACTCGCAAAATACCGCAATCCATTCCAGCCACGTTCGCCGACTTACTTAATTACTTTGCGGACGCTACAGTTCGGAGTGAACCTGGGCTTCAACCAACATGCCTCTCCACCTAGCATGATCTTTCGCTAGTCTTTTCCAGTGCCACACGCCCAGTTGGTTGAGGTCCCTTTCCACCTGTGGACGCCACCTTAGGTGCGGCCGTCCTCTATTTCTTCGTCCCTCGGAGTTGGTTTCAAAGACTCTACGGGCTGGAGCTATGGTGTCCATTCGCTCTACATGGTCTAGCCATCATGGCTAGGCCATGTAGAGCCTAGACTAAACTCATGTCACTGTTCAACCCGTACAGTTCGTGATTGAATCTCCTCCTCCAACCGCCCTCTGCGTTTATAGGACCGAAAATCGCACGCAGAATCTTTCTCTCGAAACGACCAAGGATTTCTTCATCCGCTTTAGATAAATTCCATGTTTCTGCGCCGTATAACATGACCGAGATAATTAAGGTCTTATATAAGGTCAACTTGGTCGTACGAGAGAGGCTCTACTTCTCAATTACTTCTTGAGCCCAAAGAAGCAGCGGCTGGCAAGAGTAATTCTGCGCTTGATTTCGAAACTGGTGTCGTTGTTCCAGGTCACTGCGGAGCCAAGGTATATGAAGTCCTTAACTACCTCAAACTTATATCTGCCAATATGCACGTTCTGGCCAAGACGTCGGTGGTAAATGTCCTTTTTCGATGACAGCAGACATTTACTCTCAAACGGCTCATTGATATGCCGCTGTAATCTACCTATTATGTCAACGTCATCGGCGTATGCAAGGAGTTGCGAGGATTTGAAATAGATTGTGCCTCTTGTATTGGCCAGTGATTTTTGCACAATCATTTCCAATATGATGTTGAAGAAATCACACGAGAGCGCATCGCCCTGCCTAAATCCTTTTTTGACTTCGTAACTATAGGTCAGTTCTGCACCGATTCGGGTGAGCAGCAAGCATTTTCCAGAGTCATCCTGCATAGTCTGAAGAGCTTAGGAGGGATGTCAAAAGTGAACATGGCGTTATATAGCTCGTCTCTAATTACGCTGTCGTTTGAGGCCTTGAAGTCGACGAATAGATGGTGAGTGTCGACTTGAAACTCATTGGTTTTTTCCAGGATCTGCCGTAGTGTGAAGATTTGGTCGATGGTGGACTTCCCTGGCCTGAAGCCACACTGATGAGGACCTATCAGCTTATTTACAAAATGCTTCAGGCGTTCACACAAAACGGCAGAGAAGATTTTGTAGGCGATGTTAAGGAGACCTATTCCTCTGTAGTTGGCACAGTCAAAGGGGTCAACTTTTTTGTGGATCGAGCAAACAATGCTGACACTCCATTCCTTGGGCATGCTTTCCTCTGACCATATCTTAAAGATGAGCCGGTGCATGCTCCTAACCAGCTCACCCTCAGCTGCTTTGAAGAGCTCACCAGGCAATCCATCTGCGCCAGCTGCTTTATTCGACTTGAGTTTCGACATGCCAATCTCAATTTCGTCGAGGTCAGGGGGATGGAATTTTCTGCGATCTTCGTCATTAAGAAATAGGTCATTCTGCCTGATGGCTGTCAGCGTCGTTATACAGTCTGCAAATGCGTTTTTTTCCAAATTCTCAGCATCGACTGCGATTCTACTACTAAGTGTCCGTTCTCATCCTTACAGGCCTCCGTTCGGGCTTTATAGCCTTCAGACATTAGTTTTATCCCTCGATAAAGTCTTCGCCCGCTTCTCGTGCTCCTTCTTTTTTTTTTTTTTTTTTTTTTTTGAGAAGCTTATGTTCCTCCCTTCTCGTTTTTTTTTGTGTAGTGAGGTTTTGAATGCCTTCTGCTTTTCTGGATGAATCATTCTACCCTCGTCATCGAACCAGGTGTTTTGTCGTGGTGGAACTCAAAGGCCCAGCACTTCCGTTGCTGTGCTCTTCGGGGCTTGTTTGCACAGGCTCCGTTGTTGCCAATCGATTGAGGTATATCGGAGAGTTTGAGGGAGACGCTGTTGGCAAAGGCACTGGCGATTTCCGGCGATAGTGGCTTTCCGACGTCATAGCTTGGTGTTCTAACTCTACTCCGCGGTATTCGTGTTATCCGTCGACGTATCTTGGCTACTACAAGATAGTGGGCCGAGTCGATGTTCGCTCCTCGGAAAGTACGAATATCAAGAATAGTGAAAGGGTGTCTAACGTCAATCGCGAGTGATCATACTTGTTGATGACTGATTGATCTATCGACCGCCAGGTGCCTTTGTGTATATCGAGGTGCGGAAAGCGTGTGCTAGCTAAATGAAGGATGACCGTGGCAAGGTGGATCAGATCCATTATCGGATGTGGTGTCAAGTAGGCTGTGTTTGCCGATGACCCGTTCAAAGATGCTTTCTTTACCCAGCTTAGTGTTAAAATCTCCTAGTATGATTTTGATATCATCGCTGGGGCATTTGGCATATGTTCTGTCTGGGAGATCATAGAAATCATCTTTGATGGAGTCATCCTTGTCTTCCGTGAGGGCATGGACACATATGAGGCTGATGTTACAAAATGTTGACTTGATGCGGATCGTTAAGAGACGTTCACTCACATACTGGAAGCTTTGGATTTTATGCCTTAGTCCACCTCTAACAACAAATCCGCATCCAAATAGTCTTTGTCCTCTCTCCCTATAGCAGTCACCGTAGCAGATGTCGCAGTTTTTACCTGGTCCATTCCATCGCATTTCCTTGATGGCGGTTATGTCCGATTCATAGCGGTCCAGGGCGTCCGCAAGTTGTTCGGCCGCACGTGCTCTGTTTAGGGACCTAACATTCCACGTACGTCCGCCGACGATACGGGTTAATGGGTTGAGAAATGAACTACTTATGAAACCGCAAGGTGCTCTTGACCGTGTAATGACTTGGCAAAGGCTTGGCGAGTAGCAATTACTCCTACCAACTTACAAATGAAAATCTTTTTGCGTGCGCAGTGTACTTTTGGCCACCGTACTATGTCGCAAAATTGTCTGTAGAAGACGTGCAGTCCTCGTTGCGGTTACTACACGTTTGCCTAACATCTCATTGTGCTTGTATATGACGAGAAAGATAATACGGCAGAACCCTCTTTATCTTAGGTTCCTGATTTACTGGCGTCAAGTGGCATATCTTTGCGCCAAAAATTTGTTTTTTTTTCTGGAGATATACACATAAGAAGGTAAGAAGTAGCCAAAGTCTATCAAACTTTTCGGACGACTATACGTCCAGCACTCTGATCACGGAGGTGAACAAAGCACTAAATTGGTGGCCCGAAGATAACGCTATAAGGACAAAGGTAAAAAAGTTGAAGAGCAAGACGCTCACTTGACCTACCTATTTACGTCGCATAAACCAGCAATACAATTTGCCAAACTTTTCTACCAATCTGCGTTTCAATTACCAAATCTCTTCGCACTCCCCAGCATATAAAAATTCCATTACACCTGTAAGGGCTTAAGGTGTACAAAAAACGTGAGTTCCTCCCGCCTACCAACCATCTGTTCACTGGTTGGAGGCTATCAGTTTAGGAAAACAATGCGATAGAATCAGCAGTCATGAGTGATACTACACTCGTTTGAAATGGTATAGCAGATGAGTTCGCTTCCATGAACGCAGTTCAGGTAAAAGTTTAAATTGAATCCATTGTCATGAGTGGAAACACGAAGCAATAGGGAGGGGAGAAAAAATGTATGCAAGGTTAGGAATATGTGGGCGCTTATGAGGCCGTGGTTCCTAGCAACAGCTCCCGAGTAGTACAATAGATTGTTCCATGCTCCTACTGATGACAAAGGCCTCGAAGGGCCAAGCAACTTTCATAAATCCTCCGAGGATTTGATGTGGGGATTTACCAAACGAAGCACTGTAAACACACATAAATGCAGACATCACCACCAATGGAAGAAAGGATCAAGAATTCCATAGAGCCGGCTGTACAAATTATGGGGCAGGGATTGGTAGAAAGCCTGTGGAGGGATTCAAATCTAAATTTTGCTTTGATGAATGAGTATCTCCCGAAACAGATATGTACATAAATAAATGAACGCCACGTTATTTAGGCCGATGTGCAGCGTTTGCTCTGGTGTTTTGGGTGTGTCTGGAAAGAAGATGTGCCGCAACTAAGGATGGTGGTGGAAACGACGCAAATAATTTACGGACCGATATGAAACGGTTTGTACTCACTTGAGTTATGACTAACATATCCTGTGGGTTCGAGCAGATGCTTCCCTAGTAACAAAGTATCCTGAGATTTGTCAGCAGATAGAAAGGGGTTTTTACTAAACCGAGTGTGTTGTAAACGGGTAGATTGCCCAAATGGGACAGCCTGATGTAGGGTGGCTATTCGCATATTTTGGATGGAACTAAGTATAACGGTTGGCTTTAAATTGAATTCCTCCAATATTAAAGCTAATTGACTCCAATGTACCACATTAGCCCTAAAGGCAACCCCAATACACACCTCATTAGCAAGGGCATGGAGGATATTAGTATATCCGATTACCGACTTCTTTTCTGATTAATTAGTACACTGTCAAGGTAAGAACTTGCTTCCTCCACGATATACCCATGTCCTGGCTAATATCCCCTTAACACGTAGTAGATGGCCGATTGTTCGGAGCATACATACAAGGTTAAGCTGCATTGAAACCAAAGGACTATGCTTAATGGAGACCATGTCAATGAGGTTTGATGAATTGAGTAAGATTTACTTTGATTGGATTGTGCGAATTGATTATATCCATGTATCTCGTTATTTGTCTTGAAATTCAAGTAATTCTGCGAGCCAATTTTTCGAATCTAATCTGGCAACTGATAAGCTAATCATCATCTCCTACAATTGATTAATGTAAGAAGGCAAGTCTTTTACACATGACCTCGCCCTTAGACTGATCTTAAGTCTATTAGTGTCGCCGTTAGCAGCTCCCATTAATGGCGGGTATTCAAGTAGATACATATGTACGTTCTTGACCTACGACTTACAATTACCTTAGACATACACTTGTTCCCGCAACAACATCACTACGCTTAACCAAAGGTACGTATAGGACGAACGGGTGGGTACCTTATGGAGCCGTTTTACAAACTCCCTAGGGGGTTTCTAGATAAATGACACTTTAATGCCAATACTTCCATTCATTTACAGAATCACAGTTCATTACAATTGCGTTTCAGTAATCCAGTATCACTCGCAGTCGTTTGTATTCCCCGTGCGCCGCAGGAGAGAGCTCAAAGCGATTTGTATCTTCTTGAAAGTTCGATGTATCGAAAGTAAATGAATGACATCAAGTGAAAGGGACCAATACCGTCGGCTATCATTTATTTGAACGATATTGGTCGTGTTCCGTTCAAATGTATTTTTTTTTTTTTTTTTTGGTGAAAATGTGAAGGAACTCACAGGACAAGAAAGAATGATGACTGGGCGGGTTTAAGGACCACCATAAACCAAAAGTAACCCCCCGACGAGGTGGGATAAGGGATATAAACTGAGTTTTTGCGTACAAAGAGAAAGATATAAATCAGGAGACGGTAGGAGGTGACAATGTGATTGAGGATGTGGGCCAAGGACAACTACTCGACACTGGCTATGAGTATCGATGGCAATTTTGTTGTGTCGCGAAATCTTTGCTGTTCTGGGAGCTGGAGTATAAGACAAATCGAAATGCTTTCAGCACACCAATTAGAGGATGTACAGGCGGTTGATGGATGGTGTCCGGCAGAGCAATGACCATTACGTGTCGCTCGTTCAAGAAATGATAGATTGTTCAGATAGACATTCAATTAATCTAATGGGATATTGTACTTGTAAGTTATAAAGGAACGGGGTCAGGATAGTTAGCTTGACGATAGAAAAAGGCAACAAGGGCTACTGTAGTTCACGAAAATGTGGTTTGAAATGGAGACACTTATTTGTGTTAAGTCTATGTACAACACCTTACGTGTGTTGCAGCGACACACTTATTAATAATGAACACACTTTGGACCAATCAATAAAGCAAAAGGGAAATTTGCCAACTATGTATGTACATGCAACCTTGCCAGAAAGTAATTTGGGAGTCAGTTCCATGGCGTAATGGTTAACACACTGGACTCTCAACCCAGTCATCCAAGTTCAAACCTTAATGCCCGCAACCACCGAAAAGCAAAGACAACCAGATGGCATGATCATCATGATGTTGCTTTACAACGAAATGGAACCATCAATTTAATCAAACAAGAAACAAAGAACAATGTTTCGGGCTTCATAAGCCTCGAAACGCAAAACGCTCAGAGAGCGAGGACTCATAGCAACTTCGAGATTTGAACACGGGATCACGCTTTCTGGCAAGGTTGCATATAGTTGAAAAATTTCCCATTTTGTGTGTTTTCACAATAACACTTTAAATTGCATTAAAATTTGTGTTTTGGTGTGTTGTAGTAACACACTTACCATTTCCAGTGTGTCATTGAGGAGCTTCCGCGATTCAAGATAATTTAATACCTGACGGTTAATCAGCGTTTTCATGGTCTTAGAAAGAATGAACGTTAGTGCAATGGGTCAGTATGGGGAGAGAAGTGTTTACCTTTTTAGGGACGAGTTGGACAAATGCTGGTTTCCATCTACCCGAGAAGAGTCCTGAGGAATAGGATAGATAGAAAAGCTTACGCAGTGGTTTTACCAGAATAGAACACCTCTTGGGGAAATGCCACCTGGACCAGTGAATTGATGTACATCGAGGTCTAAGAAATAACGGATATCCTGTCGAACTAGTAGTTATAACAATAGACAAGTGTGAAACAAATGCCAGGGCTTCAAACCATTTCCAAGTGGCCAAAAAGGGACTCTTAGTAAATCCTACCTAATTCCCACACCTCAACATCCATAAGGGGACCTGGCGGTCTTTCGATCAATCGACAACCAACCAAATTGATTATATTGCGTCCGACGGCAGACACTCCTCCAGCATCCTAGATGTCCGAACCTTTCGAGGAGCCAACATCGACTCGGATCATTACCTTGTTGCAGTCAAGATACGGATGCGAATTTCTCGGAACCAACGGAGTCGAGTAAGAACACCAACATTTAACGTCGGAAAGCTCCAATCGCAGGAGACCGTCAGGACCTTCGCCGATCAAGTCTCCCTCAAGCTCTCTCAGGTCCCGATGCAATCTGCAGAAACCATAGAACAGCAATGGAGTCGTTGTCAGAAAGCCATTAGAGAGGCCGCCTCAGATATACTCGGTTTCGAGCCACCACCGTCGAGAAACCCCTGGTTTGATGATGAGTGCAGACAGGCCTATGTAGAGAAACAGAATGCATACATGGCCACATTGCATCGACGGACGAGAGCTGCCCGCGAGCTCTTTGAACAGAAAAGGAGGGAGGAGCATGCGCTTCTGAGAAGGAAAAAGAAGGAGCACGAGAAGCGCGAGATCGAGGAGATGGAGAGATGTTACTGCAGGAACGACGTTCGAAAATTTTACCAGAAAGTAAAACGAACATGCCAAGGCTATAAAGCCAGAGCAGAAGCCTGCAGGGATGAGCACGGACAACTAGTAGTGGAGTCACAGTCGATGCTGAGATTGTGGAAGGAACACTTCTGCAACTGTATGACGGCGATGATAGTCAAAATGCCGCCGTCAGGCAGAGCGAACCATTCACAATGGGCGAAGACGAAGGAGAATCCCGTCCACCCGACCTAGACGATGTTAAGATAGCGAAATCGAAACTTAAGTCTTAAGTCAATTTGGCATACAGGCCAATTGATCTCCTGAGCTGAATATGTTGAGTGTTATCTAACACACTAACATTAACATATGCTTTTGACGGGAAATACCTAATAAATACTATCAATTGTCGGGCTTTGGAACCTGGAACGCTATTTGCTACTAGTAGAAAAGGTACTAGAAAAGTCTTTCAAGCTATCTTCTTGATTTATGTGTCAAAGGTATAATAATCAACATTCTTACCAAGAGTCAAGCAGAGCTCAAAGCGCTGAGCTCCTGTCAAACACGTTCTCTGCTGGATGCAATAACATTTGGCATTTTTGGCAACGATACAGCTAATCAACTAGCAAAATATAGAATCAATGCACTCATAGGACCTCTGTTTTACTATCCCCTTGAATGCACTATACATATAAGAAGACCTTAAACTTAAAGATGGATGATATCGAAATACTCCCCATTCAGTTATGACGAGGTTGCGGATATCCTGACTAGTTCGATGACCAACCTCATTAGGTTAGTTTAGATTAGGTGGGGGATATGTCCCACGTGGCCGAAGCCAGCCCATTGTAATACCATATGGATCATATTACCTTGATCCGCTACCTGAGAACCAATCGGTGCTTCTGATGAAGCGATTGAGTTGAGCTATTTTTAGGTCTGCTAGCTCACTTAAGTTTTCATAGAAGGACGCGCCGAGGTAGATCCTCCTGCGATTCCCAAAAGAAGGATATGAGCAGAGGAGGTGATGTATCGATTCCTCTCCCTCCTCATCCATGCAGCCGCGGCAGAAGTCAATGGAGGGTAACCCTAGTCTGGCGGCGTGTTTTCCAACGATGCAGTGACCTGTGATGACAGCCACTAAGTTTGCCCTTTTGGTTGCCACAAGGTCCCTGGTTTGTCCTAAGCTTAGCTTAGGCCACATTTGCTTAGTGATAAAGCCGAGATTACTTTCATTCCATTGGAGGTTGGTAGCCTCTATGGTTCGAAGTTTTATCATGTGCTTGACGGTACTTATTGGTGTTTTTAGGTACCCGAGGGTAGGAAGACTGAGTGTGCTTGACCCTAACTTTGCGAGCTCGTCAGCCGCGTAGTTTCCTGGAATATCCCTATGCCCTTTAATGTTGAACTGTTCAGCCATCTCGTCTAAAGATAGGCGGCAGTTAAGGGATGTTTTTGATTTGTGGGCTACCGCGGCCAGGGATTTTATCACAGATTGGCTGTCCGTGCAAATGATAATATCCTTAGCGGATATTACATTGATCCTAAGCTATGAAAGGGCCTCCGTTATCGTTGTTATTTCGCTTGATACACACTGCAGTGATTTGGGAGTCTAAATGCTAGGTTTAGGTTAAGTTCCTTGGAGAAGACTCCACTACCTACACCCGTCTTCATCTTGAAGCCATCGATATAGAGGGAAATCGAGTCCTTCGGTATGGCTTTCCCTTCAGCCCATTCCTCCCTGGATGGAAAGACAACTTCGAAGTTCTTAGTGAACACATTCTGCGGGATGATGTAGTCTGTGTCCATGGGTACTTCGAAGTGATTAAGAATCCTCGTATGGCCTTTATGTGATGTGGGCCATTTTCCTATGCCCCTAATCCGTAGGGCCGCGCAAAAACCAATTTGTTTGCTGAAGAGGTCCAATGGTGGAAGATGTAGTAGAATATTTAGGGCCTCCGTGTGGGTTGATCTGATCGCGCCGCTTATATATAAGCTGGCCGTCCTTTGTACTTTCCCCAGAAGGTTTCGATAGACTGCATTGTCCAGAGTAGTCCACCAGACTACGACGCCGTACAGGAGGATGGGCCTTATGACTGCTATATAGAGCCAGTGCATAATGCTTAGTTGGAAGACCCCACTTTTTGCCAACCACTTTCTTACAGCTGTAGAGGGCAGTGGTTGCTTTCTTAACAAGATCGAGAATGTAGGGTTTCCAATTCAGCCTCCTGTCAAGGCCTAGGCCTAAGTATTTAGCCTGATCTTTGATTATTATTGACCCCAAGTCCACAGTACTGCGTTCAGATTTCTACTGTATGTAATGCACCCTGCATTAGATCGCTTAGAGTGCTGAGAAATTGCCCTGTAACACCAACCTCATTAAGAACGTTGAGAATTTTCTCGCTTAACTTAAACTGAAGGTACAATAATCGAATTCTTATGCCGAGGGAAAGGTATGAGACGACGATACTACTATTTGACTGCACCTACAGCGTCCTAGAAATGGAATAAGTCCATTTAAGTCGTCCACCTTTCATTTCTATTTAATGCAAGTGATTATAATCAGAATTCAAACTCCAGCGCTCTCACCAACGTTCATGCCAGAAAGGACCCTTATCCAGCATACCAGAGGTTTTCCCTTTCCTTCAGATGACGATTACGACAAACAGTGGGTGGGAAGAATGCAAATTGTTTTTCTCTTTCCTGGTCCCGGCTGGGGACATTTAGGGGATAATGACTCCATCCACTATAACGAGAAGATTACTGAGCGTACAAACTCGTACAAGCTCTAACGCATGTGGGCGCTTGTAATCATGCCCTTGGCTAAGACTCAACACTTATAATAAAAAGACTGACAATTCGCCTGGAATCTTTTGGCAACAGGATATTCCAATAACAGTTCACAGAAACGAGAGAAATTGTACATAAATCGCAACACTCCGCGGAAATGTTTCCAGGACAATGGCGCAGACAAAACACTCTCTGCGGTTCTTTGGACGCATTTTTAAAGTTCACCGAACATCACCTACCCGAAACGTTTAAGGTCACACCTTTTTTTTCAGAAAGGAAAAACGTTCCTATCTACCGCTAATTGCGTAAAAACTCACAAAGCAACACCGCAGATACCACCAATAAAAAGGAAACACCACCAAAGCAGCCTTATCAGCGCGGGCAATAAAAGCTATCGTTTGTCTGCAAGCGATTCAACCATCTTCACCATAAGGCTGACAGGGAATAGGGCGCAACCACGCGTTACCCTGATAGCCCTATAGCCCAAAAGCGGATAAAGCAATGAACATTCTCTTCGCTTTTATTATTGCGGTTTTTTCGTTGCCATTTTTCCGCGGCAATATTCAAGCCATTTGGCGGTGTCCTTTAGCATTAAACCAAAATAGAAATTGAATAATGACCCCGCATTACGGGAAGATTTTCTATTTAGTCCTGAATCCAATTGGCCATTATTTTGGGCAAATGAGGGGATTTGACTTGCATTTAAAGGAGCGGATTGGACTCGAATTTAGCGAAATAAAAATAGTCGGAAGGATGCTGGGGCCAGTGATGGCTTCTATTATAGTGATGGCGTAAGGATTCGAGAGATTTATGTCATGGGAGAGATACGATAATAGACTGCATAACGACCACATTATGGATTGGCATTTATTATAACGCCCTACGGCTATTGCCACTGCTATTGTTATAAATTAGCCTCAACGGGTGCGCCTTAGCATCCCTTTAGGTGGCCATCCATCGAAATGTATATCAGTAGTTTCAACCGCCTATCTCAAGGGATTGACTTATGAGATGTCGTGAAATCGTAGATAAAACACTTGACCATTATTAAGTAAGGGCGAAATGGAAACGGGAAACGGGAAACGTTTGCCCGGTCCATAAGAAAGGAGACCCCTATGACTGCGTCAATTATAGAGGAATGAGTCTTGTGAACATTGCGTACAAGATCCTCTCTGCCGTACTGTGTAAGCGCCTGAAACTGTTCGTGGACAATCTGATCTGGTTCCTACCAGTGTGGTTTCAGGCCACGAAAGACTAAATATTTACACTATGGCAGATCTTCGAGAAGTCTTAAGTCTGAAGAGTCTTAATCTTTCGTTATGTAAGCGAACGCCTCATAACAATCCGCATCAAGGGTATACTGAAGAATATCACCCTAATATGAGTGCACGCCCCCACGGAAGAAAAAGGTGATCGACCTTAGGATGACTTTTATGATCTCCTCGACCGAACATACGGCCAATGCCGCAGTTATGACACCAAAATCGTCCTAGAAGATTTCAATGCAAGGCTGGACAGAGAAGACATATTTAAATCGATCATAGGAAAGCACAGCCTCCATAACACCAAATCCGACAACGGATTTAGGCTAATCAATTTCCTAACGGGGCGTTACCTACTTGTAGCAAGCACATGATTCCTCCATCACCTGGCGGTCTTTTGATCAATCGACCACCAACCAGATTGATCTCATTGCGATCGACGCCAGACACTCCTCCTGTATTCTCGACGTACGAACCATCCGAGGGGCCAACATCGACTCGGGCCACTACCTTGTTGTAGCCAAGGTACGAATGAGGATATCAAAAATGCTTAGAAGTCGAGTAGGACAACGTAAGTTTGACGTCGGAAAGCTACATTCGCCAGAATCTTTGCCAATCGTGTCTCCTTCCAACTCTCTCAAAATCCTCCCACAGCAGCACAAACAATAGAGCAGGAATGGGCGCATTGCCAGAGCGCCGTCAGAGACGCTGCCTCAGAGGTGCTGGATTTCGAACCACCACCTCATAGAAACGTCTGATTCGATGAACAATGCGAGCAAGCCTAGCAGCAAAATAAGAGGCATATAAAGCCATGCTGCCACACGAGCAGCTCTCGCTCGCGAAATCTACGGGCAGAAGAGAAGAGAGGAATACACGCTTTTTTGAAGAAAGTAGAGAGAGAACAAAAAGCGTGACATCGAGGAGATAGAGAGATGCTTCTGTAGGAATGACGCCCGGAAGTTTTACAATAAGGTAAAACGAACATGCCATGGCTACAAAGCCAGAGCGGCGGCCTGCAGGGATGAAAATGGAGAACTCGTAGTAGAGTCACAGTTGATGCTGAGGATTTAGAAAGACCACTTCTGCAGACTATATAACGGCGATGACAGACAAGATACCGCTGTCAGGCAGAACGATCCGTACGTAATGGACGACGATGTAAGAGAATTCCGTCCACCCGACCTAGACGAAGTTAAAATAGCGATATCAAGACTAAAGTCCAATAAATCCGCGGGCTCAGACGGCCTGTGTGGTAAGCTTTTTAAGGCGGCTGGAGATGAGCTGGTAAGGTGCAAGCACCGTCTCATTTGCAAGGTATGCTCGGAGGAAAGCATGCCCGACAAATGGAATCTCAGCATCGTTTGCCCGGTCCATAAGAAAGGAGACTGCGCCAACTATAGGGGCGTTTGTAGATAACCTGATCGGCTCTTATCAGTGTGGTTTCAGGTCAGGTAAATCCACAATAGACCAAATATTTACGCTACGGCAGAGCTTGGAGAAGACCTAGGAATACCAAATCGACACTCACCACCTTTTCGTCGATTTCAAGGCTACGTATGACAGAGTGTATAGAGACGAGCTATACAAAGCCATGTCTAGTTTTATCATCCCTGCCAAACTAATCCGACTGTGCAGGATGACTATGGGGAAGTCTCGCTGCTCTATTAAGGTCGGAGGTGTTAACAAAGATTTTAGACAGGGTGACGCACTGTCATGTGATTTCTTCATCATCATACTTGAAATGATCGTGCGTGACTCTGCGGGCAATACAAGAGGTACGATCTACTTCAGAGTGTTTGAGGCAGACTGTCGCTAAACATGAGTCGACAGAGAGAATAACGACATCATCGGCATAGGCCTGGGCACAGATTCTAGAGACATTGAGAGCATTGAGCAGAGAATCGACCACCATGCACCATAACAGCGGAGACTGGACGGAACCTTGCGGGCAGCCCCTGTTATTGCCGGATCTGACACCCAGGTCGAGACCTGCTTAAGCGGTCAGTGTCCTGTGCACAAGCATTGCTTTGATCCACAAGACCAGTGCCTCAACTACGCCATGATGTCTGACAGCGTTACACATGCTGTCGAAAGTTGTGTTATCAAAGGCTCCCTCAATGCCGATGAAAACGCCCAACGCGTACTCTTTCCTTTCGAGCGCGCCTTCAATTCTCCCAACTAGGCTTTGAAGCGCAGTCTCGCAGAATTTTCTGCGCTGATAAGCATGTTGCATCTTCGAAAGAGGATGCGCTCGAAGGGCAACTTTGCGCACGTGCAACTCCACCAATCGGTCCATGCTTTTCAGCAGGAAGGATTTTAGACCAATTGGTCTAAAACTCTTGGCAAGTAAGTAGTCCTCTTTTCCTATTTTGGAAATGAAGACCACTTTCACTGTGCGCCAAGGAATGGGTATGTGAGCAAGTGCTAGACTAGCAGTGAAAATTCTTTTCAAAGTAGGAAGCAGCTGCCTTATACCCTTTTGTAACTTAACAGGATATATCCCGTCGGTGCCCGGCGATTTAAAGCCATCAAAGGATGCTACAGCAAATTAAATGGCTTCAGTCGTAACCACGCGCGACGCAGTATACCATTTACGCCGAGTTGTTTCCCTTAAGGGAGAGTGCAACGAGCCGATGGCGATCTGATTTCCCGGAAAATGAGGCTCAAGCAGTAACCTAAGAGATTCCGCTTTAGACTCAGTAAAGGTACCATCAGATTTTCTAAGTTTTGAGGACTTGCTAGTTAGTCGCACTTAGAGACTTGATCTTTTCGTAGAAGGTCTTATAAGAATCGTATTTCGATTTACGAATAAGTTTCTTATATTCTTTCTGCTTCGACCGGTACTTGTTCCAGTCATCTTCCGAGTTTGATTTGGGCGATCTATTCAGAAGACTTCTCGCTTCCCTGCGAAGACTTTGGAGCTCGGCATTCCACCAGGGAACCAATTTTCCGCAGGGAGATTTGCTGACAAAACAATTGGTGATGGCGCTATTCAGGACATGAACAGCGTTCTCTACCAATCGTTTCGTTCTAAGTTTATATAGGGCCCGAGTGGATTTCTCAAGCTCCTCTCGAAACCGTACCCAGTCCGTCTTTCTCGGATTCCGTCTAAGTTGCAAGGAAGAAATCGGAACTTAATCGAAATTCGATATACTTATGGTCCGACAGCGTAGCATCAGGCAAGACTCGCCAGTTAGTGATGTCCCTCATTTACCTTTTAGATAGGGTCAGGTCTATCACCTTCTGTCGTTCTGTCGTAACAAACGTTGGTTGAGAGCCAACATTGTTGATGGTAAGGTCAGACGAGAGAGTGAAGTCTAAAAGACGGTCCCCTCTTGTATTGCCTTTGCTACTGCCCCAAGCAGTGTTTTGGGCTTAGCATCGCAACACAAGATGAGACCAATCTTTCTGGCTTCACAGTACTCTACGAGTTCAGAAGCTTCCTTCGGTGGTGGAGGTAGTATCGAGTCGTAGGGAAAGTATACAGACGCAATGGCGAAGTGATCTATTGCTCCGTGCGTTTGGTAGCTTACTCTAGCAGTCACCAGATCTTGTCTACAAAAGTGGCCAAGTTTGGTTGCCGATAATGAGTTCGATATGATGAGGCAGACCGTAGGCCTTACGGATCGTTCATCATAAAGAAGCGTAGCTCCACGTATACCCCCAAGGCCTCATAGGCGTTTATTCCACACCCACGGATGAATGGATACAACCTCATGATTTTTGCTACTGCATGCAATTCTACTACTTAAGAGAGCAGTAGCAGCCTTGCAATGCTATAGATTGATCTGGATAAAAACTATCCTGACCTTTTCATAGAAGATAGACGCCTCCTTCTCTCGATCTCCTTCCCGGAGGAAGGGGTTTTGTTGTGTGATGTGCCCGCCTCCGATGAGCGGTTTGTGGCTATCTTCGCCTTCTGGCCTATGCTTTGATCCGTCTGAATCGCCACATCTGCCATTGGATTCCGAATTCCTACCGCTCCACCGGAGAGGGATTTATCACATACTCTCGCCCTAGCGAGGCTATGCTTGGCGGCGGTCTTCCGTTGGCGGGAGCTTTTACCTTTTTCGGTTAGAGCTCCTTCTCCCTTCCGACGCCGCTCTGGGACAGCCTTGCAAGTTCGAGGACTGCTGGGACCCGTAGCGACTTCGCCTTCTGCGTTCAGATTCCGTATGTCAACTCCGCCACCTTTTTCGGCGGCAGCGCCGGTCATGGCAGAAACCTGAAAACTTCCGGCCCCGTCGTTACGGGAACTGGTCACGCTCTTACTGGGTGTTTGAACCTTCCCAGTAAGAGCGAGAGAGTTGGAGGCGCATGTCGAAAGTGCTAGCATGCTTAGCCTTTCACAACCACCGCGCTGCGCACCTTCGAGAGGGGAGGGGACCTCAGGAAAGAGGGTCCGATCGGTTTTGGTAGGAGATACCTCTGTCGACCTAACTCTCTTAACTGGTTCTCCCAGAGGTTTAGCCTCGACCATTGTGCCTTCGGCTTTGTCAGCTTCTTTGCGCAATTTTCGGGCATGCCTCTTTCTCCTTCTTTTTTTGGCACTTGGCAGTGCATTCAGCGGTACGTCCCGATTCCGGGTTGCGTTTCACCTTTGCGGTTTCCCGCGCTACGCCATCGTTGGTGTCACCTCCGCTGGATGCACCGCTCATGCTCAGTCCGATCAATTGGTCAGACACTGAACCGCAGGAGTCGGTTTCGTTCCGGGCTGCCGTAGAGTTAAAAATGAATGTCCGGGCCTCCAGAATCCTTGCCCCGGCCACGATCAAAGAGATTGCGGGTGGATTTCCGCTGTTGCGGGTACCACCTGGAGTACTCAAATCCTTTAGGTTGTCCATTCATTTTTGGGTCTTCGAGTCTTAGTTCGAGGTCTATCACCTCTTAAGCCTCCCGCCACGACAAGGCGCCTTAAGAAGGGAGGCAGCTACAAGTTAGTGTATAAACTTATGGTCCTCCTGAACAAAATCGGTTGAGTGAACTCAATAGAGCTTGTTTGGGTCCCATGTCATTCTGGGATCCTAGGAAATGGGATATCTGATGAACTCACCAGAACGGGCTCGGAGGAGAGTTTCTCAGCACCTGTGAGACGCCTACTTGTGTTGCATGTTGCGAAGATGACGACATAGCAAACCTCTTTTTCTGTGACTGTCCCGCCTTTGCTTGCGCAGGGTGGCGCACACGTCGATGTGGTGTGTGCCGAATCTCTTTGCTCTACTTCACTGAAGCTCCTTCTCAGTAAAGGTAGGTGTCTGTGTGGCAGTACAATGGACCAGTATTTGCGTCTGAGAGCTTCAACAGATAGCGGAAGCCTACAACAGAAACGAGGCACAACAGCAGGGATAAAGAATGAGATACCAAACTTTCGTACGTCTGCCCGTTGATCCCCGCAGGGGTTGGTTTTTTTTGTTTTTATTACACCGATACTATGCGTGTTATTCTCCGTTTAAAAACGACGCTTTTGACTAACCCAATGATAGTCTCAAGACGTCGATGTGTAGAGTCAAGACGTGGCAAAATGGTCGCAACAAGGCAGAATGACATAGTCAAGACGCAGTCAAACCGCAACGCGTTTGTAGGGGCTAGTTGTCAAAATGCCTGTCAAAGCCAAAAGATTGGTATCTCATTCTTTATCCCTGCACAACAGGAGCCTGACCGAGATTTAAAAAATATAAAAGTTTTTGTGTATATCACGTACTTTGCTGAATGCACCCATTACATTCAGTCTCTCTCTTCCGCATGCAGCGCCATCTAGCAATGACATCTTCCAGGTCCCACCGCCTACCAAACCTCATTTGAACCATTTCGATTTCCATTAATTTCCAATAGCAACCAATCCAATAAGCAATCTTATAAGCCGAGTCATTTCCACGCGAAATCAAGCCACACAATCAGTATTCAGGAACACATCCATTCGCGCTCCTTTTGACATTTCGATAACAGTTACAGTTGACATGTGCGAAGCGCACTCATCGATATCATCACAATTTTGACTTTTAGAACTTCAAGGTGTCGTTTGTCGTCGTCTCGTCAAGCAAATTTCCATTTTCTCATCAATTTAACACAGAATACACCCCAATTACTCGTTAGCAATCACTTGAATCGAATTTAGAATCGAAATGCCGAACGACACAATCAAAAAAGTAAGTACATTCGTCCCAGTACGTCCCGAACATCCGCTACCTAGTTCCTCCGCCCCGCTGAACGTGGTTATGTTTTCCCGCACAAATGTCGCGTATACAATAGACGATTGTTCTTGATATTTCCACGCGAGGAAATGCATACGTAAATGTCCCCCCGCCATGAGTCAGTGCGGCACTTATGAATTGTGCTTTTTGGTTTTTGTGTATTCACAGGTTCAAGACTACAAAGACAGTCTCGACAAGAAGGCCGAACATCTAATCTTCCAAGGCTTTCCCGAGAAAATTGTCGAACTGAACGAGATGCTCGCAACATCCATGTTTAACGAGCGCAATTTCAATGAGGTCCATCAAGATTTGAACATTCCAGTTCCCGATCCGATTGTTGTCAATCATGCGGATGAGCCGGCAGCCAAGCGACCACGTAATGATTTCTGCGTTCCCGGCACTAAGGTGATGGTACTGCCAACGGGTACGGTGCCTTGCAACGAGCCTCTTTGTCAAATGATCGAAATCGTAAAGCCCATCATCCGGAAGCTGGTCGAGGACTGTAAGCCTCTTGTGTTTGGTCGCATGTTCGACGGTATTCACTTGTATTTCGTTTTGTTTTCTAGCGAATCTCTTGAAAATGTGGATCTCCTTTCTGATACCGAAGATCGAGGACGGTAACAACTTTGGCGTCTCCATTCAGGAGGACACTCTGGCCGAAATTCAAGCGGTCGAGTCCGAGGCAGCGGCATTCTTCGATCAGATTTCCCGATATTTCCTATCACGCGCGAAAGTCGTCTCCAAGGTTGCTAAGTACCCACACATCGAGGACTATAGGCGAGCCGTTGTCGAGCTGGACGACAAGGAATACCTCAGCCTGTGGCTGGTCGTGTGCGAAGTGAGGAATCGTTATTCATCTCTACACGACATCGTCATCAAGAATTTGGAGAAACTGAAGAAACCTCGCTCGTCGAATGCCGAGAGCTTATATTAGGTTTCGCCTCGAGGCCAGCTCTACCCACACCAGTGTAATTTAATCTCCCAAGTAAAATAACCGCGAGCGAGGCGTAGCAACTACGAGCAGCAGGAACGCGAAAGCAATTTGAGTTCTGAGATTCATCCTTGATCCGTTTTGAATCAATTTCCCTTTACCCATTCTCTCTCCCGTTGATTTCGTTTTGTTCCATTTGATCCAAGTCATCGGCATTGAACGTCGAAAATCCCCCTCTTCTGTCCAATTACCCACGCACCCAGCATAACTCAACTCTTATTGATGATAACTAAAGTATACATTCAATACAAAATGGTAATTATAATAAATACGAAACACAATCGTTCGGCGTTGTTTATGGGCGCAAAGGCCTGGCGAAGTGGGCTATTTGGGCTTGCACGGCACATGTGGTTTTGGTTGAATTTAATTTGGGTTCAGTGGGACTCGTGTCGGTTCGGTAGTGCTTGCAGGCCTACGTCTGGCATTGGAATCAGCAACTGTATTGACGACATTCATTTCTCCTAATCGATCCTCTTTAGGTCGGGCTCATACGTAATACCTGCTTTCCCAGAAAAGGTACGGTAAGAACCTTATGACAAGCGACAGCAACACCAGCGGTAAGGTAAGACGCAGAACTTTTGTCAATCGTCGCTACCTTATGTATGCCACTCTAGTGATGGCTGTAGTTGTCTGGAGGAGGCTTACTTATTTTAAGACCACCGCGGAGTCGAAAGTGTTGAAGGCGCTAGACAGCATCTCTCTGGTCACGGTCGGAAACCGCCCTGCTGAACTTAAGGCGCACGGGCTCATAGCACCGCATCAAGCTCGTAGAGGAGTCATCGCTTCACACATGGAGGATTAGCGGCGCCGTTAATCTCCAGGGGGAAGAGGGAGCGAGCAAACAGTGAAGATCGCGTTTAACATGGCACACGCCAGCTTCGATCTCTGTCCCTGCTCAATCCAAGTTGAAACACAGCCTCCGCGTGGCCCCCCTGGATAGCTACCCTGGCACCCGCCAGGTAGTGAACCAATGTGTGCAGCGACCCAACCCCTGGCCCTCCAGGTTGGGAGTTGTGCTTATGGGTAACATCCCTATCACGTAAAAACCTACTTGTTCCGAAACAACAACAAGCCTCGGATACGGACGGATACAATGCTGATGACCCCTGCAAACGACTAACGGACTTGAGAGTCTGCACTTGGAGTGTTAGGTCCCTTAACAGACCGGGTGCAGGCGATCAATTGGAGCAAACCCTCAACTGCTATAAAGCAGATATAACCGCACTCCAAGAAGTGCGATGGGATGGACCAGGCCAAAAACGGATGAGAAACTGCGACATCTACTACGGGAACTGCTACAAGGAGAGCAAACAGCGCTTATTCGGGTGCGGATTCGTTATTCAAGGAAGACTCTGACAAAAAGTCTTAAGCTTCCGGGATGTAAGCGAGCGCCTCATAACAATCTGCATCAAAGCTAAATTTGGAAACATAAGCCTGATATGCGCTCACGCGCCAACTGAAGAAAAGGACGATCGACTCAAAGAAGAATTCTACGATCTCCTAGACAGAACATATGCCCAATGCCCCAGCTACGACACAAAAATAGTTTTAGGAGATTTCAATGCAAAACTGGGCAAAGAGGACATATCTGAGTCGATCATAGGAAAGCATAGCCTCCATAACACCACATCCGACAACGCACTTAGGCTAATCGATTTCCTAACTGGGCTTAACCTCCTTGTAGCAAGTACGCGATTCCCCCATCTCAACATCGACAAGGGTACCTGGCGGTCTTTTGATCAATAGACCATCAACCAGATTGATCACATTGCGATCGACGCCAGACACTCCTCTTGTATTCTCGACGTACGAACCATCCAGGGGCCAACATCGACTCGGACCACTACCTTGTTGTAGCCAAGGTACGAATGAGGATATCAAGAATGCTTAGGAGTCGAGTAGCACAACGTAAGTTTGACGTCGGAAAGCTACAATCGCAAGAGACTGCCAAAATCTTTGCCGATCGTGTCCCTCAAAGCTCTCTCAAAATCTGCTCACAGCAGCACAAACAATAGAGCAGGAATGGGCTCATTGCCAAAGCGCCATCAGAGACGCTGCCTCCGAGGTGCTGAGTTTCAAACCGCCGCCACCTAGAAACCCCAGGTTCGATGAACGATGCGAACAAGCCCATGCAGCAAAACAAGAGGCATATAAAGCCATGCTGCAACGACGGACGAGAGCTGCTCGCGAAACTTATGAGCAGAGCATTCTCCTTAAGAGAAGAGAGGAACACACGCTTTTCAGAAGAAAGAAGAGAGAGCACGGAAAACGTGAGATCGAGGAGATGGAGAGATGCTTCCGCAGGATTGACGCCCGTATGTTTTACAATAAGGTAAAACGAACCTGCCATGGCTACAAAGCCAGAGCCGTGGCCCGCAGGGATGAAAATGGAGAACTGGTAGTAGAGTCGCAGTCGATGCTGAGGATTTGGAAGGCCACTTCTGCAGACTGTATAACGGCGATGATGGACAAGATACCGCTGTCAGACAAAACGAGCCATTCGTTCGACAATGAAGCAGAATTCAGTCCACCCGACCTAGACGAAGTCAAAATAGCAATATCAAGACTTAAGTCTAATAAAGCCGCGGGCGCAGACGGCCTGTCCGCTGAGCTTCTTAAGGCGGCTGGAGATGAGCTGGTAGGATGCATGCACCATCTCATTTGCAAGGTATGGTCGGAGGAAAGCATGCCCGACAAATAGAATCTCAGCATCGTTTGCCCGGTCCATAAGAAAGGAGACCCCTATAACTGCGCCAACTATAGGGGAATAAGTCTCTTTAACATCGCATTATAAGATCTTCTCTGCCGTACTGTTTGCACGCCTGAAACCGTTTGTGGATAACCTGATCGGCTCTTATCAGTGTGGTTTTAGGCCAGGCAAATCCACAATAGACCAAATATTTACACTACGGCAGATCTTTCGAGAAGAACCTGGAATACCAAATCGACACTCACCACCTCTTCGTCGATTTCAAGGCCGCGTATGACAGCGTATATAGAGACGAGCTGTACAAAGCCATGTCTAGTTTTAACATCCCTGTCAAACTCGTCCGACTGTGCAGGATGACAATGGAGAATTCCCATTGCTCCATTAAGGTCGGTAATGAGCATACCGAGACCTTTGATGTTAAAAAAGGATTTAGGCAGGGCGACGCGCTGTCGTGCAACTTTTTCAACATCGTGCTTGAAAAGATCGTGCAAGAGTCACTGGCCAACACAAGAGGTACGATCTATTTCAAGTCTACGCAATTGCTTGCGTACGCCGACGTTATTGACGTAATTGGACGAAAACAGCAAGACGTCAATGAGGCTTTCGTTAGCATTGAGGTAGAAGCGGCTAAGATGGGTCTCAAGGTTAATGAGGGTAAATTCACATATCTGCTTTCATCTAAAAGAGACTGTCCACATCGACGTATTGGCCAGAACGTGACAATGGGCGGATATAATTTTGGAGTGGTCAAGGAATTCGTCTACCTTGGCTCACTGATGACCAGCGACAACAACACCAGCGCTGAGATAAAACGCAGAATCACTCTTGCCAACCGCTGTTTCTTTGGGCTCAAGAGGCAATTGAGAAGTAGAGCCCTCTCTCGGAAAACCAAGGTGACACTATATAAGACCTTGATCATCCCAGTCCTCCTTTACGGCGCAGAGGCTTGGACCTTAACAAAAGCGGATGAAGATGCCCTTGGTCGTTTCGAGAGGAAAATTCTGCGCACTATCTACGGTCCCGTTTGTTCAAACGGTGTATGGAGGAGAAGATATAACGAAAAACTGTACGGGTTGTACAGCGACATCGGCCTGGTACGACGTCTACGGATACAGCGTCTAAGGTGGCTAGGCCATATGGAGCGCATGGAAGATACAGCTCCGACCCGAAAAGTCTTCGAATCCACTCCGGAAGGAAGGCGCGGCAGAGGACGGCCGCCTCAGCGGTGGTGCACGCAGGTGGAAAGGGACCTCAACCAACTGGGCGTGCGGCACTGGAAACAGCTGGCCAAAGACCGTGCCGGCTGGAGACGCTTGTTGGTTGAGGCCCAGGTTCACCACGGACTGTAGCGCCACCTAAGTAAGTAAGTAAGTAACCCCATCGTTTGTAATAACGGCTGTGAACCAACGTTCATCACCAAAAACAGACAGGAGATTCTGGATGTAAACTTTGCATCGCAGAACGTTGTCGAATGGAAAGTCCTAAAAGAGCACTCCCTCTCTGACCATCGCTATATACAATTCAGCATAGTCAGCCACGTCAGTGCCCCAGCTCCCTTCAGGAACTACAGGAAAACTGACTGGCAAAAATATATAACCTATGTTGAACCCCACCTAGGGACAAGACACCCTACCTACGCGCATAACCCTGCGTAATTAGACAGCATAGTAAACGAGCTGACTAAAACCCTTAACAGAGCACTTCCTAAATCTAAATCACCCACAGAGGCAAACCTAAACCCCCATGGTGAAAAGAGATAGTCTCCCTTAGGAAAGAGAGCAGAAAGCTCTTCAACAAAGCCAAATGTACCCGCTTGCAAGAGGATTGGGATCTCTACAAAGAAGCACTTTAATCTTTCAAAGCAGTGACCAGAAGGGCCAAAAGACAATCCTGGAGGAGCTACTGCGACAAAATTAATGCGATCTCCGGAGCCTCAAGAATAAGGAAGATTCTGGCCTCGGCCCCGTATAACCCAAGCCACCTGATGCGAAATGATGGTTCCTGGACGACCTCCAGAACGGAAGCCCTGGAACTTATAAACGCACACTTTCCGGACAGTAGTGACTCGGCTGTGACACCTCCTCAGGTCATCCAGCCGACGACATCCTCCTTCGAGCGTGCTCTCAACCTGGTCAACAACAACAATGTCCTATGGGCCATAAAAAGTATTGAACCCTACAATACCGGATACCGGGCCGGATGGTATCATACCAGCTGAGCTCCAGCAGGTAGCAGATATCATCCTCCCCTGGCTTGTGGTCATATGCAAGAGTTGCCTCTCCCCATCATACATCCCTAGCCAGTGGAAGGTAACCAAAGTCATTTTCATACCCAAGGCAGGCAAAAGCTCCCACACGTATGCAAATAACTTGAGGCCTATTAGTCTTACTTCTTTTCTATTAACAACTCTATCTCAGGAAGGCTGTCGGATAACCAACATGCCTACAACAAAGGCAAGTCGGTGGAAACAGTATTCCACTCACTGATCAGCAAAATGGAAAGGTCACTGGAACGTAAGGAATATACTCTAGTCGCCTAGCCTGGTCCAGCATCCTCTGATAGTGGTACCGTGACAGTCGCTCTACAAGGAGCTAAGACACTGGCATATGTACAAAAGTCCGGTCCAACACCCTCAGAAAGCAGCAGAGATGCCGCTATCCGACAAGGTGCTACGACATCGGCCCTCGTACAAAAGCCTGGTCTAGCACCTTCAAGGAGCAGTCACAATACGAATGAAAGGCCAGGTGCCAGGACAGTGGCCGACAAACAGAAGCCTGGTCCAGCACCCTCAGGTGTTAACAAGGAGAGGAATGCTCCTTGCGACCCAACCCTGAGTGCCCCCAAAACAAGCTACAAACAACGTCGCGCGGCTAGTAAGCTAGTGGAAAAATTACGTGATATACCAAGAGATCAGCTCTCGGAAAGGAGAAAAAAGGCTCTTGACTGGGCGGAATGCACAATCAAGAGCTTTGGTAACATCCGTTAAAGAGCAGGATGGCAAGCGCCAGAGGTCGGCTGAGGAACTCCCCTCCACCTCTAAGAAAGCGCGGTCTCAAAGTATCTCCCCTGGATCCCAAACACAACCCTATTACCCATCATACAGGGCACTATCAGGGCAGAATCAACCTGATTTCCTTCGAAGACCAATGGTCTATGGACCTCTTTAAGCTCGCACTCAGCAGAGTCGGCGAGGTCTGGGAGGGAGCTCAACTTGAGGCTATACCCTTGAACCAAATCCCGAATAGACCTAGGGCTAGAGCCATTCTACCAGCCTATCCCGAGGACCCTAAGGAGATTTTGGCAATCCTGCAGAATTGCAATCCCCTAACCCCCACCAAGGATTAGAAAGTAGTCAAGCTAGAGGATGTTAAGGGACCTTCAAGATTGATTACCATCGTAATCAATCAGGATTCCCTGTCACCTGTAGCTCTGGTCAACAACATGAACTCTCTGGGTTTTGACTCTGCGAAGCTCAGAATATACAAAAAAGACGGGGAGGACTCAGCTAAAAGAGCCTCCTGTGCTGCATCAGCCGACTCCATGGTATCGACGAGCCCAGAGGAACTCCCTACCATGGAGCCGATGATCACTGAGGAGACTCTCTTGACTGGGACCCCCTCCAATGTAGTGAACGAGATTAGCGGGGAAGACAGTAATCTACTGTCCGACCTGGACCTTCCCGAGGTAGACCTTGGCGAGACTATGTCAAATTTCGAGCTGGAGTCTGATGAAGAGTCTGCCAACGTCACAGCGGTGGAGGTTAAAGACTGCGGCCATCATGCTGCGGATTCTCCAAATTAAACTCCATCATTCTATTGCGGCCTCGGCCGCCCTAATGCTCCGCCTCACCAAAAGCGGAGAAGACGTCGTTCTGATCCAGGAACCATGGATAGTAAATAACATGATACGTGGGCTCGGAACATCCGAATAAAAGCTCACCTACGTGCGCGATGCAGGTAAGCCAAGAGGTTGTATCCTAACAAAATCACACATAAAAACCCTTCTACTCCCATCCTACAGCGACCAGAACATCACGGCTATTAGTGTCGAGGGCAGTTCCCTCAAGATCTGGATTGCCTCGGCCTATTTAGCCCATGACCACCCAAGTCCTCCCCCTCCGGCCAACTTGGTAAACCTGGTCAAGGATGCGGAGCAAACAAATGCCGGACTGATTATAGGATATGATGCGAATGCACACCATACGATTTGGGGAAGCAGCAACATAAACGAGCGAGTGAACCAACTTTTATTACCACAAACAGAGAGGAAGTCCTGGATGTAACTTTTGCATGGCAGGACATTGTCGACTTTTCCATGCGCTTAACATGACCTAGCAATCTTAGGCGTTGGATCCGAAGACACCGTGCTATGTTCATGTCGCTGTACAGCCCGTACAGTTCACTATTAAGTCTTCTCCTCCACACCCCATTTATGCAGGTCGGGCCGAAAATCGTCTCTTAAAACGACTAAGGGCCTCCTCATCCGCTTTCGATAAGGTCCATGTCTCCGCGCCATAAAGCAGGACCGGGATGATAAGGGTCTTGTATATGGTCACCTCGGTTTTTCGAGAGAGGGCTCTGCTTCTCAATTGCCTCCCGAGCCCAAAGAAACAGCGGTTGGCAAGAGGTTCTCTGCGTTTGATTTCGGCACTGATGTCATTTCTTCATGTCAGAGCGGAGCCTAGGTAGACGAAGTCCTTGACTACCTCGAAATTATACCTGCCAATATGTGCGCCCTGGCCAAGACGCCGGTGGTTCGTGTCCTTTTTCGACGACAGCATATATTTCGTTTTGCCCTCATTTACCGCCAGTCCCATTTTAACCGCTTCCATATCAATGCTCGTAAAGGCCTCAACGACATCTCGCTGAGTTCGTCCAATTATGTCAATGTCATCGCCAGCAGTTGTACGGACTTTGAAAAAGATGGTGCCCCTCGTATTGACCAGTGAGTTTTGCATGATCCTTTCAAGGACGATATTGAAAAAGTCACACGATAGCATGTCGCCCTGTCTAAAGCCTTTTTAGACAAAAAAGGTGGATGGTGATGGAGCAGCTAGAGTTCTCCAATGTCATCCTGCACAATTTGACGAGTTTGGCAGGGATGTCAAAACTAGACGTGGCGTTGTATAGCTCGTCTCTATTTATACAAACGTATGCAACCTTAAAGTCGACAAACAGGTGGTGGGTGACCATCTGGAACTCATTTGTTTTTGTCAGGATCTGTCGCAGTGTGAATAATTGATCTATAGTGGACTTCCCGGGCCTGAAAGCACACTGATATGGACCAATCAGTTTATTAACGAACGGTTTCAGGCATTCAAACAGTACAGCAGAGAAGATTTTACAAGCGATGTTCAGAAGACAAGTAAAGGGGTCTCCTTTCTTGCGGATTGGGCAAGCGATACTAAGATTCCATTCATCGGGCATGCATTCCTCTGACCATATGTTACAGATGAGCTGGTGCATACTCCCAGCCAGTTCGTCTCTAGCTGCCTTAAAGAGTTCGGCAGGTAGTTCATCTACTCCAACAGCTTTGTTGGACTTAAGCTTAGAAAAAGCATTCCTAATTTCGTCCAGGTCATGAGGACGGAATTCGCTGCTATCCTCGTCCGCTGTAAAAGGGTCATTCTGCCTGACAGCGGGATCTGTTTCGTCATCGCCGTTATACAATCTGCAGAAGTAGTCTTTCCAGATTCTTAGTACCGACTGTGAATCCATTACTAGGTTTTCATTTTCGTCCCTGCAGGCTTCCGTTCTGGCCTTATATCCCTGGCATGTTTGCTTTATTCGTTGTTAAAACCTCCGAACGGCATTCCTGCCATAGCATCTCTCCATCTCTACGATCGCGAGCCTCTCATGCTCCCTTTTTTTTTTTATTTTGAGAAGCTTATGCTCCTCCCTCCTCTTCTGCTCATAATGCTCCCGAGCAGTTCTCGTCCTTCTATGCAGCGCCTCTTGATAGGCTTGCTGCTTGGCTGCGTGTGCCATCCTTACTAGGTCTTGTACCTCAGTAGGTGGAATCTGATGGCCGTCTCCAGGGAAGTAGGCGGAGGCGGTCACGATCTCCCTTACTCCTCCATCGGTCGGGACTTCCACGATGACATCCGGCCCTAGGAGTGGATTCTGCAATAGTGTAAATTAGCTTACGCGACCTGTTTTGGAAGCCCATGACTCGCCAGTGTGAGTCAGCAGCATTTTGTGAGCCCAGCGTCGCGAAGACCTTGGGTTATGGTGGTTATGGGAAGGCACCACAGATTTTTTTAAGGGGAAGTGATCACGTCTTCTTCAGCCTGTATGACTTCAAGTCCACTCTTGTCCTTTATGGTCGTGAAATTGGTCTTCATCCAATCAGCCGTGGTGGCGTCGGCACACACAAAGTCGTTCTCTTAAAGTGGGGCTTAGGCGCCCAGCAGATCGATGGAAGTGCCAATTAACCCCTGTGGTAAGGGGTTTGCATCCAGATTCTTGGCAACGATGTCAAGTCGGATTTTCCCCGCTACACTGCTGTAGCTTCCTTTGTCGGCTTGGGGCTGCCGGTCTTGCTGTGTTTGGCAACAGGATTCAGCGGGGTATTATAGGCGGAACGATCTCGTTTCAGTTCCGGACCCTTGAAGGCTGCGGCAGATTTTGCATATATTACAGCATCATCTCTAGTTTTTCCCTGCTTGAAGGCAGCCTTAAAACGTTGCTGCTCGGACGAGTTTAGTTCAACAAAACCACCGGGTGGTAGAGACTTGTTCTCCACTGGGTTGGTGGTTTCGTTTCCCGCCGCACCTGGAAGATCTTCTGAGAGCATACTCACAGAATCCCCACCGAGTGTGGTGTCGGAATCGAAGAGTGGAGACTCATCTTCTGTCTTCCGTCCGTCTGTAATGTCGGCAAAATGATACCGACATCGCTTTTATTTGCCGAGCCGCTGAGAGCTCACAGGCCCTAGCTGGCGATGACATTTGGGAGACATCACTCTCTTCATAATTTTTTTGTGTAGAAATGTTATTCCCACGATTTAACGGGAAAGCACGGTCACCTACAGCGGTGCCCGCCCGATACACCGCAGGAAGGCTAGAATGAAATCGGAGGTCTCCCGGTAACCGAAGTTCGCATACTAATAGCTAAGCATTCTCTTAGCCATGCATCTATCGGCGTGTGCTGTTCTACCTTGGAGTTAGAGGGAGTGAGGGAATGATGGGTATGAGGGAAGAGGAGAGGTGAGAAAGAGTCAGTAATTGCTTCTTGGTTTCGGGTTCCTCTAGAGACAGTTTCTTGAGAGTCATTACCTGTACTTAGCCACCGTACCGCGACAAGGTGAGCAATTTTCACGGAGGAAACCTGTCTTTACACCTAAAATACGAACTATTGAGATATCTTAAGAATGCAAAGTGATACTGACCCGGGGCTATAATCGATTCGATTCGATTCTCCTTTCTAGGTTGATTGCAGGCAATTATTAATTTTACAGCCTCTGGAACCGTCTTTCTCGTTTTGCCAGTCACTTAAGTCTCAAATCCATGATCGTGAGAGCGTCGTGGTTTGGCGGGTAGTTTATTGGCTCCTGACACCAATGAGAGTGAGATCGAATCGAGGCAACACCGCACATTTTATCTCCGAATAATAATTCGTGCTCTGAAGACTACATTGAGGACATAAGTTATTAATCCGAGTCGACAGAGTTCATGCATACCGTCGTCTAGTTCGAATAGTGGTGGCGGTATACCATCTGTACAATCAAATCAGACAGAACATTGCTTACTTACTTAGGTGGCGCTACAGTCCGTGGTGAACCTGGGCCTCAACCAACAAGCGTCTCCAGCCGGCACGGTCTTTGGCCAGCTGTTTCCAGTGCCGCACGCCCAGTTGGTTGAGGTCCCTTTCCACCTGCGTGCACCACCGCTGAGGCGGCCGTCCTCTGCCACGCCTTCCTTCCGGAGTGGATTCGAAGACTTTTCGGGTCGGAGCTGTATCTTCCATGCGCTCTATATGGCCTAGCCACCTTAGACGCTGTATCCGTAGACGTCGTACCAGGCCGATGTCGCTGTACAACCCGTACAGTTTTTCGTTTTATCTTCTCCTCCATACACCGTTTGAACAAACGGGACCGTAGATAGTGCGCAGAATTTTCCTCTCGAAACGACCAAGGGCATCTTCATCCGCTTTTGTTAAGGTCCAAGCCTCTGCGCCGTAAAGGAGGACTGGGATGATCAAGGTCTTATATAGTGTCACCTTGGTTTTCCGAGAGAGGGCTCTACTTCTCAATAGCCTCTTGAGCCCAAAGAAACAGCGGTTGGCAAGAGTGATTCTGCGCTTTATCTCAGCGCTGGTGTTGTTGTCGCTGGTAATCAGTGAGCCAAGGTAGACGAATTCCTTGACCACTTCAAAGTTATATCCGCCCATGGTGACGTTCTGGCCAATACGTCGGTGTTGTCCGTCTCTTTTAGATGAGAGCAGATATTTGGTTTTACCCTCATTAACCTTGAGACCCACCTTAGCCGCTTCTACCTCAATGCTCACAAAAGCCTCATTGACGTCTTGCTGTTTTCGTCCAATTACGTCAATATCGTCGGCGTACGCAAGCAATTGCGTAGACTTGAAATAGATCGTACCTCTTGTGTTGGCCAGTGACTCTTGCACAATCTTTTCAAGCACGATGTTGGAAAAGTTGCACGACAGCGCGTCGCCCTGCCTAAATCCTTTTTTAACATCAAAGGTCTCGGTATGCTCATTACCGACCTTAATGGAGCAACGAGAATTCTCCATTGCCATCCTGCACAGTCGGACGAGTTTGACAGGGATGTTAAAACTAGACATGGCTTTGTACAGCTCGTCTCTATATACGCTGTCATACGCGGCCTTGAAATCGACGAAGAGGTGGTGAATGTCGATTTGGTATTCCTGGGTCTTCTCCAAGATCTGCCGCAGCGTAAATATTTGGTCTATTGTGGATTTACCTGGCCTGAAACCACACTGATAAGAGCCGATCAGGTTATCCACAAACGGTTTCAGGCGTTCACACAATACGGCAGAGAAGATCTTATATGCAATGTTAAGGAGACTTATTCCCCTATAGTTGGCGCAGTTATAGGGGTCTCCTTTCTTATGGACCGGGCAAACGATGCTGAGATTCCATTCGTCGGGCATGCTTTCCTCCGACCATACCTTGCAGATGAGATGGTGCATGCACCTTACCAGCTCATCTCCAGCCGCCTTAAAAGCTCAGCAGACAGGCCGTCTGCGCCAGCGGCTTTATTAGACTTAAGTCTTGATATCGCTATTTTGACTTCGTCTAGGTCGGGTGGACCGAATTCTGTTACTTCGTGGTCCATTGCGAATGGCTCGTTCTGCCTGACAGCGGTATCTTGTCTATCATCGCCGTTATACAGTCTGCAGAAGTGGTCTTTCCAAATCCTCAGCATCGACTGCGACTCTACTACCAGTTCTCCATTTTCATCCCTGCAGGCCGCCACTCTGGCTTTGTTGCCATGGCATGTTCGTTTTACCTTGTTGTAAAATTTACGGGCGTCATTCCTGTGGAAGCATCTCTCCATCTCCACGATCTCACGCTTTCCGTGCTCTCTCTTCTTTCTTCTGAAAAGCGTGTGTTCCTCTCTTCTCTTCTGCTCATAGATTTCGCGAGCAGCTCTCGTCCGTCGTTGCAGCACGGCCTTATATGCCTCTTGACAGGACATTGGCGTGCCTTATAAATGGCCTGATATTCGATATCGTATTAGACTCATGCATCCGTTACTTAGAACCGCAAGGGTTGCATTCAAATTGACGATTTTTTTTTAAAATAAGGCACTAAGTACTATAGTATTAAGTACTATGTCACTGATTTCGGCAATACTGGCGCATACAGTGGGTCAACAGCCACTATGTTACAAATGTAAACCAAAAGGTATCCATCCAACGGTGTTTAGCTCTTCCATTTGGATAACAGATTCCCGATCCACTGGTTTCATACTCCTCTCTAATACGAGTACAGTATGACTATCTCCCTACAGCAACACTGGTCGACTACACTTGTGCTTGTATCTTTCTCCGAGATTTCCACCGTTCAGTTGAGAAATTTCCGTCGTGCGGGGTGGTTCACGCTGGTCGATTATCATTCGTAATAAAAACAGACTTTCTTCGACAGTACGATTCGTCGTGCAAAGTGCCGGCATTTGTTGCCTTATTTCAACACGGCTAGTCTTCATCGAAACCATTTCCACAGTGCCCTATTCCAATTACTTAATTACACGAGCAACAGCACGGAAAAGAGTTTAAGTTAAATACTAGACAAACGGATATACGTATGTAGTTTAGTATAGAGAGCTGAGTGGCCTAGCGATAATGCTGACGACGGCAGCTATAGTTGTCCTAAATAGTTATAGGTCGTGTTAAGGTGGGTTAAGTTTTTGGAGAGTGTATTCTACGACTACGACTACGGGCTATGTGGAATTATGCCATGTGTCTAATGGTTAGCATGTAGTCTACTGTGTGCCGTGCTTAGTGTCTTCGATGTGTTTCGCTTCATAGTTGTTATCGGTCTTTTTTGTTATTGAAACAAAACCATATTCGTGCTTTCTTCACCGTGATGTAAGGGAATGAGTTTGGGCGCGAATCGCGAATAGATTGAATTTCACGCTCGTCAACAAATTAGTTTTGCTCAACGGAATAGCGCATAGATCTAGGGAAACGGAAATCCTTTAGCAAAAAAAATAAAATAATTTTACGAATAAGAAATGTGGTGTTGCTGGGATTGGTTACGGGAATGGGCAGCGGCTGCAAGTCAGATAAGTTCTATCTCAGATAGACTGACATCTCGAACTAAGAATACCCTTCCATCTGTGTTTAGTTTAAGTTCAAATTTTTATGTCCGATCGAGTGTTTTAGTGCTAATCTTAAGTTATAACTGTGCCTTTGGCTTCAATTTGGAGAATCGCCTTCCAATTGTTAAGTATGGAGCGAGTTCCACGTATTTTGGATACTCGATAGCGACGCATGTCATTGGGGAATATAATATTGCCAATAACTCGAAATGGTGAGTAATATCCTATGCATATTCGTAATTTCCTGTTTACTCTATCTAACTACATATTTGTTTTTCGTCCTTTCTCGGAAAATGTTTGACTCAAAGTTTGATTAGATTAAGACGGAAACTTTTGTTTTTTTTTTTTTTTTTTTTTGTTGGAGGCTTCTGCTATCCGCTGGAGCACTCAGGCGCAAACACTGGTAATCCAGACAGACACCTTACATTACTGTATTTTCCCCGTTTTCCGGAGAAAAATTTAAAGAAGCTTCAGTGATGTAGAGCTAAGGGATTCGGCACATACCACGTCGGCTCCAAGGGTGCGCCACCGTATACGAGCAAAGGCGGGACAATCACAGAGGAAATGCTCTGCAGTGTCATCCTCCTCTTCGCCACATGCAGCACAGGTAGGCGTCTCACTGATGCCGAGCACGTAGAGATGCTTGGCAAAAGTGTAATGGCCCGTGATAACTCCCACAAGCCTTCTGCAGTCGACTCTCCTTAAAGACAGGAGGAATGCTGCAGATTTTTTGCAGACATCAGGGCATATGCGCTTAGTCATCCTGCAACCCGGACAATCCCTCCATCTACGGTTGTGTGTATTAAATACACAATCGTTAATGTAGGAATTTACCGCGGACGCAGGTAGACCTAGAGCGGGTTAAGGTCTTTAGATGCTCTCCTCTGAACCCATTCTGGCGAGTTCATCAGAGATCTCATTTCCTGGAATCCCAGAGTGACCTGGAACCCATACAAGCCTTGATGAATTTAGTATGCCGACTCTGTTCAAGAAGGACTTGAGTTCAAGCACTAATTTGGAGCTAGTTAAGGGGTTACACACAGCTTTTAGTGCAGCTTGGCTGTCACTACAGACGCATATGCTTTCCCCCTTCCACCTGTGCTTCACAGCATAGTGCATGGCCATTAGGATTGCGTATATCTCTGATTGGAAGACAGACGCATACTTTCCTAACGAGAAGTGCAGTCGGATGTTATCGCGTTCAAAGAAGACTCCAGCACCGGACCCCCGCCCAGACCTGGAGCCATCCGTAAAAATGCGAAGACTATCCTTTCCAGGTTCAGTATCCAGCCATAGCCAATCCTGATGCCATGGAAACTCGACTGTGAAATTACGACGCAATAGGATAACTGGCGTCAATGCGTCAGAAGGCATGTCCATGAGACAGGGGTCGCAGGACAATTCTTGCGCAAGGACACCGCTGTTCCTATGCGAGTTGTACCAAAAGCCATTTCTCTTCAGACGAGACATGGCTTTCAGGGCACACCCTCTGATAAATATATCAAGAGGTGGAAGGTTCATCATAACATCTAGAGCAGCGCCCGGCGTGCTGGGAAAAGCCCCCGTGCAGCTGAGACAAACCGTTCTTTGGAGTTTGGCGAAAGAGGCTACGACGTGTTTGCGTTTTAGTCTGTTCCACCAGACAACCGATGCATATGAGATTATAGGTCTTATCATTGCCGTGTAGATCCAGAGGACCTTTGCCGGCGATAAACCCCATGTTTTGCCAAAAGCTCCTTTGCATTGCCAGAAAGCTGACAGCGCTTTGGTGGTTTTTAACTCAACATGCTTTGACCAGACAAGCTTACTATCTAAGATGACTCCTAGATACTTAGCCTCCTTGGATATGCCCTTTAGTACCAGCTGAGTCATGTCAGTATTTTTCCTCCTTCTCGTAAAGAGAACGACATCGGTCTTAAGAGGATTTACTGACAGCCCATTTCTGGTACAGCAATCATCGATCACATTTAGCGCCGCCTGTGCCTTGAGACGGACAGTCGCTAAACATGAGCCGACAGAAAGAATGGCGACATCATCCGCATAGGCCTGGGCATAGATTGCAGAGGCATTGAGAGCATCAAGCAGAGAATCGACCACCATGCACCATAGCAGCGGAGACAGGAAACTTACTGAAATATCGTTCTCTGATATACCTAACATGGGACCTAGTAGGTCTGACAGAAAAGCTAATAAGTTGATGTAGACCCAGTGAGACCAGACAAGTGGTATTCAAAAATTCTATTTTTATTGCCAAAGCGCACGGACTAGTGAATGTCCAACTTCCAGCATCAAATACTTAAAGCTCCCCCAGTTCTTTATTATTACATATCTAAATTCAAAATGAACGTATCTCGGCTTAGTAATGACCAAACTTATCTTTTCTACTATTCTACAGAGAGGTCTAGACATTATTCTAGCACCACTGATAGTTCTTTTTAGGTCCTGTTCCAACTTGGGCTACATCCCTCAAATCTGGAGACAAGTCAACCATGTCTTCATTCCCAATATTGGAAAGCCAAGTGAAAAACCTAAATTCTAGCGCCCTATCAGCCTAACATCTTTCCTACTAAAAACCATAGAAAAACTGATAGAGCTCCATATTACAGGTATCCTAGACAGTCATATTCCACTGCATCCAAATCGATATGCCTATTGCAAAGGACTATCTAGTAGGACGTGTTGAAAATAGTTTCACATGTAAGAGAATCGCGATTCGAACCTTCCTCGATATTGAGGGGGCCTTTGGCAATACTGGCTGTTACTCGATAAGCACACTATCCTGCATAGGTATTGACCTTGATCGCAGACTGAACTGGAACTCCAACATCAAAAACAAACTCACAAAGGCGACTAAGGCACTGTGGGCCTGTCGGCGCATTTACGATAAAACCTCAGGATTAAAGCCTAAGGTAATCCACTGATTATATACCGCGATAGTAGGACCTATTATCACTTATGCGTCCGCAGTATGGTGGACAAAAGTTGAATAAAAAATATTTATCATTAAACTTCAACGCCTTCAGAGACTACAGTTGCTATGCCAAGCCGCACCACGGCAGACCAAGAAGCACTGATTGGGCTTACTCCCCTACACCTATTTGCAATCAGACTTTTTCGTTCAGAAGAAGACCTACCATGTAGATAATTGGGTCATATGTCCATTTTGCAACATTTTCCTGAGCTGGATGTGATTAATACGGTTTCGAACGCATTACCACCCACACTCAGCCTGGAGGGAGCGACGATCTCTTCCTCAATTTCAAGGGCCTTAAGTGGTACACAGATGGCTTCAAGATGGCATCTTTGGACCAAATCGGAAAATCTCGAAGGCTCTAGGAATGAGACCTAGTATCTTCCAAGCCGAACTATACGCCATCCTGACATGCGTCAACCTTAACTTAGTAACTGGCATCAGAGATATAATCAAGTAGTCAAGTAGCACTCAAAGCGTTGAGCTCGTATAGCACGAACTAAAAGTCGGTTTAGGAATGCCGGGATGCTCTACAGACCTAGCCAAAAGAAATAAGGTCAAACTCTGGTGGGTGTCAGAGCACAAGTGCATTAAGGGCAATGGAATCGAAAGGTTTCAGCGAAAGGTATGTACATAGGTTTTAACTTTTCAACTTTTTCCTAGACAAGTGGGAATAATAATAATGAGAGCACCATGGCGCAGTGGGTAGTGTGTTGGCCTCTGATGCCAATGACACGGGATCGAATCCCGACACAGCCATGTCATCGAACGTGTTTTTCACGCTGTTTCTCCTCAGCGGGGCTCTGACAAAACCCCCTGTAGTAAAATTGTCATGAAAAGCTTCTCGAAATTCGCCGCTCGGAACCGGCAATAAACTGTAGGTCCCTTTCACCTATGGGAAAATGAAACCACACACAACATGGCTGATTGAGAGAGAAACTCGGATCAGGTCCTTCATGGACGCCAACATAAAAAAAAAAAAAAAAAAAAAAAAAGTGGGAATAATCGCAACACTTGTCCTTCTTATATGGTCCCTGAACAAACACTCTATTAATATCCTTAAACTAAATAGAGTAGATATCAGAAGACTGCTCAGCTACCTTACGGGAAACTTGTCTGAGAGATCATCTCAAAAAATAATCTCTCGTCTGAAACTGCGTGTCGACTCTGTCTTGAGGGTGAAGAAACTGTAGGGTACATACTATGTGATGGCCCTTTGCCATTTTAGGAGCGTATCCTTCTCATCAAATTCTCCATGAAGATTACTACCATTTTGCAAGCTTTTGAACCAATTTCCTAAACAAGTTCTCCACTACGATTGAGGTTCCTTCAAAACCTATGATTTGAATGCATCAATCGCTTCTTGACAGCGCACCTCGGCGTTTGTTCGGCCAAATATTTATGTCATTTTGATTGTACGTAATAAGTGGACCTAAAGTCCAGCACGCTCCATTCTCACGGCATGTCACATGACGATCTTGCAATATCAGTTCAAGCACAGCCTCGATTTTTCTTGGGATAATGACCGATTTTCGACGACGTTCATGAAATTCGTCTTGTAGCCAAATGCGACCACCACTGAATTCGGAAAATAAAAGGAACGCGGTGGCCCAAGATCGTGCTTCACTCCCAAAGGTCGAAATGAGCTGATTAGCGCTCTCTTCTTGGCTTAATTCACGCCGAAAGTCAGAGAAAATCATCACGATTTAACTACAAGCTCTGACCAAAATATTTGATTAATTTCAGACTTAACGATGACAATGTCGGATTCGACTTGTTCCTAATGTTTTGTCATATCTAAAAACTTAAGTAGCAAATTACGTATTGGATTGAGTCTTTGGCCAGACCATGGTAGTTCAAAAGCACTTAACTCAAACACACGTCATCACCAGGTATTTCGTTACCTTGATCATTTTCATCACGTCTCGATCACGATCTTCTACGTATCTGAGTCTGGCGGCTTTATATGCGCCTTCCAGAAAAAAATTTCTTCAAGCTTGAGAAAAGATGGAAGTATGGGAGTACAGAATCAAATGAATAGAGGAATATCCGAGCAAATCATAGTCCAAATCCATTGCCAACGCACACTTGTGCACAGGTGCGTTGTCCTGGTGAATGATGATTTTTTTTCATCTTCAGGCCAGGCCTCTTCTAGGCCAATTTTAGTATTTAGACAGTCAAGTCAATAGTAATATTCGCAGAAAACCTCCCGCCTCGCAAAACATACTGGCCCTGACCTTTCCGGTAGATGCGATCAATTTTGCTTGGATCGACATACAGCAAATGTGGCATTAATATTGCGTAGAGCTTTCGCATCCCTTATTCCTTCCACAGGATGCGTTGCAATCTTTCCCCCTTCCCGGTAGGTAGGTAGGTAGGTAGGTAGGGTCGTAGCCTTCCCGTAATTGAGAAGAACGCACTTAGGCCAAGGAGGCCCGTTGTGCAGCTACGAGGGGGTTTTATCCCCCTATTCGTGGAACCATCTAGTGCTTCTTAAGAAGTTAAGAAGATTAAGTATCCCTACTTTCTGAACATCTGTCAGATCGTTAAGGAAGTAAGAGCCTAGGTAACGCTTCCTTATATTGCAAAAAGCTGGACAGGCGCATAGAAGGTGGTGAATGGATTCAACCTCCTCCTCGTCCTGACAGCTTCTGCAGAAGTCATTTGAAACTATACCTAGTCTTTGTGCGTGACTGCCAATGAGGCAGTGACCTGTGATGACACCTATGACTTTGTAGATGTCAGTTCTTTTTAGGGAGATTATACTCCTTGTGCGCTGACTGTCAAGCCGAGGCCAGATTTGCCTGGTGATGACGCAGGTGTGTCCCTGGGTCCATCTCAGGTTCGTCTCGGCCCTGGCGAGATTCGTCAGATTATGTTTAATGGTTGTAAGGGGTACTCCCTCACAAGCCACGATTGATTGTAGCGTCGTTCCTTGTTTGGCGAGTATGTCGGCTTTCTCATTACCTGTAATGCCGCTGTGTCCTGGTACCCAGATAAGCTGTATATTGAACTGTTCTGCCATCTCGTTGAGAGATCTGCGACAGTCGAGACTAGATTTTGATGAGTACACATAGGACTCCAGCGACTTTAAGGCAGCTTGACTATCTGTAAGGATGCGAATATCTGTGGTGGATATTACGTTCCACTTCAGCCAAGATAAAGCCTCTTTTATTGCCGACAGTTCCGCCTGGAAAACGCTGCAGTGGTTTGGTAATTTTAGAGCTTTATATAGCTTGAGTTGTTTGCAGAAAACTCCACAGCCCACCCCGTCCTTGGTTTTAGACCCGTCGGTGTAAAAATCCACACAGTTTCTGCGGGGTTGTGTTTGGCGAGTCCAGTTTTTCCTGTCCGGGTAAATCGTCGTGAATTTTTTGTCCAAGATTATGGTGGGTTCTGTGTGGTCCAGGTTTTCTGCCAGACTTGTCCTGTTTTGCAGGATGGATGAGTGGCCGGTGACATAGCTCGCCCATTTCGAGTTGGCTTTTAGTCTTATGGCCGTATGTGTGGCAATTTGCTTGCCGAAAATATCGAGTGGTGTGAGGTCTAGTATCATGTTAAGCGCAGCCGTTGGTGTGGACCTGAGGGCCCCGGTAATGCACATACATGCCATCCTTTGTACCTTCTCGAGTTGTTTATGGTATGTTGTCTTGTCTAGTGCAGTCCACCAGACTATCACTCCATACAGTAGTATGGGTCTGACGACCGTAATGTAGAGCCATAGGGTGATTTTGGGGTTAAATCCCCATTTTTTTCCTAGAGCTTTCTTACATGTGTAGAGAGCAATTGTTGCTTTTTTTGCTCTTTCAGTTGTATTACTCTTCCAAGTTAATTTCCTATCGAGTATAATGCCTAGGAATTTGGCACTAGGGGAATAGGTTAACCTGGTATCGAGCAGAGTGATAGGGCAGTATTCCGGGACTTTGTGCTTTTTGGTGAATAGCACGAGCTCCGTTTTCTGGGGATTAATCCTGAGCCCGCTACTATGCGCCCATTTGCACAGGAATGAGAATGCCGTTTGCATACGGTCATTCAGTGTGGATAGGTATTTACCTGAGATTGAGATGGCAACGTCATCGGCGTAGGCAGCAACGTCCAGGCCTTCTTTCTCCAGTTTGATCAGTAGTTCGTTAACAACTACATTCCAGAGAAGAGGTGAGAGGACTCCACCTTGCGGGGTACCCTTGGTAGCTACTCTGGTAGTCTCTAGGCTTCCCCACTTAGAGTGAATCTTGCGTGTTAATAGCAACTCGCTGATCAGCCCTATCAGAGTCCTCTCCACCTTTAGCTTTTCCAGCCCTTCTATTATTGCTTTCGGAGTGACGTTGTTAAAGGCGCCCTCTATGTCTAGGAAGGCTGTTAGCGTATATTCTTTCAGATGGATTGATCTTTCGATTTTCCTCACTAATGAGTGAAGAGCTGTTTCGACCGATCTACCTTTACAGTAGGCGTGTTGTGCCTTAGACATTAGGGAGGGATCCAAGCTGTGCCGTATGTGTAGGTCTATCAGCCTTTCTAAGGTTTTTAGAGCGAAGGATGATAGACAGATCGGCCTTAGATCCTTAGGGGAAGTGTGAGAATTCCTACCGGCCTTGGGGATGAAGATTACCTTTGCGCACTTCCACTTTTCTGGAATATGACTCCAAGCTAGGCATCCTTTAAAGATTATCTCTAGCCATGGTATAGTCCATTCCATAGTTTGTGTTAGTTCGATTGGGTAGATTTCATCTGGACCTGGCGATTTATAGGGCTTGAAACTTTTTAATGCCCATACAATTTTCTCTCTGGAGATAATATGTTCGTACTGCCCTACTTCGGCAGAGGAGTTCTGAGTTCCTCGCGAGTGCACTGAGTCTTGCGATTCAGAGCAGCCAGGGAAGTGCGTGTTGAGGAGAAGATTTAAAGTTTCTTCCTCGGATGTTGTCCAAACTCCGTTTGCTATGAGGCAGTTGGGAGATTGTGGAACTTTCGAGAGTATTTTCCTCAGTCTATAGGCGTCTGAGATTTTCTCCATATTGTTGCAGAAGATCTTCCAAGACAGCCTTTGTGCTTTCCTCAGGTTTTGTTTGTACACCTTGAGTGAATTTTTGTATAGGCTCCAGTCACTGTCGTTACTTGTGTTCTTTGCTTTATTAAAGAGCTTACGACAGGCTTTGCGGAGCTTGCTTAGATCTGCGTTCCACCAGGGAGGGTAAGATTTTTTTCCTGATTTGTGGGTTGCGCAGCTGTTGGCCCTTGCGTTGCCCAATGTGGTTGTTAGAGTATCGACCATAAGGTCTATATCTAACGTGGTCCGCGGGGTGTCAGGGGTCCTACTTATTATAGAGTTGCCAATGAAGGCTCTATAACGCTCCCAATCGATTCTTCTTGGGTTACAGGATGAGTCAATTGGGGTTGGGACCATGTAGGCTAGGTTGAAAACCAGATAACGATGATCTGAGAAGGAGTGCTCTTCAGAAACCTTCCATTCTCTTATATTATCAATGATGGGGGGGGATGCTAGAGTTAGGTCTAGTACCTCCCTACGATTTTTCGTAATAAAAGTGGGTGTATGACCCTTGTTACAGATAAGAAGGTTAGCGGTTAAGATGAATTCAATAAGCCACTCACCTCTTTCGTTTGTGTCGCTGCTGCCCCAAATCGTGTGATGCGCATTCGCATCCGCACCGATAAGGAGCCCAGCTTGGTGATTCGACGAGTCCTTGACCAGTCTTTTTATTTCGTCCGATGGGATGGACTCTTCTTGCGCCATGTATGTGGACGCTATCCATAGTTTGAGCCCGGGTGATTGGATTGCAATCACTGTTGTGTCTGGGCAACTGTAATTTGGAAGAAGGTAAGCATTTAAAGATTTCTTTGCAAGTATGCAAGTGCGGGGCTTACCTTCTTTTTGTGAAACAAATAGGTTGTAGGCTGGAGTTCTTAGTCCACGAACCCTGTGTTCATGCACCCAAGGTTCCTGGATTAAGGCTATGTCTTCTTCTCCTTTGGCCAGCCTGAGAAGAAGGTTTGCGGATGCCGCTTTGGAATGGTGGAGGTTAATCTGAATCAATTTCAGCATCATGGCTGCTATTAATACGATCTGCCTCCACCATGGTGGCGTTGAGGTCTTCTAGATCTGAGTCTAGAAGATCGTCTTCCATCGGCGAGCTAGTGGAATAGTCCTCGCTTCCGGAGTCGAGCAATGACTCCTGATCTTTAATGACCAGGGATGTTGCTGGGGTTTCAGTTTCTACCGGCGCAGGGCCCTTGCTCCCTGAGGGGGTTGGGGGTTCCTGCACCGTAGAGCTACTGTTACTGACCTCGGTGTTAACCGTGTCTGTGTTGCCGGATGGTGGCATTTCCTCATCCTTTTTGTAGATGTTTAGTTTGACTTTTTTGAAGCCAAACCTGATGTGGTAGTCGCATAGGGCCAGAGGTTCCAAGGATTCACAATTCAGAACAAGGATTGCCTGTCTTGATCGACCTTTCGGTTCCTCCAGCTTCGCGACTCTCCAATCTCCTGTTGGGAGATTGGGATTGCAATAGTTGATTGTCTCAACTATTTCTAGAGGGTTGTCTGGTGCAAGCGGGAGCCAGCATCTAGCTCGCGGTCGTTTAGGGATTTGGTCCTTAGTGATGACCTTGAGCCTAGCTCCCTCCCAAATTTCCCCTATTTCGGCAACTGTTGCCTTCAGAAGATCAACGGATCTTTCGTCAGCACAGCTTATTAATTTGACCCTGCCTTGGTACCATCCAGCGTCGTCGCAGATGGGCGGTGGTCCAGGGTTCTTTCTTGCGACTTTGAGGAAGTTTGTCGATAACGCTTGGTCGACATCCTTCCATTGTTCGGTCGTCATTTTGCCGTCCGGGTCGCTATCATCTATGATTGCGACCGTTAGCAACTCCCTCGCAACCTCACCGAAGGGCTTTGATAGCTTGGCCAGTGTTCCCAGCCTAGCTTTCTTAGCCTCCCGCTTTGGTTCCTCGGGGGACGATCTGGGCCTCTTGGCCTGTTCTTTCTCCTGGGCTAAGATTCCTGTCGCCCAGGTTACCGACTCTTTGTCTTTTTCAGACAAGTCGGTTTTATGGCCCCATCGTTTAATGATTCTCAAGGCCGCTTTGTGATCTTTGTAGGCCTTGGTCGATGGGTTGTTTTTCCTGTCGGAGCGGTTTGAAGGTTCTCCGATCGGAGTCTTTACCGCTTTGGATGTGGAGGGAATATCATCCCCTTCCGGTTTTTTACGAGGTCCGGACTCGTTATTTGTTTGTTGTTTGCTTTGTTTGTTCATGTCCCACGAGTTGCGGAGAAATAAATGTCCACCTGGGCAGAGATCCGCAATACCCAGGTAAGGCTGGCTGATCCGGAGGGCGCCAGGTATCCGGATACACCGTTTGCGACTGAGCTATTTTTGGTCTGGGCTCTCAGCCTGGTCGACATCTCGGCACGGTACGGTTAACACCTTATGTCCAGCCCAGGGGATGGGGAGTGGATAGGTAGGATGGGAGTGTGATGGGATAGGTGGATTGGGATATGATTTGGGTTTGTGAAGGGAGTGACGGGGATGATTATCCTTTGGTGAGAAGCCCCCACACCACGGCAAGGTAGATAATCAGGTGGGGGCCCTTCCCGGTAACTTACTTACTTACTTATCAGGCCAGCGATCCATGGAGGATCTGAGCCTGAGCTATAGCTGCCTTCCATCCTTGACGGTCCCGGGCACGCTGCTTCTAGTTGTCAAGACCAAGATGTCTTACATCCGCGATTACTTGGTCTTTATACCGGAGGTTCGGTCTTCCTCTTCTTCTCGAACCAGGAGGCTCGGAGTCGAAGACCCTCTTAGCTGGAGCGTTGATGTCCATGCGCTCGATGTGGCCGAGCCAGTGTAGTCGACGGATCTTGCCTTCCGGACTACATCCACATCTTGGTACAGCTCGTAGAATTCACGGTTGTGTCTTCTTCTCCATTCACCTTCCTCACAGACAGGACCAAATATCCGGCGCAGAATTTTTCTTTCGAAAGAACCCAAAATCAGCTCCCCTGTTCTTCTTATCGTCCAGCTTTCGGCTCCGTACAGAAAGACTGGCAGAATGAGCGTTTTGTAAAGCATGACTCTGGTCTTTCGAGCGAGGAGTTTTGACCGCAGTTGTTTGGACAAGTCGAAGTAGCAGCGGTTGCCAAGGGCGATTCTATGCCGGATCTCCACTGTGGTGTCATTTGTGGAATTTACGTTTGCCCCGAGGTAGACAAACTCTTTAACTACCTCGAAATTGTAGCTGTCGATTGTTATGTTTTGTCCCAGGTGGTGAGCGACGGATTGGTTTTTGCTTGACAGCATGTATTTCGTTTTGTCCTCATTGATCTTAAGACCAATTCGTTTCGCCTGGTCTTCAATCGCCGTGAATGCTTCCACAATGCCACGGCGAGAACACGCGATGATGTCGATATCATCCGCGTATCCTAGCAGCTGGATGGACTTGTAAAAGACAGTGCCTTCCCTGTTGACGCCTGCCCGTCGCACTATCTGCTCCAGCACCAGGTTGAAGAAGTCACATGAATGCTTCCGAGGTCCTAGAACCGAGTTGCACGGTGCATCGCGTGTTTTTTAGCGTGGCGCGACACAACTGGATCAGTTTTACCGGGATCCCTTCCCGGTAAACTTTGGTCAAATTCGAATGGATTTCCTTGGGAAATTCCATTTTAGTGAAAAACACGCAAGACGTCTACTGCAAAAAATCGTGTAAACTAACTATACTTGACAAACTCTCAGACGGACTAATGACACGTTAAGCCACTTCTTTCTTCTTTCGGTGGCGTTACAGCCCATGAAGGACCAGAGCCAAGCTTCTCTCAATCACCCATATTGTGTGTGATTTATTTTTCACACAGGTGAAAGGGACCTACAACTTAATGCCGATTCCGATCGGCGGGAGTTGAGATGCAAAACGGAGGGTCCGGCCGAGGAGGGACGCCACGAAATAAACATTCGATGGCGTTGGTGTTATCGGGATCCGAACTCGCTCATCGTGCGTCAGAGTCCAACGCACTAACCACTGCGCCACGGCGCCCTCAGATGAGCCACTAAATTGTTTAAAAAAAATCCGTGCCCATCTTATTCCTTTTGGAATAATACACCAGAACTTGGTTGCCTCTTTAAGTCATACATAGCTACTTTTTACCTTCCCGACACATAATATTTACTAAAAGAGTACGCTCGAGTGGTCATTATGGGCAACGATTATTCGAAGACCAGGCAATCCTTATGTCTCGACTAGTTATGTAATGAGGTAATAGTCGTCATGGGCAACGAGGATTGGAAGACTAGGCAATCCATATCCTAATAAATGCGTAAGATGCAAAAAAATAACATGGGACTTAGCTAAGTCTTACATTTTATGGAGACGACCAACTAAGCAACCAGAAAACATTTTACGTGGTCGCCAATCTTGTTGTTCAAAACCATGCAATTTTTTGAACTAAATATTGTCGAGTCATTAGAAACAGAGTTTTGCCAATGAAAACTCATTTTTGTCTACCGCTCTAAAAATGTTGTCGATTTTAAGGGATAACGATCAGCTGGCCTTTGGTGTATGCATAATTTCCACTCCTTAGCACTTGATTGTGGCGAGGTACCCTCACACAATTTTCGCCCACTCATGTCGTATTCTCCTTTTTTCATTTCCAGATAAATGGTAGTTTTATCCCCAAAATTCCACATATTTCTTGCTGGCATATGTTTTAAGTACTCCTTCCAGCTATAAGTGCCCAAAATTTACACCTTTGTGCCTTTGAAAGTGCTTGGTTTTTCAACTCGCCCACCCCCCGTCCTTTTTGTCATATCTATCATCTGAACCCTTCTTTTGCCCTCTGTGACCAATGCTTCACCAAATATAGTTTTATTTTGACCTACCTAACTATAATGGGCAGGGAAAGACCTAGGGGCACTGTGGAGCTCTACAACATTGGACTTCATATTTCATTAGGCAATTAAGTGTGAGTTTATCATGCAACTTGCCAGAATGGACTCTAAGACAGACTTGTTAGCATTTGCCTCCTGAATCTTCAGTCAAGTCATCTGTAGACGTCGGGGTCTTTGAGGCGGTTATAGAGCCTATCCTGGATGTTTACTTGACAGGGCATATACTTACTGACTTAGGTGGCGCCACAGTTTGGAGTGAACCTGTGCATCAACCAAGAAGCCTTTCCAGCACGATCTTTTGCTAGCTGTTTCCAGTGTCGCACGCCCAGTTGGTTGAGGCCCCTTTCCACCTGTGATGCAGTCGTCCTCTGCAACGTCGGTCCATGGGATTGGAGCCAAAAACTCTTCGGGCCGGAGCTGAGTTGTCCACTCGCCCTATATGGTCTACTCATCTTATACGTGGATCCGAAGACATCGTCATCACAAGACTCCGTCAGAATTTTCCTCTACGCAGAATTTTCCTCTCGAAACAACCAAGGGACTCTTCATCCATTTTTGATAAATGTTTGAGACCTATTTCCTTGTTATTGGGGTCTCCTTTCTTGTGGACTGGGTAAACGATGCTAAGATTCCATTTGTCGGACAAGCTTTGCTCCGACCAAATTTTACAAGTGAGCTGGTGCATGCTTTAAATAGCTTGGCAGACAGGTCGTTTGCGCCCGCGGTCTTATTAGCCTTAAACTTCGAAATTGTCAGCTTAATTTCATCTAGGTCGGGTGGACATCTTACATTTCTTACATCTTCGTTCGTTGTGAATGGATCATTCTGCCTGACAGCGGTATTAGGTCTTTCATCGTCATTAAACAGTCTACAGACTGGGACTCTACTACTGGTTGTCTCTCTTCATCCCTACAGACTTCCGCTTTGGCTTTATAGCCCTGGCTCGTTCGTTATACTTTTTCGTAAAACTTGCGAGCGTTATTCTTGTGATTGCCTTTGTCCATCTCCTCGATCTCACGCTTTTCATGTTCTCTTTTTTCTTCTTTAAAAGCGTGTGTTCATCCCTTCTTTTCTGCTAATGTTCACGAGCGGCTCTCGTCCGTCTATGTAGCATGCTCATCAAATCAGGGAGCAATGGCAGTGCTCCCACTGTTGTTCTGTGGGTTGTGTCGGTTTTTTTTTATAATTCGCGCAGGTTCAAGAATCATACCCTTTTCACGTTTGTCACACAACCTGGGCGGAGTGCTCATGGTTTGGGTCGTAGCTGTTCATTCATTACTCTCCAGGGGTGGTTGTTCTAGATAGGATTCGAGAGGAAGTCGACTGAATTTCCACGTTGGTTGTAGTTCTCAGCAAATGTTCCATGCCATTATGGTGTTATATTCGAACTGCACACATAGAGTATGAATAAGTGTCATCGGAATTTACGAGAAGTTGAGAGAAACTCGATCGGTCCTATCGATCGATCGATCCTAGCGGACTCCTGCGATTGTTGTTTTCCGACGTCAAATGTTCGTTGTTCAGCTCGACCGTGGCATCCTTGATATCCTTGTTCATACCTTGGCAGTGATCCGAGTCAATGTTGGCTCCTCGGAAGGTTCGTACATCTATGTCTGACGTCGATCGCAACGTGATTAATCTGTATGGTGATCGCTAAGCTCCTTTGTGGATGTTGAGATGAAAGAATCGTGTGCTAGCTAGAGGGAGATTACGCCCGCCTGTCAGCAAGTCGAGTAACTGATGTCCGTTTTCGGACGTGGTGTCGTAGTAGGCTATACTTATTACCTCGAAATCGATTCAAACATGTCCTAGTCCTAGTACCCCTACTTCTTCTTCTTCGATGGCGTTTCAGCCCATGAAGGACCAGAGCCAAGTTTCTCTCAATCACCCATGTTGTGTGTGATTTATTTTTCACACAGGTGAAAGGGACATACAGTTTAATGTCGATTCCGAACGGCGTGAGTCGAGAAGCTTTTTCACGTACCCCGCCGAGGAGGAACGCCAAGAAATAAACATTCGATGGCGTCGATGTTATCGGGATCCGAACTCGCTCATCGTGCGTCAGAGTCCAACACACTAACCACTGCGCCACGACGTCATAGTACCCCTACTACTATGTTTATATCGTAGCTGGGACATTAGGTATAGGTTCTGTCTAGGAGATCGTGGAAGTCGTCTTTGAGTCGATCGTCCTTATCTTCGGTTGGGGCGTGAACGCGTATCAAGCTTATATTTCCGAAATTAGCTTTGATGCGGATTGTTATGAGGCGTTCACTTGCATCCCGAAACCTTCAAGTCGTTTTCGTTAAAGTCTTCCTCGAATAACGAATCCGCATCCGAATAGGCGTTGTTTGTTTCCCTTGTAGCAGATGTCGCAGATGTCGAGGCTGGTGTTTGCCATGTTAAAGGTGATCAGTTTCTTTGCTCTGTCTGCTCGCTCTCCCTCTCCGCTTAGTAAACCAGACGTATTTCAAAATAACTTTGAGAATCCCAGCCTAGGTCTTATTAAAAGGCTACTATCCATGACAGAATTTTTTTGTTTTCAAAAATGGTTTCATGTATTGCCAAGTGCTATTCCATAGAGTATCGGCAAAAATTTGAATATTAAATTGGTAGAAACAGCGTTGAAATGGAAATGCGAGCTATTACGACCGACTGCTGCTTCGTAAATAATCTGCTATGACAATAATGCATTTTTATTGGAAAGATACATATGTACATTCGTCACTGCCGGTGAAGCTTTCGTCTCGCACTTTCGAAACTCTATGAAATACAATAGCAAGTTCTTTCTTAAACTTGGTTTCTGGGTTATCAAGCATTGCGCGGACTAAATTGGCCTCTGACTATCAGAAAGATTAGGTGAACTGCATACATACATACATACATATGTAGGTACATATGTATTTGGGAAGAGTCCATCGACATTGGGTGGCCCTGGCAACAGAGGTAGTTCATTCTATTTAATGAATTATTCATTTGAGAAGTGTTCACTTGTCTTCACTGATTGTGTGCATTTAGTAAGAAAGATGATATCTACGCGTCATACCCTCATAGATGCATCATATACAAGGTGATCGATGAATAAGCAGAAAAAGGCTACATCGTTAACCTCCAATGTGGTTCACTACACCGTAAATAAATACATACTTGAACTCCATATTTCCCGGATTTCAGGTTTGTGAGAATTCACCAGGCGACACCCAGAATGGTAACACAATCATTTTGGCTCCAGATTTCGTGCAAATTTTATTAAAACGACTTCCAAGAACGTTTAAGCTTTAGAGGGGCGGCAAAATGGCAACGCAACAGAACACTATACAACAGAACGACAGCCGATTAAAAAAGCTGAATCTTCAAAACCGGTATCCGGAGTTTACGATCACATTTCGTTTGCTTCTCTACTCGATTTCCATAATCTGGACGTGTATGCAGATATGAACGAGTACAAGCGAACAAACCATCGCATTCATACGAACCTATGTAGGTAGGTAGGTACATGCATACCATTTGCTTATAGATATTGTATGGAAACGTTTGTATCTTTTATCACATCAATACTATGTATCGTATTTGGAGATACAAATTTGTTAATTTTCTGCTGATATATGTAGTTAGCTACAAATATTGATATTGGAAGAGGAAAAAATCGAAAAATTCGGTCTGAATTTTCGTTCTAGAATGGGTTCCCTATCTAATAGCTAATCAAAGGTAAATATTAGATAAATGCTATCTCTATCAGGCGAAAATTGATTAAAAAAAAAAGAAGCGAATGTGTGGAAACAGCTACGTTAGTATCTAGGTATCCGATTTGTCGTATGGGAAGCATGTATGTAGGTACAGCAGCAGACGTAAAGTTCGATCAGTCCTATCAGGAGGTACATATAAGATCGGAGTTCACTCTACCTGACCTGTTGCAGGTGTGCGTAATCCTCCAAGTGTCGATAGGCCCATCCTTCCCGGTAGAACGATTCATGTTTTTGTTTTTTTCCCCTTTTCGTAAGAAAATTTTGTTAGACAAGGTCATTCCCTAAATCCTTTATCGGCATAAAGCCGACTAATTGCACTTGTTCAGACGATTGTTTCCTTTTATGGACTTCATTTTCTCTCTTTCCCATTGTCCAAATTCACTTGTTCAGATTGGAAACGAACAGGTTTCGAAGGAAACCAACATAGGAAACGTGCATTCTCGTATAGTGAATTGTATTCCTCTACGATTCCATTTAAATTTGGACAGGTCTCATCCATGCAATACGTGATTTCGTGCAATGAGATGAAAGCTGGTGATGTAATCTAGAGTAGTGGCAAGCGTGCTTTAGAGGAATGCTCGCATTCGTGCCTTTTTCGACAAATCCGCGTAGGATATGAAGTCATCGATTTATTTAAAATGTATCTTGAGTAAGGTCATTAATGACACTATCCCCGTTATTAGGTACTCTGCGCTGTGCCTTGTTATTCGAAGATTCCCAGTGCAAGTGCCACTTTATCGTGCAAATTATGCGTATCTTATCGTCTAGTTCAGACATTGTCTTGTCTATGCCAAAGGGAGCAAACTAGGTGGTTTGGAACTGTTAAAGGTTTATTTGGTTCTTGCGATACCATTTTATACTTGCTCATTGAATCTGCACACTGTAAATAAGTGAACCTGACTGCGCCTGGGTTTCTCTTAGGACGAATTTTTCTTCAGCCAAATCGTTTGTCACGGACAGGGACAGATGGTTATCAACTGGTGTCTCGGAGCTTCTGGGGAGTCATTGTAGATGACTTGGCGTTGTAATCATGGAACACGATTCCTCTCCTGTTGGGGGGCATGACCTATGCGTCACATGTTCATCCTGCAACACCTTCCTGAGCTGGATATGAATACTTCGGTCTCGGACGCATTACCACAAACGTTAACTTTTGACAAGAGATTTGAGATATTGATCCCAAACCGAACAGCTTGGAAAACCAGTGATCTCTTGCTCAACGTCAAAGGCCTTAGGTGGTATACTGATGACTCCAAAATGATTTCTGGCCTTGTCGCCGGCATCTTTGGACCGAATTGGAGGATTTCGAAGACCCTACGAATGTGCCGCAGTATCTTCCAATCTGAACTATAGCCATCCTAACATGCGTCAATCTAAACTTAGAGACTAGCATAAGAGGAGTAACCATCAATATACTCTACGATAACCAAGCAGCGCTTAAAGCCCTAAGTTCGTGAAGCACGAACTCCAAATACGTTAGGGCGCGTTAAAAAGGGGGGGGGGGGGGGGTCTTAAAGAATTGCGTTACGTATTACGTATTATTTGTCTCGCCTCAGTTCCGGCCTTCTTGGGAAGGACCAGAGCCAAGCTTTTCTTCTTAGGCGAATACTTACTTACTTATCAGGCCAGCGATCCATGGAGGATCTGAGCCTGAGCTATAGCTGCCTTCCATCCTTGACGGTCCCGGGCACGCTGCTTCCAGTTGTCAAAACCAAGATGTCTTACATCCGCGATTACTTGGTCTTTATACCGGAGGTTCGGTCTTCCTCTTCTTCTCGAACCAGGAGGCTCGGAGTCGAAGACCCTCTTAGCTGGAGCGTTGATGTCCATGCGCTCGATGTGGCCGAGCCAGTGTAGTCGACGGATCCTTGCCTTCCGTACTACATCCACATCTTGGTACAGCTCGTAGAGTTCGCGGTTGTGTCTTCTTCTCCCATCACCTTCCTCACAGACAGGACCAAATATCCGGCGCAGAATTTTTCTTTTGAAAGAACCCTAAATCAGCTCCGCTGTGAATGCTTATCGTCCAGCTTTCGGCTCCGTACAGCAAGACTGGTAGAATGAGCGTTTTGTAAAGCATGACTTTGGTCTTTTGGTGGGGAGTTTTGACCCCAGTTGTTTGGACAAGCCGAAGTAGCAACGGTTGCCAAGGGCGATTCTATGCCGGAACTCCACTGTGGTGTCATTTGTGGAATTTACGTTTGCTCTGAGGTAGACAAACTCCTTAACTATCTCGAAATTGTAGCTGTCAATTGTTATATTTTGTCCCAGGTGGTGAGCGACGGATTGGTTTTTGCTTGACAGCATGTACTTCGTTTTGTCCTCATTGATCTTAAGACCAACTTGTTTCGCCTGTTCTTCAATCGCCGTGAATACTTCCACAATGCCACGGCGAGAACACGCGATGATGTCGATATCGTCCGCGTATCCTAGCAGCTGGATGGACTTGTAAAAGATAGTGCGTTCCCTGTTGACGCCTGCCCGTCGCACTATCTGCTCCAGCACCAGGTTGAAGAAGTCACATGACAGCGCATCTCCTTGCCGAAATCCGGTGCATGTTTCGAATGGTTCCGAGGTCCTAGAACCGAGTTGCACGGTGCATCGCGTGTTTTTTAGCGTGGCGCGACAGAACTGGATCAGTTTTACCGGGATCCCGAATTCGGCCATCGCCCCAAACAGTTCTTCACGATGAATGCTGTCGTAAGCGGCTTTGAAACCGATGAAAAGATGGTGTGTATCGATTCGAAACTCGTTGGTCTTTTCCAGGATTTGTCGAAGTGTGAAAATTTGGTCTATAGTTGGTTTGCCGGGCCGGAAGCCGCACTGGTAGCTGCCGATTAGTGCGGTGCAAAATGGTTTTAGACGTTCACACAATACGCTGGACAGGATCTTGTATGCGACATTGAGCAGGGATATACCTCTATAGTTCTTGCAAGAGGTAGGATCGCCTTTTTTGTGGATGGGGCATATAGAGCTGGTATTCCAGTCGTCGGGCATGCTTTCATCTTCCCAAATTCTGCAGATAATCTGGTGCATGCTCCCTACCAGATCATCGCCGCCAGCCTTGAAGAGCTCTGATGGCAAGCCATCTGAGTCTGCGGCCTTGTTGTTCTTCAGCTTTTGAATAGCTGTGCCGACTTCTTCGATGCTGGGTGGGAGGACTTCTTAGGCGAATAGCTTTACGAAAACGATGAATAGGGCTCAAACAATGTTCCTTGTTGATAGTATAACGGGCGGAAGGACCCTAAAATGCACAACATCACGGTAATCGATGAAAACTGTCAACATGACCTTGATTTGACCTTGAGTTTTGAGCGCCTGTGGCATGGTTTTTTTGGTCATGCCTCACCTAAAACACGATATTCACTTGATTGATGGGTTGCTTCTAGATCGTAAGCGTAAATCCAGGTCTATGGAACGGCTTTGAACTACAGACCTTTCGCTGACGGTCGGTGATGTGTACCACTGCACCACGGCCACCGTGGATTTTATTGGTATCTCCGTTGATTTTTTTATGATATCTATAATGGCCACGAAAATACGATCGTTTTTGAAACGTTTGTGGCACACATAAACATTTGTCTTCCGTAAAGTAGCGTTGCGGGAGCACTTTTCCAACTTTGCCAAAGTCTTCCCACTGTTGAGTTCATTTCAATGCAAAATTTGATGGGAACTCGTTGCAAAATCGGTCCGAGTTTTGAAACCATTTACAAGTGCCAAGCTATGACGCTAACATTGGACGAGAATAAACGAAGTTTTTTGATCAAGTTATATGCATTTTAGGAAGCTAGAAGCCTGTTCGCATCAATGCTGCTGCACATGCGTTTTAGGATTTCTTCAAAAGTATTTGTAGAAGAGACGATAGGCTGGTGGATGCTTGGCATAAGTAAGTGTACTTTGCCGGCAGAGTGGAAAAAGTCCGGTCTTGAGTCAAGCAAGTCAAGTTGTGCTGCTCGTATTCCTACCGCTATTAACGATGACTAATAGCGCGGTGGTAGCTTAAAAAAACGCTAATTTCGCTTTCAGAACTGCTAAAAGCTCATAAATTCCTTTTTCAACTCTGGCCCCTAATGAGCTGTAAAATCAATTCAACAATTTGTTTGCCGTGCACGTTCAGAACACACGCTTGAGCGCCACTCGCACGATAGCAATGACATTTTGTAAACCTCTAACGCTTCAATTAATCCTATAGCCCGTGTGCTCCATTACAGGAAATACCAAAGTGGGCACGGAACGAATTCTCCTCAAAACAACCGGAAATCAATTCAATAAATCGTTTCTCGAAGCGCCAACCTCGCTCGATACACGTCCGAATCCGGTGCTCAGCAGCTCATAACACACGTTCGTCAATAGACACATCTGATCGGCGTATGATGACCTCAACCCTATAAGCTGCGACGCCCTCTTTCGAATACTAATTCTTATCGCAAATTAAAGTTCCAAAACAAACAAGCCTAATTAACATATGTACATTCTCGTCTGACAAAAAACAGACCTTTCACGCCCAACTTGCTCGACTCGCTCGCTCGCTTTGTTGTTTTTCCTCTGTGCTTCGCGCTCTACTTACGTTCGCTTGGTCGTCGTCTTCGTGGGTACGTCATGTCCATAGACGTTTTCCTCCACAGCTAGCATGTGTCGGTTATAAAAATACCAACCCTCCGGAGCGATTTACTTGAATCCATTCCATTCGATATTGAATCGATCTGTTGATGGTTCCAGACCGGGCGAGCACAATCGACCGATAAAAACGAAAATAACTCGAAATCTGTGATGTCAGAGTGTCGAGACTGAGGCCGACACTTCCGATGTGACACGGCAAAGTACGCTATTTGCTTGCTATGACCCTGATCCAAATCCAATTTGCTTTTGTGAGACATTTGTGCCCAGAGCAGGCATGTTGCTTAGACCTGAAAGACGAAATCGCCAATCTGTCAGAGTAGAAAAGACCCTAGGTCGGTACGACAGCGCTTGTGAAATCTTGCGTTACATTTCACGTCGATATGATGAAAGTGAAATCTGTTTTAACAGATAGGGTAAGCAACAACACAACACACGACGCAACGCAACGCCTTTGCTTGGCCGTTTCAAGCCCACTTTCATTGGGTTCGACATGGATTCTACATGTGCGTACACACGGGAAAATCTGATTGATAACACCGCCGCCCCACCATGCCATGACCATCCCACTTGGAAACGTGGCTTTAGGCTATCATCGACATCATCATCGTCGTCGTCGTTGTTGTCCGTCGGCTGGAAATTAGTTCCGCATTTCGTGCTTAGCGTTTAAATCACTCGGAGACGGTTTACGCGACGGTGCATTTGTATTTGTGTTAAGAGTCAAACCGAATGGGTAAATGGGTGCTGATAGTCGCATTACGCCCGCCTGATTGTGCCTACTGCGCGAGCAATCTGACCAAATAGCCCTCGGATCGACTGGCCTATGGCACACTATGAATTTGTGCAATGGTATGATGACATGGGTGTGCTATTGGAATTTATCGCCCACAGACAGGGCTGACAGACGAGCCCTGTACCCCGTGTGTGGACGATTTGACATGATGTAGTGGAAAATTGCACGCCGAGCACCGATCTCTCCTCCTCGTTGACCATAATTCAGACTGTCTTGTTCCGTTTGCACAAACATACATATATCCAACCGTAAACGCGTGCTTCCTTAGTCGCAGTCGTTCTTGTGTAGTACGATTTAACGATTTATTCGCATGTCGTCCCAGCAGCACCTATCGGATCCAAGGTGCATACGACACCTTAATGGTGGTGGCTATTGCTTGTCTAGTGATTGACACATGTTCGAATGGCTCGTTGTCTAGTTGTGACCGGGGGTAATTTAGATTTTTAGATTTTAGATTTTTTATTGAATGTAATAAATAACAAAATGCTACAAGACAATCAAATCTTTTAAGAAGCATAAACTACTTAAATTACAACTTGTGGATGTGTAGTTAATCGACTGTAACTTTCAATGAAGAAATCATAGGTCTAAACTATAGTAGAATATGAACTAAGATATAAAATTTAAATATGAACATAATAGCAATTTTTAAGTTGTGATACTGTTATCGGAGAGGTGGATAAAAAGTTTTCTTTGGAATTCGGCAAACGAGTTTATTGTCTGCAATTCGTGTGGAAGAGCGTTCCACAGACGAATTGCAGATACGAAGAAGGAGTGTTCTCCAATGCAATGGATGAATCGAGGTAATATTAGTTGGAGGCCGCGTGCTGAATGCGCAAATGTTAACATGTCATGTAAGTAATCAGGACACATATGATGAATAATTTTGTATAATTTGAGAATATTACGAAACTTCAGAAATACATTCAAACTCAGACCAAGAACACCAGTTGCTAAATGAGACACACTACAGTACCTGGGGATATTGTAGATAAATCGGATACAGTCATTAAAAGCGACATTTAATCTCCTCTTGCATTCAAAGTCAAGATATGGATACACCGAACCGTTATAGGTAAAAAACGGCATTAATAAGCACTTAAATAGGTATATTTTCATGGATTTTTTTAATAAGTGACTAAAATGTCGCAGGCATCGCAGACCAGTGTAAATTTTTTTAATTGTGTATACTGTTGCACTGCAGCAACTTAAAGAGGAGTTGATGTAGTAGCCAAGATATTTCACGGACTTCTCAATGGGAATCATTTTACCATTCACTACTATCGGAGGAAAGTCTCGTAGATCGGTAATCCTGTCTGAGCAAATAAGGCTTGTTGATTTGGTGGGATTGAGCTTAAGTTTATTAAGTGCTGACCATTTCGCAATACTACTAAGATCCTCATTTACTCTTGCTATGCAGTCATCACTTAGACCTATGGGCCGACTAATGTAAATTAAAACATCATCAGCATACATATGAAGTTTGCAATTTTGAATCACTTGCGGAAGATCATTGTTGTAAAGAGAAAATAAAAGAGGACCCAATACAGATCCCTGTGGAACGCCAATATTGACAGTATATGGATCAGACATTCCAATTTCCGTGATAACCGTTTGGATACGATTACACAGATACGTTTGTAGTAACCTTAAGGAAGGTGGAGAAAAATTGAATTTCTGTTCTAATTTCGATAGCAGTATGGAATGGTCAATACAGTCAAATGCTTTTGAGAAATCAAGCAGTACTAAGACCCCTATCTCACTCGAATCTAGCGATGACCTAAGGTCGCTTGTCACCTTCATGACCGCTGATTCACAGCTATGTTTTGCTCGGAAACCAGACTGCCAGCGCGACAGTAAATTTTTTGCATTAAGATATTGCTGTATTTGATTAGCAAGTATTTTTTCAAAGGCCTTAGCTAAAAAACAAAGCATGCTAATTGGCCTGTAATCCGAGGGACTTTGAGGGCAATTTTTTTTCGGTATCGGAATAATGTTTGCAGATTTCCATTGATCAGGAAATTGGGAACTATAAATGCAAAAGTTAAAAATATGCGTTAAGTGGGGAAGCAGATGAGGGAGAAGTAGCTTCAGAAATTTTGGACTGATGCCATCGGAACCCGTGGCGTTTGACTTAACCGACATTATTGCTTTAGTAACATCGTATTCTGTGATACACTCAAAGGTGAAACCACTAGATATGTCAGGAACAGAGGTATTGCTAATTGGCACAACATAAGACGGACTGACTGAATGAGGCTTAAAGAAGCTGCTTACTAAATTTGGACACAAAGGACAGTTTCTAGACTTATTATTTTCTGTTACACCCAGATTTGTCAGATTTCTCCACAATTCTTTAGGGTTCATTTTGGAGTCAAGTTGGCTGTTTAGGTACGAACGTTTGGAGTTCTTAATGAGTGAGTTGACTCTATTTCGAGCCACACAGTACTGTCTTCTATTGAGCAATGTCGGATTCTTCTTGAAGCGCTTAAAAAATAATTCTCTTTCTTGTATAAGAATTTTAATTTCATTTGAGTACCAGGGGCAATTTTTGCATTTGATTTGTTTCGACTTAATCGGAACATACATATCAAATAGAAGCTTCACAAAACCATTAAGGATATCCACTTTTTTATTAATGTCAGGTATTAGATATAAGTCGGACCAATTAAGATTATAGAAGGTTTCAAAAATGTCAGAATAATTTAAATTTTTAAATGACCTAAAACGAATAGTATTATCACAGTTATCTTTGTTAACATTAAATTTTACAGAGCAAAACAATATGTCATGAATAAATTCGCTAGTAGGTGTCAGTTGATCAACACATAGAATGTTAGGTACTGTGTTAGTTAAAAACAGGTCTATTAGTGAAGGGTTAGTAGGGGATTTGTAGCACGTGGGGTATTGAGTATTTACTAGCGAAAGTCCTACTTTATAACAGAAATATTGAAAAAGACTAGATGTGTTATTGCACTTGAAGTAATTAACATTAAAATCACCACCAACCAGGATCTTATCATATTTCGAACTAAAGCCCATGAGTATGTCTTCGAGTTCAGCTAAATTGTTTTCGTTGAATTTGTTAGGGGGTGAATAGACAACCACTAGAAGTATTCTGTCAGCACCGTTGTAAATTTCCACACAGAGAAACTGTATTACAGATTTATATGACGAATAGACACATTTAGCTTTAAGATTACTACGAATATACATGCATACACCACCACCAATCCTATCACTACGGTCATTTCTGAAAAGAGTGAAACCAGGTAGTTTTACGCTTTGTGACGACCTACTACATGAAAGCCATGTTTCATGATTGGAATCCTTTGCGGGGTACTTGTATTGTTTGAACATCTGCTGACTGACAGTCCGGTAGTGACGGTAGCTGTACGAGTACATGTGCAGCGCTGCTCGATTCGTGATTAGCAACAAATCGCGAGTGGGTGTTTCATATATAGTATCTGGGAGCTAGGAACCGCATTTGGTTGACAGGCCAGTTGTTCTACTTCGTCTGCTCGTTGCGGTGGGGATAGCGAATTTACGATTGGATAATGAGACACTCCGGAATCGGATTTGGCTTTCCTCCATCAATCAAATGGGGGATTTTCTCTCGAGCCCTCAGTGAACCACTGTGTCTCGGTTGTAATTTCTTTGTTTTTGTTTACTACACCCGCTTACGAGTAGAAGTTCGTCGTTTGGTATTTCATTTTGATCGGAATCACAGCGTGATACGTTTTCGAATGGTACACGACTTCTCCTATCGGTCGTGTGTTGCATGAGTTAAGACAATAGGCCGACTAATGAGGACGCATGTACCATTGTACCATTGTAGTCGGTTGGTATGATGTTTTGTTTGTTTGTTTGTTTGCATCGCAAAAGGAATTACAAGTCCGTTTCCATGTGGCTGCCCGTTGGCAGATGTTTCACCCGAACACTGATTGGAGTTTGACGGCAAACAACATGTGGCCACAGAGTGAGACAATGTTCTCGAGGCCATTCAGCCTGGTCCCCTAATTGAGATTTTTTTCCTTTTGTTTTATCGTTATTTGTTTGGTTTATCGCCAGATGGAAGATTGTGTCTGATGTCGTCTGAATATGAGGGAAGAGGATGTGATTTTAATAATATTTACCTGATAGTACTTGACAGGAAGTAATTATGATAATCCTTCGCCTCTGTCGTGACATCAATCCCATGGAAGCGCCTATGAGGTCATGCCGGGCGATGACTCCAACCAATATTCACACCGTTCTGCATCATTGAGGACACACCTATGTATAAGACAGTCATGGTGACAGTACACTGTACAGAGACAGCGAGGCTAGTCCGATGGCACTCTTACTCTAGTCCATTAGAGGACAATGGCCCATAACTTTTGATGGCGCCGCCACTTCCTCCTACATCCTTCGACTATGTACTTGTACATACATACATATGTACATATGTATCTCCTCTACCGTCTTCGATAACTACCATACACTATCAAATCGAAATGAGATGAAAGCATTTCGGTGGCAAGTTGTATACAGCTGACTCAGCCGACAGACTGTCTCTTTGCAGGGAGAACAATCTCACAGAGAAAGTGCTCATTGAAAATCCCCACACTTGCACTATCGTCGTCTGGTGGCAATTTGTTTTGGCAACTTTCCGACACCGAAACTATTTTCCGTTATTTCTGTGAGAATAAATCACTCCTAGCCAAGTGGATTGTACGACAGCGTATAGTTCCTTGACCGTTTAACTATGGATTTCATATCCCAAAGAACTACGAATAGTCGCTTCTTTCTTTTTTGTGTCGGAATGCCGTCATCTAGTATTTCTGGGTTGAGCTATATATAAAATTTATTTTTTTCAAATAAAACTCCGACATAAATTGAGATAGATTGCAGAAAATGTTGCTGTAGATAGTCTCAATGTGGACCAAGTATTTGAATTGTACACATCTCGGGGATAGCTTAGCTTTTCCCTCTTTTTCAACTTTCTTTTTCACTTTTTTTTCTAATCTTGGGTTTATCAAGAATCGAACTTACCCTTTTAGGTACCCTTTAGTAGTGATGGTTGTCTACGGCATTTCGTTTCAACACATTAAACGCAACTATTAAGTACAAATGTACATAACATATGTATATCCAGTGATTTTTTAAGCGTTTGGTTTTTGATTGTCAAAATTGGAGACATTTCGAAAACGCTTGTTACATAGTTTTTAATTGAGTTAATATGTCGATGCTTGCCATTTTTTTTTAAGATTATTTCGTGTAAATGCTGACCTACTCACTTACTTAGGTGGCGCTATTGTCCGTGGTGAACTTGGGCCTCAACCAATAAGCGCCTCCAGCTGGCACGGTCTTCCAGCGCCGCACGCCCAGTTGGTTAATGTCTCCTCCTGCATGCGTTACCGTAGATGCGGCCGTCCTCTGCCGCGCCTTCCTTCCGGGGTGGATTCGAAGACTCTTCGCGTCGGAACTGTATTTTCCATGCGCTCTACATGGCCTAGTCACCTTAGACGCTGTATCCGTAGACGTCATACCAGACCGATGTCGCTGTACAACCCGTACAGTTCTTCGTTAAATCTTCTCCTCCATACACCGTTTGAACAAACGGGACCGTAGATAGTGCGCAGATTTTCCTCTCAAAACGACCAAGAGCATCTTCATCCGCTTTTGTTAAGGTTCAAGCTTCTGCGCCGTCAAGGACGACTGGGATGATCAAGATCATATATAGTGTCACCTTGGTTTTCCGAGAGAGGGCTCTACTTCTCAATTGCCCCTTGAGCTCAAAGAAACAGCGGTTGGCAAGAGTGATTATGCGTTTTATCTTAGCGCTGGTCAGCAGTGAGCCAAGGTAGACCACTTCAAAGTTATATCCGCCCATGGTGGTGGCTGTGGTGCAGTGGTTAACATCATCGACCGTCGAGCGGAAGGTCTATAGTTCAAATCCGCCTCGTAGCCAAGAAAAAGTAATTCCAATACGGACAAAAAGTATGCAACGCAGTTGTGAATGGAAAGTGGCCAGGCCTTACTGCTGCAAGCATAACACTCACAGTATATGCTCAACTGAAATTCATCCTCTACGTATGCATTACTAAAAGTGCTCGAACGAATTACTACGGACTATAACCAACCCGGAATTGGTCGGCTCTCGTCCTATCTAAGACAACCACCCCTGAGAGTAGTGAACGAACATCAACGACCCAAACCACTGCACTCCGATGTGTCTAAAACACATCACAAGAGAATATAAAAACTCTTGAACCTGCGCGAGTCTCTAAAAACAAAAAAAAAAAAAAAAAAAATGGTGACGTTCTGGCCAAGACGTCGGTGTTGACCGTCTTTTTTTGAGGAAAGCAAAACCTTGAGACCCATCTTAGCCACTTCTACCTCAATACTTACAATGGCATCATCGACGTCTCGCTGTGTCCGTCCAATCACGTCAATGTCGTCGGCGTACGCAAGCAATTGTGTTGGCCAGTGACTCTTGCACGATCTTTTCAAGCACGATGTTGCATGACAGCGCGTCTTGCGTGTGCCTAAATTCTTTTTTAACATCAACGGTCTCAGTTTGCTCATTACCGACCTTAATGGAGCAGCGAGAATTCTCCATTGTCATCCTGCACAGTTCGACGAGTTTGGCAGGGATGTTAAAACTTGACTTGGCTCTGTATATATCTATACATGCTGTCATATGCAGCCTTGAAATCGACGAAGAGGTGGTGACTGTCGATTTGGTATTCCTGGGTCTTCTCCAAGATCTGCCGTAGCGTTAACATTTGGTCTATTGTGGTGTACCTGGCCTGAAACCACACAGATAAGAAAGCCGATTAGGCTGTCCACAAACGGTTTCAGGCGTTCACACAACACGTCAGTGAAGATCTTATATGCGATGTTAAGGAGACTTATTGCCCTGTAGTTGGCGCAGTCTACTTTCTTATGGACCGGGCAAACGATACTGAGATTCCATTTGTCGGTCATGCTTTCCTCTGACCTTACCATGCATGCACCTTATCAGCTCATCTCCAGCCGCCGTAAAAAGCTCAGCAGACGGGTCGTCTGGCCCGCGGTGTTATTAGACTTAATCCTTGATATCGCTATCTTGACTTCGTCTAGGTCGGGTGGACGGAATTCTCTTACATCGTCGTTCATTTTGACAGCGGTATCTTGTCTGTCATCGCCGTTATACAGTCTGCAGAAGTGGTCTAGCTAAAACCTCAGCGTCGACTGTGATTCCACTACCAGTTCTCCATTTTCATCCCTGCAGGCCACCGCACTGGTTTTGTAGCCATGGCATGTTCGTTTTACCTTATTGTAAAACTTCCGGGCGTCATACCTGCGGAAGCATCTCTCCATCTCCCCGATCTCACGCCTTCCGTGTTCTCTCTTCTTTCTCCTGAGAACGCTTGTTTTCCTCTCTTCTCTTCTGCTCATAGATTTCGCGAGCAGCTCTCGTCCGTCGTTGCAGCGTTATGCCTCTTATTTTGGTGCATGGGCTTGTTCGCATTGTTCATCAAACCAGGTGGTGGCGGTTTGAAACCCAGCACCTCTGAGGCAGCGTCCATTCCTGCTCTATTGTTTGCGCTGCTATGGGCGGATTTTGAGAGAGGTTGAAGGAGATATGATCGACAAAGATTCTGGCAGTCTTTAGAGATTGTAGCTTCCCGACGTCAAACTGACGTTGTCCTACTCGATTCCTAAGCATTCTTGATATCCCCATTTGTACCTTGGCTACAACAAGGTAGTGGTCCGAGTCGATGTTGGCTCCTCGGAACGTCCGTACGTCAAGAAAACTGGAGGAGTGTTTGGCGTCGATCGCAATGTGATCAGTCTAGTTGGTTGGTGGTCGATTGCTGAGGAGACCGCCAGGTACCCTTATGGATGTTGAGATGGGGGAATCGTGTGCTTGCTAGAAGGAGGTTACGTCCCGTTAGAAAATCGATTAGCCTAAATCCGCCTATGGAGGCTATGCTTTCCTATGATCGATCTAAATATGTATTCTTTGACCAGCTTTGCGTTGAAATCTCCTAGTACGATTTTGGTGTCATAACTGGGGCATTGGGAGATTGGAAGATCATAAAAGTGCACGGATTGTAAGGCGTTCGCTTCACATGACGAAAGCTTAAGACTTTTTGCTTAAGCCCACCTCGAGTAACAAATCCACACCCAAATAAGCGTTGCTTGTTTTCCTTGTAGCAATTACCGTAATAGATATCACGTTTTTTGCCTGGTGCATCCCATCATATTTCTTGGAGCGCGGTAATGTCTGCATTATAGCAGTCAAGGGTTTTTTCCAATTGATTTCATGCACCTGGCCTGTTGAGGGACCTCACATTCCAGGTGCAGGCTCGTAGATTCTTGTTGCGTTTCCAGGGGTCGTCAACATTGAAATCGTCCGTATCCGAGGCTTGTTGTCGATTCGTAACAAGATGGTTTTTCCATGATAGGGATGTTAACCCTAAGCACGACGCCCAACCTGGAGGGCCAGGTTCCTTTTACCCCGGGAACAACGGGCTGGTCGCTGCACACATAAGTTCACTGTCCGGCGGGTGCCTGGGCAGCTATCCAGGAGGGGCCACTCGGAGGCTGTGTGTCAACTTGGATTGAGTAGGGACGGAGATCGCTTCTTTGCTCTGTTTGCTCGCTCCCTCCCTCTCGTAAATGCTGACCATGAATACATTTTAAGTGGTTCTTATGGGAAGTAATCTCTTGAGTCATTTTTTTGAGCCTATTTGATGGTATCTCATTAAAAACATATAAAACGTTGTCTTTCAAGGCTGCAATTGATGATTGATCAAAGAATGTGTTTCTTCATGTGGCATTTAAATACCGGGAATTTTTAAACGTGAAAGTTTGTCGCAAAATTTTGTTACTGACCTTCACAATAGTCTCACTCTAACTCTACGCAACGATTTCGATGTTGCTCCCAGGATTCGAAGTATTCTTGATAATCCTCCGAAGCTAACTCGTTCAGAACCGCGATAGCAGCCTCTCTAACCTTCTCTGCGGCGCTATAAGGAGTTCCCTTAAGATATGACTTCATCGTGGGGAATGTAAAAAAGTCACAGGGAGTAATATCGGGGCTATAGAATGGATGCTGCAACGTTGAAATCCTTTTTTCTGCAAAATTCTTGCACAATCAATGAGGGATATCCCGCCGCATTGTCGTGGTGTAAGATCAAGCCCTACTTGGCGCGTTCGGGTCGCGGACGGTCAGACAATGAACGAATGTTTTGGCGCCAGTTAAATATGATCAACGCGTATAGACATTCGTCTTCTACTGATTCACGGCCCTTTTTGAGCCACTTTGCCCATTGAAGCACATGGGCTCTCTACCTACACTCGTCTCCATACACCACCAACGATTTTCGGAGGATTTCCGAGGGTTTTTCACAAAATTCCACTAAAAATCACAACCCGTTGCTTGGAATATGACTCACCCATTTTACAACGTCGCGTCGCTAAAAAGCTTTTTTTTGTTTTTTTCGAAAATTACGCACAACACACATACAAAACGTGCTATCGACTTCAGTCTTGGATGTAAACTGAAAGAAAGGGCCTCCTCTTCTAGACAGCTGTCGAAAAACGACGCAAATTTGCCAGTTCCCGAGTTTCGCCACACCTCAAAATGGCCTTCTTGAGACTATACAGCGATTTGCGGGTCGTAAGTAGAGATGTCCTTGAGAATGCCGGTGCAAGCTTTTTGAATGGACTCCACGTCGGTACAAAAAATTAGTCATAGTTGTGCGCAAGCGTGAGCAGTTTTTGGAAGATACTCAGAGATACTCAGTTCCAATTTCATTCATTTTAATTAATATTTTGGCCAGTCTTAGATGAATGCATGCACAGTTTTGGTCGCCAGAAATTTCGATTAGCAAACAAGTTGGTCAACACTTACCGTCTTCATGACTCTCTTTAAAATGCGACTCGTGGACTCTACTTCGAGTTGGGCGAGGTCTCCGGGACCGGATGGGATCATACCAGCTGAGCTCCAGCAGGTAGCAGATATCATCCTCCCCTGGCTTGTGGTTATATACAATAGTTGCCTCTCCCTTTCCTACATCCCCAGCAAGTGGAAGGTAGCCCACGTCATTTTCATACCCAAGGCAGGCAAAAGCTTCCACACGTATGTAAATGACCTAAGGCCTATTAGTCTCACTTCTTTTCTATTAAAAACTCTAGAGAAGATTTCGGACGTACACATCCGGTACAGCTGCATCTCAGGAAGGCTGTCGGATAACCAACATGCCTACAACAAAGGCAAATCGGTGGAAACAGCACTCCACTCATTGGTCAGTAGAATAGAAAGGTCTCTGGAAAATAAACAATACACTCTAGTCGCCTTTCTCAACATTGAGGGCGCCTTTAACAATCTTGAACCATGGGCCGTCATCTAGGCGCTGTCTGATTTAGGTGTTACGGGATCAGTGATAGAACTGGTACGATAGCTGCTAATACAAAGAGTTGTCAAAGCCAACTTCGCTGGTGCCGTCTCAACCTGAATGCTCAGCAAAGGTACACCACAGGGTGGAGTACTCTCTCCTCTCATCTGGAACGTGGTGGTCAACGAACTACTGCTGATGCTGGAGCAGGAAGGGTACGCTGTGATCGCCTATGCGGATGACATTGCTATTGCCGTCACAGGAAAATTTCCCAGCACTCTATGCGACCTTATGCAGAGTGCACTACATACAGTAGAAAGCTGGACACGGTACTGTGAACTTGGGGTGAACCCAAAGAAGACCGATCTAGTGCTGTTCACTAACAAATATATAATTCCGCCCCTCAACCCACCGAGGCTGGGTGGAACTCAACTAACAATCAAAGAACAGGCTAAATATCTAGGCCTAGTACTTGACAGGAGGCTTAATTGGAAACCCAACATTCTTGATCGGGTCAAGAAAGCAACTGTTGCCCTCTACAGCTGTAAGAAAGTAGTGGGCAGGAGGTGGGGTCTCCAACCAAGCATTATGTACTGGCTTTACACAGCAGTCATAAGGCCTATCCTCCTGTATGGCGTCGTAGTCTGGTGGACTGCTCTGGACAAAGCAGTCAATCGAAACCTTCTGGGGAAGGCACAAAGATTATATATAAGCGGAGCGATCAGATCAACCCCCACGGAGGCCTTAAATGTTCTACATCTTCCACCATTAAACCTTTTCAGAAAGCAAGTTGCTTCATGCGCGGCCCTAAGGATGAGGAGCATAAGAAAATGGCCCAAATCTCAAAAAGGCCACACATCTATTCTAAGTACCCATGGACACTGACTACATCAACCCGCGGAATGTGTTCACCAGGAACTTCAAAGTTGTCTTTCCATCCAGGCAGGAATGGGCTGAAGGGAAAGTCATACCAAAGGACTCGATCTCCCTCTATACCGATGACTCTAAGATGGAGTCGGGTGTAGGCAGTGGGGTCTACTCCAAGGAACTTAACCTCAACCTATCATTTAGACTCCCAAATTAGTGTAGTGTGTTTCAGGCAGAAATAACTGCGATAACGGAGGCCCTGGCATGGCTCAGGATCAATGTAATATCTACAAAGGATATTATCATTTGCACGGATAGCCAATCTGCGATAAAATCCCTGGCAGCGGTAACCCACAAATCAAAAACATCCATTAACTGTCGCCTATCTCTAGATGAGATAGCTGAACAGTTCAACATTAGAATACTGTGGGTTCCCAAGAGGGCAACCTTAAGCACTCTAGTGGGTGTCATTACAGGTCACTGCACCATTGGAAAACACGCCGCCAGACTGGGGCTACCCTACAATGACTTCTGTCGCGGCTGAATGGATGAGGAGGAGGAGAAATCAATACACCACCTCCTCTGCTCATGCCCCTCTTTTGCGAATCGCAGGAGGATTTACCTCGGCGCGCCCTTCTTCGACAATCTGAGTGAGCTAGCAAAACAAAAAATAGCTCAACTCCACCGCTTCATTAGAAGCACTGGTTGGTTCCCAGGTAGCGGATCAGGGTAACCTGATCCAGGTGGTATCACAATGGGCCGGTTTCGGCCTAAGTGTGGCTTACGCCTACCACCTACATAAAAATTAATAACTCGACTACTAAACGTCCGCTGGTTATGAAATGTTCACAGAACGTCAGTGAAGGATCTATTTCCGAATTCGGGCAGCCGTCATTGCGAACAAGTCCTGTTTACATAGGAACGCACCTTACGGTTCAACATTGAGATACATATGACTGCCAACAATTTTTAGTTTTTGTAAGGACAACCGTCATATCCGCACTTCTTTTCATTCTAATTTCATTAACTATGTCATTGAAGTTCCCAGTTTGTTTGAGTAGCATGTCGTAAACGATATTGCCTCATGCCCTATGACGTTATCTGTAAAGCGGATTGTTATCACATGCTATCAGTCGTGACTAGCGACCGTGATGAATCATAGGACAAACGTTGCAAATAAAAACTAAAATGCTCATATGTACTTGGATAGCCGAGTTTTTTTCAACCTTGAAATTACACGAACAGGTGTCATCAGAACCAATTCATGGTGAGAGAGCATGCAAATTGAGCTATTGCATGCTTTCTCCCGCAGTCTCAGTTGGAATCTTTTCAAAGCTCAAACGATACAGTAGTGATCTCAGAGATGACGTTAACGAGGCTCTCTTTTTTAGGCTTACAATAGTGTGTTAAACAAGACGCAGAAGTGTGTTAGAAGACATACATATATATGCAAGTGTGTCATTTGACACACTTTAAGATTAAGTGTGTCACTTAACACGTTTGATCCTTGAAATTGAGTCACTTATTCGTGTTAAAATTATAACACGTTCTATTGCGTGTCATGAATAAGAACGCCAAGGACACCTTAAGTTGATTGCAGCGACACACTTTTTAATAATTGACACACTTGAATCAATCAATCAAACGAAAAGAAAATTGTCCAACTGCAATGCATGCAATCTTCTGAAAAGTGTAACACACATGGTTAACACACTGGACTCTCAACCCAGTGATCCGTGTTTAAATCTCAAGGTCCACAGTCACCAAGAAACAAAGACACTTAACTACTTCTCATCTCCATGATGATCATGACACGACAAAAAGAAATAATCAATTCAATCAAACAAAAAGCAAAGAACAATGTTTCGGGCTTGATGAGCCTCGAAGCGACAAATTCTCGGAGAACGAGAACTAGGTGAGTCTTCACAGGAACGCTGAGATTTGAACACGTGTTTACTGGGTGGAGGGTCCAGTGTTTTAACTATTACACCATGGGTCCGGGTCCAAAATTGGCTTTCTGACAAGGTTGCCTATAGTTAGGAATTTCCTTTTTGTGTGTACAAATGGGACATTTTCCCTTTTGTGTGTTAATAATAACACATAATAACACACTTAAAATTGCATTAAAGATGACTACGAAGAAAACACACCGTTGATGCGTTACAGTAACACACTTACAAATTGCGGCTTAATTTCGCCAGTTTGCTGCTTAACGCCGTAGATTTGTCTGTAATACATGAGTTCCTCTGTAGCAACACTTCTATGACGATTTAATCCTCCTTCTGGTCACTTGTTGACAACTACTCATTTTTAATAGACAGAGAAGGGCTCCTAACGAATTTAAGTGAAATGCGGTGAGTGAAAGTTCTCACAATCTCTTGAGCCTGGCCTCTATTCTCCCGTGTTTAATTGCTATCTCTAGATGAGATGGCTGAACAGTTCAATATTAAAATACTGTGGGTTCCCGGGCATAGGGATATTCCAGGAAACTGCGCGGCCAACGAACTCGCAAAGTTAGGGTCAAGCACACTCAGCCTACCTACCCTCGGGTACATAGATACACCAATAAGTACGGTAAAGCACATGATAAAACTTCAAACCATAGACTAACCTCCAATGGAGGCTTTATCACCAAACAATTCATCTTCTGCGTATGCAATATTAAAAGTGCTCGAACGAATTATTACGGACTATAACCAAAAGCGGAATTTGGTCGGCTCTCGTCCTATCTAGGACAACCACCCCTGAGAGTAGTGAACGAACATCAACGACCCAAACCACTGCACTCCGTTCAGGTTGTGTGTGTGTAACAACACATTATAAGATAATATAAAACTTTTGAACCTGCGCGTGTCTCTAAAACAAAAAAAAAATTGTGGCCTAAGTTAAGCCTAGGACGAACCAGGGACCTAGCGGCAACCAAAAGGGCAACCTTAAGTACTCTAGTGGTTGTCATTACAGGTCACTGTATCATCGGTAAACACGCCGCCAGATTAGGGCTACCCTCCAATGACTTCTGTCGCGGCTGCATGGACGAGGATGAGGAGGAATTAATACACCACCTCCTCTTCTCATGTCCATCTTTTGCGAATCGCAGGAGGATCTACCTCGGCGCGCCCTTCTTTGACAATCTAAGTGAGCTAGCAAACCAAAAGATAGCTCAACTCCATCGCTTCATTAGAAGCACCGGTTAGTTCTCAGGTAACGGTTCAGGGTAACTTGATACAGGTGGTATCACAATGAGCCGACTTCGGCCTACGTGTGGCCTATGCCTACCACATTAACCTAACCTAAATGCTAATAATTTCTGGCAAACTTGCATGAGTGAGGACATGGCGGCAGCATCATTTTTCTTCTGCTTACGCGGTTCTTTCTTGAAATGAGAACACCTAAGGGCCATTCCTTTCGACAACCTCTAAGAGCTTATTAGCATCCGCTTTAAGCATTTATTATCTACATTCTATGGCAAGCTGCAGTACTTCCCAATCAAGAATTAAAAAAACCACCTAATGCCAGTTAAATACTATTCTGTGGGATCCGTATCATATCAGCCACATGCGGAGAGGTCTCAGTGACAGTACAAGCGGTTAGAGGATGCCCACAAGGGGGAGTCCTCTCACCCCTGCTTTGGTCGATAGTCATCGATGATCTACTACGCAAGCTGACCACTCGGGGCTACGAGGTCATCGGATATGCTGATGACCTAGTAGTCATCGTTACGGGCATGTGCGAGGTCACTGCCTGTGAGCAGTGACTGGTGTGGCAGAGAGGGGTTATCCATTAACTCAAATACAACCCTGCTCAATCTTTCTAAATGGCACACACATAGGATTTTCAGTGGAGGTAAAGTATCTAGGTATTGACCTAGACCGAAGACTCAACTGGAACTCCAACATGAAAAATAAACTCATGAAAGCGACTAAAGCCATGTGGGCCTGCCGACGCACCTACGGTAAAACCTGGAGACTTAAACCTAAGGTAGTCCACTGGTTATACACCGCGATAGTAAGACCTATCGTCACGTACGGGTCCACCGTATGGTGGTCACAAGTTGAGCAAATAACTACAATTGTTAAGCTTCAACGCCTTCAGAGACTAGCGTGTTTCGGCATCACAGGCGCTATGCCATCCTGCCCTACGGCAGCACAAGAAGCACTCATTGGACTCGCTCCACTGCACCTTTTTATCAAAAAGGCGGCATTACGCAGTGCAATCAGAATCCTCTGCTCGGGAACAAATATGCCATGTAGACCTGCAGGCCACATATCTATATTACAACACTTTCTCGAGCTGGATATGATTACTACAGTCTCGGACGCATTGCCACACACCTTCACCTTTGACAAGAGATTTGAGATATTGATCCCAAGCCGCTCAGCATGGGAAAACAGTGATCCCCTGCTAAATGTCAAAGGCCTCAGGTGGCACACGGATGGCTCCAAGATGGCTTCTGGCGTTGGCGCCGGTATCTTTGGACCAAAACGCAAGATCTCGAAGGCCCTGGGAATAAGCCCCAGCATCTTCCAAGCAGAGCTGCATGCCATCCTAACATGCGTCAATCTAAATCTCGAGACTGGCATCAAAGGAGTAACCATCAACATACTCTCTGATAGCCAAGCAGCGCTTAAAGCACTGGGTTCGTACAGCACGAACTCAAAAACCGACAAGGAATGCCATGTCGCCCTACAAGACCTCGCCAAAAGAAACACTGTTAAACGTTGGTGGGTGACAGGACATAAAGGTATCAAGGGCAATGAAATTGCCGACCAACTTGCCAGAAAAGGTTCCAGCGGCAAATACATAGGTCCGGAACCTTTCTGCGGCATTCCCGGGTCTAAGATAAATTACTTCTTAGATAAGTGGGAAAAATCGCAACACCTGTCCTTCTGGATCAGTGTTCGTGGACTCCGTCAATCTAAACGACTTATACGACCCCTGAACAAACACCCTATTGACATACTCAAACTCAATAGGGGGGATATCAGAAGACTAGTCAGCTATCTAACGGGACACTGCGGTCTGAGATATCATTTAAACAAAATTAGTCTCTCGTCTGAGGACGAGACGCCGTGGCGCAGTGGGTAGTGTGTTGGACTCTGACGCACGATGAGCGAGTTCGGATCCCGATAACCCCGACGCCATCGAATGTTTATTTCGCGGCGTTCCTCCTTGGCGGGGTACTGGCAAAACCTCCCGTAGTATACTTGCCGTGAAAAAGCTTCTCGACTCACGCCATTCGGAATCGGCATTAAACTGTAGGTCCCTTTCACCTATGTGAAAAATGAATCACACACAACATGGGTGATTGAGAGAAGCTTGGCTCTGGTCCTTCATGGGCTGTAACGCCATCAAAGAAGAAGTCTCTCGTCTGAAACTGAGTGTCGGCTCTGTCTAGAGGATGATGAGACGGCAGAACACATACTATGTGAGTGTGCTGCTCTCTGCCATCTTAGGAAGCGTATCCTTCTCAGTGAAGTTATGACTCCTGAGGGGATCACCCTGGCTCCTACGAGAAGCATTCTCAACTTCATTATAGAGGTGGAGAGGCTACTCGGCTAATCGGCTAGCAGGCACAATAGATCTGCAAGGGTCGCAGTGCCGTAAAAAACAAAAATTCTGTAGGATCCCAGCTGCTTGAATAGATACCAATATTGGCTACCTTAAGCGTGAATTCCTATGTAAAGCGTTTTTTCAACCCGTCGTTAACCGATGACACTTTAGATTAAATTGAATTGTTGAACTGGATCCGATCCAATTCAAACAATTTGACTAGACGTGGGCCAAAGGCAGGTGATAAACGTTTTATGATTAAGTAACGACTGTCCCCATGCTCAATCAGCAGCCATCAAGTGAGGAAGCTCATATTACAAGTCCAGTTCCGACAGAATGTAGAATTCCGAACGCCATTTACAGGTATATCACTGTTTACATCTATAAATAGGTAAATAGTAACGGCTTTGTCCCCGAATTGATAAAACTCATTTCATCTTTGGTGGAAACTGGTTCTTGGATACTCAAGGTCGTAATAAAAACTACCGGATTCATTAACGGCTTGATTTGAAAATTCAAATACGACCTTATATGCCGTATATCTAGGTAAGCCATGGGCGATGCCCGATTGTTGTTCTTTATTTGTTTCTTTTTATAAAGGTTGGGATGTCTCAAGAACAATACAAGCTTATGTATATCTGCCAAATGTCCTTGACCTCCCACAATTGGTCATACGCACTAGGAGCAAAGACGAGCTCCTAATGAAGCAATAAACCACTCCCATTCCGCCAACCCACTGTGCCACAAAAAAATCGCCAAGGGCTGGTCACTTTCGTGCCGGAACACCATATTTCCACCCCTTGCCTGATTTGGAAAAACAAATAAACAAAATTCCATCATTCCCTTCAATCACCTTGACCAAGTTGAAGTGTGTCCCTGAGTTTACTAATCTGAATGAAACAAATGACAAATATTTTCGGGCCGAAATCTGTCATGCACACTGCTTTATCGCAGTATCTGTAAATAGACTCACCCGCCAATGTGATAAATCACTATTGTAAGTGACAAAACGACGCAGAGGCCTCGACGAGGCGCATCAACAAATGAGTTAAGGTTCATAATAATAATAGAGAATTCACGGATAGAACGTCAGGGCAGAAGATACCACACATCTAGATAGCGATATTGATAAAATGAAAAAAGCAAAATGATGATCTGGCTTAAATGGGCGATTCAGAGGAGCCCACGGACAAATAGAAGGTTGAGTTGACTGTTTTGAATGAATGAAAGCTTTAGTTTGACAGCGCAGTCTACTCCGAGTAGGCAGTTTGTAAAGTTCACGTATGTGACACCCACCACGTAATTAAGGTTTCTTTGTGACACCAAACCAAGGTGGTCTACACCCAATGAGTAGATACAGTTTGCGCTACGTTTGATTAGATTGAGGCCGTTGCTTATTGATTTTGACTGCACTAGCCAGAAAACACGTCTAGTTACGACGGTTGCGAGGATGAGCCTTTAACCATACGACTGGAGTAAACAACTTACTTACTTAGGTGGCGCTACAGTCCGTGGTGAACCTGGGCCTCAACCAACAAGTGTCTTCAGCTGGCACGGTCCTTGGCCAGCTGTTTCCAGCGCCGCACGCCCAGTTGGTTAAGGTCCCCTTCCACCTGCGTGCGCCACCATAGATGCGGCCGTTCTCTGCCGCGCCGGGGTGGATTCGAAGACTCTTCTGGTCGGAGCTGTATTTTCCATGCGCTCTACATGGTGAGAGCACCGTGGCGCAGTGGGTAGTGTGTTGGCCTCTGACGCCGATGACAAGGGATCGAATCCCGACACAGCCATGTCATCGAACGTGTTTTTCACGGTGTTTCTCCTCAGCGGGGTTCTGACAAAACCCCCTGTAGTAAAATTGTCATGAAAAGCTTCTCGAAATTCGCCGTTCGGAACCGGCAATAAATTGTAGGTCCCTTTCACCTATGGGAAAATGAAATCACACACAACATGGGTGATTGAGAGAAGCTCGGCTCAGGTTCTTCATGGACTGTAACGCCAACATACATACATACATCTACATGGCCTAGCCACCTTAGACGCTGAATCCGTAGACGTCGTACCAGGCCGATGTCGCTGTACAACCCGTACAGTTCTTCGTTAAATCTTCTCCTCCATACTCCGTAGATAGTGCGTAGAATTTTCCTCTCGATACGACCAAGGGCATCTTCATCCGCTTTTGTTAGGGTCTAAGCCTCTATGCCGTAAAGGAGGACTGGGATGATCAAGGTTTTATATAGCGTCCCTGCTATATAATCTGGTAATCATCGATCTATGACGATCACCGTTGACGGTGGTGGTATGGCCAACATCATTTTGTCACGAAAATTAGGGTCAGATCCAGCTGCTCCAGAGCCCATTCGGCGAACACACGTCATTGTCTATGGTCGTTTACTTTCAACTCCTGGGTCGGTTGAATTTCGTACGGGTGCAGGCCCTGGTCACGACGCAAAATTCGCCAAGTTGCGGTCTGCGAAAGTTTGAGTTCTTGTGAGCGACGCGAAATCGACTGCCTCGGGTTCTCCTTCATACTCTCACGGACAGCGGCGATGTTTTTGGCAGATCTAGCGTTACGTCGACGTACGGGTGTTGATTCATCGTTTACTGAACCAGTGGACTCAAATTTATCCACGACATTGCAAATAGTCCTCTCTGTAGGGCATGCCGTTGAACGCTATGTCCTTCCATTTAAAGATATTTTCTTCTTCTTAACGGGCGCTACAGTTCGGGGTGAGTCTGACCCTCAATCAACATGCACCTCCAACTAGCACGGTCTTTTGCTGAAGTCCCCTTACACCTGTGCCCGCCATCTTAAGTGCGGCCGTCCTCTGTTTCTTCGTCCCTCGGGGTTGGATTCAATGACCCTTCGGGCTGGAGCTGTGGTTTTGCATTGGCTCTACATGGCCTAGCCATCTTAGGCGTTGAATCCGTAGACGCCTGACTAGACTCATGTCGCTGTACAGCCCGTCCAACAGGACCGGGATGATAAGGGTCTTATAGAGAGTCAACTTTGTCGTTCAGGAGAGGGCTCTATTACTCAATTGCCCCCTAAGCCCAAAGAAACAGCGATTGGCAAGAGTGATTCTGCGTTTGATGTCGTTGTTCCAGGTCACTGCGGAGGTGAGATAGACGAAGTCCTTAACTACCTCAAACTTATATCTGCCAATACAAATGTTCTGGCCAAAACTTCGATGGTGAGCGTCCTTTTTTGATGATACCATATATTTAGTTTTGCCCTCGTTTACTGCCAACTCGGTTTTCACCGCCTTCGCGTCAATACTCGTAAACGCCTCACTGACATCTCGCTGTGTTCTTCCGATTATATCAATGTCATCCGCGTAAGCCTCAATATCATGTGCCTCTTGTCTTGGCCAGTGATTTTTGCACAATCATTTCCAATATGATGTTGAAGAAATCACACGACAGCGCACCGCCCTGCCTAAATCCATTTTTCACATCAAAACTATCGGTAAGGTGTTCACCGATTCGGATGGAGCAGCGATCATTTTCCAAAGTCACCCTGCATAGTGTAACGAGTTTAGCAGGTATGTCAAAGGTAGACATAGCGTTGTATAGCTCGTCTCTAATTACGCTGTCGTTTGCGGCTTTGAAGTCGGCAAATAGGGGGTGAGTGTCGATTTGAAATTCTTTGGTTTTTTCAAGGATCTGCCGTAGTGTGAAGATTTGGTCTATGGTGGACTTCCCTGGCCTGAGTTCGCACTGATAAGGACCTATCAGCTTATTTACAAAAGGCTTCAGGCGTTCATACAACACGGCGATGTTAAGAAGACTTCTTTCTCTGTAGTTGGCGCAGTCAGAGGGGTCTCCTTTCTTGTAGATCGGGCATACGACGCTGTGTCTCCTCGGGCATGCTTTCCTCTGACCATATCTTACAGATGAGCTGGTGCATGCTCCTAACCAGATCATCCGCCTTGAAGAGCTCAGCAGACAGTCCGTTTGCGTCAGCAGCTTTATTCGACTTGAGCTTCGATATGGCAATCTTAACTTGGTCGCGGTCAGGGGGACGGAGTTCTCTGCGGTCTTCGTCGTCAAGAAATGGATTATTCTGCCTGACAGCGGCATATTAACTAACATCGCCGTTATATAGTCTGCAGAAGTCGTTTTTCCATACTCTCAGCATCGACTGCTATTCTACTACTGGATGACCGTTCTGGCATTATAACCTTGGCATGTTCGCTTTATCTGTTGATAAAACTTTCGAACGTCACGCCTGCAGTAACACCTTTCCAAACTCTCAATCGCGCGCTTCTCGTGCTTTTTCTTCTTTCTTCTGAGAAGCTTATACTTCTCCCTTCTTTTTAGCTCGTAGAGCTCACGAGCTGCTCTTGTTCTTTTATGCAGCGAGGCCTTATATGCATCCTGCTTCGCTATGTGAATCCTCCTGCGTTCGTCATCGAACCAGGTGTTTCTTCGTGGTGGAGCCTTGAAGACCAAAACTTCGGAAGCAGAGCTTTTTAGGGCTTGTTTGCAAAGGCTCCACTGCTGTTCTATTGATAGTGTGGAGGATTCAGGTGTATTGGAGAGCTTAAGGGAGACGCGATCGGTAAAAGCACGAGCGGTTTCTGGCGATAGTAGCTTTCCGACATCATAACTTCGTATTCTCACTCTATTCCGCTGCGTTCGTGATATCCGTAGGCGCATCTTGGCTACTACAAGATAGTGGTCCGAGTCGATGTTAGCCCCTCGGAAAGTTCGAACATCAAGAATAGTGGAGGAGTGTCTGACGTCGATCGCGATGTGATCAATCTGGTTAGTGATTGATTGACCTGGCGACCGCCAGTTGCCTTTGTGTATATCAAGGTGCGGAGGTGCCTGTGTCCGTTATCGGATGTGTCGTGTGAACCATGTTTGCCGATGACTCGTTCAAAGATGCTTTCCTTACCAAGCTTAGCATTGAAGTCTCCTTGTACAATTTTGATGTCATAGCTGGGTAATTTGGCATACGTTCTGTCTAGGAGATCGTCTCATGTCATCCTTGGTGGAGTCACCGTTGTCTTCCGTGGGAGCGTTGACGCAGATCAGGCTTATGTTAAAAAATGATGCCTTGGTATTGATCGTTATGAGTCGTTCGCTCAGATGACCGGTCCATACCATCGCATTTCCTGGATGGTGGTTATGTCCGCTTTATAGCGGTCTGGGGCGTCCACAAGTTGTTCGGCTGCACGTTGCCTGTTTAGGGATCTAACATTCCACATACAGAGCCGAAGATCATTGCCCTTTTTTCGTTTATTGCAAGGGTCGTCAACATTAATCCGGTCCGCTATATCCGAGGCTTGTGGTTGTTTCGGAATTTATGTTTTCTTTACGGTTGCGGCTTACTAGGTCGTAGCCCAACCGACTAATCCTGTTTTTTGGCGCAGGAGGCACCCTATCCGAAATCTGCAGATGGCACCACGAGAAGGTGGGGTTGGTATTTACTAACGTCCGTTAGATAGATGCTATCCCTACGAGGCCCTTTTTAGTCAAATGCCATCTGTCCATGGTAAAACAGTCTGAATAAATGACACCCAATTTAACAGTTGCAGCTTCAGCAATATGGCCGCTATCAACTGTCGAAGTTCAAAAGGCCCTATTGGAAGACGCTATACTATTCGCAGTAGTAACATTAGATTATCTAAACCCAACATGTCGTCTCCATACGTGTTAGGAAGGTTAGCGTTAGAGCTCCTATTGGTTGTTGTTCGATCATTGTCGTAACGTTATGAGCGTGTATTTCCTTTTTTGTATAGTTATCACTCACAGTTCGCAAATAGAAAAGCCGAGGAACAAGAACAAGAGCTGCTCTTCAACGCTTTGTAGTCCGCGCACATTCAACACCACTCCTACGCATTCCACCAGCAAACCAATTCAACTTAATTCATTTGTATTCGCAGGAGTATTGTCGTGTCACACCCGCTCTTTTCACGGCCGATTGCTCACAAATTCGGCAACAAAACCATCTTGATCCAATTGTCTATTCTTCTGCTGCTACAGACCCAGTAGCCTCAATTAGATCACTTGAGTCGTTATTGTCCGAAAGACTATTGTCGGGACTCTTGAGAATGACCGCAAACATCTGTCCTGTGTGCTCTAGGGTTACAAACGCCAAATACCAGATGCTCAGCAGTAGCATGAGTAGGGATGAGCCGATGAATGCGATTTCGAATTGAATTTATTTAAAGAAATTTTTGCGCACATTTGGACGATCAAAGCAAAAACAAAACGTATGAGCGTGGCCTCACATCGGTTAAAATTAGATTTTTATTATTCATAGCGTCACAACAAGCATCATTCAGAAATGTCGTGGACGCGTTAGTGTTTACGTTCCAAGAATCAATATGAACTGGAACAAGACCGGACATTGTTAGTCGAATACGAGTTCGGCTAAGCGAGTGTCTATACATATTAGTCATTGAAACAAGACTGTCTGAATGGAGGTCTTTGAAGACGCCAGCTGATCTTTGGTAATTCATTTCGTGATTCATGAAGTCATAAACCTCCAAGTTGTACAAATATTGTGCTTGAATGCTGGATTTACTCAGTGTACGGGTAAGGAGTTCTTCCAGGAAAAGCTGATTGCGCGTTCATCATGATCGGGTGATTGATCTTATAAATTAAATGGATTTGGTGGACTACTAAATGTTAAGCCAGGTACCAGGAGATGCGAACGTCAACTTCAAACTTCATTATGAGCGGATGAATACGACGATCGATCTTATCATGAAATGGTTAAATAGTCATTCATTCGGTACGAGTACAACAATTGACGTAAGGCGCGAAGCTATTGACTTCCTTTGCTTCTAGTTGGATGATGGCCTTTTGCGATACCGGGTCTATTGAACTGCACAATTCGATTTATTATATCGACTCGAGCCGATGGAATTATGGGAATGGCCAAGCTTGCACTCGAACGAACGAAATACAATACTCGTGATGGGATGCAAGACACTGGAGGTACTCGAGAGAGTCGAACACTTTAACTGGTGCTGTATCTATTGCCAACCATCTCGACTTTTATATGTACATTCTCTCTGTATAGTGCCAAAGAGTAGTATTTGAAGATTGAATGAAATGCGCATATGGCTTGAAGCGGTAGCGTTGACTTTGTGACTTTACCGCCCCCTCCAAATAGGGAGTTAATTAGGAAGTTACCCGCGCAATTTTGCTCTCGCTCCGCAGCAGATCGACACCAAGCCGAGTGGCACTAGCCGATACTACAGACACTAGAGGCTCCTCCATAGACACTATCTTAACTATCTGCATATGCGCCTGTCTGGCTGCCGACCAATTAATGTCACCAATGGCTTTTGTTGATATTTAAATTAAAATTCTCCGTCGTAAGTTGACATTTGAATGGACAAGGAAGATATGAATACATCTCGCGCCGCGCCATGTATGTCGTTGCGGAATATACGTACAGTTGTTTGTCCAAGCCTACGTCGCACATATGGAAGAGAAAATACAGTGCTGCGGCGGCGGTGGTCCAGTGGAGAAATGTCAAGTGTTTGGTTAAGATGTCCATCCGACCGTGCAAGGGCTGACGAATGCCAAATGAATATGCATTAGCAGCATTTCAACTGCTTTATAGCATGGCTATAAGCTGTAAGCATGTCATTCATGCCGAAAACATGTCACGTGTCAAAATTCCTTCTCTCGTGGCTGTTGTTACGAATTGCGGTTGTCAGTTGGCATTTTGTTCACTTACCTTCCTCCTCTTCTTGGACACGTCAATCACCTGCACCTGTGCGCTCACGACGATGACGATGATGATGATGCACGCCGCTGCACAGATGGGTGTATAGAGTGCAGCGAAAAAGTTATGAGTTGAAAGCATACCGAAACGTCACATACGAGTACAACTTGAACAAACATTGCACCTTGGCCATGTGCCTCCTCCTCATGATGATTCTATGCTCACGTCCAACTGCATTTGGATTTGATGTTTTCCTTCTCGTGCACGATAAAATGAAACGAACTTTAATAACAGCAATAAAATCGTCTTGTCTTCTCCAGTTGGTCGTTGTTGTTCAGCCTTTTTTGAGTTCTCGTTTTGAGGGCTATGGCTATTTAAGTACTCATCTCTCTTATCAGCACTGAAAATAAATTATTCGGAGATTTGTGGAGCACTGAAGACACGCAGTACACATGTACACATATTGTATGTACGTTTGGGGTTTCGAGGACTCAAGTATGTTTGGAGAGAAAACAGGTTCTCTACTTACTGCCAGTTTTATGGTACACAAAACCACTTCTTCTTCATAGAAGTAGTATATATGCCTCTCTTGTAGGGAATGATTCTGGGTTCCGGGGAGATTAACAACGCCGAGAGGTCTAGTTTCCTTATGCAGGGGGAAATTGCTCAAGTAATCCAATCCTAGGGGGGATTTTTATGGCTCTATCAAGACCCCTATATCGCGTTTTGTTCATTTGAGTGTCTGTGATGAGGCTTATGTAAGCTTGCGCTGAATGAACCTGTTTCGTAAAGAGGCTGATGTCAGGGGCTTACGTGATGCTCAAGATCACTAGGAATCAACAATATGAAACAACTACAGCATGTCACGGTAATCTGAAATGATGTGGTATCCGAATTCCTTCAACGAGTTACTCGTTCCTACAATGTTTGCTCGAACAACTTCCGTTTTTATCTGAAAATGGTGGTTTCTGTCATGATACTATCTTGAATGTGTACGTACATATTAGATATGTCAGATGGAGTTCTTTTCTGAAGATTGCTCATAAAATATATTTTCTATATGATGGCAAATAGCTTCTGTATTATACCTAGTTCAGGGCGTTCATTACGACATCTGAGATAAGTTCAACATTTTGGGCAAATTTTCCAGTCAATCTCAGATTTGAGCAACTTTCGGAAGTCAAAGACTTCGTACTAAGTGTTCTTTTAGCTCGTTCGAAGGTTTGTTAACTTCCCAGTGGGAAGTTATTGTAATACCAATGTATCAAGGTCACCAGAATCCAAATCCAAGAGATTTATGTCCGTGTGTATGTGTGTATGTGCGTACATCGCCTCAATTGTCTCGAGAACCAAAGATGATATTGACATAAGATTGGGTTCATTCCACGTGTAGTTATGCAACTTAGAATTGAGTAAGTTTTCAGTAGAATCGGTCTAGCCGTTTTTTGTTAGAAATTAAATAACTTAAAAATAGGCAAAAAAATGAACAACACTCGGTGTTTCCAAACGGTCCCCCATCTAAGTACTTACCGCATCCGACGCTAGTTGATTGCGGTGATCGGACGACAAGCGATACATATGAGATTGCTCGGACAGTGTTGTGGTTGGGTAAGAAAACGCACACTCCTGAGCTGCTCGTGAGTGTGCACTGCACTACCCAACGAGCAATTATTAAACGCACGCGCTTATGAGTAATTGGCTGCGAGCCCAGTGGCTCACTCTTGTGGCCGACGTGGTGTATGCTGATTCTCTTAGCTATACATCAGTAAAGCTCCTTCTCAGTAAGGGTAGGTGCCTGTCTGGACTAGAATTTGCGTCTGAGGAGTGCTCAAAAAAAAAAAATTATTCTTCCCACAAGCTTCCGACTGGATTGACAACTCTGATCACTTAGTACTCATTAGCCAATTGCAAATCGTCGGAAACCGTGAAAGCACAACATGTACCTCTTGAGTCGCAACATATCCACCGGCTGGCATGCCCCCGAGCACTAGACACATGTTAAGCCCAGCAGCATAAAACCATCAAGACATCAATAAATAAATACAAGAAAGCGCATAAGGACCGACAAAATAAGAAGATCTTCAATTACAGCGTAATGCATTGGATTGAACATGTACCGAGCAGGTCTGGTCTAGACCACCAGACTAAACATTCAACAAGACCTTTTAATGGGTGCAACACACGCCAACATCGATGATGATAATGATGGCGATGGGAAAGATGAAGGCGCACGCCACGCCATACCGCCCGCATCCTAAAGTCAATCACTCTTTAAATTCGTCGTTTTTCCAGCACGATTTTCCCCCTTTGCTCTCATTTTCACCATCTCCCCCTCACACTCTCTCGTGCACGTTGTGTCTTTAAGTTGGAAAAGTGTGTTCCTAAGAGCATGTGACATATGCAGCGAAGGGTAACGCGTTTTTAGGTCAATGTTGTCGTAAATCGTTCCATTAACGCGTGACGACTCTCTTCTTATCGCACGAGAGTTAGATTAACCCTCCCAGTGGGATTGGATTGACAGCTTGATGGGTGGGTGCGATAGAGGCTTAACATTCCCTCACATGCAAATTCAGTTTCCGTGTATTACTCGCATGAATGCGGTGCGAACAACCATAGAGTAGCCGTGCGCTAATTGCTCTAACCGGTCGTCAGGTGAGGTGGGATTGCTGCAGCTGCAGTCGCTTGATTGCATCCAATCGGACGCTGCATGAGCAACTTTGGAATTCTTGCAGAACAATGCAACCAAACATACGCTCAGCTCGTTCCCGTCGTGAATGTATTCGTATCTCAGTGTCTGAGTGCACTCAATTAAATCCAGATGCTTATCAATGGCACAGCAAAGACCGAGCGTACTCTATACATACTATGGGCACATAATGTACATATGGAAAAGTGGAACGACTCTAATTTAGAGTAATTGTTTCTGGTTTTTTGAGCGCAACGCGCGTAGGCCGCCATGAAAAGCTCGAACAACGTTGCATAAGTGCCTACGACCCATGCTCGATGTGAAAATTAAAACTAAATGATGCGTATCCACTCTTTTGTCCTACCTTTCCATAGAATCTACTACCTACATGCCACCCACTCAGACAAACGATCATTTTACCATGACAGACACTATATAGACGACACACCTTGAAGTCGTACCACAACTTCAAAGCAGGGTGTCCTTTATGCTACACTCGCCCGTAATTCAGTCCTCCCTCGGTGGATTGTAATTAAATTCGAAAATTCGTGAGTGGCAATCCTCAGCACGAGTACTCTGGGCGAGGATCCCTCTCCCGGTCCGGTGATGGTGACAAAGAGTTGTCCTTTTATTGTGGCAGTCCCTTCGGTCATCACGACAATCAAAATCTTTACGCATATGAAAGAGGAATGGTATGCCACACAAGAAGCCATCGCACACAGGTAGATAGATGTTGACCGACCAAGATGAGGGTACACAAAAGGGATGGTTGGATATTCAAATGGCGGAGAGCAACAAGAAATCACACATAGAAATCCAATTAATTACCCACCAAACGACCAGGAGGCTATGGCGTGGATGGAAGAGTACGAGTATTTGTTCGTCATCATCTCCAAGCGAGCGTGGCCCAAGTGTGAAAATGCTGAAATAACAAGGGTTGCCAGACAATAGGTCAATAAATTGAGAATTTCTCAGATTGTTCGGCTGTCGGCGGGTTTTCTTATTTTTCTCACGTCCTCGTAATTACCGTACGGATTCGTAGCCTCTGCAGGAAGTCGAAAGCAAACAGAGGCCAGGAGGAAAGGAGAAAACAAGGATCGAACCACAAATATTTATATTTGCCTTATGCCGTATGGAGAAAATCAAGAAAAGTAAATTGGAAATTCCTTCACCCTATTCCTCCGCATGTCACGGAGCCCATGGAACGACCCATCTAAAGAATGCATCTATCAAGAGAACGGACAAAGATTCCATTGCATCTAGTGGATTTTGTCATTCAATACTGACAGCATAGCAGCCCGTGGTGACTTCATCCAATCCTTCACAATCGTGTGTTTCCATGTTGAATGCAATGCAGTCATCATCGTCATCATCATCATTTGTTAATGTCCGGCGAATGACAGTGTGCCCGGTGAGGGATCTCCTAGACCTACATACATTAAATGGTCATGATGTGCACTATTAGGAAAATTGCATTTATTGGATGGCTTGGCACGCAACGCGTGTGTAGGTGGTGTTTAAGAGATCGCTAAGCAATCAAGCTATTCATCATTTTGCGCGAGGATACTATGACGGAAATGAACTCCATTAACCTAGAAAGAAAAGAGAAAAGAAAATTAGTGTCCGTGGGCGATTGATCTGGAGGTTTTCTACCGAGATTCAATGATGGATTGTTTGGTTTGTTCGGTGTTGTTCGAAGTGTTTGAGTTAAGTGAAGAGGCGGGCGGGAAAGATGGGAAAGAGCTTAGAAGCAGGAAAACAAAATATGTAATGGAGCTCGAATCCTATAGTGAGATAAGATACTCTGTTTATATTCCTCGGGCTTGAATACATTAAAAGAGGTTTAGTGTAGATTGAAAAAGTTAGCACATCGCTAATAAAAACTCATCGCTTTCCTGTTAAAGGTTCGTAGAAGACAGACACTAATTACACTGACCAAATGGCTTTAGACTATGAGATATCTTTTCGCCCCGTGAGAATGACCCCAAGCATTTTGGTGTTGGATTGAACGAAAGCTGCTTTGGTTCATGCGATCCATGGAGGAGTTAAAGTTCTTATCAAACGAATTCGCTCGTTACATTGCTTTCAACTGATGTGTTCAAAATAGGCTCCTGTTGCAGCTATAGCTTCCCCGTTTGATGTGAGTTGCTTTCCAGTCAGCAGTCAATATCGAGTCAGTCAATAAAATAGCACAGACATACTCCGTGATTGCCTGTCTCTTCTCCAAATAGTTGGTGAAGAGGAAGACTCGTGAATCCCTAAAACCAAGATGGAACTTTTTCCGCGGATGGAACTGCTTTCGAATTCTTAAGAGCAGAGAGCACCGTGGTGCAGTGGGTAGTGTGTTGGCCTCTGACGCCGATGACACGGAATCGAATCCCGACACAGCCATGTCATCGAACGTGTTTTTCACGATGTTTCTCCTCAGCAGGGTTCTGACAAAACCCCCTATAGTATAATTGTCATGAAAAGCTTCTCGAAATTCGCCGTTCGGAACCGGCAATAAACTGTAGGTCCCTTTCACCTATGGGAAAATTAAATCACACACAACATGGGTGATTGAGAGAAGCTCGGCTCAGGTCCTTCATGGACTGTAACGCCAACATACATACATAGAGTGATATCCACTGTTTTGACTGTTCTGTCATTTCGTTTTCATCAACAGCCACGAAACGAGGTTTTTTTTTATGGTTTGCGCCAAAGGATGTGGTGTGATAACTTCGGCGACACCCTGTCGAAGTAGCTGAGGAAATGTCAAGCAACTGTCACGGTGACAAGACGTTTTTGAGGCTGTCTTCCGGAAGCACGCGTACGAGGACGAGGACGAGTAGACGGGCGACAAAAAGAAAGAATAAAGTGTATCTGCCTTTGAAATCCACTACCATCTTGCGAGTTTCATTTACCTTTTCCGATTTACCACATTTTGGCGACGAGGAGAAGACAACAGCATGGCACTGAATGAGAGCGTGATGGCAAACGTGAATAATGCAACTTCACAAACATTCGGTAAATTGGAACAATTTGGAGCAACGATGGCGTGGAATAATTATAGAGAACGGATGGAGTTTTATTTTGAAGCAAATGGCATAACCAACGAAGTTTCAAGGAGAGCCATTTTCCTGTCCTGCGTAGGAGAATCAACTTATGAAATAATACGTTCATTGTTGACTCCACTTACTCCGAGGGATGTGTCGTTCAACGAAATTTTGGAAAAATTGGACAGTCATTTCCACCCGAAACCAAACGAAATCGTACAAAGGTTTGCATTTCACAAACGAAGCCAAAGGTGTGATGAGACGATCGCAGATTTTGTGAAGGATTTAAGGAAATTGTCGGAGCACTGCAATTTTTTGGAGTTGGATAATATGCTGAGAGACCAAATTGTCTGCGGGGTGGCGGATGAGGCGTTGCAAAAACGCTTATTTAGTGAACCGAAATTGGATTTTAAACGGGCGTATGAGATTGCATTAGCCCAGGAAGCTGCTCATCGACATGTACTAGATGTGCGTGGGAGCGGGGAGGTTATGGCTATCTTTTCAAAAAAGAAGTCGGGAAACGTGCGATGCTATCGTTGTGATGGCAACCATTTTGCGGATAGATGTGTTTTTAAAGAAAAGAATTGCGATTTCTGCCACATGAGGGGGCACGCCAGCCGAGCATGTTTTAAAAAGAGGGCCGCTGACCGACAATCGAAAACGGTCCATGCGGTAGGAGAGAGGGAGGAGGAGAAAAATCGGACGTCGTCTACTGATTCAAATTATTTCTTTGAGTTGAACACAATACAAACATCTACGACGCCACAAATCTTAACCAAGGTGTTGATAAATGGGGTGGAGGAATTTTTTGAGGTGGATTCCGGTGCGGCATGTACAGTTATTTCCGAGTCAACCTGGAAACGCATAAACCGTGGGAATCAGAAGCTTATACCATCGCCGATAACTTTGCAGACGTGGTCCAAAGAGAAGTTACAAGTATTGGGAGTAGCTGTGGTGAATATTAAGTATAATTATAAAGAATTGTCTTTGCCGGTTCTTGTTATTTCAGGTGGTGGGAGATGTCTGTTGGGCCGAGACTGGTTTTCTATTTTGGGAATCACGGTGCAGGGAGTATACGCAATCGAAGGGACTATGGAGGTGATGAGTATGTTGAAGAAATACCAAAATGTATTTAGAGACAATTTGGGTGCATTTAACGGACCACCTGTCTCGATTGAATTGCTGCCGGAGGTGAGTCCGATTTTTCTAAAACATCGGCAATGTCCGATTGCATGGAAACCGGCGGTTGAAAAAGAGCTCGTGAAACTGGTAGAACAGAAGATATTAGAACCAGTTCTTTTCTCGAGATGGGCTACGCCAATTGTGCCGGTATCAAAGTCGGACGGGACTATTCGAATCTGCGGGGATTACCGAAGCACAGTTAACGCTGTTATTAAGACCAACTCTTATCCGCTCCCTCTCTTTTCTGAGGTTTTGGCTGCCATTTCGGGAGGTCAATTATTTACAAGGTTAGACTTACAACAAGCCTATCAACAGCTAGTGGTAGATGATTTCACCGCGGAGGTTTTAACGCTCAATACGCACAAAGGTTTGTTCCGGGTCCGCAGGTTACCTTTTGGCATTTCGGCCGCACCAGGGTTGTTTCAAAGGTGCATGGATACATTATTGGCTGGTATAAGCGGCGTGAAAGCATATCTAGACGATATTGTTGTTTCTGGTAAGGATGAAACTGATCATGCACGAAATTTAGAAGCGGTTTTAAGAAGCTTGTCCAGAGCCAATCTAACGGTAAGGAAGTCAAAATGTATTTTTGCGAGGAGAGAAATGGATTTCTTAGGATTCCATATCAGTGGGAAGGGAGTATCGCCCAACAAAGAGAAAGTCAAGGCAATCCAAGAGGCGGCGGTTCCAAAAAATAAGCAGATGTTGCAATCTTTCCTTGGACTACTAAATTTCTATAACGCCTTTCTGCCCCGTAAGGCCACAGTAGCCGAGAAACTACATCGCTTGTTAGACAAAGATGTCAAATGGGAATGGACATCTGAGCATCAAACAGTTTTTAATGAGCTAAAAGCTTTGCTCGATTCTAATACCCTGCTCATACCCTATGATGTGGATAAGCCCCTAGTTTTATCATGTGGTGCCTCTCCGTACGGGGTGGGGGCGATTTTGGCTCATAGAATGGAAAGCACCGGAGCGGAACGTCCAATTGCCTTTGCGTCGCGCACTTTGGGTATTCACGAGCGCAATTACGCTCAGTTGGACAAAGAAGCGTTAGCCGTTATATTTGGTATGAAGCATTTTCATCAGTATGTGGCCGGTAGACAAGTTATAATTCTCACGGATCATAAGCCGTTACTGGGAATATTTAACAGACAAAAGCAGATTCCGCAAATGGTTTCGCCGCGCATGTTACGGTGGTGTTTGCTGCTGATGGCGTATGATTATAAGATGGAGTATCGACCCGGTCCAAAAAATATTAACGCCGATTGTCTGAGTCGGCTGCCACTGGAGTCAAAAATTGATGCGTCAGGGAAAGAACCGCTGGATGTCCTGATGTTGGAAAGGGGCAATGTTCCACCAATAAATGTCGACCAAGTCGCTACCGAGACCAGTAAAGATCCAATAATGTCACGCGTCATGAGGTTCCTGCTGCATGGCTGGCCACGGGATATGGAGAAGAGTGAGGAGTTTATACCATACATCCGACGCAAGGCGGAACTGTCTACGCACAGAGGTTGCTTACTGTGGGGAAGTAGACTAGTAGTACCACCTAAGTACCGACCACAAATTCTGGATCTCCTTCATGGGTATCATCCGGGAATAAGCGTGATGAAAGCGTACGCTCGAAGCTACGTGTGGTGGCCTAAAATGGACCTACAGATTGAGCTTAGAGTGCAGAAATGTACCCTGTGTCAAACGACTCAACGTCATCTGCCAGCGGCACCGCGACAGTTTATTCCGTTTTCGGAAAAACCATGGAGCACTTTGCATATAGATTTTGCTGGGCCCATTGAAGGGATCACATTTCTAGTGGTGGTAGATTCGATGTCAAAATGGTTAGAGGCCAAAATAATGCGCAACGTTTCTTCGGCCGAGGTTAAGAACAAACTGCGGGAAATTTTCGCTACGCACGGACAACCTCAAAGAATTATTTCCGACAACGGCGCTGCGTTTGTTTCAGCAGAGATGCAACAATTTTATACATTGAATGGTATCAAGCACAATGCAATAGCTCCTTATCATCCGTCTAGCAATGGCCAAGCCGAAAGGCTAGTACAATATTTGAAGACGTCTTTGAAGACTATGAGAGAGGGAGATATGTCAACTAGACTACAACGCATCTTATTCAAACAGCACACAGCCCCGAACACCACAACGGGTAAAACCCCAGCGGAATTACTCATGGGACGGCGACTTCGAACGGCTTTAGACATAGTCCATCCGGATGATGGTAAGCTAACCCCCATACTAACCACCCCAAGCCGAGGTGTACGAAGTTTTGAAGTGGGAGATTTGGTTTACTTCCGAAACTATTCTGCAGGCCCCGTGTGGTTAGAGGGTTCGATAATCGAGATCACAGGCCCAGTATCATACGTCGTTAAATCAAAGGAAAATAAAGTAGTACGAAGGCACGTAGATCAAATTAAACATCGTATTCCTTGTGACGAACCTGTTTTAATGGAAATCCCTGCCGAGAAGCAACAGTCTGAAATCACATTAGAACGAACGTTTTCAACATACACATCACCTCCTTCGTATTCATCTACCGAACCGAGTTCCGAGCTAGAGCCTAGATCGATAATACCGCCGACGGCAAAGGAGACAAGTAGGATGCTGCCCACGGCCGATGTGGACATCCCCACCACCTCGGAAAGCTGCGGGGCTAAAGTGATTACTCGCTATGGAAGAGTGATTAAGCCTCCGGAGCGGTATGGCGCGAATCTTAAGAGCGGAGGAATGTGATAACTTCGGCGACACCCTGTCGAAGTAGCTGAGGAAATGTCAAGCAACTGTCACGGTGACAAGACGTTTTTGAGGCTGTCTTCCGGAAGCACGCGCACGAGGACGAGGACGAGTAGACGGGCGACAAAAAGAAAGAATAAAGTGTATCTGCCTTTGAAATCCACTACCATCTTGCGAGTTTCATTTACCTTTTCCGATTTACCACATGTGGAATCTTCGGAAGATACTAGCAACCCGGGATACCAGTATGCACGATTCGCGGGCCAGTAGGTATTACTTCGAGGGGCTGGTTAGCCATTTATGTTATATTTCATGTGGTGGCCTCTTGAACTCTTCTTCTTCTCTGCTTCGGCCTGCCGTAAGCCTCGCATTGGCTTACGCAATGTACGAGCATAGCTCATTCCAGTTATCTCCCAAGTCCATCACGAAAGCATGAGACTACTCTTCTACGTTTGGCCTGCTGCCGGTCAGGCGCTTGCCTGTGATATACCCTCTTGAGCTCGTCGATGGATAGCATTCCTGCTATGACGAACGCTGCGTCATCTGAGATGATCCTGAATACGTTGACTTTCCTTATTGCACAGAGTCTATAGACTGACATCATCCATTTCGGTTGTTTTACTGCGAGTGCTCCAGCCCGAATTGAGGCAGTGTACAGTAGGACTGAACTGACGACTCGTGAGAGTAGGACCGCCTACATTCGGGAGCATTCATGATAGAACTCCATGTATAAGTGATGCCTTCACACTGGCGTACCTTGTGTGTTCCCAGCTGTTGTCCACCATAACCCCTAGGTACTTCACTGATTGCTTACACCTAGTCGTTGTAGACATAGCGTTGTAAAGCTCGTCTCTAATTACGCTGTCGTATGCGGCTTTGAAGTCGACAAATAGGTGGTGAGTGTCGACTTGAAATTCACTTGTTTTTTCAAGGATCTGCCGTAGTGTGAAGATTTGGCCGATGGTGGACTTCCCTGGTTTGAATCCACACTGATAAGGATCTATCAGCTTATTTACAAAAGGCTTCAGGCGTTCACACAAAACGGCAGAGAAGATTTTGTAGGCGATGTTAAGAAGACTTATTCCTCTGTAGTTGGCGCAGTCAGAGGGGTCTCCTTTCTTGTGGATTGGGCATACGATGCTGAGACTCCATTCCTCGGGCATGCTTCCCTCTGACCATATCTTACAGATGAGCTGGTGCATGCTCCTGACCAGGTCACCCCCAGCTGCCTTGAAGAGCTCAGCAGACAGTCCGGTTGCGCCAGCAGCTTTATTCGATTTGAGTTTTCGATATGGACGGAATTCTCTGCGGTCTTCGTCGTTAAGAAATGGATCATTCTGCCTGTGAGCGGCATATTGACTAAAATCGTCGTTACAGTCTGAAGAAGTGGTTTTTCCATATTCTCAGCATCGATTGCGATTCTACTACTAGGTGTCCGTTCTGTCTTTATAACCTTGGCATGTTCGCCTACAGTAACACCTCTCCAAGTCCTTAATCGCGCGCATCTGGTGCTCTTTCTTCTTTCTTCTGAGAAGCTTATGCTCCTCCCTTCTTTTTAACTCGTAGAGCTCATGAGCTGCTCTTATTCTTCTATGCAGCGAGGCTTTATATGCATCCTGCTTCGCTGTGTGAATCCTCCTGCACTCGTCATCGAACCAGGTGTTTCTTCGTGGTGTAGCTTTCCGATTTTATAACTTCGTATTCTTGGGGGTGGCCGTGGTGCAGTGGTTAACATCATCGACCGCCGAGCGGAAGGTCTATAGTTCAATTCGCTTCATAGCCAAAAAAAAAGTAATTCCTCTACGGACAAAAGTATGCAACGCAGTTGTGAATGGAAAGTTACCAGATGTAGTGCTGCAGGCATAACACTCACAGTATATGGTCAACTGGAATTCATCCAGCGCGTATGCAATACTAAAAAGTGCTTGAACGAATTAGTACGGACTACAACCAAAAACGCGGAATTCGGTCGGCTCTCGTCCTATCTAGGACAACCACCCCTGAGAGTTAACGAACATCAACGACCCAAAACCACTGCACTCCGTTCAGGTTGTGTGTCTATCACATCATAAGAGAATATAAAAACTCTTGAACCTGCGCGAGTTTCTAAAAAAAAAAACAAAAAAAATCTACTCCGCTGCGCACCGTGGCGCAGTGGGTAGTGTGTTGGCCTCTGACGCCGATGACACGGTATCGAATCCCGACACAGCCATGTCATCGAACGTGTTTTCACGGTGTTTCTCCTCAGCGGGGTTTTGACAAAGCCCCCTATAGTAAAATTGTCATGAAAAGCTTCTCGAAATTCGTCGTTCGGAACCGGCATTAAACTGTAGGTCCCTCTCACCTATGGAAAAATGAAATCACACACAACATGGGTGATTGAGAGAAGCTCGGCTCTGGTCCTTCATGGACTGTAACGCCAACATACATACATACATTATACCCGGTCCATTCCATGGCATTTCCTGGATGGCGGATTTGTCCGCTTTATAGCGGTTTAGGGCGTCCGCAAGTTGTTCGGCTGTACGTGGCCTGTTTAGAGACCTAACATTCCGCGTACAGAGCCGAAGATCATTGTCCTTTTTTCGTTTTTTGCATGGGTCGTCAACATTAATCCGGTTGTTTCGGAGTTTGTGTTTTCTTTACGGTTACGGCTGACTAGGTCGTAGCCCAACCGACTAGTCCTGTTTTTTTGGCGCAGGAGGCTCGCCATTCGCTCTTCCCCGTCTGCAATTTCCATAGGAAACCTCCAGATGACACCACGAGGAGGTGAAGATTGAACTTACAAACAGTGTTGCAAGATGTTCGACTGCGGTGGCTCTTCTCGCTTTCTAACAGGCCAGCATCCGTCGGATAGATGCTACCCCTACGAGGTTTTTGTTAGTCCTTTGCCATCCAAAAACTTCTGAAACTGGCAAACCAAAGAATATATAAAAATCAAATAAAAAACTCGAGGTCTATGACTTGGACACTTCGAATTTCTATGACAGCACCCTCGGCGTATTGGCAATAACGCACGGCCGTAATAATCAATCCAATCGTTTCGTGAAACATAAATACCCTCAGTTGAGTAAGAATTCCACAGGAATTGCTCCACCTTGCACGAATAGTAGTTTGCCTTTAAGAAACATCATGACCATTTCAGGCCCATAAAGATGTTCAGCTGAACTACCCACAAGCCTAATGGTAATGAAGATTGTCGTTATGACTAATCATGCGTTTAATTTAACCGCGAATAATACACAAATAAAATGAATAGAAAAGTAAATAACGAAAAGTATCTATGCAGCAGCTTGTCGCACATCATCATCACCAACGAGTACATAGTAGATCGCAAACGACCGGAAGGCGATCTTCGGTTACCATTTGTGGCGAAAACCAGATCAAAGCTATGTATGTACGGCCGAGCCTATGGAGACAATAATAATTAATGCTTGGCATTATTTATAATTAACAAAACGCGGCCTAAAGGCCTATAGATACGCATACAAGTCGTGGATGTGGCTACGTCATGCATGCCGGTCCGTTTGTTCCCCATTTTTCTCTTGGAGCTCTCGATTAGAGTTTTGAAAGTGAAAAATGGCAGAAAATGTAACGAAAATGGAATTTGTAATTGATGTTACATGCCACATCACTCGGCGGATACAGTGTACGATCGTAGTTGTAAGTCATGCTACTTACTGGGTGCTTGGTCTAAGCGTTACACAGTGCTGCGTCCTCTGCCGCTCTTGTCATCCGATATCGAATCGTAAAACGATCTTTTATTGTTTGAGTGTGATGGCTGTGATGGAACAATGCCAAGCGCTTTGCGTTGTTTACTATTAATTATTAAATATTCCAACTCGTTCTCATCAGCACTATCATCGTGCGCTCACTTGCACTCGTACGAGTACGAGTATCTTGCCACACAACTTTGTAACCTTGTCCCATAACAAACTACCGTGAAAAGGGCACCAAACCCATTGACTATAGACGTGATGATGAAGATGGGCTTACTGACTGGCTGGTAGGTTGGTGTGCTTTTATCTGTTCACACAGGCAAACCTTTCAAGAGCTGAGAAAGTATCTCGAAACCGAAAACACGTTCGTGAGATCTGTCGCTAAGGTTGAAACAGTGATATATCTACATGTTAGGTCTATGTATACAGATGTAATGTAGCTAAGGGAATCGGATCGGAATCGGAATTGAAATTGGAATTTATGATGGATCGCCGTGTCTGTGCCCCGGTACCCCGGGATCCTGTTTAAATCAAAGGAACGCAAAATGAGAGAGAAACAGATACTTTGAAAGGGGGCGTCACTGGATCGTAATATCGAATGTGGACATCAGCAAAAAAGCACAGGCACATCAGTGGTTGTAAGCTTATCGGCATGACTCTGGGGACACTCGAATATATTTTATAGTGGCGTCGCGAGTCAGTGGGCGTCTGCTCTCTGCTATCATCTAATCCGATTTAGTTTTCATTTTTATTTTTACTGTTGAGCTATGGAAATAAATTGTTCCCGGGATGCGGCAGAGTCATTAAGTGTGACAATCAAATGAGTTGATGAAGCTAAGTGTCATTAGATGACCCTGCAGTTTAGCATTTAAGTGAGCCCTTGATAGATGATTTTTTGAGCGCAAAAAAGCTTTAGCTTACATGTTATTAATAGCTTATGAGTATAGCGCGATCATAACGTACACTTGTAGCTTCTCGGCCTGAAGTAATCGGCTTAAATTTAGTTCTAAGCCACCCCTCGGCATTCCTTTAAATTTCAAAGTCGTTAAGGCAATTCCTAAGCTGTCTATTTTACATCTCATCACATTATAGTCTTATTGCTGCGTGCTCACCACTCATTAAAATCTCTGTCATCGACGACGACGTTCCTTTAAAAATCTAATCCACTTACAAGCAATACCACTTCCTATGTAGGATGTACCGCCGCACATTACTCGTATTATAAATACGATTCCACTCTATCCATCCCTTTGCCAGTTGGTCGTTTGAAAACTATCTACATAGCCGCCCTCCAGCACCTTGCCTGATGTTTCCCCCGTGGGTAGAATATGTATCTGATTGTCTACACTTTCCTGTTCACCAGGGCAGAGTGTGTCAAGAGACAGGAATAATACATCTTGTCTCTGGTTTTGTCTATCCCTCACTTAAAGTGGAAAACGACGAGAAAGAAACAGGAATAGAAAAGGATCAAAAACACAAGCTCCATGATGCGGTGCTAGGTTATCCGCTCTCGATCTACACTCTACACTTAGTGAAATCCAAAACTCCGGTGCCGAACAAGAATAAAGCGTCAACGATATGAATCTGAAATGAATGCGATTGTTATTTCTCCTCTACATGCTGAGCAGCTGGATACGCCATCCGTACACAGATGTAGGCGATCGCTGTGTACCTGTTCTACGCCTATTCCATAGGTGAGTGTTGGTTTCCTAGAACCGAAAAAACATAAAAAAGATTCGAATAGTCGCGCCTATCTTCACAACGTCAACATTACTACCTGAGAGAGGGATGCCGGTAAGGGATCAGTATTTCACGGCATTTTTTTCGAGTATCTTTCGTGATTTATGCCAAAGGCGGGAGATATTAATTAAACCAAAAACCGAGAATATTGATCTCATGTCGTCATCGTCATCGACTGCGGTGGAGGACAACGTTCATTACCATCATCATACTTGAGGATGACATTTTCCGTTTTTGTATTGGTATCCCATGATGAGGTTCTTCTCGCAATCAAATGGTATTTCGGGAATGCCAAACAAGGATTGAGTGGAATTTAAGAGGTATGTTGTGTTCTTCATTAATTAGGACGTAACTCCTAATTAGAGGATTCCAATCGGCAAATATTCGTACTCGTTATGTCCCTATTAGTGGATGATATTGTTTTCAAAAGCACGACGTCATGGAATTTAAAGTGGCGAATTCGGTAGAGGTAAGGGTGTCCGTAAACGTCGCAGAATATGGTTTTAATGTCCAACTGTGCGTATAAGGGCAATGCGTACAACCATGTTTGTTGAACTCGATTTTTTTGGACTCCTTCTGACCCCTTTATGAAGACAACTACTTGACGATCTCGTCTGTTGGTCCATACAGGTGTTTGGGTATGAGCATGTGGGTATGTGAATTGACACAGTCCTAGTTTGAATTAGTCTTCCGTGGCGTTGTTTGATTCGACGACGTATACTTTCAGCTCAAATTGGGCCCAACCTTCGACCTGTGAGTCTGCATACTTACAGTGACTTGATGACTATCTGTTTCTCCTCTATCGACTCAAAACGGTGTCCCCGGAGTGGTCTTTTGAGTTTGTTGAATAGCCAGAAGTTGCACGGAACCAAATCAGGTTAATAGAAAGATATAGGTCGAGTTTTTGGCAAAATGGTCACGAAGAATGGCGGGTATGAGCAGAAAAAGGAAGCAACCGAAGATGCGTATCAAAAGGCGCTGCAGGGAAAAACCAGGGCAGTGCAAAAAGAGTACCGAGCCAGAAGAGGAGTCTAGGGATAAACATAAAACGCGAGCCTTTTACAAGAAAGCCAAAAACCTTGCAGGAGGCTTCAAAAAGGGCACCCAGGCTCTTCGAAACTGCGAGGGTAATCTTGTCACCGACCCGCAGGAAATAGTGGATGTATTTAAACAGCATTTACAGCAGCTGCTTAACGAGCATGACCAAGAGAGAGTGGTAGGGACCGAGGAAATCCCAACTCCAGCCGCTCCAGCATCGAAGAAGTCGGCACAGCTATTCAGAAGCTGAAGAACTACAAGGCCACAGGCTCAGATGTCTTGCCATCAGAGCTCTTCAAGGCTGGCGGCGATGTTCTGGTAAGGAGCATGCACCAGATCATCTGCAAATTTTGGGAAGATGAAAGCATGCCCGGCGACTGCAATACCAACTTTATTTGCCCCATTCACAAAAAAGGCGATCCTACCTCTTGTAAGAACTATAGAGGTATATCCCTGCTCAATGTCGCATACAGGATCCTGTCCAGCGTATTGTGTGAACGTCTAAAGCCATTTTGCACCGCACTAATCAGCAGCTAACAGTGCGGCTTCCAACCCGGCAAATCGACTATAGACCACTTCGACAAATCCTGGAACAGACCAACGAGTTTCGAATCGATACACACCATCTTTTCATCGATTTCAAACAGGGAAGGCACTATCTTCTACAAGTCCGTCCAGCTGCTAGGATACGCGGATGATATCGACATCATCGCGTGGTCTCGTCGTGACATTGTGAAAACATTCAAGACGATTGAAGAACGGGCGAAACGAGTTAGTCTTAAGGTCAATGAGGACAAAACAAAGTACATGCTGTCAAGCTAAAACCAATCCGTCGCTTACCACCTGGGACAGCTACGCTACAATTTCGAGGTAGTTAAGGAGTTTGTCTACCTCGGGGCAAACGTAAACTCCACAAATGACACCACAGTGGAGATCCGGCATAGAATCGCCCTTGGCAACCGCTGCTACTTCGGCTTGTCCAAACAACTGGGGTCAATACTCCTCACTCGAAAGACCAAAGTCATGCATTACAAAACGCTCATACTGCCAGTCTTGCAGGACGATAAGCAGGACAGTGGAGCTGATTTTGGGTTCTTTCGAAAGGGAAATTCTGTGCCGGATATTTGGTCCTGTCTGTGAAGAAGGTGAATGGAGAAGAAGACATAACCGGGAATTCTACGAGCTGTACAAAGATGTGGATGTAGTCCGGAAGGCAAAGATCCATCGACTACACTGGCTCGGCCATATCGAGCGCATGGACATCAACGCTCCAGCTAAGACGGTCTTCGAATCCGAGCCTCCTGGTTCGAGAAGAAGAGGACGACCGAACCTACAGTATAAACCTGATCCGGTTGAAGGAACTCAAAACGCACAACACCACGATAATCGAAGGAAACAGTCAACATGTCCTTGATTTTTGAGCGACTTTTGTGCGGTTTTATTGGTCCTGCCTCACCTTTAGTACTTGACTCATTTATTGTTTCCGGGTCCTGATTGTCTACTACACTTAAACACAACGATGTTTTCCCAAAAAAATCCCAATTCAATCGAGACATGACACGTCTGAAACCCAAAACATCTTTTAAAATGGTATTGACCGATCCTTTCGAAATACCAACATCAGTAGCAGCATCTTTAATTGTTAGACGTTTTTTGCGAGGACCAAATCCTAGATTTTTGGACGTGGGCTTCGTCGGTTATCGGTTGACCGGCAATAATCAACTCAATCCTGGGCCAAAAACGGCTCCATGCCCGAATGAAGTGCTCCTTGTTCATATTGACTCTGCCAGCAGTTATATCATCCTTTAGTGAAGAATTGGCGTTATTTATTATTTTGATGGCGCTACAGTTCGGGGTGAACTAGGGCCTCAACCAACAAGCCTCTCCAGCGGGCCCGATCGTCGGCCAGCCGCTTCCAGTGCCGCACGCCCAGTTAGTTGAGCTCCCCTTCCACCAGTGCGCGCCACCTTAAATGCGGTCGTCCTCTGCTGCGTCGTCCCTCGGGGTTGGAGTCGAAGACTCTTCGGGCCGGAGCGTTGACGTCCATTCGCTCTACATGGCCTAGCCATCTTAGACGTTGGATCCGAAGACTTCTAACCAGGCCGATGTCGCTGTACAGCCCGTACAGTTCTTGGTTGAATCTCCTCCTCCATTCTCCGTCTACACAAACGGGAACAAAGATTACACGCAGAATTTTCCTCTCGAAACGTCCAAGAGCCTCTTCATCCGCTTTTGATAACGTCCAAGCCTCAGCGCCGAAGAGGAGGACCGGGATGATTAAGGTTTTGTAGAGGGAAACCTTAGTTTTTCGAGAGAGGGCTCTACTACTCAATTGCCTCTTGAGCCCGAAGAAGCAGCGATTGGCAAGAGTTATTCTGCGTTTTATCTCAGCGCTGGTGTCGTTGCTGCTTGTCACTATCGAGCCAAGGTAGACGAAGTCCTTGACTACTTCAAAAATATAGCTGCCGAAGGTGACGTTCTGACCAAGACGTCGGTGTTGGGCGTCTTTCTGGAATGACAGCATATATTTGGTCTTGTTCCCATTTACCCTTAGAACCACTTTCGCCGCCGGCACAGTCGGACGAGTTTGGCAGGAATGTTAAAACATTACCTGGCTCTAGCTCGTCTCTATAAACGCTGTCATACGCGGCTTTAAAGTCGACGAAAAGATGGTGCGTGTCGACCTGGAATTCATGGGTCTTCTCCAAGTTCTGCCGTAGTGTAAATATTTGGTCTATCGTGGATTTTCCTGGCCTGAAACCACACTGGTAGGAACCTATCAGATTGTCCACGAACGGTTTCAGGTACTTACACAGTACGGCAGAGAGGAGCTTGTACGCGATGTTCAGGAGGCTTATCCCTCTGTAATTGGCGCAGTCATAGGGGTCTCCTTTCTTATGGACCGGGCAATCGATACTGAGATTCCATTCATCGGGCATGCGTTCTTCCGACCATATCTTGCAGATGAGTTGGTGCATGTTCCTAACCAGCTCATCGCTAGCTGCTTTAAACAGCTCCGCGGGGAGTCCGTCTGCTCCAGCAGCTTTATAAGACTTAAGTTTCGATATCGCTATCTTAACATCATCTAGGTCGGGTGGACGGGATTCTCCTTCGTCTTCGTCCATTGTGAATGGATCGCTCTGCCTGACGGCGGCATTTTGACTCTCATCGCCGTTATACAGTTTGCAGAAGTGGTCCTTCAACAATCTCAGCATCGACTGTGACTCCACTACTAGTTATCCGTGCTCATCCCTGCAGGCTTCTGCTCTGGCTTTATAGCCGTGGCATGTTCGCTTTACTTTCTGGTAAAATTTTCGAACGTCGTTCCTGCCGTAACATCTCTCCATCTCCTCGATCTCGCGCTTCTCGTGCTCCTTTCTTTTTCCTTCTCAGAAGCGCATGCTCCTCCCTCCTTTTCTGTTCATAGAGCTCGCGGGCAGCTCTCGTCCGTCGATGCAATGTATGCATTTGTTTCTCTACATGGGCAAAGTCTTGTGGAGACACAGATAAATTGTTTGTAAGAAGCTAACGGAGAAACAGCGATTGGCAAGAATTACTCTGCGCCTGATCTCAGTGCTGTTGTTGCTGCTGCTTTACAGGCAGGTTTTTGCGAAAGTTCCCATTCAGTTTAAATATCACTAAAGCCGTCCCTCGTCTTCATCCCGGCAGCTGCATTTTTGTTATTATCGTCTTTATCAGCCTTGGACAAAGCCTGCACATCAGCCTGAAAGAGCTGATAAGAAGTGGCTTTGGCGTCCAAAATGCCTTTCTGCGATTTGTGTCGGTTGCTCCGAGTCCAAGTCTTTTTTTTCGTGAGATCACACTTTCTATCGCAATTTCGTGCAGTCCTGCTTAATTCCTTAGTGTTAACACTATCAGCGTAACCTGGTTACGAAAAGGCACTTAAAGTAGGAAAGTAGGCAACCAAGATAGAGAAAGCCTGGTGTCGATCAGCAGTTTGGTTGACTGCTACTGATCAAAACTACTTTATTTCGAAAGCAAAAAGCCGGAAATCAAGAATCTACTGCATCCATGGTTGCTTACTTGCTTTCCAGGCCAGCAACCCATCGAGAATCTGTGCCTGAGTTAATACACCCTTCCATCCTTGGCGATCCCGGGCACGCTGCTTCCAGTCGGAAAAACCAAGTTATCTTACGTCCGTAATCACTTGGTCTTTACACCGGTGGTTCGATCTCCTCCTTCTTCTCGAACCAGGAGGCTCGGATTCGAAGACCCTCTTAGCTGGAGAGTTGGTGTCCATGTGCTCGATGTGGCCGAGCCATTGTAGTCGACGGAATTTTGCCTTCTGAACTATATCCACATCATTGTAGAGCTCATAGAGCTCGTGATTATGTCTTCTTCTCCATTCGTCTTCCTCACAGACAGGACCGAATATCCGTCGAAAATATGTCTTTCTAACGAGCCAAGGATCAGCTCTGCTGTCCTGCTTATCATCCAGCTTTGGGCTCCATATACCAGGACTGAACAGGATAAGAATCTTGTAGACCATAACCTGGTGCCGCGGGATAGGAGTTTGGACCCTAGCTGTTTTGACAAGCCGAAGTAATAGCGGTTGCCGATGGTGATTCTGCCCCGGATCTCCACTATGATGTTTGCCCCGAAGTATGTGAACCCCTTCACCACCTCGGAATTATAGCTGCCGATCGTTATGTTTTGTCTACTTATTGATGTGAAGACCAAGCTCGCTTCCCCTAATCTTCAATCGCCGGGAAAGCTTCCACAATGGTCCGCTGAGAACTTTGAACAATATCAATATCGTTTGCGTAGCCAAGCAACTGGACCGATTTGTGGAGGATAGTGGCTTCCGTGTTGACTTTGGCCCGCCGCACCATTTGTTCCAACACGAGATTGAAGAAGTCGTACGATAGCGCATCTCCTTATCGAAATCCGGTGCAGGTTTCAAAAGGCTCAGAGGTTCTGGAGCCGAACTGGACGATGCATCGATGTTTGTTAGCGTGGCTCGACACATCTGGAATAGTTTTCCCGGGTTCCCGAACTCGACTATCGAGATAAATAAGATTTTGCGATGAATGGTGTCATATGCGTTTCTAAAATCGATAAAGAGGTAGTGGGTATTGATTTGAAACTCGCTGGTCTTTTCCAGGATTTGTCACAGCATGAATATTTGGTCTCTAGTCGATCTGCCGGGCCGGAAGCCGCAATGGTAGCAGCCGATTAGTGTGGTGCTAAAGGGCTTTAGACGTTCGCACAGTACGCTGGACAGGATTTTGTATGCGACATTGAGCAGGGATATAAATAACTCTATAGTTCTTGCAAGAGGTAGGATGACCCTTTTTGTGGATGAGGCAAATAGAGCTGATACTCCAGTCGTCGGGCATGCTTTCATCTTCCCAAATTCTACAGATGATCTGGCGCATGCTCCAGAGCTCTGATGGCAAGCCATCTGAGCCTGCAGCCTTGTTGTTCTTCAGCCTTCTAATAGTCATGCTTACTTCTTCAATGCTGGGAAGGCGGACAACTTCGTTGACTGGAGACGGAATCTCTTCGTCCACTACCACTCTCTCCTCTCCATTGTCGTTAAGCAGCCGCTGGAAATGTTGCTTGGAAACATCCGCTTTTCAATAGGTGTCCGTAAAAATATTATTCTTGCAAATTCGAAGAGCCAGGGTTCCGTTTTTAAAGCCCGCTGCAAGGCTTTTGGCTTTTTTGTAAAAGGTTCTTATCGCGTTTTTGTCCCTATACTCTTAGATAACCTTGAGCCCGGAAGCTGCGAAGATTCTCTTTTTTCGCCGCAGCATCTTTTTCGTCCCTCCTTCTGGCTCACTATTCCTCGCGCGCTGCTCGTGTTCTCTTTAGCAGCACTTTTGGTACGATTCTGCTCACACTCGCCGTCACACTAAAGGTTTCTTGTCGGTACGGGCGCTTAGCCTATTATAGTTTCAACTGCTTCCTTGGTGGCTGAACGGCATCGGAGCCACATAATGTTGGCGTTTCTGTCCGGCGTAGGTATACTTGCGAGCCGTCCGCTTAGTTGCGGACGCTGTAGTCTCTGGCGATCTCTGAGGTGCTCAGACTTCTAATGTTGAACCACCTTTTGGTGGGCTAATGCAGTTTTCTAACATTGCAAAGTCGGACCCTGAGTCTTGCTGCCACTTTGAAATGGTCACAACCGACTTTTGCCCCTAGGAACATCCAAGATTGGTTGCCAGTTCGACGATTTGGAAACCGCCAGGTTGCTGAGTGGATCTTCTTGCGAAAATATCCTCTGCTGCTTATTATCGCATTATCGCATATCGACGGAAGCCGTTGTCTGTTGTCGTATCGTGGAGGCTGTGTTGATGTTCTCCTTACCGATTTTGGCGTTGAAGTACCCGTCGTGAAAGAGGTCGTAGAAATCCTCTTTGATAGGTTCTTCAACCTCGTCCGTAGGGGCCTATGCACAGATGAAGCTGATGTTGTAAAATCTGCTTTTTATGCGGATAACAGCTAGGCCATCGCTTATTGACTTAAAACCGATTACTGTCGCCCTCAGCCTTTTTCCCACGATGAATCCGCATCGCAATAAGTGCAACCTTTTGTAACAACTGTAATAAATGTCGCACTCCCTCTTCTTACCCATTCCTTGTCCCTTCCTGGATCGCAGTAATCACTACCTTATACTGCTTGAGGTCTTTTCTAGTTGATGAGTAGCTCCAGGAATTTAGAGAGTTCTCACATTCCACGAACATACTCGCAAATCGTAGTCCTTTTTCTTTCCGTGTTGTCGTTGGATCCTTATATCCGAGGCCATATTCTCGTTCATAACAGGTTTCTTTTTAAATGGGCGGGTTGTTAGCCCTCTACATAACCGCCATCCTGGTCGGGTTGGGCACTCTTGCCTAGGGCGGTAGCTGCATACATCAGTTCATCTTTCAACGGGTGTTGAGAAGGCTATCCCGAGAGTGCCGCGAGGAGGCTGTATGTCAACTTGTCCTGAGCATTAACATGGATCGTTCTTGGCGTCTCGTTTATGCGGTCAGCAACTTCGCCCTACACGCCTAGGCCCTACCCTCCATCTACCATGGGTTGATTGGACTGGAAATATTGATCACTACTCCCAGTAACGCCTCTCCGGTAGTGACCAATATCCTCCAGCAATATCTTCTTGAAGATGGATGAGCACAGCTCAAATGGCTGACCATGCACTAACTCGATTCCCTGCGGATGCTTGCTATCAATTAGAATTCGTTCGCTCGAGTTTTACGAACTAAAATACGGGCTCCGAAGTAAATTTGCGAGATTTGCAAGTGTTTTGGTGCAGCTCCAACCACAGTAAAATGACAAGCGAAACTGAGTACTACTCGGCTGTCAGCTGTCACACTTGTTTTTTTGCTGAAAAAAGTGTTGCCAATGCGTTCAAACTATTTTAGTATTTTAGATCAGAATACATGCGAGTTTGAGTAGAACCAACAGATTGTTGAATCGAAGTGGAGTACGGAGGAATGTTAAACAAAAAAAAAAAACAGGTGTTTAGCAGTTATTCTGAAAAATACCTTCGTCAATAGACAAGCGATACATCATCATGCTGTTATTCCCCTTCTACCATTGATGTAGTTTAAACCATAGTCTTCCGCTTAGCTGCCTCTGATGTTTACTATTACACTACCGACGTCGCCTCAAAATATGTTTAGAGAGTAGTCCTAATCAGATAAGCATTTCCTATGATTTAAGTCAGCTGTGCTAGTAATGAAGCATAGATTCATAAGTAACAGACCTCGCGACTGTCAAGTCATCGATCAAAATAACTTGTTGAAGTAATTTCTCACTGTTGATGGCCTACAAGCCAATCGCATAGCACTAGACATCGGTGTAAGCACAGAGAGTTTGCTATGTTTTCCAACACATGATCGTCGGTAATTACGATCGCATTAATCGATCATGACTCGACTCTAATCGATTAGAAACCGCACAGTACATTTGTTGCTGGACAAAAAAAACCAACACGTGACACCTCTGGCTCCCTAGATACATAAAAGCTCTTGTTCAAGCTATAAAGTTATTTGAAGTTGTTGGTGGGAAATGCATCCGATAGATCGCAAACGTCTATCGTTTATGGCGCGTGAATATTTACAGTAAAATCACTAAAACAGATTAGTACCCGGTAGTCGTGTCTTGATGATACGTATACCATTCATCTGCTTAGCCCTTAACGAGGAGCACGAAGGATTTGAAATTCAAAAATCGTGAACCATTAAAACGTTAAAACGTTTCTTCTCACCAAACAGAGATTCTCGTCGTACTCGTGTTTCTCATAGTTCCTATGATGCAGAGATGTATCTGCTTACTTGCCGGGATTAGAATGGCAACAGCATGGTCGTGTCGGTATCGTGTCGCTTCACTAAAGGAAAAGAAAACGACTTGTTGGCACATAAAAGAGACAATGAGTTGTGTCAATAGAACACGTTTTGGGGTGTGAGGCAGTCAGAGGCTGAACAAATAACTATCACCCTTACACCACGTCGTCGTCTACTTTTATAGCATCACCCATCCGGTCGTGTTGGTTATTTCTCTCTCATTGACCAGACAATTTACGTCGATTGCTTGACCTCTCGCCCTCATGCCCCTTGCAATTTTGCCCGTCTGTCGCGAAACCCTGATTGACCATTAAGTCAAACTACGATTTGACGAGGGCCCTGAATAGGACATCAATTCACTTAAGCCGCGTGCAGACATTTTTATTACCACCGCATACAGATATGTACAGACGATGGACATTCGAGTGCAGTCCATCCGGAAAGGAACTAATCAAATCTATTGATCCCACAAATGGTCAGAGCTATAGAGGTTTTAATAGGATTTACTCGGCACTTTTAGCTACTGCAACTGTGCATGAATGTTGTGCGGGTGGACGAGTATGGTGCCGAAATGGCCACCTATGCACGCGGTACAGACAGTTGTGAGCTCTGCTAATTAGCATGTAGGTTGAGAGGAAGCCATTTTCGGACTACGGTGCTGACCAAAAAATTCAAACACGGACTAGGACACGATCATCGACTGCGGTTGGATGGTAGGATCAGACTTAGTAATGTGTGTTCGCGGTGTTGTTAATTAAAAAAAAGGCGCTAAGTCGAATATAGCTATTTTAATTAGTCACGACCAGGCGTCCAAATATGGCAGCTTGAGAGCGTTTGGGTCGGTTCGTGTTCGACACGTTCGACATGCCCAGGCAGTGGAGTTTGTACGTTTAATTGAACGCAAACAAATCTTCTATAAATGGTAGATAGGAAGACTGATGGCGAGTGCATCGAGATACGTTCCTCCTCGACGCAGGTAGCGAGTACGTAATGAGACTACGAGGATGTGCGTCTATATATCGGCTAGGATCAGTGTGTATTTTTAGAGTTAATGGTCGTGGTTTAGCGCCGTTGCCGATGCCAACAGCCTGGTCAATCGATCAGTAAGTCAGAGTAAAGGAATCTACCTTATTAGAAGCTCTTCAGCCGGCTTTTTTTCTCACTCGTGTCATCTCGAATGGTCCGGGCCTAGGAAGAGAGACTGTCGCTATGCTTCGGGGGATATGTCAAATTTAATTGGCAACTATGCGAGAGGAGTCATGTTCGATGGCTTGTTTTATCCACCGATTTGGCGTCTCTCTAAGTGCAGACTTTAATCATGGAGTCACTTACGAGTAGTTTGTGTCGACTGCTGTTGAGTGCATGGCATAATAGTGCCAGCTACCACAATTACCACGAAGATTGTGCAAAAGATCATTAATTCACCGATGCAGGATGTACGAGTGGAGTGGCTGTTTTCTTAATTGTGTCTGCCAAAGACAGAGCAGACTTGTACGGCAAGAAAGCACTTAGCACTCCGCACCTTCTGTTGAATTATCATAAGCGCAGTAAATACACGTTTTGTTGATGAAAAATTAGCATTGAAATGAAAATTCTCAAGAATCGCCGAGCATCGGAGCATCAGAGTGTGGTGATGGCCATCACCACCCCAGTACCAGTCATCCGAGAAGAATGCCACATCGAAGAAGATCGTCGACACCCAACGCTTGGCGAGAATGTAACAAGTCGCATTGTGTCGCGTCGTAACTAACAAGATGCAAATGAGCCATTCCGATGACAGCAATGCGCGAAGATGCATCCATCGACTGTACACTGCTGTTCCAGAGGCGTGTTAAAATCCATGTAACGAGTACTTACCTGGAACGACAACAGCCAACGTCACAGGCCACAAAAATGCAAATCAGTGAATTCGAATTCTTGATTCGTTTTCGTTTTGGCACAAAGCAATCAAGAAAACAAATGTAACTCCATTCGACGAATGATGAAGTTGTTCCAGTCATAACGGATACGTGACTGGATTGTTGAAGGATAGTTGCGTTATCGCTCGCGGTTATGTAATCGAATGGGAATCGTCATTTAGTTTGCGCCCACACAAAGGCTTTGAAGCGCCAATCCAATCTACATGCAATCATCTCAGTCTAGTATCTGATGGTGAGGCCATGGCTAAGCCAATGACTTTGACTCTCTCCCGGTTAACGTCCCAGGGCTATACATACATCCATTTGCATGTAGTGTGGATGCAGCTGCAGATGAAACAGGACGATCATGTAAATCAGTATCCGAGAAGCCGCGAGCAATTTACGCTCGACGAACTGATTACTGCATAATTTACCTACAACCAAAGATAATACCAATCGAAATCGTAAATTACAATTACACGAAGGACCGGGTTTGCTTGATTTGGCCGGAGGCAGAGAGATGTCGACTTGTACTGCCCCAAGCGACGTTGTTGCCCTTGAATCAGAGCAGCTTAATGGTTGTTGGTCCTGCGCTCTGGCGCTCTGTCATCCATGGTGTGCGTTCAATTAGCATATTGCTATGTCATTCAGCTCTATCTACTCCTCCCGTAAACAGGAGATAATTGGTCGAAAATGTTATGTGACACAGGTGGCGGCTACGATACGTTCATGGAATGGAGTTTCAGCAAGTGGTACAGTGCGAGTTCATAGACACCACACGGCATACTTGCATTTGATTCCTGTTTTCATGGTAAGTGATCGCGCGCGGACAATGCCATAGAACCACAAGCAGACAGATGCCCGTACGTGGACCGGTGCCGGTGACTGAGTGCGTTTCTTTTAATTCAGTTGACTAGGTGAGATATGGCAGTAAGAATGGCAGTCAGTTGCACGAGTATCTGGGTAACTGAGTTAAGGCAACAACTGCCCGGTGCAGGTATATCGAGGCACACACTTTCTAGCTCTGCCCACCGCTGCGGAGGTGTTATGGCTAATCCCACGAATCGCGAGTGAATTAATTGGTTGTCAGAAAACCATTTGACTCCGAGATATTCATACGTACGAATAAGAGAATTATGAATGAACTGCAAACAGGATGTGTTGGGAAATCAATTTAATCGATTTCCTGTTCTCAATTGTATACACCTGATCTGGAGATGATAAGGCACGTATCTTAACAGAACGAGAACACTCAAATATTGACGAATCAGTCCGGCGATAAGAACCGAGTCGCCAAGACGCATACAAACCACTCCACGTAATCCTTTCCCCCTCCAATGAAGATATCCGATGATAAGACAGAGATCACACTGAGACAACGTCGTCAAGTCCACCTTTCACGTACAACTCCGATGACACAGCTCCATGCCAAGAAACAAGTGTGTTTATCTTCCTTCTGTGCATTCCATGGCCATCAAATTGATTGTTTATATAGTGCAACGGTTCAAGTGGATGGATGATATCGCTTCGTTTGCAGTCGACAAGAACGACAGTGTATGCTCGTCGCACACTGCTTGTGGTCCCTGCATGAATGCCGGTGTGCCGGAGACAAGACTTATGATTGTCTTCGCTCGGGACACGAGGAATACAAAGAAACCGGTAAGAGGCAATAGTAAAGGCCGAGGCAAAAAGTAAAGAATACACATCAGCTAGCTAGTGCTATTGCCTCTTTAGATTCCTGGAACAAGTTCGTCTCTCTTTCTGTCTTTTCTGTCCCTGATTCTATTTTGTCCAAGTAAGCTTAGAAGTGCATTTTGATTAGCTCTCTTTGCTCCTTCGGTCATTTCTTCACTTGAGTGTAGCTCCCACTCATGATCATTAAAAAAGTTTAGACTTACAATTCGATTCCAATTAACAGAATACTCTGGCAGCTCAACGCATTCCTTCGTAATGCACTACTCTTCTTCCTTGTGGGCTTCTTGCCAGTACTCGCTAACGAGGTGCGCGCAACTATGAGGCGAATTTTGTAACGAATCCTTTCTGTCCGCTTTAGTTAAACCACCAGCAGTGCACAGACGTTGTGGTGTAGTGCAGCATCCTTAATGTGAATTCCGTTGTTGCCTTTTATGAAAATCGCAACCATTGATCGACGACGATTGTTCCATAGAATGGAGCTCGTTAGCGGCATGTTACGAGGTCTCCGAAAATGTTTTGTATTCCATGTGCCAAGTTAATGGTGAATGGATCTTATTTCCAGAACCATAGCGCGACAGTTCAATGCTGATATGTATTTGGGAGTGCGCATCATTATCTTTGATGAATTTCAATTTTTCTTTATTTCATTTTAGAATTCATTTGATCTCCGGGATCCATTGCGGTGTTGTGGGCAGTGGGGCACGTCGTTGTTTAGTTCCATTTTGTTTTGTATCCATCGTTCGTGATTACCCTCGGGCAATATGAAGATATGCCACGGAGTAGAGATTATGATTCAAGAAACGAATTGATTCTCCAAGGAAATTATTATGGGGAAATTGATGGGAATTTATGAAGAGTATAGTTACTGAGTTAAACTTGCTCACTCTGATGTCCTATGATTACATCATAGCTATGTTGTATGCTTCTCATTTGGAAGGTTTTCATTTTTTTTGGTAGTCTCAAAACAAAGGCATTCGTTCTGAGTCCAGATTTTTAAACAAATGGTGGCAGAAGAAATGGGTGCGTGACATCCATGCATTTTCTGATGACGATTTTCGTTATTCTTTACCACCGTCTACGGTACGTAGTCCTTGTGAACATTGTCCATTGAATTAGTTTTCGATTTTGTTAAAGTAATTTTGGAATCCAGCTTTTACCCAATGTTCAACGTTATTACAGAGCTTTACATCTGACCCTTTCTTCTGGTATTCCGCAAGGCAGTCATCTCGGTCTTATATTTTGTTTTTTCTAATTGCCAGTGATGTCGACTTCAACATAAAAGACTCCAATCTGTCAATCTATTTGGATGATATGAAACTCCAGCTGACTCAGTCGTTTGGTGTCCAAAACGAGCCTGATTCCTTCGGTACTTGGTGCGATAATTAGCCTTATTACGAACAAAATTTCCCCCGAACTTTTTCTCTTATCGGGAAACCCGGTATTGTGAACAATTTTCCGATGGAAATTCTAACGAAATTTTCCTCGAACTTTTTCCCTGTCATTTTTCTGGGGAAAACAGAGAACAAAGGAAGGAAAAGTAAGTATCTCTGAAGAGGTCAGGATAATTTCTATCCAGATCAATCTACACCATTGCAAGGCTGCTACCTTGCTCTTTTCAGTAGTAGAATTGAATGAAGTAGTACAAATCATCACGTTGTATCCATTCAAGAACCGTGGGTGTGGAAAAAATGCATATGTGGCCTTGGAGGTATACGTGATGCTACGATTCATATTGATGAGCTATCCGAAAGGCTTGGGGTCTGCCTCATCATATTGAACTCATTATTGGCAACCAAACTTGGACACTTATGTGGACAAGATCTGGTGACTGCTAGAGTAAGCTACAAAACGCCCGGAGCAATAAAACACTTCGTCATTGCGTCTGTCTACATTCCCTACGACTCGATACTACCTCCACCACCGAAGGAAGTTTTTGAACTCTTAAAGTACTGTGAATCCAGAAAGATTGGTCTCATCTTGTGTTGCGATGCCAATGCCCAAAACACTGCCTGGGGCAGCAAAAAATGCAATACAAGAGGGGACCTTCTTTTAGACTTCGCTCTCTCGTCTGACCTTACCATCAACAGTGTTGGCTCTCAAACAACGTTTGTTACGACAAGACAACGGATATGTGAAGGACATCACTAACTGGAGAGTCTTGCCTGATGCTACGCTATCGGACCATAAATCTATCAAATTCCGATTAAGTTGGGGGATCTCTTCCTTGCAAACCAGACAGAATCCGAGAAAGACAGACTGGGTAAGGTTTAGAGAGAAGCCTGAGAAATTCACTCAGGCCCTACCTAAACTTAGAATGAAGCAACTGGTAGAGAACGCTGAAAAGCATGAAGAGACTGACAGAGATGCACGTGCGCAAAGTTGTCCTTTGGATGCGTCCTCCTTCGGAGATGCAACGTGCTTATCAGCGCGAAAAAACCCGCGAGACTGCGCTTCAAAACTTAGTTTGAAGAATTGAATGCACGCTTGGAAGGAAAGAGTAGGCGCTGGGCTTTTTCATCGATATTTAGAAAGCTTTTGATAACCTTACTTTCGACAGCATGTCAGACGGCACTGCTCTTTCGGATCAAAGAAATGCTTGTGCACAGGCCATTGATCGTTGATGCAGATCGCGGAAATTGTGTTAAATTTCGCGTAAACAAGGTCTGCCCGCAAGGCGTCGTCCTGTCTCCGCTTTTATGGTGCATGGTGATCGGCTCTCTGCTTGATGCTCTCAATGCCTCTGGAATCTATGGCCAGGCCTTTGCGGATGATATCACCTCTTAACTAACTCCAAATTAGTGCTTGAACTAAAGTCCTTCTTGAACAGAGTCGGTAGACTAAATTCATTAAGGCTTGTATGTGTTCCCGGCTACTCTAGGATCCCAGGAAAAGAGATTTTCTGATGAACTCGCCAGAATGGATTCAGACGAGAGCTTCTCAGGCCCTGAACTCGCTCTAGGTCTACCTGCGTCCACGGTTAATTCCCACATTAACAACTGGGTGTTTAATACACACAACCGTACATGGAGAAATTGTCCAGGATGCAGGATGACAAAGCGCGTATGCCCTGATGTCTGCAAGAAATCCGCAGCGTTCCTCCTGTCTTTAAGGAGAACCGACTGCAGAAGACTTGTGGGGGTCATTACGGGCCAATACACTTTTGCTAAGCATCTCTGCGTACTTAGCATAAGTGAGACGCCTATCTGTGCTGCGTGTTGTGAGGAGAATGACAACGCTGAGCATTTTCTCTGAGACTGTCCCGCCTTTGCTCGCGCACGGTGGCGCACCCTTGTAGCCGACGTGATGTGTCGAATCCCTTAGCTCTACATCACTGAAGCTCCTTCACATTTTTCTCCGGCAAACGAGAAAAATACAGTAATGTAAGGTGTCTGTCTGGAGTACAATGGACCAGTGTGGCCTAAGTGCTCCAACAGATAGCAGAAGCCTTCAACAAAAAAAAAGTCTGAATATAATATGATAAGTCTGAATTACTTCTTGTGTGTCAACGTCGGCAAAAGGCAGTCCGTTATCTTTTCTCAAAAACGCCTCCACAAGCTTCCAAATTTTTAACGAGCTCGTCTCGTATGTCTCTTTCATACGACGGGACTTAGGAATCATAGTTGAGCTCAATTTTCTCTCTCACATCAACCAAATAAAACGATGGCCTAAAAATTCTCGAACTCCAACGTTGCCAAATCCCTCTACATCATTTACGCCAGACCTCTTCTCGAATCCGCTAGACAAGTGTGGTCTCCATACGACGTTAGTCATTCTGTACGAATTAAAGCTTGCGTTTTGACCATGGTCTGATGGAATTGAATTACGATCCTACGACTGCAGTTGATTGGCTTACAAAACCCTGAAAATACGCCGAGGCTTAGCCGACACCCTCTTTGTGTACCAACTGTTAACCGGAACTATCGACCTGGTCTTTTGGAAAAGATTTCACTCAACACCAAGTCTCGTCGCTTAAGGTCTATATCGCTTTTTCGACTCTCGACTCCCTTTTAATCGTACTACGGCCACTTCTAAGCCATTTGCATAATGTGGCCAGACGTCTGCTGCAGGCATAGCACTCACAGTATATGATCAACTGAAAATTCCTCCTCTGCGTATGCAATACTAAAGTGCTCGAACGAATTACTACTGACTGTAACCAACGCGGAATTTGGTCGGCTCTCGTCCTATCTAGGACAACCACCCTTGAGAGTAATGAACGAACATCAACGACCCAAACCACTGCACTCCGTTCAAGTTGTGTGTCTTTCACATCATAAGAGAATATAAACTCTTGAACCTGCGCTGAGCAATGACTAGAGATTGATTAGCCGCTATGATTGAGTTTGGCATTCCTGCCTGGGCGCTACCACCAGCTTTGTCAGAATAGGAAAAGAACTCTCCGAACCGTTCAACACCAAACGAGGTTTTAGACAAGGCGACTTCTTATCGTTCGACATTCTTTAACCTAATGATGGAGAAAAAAATACTTAATACGCGCTGCAAACCTTGACCGCGCTGGTAAGTCTCTGGCCTATATCGATGATATCGACATAGCTGGCACAATCAATCGAGCCGGGTCTGCAGCCTTCTCCAGTTTGGACCGATAAGAAAAGCGATTAGGTCTGGTGGTAAATCCGGACAAGGCGAAGTACTTTCTGTCATCAAACAAAGAATCCCAACGCCTTGGGACGCATGTCCCTGTTGACAGTTACAATAAGAAGAAAAGCGATTAGGTCTGGTGGTAAATCAGGACAAGACGAAGTACTTTCTGTCATCAAACAAAGAATCCCAACGCCTTGGGACGCATGTCCCTGTTGACAGTTACAATTTTGAGGTAGTGAAAGATTTCGTCTATATGAGTACCGGCAGGTTCTTTTAGCAGAAAGGAATTGAGGGACTTTCCATCGACTTCAGCTGCCGCGTCAAAAACGAGACGTACCTTTACCGGCTTATTAGGTTCCTTGACACCGAAATTAGGTAGATACCAAGTCCTTGGAGTGCGTATGCTTGCTTTTGATGGCGTCAGCTTCATGGCATACCCTTTTCCAGATAGTTTGCGATAATTTCCTTGTACGTCGCAGCAAACTCGGGGTCCTTTCGCATTTTAAGTCTCCTCTTGGCTAGTTGGTAACTGTCGGGCAGCTGAAGATCATCCTCTTTCCAGGAAAAACCGGTCTGGAAACGATCGTTTACCTTCACTGTAGTGTTCGCCAGCAGCTGCAGCGCTCTTTGGGCTCCGTTGGATAATAGTTCTTCCTTTGGCGTATTGACTCCGAAGTTTTCGATGGAAAGGTATTCGTCGACAAGCCGGTCCAATCGTAGCATACGGTCTAAAGACTGGCTACTACAGAGTACGATCTTCCCTGGCTCCTCGTCGTCACGTTCGCCTGCAGATCTACCATAAGCAACCCAACAGTGCCTGGTAAGTGTAAGTGTAATAGTAAGCGGTGCTCCAAGATGGCTGTTGTCTAGTGCGATCAGCAGTTCCAGCTTCGCATTGTTGTAGTCGACTGGGCGGAACCCAGATCGGTCCTGCACTCGGAGCTTTGAGGCGCCAAACATTTGAGCGGCCAGACATAAATCTTCCACGGTTTGAACTCTGCGCACCTTGAATTTCTTGCCTTTTTTCAGGTCGGCGCTTATCTCGACGTCCACTAGAAACGACTACTTGAGTTGCGTTTCCCCTCCGAGCCAACGTAGCAAGTCCTTGGGCTTTCCCTTTAGACGGAGACGCGTGGCTAGGTCCCTGCTCATAATTGTAACGGAAGAACCCTCATCAAGCATGGCAAACGTTCGCACCACCACGTCACCATTATACACCCTAACGGGCAGAACTCGGATGAGAATCTTTGATTCCGCAACGTCCGCGCAGTTCAATATAGGCCCTTGCAATCCTGAGGATTGATCCTGCTCTTTGGTCGGCATTGATTTCTTTATGGGTACTACTTCACGGAGAGATTCGTGATTCGCATTTTCCGACAGTTGTCAATTAAGCATTGTTTTCTGGCACGACAATTTTGAACACTGTGCCCAAATCTCAAACATCCGAAGCAGAGCCTGTTACGCTTAACGAACTCCCATTTGGCTGGAGTATCTAATCCCAAATGGCTGTTACATTCTGATGGGGCAAGCTGTCCTTTTCCGCAGTACCGACACTTAACCCTTTCACCGCTTGTCTTCTCAGTTGTATGCAACCCATTTCCCGATCTTGTCTTCACCGAAATTCCTGTCTTCGACAACGGTGGTTGCGATGTTGTTGTAACGATGCAAACGAGGCGGACAACTCGGCTTAGCCAAGCATTAAGGTGCCTAGCCGTTGGGAAAGGCTGCAGGTACACGCTACATTGCGCTCACTCCAACCATCTACTCATCGGCGATAGATTGGAATTTGCCATGTGTTGATGACAACCGGTGCTAATTTGGGCTCGGTGGGCAATTGAAAAGCAGGGCCAACCCTCGACGGACAAAAGTAATATTCTACATCGCGTTTATTATGCTCGTCCTGCTATACCGTGCAGAAAGTATGGACGATGGCAAACACTGAAGAGCGTTCGAGAGAAAGTTCCGTGAAAGATTTTCGGTCACCAATACGTAGGCGAAGGTGAATACCGAATTCGATGAAATGACGCGTTGAAATACAACGGCAGCGCTGGTTCGACTATATTTTTCGAATGGACGACGACACTCCAGTTCGCAGTTTAGGATTTCGCACCACCCGCAGAACGGCGAGGACGACCACCTCCCAGTTGGAAGGACAGTGTTAAAGGGAACCTGGAGACGGTTGGTGTTTTCATCTGGCGCCGTTAGATAGAGGCGATTGGCGCAGGCTAATTGATGCGACCAAAACCGACATGTTGTAGTAGCAGTCACAAATATCCCTCGACTTTCACTTATCTATACTTACTTACTTACTTTAATGGTGCTATAGTTCGGGGTGAACCAGGGCCTCAACCAACAAGCCTCTCCAGTCGGCCCGATCTTTGGCCAGCCGCCTCCATTGCCCCACTCCCAGTTGGTTGAGGTTCCTTTCCACCTGTGCGCGCCACCTTAACTGCGGTCGTCCTCTGCTGCGTCGTCCTAAGATACCTTAGTCTTTCGAGAGAGGGCTCTACTACTCAATTGCCTCTTGAGCTCGAAGAAGCAGCGGTTGGCAAGAGTTATTGTGCGTTTTATCTCAGCGCTGGTGTCGTTGCAGCTTATCACTATCGAGCCAAGGTAGACGAAGTCCTTGACTACTTCAAAAATATAGCTGCCGAAGGTGACGTTCTGACCAAGACGTCGGTGCTGCGCGTCTTTCTTTGATGACAGCATATATTTGGTCTTGTCCCCATTTACCCTTAGACCCACTTTAGCCGCTTCTGTCCATTGACGTCTCGCTTTGTCCGTCCAATAACGTCAATGTCATCTGCGTAGACAAGCAATTGTGTGGACTTGAAGTAGATCGTACCTCTTGTAGTGGCCGTAGAGTCCAGCACGATCTTTTCAAGAATAATGTTGTAGAAATCACATGACAGTGCGTCACCCTGCCTAAAACCTTTTTTAACATCAATGGGGTCGGTTAGTTCACCTCCGACTTTATCGAGCAGCGAGAGTTCTCCATAGTCATCCTGCATAGTCTGACGAGTTTGGCAAGAATGTTAAAACATGACATTCCTCTGTATTGCTCATCATGGGGGTGGCCGTGGTGCAGTGGTTAACATCATCGACCGCCGAGCGGAAGGTTTATGGTTCAAACTCGCTTCATAGCCAAGGAAAAGTAGTTTCTATACCGCCAAAAAGTATGCAACGCTGTTGAGAATGGAAAGTGACCAGACGTACTGCTGCAGGCATAACACTCACAGTATATGGTCAAACGAAATTCATCCTCTGCGTATGCAATACTAAGAGTGCTTGAACGAATTTCTACGGACTATAACCAACGCGGAATTTGGTCAGCTCTCGTCCTATCTAGGTCTAGGACAACCACCCCTGAGAGTAGTGAACGAACATCAACGACCCCAACCACTGTACTCCGTTCAGGTTGTGTATGTCAACACATCATAAGAGAATATAAAAACTCTTGAACCTGCGCGAGTCTCTAAAAAACAAAAAAAAAAAAATCTCTATAAACACTGTCATACACGGCTTTAAAGTCGACAAAAAGATGGTGCGTGTCGTGGATTTTCCTGGCCTGAAACCACACTGGTAGGAACCTATCAGATTGTCCACGAACGGTTTCAGGCACTTACACAGTACGGCAGAGATTATCTTGTACGCGATGTTCAGGAGGCTTATCCCTCTCTAATTGGCGCAGTCATATGGGTCTCCTTTCTTATGGACCGGGCAAACGATACCGAGATTCCATTCATCGGGCATGCGTTCTTGCAGATGAGTTGGTGCATGTTCCTGAGCAGCTCATGGTCAGCTGGTTTAAACAGTTCCGCGGGGAGTACGTCTGCTCCAGCAGCTTTATAAGACTTAAGTTTCAATATCGCTATCTTAACATCGTCTAGGTCGGGTGGATGGGATTCTCCTTCGTCTTCGTCCATTGTGAATGGTTCGTTCTGCCTGACGGCGGCATTTTGACTATCATCGCCGTTATACAGACTGCAGAAGTGGTCCTTCCACAATCTTAGCATCGACTGTGACTCCACTACTAGTTATCCATACTCATCCCTGCAGGCTTCTGCTCTGGCTTTATAGCCTTAGCATGTTCGTTTTACTTTCTGGTAAAATTTTCGAACGTCGTTCCTGCAGTAACATCTCTCCATCTCCTCGATCTCGCGCTTCCCGTGCTCCTTCTTTTTCCTTCTCAGAAGCGCATGCTCCTCACTCCTTTTCTGTTCATAGAGCTCGCGGGCAGCTCTCGTCTGTCGATGTAATGTGGCCATGTATGCATTCTGTTTCTCTACATGGGCCTGTCTGCACTCATCATCAAACCAGTGGTTTCTCGACGGTGGTGGCTCGAAACCGAGTACATCTGGGGCGGCCTCTGTAATGGCGTTCTGACAATGACTCCATTGCTGTTCTATGGTTTCTGCAGATTGCATCGGGACTTGAGAGAGCTTGAGGGCGACTTGATCGGCGAAGGTCCTGGCGGTCTCCTGCGATTGCAGCTTTTCGACGTTAAAATTTATTGCTCTTACTCGACTCCGTTGATTCCGAGAAATTCGCATCCCTACCTTGGCTGCAACAAGGTAATGATCCGAATCGATGTGGGCTCCTCGAAAGGTTCGGACTTCTAGGATGCTGGAGGAGTGTCTGCCGTCGATCGCAATATGATCGACTTGATTGGTTGTCTATTGATCGAAAGACCGCCAGGTCCCCTTATGGATGTTGAAGTGTGGGAATCGTGTACTTGCTACTACCAGTAGCCATAAAATCCACTAGCCTTAGTCCGTTTTCTGACGTGGTGTTGTGTAGGCTGTGCTTTCCAATGTGCTTAACCAGCTTCACGTTGAAATCTCCTAGAACGATTTTGGTGTCATAGCTGGGACAATGTGCGTACGTTCTGCCTAGAAGATCATAGAAGTCGTCTTTATGTCGGTCATCTTTCTCCTCTGTGGGGGCGTGGACACATAGTAAGCTAATATTGCTGAGATTGGTCTTGATGCGGATAGTTATGATGCGTTCGCTTACATACTGGAAGCTTAAGACTTTTTCCTAAGTCTGCCTCGAACAACAAATCCGCATCCGAATAAGCGTTGTTTACTTTCTCTGTAGCAGTTTTCGTAGTAGATATCACAGTCTTTCATCCGCTTTTTGCCTGGCGCATCCCATCGTACTTCTTGGAGCGCGGTAATGTCTGCCTTATAGCAGTCCAAAGAGTTGACCAGTTGTCCGGCTGCACCTGTCTGTTGAGGGTCCTAACGCTCCAGGTGCAGATCCGGAATTCGTTTTCTTTTAGACGTTTGCAGGGGTCGTCAACATGTAATCCGTCCGTACCCGAGGCTATTGGTTGTCTCTGAACAAAATTTTTGTTTTACGCGATAGGGATGTTAGCCCTAAGCGCAACCCCCAACCTGGAGGGCCAGGTTCCTCTTTCCCCAGGAACAAGGGGTCGGGTCGCTGCACACATTGGTTCACTACCTGGCGGGTGCCAGTATAGCTATCCAGGGGAGGCCACGCGGAGGCTGTGTGTCAACTTGGATTGAACAGGGACAGAGATCGAGGCTGGCGTTTGCCAAGTCAAACGCGATCAACTTCTTTGCTCTGTTTGCTCGCTCCCTTCTCCCCTTTCACTTATCTATACTGTCTATTAAAAAATCTCCTTACACTTCCCCATAATATCCTACTTCTGCTCTTCTACTTTCTAATACACAATTTCCCGCCCATAGTTCATCCGCTCGTCCGCCTACCCTATATGCTTTCCTAGATTAAGTTCCTTTAGTTTATTTCCGTCGACATCTGTACATCTCCTCTTAAATTGATTGAGAAACTTAAATGCCATGAAAAACATAACTTGTAAAAAAACCAAGCCTTCTACCGTAAAAAGTTGTAAGATCAATGTATTACCAAGTCAGTTAATTTATTCAGTCCCTACTTAAGGGACCTTCTGCCTTGATTGATTACGTAATTAGCTAACCTAACAACATCTTACAGTGACCATACCAATATCAAAATCTTTTATGTTTTAAGTAAATAGATTGACCTGGCCATCGCATGAAAACACAATATATCTCACAAGTAATACATATTATATTAAATTAGATTATTTAGTGCGATTTCCAAGTCAATCTATTTACTCAAAACATAAAAGATTTTGATATTGGTATGGTCACTGTAAGATGTTGTTAGGTTAGCTAATTACGTAATCAATCAAGGCAGAAGGTCCCTTAAGTAGGGACTGAATAAATTAACTGACTTGGTAATACATTGATCTTACAACTTTTTACGGTAGAAGATCTGAGTTGCGAGACTTGGTTTTTTTACAAGTTATGTTTTTCATGGCATCTCATTCCTTTTTGTAGATGAATGTATGTTTGTATGTATGTTGGCGTTACAGTCCATGAAGGACCTAAGCCGAGCTTCTCTCAATCACCCATGTTGTGTGTGATTTCATTTTCCCATAGGTGAAAGGGACCTACAGTTTATTGCCGGTTCCGAACGGCGAATTTCGAGAAGCTTTTCATGACAATTTTACTACAGAGGATTTTGTTAGAACCCCGCTGAGGAGAAACACCGTGAAAACACGTTCGATGACATGGCTTTGTCGGGATTCCATCCCGTGTCATATCGGTGTCAGAGGCCAACACACTACCCACTGCGCCACGGTGCTATCTTTCTTTTATCTATCTTTACTTACATATGTATGTATAATATATCGAGGATCGTTATTTTTATCTTTTCTTTAAAACTGAGTTACTTTCTTTTTACTAGAAGGTAGAAACTACATACACATAAAGAAACCAAAGAAACTTTTTATTACTTTTTTTACTTTTTATTATATTTATATTTATTTATTTGGGGTGATAAAGTTAACCTTCTGCTTTAAATTTGTCTAATCTCCCATTTCTCACCCGTCCTATGTATCCCTCATACAGTTATGTATGTACATACATATGTATTTCTTCAGCGTAGGCATAATTTCGCTGATACCAATGCCTATGCCAGATATACACTGTTCAAATTCATGCAATGCACGTGCAAGTGGATTAGTGAACAAATCACACCACGTATAGATGGGTTATATGCTTGAAGTAAAACCAAATCCTTCTGATGCGTAAATACATACATATGTATGTATATACTCGCCGATACCGAATACAGTAAGCCTACCTACCCTTATTATTCCATTGTTTATGTACATATATGTATCCAGGCAAACAGATTCATTCACTGATGTATGTATATACGTTTATGGGGTTATTTATGCAGTTGGTGTATCTAGAAAACTTAAAATTGGTGTATCTAGAAAACTGAACCGAAATTGCAAAATATTTAAGTTTTTCCTTGGTTTATACACTTAACACTAGTTGTGTTCCAAATTTGAAGCTTCTACGTCTGCTAGAAGTGCCTTAGACTTTTGATGATCGGTCAGTCAGTCAGTGAGTCAGTCAGTGAGTCAGTCAGTGAGTCAGTCAGTGAGTGACAAAATTAAGAAACTTTGGCTAGTTATAATTCTTAAACTACTGGTTCAAATTGAATGAAATTTGAAATATACCATGTCTATGCAATGCTTGCTTGGTTATTGAAAATTCAGACTTCTAGTTCTATCCACAACGAAGTTATAGGGGGTCGAAAATGGCCTATTATGTTACGAGAAAAGGATGGTACGGCCGTGCCGCTTTTTTGCTCGACTTGGCAGGGGCACTGCCGTGCCCCCAGATTTAAAAGTTCACATTCCGCACACTTCGTAGTTCGTTTATGCCAAATGCACTTAATGTCCCTTTCACTCGATCGTGTACCAAAATGGCATAATTGACGTTTAATCATCTTTCCTTAAATCTAAAATGCGTTTTTAGTGGGAAAAACTTACCGTGAATAACTGCAACATTTACTCCTACTAAATAATGTTTTTTAACGATTTGTTTTTTCCCTTACACTGGCAACACTTTTTCCAGCTACATTCATTTTGACAGCTGATGGCTACATTGTGGTCAGTTAGAGTTGCCGTTGTATCGATTTCACTGTAAATTGATTTACGATTACTTGCTAAGGTGGCGCTAAGGCCCGGTTTTTTTTTTTTTGTGATAATTCGCGCATGTTTGTCATACAACCTGGGCGGATTGTAGGTGGTTTGGTTGGGGTGGTTGTACTAGCTAGGATTCCAGAGGAACTCGACTGAATTTTCACGTTGGTTGTAGATCAAATGTTTCATGCCATTATGGTGTTATATTGGAAACTACACACACAGGATATGAATTTGATGGGACCATATACTCTGAGTGGTATGCTTTCATCAGTATTTTGATGACTTCCAATTTACACATTGACTTACAAACCTTCCGCTCGACAGTCGGTATTGCCGACTACAACACGGCCAGCTTGAAGGTCACCCTGGTCTTTCGAGAGAGGCCTTTGCTTTTCAAACGCCTTCTGACGCTTCTGCTTCAATGCTCACAAAAGCTTCAATGGCGTCTCGTTGTGTACTCATAATTACGTCAATGTGATCAGCATATGCATGCAATTGCACAGGGCGCAAACGGGCTGTCTGCTGAGCTCTTCAAGGCAGCTGGTGATGACCTGGTTAGGAGCATGTACCAGCTCATCTGTAAGATATGGTCAGGGGAAAGCATGCACGAGGAATGGAGTCTCAGCATCGTATGCCCGATCCACAAGAAAGGAGACCCCTCTGATTGCGCCAACTACAGAGGAATAGTCCTCCTTAACATCGCCTTCAAAATCTTCTCTGACGTTTTTTGTGAACGCCTGAAGCCTTTTGTAAATAAGCTGATAGGTCCTTATCAGTGCGGATTCAGGCCAGGGAAGTCCACCATCGACCAAATCTTCACACTACGGCAGATCCAATGAATTTCAAGTCGACACTCACCCCCTATTTGTCGACTTCAAAGCCGCATAAGACAGCGTAATTAGAGACGAGCTATACAACGCTATGTCTACCTTTGCCATACCTGCTAAACTCATCAGACTATGCAGGATTACTTTGGTGAATGCTCGCTGCTCCATCCGAATCGGTGAACAGCTTACCGATAGTTTTGATGTCAAAAAAGGATTTAGGCAGGGCGATGCGCTGTCGTGTGATTTCTTCAACATCATATTAGGAATGATTGTGCAAAAATCACTGGCCAATACAAGAGGCACAATCTATTTCAAATCCTCGCAACTCCTTGCATACGCCGACGATATTGATATAATAGGTAGATCACAGCGAGATGTCAATGAGGCGCTTGCGAGCATTGAGTTCGAGGCGGCGAAAGTTGGTCTGGCCGTAAACGAGGGCAAAACTAAATACATGTTGTCATCAAAAAAGGACGCTCACCACCGACGTCTTGGCCAGAACGTTTGTATTGACAGATATAAGTTCGAGATAGTTAAGGACTTCGTCTACCTTGGCTCCGCAGTGACCTGGAACAACGACATCAGTTCCGAAATCAAACGCAGAATCACTCTTGCCAATCGCTGTTTCTTTGGGCTCAGGAGGCAATTGAGTAATAGAGCCCTCTCCCGAACGACAAAGTATACTCTATATAAGACCCTTATCATCCCGGTCCTGTTGTACGGCGCAGAAACATGGACACTATCAAAAGCGGATGAGGGGGCCCTTGGTCGGTTCGAGAGAAAGATTTTACGCGTGTATTCGGGCCTATAAACGCAAACGGGGGATGGAGGAAAAGATTTAACCACGAACTTTACGAGCTGTACAGCGACATGAGTCTAGTCGCGCGTCTACTGATTCAACGCCTAAGATGGCTGGGCCATGTACAGCTCCAGCCCGGAGAGTCTTTGAATCCAACCCCGAGGGACGAAGAAGCAGAGAACGGCCGCACTTAAGATGGCGCGCACAGGTGGAAGGGGACCTCAGCCAACTGGGTGTGCGGCAATGGAAAAGGCTAGCAAAAGATCGTGCTAGATGGAGGGGCATGTTGGTTGAAGCCCAGGTTCACCCCGAACTGTAGCGCCCGTTAAGAAGAAGAAGAAGTTTGGAACGCACCTTTGAGGACATTTTTTGACGACAATAATTTTGCCTAATAGACCTCTAGAACTCAGCGTCCAGATCGTCCGATTTATGACTTTTGAACTATTTTAAGCCGATAAACCAAAGACCCTTACTGAATCGTCAACAAAACATCAGATTTTCGCGTCACGACAGATCTTATAGGATTCAGTGTGTACAGAAATGAGCTGAAACTATACGGATACTTTCAGTCGTTGATTTATTAAGGTCAGAGGCCTTCTTAATCTCCAACGGTACTCTAGCTTATGCAGAGTAATATGTTGTCACGCAAATTCTTTAACATCAAACGACACACTGACGTTGAACCTAGTGGGTTGTTAAAAATCACTCGCACGTATACAAACGTTGGCGGCAAGAACGGATTTAAAAGTGAACGTGTACAAGCCATCAGCGGATTAGCTGGAACGTCATGAGTGACTTTCAAAATCTTGTCTACATCGGCGAAGCCTTAAAGGTACATACATGGCACTATCAGCAACAACTCTGTCGACATCTTGCAACTGAAATATTCGATAAAATGTTATTGTCCTGCGTGCTTACTGCGAAGGCGAATCAATTCTCGCGCGTCCATGGCCGTGAGCTTACTACAAGTGTCGTCTCTTGTATAACGTTTTTATTCTGACCACGGCAGTTGGCTACCAAAATTTCGTTTACGCCTTGCCTAGGGAGTAATAGGCTGAGCATGCAATTATGTATATTTCAAAATTGCCCAAATCGGCCATCACTTTCTTCAACGACCGCAGGGAACTGTACGTAATTAAAGAAGCAAATCCACTTACTCATGCCTGGTAGGTAAAAGACTTAAGGTCCCTCACGTGAGCCAGTAGCGCGAGTATAGCAATGAAAACCGAAAGTTACTCAACTCCCAAACGGGGTCAGTAGCAATTGGACAATTGAATTTCGATTGTCTGTCGATAGACGTGTAGCAAGTTCAAGCTCGACCATCACGTAATGAATTTTTAACTATTGGATAGACCGGCAAGAGTCGTATTTACATAGAAGTACTCATTCTAGATACAGAGTGCGTAGTATGAAATTAATTAATGACGTCCACACGAACTTGAGTGCCATTGAACTTGGTCGACAACTAAGTACTATGTGGGAATGGAGCTACTCGATGTGTGCTCGTTGACATTGACGTGTCTCTCGTTGATCGTTGATCTTTGAGTGATCGAAGAGGACAACATTGTCGTTCCATCGTGGGCTGTTCATCGTTAATTGGACCTCAATGATGATGGCGGCATCTTCTTGTGGACTTGGACTGTCAATTAACTTAACCAAAAGGCAAAGAGTAAACAATGCAAGTATGTGCAGAGCGACTCGGGATGGTAGTGGCAATGGTAGACAGCCTAATGCACTTCTCCGGTTTTATCAGATGCATGCATAATTAAATCCAAACGCGTGTTTATTCCTCTTGGCTTGCTTATCTCAGAGTGTATACACGCACTCTGACGACTCTCCTCCACGAGTATGCACACTAAATCTTAATTGCGCAAGAGTCGCTCGATTCGCTCGAGTCAGTCGTGTCGCTCGTTGCATTATCAGTCGGTCGCTCGCTAGGCGGCACACATGTGCATACATATGTATGTATATGAATGCACGTTCCAGAATCCCAGATTCTTGTTCTTGTTATTCAAGGCTCGAACACCGGATGCAATTATTGGGGAGCGACTCGATTCAATTCTTGTGAATCACTGTACTCCCATCGAGCAAAGAACTCCAATTGAATAGAGGGGGAGACGCCAACGACGACGAGTTGCGCTGATCAGACTGTGAAATATGTTTGCGTCCACAATTGAATCAAAGCTAATTGTCGTCCATTGGTTGAGTCAAAACAGACGGTCACGCGACAAAATTTCCTTCCACCATCATCGATTCAAATGAGTCTGGTCTGGTGGCTGACGAGCACGACTACGAGTGCAACGCTTGTGGTTGCTCGTAGTTCCGCGTTTTCGCTAATTTTTTGGGACAATTGTTGTCGTGTTTGTTGCTGATAATCTCTAATGTCGTCAGTCGTCCTCGTCAGTATGTACTTCGTATGGACATGCATATGTACATACGAGCACTCGTCGCGATTGTAGTCGTCGCGTGTAATCGATGTGACTAACTCCTGGTTAGGTAGACATGTCGGTGCCCGGTCCATAAATGGGTTTGGTCACATTCTTTGTTTAACACTGATTCATCTGGGCAGCGAATTGGTTTTTCAACTACGAACACCAAGTAATGTGTTTTCTACATTGTCACGGTGAAGGAGCGCCTCCGGCCAGTTTGGGGAGAGTAAATTGAATGAGTGGTCTTGTGTTTGGCTTTGTCACGATTGATTGATGTGGGATATGAGTTTGATGGTCATGTGGGGGTGTGTTCCTTGGAGAAGTAAACAAAATCCTGGATGCGTGCATAGATGTACATACGAGTATGTACCTATAGTATACAAAATGGCATCTGTCGGGTCGGGTCCTTGACAAGAACCATGTTTATGGGCAATAACTTAGCCCAGAAAAACTGCCACTTGCCAGGCGCGCGCAGTACTTTCGGCTTCTCATTTCGACTGGTCGGGCTAGCAATCGCCAGAAGTCTCGTTAAAGTCAATCGCGTTCGTGCTGCGCATAGTGCCTATTGCCAAACGTCAGCTTCAATCATGTCTCAAATGCATATACACTATGTATGTACGTGTGTATCTGTCACCTAGCTGGGCTTGAGAAACGACGAAAGAAAGTCAATTTTCAGTTGGCGGTAGTGCAGCATGTAATTTGCGTCTGTCATAAATTATGCGGCGCAAGCTGTGGGCGTCAGAACCGTTCACTGACATCTCACCTTCGCGTTGGCCGCCGAATGGCGGTTACAGTGAACAGTGAACGCGAAGAGAGCTACGAGTAGAAGAAGCATGACATAAAATTTAATGACAAAAAATCACGATCAGTACAAGAGGTGGTGGTGCTGCTGTTGCCGCTGCCGTTGCCGCAACTCTGTCGAAAGCCAGTTACCGGCCTCCAGTCGTAGAGCGAGAGAGAGTCAGAGTCACAGTTCTGTAGGACGGCACTGCGGTAATGTAAATATTTTATTTAGCGATCTCATTTGAAGCGTTAGTCAGCTTTTTAGCGCCCCAACGCCACATTGGCGGACGTGTTGATGAAATGCAAATCAATTGGGAGTGTGGTGGGTCAGGGGAAGGAAATGCACTCGGCGGCGGCGGTCAAAATCCAATCAAACAAAATGCGTTGCCTCTGCATGGAGGATGGATACAAGTACTCGTATCGCGTTAAGAGAAAAAAACGAGCAAAATCCATCCCATCTACCTACGCGCGATAATTGTGTCGGATTGGCATGCTTTTTTCGTTCGTATGTCGTTCCGCTTCGTCGTATCTGTGGAGATCTTCGATTTTGTGTTGGATCGAATGGCAATGGCAATTGCTCCTCTCGCCTCGGTTGTGTGCTATAAATCTCACCTCTACAGAAAGATACTTGCGATCGTCTCATCCTCGCCTTTTGTGCAAGATTATTTCTGCACCGCAGGCAATTTGTCATTACATCTGCAACGTGGCGCGTATCTATAGAAAGTGCGCCAACTCAGAACGATGATTTATCTCACAGTGCATCCGTGTCTGATAACATACCAAGAAATTCGAATCGAAGATTTGGCGTTCCCAGATACGCAAACAATCGTAATTATAGGTAATGGAGGGTTGAATGCCACCCACTATTCCCCGTTGCGATAGACCATTTGGCGGAACAAGACCGTATCACGCGCTCTAAAACAATGAACTGTTTGAAGTTGCAATACTCACACGCCGGGCGTAGGTGGTCCGGTCCGGGCCCGAACCGACGTTCGGGCTTGTTTATTTGTTGGGCGGGAAAAGTGCGAACGCTTGTACGACGCGCAGATGGAGGCTGGTGATGTTGATGATGTTCATGGTGGCTTCCTCCGAGTTTGTTTACGTCTACTTTGATTTCACGCATGCAGTTTAATGACCTGAATTTAATTTGCCTTCCTCCGATACTCCCATACTATGTCGGTTGATCGGATTCTCAGCTGTGCCAGTGGTTAGTGGCAAGCAAAGTGGTTTCTCTACTGTATCTATGTACACATTATGCGGCATGTGGCGTGCTCTTTTCTGCTTCGTCTACTTTTCTCTTCACTTTAATGACTACACAGTTTGGCACCATGTGGGACGATCGGTGAATATTAATTTTAAATGGGGAGAACGTTATTTAAAAATCACTGCACTTAGCTAGATAATAGTTGGCAGCAGCGTTATGTGGGTCAACCGGAGTTGCATATTGTAGATAGAATGTAACAGTAGCGGTTGGTTATGGTGCGGAATTGGAGTACGCATAGTATGACGTGACGTGGCCGGAACGGATATTGTTATAGGACGCACGAGTGGTTGGTTGTATCTTTCCATCTATGTATGTTCCTAAATGTGGAACATTCAAAAATCGTTTTGTTTTATTGAAAAAATAATTACCCCTGCGGCATGGCTTTACTTCCTTTCTATGGCGCTCCCTTTTGTTGATCGTTTTTTTTTTTTAAACATATTTCGGTGCGCACTTCCGGCAAGTGTGCGTTTTATATAATTTTTTTTTAATGGATCCTTGCCACATGTGGTCTCAGATATAATCATTCAATGTCATGCAGAAGAGAATGGGGGAGAATATTCTAAGGTTTCTTTCATGGCATGCTTATCAAACATAGTCTCGTATCTTTGCTTATCTAAACCCTGAGTTCCAAGTCGATATGTTCGTGTTTGGAAATGATGTGTAAGGGAATTTCCGTTGCATACTGGTGGGTCTTATGAAATTGTTAATGGCAGGATAGTTCTGGTGAGCTTGTGTCTTCGGCCAGCTTTCTCCAGTACCGCGCTTCCTTTTGTTAAGTTTTTCTTTCAAGATTTCATGGAGACTGACATCCTAAGCTGCATCATCTCTTAATAGAGAAATTCGGAGAATATTCTGCTAAATATAATAGAGCAGCAAGAATTCTCAGTAGCTGTCTTGCACGATTCCGCGATTTTTGTAGTGTTGCCAACAGTAGGCTCGTTGTCGCATGAGCCTTTGAATTTGTCGTGGGTCTAATGACCCATTCACAACGGACGATGATAGCAGAGAATTCCGTCCCCCTGACCTGGACGAAGTTAGGAATGCTTTTTCTAAGCTTAAGTCCAACAAAGCTGCTGGAGCAGACGAACTACCCGCCGAGCTCTTTAAGGCAGCTGGAGATGACCTCGTTTGGAGTACGTACCAGCTCATCCGTCAGGTATAGTCAGATGAATTCATGCCCAATGGATGGAATCTTAGTATCGTTAACCCGATCCACAAGAAAGGAGACCCCTTTGTCTGCGCTAATTACAGAGGTATAAGTCTCCTGGACATCGCTTATAAAACCTTATCTGCTACCCTGTGTGAACGCCTGAAACCATTCGTTAATAAACTTATTGGGCCATATAGGTGTGGTTTCAGGTCCGGGAAGTCCACTATCGATCAATTATTCACACTGCGGCAGATGCTGGAAAAAACCAACGAGTTCCAGATCGACACCCACCCTCTGTTTGTCGACTTTAAGGCCGCTTACGATAGCATACATAGGGACAAGCTATACAACGCCATGTCTACTTTTGACAACCCTGCCAATTTCGTTAAATTGTGAAGGATGACATTGGAGAAATTTCACTGCTTCATCAGGGTCGGAAGCGACTTGACCGATACCTCTTATGTCAAGAAAGGTCTCAGACAGGGCGACATGCTTTCGTGTGACTTTTTCAACATCGTCCTTGAAAGGATCGTGAAAAGCTCACTGGTCTATACGAGGGGCACCATCTTTTCCAAGTCCGTACAACTTCTCGCATATGCCGATGACATTGACATAATTGGACGAACTCAGCGAAACGTCATTGAGGCCTTTACGAGCATTGAGGCGGAAGCGGCTAAAATGGAACTGGCAGTAAATGAGGGCAAGACGAAATACATGCTGTCGTCGAACCACGGAGGTAGTCAATGACTTCATCTACCTAGGCTCCGCAGTGACATGCAGCAATGACATCAGTGCCAAAATCATACCCAGAATAACTCTTGCCAACCGCTGTTTCTTCGGGCTCGGGAGGCAATTGAGTAGTAGAGCCCTCTCCCGGAAAACCAAGGTGACCATATACAAGACCCTTATCATCCCGGTCCTGCTTTATGGCGCAGAGACATGGACCTTATCGAAAGCGGATGTGGAGGCCCTTGGTCGTTTTGAGAGAAAAATTCTGCATACGATTTTCGGCCCAACCTGCATAAATGGGGAGTGGAGGAGAAGACTTAATAGTTAATTGTACTGACATGAACGTAGTACGGCGTCTGCGGATCTAACGCCTAAGATGACTAGGTCATGTACAGCGCATGCGCTGCTCCCCCTCGGAAGGTCCTTGAATCCAACCCTGACGGGCGACGCGGTCGAGGACGGCCAAATTGAAGGTGGCGCACGTAAGTGGAAGAGGGTCTCAATCAACTAGGCGTGCGACAGTGGAGATTGCTGGCGAGAGACCGTGCCAGTTGGGAGACCTTTACTGAGAAGGAGCTTCAGTGATGTCGAGCTAAGAGATTCGGCATACATCAAGTCGGCCCCAAGAGTGCGCCACCATGCGCGAGCAAAGGCGGGACTGTCAAAGAGAAAGTGTTCTGCTGTGTCGTCCTTTCCGCAACATGCAGCACAGGTAGGCGTCTTACTGATGCCAATCATGCAAAGATGCTTGGCAGACGTGTAATGGCCCGCAATGACTCCGACAAGTCTTCTGCAGTCAATTCTCCTTAAGGACAGGAGGAATGCTGCGGAATTCTTGCAGACATCAGGGCACAAGCGTTTTGTCATCCTGCATCCTGGATAATCCCTCCACCTACGGTTGTGTGTATTAAACACCCAATCGTGAATGTAGGAATTTAACGTGGACGTAAGTAGACCTAGAGCGGGCTCAGGTCCTGAGAAACTCTTCTCTGAACCCATTCTGGCGAGTTCATCAGAGGTTTCATTTCCTGGGATCCCAAAGTGCCCTGGAACCCATACATATCTTAGTGAATTTAGTCTACCCGCTCTGTTCAAGAAGGTCTTGAGTTCAGCACTAATGGGCAGCTACCAGTGTGGCTTCCGACCCGGCAAATCGACTATAGACCAAATATTCACACTTCGAGAAATCCTGAAAAGGCCAGCGAGTTTTAAATCCATGCACACCATCTCTTTATCGATTTTAAAGCCGCATACGACAGCATTCATCGCAAAGAATTGTTTGATGCGATGCCCGAATTCGAGAGAGATCCCAGGAAAACTGAACCGGCTGTGTCGCGCTACGCTGAAAAATACGAGATGCACCGTGCATCGGTTCTCTGAACCGTTTGAAACATGCACCGGATTTCGGCAAGGAGATGCACTGTCGTGTGACTTCTTCAATTTGGTGCTGGAGCAAGTAGTACGACGAGCAGGCTTCAACAAGGAAGGCACTATCTTCTACAAGTCTGTCCAGCTGCTAGGATGCCTGGATGAAATTGACATCATCAGCGGTCTCAGCGGGATGTTGTAGAAGCTTTCATGGCGATTGAAGAACAAGCGAAACGAGTTGGTCATAAAGTCAACGAGGATAAGACAAAGTACATGCTGTCGAGCAAAACCCGATCCGTCGCTCACCACCTGGGACAAAATATAACGATTGACAGCTATCATTTCGAGGTGGTTAAGGAGTTTGTCTACATAAACTGCACAAACGACACCACAGTGGAGATCCGGCATAGAATCGCCCTTGGCAACCCTTGCTACTTCGGTCTGTCCAAACAACTTGGATCAAAACTCCTCACTCGAAGAACCAAAGTCATGCTTTACAAAACGCTTATATTGCCAGTCTTGCTGTTCGGGTTCTCTCGGTTCATTCAAAAGAAAAATTCTGCGCCGGATATTTGGTCCTGCCTGTGAGGAAGGTGAATGGAGGAGAAGACATAACCGCGAACTTTGCGTGCTGTACAAAGATGTGAATATAGTCCGGAGGGCAAAGATCCGGTGACTACATTCGGATGGCCACATGAACACTCACGCTCCAGCTAAGAGGGTCTTCGACTCCGAGCCTCCTGGTTCGAAAAGGAGAGGAAGGCCGATCCTCCGATATGAAGACCAAGAAATCGCGGATGTAAGACAACTGAGACAACTAGCTCAGGCTCAGATCCTCCATGGATTGCTGGCCTGATAAGTAAGTTAGAGGGACGGAATTCCATGCTTAAGTGGATCGTTTGTAATTGTCCTTTTTCGGCATGTGGGTGGCCGTGGTGCAGTGGTAAACATCACCGACCGTCGAGCGGAAGGTCTGTAGTTTAAAGTCGTTCCATAGTCAAGAAAAGAGTGATTCTGCGTTTGATTTCGGAACTGATGTCGTTGTTCCAGGTCACTGCGGAGCCAAGGTAGATGAAGTCCTTAACTACCTCGAACTTATATCTGTCAATACAAACTTTCTTGCCAAGACGTCGTCGGTGGTGAGTGTCCTTTTTGGATGACAGCATTTGATTTGCCCTCGCTTACCGCCAGACCAACTTTCGCCGCCTCGAACTCAATGCTCGCAAACGCCTCATTGGCATCTCGCTGTGATCTACCTATTATGTCAATATCGTCGGCGTATGCAAGGAGTTGCGAGGATTTGAAATAGATTGTGCCTCTTGTAATGACCAGTGATTTTTGCACAATCGTTTCCAATATGATGTTGAAGAAATCACACGACAGCGCATCGCCCCGCCTAAATCCTTTTTTGACATCAAATCGATAAGGTGTTCACCGATTCGGATGGAGCAGCGAGCATTCTCCAAAGTCATCCCGCATAGTCTGACGAGCTAAGCAGGTATGTCAAAGGTAGACATAGCGTTGTATAGCTCGTCTCTAGTTACGCTGTCGTGTGCGGCCTTGAAGTCGACAATAGGTGGTGAGTGTCGACTTGGAAATCATTGGGTTTTCCCAGGATCTACCGTAGTGTGAAGATTTGGTCGATGGTGGACTTACCTGTTCTGAGGTCGCACTGTCCCTATCAGCTTATTTACAAAAGGCTTCAGGCGTTCACACAAAACGGCGATGTTAAGAAGACTTATTCCTCTGTAGTCTGCGCTGTCAGAGGGGTATTCTTTCTTGTGGATCGGGCATACGATGCCAGATCAATCATTCCGACGCTGTGACTCCATTCCTCGGGCATGCTTTCCTCTGACCAAATCTTACAGATGACAGATAACGAGGTCATCCCCAGCTGCCTTGAGAAGTTTAGCAGACAGTCTGTCTGCGCCAGCAGCTTTGAGTTGAGTTGACTTGAGTTTCGATATGGCAATCATAATTTCGTCCAGGTCAGGGGGACGGAATTCTCTGCGGTCATTATCGTTAAGAAATGGATCATTCTGCCTGACAGCGGCATATTGACTAACATCGCCGTTATACAGTCTGCAGAAGTGGTTTTTCCATATTCTCAGCATGGACTGCGATTTTACTTCTGGCTTTGTATCCTTGGCATGTTCGCTTTATCTGTTGATAAAACTTTCGAACGTCACGCCTGCAGTAACACCTCTCCAAATCCTCAATCGCACGCTTCTCATGCTCTTTCTTCTGAGAAGCTTATGCTCCTCCCTTGTTTTTAACTCGTAGAGCTCACGAGCTGCTCTTGTTCTTTTATGCAGCGAGGCTTTATATGCATCCTGCTTCGCTGTGTGAATCCTCCTGCACTCGTCATCGAACCAGGTGTTTCTTCGTGGTGGAGCCTTGAAACCCAAAACTTTGGATGCAGAGCTTTTCAGGGCTATTGATAGCGTGGAGGGTTGAGATGTATTGGAAAGCTTAAGGGAGACGCGATCGGTAAAAACACGAGCGGTTTCTGGCGATAGTAGCTTTCCGACGTCATAACTTTGTATTCTTACTCTACTCTGCTGCGTTCTTGATATCCGTAGGCGCATCTTGGCTACTACAAGATAGTGATCCGAGTCGATGTTAGCCCCTCGGAAAGGTCGAACATCAAGAATAGTGGAGGAGTGTCTGACGTCGATCGCGATGTGATCAATCTGGTTGGTGGTCGATTGATCAAAAGACCGCCAGGTGCCTTTTTGTATATAGAGGGGCGGGGACCACGTACTGGCCAAAAGGAGATTTCGCCCCGTAGCAAGATCAATCAGCCTGTGTCCGTTTTCGGATGTGGTGTTGTGTAGGCTATGTTTGCCGATGACTCGTTCCCAGCTTAGCATTGAAGTCCCCTGGTACAATTTTGATGTCATAGCTGGGACATTGGGCATACGTTCCGCTTTATACCCGCGAAAACAATTCATCGTGCCCAAAAAATGGACGTAGCTCAGAATAAGTTTAGCGAACGGAACCATGCTTTTCAAAATAAATTTCTACAATTTCCACACGTTATTCTGGCGTTAATAGTATACTTACTTACTTACTTATCAGGCCTGCGATCCATGAAGGATCTGAGCCTGAGCTATAGCTGCCTTCCATCCTTGACGGTCTCGGGCACGCTGCTTCCGCGATTACTTGGTCTTTATACCGGAGATTCGGTCTTCCTCTTCTTCTCGAACCAGGAGGCTCGGAGTCGAAGACCCTCTTAGCTGGAGCGTTGATGTCCATGCGCTCGATGTGTCCGAGCCAGTGTAGTCGACGGATCCTTGCCTTCCAGACTACATTCACATCTTGGTACAGCTCGTAGAGTTCGCGGTTGTGTCATCTTCTCCATTCACCTTCCTCACAGACAGGACCAAATATCCGGCGCAGAATTTTTCTTTCGAAAGAACCCAAAATCAGCTCCGCTGTCCTGCTTATCGTCCAGCTTTCGGCTCTGTACAGCAAGACTGGCAGAATGAGCGTTTTGTAAAGCATGACTGTGGTCTTTCGAGTGAGGAGTTTTGGCCCCAGTTGTTTGGACAAGCTGAAGTGGCAGCGGTTGCCAAGGGCGATTCTATGCCGGATCTCCACTGTGGTGTCATTTGTGGAATTTACGTTTGCCCCGAGGTAGACAAACTCCTTAACTACCTCGAAATTGTAGCTGTCAATTGTTATACATATTTTGTCCCAGGTGGTGAGCGACGGATTGGTTTTTGCTTGACAGCATGTACTTTGTTTTGTCCTCATTGACCTTAAGACCAACTCGTTTCGCCCGTTCTTCAATCGTCGTGAATGTTTTCACAATGTCACGGCGAGACCACGCGATGATGTCGATATCATCCGCGTATCCTAGCAGCTGGATGGACTTGTACAAGATAGTGATTTCCCTGTTGACGCCTGCCCGTCGCACTATCTGCTCCAGCACCAGGTTGAAGAAGTCACATGACAGCGCATCTCCTTGCCGAAATCCGGTGCATGTTTCGAATGGTTCCGAGGTCCTAGAACCGAGTTGCACGGTGCATCGCGTGTTTTTTAGCGTAGCGCGACACAACTGGATCAGTCTTACAGGGATCCCGAATTCGGCCATCGCCCCAAACAGTTCTTCACGATGAATGCTGTCGTATGCGGCTTTGAAAACGATGAAAAGGTGGTATGTATCGATTCGAAACTCGTTGGTCTTTTCCAGGATTTGTCGAAGTGTGAAAATTTGGTCTATAGTTGGTTTGCCGGGCCGGAAGCCGCACTGGTAGCTGCCGATTAGTGCGGTGCAAAATGGCTTTAGACGTTCACACAGTACGCTGGATAGTATCTTGTATGCGACATTGAGCAGGGATATACCTCTATAGTTCTTGCAAGAGGTAGGATCGCCTTTTTTGTGGATGGGGCATATAGAGCTGGTATTCCTGTCGTCGGGCATGCTGTCATCTTTCCAAATTCTGCAGATGATCTGGTGCATGCTCCCTACCAGAACATCGCCGCCAGCCTTGAAGAGCTCTGATGGCAAGCCATCTGAGCCTGCGGCCTTGTTGTTCTTCAGCTTTTGAATAGCTGTGCCGACTTCTTCGATGCTGGGTGGGAGGACTACTTCAGCGGCTGGAGTTGGGATTTCCTCGGTCCCTACCACTCTTTCTCTTGGTCGTGCTCGTTAAGCAGCTGCTGGAAGTGCTGCTTAAATACATCCACTATTCCCTGCGGGTCGGTGACAAGATTACCCTCGCGTTTCGAAGAGCCAGGGTGCCCTTTTTGAAGCCTCCTGCAATGCCTTTAGCTTTCTTGTAAAAGGCTCGTATTTTATGTTTATCCCCAGACTCCTCGATATCCTTGAGCTGGGAGGCTGCGAAGATTCTTTTCTTTTGTCGCAGTAGTTTATTCTCCTCACTTCTTCTGGCTCGGTACTCTTCTTGCGCTGCCCTGGTTTTCCTCTGCAGCGCCTTAATAGTATACCACCGTAAAATGGCAAAACGTACTAACCACAAATCAACCTTCAACTGTCAAATTGACCATCGGTAGAAGCAATGCTGTCAGTTTAAAAACCGAACCTCTAAAAAAAACGCCCGTTATAATTGCATGCTATTCTGCAATATCGGTTGGCAACAAAGCTCTTAGTCTTATTAGCATTCCCCATGTTATGCCCTCATGAACCTTGCCATTTTATCACTAAAGACGTTCTTGTTCTTGTAAAACTACTGCGAAACGTTAACGACTAATAAAATTATGCAAAGTGATGTCGAGGGTGTACGGTGGCTTGAACGTTGTGCGGCATAACATCACAGCGCACTAAAAAACCCCGTCTTATTGCCGACATTGCACATTGAAAACAACTTTTTGTTTTTTAGATTGTATGCTCCGGATATACATCCGAGCCATTTAAGATACACAACGACCATCGATTGAGGACCCTCTTAGAGTAGAAAAAACCCATCAACAACAACAAGCAATCCCTTTCTTTTCATACAGCCTTCGGTTGAGATATGTGTATGTACATAGATACTTTCAAAAATAAAACATAATCTCACTCATCTGGCTGTACATCAATGACTAGAGGACCCTTCAAGTGCCAACACACTTCAATTCATTAAGGAAAGGGGAGGGGGAATTCAAACACTCGAAAGTAACAATTCATAAATATCAATAAACATGGAGATGGTTGGACGCGGACGCAGTTGCGTTGTTCGAATACTGAACCTAGATCGGCTGCCGATGCCGTTCGATTGAAACTCGATATTTCCAATTGCACTCGTAATTTTGAATTTCGTTTTTTGAGGCGAGGGCACGTCACCGTTGTGGTTGTGGGCCAAGAAAACCATCATGAAATGATATATCTCTGAATAGATCGGGTAATTAGTCATGGCCCCGAACAGTGAGACAGTAAGACAGTAGCCGAATCGAGCAACTAATCGGTTACACGAGTCGTGACACCGAATTGAAATACACTCTGAGTTGCCGTAAATCAGATCAGATACATATCGTCTTACATCGAGGTGTCACAATTAATTTCAGCCCGGCACACGCCGCTATTGCATGTAAGTCTCTCTGGCACAGGTGCATGATGGTGATAATTGCCTAACTGTTTCTCTCTTCAAATCTAGATACACAACTATTAGATACACACCTATTATACTGCTAGGCTTAGTGGTAGTCATCGAGATTGTAGTCGCCTATTGACATCTTGTTTTTCTTCTTGTTTCTATCTATTTATAGGTTATTGGTCGGTGCACCGCTGGGAAAGAATCTGCAGCCTCAAACGAATCACTCGGGTGCATTGTATAAGTGCCCCATCACGCAGAGCCGGAGCGACTGCGAGCAGATAATCACAGATGGACGTCGCTGTAAGTTCTGATTGTTTCTCTCTTCTTTTCCTTGTTTTTCTGTTTGTCTTAGGTTTTCCTTTTCCACATTTTCCTTTATTACGGTCTCTTCTCTTCACATTGTCTTATGTTATGATAAACCATTTGTGATAAACTTGTATTTATTTTGATATGGTGAAGGGTCTTGAAGAACTATCGCTAGTCTCTGTTACAGTCGTGTATCCGTCTAAACAGACTTAGCTTTTTTACCAGTTGTCATTTATGTATTCAAGTAAATATATACCGTGATTTGCAAAAGTCTCGAATAGCTATGTACATGTTTTACGTCTGATATCGATTTTACTTACTTAGTTTCAAACATACATACCTCCGCAGATCCGGGCAACTAGTCCCAACAGGGAGGATTGGAAGAGAGCATGAACGATCTTTCACGAGGGAATCATTAAATGGGCCATCAATTCATTTGACCCCTACAAATCCCCGGGGGAGGATGGCATCTTCCCAGCCCTTCTTCAGAAGGGGAGTGCGCAAATCAGCCCCATGCTCATTAACATCTTCAGAACCAGCTATGCATGGGGACACATACCAACAAGCTGGTACTTCATTCCCAAAGTAGGCCGTACCCCCCCAGGCCTGGCTAAGTATTACAGACCGATAAGCCTTACCTCTTTCTTCCTAAAAACAATGGAAAAATGGTGCACTGAAAAGTTCACCACTTCACAAAAACCAATATGCCTACCAGCCTGGGAAATCGACCACGCATGCTCTTCAGGAACTAACGGCCCGGATCAACAAATCCCTGAGCGACAAAGAAATTGGCGTAGGATGCTTTCTCGATATTGAGGGTGCTTTCGATAACACCGAATACACCCAAATAAAACGGTGCATCCTCAGCATAGGGGTGGACAATACCACATGCAATTGGATCCAACACATGCTTAGCAATAGGAAAATAAACACCTCACTAGGCAATGATAAAATCAGTGTAAACGCCGCGAAAGGATGCCCTCAAGGCGGGGTTCTCTTACCGCTCCTGTGGTCCATCGTGGTTAATGAACTGATCAGCATACTTAGCAACAATGGCTTCTATGTCCAAGGCTACGCTGACGACATAGTGATCCTGGTTAGAGGCAAATTCGAAGACACAGTCTCGGAACTCCTCCAAAGGGGCATTAAATCTTGTTGCAAACTGGTGTATAAAGGTTGCACTAAATGTCAATCCTAGGAAAAGCACTACAGTCGCCTTCACCAAAAGGAGGAATAGGCACAAACTTACCAAACCTACCCTCTTTGGTGAAGCGATAGAGTTCTCAAAAGAAGTCAAATATCTAGGGATAACTCTAGACGAAAAGCTCACTTGGAACTCTCACACTACAAGGACCATTGAGAAAGCCAGGATCTCTTTATGGACCAGCAAAAGTCTCACTGGCAAAAACTGGGGCACAAACCCCAAAATGTCCCGCTGGCTATATACAGCAATCACCAGACCAATTCTTACATATGCTGCGCCCGTCTGGTGGCACAAAACAAGTATCAGTGCAAGCCAAGCTCAAAAAATTGCAAAAACTAACTTGCATCTGTATCACTAGGGCCATGAGAACAACCCCCACAGCAGCACTAGAAGTCATCACAGACCTGCCACCTCTTCATCTCCAACTGAAGAAAGAAGCAATGGTCTTCGCCCATAGACTGACCGTGGAGGATGACTTTAACCGTAGGCTCTTTCACCCTGATATCCTTACCGAAATAAACAGGCATGAAATCCTAAAGATATCTCTCACAGACAACTGTCTCCCCAGATATAACTTCAGCCAAAACTACAAGGTCACATTCCCCAACCGACAAAACTGGGGACAGGATAGACCCTCCTTCAATCGTGGATCCTACGTGTGGTACACAGATGGCTCTAAAACGAACGAAGGCGTTGGGGCTGGAGTATACGGACCAAATACAGGCACATGCATCTACGTCGGCATGGACAGATATAGAACTATAGAACTCTGTCTCAGAGAAAATATTAACAGAAATATACTTAATAAAACCATTTACATTCTCTCGGACAGCAAGGCTGCACTCCTAGCCCTAAAGAGCTACGAAATCACCTCCAAACTAGTATGGGACTGCCTACAGCTGCTTCACCAGCTGGCCAGCACAAACAGAGTTCACCTCATTTGGATACCGGGACACAGCGGCCATACAGGCAACGAAAAGGCGGACCTACTAGCAAGGGAAGGCTCTGCATCACCATTTATGATGCCACGGCCTTTCTGCGGCATATCCACCAGGACCACCAAATGCTGCATAAACAATTGACTAAGGAACACGACGGATCACTACTAGTTACAAACGAAAGGTAGCAGACAAGCCAAGTTGTTCCTCCCAACTACATCCCTCAAAAGAATGAAACAACTCCTCATGCTTTCGAGGAGTCAGATTCATTTAATCACAGGTTTCCTTATTGGACACTGCCCAGTTAACAAACACCTCAAAACAATGGGCATCATACAAGATGACACTTGCCGAATGTATAATGAAGACGAAGAAACAGAAGAGCACATACTATGCCACTGTAACTGCCTGGTCAGTACACGTCATCCTCACCTAGGCAAGTGTTATCTTGAAGCAGAAGAAATCGCTGCTAGCTCACTCAAAAGCATACTAAGTTCTATCACGAACTCAGGTTTTCTGAGTGAACTGTAAGTGGGGGACATCACAATAGGCCCACTCGTTGCCGCAGGCGACTCTGTCCCACCCCCTTATCCTATCTATCTATCTATCTACTTAGTTTGGTGGCGCTACAGTCCGGTATGAACCTGGGCCTCTACCAACAAGTTTCTCCACTCTCCTTCTCCGCACTTCCAGATGTTCAAGGTCCCTTTTCACCGGTGTGCGCCACCTTAGATTGGGTCGTCCCTCGGGGTTGGATTCGGAAGATTTTTCGAGTCGGAGCTGTTTTATCTATTCCCTCTACGTGGCCTAACCATCTTAGACGTCGTACTAGGCCGATGTCACTGTACAGTTCGTCGTTACATATGTATATCTTCTCCTCCATTCTCTGTTTATACGAACTAGACCATAGACTGAACCCAAAATGTTCCTCTCGAAACGACCAAGGGCCTCCTCATCCGCTTTCGTTAAAGTCCAGCCCTCTGCGCCATAGAAGAGGTCCGGGACGATTAAAGTTTTGTATAGCGCAATCTTGGTCTTTCTCAATTGCCTCTTGAGCCCAAAGAAACACCGGTTGGCAAGAGTTATTTTGAGTCTAATCTCAGCGCTGGTGTCGTTATCGCTTGTCAATAGTGAGCCAAGGTAGGCAAAATCCTTGACTTCATCAAAGTTGTAGCTTACAATAGTGACGTTCTGGCCAAAATGTCGCTTATATTTGGTTTTACCCTCAGTTACCAAAGGACTCATTTTATACGCTTCTACTTCAATGCTTTTGACCGCCTCATTGCCATCTCGCTGCGCTCGTCCAAGTACGTCAATGTCATCTACGTACGCAAGCAATTGCGAAGACTTGACTTGCTTTTCAAGCACGAATAGTTACATGACAGCACTTCATCTTGTCTAAATACTTTTTTAACATCAAAGGTCTCGGTTAAGCAGCGAGGATTCTCCATTCTCATCCTGTTCAATCTGATGAATTTGGCAGGGATGTCAAAACTTGGCATGTCTCTATGCACATTGTCAAACGACGAAAAGGTGATGGGTGTGGATTTGGTATTTGGTTCCAGGCATTCACACAATACGGCAGAGAAGATCTTATATGCGATGTTAGTTAAGGAGACTTATTTCCCTGTAGTTGGCGCAGTTAGAGGGGTCTTCTTCCTTGTGGACCGGGCAAATTTCAAATTCCAGATGAGCATATGTTACAAATGAGTTGGTGATGCACCCTACCAGCCCATCTCTAGCCATTTTCAATAACTCGGCAGACAGGCCGTCATCACCCGCGGCATTATTAGTCCTAAGCCTCGAAACTACCAGCTTAATTTCATCTAGCTCGGGTGGATGGAATTCTCTTGCATCTTCCTCAGTTGCGAATGGATAATTCTGCCTAACAGCGGTATCGGACCTTACACCGCCGTTAAACAGTCTACAGAAGTGTTCTCTCCACATTCTCAGCATCGACGATGACTCTACTAGTTATCCATCTTCATCCCTACAGGCTTCTGCTGTGGCATGTTCGTTTTACTTTTTCGTAAAACTTGTGAGCGTCATTCCTGTGACAGCGTCTCTCCATCTCCTCGATCGTACGTTTTCCATGCTCACGTTTTTCTTCCTTAAAAGCGTGTGTTCCTTCCTCCTTTTCTGCTCGTAATGTTCACGAACGTCTCTCGTCCATCTATGTAGCACGGCCTTGTAGGTGGTTTGCTTTACTACATCGCTTGTTCACATTGCTCATCAAACCAAGGGTTTCTAGCTGGCGACGATTTGAAACCCAGTCCATCAGAGGCAGCGTCTCTGATGGCACGTCCTCTATGGTCCCACTGTTGTTCTGTGGATTGTCCCGTACCATCGGATTTCACGAGAGGTTAATAGAAATTCGATCGGCAAATATCCTAGCGATCTCCTGCGATTGTAGCTTTCCGACATCAAATTTTTGTTGTCCAGTTCGACTCCGTGGTATCCGCTTTCGTACCTTGGCTACGACAAGGTAGTGATCCGAGTCGATGTTGACTCCGCGGAAGGTTCTCACATCGAGGATGCTCGAGGATGGTGGTTGGTGGTCGACTGATCAGGTGAACGCCAGGTTGCTTTTTGGGGATGTTGAGATGCTGGAATCGTGAAGGAGATCTCTAGAAGGAGATTATATCCCGCCAGGAAGTCAAGTAGCCATGTCCGTTTTCGGATATGGTGTAATGTAGGCTATACTTCCCCGTGATAGGCTCAAATATGTCCTCTTTGCCCAGTTTCGCGTTGAAATCCCCTAGAACAATGGTGTCACAGCTGAGAGGTTGAGCGTATGTTTTATCTTTCTTTTTTGGTGGCGTAACAGCCCACGAGCGACCAGAGCCAAGCTTCTCTCAATCACCCGTGTTGTGTGGGATTTATTTTTCACACAGGTGAAAAGGATCTACTATTTAATGCCGATTCCGAACGGCTTGAGTCAAGAAGCTTCTTCTTGGCAAGTATACTACGGGGGGTTTTGCCAGTATAAACCCCGCCTAGGAGGGACGTCGCGAAATAAACATTCGATGGCGTTGGTGTTATCGGAAGCCGAACTCGATCTACGTGCGCCAGAGTCCAACACAATACCACTGTTACGGTTCTATCTGAGAGGTCCTAAAAGTCATCTTTGACTCTGTCGTCTTTTTCTTCTGTGGGGTCGTGAACGCATATCAAGCTGATGTTCCTGAAGATGGCTTTGATGCGGATTGTTATGAGGGGTTCGCTTACATGCCGAAAGCTTAAGACTTTGTTCGGAGTCTTCGTCGAGTAACGAATCCGCATCCGAATATGCGTTATTTGTTCTCCTTGTAGCAGTTTCCGTAGTACATATGTATCTGTCACAGTTTTTTATCCTCTTTTTACCCGGTCCAACCCATCGATCTTCTTGGAGTGCGGTAGTGTCTGTTGGGTCTATTAAGGTTCCTAATATTCCAGGTACAAAACCGATACTCCTGCCCGTTTAGATGTTCGAGTCGTCAACATGTAGTCCGTCCGTTAAATCCGAGTCTTAAGGTTGTCTCTGAGTCCAACCGACTCAGGGAGCAGGAAGCCTGCCTTTTGTCCTTCCCCGTCTGTAATTTCCAGAGAAAATATCCAGATGTGACCACGAGGAGGTGGTGACCCGTTTTCCACAGAAAAAAAAGATGATGTAGAGCTAAGAGATTCGGCACACACCACGTCGGCCTTAACAATGCGCCACCGTGCGCGAGCAAAGGCGGGACAGTCACAGAGAAAATGCTCTGTAGTGTCATCCTCCACGCTTAGCAAAAGTGTAATGGCCCGTAATGACTCCGATTCTCCTTAAAGGCAGGAGGATTGGAAGACAGATGCATATTTTCCTAACGAGAAGTGCAGTCGCATGTTTCCGCGCTTGAAGAAGACCCCACCACCGGACCTCCACCCAGACCTGGGGCCATCCGTGAAAATGCGAAGTCTGTCCTTTCCAGGTTCAGTATCCAGCCAGAGCCAATCCTGACGGAAACTCGACTGTGAAATTACGGCGCAGTAGGATAACGGGCGTTAGTGCGTCAGAAGGCATGTCCATGAGATAGGGGTCGCAGGACAATTCTTGCGCAAGCACACTGTTATTCCTATGCGAGTTGTACCAAAAGCCATTTCTCTTCAGACGAAATATGGCTCTCAGAGCACACCCTCTAATAAATATATCAAGAAGTGGAAGGTTCGTCATAGCATCTAGAGCAGCGCCCGGCGTGGTGGGGAAAGCCCCCGTGCAGCTGAGACAAACCGATCTTCAGAGTTTGGTGAAAGGGGCTACGACGTGTTTGCGTATTAGTCTGTTCCACCAGACAATCGATGCATATGAGATTATAGGTCTTATCATTGCCGTGTAGATCCAGAGGACCTTTACCCGCGATAAACCCCATGTTTTGCCAAAAGCCCTTTTTGCATTGCCAGAAAGTTGACAACGCTTTGGCGGTTTTTGACTCAACATGCTTTAACCAGAGAAGCTTGCTATCTAAGATGACTCCTAGATACTTAGCCTCTTTGGATATCGGGATGGAAGTGGCTTTTAGTACCAGCTGAGTCATATCAGTATTTTTCCTCCTTCTCGTGAAGAGAACGACATCGATGTTAAGAGGATTGACCAACAGCCCATTTCTGGTACACCAATCATCGATCACATTAAGCGCTGCCTGTGCTTTGAGACGGAACAGTCGCTAAGCATGAGGCGACAGAAAGAACGGCGACATCATCCGTGTAGGCCTGGGCTGACAACGCCTTGGCGGTTTTTGACTCAACATGCTTTAACCAGAGAAGCTTGCTATCTAAGATGACTCCTAGATACTTAGCCTCTTTGGATATCGGGATGGAAGTGCCTTTTAGTACCAGCTGAGTCATATCAGTATTTTTTCTCCTTCTCGTGAAGAGAACGACATCGGTGTTAAGAGGATTGACCGACAGCCCATTTCTGGTACACCAATAATCGATCACATTTAGCGCTGCCTGTGCTTTGAGACGGAACAGTCGCTAAGCATGAGCCGACAGAGAGAACGGCGACATCATCTGTGTAGGCCTGGGCATAAATTCCAAAGGCATTGAGAGCATCAGCGGAGACAGGACGCCACCTTTCGGGCAGCCCCTGTTTACGCTGAATTTGACACATTGGTCGAGGCCTGCATCAGCGGTCAATGTCCTGTGCACAAGCATTGCTTTTGATCCACAAGACCAGACCAGTGCTTCATCTGCGCCATGATGTCTGGCAGCATTACACATGCTGTCAAAAGTTGCGTTAACAAAAGCTCCCTCAATGTCGATGAAAACGCCCAGTGCGTACTCTTTCCTTTCGAGCGCGCATTCAATACGCCCAACTAGGTTCTGAAGCGCAGTCTCGCAAGATTTTCCGCGATGGTAAGCATGTTGCATCTCCGAAAGAGGGTGCACTCGAAGGGCAACTTTTCGTACGTGCAACTCTACCAGTCTCTCCATGCTTTTCACCATGCGCCAAGGAATGGGTATGTGAGCAAGTGCTAGGCTAGCAGTGAAAATTATTTTCAAAGTAGTTAGCAGTTGCCTCATACCTTTTTGCAGCATAACTTACTAACAATGTTGCAGTGGGTCTTCTCGCTTTCTAGCAGGCCAGCATCCGTCGGATAGATGCTACCCCTACGCGGCCTTTGTTACTCGTAGTCTTTTGCCATCCAACATGATATTCCAAGTTCACATAAATGTCGTATCTTCCTTTGTCTCTATACACAAACTGCAGCTGCGTTCGGGTTAACGGTAGTAAATCAACACCTTTCACCGTGGGCGTTGGACTTCGCCAAGGGTGCGTCTTGTCACCTCTGTTTTTCATTATATATACGGACTGGATGTTGCAGCGCAGTCGAGGCGAGGAGTGCTTTATATTGGGAGAGTTGGGGATAAGTCATCTTCTTTTTGCAGATGACTTAGTTGTCCTCACATCCTCCCAGATGGAACTTCAGCGCGCGCTAGATAGGTTTGTGGCCGTATGTGCTGATGCCGGAATGAGGGTTAACGTGGACAAATCCGAGGTTATGGTTTTTCCAGAACACCTGTCCAATGCACTCTATGTACATGTTAGTGGAATCCCATTGAAGCAGGTGGATAAGTTTAAGTATCTCGGGGTCTTCTTCACGAGTGATGGGAGGAGTAAAACTGAGCTTTCCTGCAGGATTGGCCAAGCTGGGTCAATTTTGAAACAGCTTGGAAGATCTGTAATCAGGAAGACCGAGCTTAGTGTCAAAGCCAAGTTAGCGGTTTTTAACTCAGTATTTGTTCCAACTCTCACCTATGGTCATGAAATTTGGGTATTGACCGAAAGAATGTGATCGCGAATACAAGCTGCCGAAATGTGATTTCTTCGTGCTGTTGTGGGAGTTACTCGCCGGGATAGGGTGAGAAACACGGCAGTGCGTGGGGAGCCTAATGTTGAGCAGCTGCTTCTCCGAACGGAAAGGGCTATGCTTCGATGGTTTGGTCACGTGAGACGAATGTCCCCAGCATCACGACTTCCGAAGCGTGCCTTGGATGCAATACCATCAGGCAGGCAACCGCTTGGCAGACCCAGAACGAGGTGGTTGGACCAAGTCCAAAAACTCGCCTGGGTGCGCTTGGGCATAGCCCATGATGGGTTAGAGTCGATGGCGGAGGATCGAGTGGCCTGGAGATCCCGCGTGCGCGCATTACCCCCGCGACTCTTTTAGTGGAACATGCGGACCACTGTAAATGATGATGATGATGATCTTCTTTTGTCCTTATCTAGGAGGGAATCAATTAGGAAAGTTATTCTGCTATAGGAAGTGTGGCTTCGATGAAATTATTTTTGATCGCGTATTTGAGGAAAGGTTTTATACTTCTTACCACTTGATGGTATGCCTTCGGTTTTTTTTTTAAGATACACATACTCCATACTCCACGCTTAGGTATAGGTATATTCAGACTTTTGCAAATCACGGTATATCACTGGACCCAAGGATGTATTTTTTATTTTGTCATTTTGGCTAAAACGTTGTAAATAATATTTACCAGTAAAATGTAAGTAGTTAGTAGAATGTAAATAAGTATAGACCTGGAATTAGCATTTTTTTGTTTTTTTTTTTTTTTGATCTTCTTCAGTTCGTTTTTGTATAGAAAGCAACAATAAAGTAATTCGCTTATTTAATTATTATTTTTTGCATAAATATGTTAAGGAATTCAAAGACTCTTTTGTAAGCAGATATTCTTGGACTTTTGGACTTGGACTTGATTTTTATAATCATGATCGCTATAGGCATCTTTAAATCTTATAGTAGTTAGCCATTGTAAGTGGACATTTAAGAAAAGTCAGTCAGAATTTGGACCGAATTTGAATTTTATTTTAACAAAAAATATTTAACAAAATGTACATTGAATGGAATAGATAAACCTTGTTACAGGGGCCTTACTTACTACTTACTTAGGTGGCGCTACAGTCCGTGGTGAACCTGGGTCTCAACCAACAAGCGTCTCCAGCTGGCACGGTCTTTGGCCAACTGTTTCCAGCGCCGCACGCCCAGTTGGTTAAGGTCCCCTTCCACCTGCGTGCGCCACCGATGATGCGGCTGTCCTCTGCCGCGCCTTCCTTCCGGAGTGGATTCGAAGACTCTTCGGGTCGGAGCTGTATTTTCCATGCGCTCTACATGGCCTAGACACCTTAGACGCTGTATCCGTCGACGTCGTACCAGGCCGATGTCGCTGTACAACCCGTACAGTTCTTTGTTGAATCTCCTCCTTCACTCTCCGTTTACACAAACGGGACCAAAGATTGCATGCAGAATTTTCCTCTCGAAACGCCCAAGAGCCTCTCCATCCACTTTTGATAATGTCCAAGCCTCAGCGCCGTAAAGGAGGACAGGGAAGATTAAGGTTTTGTAGAGGGATACCTTAGTTTTTCAAGAGAGGGCTCTACTACTCAATTGCCTCTTGAGCCCGAAGAAGCAGCGATTGGCAAGAGTTATTTTGCGTTTTATCTCAGCGCTGGTGTCATTGCTGCTTGTCACTATCGAGCCAAGGTAGACGAAGTCCTTGACTACTTCAAAAATATACCTGCCGAAGGTGACGTACTGGCCAAGACGTCGGTGTTGTGGGTCTTTCTTTGATGACAGCATATATTTGATCTTGTCCCCATTTACCCTTAAAACCACCTTAGCCGCTTCTGCTTCAATGCTTGCGAACGCCTCATTGACGTCTCGCTTTGTCCGTCCAATAACTTCAATTTCATCTGCGTAGGCAAGCAATTGTGTGGACTTAACTAGATCGAACCTTGTATTGGCCGCAGAATCCCGCACGATATTTTCAAGAATAATGTTAAAGAAATCACGTGACAGTGCGTCACCCTGTCTAAAACCTTTTTTAACATCAAAGGGGTCGGTTAGTTCACCTCCGACCTTAATGGAGCAGCGAGAGTTCTCCGTAGTCATCCCGCACAGTTTGACGAGTTTGTCAGGAATGTTAAAACATGACATGGCTCTGTATAGCTCGTCTCTATAAACACTGTCATACGCGGCTTTAAAGTCGACGAAAAGATGGTGCGTGTCGACCTGAATTTATGGGTCTTCTCCAAGATCTGCCGTAGTGTGAATATTTGGTCTATCGTGGATTTTCCTGGCTTGAAACCACACTGGTAGGAACCTATTAGATTGTCCACGAACGGTTTCAGGTACTTACACAGTATGGCAGAGAGGATCTTGTACGCGATGTTAAGGAGGCTTATCCCTCTGTAATTGGCGCAGTCATAGGGGTCTCCTTTCTTATGGACCGGGCAAACGATTCTGAGATTCCATTCATCGGGCATGCGTTAATGCAGATGAGTTGGTGCATGTTCCTGAGCAGCTCATCGTCAGCTGGTTTAAACAGTTCCGCGGGGAGTACGTCTGCTCCAGCAGCTTTATAAGACTTAAGTTTCGATATCGCTATCTTAACGTCGTCTAGGTCGGGTGGACGGGATTCTCCTTCGTCTTCGTCCATTGTGAATGGTTCGCTCTGCCTGACGGCGGCATTTTGACTATCATCGCCGTTATACAGTCTTCAGAAGTGGTCCTTCCACAATCTCAGCATCGACTGTGACTCCACTACTAGTTGTCCGTGCTCATCCCTGCAGGCTTCTGCTCTGGCTTTATAGCCTTGGCATGTTCGTTTTACTTTCTGGTAAATGTTCATGCAGTAACATCTCTCCATCTCCTCGATCTCGCGCTTCTCGTGCTCCTTCTTTTTCCTTCTCAGAAGCGCATGCTCCTCCCTCCTTTTCTGATCATAGAGCTCGCGGGCAGCTCTCGTCCGTCGATGCAATGTGGCCATGTATGCATTCTGTTTCTCTACATGGGCCTGTCTGCACTCATCATCAAACCAGTGGTTTCTCGACGGTGGTGGCTCGAAACCGAGTATATCTGGTGCGGCTTCTCTAATGGCGTTCTGACAACGACTCCATTGCTGTTCTATGGTTTCTGCAGTTTGCATCGGGACCTGAGAGAGCTTGAGGGAGACTTGATCGGCGAAGTTCCTGGCGGTCTCCTGCGACTGCAGCTTTCCGACGTTAAATTTTGGTGTTCTTACTCGACTCCGTTGGTTCCGAGAAATTCGCATCCGTACCTTGGCTGCAACAAGGTAATGATCCGAGTCGATGTTGGCTCCTCGAAAGGTTCGCACATCTAGGATGCTGGAGGAGTGTCTGCCGTCGATCGCAATATGATCAATTTGGTTTGTTGTCAATTGATCGAAAGACCGCCAGGTCCCCTTATGGATGTTGAGGTAGCAGAGATAGCAGGGACATTGCGCATACGTTCTGCTTAGGAGATCATAGAGGTCGTCTTTATGTCGGTCATCTTTCTCCTCTGTGGGGGCGTGGACACATAGTAAGCTTATATTGCCGAGATTGGCCTTGATACGGATTGTTGTGAGGCGTTCGCTCACATGCCGAAAGCTTAGGACTTTTTGCCTTAGGATGCTCGCCATTCGCCCTTAGGATGCTCGCCATTCGCCCTTCCCCGTCTGCAATTTCCATAGGAAATCTCCAGATGGCACCACGAGGAGGTGGGGATGGGACTTACTAACAATGCCGCAAGATGATCGACTGCGGTGGCTCTTCTCGCTTTTTAGCAGGCCAGCATCCGTCGGATAGATGCTACCCCTACGAGGCCTTTTTTAGTCCTTTGCCATGTAAAATGTAGTTACTATAGTAAAAATCAGGGGAATGAAAATGTAGGTCCGAAGGGTCGACTTTGTTCACTAAAAATCAAACAACCAATTTATGTGAAACAATTATGTATTTTTTTTAATTAATACTAATTTTTTGTAAATAAACTTCGTATATAAAGAAAATAAAATTTTTAAACAAAAATATGTATAAAGTGATTTGGTAAAAAATAAAGTTTTTTTCTTTTTTCTTTCTTTTTATTTTCCCTCCTCCTCTATTTGTTTCCGGTATTTTGTCCTGGATTCCTGGAAACTACCTACAAAATTCCAATCCTTAAAAAAAAAATGTTTTAAAAAAAATGTATTTGTATAAAAAAAAAAATGTAGCGTCTGGCGGAGCTTATGAACCTTGTAAGTGGTATGGGTGCTTTATTTGTTATTAACGTATTCGTTGCTTTTTGGTTTTATTTTCTCCAACTCATTGGCTAACATTCATTAACATGACATTTTTGGTTTTTCTTATAGTTTAATTTGTTTCGTAATTTGTTTTGTAGATTGCTTTTATTTTGTTTATTTTTTGTGACTCAAGAGACATTTTAATTTGCTTTACAGCCATATCATGTCTGCCATCATCGTTGCAAATTTAATTCACTTTACCATTTTTTTAACGCACAATATCTATAAAAAAAAACCGGCCAAGTGCGAGTCGGACTCGCGCACGAAGGGTTCCGTACCATCTGTATATATAAATATGAAAGAGACTATGAATGTTACCTCATCAAATGACAGATCTTGGTTGCAGGCAGGATTTTTTGGATGAAAATCATGTCTGTTGTATGGGAGCCCCCCTTAAATATTCATTTTGTTCTGTTTTTAGTATTTGTCGTGGTAGCGGCAACAGAAATGCATCATCTGTGAAAATTTCAACTGTCTAGCTATCACTGTTCATGAGATACAGCCTGGTGACAGACGGACGGACGGACAGCGAAATCTTAGTAATAGAGTTCCGTTTTACCTTTGGGTACGGAACCCTAATAAGTATGTCTGTGTTTATCATCATCATCAGCAACAAATTCGACAAATCACCACCTCAGCCGGAAATGCTTGTCAAATTCGTTCCCGAAATTCCCCAACATCGTAGCTGAACACTTGAGCAGTATCTGACATGCAGATACCAGGGTGCCAGGCCATAAAGGTATCAAGGGCAATGAAATTGCCGACCAACTTGCCTGGAAGGGTTCCAGTGACAAATATATAGGTCCGGAACCATTCTGCGGCATTCCCGCGTCTAAGATAAATTACTTCTTAGAAAAGTGGGAAAAATGCAACACCTGTCCTTTTGGAACAGCGTTCGGGGACTCCGTCAATCTAAACGACTTATACGACCCCTGAACAAGCACCCTATTGACATACTCAAACTCAATAGGATGGATATCAGAAGACTAGTCAGCTATCTAACGGGACACTGCGGTCTGAGATATCATTTAAACAAAATTAGTCTCTCGTCTGAAACTGAGTGTCGGCTCTGTCTAGAGGACGATGAGACGGCAGAACACATACTATGTGAGTGTGCTGCTCTCTGCCATCTTAGGAAGCGTATCCTTCTCAGTGAAGTTATGACTCCTGAGGGGATTACCCTGGCTCCTACGAGAAGCATTCTTAACTTCATTATAGAAGTGGAGAGGCTACTTGGCTAAATCGGCTAGCAGGCCCAATAGATCTGCAAAGGTCGCAGTGCCGTATTGCTAATGGTAGCACTAGCCCCATACAAAAAAAAAAAAAAAAATCTGACATGTAGCACGCGTCACGCAGGAGCCAAGCCACTCATCCACGATACACGTTTCTACCATTACTCGTTAGCCATTCGGTGTGCATTAATCCTATTCTCCCGTGGTCCATGGGACATCAAGCTCCTGCTGCACTACACAACAATAAACTGCTTCTCCGTCATAGACTGAATGAGCATGGGCACCCATATGCATGTTGTTGTTAATAAAAAATTTATTACCAATGCCATGTCGGTGTGTAGCTATGCTGTTGGAAAAATTAGCTTATCGCTATCGCACGTGCATACATATGTGCCACTGCGCATATGTACATATTCGTACGTGGCACGTCCATGATGTCAGTTGAGATCTGTGACTTGCCAGTCCACCGATCTGCGATGCAGTTGAAGGTTTCACCCTGCAACTTCCAGTTTCAGAGTGAAGTGAAAGGTTTTCGTCGTCGTTACCGCGACAGTTTGCCAAGGTTCATTAAATTGCAGCTTGACTTGTTCCTTTTTAATTGGATTTCAATAGACCCTATCAGGAAACGTGTAATATAGTCGCCATATCAGAGTGTGGACATTACTCAGGCAACTGTCACTTGATTCCCAGTGCCGTGGCCTTACTTTATATGAACATATACATATGTACGTTCAATGAGAGCAATGCAATCTCGCACAGATAAGCTGACATGTGTTTTCTGGGACGCCCACTCGTAGCTTTCTATCTGTAGCCCGCCGTGGGCCATAGTACGCAGTAGTCGATTGTCGGCTGATCTCTTTACCACTTTCCTTGTGCCACTCTACGCAATTGTTAATTCCCGCCGTGGTGTGTGAATCTAAGTGTGCACTGATGGCATTCCTCATGGTGTCAGTGGTCATGTGATAGACGGGTTGAAACAATATATTTTTACGCGTGGGCAGTTCAATTCACGAGAGGAGGATTAAAGCAGTGCCAACATTAACCTACAGTTCGGAATTCACTTCTCGGCTCATTTGCCGAATTGGAATCTGCACAGCACAGCAATGCCGTCAGCCGTACAGCTAATGCATGCTAATGACTCACAGCACTTTGCTAAAATGTTCTCATGCTAGTCCATTTGGTTTGGTGCCCAAGAACATGGTGCGATGTTGGAAGAAGACTCGCCGAACCTATTCGGTCTATAAATAACTCATGACATACATAAACTCCGAACGCAGGGATAAGATACACTCCGTTTGTCTCGATGGTGTCCCGAAAAGATGAGGGTGTTCCGCTGCGGCTGGCAGTCGTCTTCGCGGAGCTCAAGGGGCTTCATAAATTATTACAATACTTGGAAGTCGAATCCTCCTCTCATGCTGCATGTGGTACATGTACATATGGATGTATGTATGGCATTGTCGGTCGCCAAAAAGTATGCGGATAACCATGATGTGGTGCGAACAAATAGAAATGCGCCGTCGGCGTCATTGCAAATGACGAGCAAAAGGATTTTTAGAATTTCGTTAATCGCTTACAAGTGTCGATTGAGTTTGTCGTGCCCGTACGTCTGTGTATCTTGTACATACAGTATGTATCTCTGGGATAGGACTTGGTGGAGCTCGGTTGGCGGCGCCTGGCGGAGTCTTGAGCTGGAGAGTTCATATGGTTATTAGTATTCGGTGCTGTTAGGGAATTTCTTGTCGCTTGGATGAGCATGTGGCGTGCCACATCACTTTGTTGACGCTTGACAGGAGCGAAAGTGATTCAGTGTTCACTTGGTTTTATTAGTTTGTTTCGAATGTGCACAGATACTTTGATGAATTTGCATATGTTTATACAGATACTTGAGTTCGTCGAGTACGGAGTGTGACTCACTGGTTTAAGGGCTCCTGCGAATTATGAAAAATCTGTGAGAAATCATTTGCACGCAACAGACTGAACTTGTCGCTAATCTTAGGACATAGTGACGTCTTTAGATGCAGCGAATATGATTAGGAGCGTAGTCTTGAGGTCGACCACTTTTACGATTAGGTCTCATGTCTCTGATTAGGTGGCTTTTCGACTCATGACTTCACGCATCAATCAGGAAATATTCTAAAAGTAAATCACACCATTTTGGAGACAAATTCATGAGTTCAATAAGCTCTAAGGAAGTGTCTTAATTTAGCTAAGTATTGGGTGCACTATGTCGCAGGTTGAGTCAACTCGCTGAAATCACAGCTCTTGTACATCACCGTCATTCAGTTGAGTAGTGTATGTAGTGTGCTCTATAAAGTCTTCCTAAGCGGCATTGATTTTGAAGAAATTGTGACCAATACTTCCACCAGACCATGAAGCATATTAAGCAGGGACTTTATGGATGCTATAGCGTTCGATGCAACTGACTTGTGAATTTTCTTTACTCTAAATGGACCAATTTTCTTTGGACTCTCAACTCTCCTTCACCAACGGGATCTTGTCAGTTTATAAATTAGAGGCTTCCACAACGTGCATTGTACGGTAACTTGATGGAACCTTTTCTTCGGCGCTACAGTTCAGCCTCCTTTAAAAAAACTCTCCAACTTCGTCAGCAGTCTCCAGTGTCGCACGCCTAGTCGGTTGATGTCCTCTTCCACTTGCGTGTTTTGCTTGCTCTACTTTGGTGGCGTTACAGCCCTTGAACTCTTGAAGGGCCAGAGCCAAGCTTCTCTCAGTCACCCATGTGGGTGTGACTTATTTTTTACACAGGTGAAAGAGACCTACAGTTTAATGCCGATTCCGAAGGCCTGGAGTCCAGAAGCTTTTACGTGGCATGTATACTACGGGGGGTTTCGCCAGTACCTTGCCGAGGAGGGACGCCGCGAAATAAACATTCGATGACGTTAGTGTTATCGGGATCCGAACTCGCTCATCGTATGTCAGAGTCCAACACACTAACCACTGCCCATACAATTCACTCTTCTCCACCACTCCCCATTTATGAAGGTCGGGCCGTTTCTCTTAAAACGACCAAGGACCTCATCCGCTTTCGATAAGGTCCATGTCTCTGCGCCATAAAGCAGGACCGGGATGATAACGGTCTTGTATATGGTCACCTTGGCTTTCCGAGAGAAGGCTCTACTTCTCAGTTGCCTCCCGAGCCCGAAAAAAGGGCGGTTGGCAAGAGTTGTTCTGCGTTTGATTTCGGGACTGATGTCATTGCTGCATGTCACTTCGCAGCCTAGGTAGATGAAGTCCTTTACTACCTCGAAATGATGCCTCCCAATATATGTGCCCTGGCTAAGACGCCGGTGGTTCGTGCCCTTTTTCAACGGCAGCATATATGTATTTAGTCCTGCCCTCATTTACCCCTAATCCCATTTTAGCCGCTTCCGCCTCAATGCTCGTAAAGGCCTCAATGACATTTCGCTGAGTTCGTCCAATTATGTCAATGTCATCATCATATGCGAGCAGTTGTATGGACTTGAAAAAGATCAGTGAGTTTTTAACGATACTTTCAAGGACGATGTTGAAAAAGACACAAGATATCATGTCGCCCTGTCTAAAGCCTTTTTTGACATAAAACCTATCGGTAAAGTCGCTTCCGACCCTGATGGAGCAGTGTGAGTTCTCCAATGTCATCCTTCACAATCTGACGAGATTGGCAGGGATGTCAAAACTAGACATCGTATCGCTATCGTATGCGGCCTTAAAATCGACAAACAGATGGTGGGTGTCGATCTGGAACTCGTTGGTTTTTTCCAGCATCTGCCGCAGTGTGTATAATTGATCGATAGTGGGAAGTCCACACTGAAATCTCACTGATATGGCCCAATAAGTGTATTAACGAACGGTTTCAGGCGTTGACATAGGGCAGCAGATAAGGTTTTATAAGCGATGTTCAGGAGGCTTATACCTCTGTAACTGTGAATCCACTACTAGATTTCCATTTTCGTCCCTGCAGGCTTCGTTCTGGCCTTATATCCCTGGCATGTTTGTTTTATTCGTTGATAAAACCTCCGAGCGTCGTTCCTTTTTTTTTTTTTTTTTTTGAGAAGCTTATGCTCCTCCCTCCTCTTCTGCTCATAATGCTCACGAGCAGCTCTCGCCTTTCTGTGCAGCGCTTCTTGATAGGCTAGCTGCTTAGCTGCGTGTGCCCTCCTACACTCGTCGTCAAACCATAGGTTCCTTGTTGGTGGCGTTTTGAAACCCTCAAAGTATCTCAGAAGCAGCACTCTCTAAGGCTTGTTGACAATGGGTCCATTGGTGTTGTACGGTCTGAATAGGTGTTGGAGGGTTTTCCGAGAGCTTGATGGTGACGCGATTGGCACAGGCTCTGGCGGTTTCTTGTCATTGTAGCATTGCGACGTTGTATGCCACTGGTTTTACTCGATTTTTCTGGGCCAGGGATATTTGTAGTTGTAACCTGGCTGCCACAAGATTGTGGTCCCAGTCGATGTTGGCTACTGCCTTCAATCGCAATGTGGTCAATCTGGTTGACGGTTGATTGCTCCGGAAATCGCCAAGTCCCCTTGTGGATGTTGAGATGTGGGAAACGCGTACTAGCAACTATAAGAAGTCAATCAGTCTAAATCCATTTTTGGATGTGGTGTTGTGTGGGCTGTGCTTGCCAATGACCCTATCATGAGCGACTTCCTTGCCCAGTTTCGCGTTAAAGTCTCCCAGCACGATTTTAACAATGATCGTAATTGGGACATTGGGCATATGTTCTATCTAGGAGATCGTAGACGTCGTCTTTTGTAGCGTCATCCTTGTCCTCGGTAGGGGCGTGATCGCAAATTAAACTGATATTGGCGAATTTAGTCTTGATGCGGATCGTTATGAGGCGCTCGCTTACATTCTGAAAGCTCAAGGCTTTTTGCCTAAGTCTACCCTCTAATATCAAATCCGAATCCGAATAAGCGTTGCCTTCTGCTAGATGTTCGGCTGTAGTGGCTGCTACTCGCTATTTTATGGTAATCCAATTGGGCGCAATCCATTTGTCACCTGGCAAACTTATTGTCGCTGAAAAGGTGTTGCCAATTCGATTGTGTTTACCTTTTGGTGGAATCTTTTTTCCAATTGTTGATTAATGTAACTTGCATTAGGGCTGGTGACCGAAATCTCCTATAATTCCCTCCAAAAAGAATATAGAGTCATTCGACCGTGATCAGATCAGCGACCACACGGTGGAAAAATCAGAAATTGGACATCGTTTCAGATCATTAAACTGAGAGCAATTCTGAAAATCCTGGGAACGACATAACTCGCTTCCTTATTGGAATTTACACGTTTCCATGGGAAGCAAGTTACCGTCATTCCCTATCATCTTTCATGATTGTCGTGCCGTTTAGTTGGAAAAATGCGGCAAAAGGCTCAGTTCCTACGTATGTATATTCACATGCGACTGTGATAAGTATCTCCGGCACGCAACTCGATTGCGTAGGTTGTTACTTACGAGGGTAAGGTAAAAAGTTATCGGCGTGACAGTAAAAGACTACGATTTTGAGTTAAAAAATTATTGACTTCAGTTCGCTTGGTCCAACGATTCGCCAACCATAGTATTACTTACCGGACATGAGGGTATGGAAGGCTGTGAAATTAGTCATCTGCAGCCCCCTCAACTACTTCATTCTGTGCGAAGCGCTTCCCAGAAAGAAATTTCTTTAAATTGAAGTATAGATTGAAGTCTGACGGGGCCAAACCAGAAGAATAAGGGAATGGCCAAGCAAATCGTAATCCAACACCAACGCACTCCTATATACGAGATGTGACAATCTAGTTCCGGGAATCAATAAACAAGCAAATGAGGTTTGTCGCAAAATGTTGTCATCGGCCTCCAAAATAGTCTCCCTCTAGTTCTACACGACGAACAAACACACTCGAAACACTCTTGATAGTACTCCGAAGCTAGCTCGTTCAGATATGTTTCGATTTTCTGGTGGAAGGCACTTGAGAAGAAATGCCATCCTCAAAATGTTTCAAGGGTTCCGAGGGCAGGTTGTCTGGCGGTGACTGGATCTATGAACCTTCCACCCTTGGACATATACTGCGAAAGCATCGAATCCAGGACCGCACTAAGAATTCAAGAATCCAGTCTCTGGGCATCAATCTTGGGTCGATGGGCCATATCGAGATTCAAAACTGAAACGAACTATGTATATCACCCGATATCCTTGCTGCGAGAGAAGATTCCCATTAGAATTCCTTCCAGGGAAGAACGGATCAGTGGCATGGTGCGTAAGGAAAATGAACTGGCAATCTATACCATTTCGAATATCGTGAAATAAGTCATTTCTATAGACTTGGGAGCACCGTGGCTCAGTGAGTAGTGTGTTGGCCTTTGACGCCGATGACTCGGGATCGAATCCCGACACAACCATGTCATCGAACGTGTTTTTCACGGTGTTTCTCCTCAGCGGGGTTCTGACAAAACCCCCTGTAGTAAAACGGTCATGAAAAGCTTCTCGAAATTCACCATTCGGAACCGGCAATAAACTGTAGGTCCTTTCACCTATGGGGAAAATGATATTACACACAACATGGGTGATTGAGAGAAGCTCGGCTTAGGTCCTTCATGGACTGTAACGCCAACATACATACATACATAGACTTGATGAGGGCTGTAGCCTGTTCCAAGCTGAGATCTTCGCAATCAAACAAGCTGCGAACGTGATTCTTAGAGAAAACCTCCCAGGCAAAAGGATCAACATCTATGTTGACAGCCAGGCTTGATGGCTGCTTGATTATGCAGGCAACATGGATAAGATCCAAGCTCGTAAAACTCTGCAAAGAGAGGCTAAAGGAGATATCAGATGTCAATAAGGAGACCCTCTGCTGGGTACAAGGTCATATGAATATTTGAGGAAATATAAAGGCGGACAAGCTAGCTAGATTAGGATCATGTGCAAGCTTCGTGCAGATCACAACTGAGCTTAAAACGCCACTCAGTACACTTTTTAGAGAAATGGAGACGGAGCTTATAGTGGAAGCTAACAAACGATGGTATCAATTAGATACATGCGCAACAGCGAGACCAACATGGCCCTATGATGATCTATGATGAAAAAAGAAAGTTCAGTCGTGGGATTATTCGATTGGCAATCGGTGCCCTCACTGAGCACTGCATGATATCCTACCATGCAGCCAGACTAGGCCAGCTCAACAATGACTCCCGCAGAAGCTGCAGGAACGAAGAGGAAATTGAATCCATTCATCACCTACTGTGCGAATGCCCGGCTCTAGTCCAAAAAAGGAACATTTTCCTTGGAAGTCACTGCCTTTCGGGACTAGAAAAGGTAAGTAAAATTGGGCTAAACAGACTACTGGGATTTATATCTAGATGCAGTGGTTCAGCTTAACGGGAAACTTTTAGGTTTTTACGGGTTAAACGTTAACTGGGCATAATGGACTTCTCGTAGTCTAAGTGAGCCTTGACGTTTCGTCAATATGGCACCCATTCACCTAACCTAACCTAACGTACTCATTTAAAACCATGGTTACAGACTCCTTGACCCTCTCTACACCGCCATGATGAGTTCCTCTGAGATGTGACTTCATCCTGGGGGATAAAACTCGCAGAGGGCAATATCGGGGCTATATGCCCTATCCACCAAGAAGGGTTCAACGGATTGTAGTGGTGCAAAATCCGGTCCTTCTTAGCGAGTTCGGGCCGCACACGAACGAACGGGCCGGACGTTAACATAAAACTATCCAGTCACTGTCTGGTGATTAGCGCGCACAGACGTTCGACATTTGCGTCGGTATGAGAGGTGATGGGAGCCTCTTCACCTAGATCGTCTTCTTCTGATTCATGGCCCTTCTTGAACTGCTTTGCTTATTTAAATCACTCACACTCGTTTCCATACACCACCTGAAATCTTCAGAGGATTTCCGAGGGTTTTTCATCAGATTTCCACTAATAGAGTTTTTTTCCCGAAAAATACGCACAACACACAGACAAAAGGTACTATCGAGCCTTTGATAGAAACTGCAAAAAAGGGGTTCCCCTTTCTAGACAGTTCTTTCCGGCAGGTAATCGCCCCACCCCGTTCAGGTGCGTGGTCCTGTAGAAATGTGATTTCTCCCGCGAATGTTAACACCTGCCTTTTATAAGGTAATCAATTAACAAGAAACCTTTCACATCCCCACTTTGCCAAAGGATGCAATCGGCTTCAGTTGCTTTGGCGCACAATCATCAGCTTCCAACCACTCCTTGGACTGCTGTTTCATTTCTAGCTTATAGTGGTGGACCCGTGTCCCATGAGTCAAGATTGCTACGAAAAACGTTTGAGTATTTGAGCTTTCGCGTCCCTAAATCATTGCGCCGAATGTTTCGCACCCTTTATTTCTAATATCACCACAGCCTCAGCTATCTCACTCACCTTCACTCGTCTATCGTCCAACACAATATCGGTTACATTGAAGAGGCTTTCTAGCTGTTATGCATTAAGCATGCTAGAGGTTAGTGGTAATATTTATATTACTTTGGATCAAACAAATGCACTCAAGCAGATTGATTCATTCGAAATTCGGCTCCCACCACACAGAAAGGATAGTAAAACGTGGCACACCACAGGGAGGAGTACTATCGCCGCAATTATGTGTGCTAGTCGAAGTACTCCTATCCCTGAAGGCCAGCGGGTACAAAGTCACTAAGTCATTGCCTATGCAGGCGATATTGCACTAGCAATTAGTGGGAAACATCTCCCATCAATCCGATATTTGATGGAAGTGGGCCTAGACAAACTGGTCAAATGGGCAGAAAACTGCGGACTTGGAATAAATCCCTCCAAAATGGAGCTATTTTTATTCACAAGAAAACGGAAGATACCTCAAATCACTAGACCAAAACTCAATGGGACTTACCTTAGATTCGCAGATCACGTCATATACTTTAGCGTGATATTCGACAGGAAGCTCAACTGGAAATTGAATGTGGAAGAATGCTTCAAAAAAGCAACAACAGCGCTATACACCTACAAGAAAGCATTGGGCACCAGTTAGGGTATCAAACCATATGCCCCACATTCGCTGTACACCGCGGTTGTTAGGCCTATACTAACGTACGGTTGCTTAGTCGGGTGGACGGCCCTGTGCAGATCTAACTATCTCAGACTTCTAAGTAGAATACAAAGGATGGTATTTATCGCAATAACCGTGGCACTGTCCCTCGAAAAGATGCCTCACCCACTCCCCTTGGATTTTTTTGGCAAGGCAAAAAGCAAGAAATCGGCGTTGCAACTCAAGGAGTCAGCTCATTTGAAGTTTTCCGAACTAGAGCTCGCTGGTATTCTACGCCAAAACAGTAATTTAACTGTAGTGACGGACTGCTTAATTCCGACCCTAGACTTCAAGACTCTTTAAGAAACAACAATTCTCAGCCGACGACAATAGGAGGGGAATGGATTTCCAAGGACACTGCACTGGACACGGATGGGTCCAGGACAGGCAACGGTGTGGTTGCCTTTAGACTACAGAACCACTGTAGTCTATTCCAAGCTGAATTAACGGCTATTAGTGAGGCCGCCGACTGGCTATCTTTGAGATCGATGGACTACAGTGACATGATTATCTACACAGACAGCCAAGCGGCAATAAGAGCACTCGAATCGCCAATAATAAGATCAAAATTGACAGGCACTACTGCAGATCTCTAAACGATTTATCGAGCAGGTGCACTGTTACATTATGCTGGGTACTTGGGCATAGTGATATACCAAGTAACTCTCAAGCAGACGAACTAGTCAAAAAGGGGACCACACTGAAGATCTCGGCTGTTAAAGGGGAAGTCCGCCCACAAATCGAAGCACGAAAATATGAACCCTCGAAAAAGGCACTACGCGAGACCAACCTGCCTCAAATACTGTCAACGTAGAACCACCACTTACTTATTTACTTGCTTACTTTGTGGCGCTACAGTTCGGGGTGAACCAGGGCCTCAACCAACAAGCCTCTCCAGCCAGCCCGTTCTTTGGCCAGCCGCTTCTAGTGCCGCACGCCCAGTTGGTTGAGGTCCCTTTCCACCTGTGCGCGCCACCTTAAATGCGGTCGTCCTCTGTTGCGTCGTCCCTCGGGGTTGGAGTCGAAGACTCTTCGGGCCGGAGCGTTGATGTCCATTCGCTCTACATGGCCTAGACCTCTTAGACGTTGGATCCGAAGACGTCTAACCGGGCCGATGTCGCTGTACAGCCCGTACAGTTCTTGGTTGAATCTCCTCCTCCACTCTCCGTTTACACAAACGGAACCAAAGAATGCACGCAGAATTTTCCGCTCGTAACGCCCAAGAGCCTCTTCATCCGCTTTTGATAACGTCCAAGCCTCAGCGCCTTAGAGGAGGACCGGGATGATTAAGGTTTTGTAGAGGGATACCTTAATTTTTCGAGAGAGGACTCTACTACGTTCTACTAACGTAGAACCACCAGCCGGCTCAAAATACGCATGCAGTGTACATATAAGCAGCCTAATTGGAGTCCTAACAGGATACTGCGCTTTAGGGGAACATGCCGCTAGGTGTCATAATGAGGGAGAGGAAGAATCTCCATTCCATCCCTTTGCAATTGTCCTGTCCTAGCCTCCTCAAGAAGACCTTTTCTATGTGAAAATACTTCTTAGATGAACTACCGGATCTATCCGAATACTGGATGCAAGATATTGCATTTTAGGGAAACATGCCGCTAGATTAGGACTGCCATGTAATGACTATTGCAGGAGGTGTCATGATGAGGAAGAGGAAGAATCTCTATCCCATCCCTATGCAATTGTCGTGTCCTAGCCTCCTCAAGAAGACCTTTTCTGGGTGAAAATACTTCTTAGATGAACTAGCGGATCTATCCGAATACTGGATGCAAGATATTGCACTTTAGGGAAACATGCCGCTAGATTAGGACTGCCATGTAATGACTATTGCAGGAGGTGTCATGATGAGGAAGAGGAAGAATCTCTATCCCATCCCTATGCAATTGTCGTGTCCTAGCCTCCTCAAGAAGACCTTTTCTGGGTGAAAATACTTCTTAGATGAACTAGCGGATCTATCCGAATACTGGATGCAAGATATTGCACTTTAGGGAAACATGCCGCTAGATTAGGACTGCCATGTAATGACTATTGCAGGAGGTGTCATGATGAGGAAGAGGAAGAATCTCTATCCCATCCCTTTGCAATTGGCCTGTACTAGCCTCCTCAAGAAGACCTTTTCTGGGTGAAAATACTTCTTTGATGAACAAGCGGATCTATCCGAATACTGGATGCAAGATATTGCACTTTAGGGAAACATGCCGCTAGATTAGGACTGCCATGTAATGACTATTGCAGGAGGTGTCATGATGAGGAAGAGGAAGAATCTCCACCCCATCCCTATGCAATTGTCGTGTCCTAGCCTCCTCGGGAAGATGTTTTCTCGGCGAAAATACTTTTTTGATGAACTAGCGGATCCATCCCAAACGAAGATCAGCAAACTATCGAATTTCATTCAAAGTATAGAGTAACGGTAGCACAAAGGACCTGTCTTTACGGAGGGAAGCCACCTAACCAACCAACCAACCAGCCAATTGAATGTTGATAACAATCATCAATTTGAAGATCCACCACCAGGACACATTCTCTTGTGACCAATTTTTGAATTGTACATTGATTACATTCTGGATGCCAACTACCTTCCCCTCGCCAAGTAAGATTAATTGCCAGCATCTTCGGGCTCGCACCAAAAGAAGACGCCGCCATGCTTGTCAAACATGTATCCTGCCACGAAGAATTATCACCGTCCCCGTACCATATACCCTCAGAATTCCTTAAACACCCCTTTAAGCGATATACTCCGCTTTAATGTCGTTCTTTCCGTTTGCACAGTACTCGCTTGCATCCACGTTCTGTTATCACCAAAGTCATCACATCGATCATGCCGCAAATGCTTCCGCCGCCTCTGTCGTCAGTGATAAATGCGGGTCGTGGTCGCCTTGCAAGTGCCATTCTTCATGTTTCCCATAACAGAAAAGGGAATACTCGTCGCTTACTCGCCCGATGTAATCCTTTTTCTGTAGATGCACCAATGAGTTATGGAATTATCTTTTTATTTTTGTATTTATTACTCACCAACTAACGTAGCGCTTACACTAACTCCATCCGTAAGTAGTCCATGTAGTCACTGTTGTCGTTGTAATTTCTTTATTCCTGCAGCTCCTTTCAGCTGTAGTCGCATTAACCGCTTAGATACTTTACCTTCAATCATCTCTTCGTCTTCGATTTTTGTTTACCGTTGTAATTTCTATCTTTCTGTTTTTTTTTAATTAACATTTCTTGTGTATATTTGATTAACGTTTAAACAACAATCGCTAATGTCTCATTCGCAAAACAGCTTACGATAGCGATGACAATGAAGAGCTCTCGCCTCCATCGGACGACGAGATCAAGGAGGGACAATGGCTTGGGGTGACAGTTCGATCACAGGGTCTTGGCGGCAAGGTATGTACGAGTATAACGTATTCATGCTATTATATTGCACTCGATCGTGTTTCATGATCATTGAACGTTAATATCTCTGAGTGCGTCGGGAAGAGATTGACATGCAGACCAGACCTCTGGGCAGTCATGGCATTCATGTATCTCTGATTGCACTTTGTTGCTCGATTTCATGATTCAACTGATAATCTATTGTTTTCTTGTTGTTTTGTTTGATTGCTTATTTGTAGGTACTAGTGTGTGCCCATCGATATATAACGAAAATACGAGACAATCAATACGGGCAAGGGTTGTGCTATGGCCTGACGAACGACTTGAAGTACGACGAAGTCTATGAGCCGTGTAAAGGCCGTACCGTTCAGAGGTTTGTATCGAATTTCCTTTAATTGTTTACAGTGTACCATAGCGATGACGGAGTATTGTTGTTCGTGACGAATTCAATAATCGGAATATCGGGGAACTGAATGGTGGTCACTTCGAATTGGTTTACCGAGGCCAATGAACCTCTTTTTGTGTGGAGGAAGAATTGTAGAAATAAATTAAATTACATTATTACAATGATTGAGTCGTAATTGACAGCTATTTGATTGTAATAAATTGAAGCCTTTTTGATAAGCATGTAATTCGATGAGCGGGTGCAAGGTAGATAGATAGATAGGGCTTAGGGGGTGGGACAGAGTCGCCTGATCACTGCGGCCACGATTGGGCCTATTGTGATGTCCCCCACTTACAGTTCACTCAGAAAACCTGAGTTCGTGATAAAACTTAGTATGCTTTTGAGTGAGCTAGCAGCGATTTCTTTTGCTTCAAGATAACACTTGCCTAGGTGACGATGACGTGTACTGACCAGGCAGTTACAGTGGCATAGTATGTGCTCTGCTGTTTCTTGGTCTTCATTACACATTCGGCAAGTGTCATCTTGTATGATGCCCATTGTTTTGAGGTGTTTATTAACTGGGCAGTTTCCAGTAAGGAAACCTGTGATTAAACGAATCTGACTCCTCGAAAGCATGAGAAGTTGTTTCGTTCTTTTGAGGGATGTAGTTGGGAGGAACAGCTTGGCTTGTCTGCTACCTTTCGTTTGTGACCAGTAGTGATCCGTCGTGTTCCTTAACCAATTGTTTATGCAGCATTTGGTGGTGCTAGTGGGTATGCCGCAGAAAGGCCGTGGCATCATAAATGGTGATGCAGAGCCTTTCCTTGCTAGTAGGTCCGCCTTTTCGTTGCCTGTATGGCCGCTGTGTCCAGGTATCCAAATGAGATGAACTCTGTTTGTACTGGCCAGCTGGTGAAGTAGCTGTAGGCAGTCCCATACCAGCTTGGAGGTTATTTCAAAGCTCTTTAGGGCTTGAAGTGCAGCCTTGCTGTCAGAGAGAATGTAAATGTTTTTGTTAAATATATTTCTGTTTATATTTTCTCTGAGGCAGAGTTCTATAGCAAATATCTCTGCTTGAAAAACGGAGTTATATCTGTCCATGCTGACATAAATGCATGTGCCTGTATTTGCTCCGTATACTCCAGCCCCAACGCCTTCGTCCGTTTTGGAGCCATCTGTGTACCACACGTAGGATCCACGGTTTAAGGAGGGTCTATCCTGTTCCCTGTTTTGTCGGTTAGGGAATGTGACCTTGTAGTTTTGGCTGAAGTTGTATCTGGGGAGACAGTTGTCTATAAGAGATATCTTTAGGATTTCATGCCTATTTATTTCTGTAAGGATATCAGGGCGAAAGAGCCTACGGTTAGAGTCATCCTCCACGATCATCCTGTGGGCGAAGACCATTGCTTCTTTCTTCAGTTGGAGATGAAGAGGTGGCAGGTCAGTGATGACTTCTAGTGCTGCTGTGGGGGTTGTTCTCATGGCCCCAGTGATACAGATGCAAGCTAGTCTTTGCAATTTGTTGAGCTTGGCTTGCACTGATACTTGTTTTGTTTTGTGCCACCAGACGGGCGCAGCATATATAAGGATTGGTCTGGTGATTGCTGTATATAGCCAGCGGGACATTTTGGGGTTTGTGCCCCAGTTTTTTCCAGTGAGACTTTTGCTGGTCCATAAGGAGATCCTGGCTTTCTCAATGGTCTTTGTAATGTGAGAGTTCCATGTGAGCTTTTCGTCTAGAGTTATCCCTCGATATTTGACTTCTTTTGAGAACTCTATCGCTTCACCAAAGAGGGTAGGTTTAGTAAGTTTGTGCCTGTTCCTTCTTTTGGTGAAGGCGACTATGGTGCTTTTTCTAGGATTTACATTTAGTGCAACCTTTAAGCACCAGTTTGCAACAAGGTTTAGTGCCCGTTGGAGGAGTTCCGAGACTGTGTCTTCGAATTTGCCTCTGATCAGGATCACTATATCCTCAGCGTAGCCTTGGACATAGAAGCCATTGTTGCTGAGTATGCTTATCAGTTCGTTAACCACGATGGACCACAGGAGTGGTGAGAGAACCCCGCCTTGAGGGCATCCTTTCGCGGCGTTTACGCTGATTTTGTCATTGCCTAGCGAGGTGTTTATTTTTCTGTTGCTAAGCATATGTTGGATCCAATTGCATGTGGTGTTGTCCACCCCTGTGCTGAGGATGCAACGTTTTATTTGGGTGTATTCGGTGTTATCGAAAGCACCCTCAATATCGATTAAGCAACCTATCGCAATTTCTTTGTCGCTCAGGGATTTGTTAATCCGGGCCGTTAGTTCCTGAAGAGCATGCGTGGTCGACTTCCCAGGCTGGTAGGCATATTGGTTTTTGTGAAGTGGTGATCTTCTCAGTGCACCGTCCCTGATATGCCTATCCAGGATTTTTTCCATTGTTTTTAGGAAGAAAGAGGTAAGGCTTATCGGTCTGTAGGACTTAGGCAGGTCTGTGGGTCTACGGCCTACTTTGGGAATGAATTTTACCTTTGCCTCTGTCCAGCTTGTTGGTATTTGTCCCCATGCATAGCTGGTTCTAAAGATGTTAATGAGCATGGGGCTGATTTGCGCACTCCCCTTCTGAAGAAGGGCTGGGAAGATGCCATCCTCCCCCGGGGATTTGTATGGGTCAAAAGAATTGATGGCCCATTTTATGCTTCCCTCGTGAAATATCGTTCGTGCTCTCTTCCAATCCTCCCTGTTTGGTCTAGCTGCCCTGATCTGCGGAGGTATGTTAGAGAGATCGGAGGGAATGATGTTGGAGTCCGGGAAGTGCCTACTGGTCAGAATTTTGAGTACTTCCGTACCATTTTCCGCGTAGTTGCCATCTGCTCTCCTCAACAAACCAATTTGGTTAGTGTGCTCTTTAGCGAGAACTCTGTGGATGCGAGCGCTGCTCTGAATGTCTGAAAGACTGCTGCAGAACTTTTTCCATGAGTCTCTTTTGGCTCTTCTAATCTCTTGGTTGTAGTTGGTGAGTGAGGCACGATACTGCGTCCAGTCACCAGTCCGTTTAGCTCTGTTGAACAGTTTTCTGGTCAGTGCTCTTAGCTTGGCCAGATTGCTGTTCCACCACGGAGTGGTACGGTTGCCTGGCTTAACTTTCTCTGGGCAAGCGTTGTAAAAAGCAGATAAGATGGTAGCATTGAGGCTGTCGCAGCAGAGCTCGAGGCTGTCTATGTCTCTGATGCTGTTTGGACAGTTTCCGATCGTTTGTGCGATTTCTAGGCTATAAGTGTCCCAGTCTGTCGCTCTCGGTTGTCTATATGTTCTAGTAATTCTATCTCCCGCTTTTATGTCAGAACAGATCTGTCGATGGTCTGACATCGATGTTTCTGTTGAGACATGCCAGTTTAGAATAGAGTTACCTATGAACGGGGTAGTTAGGGTGAGGTCTAATACCTCTTCTCTAATTCTATTCATAAAGGGTGCAAGGTATTCGAACTTTGTTTTGACTGATTTCGACTTTCCCACTGATACTGTTGTATGACCTTTGTCAGTTGTAATGACCTTTGATCAGCCGGCCTCCACAGAGTCGCTTAATTGGACCTGTACTTCTGGATAGTACATTTCGTTGTTGTGAAGCAAAGTGTGAAAGATGATACAAACAATCAATAACCCGTCCATCACTCGGATTAGGCATTTCAAGGACCAGTTCGTTGCGAGTTATGTATGCACAAGGACTGAATTTTAAATGCATCCAAAATCTCAAGTCGTATGTTCCCCGATGATCAATTTCCATTAAAAATTGTCTTTCTCGTCAAGGTGCATGCCACGTTCAATGGGACAGTGAACAGACACAACAGCCGTATTTAGCCCAATCAGAATCCTCGTGAAAATCGAAAGCAGCTGATGATCGGATATACTGTGGGCTTTATAGACAAAGGCATCATCCGACATTATTTTTCGAAAATGAGGAATTTGCTAACTCTCTCCGTAAGAAACGGTGGAGATCACATAGACCAAGATCGGTCCATTGTACTGTCACTCGAGTCAGCTTGGAATCACGTTGAGTTTCAAATAAAATTGTTAATCTCCGTTTCGGATAGACCCATTAGTTTAAAGAAATATCCTCCCAGAAATCGTCTTCTTGAGGAGGCTCTCACTCATCCATGACACCTAATGCAATAGTCGTTATATAGCAGTCCTAATCTTGCGGCATGTTTTCTTACCTTGTTTACATGTTTTAAATTTTGTTGAAGTCTGTTGGAGCACTCAGACGCAAATACTGGTCGACTGTTGTCCAGACAGACACCTTACATTACTGTATTTTCCCCGTTTTTTTCCCCGTGAGAAGAAGCTTCAGTGATATAAAGCTAAGAGATTCTGCACACAATAGAGCAGGAATGGGCTCATTGCCAGAGCGCCGTCAGAGATGCTGCCTCAGAGGTGCTGGGTTTCAAACAGCCACCACCTAGAAACCCCTGGTTCGATGAACAATGCGAACAAGCCCATGCAGCAAAACAAGAGGCATATAAAGCCATGCTGCAACGACGGACGAGAGCTGCTCGCGAAATCTATGAGCAGCAGAGAAGAGAGGAACACACGCTTTTCAGAAGATAGAAGAGAGAGCACGGAAAGCGTGAGATCGAGGAGATGGAGAGATGCTTCCGCAGGAATGACGCCCGTAAGTTTTACAAGGTAAAAAGAACATGCCATGGCTACGAAGCCAGAGTGGCGGCCTGCAGGGATGAAAATGGAGAACTGGTAGTATAGTCGCAGTCGATGCTGAGGATTTGGAAAGACCACTTCTGCAGACTGTATAACGGCGATGATAGACAAGATACCGCTGTCAGGCAGAACGAGCCATTCGCAATGGACCACGAAGTAACAGAATTCAGTCCACCCGACCTAGACGAAGTCAAAATAGCGATATCAAGACTTAAGTCTAATAAAGCCGCTGGCGCAGACGGCCTGTCTGCTGAGCTTTTTAAGGCGGCTGGAGATGAGCTGGTAAGGTGCATGCACCATCTCATCTGCAAGGTATGGTCGGAGGAAAGCATGCCCGACGAATGGAATCTCAGCATCGTTTGTCCGGTCCATATGAAAGGAGACCCCTATAATTGCGCCAACTATAGGGGAATAAGTCTCCTTAACATCGCATATAAGATCTTCTCTGCCGTATTGTGTGAACGCCTGAAACCGTTTGTGGATAACCTGATCGGCTCTTATCAGTGTGGTTTCAGGCCAGGTAAATCCACAATAGACCAAATATTTACGCTACTGCAGATCTTGGAGAAGACCCAGGAATACCAAATCGACACTCACCACCTCTTCGTCGATTTCAAGGCCGCGTATGACAGCGTATATAGAGACGAGCTGTACAAAGCCATGTCTAGTTTTAGCATCCCTGTCAAACTCGTCCGACTGTGCAGGATGACAATGGAGAATTCTCGCTGCTCCTTTAAGGTCGGTAATGAGCAATCCGAGACATTTGATGTTAAAAAAGGATTTAGGCAGGGCGACGCGCTGTCGTGCAACTTTTTCAACATCTTGCTTGAAAAGATCGTGCAAGAGTCACTGGCCAACACAAGAGGTACGATTTGTTTCAAGTCTACGCAATTGCTTGCATACGCCGACGATATTGACGTAATTGGACGAAAACAGCAAGACGTCAATGAGGCTTTCGTGAGCATTGAGATAGAAGCGGCTAAGATGGGTCTCAAGATTAATGAGGGTAAAACCAAATATCTGCTTTCATCTAAAAGAGACGGACAACACCGACGTATTGGCCAGAACGTCACCATGGGCGGATATAACTTTGAAGTGGTCAAGGAATTCGTCTACCTTGGCTCACTGATGACCAGCGACAACAACACCAGCGCTGAGATAAAACGCAGAATCACTCTTGCCAACCGTTGTTTGTTTGGGCTCAAGAGGCAATTGAGAAGTAGAGCCCTCTCTCGGTAAACCAAGGTGACGCTATATAAGACCTTGATCATCCCAGTCCTCCTTTACGGCGCAGAGGCTTGGACCTTAACAAAAGCGGATGAAGATGCCCTTGGTCGTTTCGAGAGGAAAATTCTGCGCACTATCTACGGTCCCGTTTGTTCAAACGGTGTATGGAGGAGAAGATATAACGACGAACTGTACGGGTTGTACAGCGACATCGGCCTGGTACGACGTCTACGGATACAGCGTCTTAGGTGGCTAGGCCATGTAGAGCGCATGGAAGATACAGCTCCGACCCGAAAAGTCTTCGAATCCACTCCGGAAGGAAGGCGCGGCAGAGGACGGCCGCCTCAGCGGTGGCGCAAGCAGGTGGAAGGGGACCTCAACCAACTGGGCGTGCGGCACTGGAAACAGCTGGCCAAGGACCGTGCCGGCTGGAGACGCTTGTTGGTTGAGGCCCAGGTTCACCAGGGACTGTAGCGCCACCTAAGTAAGTAACTATTCTGTACACACCACGTCGGCCCCAAGGGTGCGCCACCGTGCGCGAGCAAAGGCGGAACAGTCACAGAGAAAATGCTCTGCAGTGTCATCCTCCTCGCAACATGCAGCACCAATAGGTGTCTCACTTATGCCAAGCACGCACAGATGCTTAACAAAAGTGTAATGGTCCGTAATGACTCCCACAAGCTTTCTGCAGTCGATTCTACTTAAAGACAGGAGGAATGCTGCGGATTTCTAGCAGACATAAGGGCATACGCGCTTTGTCATCCTGCATCCTGGATGCAGGATGCACACAGCTTTGAGTGCAGCTTGGCTGTCACTGCAGACGCATATGCTTTTCCCCCTCCACCTGTGCTTTACAACATAGTGCGTGGCCATTAGGATTGCGTATATCTCTAATTGGAAGACAGACGCATATTTTCCTAACGAGAAATGCAGTCGGATGTTTTCGCGCTCAAAGAAGACATCAGCACCGGACCCAAATCCTGGAGCCATCCGTGAAAATGCGAAGACTATCCTTTCCAGGTTCAGTATCTAGCCAGAGCCGATCCTGAAGCCATGGAAACTCGACTGTGAAATCCCAGCGCAGTAGGATAACGTCAGAATGGTCGCAGGACAATTCTTGCGCAAGCACACCGTTATTCCTATGGGAGTTGTACCAAAAGCGACGAGACATGGCTTTCACAGCATACCCTCTGATAAATATATCAAAAGGTGGGAAGTTCATCATAACATCTAGAGCAGCGTCCGGCGTGCTGAGGAAAGCTCCCGTGCAGCTGAGACAAACCGTTCTTGGGAGTTTGGTGAAAGAGGCTTCGACGTGTTTGCGTGTTAGTCCGTTCACGCGTAGATCCAAAAGACCTTTACCGGCGATAGATCCCATGTTTTGCCAAAAGCTTCCTTGCATTGCCAGAAAGCTGACAGCGCTTTGGTGGTTTTTGACTCAACATGCATTGACCAGAGAAGCTTGCTATCAAAGATGACTCCTTGATACTTAGCTTCCTTGGATACCGGGATGGAAGTGCCTTTTAGTACCAGCTGAGTCATGTCAGTATTTTTCCCCTTTTTCGTGAAGAGAACGATATCTGCCTTATAAGGATTGACCGACAGCCCATTTCTGGTACACCAATCATCGATCACATGTAGCGCCGCCTTCGCTTTGAGACGGACAGTAGCTATGCATGAGCCGACATAAAGTACGGCGACATCATCCTCGTAAGCCTGGGCATAGATTCCAGAGGAATTGAGAGCAGCGTTGCACATGCTGACGAAAGCTGCGTTATCAAAAGCCTGCTGCTTACATACTGCCTGCGTATTTTTAACAAACTTGTAGTTCCACGTTGGGCCGACGTTATGTGCCGAATCTCTTATCTCTATATCACTGAAACTTCTTCTGTTTTTCTCCGGAAAACGGGGAGAAATAGATTAATGTAAGGTGCCTGAGTGCTCCAACATACGTATAGCAGAAGCCTCCGACAACAGTACCTGGGCCAGGTTTGTCTCGCCTAGTTCCATATTTTAAGGTCCCTCATTGGCCTGTTGCAGTCACTGTTTCGAAATTTTAATTTTAGCGTTTCCATTGGTGGGTGGTATATCACTATGCCCAGGTAAGGTACCCAGCACAACTTAACAGTGCAACAGCTCAATAAATCACTCAGAGATTTTCGGCAGTGCCTGACCAATTTTGAACTTATTAATGGTTGCCGTCTGGCTGTCTATGCAGATGACGATGTCACTAGTGTTCATCGATCTCACAAAGAGCCAGCCGGGGGCCTAATGAATTGCCATTAATTCAGCTTGGAGTACACTGCAGTCGTTCGGTAGTCTAAAGGATTGGCTGCTTTTTAGGATTGATGCATAGACACCTGCACTTAAATTGTCCACGAATGGTTTCAGGCGTTCACACAGCACGGCAGAGAAGGTCTTATAAGTGATGTTAAGGAGACTTATTACCCTGTAGTTCTGACCATATCTTACAGATGAGTTGGTACATGTTCCCAACCAACTCATCTCCGGCTGCTTTAAAAAGCTCAGCAGGCAGGCTTCCGCTCTGGCTTTATACCCTTGGCATATTCGTTTTAGTCTTTGGTAAAACCTTCGAACGTCGTTCCTGCGATAACATCTCTCCATTTGCTCGATTGCGCTCTCGTGCTCTTTCTTTTTCGTTCTGAAAAGCATACTCCTGCCGTCTTTTCCGGTCATAGAGCTCACGAGCAACTGTCGTTCGTCGATGCAACGTGGCCATGTACGCATTTTGTTTTCTTGCATGTACCTGTCTGCACTCATCACTAAACCAAGGCTTTCTGCTAGGTGGTGGCTGGAAACCTAATACATCGGAGGCAGCATCTCTGATGGCGCTTTGACAACGTCTCCATTGCTGTTCTATGGTTTGTGCAGTTTGCATCGGCTCTTGAGAGAGCTGGAGGGAGACACGATTGGCGAAGTTCCTGGCGGTCTCTTGCGATTGCAGCTACCCGACGTCAAATTTTGCTGGTCCTTCTCGACTCCGCAGTGTTCACGATATCTGCATACGTAGCTTGGCTGCAACAAGGTAATGATCCGAGTCAACATTGGCTCCGCAGAAAGCTCGGACATCCAAGATTCTGGAGGACTGTCTGGCTTCGATTGCAATATGATCAATTTGATTAATAGATAATTGGTCAGAAGACCGCCAAGTTCCCTTATGGACATTGAGATGTGGAATCGTGCTAGCTACTAGGAGATTACGCTCCGTCACAAAGTCTGTTAACCTAAATCCACTCTCGGACGTGGTTTTGTGTAGGCTGTGCTTTCCTACGACTCGTTCAAAGCTGTCCTTTTTACTAAGCTTCGCGTTGAAATCTCCTAGAACAATCTTGGTGTCAAAGCTGGAACATTGAACATTTAGAGGGCGTGAACGCATATCAAGCTAATGCTCCCGAAAATAGCTTGGATGGCGATTGTCATGAGGCATTCACTCACATGCCGGAAGCTTGGGACTTTCTGCCTAAGTCCTCCTCGACCAACAAATCCGCATACAAATAGGCGTTGTTTGTTCTCCCAGTAGCAGTTTCCGTAGTATATGTCACGGTTTTTCATCCTCTTACTACCCGGTCCATCCCATCACACTTTTTGGAGTGCACTAATACCTGCTTTATAGCAGCTTAGGGCCTCTTCTAACTGTTCGGCCGCACCCGGTCTGTTAAGGGACCTAACATTCTAGGTGCAGAACCGATACTCCTGTCCTTTTATACGTTTGCGGGGGGTCGTCAGCATGTAGTCTCTATTCGCCCTTCCTGATCTGTAAGGTCCAGCGGAAATCTTCAGATGATACAACGAAAAGGTGGGGATAGGACTTACTAACAGTGCCGCAAGGTGTTCGCCTGCGGTGTCGATCCTCGCTTTTTAGCAGGCCAACATCCGTCGGATAGATGCTACCCCTACCAGGCCTTTGTTAGTCCTTAGCCATCCAAAAAACTCGTCTTTCATCGACTAGTTTAACTAGACAAAGTGCCCTATTTCCGCATTTTCAAACGTGTTTTCCAACATGACACCACAGACACAGACGTTGGATCGAAATCCTTGAATTCAAGAACATTTAGTTAGTCACATATCACGTCTTAAACTTACTTACTTACTTACTTTACTTTGATGGCGCTACAGTTCGGGGTGAACCAGGGCCTCAACCAACAAGCCTCTCCAGCCGGCCCGATCTTCGGCCAGCCGCTTCCAGTGCCGCACGCCCAGATGGTTGAGGTCCCCTTCTACCTGTGCGCGCCACCTTAAATGCGGTCGTCCTCTGCTGCGTCGTCCCTCGGTTGGAGTCGAAGACTCTTCGGGCCGGAGCGTTGATGTCCATTCGCTCTACATGGCCTAGCCATCTTAGACGTTGGATCCGAAGACGTCTAACCAGGCCGATGTCGCTGTACAGCCCGTACAGTTCTTGGTTTAATCTCTTCCTCCATTCTCCGTTTACACAAACGGGACCAAAGATTGCACGCAGAATTTTCCTCTCGAAACGTCCAAGAGCCTCTTCATCTGCTTTTGATAACGTCCAAGCCTCAGCGCCATAGAGGAGGACCGGAATGATTAAGGTTTTGTAGAGGGATACCTAAGTTTTTCGAGAGAGGGCTCTACTACTCAATTGGCTCTTGAGCCCGAAGAAGCAGCGGTTGGCAAGAGTTATTCTGCGTTTTATCTCAGCGCTGGTGTCGTTGCTGCTTGTCACTATCGAGCCAAGGTAGACGAAGTCCTTGACTACTTCAAAAATATAGCTGCCGAAGGTGACGTTCTGACCAAGAAGTCGGTGTTGTGCGTCTTTCTTGGATGACAGCATATATTTGGTCTTGTCCCCATTTACCCTTAGACCCACTATAGCCGATTCTGCTTCAATGCTTGCGAACGCCTCATTGACGTCTCGCTTTGTTCGTCCAATAACGTCAGTGTCATCTGCGTAGGCAAGCAATTGTGTGGACTTGAAGAAGATCGTACCTCTTGTAGTGGCCGCAGAGTCCCGCACGATCTTTTCAAGAATAATGTTGTAGAAATCACATGACAGTACGTCACCCTGTCTAAAACCTTTTTTAACATCAAAGGGGTCGGTTAGTTCACCTCCGACCTTAATGGAGCAGCGAGAGTTCTCCATAGTCATCCTGCACAGTCTGACGAGTTTGGCTCTGTATAGCTCGTCTCTATAAACACTGTCATTCGCGGCTTTAAAGTCGACGAAAAGATGGTGCGTGTCGGCCTGGAATTCATGGGTCTTCTCCAAGATCTGTCGTAGTGTAAATATTTGGTCTATCGTGGATTTTCCTGGCCTGAAACCACACTGGTAGGAACCTATCAGATTGTCCACGAACGGTTTCAGGTACACAGTGCGGCAGAGAGGATCTTGTACGCGATGTTCAGGAGGCTTATACCTCTGTAATTGGCGCAGTCATAGGGGTCTCCTTTTTTATGGACCGGGCAAACGATACTGAGATTCCATTCATCGGGCATGCGTTCTTCCGACCATATCTTTCAGATGAGTTGATGCATGTTCCTAACCAGCTCATCGCCAGCTGCTTTAAACAGCTCCGCGGGGAGTCTGTCTGCTCCAGCAGCTTTATAAGACTTAAGTTTCGATATCGCTATCTTAAAATCGTCTAGGTCGGGTGGACGGGATTCTCCTTCGTCTTCGTCCATTGTGAATGGTTCGATTTGCCTGACGGCGGCATTTTGACTATCATCGCCGTTATACAGTCTGCAGAAGTGGTCCTTCCACAATCTCAGCATCGACTGTGACTCCACTACTAGGTGTCCGTGCTCATCCCTGCAGACTTCTGCTCTGGCTTTATAGCCTTGGCATGTTCGTTTTACTTTCTGGTAAAATTTTCGAACGTCGTTCCTGCAGTAACATCTCTCCATCTCCTCGATCTCGCGCTTCTCGTGCTCCTTCTTTTTCCTTCTCAGAAGCGCATGCTCCTCCCTCCTTTTCTGTTCATAGAGCTCGCGGGCAGCTCTCGTCCGTCGATGCAATGTGGCCATGTATGCATTCTGTTTCTCTACATGGGCCTGTCTGTACTCATCATCAAACCAGGGGTTTCTCGACGGTGGTGGCTCGAAACCGAGTATATCTGAGGCGGCCTCTCTAATGGCTTTCTGACAACGACTCCATTGCTGTTCTATGGTTTCTGCAGATTGCATCGGGACCTGAGAGAGCTTGAGGGAGACTTGATCGGCGAAGGTTCTGGCGGTCTCCTGCGATTGCAGCCTTCCGACGTTTAATTTTGGTGTTCTTACTCGACTCCGTTAGTTCCGAGAAATTCGCATCCGTACCTTGGCTGCAACAAGGTAATGATCCGAGTCGATGTTGGCTCCTCGAAAGGTTCGGACATCTAGGATGCTGGAGGAGTGTCTGCCGTCGATCGCGTCTTAAACTAACAAACTTAATACACATACTCTGCATTGAACTCGATTTTAAGTGGTCGAACTTCTTCAAAACGAGCGAGATGCTAATCAACTATCTGTATACTGGGAACGCCACCTTTAGTGGTGCGAAGTCTTCATTTACGTCTTTGAATTATGGTGCTGGTCTGATTTTGTCAAGCTGCCGTATTCCGGCTTCCAATTCCAAAATATGGACACGGGTGACTGTCTACACTTGTGTACATCTGACCTCAATTTATTTTGTTGTATATGCTCTACTTATTCCTCTTGATGTCGTCCTTAGTTCCACTCCCAAACTCTCATTTTTCATACTCATATCGTCCCACAGGAAAGACTGATTTCAGCGGAGTGCTTATGTCACCCCTGGCATCCACTCACTGTCCTCTAAACTACCCTTCGCTTCAATAAACCTATCAAATCCCCATGCTTGAACAGTCATTTGCTCGCTTAACGTACTATAAGGCAACACCACAAGCTCTCAAATGTCCTCCTTAACTATTCACGCACATCGCACGAGTACCAAAACGCGCCCATGTCCCCATTTCCAAACAAACAAAAAACCAATGACTAGTACGAGTACTCGAACAATGTGTGCGGTTCATCTTGACATTCCCATCACCAGCACCCGGGAACCACGACCTCGACAAATCAAGTACAATCGCTTCCAGCTCTCACGTTTTAATTGCCCTATCCAAGGAGTGGTTGAATCCTTATTCCTACCGTACCGCGAACAATGTTATTCCATTCCACTTTGCATGTCATGTGCCCAGACCTATTTAGGATAACGATGACAAATTTCGTATAATTATCGCCCACAGCGGCTACCACCAGTCATCTGTGTGAGCGTATACGTCCAGCAAGCTCTAAGGCAAATTAAGAAGGCATTAATGCGCGAGCAGGATTGGGCGGGGCACATCCTTTAGCACACAACGCAGAATTAAACAAACATCCCCATTACACGGTCAAGCAATAATAGTTTTTGTTTTCCATTTTGTTATTTACAGAGCTCATGAAGACTATGGCTTTTGTCAAGTGGGAACCTCGGGAGCATTGTTGGACGACAATACAATGGTGCTGGGCACTCCGGGACCGTTCACGTGGCGTGGGACTATTTTCGTCACCGAAATCGGCGGTGAATATTTGGAACGCGACAAGAATATCTATTACGGCGACCATTCGGAGACTTCGTCGCCTGTCGATAAGTACAGCTATTTAGGGATGGCCGTCACAGGTGGGCGATACTTTAACGAACGAATGTCCTATGCTGCTGGTGCGCCCCGGAGTAATGGTCACGGTCAGGTTGTGATCTTTAACAAGGCCAACTCGAATCCAATTCCTGTGCACATGGTACTTGAAGGTGAACAGTTTGCCTCGAGTTTTGGCTACGAATTGACTACGGCCGATGTCAATGGGGACGGGGAGCCCGATCTGATAGTTTCGGCGCCATTTTACTTCTCGAAAAATGCTGGAGGAGCGGTGTATGTGTATCAGAACCAGAAAGGTGTGCTGCCACAAAAGCCTACCTTGAAGTTGACGGGGACGCCTGAGAGCCGATTCGGATTGGCCTTAGCTAACATTGGTGATATCAACAAGGACAATTGCGAGGATTTGGCTATAGGCGCACCTTACGAAGACGATGGCGTTGTGTACATATACTTGGGCTCTCGCTTGGGTCTCTTGGAGAAACCGTCCCAGGTCATTCACGCCTCTGATTTGGGAAACATTCCGAAACCAATAAACACGTTTGGTAGTTCGATAACGGGTGGGACTGACTTGGATGACAATTCCTATCCGGACGTTGTTATCGGAGCTTACAACTCATCTGCAGTTATTGCCTTACTATCGCGGCCTATCATCAGTATCCAGACCAAAGTTCGGGGCTCTGAACTGAAAAACATCGACCCAACCAAGCAAGGATGCCTCGCAGATGTTTCCACGAATCTAACGTGGTAAGTATGCAACTCGAAATGTTCGATCTAGATCTAACTCTGTACTCTACGGGAGTAGCTTTTCGTTCGAAGCATGCTGTTCGATTGATCCTTACGAGCAAACGACCAAACCGATCGATCTCCGACTCATGTTAACCGTGGAAGCGGAAACCTTCTCGAATACGAAGAAATTCTCGCGAGTCTTCTTCGACAGGGACAACAAACGCAGGAATGTTGTCAAGCGCGAAGTGACGGTCCGAGCGAATGGATTACTTGCCTGCCACCAACTCACAGGCTACATTAAGGAGAACACCAGAGATATTCAGAGTCCGCTTAGGTTAAGACTCAATTACACAATTGTTGAGCCTGAGCTGTCCGATTCTGGCCTTAAATCCCTCAATCCGATCCTTGACAAGACCCAGGCTGACATTGAATTCGAGGGAACATTCCAGAAGGATTGTGGCGAGGACGATGTATGTGAATCCCGACTCAGTTTGACATCCGAAATCGACCTGGAAAAGCAAGGTAAGTTCCAAATTCAATAAGGCCGTTCTAAATTAAGTCTGAGCAATGGGCTTTTCAGATGGAGAATATGCCCTGATCCTTGGTGAACGCGACGAATTGAAGGTCAGTGTGAACGTGAACAACAGCGCAGACTCAGCGTATGAATCGCAGCTCTTTATTGTCCATCAGAAGAGCGTTGCGTATATCGCAGCCTTGAAGACGGTAAGTTATGCTCTCAGTGCTTGTCCATTCGGTATATGATTTGTTTCGTCATTTAGAATACAGCGATTTGCAATCAAATCAATGAGACTGTTGTAGCGTGTAGCTTGGGTAATCCTATGCAACGCGGCTCATCCGTCCATGTATCGATCCGTTTCGATCCAAGTGGCTTGGAGGATGCAGAGACGAAGCTGACATTCAACATTTTCGCCAATTCGACGTCAAAACTCCTCGGTGGTGTACCCTCGACCACGCAGATGGTTAGAGTCGTCAAACGGGCAGTGCTTAGTATGAGAGGATGGACACGTCCGGAACAATCCTTCTACGGAGGTGAGGTTAAGGGCGAAAGTGCCATGGAGTACTTGGAGGATATTGGCACGCTCGTTACACACACATACCAGGTAAACACATACAACTTCTGTTCAAGGAACTCGTATACAGCAAACTTACCTAATTTAGATCTATAACGATGGGCCGTGGAAGGCGCCGAAAGTTTCACTTACCATTTACTGGCCACATCAGGTTGCCAACGACAAGGAGCAGGGCAAATGGCTTCTCTATCTCGAAAGCTTGCCGACTATTGAAGGTAATATATATTTAACAACATATATGTATACGTATCGGTTACAGTTGGTTACAGAGGATTTCGCAAGAAATTTTTTTGGAAACGTTCCACCTCTTGCAAGCACATTAGCGGTTCGTTGGGATGCTTCTTGTGGCACGCAATCAACTCCTCGCGTATCTTGACAAAGTCGTCCGACCAGTGACGTTCATTTGGTTCACCGAGCAAAGCGTTCACATGATTGACTGTCGTCGCAAACTGTGTTTCCATTAGTTGATTGGACCTGGTGTTTAGTCGCTCGGCTTCTTCGTATTTTTGTTGACAATAGTGATTGGCGGGCTTCGGCGATGGTGGCGGTGGCGGTGGTAAAGGCGGAGCTGGCGGTGTTGACGAAGACTGCTCTGTACTACGGGTCCCATCAGCAAAATCACTTAAACGCTTATCGACTTCTGTCGTAATTGTTATTACGTTCGATTGCTGTGGATACGGGTTCTCGATGGTTACAGCTCTGGATTCCATTCCTCCCATATTGGCCTGTAAAAATTTTGATAGGAAAAGTCGTTGTCAAAACGATGTCACGACTGAAATTTCAACGTTACTAGATCACATTCGAATGAAATAGTTTTTTTTTTGAAAATGTTTGCTTTGTTTCAGGCTCCCATTTAGGTGAATGTCGAATCAGTCCAGATCAGGTGAATCCCCTCAAGCTTGGGCGTCGTGCTTCTTCTATTCAGGAGGAGATTCTCAATAAACCGCAGCCGTATTTATTGAAGGCCTCAATGATTCGACCACGAAACTATAGTCGTCATTCGTATCTGGATAAGACGGAGCCAATAGAGAAGCTACCCAACGACAATCATCTCAACCGAGTGCGCCGCGATCGAGCCAAGATCATTCGAGCCGAGCGCCTTACCGATAAGGATGGCAAGAAACACGACGTCGTGGTTATGGACTGCGAGAAAGGTACGGCCTTTTGCGTGAAAATCAATTGCGAAATCTACAACATGTACCAGAAGACCGAGGCATACGTTCACATAAGGGCTAGACTATGGAATTCAACATTTGTCTCTGACTACCCGCGAGTCGATTTGGTCAAGATCGTTTCTCGTGGACATGTTCGTATACCAACTGAATATTCGGTGGAGCAGCTCGATTCCGACGATCGCATTTCGGTGAGGATTGTTATAGAAATCTACTCATCCAACAGCTAATGTCACTCTTTTCTGTTTGAAGGTTGAAACCCGAGCTTACCCCGAGCTGCTGGATCAAGCACGAGACGCAGGCATTCCCGGATGGATTATCATTGTTGCCGTTGTTCTGGGTCTTATCTTTTTGGCCATATTCATCTATGCCATGTACAAGTGCGGTTTCTTCAAGCGGAAACGTCCTGATCCCACGCTCAGTGGTAACCTGAAGAAAAACACCGAGAAAGAGCCATTTTTCTAGACTATAATGCGACTGCTGATGATCAATAGTGCTTGCAAAGCTTCCGTATAACCATGGCCAATAGAGTTTTTCCTTCATCTTAAGGATCGGCAGTCCGGATAAGAATGCATTTATCTAATATCTTGCAAAATGTAAATTGTTATCAAAGTATTATCCTTGTTTTATATTTGTACAAATAATAATTGTATATGGTAGGTACGTACACGTAGTTTCTAATTTAGTCTAGCCCATGTAGTCTGTGCCCAGATAGAGCTAAGTTGCGACATTGTAATTGCAGCTATTCAGTCCTATCTTCGATGAAGTTTATGCGTCCACGTAACCAAGTTGGCTTACTTCTATCTGGACATGGATCTCCTTTTTTACTTAATTTGATTTGTACATTTATGTCCCTAGAGACCGTTAAGTAAAATGGTGTTACTTGTTAGTTAAATACGAAATCCTTTTTTATATTTAGTTACATTATGTAAAAGAAAGTAAGAACGAACGAGACGAAAAGTTATAGAAAAGTAAGAAATAAAGAGATAAACAGTCATGAAAATCGGGTTTCCTTGTTTTCCTTAGGAGTTCCTTCACCAAGGCCAGGTTAAGTTAGGTTAGGTGGCTTCCCTTCGTAAAAACGGTGGAGATCACTTAGATCAGGATCGGTCTATTGTATAGGTTATCCCAATAGCGCCTTCCGCACTTTGACAGTTGATGGCGGCCATATTATTAAATTCTTACTTATTTTTCAGGCCAGCAACCCATGGTACAGCCTTCCATCCTTACTGGTCCCGGGCACGTTGCTTCCAGTCGGAAAAACCAAGTTATCTTACATCCGCGATCACTTGGTCTTCTGTCGCTTCGATCGAGCCAGGAAGCTCAGATTCGAAGACTCTCGGAGCTGGAGCGTTGGTGTCCATGCGCTCGATGTGGCCGAGCCATTTTAGTCGACGAATTTTTCCTTCCGGACTATATCCACATCCTTTTACAGCTCATAGAGTGCGCGGTAATGTCTTCTCTTCCATTCGCCTTCCTCGCAGACAGGTCCGAATATCCGTCGCCTAATTCTCTTTTTTTTTTTTTTTTTTTTTTCTTGTAGAGAAGCCAAGGATCAGCTCTGCTGTCCTGCTTATCGTACAGCATTCGGCTCTATATAGCAGGACTGGCAGGATAAGAGTCTTGCAAAGCATAACCTTGGTTCTAGCTGTTTTGACAAGCCGAAGCAGCAACGATTTCTGAGGGCGATTTTGCGCCGGATCTTCACTGTGATGCCATTCGTGGAGTTTATGTTTGCCCCGAGATGTGTGAACTCCTTTACCACCTCGAAACTATAGCTTACTTACTTACTTAGGAGGCGCTACAGTCCGTGGTGAACCGGGGTCTCAACCAACAAGCGCTTCCAGCTGGCACGGTCTTTGGCCAGCTGTTTCCAGCGCCGCAGGCCCAGTTGGTTAAGGTCCTCTTCCACCTGTGTGCGCCACCGTAAATGCGGTCGTCCTCTGCCGCGCCTTCCTTCCGGGGTAGATTCGAAGACTCTTCGGGTCGGAGCTGTATTTTCGGGTGTAAGACATCTTGGTCTTGACAACTGGAAGCAGCGTGCCCGGGACCGTCAAGGATGGAAGGCAGCTATAGCTCAGGCTCAGATCCTCCATGGATCGCAGGCCTGATAAGTAAGTAAGTCTACATGGCCTAGCCACTTTAGACGCTGTATCCGTATACGTCGTACAGTTCTTGGTTAAATCTTCTCCTCCATACACCGTTTGAACAAACGGGACCGTAGATAGAGCGCAGAATTTTCCTCTCGAAACGACCAAGGGCATCTTCATCCGATTTTATTAGGGCCCAAGCCTCTGTGCCGTAAAGGAGGACTGGGATGATCGAGGTTTTATATAGTGTCACCTTGGTTTTCCGAGAGAGGGCTCTACTTCTCAATTGCCTCTTGAGCCCAAAGAAACAGCGGTTGACAAGAGTGATTCTGTGTTTTATCTCAGCACTGGTGTTGTTGTCCCCGGTCATCAGTGAGCCAAGGTAGACGAATTCTGTTAAGATTTGTATTATATTCCTTACACATTCTAGTGAGTTGACACTAAGTGTGCAAACAGACAGGTCATGTTAAGATTTGTATTGTATTTCTCACGCATTCCACTGAGTTGGCACTAAGTGTGCGAACGGACATTGCTGGGTCACTCACGAATATCGGGTTTCCTTGCTACAGTAGTGTCTGTTCCCACACTCGAGCTCGATCCAGTGAAATGTAAAATAAATATTGTACTGTACAAAAGTAGTCTTGGGTGAACTATCGGCCAGGTTGGACCGCTATTAAGAAATAAAGTTTTATATTGTTATATTTGAGTTGACTATTATTCAACATATATTGGCGACCGTGACAGGACGCTTTGCTAACGTTTAGCAACACCTGTGTGAAAAGTACAGTGCATCAAATAACGAACAAAGTGCAGTGAAATTAAGGAGTGAAAAATAAAAAATAAAAATGTTCAAGTCTCCAATGCAAATTGAGGATTACGCAAGCCAACAAGAAAGGATTGGCGAGGAACTCTGTCGACTGACGCGCAACTATTGGAAGGACGGTGATATAAGAAAGTCTCCATCATACTTGGCCGAGCGCTTAGCAACATTGGAAAGTCTATGGAAAGAATTTGATGACACTGATAGTCAGATTCGAGAGACATTTCCCTCTGAATTGGAACATCCCTACTTCAAAAAGGATTACTATGAAGCAGTGCGCAAGGTAGCAGATCGCATGCGAGATGATATCGAGCGTCGACTCACATCACAATCAAAAGACCAACCAACATTCGAGGAAGAACAGGATTTAGAGCAGGAATTAACTGGTGAAGCCAAGCAGCAAGGGGCGGTTTCCAAGCAGAAACCAGCATTACCAACCGCTAATTCGCCTCCAACACAGCAATCTACAAAGGGTACAATGAGTCAAAAGGATAGGTTCCAATTGTTGATGAACATCCTAAGAAGATCATTGGACAAGTGTGTAGTGGAGGCGGCGGAGGTGCATACAGAGCACTTCTGTCAAATAAAGACAAGAACAATCCAACAGAACTGGGATGAGATAACGCTTCTCTACAGAAAGGTCGAAGAGCAACTAACCAGTGAAGAACTCGAGTGCTATTTCGGGATGCAAGAGCGAGTGGAAGAAGTTTTATTAAGCTTGATTGAAGGAGCGACACCAGCACATCGTCCACAGCAGACGGAAGCTTCGGTTAATCCCACGATAAGACTACCTAAAATAGAACTTCCAAAGTTTGACGGCAGCTATCTCAACTGGCTCCAGTTTTACGACCTGTTCAAGCAATTGATTCATCACCAACCAATACCAGCCGCCCAAAAGTTATATTTTCTGAGAGCCAACGTTACTGGAGAGGCCCATAATCTCATCCAGCACTTCCAAGCTACCGACAGCAATTACGATATTGCTTGGAACACCCTGGTGGAGCGATATGACAACAAGAGGCTGTTGCTAAGTGCGCAATTTAGCCGATTGCTCTCGCAACCCATGACAACTGGCACCGCAACTAGCCTCAGAAGGTTTCACGATACAACAAAGGAAGTTATGCAGGCAATCACTAACTTGGGATTCAATGTCGATAGCTGGGACCCAATGGTGGTTCACTTGATGCTGCAGAAAATGGATAAAGAGAGCAGATCACTCTTCGAACAGTCTTTAAGCGACCCGAGGAGCAGCCCCTCCCTAGGAGAGTTCTTGAAATTTCTGGAGCTCAGATTCCAAACCCTGGAGGCCATCAGCAGACCAGGCGAGGGAAGGAAGACGGCCACTGTTGCAACACGTCCGGATGGTATCAATTGCTATATGTGCAATTCAGGTAAGCACAAGATTTTCAATTGCTCAAGCTTTCTTAATCTCTCAGGTGAAGAACGCGAAAGAGCCGTACGACGATTGGAGCTATGCAGGAACTGCCTGAAGCCAGGCCACTTCTCCCAATCATGCCAGTCCAGAGGTTGCCAAAAATGTAACTTCCAGCACAACACACTGCTTCATCAACATAAGCCTCAGCAGCAACATCAGCAGCTGAAAAAACCGCTTCAACACCAAGATCAGCAGCAACATCAGCAGCTGAAAAAACCGTTCCAGCATCAAGATCCACAAGGAGAGCGCAGTCAACAGCAACCAACCAGCAATCAATTCGGTAAGCTCTATAATGATAAGGCTATAATAAGGGTTTCAAACAACCATAAACCGTCTGGTACATCTGCAAATGCTGCCATAGGCTGTGACATAAAGAAACGCCATGTATATTTGGCCACTGCGATCATCAATGTCATTTCTGCGTGTGGGTCCCCTACTCCTTGTCGTGTCCTCTTAGATTCAGGCTCACAACTGAATTTCATAACGACAAGGTTTGTTCACGAGTTAGGCCATAGAAAGCGTCGGATGGATATACCAATTAGTGGTATTGGAGGAAGGGAATGCAAAGCCGAATTCGTCACCAATGTGACAATCGAATCAAGGACCTCACCATATAGGTCAATAATTGAGGCAAGCATCATGCCTCGTATCAGTGAATACCAACCTAGTCAAGAAATAGACGCAATGCATTGGAATTTACCATCGCATGTGCAACTTGCGGATCCCACGTATTTCAAGGCCCAGCGCATTGATATGCTCCTGGGAGCAGAAGTATTTTTCGATTTGCTCATACCAGGAGATATCAAAATATCAAATAATCTTCCAGTATTGCGCAATTCTAAATTGGGGTGGATTGTAGCTGGAAGTGCATCAGCGGGCGATACGACGGCGCACTGTCATGTGGCCACAAAAACTTCGTTATCTTCTTTAGATAAGCTCGTACGAAAGTTCTGGGAAACAGAGGATCATGTTTCCCCGGTAAATACAATGAGCAATGAAGAACACGACTGTGAGGCGCACTTTCAAAATAATACAAGGTTCAACGCGAGCAACCAGTTTGTAGTACGACTGCCATTCAAGAAGGACCCAGGGGCATTTTTAGGCGAGTCCTACGAAATGGCTAAAAGACGTTTTTTGTCATTGGAAAGAAGACTGGACAAAACCAGTGAGTTGAAATCTGCATACATCCAATTCATGCAAGAATATGAGTCCCTTGGTCATATGAGTCCAATTGATGACGAGAAGAGAGGCGAAGCACATTATATTCTACCACATCATTGCGTAATGAAACCTGACAGTTCATCAACAAGGCTAAGAGTAGTATTCGATGCCTCCGCAAAAAGCACATCCGGATATTCACTTAACGATATTTTAATGGTTGGTCCAACAGTTCAACCAGATCTATTTTCCATTATAACTAACTTTCGAATACATAGATATGTTTTCACTGGGGACATAAGCAAGATGTACCGGCAGATATTAGTAGATTCTAGGGATAGAATGATGCAATTAATCTTATGGAGATCCCAACATGACCACCCGTTGCAAACATATCAGCTTAATACTGTAACATATGGCACGGCATCCGCATCATATCTAGCTACGAAATGCTTAATGAAGTTAGCAGACGATAACAAGGGTGAATACCCCCGTGCTGCTGGGGTCTTAAAATCATGTTTTTACGTTGACGATTGCCTCACAGGTGCAGAGAGTGTAGAAGATGCCAAAAAATTGTTAACTGAAATCTGTCATCTGTTGAAACTGGGTGGCTTTGAGTTAAGAAAGTTTTGCGCCAACCACCCGAGAATACTTGAAAAAATTCCGGAAGAACATAAAGAACAACTTGTTACCTTTCATCAATCAGAAGTGATTAAAACATTGGGATTAATTTGGGATCCTTCCTCTGATGCATTTAAGTTTAAGTTTGATTTTGACAGATTATATGAACGTGTGTGCAATAGTGCTCGGGAAGCTTTTTTTGCAAGAACTATGGAAAACAAAGTTATCCTGGGATGATCAACTTCCTGAAGAGCAAGCCAATAAATGGCATCACTACCTGAAGGAATTCTCCATGTTGAAAGAATTAAGCATCCCACGATATGTTTCCCTTCCTTGCAGCGATGTTGAACTGCACGCATTTTCGGATAGTAGCCTGAGTGCCTTCGGGGCATGCGTATATCTTAGATCTGTTGATAACAGAGGATGTATCTATTCACAATTGCTATGCTCGAAGTCGAGAATTGGGCCCCTCCGAGCAACTTCCATAGCACGATTGGAATTGCAGGGTGCTGTGCTCATGGTGGAGTTGGTAGCAAGACTGCTGGAACTGCTGACTGTTAAAATAAATAAAGTACGTTATTACACTGACTCCACTACAGTACTAGCATGGATTAGATCACCTTCTTACACATGGGAGACTTACGTCGCAAATAGAGTGGCGAAGATCCAAGCAAATACGGATATACAACAGTGGAACTATATAAAGGGTAGCCTTAATCCAGCTGACATGGTCTCTAGAGGGATGGGATTACAAACGCTTCTTAAGACATCTGCCTGGTTCAATGGTCCTGATTTTCTTTCCGAAGATGAGAGTTCATGGGAAAAAATGCAATATGTTATTCCAGAAGACGTTCCAGAACGTCGTAAGAAGAAATCTGTGTTAGCAGCGACAACAGCTAGCAACGAAATCTTAATTGAAGAAGTCAATCATAGAAATTCCTTTTTTACATTACAAAAGATATTTGCGTATTGTTTTCGATTTTATAGTAATTGCAGAAAGAACAAATCACTGAGAAATAGAGGGCAGATAACAGTGAAGAACTTCAACGTGGAACTGATTTTATTTGGGTATGTGTGCAAAGAAGAGAATTTCCGGATGATTACCGTTGTCTGCAGAGGGGTGCAAATGTTCATAAAGGATCCAATATAGCGTCGTTGTCGCCATTTTTCGATGAAAAAACTAAACTAATTAGAGTGGGTGGAAGATTGAAAAATGCATCTATTATGGTTGATGCCAAACATCAGGTCTTGCTGCCGAAAGATAATTGTATAACGAAATTACTTCTAACATATTTGCATCAAACACACATGCACGCAGCGCCTCGAGCGTTGATTGCAATCTCCAGGCAGAAATATTGGATTCTAAGTGTAGGAAGAATGGCGCGGCAAATAACTTCCAGTTGCTTAAAATGCTTTCGTTCAAATCCCAAGTCTATCGCACAGATGATGGGCAACCTGCCGAAGGAGAGAGTTACTCCCTCTCGTCCATTTTATTACTGTGGAGTGGACTTCTGTGGTCCTGTAAAAACACACTACAAGATCAGAGGCAAGAGTCCGACAAAGTCATACCTAGCGATATTTGTATGCTTTTCCACAAAGGCAGTTCACATAGAGGTAGTTGGCGATCTGTCTGCGGAGGCATTTATCTACGCCTTAAAAAGATTTGTCGGTAGAAGGGGCATATGTCATACCATATTTTGTGACAATGCCACCAATTTTGTTGGCGCAAAGGCCGAACTTATAGATTTGAAAAACGCGTTTGAATCCGAAGGCCACCAAACGGTTATCAATCGTATGTGCTTGGAAAATGGTATAAATTGGAAATATATTCCACCGCGTGCACCGCATTTTGGAGGGCTTTGGGAGGCTGCAGTTAAGTCCGCCAAGAGTCTGTTAATGCGCTTTCTTCGTGAAGCATCTTTAACATACGAGGAATTGCTAACAGTGGTTATACAAATAGAAGCGATTTTAAATTCACGCCCCCTCACTCCAATCACATCCGATCCAAATGACTTAGAGGCCCTAACGCCTGGGCATTTCCTAATTGGAGAACCACTTACAACATTGCCCGAACCAGACGTTTTAGACAACAAAATTACCAGTCTTAAAAAATTCCGTCAAATACAACACGTCCAACAGCACTTCTGGAAAAGATGGTCAAGTGAATACTTACATCTCCTACAACAAAGATCTAAATGGACCCAGCCAGCACCCAATTTGGTCCCTGGAACGATGGTGGTACTCAAGGAAGCAAATGTTCCGCCTATGAAATGGAAACTAGGACGTGTAGAGGAAGTTATAAAGGGTAATGATGATTTAATTCGGGTGGCCACCGTTAAAACCCAAAACGGCATCTTCAAACGAGCAATACACAAACTGTGCCCGTTGCCTATACCAGCAGGGATGAACGCGGTTAGTGAGCCAGAATACTTAGAAGTTAACAGCCGAATTCCTCAAGGCCCCCTGCAACCAATGCCTAAACGCAAAAGGATTGTAACATCACTGCTCTCGGTTGTTCTCATGGTGTGTTTAAGCTTCCATTCGTCAATGGCCCAAACAGCAGAACGAGTGAAGATAAATCGACTAGATGAAGCAGTTGGTATATATTTCGAGGACCTTGGAAAAATACAAACCGTTAATAGCCACTGGAATATATACGTATATTACAATCTTACAGCTTATTTCTTGGAATTGCGTGAAATTGAGTCCTATCTCCAGAAAATGGAAGAATTTTGTGCGCAGGAAAACATTCACAAAGTATATTGCAAACCAACGATCGATGCAGTAACCCACAGGCTCGCAGCTATAAATCACAAGAACGAGATTCTTTACAACTACAATATGGGAAGGCCGGAAAGGACTCGGATACTAAGGTCGCCGCTGGATATTGTGGGAAAAGTGGCTAATAGTCTTTTTGGGGTTCTTGATCAGGATGACGCCAGGCATATTGAAACTCAAATACACAAGGCCAAGCAAAATCAGCAGCACCTGATGGAACTCATCCAAAAACAAAGTTCTATAGCCGATTCCACGTCAAATCTTCTAAAGCGTAATGTACTTCAAATTAATCAGCAATTTCAGGCTCTAAATAGCTACTTAGCCAGTATCGCAAACGTAATTCAAGAAAAACAGGAGGCAAATGATCTTAAACAAAATATCGCCTCCCTAACTTCATTTCTGATTCTGGTGATCTCAAATTTTGAAAAGATTCAAGAACTTCTCTTAGATGTACTTTTAGATTTAAATCATGCAAGGATTAATCCTCAAATAATAACACCTCACCAACTTACCGAACAAATTATGCTAATAAAGGCACATTTACCGACTACACTAACAATAGCGAAGGGATCAACAATGGACCTGTACAAAATGGCATCAGTGAAGGGACGAGTTTTGAAAGAGGCAGTTGTTTTTGAAATGCGGCTCCCACTTGCCGATAGCGCGGAATTTCAATTGTTTAATTTAATTCCTATTCCCATTCTACAACAGCCTTACGAGTTTAGCTATCTAGTGGAAACATCTTCACCATTTTTGGCTATTTCACCAACAAGAGATGAATTTTTTTTGCTGTCCGAATTCGAATTAAGTTCATGCAAGGAATTGTTGTCGCAACATTTTCTCTGTAAAAACGTGCATCCCACTTACACCAAACAAGCTACCGCTAGCAGCTGCGAAATAGCACTGTTGAATCATAAAAACAATGCTCTTCACGAGTGCAAGCTAAAAAAACTACCCGCTGGAGATTACTGGAAATCATTGAAGGGTTCTAATCGGTGGATATTCTCTACAGGATCTCGGATAACAGGCCATTTAATATGCAACGAAGTCACGGAAGGTCTAACGGTGGTCGGAAATGGCTTGCTTGAGTTTAAGGAACCTTGTATGCTGAAAATGCCAACCATGTCTATCAAGGGAATATTGGAGTACAACAATACTGTCACCATCAAGAACTCATTTATTCCAAACACCAACATAAGCACTTGGATCCTAAAACCTTCAAAACCGATTATCAGTGACCTGCCGCAGGTACATGACATTGATGAAATGGACTTTGTGAAATTAAAGGGTCAAATCAACACAGTAATACAGCAGTCCAAGGAGCTACCGGAAAAAATCAACTGGCATGATTATCATCATTACGGATTAGGCTACTTATTGCTGGCTGGTATGATTGCGGTAGTGGTTATATATTGCTGTCATCAACAACGAAAGCCTAAGCCGGCTCCCAGGCCTTCCCGTTTTCAAGTTAATGTTTAAGTCACTGTTTTTCTTTTACATATTTTGATTATTGTTATGATTATTATTATTATATCTTCTTGTTAGCATATTTGTTTAACTTTTGAGTCATGCTTAGAGAATAATTAGCCCAAAAAATAATAATAATAAAGGGGTTTGTTTTAAGTTAGAGGCTAAGAACCCTCTAAGGAGGGGAGTATGTTAAGATTTGTATTATATTCCTTACACATTCTAGTGAGTTGACACTAAGTGTGCAAACAGACAGGTCATGTTAAGATTTGTATTGTATTTCTCACGCATTCCACTGAGTTGGCACTAAGTGTGCGAACGGACATTGCTGGGTCACTCACGAATATCGGGTTTCCTTGCTACAGTAGTGTCTGTTCCCACACTCGAGCTCGATCCAGTGAAATGTAAAATAAATATTGTACTGTACAAAAGTAGTCTTGGGTGAACTATCGGCCAGGTTGGACCGCTATTAAGAAATAAAGTTTTATATTGTTATATTTGAGTTGACTATTATTCAACAAATTCCTTGACCACTTCAAAATCATATCCGCCCATGGTGACGTTCTGGCTAATACGTCGGTGTTGACCGTCTCTTTTAGATGAAGGCAGATATTTGGTTTTACCCTCAGTAACCTTCTTAGCCGCTTCTAACCTCAATGCTTGCAAAGGCCTCATTGACGTCTCACTACATCCGTCCAATTATTTGTCCTGCCTTATGGACCGTGCAAACGATGCTGAGATTCCATTCATCGAGCATGCTTTCCTCCGACCATACCTTGCAAATGAGATGGTGCATCGTCTTAAGAAGCTCAGAAGACAGGCCGTCTGCGCCCGCGCCTCTATTAGATTTAAGTCTTTATGTCGTTATTTTGACTTCGTCTAGGTCGGGTGGACGGAATTCTCTTACATCGTCGTCCATTACGAATGGATCGTTCTGCCTGACAGCGGTATCTTGTCTGTCATCGCCGTTATACAGTCTGCAAAAGTGGTCTTGCCAAATCCTCAGCACCGACTGTGATTCCACTACCAGTTCTCCATTTTCATCCCTGCGGGCCTCCGCTCTGGCTTTGCAGCCATGTCATGTTCGTTTCACCTTATTGTAAAACTTCCGGGCGTCACTCCTGTGGAAGCATCTCTCCATCTCTTCGATCTCACGCTTTCCGTATTCTCTTTTCTTTCTTCTGAGAAGCGTGTGTTCCTCTCTTCTCTTCTACTCATAGATTTCGGGAGCAGCTCTCGTCCGTCGTTGCAGCGTGGCTTTATATGCCTTTTGTTTTGCTGCATGGGCTTGTTCGCATTGTTAATCGAACTAGGGGTTTCTAGGTGGTGGTGGTTTGATACCCAGCACCTCTGAAGCAGCGTCTCTGACGGCGCTCTGGCAATGCGCCGATTCCTGCTCTGTTGTTTGCGCTGCTGTGGGCGGATTTTGAGAGAGCTTGATGGAGACACGATGGGCAAAGATTCTGGCAGTCTCTTGTGATTGTAGCTTTCCGACGTCAAACTTATGTTGTCCTACTCGAGTCCTAGGCATTCTTGATATCCTCATTCGTACCTTGGCTACAACAAGGTAGTGGTTTGAGTGTTGGCTCCTCGGAAGGTTCGTACGTCGAGAATAGTGGAGGAGTGTCTGTCGATCGCTATGTGGTTGGTGGTCGATTGATCAGGAGACCGCCAGGTACCCTGTGGATGTTGAGATGGGGGAATCGTGTGCTTGCTACAAGGAGCCTAAGTCCGTTGTCGGTGGTAGTGTTATGGAGGTTATGCTTTCCTATGATCGGCGTTGAAATCTTCCAGTACGATTTTGGTGTCATAACTGGGGCATTGGGCGTATATTCGATCCAGGAGATCATAAAAGTCATCCTTGAGTTGATCATCTTTTTCTTCCATGGATACTCCCAGTGTACTCTTGATGCGGATTGTTATGAGGCGTTTGCTTACTTGACGGAAGCTTAAGACTTTTTGTCTAAGTCTACCTCGAATAACAAATCCGCACCCTTGTTTTCCTTGTAGCAATTACCGTAATAGATATCAGAGTTTTTCATCGCACTTTTTGGAGCGCGGTAAGTCTGCATTGTAGCAGTCCAGGGTTTTTTCCAATTTATTGCCCGCACCTGGGCTGTTGAGAGACCTCACATTACAGGTGCAGACTCGTAGATCCTTATTACGTTTGCTAGCCTGGTTTATTGGTTCTTAATACACATATGTATAAACGTTTTCAATGTAATTGAATTGCACTCGGCTTTGTTGGAATCATCCGTACCCCGAGGCTTGTAGTCGTCTCATAACAAGATGGTTTTTCCGTGATAGGGGTGTTAACCCTAAGCACAACCCGCAACCTCGAGGGCCCGGTTTCTTTTACCCCAGGAACGGCGGGCTATTCGCTGAACACATTAGTTTACTGTCCGGCGGGTGCCTGGGCAGCGATCCAGGAGGGGTCACTCAGAGGCTGTGTGTCAACTTGGATTGAGCAGGGGCAGAGATCGAAGCTGGTGTTTGTCGAAAGACATACGTTACGTATACAAATATTGTTTACCTTAGAGTGCTCGCACGGGCTCAGTAAGGTATACCTCTGCAGTAGTTTATAAAATGCAAAATTAGAAATCAGATTATCTGACGCGTCATTCTAGTACAATTTCAGTAAATGATTTGCTTCTTTTTCGCGCCGTGTTCAAGAACACGGGAACTTGAAAGCTTTCATTACGTCACCGAATCAGCTGACTGACAGAGCTTCTCGCCTCGTTCTGTCACCAACAAATCTATGGACAATAGGTAGGCACCATGCAGTTAATTCTATTTCGTAATGTAATATCGCGGTAGTTACGTCTAAATTCGTTTAACTATATCTTCGTCCATTGATGCAAAGAAACTAATTCGAGTGCTTCGAGTGGCGCGTGATGTGCGAATAAGTTCGTGTAAGTGTGTATAGGAAAACTTCAATTTTCCCATTTACTTTGTGTTTTCAATAGAAAATTAGATGTTGTCGTCCCCCCAGAGGCCAAGGGCAGGAAATTGTTTGAAGTTTTGTTTGCGTCGTTTGTGGCCTTGAGTGGAGGTTTTTAGCGTTCGTGGAGCTTTCGCTTGTTGTTCGTGCTCTGTTTTCTATTTCGCATTTGGGGTACCTAGTGGATGCCTAGTATCAGGTGCTATTGCATGTCATTAATTGCGATCCAGTCGTCAGGAAGTACAAAGTTCAATAGCTACACATGGTAGACAGTGTTCCGCGTAGGCGTAAGCAATTAGGACTTATCATGCGCTCAGATTAGTGCTGATAACGTTTGAATATAAAGACGCAGACTGTAGCATGGCGACATACGCACTTCCCTAACGAAATCAATCTTAAATTAGCTTTATTGCTAAATTAGCTTTACTGCTAGGAAAATTCTATTCCGTCAGTGGTTTATGGACGGGACTGTTTAATCAGAGGCAGACACTGTTTACAGATACTCGACGACGACAACGCACGAAAAAGGAACACGATTTGCGAGTATGCTCCTGGAATGTCGGAACCCTGTACACTCCCGGAGCTGCTCATAAACTAGAAGGAATCCTCACGCAGTACAAGGCGGATATTACTGCGGTCCAGGAAATACGCTGGATAGGAAACGGTATGATTAGGAAGAAAAATTGCGACATTAATTACAGCTGTCACAAAAGGTTGCTGGTTACTGGGATGCGGATTCGTCGTGGGAAAGCGGTTAAGGTCGACGGTCATCGACTTTAAACCTATAAGTGATCGCCTGGCTGTGATCCGCATCAGAGGCAGATTTTATAACATCAGCCTTGTATGTGCACACGCCCCTACCGACGAGGCTGAAGACCCTATCAAGGAGGACTCCTATGACCTCCTGGACAACGCCTACGGAGCTTGTCCGGAGTACGATGTAAAAATCGTGCTCGGGGACTTCAACGCGAAAATCGGTAAGGAAAACACCCTTGGCGGAGTGATCGGAAAGCACAGCCTCCACGATACAACAACAGATAACGGCTTCCGACTCGCTGACTTTGCGACAGCTCGTAATGCGTTGATAAGTAGCACAAGATTCCCTCGCAAGCGAATCCACACAGCAACCTGGCGATCTCCGGACGGTCGAACCGCCAACCAAATCGACCATGTGCTCATTGACGCAAGGCACTCGTCAAACATCCTGGATGTGCGAACATTCAGAGGGGCAAATGTCGACTTTGACCACTTCCTCGTAGCAGCAGGTCAGAGGAGAAAAAACTACTGCGACAAAAGAAAAGAATCTTCGCAGCCTCCCAGCTCAAGGATATCGAGGAGTCTAGGGATAAACATAAAATACGAGCCTGGTTCGAGAAGAAGAGGAAGACCGAACCTCCGGTATAAAGACCAAGTAATCGCGGATGTAAGACATCTTGGTCTTGACAACTGGAAGCAGCGTGCCCGGGACCGTCAAGGATGGAAGGCAGCTATAGCTCAGGCTCCGATCCTCCATGGATCGCAGGCCTGATAAGTAAGCAAGTAAGACACTGTTTACAGTGGTGTAATACGGTGTGGTGAACTGGTCGTTACGTCAATGTTAACTAGTAAATATCGTTATAAAGTATATTGACTGAAACTCGAAGTAAATTCAACTAAAGTACTGAAGGTAATCCAAATTATCCCTTTAGTTACTAATGATTTCGCGGAGAAACCTTATTTCTTTTCTTAGACATTGTGCTTTTGTGGTGAATTCAAATTTGAATCTACGAGTGAACTGTACCGTTGCATATGTTAAAGGTCAACTGTCATACTAATCGTCATTTTTAGGGTTCCGTACCCATAGGTAAAACGGAACCCTATTACTAAGACTTCGCTGTCCGTCCGTCTGTCACCAGGCCGTATCTCATGAACCGTGATAGTTAGACAGTTGAAATTTTCACAGATGATGTATTTCTGTTGCCGCTACCACGACAAATACTAAAAACAGAACAAAATTAATATTTAAGGGGACTCCCATACAACAGACATGATTTTCATCCAAAAAATCCCCTTGGTCATATACAGGGTGCGCCGCGAGCAGTGTGCCAAAAAGCTGGAGCGTGTAGGTCTGGTCAAGACAAGAAAAAAACCGTATGGGAGGGGGGGTATATTCCCCCCCCCCCCCATTTAGCCTGGAGGGGCAATTTTTTAAAAAGTTGGCTTAAATTGAAAAAAAAATATTCAAAATCAACGGTTGCATCAACAATGCCGTGATATACTTTTTTGTAAGGCTAGAAACCTCTTCTTTCATCGTGTTTTTAAACCAAGCTGTTTTAAGGAATAGTTTTTGAGAAATTAATTTTCAAACTCAAAATTTTGAAAAAAAAAAAAAAACTGGAAAAAAAATTTCGAACTAATTTTTTTCAAAATTTTATGTAATTAAGTACTCATTTTTTTTTTCAATAATTCAATTCTTTTATTAGTTTTTAGTTAAAAACAGAAAACCGGATGCAAAAATGTCTTGTAGTTTTTGAGAAATTAAAGAAAAACCCAAACCACTTTTTTCTAAAACCTTTTTTTTTTTTGTTTTAACGCGGCTGGACTTGTAGGCAAATTAATGTATGAAACATTGACCTCTTTTTTTTATTTTTAAATAATTCGGAGTTTTATTATAATAAATTTTCAATATGATCCCCATTTTTTAGAAGGCATAGATTATATCTCCTTCTAATGGCTGCACATAAGTCTATGCTTGATAAATTTTCCTGCAATTTGACTCCAGCGACTTCAATCCGTTCTTTCAGTTGTTCCAAAGATACTATTTCCACTTCGTAAACATAATTCGTCATGAATCCCTACACATAAAAATCTAGAGGAGTTAAATCTGGTGATCTAGGTGGCCATTCCGTGGGGCCCCTTCTTCCGATCCAAAGGTCACTAAAATTATCATCCAGCCAGTTTCTAACCTATAAGCTGTAGTGTGCTGGTGCTCCATCTTGCTGGTAGATTAAATTATCTGCTATGGCCAAGGGAACATTGTCCATCGAATCGGGCAAAGGGTCTCGTAGGAACTGCAGGTATGATTCTCCATTAATAACGGCATTCAAAAACCGGGGTCCGATTACAGTTTGTCCAACAATACCAAGCCAAACATTACAGCTAAAGCGGTGTTGTGATTTATTTTGTTTTTTGTTATGTGGATTGGTGCTACTCCAGTGATGCAAATTGTGGAAGTTAGTAACCCCATCTCTGGTAAACTGTGCTTCATCCCTCCAGAATATCCTTGCAAAATAGTTTCGTTCAGTTTCATCTCGAAGCAGTAATGATCGGCAAAATTCTGCTCTCAAAAACTTGTCGTTTAAGGTGAGTTCCTGAACTGACGTAAAATGGTACGGGTGTAAGTTTTCGGTATGAAGCACTCTCCATACTCTAGTTCTGGGCACTCCAAGCATAATAGCTATCCTCCTTGTACTAAGGGAGGGATTACGTCGGACCAAATCCAAAATTCTTTCATCTAAGATTGCGGATCCATCTGTAATTGATCTTTCGCTTCTTCGATGCTCCAGCACTCCGTACTCTCGCAGACGTCGGTGAATTCTTGAGAATATGCTACGACTGGGACACCTCCGATTGGGATATCTTTCAGCGTAGAGTCTTTCGGCTCCACTATCTCGACCATCAGCTAAACCGTAGTAGAAGTGCATGTCCGTTAATTCTTCTCGAGAGTATAAGTTTGACATCGTAATGTGTTGATGAGTTAACATTCAATTTGGAAATGTTTTCTTATTAAAAATGCGATGCCTTTTATTTACATTTGAATTGCAAATATTTTGTTTTTCAATAAGGAAAAATTGCGGTTTTATTGTCCTAAGGTCCTAGCGGGTAAAACCCATCGGCGGCGGGCGGACCTAGACGAAATTGCCAGGTCAGTTTCCAGGCGTTATCAATAAAAAAAAAGGATTAATCCAGGGCTAATCCAATACTGTCACTTTAATGTATCCTCATAAAACTCCGAATTATTTAAAAATAATAAAAAGAGGTCAATGTTTCATACATTAATTTGCCTACAAGTCCAGCCGCGTTAAAACAAAAAAAAAAAGGTTTTTCTTAGAAAAAAGTGGTTTGGGTTTTTCTTTAATTTCTCAAAAACTACAAGACATTTTTGCATCCGGTTTTCTGTTTTTAACTAAAAACTAATAAGAGAATTGAATTATTGAAAAAAAAATGAGCACTTAATTACATCAAATTTTGAAAAAAAATTAGTTCGAAATTTTTTTTTTCCAGTTTTTTTTTTTCAAAATTTTGAGTTTGAAAATTAATTTCTCAAAAACCATTCCTTAAAACAGCTTGGTTTAAAAACATGATGAAAGAAGAGGTTTCTAGCTTTACAAAAAAGTATATCACGGCATTGTGGATGTAACCGTTGATTTCGAATATTTTTTTTTTTTCAATTTAAGCCAACTTTTTTAGAAAATTGCTCCTCCCGTCTAAATGGGGGAATAGACCCCCCCCCCCCCCTCCCATACGATTTTTTTCTTGTCTTGACCAGACCTACACGCTCTAGCTTGTTGGCACACTGCTCGCGGCCCACCCTGTATATGTACATACTGAACTAGGTTAGTCGACAATACCCCACAACCAGTAGCAAATTTCCCAGTTTTGATCTCTTTTGTGTCTTTGATGAATTAATCCTAGCTGCAAACCTTTTCCCATATTTGCCATTATTGTTACGGTTCTTTACACGCGTAATTACGCAACTTAGAACTGATGAAGTTTTTCGGTCCAGCCGTTTTTTGTCAGAAAGTAAATAACTAAATCACTGCCGTGGTGCAGTGGTTAACATCATCGACCGCCGAGCGGAAGGTCTATAGTTCAAATTCGTTTCATAGCCAAGAAAAAGTAATTTCTTTACGGACAAAAAGAAGGTGAATGGCAAGTGACCAGACGTACTGCTGCAAGCATAACACACAGTTTATGGTCAACTGAAAATTCATCCTCTGCGTATGCAATACTAAAGTGCTCGAACGAATTACTACGGACTCTGGTTGGCTCTCGTCCTATCTAGAACAACCACCCCTGAGAGTAGTGAACAAACATCAACGACCCAAACTACTGCCCTCCGTTCAGGTTGTGTGTGTATCACATCATAGAGAGTGAGAGCAAGTCTCTAAAAAAAAAAAAAAAAAACCGCGCCCGACGCCGGTTGATTGCGGTGATCGGACGAGATGAGATTGCTCGGACAATGTTGTGATTGGGTAAGGAAACGCACACTCATGAGCTGCTCGTGAGAGCGCGCTGCCTAACGGGCAATTATTAAACGCACGCGCTTATGAGTAATTGGCTGTGAGCATTTCTATTTTCGCTCACGAAGACGAGTGCGTGCATTTATGGAAGCTCACCTCTGTGCGCACTTCATACATATGTTCGTTAAAGAGAACGCACACTTAGATATGTGCACTCCGTAGGGTGAGTTCTGTTTGACGCACATGTGAAGTGCGCACATGGGGTGAGTTTCTACATATGGAAACGTTCCACAACATTTTTTGTTTTTATCTTCCACTTTTATAATATTTTAGTGTAAGATGGCTTAATTTTCTATAAAGTGTAAATTAGAAAATTTCTGCTATCGAAATTGCACACGCACGTGAGCAGTTTATGAGCAATAAGTTTGTTTAATGTGCGCTTATGAGTGGTTACATGGAGCGACTGCAAATAGGCGGCTTGATGCCAATAACAGGCGGTGTTTTCAAGCGGTTCTCCATCTAAGTACTGACCGCACCCGATGCTGGTTGATTGCGATGATCGGACGAGTACGACCGATACATTACCCATTGATCGTCTAAGAATCCTAACGCAGCTAACAAAAAGAGCTAATGACCTTGAAACACCTGAAGAGATCTTCACAAATTGTAGCTAGGAACCATCTCAATCACGTTAGCTTTCAAAAACAAAAAAAGCATCATAATCGGTCCATTCGTTCAGGAGCTACGATGCCACAGACTGACACACAGACCCATAGACACCTCGAACTTATGACACCCCCCTTTAGCTGGGCAATAGCTTGCTTCGGACTTCTTTCAATTGTTTACAGTACAGATCCGAATTAAAAGATTTGCCGTAGAGGGCACTTCATAGCAGATGACCAACTTCAACAAACGCTCTTCGCAATTTCAATACGGCTGTGACCGTCCGTCACAATCCGCTTCAGAAATGCGTCGACTTTGTTGCGATTCGGCAGAGCTTTATAGAGCAAACATTTGGTCTAAGACCATCAGCCCATGCATCGAGTTCCTGTTCGCATCCAACCTTACCCAATTTGATTCAAACAGATTTTTTGTGCAAGGTTTAGATCCTGCGCAATAGAATCAGGACTTACATGATGGTCAGACAATTTCCATGACATATCGACATTTTCGAGTGGCTCTCCGAATTGGCCCTCCAGATGGACTCGACGAAACTAGAACTGTGCGCAATTGGATAAACTGGGGTCTGAGGATAGACTGGGGTATGAGGATAGACTGGGATCTGAGGATACACTGGGGTTTGATGATTGACTGGGGTTTGAGGATAGATTGGAGTCGGAGGATAAACTGGGGTCTGAGGATAGACTGAGGTCTGAGGATAAACTGGGGTCTGAGGATAGACTGGGGTCTGAGGATAGACTGGGGTTTGAGGATAGACTGGGATCTGAGGATACACTGGGGTTTGATGATTGACTGGGGTTTGAGGATAGATTGGAGTCGGAGGATAAACTGGGCTCTGAGGATAGACTGGGGTTTGAGGTTAGACTGGGGTCTGAGGGTAGAATGGGGTTTGAGGATATACTAGGGTCTGAGGATAGACTAGGATCTGATGATAGACCGGGGTCTGAGGATAGACTGAAATCTGAGAATAGGCTGGGGTCTAAGGATAAACTCTGGTTTGAGGATAGACTGGGGTTTAAGGATATACTGGGGTCTGATGATAGACGGAGTCTGAGAATAGACTGTAGACTGGGGTCAGAGGATAAACTGGGGTCTGATGATAAACTGGGGTCTGAGGATAGACTGGGGTCTGAGGATAGACTTGAGTGTGAGGACAGACGGAGTCTGAGAATAGACTGGGGTCTGAGGATAGACTGGGGTCTGAGGATAGACTGAGGTCTGAGGATAGACTGGGGTCTGAGGATAGACTGGGGTCTGAGGATAGACTGGGGTCTGAGGATAGACTGGGGTCTGAGGATATACTGGGGTCTGAGAATAGACTGGGGTCTGAGGATAGACTGGAGTCTGAGGATAGACTGGGGTCTGTGGATAAACTGGGATCTGAGGATACACTGGGGTTTGATGATTGACTGGGGTTTGAGGATAGACTGGGGTCTGAGGATAGATTGGGGTCTGAGGATAGACTGGGGTCTGAGGATAGACTGAGGTCTGAGGATAGACTGGGGTCTGAGGATAGACTGGGGTCTGAGGATAGACTGGGGTCTGAGGATATACTGGGGTCTGAGGATAGACTGGGGTCTGAGGATAGACTGGGGTCTGAGGATAGACTGGGGTCTGAGGATAGACTGGGGTTTGAGGATAGACTGGGATCTGAGGATACACTGGGGTTTGATGATTGACTGGGGTTTGAGGATAGATTGGAGTCGGAGGATAAACTGGGCTCTGAGGATAGACTGGGGTTTGAGGTTAGACTGGGGTCTGAGGGTAGAATGGGGTTTGAGGATATACTAGGGTCTGAGGATAGACTGGAGTCTGTGGATAAACTGGGATCTGAGGATAGACTGGGGTCTGAGGATAGACTGGAGTTTAAGGATAGACTGGGGTCTGAGGATAGACTGGGGTCTGAGGATAGGTTATGGTCTGAGGATAGGTTATGGTCTGAGGATAGGCTTGAGTCTGAGGGTAGACTAAGGTCTGTGGATAGACTGGGGTCTGAGGATAGGCTGATGTCTGAGGATAGACTGGGGTTTGAGGATAGACTGAGGTCTGAGGATAGACTAGGGTTTGAGGATAGACTTGGGTCTAAGGATATACTGGGGTCTGAGGATAGGCTGGTGTCTGAGGATAGACTGGGGTTTGAGGATAGACTGGGATAGGTTATAGTCTGAGGATAGACTTGAGTCTGAGAATAGACTGGGGTCTGAGGATAAACTGGGGTCTGATGATAAACTGGGATCTGAGGATAGACTGGGGTCTGAGGATAGGTTATGGTCTGAGGATAGGTTATGGTCTGAGTATAGGCTTGAGTCTGAGGGTAGACTAAGGTCTGTGGATAGACTGGGGTCTGAGGATAGGCTGATGTCTGAGGATAGACTGGGGTTTGAGGATAGACTGAGGTCTGAGGATAGACTAGGGTTTGAGGATAGACTTGGGTCTAAGGATATACTGGGGTCTGAGGATAGACTGGTGTCTGAGGATAGACTGGGGTTTGAGGATAGACTGGGATAGGTTATAGTCTGAGGATAGACTTGAGTCTGAGAATAGACTGGGGTCTGAGGATAAACTGGGGTCTGATGATAAACTGGGATCTGAGGATAGACTGGGGTCTGAGGATAGGCTATAGTCTGAGGATAGACTTGAGTGTGAGGACAGACGGAGTCTGAGAATAGACTGGGGTCTGAGGATAGACTGGGGTCTGAGGATAGACTTGAGTCTGAGAATAGACTGGGGTCTGAAGATAAACTGGGGTCTGATGATAAACTGGGATCTGAGGATAGACTGGGGTCTGAGGATAGGTTATAGTCTGAGGATAGACTTGAGTGTGAGGACAGACGGAGTCTGAGAATAGACTGGGGTCTGAGGATAGACTGGGGTTTAAGGATATACTGGGGTCTGATGATAGACGGAGTCTGAGAATAGACTGTAGACTGGGGTCAGAGGATAAACTGGAGTCTGATGATAAACTGGGGTCTGAGGATAGACTGGGGTCTGAGGATAGGTTATAGTCTGAGGATAGACTTGAGTGTGAGGACAGACGGAGTCTGAGAATAGACTGGGGTCTGAGGATAGACTGGGGTCTGAGGATAGACTGGGGTCTGAGGATAGACTGGGGTCTGAGGATAGGTTATGGTCTGAGGATAGGCTTGAGTCTGAGGATAGACTAAGGTCTGAAGATAGACTGGAGTTTGAGGATAGACTGGGGTCCGTGGATAGACTGGGGTCTGAGGATAGGTAGATGTCTGAGGATAGACTGGGGTTTGAGGATAGACTGAGGTCTGAGGATAGACTGGGGTTTGAGGATATACTGGGGTCTAAGGATATACTGGGGTCTGAGGATAGGCTGGTGTCTGAGGATAGACTGGGGTCTGAGGATATACTGGGGTTTGAGGATAGACTGGGATCTGAGGATACACTGGGGTTTGATGATTGACTGGGGTTTGAGGATAGATTGGAGTCGGAGGATAAACTGGGCTCTGAGGATAGACTGGGGTTTGAGGTTAGACTGGGGTCTGTGGGTAGAATGGGGTTTGAGGATATACTAGGGTCTGAGGATAGACTAGGATCTGAGGATAGACTGGGGTCTGAGGATAGACTGAAATCTGAGAATAGGCTGGGGTCTAAGGATAAACTCTGGTTTGAGGATAGACTGGGGTTTAAGGATATACTGGGGTCTGATGATAGACGGAGTCTGAGAATAGACTGTAGACTGGGGTCAGAGGATAAACTGGGGTCTGATGATAAACTGGGGTCTGAGGATAGACTGGGGTCTGAGGATAGACTTGAGTGTGAGGACAGACGGAGTCTGAGAATAGACTGGGGTCTGAGGATAGACTGGGGTCTGAGGATAGACTGAGGTCTGAGGATAGACTGGGGTCTGAGGATAGACTGGGGTCTGAGGATAGACTGGGGTCTGAGGATAGACTGGGGTCTGAGGATATACTGGGGTCTGAGAATAGACTGGGGTCTGAGGATAGACTGGAGTCTGAGGATAGACTGGGGTCTGTGGATAAACTGGGATCTGAGGATAGACTGGGGTCTGAGGATAGACTGGAGTTTAAGGATAGACTGGGGTCTGAGGATAGACTGGGGTCTGAGGATAGGTTATGGTCTGAGGATAGGTTATGGTCTGAGGATAGGCTTGAGTCTGAGGGTAGACTAAGGTCTGTGGATAGACTGGGGTCTGAGGATAGGCTGATGTCTGAGGATAGACTGGGGTTTGAGGATAGACTGAGGTCTGAGGATAGACTAGGGTTTGAGGATAGACTTGGGTCTAAGGATATACTGGGGTCTGAGGATAGGCTGGTGTCTGAGGATAGACTGGGGTTTGAGGATAGACTGGGATAGGTTATAGTCTGAGGATAGACTTGAGTCTGAGAATAGACTGGGGTCTGAGGATAAACTGGGGTCTGAGGATAGACTGGGGTCTGAGGATAGACTGGGATCTGGGGATAGACTGGGGTCTGAGGATAGGTGATGGTCTGAGGATAGACTTGAGTCTGAGGGTAGACTAAGGTTTGAGGATAGACTGGAGTTTGAGGATAGACTGGGGTCTGTGGATAAACTGGGATCTGAGAATAGACTGGGGTCTGAGGATAGACTGGAGTTTAAGGATAGACTGGGGTCTGAGGATAGACTGGGGTCTGAGGATAGACTGGAGTCTGAGGATAGACTGGGGTCTGAGGATAGACTGGGGTCTGAGGATATACTGGGGTCTGAGAATAGACTGGGGTCTGAGGATAGACTGGAGTCTGAGGGTAGACTAGGGTCTGAGGATAGACTGGAGTTTGAGGATAGACTGGGGTCTGAGGATATACTGGGGTCTGAGAATAGACTGGGGTCTGAGGATAGACTGGAGTCTGAGGATAGACTAGGGTTTGCGGATAGACTGGGGTCTGAGGATAGACTGGGGTCTGAGGATAGACTGGGGTCTGAGGATAGACTGTGGTCTGAGGATAGACTGGGGTTTGAGGATAGACTGGGGTCTGAAGATAGACTGGGGTCTGAGGATATACTGGGGTCTGAGAATATACTCGGGTCTGAGGATAGACTGGGTTCTGAGGATGGACTGAAGTCTACTGATCTCTTCAAACGGGGTTACAACTCAACTGACACGTTGAATGCTTATCGACAAATAGCTTGGTCGTGAAGGTAACTAGTGCCCAGTCTTGCTACTGCACAACTTGCCATTATTTGGTAACGATGTTTAGTCAAACCTTCCAACTTGTCATAGAACTTACTAAGAATAGGGTACTGGTGAGTCCGCTTACTACTAGACTACCTAACACATTTTCCCCTTAACTCTAATGCTTCACCGGCACCGATTTTAGTCTGAGTAAGCACACGATTTTTTTCGCACTCAAAGAAAGCTCTAATCCTACAGGTTTGCTTCATTTGGAATGTACAATACGACAGTTTCGTAGCCAAACGACAAAGCAAATCAAATGGCAACTGCGTCCGCATGGGGCAGATTCCGATCGTTCACCAAGCGACACCCAATCGTGCGGGGTGTCTTGTCATACGGAATTCTCTGGCCGACAGCTTCAGCTCTTCAGCAGGTCATCGAGGGAAAAACACTAGGTGAGTTTCGGTAATACTAAATTCCAGTTTCCTCTACTACTTGCTCGTCTCTTTAGAAACTTTCGACTGGAAACGATGCGTTCGATTCGGTGTATACGGCGCCTTCTACGTAGCCCCCACCCTTTATGGGTGGATACGCCTAACAAGTGTCATGTGGCCATCGACTAAGCTACAAACGGCTCTCGTGAAGGTAAGTGAAATGCATTCGGGATTTTGAATGTAAAGGTAGATCAACAACTTAAGGCCGTTGTAGAACAAGTGTCATACGGACCGTTTGCCATGTCATCGTTTTACATTGGTATGACCTTACTGGAATTCAAGAGCCTCGGCGAAGGAATCGAGGAAGTCAAAGCAAAGTTTCTCCCGACATTTAAGGTAGGTACAAGCGTTGCAATCAGAACCATACTGAGTCTTCTCCCTCGACTTTGTTTTAGGTTGGCATGTGCATTTGGCCGATTGTGCAGACGATCAACTTCTCTTTGGTGCCGGAACACAACCGGGTGGTTGTGCTTAGTATTGTCAGCTTCATCTGGACTACCTTCTTGGCATATATGAAGCAATTGGACCGAAAGGATGCCCATTTGATAGTCGACGACGTGGATACCATAAAAGATTCATAGAGACTGTCCATCCCATTCGCATCTAACTTGTTATTGTTGTTAAGATAGAAAATTGAATAAAAATTCCAAGGAAAAGTGATTTCTGACTCACGTGTCGCAGTGAACGAGTTGGCATGTCCCCAACACTTGTGGGTCTTCCGGAAAAATTCCTCCCACAGCATCCGAATCAATTCCCTTTTGTACAGCGACATATGACTACTTTGGCCTTGGGTTGAATTAAAGGACCTTCAGTCTGCGTGGCGCTCTCCACCCAGCATCACTTCCGTACGTTCTACGTTCTCTGTTCAATGTTGCCAAAATGCTGTTCTAACGACCAATAAACGTCGTTGAGAGCTATGTGCTCGCCAGTCGTGCAATGATTTATTAATAGCCCCGACAAAGAGCGACGAATGAGAACAGTTTGCAAGCTTTTCACATCGGTTTTTCGCATTCGAATCGGGACAGATCTGTGCGGGAGTGGAGTACAAATTCGAATCGTCAAACGACTGCACTCGGCTGCAAGTGTTCGCTTTCTGGGTTGTCAGTTTTTGTCATCAATTTTGCAATCAAATTAATCACAAGTGTCGCGTGCAGTAAGTGCAATAAGTTGGAAGCTCAGATGCTAGTCGAAAGTCATTGGAAATGATTACGTGAACTTGTGGGTTATTTTTGCGTGGAACTTTGATCATTGTGGGGACATTACCTTGCACTTGGCATAGACTGTGTGGCATTGGGCGTGTAAGAGTGTGATCGCCCCATTCATTGGTTTGAAAATAGATTTTCTTCTGCTCCGGTCACAGGTGATTTTGTGGAGCGAGTAACACATTATTTGGCAAAGTGGTCGTGTTGTGTAAGAGCTGATGACGACAACCTCGTGCAGATGTTGTGCGTTAATCGGTGGCCGACGCGCGCAATCTATTGATGTTGTTGTTAGCGATGACTAACATGTGGAAGTGATGTGTACTCATAGATGCGCAACGTGCATTTTGCCAAACTCTGCAGACAACGACTAATGCATAATCCTTTTCTCCGACTCCTTAGGTGCGAACATGAGCGGTTTAGTAAGCAAAGTGAAAGTATTAGCAACCAAATACCCACTGCTCAGGGGTATGGTGTCGTACAGTATCATCTGGCCAACCAGCAGCTTGGTCCAACAGTGGATAGAGGGCAAAACCTGGGGTAAACCGCCTAATTCAGTACTACTTACCTATCCATTTTAACACACCAATCTGCAGGCACATTCGACTGGTGGCGGTGTCTACGATTTAGCCTCTACGGAAGTTGTTTCGTGGCGCCCACACTCTACGGATGGGTCAAGCTGTCGACAGCAATGTGGCCGCAAACCGCACTACGGACAGCACTCGTTAAAGCGGCCGTTGAACAGATTTCATACACTCCCGGCGCCATGGTTTGTTTCTTCTTCTTCATGAGCCTGCTCGAGATGAAAACGCTACGAGAGGCATTCGCCGAGGTCGGCAATAAATTCCTACCAACGTACAAGGTAGGTTTTCTCGCACATCCATCTCCGATGTCTGTCCTAAGCGCGTTTACTTCCAGGTTGGCGTTTGTATTTGGCCAGTTGTCGCCACAATAAACTTCTCCGTGATACCCGAGGCCAATCGCGTGCCATTCATCAGCGTTTGCAGCCTCCTGTGGACGATTTTCCTCGCCTACATGAAGCAACTCGAACGACGAAACAATCCACACCAAGAGAACACAATCTAGTTCGCTTTAGTTCAATGTAGTCTAGCATTAGGTTTTTATTATTCAATTATGTATTTTAGTCTAATAAACGTGTTTCCTGAGAAGTAGGTCATTCGCTTTGTTGGTCCAGTTGCGAACAGACCCCGCACACGGTCGCGTCATCCTTTGCTGTCAGTTCACAGAATGCATTATCGAATATGCGGCTACAGAGTTTCATCTTGTCGACTTGTGCGATCAGATTTGAGAGCGATTCCGTCGAGTTGACTTCATCGCCGAGATTATATTCACTTACTACGTGATTGCCAAGCGTAATTTTGATCCTACATGGATGGGAGATGCTGATCATCTTTGACGTTCGATGCAGAGCGGTATCGAGGTAGGAGAAGAAGAAAGCTGTACGTTCGGGACATCGATGCACGCCCCACAGGGTGTTGGGTAGGACAACTTCGTAGATGTCATCGAACATGTTCTCGTAGAGTTCAGAGGTTTGGGCGATTTCGATGCGCTCCAAGTGCTCGACTTCCATTGAGAGGGCGTTTTCGGCCTCAACCTCGGCTTCAGCTTCGATTTCGGCAGCGGTGGATGTGATTTCTTGTAAATCGTTGACTTCTTCGATTTCCAGGTGCTCTTCGCGCTCGGTATATTCAATTTGTTTCTTGGGAGTTGTAGCTAACGCTTCGCTGGTCGTTTCCTGGATCAGTTGGTTCACTTTCGCCGGTTTGCGTCCATTTTTCGAACGTTGGGAAACCTATCATATCGCCAATTAACACCGGATTTTCTAGTTTTAACACATGTACTTACGACGTAGGGCTCTAGATTGCGGCACGGCACAGCCTTGGGGCGTAATCGTGGTCTACCGCGTTCTATTTTGTACACAAGACCATTGATCACGTTATCATACGTTGTCCGGATGTCGTCCTCGTTGAAATGCCGCTCGCATACCTTATCCTGTGGCTTGAAAGCGCGGATTTTAGGAAGTGCCATCGTCCATGCATCAAATGTCTCCTTATCCTGGAAATTGTGTGTTTTGTTTGTAAGCTATGGTGTCCACTGAGGTGTTTTACACTTACTTTTGGTGCTACGAACATCATTCGTTTGGGAGCTTCACGGTGCAACCGGTCACATCCCGGCACGAAACAATTGCGCATCTTTGTGTTCTCAACTTTTTTATATCGAATTTCCAATTGATTTATGTAATATTCTCGGGAAAAGAGCTAAAAAACAATTTGTATTTCCCGTCCCAACGATTTATTGATGAATTTCTGACAGTTCGTATTTGACACCACATTGTGTCGTTCTCAAACTGTAACGAAAATAGTGTTGCCACTGTTTGGTTCTAAGGAAAACTCAATATGTCCCTTCGGTAAAATATCGTCTTTTATTGGCATGTTAAAAAGTTGACAAAACTTATTGCAAAATAAATTCAATTAAAATAATATTTGCAAAACGTTCTCGTAAACAAATAGATAAAAGATTCCACATCACCTAAGCCTTTTCATCGACCTTAATTGAGGCGAACTCAGCGCTTAGTAGCTTCATCACCTCAGCATGCTTGAGATCAGGACGTTTGTACTCCCTGTACTTATCCTTGACGAATTTGGCAAAGCCGGTTGGCTCGCGTACCGGCGTTAACATAATGTTGCCTTCCTTGTCCTTTCGGTTGAGATACACTTCAATCGCACCGTGGCAATAGGAACAGCGAATGTTCTCCACTTTCTTCGACTTCGAATGGGCGTGGGATCTATAGAAAACAGTACGACAGATGATTTGACTCTGTTCTTAGGTTCTTGACTTACTTGGCTCCGCAGAGGGTGCATTTGTACGTGTACTTGTACTCGATTTGATACTGATGGCACACGGTAATCTTGGGCAATTCAGGAAAGACTTGATTGGCTTTGCGCGCCCATGTCTTCCACGTCGCGCCATGACCTCCTTCTCCGTTGAAGATCCAACTCGCTGCGTGGCATAGCTCGTGGATAAGAGTGCAGCGCAAACGATCGGGGCTGGTTATCACTTTTTCGCTTAGCTCGATGGAACAGGTTCGCTCGCCCAACCTAGAATCCGCATGTATCCTTACTCAATCGATATGCTTTGTGGTGACTCACCTCTTTCGGTTAATGCAGCGACCGGCAGTGTTCGTCAGCTTCTTGTTCCAGTTGATGGACACATCGAGCTTCTCGTCGAAGCAGTTTTTGTTATACAACTCGTAGAGCCTTTGCGCTAGTTCCTCCTTCCTTTGTCGGAAGTTCTCCTTGTAGTACAGGGCAGCGGGATGGGCCAGTGACTTGCCCACACATACTACGGAAGGTGACTAGTCAGAGTGTGTATCGAATCAAATCAGAACAACTCACCATCGAGCGATTGCAAGAATCCGTATTTGTCCCTAGGCGTCGTACAGAGATCATTGATTTCCCTCGGAATAGACTTTGGGGTCTTGGGCATGTCCGTATCTCGATTAGCCTTGGGCGTTTGTATCTTGAAGATCGGCTTTCCCAGTTTGACCGACTCCAAGTGCTTGTTGAAGGGCTCGAACCGTGCCGGCATGGGTACGCCCGATATCGAAATAGTTCTCTCGTCATGATCGATGGCCTGTAGACGCTCTCGGGGCGAGTCGAATGGCGGCGGAGTGTTCTCGTCATTGTCGTTGAGTGCTGCAGTGAACAGCTTCCGCTTTGTCTTGGTGTTCGGCGTGCCATCGATCTTTGGTTTGTCGGGCGCCTTGCATGTCTTGAGGATCTCCTCTAGCCGTCGATTGAATTTCTCATCTACAAGGTCAATATTCACTCAAAAAGGGGTGTACAGAGAGAGAGAGAGAGAGAGATTGGGCTTACCATGATTCGCTGGTGGACTCTCCGGAACGTCGTCCTGTACTTCCACTTCGTCCTTGCTTAGGTCGAGGTAGACGAGATCATTTCTTTTCCGGGAACGCGACACATTTCTGTTGCAATTTGGTTTCGGCGGGGAAGACTGTTTCTGCGATACATTGCCGCCGTCGTCGTCGTCGTCGTCATCGTCCGTCTTAATCCACGACTTGTCCTGGTCGTCGGAGGCGTTCTCGCCCTCTGACTCACTGTCGCTGTCGATAATAGCATTCCAACGAGGACGGACTCTGCGTCCGCTCTTCGTTGTAATATCCGCCTGTGGTGTTGCTAGTGGAAGAAGTCGATCGGCTATTGGCTGACGTTGACGAAACACCTTCGAGTCTGTAGCGGCAACCTTAGGTACCTTGAACGTGTTGGACGGTGTCGATGGCACTTTGCTTTTCTCCACATTTTCTAGCTTGCCCTCGTTGTCTGACAAAGCATCGTCGTCATGAGCTTCATCCTTTGTCAGGTCGAGGTAAGCCATTCCGTCGCAAATGTCCGTCTTGGAGTCAGCAGTTTGTGGGGATTTCGATGAATCTCTATCGGGAACCTCGGCCAAACCACTTGTTTCGGGCTCCGTGTCACTGTCAACCACGGCGCGCCATGGCTCTTTACCCTCGTTGCGTGTATTAGCGTTCATTTCACGTGACCTCTGCCGTAGAGCTGCTGATTCTGCCTTCGGGTTCTTGTAGGTCGTCAAAGGGGTAGCCGGCAATCGAGTGGAGTCCAGGTCCTGAGGTATATCTCTCCGAACTGTAAGGGGGTAACATGCAAGTGAGAAAGAACAAAAGCGACCGCGTCATTTACTTACAAATCGAGAAGTCGTCTAAGGCACTTTCGTCCTTGCAATACTGCTCGACATCCAGTCGCTTGGGTCGAAGTATTCTGGCTTTGCGGGACGAAGTAGCGGCGACTTTTTTCAGCGTGCGAAGCACTTCTGGAGTTTTCCACGTGTCCCCATACACCTCGCTCAGGATGCGTTGAGCTGTTTCCGTGAAGTCGTCGGAATTCTCGGTTAATTCCGTCGACTGTGAATAAACATCCCGCTCCGGTGGTGAGTTCGGTTGGATGATTTCAAAAGGATTCGGCTGGATTTGAGCCTTTTGTGCACTGCTGTGCGGGGGATGTTCGTCCTCTGAGGATTCAGTGGACTGTTGGGAAACTGAGGCGTTCATACCATGAGAGACTTGGATCTTGATGTTAATCTTCGCAGAGATGTTGATCTTTAGTTGGGTGCTTGACACGGACGAGTTTTTCGACGTAACTTCGGACAGAGATTCACTCGGTCTGAGTTGGTCTTCGGCCGGAGCTTCGGACTTGTGTTGCTGCTCTTCCTCTTCTATCAATTCTTCCGAGGTTTCGGCTACTGTTAGCGAGTCGTCAGGTAGTGAGCCGGACAGTTTCTGTAGACTGTCGTCGAGGATTTCTGGGCCGACGTTCATCACCGGTGCATATCGTGGGGAACTCTGGGCAGTTTCATTCGCTCGTGTCACATCTACGGTGTCGTCCAAGGCGAAATTCCTTTCCGGAATGTCAGGGATCGACTTGACTGGCGATCGGTCTTCCATGGTCATCGATATTGTGTCAGCGGTTGCGATTCTCTTCGCCACGGTGATGCTTATGGATGCGTTTTCAGTCGTTACGGGCTCTGTGTCCGCGTTGGCTATTTCCCTTTGTCTGTTTCTAGCTTCTGGCTCTGGTCCTGGAGTGTTATTCCGAGGTGTCGCGACCTTCGGCGTGTCGATAGAAAAATTCTCCGTCGTCATTGACTCCGTGTCTGCCAAGGCGATTTCCTTCTCCCTGTCAACAACTGTCTCTTGCGCCCGACAATACTGACGCACATCGTTTAGAAACGCCGCCATTCGCAAGTGCTTGGCGTCCTCCTGCGTCGAAGGTAGGCTCGTAGCCGATTTGGATACATTAAACGGATCGAATTCATTCTCCGAATCAGTAATCGTAATGGGTGTATCCTCTTCCCCGTTCGAGGACGAGGATATGCATATCGACACCTCCGGCTGTCGAGCCGGTTCTGCCACCAGCACGCCAGGTAACCCCTGGCCGCAGTCCATTTTCTGATTTTCCGTCGAGACAATCTCAATAACGCCGTGCGATTCTTCGCCCGAAGTAATCGTAATCGGGGCGGAGGCCACAGCCATTAAGCTAATCCGTGAGGAAAGCTGTTCAATAGTATCATCCACATGACGATGTGGTTCTGTCGGTCCCATCTCACTCACCCGTAGAGGTTCCATACCTTCATACGACTCGGAGCTCTTCTCCAGCTCCGAACAATGAGTCGAGTTTGAATAGTCAAGTAGTGGGCGTTGCGCAGGCTGTACCTCATTGCTCGGAGAAGAATCCGTACGGACAAGTAGGTTTTCCGTTCTCTTTGATGGCGGTTTCTCGCTCTCGTCGCATTCGTCGTCAGTCAGGAGCTCGTTGAGCAGATTTCTACTTACGTTCGAAAGTCTGGCTTCGTCTCTTATTTGCTGCGCGACTGCGGCGTCCATTTGCTTCTTTTTGTTCGAGGATAGCGTCAGTTTCGCGAATTCTAAAAAGGAAAATGCCATCAGGGACGTGCGGTTGTGAATTAAATCCGGATTTCTTACTCTCTCTGATCTTGGGCTGACATTTCGACGGATCCACTGAGTTCACGAGTTTATAGTTTGTGTCCATTGAGGTAAAAAATAAATGGAAAAGTGATAAAATGAGAAAAAATAAATTGAATTGACGCGTTCGAGGTTCAAATTGGATCGAATCGAGTGATCCGTGATCAAAACAAACGGTTGTGGTCTGTGGATGATGCCTGTCAAACTGTAGTACGGTGTACTAGATTTCTGCCTATTATTCTTGTGTACTTTTACGGTAGAGATGGGAATACGTTTTAAATATTCAAAAGTACTGGACACATGCGGCCAGCTACTTTTTGAGCTGGACCCTTACATTTCTTTTAGCCTCGATGTCTAGTTTAATGCCTCGACGTTTCGTCTTCATCCTTCAGAGCGCGGTACCAATCTCTTTACAAAAGTCCGCAGACGCCAGTAGTGGTCCATTCTTGGCGTTACGAAGCCTCTTGTATAGGCAAAAGAAATAGGACATGGCAAGGTCCAGGAAACGGTAAGGAAACGTTTTAAAGAAGAAACCTTTAAAACCTTCTTCGCCACCTCTAAGGCAGAGCTGGTGCTCAGATTTAGCATGGGGTTCTTTCCTCTCTGATGATCCAGAATGAGGAAGGGTTTCACAAGCAGCTGACAGTTGGGATAAAGGGACAATTGATCGTTCTTCTATCAGGAGTAAAGGCTCATTCCTGGTTCGCTACGTCATGTACCCTCGAGCACTAGCAAATTGCTTCCCGCATTTCGGAACGGTCTTCTGAATTTTGTCAGTCATTATGTGACTTTTTAGGGATATACTGAAGGCCTTGACGACAGGCCCTAACTTACTTACTTACTAATCAGGCCAGCAACCCATGGAGGATCTGAGTCTGAACTAAAGCTGCCTTCCATCCTTGGAGGTCCCGCTGCTTCCAGTTATCAAGACCGCGGTTACTTGATCTTTATAACGGAGGTTCAGTCTTCCTCTTCTTCAAGAACCAGGGGGCTCGGAGTCGTATACCCTCTTAGCTGGAGCGTTTGTGTTCATGCGCTAGATGCGGCCAAGCCAATTTAGTCGACGGATCCACATTTTTGTACAGCTCGTAGAGTTCGCGGTTGTGTCTTCTCCTCCATTCGCTTTCATCACAGACAGGACCAAATATGCGGCGCTGAATTTTTCTTTCGAAAGAAACCAGAATCAAATCCGCCGTCCTGCTTATCGTCTAGCTTCCGGCCCCGTACTGCCAGACTGGCAGTTTAAGCGTTTTGTAGAGCATGACTTTGATTCTTCGAGTTAGGAGTTTTGACACAAGTTGTTTGGACAGATCGAAAAAGCAGCGGTTGCCAAGGACGATTTGGCGTTTGTGGAGCTTACATTTGCCCCGAGGAAGACAAACTCCTCAACTACCTCGAAACTATAGCTGTCAACCGTTATATTTTGTCCGAGGTGGTAAGCGACGGATTAGTTTTTGCGGGCCGGAAACCGCTCTGGTAGCTATCGATTAGTGCGGTGCAAAAGGGGTTTGTACTTTCACAGAGTACGCTGGACAGGATCTTGTTTGCGGCATTGAGGAAGGATATACCTCTGTATTTCTTGCAAGAGGTGGAATCGCCTTTTTGTAGATAGGGCAAATAGAGCCCCAGTCGTCGGGCATGTTTTCATCTTCCCAATTTCTACAGATGATCTGGTGCATGCTCCCTATCAAAACATCGCCGCCAGCCTTGAAGAGCTCTGATGGTAAGCAATCTGAGCCTGCGGCCATGTTGTACTTCAGCTTTTGAGTAGCTATGCCGACTTCGATGCTTAGTGGGAGGACTACTTCAGCAGTTGGAGTTGTGATTTCCTCAATCCCTACCACTCTCTCTTGGTCATTCGTTACGCAGCTGCTGGAAATGCTGGTTTAATACATCCGCCATACCCGGCGAGTCGGTGACAAGGTTACGTTCAAAATTTCGAAGAGCCTGGGTGCCTTTCTTGAAGCCTCCTGCAGGGCTTTTGACTTTCTTATAAAAGGCCCGTATTTTATATTTGTCCCCAGACTCCTCGATATCCTTGAGCTGAGAGGCCGCGAAGATTTTTTCCTTCCTTCTTCGCCTTTAGGTACGCCTCGTCGGTTACTGCCTTTTTCTGCTCACATTCGCCATCATATGTAAGGTTTTGTCGAGGGATACCTTAGTTTTTCGAGAGAGGGCTCTACTACTCAATTGCCTCTTGAGCCCGAAGAAGCAGCGGTTGGCAAGAGTTATTCTGCGTTTTATCTCAGCGCTGGTATCGTTGCTGCTTGTCACTATCGAGCCAAGGTAAACGAAGTCCTTCACTACTTCAAAAATATAGCTGCCAAAGGTGTCGTTCTGACCAAGACGTCGGTGTTGCGCGTCTTTCTTGGATGACAGCATATATTTGGTCTTGTCCCCATTTACCCTTAGACCCACTTTAGCCGCTTCTGCTTCAAAGCTTGCGAACGCCTTATTGACGTCATCTGCGTAGGCAAGCAATCGTGTGGACTTGAAGTAGATCGTACCTCTTGTATTGGCCGCAGAGTCCCGCACGATCTTTTCAAGTATAATGTTAAAGAAATCACACGACAGTGCGTCTCCCTGTCTAAAACCTTTTTTAACATTAAAGGGGTCGGTAAGTTCACCTCCGACTTTAATGCAGCAGTGAGAGTTCTCCATAGTCATGCTGCACAGTCTGACGAGTTTGGCAGGAATGTTAAAACATTACATGGCTTTGTATAGCTCGTCTCTATAAACACTGTCATACGCGGCTTTAAGGTCGACGAAAAGATGGTGCGTGTCGTGGATTTTCCTGGCCTGAAACCACACTGGTAGGAACCTATCAGATTGTCCACGAACGGTTTCAGGCGCTTACACAGTACGGCAAAAAGGATCTTGTACGTGATGCTCAGGAGGCTTATCCCTCTGTAATTGGTGCAGTCATAGGGGTCTCCTTTCTTATGGACCGGGCAAATGATACTGAGATTCCATATTTCCATATTCGCGGGGAGCGAGCTCTACATGGGCCTGTCTGCACTCATCATCAAACCAGGGGCTTCTCGACGGTGGAGGCTCGAAACCGAGTCCATCTGGGGCGGCATCTCTGATGGCGTTCTGACATCGACTCCATTGCTGTTCTAAATCGACATCCAAATAGGCGCTGTCTTCCGCTTTCGTACCGATCGCCGTAATAGAGGTCGCAGTTTTTCATCCCCTTTTTGCCCGACCCATTTCACTGCACTTTCTGGATTGCGGTAATGTCTGCTTTCTAGCAGTCAAGGGCCTCCGCGGGTTCATCGGCTGCACGTGGTCTGTTAAGGGGTTGTCAACAGTAAATGCGTCATTGTCCAAGGCTTGTGGTTGCTTCTGAACCGTATTTTTCTACGTGATGAGGGAGTCAGCCCCACGCACAGCTCCCAACTGGGAGGTCAGGCCTCTTATTTTACCCTCGGGAGGGGGGTCCGGGCGTATCCGGTGTAGGGAACCAGGCTGAGGTTGGGAGCGCGGCTATTAGCTCTACTATATGGGGCTCATCCGCTGTCGTCTGTTTTATAGGGTCCCGACCCGACCTTAGAGATCTTCTTTTGGACCTGGGAATCGGAATATGTACGAGCAGCTCCAGAAGGGGTGTTGTCCAGGTGGCTCCCACTAACCGGAGCGTTGGATGCCGCCGTTTCCCGATGGATTAATTAGCTTATCCGCCACCGTCCTGAAGAAGAGTCAAGCCCTGGACCACTTGCTTGCTAAGATAAAATTTCGTCCGGTAGTCGTACGAAAGGCCATTGCCGACTCCAAACTTAGCAGTTAAGTTACGTAAGACAATTTTGATGTCATTCTTGAGACATTGCTCGAAATTGTTGTCAAAAAACTCATTGAAAGTACTTTTGTCATCTTCCATATTTGCGGCCGAATCACTATCGTATGTCAGGCTGATACCTTGAAGTTAGGCTCAATTCAGTTTGTCATTCATTTACTCAGGTTTACTTACTTACTTACTTATCAGGCCAGCGATCCATGGAGGACCTGAGCCTGAGCTATAGCTGCCTTCCATCCTTGACGGTCCCGGGCACGCTGCTTCCAGTTGTCAAGACCAAGATGTCTTACATTCGCGATTACTTGGTCTTTATACCGGAGGTTCGGTCTTCCTCTTCTTCTCGAACCAGGAGGCTCGGAGTCGAAGACTCTCTTCGCTGGAGCGTTGATGTCCATGCGCTCGATGTGGCCGAGCCAGTGTAGTCGACGGATCCTTGCCTTGCGGACTACATCCACATTTTGGTACAGCTCGTAGAGTTCGCGGTTGTGTCTTCTTCTCCATTTACCTTCCTCACAGACAGGACCAAATATGCGGCGCAGAATTTTTCTTTCGAAAGAACCCAAAATCAGCTCCGCTGTTCTGCTTATCGTCCAGCTTTCGGCTCCGTACAACAAGACTGGCAGTATGGGCGTTTTGTAAAGTATGACTTTGGTCTTTCGAGTGAGTCGTTTTGACCCAAGTTGATTGGAAAAGCCGAAGTAGCAGCGGTTGCCAAGGGCGATTCTATGCCGGATCTCCACTGTGGTGTCATTAGTGGAATTTACGTTACTCAGGTTTACCTCTGGAAAAAGTCAGCACCCAAAGAGTCGCGAGTTTCGTTTCTTGTAAAACGGGCCCGGGCTATAGACTTCATAGCAGCTTAGAGACGTCACAATTTGCTGAGTGACAGAGGAATGCATAATATCCAAAAAGTTGTTATTAAACCGAAAAACCTCCTTGTCGACGTGAGCTTCAAAAACGCTGTACGTAAGTTGGTACTTAAGTCTTGAGATATGAGGGCACCAAATCTGAAATCCGTCATTGTAGAGTTTGACGTTTTCAATAGTAATCGATCTCAGAACGTCTTGTCACGCTTGTCAATCCTGTAGAGGTCGTCCAAAAGTGGTTGTTGAGCCAGAAAAAATGTATGCCGTTCGTGGTCTGATGCTGCAAGATCATTATGTGGCATACCGTGAGATTGAGATATGCTTCGGCATTAGTTCCACTCTCATACATTCAGTGTTGCATGGACATTTAGCCGTCAAAAGGATTTGTTCGCACTGGGTACCGCATCGTTTCACAATAGTTCTAAATATGCTCACGTCGATTGGTGCAAAGAAATATTGCAAGAAATCAATCGCGATGCTTCACACGCTGTAAGAAAAATGCCAAAAAAATTGTAAAGTGTACTGTGAGAGTGCGATAAGTAAACACCAGACCCAAGAGTCAAATTTCGGTGTCAAAAATGCAAAGTGAAATGGGCGATGAAAAATGGATTAAATAAGAAAATATCTCACGCAAGTGATCATGGTCAAAAGCTGGTGACCTTCCATAACCCACTTTAGCAAGGTTATGCTTGGTGATTGGTGGGATTGCAGCGGAATTGTTCATTATGACAACTTGGCGAACCGATCAATTCGATCCTTTACCGTGTACAACTCTACCGTTTGAACCAAGCAATCGAGAAAGGCAACCAAAATTAGCCAAAGTGTGGAAATTTCCAAATTTGGATCTTGCACCATTTGCTTCAGTCTCTGCAGGGCTCTCCTAAGGGTAAAAATTTGGCCAACCGAACAGTCGTTGACAATCCTTTAGCCAAGTTTTTCGCCGATGAACCACGGAATTTCTACACTAAGGGAATGGCGAGAGGACTTAGAAAATAATAACTAATATGTGCTTTAATGATTGTTTGTTAAAAAAAATTATAATAAACGTTTATATGTATTTCCAAAAATTCTGGTTAATCAATCTAGTACATTTTTCAATCCACTACATTTCCACCACCTCAATACCACGCCTGTGACGGCATGCATATTTTGACAGGTGTCGATCCACGACTGACAGTTTACATCTCCAAATCAGATTTATGCCGAGCTGATTGCTTTGCTTAATATTTCATTAAATTTCCCTTATTTTAAGTAAAGTAATACTTTTGTGGCAGCAAGATGGGACGCCGTTCCATAAATACCACTAAAAGTGGTAAATACATGAATCCCACAGACCAAGCGAGTAAGATTCTTACAACGAAACAGCCATCGGCCTGCGACTGGATTGATGCAAACCGATTTTCTTGCAGGAAAGGAGGCTCGCAAGAAGGAGCTGAAAAAGAACAAGCGCCAACGACAAATGGTACGTGCCGCTGTCCTCAAGAACAAGGACCCCGGCCAGATTCTAGAGGAAATGGAGAAAATCGATGAAATGGGTAAGGCCGAGAGTAGCTTTTGTGGACGTGCTTGTATGGAACTTGTCTTCGTTTTCAGAGTACAACGTCCTTCAACCGTCGCCACTGAATGAGAAAGTGCTCCGGGACAAGCGGAAAAAACTGAAAGAAACCTTTGACCGCGTGATGCGGCTCTATGTGAGTGCAGACCGGCATATTCACTGATTCCATTTGCTCATTTTGTCGTACTCCACAGCACACAGATGACCCGGAACATTGGGCGGAATTGAAGAGGAAGGAAGTGGACTACGAGAAGAAACGGCTGAAGAAACAGCAATACTACGAGAGCGTCAAGCACGCGCAGAGTGTGCAAATCGACGAGATTCCTCTACCGGCTCAAGTAAGTTCATGTAATTCCCTAATAGGATGTTTGTGAGTGTATCTATCCCCATCTTTGCAGGCGAATTCGGCTCCGGGAGTTATCACTTTTCCTCCCAACCGATTGCCTCCGCCACCGGCTGCCCTCTCATTACCTCCATTCGCTCCAGGTGCACCTCCCGGAACACTACGGAAACCAACAGATTTGGTAAGATGTCGTAATTTCATCAAGCTCAATGGTTTGCTGACCTTTCTTCATCCATAGCAGCAACAAAAGCCTGAGGAAAAGCCAACGGAAACCAAGAAAAGCGAACCACCGGGCGTGCCACCCGGCCCACCGCCCAATCTCTTCGAGATGTCCGATCTCGACACCGATGCCGAAGATGACGAACCACTACAAAGGGAACCACTGGGCAAGAAAGTTCGTGGCGTGGAAAAGGGCAAAGACGGCGAAGACCTACCCAAACCCAACGCGCTGCAGCAACGAATGCTCGCCATATCGGGTCAGAACATCGATGAATTCATGAAAGAAATGGAAAACGTGCATAAGAAGAAGGAAAAGGAACGCGCTGCTGAGCGTAAGGATAGCGGGAGTGAGACCAAAGACGATTCAGATGACTCGGATGGCAGTTCCGACGACGACAGTGAGTCGAGTCGTTCGAACTCGGATGACGAAGCGGTTGACACCTCTCACGTTGCCATACCGCTACCACCGACCATGCCTGCAGCTGTTCCCGTTCCCCCAATGACTCTCCCCAGTGGTCCGCCACTTCCGCCACCGTCTGGTTTACCACCGCCAATGATGTTCCGACCACCGCCCTTGCGACCAGGTATCCCTCCCAACTTTGGCATTCGCATGCCACCCGGTCCACCACCCGGTCGTCCTACCCTCGGCGGAATGCAGCCACGTATGAATATCCGAATGCCGCCTGGACCACCGCCTGGTCTGCCGCCTCGTATGATGCACGCCAAGAACGCGCCACACAAGGACACCAAAGGAGTGACCACGATCACTGCCAAACCACAAATCAGGTACGAACACATGCATAAAGTAACTGACTGCAGCAAATTTCAACTCTTAACTTGCATCCTAGGAATCTGAGTGCGGACGTGACACGATTCGTACCGTCTGCGTTGCGCGTGAAGCGCGAAGACAAGCAAAGATCGAACAACAAGACGAAGCAGTACACTCAGGAGCCGAAACCAGTGACGGAAGTAAACAAAGGTGCCACGAAAGATGATGCCTACATGCAGTTCATGAACGAGATGCAGGGTCTGCTGTGAATCCCAATTGTAGTAGCTTAGAATAGGACTAACCTTACGGACTTAGAATAAATTTTCAAACGAATCTGAAGCAGTTTTCCTGCCTCCAAAGTTCATTGCCTTGTCCCACCGGAGTATATCAAAACTAATTCACTTTCGTTTCAACTCCCGGGATAACTTCCAACTTTACACAAATCCCACTGGCCAATCCACACGTTCAATTTCTCCAATGTCCGCGCATACAACTGAGCAAAATGCCAGTCACGTACCAGTCGAATGCGAAATCAAATAGAACACAATCGACAGGGTACACTCGATACCAACAGCGATTCGTCGAAGATAAAGAAATGAATCGGACAACTAACTCCTTACACAAATAAACAGCAAGGCAAACAACAGAAGCCACTGGGTAGCAAACAATCGTGAGATAGTATTGACCTCAAAGGAGTGATGGAATTCATAGGGCCTAGTGGGTGGTAGACGTGACTGTCTTCGATGTTGCGGGTGATGCTGGCAGGTAAATTCAGAGGAACACCATAGCTCGTGTGCCGCGTAAGCGTTCCCTTTATCGAAAACGATTTGTTATCCGGCGGAAAACCTTGTGGGAGAGGAGAGTTGGGTATAATTAAGACCACGTCCTGCCGCCATGGGAATGATATATGTATACCATGAGTAGGGCGAGATGGGCTCGTAAGCGCCGTAGGCAAACTCAATTCTCGTGCAGAAACTACCTTTAAAGCAGGAAGCGATTGATTGTATGCGCCGCACCCGCCTCGTGCCGGATGACTAGCGATGGGGGGACGTCATGTATGGAGAGGATACGTGCACGTCTGACGAGTAGCGATGGGATTGGATGTAATTTAAAGCGAAGGGTTTGAGCGTAATTTATGTCGTCACATGTTGCTCCCAGATGGGCTGCTGTGAGTGGATGCCATAAGGGGAAATGGAAACTTATTTAAAAGGAAATCCGAGGAGACTAAGGATTTTTACCTCTCGACAAGAAGTGGTGAACGAGTTTTCGGATTTTTGGTTATCGCTTATGACGCGACAAGTGTCTGCTTTGGTCGAGGGCGACTGCCTTGCTTTGATTACTAGGTGGGCACACGGGGCTGGGTATCCGCTCCTATGCCAAAAACTGAGGCGAAGCTGCGAAACCTCACAACCTTTAACGCATAATGTCGCGTTGCTAGCTTACAGCGCGCGCAGGTGAAGTTGTGACCAGCGGCCACTGCAAAATTATAGAGTCCCACGCTGGTTTTTGAACCTATGCCAACTTTAAGAAAAATCAAGTCATGCTTCGAAAAAGCTGGGGCAGAGAGTTGGTTGTTGGTTGTCGCTTGATGTTAAGCGCGATAGTCGGTCCATCTCTTCTTTACGTTTCTGGATTTTTTGTGTTGTTGTTAACGCACTTGAGGATTCGATCGGCAGTGAATGGATGGACTATCAGGCCGCCCAAGGTCTTGAGTCTTAAAAAAGCGGCGTACGTTAACCCAGCCGAATTTTCCGTGCGACCAATGTCAACGACGGCCTTGGTTAGTGTGATGCCATGGTCTTTCTTGGATGACAGCATATATTTGGTCTTGTCCCCATTTACCCTTAGACCCACTTTAGCCGCTTCTGCTTCAAAGCTTGCGAACGCCTCATTGACGTCTCGCTTTGTCCGTCCAATGACGTCAATGTCATCTGCGTAGGCAAGCAATTGTGTGGACTTGAAGTAGATCGTTCCTCTTGTATTGGCCGCAGTGTCCCGCATGACCTTTTCATGTCTAAAACCTTTTTTAACATCAAAGGGGTCGGTTAGTTCACCTCCGACCTTAATGGAGCAGCGAGGGTTCTCCATAGTCACCTTGCACAGTCTGACGAGTTTGGCACTATCAAACGCGGCTTTAAAGTCGACGGAAAGATGGTGCGTGTCGACCTGGAATTCATGGGTCTTCTCCGAGATCTGCCGTAGTGTAAATATTTGGTCTATCGTGGATTTTCCTGGCCTGAAACCACACTGGTAGGAACCTATCAGATTGTCCACGAACGGTTTCAGGTACTTACACAGTATGGCAGAGAGGATCTTGTACGCGATGTTCAGGAGGCTTATCCCTCTGTAATTGGCGCAGTCATAGGGGTCTCCTTTCTTATGGACCGGGCAAACGAGATTCCTGAGATTCCATTCATCGGGCATGCGTTCTTCCGACGATGTCTTGCAAATGAGTTGGTGCATGTTCCCGACCAGCTCATCGCCAGCTGCTTTAAACAGTTCCGCGGGGAGTCCGTCTGCTCCAACAGCCTTATAAGACTTAAGTTTCGATGTCGCTATCTTAACATCGTCTAGATCGGGTGGACGGGATTCTCCTTCGTCTTCGTCCATTGTTCGGTCTGCCTGACGGCGGCAGTTTGACTATCATCGCCGTTATACAGTCTGCAGAAGTGGTCCTTCCACAATCTCAGCATCGACTGTGACTCCACTACTAGTTGTCCGTGCTCATCCCTGCAGGTTTCTGCTCTGGCTTTTTAGCCTTGGCATGTTCGTTTTACTTTCTGGTAAAATTTTCGAACGTCGTTCTTGCAGTAACATCTCTCCATCTCGCGCTTCTCGTGCTTCATCTTTTTCCTTCTCAGAAGCGCATGCTCCTCCCTCCTTTTCTGTACATAGAGCTCGCGGGCAGCTCTCGTCCGTCGATGCAATGTGGCCATGTATGCATTCTGTTTCTCTACATGGGCCTGTCTGCACTCATCATCAAACCAGGGGTTTCTCGACGGTGGTGGCTCGAAACCGAGTATATCTGAGGCGGCCTCTCTAATGGCTTTCTGACAACCACTCCATTGCTGTTCTGTGGCATCTTCAGATTGCTTCGGGACTTGAGAGAGCTTGGGGGAGACTTGATCGGTGAAGGTCCTGGCGGTCTCCTGCGATTGCAGCTTTCCGACGTTAAATTTTGGTGTTCTTACTCGACTCCGTTGATTCCGAGAAATTCGCATCCGTACCTTGGCTGCAAAAAGGTAATGATCCGAGTCGATGTTCGCTCCTCGAAAGGTTCGGACATCTAGGATGCTGGAGGTTGTCGATTGATCGAAAGGTGTGGGAGTCGTGTACTTGCTACTACCAGATTATGTCCCGCCATAAAGTCCGTTTTCTGACGTGGTGTTGTGTAGGCTTTGCTTTCCAATGACTCGTTCAGAGATAGCTTCCTTACCCAGCTTCGCATTGAAGTCTCCTAGAACGATTTTGGTGTCATAGCACGGACATTGCGCATACGTTCTGCCTAGGAGATCATAGAAGACGTCTTCATGTCGGTCATCTTTCTCCTCTGTGGGGGCGTGGACACATAGTAAGCTTATATTGCGGAGACTGGTCTTGATGCGGATAGTTATGAGGCGTTCGCTTACATACTGGAAGCTTAAGACTTTTTTCCTGAGTCTGCCTCGAACAACAAATCCGCATCCGAATAAGCGTTGTTTATTTTCTCTGTAGCAGTTTCCGTAGTATATATCATAGTTTTTCATCCGCTTTTTGCCTGGCCCATCCCATCGCACTTCTTGGAGCACGGTAATGTCAGCCTTATAGCAGTCCGAAGAGTTGACCAGTTGTCCGGCTGCACCTGGTCTGTTGAGGGACCTAACGTTACAGGTGCAGATCCGAAATACGTTTCCTTTTTGACGTTTGCGAGGGTCGTCAACATGTAATCCGTCCGTATCCGAGGCTATTGGTTAGTTCTGAACAAGTTTTTTGTTTTACGCGATAAGGATGTTAACCCTAAGCGCAACCCCCAACCCGGAGGGCCAGGTTCCTCTTTCCCCAGGAACAAGGGGTCGGGTCGCTGCACACATTGGTTCACTACCTGGCGGGTGCCAGCATAGCTATCCAGGGGAGGCCACGCGGAGGCTGTGTGTCAACTTGGATTGAGTAGGGACAGAGATCGAAGCTGGCGTTTGCCAAGTTAAACGTGATCAACTTCTTTGCTCTGTTTGTTCGCTCCCTTCTCCCCTAGACAAGGCTCCCCAAATCCTCCTTGTCACCGCCTGTTCTGGAGTACGTTAATTCCACCATGGGACAAATTCACTTCCGTACTCGTGCACCGATAGTTTTGATGTCAAAAAAGGATTTAGGCAGGGCGATGCGCTGTCGTGTGATTTCTTCAACATCGTATTGGAAATGATTGTGCAAAAATCACAGGCCAATACAAGAGGCACAATCTACTTCAAATCCTCGCAACTCCTTGCATACGCCGACGACATTGACATAATAGGTAGATCGCAGCGAGATGTCAGTGAGGCGTTTGCGAGTATTGAGATGGAGGCGGCAAAAATTGGTTTGGCAGTTAATGAGGGCAAGACTAAATATCTGCTGTCATCGAAAAAGGACATTTACCACCGACGTCTTGGACAGAACGTGCATATTGGCAGATATAAGTTCGAGGTAGTTAAGGACTTCATATACCCCGGTTCCGCGGTGACTTGGAACAACGACACCAGTTTCGAAATCAAGCGCAGAATTACTCTTGCCAACCGCTGCTTCTTTGGGCTCAAGAGGCAACTGAGAAGTAGAGCCCTCTCTCGTACGACCAAGTTGACCTTATATAAGACCTTAATTATCCCGGTCCTGTTATACGGCGCAGAAACATGGACTTTATCTAAAGCGGATGAGGAAATCCTTGGTCGTTTCGAGAGAAAGATTCTGCGTTCGATTTTCGGTCCCATAAACACAGAGGAGAGTTGGAGGAGAAGATTCAATCACGAACTGTACGGGTTGTACAGCGACATGAGTCTGGTCAGGCGTCTACGGATCCAACGCCTAAGATGGCTAGGCCATGTAGAGCGAATGGACACCACAGCTCCAGCCCGTAGAGTCTTTGAATCCAACCCCGAGGGACGAAGAAATAGAGGACGGCTGCACCTAAGGTGGCGCGCACAGGTGGAAGGGGACCTCAACCAACTGGGCGTGCGGCATTGGAAAAGACTAGCGAAAGATCGTGCTAGGTGGAGAGGCATGTTGGTTGAGGCCCAGGTTCACCCCGAACTGTAGCGCCCGTTAAGTAAGTAAGTACTCGTGCAGTTGCAAGCGTTCTGATAGAACTTGACATACATAAATCCCCTGGTCCAGATGGTATTTCCCCAATAATTCTGAAGAGGTGTTCTTCTATGATGGCAAAACCACTGGGTAAGCTTTTTCACCTTTCCTACTCTTCTGGGCTCTACACGAGTAGGTGGAAAACAGCATTTATCCAGCCCACTCCCAGAAAAGTCGAATCTTCATCTCTCTCCAACTACCGACCCATTGCACTAACGTCCCTTCTTCCCAAGGTCATGGAAACGCTGATAAATCGTCAGCTAATGAAATATCTCGAGTCGCAGAAACTCCTCAATGACCGGCAGTATGGTTTCCGCAGCAACAGATCCACTGGTGATTTGATGGTATGTCTCACCGAGAAGTGGAATCATTCGCTCCACCAGGCGGATGAGAGCAAAGCATTTGACAGAGTTTGGCACGGAGCTCTTTTGTCGAAATTGCGTGCATTCGGGATCGACGACTCTCTTCTATGGATTAGAAGCTACCTTTCGAATCGTTCAATTCAAGTTGTCTTGGACGGATTCAAGACTGACACTCACTTTGGAAATTCTGGTGTTCCCCAGGGCTCCGTTTTGTCTCCGACACTCTTTCCCATTTTCATAAATGATCTCTTGTCTGTTACTTCTAATCCAATCCACTCCTTCGCTGACGACAGTACCCTCAGCTTTCCATATTCGTTCACTTCTTTACGACCCTGCACTTCGGCTGTAAATAGTGAGCGGCAGCGTATGTTAAGCTCATTAAATTCCGATATCGACAGCATGGGGTGAAAACAATAGAGTGGAATTTAATGCTTCCAAAACACAATGCTGTCTTCTGTCGCTTAAGCTGTAACGCTGACCCAATGCCATTATCCATGAATGGCACTTGTATCTCGGAAACTGAAAAGCTTTCTTTCCTGGGTATGTGCATCAATGACAACCTTTGTTGGAATGATCACATATTTAGGTTTCCTATACAGATGCAAGAAATTCTTCACACCCACCGATCTGGCTACAATTTATAAGGCGTACATTCGTCCTTTCCTGCTGAGCGAAATACTCTACGGTATGCCTACGTCGCACACAAATGCTAATAACATGTGGCTGCATTGCCGCTCAGCCATTCAGGAAGTAGCCGAAACCACCTTAGGATACCTACCACCCCCGACAAGAAACCCGTGGTATGATGGCGAGTGTGAGCAGAAAAAGGCAGCAACCGACGAGGCGTACCAAAAGGCGCTGCAGAGGAAAACCAGGACAGCGCAAGAAGAGTACCGAGCCAGAAGAAAGGAGGAGAAAAACTGCTGCGTTAAGAAAAGAATCTTCGCAGCCTCCCAGCTCAAGGATATCGAGGAGTCTAGGGATAAACATAAAATACGAGCCTTTTACAAGAAAGCCAAAGGCCTTGCAGGAGGCTTCAAAAAGGGCACCCTGGTTCTTCGAAACTGCGAGGGTAATCTTGTCACCGACCCGCAAGGAATAGCGGATGTATTTAAGCAGCACTTCCAGCAGCGGCTTAACGAGCATGACCAAGAGAGAGTGGTAGGGACCGAGGAAATCCCAACTCCAGCCGCTGGAGTAGTCCCCCCACCCAGCATCGAAGAAGTCGGCACAGCTATTCAGAAGCTGAAGAACAACAAGACCGTAGGATCAGATGGCTTGCCATCAGAGCTCTTCAAGGCTGGCGGCGATGTTCTGGTAGGGAGCATGCACCAGATCATCTGCAGAATTTGGGAAGATGAGAGCATGCCCGACGACTGGAATACCAGCTCTATATGCCCCATCCACAAAAAAGGCGATCCTACCTTTTGCAAGAACTATAGAGGTTTGTCCCTGCTCAATGTCGCATACAAGATCCTGTCCAGCGTATTGTGTGAACGTCTAAAACCATTTTGCACCGCACTAATCGGCAGCTACCAGTGCGGCTTCCGGTCCGGCAAATCAACTATAAACCAAATTTTCACACTTCGACAAATCCTGGAAAAGACCAACGAGTTTCGAATCGATACACACCATCTTTTCATCGATTTCAAAGCCGCATACGACAGCATTCATCGTGAAGCACTGTTTGGGGCGATGGCCGAATTCGGGATCCCGGTAAAACTGATCCAATTGTGTCGCGCCACGCTAAGAAAGACGCGATGCACGGTGCAACTCGGTTCTAGGACCTCGGAACCATTCGAAACATGCACCGGATTTCGTCAAGGAGATGCGCTGTCATGTGACTTCTGTCATGTGCTGGAGCAGATAGTGCGACGGGCAGGCGTCAACAAGGAAGGCACTATCTTTTACAAGTCCATCCAGCTGCTAGGATACGCGGATGATATCGACATCATCGCGTGTTCTCGCCGTGGCATTGTGGAAGCATTCACGGCGATTGAAGAACAGGAGAAACGAGTTGGTCTTAAGATCAATGAGGACAAAACGAAAAACATGCAGTCAAGCAAAAACCAATCCGTCGCTCACCACCTGGGACAAAATATAACAATTGACAGCTACAATTCCGAGGTAGTTACCTCGGGCCAAACGTAAATTCCACAAATGACACCACAGTGGAGATCCGGCATAGAATCGCCCTTGGCAACCGTTGCTACTTCGGCTTGTCCAAACTACTGGGGTCAAAACTCCTCACTCGAAAGACCAAAATCATGCTTTACAAAACGCTCATTCTGCCAGTCTTGCTGTACGGAGCCGAAAGCTGGACGATAAGCAGGACAACGGAGCTGATTTTGGGTTCTTTAGAAAGAAAAATTCTGCGCCGGATATTTGGCGCCGGAAGCAGCGTGTCCGGGACCGTCAAGGATGGAAGGCAGCTATAGCTCAGCTGCATGGATCGCTGGCCTAGTAAGTAAGTAAGTAAGTACATTCGTCCTAAGCTGGAGTTCAACGCTCATGTCTGGTCTGGCGCATCTAAGACCGCTTTGCACCTACTAGATAGAATACAAAAACGCACGATAAAACTGATAGGTGACCCCAGCACTACCAAAACACTAGACTCGCTGGAACATCGTAGGAATGTATTCTGCCTTTCATTGTTTCATCCTTACTTTCATCGTAAATGCTCTGATGAAATAGCCAGTTGCATTCCGCCCCTTCAAAACTTCTGCCGCGATACACGTCTCTCCTGGAATGTTCATGAATTCACTCTGAAGCCCGTTTTCGGTCGTACTATCAAAAATAGAAATTCTTTCCTCAACCGAACCACACGAATGTGGAACGCGCTACCTCGTTCGGTCTTCCCCCCTCAATACAATATGCAGACATTTAAGACCCATGACAATAGGCAGCTCCTCTCCCTCTCCCTGTTACCGTCTGCTCACACAACGTCTTTCGTTATAAAAAGACTCTAAAAAACAAAAAAATTAAAAATTAAGAATGTTAGCTTGAATTATGCTTAACAAATGGGGGTATTGGCCCCCACGAAAATTAAATTAAAATTTACCCCTCTACTATCGACAAGAGCATCTTGCATACCTTCTTCTTCACTTGTTGTTTCTGCAGAAGAGTCTCTTTAGTTATAAGGTAGTCTGAAGCCTCCACGTGGAGCGGAGTCATCGCGCCGTCACTTATATCTTGGAGAAATTCGACTAAATTACAATAGAACGAGATTATCGACCGTCATATCTGCAGACCCGCACTCTAACCCTCAGGTTAGCGAACACTATTGTCGATCCGCATAATATGCAATGTCATGGTTTCAAGACACAACGAATCGTAAAACCTATATATAAGTCTACCTACTCGTGCACGTAAATGGTCCATTCGCTCTAGTTGAGTTTATCCAGGTAGCTTAAGCAACCATCCTGAGGCTACACGATATTGACTCATGATGTCATTAATGGAATGCTCGTAAAATCCTCGGATGACAGAACAGCCTCCAGATTCACTTCATTACCTCTTTTCTAAAATTTTCTGAAGACACTTAACCTTTATCTATTCCGGAAACGCCCAAAAGCTACGACATGACCACTGTCGATTAACACTCAAGTTTTCCTTAATTGATATTTCAACAAAACCCACTCGGGAAAACAATCTGTGAAATTACCATCAATTCTAACGTAATTACATGATCAACCTAAAACAGTGGTGTTCGAGTGGATTATCTTATTTGTCTCTCCATCTGCAACAAAGGAAACAGAAGGAACAAGTACAAAGGAATCTCAAATTGAATTATCTCGTGTCTCAATTTCAGCATAACGCTAATCCGCATGCCACGACTTTGTCCTGGCCTTTCACAAAAACACCTTGTTTACATGACTGACACTTACATGACCGTTTTTTTATGACCTTGTTGTCTTCCGCATGACGTGTACAGCTCATAATGTCCTCAAGAGCAGTTCACACCGTATTTTTCCATCAAATTCTTATGAAACATCTTGTTTTGGCAAATAACCTCACTTTACCCTTCAACTTATCAGCCAGCGAAACAGAGCTATTAAGGAACGCACAACAGATGGCCATTAGTATCCCAAATATACAACAGTTTTGACAGAAGGAAAGCATCTTCAGAAATCCATTTCGGCAATTATTACTTATCCGGAGAGCAATTTCTATGCCTTGGAACCATGAACTTGAACCAATTTAATTAACCCCATCCCTATCCGAATGGGACCTCAAATTGTCCTGTTTATTCTGCTAGCACCCAAGCTGCACAGGCAGCTCACAGTGATATACATATTTCAAAAACTTAAAGATTTTTAATGATGCGACACTAAATTTACTCTGCAAATAACGGTCATAATTATACAAAGTTTGGTTATGGCTTTTATGAGAGTGTCACAATTTCATGATAAATCCTTCTTCACCATCTGTGGGCTTCACTTGACCGACAACGAAGGACTGTCTGGTCATTACATCAATCCATTCCGTGATCCTTTTCCATGAAGTTCGGATGTAATCTTTCTGCTTAACTGCCTAACTGTAGCTTGCAGTTCATTTGCCTGTGACTGTCAGCATTACTTTATTACCTTCGAGAGTCATTAGGACACGACACATGTGTCATATTAAGGTCGGAGGTATATAAAGGATCGAAGGACTAGCTTCAAAAACAGTAAGTAAATTGTTAACAAAACGCCAACATGTCATTCACCATCACTTATACCAAATCACCGAAGGAAGAAAAAACGTGTGAAGACTGCGAGAAGTCACGGACAACTGTGGCATTCAATTTGTTCCAGTACCGTCAGGAGCTGGAGCGAGCATATTTCGATCCTATATATCTGGCCAAGGCCAAGTTTGACCTTACCGAGAGTCTGCTGGCAGATAGTGGACCGAAATTGTATGAATTCGAGAGGGGTATCTTGGCGACACTAGTACGAATGCGGATTTTCAAGTATAGACTGAAAGGATTCATTCAGAAATCGGGAAGGTAACAATCGAGGAAGAACATCGACGTGGCAGTAAGTCTATTGATTACATGGAACGGATATGTAATACCTTGTACCTAGTTGAATATTTAAATAAAGTTTTGTCAACAAAAGATAAAACAACTTGAGTCCTTTTGCGGTGGATATTTTTTCGGTTGGAATGTTTAGAAGATTTGATCACTGTCACGGTTGCTCTAAAGCATTCGGTGGTGCGGACATCTTTTTCTACGAAAAAGAGCAGTATCGGCCAGTAATTCGCTTTTTTATTTTCGAGCAAGAAAAGCGACGAAAAGTAAGTTTTACGGAACATACATACACATGGGGACATCGATGAGGACATCAGATGGCAATTATATTTCAAAACAAGGAGCCTGGTTAAGCGAATAGGGCCTGTCGCTGCTTTTAAAGCTAAATTTGCAAATTTGTGCTATGCTGTTGTAAAACATAACTTTTCCTCGCTAAATAGACCATACCTGCTTCAATTCGTGGTCGAAGTGGTTCAACAGTTCGGTGAATGTCCTTGCTGTTTTCTTTACGACAAACGTTCACTTATTGTTTGTCGTACCTTGCGGCGACACGCCAATTCAGCAAAAGACTGACTTTAATGTTTGATTTAATTTCCAAAGATTTGGTATTACCTAGGGGATTACTTACTTACTTTGATGGCGCTACAGTTCGGGGTGAACCAGGGCCTCAACCAACAAGCCTCTCCAGCCGGCCCGATCTTTGGCCAGCCGCTTCCAGTGCCGCACTCCCAGTTGGTTGAGGTCCCTTTCCACCTGTGTGCGCCACCTTAAATGCGGTCGTCCTCTGCTGCGTCGTCCCTCGGGGTTGGAGTCGAATACACTTTGGACCGGAGCGTTGATGTCCATTCGCTCTACATGGCCTAGCCATCTTAGACGTTGGATCCGAAGACGTTTGGCCGATGTCGCTGTACAGCCCGCACAGTTCTTGATTGAATCTCCTCCTCCGCTCTCCGTTTACACAAACATGACCAAAGTTTGCACGCAGAATTTTCCTCTCGAAACGCCCAAGAGCCTCTTCATCCGCTTTTTATAACGTCCAAGCCACAGCACCGTAGAAGAGGACCGGGATGATTAAGGTTTTGTAGAGGGATACCTTAGTTTTTCGAGAGAGGGCTCTACTACTCAATTGCCCGAAGAAGCAGCGGTTGGCAAGAGCTATTCTGCGTTTTATCTCAGCGCTGGTATCGTTGCTGCTTGCCACTACCGAGCCAAGGTAAACGAAGTCCTTGACTACTTCAAAAATATAGCTGCCGAAGGTGACGTTCTGACCAAGACGTCGGTGTTGCGCGTCTTTCTTGGATGACAGCAAATATTTGGTCTTGTCTCCATTTACCCTTAGACCCACTTTGGCCGCTTCTGCTTCAAAGCTTGCGAGCGCCTCATTGACGTCTCGCTTTGCCCGTCCAATAACGTCTATGTCATCTGCGTAGGCAAGCAATTGTGTGGACTTGAAGTAGATCGTTCCTCTTGTATTGGCCGCAGATTCCCGCACGACCTTTTCAAGAATAATGTTAAAGAAATCACATGACAGTGTGTCACCCTGTCTAAAACCTTTTTTAACATCAAAGGGGTCAGTTAGTTCACCTCCGACCTTAATGGAGCAGCGAGAGTTCTCCATAGTCATCCTGCACAGTCTGACGAGCTTGGCAGGAATGTTAAAACATGACATTGCTCTGTATAGCTCGTCTCTATAAACACTGTCATACGCGGCTTTAAAGTCGACGAAAAGATGTTGCGTGTCGACCTGGAATTCATGGGTCTTCTCCAAGATCTGCCGTAGTGTAAATATTTGGTCTATCGTGGATTTTCCTGGCCTGAAACCACACTGGTAGGAACCTATGAGAATGTCCACGAACGGCTTTAGGAACTTACACAGTACGGCAGAGAGGATCTTGTACGCGATGTTCAGGAGGCTTATCCCTCTGTAATTGGCGCAGTCATAGGGGTCTCCTTTCTTATGGACTGGGCAAATGATACTGAGATTCCATTCATCGGGCATGCGTTCTTCCGACGATGTCTTGCAAATGAGTTGGTGCATGTTCCTGACCAGCTCATCGCCAGCTGCTTTAAACAGTTCCGCGGGGAGTCCGTCTGCTCCTGCAGCTTTATAAGACTTAAGTTTCGATATCGCTATCTTAACATCGTCTAGGTCGGGTGGACGGGATTCTCCTTCGTCTTCGTCCATTGTCCGCGAAGACGAACATTGTTCGGTCTGCCTGACGGCGGCATTTTGACTATCATCGCCGTTATACAGTCTGCAGAAGTGGTCCTTCCACAATCTCAGCATCGACTGTGACTCCACTACAAGTTGTCCGTGCTCATCTCTGCAGGCTTCTGCTCTGGCTATATAGCCTTGGCATGTTCGTTTTACTTTTTGGGTACCATTTTCGAACGTCGTCCCTGCAGAAACATGTCTCCATCTCCTCGATCTCGCGCTTCTCGTGCTCCTTCGTTTTTCCTTCTCAGAAGCGCATGCTCCTCCCTCCTTTTCTGTTCATAGAACTCGCGAGTAGCTTTCGTCCGTCGATGCAATGCGGCCATGTATGCATTCTGTTTCTCTACATGGGCCTTTCTGCACTCATCATCAAACCAGGGGTATCTCGACGGTGGTGGCTCGAAACCGAGTACATCTAATGGCGTTCTGACAACGACTCCATTGCTGTTCTGTGGCTTCTGCAGATTGCTTCGGGACTTGAGAGAGCTTGGGGGAGACTTGATCGGTGAAGGTCCTGGCGGTCTCCTGCGATTGCAGCTTTCCGACGTTAAATTTTGGTGTTCTTACTCGACTCCGTTGATTCCGAGAATCTCGCATCCGTACCTTGGCTGCAACAAGGTAATGATCCGAGTCGAAGTTCGCTCCTCGAAAAGTTCGGACATCTAGGATGCTGGAGGTTGTCGATTGATCGAAAGACCGCCAGGTCCCCTTATGGATGTTGAGGTGTGGGAATCGTGTACTTGCTACTACCAGATTATGTCCCGCCATAAAGTCCGTTTTCTGACGTGGTGTTGTGTAGGCTGTGCTTTCCAATGACTCGTTCAGAGATAGCTTCCTTACCCAGCTTCGCATTGAAGTCTCCTAGAACGATTTTGGTGTCATAGCTGGGACATTGGGCATGTGTTCTGCCTAGGAGATAATAGATCTTTATATCGGTCATCTTTCTCCTCTGTGGGGGCGTGGACACATAATACATTGATATTGCCGAGATTGGCCTTGATGCGGATAGTTATGAGGCGTTCGCTTACATACTGGAAGCTTAAGACTTTTTTCCTGAGTCTGCCTCGAACAACAAATCCGCATCCGAATAAGCGTTGTTTATTTTCTCTGTAGCAGTTTCCGTAGTATATATCATAGTTTTTCATCCGCTTTTTGCCTGGCCCATCCCATCGCACTTCTTGGAGCGCGGTAATGTCTGCCCTATAGCAGTCCAAAGAGTTGACCAGTTGTTCGGCTGCACCTGGTCTGTTAAGGGACCTAACGTTCCAGGTGCAGAACCGAAATTCGTTCCCTTTTTGACGTTTGCGGGGGTCGTCATAATGTAATCCGTCCGTATCCGAGGCTATTGGTTGTCTCTGAACAAAATTTTTGTTTTAAGCGATAGGGATGTTAGCCCTAAGCGCAACCCCCAACCCGGAGGGCCAGGTTTCTCTTTCCCTAGAAACGCTGCACACATTGGTTCACTACCTTGGCGGGTGCCAGAATAGCTATCCAGGGGAGGCCACGCGGAGGCTGTGTGTCAACTTGGATTGAGCAGGGACAGAGATCGAAGCTGGCGTTTGCCAAGTTAAACGCGATCAACTTCCTTGCTCTGTTTGCTCGCACCCTTCTCACCTAGGGGATTAGGTTGCAATATATATTTTACGTTGGAAGTCGGTCAGACGTCGACTTTGCAAGTATAGTACCACACGGTGGTTGTTGGATGAGTGCCGAAACAAACCGTTCTTTGGAGTTTGGTGAAAGAGGCTACAACATGTTGGTGTTAAGATTATCGGTCTTACCATTGCCGTGTAGATCCAGAGGACCTTTGAAGGCGACAAACCCCATATTTTGCCAAAAGCACCTTTGCATTGCCAAAAAGTTGGCAGCGCTTTGGTGGTTTTTGACTCAACATGCTTTGACTAAAGAATCTTGCTGTTTAAGAAAATTCCCAGGTACTAAGCTTCCTTGGATATCGGGGTGGGAATGCCCTTTAGTACCAACTGAGTCGTGCCATTATTTTTCCTCCTTCTCGTGAAGAGAACGGCATCAGTCTTGATCGGATTAACTGACAGCCCATTTCTTGTGCACCACTCATCGATCACATTCAGCGCCACTGTGCTTTGAGACAGATAGTCGTTAAACATGTGTCGACAGAGAAACGGCGACATCATCCGCATATGCTTGGGTATAGATTCCAGGGACATTGAGAGCATGGAGCAGAGAGTCGACAACCATGCACCCTAACAGCATCTGCGATCAATGTCCTGTGAGCGAGCATTGCTTTGTTCCACAAAACCAGTGCTTCATCCAAGCCATGTCCTCTAGCAGCATTACACATGCTGTCAAAAGCTGCGTTATCAAAAGCCCCCTCAACGTCGACGAAAATGCCCAGCGCGCACCCTCTTCTTTCGTATCTTGACTGGGTAGTCGGACTGGGTGGTCTGGCAGGTGGTCTGACTGGGCGGTCTAACTGGCTGGACGGTCTGGCTAGGTGGTCTGGCATGTGCTCTGACTGGGTAGTCGGACTGGGTGGTCTGGCTAGCTGGTCTGATTGGGCGGTCTAACTGGCTGGGCGGGGTGGCTGGGTGGTCTGGCATGTGCTCTGACTGGGTGGTCTGGCAGGTATTCTGACTGAGCGGTCTGACTGAGTGGTCTGACTGAGTGGTCTGGCTGGGTGGTCGGACTGGGCGGTCTGGCTTGGCTGTCTGGCTGGGTGGTCCGGCTGGGTGGTCGGACTGGGTGGTCTTACTGGCTGGGCGGTCTGGCTGGGTGGTCTGGCATGTGCTCTGAATAGGTGGTCTGGCAGGTAGTCTGACTGGGCGGTCTGACTGGGTGGTCGGACTGGGCGGTCTAGCTTGGCTGTCTGGCTGGGTGGTCCGGCTGGGTGGTCGGACTGGGTGGTCTCCCTGGGCGGTCTGACTGGGTGGTCGGACTGGGTGGTCTGACTGGGCGGTCTGGCTGGAAGGTCTGACTGGGTGGTCTGGCTGGGTGGGGTCGCACTGGATGTTCTCCCTAGGCGATCTAGCTGGGTGGTCCGGCAAGTGGTCTGACTGGGCGGTCTGGCTGGACGGTCTGACTGGGTGCTCTGGCTGGGTGGTCGGACTGGGTAGTCGGATTGGGTGGTCTGGGAGGTAGTCTGACTGGGCGGTCTAACTGGCTGGGTGGTCTGGCATGTGCTCTGACTGGGTAGTCGGACTGGGTGGTCGGTCTGGCTGGGTGGTCGGACTGGGTGGTCTGACTGGGCGGTCTAGCTGGCTGGGCGGTCTGGCTGGGTGGTCTGACTGGGTGGTCGGACTGGGTGGTTTGGCTGAGTGGTTGGACTGGGTAGTCGGACTGGGTGGTGGTCTGGTTTGCTGGGCGTTCTGGCTGGGTGATCTGGCATGTGCTCTGAATGGGTGGTCTGGCAGGTAGTCTGACTGGGCGGTCTGACTGGGTGGTCTGACTGGGTGGTCGGACTGGGCGGTCTAGCTTGGCTGTCTGGCTGGGTGGCCCGGCTGGGTGGTCGGACTGGGTGGTCTCCCTGGGCGGTCTGACTGGGTGATCGGACTGGGTGGTCTGGCTGGGTGGTCGGAATGGGTGGTCGGACTGTGTGGTCTGGCTGGATGGTCGCACTGGATGGTCTCCCTAGGCGATCTAGCTTGGTGGTCCGGCAGGTGGTCTGACTGGGCGGTCTGGCTGGACGGTCTGACTGGGTGGTCTGGCTGGGTGGTCGGACTGGGTGGTCTGACTGGGCGGTCTAGCTGACTGGGCGGTCTGGCTGGACGGTCTGACTGGGTGCTCTAGCTGGGTGGTCGGACTGGGTAGTCGGATTGGGTGGTCTGGCTGGGTGGTCGAACTGGGCGGTCTGGCTTGGCTGTCTGGCTGGGTGGTCCGGCTGGGTGGTCTGGCATGTGCTCTGACTGGGTAGTCGGAAGGGGTGGTCTGGGGGGTAGTCTGACTGAGCGGTCTAACTGGCTGGGTGGTCTGGCATGTGCTCTGACTGGGTAGTCGGACTGGGTGGTCTGGTTAGGTGGTCGGACTGGGTGGTCTGGCTGGGTGGTCTGGCATGTGCTCTGACTGGGTAGTCGGAAGGGGTGGTCTGGGGGGTAGTCTGACTGAGCGGTCTAACTGGCTGGGTGGTCTGGCATGAGCTCTGACTGGGTAGTCGGAAGGGGTGGTCTGGGGGGTAGTCTGACTGAGCGGTCTAACTGGCTGGGTGGTCTGGCATGTGCTCTGACTGGGTAGTCGGACTGGGTGGTCTGGTTGGGTGGTCGGACTGGGTGCTCTGACTGGGCGGTCTAGCTGACTGGGCGGTCTGGCTGGACAGTCTGACTGGGTGCTCTAGCTGGGTGGTCGGACTGGGTAGTCGGATTGGGTGGTCTGGCTGGGTGGTCTGGCTGGGTGGTCGAACTGGGCGGTCTGGCTTGGCTGTCTGGCTGGGTGGTCCGGCTGGGTGGTCGGACTGGGTGGTTTCCCTGGGCGGTCTGACTGGGTGGTCGGACTGGGTGGTCGGAATGGGTGGTCGGACTGGATGGTCTCCCTAGGCGATCTAGCTGGGTGGTCTGGCATGTGCTTTGACTGGGTAGTCGGACTGGGTGGTCTGGTTGGGTGGTCGGACTGGGTGGTCTGACTGGGCGGTCTAGCTGACTGGGCGGTCTGGCTGGACGGTCTGACTGGGTGCTCTAGCTGGGTGGTCGGACTGGGTGGTCTAACTGACTGGGCGGTCTGGCTGGGTGGTCTGGCATGTGCTCTGACTGGGTAGTCGGAAGGGGTGGTCTGGGGGGTAGTCTGACTGAGCGGTCTAACTGGCTGGGTGGTCTGGCATGTGCTCTGACTGGGTAGTCGGACTGGGTGGTCTGGTTGGGTGGTCGGACTGGGTGGTCTGACTGGGCGGTCTAGCTGACTGGGCGGTCTGGCTGGACGGTCTGACTGGGTGCTCTAGCTGGGTGGTCGGACTGGGTAGTCGGATTGGGTGGTCTGGCTGGGTGGTCGGACTGGGCGGTCTGGCTTGGCTGTCTGGCTGGGTGGTCCGGCTGGGTGGTCGGACTGGGTGGTCTCCCTGGGCGGTCTGACTGGGTGGTCGGACTGGGTGGTCGGAATGGGTGGTCGGACTGGATGGTCTCCCTAGGCGATCTAGCTGGGTGGTCTGGCATGGGCTCTGACTGGGTAGTCGGAATGGGTGGTCTGGGAGGTAGTCTGACTGAGCAGTCTAACTGGCTGGGTGGTCTGGCATGTGCTTTGACTGGGTAGTCGGACTGGGTGGTCTGGCTGGGTGGTCTAACTGACTGGGCGGTCTGGCTGGGTGGTCTGGCATGTGCTCTGACTGGGTAGTCGGAATGGGTGGTCTGGGAGGTAGTCTGACTGAGCGGTCTAACTGGCTGGGTGGTCTGGCATGTGCTCTGACTGGGTAGTCGGACTGGGTGGTCTGGCTGGGTGGTCGGATTGGGTGGTCTGACTGAGCGGTCTAGCTGGCTGGGCGGTCTGGCTGGGTGGTCTGACTGGGTGGTCTGGCTGGGTAGTCTGGCTAGGTGGTCTGGCTGGGTAGTCTGGCTAGGTGGTCTGACTGGGCGGTCTGGCTGGTCGGTCTGGTTGGGTGGTCTGACTAGGTGGTCCGGCCGACTGGGTGGTCGAATTGGGTGGTCTCCCTGGGCGGTCTGACTGGGTGGTCCGACTGGGTGGTTTGGCTGAGTGGTTGCACTGGGTAGTCGGACTGGGTGGTGGTCTGGTTGGCTGGGCGCTCTGACTTGATGGTCTGACTCGGCGGTCTGGCTGGTTGGTCTGGCTGGGTGGCCTGGCTGGGGGGTCGGCTTGGGTGGTCTGGCTGGGTGGTCTGGCTGGGTGGTCTGGCTGGGTGGTCTAGCGGGCTGGGCGGTCTGGTTTGGCGGTCTGGCTCGTTGGACCGGCTGGGTGGTTGGACTGGTTGGTCTAACTGGGTGGTCTATCTGGGTGGCATAGCAGGTTGTCTGACTTCGTGTTCTGGCTGGGTAGTCTGGCTAGGTGATCTGACTGGGCGGTCTGACTGGGTGAACTTTGTTCCACCCGAGTGTTTCACCACACTCAAATTTTTTTTGTACTTGTTCTGTGGGGCAGAACTTCCCTTTACAATGATGAACTTCAAGTGTACAAAAATTTTCGTAGGCTACTCTTAAGTACTAATGGCACGGGTAATACGATTGGGCGATGTTTTCTCGCATTCGTTGGGGGCGTGAGTGCTCAGGTGATCGATAGTCGCGTGGGTGCTTGGCTGACTTATGGTGAATTCTTCTGCATCTGATACTTTCTACACTTATTGTGGCTTGCTAGGTCTGATGGCGTTGCTGGATCGGGTGGCGCTTGTAATGGATGGTTTTGTGGGATGATGCAGGTGCAACGTATGTGATTCCCTGCACGTACGAATTTACTGTTTTGTTTTTGTTTTCGCGGAGCTGGGTGTTAACTTATATCCTGTCGGTGCCTGTTCAAATTTAAATTCAATTTCTTTAGTCGTGACCACGCGCGACGCATTATACCACCTACGCCGAGCTGTTTTCATCGTTTCAGTTACAATTTCCCTTGAAGGGGTGTGCGACGAGCCGATGGCGATCTGATTTTCGGGGAAATGAGTCTGAGATAGTAAATTAAGAGTTTCCGATTTAGACTCAGTAAAGGTACTCTCAGATTTTCAGAGTGCATCCAGCTTTGTCGATTTTCCCCATTTGAGGACTTTAACCAACTTGCTAGTCGCACTCAGGGGAGCACTTGCTAGTCGCATTCTGATCTCCCCGCATAGTCTTATAAAAATTATTTTTCGATTTACGAATAAGATTCTTATATTCTTTCTGCATCGACCGATACTTGTGCCAATCATAGCCCGAATTCGATTTGAGTGATCTATTCAGGAGACTTCTGAATAGCATTCTTAGTAAATGTTCGTTCCAAATTCAAACTCTGAATGTGCAGTTCTAATGGTAAGGAACATTTGCTTAGAACTACAACCAACGTGAAAATTCAGTCGAGTTCCTCTCGAATCCTACCACCACCCCTAGAGAGTAGTGAACGAACATCTACGACCCAAGCCATCTGCACTCCACCCAGGTTGGGCGAATTATATATATAAAAAAAAAAAAAACAAACAAGAGAGCAACGCACTAACCACTGCACGCTCTTGTATTCAGAATTAAGTAAGAAAAAACAGAAAAACTTAACTTTCTTGACTCACATCGGTACTTGCCATACAGCCCTCGTATACTTCAACATACGTTGCAACGTATGATGTAATCTATCATCTTCCCACTTCGAAGACAGCTTGTACCCGCACAGCATTACTTCCAGCTGGTTTCAATAAAGCCCTCCCACATCAGCGAACAAACTAATGGTGATTCAATTATTCTCCATCTTCCGTACCAATGGTACGTGTCAGGAAAACTTCTGAGCCGCTGATTTACGCCAATACTTATTCCTCACTTGACTGTTTCATATTGCCTGCTTGTCCTCATATGCATAAATCTATACGTACGCGGGAGTATTTATGATGCCCAGGATCCCATTTGCACTTTGATATTTATTGTTTTCTGTACACACGTGTAAATAATTTGAGGTTAAGTGCGAGACGAATGGCATTTAGCGGTAACGAAAGTGACACCGAAAACATTGGCAAAGGGATTTCTAACAACCGACATTTGTTCGCTCGAAATTCTACATAATTTAGTTGGATACATGTATTGAGATGGAATTTATGATATTCTGAATGAAGTGAATTTATGAGGTTCATTTCAGTTATTTCATTGTTTGGAGGGATTCGTTCACCTATCACCTAAAAACGTCCAAAATAAGATCAAATTGTTTTGTACCAAGTTTAAAATTTGGATTGAAATTGGCACAAAACTAGGCATTTCTTCGTCCTATCGGGGACTACAGTTCGGGGTGAACCTGGAACTCAACCAACCAACTACCACGATCTTTTGCAAGCCTTTTCCACTGCCACACACCCAGTTGGCTCAGGTCCCCATCCACCTGTGTGCGCCATCTTAAGTGTGGCTGCCCTCTGTTTCTTCATCCCTCGGGGTTGGATTTAAAGGCTCTGCGGGCTGGAGCTGTGGTGTCCGTTCGCTCTACATGGCCTAGCCATCTTAGGCGTCGAATTCGTAGACGCCTCACTAGACTAACTTATGTCACTGGTCAGCCCTTTACGGGCTCGTGGTTGAATCTTATCCCCCGTCCCCCGTCTGCGTTTATAGGACCGAAAATCACACACTAACAATCCGCCCACGTAAAAAACACAAAAGTTATGAATGAGCAAGATGCCTCGGATACACGGACGGATACTCGACAACGCACGAAAAAGGAACACGATTTGCGAGCATGCTCCTGGAATGTGAGAACCCTGTACACCCTGTACACGGAGCTGCTCATAAACTAGAAAGAATCCTCACGCAGTACAAGGCGGATATTCCTGTGGTCCAGGAAATACGCTGGATAGGAAACGGTGTGATGAGGAAGAAAAATTGCGACATTTATTACAGCTGACACAAAAGACTGCACTTACTGGGATGCGGATTTATCGTGGGAAAGCGGTTAAGGTCAAAGGTCATCGACTTTAAACCTATAAGTGATCGCCTGACTGTGATCAGCATCAGAGGCAGATTTTATAAAACTAGCCTTATATGTGCACACGCCCCTAGTCCTCCTATCAAGGAGGACTTCTATGACCTCCTGGACAACGCCTACGCAGCTTGTGCGGAGTACGATGTTAAAATCGTGCTCGGGGACTTCAACTCCAAAATCGGTAAGAAGAACACCCTTGGCGGAGTGATCGGAAAGCACAACCTCCACGAAACAACAACAGATAACGCCGTTCGACTCACGGACTTTGCGACAGCTCGTAATGCGGTGATAAGTAGCACAAGATGCCCTCGTAAGGCAATCCACACAGCAGCCTGTCGATCTCCGGACGGTCGAACCGCCAACCAAATCGACCATGTGCTCATTGACACAAGGTCAAACATCCTGGATGTGCGAACATTCAGAGGGGCAAATATCGACTCTGACCACTTCCTCGTAGCAGCAAGATTCAGAGCTCGACTGTCCAATGTCAGAAAGCTGCACCAGCCCACCAGGAGGAGGTTCGACATTGGGCGCCTCAGCACACCAGAGATCACCAGAGTCTACAGGGAGCTACTAGGCGAAAGGCTCCCAAGTATGCCTACGTCGACCACAAATGTCAACAGTATGTGGCTGCATTGCCGCTCAGCCATTCAGGAAGAAGTCGAGAACACCTTAGGGCACCTATCACCGCCGATAAGAAGCCCATGGTATGATGGCGAGTGTGAGCAGAAAGAGGCAGCAACCGACGAGGCGTATCACAAGGCGCTGCAGAGAAAAACCAGTGCCACGCGAGAGGAGCACCGAGTCAGAAGAAGGGAGGAGAAAAAACTACTGCGACTAAAGAAGAGAATCTTCGCAGCTTCCCAGCTCAAAGATATCAAGGAGTCTAGGGACAGACATAAAATACGGGCCTTTTATAAGCAAGTCAATCGCCTTGCAGGAGGCTCTAAAAAAGGCAATCAGGCTCTTCGAAATTGGGAAGGCAATTTTGTCACCCACCCGCAGGGAATAGTGGATGTATTTAAGCCTACCATGTATGGCCTGCCATCAGAGCTCTTCAAGGCTGGCGGGCGATGTTCTGGTAGGGAGCATGTACCACATCATTTGTAGAATTTGGGAAGCTGAAAGCATGCCCGATGACTGGAATATCAGGTATATTTGCCTCATCCACGAAAAAGGCGATCCTACCTCTACATCCACAACTCCACAAACGACACCACTGTGGAGATCCGGCAGAGCCGAAAGCTGGACGATAAGCAGGACGGCGGAGCTGATTTTGGTTTCTTTCGAAAGAAAAGTTCTGCGCCGGATATTTGGTCCTGACTGTGAGGAAGGTTAATGGAGGAGAAAACATAACCGCGAACTCTTAAGCTGTACAAAGATGTGGGTATAGTTCGGAAGGCAAAGATCCGTCGACGACATTGGCTTGCATGAATACTAACGCTCCAGCTAAGAGAGTCTTCGACTCCGTTCGAGAAGAAGAGAAATACCGAACGTCCGGTATAAAGACCAAGTATTCGCTGATGCAAGACAACTTGGTCGTGATAACTGGAAGCAGCATGTCCGGGACCGTCAAGGATGGAAGGCAGCTATAGCTCAGGCTCAGGTCCTCCATGGAATGCCGGACTGATGAGTAAGTAAGTAAATAGGAGTCATCCTAGTCCTCCGTGAGAGGTAGACGGAGATCAGGCTGATGTTAGAAAATTTAACCATGATACGGATTGTTATGAGGCGTTTGCTCACATGCCGAATGCTTAGGACTTTTTGCCTTCATCCACCTCCAACAACAAATCCGCATCCGAACAATCGTCGTCCTTTCTCCCTAAGCAGTCGCCGTGGACCCGATTGCGATGGAATGCATTTCCTGGCGGTCAATTTCGCTTTATAGCGATCTAGGGTATCCGCAAGTTGTTCGACTGCACGTAGTCTGTTTCTTTTCTACTTTGATGGCGTTATAGCCCATGAAGGGCCAGAGCCAAGCTTCTCTCAATCACCCGTGTGTGTATGTGATTTATTTTTTCACACAGGTGAAAGGGACCTACAATTTAATACCGATTCCGAAAGGCATAAGTCGAGAAGTTTTTCAAGACAAGTATACTACGGAGGGTTTCGTCAATACCCCGCCGAGGAGGGACGCCGCGAAATAAGCATTCGATGGCGTTGGTGTTATCGGGATCCGAACTCGATCATCGTGCGTCAGGGTTAAACCCACTAACTACTGCGCCACGGCGCCCTCTAGTCTGTTTAGGAACCTATCATTAAACGTACAGAGCCGAAGGTCATCGTTCATTTTTCGTTTCCTTGCAAGGGTCGTGAGCATTAGTCCGGCCCGTTTTATCCGAGGCTTGTGGTTGCCAGAGAGCGCCGTGGCGCAGTGGGCAGTGTGTTGACGCCGATGACACGGGATAGAATCCCGACAACAGCCATATCATCGAACGTGTTTTTCACGGTGCTTCTCCTCAGCGGAGTACTGACAAGACCCCCTGTAGTATAATTGTCAAAACAAGCTTCTCGAATTTCGTCGTTCGGAGCCGGTAATAAACTGTAGGTCCCCTTCACCTATGGGAAAATAAAATCACACACAACATGGGTGATTGAGAGAAGCTCGGCTTTGGTCCTTCATGGACTGTAACGCCAACATACATACACATACATTGTGGTTGCTTCTGAGCAATTGTGGGGTTTTCCGGTTACGGTTTGCTAGACCATAGCCCAACCGACATTAATCCCATTGCCAATCATCCTCTTCCGTTAGTAATTACCAGATGGTACAACCAGGAGGTGGAAGTAGGTCCTGGCTAACAGAGCTCCAAGGTATTCAGCTGCAAAGGCTCTTACTCGCTTTTGTTTTTTTTTTTCTGGACCAGCACCCATCGGTAGATGCTACTCCTACGAGGCCTCTGTTAGTCTTTTACCATCCGCAATGTTGGTGCATACGATTTTAAATCAAGATGATGAGACTGTTCTAGGTGAGATCGAATGGAGCATTTTGAAATGTGCTTTCAGAAAAGTCGAGAAACCTATCGAGTTGACTGGGTTTTTTTTTTCCATTGAATTACCACTTCCATCATCATTTCCTAAGGCACTTCTTTAAAGAAGTTATTTTTACCGTCCCTTTGCTGTAATTTCGAGTTAAATTTACCACAAAAGGTTAATATTAACCAAAAGCAAAGAACCCAGAGGACTTAGAAGTTACCTCACGTTAAGTGCTTTCACACCATTTCGAGTCGCAATCGTACCTTTACCCTCGTTAGCCTCCATCAAAACATCACCATTTACTACACTATGTACATACCTATATGTATATACGAAGCGAAACCTTTTCGGGAGGTGTCAAACAATTCCAGGGATAAAATCAGTAATTTGAATTTAAATTGAAACCGACATAAATATCCTTTCCACAGAAAGCAACAACAACATCAACACCTGCCAAGAACAACCAACTCGCAATACCGATGCATGCTTTCAACGTACGTATGTACATACATATACATGTGGATGCTTGATCCTTGGTACACAGCAATCGCTTTAATGGTTTCACTTTATGTCATTTGTATAGTCGCGGGACACATTCACCGAACTCAAGACATCTGACACGAGCTAAAAGGCGAATCTGAAGCGACAAAAAACCACATCAGCATTTTGTTGAGCTTGTTTTTTGGTATACGAATAGGTTTGAATTAAATTAACATAAAATTGTGGGGACTAAGGACGAGAGAATCTCGCTACAGGGTCACGGGCATTGATTTGTGGTACCTACCGAGGTGTTACTAGAAGTTGAATCCTTTTACAGCCATATGATTTCATAGTCAGCCGCTCGAAATATGATGGCGGTTAAGGATTCCACCGAAGTGAAAGTGTTCTAGTTAAGAAATATCTTCCAAATACTTAAAGTTCCGACTAACTCAGTCGTAACCGAAAACGACTACATACCCGTGGATGTGGTAGAGCATTTGCATCTCGCCTTAGGCGTGCCCATGATTAATGTTCCTGAAAAGTTTCGCTTCCACGATATGCCACCTGAATCCGATTATGTTTTGTTTATGCTCTTTTCCACCCATCCGCTGGCTATTTCCTAACGAAATAAGATACATTTTTGAAACGTGAGCACATGTTGATGAAGCACACTGATATGTACATTCTTCATGGCAATGGGGCGTAATCCTTGATTTTAATTATACAAATACATATATCACGTCCTGGATGTGTAAACATAATGCGAAGACGTTAAGGAACCAGTTTTCTTCGTATTTTTTTCCTGCGTTGATACAAATAAGATTTAAGCAGCAAATCCATCGAGAAATATCATACTCCTTCGTACGGGATGGGGGAAAGGATGGGAGCATTGGATGCGTGCCCGACATTTTGCGGGAAATTGTTTTTTCGAGATTAAAAGGCAAAGGATGCGTCATAAACATGAGATTAACATGGATCAGGATTTGGTATAATCATTTGGAATTAGGTTTTGCGGATATGAAGAGGAGTTAGGGGGATACGGCAGGCATGCGATAGGAGTAGTCTAGTCAAGGGGAGCTGTGAAATGAAAAACTTTCTGGAATCAAATCACGCAGTGACTTTTGTGGATATGTACATTACATACATGTGAGCAGTCGTGGTTTTTGGTGTTTAAATTTGGGATTCTTGAAACTCTCTACTGCATTAGTGCGTCATGGATGCTTAAAGCAGCAATCCCTTCTTGATTCGTAACATGCGTCACAGTCGGACATATTGCCATTTTACATACATAAGTAAGCCCTTGAACATCATTCACAAATTATTGAATTTTATTACCATCATTCGCACTCAAGATGTACAAACCTTCCGAGGAGCCATCATTGACTCTGATCACTACCTTGTTGTAGGCAAGCTACGAATGAAGATATCAAAGAAGCCACGCAGTCGAGCTGGACAACGAAAGTTTGACGTTAGAAAGCTACAATCGCAAGAGAGCTCTAGGATCTTTGTTCATCTATAAAATATGGTCGGAGGAAAGCATGCCCACAAGAAAGGAGGCCCCTGTAACTGCGCCAGCTATAGGGGAATACGTTTCCATAACATTGCATATAAGACCTTCTCTGCGTATTGTGCGAACGCTTGAAACTCTTTGTGGATAATCTGATCTACAATAGACCAAATATTCACACTGTGGCAGATATTGGAGAAGATCCAAGAATACCAAATCGACACCCATCACCTTTTCGGCGATTTTAAGACCGCGCATGATAGCGTGCATAGAGACGAGCTATACGAAGCCATGCCTAGCTTTGACATCCCCGCCAAACTCGGAAGATTGCGCAGGATGACAATGGGGAATTATCGCTGTTCCATTAAGGTCGATAGCGAGTTAACCGAGACCTTTGATGTGGAAAAATGATCTAGACAAGATGACGCACTGTCATGTAACTTTTTCAACATCAGATCATACGAGACTCACTGGCCAACACAAGAGGTACGACGTTAATGAATCGTTCGAAAGCATTGAAGCAGAAGCGGCTAAAATGTGTCTTTCGGTTAACGAAATATATGCTGTCAACCAAAAGAACCGCACAACGCTGACTTCTCGGTCAGAACATCACAACTGACAACTTCGTCAACGACCTCGTCTACCTTGGGTCACTAGTGACCAGCGACAACAACACTAGCGCTGAGATTAAACGCAGAGTTAATCTTGCCAACCGCTGCTTCTTTGGGCTCAAGAGGCAATTAAGAAGTAGAGCCCTCTCTCGAAAGACCAAGGTTGCGCCAAACAAAACCTTATTCATCCCGGTCCTGTTCTATGGCAAATATATGGTATCGTTTGTATAATTGGAGAGTGGAGGAGAAGATACAATGACGAACTATACGGGCTGTACAGCCTATTACGACGTCTACGGATCCAACGTCTAAGATGGCTAGGCCATGTAAAGCGAATGGATAACACCGCTCCGGCCCTATGAGTCTTCCAATCCGACCCCGAGGAACGATGCAGCAGAGAACGACCGGTGGAAGGTGACCTCAACCAACTGGGCGTGCGGCACTGGAAAAGACTAGCGAAAGATCGTGCTAGGTGGAGAAGCTTGTTGGTTGAGGCCCAATGTTCACACCGGACTGTAGCGCCATCTAAATAAGCCTGACGAGTTTGGCAGGGATATCAACACATACCATGGCTCTATGTATATAGTTTGTCCCTATACACTGTCATATGCGGCTTTAATGAAATTCATGGGTATTCTCCAAGATCTGCCGCAATGTGAATATTTGATCTATTGAAGATTTACCTGGCCTGAAACCAAACTGATAAGAACCTATCAGATCATCCAGAACGGAAGTCTTATAAGCGATGTTTAGGAGACTTATTCCCCTGTAGTTGGTGCAGTGGACCGGACAAGCGATGCTGAAATTCCATTCATCGGGCATGCTTTCCTCCGACCATATTCAAAAAGCTTGGCCGCTTTAAATAGCTCGGCAGACAGGCCGTCTGCTCCCGCGGCTTTACTAGCCTTAAGCTTCGAAATTATCAGATTAATTTCAACTAGGTCGAGTGGACGGAATTCTCTTATATCTTCGTCCGTTGTAAATGGTCCATTTTGCCTGACAGCGGTATAAGATCTTTCATCGCCGTCAAATAGTCGACAGAAGTGTTCCTTCCATATTCTCAGCTTCGACTACGACTCTACTACTAGTTGTCCGTTTTCATCCCTATAGGCTTCCGCTTTGGCTTTATAGTTCTGGATCGTTCATTTTCCGTTTTCGTAAAACTTATGAGCGTCATTCCTGTGGTAGAACCTTCCCATCTCCTCGATCTCACGCTTTCCATGCCGTCCTTTTTTCTTTCTTAAAAGCGTGTGTTCTCCTCTCCTTTTCTGCTCGTAGTGTTAGAGAGCGGCTCTTGTCTGTCTGTCGCTTTGCTTTACTAAATGGGCTTGCTGCATTGCCCATCATACCAGGGGTTTTTCTAGTTGGCGGTGGCTTTTAACCAAACACATCAGTGGCAGCATCTCTGATGGCGCGCTGGCAATGCTCCCACTGTTGTTCTGTGGATTGTGCCGGTGTCATCGGAATTTGCGAGGGGTTGAGGTATACTCGATCAGCAAATATCCTAGCGCTCTCTTGCGATGTTGGCTCCTCGAATGCTGGAGGAGTGTCTGGCGTCGATCAATCTGATTGTTGGTCGACTGATCAGGCTATTAGGTTAGTGCAGCAAGATTTTCGGATTCTGAGGAACGCCGAGCCAGAAATGTCAGCAATACCCACGCTCGACGGGTCGAATTTCAATCCAGCTAAAGACTAGGGTGTAAAATCCTTCAATGTTCCGAAGGTAGCAGAAGCTTTTGGACGTTTGCTCTCACTTATCGACAATCGAGCTGTCACCACCTGTTGCTTGTACTAGTGCGTGTGTATTTTGAACGGGTTCAAGTTCGACATCCAATTTTTGAATTGCTGTGATCCCCGGGACTCCTTTTGTCGTTGTTACTTTCTCATTTTTATAAATGACTTCTTGTCTGTCACCTTTCTTTTGCTGACGACAGTTTCGCCAGTTCGTCTTTTTGTCATGATTCGTTGCGAGTGGGATTGTATTACCGGACTCTGTAGAAAGTTGTACTCAAGGATCTTAGTTTAAAACCTTGCAAAATATAGTTCGTACAAGAGTTCAAGGCGAGTGACCTGCCATAGTGTTGAAATTACTATCGTTCAATGATTTGGCCTATTGTTTGTCCAAAATACACAAGCTGGACTTGGTCGACATGTGGTTCCAGCCAACTGAGAATCAAGTTTAGTGAGCATTTTACCTCTCGTTTCTAACCGGTGAATTAGTAGGCTAGATCATATGTGGCTACGTCAAGTCCCTCGTCTATGCCGATAATCTAGCATCAATTACAGCATTGGAAGACAACATTACACCTGTTATTAGCGTGGTACCAAGTAATGTGGGATATGGATTTGTCATGGAAGAGGGATAAGGGATAAGTAATCGCCTGGCTGTGATCGGCGTCAAAGGCAGATTTTACATCATCAGCCTCATATGTGCACACGTCCCTACCGAAGAGTCTGAAGACCCCATCGAAGAGGACTTCTATGACGTCTTGGACAACGCCTATGTAGCTTGTCCGGAGTACGATGTTAAAATCGTACTCGAGGACTTCAATGCCAAAATCGGTACGGAGAACACCTTTGGCGGAGTGATCGGAAAGCACAGCCTCCACGATACAACAACGGATAATGGCTTCTGACACTCAAGGACTTTGCGGCAGCTCATAATGCAGTGATAAGTAGCACAAGATTTCCCCGCCAGCGAATCCACACAGCAACCTGGCGATCTCCGGATGGTAGAACCGCCAACCAAATCGACCATGTGCTCACTGACGCAAGACACTCGTCAAGCATCCTGGATGTTTTACATTCAGGGGGCAAACGTCGACTCTAACCATTTCCTCGTAGCAGCAAGATTCAGAGCGCGACTGTCCAATGTCAGATAACTGCACCAGCCCACCCTGAGGTTACCAGAGAGCAACTGAGCAAAAGACTTTCCGGTATACCTCCGTCAAGCACCAAGGTCAAAAAATGTGGCTGTATTGCCGCTCAGCCATTAAGGAACTAGCCAAGACCACTTTAGGCTGCCTACCTGACAAGAAACCCGTGTTTCCTTTTTTTTTTCTTCGCCGCCTCCCAGCTCAAGGATATCGAGGAGTCTAAGGATAAACATAAAATGCGGACCTCTTATAAGAAAACTTGAAACCTTGCAGGAGGCTTCAAGAAAGGCATCCAGGCTTTTCGAAATTTCGAAGGTAATCTTGTCACTAACCCGCAGGGAATAGCGGATGTATTTAAGCAGCATTTCCAGAAGCTGCTTAACGAGCATGACTAAGAGAGAGAGTGAGAAAATTGCAATTCCAACCGCTGAAGTAGTTCTCCCACATAGCATCGAAGAAGTCGGCACAGCTATTAAAAGCTGAAGAACAACAAGGCTTACCATCAGAGCTCTTCAAGGTTGGCGACGATGTTCTGGTAGGGAGCATGCACCAGATCGTCTGTAGCACTTAGGAAGATGAAAGCATGTCCGGTAATTGGAATATAAGCTCTATTTGAACCATCCACAAAAAAGGTGATCCTATCTCTTGCAAGACCTATAGAGGTATATCCTTGTTCGATGTCACATACAAGATCCTCTCCAGCGTGCTGTGTAAACGTCTAAAGCCCACACTAATCGGCCCGGTAAATACACACCATCTCTTTATCGATTTTAAAGACGTATATGACAGCATTCATCGCAAAGAATTGTTTAATGCCGTCGCCGAATTCGGGATCCCAGGGAAACTGATCCGGCTGTGTCGCGCCAATACGCGTTGCACCGTGTAGTTTTGTTCCAGGACCTCTAAACAATTCCAAAGATACACTGGATTTCGGCAAGGAAATGCGTTATGGTGTGACGTCTTCAATTGGGTACTGCAGCAGATAGTGCGACGGGTAGACGTCACAGGGAAGGCACTATCTTCTACAAGTCTGTCCAGCTGCTGGGATACGTGGATGATATTGACTTCATCATGCGGTCTCAGCGTGACGTTGTAGAAGCTTCCACCGCAATTGAGTAATAGGCGAAACGAGTTGGTCTTAAAGTCAGCGAGAATAAGACAACGTACAGCTGTCAAGCAAAAACCAATCCACCGCTCACCACCTGGGATAAAATATAACGGTTGACAGCTATAATTTCGGGGTGGTTGAGGAGTTTGTCTACCTTGGGGCAAACGTAAGCTCCACAAACGACACCACAGTGGAGATCCGGCATAGAATTGCCCTTGTTCAAGCAAGTTGGGTCAAAACCTCGAATAACCAAGGTCATGCTCTACAAAACACTTGAACTGCTAGTGTGACATACGGAGCCGAAAGTTGGACGATAAGCAGGACGGCGGAGCTGATTTTGGATTCTTTCGAAAGAAAAATTTTGCACCGGATATTTGCTCATAGGAGAAGAGACATAACCGCGAATTCTATGAGCTGTAGAAACGTGTGGATATAGTCCGGAGGGCACCAACGCTTCAGCTGAGAGGGTATTCGACTCCGAACCTCCTGGTGTGAGAAAAAGTGGAAAACCGAACCTCCAAGCAATCGCGGATGTAAGACAACTCTTGATAACGGGAAGCAGCGTGCCCGGGACTGTCAAGGATTGATGGCAACTATAGATCAGGCTCAAATTCTCCATTGATTGCTAGCCTGGTAAGTTAAGTAAGTAGGTTGTGGCCGTGGTGCAGTGGTAAACATCACCGACAGTCGAGCGCAAAGTCTGTCCATAGCCAGGAAATACAATTCCTATACGGAAAAATTGTGCAACACAACTGATGAAGGCATAACACTCGCAGTATACGTTAACTCTGTGTGTAGTTTAAATAAAACGCCATAGTGGAAAATTTGCTGAGAATTACAACCAACGTAAAAATCTAGTTCAGTTCCTCTCGAATCCTATCTAAGACAACCACCCCTGGAGAGTAGTGAACGAACATCTCCGACCCAAACCACTATAATAAGAGTATGACTCTTCAATCTGCGTGAACCATAAAAAACAAAAAAAAAAAAGGGAAATGGGACCAGCAAAGGTCCCCTTCAGTACGTTTTAAAGATAAGGTACTTGGGTAGCCAATTTAATTAAATCATTTCAAATGACTTGGATAATAAATCAGTCCACTCAGTTCTTTGCCGATACTCTCCCGTCAGTGGCAAGTTTGGCTAGGTCATTTATCAATCAAGACATTTATGCAAATTTAATTTAAACATTTATCGGAAGGACGTCTGGGTCGTTAACCTTCCCGCCCTAACTAGTTTAGTTTTCAATCTCTGGACCTTGCCACATTCCGCTTGGATTTTGCTCACAAATGTTTTATTTATAAGAAAAGCAATATGCAAAGTCTCAAGTGACGAAGAAAGAAAGCTGAAAGCTGAAGCTGATAGACGAGATGACAGTTGGGTAGAAATGATTTCAAAAAAAGCTACCCCCTGAAAACTGAAGGATGCTTAAAGGAGATTCGTCCTTTGTCGATGTCATTTTAACGCTCACTGTCTTGTTTATGAAATAAAAAAAGGTAAAAAGAACAAAACCGTCAACACAGATTTCTTAGACTTTTTCATATTCCTATTTCGGATAGACTGACTTGAATATAAATACTTTATCTGTAAGCGCCATCTATACAGCCGGTCAACGCTTCCCTACTACAAAGAATTTTGAGAACAAATCTCCTTCATAAAGGCGATTTCAATCTAAATGGCCTTCAATACATCATGGTATAACCGAAACTTCTGAAGCTTTTAATATACCCACGCCTTCTCTATGCTCGTAAAACGGTGCGAGGAATGCGTGTGAATGAGAAATAAAAGTTACAACTCGGTCAACAATAAATTTTGGCGGCTTGCACTAATAACCCTCGCAATAGCTGCTGTTGGCCTCTGATGTATAGTATTGATGAGGGTCTATGGACCCGGGTTGGAATGCTGGGGGTGGATATAAAACCAGATTATCAATACGGTCGGCGTTAACACTGTTTTGCGCCCTCTTTCTGTGTTTCAAGGATTAAGTTTAAACGAAAAGAAGAATGAGTGAAAGAATAAACGAGCGAAAATCCCATAAATAATTTAGGTCGACTGGGGAGGCTTTAAGCTGGTGTAACTGTCGACAGACAATTATCCCTAAAAAGTGGTACAAGAAAGCGGTCAGATAGGGTAATTTAATCCATTTATAGGGGATTGATGCTGTTGAAATGGGGAAGGCTGAAGGGCGAAACTCATTGTCGAGTTCGGGCATAGTATAAAAGTTAGGACTTAAAAGGGAACTATTCATTCCAACAAATGTCTCGTAATTCATTTCGGACTTGCTGTATACTCATATCATGGACACACCCTTATAGTGTTTTGATGTCGTGTGAGCAGAATTTATCTCACTTAGTAAAAGGTGTTAAAGCTACTATTGTAGGTCTTCCTCTTAAAGGAATTTCCCCATCCATATAACTAACGCCTTTGTTTGCCTCACCCAGAAGGAAATAATGAAAATGTACGACATCCTTTTCTGCTGTTCCTTTATGTTCACATAACCTAAAAGTCACAAACTTTATAACCTCAACGAACTTTGTCTTGAGAAAATTTCTGTTGATACATACTCGTATGTGTTCCTGTAAAAACCTTACGCTTTAGGTATAAGGCATAGTTGCATCGACCGAATCCCTTTCTTGTAGTCCAACCTCCATCACACAGCTTCATTTGGGCGAGACCATGTGAAGGAAGTGATGTGATTTATAGTTCCCTACCGATATCTACTATCGGTTTTGTGGATAATGGACATCCAAGAATGTTGACAGCTGGTTATACACTTTTCAAAGAAGCCCTTATCTCATCCCATGCGGCAGGATTTCTGTAATCCGATGCACGTTCCATCAACTGCTTAAGCTATGACAAACATCTGAAAGTTGGTGCATGTAAGTATGACTGACAGCAAATGCTTTGTTTGTTGTTCATGTCATGTAATCTCTTTCGGATTCAAATGCAATCTGTACGTAAGAATCAAGGCTTACGTCAGTGCATCATATATTGTTGTAAGCTTTTGTGACAGTTGAAGTGCAAATTAAATTTCGGGGAAAGATGATAGATAATGTGGAGATAACATACTCTTTCGCTGTCAGGAAACACCTGGGAATAACACGACAGAATAAGGAAGGGAAGATTTATCAGGGCGATGTTGTAAATTCTGCCAGGAGCAGTATTTCACATTCAACCACTGTCACGTTCCTTTATATGTATAATCGGGAAAACAATTTCAATCATATGGGAAAGTCATGTGTCATGTATCTTACCCTACGAAATTAATTTTTGTCTTTTGGGAATACAAATGGAAAGGTTTTAACGTCCCTCTTTGCTTACCTATACACCGTAGTCCTTATTTTCAAGCCGGTGTATGCTGGAGGGTAGGGCCTGGGTATATAGGGCAAGGTTGCTGATTGCATACAACATGGCGTGACACCAGCAACGACCCCTGCTAATGCTCAAGTCAAGTTGACATACAGCCTCGTCGCGGCACCCTCTGGACAGCCTCCGCAACATCCGTTGAGAGGTGGACTGATATATGCAGCTACCGCCCTAGGAAAGAGGGCCCAACCCGACCAGGATGGCGGTTATGTGGAGGGCTAACAACCCGCCCATGTAAAAAAAAAAAAAAGTTATGGATGAGAATAGAGCCTCGGATACAAGGACGACACGGCGACACAGCAAGAAAAAGGACGCTTTCGGAATGTGAGAACTCTCTGTACTCCTGGAGCTACTCATCAATTAGAAAAGATCCGCAAGCAGTATAGGGCGGATAATTACTGCGATCCAGGAAATACGCTGGATAGGACAAGGAATGGTAAGGAAGAAGAAGTGTCAACTTTATTACAGTTGTTACCATAAGCTGCACTTATTGGGATGCGAATTCGTCGTGGGAAAAGGCTAAAGTCGAAAGTCATCAATTTTAAGCCAACAAGCGTGGGCGCCGTAGCACAATGGTAGTGTGTTGGCCGTTGTTCTCTTGCACGATGAGCGAGTTCGGATCCCGATAACCCTAACGTCTTCGAATGTTTATTTCGCGGCATAACTCCACGCCGTACAGTCGATGCTGAGATTGTGGAAGGACCACTTCTGCAGACTGTATAACGGCGATGATAGTCAAAATGCCGCCGTCAGGCAGAGCGAACCATTCATAACGGACGAAGACGAAGGAGAATCCCGTCCACCCGACCTAGATGATGTTAAGATAGCGATATCGAAACTTAAGTCTTATAAAGCTGCTGGAGCAGACGGACTCCTCACGGAACTGTTTAAATCAGCTGGCGATGAGCTGGTCAGGAACATGCACCAACTCATCTGCAAGATATGGTCGGAAGAACGCATGCCCGTTGAATGGAATCTCAGTATCATTTGCCCGGTCCATAAGAAAGGAGACCCCTATGACTGCGCCAATTACAGAGGGATAAGCCTTCTGAACTTCGCATACAAGATCCTCTCTACCGTACTGTGTAAGTGCCTGAAACCATTCGTGGATAATCTGATAGGTTCTTACCAGTGTGGTTTCAGGTCAGGAAAATCCACGATAGACCAAATATTTACACTACGGCAGATCTCGGAGAAGACCCATGAATTCCAGGTCGACACGCAGCATCTTTTCGTCGACTTTAAAGCCGCGTATGACAGTGTTTATAGAGATGAGCTATACAGCCAAACTCGTCAGACTGTGCAGGATGACTATGGAGAACTCTCGCTGCTCCATTGAAGTCGGAGGTGAACTTACCGACCCCTTTGATGTTAAAAAAGGTTTTAGATAGGGTAACGCACTGTCGTGTGACTTCCTTAACATTATTCTTGAAAACATCGTGCGGGATCTGCGGCCAATACAAGGGGAACGATCTACTTCAAGTCCACACAATTGCTTGCCTACGCAGATGACATTGACGTTATTGGACGGGCAAAGCGAGACGACAATGAGATGTCGCAAGCATTGACGCAGAAGCGGCTAAAGTTGGTCTAAGGATAAATGGGGACAAGACCAAATATATGCTGTCATCAAGGAGAGACGCGCAACACCGACGTCTTGGTCAGAACGTCACCTTCGGCAGCTATATTTTTGAAGTAGTCAGGGACTTCGTTTACCTTGGCTCGATAGTGACAAGCAGCAACGACACCAGCGCTGAGATAAAACGCAGAATAACTCTTGTCAACCGCTGCTTCTTCGGGCTCAAGAGGCAATTGAGTAGTAGAGCCCTCTTTCGAAAACTAAGGTCTACTCTACAAAACCTTAATCATCCCGGTTCTCCTTTACTGCGCTGAGGCTTGGACGTTTTCAAAAGCGGATGAAGAGGCTCTTGTGCGTTTCGAGAGGAAAATTCTGCGTGCAATCTTTGGTCCCGTTTGTGTAAACGGAGAGTGGAGGAGGAGATTCAATCAAGAACTGTGCGGGCTGTACAGCGGCATCGGCCTAGTTAGACGTCTTCGGATCCAACGTCTTAGATGGCAAGGCCATGTAGAGCGAATGGACATCAAGGCTCCGGCCCGAAGAGTCTTCGACTCCAACCCCGAGGCCCTTACCCTCAACCAACTGGGCGTGCGGCACTGGAAACGGCTGGCCACAGATCGGGCCGGCTGGAGAGGCTTATTGGTTGAGGCCCTGGTTCACCCCGAACTGTAGCGCCATCAAAGTAAGTAAGTAACTCCACGGCAGGGTACTGGCAAAGCCCATCAGTATACTTGCTATGAAAAAGCTTCTCGACACACGCCGCCGTTCGGAATTGGCATAAAACTGTAGGGTCCTTTCACCTCTGTAAAAAATAAATCACACAAAACATGGGTGATTATGAGAGAAGCTTGGCTCTGGTCCTTCATGGGCTGTACCAAAGAAGAAAAAAGATGCGATAGCCTATCTGTGATCTGCATCGAAGGTAGATTTTACAACATCAGCCTCATCTGTGCACACGACCTTACCGACGAGGCTGAAGAACCCTTTAAAGAGGATTACTACAATCTCTCAGACGACGCCTGCGGGGTTTGTCCGGAGTAAGACATCAAATCCGTACTCGGGGACTACAACGCCAAAATCAGTAATAAGAACATTTTTGGCGGAGTAGTTGGAAAGCGCAGCCTCCATGATACGACAACACACAACGGTTTCCGACTTACGGACTTTGCGGCAACTCGTACTACGGTAATAAGTAGCACAAGATTTCATCACAAGGAGATCCACACAACAGCCTGGCGGTCTCCAGATGGTCAAACTGCCAGCCAAATTGACCATGTGCCCATAGACATAAGATATGCGTCAAACATCCTGGATGTTAGAGCATTCAGAGAGGCAAACGTCGGCTCTGACCATTTCCTTGTGGCAGCAAGACTCAGAGCCCGTCTTTCCGATATTAGAATGCTGCATCAGCCTACCAGGAGGAGGTTCAACATTGGAAGCCTTAGTACCTCAGAGAACGCCAGAGACTACAGAGAGTAACTGAGTATGCCTACGTCGGACACAAATGCCAAGATCTGGCTCCATTCCCGCTCAGCTATCAAGAAAGCAGCCGAAATTACTATAGGCTACGCGCCACCACCGACAAGGAACCCGTGGTATGATGGCGAGTGTGAGACGTATCAAAATATACTGCGAAGGAGTACACCGAGCCAGAAAAAGAGAGGAAAAAACGACGCTGCGGCGAAAGAATAGAATCTTCGCAGACTCTGAGCTCAAGGATACCGAAGAGTCCAGAGACTCTTTTATAAAAAAGTCGAAAGCCTCACAGCGGGCTTTAAAAACTGCATCCAGGCTCTTCGAAATTGCGAGAACAATCTTGTTACCGACCCGCAGGGAATAGTGGATTTATTTAAGCAGAATTTCCAGCAGCTGCTTAACGAGCATGACCAAGAGAGTGTTAGTTGACGAGGAGATCCCACCTCCAGACGGCGAAGTTGTCCCCGCCGCCAGCATTGAAGAAGTAGGCATAGCTACATAGCTATTAAAAAGCTTTAGAAAAACAAGGTCGAAGGCTCAAATGGATTACTCTCAGAGCGCTTTAAAGTTGGCGGTGATTTTCTGAGTTAATTTGCAAGATGAAAGCATGCCCGACGATTGGAATATAAGCTCTATATGCCCCATCCACAAAAAACGTGATCCTACCTCCTGCAGAAACTAGAGAAGTAGATCCTTGCTCAATGTCGCTTACAAGATCCTATCCAGGGTATTGTGTGAACGTCTAAAGCCGTTTTGCATCGCACTAACGGGCACTTACCAGTGCGGCTTCCAGGCAGGTAAATCGACTAAAGACCAAATATTCAAATCCTGGAGAAGACTAGCGAACTCCAAATCGATACACACCACCTCTTTGCCGCATATGACAACATTCGTCGCAAAGGCACATTTAACGCGATGTGTCTAGCCACGCTAACAAACACTCGATGCACAGTGCAGTTAAGCTCCAGGACCTCCGAGCCTTTTGAAACCTGCACCGGATTTCGGCAAGGAGATGCTCTGTCATGCGACTTCTTCAATCTCGTGTTGGAGCAAATAGTACGACGGGCCACCGTCAACACGGAAGGCACTATCTGCTACAAATCGGTCGAGTTGGTGGGCTACGCAGACGATATTGATATTGTCGCAAGTACTTAGTTCATCATTAGTGGAAGCGTTCTCGGCGAAAGAAGCTTGTCAAAACAGCCAGAGTCCAAGCTCCTCTCCCGAAGAACGAAGACTGTACTCTACAAGACTCTTATCCTACCAGTCCTGTGATACGGAACCGAAAGCTGGACGATAAACAGGACAGCAGAGCTGATCCTTGGCTCTTTCGAAAGAAGAATTTTGCGACGGATATTCGGTCCTGTCTGCGAGGAAGGCAAACGGCGGAGAAGACACAACCGTGAACTCTATAGTTCGGAAGGCAAAAATCCGTCGACTACAATGGCTCGGCCACATCGAGCGCATGGACACCAACGCTCCAGCTGGGAGCTTCTTCGACTCCGAGTCTCCTGGTACGAGAAGATGTGGGAAACCGAACCTGCGGTATAAAGACCAAGTAATTGCGGATGTGAGACAACTTGGTCTTGATAACTGGAAGCAGCGTGCCGGGATCGTCAAGGATGGAAGGAACTTTGGAAGTCAGCCATGGTTAATTGGGCCTCGACTTGTTGCACCATCCATCGTCATTTCCCTAGGGCGCGTCCTTAACACTGTCACTCACTGAAAAAGATGCACTTGCCGGGTCAAGTGTATGCAGTAACCGAAATCTAAAATTCCATTCCTTCAACTGTGCTACGAAGGGGAACGTTTCCAGCGCCGACGCAGTACCGTAAAACTCAAAACATCGCATTTTCAAATTTTTCAAATCGTCACTGTCAGTTAAAACCGTCGTCATGTCCCAGCTGTAGAATATAATCTCGTTTGGCTAATTGCCTGTTGATCATAGGAGGCATCGTCACGACAATGCATTGGCGTAAAGGTTGGGCTAGCGGATCCGTAAACTCGAAATAAATTTGCTTGCGAAAGCGCGACGCCGCTTTATGACTACGAGGATAATGGGACATCAATGTGATTGTTGTACTTAACGTTGCAATATTGGCGGATTCTGGTGATAGGTTCCCGTAAAACTGGCGCCAGAACGAAGGAGCAAGGAGTAAAGAACCGAATGAAGGACGTACTGATGGGCTTGGTCGAAGGGCGTGTGCTCGTCAGGATTTATGTTTTACCATTGAAAACATTATTGAGATGATATTGAAGTGGCTGGTGTGATATCACACATTAAGACTGGGCTGCGTTAGATACTGATGCCGTCAAATCAGGATAAGTGAGTAAATTACATCGTTGCCAGGATGATAGTGGCGAGTTGTTTTTGGGACTGGACTTGTTGAGTATATTTGGGTAGGTTGTTAACTTCCTGAATGGAAGTGGTAAGTGTTTTGATGTTAGCGAAATTAGGGTCGGTAATTGATAGAAAGACATTAACGAAAGTGGATCAGAAGACGACACAAATTGCGTGTCTGTTGTTAATTGGGAATCAGTCTCCAACCTTTATGATGTGAGATGTACGTGAATGGCTGTCATCAGTGATTCTATTTTTATCATGTGGCAACAAAGTGTTATTATAGACACTACTCATCTTTGTAATATTATTTTATGAAATAGTACGGATGCTTGGTATGGTAATTAAGGTCCGGGAATTTGGTCACAACTCGGGAACTGGCAAGATTGTGTCATTCGTCAACGTATGTGAAGAAAGGGGGCTCTCTTGCAGTTTTCATCCAAGGCTGAAGTCGACAGCGTCGTATTATTCCAAAAGAAAAAAAACTTTTTTTAGTGGCGTCGTCCTGCATCCAGAGTATCAGCAGAGACTGGATGAGTCATTGTGAAGAGTAAGAGGAGGGCCAAGGCACCGGGTGAAGCTATTATCCCATGGCTGAAACAGATTTACTGCTAGTGCCTCCACACGCATGTAGGGAAGTTGGGGCTGCAAGGGATTACAGACCTGTTAGTGTATTCTCTTCTTATGAAAACGTTGGAACGATTAATTGACATGTACACAAGAGATGAGATTGATGATACTGCTCTTCACCGGGTAGAATAGAAAATGCACTCAAAGAAAAAAATCTGCTTTAGGTGCCTTACTAGACATTGAAAACTCCCTTAATAACGTCAGTACTGTAGGATTCCGAGAAACGAGGTGAACAACGACGATTACGACGAACTGCGATGTAGGATTCAGGGAAAAGAGACCAACGACGACGACGACACTGAACTGTACGTAAAGCGAAATATACACGACAAAAGGGACGGACGAATGACCAGTGATAGTTTGGCCATAGCACTGTCGAGACGGTTCTTTCTTCGTGAATGCGAGTATAAGTTATGTTACGAAGTGTATTAGTAAAGAAGCGGAGCATTAACTCCAAGTATGTCAAGCTGTGTTGGAGGGCATGGGCTCGGACATACAGGGTAAAGTTGTTGATTGCTCCCAACCTGGCGAGATGCAAGCAACGATCCCTGTTTAAATGCCCGGGTCAAGTTGACATACAGCCTCCTCGCGGCGCCCTCTGGATAGCCTCTTCAACAACCGTTGGGAGGTGAACAACCGTATGCAGCGAAAAAAAACCCCGACCAGAATTGCGGTTGTGCGGCGGGCTAACAATCCGCCCACGTAAAAAAAACCTAGAGTTATGAATGAGCAAGATGCCTCGGATACACGGACGGATACTCGACGACGACAACGCACGAAAAAGGAATACGATTTGCGAGTATGCTCCTGGAATGTCAGAACCCTGCACACTCCCGGAGCTGCCCATAAACTAGAAGGAATCCTCACGCAGTACAAGGCGGATATTACTGCGGTCCAGGAAATACGCTGGATAGGAAACGGTATGATTAGGAAGAAAAATTGCGACATTTATTACAGCTGTCACAAAAGGTTGCACTTACTGGGATGCGGATCTGTCGTGGGAAAGCGGTTAAGGTCGAAGGTCATCGACTTTAAACCTATAAGTGATCGCCTGGCTGTGATCCGCATCAGAGGCAGATTTTATAACATCAGCCTTATATGTGCACACGCCCCTACCGACGAGGCTGAAGACCCTATCAAGGAGGACTTCTATGACCTCCTGGACCACGCCTACGGAGCTTGTCCGGAGTACGATGTAAAAATCGTGCTCGGGGACTTCAACGTCAAAATCGGAAAGGAAAACACCCTTGGCGGAGTGATCGGAAAGCACAGCCTCCACGATACAACAACAGATAACGGCTTCCGACTCGCTGACTTTGCGACAGCTCGAAATGCGGTGATAAGTAGCACAAGATTCCCTCGCAAGCGAATCCACACAGCAACCTGGCGATCTCCGGACGGTCGAACCGCCAACCAAATCGAACATGTGCTCATTGACGCAAGGCACGCGTCAAACATCCTGGATGTGCGAACATTCAGAGGGGCAAATGTCGACTCTGATCACTTCCTCGTAGCAGCAAGATTCAGAGCTCAACTGTCCAATGTCAGAAAGCTGCACCAGCCCATCAGGAGGAGGTTCGACATTGGGCGCCTGAGCACACCGGAGGTTGCCAGAGTCTACAGGGAGCAGCTGAGCGAAAGACTTTACGGTATGCCTACGTCGAACACAAATGCCAATAATATGTGGCTGCATTGCCGCTCAGCCATTCAGGAAGTAGCCGAAACCAACTTAGGATACCTACCACCCCCGACAAGAAACCCGTGGTATGATGGCGAGTGTGAGCAGAAAAAGGCAGCAACCGACGAGGCGTACCAAAAGGCGCTGCAGAGGAAAACCAGGGCAGCGCGAGAAGAGTACCGAGCCAGAAGAAGGGAGGAGAAGAAACTACTGCGACAAAAGAAAAGAATCTTCGCAGCCTCCCAGCTCAAGGATATCGAGGAGTCTAGGGATAAACATAAAATACGAGCCTTTTACAAGAAAGCCAAAGGCCTTGCTGGAGGCTTCAATAAGGGCACCCTGGCTCTTCGAAACTGCGAGGGTAATCTTGTCACCGACCCGCAGGGAATAGTGGATGTATTTAAGCAGGACTTCCAGCAGCTGCTTAACGAGCATGACCAAGAGAGAGTGGTAGGGACCGAGGGAATCCCAACTCCAGCCGCTGAAGTAGTCCTCCCACCCAGCATAGAAGAAGTCGGCACAGCTATTCAGAAGCTGAAGAACAACAAGGCCACAGGCTCAGATGACTTGCCATCAGAGCTCTTCAAGGCTGGCGGCGATGTTCTGGTAGGAAGCATGCACCAGATCACCTGCAGAATTTGGGAAGATGAGAGCATGCCCGACGACTGGAATACCAGCTGTATATGCGCCATCCACAAAAAAGGCGATCCTACCTCTTGCAGGAACTATAGAGGTATATCCCTGCTCAATGTCGCATACAAGCTCCTGTCCAGCGTATTGTGTGAACATCTAAAACCATTTTGCACCGCACTAATCGGCAGCTACCAGTGCGCCTTCCGGCCCGGCAAATCAACTATAGACCAAATTTTCACACTTCGACAAATCCTGGAAAAGACCAACGAGTTTCGAATCGATACACACCATCTTTTCATCGATTTCAAAGCCGCATACGACAGCATTCATCGTGAAGCACTGTTTGGGGCTATGGCCGAATTCGGTATCCCGGTAAAACTGATCCAGTTGTATCGCGCCACGCTAAAAAACACGCGATGCACCGTGCAACTCGGTTCTAGGACCTCGGAACCATTCGAAACATGCACCGGATTTCGGCAAGGATTTCGGCACTCCTCACTCGAAATACCAAAGTCATGCTTTACAAAACGCTCATTCTGCCAGTCTTGCTGTACGGAGCCGAAAGCTGGACGATAAGCAGGACAGCGGAGCTGATTTTGGGTTCTTTCGAAAGAAAAATTCTGCGCCGGATATTTGGTCCTGTCTGTGAGGAAGGTGAATGGAGAAGAAGACACAACCGCGAACTCTACGAGCTGTACCAAGATGTGGATGTAGTCCGGAAGGCAAGGATCCGTCGACTACACTGGCTCGGCCACATCGAGCGCATGGACATCAACGCTCCAGCTAAGAGGGTCTTCGACTCCGAGCCTCCTGGTTCGAGAAGAAGAGGAAGACCGAACCTCCGGTATAAAGACCAAGTAATCGCGGATGTAAGACATCTTGGTCTTGACAACTGGAAGCAGCGTGCCCGGGACCGTCAAGGATGGAAGGCAGCTATAGCTCAGGCTCAGATCCTCCATGGATCGCAGGCCTGATATGAATGTCAAGCTGTGTTACGAATTATATTATTAAAATTTTAAAGTGGAGAACTAACTCCACAGTACCGAGACAATAATGTCCAGCCTTCAGATGACCCAAATACAATCGGGAATGTGCAAGTGGATAGAACAAATGCTGATTACCTGTATAATAAATTCGGCGAAAGGAAGAGTAAATGGAATGGTGAGAGTAACCACAAGATGGTGTTCTTTCACCTCTCCTATGATGAAACTTCTAGAGGCAGATGGTTTTAACGTCACGGCCTATGCTAACGGCATTGCCATTCTGATATCTGGGAAATTTTCCAGATTCTCAGCGAAAGACTAAGCTATGCACTGCTTCTGGTTAATAACTGGGTCGAGGGGCGAGGCCTCGGAGTGAACCGAAATAGTCCTCTTCACAAGGAGAATACATCCAAGACACACTTACCCCCGTATGAATGGTATTGATCAATTCCCCAAAAAATGCCAAATATCTTGGCACAATTATAGACTCCAAGCGTACCTGGAAGGGCAACATTAATGAAAGAACCTAAGAAGCCTACTTACATACGTGTTACTGTATTCGTGCAGAGTAGCCTTTGGAAAGACATGGTGCTTCAAACCAAAAGTGGTAAAACCTTTTTTAGTTTACGGGTCGATTGTCTGGTGAAAGGGTTCAGAGGGCAGGATATTTAGCGGCGAGTGCATCTATGAAATCCCCAACAAAGGCGTCTCCTCAAACAATGTTGAACCTTCCGACCTTAGACATAAAATGCGAAAGAGATCCAGCCTTTGGGCAAAGAGTGCTCATAGCCACACATTGAATCGATGAACCCTCTCGAGATTCAAAACCGAAAAGGACTATATACCCGGCTTCCTTGCTGCGAGAGGAGATTTTCTATTAGAATGTCTTCCAGAAAAGAATGCACCAGTAGCATGGTACTTACGGGAAGTGAACTGGCAATCTACGCCGACAGATCCAAAATGGATACCGGTACTGGAACCGGAGTCTATTTCGAATGTCGTGAAGCAAATCACTCCAGTGGACTTGATGATATCTGTGACTGTGCGGCCCTGATTCTCAGAGAAAATATAGAAATGAAGAGAAGCTAGAGCAGATATCAATTAATTAATTTATTTTTTGTGGCGTTACAGCCCATGAATGACCAGAGCCAAGCATCTCTTCAATCACCCATGGTGTGTGTGATTTTATTTTTCCCATAGGTGAAAGGGACCTACAGTTAAATGCCGCATCCGAACGGCGTGAGTCGAGAAGCTTTTTCCAGGCAAGTTATACTATGGGGAGTTTTACCTATACACCGCTGAGGAGCGACGCCGCGCAATAAACATTCGATGGCGTTGGTGTTATCGGGATCTGAACTCGCTTATCGTGCTTATCAGAGTCCAACACACTAACTACTGCGCCACGGCGCCTTCAGATGTCAATAAATTGACCTTCTGCTGGGTATCAGGTCAAGCCATGCAGGTTACAAACGCCATTTACTATACTTTTCAGAGAAATAAGGAGCTAATGGTGAAGGTCAGTAAACCAAGGTATCAATTAGATACATGCGTAATGGCAAGACCAACATGGCCCATCTATGATAAAAAAAGGACAGAAAGTCTGCTAAAGTTCAGGTGTGGGAATATTCGATTGGCAGTCGGTGCCCTCTAGCTCTAGCTCAAAAAGGTACATATTCCTTGGAAACCATTTCCTTTCGAGATTAGAAGAGGTAAGTTACATTGGGCTGAGCAGACTACTGGGATTTCTATCTGCGTCTAGCTGGTTCAACTGGTTTTGTGTTTACTAATTTCCGGAACCTAATTGACGGGGGGGAGGGAGCGAGCAGACAGAGCAAAGAAATTGATCGCGTTTAACACGGCAAACGCCAGCTTCGATCTCTGTCCCTGCTCAATCCAAGTTGACACACAGCCTCCGCGTGGCCTCCCCAAGATAGCTGCTCTTGCACCCGCCAGGTTGTGAACCGATGTATGCAGCGACCCAACCCCTTGTTTCTGAGGAAAGAGGAACCTGGCCCTCCAGGTTGGGGGTTGTGCTTAAGGGTAACATCCCTATCACGAAAAAGCCCACTTGTTCCGAAACAACCACAAGCCCCGGATATGGACGGATAAGCAGCTGACGACCCCTGTAAACGACTAAAAGACATCGCGTACAAGATACTTTCTGCCGTACTGTGTAAGAGCCTGGAACCATTCGTGGACAATCTGATAGGTTCCTACCAGTGTGGTTTCAGCCCAGGAAAATCCACGATAAACCAAATATTTACACTACGGCAGATCTTGGAGAAGACCCATGAATTCCAGGTCGACACGCACCATCTTTCCGTCGAATTTAAAGCCGCGTATCATAGTGCCAAACTCGTCAGACTGTGCAAGGTGACTATGGAGAACTCTCGCTGCTCCATTAAGGTCGGAGGTGAACTAACCGATCCCTTTGAAGGTTTTAGACAGGTTGACGCACTGTTATGTGATTTCTTTAACATTATTCTTGAAAAGATCGTGCGGGACTCTGCGGCCAATACAAGATGTACGATCTACTTCAAGTCCACACAATTGCTTGCCTATGCAAATGACATTGACGTCATTGGACGGACAAAGCGAGACGTCAATGAGGCGTTCGCAAGCATTGAAGCAGAAGCGGCTAAAGTGGGTCTAAGGGTAGATGGGGACAAGACCAAATATATGCTATCATCCAAGAAAGACGCGCAACACCGACGTCTTGGTCAGAACGTCACCTTCGGCAGCTATATTTTTGAAGTAGTCAAGGACTTCGTCTACCTTGGCTCGATAAAACGCAGAATAACTCTTGCCAACCGCTGCTTCTTCGGGCTCAAGAGGCAATTAAGTAGTAGAGCCCTCTCTCGAAAAACTAAGGTATCCCTCTACAAATCTTAATCATCCCGGTCCTCCTCTACGGCGCTGAGGCTTGGACGCTATCAAAAGCGGATGAAGAGGCTCTTGAGCTTTTCGAGAGGAAAATGTCTGCGTGCAATCGTTGGTCCCGTTTGTGTAAACGGAGAGTGGAGGAGGAGATTCAACCAAGACGTTAGACGTCTTCGGATTAACGGACATCAACGTTCCGGCCCGAAGAGTCTTCGACTCCAACCCCGACGGACGACGCAGCAGAGGACGGCCGCATTTAAGTTGGTGCGCACAGGGGGAAAGGGACCTCAACCAACTGGAAGTGCGATACTGGAAGCGGCTGGCCAAAGATGGGGCTGGCTGGAGAGGCTTTTTGGTTGAAACCCTGGCTCACCCCGAACTGTAGCGCCATCAAACTAAGTAAGTAAGCATCCGTCGGATAGATGCTACCCCTACGAAGCCTTTGTTAGTCCTTTGCCGTCCTTTGCCATCCATATAAGAATTTACAAAATATTATTTTACTCCTTGAGCAACATTCGTTCTCTCCGTATTCAAAAGTAATGTTGATGGTGATGGCGTTGACCTTATTTCCTTTCCTTCTGAACCTCTGCCTTTAATTTCGCCTTGTATTCCATGCCCTTGACTAAAAGTGCCCGCTCCTCTCTGTTAAACCATTCTATTTATATTCTGGCGCGTAGCCACAATCAAGCTGTTGATTACATTGAACTTCATTCTATAAAATGTGCTTGACCTCTGTTTCTGAGTGCGTAGCTCCTCCTGACAACAGAACGAATGATATCCTGTGGATTTGCTTTGTTTTGATATATTTTCAGATTTTCCGGACATTGTGCTTTGAAGTTGATTGACTTGCTTCAAGGTGCGCTTCGAGTGTTTGCGTGCGACGGCAGGATGTTAGCGATTAATGATGAACTTAACTTGACACAGGTCTTTGTAAGTATGTACATCCCCATCTGTGCCAGTAACTGTGTGATGTACCTGAGTAAGTCCTAAATCCCTTTGAATATCATTAGCATGCAATAAAACTGAACTTCCAACAACAACCCTGTCGTAAACTGATATACTGAGACTTATTGGTTTATGGCACCAGAATCAATCCTGTCGCGCGACGGATAAATGCTTCCCCTAGAAATGACTCCAATTGAAATATTGGCTTACTTTCGGAGAAACGGAATGAATGAATACTTTATTGATTAAATTTGTCGGAACTTTTTGTGGAACTTTAGGCTATAAGGTTCCTTAGGTTCGTGATACTTACATTCCTTGGAAAAGTCAGGGAAAAGCAAACTTTTGCGGAACTTCTTGTAGCTCGGATTCAACGTATTATTTGTGTTGCGTGAAGTTGTTTTCCTTTGCCTTGGCTTTTGTTTTTTATGTGCTTTTTGTTGAGTGGACGGGTCGTAGACGGAATTTTAAGAAGTTATGGGGCAATTTCCATAACTGCGGAGGAGGTACTTCAAGTAGGTACGTGTGGTTCACGTAAATATCATTCGAAGTAAGTATGTACATACCTACATGTGTTCAGATACTCATACCTGGTACTTAAAATAGTGAATAGTGTCATCTACATAGTTAAAGGACTCGCTTAGTCATCAGCCTTATCTCGATAAATGACACTTAGGTGGTCGCATATCCTGATTACAGGTAGCAACATTTAATTTGATTTTATTACTGGCGACCTTTTCGTTCTATTAGCGCCTTGAGTGCTTTCTGGAATTTATGTCTAACTTCGAACAGGTAACTTTCCACCGAATGCTGCTACTTGCTCTTCGTTTGTGGCGTTACAACCCATGAAGGACCAAAGCCAAGCTTCTCTCAATCACCCGTGTGTGTGTGTGTGATTTATTTTTTCACACAGGTGAAAGGGACCCACCCATCGGCAAGGAGATGCGCTGTCATGTGACTTCTTCAACCTGGTGCTGGAGCAGATAGTGCGACGGGCAGGCGTCAACAGGGAAGGCACTATCTTTTACAAGTCCATCCAGCTGCTAGGATACGCGGATGATATCGACATCATCGCGTGTTCTCGCCGTGGCATTGTGGAAGCATTCACGGCGCTTGAAGAACAGGCGAAAGGAGTTGGTCTTAAGATCAATGAGGACAAAACGAAATACATGCTGTCAAGCAAAAACCAATACGTCGCTCACCACCTGGGACAAAATATAACAATTGACAGCTACAATTTCGAGGTAGTTAAGGAGTTTGTCTACCTCGGGGCAAACGTAAATTCCACAAATGACACCACAGTGGAGATCCGGTATGGAATCGCCCTTGGCAACCGCTGCTACTTCGGCTTGTCCAAACAACTGGGGTCAAAACTCCTCACTCGAAAGACCAAAGTCATGCTTTACAAAACGCTCATTCTGCCAGTCTTGCTGTACGGAGCCGAAAGCTGGACGATAAGCAGGACAGCGGAGCTGATTTTAGGTTCTTTCGAAAGAAAAATTCTGCGCCGGATATTTGGTCCTGTCTGTGAGGAAGGTGAATGGAGAAGAAAACACAACCGCGAACTCTACGAGCTGCACCAAGATGTGGATGTAGTCCGGAAGGCAAGGATCCGTCGACTACACTGGCTCGGCCACATCGAGCGCATGGACATCAACGCTCCAGCTAAGAGGGTCTTCGACTCCGAGCCTCCTGGTTCGAGAAGAAGAGGAAGACCGCATCTCCGGTAGAAAGTACAAGTAATCGCTGATGTAAGACATCTTGGTCTTGACAACTGGAAGCAGCGTGCCCGGGACCGTCTAGGATGGAAGGTAGCTATAGCTCAGGCTCAGATCCTCCATGGATCGCTGGCCTGGTAAGTAAGTAAGTATAGTTCATGGTGAACCTGGCCCTCCTTTAAAAAAACTCTGCAACTGGCACAGTCCTTCGCCAGCAGTCTCCAGTGCCGCACGCCTAGATGGTTAATGTCCTCTTCCACTTGGTTGCGCCACCTTAAATTTGGCCGTCCTCGATCGCGTCGCCCCTCGGGGTTGGATTCAAAGGCCTTCCGTGCTGAAGCTGTGTTTTCCATGCGCTGAGGCGTTGGATCCGAAGTCGGCATGCTACGTTCATGTCGCTGTATAGCCCGTACAGTTCACTTCTAAGTCAACGCCTCCACTCCCCATTTATGCAGGTCGGGCCGAAATTCGTACTCAGAATTTTTCTCTTAAAACGACCAAGGACCTCTTCATCCCCTTTCGATAAGGTCCATGTCTATGCACCATAAAACAGGACCGGGATGTATTTGGTCACCTTGGTTTTTCGGGAGAGGACTCTGCTTCTCAATCGCGAGCTCAAAGAAGCAGCGGTTAGCAAGAGTTATTCTGCGTTTGATTTCGACACTGATGTCATTTCTGCAAGTCACTGCAGAGCCTAAAGGTAGACGAAGTCCTCGACTACTGCGAAATTATACTTGCCAATATGTGCGCCCTGGCCAAGACGCCGGTGGTTCGTGTCCTTTTTCGACGACAGCATATGTATATTTCGTTTTGCCCTCATTTACAGTAGTCCCATTTTAGCCGCTTCCGTCTCAATGACATCTCGCTGAATTCGTCCAATTATGTCAATGTCATCAGCATATGCGAGCAGTTGTACGGACTTGAAAAAGATGGAGCGCCTCGTATTGACCGGTGAGTTTTGCACGATCCTTTCAAGGACGATGTTGAAAAAGTCACACGATAGCGTGTTGCCCTGTCTAAAACCTTTTTTGACATAAAAAGAATCGGTTAAGTCGCTTCCGACCCTGATGAGCAGCGAGAGTTCTTCAATGTCATCCAGCACAATCGGACGAGTTTGGCAGGGATGTCAAAACTAGACATGGCGTTTTATAGCTCGTCCCTATTTATACTATCGTACACAGCCTTGAAGTCGAAAAACAGGTGGTGGGTGTCGATCTGGAACTCTTGTGTTTTTTCCAGGATCTACAGCAGTGTGAATAATTGATCTATAGTGGACTTCCCAGGCCTGAAACCACACTGATATGGACCGATCAGTCAGCAGAGAAGATCTTATAAGCGATGTTCAGAAGACTGATACCTCTGTAGTTGGCGCAGACAAAAGGGTCTCCCTTTTGTGGATAGGGCAAACGATGCTAAGATTCCATTCATCGGGCCTGGTGCATACTCCCAACCAGGTCATCTCCAGCTGCCTTAAAGAGTCCGGCAGGTAGTCCGTCTACTCCAGCAGCTTTGTTGGACTTAAGCTTAGAAAAAGCATTCCTAACTAGTCCAGGTAAGGGGGACAGAATTCTCTGCTATGATAGTCCGCTGTGAGAGGGTCATTCTGCCTGACAGCGGCATCTGTTTCGTCATCGCCGTTATGCAGAAGTAGTCTTTCCAGATTCTTAGTACCGACTGTGAATCCACTACTAGGTTTCCATTTTCGTCCCTGCAGGCTTCCGTTTTGGCCTTATATCCCTGGCATATTTATTTTTTTTGTTGGTGAAACTTCCGAACGTCATTCCGGCGATATCATCTCTCCATCTCTAGGATCGCGAGCTTCTCATGCTCACGTTTTTTTTTATTTTGAGAACCCTATGCTCCTCTCTTCTCTTCTGCTCATAATGCTCACGAGCAGCTCTCGTCTTTCTATGCAGCGCCTCTTGATAGGCTTGCTGCTTGGCTGCGTGTGCCCTCCTACACTCGTCGTCAAACCATGGGTTTCTTGATGGTGGCGGTTTAAAACCCAGTACCTCAGAAGCAGCGAGAGCACCGTGGCGCAGTGGGTAGTGTGTTGGCCCCTGACGCCGATGACACGGGATCGAATCCCGACACAGCCATGTCATCGAACGTTTTTTTCACGGTGTTTCTCCTCAGCGGGGTTCTGACAAAACCCCTTGTAGTAAAATTGTCATGAAAAGCTTCTCGAAATTCGCCGTTCGGAACCGGCAATAAACTGTAGGTCCCTTTCACCTATGTGAAAATGAAATCACACACAACATGGCTGATTGAGAGAAGCTCGGCTCAGGTTGTTCATGGACTGTAACGCCAACATACATATATACATACATACCTCAGAAGCAGCACTCTCTATGGCTTGTTGGCAACGGGTTCATTGGTGTTGGACGGTCTGAGCAGGTGTTGGAGGGTTTCCGAGAGCTTGAGGGAGACGCGATTGGCATAGCCTCTGGCGGTCTCATGCGATTGTAGCATTGCGACGTTGTATGCCGCTGGCCTTACTCGATTTTTCTGGGCGAAGCATATTCGCAGTCGCAATCTGGCTGCCACAAGATAGTGGTCCGAGTCGATGTTGGCTCCTCTAAAAGTTCGTACATCCAGGATGTTGGATGCATGCCTGCCATCAATCGTAATGTGGTCAATTTGGTTGACGGTTGATGGATTCGGAAATCGCCAAGTCCCTTTGTGGATGCTGATATGTGGGAAACGTGCGCTAGGAACTAGAAGATTTCGCCCCGCTGCGAAGCCTATCAGCCCAAATCCATTTTCGGATGTGCTGTTGTGTAGGCTGTGCTTGCCAATGACCCTATCGAAAGCGATTTCCTTGCCCAGTTTCGCATTAAAGTCTCCCAGTACGATTTTAACATCGTAACTGGGACATTGGGTATATGTCCTATCTAGGAGGAAGTAGAAGTCGTCTTTTTTAGCGTCGTCCTTGTCCTCGGTAGAGGCGTAAGCGCAAATTAGGCTGATGTTTGCGAATTTAATTCTGATGCAGATTGTCACGAGGCGTTCGCGTACATTCCGGAAGCTCAAGACTTTTTACCTAAGTCTACCTTTAATAACAAATCCGCATCCGAATGAGCGTTGTCTTCTCTCCTTGTAGCTGTCACCGTGGTAGGTATTACAGTTTCTCATCCTCTTTTTGCCCGGTCGATCCCATCGCACTTCCTGGATTGCGGTAATATCTGCCTTATAACAGTCGAGGGCCTCCGCAAGTTGTTCAGCTGCACGAGGTCTATTGAGGGCTTACATTCCACGTACAAAGCCAAATATCATTCTTTTTTTTTCCTTCTGTTGTTTCCTGGGTCGTCATCGGTTAATCCGTCGGTTTTTTTTTTTTTTTATATTCGAGGCTTTTTGGTTTTTTCCAAGGTATGGCTTGCGGGGCCATAGCCTAACCGACACTGTTTTGTGGCGCAAGAAACTCGCCATTCGCCCTTTACCGTTCGCGATATCTATTAGAAATCCCCAGCTGGTACCACGAGGAGGTGGAAATAGGACTTACTAACAGAGCTGCTAGATGTTCGGCTGCAGTGGCTTATGCTCTCTATTTTACAGGCCAGTTAGTCGTTAGTCGTTTACCACCTGGCGCCACTATACTGCTACTTGGCTATTTAAAAATGAGAAAAGGGAAAGCGGATTTCTTGAAGACCAAGTTTAATGATTTCTTTTCGTGTTTTTTACGAGGGCAGGTGAAAATCTTCAAGAGACACTATAAGGATAGCAAGCGTGTGCTCATATGTAATAGTGTGGGAGTTCTACTCACTAAAAACGCCTCCCTTCGAAACGTATTTATACCTACTCATTCCACTTATCTAGCGATATTCCATTCTCGAGATGTTCGCATTTGGCAAGCGACATTCCAACGAAGGTTCCTAGAGCTCTTGTCCTTTAAAGACGGCGCAATACATTTTTTCGTCGAGTAATTGAAAAGCAGTGCTATTCATTCACGGGATCCTTAAATCGACGCTTATTGTTTCCTGCGAAATTTTTAGTTTCATTTTCCATAGTTACTATACTCGGATCTCGGTGAACATTTTTTTTTTTTTAATATACTCCTACCATGGTGCATTGACAATAGCTCACAGGACCTTATTTCGAAACGTCGGTGTTTTCTTTTTGACGTGATAACGTCTTATAAATCGATGAACACCGGCTGCACGTACGAAAAAGTATGACTCATTGTCACGTTCCGGCTGAGCTGAGCGTGTAAGCGAGAGCGCGAAACAAGCGATAGAGAGGCATCTATTTTGCCTATGGTATAGAATTTTGTTTTCATACTTGGGGGCATGATACAATTTTGCGATGACGTAGGCATACTTTTAGGAGTAATCAGTAATCCAGGTGATACATAAATACATACATGCATACACCCTGATTCTGTTTTTAGACGACAAATACGATTCTGAAGAATTTGTGTGAAAATGTCTGGAGTTTGTATGTTCGATATACATATACTATACATACATATGTACATATGCATGTGCCCATTTCCAAATCGAAAAAAAATGCTCACAGCCAAATACTTATGAACGCGTGCGTTTAATAATTGCTCGTTGGGTTGCGCACACTCACGAGCAGCTCATGAGTGTTTGCGTTTCCTTACCAAAACCACAACACTCTCCGAGCAATCTCATATGTATCGGCTGTCGTCCGAACACCGTAATCAACCAGCGTCGGGTGCGGTTAGTACTTGGATGGTGGACCGCTTGGAAACACCGCATGTTGTTCATTTTTCATCATCATCATCAATTTTTTTAAATAAATAATATGCGCACACTCATGGTTTAATAACCTTATTATGTCAGCGATACATCGCGGGCAGAAGGTAGAAATGATATCCTCTTCTTCGGAAAGGAAGACCGAATCCGGCAGGGAATTCCAGATGCGTGTGGTTCGGTTAAAGAAGGATTCCTTATAGTTGGCGGTATGTCCGAAAACGAGCTTCATGGTATATTGGGGTGCATTCCTAGAGAGACGTGTGTTGCGGAAGAAATGTTGAAGGGGCGGAATGCGACTGGCTATTTCATCAGAGTATTTTTGGTGGAAGTAACGATAAAACAGGGAAAGGCAGGAAACATTCCTGCGATGTTCCAGCGATTCTAATGTTTTGGTAATGCTGGAATCATCTAACAGTTTCAACGGTCGGTTTTATATTCTGTCTGGTAGGTGCAACGAGGTCTTGGATGCACCGAACCAGACATGAGCGTTAAACTCTATAGCTTCAGCAGCAGGCTTCTATATTCAGGCTGAGAAGTCTGCTTCCTTCATGGTGAGTTGTTCCTCACAGCGGGCATCGGTCTGAATCAGAATCGTCGTGCCGAAAATCAGGCCTTCGGGAGCTACTAACGCGTGCCATCTGCCGTATTCCGGGGAAACCTGGAAACAGGCTGGATGTGCTGGCGTCTTTACGTTCGCAGCATCCAGATTTGACACGAGGGCCCCGATAATATATCCTTACAGGAAGAGTTAAGGCTCTCAAATCACAACGTGGTAAACCATGGGTGTGGATTATCAATAAGCGCCTTGGTCTTGGTGGTATACGTGATGTTATGATTTTTTATAATGAGCGGTCCGAAAGCCCCAGGACCGCCCCATCATATCGAACTCACCAACAGCAACTAAACTTGAACAATTCTGTGGGTCAGACATGGTGGCTGCCAGAGTAAGCTACGAGGCGCACGGAGTAACTGAACACTTTGTCGTTGCGTCCGCTTACTTTCCTTACGCCTTGGTACTACTTCTACCACCGAAGGCATTTTCTGAGCTCGTAGAGTATCTACTGAGAAGCCAGAAAGATTGGTCCCAACTTGTGTTGCGATGCTAATGCCCAAAACACTGCTTGGGGGCAGAAGCAAATGCATTACAAGAGGGGACCGTCTTTTAGACTTCACTCCTTCGTCTGACCAACGTTTATCACGGCGAGATGACAGGAGGTGATTGAAATAACCCCGTCTAACAGAGGACATCACTAACTGGAGGGTCTTACCAGATGTTGCGTTGTCAGATCACAGATACATATGTACATATACATATCTATCGAAATCCAGTTCCTCGCAACCTATGCGGAATCTGAGGAAGACGGACTGGGTACGGTTTAAAGAGAAGCTTTAGTAATCCACTCAAACCTTACCTAAACTCAGAATGAAACAATTGGCAGAGCATGCTGCTCACAACCTGAGTAGCGTCACCAATTGTTTTGAATTCGCATGTCCTGTCAGCAAACCTCCTTGCAGGAAATTGATCGCTGATGCAGGTCTCTAATACTCTGTCATATCTGACGTAAACAGGGGCTTCCCGCAAGGTGGCGTCCTGTCTTCTCTGTTATGGTGCATGGTGGTCGACCCTCTGCTCGATGCTGTTGATGTCTCTGGAATCTATGCCCAGGCCTATGAGGATGATATCGCCGTTCTCTCTGTAGGGTAATATTTAGCGACCGTCGGTCTCAAAGAACAGGCAGCGCTTAATGTGATCGATGAAAGGGGCACGAGGTATGGGCGGTTAGTTAATCCTCTTAAGACCGATGTCGTTCTTTTCACGAGAAGGAGGAAAAGTACTCGCATAACTCATCTGGTGCTGAAAGGCACTCCCATGCCGATTTCCAAGGAAGCTAAGTGCAAGCTTCTTCGGTTAAGCACGTTGAGTCAAAAACTACCAAAGCGCTGTCAGCTTTCTGGCAATGTAAAGGTGCCTTTGGCAAAACCGAGGGCTTTTCGTTGGCAAAGTCATCCGGATCGGCAATGATAAGACAGAAAATCTCATATGCATCGGTTGTCTGGCGGAACAGGCTAACACGTCGCCTTTTGTCTCATCTATATGGGGTTTTCCCCAGCAAGCCGGGCGCTATTCTAGATGCTATGTAGGACCTTCCACATCCTAGTAAATGGTTTTTGGTACAATTCAACTCGCACTGGAATGACAGTGTATGTGCGCGAGAAATGGCACCTTCCATCCTATTGACAGGACTGGCTTGGACCAGATACCGAACTTGGAACGGACTGTCTTCGCATTTTCAGAGATAGCTCCAAGTCCGGCTTGGGGTCTGGCGCTGGGGTTTTCTTTGAACGCGAAATCGTCCTACTGCACTTTTTGTTACAAAAACAATGCGCCTGTCTGTCAATCAGAGATATCCGTAATCCCAATAGCCATGCACTATGTCTACAATGACAGTCATGCTGCAGTCAAACCTATGTTCAATCATTTAACTAGCTCCAAGTGAGTGTATGAACTTAAGAGTTTTCTGAACAAAGTCGGGGGACTAAGCATAGTAAGGGTTGCTTGGGTCCCAGGTCATCCTAGGATCTCAGGAAATAAGATCTCTGATGAACTACGGACTGTAACCAACGCGGAATTTGATCGGCTCTCGGCCTATCTAGGTCTAGGACAACCACCCCTGAGAGTAGTGAACGAACATCAACGACCCCAAGTACCTACTGCACTCCGTTCAGGTTGTGTGTGTCAATACATCATAAGAGAATATACAAACTCTTGAACCTGGGCGAGTCTCTAGAAAAAAACTCGCTAGTATGGGCGCAGAGGAGAGTTTTTCAAGACCTGAACCTGCCATGGGTCTACCTAATTCCAATGCACAATCGTAGATGGAGAGAATATCCAGCATGCCTAAGCGCGTACGCTAAGGAGAATTGACTGCAGAAGACTTGCGGGCGTCATTTCGGGCCATTACACTTTTGCCAAGGAAATCTGTGTGCTAGGCATCAGTGGGATGCCTATCTGTGCTGCATGTTGTGAAAATTATGACTCAGCAGAACACTTTCTCTGCCACTGTCCTGCCTTTGCTCGCGCATGGTGGCACACCCTTCGGGCCTATGGGGTGTGTGTCAAATCTCTACGCTCTACATCACTGAAGCTCCTTTTGATTTTTCTCCGGAAAACAGGGAAAACATAGTAGAGGTAGGTGCCTGTCTGGCAGTACAATACCCCAATATTTGCGCCTGCGTGCTCCAACAGATAGCAGAAGCCTACAGCGAAATAACAAAAAGTCTAGAGTCTACTCATTGGGCTTATTCCTTCAACCAGAACCCATCGAAAAGGCCCTTCCCTATACGGTGATTTAAAAAAGGCAATCGATGGATCAATTCCTGTTTTGAAACACCAAAGTAAATGCTTCAAAAACCGAAATTGTCCAATGGAGAGACCGTTCAGTCGATTTCTTTGATCGTCCTGTAAAACGTTTCCACGAATTTAATATAAAATGCAGGCTGGGCAGGCAAACAATAATGAAAGGGTTGTCTCCCGCCCTCGTATCCATTTATTTTGTAAGCTTGAAAATGGATTAGGCCCTAATAGAGTAATCGGTTCCAATTAGATGTATTTTTATATTTCCATAATCTCAACTCGAAGGACATAAGTATAAGTAGATGTATCCCAAGGATCAAAACCGTATGGACCCGGTTTACATTTCCTATAACAAGGTGGAACCATTTCCTTTGTTATTGAATGAGTTCCGATAGCCTTTACTTCAAAGATTTCATTCGCAAGGGAATAAGAGAGGGAAATGTATTTAAAATACCGTCGGGCCCATATCGGGAATCGGTGGAAAATCAATCGAATAACATTCAATGTTTGGATTACCCTCACTTCGGCTTAGGCATAAGCACTGACAGCTTGGCGTAGAACTTAAGCGATTCCACAATATAAATAATTCATGCCCTAATCCGTTCAGCCTTCACTCGACCGTAACATAACGCAAGTTTTCCAGTTGGACGACGATGATGGTGGCAAAAAAGGATGCCTGCCTCGTCTACTCGGGGGTAATCTAAAATTATATTTAGAACCCGTAGATGTCGGAAATCTATGCCCTTGAGTTTGCCTTAATTCGTTATCGAATCTTGTGAAATTGGCCGAGTGATAGGTCGAGTGACGCTAGAAGTGCTTTTGAAGTTCCACAGGGGAGAAGATGTTCCTGACTATATACATACATATATTTCACTCGGGGTTCTCCGGGGTGAGGTTGATTCCTTGTTTTGTGATGATGATGCTGATGGTGACATGATTGTTTCCCGTGGGAGTTATATGATTACAAGCATCTGTTACGGTGTGAAAGTTGTTTGCTTCTTCTTCTAATTTTACCGTACCTGTCGAAGAGAATGATGAAAGGATCGAGAATCCCGATAAGCCTTTTACGGTGTTTGAGTTCTGGTATCTGTTTAGTTGTTTAATCACTACAGATTGCTCCCATAGATGAACTTTAACCGACGACCAGAAGTAATCGGATTGATGGCGTAGCGAAAACTGATTTATGAGATTTTCAAATTGAGTTCACATCCTGTAAAGCGGAAATTTAATTATTTTCAGTGAATTTATCTCGTGTTTATTGTACCTGAATACGGATACATAACTGATTACTGCTATTCGGCGGGTGCTTTTTCATTTTGGGTGTTATTCAATTTATTTTCGTGGTTGGGCTTACCGTCATCCTTATCCAAGTGCGCGTTGAAGTCCCCTTGCATCATTTTGGTGCTATAGCTACACCAATGGACATAAATTACAAGAGATGGTTTAGGATGTTCTTAAAAAATTCAGTTCCTTCAAATCAAGTGATATCGCTTACCAGCTGCTTCCGCAGTATAGCCAAACATCCACCTCGGAATTTAATTTCTTATGGCTCAAATTCACTCTTCGTAAGCACACAATTCACTATTGTTTTCTTTACAGAATCCCAAACCTGGACAGAGACGTCACGTTCTCCATCCAAAGAATTGTTTCCCTGTTTCCTCGCACTGAAATCGTTATAGCGGGCTATTTCAATGTTCACAATTCTCAGTGGCTTCGACATTCTGGACAGACAACACCCGAAGGAAGGTATGTCGAAATTTTCGCTGAGTTGAATCAATTAACCCAGCTTGTGAATGAATTCCGGATGTTGCCAGTGTAAACCGAGAAAAGAAAGGTACAACCTACCCCTTAGTACTAGTACTGAGTAGTGCTAGGAAACGGAAATATAGTAGCTCGGGCATATGAGTGTGGCGTTTGAGGTTGTTGAGTTCAACATCGGCGCGCAACAACGATAGACATATGTCCGAGTTGACTGCTTAGTTATTTAATTTATTTTCTTTAAAAAGTTCCTTTCTTGGTATCGGTTAATAATTTCAGAAGTGGGATCGCCCGTGCCTCACAGTGTGGTGTATTGTGGTTTTGATGAATTAAATGAATTAGAAATTTAAGCTGTAAGTGCTGCTGCGTATAATACGTTGGTGAGTTGCAAAAAAAAAACAAGAGTATGAAATTATGAAGGTACATACATATGTATGTATTATTATTGTGGTCATGTACGATTGGGGGAAACGTGCATGATCTTGTCTGCGGAAACAACCACTACAGACGAAATTGTACTCCTAAATGCGGGTTATTACATGGAGCATCTCTTTGTTTCGCCGTGTTGTGCTTTTGTTTGACATTTAATTTTCACTTGATCAGCGTCATTCAGTGTCGACTTTTGGTGGATGTTTTTGTTTGGATGTGAAATTGAAAATGTATGCGTCTCATAATTGCTCATGATCTCGCATGTCAATTCCTTTGTCCACTTAAAATCATTCGTTCACTTAAAATAACTATGTACATACATACATATGTATGTAATTCTCTGCTTTCTTGCAAATGCACATTTAGAAATGTGATATTCATGTGAACCAACATCGCAAAACAAGATAAAGGAGATAAGAAGATGTCAAAGGGATGCACAGAGTAGACTACCAGTGCATCACTGTGCTAGTATATGTATGTATTTCTATTTCCCTGACCATCTTTTTCACACTCATGTGAGCCTTGGCTACTGTTGCGGCGTGTAATATCGGACTAACTATGAATACATAGTCGATGTAACATACAAAGAAAATGCGTTGAACTTCAAAAAGAGAAGTCGGTATATGTATATGTACGTTGTGTCCCTTTTTTCGCGTATAAGTAGCGATCTATACAATGCCGATGCAGAAGTTTCATAAAAGTGGTCATTCTTTTTTATTAATCGCTGGTGTTCTAATTTAAGTTGAAGAAAAAGGTGAGAATAAAGCAGTGTCATTCTTCGGTCGAGCAACGACAAACTTGGAGAAGAAATATCATAGCTACGATCTGGAAGCCCTGATTCCGGTATTATTTGCTAGGTAAGAATCTTACAATATTCACGGATTGCAACTCTCTCAAGTTAACAGAAGAAAAAGAGATCTAGTTCCAAGGATAGCTAGGTGGTGGCTAAAGATACAAGACGTTGACTTCGACTTAGAGTATAGACCGGCTGCTGAAATGTTGCACGCGGATGCACTCAGCCGAAATCCAACAGGGAAATCCCTGGAAGTAGAAGAAGCTGGTATAGGCATAAATATAATTGGTATGCAGGAAGACGACTGGGTTGCAGTGATGCAACTGCAAGACAACCAACTGAAGGAGATCTTCGAACTACTCACTAACACCGATACTAAAAATCCTAAAAGAAAAGATATCGAAAAGAATTATGAATTTAAGTTTGGACGCGTTTTCAAAAAGACTTCTAATGGTCTTCGATTTGTAGTTCCGCAAGGAGTACGTTGGCGAGTAATTAAGACTTCGCATGATAATATGGGACATTGCGGCCGCCTCGAAAGAAATCTAGAAGAAATATGTAAATTGTATTGGTTCCCTAGAATGCGTCATACAGTTATGAAGTACTTGAATAGTTGCATTCCGTGCCTATATGACAAAAAATCAAAGGACGAGACGAGGTATCACATTCACCCCATCAAAAAACATCCGATTCCGTTCCACACCATTCACATGGATCATTTAAGACCCTTACCCAAGAGCACGAAGGGGAACATTTACATATTGGGAATAATCGACGCCTTCACAAAATTCCTAGTTCTACGAGCAGTAAAAAATACATCCTCTAACGCTGTCATACGAACACTAGATGAACTAACGCAATTCTTTGGACAGTCCACACAAATAGTTAGCGATCGCGGAACCGCATTCACGTCCAAGGCATTCAAAAACTTCTGCGAAGACAACGGAATTCGCCACATCCTAAATGCTGTAAGAACGCCACGAGCAAATGGGTAAATAGAAAGGTATTGCCGAACGGTAAGGACAGCAATCGCGACCATGGCCAGCTGTTCAATGGGACTTGAATTCTTTAAGACACCGAATCACTAACCGTACACCTCAGGAGCTGATGTTCGATTTTAATATCGCGTTGCAGGAAGATGACTCCAACGACGACGAAAAAAAAATATCCCTCTCTCTAAGATCTGCGTAATGTCTTTACATAGGACGCAGCAAATGCAAAATGAACAAGCCGGGAAATTCAATACAGTTCACTAAAGCCCACAATCGCATGCCGTTGGAGATTTGGTCCTTATCCAAGCATATAAGGGACCTTATGAAGTAAAAATAGCCCTCCCAAACGACCGGTATATCGTAAGAAACACGACAGTAACCAGTGTCACCTCGAAACGATACGAAGCTGTTCATTCTGCCAACCACATGAGACATTAGGGGAAGCTTCAAGATTTCAGCCTGTCCAATTTTGAAGAGAAGAGTAACCCTAAAAAAAAAAAAAAAAAAAAAAAAACGGGCTGAGTGATTCCAGTGTTTCTCGCAAATGTATTCAGCAAATCAGCAAATGGACAGTAATGGCTCGTCAGCTGAGTTTTGATGACACGTCAACGGTAAGTGCTCTAATACTCGAGAAACATAAAATGAAATGATTCCTTCCATGGTGAAGATGAGTTTAGGTAGGATAATAAGAATACCTTCGATAAGAAGATGAAACGATCCCTTCCCTGGTGAAGATGAGTTTAGGTAGGATAATAAGACTACCTTCGAGAAGAAGATGAAACGATTCCTTCCCTGGTGAAGATGAGTTTAGGTAGGATAATAAGAATACCTTCGAGAAGAAGATGAAACGATCCCTTCCCTGGTGAAGATGAATTTAGGTAGGATAATAAGAATACCTTCGAGAAGAAGATGAAACGATCCCTTCCCTGGTGAAGATGAGTTTAGGTAGGATAATAAGAATACCTTCGAGAAGAAGATGAAACGATCCCTTCCCTGGTGAAGATGAGTTTAGGTAGGATAATAAGAATACCTTCGAGAAGAAGATGAAACGATCCCTTCCCTGGTGAAGATGAGTTTAGGTAGAATAATAAGAATACCTTCGAGAAGGAGATGAAACGATCCCTTCCCTGGTGAAGATGAGTTTAGGTAGGATAATAAGAATACCTTCGAGAAGAAGATGAAACGATCCCTTCCCTGGTGAAGATGAGTTTAGGTAGGATAATAAGAATACCTTCGATAAGAAGATGAAACGATTCCTTCCCTGGTGAAGATGAGTTTTGGTAGGATAATAAGAATACCTTCGATAAGAAGATGAAACGATTCCTTCCCTGGTGAAGAAGATTTTCATTAAGAAAATATGCGAATACCTTCGAGAAGAAGATGAAACGATTCCTTCCGCGGTGAAGATGAGTTTAAGTAGGATACTGATAACACCTTCGAAAAGAAGATGAAACGTTTTCTTCCGGGGTGAAGATGATTTTTTTGGAAAATATGAGAAGACCGTCAACATAAGACCATCAAAGGTTCGGAGTGCTAACAGTAGATATGAATAATGTGGCACACACAGGAATAAACTACACACTGAGGACAGTGTAATGTCGGATGGCCGAATGTAAACCGAGAAAAGAAAGGTACAACCTACCCCTTAGTACTAGTACTGAGTAGTGCTAGGAAACGGAAATATAGTAGCTCGGGCATATGAGTGTGGCGTTTGAGGTTGTTGAGTTCAACATCGGCGCGCAACAACGATAGACATATGTCCGAGTTGACTGCTTAGTTATTTAATTTATTTTCTTTAAAAAGTTCCTTTCTTGGTATCGGTTAATACCAGTCATACCGCTAACATCCTGGACTTGTTTCTTACCTCTCAACCTGATAAATGCACGTTAAAAGTATTATCTCCTCTAGGCTCGTCCGATCACTGTGTCATATCAGCTAAATTTCCATATTCATTCCACACAGTTAAAGAAAAAGCTCCAAAAAGAATAGTATGGATATATAAGAAAGCTAATTGGTGCGGCCTTAACAACTTCTTTCGGAGCTTTAACTGGTCGTTGTGCTTCCTCGACAACGACGTGGACGCCGCAACTGATATGATCACACACATAATCCATACTGGCATAACCAATTTCATCCCCAACAAGGTAAAAAGTATTAAGTCGGAGGATAATGCGTGGTTTGACCTGAGCTGTTAAGAGGTTATTAGGTTCAGAGAGATAAGCTTTCGGAATTATAAAGCAAACACTACTGAGGAAATGACTGCAACTCCCACATTCGACGAGCTAAATTTTTACATGACCAAGAACTGAGGCGTAAAATCCTACAATGTCCCAAGGGTAGCAGAAGTTTTTGGTCTTTCGTTAAAAACATCAAGAACTCCGTCTTGTCGTCTATACCCACGCTCATCCACAATGACATTCCAGCTGTCAAAGCCTTAGGCAAAGCCAATCTGCTTGCTGCCCATATCGCAGCAAACTCACAGCTTCCCAGATCATCTTTGTCTCCGCCTGTTCTGGAGTACGTTAATTCCACCATGGGACAAATTTACTTTCGTACTCGTACAGTTGCAAGGGTTCTTAAAGAGCTTGACATACACAAATCCGCTGGTCCAGATGGTATTTCCCCAATAATTCTGAAGAAGTGTTCTTCTACGCTGGCAAAACCACTGCATAAGCTTTTTCACCTTTCCTACTCTTCTGGGCTCTACCCGAGTAAGTGGAAAACAGCATTTATCAAGCCCATTCCCAGAAAAGTCGAATCTTCTTCTCTCTCCAACTACCGATCCATTGCACTAACGTCCCTTCTTCCCAAGGTCATGGAAACGCTGAAAAATTGTCAGCTAGTGAAATATCTCGAGTCGCAGAAACTCCTCAATGACCGGCAGTATGGTTTCCGCAGCAACAGATCCACTGGTGATATGATGGTATATCTGGTGGAATCGCTCACTCCACCAGGCAGGTGAGAGCAAAGTAGTTGCACTTGATATTTCGAAAGCATTTGACAGAGTTTGGCATGAAGATCTTTTGTTGAAAATGCGTGCATTCGGTATCGACGACTGTCTTCTTCTATGGATTAGAAGCTACCTTTCGAATCGTTCAATTCAAGTTGTCTTGGACGGATTCAAGTCTGACACTCACTATGTAAATGCTGGTGTTCCCCAGGGCTCCGTTTTGTCTCCGACCCTCTTTCTCAATTTCATAAATGATCTCTTGTCTGTTACTTCTAATCCAATCCACTCCTTCGCTGACGACAGTACCCCCAGCTTTTCATATTCGTTCACTTCTTTACGACCCTGCACTTCGGCTGTAAATAGTGAGCGGCAGAGTATGTTAAGCTCATTAAATTCCGATATCGACAGCATCATCCAATGGGGTAAAAACAATAGAGTGGAATTGAATGCTTCCAAAACACAATGCTGTCTTCTGTCGCTAAAGCGTAACACTGACCCATTGCCATTATCCATGAATGGCACTTGTATCTGTGAAACCGACAAGCCTTCCATCCTGGGTATGTGCATCAGTGATAATCTTTGTTGGAACGATCACATATTTAGTATCGCCAAGAATGCCGCGAAATGCCTAGGTTTCCTTTACAGATTCAAGAAATTCTTCACACCCACCGATCTGGCTACAATTTATAAGGCGTTCATTCGTCCTAAATTGGAGTTCAACGCTCATGTCTGGTCTGGTGCATCTAAGACCTCACTGCACTTACTTGACAGAATACAAAAGCGTGCGATAAAACTCATAGGAGATTCCAGCACACAAACTCATTACACTCGCTGGGTCACCGTAGGAACGTCTCCTGTCTCTCAATGTTTTATCGTTATTTTCACCATAATTGCTCTGATGAAATAGCCAGTTGCATCCCGCCCCTTCAAAACTTCTCCCGGGATGCACGTCTCTCCCGGAATGCTCATGAATTCACTCTGAAGCCCGTTTTCGGTCGTACTGTCAAATACAGAGATTCATTCTTCAACCGAACCACACGAATGTGGAACACGTTACCTCGTTCGGTCTTCCCCCGCGATACAATATGCAGACATTTAAGACCAATGTCAATAGGCACCTCCTCTCCCCCTCCCTGTTACCTTCTGCTCACACAACCTTTGACGTTATAAGGCCTTAGCCTTAAGTGCGCGTGTGACCATAAAAAAAAAATCCTCGTCTTCTAAGTAATCTTCCCTAATAAAATGCACTTACGCCAACGGATTTTCCAACCCTAGAAACAGTCGACAGTCGATTTACAGAATGGACTTCAACTCTTCTTTCGATGCGACTAGTATCTTCTCCATCGATTCAAAACGGTGCCCTGAGGAGACTTTTGAGTTTATTGAATAGCCAGAAGTCACACAATCGCACAGTTCCAAATGGTTACGAAGAATCAATGCAGTGTTAGTTGATAGACGCTGTATTATAGTCGGGCAAAAACCAAGTGTTGCCTCGCCACAATTACGTCCCTTTTAGGCGAATAGCTTCACGTAAGCAACTACTTACTTAGGTGGCGCTACAGTCCGTGATGAACCTGGGCCTCAACTAACTAGCGTTTCCACCTGTCACGGCCTTTGGTCAGCTGTTTCCAGCACCGCATGCCCAGTTGGTTAAGGTCCTCTTCCACCTGCGTGCACCACCGTAAATGCGGCCGTCCTCTGTTGCGCCTTTCTTCTGGGGTGGATTAGAAGACCATTGGGGTCGGAGCTGTATTTTCCATGGCCACCTGTATCCGTAGACGTCGTACCAGGCCGATGTCGCTATACAACCCGTACAGTTCTTCGTTAAATCTTCTCCTCCAAACTCCGCTTGAATAAACGGGACCGTAGATAGAGCGTAGAATTTTCCCCTCGAAACGGCCAAGGGCGTCTTCATCAAGGGGTTATATACCGTCACCTTGGTTTTCCGAGAGAGGGCTCTACTTCTCAACTGCCTCTTGAGCCCAAAGGAGCAGCGGCTGTCAAGAGTGATTCTGCGTTCTATCTCAACGCTGGTGTTGTTGTCGCCGAATTCGACGAATTCATTGACCACCTCAAAGTTATATCTGCGCGTGGTGACGTTCTGGCCGATACGGCGGTGTTGACCGTCTTTTATTGATGAAAGCAGATATTTGATTTTACTCTCATTAACCTTGGGGCCCATCTTAGCCGCTTCTACCTCAATGCTTATAAAGGCCTCATTGACGTCTCGTTGTGTCCGTCCAATCACGTGAATGTCGTCGGCGTACGCAAGCAATTGCGTAGACTTGAAATAGATCGTACCTCTTGTGTTAGCCAGTGGCTCTTGCACGATCTTTTCAAGCACGATGTATAAGTGAATAGCGAGAGAAGCGAATAGCGAGAGTTCCCCATTGTCATCCTCCACAATCGGACGAGTTTGGCAGGGATGTTAAGACTAGACATGGTTTTGTATAGCTCATCTCTATACACGCTGTCATAAGCAGCCTTGAAATCGACGAAGGGGTGGTGAGTGTCGATTTGGTATTCCTGGGTCTTCTCCAAGATCTGCCGTAGCGTAAATATTTGGTCTTTTGTGGATTTACCTGGCCTGAAACCACACTGATAAGAGCCGATCAGGTTATCCACAAACGGTTTCAGACGTTCACACAATACGGCAGAGAAGATCTTATATGCGATGTTAAGGAGACTTATTCTTCTATAGTTGGCGCAGTTATGGGGGTCTTCTTTCTTGTCGACCGGGCAAACGATGCTGAGATTCTATTCGTCAGGTATGCTTTCCTTCCACCATATCTTGCAAATTAGATGGTGTATACACCTTACCAGCTCATCTCCACTCACCTTAAAAAGCTCAGCAGTCTGCGCTCGCGACTTTATTAGATTCAAGTCTTGATATCGCTATTTTGACTACGCCTAGGTCGGGTGGACAGAATTCTCTTACATCGTCGTCCATTACGAATGGATCATTCTGCCTGTCAGCGGTATTTGTCTGTCACCGCCGTTATACAGTCTGCAGAAGTGGTTTTGCCAAATCCTCAGCAACGACTGTGATTCCACTGTCAGGTCTCCATTTTCGTCCCTCCAGGCCTCCTCTCTGGCTTTGAAGCCTTGGCCCATGTCATGCTCATCTCTCCATCTCTCATTTCTCTCGATCTCCTCGATACCATGCTTTCCGTGTTCTCCCTTCTTTCTTCTGAGAACCGTGAGTTCCTCTCTTCTCTTCTGCTCATAGATTTCGCGAGCAGTTCTCGACCGTCGTTGCAGCGTGGCTTTATATGCCTCTTGTTTTGTTCATCGGACCAGGGGTTTCTAGTTGGTGGCGGTTTGAAACCCAGCACCTCTAAGGCAGCATCTCTGACGGCGCTCTGGCAGTGCGCCCATTCCTGCTCTATTGTTTGCGCTGCTGTGGGCGGATTTTTAGAGAGCTTGAAGGAGACACGATCGGCAAAGATTCTAGCAGTCTCATGCAAATGTAGTTTTCCGACGTCAAACTTACGTTATCCTACTCGACTCTTAAGCATTCTTGACATCCTCATTTGTGCCTTGGCTACAACAAGGTAGTGGTCCGTGTCGATGTTGGCTCCTCGGAAGGTTCGTACGTCAAGAATACTATAGGAGTGTCTGGCGTCGATCGCAATGTGATCACTTTGGTTGGTGGTCCATTCATCAGGGGACCGCCAGGTACCCTTGTGGATGTTGAGATGGGGAAATCGTGTGTTTGATACAAGGAGGTTACGCCTCGTTAGGAAATCGATGAGCCTAAATCCGTTGTCGGATGTAGTGTTATGGAGGCTACGGTTTCCTATGATAGCTCCAAATATGTCTTCTTTGTCCAGCTTTGCACTGAAATCTCCTAGTACGATTTTGTGGCATTGGGCGTATGTTCGGTCCAGGAGATCATAAAATTCATCCATGAGTCGATCATTTTTTTCGTCCGTAGGGGCGTGCACGCATATTAGGGTATTCCCCAGTGTACCCTTGACGCGGATTGTTATGAGGTGTTCGCTTAAATGACGAAAGCTTAAGACTTTTTGTCTAAGTCTACCTTGAATAACAAATCTGCACCCAAACAAGCGTTTCTTGTTTTCCTTGTAGCAATTACCGTTATCACGGGTTTCCATACGTTTTTTGCCTGGTCCATCCCATTGCACTTCTTGGAACGCGGTAATGTTTGTGTTGGAGCAGTCCAGGGTTTTTTACAATTAAGTGCCGGTTGAGGGACCTTACATTCCAGGTGCAGACTCGTATATCCTTATTGCAATTGAAGGGGTCGTCAACGTTTGGAATCGTCCGTATTCGAGGCTTGTTATTGTTTCGTAACAAGAGGATTTTCTGTGATAAGGATGTTAACCCTAAGCACAACTCCCAACCTGGTGGGCCAGTTTCCTTTTACCCCAGGAAAAACGGGCTGGTCGCTCCACACATTAGTTCACAGTCCGGCGGGTGCCTGGGCAGCTATCCAGTAGGGGCCACACGGAGGCTGTGTGTCAACTTGGATTGAGCAGGGACAGAGATCGAAGCTGGTGTTTGCCGTGTTAAACACGATCAGCTTCTTTGCTCTGTTTGCTCGCTCCCTCCCTCACGTAAACAACGCATAACACTTAGTAAATGATACTCTCGGTCCCACAGTTTGACCTGGTGGAAGGAACTCAAAATGCATAGCAACACGACAATCGAAGAAAACAGTCAATATGGTCTAGGTTTTTGAGCGACTTTGGGGCGGATTTTTCGGACTCGCCTCACCATTAGCACGATATTCACTTAACCGATCGGTTATTTCTGAATTGTAAGCATACTTCTAAGTCTAAGTTCCCTACACACAAAGCATTGCTTCACACACTTCAACACACCGATGTTTTTCCAAAAAAAAAATTAGTCGAAGCTTAAGTCGAAAAAAGCTGCTGGCGCAGACGGACTGTCTGCTGAGCTCTTCAAGGCAGCTGGGGATGACCTGGTAGGGAGCATGCACCAGCTCATCCGTAAGATATGGTTAGAGGAAAGCATGCCCGAGGAATGGAGTCTCAGCATCGTATGCCCGATCCACAAGAAAGGAGACCATTCTGATTGCGCCAACTATAGAGGAATAAGTATCCTTAACATCGCCTACAAAATCTTCTCTGCCGTTTTGTGTGAACGCCTGAAGCCTTTTTTAAATGAGCTGATAGGTCCTTATCAGTGCGGATTCAGGCCAGGGAAGTTCACCATCGACCAAATCTTCACACTACGGCAGATCCTGGAAAAAACCAATGAATTTCAAGTCGACACTCACCACCTATTTGTCGACTTCAAAGCCGCATACGACAGCGTAATTAGAGACGAGCTATACAACGCTATGTCTATCGGTGAACACCCTGCCGACAGTTTTGATGTGAAAAAAGGATTTAGGCAGGGCGATGCGCTGTCGTGTGATTTCTTCAACATCATATTGGAAATGATTGTGCAAAAATCACTGGCCAATACAAGAGGCACAATCTATTTCAAATCCTCGCAACTCCTTGCATACGTCGGCGATATTGACATAATAGGTAGTTCACAGCGAGATGTCAATGAGGCGTTTGCGAGTATTGAGATGGAGGCGGCGAAAATTGGTTTGGCGGTAAACGAGGGCAAAACTAAATATATGCTGTCATCAAAAAAGGACGCTCACCACCGACATCTCGACCAGAACGTTTGTATAGGCAGATATAAGTTCGAGGTAGTTAAGGACTTCGTCTACCTTGGCTCCGCAGTGACCTGGAACAACGACATCAGTTCCGAAATCAAACGCAGAATTACTCTTGCTAATCGCTGTTTCTATGGGCTCAGGAGGCAATTGAGTAATAGAGCCCTCTCTCGAACGACAAAGTTGACTCTATAATAGACCCTTATCATCCCGGTCCTGTTGTACGGCGCAGAAGCATGGACACTATCAAAAGCGGATGAGGAGGCCCTTGGTCGGTTCGAGAGAAAGATTTTGCGTGTGATTTTTGGGCCTATAAACGCAGACGGGAGATGGAGGAGAAGATTCAACCACGATCCTTACGGGCTGTACGGCGACATGAGCCTAGTCGGGCGTATACGGATTCAATCCTAAGATGGCTGGGCCATGTAGAGCGAATGGACACCACAGCTCCAGCCCGGAGAGTCTTTGAATCCAACCCCGAGGGACGAAGAAGCAGAGGACGGCCGCACTTAAGATGGCGAGCACAGGTGGAAAGGGACCTCAGCCAACTTGGTGTGCGGCAATGGGAAAGGCTAGCGAAAGATCGTGCTAGATGGAGGGGCATGTTGGTTGAGGCCCAGGTTCACCCCGAACTGAAGAAGAAGAGGAGTGGATGGTATTGTAATGGGGCCGATATTGCGAATTCCAGATTTTGACATATCTCCACATTTCAAGGTCACCGGAATCCAAATCCAAGGTTATAATAGAGATATGTGTGTGTGTACGTACGTATGTGCGTACCGGACATTTTGCCTCGATTATCGACGTAGGATTCAATTTATTCCAAGCGTAATTACGCAACTTAGAACTGAGTAAGTCCTTTGTTAGAAATTAAATAGCTAAAAAATAGGCAAAAAAAATGGACAACAAGCGGTGTTCCCAAGCGGTCCACCATCTAAGTACTAACCGCATCCGACGCTGGTTGATTACGGTGATCGGACGACAACCGATGCTTTTGAGATTGCTCGGACCGTGTTGTGGTTGTGTAAGGAAACGCACACTCATGAGCTGCTCGTGTGCACTACCCAACGAGCAATTATTAAACCCACGTGCTCATGAGTAATTGACGGTAGCATTTTTATTTCCGCTCCCGAACACGAGTGTGCGTGCATTTATGGAAACTCATCCCTCTGTGCGCACTTTATATGTTCGTTAAAGAGAACGCACACTTATGTGCACTCTGTATGGTGGGTTCTGGTTAACGCACGTGTGGAGTGCGCACATGGGGTTACATGCAAATAGGCGGCTTCTAAGTATTGAGCGCTCCCGATGCTGGTTCATTGCTGTTATCGGACATTACCCATTATTCGTCTAGGAATCCTACCGCAGCTAACAAAAAGAGCTAATGACCTTCTGACATCTAATGACATCTGAATAGATCTCCACAAATTGTAGTCAAGAACCATTTCGATCACGTTAGCTTTAATTTTTCCCACTTGAAGTTAGTCGTGTCTCGTGTGGGCCTTGCGGGTCGTACCTAGACCACTTTTTTTTTTTTTCCTGAAATTGAAGACATGAATTTGGACGACATGCAGGATGGCACGCCATGCCACACAGCCCATTCCACAATCGCACCAAATTCCCAAATCGTGTTATCAGCCGTCTTGACGATGTCAAGTGGCCGCCTCGGAGCTGCGATTTGATCCCCTTGGAACGTTTTTTTTTTTGTGTCGAGCTGCGAAGGGCCGATGTTATGCCAACAATCCTGAACCGATTCAAGCACTTAAGGTCAGGATCATCTAAGCAATCCGTGAACTACAACCCGAAATCATCAACAAGGTAGGTAGGTAGGGTCGTAGCCTTCCCAGAATTGAGAAGAATGCACATAGGCCAGGGAGGCCCGTTGTGCAGCTACGAGGGGGTTTTACCCCCCTATTCGTGGAACCATTTAGTGCTTCTTAAGAAGTTAAGAAGATCAAGTATCCCTACTTTCTGAACATCTGTCAGACCGTTAAGGAAGTAAGAGCCCAGGTAACGTTTCCTGATATTGCAAAGAGCTGGATAGGCACAGAGAAGGTGGTGAATGGATTCGACCTCCTCCTCGTCCTGACAGCTTTTGCAAAAATCATTCGGAACTATTCCTAGTTTTTGTGCGTGACTGCCAATGAGGCAGTGTCCTGTGATGACACCGATGACTTTGTAGATGTCAGTTCTTTTTAGGGAGATTATACTCCTTGTGCGTTGACTGTCAAGCCGAGGCCAGATTTGCCAGGTGATGACGCAGGTATGTCCCTGTGTCCATCTCAGGTTCGTCTCGGCCCAGGCGAGATTGGTCAGATTATGTTTAATGGTTGTAAGGGGTACTCCCTAACAAGCCACGATTAATTGTAGCGTCGTTCCTTGTTTGGCGAGTGTGTCGGCTTTTTCATTACCTGTAACGTCGCTGTGTCCCGGTACCCAGATAAGCTGTATGTTGACCTGTTCTGCCATCTCGTTAAGAGATCTGCGACAGTCGAGACTAGATTTTGATGTGTACACATAGGACTCCAACGACTTTAAGGCTGCTTGACTGTCTGTGAGAATGCGAATATCCGTGGTGGATATTACGTTCCACTTCAGCCAAGACAAAGCCTCTTTTATTGCCAACACTTCCGCCTGGAAAACGCTGTAGTGGTCTGGTAATTTTAGAGCTTTATATAGCTTGAGTTGTTTGCAGAAAACTCCACTGCCCACCCCGTCTTTGGTTTTAGACCCGTCAGTGTAGAAATCCACGCAATTTCTGCGCGGTTGAGTTTGGCGGGTCCAGTTCTTCCTGTCCGGATAGATCATCGTAAAGTTTTTGTCCAAGACTATGGTGGGTTCTGTGTGGTCCAGGTTTTCTGTCATAGTTATCCTGATTTGCAGGATAGAGGAGTGGCCAATGACATAGCTCGCCCATTTCGAGTTGGCTTTTAGTCTTATGGCCGTGTATGTGGCAATTTGCTTACCGAAAATATCGAGTGGTGTAAGGTCTAATATCATGTTAAGCGCAGCCATTGGTGTGGACCTGAGGGCCCCGGTAATGCACATATATGCCATCCTTTGTACCTTCTCGAGTTGTACGTGGTATGTTGTCTTGTCTAGTGCAGTCCACCAGACTATCACTCCATACATTGGCATGGGTCTAACGACCGTGATGTAGAGCCATAGGGTGATCTTGGGGTTGAATCCTCTTTTTTTTTTCTTTCAATTGTATTGATCTTCCAAGTTAATTTCCTATCGAGTATAATGCCAAGGAATTTGGCACTAGGGGAGTAGGCTAACCTGGTATCGAGCAGAGTGATAGGGCAGTTTTCCGGGATTTTGTGCTTTTTGGTAAATAGCACGAGCTCCGTTTTCTGGGGGTTAATCCTGAGCCCGTTACTATGCGCCCATTTGCACAGAAATGAGAATGCCGTTTGCATGCGGTCATTCAGTGTAGATAGGTATTTACCTGAGATTGTGATGGCAACGTCATCGGCGTATGCAACAACGTCCAGGCCTTCTTTCTCCAGTTTGATTAGTAGTTCTTACATTCCAGAGAAGAGGTGAGAGGACCTCACCTTGCGGGGTTCCCTTGGTAACTACTCTGGTAGTTACTAGGCTTCCCCACTTAGAGTAAATCTTGCGCGTTAATAACAGCTCGCTGATCAGCTCTATCAGAGTCCTCTCCACAACAATGTTTTGGAAAATTGGGGTGACAGAATGCGCTACTGCGAAGCTAGGCGTTGAACGACGTTGTAATTCATAGTTAAGGGGAATGTCTGTTCCTTCTAATAAAGCCATAATACATGGAACAAAGTTCAATTTCTGTCCATTTTAGTGCATTTTTAAAAAGAAATTTGTATTTGGCCCACCCTGTACAATCAAACCCGTGAGATTCGATCTTCTCTTAGAAATTGAATGATACATTTTCGCGAATATACCGATTCTTGAAAAGGACATTTTGTTGTTCTTAAAATGTTGACCAGATGTCCTTTGAAAATGTAACTACGTACATACACCATTGCCCACTGGATACTGCATTTCAATGGAAACAAGCAATTTTGGTTTGGTCCCATCCACAGATTTTCTTTTGCAGTAATTTATGCAAAAAACCAAAGAATTCTGTAGAAAAATACTTCAAAACCACGTCGGAATCCAAATCGTCCCATGGAATGAAAGTGGATCTCATGTTTTGCCAGAATTTTACTGCCCGTTGTGAAGGAATCATTTTTGAATCATAAAAAAACGAATTATGTTCTGGAATGTCTGTGGTATGAGAAATAGCAGTGTTTTTTGTATGGAAGCTGGACATTTTAAAATTTCATGGATTCTGTATTCCATTGCCGGCGCAACTGAATAAATTAAGCTCAAATAACGAGAATACGTCGACGGCTTTGTATTCGTCCGTACCCGAGGCTTGTTGTTGCTTCGAAACATTTTGTTATTTTTCCGTGATTGGGATGTAACCCCTAAGCACAACGTCCAACCTGGAGGGCCAGGTTCCCCTTTCCCCAGGAACAAAGGGTCGGGTCGCTGCACAGATTGGTTCACTACCCTTCGGATGCCGGGACACCTATCCAGGAGAGGCCACGTGGAGGCTGTGTGTCAACTTGAATTGGGCGAGGAAAAATATTGAAGCTGGCGTTTGCTATATTAAACGCGATCAGCTTCATTGCTTTGTTTGCACGCTCTCTCTTCCACGGCCATCAGAGACGCTGCTTCTGATGTACTGGGTTCCAAACCGGCGACGTAGGCTAGAAAAGCCTGGTTTGATGAGCAATGTGAGCAAGACCATGTAGCAAAGCAAAAAGCCTACAAAGACATGTTACATAGACGGACGAGATCCGCCCGTGAACATTGCGAGCAGAAAAAGAGGGAGGGACATACGTTTTTAACGCGAAAAAAAGAGGGCATGGAAAACGTTAGATCGAGGAGATGGAGAGATGGTACCACAGTAATGACGCTCGCAAGTTCTACGAATTTGCGGACGTCCACCCGGCCTAGACGAAACTAAGCTAGTCATTTCGGAGCATAAAACTTTTAAAGCCGCGAGCACAGACGGCCTGTCTGCCGAGCTGGTAGGGCGCATGCACCAGCTCATCTGTAAAATTTGGTCAGAGGAAAGCATGCCGGACGAATGAAATCTTAGTATCATTTGCCCGGTTCACAAGAAAGAAAGGTCCATCATAGATCAAATATTTACACTGTGCCAGATCTTGGAGAAGTCCCCAGAACCCCATCACCTTTTCGTCGATTTCAAAGCCGCATATGATAGTGTACATAGGCACGAGCTAAGAGCGCCATATCTAGTTTTAACATGCCTGGCTAACTCGTCAGATTATGCAGGATGACATTGAAGAATTCTCGCTGCTCCATTAAGGTCGGTAGCGAACTAACCGTGACCATTGATGTTAAAAACGAATTTAGAAGATGACACACTGTCTTGTACATTTTTCAACATCGTACATGAAAAGATCATACGAGATTCACTGGCCAACACAAGGGGTACGATCTATTTCAAATTTGCGTACGCAATGAAGCGTTCAAAAGTATTGAAGCAGAAGCGGCTAAAATGGGTCTTTCGGTTAACGAGGGTAAAACAAAATATATACTGTCAACCAAAAAAGACGCACAACACCGACGTCTCTGCCTAAACGTCACAATTGGCAGCTTTAATTTCGAAGTGATAAAGGATTGCGTCTCCCTTTTGACTCACTAGTGACCAGCGACAACCACACCAGCGCTGAAATCAAACGCACAATTACTCTTGCCAACCGCTGTTTCTTTGGGGTCAAGAGGCAATTGAGAAATAGAGCCCTCTCTCGAAAGATCAAGGTTGCGCTATAAAAAACCTTAATAATCTCGGTCCTCCTCTATGGGCAGAGGCCTAGACTCTAACGAAAGCGGATGAGGAGGCCCTTGGTAGTTTCGAGAGGAAAATTCAGCGTTAAGTGTATGGTCCCGTTTGTATAAACGGGAGGAGAAAAACTGCTGCTCAAGGATATCGAGGAGTCTAGGCACAAACATAAAATACGGGCCTTTTATAAGAAAGCTAAAAGCCTTGCAGGAGGCTTTGAGAAAGGCACCCAGGCTCTTCGAAATTGCGAAGGCAATCTTGTCACCGACCCGCAGGAAATAGTGGATTTAAGCGGCATATCCAGCAGCCGCTTAACGAGCATGACCAAGGGAGAGTGGTAGGAACTGAAGAAATCCCAACTCCAGCCGCTGAAGTAGTCCTCCCACCCAGCATCGAAGAAGTCGGCACAGCTATTCAAAAGGTGAAGAGTAACAATGCCATCAGAGCTCTTCAAGGCTGGCGGCGATGTTCTGGTAGGGAGTATCCACCAGATCATCTCTAGAAATTGGGAAGATGAAAACATGCCCGACGACTAGAATATCAGCTCTATTTGCCCATCCCCAAAAAAGGCGATCCTATCTCCTGCAAGAACTATAGCGGTATATCCCTGCTCAATGTCGCATAAAAGATTCTGTCCAGCATACTGTATGAACGTCTAAGGCTCGCACTAATCAGCAGCTACCAGTGCGGCTGCCGGCTCGGCGTACACACCATCACTTTATCGATTTTAAAGCCGCATACGACAGCATTCATCGCAAAGAATTGTTTGATGCGATTTCCGAATACGGAATCCCAGAAAAACTGATCCGGCGGGGTCGCACCACGCTTAAAAAAATACGCGATGCTCCGTGCAGTTCGGTTCTAAGACATCTGAACCATTTGAAATATGCACCGGATTTCGGCAAGGAGATGCGCTTTCATGCGACTTCTTCAATTTAGTGCTGGGGTAGATAGTGCGATGGGCAGGGATCAACAGGGAAGGCACTATCTTCTACAAGTCTGTGACGTTGTAGAAGCTATCACGGCGATTGAGGAACAGGCGAAACGAGTTGGTCTTAAAGTCAACGAGGATAAGACAAAGCTCATGCTCTCAAGCAAAAATCGCTCACCAACTTGGACATAATGTGACGATTGACAGCTATAATTTCCAGGTGGTTAAGGAGTTTGTCTACCTCGGGGCAAACGTAAACTTCACGAACGACACCATAGTGGAAATCCGGCATAGAATCGCCCTTAGCAACCGCTGCTACTTCGGTTTGTCCAAGCATCTTGGGTCAAAACTTCTCATTCGAAGAACCAAAGTCAAATTTACGAAACACTTATACTGCCAGTCTTGCTATACGGAGCCGAAAACTGGACGATAAGCAGGACGTCGGAGCTGATTTTGGGTTCTTTCGAAAGAAAAGTTCTGCCCCGGATATTTGGTCCTGTCTGTGAGGAAGGTGAATGGAGGAGAAGACAGAACCGCGAGCTCTACGAGCTGTGCAAGGATGTGGATATAGTCTGGAAGGCAAAGATCCGTCGATTACAATGGCTCGGCCACATCGAGCGCTTGAATACCAACGCTCCTACTAAGAGGGTCTTCGACTCCGAGCCTCCTGGTTCGAGAAGAAGAGGAAGACCGAATCTCCGGTATAAAGACCAAGTATTAGCGGATGACAGATAACTGGAAGCAGCGTGCCCAGGACCTTCAAGGTTGGAAGGCGTCTATAGCTCAGGCTCAAATCCTCCATGGATTGCCGCCCTGACAAATAACTAAGTAAGTTTTATCAACGGAGTGTAGATGAGAAGATACAACGAAAAACTATACGGGCTGTACAGCGATATCGGCCTAATACGACGTCTTATGGATCCAACGTCTAAGGTGGCTAGGCCACGTAGAGCAAACGGATAACGCAGCTCGGGTCGGAAGAGTCTTCGAGTCCAACCCAGAGGGACGACGCAGCAGAGCACGACCGAACCTAAGGTGGCGCACGTAGGTGGAGGGACCTTAATTAACTGGGAGTGCGTCGCTGGAAACAGCTGGCAAATAGTTGCACGGGATATTTGGAAAGCATTTGATAGGGTTTGGCATGAAGCCCCAGGGAGCGGCAGTGTATGTTAAGCTCATTAAATTCCGATGTCGACAGCAAAATCCAATGGGGTAAAAACAATAGAGTGGAATTGAATGATTCCAATGTCTCCTTGAATGTCTCCTGTCGTTTTTTCTGTTTTTGTTGAAGGTTTCTGCTATCTGTTGGATTACTCAGACGCAAACACTGGTCCATTTTACCTCAGATAGACACCTTACATTACTGTATTTCCCCCGTTTTCCGGAGAAAAGTGAGAAGGAGCTTCAGTGATGTAGAGCTAAGAGAGTCGGCACACACCACTTCGGCTCCAAGGGTAAGCCACCATGCGCGAGCAAAGGCACGACAATCACAGATGAAATGCTCTACAGTGTCATCCTCCTCATAAAATGCAACCAGGTAGGCGTCTCACTGATGCCAAGTACGCAGAAATGCTTAGCAAAAGTGTAATGGCCCGTAATGACTCCCACTAGCCTTCTGCAGAGATCATTACATATGCGCTTAGTCATCCTGCAACCCGGATAATCCCTCCATTTACAATTGTGTGTATTAAACACCCAATCGTTAATGCAGGAGTCTATCGTGGATGCAGGTAGACCTATAGGGTTCAGGTCCTGAGAAGTTCTCCTCCGAACACAATCTCGCGAGTTAATTAGAGATCTCATTTCCTGGGATCCCAGAGTGGCCTGGAAGCTAAGTGAATTTAGTCCTGTCGTTAAAGCGCATAACTAAGCTGCACTATTATCCAAGAATGGCACTTGCCTCTCAGAAACCGAAATGCTTTCCATCCTTGTGAGTTGCTCACCATTATTGGAGTGAACACATATTCAGTGTCGCCAAGAATGCTGTGAAATGCCTAGGCTTCTTATACAAATACAAGAAATATTTCTCACCTTTAGATCTGGCCACATTCTAGAAGGCTTTTCGCTCTAAGTTAGAGTTTAACACTCATGCCTGGTCGGTGCATCCAAGACCTCAATGCACCTACCAGACAGAATACAAAACGGCGCGATGAAATTTTAAGAAGACTCCAGCATTCCACGTTATAGGAACGTTATCTGCCTAATTTCCCTGTTTTATCGTTACTTCCACAAAAAATGCTCTGATGGAATAGCCAGTTGCATTCCGCCCCATCAACCTTTCTCCTGCAACTTCGTGACTAAACCTTGACCCATATCGTTCCACAACCATCGTAATCCCCTGACTTGGTACCACGTGACTTCTGCCTGTGCAACAAGCTCAATAAACCGCTCCGGGGACACCGTTTTGAGTCGATAGAGGGGACACAAGCCGCGCCGAAGAGAGATCCAAAGGCCATCACGGAAATCGACATTAACAATTGTTCCGTAGATTGGAAAACCCGTCGGCATAAGTGCGTTGTATCAGGGGGGGATTACATTGAATGTCACCTTACTTTTCTGGACACAGTAGTATTCTAATAGATAGGTACACCCACGTGAGATACTTTAAAGCATACTTCCGTATGCTCAATTATGATAGCCTAGCAGTGCCAGTGTAATAAAGTAATTAAAGGTCATAAATCCTAAATCCTATCAATCTACCTTGGCTAATGAGGCGAGCGTCAAGGTAGATGAACAAAGTACACCCTAAAGACAGGTATCGGATGTGTGCAGTAAAGAAAACAGAGGCAGTTGAGTTCTTCTATAAAACTCCGTCGCAAAACGTACTTTTCTATCATTTGCAATCGCTCTTCAGGACGTCGAACACGGAAAGGTTAGGAATCACGTTTCAACTATGGCTGGCGAGATATCAACTGGATACTACTTATACCAATAACGTGAAGGACTACGCTGTCGGAAAACTGCCAATCTCCATCTGGCTAGGATGAAGTACGAACTCACCAGCAGCATTATCGAGACCAAAGTGAATGTGATGGCCTACGACATCCAAGAGGTCGGCAACTTTCTCGATACTGCCATGTACGTCGACCGACTTCGAGATCATATCATTGATACCGCGATGAAGAGTATAGAAGCCGCCAAGTCCAACAACAGTACTGTAGAAACCAAAATAAAGTAAAAAAAGAAATTAAGTGTAAACGCCTTTTCTGTATAGATAGAGCTTAGGGGCAAGGAGTCGGAAATTCCCAATTACTTGACAAAGGTATGTCATACGAGGCAGGATGTTCATCACAGGCTCCCGCGGAAGGTGTATGATGATGAGCTTTACCGACAGCTACACACATACGTTTTATACGTTCCATTAGCTTTGCCTTTGCTCGTCTACACATGATTCCAAGTCATCTGCCGCGTATTTGTTATAAATTGGAATTGAGGAATAAACAATCAGTGATCCATAGCCTGGGTGTGTCAAGCAGAATACGAAATTGATGGAGGCTTTTCCGCTTTATTTGATTTGGACAGATTTGGGGATGGTGTGCAAAAAAAAAAGGAAAGGGAGCAGGTGATAGATTCCTATAGAAAAGGTGGGAAACAAGGCATCTGACTTGCTCCTGTCTCTTATTTTCTAACATCAGTTAAGCTTTGCCATTGCTTCGCATGATGCAATATCCATATTGTACAGGTAAATATTTAATTCTATCTCTCTTTACGTCCTATTTTCCCAACGCAACATTTTGTCCACTTCCCCACTATGGTATAATCGCAGGCTCCGTTCCCTAAGACACAAAAGAAATAAACAGTGGAATCAATCCCCTAAAGACTTTTCTAACTACATGGGTAGCTATCTTCACTTTACAGCCCTTCACAACTCTCTCTATCAACGCTATTTAGCTGAAACGTAAGTCAATCTTATAACCGATCCTAAGTCCTTCTTTAAGTTTGTAAACTACAAAAGAAAATCCGATGGTTATCCTACCTCTCACTCCATCAATGATCAAACCTCAACTGACCCGAACATTATCGCCGACTTTTTTGCCATCTATTTTAAACAATCTTTCGCCGACGACTGCTTTGTTCCGGACTTCGCTTACTCTTGGACCTTTTCTTCCTCGTAAGGTCGACCCCTGTGTCATCGAAAACAAATTAAATCAACTTAATGATGAATTCACTCCTGGACCCGATGGTATGCCTGCCGTATTCCTAATAAAATGCTCCACAAGCCTCTCTCTCCCTCTCTCGAAAATCCTCGCTTTATCACCTTATTTAGGTGAATTTCCTCAGTTATGGAAAACCTCATTTATAGCCCATATACACAGAAAAGGCTCGAAGAACGATATCAACAATTATCGTCCCATTGCCAAACTGTCACATATGTATACCCAAACTCTTCGAGAGTATTTTGTACGAAATTTTAAGTTTCGTTGCAAGTCTTTAATCTCACCTAGACAACACGGTTCCACCCGACCCCACCCGACCTAGACGAAGTCAAAATAGCAATATCAAGACTTAAGTTTAATAAAGCCGCGGGCGCAGACGGCCTGTCTGCTGAGCTTCTTAAGGCGGCTGGAGATGAGCTGGTAAGGTGCATGCACCATCTCATTTGCAAGGTATGGTCGGAGGAAAGCATGCCGGACGAATGGAATCTCAGCATCGTTTGCCCGGTCCATAAGAAAGGAGACCCCTATAACTGCGCCAACTATAGGGGAATAAGACTCATTAACATCGCATATAAGACCTTCTCCTTTGTGGATAACCTGATCGGCTCTTATCAGTGTGGTTCCAGGCCAGATAAATCCACAATAGACCAAATATTTACGCTTCGGCAGATCTTGGAGAAGACCCAGGAATACCAAATCGACACTCACCACCTCTTCGTCGATTTCAAGGCTGCTTATGACAGCGTGTATAGAGATGAGCTATACAAAGCCATGTCTAGTTTTAACATCCCTGCCAAACCCGTCCGACTGTGCAGGATTACAATGGAGAACTCTCGCTGCTCCATTAAGGTCGGTAATGAGCAAACCGAGACCTTTGATGTTAAAAAAGGATTTAGGCAAGGTCACGCGTTGTCATGCAACTTTTTCAACATCGTGCTTGAAAAGATCGTGCAAGAGTCACTGGCCAACACAAGAGGTACGATTTATTTCAAGCGTATGCCGACGACATTGAGGTGATTGGACGGACACAGCGAGACGTCAATGAGGCCTTTGTAAGCATTGAGGTAGAAGCGGCTAAGATGGGTCTCACGGTTAATAAGGGTAAAACCAGATATCTGCTTTCATCTAAAAGGGACGGACAACACCGACGTATTGGCCAGAACGTCACCATGGTCGGATACAACTTTGAAGAGGTCAAGGAATTCGTCTACCTTGGCTCACTGATGACCAGCGACAACAACACCAGCGCTGAGATAAAACGCAGAATCACTCTTGCCAACCGCTGTTTCTTTGGGCTCAAGAGGCAATTGAGAAGTAGAGCCCTCTCTCGGAAAACCAAGGTGACACTATATAAGACCTTAATCATCCCAGTCCTCCTTTACGGCGCAGAGGCTTGGACCTTCACAAAAGCGGATGAAGATGCCCTTGGTCGTTTCGAGAGGAAAATTCTGCGCACTATCTACGGTCCCGTTTGTTCACACGGTGTATGGAGGAGAAGATATAACGAAGAACTGTACGGGTTGTACAGCGACATCGGCCTGGTTCGACGACTACGGATACAGCGTCTAAGGTGGCTAGGCCATTTAGAGCGCATGGAAAATACAGCTTCGACCCGAGGAGTCATCGAATCCATTCCGGAAGGAAGGCGCGGACGAGGACGGCCGCATCAACGGTGGCGCACGCAGGTGGAAGGGGGCGTGCGGCGCTGGAAACAGCTGGCCAAAGACCGTGCCAGCTGGAGACGGTTGTTGGTTGAGACCCAGGTTCACCACGGACTGAAGCGCCACCTAAGTAAGTAAAGTAAGTATGCGGCTTTGGAGTCGACAAATAGGTGGTGAGTGTCGACTTGAAATTCATTGGTTTTTTCCAGGACCTGGCGTAGTGTGAAGATTTGGTCGATGGTGGCCTGAATCCGCACTGATAAGAGCCTATCAGTTTATTTACAAAAGGCTTCAAGAGTTCACACAAAACGGTAGAGAAGAATTTGTAGGCGATGTTAAGAAGACTTATTCCTCAGTAGTTGGCGCAGTCAGGGGGGTCTCCTTTCTTGTATATAGGGCATACGATGCTGAGACTCCATTCCTCGATCATGCTTTCCTCTGACCATATCTTACAGATGAGCTGGTGCATGCTCCTAACCAGCTCGCTGCTGCGCCAGCAGCTTTATTCGACTTGAGTTTCGATATGGTAATCTTAACTTCATCGTAGTCAGGGGGACGGAATTCTCTGCGATCTTCGTCGATTAGAAATGGATCATTCTGCCTGACAGCGGTATATTGACTGACATCGCAGCCATACAGTCTGCCGAAGTGGTTTTTCCATATTCTCAGCATCGACTGCGATTCTACTACTAGGTGTCCGTTCTCATCCCTGCAGGCTTCCGTACTGGCCTTATAACCTTGGTATGTTCGCTTTATCTGTTGATAAAACTTTCGACGGTTACGCCTGCAGTAACACCTCCCCAAATCCTCAATCGCGCGCTTCTCGTGCTCTTTCTTCTTTCTTCTGAAAAGCTTATGCTCCTCGCTTCTCTCGTAAAACTCACGAGTTTATCTTGTTCTTCAATGCGGCGAGGCTTTATATGCATCCTGCTTCACTGTGTGAATGCTCCTGCACTCGTCATCGACCCAGGAGTTTCTTGTTGGTGGAGCCTTGAAGCCCAAAACTTCGGATGCAGAGCTTTTCAGGGCTTGTTTGCAAAGGTTCCACTGTAGTTCTATTGATAGCGTGGAAGGTTGAGGTGTAATGGAGAGCTTAAGGGAGACGCGATCGGTAAAAGCACGAGCAGTTTCTGGCGATAGTAGCTTTCCGACGTCACGGTAAAGGACTAACAAAGGCCTCGTAGGGTGTAGCATCTATCCGACGGATGATGGCCTGCTAAAAAGCGAGAAGAGCCACCGCTGTCGAACATCTTGCGGCACTGTTAGTAAGTCCCATCCCCCCCTCGTCCTGGTGTAATCTGGAGATTTCCTATCGAAATTTCAGACGGGGAAGAGCGAGCCTCCTCCCCAAAAAAACGGGATTAGTCGGTTGGGCTATGGCCTAGTAAGCGGTAACCTCGGATATAACGGACCGGATTAATGTTTTCGCATACATATCGACGAGATAATCCTTATCGGTGGTATCGTTCTGATCCCTGCAAAATCTGCCAAATATCTTGGCATAATCTTGACGGGATCTATGAAGTCCACACCAACGGCGGCTCTTGAAATTATGCTGAACCTCTAGCCCTTGGACATATACTGCGAGAGCATCGCAACCAGAACTGGGCTAAGACTACAGGAATCTGGTCTCTGGAAAAAGAGTCCTTACGGACACGCGTCAGTTCTAGATCGATGGGGCGTCTCGAGATTCAGAACCGTAGCGGACTATGTCACCCGGCTTCCTTCTTGAGAGAGGAGATTCCCTATAAGAATTCCATCCAGGGAGGAATGGACCGATGATATGGTACGCACGGAAAGAGAACTGGCAATCTACGTCGACGGACCCAAAATGGATGTTGGCACAGGTATGTGTGGACGTTAGCGTTACAGTCCATGAAGGACCTAAGCCGAGCTTCTCTCAATCGCCCATGTTGTGTGTGATTTCATTTTCCCATAGGCTTTGTACGTAAAAAGTTAGGTCCCTAAACAGGCCCCGTGCAGCCGAACAACTCGCGGACGCCCTAGACCGCTATAAAGCGAACATCACCGCCATCCAGGAAATGCGATGGAATGGACCGGGTATAAAGCGGATGAAAAACTGCGATATTTACTACGGCGACTGCTATAGGGAGAGAGGGCAACGGCTGTTTGGATGCGGATTTGTTGTTCGAGGTGGACTAAGGCAAAAAGTCCTGAGCTTTCGGCATGTGAGCGAACGCCTCATAACAATCCGTATCAAGGCTACATTTTTTAACATCAGCCTGATCTGCGTCCACGCCCCCACGGAAGACAAGGACGACTCCGCCAAAGATGAGTTCTACGATCTCCTAGACAGAACGTATGCCCAATGTCCCAGCTATGACATCAAAATTGTACTAGGAGACTTCAATGCTAAGCTGAACGAGTCATCGGCAACCATAGCCTACATGACACCACATCCGATAACGGACACAGGCTGATTGATCTTGCTACGGGACGAAGTCTCCTTCTAGCCAGTATGCGCTTTCCGCATCTCGATATACACAAAGGCACCTGGCAGTCTTTTGATCAATCGACTACCAACCAGATTGATCAAATCGCGATCGATGTCAGACACTTCTCCACTATTCTTGATGTCCGAACTTTCCGAGGGGCTAACATCGACTCGGACCACTATCTTGTAGTAGCCAAGATGCGCTTACGGATATCACACATGCAGCGGAGTAGAGTAAAAATACAAAGTTATGACGTCGGGAAGCTACTATCGCCAGAAACCGCTCGTGCTTTTACCGATCGCGTCTCCCTTAAGCTATCCAATACACCACAATCTTCCACTCTCAATAGAACAGCGGTGGAGCCTTTGCAAACAAGCCCTGAAAAGCTCTGCATCCGAAGTTTTGGGTTTCAAGGCTCCACAACGAAGAAACACCTGGTTCGATGACGAGGGCGGGAGGATTCACACAGCGAAGCAGGATGCATATTAGGCCTAGCTGCATACAAGAACGAGAGCAGCTCGTGAGCTCTACGAGTTAAAAAGAAGGGAGGAGCATAGGCTTCTTAGAAGAAAGAAGAAAGGGCACGAGAAGCGCGCTATTGAGAATTTGGAGAGGTGTTACTGCAGGCGTGACGTTCGAAAGTTTCATCAACAGATAAAGCGAACATGCCAAGGTTATAAAGCCAGAACGGAAGCCGGCAGGGATGAAAACGGACACCTAGTAGTAGAATCGCAGTCGATGCTGAGAATATGGAAAAACCACTTTTGCAGGCTGTATAACGGCGATGTTAGTCAATATACCGCTGTTAGGCAGAATGATCCATTTCTGATCGACGAAGACCGCAGAGAATTCTGTCCCCCTGACCTCGACGAAGTAAAGAAAGCTGCTGTCGAATAAAGCTGCTGGCGCAGACGGACTGTCCGCTGAGCTCTTCAAGGCAGCTGGGGATGACCTGGTTGGGAGTATGCACCAGCTCATCTGTAAGATATGGTCAGAGGAAAGCATGCCCGAGGAATGGAGTCTCAGCATCGAATGCCCGATCCACATGAAAGGAGACCCCTCTGAGTGCGCCAACTATAGAGGAATAAGTCTCCTTAACATCGCGTACAAAATATTCTCTGCCGTTTTGTGTGAACGCCTGAAGCCTTTTGGAAATAAGCTGATAGGTCCTTATCAGTGCGGATTCAGGCCAGCTATTTGTCGACTTCAAAGCCGCATACGACAGCGTAGTTAGAGACGTGCTATACAACGCTATGTCTACCTTTGACATACCTGCTAAGCTCGTCAGACTATGCAGGATGACTTTGGAGAATGCTCGCTGCTCCATCCGAATCGGTGAACACCTTACCGATTGTTTTGATGTGAAAAATGGATTTAGGCAGGGCGATGCGCTGTCGTGTGATTTCTTCAACATCATAGTAGAAACGATTGTGCAAAAATCACTGGCCAATACAAGAAGCACAATCTATTTCAAATCCTTGCAACTCCTTGCATACGTCGACGACATTGACACAATAGGTAGATCACAGCGAGATGTCAATGAGGCGTTGGCGAGTATTGAGATGGAGGAGGCGAAATTTGGTCTGGCGGAAAACGAGGGCAAAACTAAATGTATGCTGTCGTCAAAAAAGGACGCTCACCACCGACGTCTTGGCCAGTACAGTTGTATTGGCAGATATAAGTTCGAGGTAGTTAAGGACCTACCTTGGCTACCCAGTGACCTGGAACAACAAAATCGGTTCCGAAATCAAACGCAGAATCACTCTTGCCAATCGCTGTTTATTTGGGCTCAGGATAATAGAGTAATAGAGCCCTCTCCCGAACGACAGATGGATGAGGAGACCCTTGGTCGGTTCGAGAGAAAGATTTTGCGCGTGATTTTCGGGCCTATAAACGCAGACGGGGGATGAAGGAAAGGATTCAACCACGAAATGTACGGGCTGTACAGCGACATGAGTCTAGTCAGGCGTCTACGGATTCAACGCCTAAGATGGCTTGGGCCATGTAGAGCGAATGGACACCATAGCTCCAACCCGGAGAGTCCTTGAATTAAACCCCGAAGGACGAAGAAAAAGAGAACGGCCTCACTTAAGATGGCGCATACAGGTTGAAGGGGACCTCAGCCAACTGGGTGTGCGGCAGTGGAAAAGGCTGGCAAAAGATCGTGCTAGTTGGAGGGGCATGTTGGTTGAGGCCGAGGTTCACCCCGAACTGTAGCGCCCATTAAGAAGAAGAAGAAGTCGGTGCCCTCAGCGGGCACTGCATGCTATTATACCAGCTCGACTAAGCCAGCCCTACAATGGATTCTGTAGAAGCTGCAGGGACGAAGGGGAAATTGAAGCCATTCGTCACCTGCTGTGCGAGTGTCCGGCGCTAGCCCAAAAAAGGAATATATTTCTAGAAAGATTCTTCCTTTCGGGACTAGAAGAGGTAGGTAGCATTGGACTAAACAGAATACTAGGATTCTTATCCTCATCTAGATGGTTCAGCTCAACGGTAAATGTCTAGGTATCAACGGATTAAATAAATCGATTGGGCACAATTGATTCTACGTAGTCTACGTGAGCCTTAACTTTTCGTCAGTAGGGCATCCATTTACCTAACCTAATCCCATTGAGAACAGGGTTCATGGAATTGATCAGATGCGAATGTTTACCACAATCCTAGATGGTGGGCTCGCATCGTTAAATATCCACGACAAATCGTGCTAGTCAGCATTAATATTGGAATCCCTACAGGCCACTGCAAGTTTGTCAGGCATGTCGAAAATATCATAATACCCACAAACGACCCTTGTACCTGTAAGTGATTGTCCCACCTTTGTCCTTATTCGTAAACAACGTCAAAGTATACAGTGATTCGGTCGATAAACTCGTACCATGCTTCCTGTCGACACTGTCGATTGCAGAGTCTGAAAGACCTGAGCAATATAGATGGATAGGGAAGTTCTCAATGGGGTTCATGGAATCCATCATAAGCGACTGTTTACCATAATGCGAGTTGGTGGCATCGTATCGTTAATTATTCACGACAAATCCATTCGAAGCTTGTCTAGGGCAGAGTGCTAGTCAGCACCAAATTGGAATCTTACGGGTCACTGTGAACTTGACAGGTATGTCGAAAAACTCAGAATACCCGCAAACGACCCTTATACCTGCAAGTGATTGCCATACCTTGTTCCTTATTCGTAAACAACGCCTAAGCATACAGGGATTCGGTCGATAAATTCGCACCTTGCTTCCTGTCGACACAATCAATTGGATTAAACCGAATCCTTCAATTACCTTTAGGCTACGCGAAACAGTATCTTCATTCTGTGCCCATATGGCGAACAATAATGCCGGTGGCTTTGTTCACAAGTACATTTATTGGCTTTACATCTGTAAGTTTGTTGATCTATGGCAGTTTGAAAAGGGATTGAGTCATGTGACTACATACAGCCTCAGGCGTTGGAACGTACTGGCAAACAACTTGTACTTCAGTTTATATACATATGTACATGGGGTGCTGTCTGTACCACACAGATTAAACCACAACTCGACTCAGCACTTTCTGCTCCCTTTTTTTGGTTTTGCTGTGTTTTCATTTTCCAAAAAGCAAACCGGGTCTGTAGGTATCAGCAAGACCCGACCTCCCTCCCTCCTATTTTCACTCGATCCTCTTTTTATAGAGCTGATGTGGGAAGGCATTTTATGACGGCTAACCTTTTAAGTGAAGCGCCTTTAATGGCAATCACTGCTGACGTCGCATCGGTACTATAGATGCACTATCAGGAGGCGGAAATATGCTTTAAGGATATCGAACCATGTAGGCAGTCCGCTTTTTACCGTATTACTTTTTTATCCATAAACTATGATTGTGGGTAGCTATTGTACTTCCACTTGACTGGCTTACACAGAGATAGAGGAGCAGCATACTAGAGAAGAGCAACACGCAGTTAAGCTGAGAACACATATTGAATTTACAAATCGAAGTATCTCCATTCCTGTCGATAATAGCTTGCTGCAAAGATTTATGGCCACCTTCCGAGGTTGTTTGTTATGTTATGGTAGGTTTACACGCAGCAGGTTCCTTGATACTCAGGTTACCATTATATCTCACATAATGGTTACATTCGTCACCGTCGTCAGGGCAATTAGCTGGCAATTGTGACGTATATGGGCGGCACGCACACTTGGCTACACGCAAGCTGGCAGTCGGTAGCGTTGAGTGGCGATTTTATACCTTGAGACACTCAGCCCTATGCTAATAGAGCGTTGAATAGACGTTACGATATATGTATTCATTTCGAATTCACGCGATAAGCGTCGAAGCTAACGTGTGGGGTTGGCTCGTGTTTGTTTAATTTCCGGAATATCAGATCCGTCGGATTGCATTTGAAAGTAGTATACCTGGGTGCGGTACCTAGTGTAGTCCTTGGGTGGAACACATAAGGGATGTATGTACATATATATGTAGCGAGACTGGTGAGCAATTAATTCAAATTTCAATAATTTCTATTGAGCATGTTCGTACCGAGGTGGTGTCTGTATTGGGCCGAGACTTGGAAAAGCGTGTTAAGTATAAAACGTTGCTTAATCACTTTGGCAATAACCGCTATGTAAATGGTTTCTCGTCATCAAGGATGTGGAGGGGAACTAAGGGATTTTAGAAAGCCGTGAGTGCTAAGGGACCATTTAAAGATAAATATCTAGACTCTCCCTGGTTTGGAGAGGCGAAAGGCTTAACGTCAGTGCCTGTTTGAGAAAAGGCAAGGTTCCGGTTCTCCTGGTAATTCTGTTATATGTTTTGGTAGGATTCCCGAAAGTTTTTCCCTTCAAGGTCTGTAGATGAGTATGGGAGTATATTGATCGGCTTGAAGGTTTTTCAGAATCTGTTTGACGACTCTGTTACAATAATTTGTTGCTTAATTATCAAGTTATCAAGAGGGTGGTGTGTTGGCCCCTTATCCCGAGGAGAGCCATGCTATCGAATCTGTTTTCACGGTGCTTCTCCTCTGCGGGGTGGTCACAGAACCCCTTGTGGTATAATATTAATGAAAGGCTTCTCGAAATTCACCATTCGGAATCAGCAATAAACACACACAATCATGGGTGATTAAGAGAAGCTAGGCTTAGGCTCTCCATAAGCCGTGACGCCATATTCATAATGTACATATTTACATACATATATGCACATCTCGTCTCTTTTAACCGGGAGAGGTCAGGTATCTAACGCAGCCTCGATCTCGTGACACGAGCGATATTGTCAGGTAGAAGAGCTCCTCATATGTACAACCACGATAATGACATTTGCTTCATTAGCGACAAAAGCAAGTGAAGCGAAAATAAAAAATACCCAGCAACGATGACTCATCTGGGATTTTGTCTTTTCATTCGAGCTCGTATCCTGAGTCACCAAAGTTCAAAAGGCTGTGTAGCCGACGTACTTACTTACTTATTTACTTGCTTACGCAGGTGACGCCAACGTCTCGGTGTGAACCTGGGCCTCAGCCAACAAGGTTCTCCAGCTGGCACGGTTTCTGGGAAGCTATTTCCAACGACGCACTCCCTATTGGTTAAGGTCTGTTTCCACCTGAGTGCGCCACCTTAATTTGATCGTCCTCTGCTGCGTCTTTCTTCGGAGTTACACTCGAAGACTCTTCGGGCCGGAGCTGTATTGTCCACTCGTCTGCATGGCCTAGCCACCTTAGACGTTGGATCCGTAGACGCCGTACTAGGCCAATGTTGCTCTACAACCTGTAAGTGCATTCATCATTGTGTCTTCTCCTTCAGATTTCCTTCTGTGTCTTCTCAATAGATTGAAAGCAGAATTTTCCTCTCGAAATGAACGAGGGCCTCGTCATCCGCTTTCGCTAAAGTCCAGGCCTTTGCGCCACAAAGGAGGACAGGAATGGCTAAGGCTTTGTATAACGCTTACTTGGCCTTTCGAGAGAGGGCTCTAGTTCTCAATTGCCTCTTGAGCTCAAAGAAGCAGCGGTTGGCAAGAGTAATTGTGTGTATGATTTAAGCGCTGGTGTTGTTGTCGCTGGTCACCAGTGAGCCAGGATACACGAAGTCCTTGACCAGTTCGAATTCGAAGCTCTGAACTGTGACGTTCTGGCCGAGACGTCGGTGTTGTGCGTCTTTTTGGTTGGATTTAGCCTCATTTACCGAAAGACCAATTTTAGTCGCTTCTGCTTCAATGCTTTCCAACGCCTCGGTGGCGTCTCGCTGTGTTCGTCTAGTTGCGCAGACTTGAAATAGATCGTACATCTTGCCGTTGGCCTTTGAGTTTCGTATGATTTTTTCAAAGACGATGTTGAACAAATTACATGACATCGCGTCACCTTGTCTATATCCTTTTTTAACATTAAAGGTCTCGATTAATTCGCTACCGACTTTACGGACCAACGAGAATTCTCCATTGCCGTCCTGCACAATCTGACGAGTTTGGCAGGGATGTCAAAACTAGAAATGGCGCTGTTTAGCTCGTTTCTATGCACACTTTCAAACTTGTTATTTGGTGGTGCAAGGCCAGAGCCAAGCTTCTCATCAATCACCCATGTTGTGTGTGATTTATTTTTCACACGGGTGGAAGGGACCTACAGTTTAAGGACGATTCCGAACGGCGTGACTTACTTACTTATCAGGCCAGCGATCCATGGAGGATCTGAGCCTGAGCTACAGCTGCCTTCCATCCTTGACGGTCCCGGGCACGCTGCTTCCAGTTATCAAGACCAAGATGTCTTACATCCGCGATTACTTGGTCTTTATACCGGTCTTCCTCTTCTTCTCGAACCAGGAGGCTCCGCTGTCCTCCTTATCGTCCAGCTTTCGGCTCCGTACAGCAAGACTGGCAGAATGAGCGTTTTGTAAAGCACGACTTTGGTATTTCGAGTGAGGAGTGCCGAAATCCGGTGCATGCTTCGAATGGTTCCGAGGTCCTAGAACCGAGCTGCATGGTGCATCGCGTGTTTTTTTAGCGTGGCGCGACACAACTGGATCAGTTTTACCGGGATCCCGAATTCGGCCATCGAACCAAACAGTCCTTCACGATAAATGCTGTCGTATGCGGCTTTGAAATCGATGAAAAGATGGTGTGTATCGATTCGAAACTCGTTGGTCTTTTCCAAGATTTGTCGAAGTGTGAAAATTTGGTCTATAGTTGATTTGCCGGGCCGGAAGCCGCACTGGTAGCTGCCGATTAGTGCGGTGCAAAATGGTTTTAGACGTTCACACAATACGCTGGACAGGATCCTGTATGCGACATTGAGCAGGGATATACCTCTATAGTTCTTGCAAGAGGTAAGATCGCCTTTTTTGTGGACGGGGCATATAGAGCTGGTATTCCAGTCGTCGGGCATGCTTTCATATTCCCAAATTCTGCAGATGATCTGGTGCATGCTCCCTACCAGAACAACGCCGCCAGCCTTGAAGAGCTTTGATGGCGAGCCATCTGAGCCTGCGGCCTTGTTGTTCATCAGCTTTTGAATAGCTGTGCCGACTTCTTCGATGCTGGGTGGGAGGACTACTTCAGCGGCTGGAGTTGGGATTTCCTCGGTCCCTACCACTCTCTCTTGGTCATGCTCGTTAAGCAGCTGCTGGAAGTGCTGCTTAAATACATCCACTATTCCCTGCGGGTCGGTGACAAGATTACCCTTGCAGTTTCGAAGAGCCAGGGTGCCCTTCTTCAAGCGTCCTGCAAGGCCTTTTGCTTTCTTGTAAAAGGCTCGTGTTTTATGTTTATCCCTAGACTCCTCGATATCCTTGAGCTGGGAGGCTGCGAAGATTCATTTCTTTTGTCGCTGTAGTTTTTTCTCCTCCCTTCTTCTGGCTCGGTACTCTTCTTTCGCTGCCCTGGTTTTCCTCTGCAGCGCCTTTGGTACGCCTCGTCGGTTGCTGCCTATTTCTGCTCACACTCGCCATCATACCACGGGTTTCTTGTCGGGGGTGCTAGGTATCCTAAGGTGGTTTCGGCTACTTCCTGAATGGCTGAGCGGCAATGCAGCCACATATTATTGGCATTTGTGTTCGACGTAGGCATACCGTTGAGTCTTTCGCTCAGCTGCTCCCTGTAGACTCTGGCAACCTCCGGTGTGCTCAGGCGCCCAATGTCGAACCTCCTCCTGATGGGCTGGTGCAGCTTTCTGACATTGGACAGTCGAGCTCTGAATCTTGCTGCTACGAGGAAGTGGTCAGAGTCGACATTTCCCCTCTGAATGTTCGCACATCCAGGATGTTTGACGGGTGCCTTGCGTCAATGAGCACATGGTCGATTTGGATGGCGGTTCGTCCGTCCGGAGATCGCCACGTTGCTGTGTGGATTCGTTTGCGAGGGAATCTTGTGCTACTTATCCCCGCATTACGAGTTGTCGCAAAGTCAGCGAGTCGGAAGCCGTTATCTGTTGTTGTATCGTGGAGGCTGTGCTTTCCGATCACTCCGCCAAGGGTGTTCTCCTTACCGATTTTGGCGTTGAAGTCCCCGAGGACGATTTTTACATCGTACTCCGGACAAGCTCCGTAGGCGTTGTCCAGGAGGTCATAGAAGTCCTCCTTGATAGGGTCTTCAGCCTCGTCGGTAGGTGCGTGTGCACATATAAGGCTGATGTTATAAAATCTGCCTCTGATGCGGATCACAGCCAGGCGATCACTTATAGGTTTAAAGTCGATGACCTTCGACCTTAACCGCTTTCCCACGACAAATCCGCATCCCAGTAAGTGCAGTCTTTTGTGTCAGCTGTAATAAATGTCGCAATTTTTCTTCCTAATCATACCGTTTCCTATCCAGCGTATTTCCTGGACCACAGTAATATCCGCCTTGTACTTCGTGAGGATTCCTTCTAGTTTATGAGCAGCTCCGGGAGTGTACAGGGTTCTGACATCCCAGGAGCATACTCGCAAATCGTGTTCCTTTTTCGTGCGTTGTCGTCGTCGAGTATCCGTCCGTGTATCCGAGGCATCTGGCTCATTCATAACTTTTGTGTTTTTTACGTGGGCGGATTGTTATCCCGCCGCACAACCGCCATTCTGTCGCTGCATACGTTTGTTCACCTCCCAACGGTTGTTGAAGAGGCTATCCAGAGGGCGTCGCGAGGAGGCCTTAGGTCAACTTGACCCGGGCACTTAAACAGGGATCGTTGCTGGCATCTCGCCAGGTTGAGAGCAATCAACAACTTTACCCTATATGTTCGAGCCCCTGCCCTCTCCGGGCGGCGTGAGCCGAGAAGTTTTTTCAAACCAAGGTGTGCTATGGGGGTTGTACCCCGTCGATGAGGGACGCCGCCGGATAAACATTCGATGGCGTTGGTGGCATCGGGTTCCGAGCTCGCTCATCGTGCGTCGGAGTGCAACACACTAACCACTGCGCCACGGTGGCCTGTCATACACGGCCTTGAAATCGACGAAAAGGTGATGGGTGCCGATATGGTATCCTTAGGTCTTCTCCAAGATCTGCCGTTGTGTGAATATTTGATCTATCGTGGATTTTCCTAGCGTGAAACCACACTGGTGAGAACCTGGCAGACTATTCACCAAGACTGATTCTCTCAGAATTGGCGCAGGCATACGGGTCTTCTTTCTTGTGGGCTGCGTAAACGATGCTGAGATTCTATTCGTTGGGCATGCCTTCCTCCGACAATATTTTACAAATGAGCAGGTGCATTCGCCCTACACCGGCTCATCTCCAGTCGCTTTAAATAGCGCGGCAGACAGGCCATCTGCGCCCGCGGCTTTATAAGCCTAAAGCTTCGAAGATATCAGATTAATTTCATCTAGGATGGATGGAATTCTCTTGCACCTTCGTCAGTTGCGAATGGATCATTCTGCCTGCCAGCGGTTTCAGATTTAGTTTCGCCGTTGAACAGTCTGCAGAAGTGTTCTTTCCATATTCTCGGCATCAACTGTGACTCTACTACCAGTTCTCCAACTTCATCCCTAGCCAGAGCACTGCACGAGTACATACAGCAGCGTACGATTCCGAATACGAATACTCGTCCGACGAGTAAAACGCGTACCCGTGTGTACTCGGCATCGGGCAGCTTAAAAGTATTCGCATCGTTCCGCATCGGCATCGGCGAGTAGTACTGTACTTCGTCATCGTTTACATCGGGGCATCGGCGAGTATATACTCGTATCGGTACAATACGTATCATAAATACAATCATAAACACATAAACACAGTGCATAGAAGCACTCTAATAACAGTCATAAAGTTCACGCGATGCCACGATGCAGTTCTAACGATTATTACTCATAATCATCCCCGAAAAGTAATTGGCGATCGAAGCCGAGTACGTAATCGCATCACTTGTTGTTAGGTAGGTAGGATCGTAGCCTTCCCAAAAATGAGAAGAACTCACATAGGCCAGGGAGGCGCGTTGTGCAGCTACGAGGTAGCTTAGCCCCCTATTCGTTGAACCATTTTGTGCTGCTTATGCTTCTGCAGAAATCGTTCGGAACTATACCTATTTCCAAGTCAGTGTCCGGTGATGACACCTATAACTTTGTAGATGTCAGTTCTTTTTAGGGAGATTATACTCGTTGTCCGTTGACTGTCGAACCGGGGCCAGATTTGCCTGGTGATGACGCAGGTTTGTCCCTGAGTTCATTTGCGGTTCGTCTCGGCCCTGGCGAGATTAGTAAGATTAAGTTTAATGGTTGCAATGGGTATTCCCACACAAGCCGCGATTGATTGTGGCGCCGTTCTCTGTTTGGCGAGTCTGTCGGCTCTTTCATTCCCTGGAATGTCGCTGTGTCTTGGTACCCAGATAAGTTGTATGTTGAACTGTTCGGCCATCTCGTTAAGAGATAGATGACAGTCGAGTCTAGTTTTTGATGTGTACACATAGGATTCCAACGACTTTAAGGCTGCTTGGCTATCCGTGAGAATGCGGATATTCGTAGTGGATATCACGTTCCACTTCAGCCAGGACAAGGCCTCTTTTATTGCTAACAGTTCCGCCTGGAAAACGCTGCAGTGATTTGGTAATTTTAGAGCATTATTCAGATTAAGGTGTTGGCAGAAGACTCCACTACCCACTCCGTCCTTGGTTTTAGACCCGTCAGTGTGAAAGTCTACGCAGTATCTGCGGGGTTGAGTATGGAGGGTCCAGTTTTGTCTTTGGTGTTATACTCGGCAATTATTTTTCCGAGTACTTTTTACTTACTCGTGCAGTGCTCTAATCCCTACAGGCTTCCACTCTGGCCCTGGCATGTTCGTTCTGCTTTTTCGTAAAACTTGCGAGCGTCATTTCTGTGAAAGCATCTCTCCATCTCCTCAATCTCATGCTCTCCATTCTCTCGTTTTTTCTTCGTTTAAAACGTGTGTTCCTCCCTCCTTTTCTGGTCGTAATGTTCATGAGCGGCTCTCTCTCGTTTATTTAGGCGGTTTGCTTTGCTACATGGGCTTGCCCGCATTGCTCATCAAACCAGGGGTTTCTAGTTGGTTTGATGCACACATCAGATGCAGCGTCTCTGACGATGCGCTGGTAATGCTCCCACTGTTGTTCTGTGAATTGGAATTTTTGAGAGGTTGCGAAAAACTCGTTGTCCAGCTCGACCCCGTGGAAGGCTCGTGCATCTAGGATACTGAAGGAGTGTTTGGTGTCGATCGCAACGTGATCAGTCTGATTGGTGGTCGACTGATCAGGTGATCGCCAGGTACCTTTGTGGATGTTAAGATGCGGGAATCGTGTGCTAGCTAGAAGGAGATTACGCCCCACCAGGAAGTCAAGTCGCCTGTGCCCGTTTTCGGACGTGTTGGGCTGTGAGCGCATATCAAGCTAAATTTCCCGAAGTAAGCTTTGATGCGGATTGTGATGAGGCGTTCGCTTACATCCCGAAAGGTTAGGACTTCTGTCGGAGTCTTCTTCGAATAACGAATTCGTATTCGAATAAGCCTTGTACGTTGTCCTTGTAGCAATTCTCGTAGTAAATGTTGCAATATTACACCCGTCTTTTGCCTGTTCCATTCCATTACACTTCTTAGAGTGCGGTTAGATGTGCTTCATAGCAGTTGAGGGTTTGACACAGCCGATTGTCCTCACCCGATCTGTCCAGGGACCTCATATTCCAGGTGCAGACTCGCAAGTCATTTAATCGTTTGTAGGGTTCGTCAGTTTTGTATCCGTCCGTATCCCAAGCTTGTGATTGCTTCGCTACAATTTAGTTTTTTCTGTGATAGGGATGTTACCTTTAAGCACAACCCCCAACCTGGAGGGCCAGGTCGGGTGGCTGCACAGACTGTTTCACTACCTGGCAGATGCAAGGCAGCTACGCGGAGGCTGAGTATCAACTTGAATTGAGCAGGGACAGAGATCGAGGGTAACGTTTGCCATGTTAAACGCGATCAGCTGTTTGTAGGTGCGCATGAATATTCGAGAACCTTTTTTCCCGTCAAGTGTATTTTAAAAAATGTCATCGATTCAGGATTGATTCTGAATTTAGTGAAGTTGTTTGCAAAAATTCGAACAAAGCGTTTTATTGTATGGCAAAGGAATATTGAACTCTCTAAGGACTCAGCCTAATACGTTTATTTCTTTTCCGGCGGCCTTTGTTTTCTTACACACACATAGGCAATTCTTGGCAATTAGCTATCTTAACCTGGTGCATTGCCAAATCAGATGGAAACAAACTTGTAGATAAATTTAATGATCGCACTTTGGGAAAGTCCAAGTGACCACAAATACAGTTACATATAGTGGCGTATATACAACACCAGAAAAGGGATGAAGGAAGATCTATAGAATGGGACAACTGTATGTTCAGGCAGATATAAAGGCTCAGGATCAAAGGATCCTATTTAGTTTTTCAGCAAGCATTGTCCAGTGAATAGCGATAGAATATCGTAGTGTCATGTCTAGTGAAATGTCGACGGAATATTACTTGTACCTGTACCGAGAAACGCTGCGTCGTCGTCGTCGAAAGCAACATGATATAGACTTAGCACGTATCAAATATCAGCTCACTAACAAAATGGTAGCGGCTAATGGAGAATTGATGCCCTTTAGCAGAGAAGAGCTTGACAATTTTTTCGACACCATGGTCTACAGCAAGAAACTTAAGGACCATATCGATCGAGTAATGATGTGGTACTATGGCGATTCACATTGTGGCGAAAATCAATAAGCGAACAATCTAGTTTCAATTTAAAATTGAGTCCTTTGCAAAATATTAAATATTGTTATGTTGTCCTTAAATAAAGCTTTAATTCATCTAATGTAATAGATATTTTTAAATTAAGAAACAAAAAGAAAAAACGTATTTTCCCTTTTTTATTTCTCCTTGATCTGATACATCCTTACAAGGCTAGAGCACACAGACATATTTGATGAAATAAACTAACGGAATATGGTTGGGAAAGTCTACCCGACCTGGCACCATGGGACCTTTTGTTTCGATCTCTGCAAAACTCCTTTGATAGTAAAAAACCACATGGTCAAATTTGACAGGACTTACTGACTTACGGTCATAGATAGTATTGGCTAATATCGGATAGGCCACCAAAATCGAACCACCAATTTCGTCTGTTATCCTTCAAATCCCAATACCAATACGAATTCATCAATCTCAAAAAAAATCGGATGGGGTCCCTTCCACTGTCAAATGGAACAACACTACCTCCGACGATTTTTTGCCTATCGTTTAACGACTGCAGTCATAAACCCGACCCTGTATTTTTCAGCTATATGAATAACTGCTCTCAGACATCGCTCTCCGTAATTGACATTAATGAGGACTTGGTTCACCACAAGCTAAGCCAACTTAAAAGTTACTTTTCTCCGGTTCCCGATGGTCTCCCGGCCATTCTCCTCAAGAAATGTATCGCTTCCCTCTGCAAACATCTTTCTATTCTCTTTCGCCTTTCACATCGTCAAACTTCCTTTCCAGCCATTTGGAAAAATCCTTACATCATCCCCACTCACAAAAAGAGCCCCAAGATGGATATTTCTAACTACAGACCGACTGCTAAATTGTCCGCTATCCCTAAGCTCTTCGAGTCCGTCCTGTATGACTCAGCATGGACAGCAGCATGGTTTCCTAAAAGGTAGGTCCACCACAACCAACCTTACCTAATTTGCCTCCAAAATACTTCTAACTCTGGAGCAAGGCAACGAGGTAGATGTTTTCACTACAGACTCTAGTAAAGCATTCGATAAGTTAAGCCATCTTCTTCTTCTTCTTAATGGGCGCTACAGTTCGGGGTGAACCTGGGCCTCAACCAACATGCCCCTCCAACTAACACCATCTTTTGCTAGCCTTTTCCATTGCCGCACACCCAGTAGGCTGAGGTCCCCTTCCACCTGTGTACGCCATCTTAGTTGAGGCCGTCCTCTGCTTCTTAGTCCCTCGGGGTTGGATTCAAAGACTCTCCGGGCTGGAGCTGTGGTGTCCATACGCTCTATATGGCCCAGCCATCTTAGGCATTCCATCCGTAGATGCCTGACTAGACTCATGTCGCTGTACAGCCCGTAAAGTTCGTAGTTGTATCTTTTCCTCCATCCCCAGTCTGCGTTTATAGCTCCCTGCTGCGCCAGCAGCTTTAATCGACTTGAGTTTCGATATGGCAATCTTAACTTCGTCGTGGTCAGGGGAACGGAATTCTCTGCGATCTTCGTCGATTAGAAATGGATTTTCCTGATAGCGGTATATTGACTAACATCGCCGTCATACAGTCTGCAGAAGTGGTTTTTCCATATTTTCAGCATCGACTGCGATTCTACTACTAGGTGTCCGTTCTCATCCCTGCAGGCTTCCGTATTAGCTTTATAACCTTGGTATGTTCGCTTTATCTGTTGATAAAACTTTCGAACGTCACGCCTGCAGTAACACCTCCCCAAATCCTCAATCGCGCGCTTCTCGTGCCCGTTCTTTATTCTCCTAAGAAGTTTATGCTCCTCCCTTCTTTTTAACTCGTAGAGCTCACGAGCTGCTCTTGTTCGTTTATGCAGCGAGGCCTTGTATGCATGCTGCTTCGCTGTGTGAATCCTCCTGCACTCGTCATCGAACCAGGTGTTTCTTCGTGGTGGAGCGTTGAAACGCAAAACTTCGGATGCAGAGCTTTTCAGGGCTTGTTCGCAAAGGCTCAACTGCTGTTCTATTGATAGCGTGGAGGATGTTTTGATTTTTTATTTTTATTTTAGAGACTCGTGCAGGTTCAAGAGTTTTTATATTCGCTTATGAGGTGTTGTTACACACAGAACCTGAACGGAGTGCAGTGGTTGGGGTCGTTGTCCTCACTACTCTCAGGGGTGGTTTACCTGGACCTAGATAGGACGAGAGCCGACCAAATTCCGCGTTGGTTATAGTCCGTAGTAATTCGTTCAAGCACTTTAGTATTGCATACGCAGAGGATGAATTTCAGTTGACCTTATACTGTGAGTGTTATGCCTGCAGCAGTACGTCTGGTCACTCTCCATTCACAACTGCGTTGCATACCTTTTGTCCGTATAGGAATTACTTTTTCTTGGCTATAAAGCGAATTTGGACCATAAACCTTCTGCTCGGCGGATTGAGGTGTATTGGAGGGCTTAAGGGAGACGCGATCGGTAAGAGCACGAGTTTCTGGCGGTAGTAGCTTTCCGACGTCATAGCTTTGTATTCTTACTCTACTCCGCTGCGTTCGTGATATCCGTAAGCGCATCTTGGCTACTACAAGATAGCGTTCCGAGTCGATGTTAGCCCCTCGGAAAGTTCGAGCATCAAGAATAGTGGAGAAGTGTCTGACGTCGATCGCGATGTGAGCAATCTGGTTGGTAGTCGATTGATCAAAAGACCGCCAGGTGCCTTTGTGTATATCGAGGTACGGGAAGCGCGTACTGGCTAGAAGGAGATGTCGCCCCGTAGCGAAGTCGATCTGCCTGTGCCCGAGAAATCCTTTCTGATGTTACAAAATGTTGCTTTGATGCGGACCGTTATAAGGCGTTCACTCACATATTGGAAGCTGAGGACTTTATGCCTTAGTCCACCTCTAACAACAAATCCGCATCCAAATAGTCTCTGTCCTCTCTCCCTATGGCAGTCACCGTAGTAGATGTCGCAGTTTTTCATCCGCTTTTTGCCCGGTCCATTCCCTCGCATTTCCTGGATGGCGGTTATGTCCGCTTTATAGCGATCCTGGGCGTCCGCAAGTTATTCAGCCGCACGTGGTCTGTTTAGGGACCTAACGTTCCACGAACAGAACCAAAGGTCCTTGTTTATTTTTTGTTTTCTTAAAGGGTCGTCAACATAGATCCGTTCCATTTGATTATCCGAGGCTGATTTTTTGTTTCTGAGCAATATGTGGTTTTACGGTTATGGTTTGCTAGACCGTAGCCCAATCGACACTGATCCTGTTTGGTGGCGCAGGATACTCGCCATTCGGCCTCTTTCGTCAGTAACTTCCCTTGTAAGGAAATTTCCTGATGGTACCACGAGGAGGTGGAAGTAGGACCTGACTAGCAGAGCTGCAACGTGTTCGGCTGCAGAGGCTCTTTCTTGCTTTTTGCCGGGCCAGCATCCGTCGGCTGATGCTTCCCCTACGAGGCCTTTGCTAGTCCTTTACCATCCTGCTTTCGATACACACTCGTTTCCATACACCATTAGCAATTTTCGGGGGGTTTTCACCAGATTTCACTAAAAATTTAATCACAACACGTTGCTTTTTACGACATCACTAAAGAAGTTCATCTTTTTCTGAAAAATGCGCACAACACACAAACGAAAGGTGCCGTCGACTTCAGGCTTGGATGAAAACAGAAAGAAAGGGCCCCCTTACTAGACAGGTTTTAACGAACGACGTATTGTTGTCAGTTCTGGAGTTATGACTGAATTCCCAGAACTTAGCTGCCACACCTCATACAAGTGAAAGCCAATTAACTCGCAAGACATGGCTGGATAGGTACTCGTACAATGTCAGTTTTCAATAGTCAAGGCCTCTGATCCACCATCATTTCTTCTATCTGCTAGCACATCCTACCGTTAACTGCGAAAAAGTGGAAAACAGTTGGGACATGACGCATTAATCGAATTAAGATCATCGTCATCGCGGAACGCTTCTGAAATTGACTACCGCAACATATATGTATGTACCTATAGCTCCAGTAAAAGCAACTGAAGCTCTTCGAGGACATCAAGCCGTATCAACGGACTATGTTATATGGCGAAGCGGCCTTTAGATTGGTCTCCAAGCGCAAAGTACTACCTCATTACGCTCAATGGTAAGGCGGTACGATGAGAAGTAATCTTCTCACTTATTTAACTCACTTTGATTCGATTTTGCAATCATAATTGCCATATGTATAGCTGGAGAGTAACCTCGAAGGAACTCAACATCATATTTACCAATTGGTCTGTATCTATACCACCACAAGTGCCGATGGCCCAATCAATATGAGGCAATGAACCTATTTATCATCAAAACTAGAACCTCTCTTGCGGCGTTACGCAAACATCGTCTTTTGTCTTTAGGCCAATAAATCAGTTTTTATCTCTCCTCTTCCGGCCAAATTAAATTCGCAACCCTTTATGTAAGATTGCTCCTGTTAAGGAGGACGAGTGCCTCTATGATTCCACTCGGTGTCTTCGAACTTTTTCCTGGTATGATAGAAGGCTGACGCATAACTTAGACAAATTACACACACATGGGATCCGGTTCAATGGAAGTACGAAATCAGAAAATTTGCATCACTCCGGCAGGGCTCCGGTGACGCAATGGAGGCAAGTGATGGGGAAGGATTGATAGAGTTGATTCTCAGTATTCCGGTGAGTACGTTTAATACTTTCGTTCCGTTTCTTTTTTTTTTCAAAGGCAATGTGCACATATTTGTTATAGCAACAGGGGAGGCTATAGTTTATGGGGAAGTTGTATTGTGATTTAGGGTTATCGGTTGTATCGATTGGGAACACGTTCCAAACTAGCTTCGGGATTAAAGTACGTACATACATAGAAATATTTGGGTCTAAGTTGTAGATAAACAAAACTACCCCGTTTGGATGGCTTGGGGAAAGATTAAACTTCTATGGTTGGTGTAAGGCTTAAGGGTGTAGGTTTGGATGGAAAATCGCCGTGCAAACTTGACTTGACCATGAACTGGGGAGCCATACACGAAAAACGTGACTTATTATGTCAAATGACACGAAGGACGTGGCAAGACCTTTGCTTCAAAAGGTTATGTAAAGCTCAATGGTCAATCCAAGTAGCACAAGCTATACATATATTTCAAGTCTGTTCGATAGCACCCATAAGCAGATTACGTGAACATTATGAAACGACCTTCGAGAGAAACGAAGGTTTGCAAACGTTCAAGTGAGGGCTGAGATGGTTCTGTTAGAGAACGAGGGGACTGCTGTGTCCAAAAAGTAAAGTGACAGAGCAATTATCTTGAAAACTTTTTATTTATTCTTTCAAATCAGTTTCATCTCCCTCAAAGTAGTCTCGTCTCATCAGCTTTCTCTACGATATGGCTTGCATGTCCTCTATCCACTCAAAAGGGAGTCCCCGAAGCAACTATTGAGTTTGTTGAATAGCCAGAAGTCGCAGGGCGTCAAATAAGGTGAATACGGTGGTTGGAAATGATATGGGTAGAGTATGGGTGGTACATTACCGTGATGCAAAAACCAAGAATTGTCTCGCAACAATACCGGCTCCTTTAGTCGAATGGCTTCACGCAAATGACGCATAATGCTCAAATAATATTCTTTGTTTACAGTTTGACCCCATGATGTATTTATCAGGGAATGCGTTCTGAATGGCCACGTGGAATGGCTTTTGGTACAACTCGCACTGGAATGACAGTGTACTTGCGCGAGAAGGGAAGCGATGTGTCTTCCGACGCAATGAAAACTGCCATCCTATCGCGGTAAGGTCGAATTTCCATGGCGTCAGAACTGAATCTGTCCTGATACTGAACTGTCTTCGCATTTTTACAATTGGCTCCAGATCTCGGCGGGAGTTAGGCTTTGGAGTGTCCTTTGGGGGGTTTCTGGGGTTTTCGCGAAAACCCACTGCAAATTCCGTTAGGAAAACACGCTTCTATTTCTCCATCAGAGATATATGCGATCTTAATGGCCAGCCACTATGCTTATTGTTCCTACTCTTCTTAGTTCTCCCCAAGTAGATGGGAAACAATATTTGACCAGCCCGTAGCTAAAGAGGGGAACCTTCCCCTCCCTCCCATAGTATAGTACTTACGTCGCTTCTTTCCAAAGTCATGTAAACACTGATAAATATATACATACTTATGGAACCGATTTTTTCTTATATATATACATATATCGCGCAGATTCAAGAGCAATGGTTTGGGTCGTAGATATTTGTTCACTACTCTTCAGGGGTGCTTGTCCTTGGTAGGATTTGAGAGGAATTCCACTGAATTTTCACGTTGGTTGTAGTTCCCCGCAAATGTTCCATGCTGTTATGATATCATATTAGAACTGCACATATAGAGTATGAAATTGGAGTGACCATATACTGTGAGTGTTATACCTTCATATGGGGGAGGGAGCGAGCAAACAGAGCAATGAAGTTGATCGCGTTTAACATGGCAAACGCCAGCTTCGATCCCGGTCCCTGCTCAATTCAAGTTGACACACAGCCTCCGCGTGGCCCCCCTGGATAACTATACTGGCACCCGCCAGATAGTAAACCAATGTGTGCAGCGACCCGACCCCTTGTTCCTGGGGAAAGAGGATCCTGGCCCTCCAGGTTGGGAGTTGCGCTTAGGGTTAACATCCCTATCGCCTCAAATAAATAATTGTTCAGAGACAACCTGGAGGGCATGGGCTCGGACATACAGGGTAAAGTTGTTGATCGCTCTCAACCTGGCGAGATGCCAGCGACGATCCTTGATTAAATGCCCGGGTCAAGTTGACTTACGGCCTCCTGGTGGCACCCTCTGGATAGCCTCTTCAACAACCGTTGGGAGGTGAACAAACGTATGCAGCGACAAAACCCCGAGCAGTATGGCGGTTGTGCGGCGGGCTAACAATCCGCCCACGTAAAAAACACAAAAGTTATGAATGAGCAAGATGCCTCGGATACACGGACGGATACTCGACGACGACAACGCACGAAAAAGGAGCACGATTTGCGAGTATGCTCCTGGAATGTCAGAACCCTGTACACTCCCGGAGCTTCTCATAAACTAGAAAGAATCCTCACGCAGTACAAGACGGATATTACTGCGGTCCAGGAAATACGCTGGATAGGAAACGGTATGATGAGGAAGAAAAATTGCGACATTTATTACAGCTGGTAGAAGGTCATCGACTTTAAACCTATAAGTGATCGCCTGGCTGTGATCCGCATCAGAGGCAGATTTTATAATATCAGCCTTATATGTGCACACGCCCCTACCGACGAGGCTGAAGACCCTATCAAGGAGGACTTCTATGACCTCCTGGACAACGCCTACGGAGCTTGTCCGGAGTACTATGTTAAAATCGTGCTCGGGGACCTCAACGCCAAAATCGTTAGGAGAACACCCTTGGCGGAGTGATCGGAAAGCACGGCCTCCACGATACAACAACAGAGAACAGCTTCCGACTCACGGACTTTGCGACAGCTCGTAATGCGGTGATAAGTAGCACAAGATTCCCTCGTAAGCGAATCCACACAGCAACCTGGCGATCTCCGGACGGTCGAACCGCCAATCAAATCGGCCATGTGCTCACTGACACAACGCACTCGTCAAACATCCTGGATGTGCGAACATTCAGAGGGGCAAATGTCGACTCTGACCATTTCCTCGTAGCAGCAAGATTCAGAGCTCGACTGTCCAATGTCAGAAAGCTGCACCAGCCCATTAGGAGGAGGTTCGACATTGGGGGCCTGAGCACACCGGAGGTTACCAGAGTCTACAAGGAGCAGCTGAGCGAAGGACTCTACGGTATGCCTACGTTGAACACAAATGCCAACTCCAGCCGCTGAAGTAGTCCTCCCACCCAGCACCGAAGAAGTCGGCACAGCAATTCAGAAGCTGAAGAACAAAAAGGCCTCCGGCTCAGATGGCTTGCCATCAGAATTCTTCAAGGCTGGCGGCGATGTTTTGGTAGGGAGCTTGCACCATATCATCTGCAGAACTTGGGAAGATGAAAGCATGCCCGACGACTGGAATACCAGCTCTATATGCCCCATCCACAAAAAAGACGATCCTACCTCTTGCAAGAACTATAGAGGTATATCCCTGCTCAATGTCGCATACAAGATCCTGTTCAGCGTATCGTGTGAACGTCTAAAACCATTTTGCACCGCACTAATCGGCAGCTACCAGTGCGGCTTCCGGCCCGGCAAATCAACTATAGACCAAATTTTCACACTTCGACAAATCCTGGAAAAGACCAACGAGTTTCGAATCGATACACACCATCTTTTCATCGATTTCAAAGCCGCATACGACAGCATTCGTCGTGAAGAACTGTTTGGTGCGATGGCCGAATTCGGGATCCCGGTAAAACTGATCCAGTTGTGTCGCGCTACGCTACAAAACACGCGATGCACCGTGCAACTCGGTTCTAGGACCTCGGAACCATTCGAAACATGCACCGGATTTCGGCAAGGAGATGCGCTGTCATGTGACTTCTTCAACCTGGTGCTGGAGCAGATAGTGCGACGGGCAGGCGTCAACAGGGAAGGCACTATCTTTTACAAGTCCATCCAGCTGCTAGGATACGCGGATGATATCGACATCATCGCGTGTTCTCGCCGTGGCATTGTGGAAGCATTCACGGCGATAGAAGAACAGGCGATACGAGTTGGTCTTAAGATCAATGAGGACAAAACGAAATACATGCTGTCAAGCAAAAACCAATCCGTCGCTCACCACCTGGGACAAAATAAAACAATTGACAGCTTCAATTTCGAGGTAGTTAAGGAGTTTGTCTACCTCGGGGCAAACGTACATTCCACAAGTGACACCACAGTGGAGATCCGGCATAGAGTCGCCCTTGGCAACCGCTGCTACTTCGGCTTGTCCAAACAACTTGGGTCAAAACTCCTCACTTGCAAGACTAAAGTCATGCTTTAGAAAACGCTCATACTGCCAGTCTTGTTGTCCGGAACCGAAAGCTGGACGAAAAGCAGGACGGCGGAGCTGATGTTGGCTTCTTTCGAAAGAAAAATTCTGCGCCGGATATTTGGTCCTGTCTGTGAGGAAGGTGAATGGAGAAGAAGACACAACCGCGAACTCTACGAGCTGTACCAAGATGTGGATGTAGTCCGGAAGGCAAGGATCCGTTGACTACACTGGCTCGGCCATATCGTGCGCATGGACATCAATGCTCCAGCTAAGAGGATCTTCGACTCCGAGCCTCCTGGTTCGAGAAGAAGAGGAAGACCGAACCTCCGGTATAAAGAACAAGTACTCGTGGATGTAGGATATCTTGGTCTTGATAACTGGAAGCAGCACGCCCGGGACCGTCATGGATGGAAGGCAGGTATAGCTCAGGCTCGGATCCTCCATGGATCGCTGGCCTGATATGTAAGCAAAGTAGTCAGAGACAACCACCAGCCTCGGGTACGGACGGATTACATGTTGACGACCCCCGCAAACGTCTAAAAGGAAACGAATTCCTGATCTGCACCAGGAACGATAGGTCCCTCAACAGACCAGGTGCAGCCGGACAACTGGTCAACTCTTTAGACTGCTATAAGGCAGACATTGCCGCGCTCCAAGAAGTGCGATGGGATGGGCCAGGCAAAAAGCGGATGAAAAACTGTGATATATATGTACTACGGAAACTGCTACAGAGAAAGTAAACAACGCTTTTTCGGATGCGGATTTGTTATTCGAGGCAGACTCAGGGAAAACGTCTTAAGCTTCCATCATGTAAGCGAACGCCTCATAACTATCTGCATCAAGGTCAATCTCGGCAATATAAGTTTAATATGTGTCTGGCGATTGACGGCAGACACTACTCCGGCACCCTAGATGTCCGAAACTTTCGAGGAGCCAACATCGACTCGGATCAGTACCTTGTTTCAGCCAAGTTACGGATGCGAATTTCTTGTACTCAACGGAGGCGAGTAAGAACACCAAAATTTAATGACGGAAAGTTGCCATCGCAGGAGACCGCCAGGACCTTCGCCAATCAAGTCACCCAATGGAGTCGTTCTCAGAACGCCATCAGAGAGGTCGCCTCAGATGTACTCGGTTTCAAGCCACCGAGAAACCCCTGGTTTGATGACGAATGTAGACAGGCCCATGAAAGCTGCTCGCGAGCTCTATGACCAGAAAAGGAGAGAGGAGCATGCGCTTCTAAGAAGAAAAAAGAAGGAGCACGAGAAGCGCGAGATCGAGGAAATGGAGAGATGTTTTTTCAGGAACCACGTTCGAAAATTTTACCAAAAAGTAAAACGAACATGCCAAGGCTATAAAGCCAGAGCAGAAGCCTGCAGGGATGAGCACGGACAACTAGTAGGGGCATCACAGTCGATGCTGAGATTGTGGAAGGACCACTTCTGCAGACTGTATAACGGCGATGATAGTCAAAATGCTTTTGTCAGGCAGAACGAACCGTTCACAATGGATGAAGACGAAAGAGAATCCCGTCCCGTCCCTTTACGAAAAGGCTCTTTATTCTTGTTTTCAATCTTGCATTATGGGGAATTTCTGAACTGGGAACCGTACAAGTTGTAACGCAATATTGGACTAGTTAGGCATCTATGGACTCAGTACCCAAGAAAAGTGGACTATGCTGTGGGCAAATACAGTCTAAGAGGTGACCGTCTTTTAGACTTCAAACGGAGATGCACTCAGAAAATTCGATGCTACCTTTACTGAGTCTAAGGCTGAAGCTCTCAGTTAACTGCTTCGGACCCATTTCCGGGAAATCGGACCGTCATCGGCTCGTTGCATAGGCCTTCAATGGTAACTGCGACTGAAATTATGAAAACAACTCGGCGTAGCTAGTTGATTGAGTCGCGCGTGGCAACGACTGAGGTCATTGAATTTCTGTGGCATCCTTTGATGGCTTTAAATGGCCATGTACCGACGGGATATACCCTCTTATGCTACTTTGCTTGCTACTTTGAAAATAATTTTCACTGCAAGTCTGACACTTGCCTGCATACATACGTATGTATGTATGGCGCACGGTGAAAGTAGTCCTTATTCCCAAAATAGGAAAAGGGGATTACTCACTCGCCAAGGGTTTTAGACCAATAAGTTTATCATCCCTCTGCACGTGCGGAAAGTTGCCTCCGAATGCAGTCTCCTTCGGAGATTCATCATGCTTATCAACGCGAAAAATCCTGCGAGATTGCGCTTCAAAACCTACTTGGAAGAACTAAATGAGCATTTTCGTTGACACTGAGTTAGACGCCATGGCGTAGATGAAGAACTGGTCTTGTGGATCAAGGCTATGCTTGTATACAGGACATTGACCGCTAATGCAGGCCTTGACCAGTGTGCCAAATCCGGCGTAAACAGGAGCTGCCCTTAAGGTGGCGTGCTGTCTCCGCTGTTATGGTGCATGGTGGCCGAATCTCTGCTCGATGCTCACAGTGCCTCTGGAATCTATGCCCAGGCCTATGCGGATGATATCGCCGATCTCTCTATCGACTTATGTTTAGCGACCGCTAAATATGACCAATCAGTGGTGCCCGAGAAATGAGCTGTCAGTTAATCCTCTCAAGACTGATGTCGTTCTCTTCACGAGAAGGAGGAAAAATACTGGCATGATTCAGCTAGAATAAGGAAGCTATGCGGAAGTTATCTTAGACAACAAGCTTCTTTGGTCGAAACATGTTCATTCAGAAACCACCTAAGCGCTAACAGTTTTCTGGCAATGCTTAGATTCTTTTGGCAAAACATAGGTTCTATCGCCGGCCAAGGTCCTCTGGATCTGCACGGCAATGATAAGACCGATCATATGCATCGGTCGTCTGGTGGAGCAGGCTTACACGCAAACGCCTCGTAGCCTCATCCACAAAACTCAGAATAACGGTTTGTTTCAGCTGTACGGGAGCTTTCCCCAGCACGTCGGGCGCTGCTCTACATACTATGATGTACCTTCCAAGCCAAGTCTCGTCTCAAGAGAAATGGTTTTTGGTACAACACGCATTTGAATGACAGTAAGCTTTCGAGAGAAATATCTTACGACACGTGTCTCATGGATATGCTTATTGACACAATGACACCTTTCATCCTATTACTCTATAACTTCACAGTCAAATTTCCATTGCGTCAGGATTGGCTCTGCTCTGGCTAGATACTGAACCTGGAAAGGCTGTCTTCGCTGTCTGGGATCCGGCGCTGGAGTTTCCTTTGAATGCGAAAACTTCCGACATTACTTTTCGTAAGGAAAATATGAGCCTGTCTTTCAGTCAGAGATATACGCAATCCTGATGGCAATGCACTATGTTGTGAAGCATAGGTGGAAGGGAAAAAACATATGCGTCTGCACTGACGCCCATGCTGTACTCAACCCTTTAACCAGATCCAAGTTAGTATATTATATATTCTCGGATCTCAGACAATGAGATCTCTGATGAACTCGCCAGAATGGGCTCAGAGGAGAGTTTCTTAGGACCTGAACCCGCCCTGGGCCTACCTGCCTCCACGGTCAGTACCCACATCATCGATTGGATCTTTAATGCACACAATCGTAGATAGAGGGAATATCCAGGATGCAGAATGACTAAGCTGGGTGGTAAACGACTCGTAGGGGTAGCGTATCCGACATGCGCTGGCCCGTAAAATAGGCCACTGCAGCCAAATATTTCCACTTCCTGGTGGTGCCACCTGGAGATTTCTATGTGATATTGCGAATGGCGAGTTCCCTGCTCCACAAAACAGGATAAGTGTCTGTTAGGCTACGGCTCGGCAAGCCATACCTGGAAAGAAATTAAAAAGCCTCGGGTATGAAAAAACGGACTGATGACGACCCAGGAAACAACAAAAGGAAAAGCAAGAATGATATTTGGCTCTGTACGTGGAATGTAAGGTCCTTCAACAGACCATGTGCAGCCCAACAACTTGCGGAGGTCCTAGTCTGCTATGAGGCAGGTATAACCACAATCCAGGACGTGCGGTGCGATGGACCGGGCCTAAAGAGGATGAGAAAGTGTGATATCTACTATGGCGACTGCTACAGGGAGAGAAGACTTATTTGTTATTAGAGGTAGACTTAGGCCAAAAAGTCCGCATCATGGCTAGATTCGCAGATACCAGCCTAAATTGCGCTCACACCCCTACCGAGGACAAGGATGACGCTGCACAAGACGACTTCTACGGCCTCCTAGGTAGGGCATATGCCCAATGACCCAGTTACGAAGTTAAAATCGTACTGGGAGACTTTAACGCGAAACTGTGCAAGGATGTCGCTTTCGATAGGGTCATTGGCAAGCACAGCCTACACAACACTACATCCGAAAATGGATTTGGGCTGATAGACTTTGCAGCGGGGCGAAATCTTCTTGTTCCTAGCATGCGTTTCCCACATCTCAACATCCACAAAGGCACTTGGTGATCTTCGGATCAATTGCGATTGATGGCAGGCACGCATCCGATATTCTGGATGTACGACCTTTTAGAGGAGCCAAAATCGACTCGAACCACTATCTTGTGGCAGACAGATTGCGACTGCGAATATGCTTCGCCCAGAAAAATCGAGTAAGGCCAGCGGCATACAACGTCACAATGCTCCAATTGCAAGAGACCGCCAGAGGCTATGCCAATCGCGTCTCCCTCAAGCTCTCGGAAAACCCGCCAACACCTGCTCAGACCGTCCAACACCAATGGATCCGTTGTCAACAAGCCTTAGAGAGTGCTGCTTCTGAGGTACTGGGTTTCAAACCGCCACCAACAAGAAACCCATGGTTTGACGACGAGTGTCGGAGGGCACACGCAGCCAAGTCAAGAAGGACGGGAGCTGCTCGTGAGCATTATGAGCAGAAGAGGTGGGAGGAGCATAAGCTTCTCAAATCAAACAAAAAGGGAGCATGAGAAGCTCGCGATCGTAGAGATTAAGAGATGCTATCACAGGAATGACGTTCGGAGGTTTTATCAACGAATAAAACAAACATGGGGAAGCCTGTAGGGACGAAAATGGAAACCTAGTAGTGGATTCACAGTCGGTACTAAAAATCTGGAAAGACTAATTCCGCAGACTGTATAACGGCGATGACGAAACAGATCCCGCTGTCAGGCATAATGATCCTTTCACAGCGGACGATGATAGCAGAGAATTCCATCCCCCTGACCTGGAAAAGTTAGGAATGCTTTTTCTAAGCTTAAAATCAACAAAGCTGCTGGAGTAGACGGACTTCCTGCCGAGCTCTTTAAGGCAGCTGGAGATGACATGTTTGGGAGTATGCACTAGCTCATGTCTAAGACATGGTCAGAGGAATGCATGCCCGATCCACAAAAAAGGGGATCCCCTTGTTAGCGGCAACTACAGAGATATAAGTCTTCTGAACATCGCTCATAAAATCTTCTCTGCTGTACTGTGTGAATGCCGGAAACCGTTCGTTGATTAATTTATTGGTCCATATAAGTCCACTATAGATCAATTATCCACACTGGGGCAGATCCTGGAAAAACAAACGAGTTCCAGGTCGAGCTATACAACGCCATGTCTAGTTTTGACATTCCTGCCAAACTCGTCAGATTGTGCTGGATAATATTAAAGAACTATCGCTGCTTCATCAGGGTCGGAAGCGACCTAACCGATACCTTTTATACCAAAAAAGGTTTTAGACAGAGCGACACGCTATCGTGCCAATTTTTTAGTATCGTCCTTGAAAGGATCGTGCAAAAGTCACTGGTCAATACGAGGGGCACTATCTTCTTCAAGTCCGTAAACTGCTCGCATACGCCGATGATATTAACATAATTGGATGAAGTCTGCGAGATGTCATTGAGGCCTTTACGAGCATTGAGCCGGAACAAAACTAAATATATGCTGTCGTCGAAAAAGTACACGAACCACTGGCGACTTGGCCAGGGCGCACAAATTGGCAGATATAATTTCGAGGAAGTCAAGGACTTCATCTGGCTAGGCCCCGCAGTAACATGAAGCAATGACATCAGTGCCGAAATCAAACGCGGAATAACTCTTGCCAACCGCTGTCTCTTTGGGCTCGGGAGGCAGTTGAGAAGCAGAGATATGGACCTTATCGAAAGCGAATGCCCTTGGTCGCTTCGAGAGAAAAAATTCTGTGTACGGTTCTCGGCCCGACCTGCATAAATGAGGAGTGGAGGAGAAGACTTAATAGTGAACTGTACGGGCTGTACAGCGACATGAATGTAGCACGGCGTCTTCGGATCCAACGCCTCAGATGGCTAGATCATGTTGAGCGCATGGAGCGCAGCTCCGGCCCGGAAGGACTTTGAATCTAACTCCGAGGGGCGACGCGGTCGAGGACGGCCTAATTTAATGTGGCGCAACCAACTAGGTGGAGGACCTTAACCAACTAGGGTTGCGGCACTGGAGACTGCTGGCGAAAGACCGCGTCAGTTGGGGAGGTTTTTTAAAGGAGGCCCAGGTTCGCCATGAACTGTAGCACCGAAAAAGAAGAAGAATGACTTTAAGGACTTCTTTAAGGACTACAGAAGACTTGCGGGCGTCTTTACGGGCCATTACACTTTTGCCTTGGGGCCGACGTGGTGGGTGTCGAAACTCTTAGCTCTACATCACTGATGCTCCTTCTCATTTTTCTCCGGAAAACGGGGAAAATACAATAAAGGCTGGCGTCTGCCTGGCAGAACAATAGACCAGTAAAGTGAAACTTGTGCAGATACACATTTCGAAAAGGATTTTAGTTGCTACTTCCCTTCAAACTCATGCTCACGTCTAATACAATAATTCCAGATGAAAAACCGGCAGATCGCGAAATGAGCTTCACTCACACCACAGGTTCCCTACTATAAATAACAACAACAACAAACAAACAGAAAAGCAATTAAATTCCCTCGACCATTATTCAGTTGCGGCCCAACCCATCAAGGTATTCGCTCTATTTGCAATTCCTCAGGGACCGATCCATCCTCATTATGAGGATGCTCGAAAATAAACTTCCACACCTCCCATTAAGCGGGGAAAAACGCTCCTCCGAAAAAAGGGGATAATTGAATAATAATTAGATACATTTTCTAATTGAGTTCGCGCTTCGCTTCGTCGTCGTCGCGTCGGTCGTTCCGGGATTTCAGATTTCGCTTCTTTTCGGCGCGGGAAAACTTTACGAATAATTCTATTATACCTCGGGGTGACCTAAGAAATATTAAGTTTGTAAATGGTTATTGCAGGCAATGTTCGTCGGCTCTGAGGTTAGGGCCTAATGTCAAAAGAGCCTTTATAAGTTTTTCGCTTTATTTGCTAACTTTTAAGTTAAGCATAGAGCGCCACGTGGGTGATGTGAACTTTTACGAGAGATGTTCGGTTCCCTGATTAGTAAAATGAAGTGTGCGTATCCAAGGAAACTATAATGTTGCTACCAAAATTACTAGTTGTTCCCGATCAGTGGATTACGATAAACTACAACTGTCTACCTTTTACTCAAAACACACACTTTATTTATCATTACAGCCTCAGATCAATTATCTGGGTGGTTGACCTTCATTACAAGGTCCTGGTGCTTGTCTTGCTTGTCAAACTTTCATTGACATAGATGTTGGAAGTCGAATCAAGTCCAATGTCCATTAGATGAAGTTGGCGCTTCTCTTTGCGACGATATTCGGCAATTGATCTCAGCACATTGATCCGGTCTTGCTTACACACAACTTTATTACAAGCTTTTACGCACTTTGTCTCTACAACTCACTAGGAGGCTTGATTACGTTCAGACTAAATACCGACTGATTACTCGTTATTGAATCCCGAAAACTGAATGACCCCGAGGGCGAGTGTTTCCACTTATATAGACTTCGGAATTCTTTCTCGAATGCTTGCCGTCAGACGTTCCCCTTTGGAAGTCTCTAGAATGCTCTGGTATTTACATTCAGCAGTATGCCGCTGAAAGTTACGATAATTCCCTTTTCCGCTGCATCAGAGCATTACAAACGTTGACAGCGACTTTCTTACTTACTTAGGTGGCGCTACATTCCTTGGTGAACCAGGGCCTCAACCAACAAGCGTCTTTGGCCAACTGTTTCCAGCGTCGCACGCCAGTTGGTTAAGGTCACCCTCCACCTGCCCGTGCCACCGTAGACGCGGAAGTCCTCGCTGCGTCTTCCTTTCGGAGTGCTTTCGGGGAGGATTCGAAGACTCTTTGGTCCGGCCGTGCGCTCTATGTGGCCTAGCCACCTTAGACGATGTATCCGTAGACGTCATACCAGGTCGGTATACAACCCGTACAATTTTTCATTAAATCTTCTCTTCCATACTCTGTTTGAACAAACGGGACCGTAGATAGAGCGCAGAATGTTCTTCTCGAAACGGCCAGGCGCATCTTCATCCGCTTTTGTTAGGGTCAAAGCCTCTGCGCCGTAAAGGAGGACTGGGATGATCAAGGTCTTATAATAGTGCCACCGAGAGAGGGCTCTACTTCTCAATTGTCTCTTGAGCCCAAAGAAACAACGGTCGGCAAGAGTGATTCTGTCTTTTATCTCAGCGCGGGTGATGTTGTCGACGATTATCAGTGAGCCAAGGTACACGAATTCCTTGACCGCTTCATAGATATATCTGCCCATGGTGACGTTCTGGCCAATACGTCAGTGTTGCCGGTCCTTTTTAGATGAAAGCAGATATTTGGTTTCACTTTCGTTAACCTTAAGACCCATCTTAGCCGCTTCTACCTCAAAGCTTACAAAGGCATCATTGACGTCTCGCTATGTCTTCCAATAACGCCAATGTCGTCGGCGTACGCAAGCAATTGAGTGTTGGCCAGCGACTCTTGCACGATATTTTCAAGCACGATGTTGCTAAGAGTTGCATGACAGCGCATCACCTTGAATAAATCCTTTTTTAACATCGAAGGTATCGGTTTGTTCATTACCGACTTTTTTGGAGCAGCGACAATTCTCCACTGTCATCCTGCACAGTCAGTCGAGTTTGGCAGGGATGTTAAAACTAGACATGGCTTTGTACAGCTCGTCTCTATACACGCTGTAATACGCGGCCTTGAAATCTGCTCTAAGATCTGCCGTAGCGTAAATATTTGGTCTACTGGTCTGAAACCACACTGATAAGAGCCGATTAGGTTATCCACAAACGGTTTCAGGTGTTCACACAATACGGCAGAAAAGATCTTGTATGCGATGTTAAGGAGACTTATTCCCCTATAGTTGGCGCAGTTATAGGGGTCTCCATTCTTATGGACCGGGCAAACGATGCTGAGATTCCATTCGTCAGGTATGCTTTCCTCTGACCATATCTTGAAAATTAGATGGTGTATGCACCTTACCAGCTCATCTCCAGCTCAGCACACAGGCCGTCTGCGACCGCGGATTTACTAGACTTAAGTCTACGCCTAAATCGGGTGGACGGAATTCTCTTACATCGTCGTCCATCCTCAGCAACGACTGTGATTCCACTGTCAGTTCTCCATTTTCATCCCTGGAGGCTTTGAAAGCATCTCTCAATCTCCTCGATCTCCCGCTTTCCGTATTCTATTTTCTTTCTTCTGGGAAGCCTGTGTTCCTCTCTTCTCCTCTGCTCATAAATTTCGCGAGCAGCATTCGTGCGTCGTTGCAGCGTGGCCTTATATGCCTCTTGGTTTGCATCATGGACTTGTTCACATTGTTCATCGAACCATGCGTTTCTAGGTTGTGGCGGTTTGAAACCCAGCTCTGAGGTGCAGCGTCTCTGATGACGTTCTGGCAATGTGCCCATTTCTACTCTATTGTTTGTGTCGCGGGTTTTGAGAGAGCTTGAAGGAGACACGATCGGCAAAAATTCTGCCAGTCTCTTGCGACGTCAAACTTACGTTGTCCTACTCGACTCCTATACTTCTTGATGTCCTCATTGGTACCTTCTTACAACAACGCAGTGGTCCGTGTCGATGTTGGCTCCACGGAAGGTTCGTATGTCGAGAATGCTGAAGGAGTGTCTGGCGTCGATCGCAATGTGATAAATCTGGTTGGTGGCCGATTGAACAGGAGACCGCCAGGTACCTTTTTGGCTGCTGAGATGGGGGAAACGTGTGCTTGCTACAAGGGTACGCCCCGTTAGGAAAGCGATTAACCTAAATCCGTTGTCGGATTTGGTGTTATGGATGCAATGCTTTCCTAAGATCGATCTAAATATGTCTTCTTTGCCCAGCCTTGCATTGAAATCTCCTTGTACGATATTGATAATAACAGGGGCGTTGGGCGTATGCTCGGTCCAGGAGATCATAAGAGTCATCCTTCAGTCGATCACCTTTTTCTTCCGTGGGAGCGTGCACGCATATTAGGGCGATATTCCCCAGTGTACCCTTGTTGCGGATTCTTATGAGGCGTTCGCTTACATGTCGAAAGCTTAAGACTTCTTGCCTAAGTCTACCTCGATTAACAAATCCGCACCCATTAGCGTTGCTTGTTTTCCTTGTAGCAATTACCGTAATAGATATCATAATTTTTCATCCGTGTTTTGCCTGGCCCATCCCATTGCACTTCTTGGAGCGCGGTGATGTTTGCTTTGTAGCAGTCCAGGGTCTTTTCCCATTGATTACCCGCACCTGGCCTGTTGAGGGACGTCATATTGCGTTTGCAGGGGTCGTCAACATTGCGTCCGTATCCGAGGCATGTTGTCAGCTCCCAACAAGTGGTTTTTCCATGACAGGGATGCTAACCCTAAGCATAACCTCGAACCTGGAGGGCCATGTTCCTTCTACCCCAAAAACAATGGGCTGGTCGCTGCACACATTAGTTCACTGTCGGGCGGACGCCTGGGCAGCTATCCAGTTGGGGCCACTCGGAGGCTGTGTGTCAACTTGGATTAAGCAGGGACGGAGATGGAAGCTGGCGTTTACTGTGTTAAACACGATCAGCTTCTTTGCTCGCTCTCTCCCCTGACAGCGAAATTCGGGCATAATCGTCGGTTCGTGTCCGCAACAATATTTATTAAAAGGAAAAGGTACTAATACACTTACACATATGAAAACAGTTTTAATTGTTTTTTTTTTATTTACAAATGTCCCTTAAACTAATAGCTTCTATAAAGCAGCTCTTTTTGAAAATATCAATAATGTCCTTCTTCTCATGGCGATTTTTCAGTGTTTCGTCCTTCAGATAGGTACGTTTTAGTAGACTCCTGTATACCTTGCTATCGGCTAGAAGCATAAGTTCTACCTCCTCAAACTCCTTGACATAACATTGGCTTATCCTGAGAAGATTCGAGAGGATTTTGTATTTAATTTTATAGAAATGATGGGTTCCCAGCCGTCGATAACGCATTTCCTCTCGACAGTTAAATATGTAGTAACCCAGAGATTTACGCTTAAGCGGCCTACACACGCGCTACGGATCGAATGGATCGGTTTGAAGTCATTTCGCCACACACTTGTGGATCGGTATACGTTCCTCATTTCACGCTGTTCGCCGTCGAGTAAGGATGGATCGCGGAGAAAAAATAATTTTGTTGTGTGGTGTATATATTGTGTGAAAAAAGGAAAGAAAGGATAATGAAAGAGAAACGTTCACTGTGGATGCAGGAGTGGTTTCTGATCCTAATAACTTATTCATATATAGATACATGCATTCACAAATATGTGAATGAGGGTCTCATAATTCTATTGCCTATTGCCTGCGAGTGTTTATTGCTTGTTTCATTTTATGGCCTGTTTTCATTTTATGATTCGATGTTCACAGTTTTATAACATACCTTTGTGCACATACGAATCATAAATACAATCATAAACAGACTGCATAGATGCACTCTAACAACTTCGGGTGGACGTTTCCTAGACATCGTCAACCGCGCCACACACACGCTACCGATCGCAGGAATATCAAACTCATTTGAAAACTTGCGATCTGTAGCAAACTAGCCCACACACAGGACGATCTGTTTGAATCGCAACATTTTCAACCGCGCCACACACACACTACCGAATGCAAGAATATCGAACTCATTTGAAAACTTGCGATCTGTAGCAAACTAGCCCACACACAGGACGATCTGTTTGAATCGCAACCGATCCATTCGATCCGTAGCGCGTGTGTAGGCCGCTTTATGCAGTTGCGAATTATCCTTGCCGGACATTGTGTGAAATAAACGATAGGAAGGACGAATTATGAATGGGTTTAAGTCAGCTAAACATATCCTTATAAGCGACGACAATGTCCGTAGAACTAATGTTTTTTATGATAGCAATCAAGTGCACAACATATAATTCCACTGAAACATGTGTGAGTTTTCGCTTCCTAAATAGCTACCTAAAGAGGAATATATGACCGGAAATTGCTTTAACAAAAATTCATGTGTTTTATGGCTTCTGTCAAATTCTATGCCATTTATCAGAAGAATCGGTTTTACGGTCGTAAAAAATGACCTGGTCTGACGTACTTTCCACAAGGCTTTTAATCTCCTTAATCGCCCCCATAGGCACATATAGAGCCACACAAAACCGAAGGTATTATGTAGAAAGCAACTAGCCCGGTGTCTTCTCATCCATAAAAATGGTTATGTATGTGTGAATGACATGAGTGGGTTAAGGATAGGTTCAGGCTTTAGTCATACTTGTGGCATCTTACGAACAAAGCATAAATGCGAACATCCCGTTAGTGAAGCTGTAACGTTTTATAGGCTTTAGTTTTCCGAGAGAGGTCTCTACTACTCAATTGCCTTTTGAGCTCGGAGAAACAGCGGCTTCTTCTTCTTCTTAGTGGGCGCTACAGTTCGGGGTGAACCTGGGCCTCAACCAACATGCCCCTCCATCTAGCACGATCTTTCGCTAGCCTTTTCCATTGCCGCACACCCAGTTGGCTGAGGTCCCCTTCCACCTGTGTGCGCCATCTTAAGTGCGGCCGTCCTCTGCTTCTTCGTCCCTCGGGGTTGGATTCAAAGACTCTCCGAGCTGGAGCTGTGGTGTCCATTCGCTCTACATGGCCCAGCAATGTTAGGCGTTGAATCCATAGACGCCTGACTAGGCTCATGTCGCTGTACAGCCCGTAATGTTCGTGGTTGAATCTTCTCCTCCATCCCCCATCTGCGTTTATAGGCCCAAAAATCACGCGCAAAATCTTTCTCTCGAACCGACCAAGGGCCTCCTCATCCGCTTTTGATAGTGTCCATGCTTCTGCGCCGTACAACAGGACCGGGATGATAAGGGTCTTATATAGAGTCAACTTTGTCGTTCGGAAGAGGGCTCTATTACTCAATTGCCTCCTGAACCCAAAGAAACAGCGATTGGCAAGGGTGATTCTGCGTTTGATTTCGGAACTGATGTCGTTGTTCCAGGTCACTGCGGAGCCAAGGTGGTCGAAGTCCTTAACTACCTCGAACTTATATCTGCCTATACAAACGTTCTGGCCGAGACGTCGGTGTTGAGCGTTCTTTTTTATTGACAGCACATGTTTAGCTTTGCCGCCTCCATCTCAATACTCGCAAACGCCTCATTGACATCTCGTTGTGATCTACCTATTATGTCAATATCGTCGGCGTATGCACGGAGTTGCGCGGATTTGAAATAGATTGTGCCTCTTGTATTGGCCAGTGATTTTTGCACAATCATTTCCAATATGATGTTGAAGAAATCACACGACAGCGCATCGCCCAGCCTAGTTTTTGACATCAAAACTGTCGGTAAGGTGTTCACCGATTCGGATGGAGCAGCGAGCATTCCCCAAAGTCTTCCTGCATAGTCTGACGAGTTTAGCAGGTGTGTCAAAGGCAGACATAGCGTTGTTTAACTCGTCTCTAATTATGCTGTCGTATGCGGTTTTGAAGTCGACAAATAGGTGGTGAGTGTCGACTTGAAATTCATTGGTTTTTTCCAGGACCTGGCGTAGTGTGAAGATTTGGTCGATGGTGGCCTGAATCCGCACTGATAAGGACCTCTCTGTTATTTACAAAAGGCTTCAGGCGTTCACACAAAACGGCAGAGAAGATTTTGTATGCGATGTTAAGGAGACTTATTCCTCTATAGTTGGCGCAATCAGAGGGGTCTCCTTTCTTGTGTATCGGGCATACGATGCTGAGACCCCATTCCTCGGGCATGCTTTCCTCTAACCGTATCTTACGGATGAGCGGGTGCGTGCTCCCAACCAGGTCATCCCCAGCTGCCTTGAAGAGCGCAGCAGGCAGACCGTCTGCGCCAGCAGCTTTATTCGACTTGAGCTTCGATATGGCAATCTTAACTTCGTCGAGGTCAGGGGGACAGAATTCTCTGCGGTTTCCGTCGATTAGAAATGGAGCATTCTGCCTGACAGCGGTATATTGACTAACATCGCCGTTATACAGTCTGCAGAAGTGGTTTTTCCATATTCTCAGCATCGACTGCGGTTCTACTACTAGGTGTCCGTTCTCATCCCTGCAGGCTTCCGTTCTGGCTTTATAACCCTGGCATGTTCGCTTTATCTGTTGATAAAACTTTCGAACGTCACGCCTGCAGTAACACCTCTCCAAATCCTCAATCGCGCGCTTCTCGTGCTCTTTCTTCTGAGAAGCTTATGCTCCTCCCTTCTTTTTAACTCGTAGAGCACACGAGCTGCTCTTGTTCTTTTATGCAGCGAGGCCATATATGCATTCTGCTTCGCTGTATGAATCCTCCTGCACTCGTCATCGAACCAGGTGTTTCTTCGTGGTGGAGCCTTGAAACCCAAAACTTCGGATGCAGAGCTTTTCAGGGCTTGTTTGCAAAGGCTCCACTGCTGTTCTGCTGTTCTATTGACAGTGTGGAGGATTCAGGTGTATTGGAGAGCTTAAGGGAGACGCGATCGGTAAAAGTAAGAGCGGTTTCTGGCGATAGTAGCTTTCCGACGTCATAACTTTGTATTCTTACTCTACTCCGTTGCGTTCCTGATATCCGTAAGCGCATCTTGGCTATTACAAGATAGTGGTCCGAGTCGATGTTAGCCCCTCGGAAAGTTCGAACATCAAGAATAGTGGAGGAGTGTCTGACGTCGATCGCGATGTGATCAATCTGGTTGGTAGTCGATTGATCAAAAGACCGCCAGGTGCCTTTGTGTATATCGAGGTACGGGAAGCGCGTACTGGCTAGAAGGAGATTTCGCCCCGTAGCAAGATCAATCAGCCGGTGTCCGTTATCGGAGGTGGTGTCGTGTAGGCTATGTTTGCCGATGACTCGTTCAAAGATGCTTTCCTTACCCAGCTTAGCATTGATGTCTCCTAGTACAATTTTGATGTCATAGTCATCGTAGAACTCATCTTTGGTGGAGTCACCATTGTCTTCCGTGGGCGCGTAGACGCAGATCAGGCTGATGTTAAAAAATTTAGCGTTGATACGGATTGTTATTAGGCGTTCGCTCACTTGCCGAAAGCTTAGGCCTTTTTCCTTAGTCCACCTGGAACAACAAATCCGCATCCACACTATCGTTGCCCTCTCTCCCTATAGCAGTCGCCGTAGTAAATACCGCAGTTTATCATCCGCTTTATACCCGGTCCATTCCATCGCATTTCCTGGATGGCGGTGATGTCCGCTTTATAGCGGTCTAGGGCGTCCGCAAGCTGTTCGGCTGCACGTGGCCTGTTTAGGGACCTAACATTCCACGTACAAAGCCGAAGATCATTGTCCTTTTTTCGTTTTTTGCAAGGGTCGTCAACATAAATCCGGTTCATTATATCCGAGGCTTGTGGTTGGTTCGGAGTATGTGGTTTTTTTACGGTTACGGCTTACTAGGCCGTAGCCCAACCGATTAATCCTGTTTTTTTGGCGCAGGAGGCTCGCTATTCGCCCTTCCCCGTCTGAAATTTCCATAGGAAATCTCCAGATGGCACCACGAGGAGGTGGGGATAGGACTTACTATCAATGCCGAACGAGGTTCGACTGCGGTGGCTCTTCTCGCTTTTTAGCAGGCCAGCATCCGTCGGATAGATGCTACCCCTACGAGGCCTGTGTTAGTCCTTTGCCATCCAGAAACAGCGGCTGGTAAGAGTTATACTGCGTCAAATCTCTGCACTGGTGCCGTCGCCGGTTGTAACCGGTGAACCAAGGAGGACTAAATGCTTGACTACATCAAAGTAATAGCTGCCAAAAGTGACATTCGGACTAAGACGTCGTCGGTGGTGTGTGTCTTTCGTTGACGACAGCATAGATTTGGTTTTGTCCTCGTTCACCTTCAGACCCACTTTAGCCGCTTCTGTTTCAATGCTCACAGAAGCTTCATTCACGTCTCGCTGCATTCTCCCAATCACGTTAATGTCATCAGCGTATGCGAGCAATTGTCCAGACTTGAAGTATATCGTGCCTCTAGTATTGGTAAGTGAATCGTGATGCTCTTTTCAAGGATGATGTTGAAAAAATCAGGTGATAGTGCGTCGCCCTGTCTGAATCCTTTTTTGACATCGAAGGTCTCGGTTAAATCCTTAGCGACCTTAATGGAGTAGCGAGAATTCTTAATTGTTATCTTGCACAACGTGACGAGCTTGGCAGGGATGTCAAAACATAGCATGGCTCTATATAGTTCGTCCCTATAGATACTGTCATATATATGTATGTATGTTGGCGTTACAGTCCATGAAGAACCTGAGCCGAGCTTCTCTCAATCAATTCAATGAAATCAATCACATAGGTGAAAGGGACCTACAGTTTTATTGCCGGTTCCGAACGGCGAATTTCGAGAAGCTTTTCATGACAATTTTACTACAGGGGGTTTTGTCAGAACCCCGCTGAGGAGAAACACCGTGAAAAACACGTTCGATGACATGGCTGTGTTGGGATTCGATCCCGAGTCATCGGCGTCAGGAGCCAACACACTACCCACTGCGCCACGGTACTCTCAGACACTGTCATATACGGCTTTAAAATCGACGAAAAGGTGGTGTGCGTCGATTTAAAATTCATGGGTTTTATCCAAGATCTGCTGCAGTGTTAATATTTGGTATACATATCTACCAATCATCTACCACGCATGGTTTGAGGCGTTCACACAGCACGGCAGAAAAGACCTTATACGCGATGTTATGGAGACTTATCCCCCTATAGTTGGTGCAGTTAGAGGGATCTCCTTTTTGATCGACCGGGCAAATGATGCTGAGATTCCATTCATCGGGCATGCTTTCTTCCGACCATAGCTTACAGATGAGCTGGTACATGTCCCCAACCAACTCATCTTCAGTCGCTTTGAATAGCCCAGCAGGCAGCCCGTCTGCGCCAGCAGCTCTACTCAGATTTGGTATCGCCATCTTAACCTCGTCTAAGTCGGGTGGACGGAATTCTCATGCATCTTCGTTAATTGTGAATGGCGCGGTCTGTCTGTCAGCAGCATCTTCGCCGCCATACAGTCCGCAGAAACAATCCTTCCACATTTTCAGCATCGACTGTGATTCACCTACAAGGTGTCCGTCCATCTCCTCGATCGCGCGCTCCGTCGCACTTTCTGCTCCAGCACCAGGTTGAAGAAGTCACATGACAGCCCATCTCCTTGCCGAAATCAGGTGCATGTTTCAAACAGTTCCGAAGTCCTAGAACGGAGTTGCAAGGTGCATCGCGTATTTTTTAGCGTGGCGCGACACTACTGGATCAGTTTTCCCGGGACCCTGAATTCGGTCATCGCATCAAACAATTCTTGGCGATGAATGCTGTCGTATGCGGCTTTAAAATTGGTAAAAAGATGGTGTGTGTCGATGTGCACTGGTAGCTACCGATTAGTGCGGTGCAAAAGGGCTTTAGACGTTCACACAGTACGCTGGATAGGATCTTGTATGCGACATTGAGCAGGGATATACCTCTATAGTTCTTGCGAGAGGTAGGATCCCCTTTTGGGTAGATGGGGCAAATGGTTCCTGGTTCCAGTCGTCGGGCATGCTTTCATCTTCCCAAATTATTTTTTTTTTTTGTTTTTTTTTTTAAGGGACTCGCGCCGCGCAGGTTAAAGAGTTTTTTTAATATTTTTTTTTTTGTTTAGACACACAACCTGAACGGAGTGCAGTGGTTTGGGACGTTGATGTTCGTTCACAGTTACTCTCAGGGGTGATTGTCCTAGATAGGAGCACTCTGCTCCCTACCAGAACATCACCGCCAGCCTTGAAGAGCTCTGATGGTAAGCCATCTGAGCCTACGGCCTTGTTGTTCTTCAGCTTCTGAATAGCTGTGCCGACTTCTTCGATGATAGGTGGGAGGACTAACTCAGCGGCTGGAGTTGGGATTTCCTCAGTCCCTACCACTCTCTCTTGGTCATGCTCGTTAAGCAGCTGCTGGAAATGCTGCTTAAATGCATCCACTATTCCCTGCGGGTCGGTGACAAGGCCTTCGAAAGACCTTTGGCTTTCTTGTAAAAGGCTCGTGTTTTATGCTTTTCCCTAGACTCCTTGATATCCTTGAGCTGGGAGGCTGCGAAGATTCTTTTCTTTTGTAGCAGCAGTTTTTTCTCCTCCCTTCTTCTGGCTCGGTACTCTTCTTACGCTGCCCTGGTTTTCCTCTGCAGCGCCTTTTGATACGCCTCGTCGCTGCCTTTTTCTGCTCAAACTCGCCATCATACCACGGGTTTCTTGTCGGGGGTGGTAGGTATCCTAAGGTGGTTTCGGCTATTTCCTGAATGGCTGAGCGGCCACATATTATTGGCATTTGTGTTCGACGTAGGCATACCGTAGACTCTCTCGCTCAGCTGCTCCCTGTAGACTGTGGTAACCTCCGGTGTGCTCAGGCACCCAATGTCGAACCTCCTCCTGGTGAGCTGCTACAGCTTTCTGACATTGGACAGTCGAGATCTGAATCTTGCTGCTCCAAGGAAGTGGTCAGAGTCGACATTTGCCCCTCTGAATTCTCGCACATCCAAGATGTTTGACGAGTGCCTTGCGTCAATGAGCACATGGTCGATTTGGTTGACGATTCGACCGTCCGGAGATCGCCAGGTTGCTGTGTGGATTCGCTTACGAGGGAATCGTGTGCTACTTATCACCGCATTACGAGCTGTCGCAAAATCCGTGAGTCGGAAGCCGTTATCTGTTGTTGTATCGTGGAGGCTGTGCTTTCCGATCACTCCGCCAAGGGTGTTTTCCTTACCGATTTTGGCGTTGAAGTCCCCGAGCACGATTTTAACATCGTACTCCGGACAAGCTCCGTAGGCGTTGTCCAGGAGGTCATAGAAGTCCTCCTTGATAGGGTCTTCAGCCTCGTCGGTAGGGACGTGTGCACATATAGGGCTGATGTTATAAAATCTGCCTCTGATAAGGATCACAGCCAGTCGATCATTTATAGGTTTAAAGTCGATTACCTTCGACCTTAACCGCTTTCCCACGACAGGTCCGCATCCCAGTAAGTGCAACTTTTTTTGTGACAGCTGTTTCCTATCCAGCGTATTTCCTGGACCACAGTAATATCCGCCTTGTACTGCGTGAGGATTCCTTCTAGTTTATGAGCAGCTCCGGGAGTGTACAGGGTTCTGAGGAGGCCATATGTCAACTTGACCGACTTTTTCAAAAACTTTACTGAAAACAGGAGGAAGTGTAATAGGTCTATAAAATTTGATATCCAGAGCAGAGTCTTTTTTAAATAATAGCACTACTTCGACACATTTATAGCTTCTGGCAATATTCCACAGAAGATACTGCGGTTACGCATTCAGTAAGAAGCGCAGAAGCGAGGCTCGAGAACAATGAAAAGCGAATTGCATGCCATAAATAATATTTTTTTTATTTTATATAAATAGATTACAGTTTTTCTTTCTACAAATAAGTGCTTTCCTTGAATTTACATTTTTTCAATTTGATTGACCTTGTGTCCGACATGTTAAGTCTAAGTTTGTCGCAGTACATCAATGTTTTATAGAAATTGTTCAGATCCGTAAAGTCAAAGTTGGATAGATCCTCTCCTTTAGACAACACAATGCTGTTGGTAAGTTCGTACTTTACTTTAGCTGTTCGTGAATTGGGAGCCCTATGACGGCGTAGCTCCTGTTGATATTGGTAGAGATAGTACTCAACCGATTTCGACATGCTGTTTGAGAGTCGTTATACTAAAATAGTAACTAGTCAAGGTGAGGGACAGTTTTTATACTTTTTCTCCTTTCGTTCAAAGGTAGGATGGGAAAGGTAGATCCTTTCAGAATGCCGCGGAATATGCATGTAGGTGCATACAATCAAGCTGTTTATTAAGGGAATTGTAAAATGTGTAACGACGTGAAATGCGAGATTTGAGGATTCATCACAGGTAGTCGGAAGTATCTATGTATGTGTCGCAAAATAGTTATTCAAATACTTAGTTTTAAAGAGAGGATTAAAATGAACTAGTGGTGAACGATTGACGCGAGTGATGATTGTAAAAAACGAAAACCTGCGAGGCTATCTTAGATATAATCCGCACGGCTGTTGCCGCTCGGATCCGCCTTCGAATTTTTATGGCCTTCTTTGTGCTAGGTTTTTTCTCGGAAACTTACATCGCACTAAAAAAACATGTGTGACCGTTAAAATTTGAATGTATGTATGTACGGAGGGAGAGGGAGCGAGCAAACAGATGTTAGCAAAGTTGAGAAGTACATGAAAATCTGGAATATAATTGAATTGAAATCGAGTCAATGGTATACTGCTCTCAATATACAGCTTATCCAGAACGTATGATCGATCCGAAAAGTCTCCGATTGCGGTTTAACGGAAACTCTGACAGCCCTATATAAGTAACCCAATCATGTAAAGTTCACACGTTCATTTAATAAAGAAGTAACTATTGTCACTCAGTTGTCGGTTTCTTTCCCGGTCTACTCCTACAATTTTCAGAAGTGGGATCGCACGCCTGTCGGAAAAAGTAAAAAGTACAGTCAGAAAAATTGTCAAGTGTCGTGGTCTAGTTGATTTGCATGCAGAGTGAAAAAACAAAAAAAAAAAAACCAAGACGACAGAAAAAAAAAATTGGGAAATCGTGGTTTTATTTAAATAATAGGTATTTGAAAAACAAACAAAAAAATTGTGAATATGCCAGATGTGTGGGCGCAGTTTTTGGATACGGCTACAGTGTCGGTGTTAAAGGACGTGCTAAGGTGTCTAAAAATGCAAACCAGTGGTACGAAGGTGGAGCTAAAGTTACGGGTCCAGGAAGCTGTAGCGGATTATACTGAAGAAGAGCTCCTGAACTTGATACGGGACAATACTTCATTTTCCAGCAACACAGCAAGTGACCAGGTATCTGATGCAGATGCAGCGGAGGTGGATGAGGAAGAACAGCTAGACAAAGAGCTAGAGAAACTTCGTCGAATTCAAAAAAAATAACAAGAAATCGCTAGATTGAAGGAACAGCTTCGTGTACTGAGTGTGCAAGAAGAGGGGACGGGAACGACAACTGGAACTAACCAACATTTTAGAGACATAGAAGATTCAATTCCAACATTCAGTGGAGACGACAACTTTCCAGTTCAACGCTGGATTGAACAGTTCGAGGAATGTACAGCAAAATTGTTCACCGGAACCATCAACGTTAAAAACTGGATGAAATTAAAAACAGCGCTAACAAGTGAGTCTAAAAAAGTTATAACACAAGCAGACATATACGAAGAACTTCAAAGTAGAAGAAAACGAAGGGAAGAGACAATGCAGCAGTATGTACTCAACATGCAAGAAATAGCCTCACATGGAACCATCCAAGAGGAAGACCTTATAAAATTTATTATAAAAGGGATATCTGACAGTGAAGTAAATAAAACAATTCTCTACAGTGCAAATAACATCAGTGAGTTAAAAGTGGCATTAAGAAAATATGAGAAATTAAAAAACAATAAAATCAATAATTATGTAAATAGAACAGTGCGAAGTGAAACACACAATTCTACACACAATAAAAATGAAAGGTCAAAAGCAGGGAGCTACAAACCAAAACAAATCAGTGTCAGTGCATGCAATCAGAATAAAAACAAACTGATGGATGTGGTGAGTTAGGACACATATCGAAATATTGCCCAAAAAAAGACACCTGTTATGATGCTAAATAAGCATGTGAACCGTGAACCAAATGCACCAATTGAACCGATGAATAAAACAGTATCTCAAGCTAGTGGTATTAAACGTCATGGAGTGTCAGCAAATGACTTTGAAAGGCGTATCAAATATACATTTGTCTCTGGGGATGTGGAAAATTCATCGACCTTATGGACTTTATTGGATTCGGGTAGCCCTATTAGCTTCATTCAACAGCGATTTTTGCCTGCAGTTATGATGACTGAGCTGAATGGTGAAAACCCTACTTATTGTGGTGTCAATGGTAGTCCTCTTGACATATCAGGAAGTATAAATTGTATCATTGAATTTGATAATTCATTTGCTAATTTGAATTTATATATTGTGAAAGATTATTCAATGACTTACCCTGTTGTTTTAGGTAGAAACTTTCTCGGGAAAATTGGTTTGGCACTAAGATCTTCTGATGACAAAAATAGAGTTCCAGTTCCGAAGGTTAATCAAGATCACTTCGAGGTCAAGAAAATACATCAAACTCAAATCAACAATTAATTTCAAGGGCAAGATCACATCAAACAAATACTCAACATTAACATCGATCAGGATAATCGTAAGTCTTGCTTGAATATTAATGATCAATTACCAATTAGTGTGAAGCACTCTATTGAGGAACTTATTAGACCTATCTGTGTTCGTCAGAACCAGTTAAAATTTGAACCCAATAGTGATTTCCGTATGAAGATAGTTCTACCTAGGGACATTCCTTTCCATTGCCCACCGAGAAGATTGCCTTATGCACATAGTTTAGAACTTCGTCGGATAATAGATAATCTTTTAGATAATGGAATTATACGTGAATCTAAGTCAGAGTATGCATCACCTATAGTTCTAGAAGGAATTAAGATTGAGCGTCGATTATCGGGTACTGAATAAAATTACTGTTCGGGACAATTACCCGCTTCCTCTTATAGAAGATCATTTGGATCGACTTAAAGATAAAGCATATTTTACTACACTCGATCTTCAAAACGGTTTCCATCATGTAGAAATAGATGAAGATTCTATTAAATACACCTCTTTTGTAACACCGATAGGTCAGTATGAGTATTTGAGAATGCCTTTCGGGCTTAAGAATGCTCCATCGGTATTCGAGAGGTATGTATGAAGTATGTTTTTGGGAAGCTTATTTCTGAGGGTAAAACTCTCACCTATCTAGACGATATTCTCATCGCCACGGAGACTGTGGAAGAACATTTGAGTATTTTATCTGAAGTGATAGATATTATTGAGAAAAATAGTTTACATCTTAGGTTCGATAAATGTCTTTTCTTACAAACCGATATCATTTATCTAGGATATAAAATAAACAAGGCGGGCATTAGACCAAACGACAGTAACTTAGATGCAGTCAAACATCTTCCTATACCCACTTGCACTAGGGATGTGCACAGTTTCGTCGGACTTTGCTCGTATTTCCGCAAATTTATAAAAAACTTTGCCAAGATTGCAAGGCCACTTTACGAACTTTTAAAAAAGGATTCTCCGTTTGTGTTCGGAATAAAGGAATCCGAAGCTTTCAATTGTCTAAAGCAAAGACTTATAGATGCACCAGTTTTATCCATTTACAGTCCACTTAATTCAACCGAGTTACACTGTGATGCTAGTAGTGACGGCTTTGGAGCAGTGTTAATGCAGAAGCAGAGTGATAGTAAATTTCACCCTGTTTTTTACTTTTCTAAACGCACTACGGAATGTGTGAGCAAGTATCATAGTTATGAGCTCGAGACCCTCGCGATAATTTACGCTTTACGAAGATTTAAAATATATCTAATTGGAATTCCTTTTAAAATCATAACCGACTGTCAAGCGCTGAGTTTAACCTTGCAAAAGAAAATCATCAATCCGCGTATTTCACGATGGGCGCTAGAGCTTCAAGGCTACGACTATAGCGTGGAACATCGTAAAAGCAATCGAATGTGCCATGTTGATGCTTTGAGTAGATGTTTTAACATTCTTTTCATAGAGGATGATTCGTTCGAATTCGTACTTGCAGCTTCACAGAGACAGGATCTAAAAATAGTTTCCATCGCAAATGAACTTGAAAAGTCCGAGAACCATTTTTTCGAAATGATTAATGGGTTAATCTATCGAAAAGCAAATGGAAAGGTTCTTTTTTACGTTCCTTCTAGCATGGAAGAACAAGTGATCCATACTCACCACGAAGCGATGTGTCATCTAGGTGTAGACAAGTGTTTCGAACAGATAGCTAGTACCTATTGGTTCCCACGTATCAAGGAAAATATCAGGGATTATATTAGAAAATGCCTGAAATGTATCTACTTTTCAGGGGATTCAGGTAAAGTGCAAGGCACCCTACATTCAATTCCAAAAGGGCAAATGCCATTTCAGATGCTACATGTGGATCATCTGGGTCCATTAGCAAATTCTAAATCTGGTGCAAAGCATATACTAGTCGTAATCGATGGCTTTTCGAAATTCACGAGGCTCTACCCTGTCAAGACAACTAAAAGTAAAGAGGCTATAGCCTGTTTGAATTCCTTCTTTCACTGTTATTCTAGACCCAATAAGATAGTGTCGGATAGAGGAACTTGCTTCACTTCGAAAGAATTTTCTGAATTTTTAAAAGAGAACAATATCGAGCATATAAAAGTAGCTACACAGTCTCCGCAATCGAATGGTCAGGTTGAACGTGTCAACCGAACGCTGATTCCAATGTTAGCAAAAGAATGTGATGCAAATACTATGAGCGATTGGAACAAACCCATAGCCAAAGTAGAATATGCCCTAAACAACACCATAAATAGGAGCTCAGGTTTTTCTGCAAATATGCTTTTGTTCGGTACCAACCAGAAAGGTGAAGTCTGCGACAAGGTTATGGAGTTTCTGCTTCGGAATAAACGAAGAGAAGTAACGGACGTAAAAGATATTAGATCCATAGCGGCAAGGGATATTCAAAATAACCAAGAATACAACAAAATGTATTATGATAGGCGTCATAAAAGACCAGAAACATATAGCGTAGGCGATTATGTCATGGTAAAAAATGTTGCGTTGCGATTCCTGGCGTTAATAAGAAACTTTTTGCTAAGTATAGAGGTCCGTATCAAGTTAGAAAAGTTTTACCCATTGACCGATATGTCATCTCAGATATAGAAGGTTTACAACTGGCAAGACTGCCATATAAAGAAGTATCTTCACCTGCAAATATGAGACTCTTCATGAAAACAGCGTTGGATTTAAACAAGGATGACAATACCCAAGACCCACAAAGTGACCTTGATGAACCAGGAGCTATTAGAAAAGTTAATCCGTGAATTATGTAAATTAAACCAAACCATTTTTCTTGGATAGAGTTTAAATATAAATAAGTAGAATGAATTAAAAAAAATGGAATTACGCACATATTATATTATTTTTATATCATAGATTTGTATACTGAATTTGATTATGAATTTATTCTTTCTTGAAACGAAAGATGTAATGTAATACATATTTGCAAAAATTTGGTGAGGATTTGTAATCGAGTCGATTCCACGTTCAGGATGGCCGAATTGTAAGCAAAGTTGAGAAGTACATGAAAATCTGGAATATAATTGAATTGAAATCGAGTCAATGGTATACTGCTCTCAATATACAGCTCATCCAGAACGTATGATCGATCCGAAAAGTCTCCAATTGCGGTTTAACGGAAACTCCGACAGCCCTATATAAGTAACCCAAGCATGTAAAGTTCGCACGTTCATTTAATAAAGAAGTAACTATTGTCACTCAGTTGTCGGTTTCTTTCCCGGTCTACTCCTACACAGAGCAAAGAAGTTTATCGCGTTTAACATGGCCATCTTCGATCTCTGCCCCTGCTCAATCCAAGTTGACACACAGCCTCCGCGTGTCCTCCCCCTGATAGCTGCCCTGGCACCCGCCAAGTAGTGAAACAATGTGTGCAGCGACCCAACCCCTTATTCCTGGGAAAGAGGAACCTGGCCTACCAGGTTAGGGATTGTGCTTAGGGGTAACATGCCTATCACGTAAAAACCCACTTGTTCCGAAACAACCACAAGCCTCGGATACGGATGGATAAAAAACTGACGACCCCTGCAAACGACTAAAGGACTTGAGAGTCTGCACCTGGAATGTGAGGTCCCTTAACAGACCGGGTGCAGACGATCAATTGGAGCAAACCCTTAACTGCTATAAAGCAGATATAACCGCCCTCCAAGAAGTGCGATGGGATGGATCAGGCAAAAGACGGATGAAAAACTGCGACATCTACTATAGGGACTGCTATAAGGAGAACAAACAGCGCTACGTTATTCGGGAAGACTCCGACAATAAGCCCTAAGCATCCGGGATGTAAGCGAACGCTTCATAACAATCCGCATCAAAGCTAAATTTGGAAATATGAAACTGAAGAAAAGGACGATAGACTCAAAGAAGAATTCTACGATCTCCTAGACAGAACGTATGCCCAATGCCCCACCTACAACACAAAAATAGTTCCAGGAGAATTTGATGCAAAACTGGGCAAAGAGGACATATTTGAGTCGATCATAGGAGAGCACCGTGGCGCAGTGGGTAGTGTGTTGGCCTCTGACGCCGATGACTCGGGATCGAATCCCGACACAGCCATGTCATCGAACGTGTTTTTCACGGTGTTTCTCCTCAGCGGGGTTCTGACCCCCTGTAGTAAAATTGTCATGAAAAGCTTCTCGAAATTCGCCGTTCGGAACCGGCAATAAAACTGTAGGTCCCTTTCACCTATGTGAAAATGAAATCACACACAACATGGGTGATTGAGAGAAGCTCGGCTCAGGTTCTTCATGGACTGTAACGCCAACATACATACATACATAGGAAAGCATAGCCTCCATAACACCACACCGACAACGGTCTTAGGCTAATCGATTTCCTAATAGTTCGTAACTTCCTTGTAGTAAGGACACGATTCCTCCATCTCAACATCCACAAGGGTACCTGGCAGTCTTTTGATCAATCGGGCACCAACAAGACTGATCACATTGTGATCGACGCCAGACACTCCTCCAGTATTTTCGACGTACGAACCTTCCGAAGAGCCAACATCGACTCGGACCACTACCTTGTTGTAGTTGAGAAGGACAACGTAAGTTTGACGTCGGAAAGCTACAATCGCAGAATCTTTGCCGATCGTGTCTCCTCCAAGCTCTCTCAAAATCCGCCCACAGCAGCACAAGCAATAGAGCATGAATGGGCGCATTGCCAGAGCGCCGTCAGAGATGCTGCCTCAGAGGTTCTGATTTCAAACTGCCACCATCCAGAAACCCCTGGTTCGATGAAAAATGCGAACAGCCCATGCAGCAAAACAAGAGGCGAGAGCTGCTCGCGAAATCTATTAGCAGAAGAGAAGAGAGGAACACACGCTTTTCAGAAGAAAGAAGAGAAAGCACGGAAAGCGTGAGATCGAGGAGATGGAGAGATGCTTCCGCAGGAATGACGCCCGTAAGTTTTACAATATGGTAAAACGAACATGCCATGGCTAAAAAGCCAGAGCGGTGGCCTGCAGGGATGAAAATGGAGAACTGGTAGTAGAGTCACAGTCTATGCTGAGGACTTGGAAGGACCACTTCTGCAGACTGTATAACGGCGATGACAAACAAGATAACACTGTCAGGCAGAAGGATCCGCTCTTAATGGACGACGATGTAAGAGAATTCCGTCCACCCGACCTAGACGAAGTCAAAATGGCGATATCTAGACTTAAGTCTATTAAAGCTGCCTGACGGCCTGTCTGCTGAGCTTTTTAAGGCGGCTGGGGATGAGCTGGTAAGATGCATCCACCATCTCATTTGCAAGATATGGTCGGAGGAAAGCATGCCCGACGAATGGAATCTCAGCATCGTTTGCCCGGTCCATAAGAAAGGAGACCCTATAACTGCGCCAACTATAGGGGAATAATTATCCTTAACATCGCATATAAGATCTTCTCTGCCGTATTGTCGGACCGCCTGAGACCGTTTGTGGATAACCTGATCGGCTCTTATCAGTGTGGTTTCAGGCCAGGTTGATCCACAATAAACCAAATATTTACGCTACGGCAGATCTTGGAGAAGAAGGAATACCAAATCGACACTCACCACCTCTTCGTCGATTTCAAGGCTGCATATGACAGCATGTATAGAGATGAGCTATACAAAGCCATGTCTAGTTTTAACATTCCTGCCAAACTCGTCCGACTGTACAGGATGACAAAGGAGAATTCTGGCTGGTCCATTAAGGTCGGTAATGAGCAAATCGAGATCTTTGATATTAAAAAAGGATTTAGGCAAGGTGACGCGCTGTCATGCAACTTTTTTAACATCGTGCTTGAAAATATCGTGCAAGAATCATTGGCCAACACAAGAGGTACGATTTATTTCAAGTCTACGCAAATGCTTGCGTACGCCGACGACATTGACGTGATTGGACGGACACAGCGAGACTTCAATGAACCCTTTGTAAGCATCGAGGTAGAAGCGGTTAAGATGGGTCTGAAGGTTAATGAGGGTAAAACCAAATATCTGCTTTCATCTAAGAGAGACGGTCAACACCGACGTATTGGCCAGAACGTCACCATGGTCGGATACAACTTTAAAGTGGTCAAGGAATTCGTCTACCTTGGCTCACTGATGACCGGCGACGACAACACCAGCGCTGAGGTAAAACGCAGAATCACTCTTGCCAACCACAGTTTCTTTGGGCTCAAGAGGCAATTGAGAAGTAGAGCCCTCCCTCGGAAAACCAAGGTGACGCTATATAAGAACTTGATCATCCCAGTCCTCCTTTAAGGCGCAAAGGCGTAGACCTTAACAAAAGCGGGTGAAGATGCCCTTGGTCGTTTCGAGAAGAAAATTCTGCGCAGTATCTACGATCCCGTTTGTTCAATCGGTGTATGGAGGAGAAGATTTAACGAATAACTGTACGGGTTGACATCGGCCTGGTACGAAATCCACGGATACGGAGTCTTCGAATCCACCCCGGAAGGAAGGCGTGGCAGAGGACGGCCGCATCTATGGTGGCGCACGCAGGTGGAAGGGGACCTTAACCAACCGGGCGTGTGGCGGTGGAAACAGCTGGCCAAACCCCGTGCCAGCCGGAAACGCTTGTTGGTTGAGGTCCAGGTTCACCACGGACTGTACGTCACCTAAGTAAGTATGTATGTATGGACATATTTGTTTGGCAACATGCTCAAGAAAGTTAATTAAATTTGGGGAAATAATAAAGCAAATTTCCGGCCTTTATGCGAGAGCTGCTATGAACATTCACTCTAATGTTTCCCGCATGTACTACGAATATCTACGCAATGCAAAGCTGAGCATATAATTCCTTTTTCCGCCGAAAGAAAATAGAAAGGAAGCCTTGAAACCGACTTGGTCGAATACCATCTCACTAGAGTAAAACCTGAGTAATTCCTCCTCGACTGAATCCCTAATGGGCATCTCTTTATCCTTAGCATGCGTGAAGTTTACTAATCAAAATCAAGGATTACCCTTGGAACCACATGCTTATGCTGTATCCCTGGTCTTTATACATTATACATTCGTTCGTCTCTAATCAATTCATAATTAGCTGGAAAATAGTATAGATGTCCTGTTGGAGAGGATATTTGTTTCAAAGCCACTTAGGGCTTTAAGATCATTCAACGAATTCTCCAAGATACTGTTGAATGCCTTTAAGTCGATTCAGGGAAGAAAATCAAGGTAAGGATGGCGTCAGAACGGAATGATGCACAAGGACCCTAGTGATTAAAATAAACTGTAAATACGAATTTGGCATTCAGAAAACGTAATCCGGAGTAGGGTGGAAAACCATTAACATTTAGACAGTGGTCCACATCCGGACTGATGAGGCAAGAAAACGTCTTGATAGCGTGATTTGTTTATCTATTACCATACTCAGAAAAAAGGGACCGGCGTGGGTATTTGCATTTCAAAGCGAATTTAAAAGAAGTCGATGATAAGTTCAAGGCATGGGCTCGGACATACAGGGTAAAGTTGTTGATTGTTCTCAACCTGGCGAAATGCCAGCAACGATCCCTGTTTAAATGCCCGGGTCAAGTTGACATATGGCCTCCTCGCGGCGCCCTCTGGATAAGCTCTTCAACAACCGTTGGGAGGTGAACAAACGTATGCAGCGAAAAAAACCCCGACCAGAATGGCGGTTGTGTGGCGGGCTAACAATCCGCCCACGTAAAAAAAAACAAAAGTTATGAATGAGCAAGATGCCTCGGATACTCGACGACGACAACGCACGATAAAGGAACACGATTTGCGAGTATGCTCCTGGAATGTCAGAACCCTGTACACTCCCGGAGCTGCTCATAAACTAGAAGGAATCCTTACGCAGTATATGGCGGATATTACTGCGGTTCAGGAAATACGCTGGATAGGAAACGGTATGATTAGGAAGAAAAATTGCGACATTCATTACAGCTGTTACAAAAGGTTGCACTTACTGGGATGCGGATTTGTCGTGGGAAAGCGGTTAAGGTCGAAGGTCATCGACTTTAAACCTATAAGTGATCGCCTGGCTGTGATCCGCATCAGAGGCAGATTTTATAACATCAGCCTTATATGTGCACACGCCCCTACCAACGAGGCTGAAGACCCTATCAAGGAGGACTTCTATGACCTCCTGGACAACGCCTACGGAGCTTGTCCGGAGTACGATGTAAAAATCGTGCTCGGGGACTTCAACGCCGAAATCGGTAAGGAGAACACCCTTGGCGGCGTGATCGGAAAGCACAGCCTCCACGATTTTTTTTTTTTTTTTTTTTTTTTTTTTTTTGTTGAAGGCTTCTGCTATCCGCTGGAGCACTCAGACGCAAACACTGGTCCATTGTACTCCAGACAGACACCTTACATTACTGTATTTTCTCCGTTTTCCGGAGAAAAATTTGAAGAAGCTTCAGTGATGTAGAGCTAAGGGATTCGGCACACACCACGTCGGCTGCACATGCAGCACAGGTAGGCGTCTCACTGATGCCGAGCACGTAGAGATGCTTGGCAAAAGTGTAATGGCCCGTGATAACCCCCGCAAGCCTTCTGCAGTCGATTCTCCTTAAAGACAGGAGGAATGCTGCAGATTTTTTGCAGACATCAGGGCGTACGCGCTTAGTCATCCTGCAACCTGGATAATCCCTCCATCTACGGTTGTGTGTATTAAATACACAATCGTTAATGTAGACCTAGAGCGGGTTCAGGTCCTGAGAAGCTCTCCTCTGAACCCATTCTAGCGAGTTCATCAGAGATCTCATTTCCTGGAATCCCGGAGTGACCCGGAACCCATACAAGCCTCAATGAATTTAGTCTGCCGACTCTGTTCAAGAAGGACTTGAGTTCAAGCACTAATTTGGAGCTAGTTAAGGGGTTACACACAGCTTTTAGTGCAGCTTGGCTGTCACTACAGACGCATATGCTTTCCCCCTTCCACCTGTGCTTCACAACATAGTGCATTGCCATTAGGATTGCGTATATCTCTGATTGGAAGACAGACGCATACTTTCCTAACGAGAAGTGCAGTCGGATGTTTTTGCGTTCAAAGAAGACTCCAGCACCGGACCCCCGCCCAGACCTGGAGCCATCCGTGAAAATGCGAAGACTATCCTTTCCAGGTTCAGTATCCAGCCATAGCCAATCCTGACGCCATGGAAACTCGACTGTGAAATTATGACGCAATAGGATGACTGGCGTCAATGCGTCAGAAGGCATGTCCATGAGACAGGGGTCGCAGGACAATTCTTGCGCAAGGACACCGCTATTCCTATGCAAGTTGTACCAAAAGCCATTTCTCTTCAGACGAGACATGGCTTTCAGAGCTCACCCTCTGATAAATATATCAAGAGGTGGAAGGTTCATCATAGCATCTAGAGCAGCGCCCGGCGTGCTGGGGAAAGCCCCCGTGCAGCTGAGACAAGCCGTTCTTTGGAGTTTGGTGAAAGAGGCTACGACGTGTTTGCGTTTTAGTCTGTTCCACCAGACAACCGATGCATATGAGATTATAGGTCTTATCGTTGCCGTGTAGATCCAGAGGACCTTTGCCGGCGATAAACCCCATGTTTTGCCAAAAGCTCCTTTGCATTGCCAGAAAGCTGACAGCGCTTTGGTGGTCTTTGACTCAACATGCTTAGACCAGAGAAGCTTACTATCTAAGATGACTCCTAGATACTTAGCCTCCTTGGATATCGGGATGGAAGTGCCTTTTAGTACCAGCTGAGTCATGTCAGTATTTTTCCTTCTTCTCGTAAAGAGAACGACATCGGTCTTGAGAGGATTGACTGACAGCCCATTTCTAGTACACCAATCATCGATCACGCTTAGCGCCGCCTGTGCTTTGAGACGGACAGTCGCTAAACATGAGCCGACAGAAAGAATGGCGACGTCATCCGCATATGCCTGGGCATAGATTCCAGAGGCATTGAGAGCATCAAGCAGAGAATCGACCACCATGCACCATAACAGCGGAGACGGGACGCCACCATGAGGGCAGCCCCTGTTTACGCCGGATTTGACACACTGGTCGAGGCCTGCATCAGCTGTCAATGTCCTGTGCATGAGCATAGCTTTGATCCAAAGGACCAGTGCTTCATCTACGCCATGATGTCTGGCAGCGTTGCACATGCTGTCAAAAGTTGCGTTATCAAAAGCTCCCTCAATGTCGATGAAAATGCCCAGCGCGTACTCTTTCCTTTCGAGCGCGCATTCAATTCGCCCAACTAGGTTCTGAAGCGCAGTCTCGCAAGATTTTCCGCGCTGGTAAGCATGTTGCATCTCCGAAAGAGGGTGCATTCGAAGGGCAACCTTGCGCACGTGCAACTCTACCAGTCTCTCCATGCTTTTCAGCAGGAAGGATGTTAGACTGATTGGTCTGAAGCTCTTGGCAAGTGAGTAGTCCTCTTTTCCTATTTTGGGAATGAAGACCACTTTCACTGTGCGCCAAGGAATGGGTATGTGAGCAAGTGCTAGACTAGCAGTGAATATTCTTTTCAAAGTAGGAAGCAGCTGCCTTATACCTTTTTGCAGCATAACAGGATATATTCCGTCGGTACCCGGCGATTTGAAACCATCGAAGGATGCCACAGCAAATTCAATGGCTTCAGTCGTAACCACGCGCGACGCAATATACCAGCTACGCCGAGTTGTTTTCATCGTTTCAGTTGCAGTTTCCCTTGAAGGAAGCGGCAACGAGCCGATGTCGATCTGATTTCCCGGGAAGTGAGTCTCAAACAGTAAACTTAGAGTTTCCGCTTTAGACTCAGTAAAGGTACCATCAGATTTTCTGAGTGCATCTAGCTTTGTCGGTTTTCCCCGTTTGAGGACTTTAACCAACTTGCTAGTCGCACTCAGAGACTTGATCTCTTCGCAGAAGGTCCTATAAAATCGTTCTTCGATTTACGAATAAGTTTCTTATATTCTTTCTGCTTCGACCGATACTTATTCCAGTCATCTTCCGAATTCGATTTGAGTGATCTATTCAGAAGAATTCTGGCTTCCCTGCGAAGACTTTGGAGCTCGGCATTCCACCAGGGGACCAATTTCCTGCAGGGAGGTTTGCTCCACGATACAACAACAGATAACGGCTTTCGACTCATGGACTTTGCGACAACTCGTAATGCGGTGATAAGTAGCACAAGATTCCCCCGTAAGCGAATCCACACAGCAACCTGGCGATCTCTGGACGGTCGAACCGCCAACCAAATCGACCATGTACTCATTGGCGCAAGGCACCCGTCAAACATCTTGGATGTGCGAACATTCAGAGGGGCAAATGTCGACTCTGACCTCTTCCTCGTAGCAGCAAGATTCAGAGCTCGACTGTCCAATGTCAGAAAGCTGTAGCAGCTCACCAGGAGGAGGTTCGACATTGGGTGCCTGAGCACACCGGAGGTTACCACAGTCTACAGGAAGCAGCTGAGTGAAAGACTCTACGGTATGCCTACGTCGAACACAAATGCCATTGACATGGGGCCGCTCAGCCATTCAGGAAGAAGCCGAAACCACCTTAGGATACCTACCACCCCCGACGAGAAACCCGTGGTATGATGGCGAGTGTGAGCAGAAAAAGGCAGCAACCGACGAGGCGTATCAAAAGGCGCTGCAGAGGAAAACCAGGGCAGCGCAAGAAGAGTACCGAGCCAGAGGAAGGGAGGAGAAAAAACCATTGCGACAAAAGAAATTAATCTTCGCAGCCTCCCAGCTCAAGGATATCGAGGAGTCTAGGGATAAGCATAAAATACGAGCCCATTACAAGAAAGCCAAAGGCTTTGCAGGAGGCTTCAAAAAGGGCACCCAGGCTCTTCGAAACTGCGAGGGTAATCTTGTCACCGACCCGCAGGGAATAGTGGATGTATTTAAGCAGCACTTCCAGCAGCTGCTTAACGAGCATAACCAAGAGAGAGTGGTAGGGACCGAGGAAATCCCCAGCCGCTGAAGTAGTCCTCCCAAACAGCATCGAAGAAGTCGGCACAGCTATTCAGAAGCTGAAGAACAACAAGGCCGCAGGCTCAGATGGCTTGCCGTCAGAGCTCTTCAAGGTTGGCGGCGATGTTCTGGTAGGGAGCATGCACCAGATCATCTGCAGAATTTGGGAAGATGAAAGCATGCCCGACGGCTGGAATACCAGCTCTAAATGCCCCATCCACAAAAAAGGCGATCCTACCTCTTGCAAGAACTATAGAGGTATATCCCTGCTCAATGTCGCATACAAGATCCTGTCCAGCGTATTGTGTGAACGTCTGAAACCATTTTGCACCGCACTAATCGGCAGCTACCAGTGCGGCTTCCGGCCCGGCAAATCAACTATAGACCAAATTTTCACACTTCGACAAATCCTGGAAAAGACCAACGAGTTTCGAATCGATACACACCATCTTTTCATCGATTTCAAAGCGGCATACGACAGCATTCATCGTGAAGAACTGTTTGGGGCGATGGCCGAATTCGGGATCCCGGTAAAACTGATCCAGTTGTGTCGCGCTACGCTAAAAAACACGCGATGCACCGTGCAACTCGGTTCTAGGACCTCGGAACCATTCGAAACATGCACCGGATTTCGGCAAGGAGATGCGCTGTCATGTGACTTCTTCAACCTGGTGCTGGAGCAGATAGTGCGACGGGCAGGCGTCAACAGGGAAGGCACTATCTTCTAAAAGTCCGTCCAGCTGCTAGGATACGCGGATGATATCGACATCATCGCGTGTTCTCGCCGTGGCATTGTGGAAGCATTCACGGCGATTGAAGAACAGGCGAAACGAGTTGGTCTTAAGATCAATGAGGACAAAACGAAATACATGCTGTCAAGCAAAAACCAATCCGTCGCTCACCACCTGGGACAAAATATAACAATTGACAGCTACAATTTCGAGGTAGTTAAGGAGTTTGTCTACCTCGGGGCAAACGTACATTCCACAAGTGACACCACAGTGGAGATCCGGCATAGAATCACCCTTGGCAACCGCTGCTACTTCGGCTTGTCCAAACAACTTGGGTCAAAACTCCTCACTTGCAAGACTAAAGTCATGCTTTACAAAACGCTCATACTGCCAGTCTTGCTGTACGGAACCGAAAGCTGGACGAAAAGCAGGACGGCGGAGCTGATTTTGGCTTCTTTCGAAAGAAAAATTCTGCGCCGGATATTTGGTCCTGTCTGTGAGGAAGGTGAATGGAGAAGAAGGCACAACCGCGAACTCTACGAGCTGTACCAAGATGTGGATGTAGTCCGGAAGGCAAGGATCCGTCGACTACACTGGCTCGGCCATATCGTGCGCATGGACATCAATGCTCCAGCTAAGAGGATCTTCGACTCCGAGCCTCCTGGTTCGAGAAGAAGGGGAAGACCGAACCTCTGGTATAAAAACCAAGTAATCGCGGATGTAAGACATCTTGGTCTTGACAACTGGAAGCAGCGTGCCCGGGACCGTCAAGGATGGAAGGCAGCTATAGCTCGAGCTCAGATCCTTCATGGATCGCAGGCCTGATAAGTAAGTAAGTAAGTAGTTCTTTTTGGTTACCTAATGATTTTACTTATAGAGGCAATACTTTAGAATATATGAAATTGAAAGTATCTATAAACTGAATTAAAAAGAAACGCAAATCTTCAAACGAACTGATTAGCAGCAACCCTAAGAGACTATTGAGTGAGAATGATTTCAATTGAAACCCGAGTAAGAAACGAAAGTAGATTAAATGCAGTTTACGGAGAAAACTAATTTAAAACTACTTTAAAGCGAATACCATAAGATACCGGATATTTATTCGAAATAGAAAGCTTCTTCGCTACACGGAACCCTTGTTCTCTATTCTCCTCATCTGGATCCTCACATTTCTTCAACTGTTGGATAGAAATCGAGTTTTCATCTCGAGTTGAAAGAAACTGGAGACGGGATGGAAAATTGTGTTTTTCTTTTCCATGTTTTCTTGGATGTCCACTCTTAGATAAATGAAGCAAGACGAAACGGGAGTGGCGTTTTTGGGGGCGAGAACTTGAGAGAGTCTTTGTGTTGGGTGTGAAACGATACCGGTGGCGGACAGGATACTTGTTCCTTTAAAGGCCAATTTTCTTTCGAACAAGTTTATTTACAGAATGGGGATTAAGGGATTGTGAACAATAAGAAATTGTATCGTGATACTTAATTTTCGAGATGAGTAGCCACAATATCACAGCGAAAAGGCTTCATCACGAGCATGAATCACAAATTTGGTACTAAACCTCTAACGCCATCATAATAATGTGGTTAAAGGAGATACCTTATTTTCTCATTTATCCGTATCTTAGTTAAGGTTTTTTTTGGGTCCAGCAATTTTTAAATCTTCTGACACCTCCGCGGAGTTGTCTCCTTAATAATGGATAAAGCTCTGAAGCGGCAGAAGAGATTCCTCATAAAATGTCAATCGGGTTTACACTGTTTTTTATTGTAACATACATACTATACGAGTACAGATATAAAATGCGAACAATGAAGTCTTAGATTCTTTTCTGCAGAAGATTGTTCAAAATTATTCGGTTGATGCACTGCGGCTTTTTTTCGCGGCTTTTTGTTTAACTTCTCAGTGGGAAGTTATTGTAATGGGGCCGATTTTGCGAAATTATAATCCCGACATATCTTCACGTTTCAAGGTCACCGAATCCAAATCCAGGGTGTGTATGTGTAAGTACGTAAGTGCGTATGTGCGGTTCTCGGTTATCTCGAGGCCAAACCAAAGACGATATTGACGTGGGACTAGTTTCATTCGACGTGTAATTACGTAACTCAGAACTGATTAAGTTTCCAGCAAAATAGGTCTAGCCGCTTTTTTGTTAAAAATTAAATAAGTAAAAAAAACTGGGCAAGTGCGAGTCGGACTGGCGCACAAAGGGTTCCGAGCCATTAACTATAACAAAAAACATTTGTATTAAAAACGATTGCGAGCGATTGAGGATCTCAAACGTAAAGTCAAGTCCCAAAAATTATTGTGGACATCCATCAACACATTAGGATGTCAAACTCATACTCTCAGGAAGAATTAACGGACATGCACTTCTGCTATGCTAATACTATGTGGCTGCGTTGCCGCTCAGCCATTCAGGAAGTAGCCGAAACTACCTTAGGATAACTTCCACCCCCGACAAGAAACCCGTGGTATGATGGCGAGTGTGAGCAGAAAAAGGCAACAACCGACGAGGCGTACCAAAAGGCACAGCAGAGGAAAACCGAGCCAGAAGAAGGGAGGAGAAGAAACTACTGCGACAAAAGAAAAGAATCTTCGCAGCCTCCCAGCTCAAGGATATCGAGGAGTCTAGGGATAAACATAAAATACGAACCTTTTACAAGAAAGCCAAAGGCCTTGCAGGAGGCTTCAAAAAGGGTACCCTGGCTCTTCGAAGTTGCGAGGGTAATCTTGTCACCGACCCGCAGGGAATAGTGGATGTATTTAAGCAGCACTTCCAGCAGCTGCATAACGAGCATGACCAAGAGAGAGTGGTAGGGACCGAGGAAATCCCAACTTCAGCCGCTGAAGTAGTCCTCCCACCCAGCATCGAAGAAGTCGACACAGCTATTCAGAAGCTGAAGAACAACAAGGGTGCAGGCTCAGATGGCTTGCCATCAGAGCTCTTCAAGGCGGGCGGCGATGTTCTGGTAGGGGGCATGCACCAGATCAGACCAGAAAAATTCTGCGCCGGATATTTGGTCCTGTCTGTGAGGAAGGTGAATGGAGAAGAAGACACATCGGCGAACTCTACGAGCTGCACCAAGATGTGGATGTAGTCCGGAAGGCAAGAATCCGTCGACTACACTGGCTCGGCCACATCGAGCGCATGGACATCAACGCTCCAGCTAAGAGGGTCTTCGACTCCGAGCCTCCTGGTTCGAGAAGAAGAGGAAGACCGAACCTCCGGTATAAAGACCAAGTAATCGCGGATGTAAGACATCTTGGTCTTGACAACTGGAAGCAGCGTGCCCGGGACCGTCGAGGATGGAAGGTAGCTATAGCTCAGGCTCAGATCCTCCATGGATCGCTGGCCTGATAAGTATATCTTCATCCGGAGGTCGTTTTGAATGTGAATAACGTTCATTCTCAATTAACTTTTCAATCTTTTCAATTTTCAATCTTAATCTTTTCTTTTATATTACACTGTCTTGTAGTTTACCAATCTCATCGGGAGGGTAACTATGTCCGAAGACAACTTTCAAATTCGAATGCACTAATTCGTCAGTGAGGCAGTATTTTACATTAAACCAAGCAGTAGGATCTCTGGGGTAGCGGAGCTTTGAATGTTGTTTTTCATTATACAAAAACATTAATTATTGAACAGAGGCATTGCGGTTTTTTGTTATTTAAATTTTTGGTTTTATTTTTCAAAATAAAAAATTAATTAATAACAATTTCAAGACATGCACACAACTTGACTTTGGTGAACCTGATCTTCCCTAAATGGACGGATCAAGAAAACTAACCTAACAGGTGCCTGAGCGTGGCGAAGGATGCACAGCACATGTGTTGGTGTATCTGTGTCACATACGTATGAGAGTGGGAGTTTTTGAGTTCGAGAAATGAGTGTTTTTGACACACTACTGTGATCAATATCGATACTAGAGTTAATGTACTATTTTTTGCGTACCTGTGCGTGAGGGAGAGAACCATATAAACATATAAATAGGACGAACCAAAAGCGTCCTGATGACTTTATGGGATATTTCGGTGTTTCCCATGACTCGTCCTGTCCAATGCATACTTTTCTGAGCTTTTTGTATTTACTTTTTCTAATTTTGTGTCAATATTGGTAAAGAAATTCTCCCACTCTCTTTCTCTTTTTTTTTGTTTTTTTGGGGGCTAGTGCTACTCTTAGCATATGGCACTGCGACCTTTGCCGATATATGGTGCCTGCCAGCCGATTAGCCGAGGAGCTTCACTTCGCTGAGGAGGACACGCTTCCTAAGATAGCAGAGAGCAGCACACTCACACAGTATGTGTTCCGCCGTCTCTTCCTTCTCGGGACAGAGTCGACACTCAGTTTCAGACGAGAAGCTAGTTTTGTTTAGATGATATCTCAGACCGCAGTGTTCAGTCGTTTCGATTGACGGAGTTCCCGCACGCTGTTCCAAAAGGACAGATGTCGCAATTTTTCCCACTTGTCTAAGAAGAAATTTGTCTTAGACTTGGGACTGCCGCAGAATGGTTCTGGAGCTATATATTTATTGCTGAAACTTTTCCTGGCGAGTTGGTCGGCAATTTCATTACCCTTAATACCTCTGTGCCCTGGCACCCACCAAAGTTTGAAATTGTTCCTTTTGGCGAGGTCTTGTAGGACGTCAATGCATTCCTTGACGGTTTTCGAGTTCGTGCTATACGAACCTAGCGCTTTAAGCGCTGCTTGGCTATCAGAGAATATATTAATGGTTACTACTCTAACGCCAGTCTCAAGATTTAGATTGGCGCATGTTAGGATGGTATGCAACTCTGCTTGACAGATGCTGGAGCCCATTCCCAGGGGCCTTCAAGATCTTGCAATTTGGTCCAAAGATGCTGTGGGGCAGGTTGGCATAGCGCCTGCAATGCCGAGACACGCTAGTCTCTGAAGGCGTTCAAGCTTAACAATTGTAGTTTTTTGCTAAACTTTTGTCCACCATATGGTTGACCCGTAGGTAACGATAGGTCTTACTATCGCGGTGTATAACCAGTGGACTACCTTAGGTGTAAGTTCCCAGGTTTTACCGTAAGTACGTCGACAGGCCCACATGGCCTTAGTCGCTGTCATAAGTTTAGTTTTCATATTGGAGTTCAAGTTGAGTCTGCGGTCTAGGTCAATACCCAGATACTTTACTTTCTCTGAAAATCCCTTGCGTGTGCAAGGGGACTGAACAGGGCTGTACCTTTTTCCTCTTTGTAAACGGGACTAAGATTGTTTTATTTGGGTTGATCGATAGATCCTCTCTGCCACACCAGTCAGAGACAAATAAGAGTGCTCACAGGCACTGGTTTCGCCCTTGCCCGTAACAATGACTACTAGGTCATCGGCATATCCGATGACCTTGTAGCCCCGAGTGGTTAGCTTGCGTAGTAGGTCATCGATGACTATCGACCAGGGCAGTGGTGAAAGGACTCCTCCTTGTGGGCGTCCTCTAGCCGCCGATACTGTCACTGAGACCTCTCCGCATGTGGCTGATATGATACGGCTATTTAGCATCGCCCTAACCCAGTGATTATTGGGATGGTCCACATCCCTGTAGGATAGTGCAGTGGTGATCGATTTATAGCCAGTATTTTCGAAGGCTCCCTCTATATCGAGGAAGGCACAAATTGCGATCTCCTTGTGTGTAAAGCTGTTTTCAATACACGTCACCAGATGGTGTAGCGCATTCTCAATAGACCGCCCTTTGCGGTATGCATACTGATTGGGATGCAGAGGTATCTGATTCTCCAAGATACCTCTAATATTAAGCTCTATCAGTTTCTTCATTGTTTTAAGAAAGAACGAAGTCAAACTGATAGGGTGATAGGATTTAGGTTACTCACTTCGCTTCCCAATCATGGGGATGAAGACAATATTGACCTCTCTCCAGATTTGGGGTATATGTCCCAGGTTGAAGCAAGACCTAACAAGAACTATCAGTGGTGGTAAAATTGTGTTCAAACCTTTCTGTAAGATCGCAGGAAAGACACCGTCTTTTCCTGGAGCCTTATATGGTTTAAATTAACCAATTGCCCATTTAACCCTATCGGAAAAGTCTGCCAGAAAGGCTATTTGTTCTACTGTTGATGCTATTAATGACTTTCGTTTGATCGTCAGATTATATCGAGTGTGGAGTAGAACCAGGGAAGTGCACCTCCAGCAAAGTCTCCAGGGTTTCCCTGCGATTGACGGTAAAGGTACCGTCGAATTTGCGAAGCAGCCCGAGTCCATTTGTGTGCTCTTGAGATAGCGCTTTATGGAGTCGAGCCGCAGTTGGAAGCGAGTCAATGTACTCGCAGTGTTTCCTCCAAGACATTCTCTTGGATTTCCTCAGTTCGAGGTTGTACTTAGAGCAGATCATCAGCAGTTATAATCAGTCCAACTATTATTCCGTTTAGCTCTGTTAAACAGCGATCTCACCTGTTTCGTTAGGGATTCAAGCTGAGTATTCCACCAGGGCACACACTGATTGTGCGTACTTGACCTGGGTGTACAGCTGTCCCTAAAGGATGAGATAAGTGCTGCATTGAGCTGGTAAGCCGCTTTATTGATATCATCTGTCGATTCAATCGACTTGAGAAGCATATCCTCTTTAGGTGGCGCGTTGTCTTCTACTTTCCGTCCGGCTGCAATATTGGCAAAAGATGCCGGCATCACTTCCGGTTTTTGAGCCGCTGAGAACTCAGAAGCCCTAGCAGGCAATGACGTTCGAGAGTCATCATTCTCTTCAAAAAGATATAAATGGTCAGTGGTTCCCACGAATACACGGGAAAATACGATCACCTGCAGCGGAGCCCGAGATACTGCAGGAAGGCTTTATTGAAATCGAAGGTCGCCCGGTATCCGAAGTTCGCATACTAATAGCTAAGCACCCTCTTAGCCATGCATCCGCCGGCTGGAGGGGTCTCTTTCTCTTTGTCGGGTATTACACGATTCAATTCTTTCAGCCAACTTTTATTTATTCTCTTTTGTGTTTTCTGTTCACGTTGAACGAAATATTACAGGATTCGGTAGAGAGCTCATCACAAAGTGACAACTAGCCCGCATTTTGTCTTTGTGTGTGTGGATTTTACGTTTTACTGAGAGACAGCGCACAAACTCTCGCAAAACAAGAGAAATTTCAAAGTATTGAATCAAATCTGCGGTCAGGCAACACGATCTACCCCGGATGCTTCTTACTTCTCTCACCAACTTGCTCGTGTTGCTGGAGAGAGAACTGAATCGTGTAATACCCGACTTAGCGAATATGACAAATTCTTTCATAGATACATTTCGATTCAATGTGTTAGTGAGCATTCGTTTCGTTTTTCTTTCATTTTCTTCGATCACAATTGATTGGATTTAATTCCACGAAAATAAGGAGAATAGCTCAGAAATATGTACCGGAAAGTAGGAGTACGACATATTGGCCCTTAAATGTTTCTCTTCGCATCCGAAGCGGAAGTTGTGCGCTTTTCGTACGACCGATAAATTCAAACTGTTACGACGAAAAGTCGAGAATTTAATTTAATTTTACGTTAAGTTTAAATTACTTTTCGAGAGTCCCTTTTCATGGATGGAATTAAATATGACAGTCAGTCGCTGTGGTCGTCCGATGGTGTTTACACCCTGGTAGGCCAAATTACAGAGATGTCGTCGTAACCTAGTCAAAGTGGACAAGAACTTCTGGACTGCTTTATATGTCTGTCGTTTTTATGTAAATTTTACAACTCAGCTAATTGAGTATATTCAGTCAGGATAGGCAGGCTGTTGAGTGGTTCTTTTGCTTCGGTGACAGGACCCACTTGAACTTAATTGTCACTTTTTAATTAATTGCTGAAAATTGCTTACACCGGAAACACGACATAGACACGAAAGTGTACTGGTGCTAGGCCTACAATAAATTGTCGAGCAAATTGCTGGGGGTAAAGTTTTCAATTGCGTTTACGATCATATGAATATGAAATGAAGACAATTTCAACAGACTAGCAAAGTTACGACTTACGCCATCACTTTGCCATAAAATGCTTTAAGACCATTCGTAATCACATTGGAACTATTGTAGGTAAGCCTATCTCTCATAGCATTTCCGTTAAGAGCCATCAACTTTGTTCTTCACCAGATAGAAGTATTTTCCGAGATTTCCGAGATTTTTATGATTCGAAACAACGTTAAATGGCAGTGGTGTCAGTATCCCCGTGCATTCATCATTAAGGATACCACTGGCTTTGTTCCTCAAGCACACATACATTACATACGATTCGTGAGCACTCGTACAAAGTGTGAAGAAAGTCAATATGACATTCCCTAACTGGTTTTAGTCGCCGACGTAGTTAAGTTTTCTTTTGTATCTGTATCTATTCGTAGTGGGGAAAGATAATGTATTGGAACAAGTGTTGTTTGCAAGATGCCGGAGCAGGGTAAACTCAAAACACATCCTTAATAATTGAGTTATTTGCCTTTGAAGCTATTTTGGCTACATTTAAATAGCACCAATTTTGAAGGCGGAGGGTTTGAAATGTACGGGTCCGACAGCATATTCTGTTAGGGCTTGTGCGATACGGTGGTCCAAAGCCTTCGTGTCGCTCTTCCATCACACGACATATTTGCTTCAGAACATAACCCTAACCCTGGGAATCGATAAAAAAAATACTGATGAAGGCTTAACGCTCACAGTATGTGGTCACTTCAATTTCATACTCTTTGCTTGCAGTTCTAATATGGCACCGTCACGGCATGGAACAGTTGCTGGGAACTACAACCAACGTGAAAATTCAGTCGAGCTTCTCCCGAATCCTATCTAGGACAACCACCTCTAGAGAGTAGTGAACGAGCATCTACGATCCAAACCATCTCCAGGTTGTGTAACAAACAACATAAGAGTATGAGTATCCTTAAGCTCCTTGGGGGTCCCAGGGCGTCAGCCACGCCTGCACGTCATCTAGTTCGGACTTCTGCAATACATTTTAGCTGCCCCTCATTCATTCCTAAAGATCTCCATTCCTCCCATCTGTTCTGCGCCACGTTTGCCTATGGCGTAGCAGGTCGCCATAGAGTTGTATTCGCGCCGTAAAGTGTTAAGCAGTACCGATCCTACTTTGGAGTGGAAGGGAGTCGTTGCAAAGATTCAGTTTGGTGCCATCACGATTAGCTGAGACCATACTTCCTAGATATAGGTAGGTAGGTAGGTTCGTAGCCTCCCCAGAATGGGAAGAATACACTTCCATTGGCCAGAGAGGCCCGTTGTTTTGCTACGAGTGGGTTTGTTACCCTATTCATGGAACTACTTAGTGCAACTTAAAAAGTTAAGAAGGTCAGTTATCCTTACTCGCTGAACATCAGTCAGTTCCTTTAGGAAGTAGGATCCTAGGTAGCATTTCCTGATTGAGCAGAAAGCCGGACAGGCGCAGAGTAGGTGATGGATGGTTTCGACCTCCTCTTTGTCTAGGCAGCTTCTGCAGAAATCGTTCGGAACTTGACCTCATTTTTGTGCATGACTGCCAATGAGACAGTGACCGTTGATGACACCAGTGATTTGTTAGATGTCAGTTCGTTTTAGGGAGATTAGTCTCCTGGTCCGTTGACTATCGAGCCGGGGCCAGATTTGCCTGGTGATGAGGCAGGCGTGCTCCTGGGTCCAACTCAGGTTCGTCTCAGCCATAGCGAGGTTTGTGAGCTTAAATTTAATGGCAGCAAGAGGTATACCCTCGCATGCCATGATTGAGTAAATGTGTCGGCCCTTTCGTTGCCTGAGATGTCCTAGATATAGAAAGTTGTCAACTTTCTCGACTTCCTGTGCGGCAATGCTGAGTTGGGCGCCAGTGTTAGTGGTGTTCAGAGCTTTTGTTTTAGCCGCGTTTATTTTGATCCTCACGTTGTTTGCCACAGCTTCTGTGTAGGTTGCGGACTATCATTTTGAGGTGAAGACATCGTCAGCGTATTCTATGTAGTCATAGTCAATGCTGTACGGAGTACATCGCCGCTAATCACCATGAACAATAGTGGTGACAAAGTATGCATCCATGGCGTACTCCACTTTGGACATTTGTCAAATTGCCTGACGTGACAACTACGTAACACTTACCACCCTCATATGTATACCAATAAGTGTCGAAAGGCCTTTTCGAAGTCGATAAATAGCAGATGTAGCAGATAAAGATGCAAGAGGATCCAGTGCGAAAGCCTACCTCTTCGACGTCAAGAGTAGCACCTAGATGCTTCTGAATTCGTTCCAGAATTATTTCTGCCATTATTTTAGCTACAGTTGGGAGAACTCGTATATGTACCTCTCCAGTTGCCGCATTCCATCAAGTTTCCCCATTTCCTTCTTTTCTAATCCTGCGGAAAATGTTTGCTATCCCAGGCTCTCAGTATGAGCGGATGCAGCAAATCTGCTGATATGTTTGGAGCCGCTTGAAATATTTCGGCAGGGACGCCATCAATACCCATCGCCTTGTTTTTCTCGAGGGACCTGATCGCTACTATAAATTCTATTCTACTCATCGTTCAAGTGGTTTAGCACTGCAGCAAAATGTTCTCTCCATCTGTTGAGTTCTTCCCCCTCCGGAACCAGAAGCTTACCGGCCAGACTCTTCAATAGGTGCTGCTTCAGGACCTCGCCGATGAACATAACCAAGGATGATGTAGGGAGTCCTTGTTCGCTGTTTCTTTAGCCTTTGAAGCAAATGTATCAATATACTGACGTTTTGTCACGTCTGACGTGCGTTTTGGATTATCGTAATGGATCTACTTTCCATCCATCGTTACTACTTGGCTTAAGTTCTTGCGGAATTCATGGTCCTCGTTCTTGCACCATACCTCTGGCCTTAAGGTGTTTTGAAATCGGTTTTAAGGTTTCAGCGAGTTCATCTTGAGTTTGGCATGGATCTTGGTCCAATGATGTCTCCAACTCAGCGTCGTCAAACTTTACTGGCCACCGTTCGCGTTGTTTGTCGCTGTTGCCAAAATTGCCACTTCTGAAAGCCGGAACCAATGCTCATATGTTTTCATTGATGGAGCATGTTTCCCATATGCTTCACATAGCAAGCCATACCCTTCAGCGGCACTTTTCTTCAAGTTGAAGCAAAAAATCAGTTCCTTCCGTTAGAGCTTGTAAGTTACAGGCCCATTCTTATTGGGTTAGAAGTCCATTCTAGGTGGGTTAGAGGGCCACTCTAAGTGTGTTTCAGGTCCATTCTAGGTGGGTGAGAGGTCCATTCCAGGTAGGTTAAAAGGTTATTCTAGGTGGGATAGAGGTCCATTCCAGGTATGTTAAAGGGCTATTCTAGATGGGCTAGAGTTCCATTCTGGCTGAGTTATGTATATGCCCATTTAATGTGGGTTACAGGTCCATTCAAGTTGGGTTATAGGGCCGTTCTAGCTGGGTTAGAGGACCTTTCTAGGCGGGTTAGAGATCCTTTCTGGGTAGGTTATAGGCCCATTATACAATTGTGGGTTAAGGGTCCATTCCAGGTAGGTTAAAAGGTCATTCTAGGTGCGTTGAGGTCCATTCTAGGTGGGTTAGAGGTCCATTTCAGGTGGGTTAGAAGGTCATTCTAAGTCGGGAAGATGTCCATTCTGTGTGGACTAGAGTTCCATTCTAGGTGGATTAGAGATCCATTTTAGGTGGGTTATAAGCCCATTCTATGTGGGCTAAGGGTCCTTTCCAGGTATAGAGGCCCATTCAATGTGTGTTTTAAGCCCACTTTATTTAGGTTAGAGGTTTATTCTAGGTGTGATAGAAGGCCACTATAAATGGGTTAAATTACCTTTCTAAATGGGTGAAAGTTGTATTCGAGGTGGCTTAGAGAGCCATTCTAAGTGGGTTAGAGGTCCCTTCTAGGTGGGTGAGAGGGACATTCTAGGTGGATTAGAGAGCCATTGTAGGTGTGTTTCAGGTCCATTCTTGGTGGGTTAGAGGGTCGTTCTAGGTGGGTTAGAGGGCCACTCAAGGTGGGTTAGAGGTGCACTCTTGGTGGATTATAGGCTCATTCTACATATATGGATTAAGGGTCCATATTGGGTAGGTTAAAAGGTCATTCTAGGGCTGGTAAGAGGGGCATTCTAGGTGTGTTAGAGGTCCATTCTATGTGCGCTGAGGTCCATTCAAGGTGAGTTAGAGGGCCATTCTAATTTGGTTAGAGGGCCATTCCAGGTGGTTAAAGGTCCATTCCAGTTGGGTAAGAGGGCAGTTGTAGGTGTGTTGGAGGTCTATTCTAGGTGCGTTGAGGTCCATTCTAGGTGGGTTAGAGGTCCATTTCAGGTGGGTTAGAAGGTTATTCTAAGTCGGGTAGTGGTGCATTCTGCGTGGACTAGAGTTCCATTCTAGGTGGGTTAGAGGTCCATTTTAGGTGGGTTATAAGCCAATTCTATATGGGTTAAGTGTCTTTTCCCGTTGGGTAAATGGGCCGTTGTAGGTGTGTTGAAGGTCTATTCTAGGTGCGTTGAGGTTCATTTTAGGTGGGTTAGAGGTCCATTTCAGGTGGGTTAGAAGGTCATTCTAAGTCGGGAAGAGGTCCATTCTGTGTGGACTAGTGTTCCATTCTTGGTGGGTTAGAGATCCATTTTAGGTGGGTTATAAGCCCATTCTATGTGGGTTAAGGGTCCTTTCCAGGTATAGAGGCCCATTCAATGTGTGTTTTAAGCCCACTTTATTTAGGTTAGAGGTTTATTCTAGGTGTGATAGAAGGCCACTATAAATGGGTTAAATTACCTTTCTAAATGGGTGAAAGTTGTATTCAAGGTGGGTTAAATAGCCATTCTAAGTGGGTTAGAGGTCCCTCCTAGGTGGGTGAGAGGGACATTCTAGGTGGATTAGAGAGCCATTGTAGGTGTGTTTCAGGTCCATTCTTGGTGGGTCAGAGGGCCGTTCTAGGTGGGCTAGAGGGCCACTCAAGGTGGGTTAGAGGTCCACTCTTGGTGGATTATAGGCCCATTCTACATGTATGGGTTAAGGGTCCATATTAGGTAGGTTAAAAGGTCTTTCTAGGTCGGGTAAGAGGAGCATTCTAGGTGTGTTAGAGGTCCATTCTATATGCGCTGAGGTCCATTCAAGGTGAGTTAGAGGGCCATTCCAATTTGGTTAGAGGGCCATTCCAGGTGGTTAAAGGTCCATTCCAGTTGGGTAAGAGGGCAGTTGTAGGTGGGTTAGAGGTCCATTCTAGGTGGGTTAGAGGACCTTTATAGGTGGGTTAAAGGTCCATTCTTGATGGATTATAGGCACGTTCTACATATGTGGGTTAAGGGTCCATTCCAGGTAGGTTAAAAGGTCATTCTAGGTGGGTTAGAGGGGCATTCTAGGTGTGTTAAAGGTCCATTCTAGGTGGATTAGAGGACCTTTCTAAGTGGGATAGAGGTCCATTCTAGGTGGTTAGAGGGCCATTCCAGGTGGTTAAAGGTCCATTCCAGTTGGGAAAGAGGGCAGTTGAAGGTGGATTAGAGGTCCATTCTAGGTGGGTTAGAGGACCTTTCATATACAGTACAAAGTGCATTAAAATATTATTTATGATCCCTTCAGCTTGTGATTGTTATCGCTCCCCGAACATTGCCCCGAATTCTGAATTTTAATAAGGAAAATAAGGAAAAAATCGGAAATAATATTCTCAATGATCTCCTCTTCAGTTTCCTGTAGTCATGAATGCTGCCAGAACTCATAAATTAGTTCCAGTGGCAGCACATCAATGGGCAGAAACTCTCTTTGCACGCTGATGCCATAAATCATGCAAAGCTTTTCTGATGACATATCAGCTTTATCATTGTAATGAAAATGCTTCCTCTCGAAACGCTCACGAAATGAATACAAGACCATTCGGACAAAAATATCAATCATAGTCGGTATGGTTTGATGTACAAAGCATGTCCAACAAATAGCACAAGGCTAGGGTGCGGTGGTATCTATCTACATCTATACGGAACTAGTAGGAATTGGGTGGATATCACTCACTCAAAAAAGCTGGCGGACATCTGAATTCAAAAGGAGGTACATACGTACGAGCGCTTGTTCTGAGAAAACCGCTTTGAGCAACTAGAGAAGCAACAGCTAACGTCCGTGCTTGGTATATTTGCATATTGCTTAAAATGTCCTCAGTACAACTGGGCGATTTATACTATCATGTCACACTACTTTTGTCATAGCAGGAATATTTCAAGATTGAATCGTTAAATTTTCTTAACAAAACCAACCGTGACAGATGTTTTAGCATTTGGCGTAACGCTATTGAAGATGAAGCGAGAGTTCAGGAAACGTTCCATTTTAATCGACCTATCAACTGACATCATGGAGCGCAAGCAAATAAAAACCCGATTGATGTAGGATCAAATCGATATCTATCAATAGATGATATCGTTAGATATCGTCTAACAATGATGACATAAACCATCAAGCAAATAAACACGGGAAGGGAAATTGTTCTGCCGACATTCTGGGACAGCCACAGCTGTGGCAGTTCGACACAAAGATTACCGAGAAAAATTCATTCAGGATACTGAGAAGAAGATGAAAACGCTACAGGATATTTGCAATTTTCTTGGAGTCGCCTGCTGCGTCGTCATTTCAGGTTTAAGAGATACATTTTTCTCTGGCGATGAATGAAATATCTTAAATGGGGAAACTACCCGGCGGTGATGTATGTATGTATGTTGGCGTTACAGTCCATGAACTACCTGAGCCGAGCTTCTCTCAATCAGCCATGTTGTGTGTGATTTCATTTTCACATAGGTGAAAGGGACCTACAGTTTATTGCCGGTTCCGAACGGCGAATTTCGAGACGCTTTTCATGACAATTTTACTACAGGGGGTTTTGTCAGAACCCCGCTGAGGAGAAACACCGTGAAAAACACGTTCGATGACATGGCTGTGTCGGGATTCGATCCCGAGTCATCGGCGTCAGAGGCCAACAAACTACCCACTGCGCCCGGCGGTGATGGTGCACTTAAATTGAACACAGGGCGGTTAATACAAGGTGTGGCAATTAATTTTCGGGAATTTGTGAACAAAAAGAAGCACCCTAACTTTGTCACAAAATTTTGTTATCAACCTAGACCATACTCCTCCTCTAACTCTACCCAAAGACTCCAATGTTGATCCTACGATACGAAGCACCTTTGATAATCCTCTAAAGTTAACTCGTTCAGAACCACGGTTCAGAACCACGGTTATAACTTCTCTGACATTTTCTACAACGCCACGGTCAATTCCATAAGCTGACTTCATCTTGGGGAATCGAAAAAATTTCGCCAGGAGCAATATCGGGGCTATAGGGTGGATGCGGGCGCCGCCGTGGTGCAGTGGTTGGGCTCTGACGCACGACGAGCGAATTCGGATCCAGATAGCACCAACGCCATTGCTTGTTTATTTCGCGGCGTCTCTCATCGGCGGGGTACTGGAAAAACCCTCCGTAGTAAAAATTGCCATGAAAAAGCTCCTCGACTTCCACCGTTCGGAATCGGCATTAAACCTTTCACCTGTGTAAAAAATAAATCACACACAACATATGTAGGTGAATGAGAGATGCTTGGCTCTGGTCCTTCATGGGTTGTAACGTCATCAAAGAAGAAGAAGAAGAAAGGTGGATGCGCCAACGTTGGGATGTTTTTTTCCGCTAAAAAATATTGCACACTCAACGAAGAAACTACCAGCGCATTGTCATGGTGCAAGATCCAGCCCTTCCTGGCGAGTTCGAGGCGCACACGGAAAACAGGTACTCGCAGCTTCATGAGGACATCCTCATTTTCGTTGGCCGCTTCCCACCTTTTTTTCCCACGCTGACTTTGTCTATGGGTCTTATGCCCCGTAACTATTCGACTCTTCGAGTCTCTGTCGTTACTCTGATTTGAATCACAACACGTTTCTTGAAATGTGAGTCAATCATTTCTATGACACCATTACGTATAATACGCACAATACGCAAACAAGACGTGCTGTCGGCTTCATCATAGGGTGAAAACCGAAGGAAATGGCTCCTCTTTTTAGACAGGTATTGACGAAGGAGGTAGTATTGTCCGTTCTCGAGTTTAGTGCTAGTGCTAACAACTAGCCACTGCGACCTTTATTGATCTATTGTGCCTACTAGCCGATTAGTAGAGGAGCTTCTCCACTTCCTTAACGAAGTTGAGAATATCTCTCTTAGAGCTGAGATGATCCCCTCAGGCGTCATAATTTCACTGGGAAGGATATGTTTCCTAAGATGGCGATGGCGTTGATCTTAGACTTGGGACTGTCGCAGAAAGGTTCAGGCCTTTCGCTTGAGCATTTTCCTGGTGAATTGATCGGCGATTTACATACTTACTTATCAGGCCAGCGATCCATTGAGGATCTGAGCCTGAGCTATAGCTACCTTCCATCCTCGACGGTCCCGGGCACGCTGCTTCCAGTTATCAAGACCAAGATGTCTTACATGTGCGATTACTTGGCCTTTATATCGGAGGTTCGGTCTTCCTCTTCTTCTCGAACCAGGAGGATCGGAGTCGAAGACCCTCTTAGCTGAAGCGTTGGGGTCCATGTCCGAGCCAGTGAAGTCGACGGATCTTTACCTTCCGGACTACATCCACATCTTTGTACAGCTCGTAGAGATCGCGGTTGTGTATTCTTCTCCATTCACCTTCCTCACAGAGAGGACCAAATATCCGGCGCAGAATTTTTCTTTCGAAAGAACCCAAAATCAGCTCCGCCGTCCTGCTTATGGTCCAGCTTTCGGCTCCGTACAACAAGACTGGCAGTATGAGCGTTTTGTAATGCATGACTTTGGTATTTCGAGTGAGGAGTTTTGACCCCAGTTGTTTGGACAAGCCGAAGTAGCAGGGGTTGCCAAGGGCGATTCTATGCCGGATCTCCACTGTGGTGTCATTTGTGGAATTTACGTTTGCCCAGAGGTAGACAAACTCCTTAACTACCTCGAAATTGTAGCTCTCAATTGTTGTATTTTGTCCCAGGTGGTGGTGACGGATTGGTTTTTGCTTGACAGCATGTACTGCGTTTTGTCCTCATTGACCTTAAGACCAACTCGTTTCGCCTGTTCTTCAATCGTGAATGCTTCCACAATGCCACGGCGAGAACACGCCATGATATCGATTTCATCCGCGTATCCTAGCAGCTGGATGGACTTGTAGAAGATAGTGCCTTCCCTGTTAAGGGTTGCCCGTCGCACTATCTGCTCCAGCACCAGGTTGAAGAAGTCACATGACAGCGCATCTCCTTACCGAAGTCCGGTGTATGTTTCGAATGGTTCCGAAGTCCTAGAACCTAGTTGCAAGGTGCATCGCGTATTTTTTAGCGTGGCGCGACACAACTGGATCAGTTTTCCCGGGATCCCGAATTCGGCCATCGCACCAAACAGTCCTTCACGATGAATGCTGTCGTATGCGGCTTTGAAATCGATGAAACCTTTTCCAGGATTTGTCGAAGTGTGAACATTTGGTCTATAGTCGATTTGCCGGGCCGGAAGCCAGATAGCTGCCGATTAGTACGGTGCAAAATGGCTATAGACGTTCCCACAATACGCTGAACAGGATTTTGTATGCGACATTGAGCAGGGATATACCTCAGTAGTTCTTGCAAGAGGTAGGATCGCCGTTTTTGTGGATGGGACAAATAGAGCTGGTATTCCAGTCGTCGGGCATGCTTTCATCTTCCCAAATTCTGCAGATGATCTGGTGCATGCTCCCTACTAGAACATCGCCGCCAGCCTTGAAGAGCTCTGATGGTAAGCCATCTGAGCCTACGGCCTTGTTGTTCTTCAGCTTCTGAATAGCTGTGCCGACTTCTTCGATGCTGGGTGGGAGGACTACTTCAGCGGCTGGAGTTGGGATTTCCTCGGTCCCTACCACTCTCTCTTGGTCACGCTCGTTAAGCAGCTGCTGGTAATGCTGCTTAAATACATTCACTTTTCCCTGCGGGTCGGTGACAAGATTACCCTCGCAGTTTCGAAGAGCCTGCGTGCCCTTTTTGAAGCCTCCTGCAAGGCCTTTGGCTTTCTTGTAAAAGGCTCGTGTTTTATGCTTTTCCCTAGACTCCTCGATATCCTTGAGCTGAGAGGCTGCGAGGATTCTTTTCTTTTGTAGCAGTAGTTTTTTCTCCTGCCTTCTTCTGTCTCGGTACTCTTCTTGCGCTGCCCTGGTTTTCCTCTGCAGCGCCTTTTGGTACGCCTCGTCGGTTGCTGCCTTTTTCTGCTCACACTCGCCATCATACCACGGGTTCCTTGGGGGGGGGGGGGGGGGGGGGGGTGGTAGGTATCCTAAGGTTGTTCCGGCTACTGCCTGAATGGCTGAGCGGCAATGCAGCTACATATTATTGGCATATGTTTTTCGCTCAGCTGCTCCTTGTAGACTCTGGTAATCTCCGGTGTGCTCAGGCGCCCAATGTCGAACTTCCTCCTGGTGGGCTTGTGCAGCTTTCTGACATTGGACAGTCGAGCTCTGAATCTTGCTGCTACGAGGAAGTGGTCAGAGTCGACATTTGCCCCTTTGAATGTTCGCACATCCAGGATGTTTGACGAGTGCGTTGCGTCAATGAGCACATGGCCGATTTGGTTGGCGGTTCGACCGTCCGGAGATCGCCAGGTTGCTGTGTGGATTCGCTTACAAGGGAATCTTGTGCTACTTATCACCGCATTACTAGCTGTCGCAAAGTCCGTGGGTCAGAAGCCGTTATCTGTTGTTGTATCGTGGAGGCTGTGCTTTCCGATCACTCCGCCAAGGGTGTTCTCCTTACCGATTTTGGCGTTGGAGTCCTCGAGCACGATTTTAACATCGTACTCCGGACAAGCTCCGTAGGCCTCGTCGGTAGGGACGTGTGCACATATAAGGCTGATGTTATAAAATCTGCCTCTGATGCGGATCACAGCCAGACGATCACTTATAGGTTTAAAATCGATGACCTTCGACCTTAACCGCTTTCCCACGACAAATCCGCATCCAAGTAAATGCAATCTCTTGTGACAGCTGTTATAAATGTCGCAATTTTTCTTCCTAATCATACCGTTTCCTATCCAGCGTATTTCCTGGACCGCAGTAATATCCGCCTTGTACTGCGTGAGGATTCCTTCTAGTTTATGAGCAGCTCCGGGAGTGTGCAGGGTTCTGACATTCCAGGAGCATACTCGCAAATCGTGTTCCTTTTTCGTGCGTTGTCGTCGTCGAGTATCTGAGGCATCTTGCTCATTCATAACTTTTGGGTTTTTTACGTGGGCGGATTGTTAGCCCGCCGCACAACCGCCATACTGGTCGGGGTTTTGTCGCTGCATACGTTTGTTCACCTCCCAACGGTTGTTGAAGAGGCTATCCAGAGGGCGCCACGAGGAGGCCGTATGTCAACTTGACCCGGGCATTTTGACAGGGATCGTTGACACACTATCACTATGGCAAGTTTGATCAAGGTCGCACTAGTTTTCTTGGAGGAGTGCGATTTGTTGCGAAATACATTTTTGAGGGATAAGACGCTTCGCTCGCCTTCGGCTCGCTACGCTTAACTATGAACAGTCTATGGTTCTACGAAAAAAGAAACGTATACTACTCGGTGATGTATACATATTTAAATTTGGAAAAAAAAAATCAGAGACTTCAAAGGAACTCACCTTCATGCAATAATTTGTCGGGCCAATCTTCTCTAGATCCTTGAGACGTAAAATATTGACTTCATTTATTTGTAATTAGCACTTCGACATCTAAACACATCATACCGACGTCAGCTTCATCCCTAAACTTTAGCCGTCAAAGGCATTCGTTATTGAAGCCTAATTACAACACCTTTGAACTACCCGTAAAGTTCAGAGACCGCGTCCGACGATAAAACAACCTACGACTGGTGATTAATTTACGTATCGCCCTGAACACGAAACTCTTTGATTGCCTCTAAGCCATTCTTATCCATGCAAGCATTAGCGTCAAAACCCTGATTCCGTCCCTTTCATCCTGATTCGTAAGGCTATTGCTTGCGAGAAACTTTTTGACACAAGTATCGATAGGTAGTATCCTTTATGTTGCATGTTTGCCCAACCGAATCAGTATCCTTTTTTGTTGTGTGTGTAAGCAGACATCCTAGAAGGTGGAGGATGTGAGAATCCATTTTTGCACCTGACTCAATCGCATAAATCATTGACCGTCGAAACTTTACGGTGCCCATGAACACCTCTAAGCTCAAATATGTATGTGTATTCAAGAGCAAGGATGAGTGACTACCACTGTTAGCGGTAAGGTGGAATGAACGATTGCTGCGCGTTACATAGAACATTTTTAGATGCCATTTTTCCACATTTAACCATGGCTGTTCGGGTATGAACCTTCCAGCACATAAACCCCAAAGGATACACCCAACGTGGCCTCCATGTAGCCGGCATTGAAAAGAATGCGAAAAAAATGTATGTGTTCATGTGTGTTTATATGTATATGATTGTGGGACTTTGTATCCAAGACACGAATTTCAGCTTTCTGGATGCCAACAGCCTTGATTTAGTTTATTGAATTCATTTAAACGAAATGGCCTTGACCTCGAGCTGACATGGTTGGAATGCCGTGGATTCTTGCTGCCTTTAGAGAGAAATTTTGTCGGCATTAAGCCATATTATCGTAGCACTAAATGTCTGTCTGGTAGCATGGACGGTGGGGAAGGTCGTATAGATATTAAATCCGACCTTGGTGGCTGTGACTTCTAATTCGTAGGGGCGTGAACACGACTGACAACCATAACTGGCGCCAAACTAATTTTTGGTTCTTGACATTCGCTTTTAAGACAGATTTTCATTGGTATAGGGGAAAAAATCCTTGAAAAAATTAAAACATTTTTGGGAGCATACACATGTCACTTGTATTGGTTGGCACAGTGTTTTGAGATGCATGCAGCTTTAATAGTATCACCGGATATGTATTTTTGTTTTTTTTTTTTTTTGTTGAAGGCTTCTGCTATCCGCTGGAGCACTCAGACGCAATTACTGGTCCACTGTACTCCAGACAGACACCTTGCATTGATGTATTTTCTCCGTTTTCCGGAGAAAAATTTAAAGGAGCTTCTGTGATGTAGAGCTAAGGGATTGGGCACACACCACGTCGGCTTCAAAGGTGCGCCACCGTGCGTGAGCAAAGTCGGGACAATCACAGAGGAAATGCTTTGCAGGGTCATCCTCCTCCTCGCCACATGCAGCACAGGTAGACGTCTCACTGATGCCAAGCACGTGGAGATGCTTGGCAAAAGTGTAATGGCCCGTGATAACTCCCACAAGCCTTCTGCAGTCGATTCTCCTTAAAGGCAGGAGAAATGCTTAGTCATCCTGCAACCTGGACAATCCCTCCATCTACGGTTGGGTGTATTAAATACACAATCATTAATGTAGGAATTTACCGTCGACGCAGGTAGACCTAGAGCGGGTTCAGGCCCTGAGAAGCTCTCCTCTGAACCCATTCTAGCGAGTTTATCAGAGATCTCATTTCCTGGGATCCCAGAGTGGCCTGGAACCCATACTAGCCTTAATGAATTTATTCTGCCGACTCTGTTCAAATAGGACTTGAGTTCAAGCACTAATTTGGAGCTAGTTAAGGGGTTACACACAGCTTTTAGTGCATGTTGGCTGTCACTACAGACGCATATGCTTTCCCCCTTCCACCTGTGCTTCACAACATAGAGCATGACCATTAGGATTGCGTATATCTCTGATTGGAAGACAGACACATACTTTTCTAACGAGAAGTGCAGTCGGATGTTTTCGCGCTCAAAGAAGACTCCAGCACCGGACCCCCGCCCAGACCTGGAGCCATCCGTGAAAATGCGAAGACTATCCTTTCCAGGTTCAGTATCCAATCCTGACGCCATGGAAACTCGACTGTGAAATTACGACGCAATAGGATAACGGGTGTCAGTGCGTCAGAAGGCATGTCCATGAGACAGGGGTCGCAGGACAATTCTTGCGCAAGCGCACCGTTATCATATGCGAGTTGTACCAAAAGCCATTTCTCTTCAGATGAGACATGGCTTTCAGAGCACACTCTCTGATAAATATATCAAGAGGTGGAAGGTTCATCGTAACATCTAAAGCAGCGCCCGGCATGCAAGTTTGGTGAAAGAGGCTACGACGTGTTTGCGTTTAAGTCTGTTCCACCAGACAACCGATGCATATGAGATAATAGGTCTTATCATTGCCGTGTAGATCCAGAGGACCTTTGCCGGCGATAAACCCCATGTTTTGCTGGAAATGTATACTGTTCCTACGAATATCCGCCTCAAAACACGTGTCGTTCTGTATACATAGCTCTTAAGTGCTTTTATCTCTTTCCCCTATATCCAAATGTGGCGCATAAGTAGAACTCCTACATGCATACAATTCCTCATCTTGATACCACTCCGAGATGTGTTCTTCCTAGAAATAATGCAAATGCTAAATTAACATGCAAAACACCTCCTCGCCTGATGGTACCAGTCTGCTGTATCACACACAAATTTAATATTAAAGCTCAACGGTAGTATTAAAGGACACTGCCCTAAACCCTTCGGATTTATCGATTAGGAAGTTAATGTACACTATTTTGCCTGTCAGTTCTGTTCCGAGCGTACAAAACCGCTTTACTGATACATCCCAATTCGTGCTCCTCGACCCAGTATCCTTCCATGGGTCGGATTAAGGCAACAACTGGCTATTCCAGACGGAGCTGATGTCGCAGATTAGCCCAACTATCTCAACCAGTTACCGCTGGAGATGAACTACTTGATTGCTCTTAAATTAGAACTCGACAAGTATCTCAAACTTCTAATGAATACATTCAAAACAAATTATGAAACAATTTACATAACATCCTATTGGTCATAATGAGCTTGGTATCGCTAGAAGGAAGGACCAAGGAATACCCCCACAGAGAAAGTGTTTATGCAAATTGAGTCTTTCGCTTCGAGCTGGAGGAGTGAAATAGGCGATATGATGAGTGTGATAAGCCGTTGTGGACAAATTTGCATATGTCTATTATCCTTCGGGGAATTGTGGATCAAAGTAAAGACCAGGCGTCTATTCCAGAGAGACTAGATGCGAAGCAGAGCACGGGCAAGCTTTTGTTATGCTACAATTTGGCAAGTGATTGTATGAATAAACGTTTCCACTTTACGTCGTAGACCAATTAAAGCTCGTTTAGGTTAATTGGTCGTAGACACGAAAGCTACCTTTTAAGCACAACAAGATATTTAAATATTCCATTCAGTCTGGGTGTGTTTTGTGTGAAAACAGTGATTGTATTCGTTCCAATTTTAGTCCTTCCTAAAATCGAATGGATGGAATAAAAAAGTAATTAACAGGATGTGAATCGAGGTTTTTCGGGCTCATAGCTATAGCGAATCATTCAAATTCAAATTGGATTTATTGTTTACTACGAGGTCACATGAAAACAATCACTGGGCTTGTGCGAAGCAGTTGGAGTAGAAATTGTGCTACGAAATATACACTGTTCCGCTATGGAGCAATAAATATCTCTTCGGAATAAATAAGGAGTCAAAAAAGGAAATTGAACATCAGGCGTTTGTATTTTATTCACACTCTGGTGCTGGTCTTCTCTTTTTAAAAACAGGAAAAAGAAGAGTGACGTCTGCGACATAAGGACGCCATCATTAACCTTGGTCCCCTCCTTAGAACAAAATTCCTTTCATCACAAGCCTCGCTTCTACAGGCCAGGCATCTTAACGACTTCCTCGATAGCTCGCAGGCCAGCCAACATGCACAATCTTGGATTTTGACTGGGATATCTTCTGGATTCTGACTGTAACGTCGGTTATGACTTGCATTACCCGATAAGAGGAACTAGACATAACTCTTTAATCTCCCTCGCTCAGTAGTAGAATAAGAGATTGGTGGTCTCTAAAAAACATTCCTTCTCAGACCACCGCTATCTGGTTTATAACCTAGCAACCACATTCAACTCTCCTTACAAGCCAAGAAGGATCGACTGAGAACGCTATAAGGCCCTCATAGGCAATTCTATAATAAAAAAGACACCCGTCACCCCGCGATCCCCGTCAGATATAGACACGCTGGTCGACATACTGACAAATACATACATTGGGCTACGCACGGGCAAATAGCTGCGCAATCCACAAAATCAAGAAGATTCATACCCACCCTAAAGAAACGCAACTCCAAGCAGACTCCGCAATAAAGCAAAGAGCACAAACAGCACAACAGGGACTGGAGTCTGTACAAAGAATCACCCAGGGTGTATGCAAACCATGTAAGCAAACCTTGAGAAAGGAACAAAGGAAGTCATGGAAACTCTTCTGCAGCAATGTGGAGAGAATTTCAGACGCCTCCAGATCGAAAAAAATTTCTCTCGAAGATCCACTAACTCCGAGTTACCTCTGAATAAACGGAGTATGGAAAACGTCAGAAGAGGAAACATTTAACCTTCTCCTCAAGTCTCCTCCGCAATAGAGGGACAGTACGATCATATAATCTCTAAAGAAAAAATTACGTGGTCGATAAAAAGCTTCGAGCCCTTGAAGATCGCCAGAGCTAAATGGAAACTAACACATAGAACTTGCACAAACTATGGAGTGGATAATACCATGGCTAGACACCATCTTCAGAGGCTGCCTTGCCTGGAGGCCCATTCCAGAAAAGTGGAAGAACGCAAGGGTACTCTTCATCCTCAAGGCCGGCAGAAATTCCCACACCTCCTACAAGGATCTAAGGCCTATTTGTCTATCATCCCTTGTACTAAAAACCCTACCTATAGAAAGGCTGATAGACTTACATCTACGCCATAATTTCGATCCTCCTCTAATTTCTAAGACACAGCACGCCTACTGTTGAAACAATCTTACATACACTAGTGAGGAAAATCGAGAGATAAATCCATCTTAAAGAATATACCTTAACAGCCTAGACATAGTGGGCGCTTTCAACAATGTTACAGGGCTAGAAAATTTAAAAGTAGAGAGGACTCGCACAGAGCTGATCAGCGAGTTACTCTCAAGACGCAAAATCCACTCTAAATGGGGAAGCCAAGTAACCACTAGATTGGTTACCAGATTGGTCACTTCTGACCAAACTGAATAAAGAAGGCCTCGACGTTATTGCCTACGCTGATGACGTTGCCAGGACCGTATACTAATGGCATTCTCCATACTGTGCTAATAGGCTCACCGTAAGTCCCCAGAAGACGGAGCTTGTGCTTTTCACTAAAGAGCATAAAATTCCGGAAACTTGCCCAATCACTCCACTTGGCACCAGGTTAACCTACTCGTCCAGTGCCAAATACCTTGGCATTGTGCTAGATAGGAAACTAACCTGGAAGAACAACACAACCGAGGGTGCAAAAAAACCAACTAAAGCTCTCTACACTTTTAAGAAAGCCATAGAGAAAAAATGTGGATTCAACCCCAAGCTCACATTTTGGCTCTATATTACAGGCACTAGACCTATTCTAATGTATGGAGTGATAGTCTGGGGGACTGCACTCGACAAAACAACGATTCGAGAAGCAACAAAGGCATCACCGGGGCTCTAAGGTCCACCCCAACGGCAGCTCTCAACATGATACTTCTCCCTTCCATGTACTTGGCAAGCAAATAGCCCCATACATGGAAAAAGGACTAAAGCCAACTCCAAATGAACGAGCTATATCACTGGCTACTCCTCCATACTGAACAACAGGATAACCATGGCCGAAAACTCAGACCACATACAGCCCACCACAGTCTTTGAGAAGAAATTAAAGATAACATACCCAGGCAGATGAAACTGGTCCCACCAAATGCAACCTCGCAAGAGCTGCGTGGACGGGTAAAGAACCAAAGACGGGGTGGGTAGTGGAGCATTCTGCAAGCAATTAAACATGAGTCAAGCTCTAAAACTACCAGATTATTGAAATCGCTGGAGTCCTACGTGTACACTTCATAAACAAGCGATGGTATACATCTTGCACCCATTCAATTTAAGCTCTCAGCCCTCGACAGGGCTTAGACGAACCTGAGATGGGCTCAGGGGCACACCTGCCTCATCACCAGGCAAATTTGGCCTTGGCTTGATAGTCAACGGACCAGGAGACTAATCTCCCTAAACCGAACTGACATCTACAAAATCATTAGTGTCATCAACGGTCACTGCCTCATTGGCAGTCATGCACAAAAACTAAGGCTAGTTCCGAATGATTTCTGCAGAAGCTGCCTAGACAAAGAGGAGGTCGAATCAATCCATCACCTACTCTGCACCTGTCCCTCCCTGGCCTACGTGTATTCTCCCCATTCTGGCGGGTCTACGAACCTACCTACCCGATAAGGACCGTCCCAATCCGACTGCAGCTTCGGGCACACTCGTACTTTTCTCGATGGTTTGTGGAACGAAACAAAACTGCCCACAGGGAATTCAGGATGGTTGGCATTTGCATCATAGCTGGTTTTCATTCTTTGGGCCGATCGACGCATTTCGTTCCTTGCTCGGTCGTGAATGTCCTTCAATTGCTGTTGTAAATGCTGTGCGAATCCACGGAAAGCATCGCATAAGATGTCTCCTTGTTGGATTCTTGATGTGAAAAACGGTGTTCCATTGCAAATAGTGGTAAGCAATCGTCCCAAATTGTCTTGCTTTTCATTGACAAATTTAGCCAGATAATGGAGCATGGCTCGATTCATGCGCTCGTACGAGTCCATCGGACTGGGGGCGTAGTGGTGTTATTCTGGCTTTTCGTATCCCCATAATCTTCATAACATTTTGGAAGACCACCCACTCAAAGTTACGACCTTGGTCTGAGTGAGGTTCCGTTGGTACTCCAAAGCGGCAAAACACCTCTTGTACCAATGTTTTGGCGACAGTATCGGCAGTTCGGTCAGGAAGCGTAAAAACCTCCACCTATCTAAGTGGGTGGAGTACAAGCACGTATCTATTCCCACGGCTGAAAGGTGGTAGGGGATCTAGGATATCCACTGTCACTCGCTGAATGGGCTCACCTGCCAAATAAACCTGCAACTCTGCCTGTGCTCTGCTCTGAGGACCACGCTTCGCCAAGGATATACTAGCGCTCTACTTCTTGCCTGGCCCCAATCCAATAAACTCGTGATAGTAATTTCTCAAATGATTTTGCCGGGGGGTTTCGCCAGGATCCCGCCGAGGAGGGACGCTGCGAAATAAACTTTCGATGGCTTTGGTGTTATCGGGATCCGAACTCGCTCATCGTGCGTCAGAGCCCAACTGACTTACAACTGCGCCACGGCGCCCTTTATTTTAATTTGGTGGGAAGAGAAATCCAAAATCTCTTTGTTGCTTGCAGGACGGCAATTCCGAGTATGCCATCACAATCAGCGGGAAGAACGAAATCAAACACCAATGCTTTCACTCGGCGCTTAAATCTACCGAACTGTATCAACGTACGCCAGATATTGGACGTCTGAATTATGTTACCACATAATGTTCGAAGGTTCGTGACTCCAGGTCGAATGCGGGCTGTTGGAGGAACTACGGCTCGGTTGATCAACGTTATTGATGATTAGATATCCACTAACAGTTTACTTGGTTGATCATCCAGAAGCATGGAGATTGTAAGTCCTCTATGAAATTTTCCACGGTGGACGTTATGAATTATGGGTCGATTAGGTGCTGTCAGCGTTGATCCAGTCTCGTGGACAACTGATCGTTTCCCGGCTCGGGAATTGTTTCCGTTTCATTGAAACTGCTTCGGTTTCTTAACTTCAATCGATCGGCTTTGATGTACCCACTTGGTAGCAAGACGAGCAGATTCTACCGGGATAGCTCTGGAGACGGCTTCAGAGAATTGTTTGGTACCTGCTAGTATCACGCTCTCCTGCACGCGCTCCTGGGTGTCAGATGGGCAGTCACTGAACACGATCCAAGTGAGTCGTTGTATGTCGCTACCAAAAGCTCCGAGATCTTCTTTAGCTCTTTGTCGCCTAGAACGAAAGGTGGCATGAGATATGTGTTTTTCCCGTGTAAGAAATGTTTGGACTCGAAGTTTGTTCCCTGGTCCGAGTGTAGCTCCATGCGGACGCCAGACCAGCTCACCCAACTGTTGCCGATTTGCTCCACAGCCGATTTCGCTTCTTGCTCGGGGATAGCGAAGGCTTCAGGCCACTTACTGAAGTAGTCCATGACGACTAGGATATATGGGTTTTTATTGTTAGTTTCCGGGAACGGGGCCTGCGATGTCAACGACTATTCGTTCGAAGGGAGCACCTACTTTGTACTGGCGCATCTTCCCATTAGTTTTCACATTAGGACCTTTGCTAGCTGCACACGTGAAGCATTTTCGGCACCAGTTCTCGACGTCATCTTTTGTACCGAGCGAATTGTTCCCTTATCTTCTCCAAGGTCTTGTTTACTCCGAATTGACACCCGATATGCCGTCGTGCATACACCGGAGTACGTCCTGTACCTTCGAGCGCGGTACAAGGAGCTGCATTCGAGCTTGTTGCGCTGCTCGTCGAACTTGACGTCTAGAGACTTCTTTTGTTCATCGAACTTGTTACTCTGCCTGCTCGTTGAACTTGACGTCTAGGGACTTTTTTTGTTCATCGAACTTGGTGCTCTGCTCGTCGAGCTTGGCGTCTACAGACTGCTTTCGTTCATCGAACTTTTCTGTGAGCAGCTTCATCAATGTTATCATGTCCGTAGGCGTACTTACGTGTTCTTCAAGGATGACTTACGATAAATGCCACAGCTGTGACCCGAAAAATGTTCTAAGAGACTTCAATGCACACCTGGAAAAGGAACAAGTCATCTGAAGACACAGCCTGCACGACAACATGACCGGGAACGGACTCTGCTGGTTGATTTCACCTCGGGCTGGAAGCTCTCTATAGTGAGTACGCAGTTCCCACACTTCAACATCGTCAGACACTCCTCCAGTATTCTCGATGGTCAAACCTTCCGAGGAGCGAACATCGACTCGGATCATTTCCTTGTCGTGGCCAAGGTAAGAGCATGGATATCAGAAAAACAACGGCGGCGGGAACGAACACCAAGGTTCAACGTCGGAAAGCTCCAAGCGCAACCGACTGCTGGGAATTTTGCCGATCGAGTTTCCCAAAAACTCGCTAAAAGTTGTACGCCACCTGCACTAACGGTAGAAGAAGAATGGAAGCGTTGTCAAAAAGCCATTAAAGAAGTTACCATTGACGTGCTGGCTTTTATGACTCACCGTACAGGTAAGACCCGTGATTTGACGACGAGTGTAGGCAGGCCCACGCAGCTAAGCAAAACGCCTACAAGGAAATGCTGGATCGAAAGATGAGAGCTGTTCGTGAGCTCTACGAACAGAAGAAGAAAGAAGAGAACCGGCGCCTTAGAAAGAAAAGAAGGAGCGTAAGACGCGATCGCGTAGGCAGAGAGGTGCTGCAGCAAGAATGACGCTCGCAAGTTGTAGGAAAAAGTAAAGCCAATGTGCCATAGCTATAAAGTTAGAATGGAAGCGTGCAGGGGACGAACATTGACACCTCGTAGTTGAATCGCAGTTGACGCTGAGAATGCGAAAAGACTATTTTTGCGGACTGTGTAAAGGCGAAAATGGTCAAGACATCGATGTCAGGCAGAGCGAACCATTCACACTAGACAGAAATGAGAGAGAATCCCGTTCATCCGACTTAGACGAGGTTAAGGTGGCGATATTGAAACTGAAGGCGAACAAAGCTACTGGATCGGACGGACTATCCGCATACCTGTTTAAAGCAGCTCATCTGTAAGATATAGTTGGAGGAAAGCATGCCCGACGTAGTCTCTCAGTGTCGTTTGTCCGATCTAAAAGAAAGCAGACCCCTACGACTGTACCAGCTACCGGGGGATCAGTCTCCTTAACACCGTGTACAAGATTCTCACTGCCATTTTATGTGAACGCCTGAAATAGTTCATCAAAAATCTAATAGGTCCATATCAGTGTGATTTGAGGCCAGGTCCTCGATAGACCAGAGCTTCACCCTGCGGCAGATTCCGAATTGCACACTCTTGGTTGTCATGTGGATTGATATCGTCCTAAATTCCTACCTATTCATCCCATCACTAAATATGAGTCTTGAATAAACGACATCCAATTTAACAGTTGTAGCGTCAATGTGGTCGCTGTCAAGTATCAAAGTTCGGAAGTCCCTATTGGAAGACCCTATATAAGGTTATGGGAAGAATGCTTCCGGATCTATAGGGCAAATAATTCTGCTTAAAACCGGAAATTGGTCAAATTTCAACTCGACCAAAAACGGAGGCCTAACATCCTTCAATGACCCAAAGGTAGCAAAAGTGTCTGATCCTTCTCGTGTATAGGAACATTTATCCAGCTATCAGCCCCTTAGACAAAGCTAACGTTGCCTTCCTCGCAGCTCCCTGCTTGCACTTTATAACCGTCGCATTCGTGCAGTGGAAAACGTCCTCAAAGGCCTCTCCGTTGGTCCAGATGGCATTTCCTAATAGTTTTGAAAAGGAATTCTTCCACTCCGTAAGCTTTTCCACCTCTCCTACTCTTTTGGGCTTTCTCCGAGTAGATAGAAAACAGCATTTGTCCAGCCCAACTTCAAAATGGGTAAATCTCTTCTCTTCAACTACCAACCTATAAAGGCATATCTTACCATACAGTGGGATCGCTCGCTCCCCCAAGCAATGAAAGCAAACTAGTTGCACTGGATATTTCGACAGCATTTGACAGGGTTTGGCACGAAGCCCTTGTGTCGAAAATACGTGCCTTTGGGATCTGTCTGAGTCTCTTTTCCTGTTTTTTTTTTTTTTTTTTTTATAGTTCGCACAGGTTCAAAGGTCTTATGATGTTTGTCACACAACCTGGACGGAGTGCAGATGGTTTGGGTCTTAGATGTTCGTTCTCTACTCTCCAGAGGTGGTTGTCCTCGATAGGATTCGAGAGGAACTCGACTGAATTTTTACGTTGGTTGTAGTTCCCAGCAAATGTTCCATGCCATTATGGTGTTGTATTAGAACTGCATACACAGAGTATGAATTTAAGTGACCATATACTATGAGTGTTATGCCTTCATCAGTACTTTTTATCACTTCCCATTCATTACAACTGTGCCCTCCTTCAGTGAGTTGGAAATTAACTATCGAATCGATCAATTGGAGTAGTTCAGATTCAAGTCTGGCATTCACTTTTTAAATGCTGGTGTTCCCCAGGGAACACTCACTCGAAAGACCAAAGTCATGCTTTACAAAACGCTCATGCCAGTCTTGCTGTATGGAGCCAAAAGCTGGAAGATAAGCAGGACAGCGGAGCTAATTATGGGTTCTTTCGACAGAAAAATTCTGCGCGGAAATTTGGTCCTGTCTGTGAGGAAGGTGAACGGAGAAGAAGACACAACCGCGAACTCTACCAGCTGTACAAAGATATGGATGTAGTCCGGAAGGCAAAGATCCGTCGACTACACTGGCTCGGCCACATCGAGCGCATGGACATCAACGCTCCAGCTAAGAGGGTCTTCGACTCCGAGCCCCCTGGTTCGAGAAGAAGAGGTAGACCGAACCTCCGGTATATAGACCAAGTAATCGCGGATGTAAGACATCTTGGTCTTGGTAACTGGAAGCAGCGTGCCCGAGACCGTCAAGATTGGAAGACAGCTATAGCTCAGGCTCAGATCCTCCATGGATCGCTGGCCTGATAAGTAAGTAAGTAAGTAAGTTCCCCAGGGGTCCGTTTTGTCTTCGACACACTTTTTCGCTTTTATAAGTGAATTCTGTTCCAATCTACTGCTTCGCTGACGACAGTGCCACCGGCACTGTTCACTCCTTACGTTCTAGCAACGACAACATCCATAGATGGAAAAAAAAATAGAAAGTTGAATTTAGTGCTCCTAAAGCAGAGTGCTATCTTCTGTCCTCCAAGCGTACCACCGACTCGCAGCCATTATCAATGAATGGCACTTGAGATCTTAAAGGACACCGACTGTATTCGTCGATTGCCTTCGCTCGACTGACTACAGTACGTCTGCATAAGTATATCGCCGCTCACACTCTCCATACACTCTCACTGCGTGATCTCGGCGTTCCTACAAGTCTCCAAGTATTACTGCAGATCTCCACACTCCCCAGCCTGGGTGACGCATGTCAATGGCAATCTTAGTTGGAACAACCAAAAATGCTATGAAATGCCTAGGCTTCTTACATAGGCTTTAGAAATACTTCTCACTCTTGAACCTGGCTACAATCAATAAGACCTTTTTTCGTCCTAAATTAAGCTTTTACACTCATGCGTGGTCCGGTTCTTCTAAGACCACAATGCACTTGCTAGACAGAATTCAAAAGTTCGCGATAAAACTGATAAGAGACCCCAGCATCACCAAATCATTAGATTTGCTGGAACATCGCCAAAATGCTTCTTGCCTTTCCCTGCGTACCGATACTTCCACGAAAATACTCTGAGGAGATAGCCAGTTGCATACCGCCCTTCCTTCCCGGATTCGTTCTTCCCCCTCCAGTATAATGTGCAAGCTTATAAGATCAATGTCCATCGTTGTCGCTTTGGTATCATCTGTTGTTCGTCAGTATCTACCATAGGTTGAGTTGTAAGTTCTGCCTGAGGACATGAGAATGTTCATCATCATCGTTTGACAATCTGCTAGGGTGGATCTTGCATGTACGAGTAGATTCATCATGTTTCCACTTTCGCCTCTGCAGGCTTGAGACCTCATCTTGTAAAAATCTGATGTTGAATTTCCTTTACGATAATGTACCTCCACTGCAAAGAGAGCAGTCCTTTGACTACACTTTTAGGATAAGTGTTCTCATTTCTGTAACGAAAATCTGTGGTTACCGAGCTAGGGAGCATATAGACAAAAAGAGACGCTAAAGTACCTCTGAGGTTTAACTCCAAACACTTGTTTGTCTCAAAAGCATAGTTGGTTGCTTTCCGTGGGCGTATATCTAGCTCTAAGTAATTAAAATCCTCTCTGGGTGTCCTATTTCTGGGAGACACTTAATAAAATTGCACACTGAAGGCAAACCATTATTTCATAAACCTGCGTTGGTCGGACTTATTCCTAGCGTATAATGGGCATATTGTATTGTGGGCGGCAGCCCTCATATAGTGCAAGTTGGGCTCGTTCCTGTTTCTTTGCTTCAAACGACGGCAGGAACCGCCTACGAATCTTCTGCTCGATCTCAGTGGGATTAAAAGGAACTGTACTCACTTTGTTCGGCGTTTAAGTCCTATATTGAGGCAAGGACATTACGCTACCAATGATGGGTGGTTTACCATTAGATGACACTTCCTCCGCTTTAGGATATTTGTACTGGTGTTCAATTTGACGTCTGTTTCCTTCCTTCTATTCCTCGTTTTCCATTTTTTTTTTTCTCCTTTGGCCATTTTTCTATTGCGCGACATTGACTTTGTTGTCAAGTCCCAGCTTAGATCAATCTATTGCAGTAGCTAGGGAAGTAGGACGAGAACCAGTTTGAATTTAGACCAGATGAGGACCCTTGCTATCAGGTTTGAATTTAAATCCAAAGGTAAAACACACAGAAGCAATTCACCAATTTTTTCTGATTGAGAATCGGAAAACCCTTACCTAACGGTTTTGTTTTGTTTTTGTGTTGTAGGTTTCTGCTATGTGCTGGAGCACTCAGACGCAAATACTAGTCCATTGTACCGCCAGACAGACTCCTACATTTACTGTATTTCCCCCGTTTTCCGGAGAAAAATGAGAGGGAGTTTCAGTGATTAAGAGCTGATGGATTCAGCATACACCACGTGGGCCCCAGGATCCACCACCGTGCACGAGGAAGGGTGTTGAGGGTATGGTTCAGGCTATGGAGTGAGTGCAAGGTATGGAGTCGGTTCAGGGTATGGAGTTAGTTCAGGGTATGGAGTCGGTTCAAGGTATGGAGTCGGTTCAGGGTTTAGAGTCCGTTCAGAGTGTGGAGTCAATTCAGGGTATGGAGTCGGTTCAGGCTATAGAGTATGGAGTCGGTTCAGGGTATGGAGTCGGTTCAGGGTATGAAGTCGGTTCAGGGTATGGAGTCGGTTCAGGGTATGGAGTCGGTCCAGGGTTTAGAGTCCGTTCAGTGTGTGGAGTCAAATCAGGGTATGGAGTCGGTTCAGGGTATGGAGTCAATTCAGGACTTAGAGTCCATTCAGAGTATGGAGTCAATTCAGGGTATGGAGTCGGTTCAGGGTATGGAGTTAGTTCAGGGTGTGGAGTCAGTTCAGGGTATGGAGTCGGTTCAGGGTTTAGAGTCCGTTCAGAGTGTGGAGTCAATTCAGGATATGGAGTTGTTGTGAATATTGTATCAGTATCAGATAAAAACGACCGACTTGGAAGGAGAGTATAACGCAACAGAACAGCTTTATTACAGGAAAGGAATATAATGCGAAACTTAAGAACTAACTGAACAGTATTTCCAGTGAGGGCATTGCCAAATTCAAATATTCAAATTACATACTTCATTAATATCAACACTCCCACTTTTGAATAGTTTAATTTGAAGTTTAGTTGACTTTAAAATGGATTGTTTACAACTCCAATCAAAAATCTAAATTTCTCAAATTTTTCTTTGCTTAAGGCCTTGGTAAAAATGTCTGCAATTTGATGTTCAGAAGGAACGTAATTAATACAAAACTCTTTTCTATCATACCTTTCACGTATGAAGTGGTAGCGCACATCAATGTGCTTTGTGCGCTTGTGAAATTCCGGGTTTTTAATCAATCGGATTGCACCTTGGTTGTCCATATTCAACTCAGCTGCCCCTGATCTTTTAGCTGGCATCAGTTCCGCAACAAGTCGTTGAAGCCACACCATATCTTTCACAGCTTGCGATGCTGCCACATATTCTGATTCGGTAGTTGATAATGCCACACACGTTTGTCTCTGCGATGCCCAGGAAACGGGACCACCTCCAAACATAAAAATAAAGCCAGAGGTAGATTTTCTTGTAGCAACGTCGCCAGCATAATCGGCATCACTGTAACATATTAAAGATAAATTATTGGGTTTTTTAAAAATTATACCCATATGCTTCGTGCCGCTGATGTACTTGAGAATCCTCTTAACTGCTTTCACATGCATTTGAGTGGGTGCGTCTAGATACCGGGACACAACTCCCATTGCAAACGCAATGTCTGGCCGGGTGGCCACAGCCAAATACATTAGGCATCCCACCGCTTCTCTAAACGGAAAACTTATATCCCTTTGAGGTGGGTCGTCTTCGCTCGAGAGGTTTTCAGCTGGTGTTGAAACTGGTTTGCTGTCATTCATGTTAAACCTTTTTAACACTTGTTCCGCATAACTTGCTTGGTTGACATGAATTTCTCCGTTTGTTCCCAGTGATAATTGCATTCCCAAGAACCATTCCGCATCCAAGAGCGTAATCTCAAATTGTGTTCTTAAAAATTCCACAAGCTTCATACCATCTTCTTTTTTCTTTGTGGCTATCAGTCCATCGTCAATATAAATTGTCAATATAAGACGACTACAAGTACCGTTTCCAACAAAGACACAAGGATCCATTTCAGAAATTTGCAAGTTGAACTCTTTTAGCACACGACTGATTTTCTCATTCCAACACCTGGAAGCTTGCTTTAACCCGTAGAGGCTTTTTCGGAGTTTACACACCTTGCCAGAACCATCATCGAATCCAAGAGGTTGACGCATGTAGATGTCTTCATTCAAATGGCCATTTAAAAATGCTGTTTTAATGTCGAATTGAATAAGAAATAATTCCTCGAAGGCGGCAATTGCCAAAATTGTTCGAATCGAAGCAAATTTTGCCACAGGACTAAAGGTTTCAAAATAGTCGACACCATATTCCTGTGTAAAACCGCGAATCACTAACCGTGCCTTATACCTCCTTTTCCCATGCGCGTCCAAATTCTTGATCTTATACACCCATTTGTTATCGATCACCTTCCTATTGGCTGGTTGTTCCACCAAGTCCCAAGTGTGGTTTTTTAGAAGACTTTTCACCTCGTCTGTCATTGCCGCTTCCCAGTGTAGTGCTTCATCACAGGTAACTGCCTCTCTGTAGCTCACTGGTTCACCCTGCACAAGAAAAGCATGTTTTTCTGCAAAATTAAGCATACCTGAGCTCTTCCAGTTCTTTGCACTTCGAAGTTTTCTTTTAAATGAAACTTCAGCATTTTCATCTAAAGCAGCCCTCTCATCTACCGGGGTAAAAACATCATCATCTAGATTGGCTTCTTGAGAAATGGGTTCAGACGAACTATTAAAACTACTTCGACTACCATTATCACTGCCCTCATCATGGGAAACATTATTATTAGCATGGTCAGTAGATTTATTATGCACATATTCATGCTTATTACCATGCATATCATCGAGCATATCTACCTGCAAACCATGATCTGAGTACTCATTAGATCTTTCGTTATCGAGTTGAGTTTCTACGGGTGGCGAAAACTCCTTAAATGTTATATCTCTAACAATCTGAATTGATCTTGACGACATATTCCAAACGCGATATCCTTTCGAGTACTCCGCATACCCCATGAAAAGACCTTTCTCGGCCTTTCTATCGAACTTATTTCGTCTCTGCTTTGGTACATGTATAAAAATCTCGGTTCCAAATGTTTTCAAGTCATCAGCCTTAAAGCCACTGCCCCACCAAAGTTCACATGGATTTTTTTCTCTTTGCGAACTAGCACCTGTTCGATTAAGTACGAAGACTGCTGTGTTAACTGCTTCTGCCCAAAACTTTTTTGATAGGCCGCTTCCACATAGCATAGTTCTTGCCGCTTCTACAATGGTGCGATTTTCGCGTTCGGCACTTCCATTCTGCTCTGGGGTATAGGGCACTGTAGTTTGGTGACGAACAGAGTGCTTGGTCAAGATTAATTTAACCTTTTCATTTATGAACTCTGTTCCATTGTCTGTACGAAGCGTTCTTACCATGTTACCACATTCGTTCTTTGCTTTGTTTAGGAACTGTTCTAAATAGGTACAAGCTTCGGACTTATTCTTTAAAAAATACACCACCTTGTACCTTGAAAAATGGTCTTTAAACAAAAGAAAGTACCTGGAGCCGCCAATTGACCTTTCCTCCATTGGTCCGCAAACGTCCGCATGGATAAGTTCGCCTGGATAGAAAGCTTGGAAATTACTTTTAGGAAAAGGCAATCGATGCTGCTTTCCGTAGACGCAGCTATCACAAGAAAAGTTCTCAGTGTCCTCAAACTGAATACCTTCTTTCCTCAACTGATTGCGAACCTACGCAATGTTCTGGTGCGCCATTCGTTCGTGCCAAACCTTAATCGATAATATCTGACTTGCCACATTCGCTTCTTTCATAATCAAGGACGGTGGTAGTACCTTAAAACACATCTTAAAGAGTTGCCCCTCTCTATGTCCTACCGCCATGACTGTACCATCCTTCTTGACAAACCTGCAATGAAGACTGTCAGATATAATACTCAGTTTTTTATCCAAGGCACGAGTCTGTGAAAATAGATTCATAGAAATTTTTGGCACATAGAGAACTTCGGACAAATGTCTTTCAAGCCAGTTTTTTCCAGTTGAAGCGAGAATGTTTATGTCACCGATTCCGTCTGCTAAGATCTTTTCTCCACTTCCTATCTGGATGCCAACAGGATCAGTAAATTGTCTATAACATACGAACCACTCTTTCCTGCACGTCATGTGGTCGCTTGCTCCAGAATCCAAGTACCAGCTCTGATTTGCTGATGAGCCATCCTTTGCCATTAGCGCGTTGCAAGCAAATGGAGGTCCCCCTTGAACTTGACTTCTAGTTCCAGTCCATTTCCTAATGTTCAGCTCACCAAAACAGCTGGTTCGTTTATGCACCTCACCCGTGCTTCCAGTCCTTCCTGCACTTCCAGCCGTCACTTTGTTTTCAACTTTACATATTAGTGCATCACCTCTTCGTACCTCGCCCTTAGTTCCAGTCTTCCGTTTGCAATCAATTACAGCATTTTTCTTGGGACACTCTCTCTTCCAGTGGCCATGTTCATTGCAATGAAAACACTTTCCAGTTTTAGAAGAATTTGTCCTTCCTTTCTTTGCCTTTTGCCTCCCGAACAAAGCAACGGACGAACTTGGTGCATGCGATGACATGCGTGTCTCTTCCATTACCAGTCGTGACGTAAGATTTTCCAAGGTTTGCTGCTCTTTTGCGGTCGACTCCCACGCACAAATGAAATGTTGAAAATTACTTGGAAGGGTCATTAGAACTTTTGTAATGATCATGCTTTCTGATATTGTTTCTCCAATATCTCTTAACTGTCGAACAATGTTTTGTAACCTGGATATATGCGCTGAGACATCGTCTTCTGGATTTTTCTCAAATCCGTAGAACTTCTGCAGCAACATGTGGATATTTGCCTTCGAGCTCTGTTCGTAAACTGACTTTAATTTAGCCCACATTTCCATTGCTGTTTTACAATTTACGATGTGTCGAAGGGGGACAGAACCGACACTGGTTGCAATTATCTGCTGAGCTCTGCTGTCAGATCTCTTCCAAATCAAGAGTCGCTTATCAAAATCTTCTTGTGTTTCATTTTGCATCGTGATAGGGAACTGTGATTCGCCATCCACAAATGCAAAAAGCCCAGATGCATTGAGCAAAATGGAGGCTTGAAATTTCCATACGGAATACTGATCTGCAGTTTGGAGTTGCTCGATTTTAAAAAAGTTATTTTCCATTCTTCCCGATTGTTTTTAGAATTTTACACTACCCAATTTACAATTTAAAAAACAAATTAACACGGAATATTGCGTTTCAAAAAAAAATTTAAGTTAAACTTTACTTGTCATTTAAAATTAATCTTTAATTTTCCGTTTCCCTTTTTTTCTTTTCCACGTGGTCTGGGCCCATAACCTGTTGTGAATATTGTATCAGTATCAGATAAAAACGACCGACTTGGAAGGAGAGTATAACGCAACAGAACAGCTTTATTACAGGAAAGGAATATAATGCGAAACTTAAGAACTAACTGAACAGTATTTCCAGTGAGGGCATTGCCAAATTCAAATATTCAAATTACATACTTCATTAATATCAACAGGAGTCGATTCAGGGTATGGAGTCGATTCAGGGCTTAGAGTCCGTTCAGAGTGTGGAGTCAAATCAGGGTATGGAGTCGGTTCAGGGTATGGGGTCAATTCAAGGTTTAGAGTCCGTTCAGAGTATGGAGCCAATTCAGGGTATGGAGTCGGTTCAGGGTATAGAGTTAGTTCTGGGTGAGAATTCAGTTCAGGGTATGGAGTCCGTTCAGGGTTTAGAGTCGGTTCAGGGTATGGAGTCAATTCAGGGTTTAGAGTCCGTTCAGAGTATGGAGTCAATTCAGGGTATGGAGTCGGTTCAGGGTATGGAGTTAGTTCAGGGTATGGAGTCGGTTCAGGGTTTAGAGTCCGTTCAGAGTGTGGAGTCAATTCAGGGTATGGAGTCGATTCAGGGTATGGAGTCGATTCAGGGCTTAGAGTCCGTTCAGAGTGTGGAGTCAAATCAGGGTATGGAGTCGGTTCAGGGTATGGGGTCAATTCAAGGTTTAGAGTCCGTTCAGAGTATGGAGCCAATTCAGGGTATGGAGTCGGTTCAGGGTATAGAGTTAGTTCTGGGTGAGAATTCAGTTCAGGGTATGGAGTCCGTTCAGGGCTTAGAGTCGGTTCAGGGTATGGAGTCAATTCAGGGTTTAGAGTCCGTTCAGAGTATGGAGTCAATTCAGGGTATGGAGTCGGTTCAGGGTATGGAGTTAGTTCAGGGTGTGGAGTCAGTTCAGGGTATGGAGTCGGTTCAGGGTTTAGAGTCCGTTCAGAGTGTGGAGTCAATTCAAGGTATGGAGTCGATTCAGGGTATGGAGTCGATTCACGGTTTAGAGTCCGTTCAGAGTGTGGAGTCAAATCAGGGTATGGAGTCGGCTCAGGGTATGGAGTCAATTCAGGGTTTAGAGTCCGTTCAGAGTATGGAGTCAATTCAGGGTATGGAGTCAGTTCAGGGTATGGAGTTAGTTCAGGGTGTGGAGTCAGTTCAGGGTATGGAGTCGGTTCAGGGTTTAGAGTCCATTCAGAGTGTGGAGTCAATTCAGGGTATGGAGTCGGTTCAGGCAATAGAGTATGGAGCTGGTCCAGGATATTTAGTCGGTTCAGGGTATGAAGTCGGTTCAGGGTATGGAGACGGTTCAGGGTATGGAGTCGGTCCAGGGTTTAGAGTCCGTTCAGTGTGTAGAGTCAAATCAGGGTATGGAGTCGGTTCAGGGTATGGAGTCAATTCAGGGTTTAGAGTCCGTTCAGAGTATGGAGTCAATTCAGGGTATGGAGTCAGTTCAGGGTATGGAGTCACTTCAGGGTATGGAGTCGGTTCAGGCTCTAGAGTATGGAGTCGGTTCAGGGTATGGAGTCGGTTCAGGCTATAGAGAATGTAGTCCGTTCAGGATATTAAACCGATTCGTGGTATGGAGTCGGGTTTGGGTATCGCGTCGATTCAGGGTATGAAATCGGTTCAGGTTATAGAGTCGGTTCAGGGTATGGAGTCGGATAGGGGCTGAGGTATAGAGTCGGGTAAGGGCTTAGAGTCGGTTCAGGATATTTAGTCGGTTCAGGGTATGGACCCGGTTTATTTATAATCATTGGTCGCAGTTTATGGATGGCAAAGGACTAACAAAGGCCTTGTAGGGGTAGCATCTATCCGACGGCTGCTGGCCTGCTAAAAAGCGAGAAGAGCCACCGCAGTCGAACATCTTGCGGCACTGTTAGTAAGTCCTATCCCCACCTCCTCGTGGTGCCATCTGGAGATTTCATATGGAAATTGCAGACGGGGAAGAGCGAATGGCGAGCCCCCTGCGCCAAAAAACAGGATTAGTCGGTTGGGCTACGGCCTAGTAAGCCGTAACCGTAAAAAAACCACAAACTCCGGAACAATCACAAGCCTCAGATATAACGACCCTTGCAAAAACGAAAAGAGGACAATGCTCTTCGGCTTAATACGTGGAATGTTAGGTCCCTAAACAGGCCACATGCAACCAAACAACTTGCGGACGCCCTAGACCGCTATAAAGCGGACATAACCGCCATCCAGGAAATGCGATGGAATGGACCGGGTATAAAGTGGATGAAAAACTGCGATATTTACTACGGCGACTGCTATAGGGAGAGAGGGCAACGATTGCTTGGATGCGGATTTGTTGTTTGAGGTGGACTAAGGTAAAAAGTCCTAAGTATCGGCATGTGAGCGAACGTCTTATAACGATCCGTATCGAGGCTACATTTTTTAACATCAGCCTGATCTGCGTGCACGCCCCCACGGGAGACAAGGATAACTCAGCCAAAGATGAGTACTACGATCTCCTAGACAGAACGTATGCCCAATGTCCCAGCTATGACGTCAATATTGTCGCACTTAAGATGGCGCACACAGGTGGAAGGGGACCTCGGCCAACTGGGTGTGCAGCAATGGAAAAGGCTAGCAAAAGATCGTGCTAGATGGAGGGGCATGTTGGTTGAGGCCCAGGTTCACCCCGAACTGTAGCGCCCGCTAAGAAGAAGAAGAATTCCTCCAACCTGTTTTCTCTGTGGTTAAACACTCCTCCCTTCATTAACACCCTTACAACTGAACACCCCTCGACCTGCTGACCCTGCCGACCCTGGGCCTGTCGAATCGCCGATCATGAAGAATCATAGCATCACGTATACCCCCAAGACCATACAAGCGCTTATTCCACACCCATGGTTCCTGAATTGATACAACGATATGATCTGTAAGATTGTATGCAATCCTGTTACATAAAAGAGCGGAAGCAGTCTTACAGTGCTGTAGATTAATTTGAGCACAAATCAGGGATTTATACTGTAGAACACGTTCCATCGTTCGACTACTTGACATTGAAATAGAATCCCACCAAGGCCGAAGTAGGGACGTGAGTCATACGCAGATTTCTGAGTCTCGACAGAGGCGTTATCCATCCCTACAACCAGAGTAGAGCTCTCTTCTCAGAGAGCCTAGATAACCCAAGATCTGGATTCTACGAACGTAAACACGTCAACACATCCAGCTTGTTTCTGGGTTTCCCCGGAATCCGGCAGATGGCGCACGTTAGTTTGTGGAGACTGACTATCTGATAGGTAGTAGCTCCCTAAGGCGGGTTTTCGGAACAGCTCACCGCGAGGGTGCCATTCACCAGAGTAGACTTCCTAGCTTGAATACAGAAGCCCGTTGCTAAATCAAACTCCAGTAGATGATCCTTGCAGTGTTTACAATCTGCGCGTAATTTTTCTGTCCCCGCCAGCTTTCCCTATCCTGACCTTTTTAGAGAAGATGGCCGCCTTCTTGTACGAGGGCTGCTTTTCTCGACTCCTTATGGTCATCAGGGCTTCTTTCCAAGAGGGAAAAGGTTCTGTGGGTGAAGTGCTCGCCTCCGACGAGCAGGTTTTTGTTTTTTTCATCTTATGTATTATGCTTTGGTCTTCGCGGATCGCCACATCTGCCTTCAGGCTTCGATTTACCGCCACGACATCAGAGGAGGAGAGACATCATCCACTCTCCCCACAGCGCGGCTGTCCTTGGCGTTCGTCTTCAAACATTGTACTTGGACAACTCTACAGTTTTGAGTGTCGTTGGAACCCGAAACGTCCTTGTCCCCTATGTTCAGAGAATGTCTGTCAGCATCACCACCATTTTCGGCGGCAACGCCAGCCATAGCCCTCAACGCTTCCGGCTCCACCTGTTTGGAAGCATATCACGCTCTTGTTGGGCGGTTGGCCCTCCCCAGTAAGAAGAAAGTACTTCCATGCTTGTGCCCCCTACAGCAGTCCTTTACCACCCACCGATGTAAACTGCTCAGCACACCCCCCAAAGGGGAGGAATAACCGTCTTACCAGCTCTCTCCAGAGGTTTAACCTCGTCTGTCGTGCCTTCGGCTATGGGAACCTATTTGCACAACTTTCGGGTGCGCCTCTTTCTCCTTCTTTTTTGGGACTTAATGGACTGAGTCAGCAGTACGACCCTGACCGACCCTGGCGCGATCAAACTTATCGGTTTCCCGTGCCACAACATCATCGATGTCGCGTCTGCTGGATGCACAAATCACAAATCAAGCTCAGTCCAACAAGGTGCTCAGACAGTGAACCGCCGGAGTCGGTGTCATTCAATGAATAGTGGGGCCTCCTAAATTCTTGCCTCTACCGCGGTCTAAGAAATCGCGGGTGGATTTCCCCAATTGCGGGTACTACCTGGAGTATTACAATCCTTATGGTCGTCCATTCATTTGAGCCTTCGAGTCTTAGTCTTAGATCTTAGTCCTCTTAAGCCTCTTGACATGACAAAACGCCCAGGGAAGGTAACTATCAAATGTGTTGTTCCACAAGGTTGGATGCTAAGTAAGAAAACTCTAAGGAAGGGTGTCTTCCATACTTTATAAAAGTGCCTCCAGATTGAAATCGCCTTGACTGATCGAATAGACTCGTTGAAATTGGACAAGACTTATTTATTAAATCCATTCGATTTCAGATAAAGCCATTTATTGTAATCCGCCTCAATGGAAACATATTTTAAATACGAAAAAAAAAAAAACAATTCATAGGCCATTACCCATTACAGCCTTGCTCCACTATAAAGTGTATCTTTCAGAATATCAAAAACTGATAGAAGACCTAGTGACTATGCCCTAAATCTTGCATATAATGGAAAGGTGGTGTAGCGCGGGGTCCTCTCCTAATGATTCTGAGCCGTAATTGGTTATTAATACACAGGACCTTGCGCCAATCCATTGTCGTCGTGGCTCTTATTACCGTTAATTCAATTTGAGAACACTGATTTCCGAAGAAGACTAGGAAAGCATAGTTTCCCAGTCACTTGGTCATTTTTTGCTTGACTTCCTTCGGATAGGAATTTGCTCACACCGATACTAGTCTGGGTCCAATGGGGAGTGGAAATAAGTTGATTTCCTTCCGTTGGGTGGGAATCTAATGATGCAAAGTATGTATCGAACGAAGAAAGCTATTATGAAACCACAGTCATTTCCGGTTAGTGGTGTTTTATGGAATGCGAATGAATGTATGTACTTCGGTCCTATGGGTAGGTGTTAAAATGTGTTTCGGTCCTTCTGTGCAATGTTCGTAAAGTGGATAAATACAAGTTCAATCAAAGCAATCGTTTTTCGGGATAGGATAAAGGACAATTATCGTTAATGGGTATATTAATGAGATTCTTTCCAAATCTCAAACGTCTGACAAAATCAACGAATGAGGGTGTAAAGGAGGGCCGATAAAGCCATTAGGGCCATTTATTAATTAGTTTTCTCCAACCAGGTACATATCTGCCACAAGGATAACCCATAGACCTAACGCACCCATTTAAGTTCTAGAGCCAATGACCGAACAGTGTGTGCCTTTCGTTTATTATCCTGATCCATGGGTTTCTTTTAATCCTATTGTTTCACACACCCAAACGTATCGCATACAACATACTTACCCTAATTATCTGAGATTGGCGGACAAATCCATTCCCTCTACGGTCGAATTGGATTGTACTTGAGTTAGGAAATCCATAGATTGCTATCTCGATTGTAAATTTAATTATGCTTGTTCCCAAAGTGATACCCGCCCATCTGGGGTGCTTGAATTCAATGCAAGATGTAATCACAGTTCCCTAAGGAGTTACGTTTTGTGACTTTATTGGATTGTGTGTAGTTAATACCGTGGTCCAGGGAGACTGTTGAATATTGGCTGCGGAAAGGATGCAGACAAACTTAATTCCACTGGTAAAGCGGAGAGCACAATGATTTTGGGGCGCCCATCTAGAAATGCACAGTCTCAAAGAACACAATGTCCTTTGTGCTGTTTGATTTCGTTTGTCGCTTGGGGACTGAGTAGAGTTGGGAGGTAAAACGAATTGTTGTTGATCCTTTGTGTTCAGGCAGTGGTAGTGTGGATTGAATACGTCCCAGTACTCCGTTGGTAGGTATCATGGCCAGCTACAGGGATATTGATTTCCCATCAGTCAGATTCGTTTGTGATTTTTGCTCATGCTGAAAAAGGCTATTCTTTGCGACGAACTCTACGAAAAATTGGAAAAAGAAAACTTAGCTACAAGCATACGTGTATATGGGTACTACCCGAATGTTGTTTTTTCGAAGTGAAACTCTATTCTTTGCAATTCGGTCCAATAGTACGAGTAAAGTTACCGGATTTCATTGGAGTCCATTGCAGATTATATTGTTACAAACATCTATTGCGGACTCGAAACACCCCTGTATTGTCCAGGCATTAAGGGGTTGTACAGCAGAAACTAAATAGCTTAATCCTGAATGGTTTTGAGAGGTAGAAGCCGGTTTTCAGTAAAATCCTGCGGAAAATGTTCTAAAACGGTTTTTCCCGTAATGGACACCGGGAGCTACCCACTCTCAAACTCATGGTCATCGATGACAAGGATGCTCCGAAGAAAGCGCTCATTTTTTTTTTTCGTTTTTCTTTTCGAATGTTTTCCTTTCAAAATTAAAGAGCGAATTGCCAATCAATACTGCTCTTTTCCTTTCGGCACAGCTCCGCTGTGTTCTGCTAATTCCTCATGAGGCAGTTAGAGTAGGCCAGTCTTGAGTAGTTTTAAATTCCTGTCGTTGGCAGTAATCGCTTGCTAATTGTATATCAAAAGTTAGTATTTTTGCTAGGAGGCTCAAACATCCTTATAAAATTCGTCAATTGAAGATAGAAAGGTGGAATTATCTCATCTCCTTTATGGCTTTGGCGTTCCTCCTCGGCGGGGTACTGGCAAAACCCCCCGTAGTATTCTTGCCGTGAAAAAGCTTCTCGACTCACGCTGTTCGGAATCGGCATTAAACTGTAGGTCCCTTTCACCTATGTGAAAAATAAATCACACACAACATGGGTGATTGAAAGAAGCTTGGCTCTGGTCCTTCATGGGCTGTAACGCCATCCAAGAAGAAGAAGAAGAAGAAGTCATCAAGTGTATCCTAGTTGAGTGGTAGCGTATGCGGACGACGTGATAATTTTATTATCAGAGATGTTCCTTTCTGTTACTATAGCCAGAAACCGCTCGTGCTTTTTACCGATAGCGTCTCCCTTAAGCTCTTCAGTACATCTCAATATTCCACGCTGTCAATAGAGCAGCAGTGGAACCTCTGCAAACAAGCCTTGAAAAGCCCTGCATCTAGAGTTTTAGGCTTCAAGGCTTCGTTACAAAGAAACACCTGGTTCGATGGTGAGTGCGGGAGGTTTTTTTTTTTTTAATTGAAATCAGAAAATCACACGCAAAATCTTTCTCTCGAAACGGACAAGGACTTCCTCATCCGTCCATGCTTCTGCACCATACAACAGGACCGGGATGATAAGGGTCTTGTATAGTGTTAACTTCGTCATCCGAGAGAGGGCTCTATTATTCAACTGCCTCCTAAGCCCAAAGAAGCAGCGATTGGCAAGAGTGATTCTGCGTTAGATTTCGGAACTGATGTCGTTGTTCCAGTCCACTGCGGAGCCAAGGTAGACGAAGTCCTTAACTACCTCGAACTTATATCTGCCAATACAAACGTCCTGGCCAAGACAACGGTGGTGAGCGTCCATTTTTGATGACAGCGTGTATTTAATTTTGCCCTCATTTACTGCCAAACCGGTTTTTGCCACATCCTTCTTAATACTCGTAAACACCTCATTGACTTCTCGCTGTGTTCTTCCGATTATGTAAATGTCATCCGCGTATGCGAGGAGTTGGCCAGTGGCTTTTTCACAATAATTTCTAATACGATGTTGACGAAATCACACGACAGCGCATCGCCCATTAGCAGCGAGCATTCTCCAAAGCCATCCTGCATAGTCCGACGAGCTTAGCAGGGATGTCAAGGGTAGACATGGCGTCTTTAGTTACGCTGTCGTATGCGGCTTTGAAGTCGACAAATAGGTGGTGAGTGTAAACTTGAAATTTGTTGTTTTTTTCAGGATCTGCCGTAGTATGAAGATTGTGGACTTCCCTGGCCTGAAGCCACATTGATAAAGACCTTGAAGCTTATTTACCAAAGGCTTCATGCGTTCACACCATACGGCAGAGAAGATTTTTTGGCCGATGCTAAGCAAACGTATTCCTCTTTAGTTGGCGCAGTCAAAGAGGTCTCCTTTCTTGTGGATCGGGCAAACGATGCTGACATTTCATTTCTCGGGCATGCTTCTATCCAAGTCATCTCCAGCTGCCTTGAAGTGCTCAGCAGACATTCCGTCTGCGCCAGCAGCTCTATTCAGCTTGAGTTTTATTGTGGTGATTCTAACTTCGTTGAGGTCAGGGGGACTGAATTCTCAGCGATCTTGGTCGTTAAGAAATGGATAATTTCGCCTAACGGCTGTATATTGACTAACATCGTCTTTGTACAGCCTGCAGAAGTGGATTTTCCGTATTCTCAGCATCGACTACGATTCTACTACTAGGTGTCCTTTCTCATCCCTGCAGGGTTCGTTTCTTTCCTTATAACCATGGCAGGTTCGCTTTATCTGTTGATAAAACTTTCGAACGTAACGCCTGCAGTAATACCTCTCCGAATCCTCAATCCCGCGCCTCTCCTACTCTTTCTTCTTTCTCCCGGGAAGCTTATGCTCCTCCCTTCTTTTCAACTCTTTTATGCAGCGGGGCATGATAAATCTCCTGGTTCGCTCGTCATCGAACTCGTAAAAGACAGGCCATGAAGCGGTCGCCCGCGCGTCTTCCGTGCGAGTGCGGTAGTAAAGGCAGTCCGTGAACGAATTCGAGAAATCCTCTCAGGAAGCAAATGATTATGTCCAAGGAATTGGATATATCAACCGTATCCATATTTAGGCTAATACGGGATGATTTTCATATGAAAGCCTATCGTCAGTCCACGTCATCTTCTTACTCCTTAACTAAAAAAAATTTGGCTGGTAAGATGCAAGCAACAAAGGCCATGAAAACATTCGGTTTACGGATGAAAACATTTTTGCCGTGGAAGTCTTTAACAAAGAGAATGACAAAAAAATGTATGCGTCTTCATCTAAGGAAGCGAAAAAAGTTGTTCCAAGGATTCAACGTGGCCATCATTCCGTTTCCGTAATGGTTTGGTGGGCGGTATCTCACCATAGTGTCACATCCCTCCATTTCTGTAAAAGGGGCGTAAAAACTGGTACAATGGTTTGAGGGCGCCGTGGCACAGGGGTTAATGTGTTGGACTCTGGCGCACGATGAGCGAGTTCGGATCCCGAAACACCAACGCCATCGAATGGTTATTTCGCGACTTTCCTCCTCGGCGGGGTACTGGCAAAACCACCCGTAGTAAACTTGCCATGAAAATGATTCTCGACTCACGCCGTTCGGAATCGGCATTAAATTGTAGGTCCCTTTCACCTGATTGAAAAATAAACCACACACAACATGGGTGATTGAGAGAAGCTTAACTCTGGTCCTTCATGGGCTGTAACGCCACCAAAGAAGGAATGGTTTACCAAGAATATGTGCTAGGAGGTGTTGTGGAGGGATTGATTAGTACCCTTTTCAGTGGACCCAGATGGATCATCCAACAGGACTCCGCTCCAGCGCACAAAATCAAAACCACGCAGGATTGGCCTTAGAGTCAGTAATTCTGGCTTTATAGTAGCAGAAAAAGAATGGCCGTCGGGGACTCCAGTTCTGAATTTTTTTTTTTTTTTTTAGAAACTCGCGCAGGTTCAAGAGTTTTTTTATATTCCCTTATGATGTGTTGTTACACATACAAACTGAACGGAGTGCAGTGGTTTGGGTCGTTGATGTTCGTTCACTACTCTCAGAGGTGGTTGTCCTAGATCTAGATAGGACGAGAGCCGACCAAATTCCGCGTTGGTTATAGTCCGTAGTAATTCGTTCGAGCACTTTGTTATTGCATACGCTGAGGATGAATTTCAGTTGACCATATACTGTGAGTGTTATGCCTGCAGCAGTACGTCTGGTCACTTTCCATTCACAACTGCGTTGCATACTTTTTGTCCGTATAGGAATTACTTTTTCTTGGCTATGAAGCGAATTTGAACTATAGACCTTCCGATCGGTATCTGGTCAGAATCGGGGAACATGGCCTACAAGACTTCCCACCGCCTTTTGCTTTAACACACCGTTTGAAAGCTTGTATTATATTCATATATGTATTTGTAACAGAACTTATGGCAGGACTAGGTACGAATATGGAGAATCGAAATAAGAGCGTGCTTGCCTCTGAATTAAAAACTTTTCGGCACGCCTGCAGTAACACCTCTCCAAATCCTCAATCGCGCGCTTCTCGTGTTCTGTCTTCTTTCTTCTGAGAAGCTTATGCTCCTCCCTTCTTCGTAACTCGTACAGTTCACGAGCTGTTCTTGTTCTTCTATACAGCGAGGCTTTATATGCATCCTGCTTCGCTATGTGGATCCTCCAGCACTCATCATCGAACCAGGTGTTTCTTCGTGGTGGAGCCTGAAGCCAAAAACTTTGGACGCCGGGTTTTACAGGGCCTGTTTGCAAAGGTTACACGGCTGTTCTATTGATAGAGTGGAGGGTTGAGGTGTATTGGAGAGTTTAAGTAAGACGTGATCGGTAAATGCACGATCCGCTGCGTTCGTGACATCCGTAGGCGCATCTTGGCTACTACAAGATAGTGGTCCGAGTCGACGTTAGCCCCGAATAGTGGAGGAGCGTCTGACGTTGATCACGATGTGATCAATCTGGCACCGCCAGGTGCCTTTGTGTATATCGAGGTGCGGGAAGCGCATACTGGCCAGAAGGAGAAGGAGATTTTGCCCCGTAGCAAGATCAATCAGCCTGTGTCCGTTATCGGATGTGATGTCGTGTAGGCTGTTTGCCGATGACTCGTTCAAAGGTGCTTTCCTTACAGAGCTTAGCCTTGAAGTCTGCTAGTACAATTTTGATGTCATAGCTGTGACATTGGGCATTCGTTCTGTCTAGGAGATCGTAGTACTCATCTTTGGCTGAGTCATCCGTGTCTCCCGTGGGGGCGTGGTCGCAGATCAGGCTGATGTTAAAAAATGTAGCCTCGATACGGATCGTTATAAGGCATTCGCTCATATGCCGAAACGTAGCACTTTTTACCTTAGTCCATCTCGAACAGCAAATCCACATCCGAACAATCGTTGTGGTTGTTTCGGAGTTTGTGGTTTTTTTTTGCAGCCACGGCTCCTGTTCGCCATTCGCCCTTCCCGTTCTGCAATATTCATAGGAAATCTCCAGATGGCACCACGAGGAGGTGGGGATGGGACTTACTAACAGTGCCGCAAGATGTTCGACTGCGGCGGCTCTTCTTATCCGTCGGATAGATGCTACCCCTACGAGGCCTTTGTTAGTCCTTTGCTATTCCAACTCTAGCTGACAATTGGTACATTATCATCTCATCTATGCACAAAAAAAAAAGACAAGCTCTGGACCACAGGCAGCTACAAGAACAGATATGTACATCTTCAAAAGAATTCCCATAATTCATATTGTAGAAGCAAGTTGGCCATTGTGCTGTCATGCCCAAATTCCTGTGTACAGAAGACTCACCAAGTTTCAAATGGCAAAAATATACAGAACGAGCATGAAATCAAAGGGCTTTGAAATTCAAATCTTGTTCCCACGCAGGTGCTAATGGAAACCTTAAAGTTAATTTGTTTCCAGAATTGCCTACACGACGTCCGTATCCATAAGCATTTTTCATTCTACAACAATGCGTCATAGAATACAAAATCCCCATACCATCGTCTTGCTCGGGGAAAACCCATACCTACGTGCACAAGCATTAATGAATCAAGACCCCGGCTCTCCCTTCGGCTCGACTCAGTCAAGTGTACAGCAATTCCCTTCGAATTTTTCGGCCCTTACCCTGACCTTGTCATCACTTTCATTCAGGAATCTAAATCAAGGTTAATCTTACGCAAAACTAGGCTACCAGTATACTCCAGTGTACATTCATCAAACTGTTCGAATTGCCCCAGTTTGCTGCGGAAACAGATGGCTAGTTCCAGCGCAGGCGTTGTAGCGAATGGTTGACATCGAATGGTTAACTTCCATGGATGCTAGAGGATAACACAGAAGACCATGGACTCTATACAATTAGTCCTTCGTCAACTGTTACTCGGTTAGCACGTGATTTTTCCCAAAGGACAGTACTTCCCGAAGGATATTTTGCCCCCGCCATCGAAGACCTACATCGAATTGTAGAGAGCTGTAGTGAAGTGGTGCTGTAGTCAGTGATCAGTGTTTCGGCGAAGAAAGATATAGGGTATCTGAGTTAAGAGGGTTGTTTCCGTAATTTTCGGTTGTGCATTACTTTTTACAAAAACAGATACAAAAAGATATACAAAAGTCGTGTTTTTAAACAAATGAAAATTAATAATTTAAAAGAAAATTGATTTACTTCTTGTTGTGATTGTGGTTGTTTATTAGTGCACTGCCCATATACCTTTACTGGATACTATAACGTTTTGTGGTACTAACATAGAATTTCAAGGAATACTTTAAGGTAAAACAATAAAAATGAAATCAAAATTCAAATTAAATTAAATTAAATCTTTTAAAATACCTACGAGGATACTGTCGTATCCTGCCTTGTATAGAGGCTACTGAGTCTTAAGGAGAATGCGTACGACGTTGAAAGCCGCCATTTTGAATGCTTGTATCTTAGGTCTCCGAGATGGTTCTACTACATACAGACATTTGCATAAAATTATAATTTGAACAATTGTCTGCAATTTTTATTTTTTTTTTTTTCGGTTTGAAAAAATATTGGTAAACCAGATCTTGGGCTTTGGATTACTCATTTTATCTTTATTTTAAGTCAAGTTTTCCGATGTTACGATACTCAGATCTCGGTGGATATCCTAAAATCTAATATACCACCCTGCACGGTATATTAGAAACGAGAAGGCCTCATTCACGAACGGAATCCTTACTTCATTAACTAAAATGGGAAGACTATCCGCTTTTGGATTTGGGATAGACCAGTGCCATTAAGTGCTATTCGCCAAGTTTTTTGTCCGGTCATTTACACGTTGCAGTTTCAAGAATAGCTGTATCGTCGGTGAACATTGCTAGAACTAAATCTTGCGTTTGCGGTGTAAAGTACCTATAGTACCAGAAGTGGGCCGAATATACTTCCCTGAGGAACGCCAGCCGAAAACACTTTACAGTCGGAGCACGCACTTTCGTATTTAAAAATATTGGATAGCTTCTCTGGTATGATTTGTCTCAGTTTAGACATCAAGCCCTCGTGCCACGCTTTGTCAAAGGTTTGAGACACGTCGCGAAATACATTCGAATATGTCAGTTTTTGTTCGAGTGATTTTTCTATTACTTACTTATCAGGCCAGCGATCCATGGAGGATCTGAGCCTGAGCTATAGCTGCCTTCCATTCTTGACGGTCCCGGGCACGCTGCTTCCAGTTGTCAAGACCAAGATGTTTTACATCCGCGATTACTTGGTCTTTATGCCGGAGGTTCGGCCTTCCTCTTCTTCCCGAACCAGGAGGCTCGGAGTCGAAGACCCTCTTAGCTGGAGCGTTGATGTCCATGCGCTCGATGTGGCCGAGCCAGTGTAGTCGACGGATCCTTGCCCTCCGGACTACATCCACATCTTGGCACAGCTCGTAGAGTTCGCGGTTGTGTCTTCTTCTTCATTCACCTTCCTCACAGACAGGACCAAATATCCGGCGCAGAATTTTTCTTTCGAAAGAACCCAAAATCAGCTCCGCTGTCCTGCTTATCGTCCAGCTTTTGGCTCCGTACAGCAAGACTGGACTGGAGCTGCCGATTAGTGTGGTGCAAAATGGTTTTAGACGTTCACACAATACGCTGGACAGGATCTTGTATGCGACATTGAGCAGGGATATACCTCTATAGTTCTTGCAAGAGGTAGGATCGCCTTTTTTATGGATGGGGCATATAGAGCTGGTATTCCAGTCGTCGGGCATGCTTTCATCTTCCCAAATTCTGCAGATGATCTGGTGCATGCTCCCTACCAGAACATCGCCGCCAGCCTTGAAGAGCTCTGATGGCAAGCCATCTGAGCCTGCGGCCTTGTTGTTCTTCAGCTTCTGAATAGCTGTGCCGACTTCTTCGATGCTGGGTGGGAGGACTACTTCAGCGGCTGGAGTTGGGATTTCCTCGGTCCCTACCACTCTCTCTTGGTCATGCTCGTTAAGCAGCTGCTGGAAGTGCTGCTTAAATACATCCACTATTCCCTGCGGGTCGCTGACAAGATTACCCACTCAGTTTCGAAGAGCCAGGGTGTCCTTTTTGAAGCCTCCTGCAAGGCCTTTGGCTTTCTTGTAAAGGGCTCGTATTTTATGTTTATCCCTAGACTCCTCGATATCCTTGAGCTGGGAGGTTGCGAATAGTCTTTTCTTATGTCGCAGTAGTTTTTTCTCCTCCCTTCCTCTGGCTCGGTACTCTTCTTGCGCTGCCCTGGTTTTCCTCTGCAGCGCCTTTTGGTACGCCTCGTCGGTTGCTGCCTTTTTCTGTTCACACCCGCCATCATACCACGGTTTTCTTGTCGGGGGTGTTAGGTATCCTAAGGTAGTTTCGGCTACTTCTTGAATAGCTGAGCGGCAATGCAGCCACATATTATTAGCATTTGTGTTCGACGTAGGCATACCGTAGAGTCTTTCGCTCAGCTGCTCCCTGTAGACTCTGGCAACCTCCGGTGTGCTCAGGCGCCCAATGTCAAACAACAATGAAATCGAATGATACGATTTCTGTCTGTTAGTGCTTTTGGAACCATTAGATTTGGAACCATTTGGAATTCTGCGACTTTCCACTGGCTCGGCACATATTCCAATCTAATTGCGGCATCAACAAAAAACAGGAGTTTTGGTAAAGCCCTTCTTGGCAGAGCCTTGAGAACTTCTCCAGTAAGTAGATCATATATAGGATCCTTGTTGCCCTAAACATTCTGCTACACCTTCCACCACTGAACCTTTTTAGCAAACAAATTGCTGCCTGCGCGGCACTGAGGATGAGGAGCATAATAAAATGGCCCACATCACAAAAAGGACACACAACCATTCTAAAACACTTCGAGGTACCCATGGACACAGACTATATCATCCCGCAAAACGTGTTCACTAGGAGCTTCGAAGTTGTTTTTCCATCCAGGGAGGACTGGGCTGAAGGGAAAGTCATACCAAAGGACTCGATCTCCCTGTATACCGATGGCTCTAAGATGGAGTCGGGTGTAGGCAGTGGAGTCTTCTCCAAGGAGCTTAACCTCAGCCTATCCTTCAGACTCCCAAATTACTGCAGTGTGTATCAGGCTGAAATAACAGCGATAACAGAGGCCGTTGATTGGCTCAGGATCAGTGTAATATCCGCCAAGGATATTATCATTTGCACCGATAGCCAATCTGCGATAAAATCCCTGGCAGCGGTAACCCACAAAACAAAGACATCTCTTAACTGTCGCCTATCTCTAGATGAGATGGCTGAGCAGTTCAACATTAAAGTATTGTGGGTTCCCGGGCATAGGGATATTCCAGGAAACTGCGCGGCCGACGAACTCGCAAGGTTAGGGTCTAGCACACTCAGCCTACCTACCCTCGGGTACCTAGAAACACCAATGAGTACGGTAAAGCATATGATAAAACTCCAAACCACTAAGGCGACCAACCTCCAATAGAATGAGAGTAATATCGGCTTTATCACCACACAACTCTGGCCTAAATTAAACCTAGGACGAACCAGGGACCTAATGGCAACCAAAAGGGCAACCTTAAGTACTCTGGTGGGTGTCATTACAGGTCACTGCATCATTGGGAAACACGCCGCCAGACTGGGAATACCCTCCAACGACTTCAGTCGCGGCTGCATGGACGAGGGGGAGGAGGAATCAATACATCACCTCCTCTGCTCATGCCCCTCTCTTGCGAATCGCAGGAGGATCTACCTCGGCGCGCCCTTCTATGATAATTTAAGTGAGCTAGCAGACCATAAAATAGCTCAACTCCATCGCTTCATCAGAAGCACCGGTTGGTTCTCTGGTAGCGGATCTGGGTAACACGATCCATGTGGTATCACAATGGGCCGACTTCGGCCTATGTGTGGCCTATGCCGACCACAATAACCTAACCTAACCTAACCTAGGATCCTTGTTTGTTTTAAGCGATTAAACAATAGCCTTTGGTTCAGCGGGCGTGGATCCTGTTATTGTATATTCTGGTGTATCGTCCGTTGCATATACTGTAGATTGTCCTGTGAATGGCTTAAAAGTTTCCACAATGCATTTAGCGTCTTTTTCGTGTCACCCCTTACCAATTCATTTAGACCTTTTTCTTGTAGGTGGTGCTTGAATTTGGAGAATTTTGAGACCTTTGACCTTTGATTTCATAATCGCCTTCCGCTTAACTATTTTTCCAAGTTCATGTAGATAATTTACTGCGAAATTAGCCAGCACTTCTTCTTGGTAGAGAGTGTTATTGCACGCTGCGTACTGCTTGCCTTCGATAAATCGGGCGACTTCGACTTCTAGTTCTTAAGGTGTTCTTTTTTTTTTTCGTCGGAGGCTTCTGCTGTCCTGTTGGAGGACTCAGACGCAAATACTGCTCCATTGTACTCCAGACAGACACCTTACATTAATGTATTCCCCCGTTTTGAGAAAAATGAGAAGGAGCTTCAGTGATGTAGAGCAAAGAGATTCGGCACACACCACGTCGGCCCCAAGTGTGCCCCACCGTGCGCGAGCAAAGGCGGGACAGTCGCAGAGGAAATGCTCTGCCGTGTCATCCTCCTCACAACATGCAGCACAAGTAGGTATCTCACTGATGCCAAACACGAAGAGATGCTTAGCAAGAGTGCGGGCGATTGTCCTTAAGGCAGCGCTTAGTCACCCTGCAACCTTGATCCCTCCATCTACGGTTCTGTGTATTACACACCCAGTCGTTAATGTAGGCATTTACCGTGGACGCAGGTAGACCTGAAGCGGGTACAGATCCTGAGAAACTCTCTTCTAAACCCGAAGTCCATCAAAGATCTCATTTCCTGGTATCCCAGGGTGACCTGGAACCCATACAAGCCTTAGCGAATTTAGTCTACCGACAATGTTCAAGGGTGTTGCACACAGATTTAAGTACAGCTTGGCTGTCACTGCAGACGCTTATGCTTTTATCTCTCCACGTGTACTTCCTAACATACCTTCCGAGTAAGGCTAGGTGGGTCGGGCTTTTTCATAAGAGTATCATCACTCATTGTTAATAAATTGTTCCACCATTGACTGTGAAGATTATTTAAAAAATAATTGAAGAAGAATTTGTGAAAATAATGCGGCAGAGCAACCGGAAATAAAAAATTGTGTGGGTGCGTAAGGTCTGCCTACACTGCACAGTTCGTCGATGATCTTAGAAAATGGACACCTTCTTCTTTTTCTTTTTCGGCGCTACAGTTCATGGTGAACCTGGGCCTCCTTTAAAAAACCTCTCCAACTGGCACGGTCTTTCGCCAGCAGTCTCCAGTGCCGCACGTCTAGTTGGTTAAGCTCCTCTTCCACTCGTCTTCCACTCGGTTGTGCCATCTATAATTTGGCTGTCCTTGACCGCGTCGCCCCTCGGGGTTGGATTCAAAGACCTTCCGGGCCGGAGCTTGTTTTCTATGCGCTCAACATGACCTAGCCATTTTAGGCGTAGGATCCGAAGACACCGTGCTACGTTCATGTCGCTGTGCAGCCCGTACAGTTCACTATTGTGTCTTCTCCCAATTTATGCAGATCGGACCGAAAATCGTACGCAGAATATTTCTCTCAAAACGACCAAGGGCCTCCTCATCCACTTTCGATAAGGTCCATGTCTCTTCGCCATAGAGCAGGACCCTGGTTTTTCGAAGAAGGACTCTGTTTCTCAGTTGCCTCCCTAATCCAAAGAAACAGCGGTTGGCAAGAGTTATTCTGCGTTTGATTTCGGCACTGATGCAATTGCTGCATGTCAATGCGGAGCCTAGGTAGATGAAGTCCTTGACTACATCGAAATTATACCTGCCAATATGGGCGCCCTGGCCAAGACGCCGGTATTTCGTGTCCTTTTTCGACGACAGCATATATTTGGATTTTCCCTCGTTTACGTTCAGACCCACTTTAGCCGCTTCTGCTTCAATGCTCGTGATAGCTTCATTGACGTCTCGCTCTGTTCTCCCAATCACGTCAATGCCGTCAGCGTACGTGAGTAATAGTGCAGACTTGAAGTAGATTGTGCCTCTTGTATTGGCCAGTGAATCCCGCAAATACAAATACAAATCTTTTCAAGCATGATGTTCAAAAAGTCACATGACAATGCGTCGCCCTGTCTGAATACTTTTTTGACATCGAAGGCCTCGGTTAATTCCTTACCGACCTTAATGGAGCAGCCTGAATTCTTCATCATCATCCTGCACAACCTGACGAGTTAGGCAGGGATGTCAACACATAATATGGGTCTATATAGCTCGTCCCTATACACTGTCATATCCTTCCTTCCTTACTTTGTGGCGTTATAGCCCATGAAAGACCAGAGCCAAGCTTCTCTTCAATCACCCATGTTGTGTGTGATTTATTTTTCACACAGGTGAAAGGGACCTACAGCTTTAATGCCGATTCCGAACAGCGGCGTGCGAAAAGCCTTTTCATGGCAGGTTACACTACGGGGGGTTTTGCCAGTACCCCGCCGAGGAGGGACGCTGCGAAATAAACATTCGATGGCGTTGGTGTTATCGGGATCCGAACTGTCATATACGGCTTTAAAATCGACGAAAAGGTGGTGTGTGTCGACCTGAATTCATGGGTCTTCTCCAAGATTTGCCGCAGTGTGAATATTTGGTCTACCGTGGATTTTCCTAGCCTGAAGCCACATTAATAGGAACCTATCAAATTGTCCACGAATGGTTTCAGGCGTTCACACAGCACGGCAGAAAATATCTTATACGCGATGTTAAGGAGACTTAATTCCCTGTAGTTGGCGCAGTTATAGGGGTCTCCTTTTTTTTGGATCGGGCAAACGATGCTGGGGTTCCATTTATCGGGTATGATTTCTTCCAACTCATCTCCAGTTGCTTTAAATAGCTCAGCAGGCAGGCCGGCAGCTTTAGTAGACTTTAGTTTCGATATTGCTACCTTAACCTCATCTTATTCAAATCGACGGAATTCCCTCTCATCTTCGTGCAGTGTGTGTGGTTCATTCTGCCTGACAGCGGTATCTTGATCATCTTCGCCGACATCAAATTTTGCTGGTCCTATTCGACTCTGCAGAGCTCGCAATATCCGCATACGTACCTTGGCTGGAACAAAGTAATAATCGGTCATCCATGATGCTGGAGGAGTGTCCGGTGTCGATCGCAACATGACCGATTTAGATATTGAGATATGGGAATCGTGTCACAGCTACTAGGAGATTACGCCTCGTCATAAAGTCTATTAGGCTGAATCCCTTTTCGGACGTGGTGTCGTGTAAGCTGTACTTTCTAGGTTCAAAACGAATGGCATACATATTCATGCGTGCTCTAAGCCGTATATGTAAACACTTGAGTTTTATTACTTATTGGGCAAACCAAATTGATTTCGAGTTGTCTAAATTCTCAAAGTTCTCTCTTAGCCGTATAATAGGAGAAAGCACTGGCTCAAAGGGTGACATAAGGTCAAGTGTTGGTCATTTCATTTTCATCAATCATATTTGAAATGTTTTTTAGGGATTTGTGGAAGAATAAATTAGAATGCAGATTGCTTCACTTGTAGTCAACCGTATATAGTGTACTGAACCCTGTCCGCATATACCTTTAGCGTCGTTAGTTCACTGCTCTGAAAGTTCTAAAAATCTTGCATGACTGTGCTACCCAGCACAGCATAAGAGCACATCTGCTCGATAAATCGTTTAGAAATATGCGGCAGTGCCTGACCAATTTTATAATTGGCGATTCGAGTGCTTTTATTGCCGCTTTGCTATGTGTGTAGATGACAATGTCATTGTAGCCAATCGATCTCAAAGGCAGCTAGTCGGCGGCTGTTAATTCAGCTTGGAATATACTCCAGTGGTTCGGTATTCTAAAGGATTGGCTGATTTCAGGATCGGTACTTAGACACCGGGCGCCGTGGCGCACTGGTTAGTGTGTTGGATGCTGACGCACGATGACCGAGTTCGGATTCCGATGACACCAACGCCACCGAATGTTTATTTCGGATGTGGTCATAGTGGAAGCCCGAGTAAAACGGAAATTATGCTCTTTACCACTAAGTATCAGATACCGAACTTTAATATTCCTCGACTCAACAACCAGACACTCTCTCTGTTTTCCTAGAGTACATATCTAGGAGTTGTTCCAGACCCAAAGCTCAATTGGAAGCTTAACATAGATCATCGGGTACAGGCTTTTTATGCCTGTAGCAGAACTTTTGGCAAAATGTGGGGACTCCGGTCCAAAATGGTGCTGTGGATGTACACAACATAACACGTTGTAAGCTGTATCCACACCTAATTACTTGTATGGTGACCTGCCCTAAGCAAAGCATAAAACATTAGCAAACTAAACCAAGTCCAGAGGTCGGCCGGAATTGTTGTAACAGGTGCCCGTTAGTCAAGCCCGACCGAAGCACTCAAAGTACTCTTAAACCACCTCCCTCTTGACCGCCACACAACATATAGCGCATCCTGCAGTGCAATTTGATTCAGAGAATCCAGATTCTGGTCATAGCAAGGGGCTGGATCTGTTACCTGGAAACCTGGCTACGACTTCATGACACTTAAACATAACCTAAACAAAGCCGCCTAACTCAATTTTTCCATTCAGAATGGTATGAAAATATGGACTGCACTTCAACAACCATCAGGTGGAGCTTTCTACCGACGGCTCGAGGATGGAGTGCGGAGTCGGTTCGTTTATCTTCTCAGCGGAACTGAATATCTGCAAATCATTTCGAATTCCGTACTCCACTAGTCTTTTCCAAGCGGAAGTAATAGCGATTAAAGACGTTTGTAAATTACTCACCCGTAACCCCATAGCCAGTCAGCTATGAAGGCTCTCGATTCACACACGATAGCATCCAACTAGTCGCACAGTGTAAAGACGAAATCACTTGTGTAGGCGATTATTTCAACATCTCTCTATTCTGGCCTCTTGGCCACAGCAACCTAGGAGGAAACGAAAAAACGAATGGGCTGGCAAGGCACAGCTCTACCGTCGATAGGCAGTATCCCCTTCCATAGCACTGATCAAGGGACACATTTTTCAACACTTCCTCTCAAGGACGAACTCCAGATGGAGTACCCTGAGCAACTTCAACACAAAAAAAAAACTCACGACTTGATTATCAGAACTCGACAAGAAACTGCCAGAATTGTAGCTAGAACCGGCCATTGGCAAAGGAAGCGGGTTCTTACAACTTCGGCAGTGTATGTTAAATGGAATGTCTAACTTGGCAGCGTGGGTACTGTCACGACAATGACCAGTACTGATAGCTACTTTTTGTGTTGTAGTTACTCAGGCTACTCCATCTGGAGTTCGTCCTTGAGACGAAGTGTTGAAAAATGTGTCCCTTGATTAGTGTTATGGAAAGGGATACTGCCTATCGACGGTAGAGCTGTGCCTTGCCAGCGCATCCGCTTCCGTATCCGAACCAGACAGCGCACACTCAGCAAGGTCTTCTTTGACGACCTATCAGACTTCAGTAACATAGAATTCTGGAACATCATTCAATTTCTCGATTCCACAGAATAGATTTGAAACACAAATCGACACACTAGGTCACTTGGTACCAAGTAGCTACTCCTGCCTACCCACCTACCTGTGGCACAGGGTCTATTAAGGGGCGTTCCTTATATCAAATCAGTGGTCATCATTGTAGACCTCTGAGGTCCGTTCATACAACTTGGTCGTATGTCTCCCGATTACTGAAGCAGAAAATTGAAAATCCAACCATAAAACAACTTTTTAACTTCACTAGAAATACAAGTATGTTCATATATCGTCACCTTTCCTGGACTATATAGGAGTTCTCCATTGCATTGACTTCATTTTATAGTCCTTCAGTGGCTCATATAATTTCCAGCAACAAACTTGTCCGTTGGTTCTCCGTATTTAGTTCCTACGTGAACGACCTTCCCGCTTCCTTTGTGCTTAGAGCATTAAGCTTGATATTGTATACCTTGTCCAATTTCATATATCCTTTCTATACGTGATGTAAAAGGACAACAAGAGAAAATCGTTCGCTCACATTGTAGTCACGTTCTTTAGTGAAACAGTGTCAGTGGCCAGGGGAGTTGGAACTGAACCCTGGTGGCTTCTCCTCGCCTCATAGCTAATGTCGACGGGGTACTGTGCTGGAAATTGTATTGCTGTGAAAAGCGAACCACCCGCCTGGACTCATTTCAGCATTTTCGATTTGCTCGTTTTCCCATTTCGTTGGATTTGATGAATGGTGTACTTACTGTGCTTGTCAGTAGCACACTGAGATTCCTAACAAAAACGTATTTTTTGGGACGAAATGAAATCACATGATTATACTGATCGCCGTGCCAATCAAACTTTTGGTCGGTTAGCCAAAAAGAAAAATTACAAAGGAATTTTTGAGTTATATTCAATCTAAAATGTGCTCAGTTCACAAGCCTCAAAAGACTTATTCCAGGTGAAAACGTTTCTTCATCTCCTTATCGGGCACTAGAGGTCGGGCTGAACCTGGGCCTCAACGAACATGTCTCTCCAACTAGCACGGTCCTTTGCTAGCCTTTTCCATTGCAGAGGGCATGGGCTCGGACATACAGGGTAAAGTTGTTGATTGCTCTCAACCTGGCGAGATGCCAGCAACGATCCCTGTTTAAATGCATGCCCGGGTCAAGTTGACATACGTCCTCCTCGCGGCGCCCTCTGGATAGCCTCTTCAACAACCGTTGGGAGGTGAACAAACGTATGGCGGTTGTGCGGCGGGCTAACAATCCGCCCACGTAAAAAACCTAAAAGTTATGAATGAGCAAGATGCCCCGGATACACGGACGGATACTCGACGACGACAACGCGCGAAAAAGGAACACGATTTGCGAGTATGCTTCTGGAATGTCAGAACCCTGTACACTCCCGGAGCTGCTCATAAACTACATAGAATCCTCACGCAGTACAAGGCGGATATTACTGCGGTTCAGGAAATACGCTGGATTGGAAACGGTATGATTAGGAAGAAAAATTGCGACATTTATTACAGCTGTCAAAAAAGTTTGCACTTACTGGGATGCGGATTTGTAGTGGGAAAGCGGTTAAGGTCGAAGGTCATCGACTTTAAACCTATAAGTGATCGCCTGGCTGTGATCCGCATCAGAGGCAGATTTTATAACACCAGCCTTATATGTGCACACGCCCCTACCGACGAGGCTGAAGACCCTATCAAGGAGGACTTCTATGACCTCCTGGACAACGCCTACGGAGCTTGTCCGGAGTACGATGTAAAAATCGTGCTCGTGGACTTCAACGCCAAAATCGGTAAGGAGAACACCCTTGGCGGAGTGATCGGAAAGCACAGCCTCCACGATACAACAACAGATAACGGCTTCCGACTCGCTGACTTTGCGACAGCTCGTAATGCGGTGATAAGTAGCACAAGATTCCCTCGCAAGCGAATCCACACAGCAACCTGGCGATCTCCGGACGGTCGAACCGCCAACCAAATCGACCATATGCTCATTGACGCAAGGCACTCGTCAAACATCCTGGATGTGCGAACATTCAGAGGGGCAAATGTCGACTCTGACTACTGGCCTGCCATCAGAGCTCTTCAAGGCTGGCGGCGATGTTCTGGTAGGGAGCATGCACCAGATCATATGCAGAATTTGGGAAGATGAAAGCATGCCCGACGACTGGAATACCAGCTCTATATGCCCCATCCACAAAAAAGGGGATCCCACCTCTTGCAAGAACTATAGAGGTATATCCCTGCTCAATGTCGCATACAAGATCCTGTCCAGCGTATTGTGTGAACGTCTAAAACCATTTTGCACCACACTAATCGGCAGCTACCAGTGCGGCTTCCGGCCCGGCAAATCAACTATAGACCACACACTTCGACAAATCCTGGAAAAGGCCAACGAGTTTCGAATCGATACGCACCATCTTTTTATCGATTTCAAAGCCGCATACGACAGCATTCATCGTGAACAACTGTTTGGGGCGATGGCCGAATTCGGGATCCCGGTAAAACTAATCCAGTTGTGTCGCGCCACGCTAAAAAACACGCGATGCACCGTGCAACTCGGTTCTAGGACCTCGGAACCATTCGAAACATGCACCGGATTTCGGCAAGGAGATGCGCTGTCATGTGACTTCTTCAACCTGGTGCTGGAGCAGATAGTGCGACGGGCAGGCGTCAACAGGGAAGGCACTATCTTTTACAAGTCCATCCAGCTGCTAGGATACGCGGATGATATCGACATCATCGCGTGTTCTCGCCGTGGTATTGTGGAAGCATTCACGGCGATTGAAGAACAGGCGAAACGAATTGGCCTTAAGATCATAAGGACAAAACGAAATACATGCTGTCAAGCAAAAACCAATCCGTCGCTCACCACCTGGGACAAAACATAACAATTGACAGCTACAATTTTGAGGTAGTTAAGGAGTTTGTCTACCTCGGGGCAAACGTAAATTCCACAAATGACACCGCAGTGGAGATCCGGCATAGAATCGCCCCTGGCAACCGCTGCTACTTCGGCTTGTCCGAAACTCCTCACTCGAAAGACCAAAGTCATGCTTTACAAAACGCTCATTCTGACAGTCTTGTTGTACGGAGCCGAAAGCTGGACGATAAGCAGGACAGCGGAGCTGATTTTGGGTTCTTTCAAATGAAATTCTGAGCCGGATATTTGGTCCTGTCTGTGAGGAAGGTTAATGGAGAAGAAAACACAACCGCGAACTCTACGAGCTGTACCAAGATGTGGATGTAGTCCGGAAGGCAAGGTTCCGTCGATTACACTGGCTCGGCCACATCGAGCGCATGGACATCAACGCTCCAGCTAAGAGGGTCTTCGACTCCGAGCCTCCTGGTTCGAGAAGAAGAGGAAGACCGAACCTCCGGTATAAAGACCAAGTAATCGCGGATGTAAGACATCTTGGTCTTGACAACTGGAAGCAGCGTGCCCGGGACCGTCAAGGATGGAAGGCAGCTATAGCTCAGGCTCAGATCCTCCATGGATCGCAGGCCTGATAAGTAAGTAAGTAAATATGTATGTTTTATTCTTTGTTTTTATAAGTTTATTGTTTTCGAATAAATATGTGTATAAATAAAATTTGATTTTCATAGAATTGTGTTTATGGGCCTCTCAGGCTCCACGTGTGCAACGGTGTGATTTTTTCTTAGGTGTGCACTGAAGGGCTGAGAACGGCAGCAACGATACAATAACCAACGATTTCTATTCATTTTATGCTTAGCAATTCGACGCAGTCGCAAGGCTATGGAATGTTGTTTGTTATTGAAAAATAATTTCATTTGAATTGAAATGAAAATCTTAATCCACGCGAAATTGCCTCGCATAAACCACTATGGACATAGTTTTCTTGGAGTCGTTGTCTATTGCATTTCATGTCCAGCAGGAATGAGATGAATACTTGACTTGGCATCTTACTCTTGAAACCGTGTACGCCAAGAACATGACCATAAAGAAAATGACGCAGATACATGTACATACTTCACTTTAACGTATCTGTCTGACGAGGAAATATATCATCCTGCGATAAAGCGAAACACAAGAAACCCTGCTAAAGATAAATGTGTAAGCTTTCCTCTGGAGAATACCGAGCAGAAGTGTCGTTTGCTCGATAAAAAAGTAATTAGTCATTGTCTCAGTCCTTCTTACTGCGATCACAAGTTAGTAACTCAAATTCTCAGGAAAAAAATATTCGCGGATTTAATTAAATTAATTTACAGCAGATTCGTGTTGATGTTAATCTACCGACGCGCGTACTGACAATAAAGCATAATAAGATACGAATATCTTTAATCATTTCCTCTTTACGTACAGACCTACTTATGTATCGCAATGATTCATTTATTCGATGTGGCAGCACAATTCTACCATCTGCTGTCGACGTCTTCTGGGGAAGGATTTCGTTATGGAGGCCAACTGGAAGAGATTACGCTGTTGGTGGATATTCCGTGAATTCATGCTTAATTAATGATTTTTTGTTATGATTTTCATGTGACTATTGAGTCCAGGATTTCAGTGGTCGCTTTCTTCATTTCTAGATGGCTTTAAGCTCCATATGGATTAAGGAACTGGCAGCTTATGTCCCTCTTTTTTGGCCAATAATTGGCCAGGGTGATGTGGTGTTTAGGTCCTTTTGTCGGTTTTACATTTGCGAAAGAAATTCACAGATATCCTTGTCTCTTTGTCCGTAGCAGCGGTTGTCCTTTGCTGTTTTCAACCAACCAGCGTCGGGCACGGTCAGTAGAGTAAGAGTGGGAATATGGACTATCGGCTTTTCTCGGAACGCACAAATACAATCGAGGTGAAAGATACTCAAGAATGAAAGAGTACAGATTACGCCTTGCGCATGTCCGCCATGTTTGCTACCTATCTGTCAATGTTTGATAACGTAGTCTGTGACCCTCCGATTCGTGATTCACTTCTTTACACATATGCGAACACGAAAGAGGTTTCTTGCGCGCGTTAAATTTAAAAAGTGATTGGAATTGAAAACAATAAAAAAGGGAAAGGCAGACAGTAGGTATTATTGCTTTCCAAAAGATAATATCTTGCGAAAGCAGTGGATTCACTTCTGCAGAAGGAAGGATTATTTGAATCCAAGCACAGCTCGTATTTGCTCTGCACATTATACAGCTATAGCTTAAGAAGGCTGTCGGATAACCAACATGCCTACAACAAAGGCAAATCGGCGGAAACAACACTCCACTCAGTAGTTAGTAACATAGAATGGTCACTGGAACACAAAGAATACACCCTAGTGACCTTTCCCGGTATTGAGGGCTCCTTTAACAACGTTGAACCATGGGCAGTCACCATAGCGCTGACTGATTGGGTGTAATGGGATCAGTGATAGAACTGGTACGACAACTGCTTACACAAAGTGTCGTCAAAGTCGTTTCAACTAGAATGGTCAGGAGAGGTAGACCACAAGGTGGAGTACTCTCCCCTCTCCTCTGGAACGTGGTAGCCAATGAACTACTACTATTGTTAGAGCAGGAAGGGACGCTGTGATCGCCTATACGGATGACATTGCTATACCCGTCTCAGAAAACTTCCCAACATTACATACAGTAGTAACCTGGACACAGTACTGTGGACTTGGGGTTAAGACTGATCTAGTACTGATTACAAATAAATATAAAATACCTAAATACCTTGGCCTGGTCCTTGAACTGGCTGAACTGGAAACTTAACATACTTGATCGGGTCAAGAAAGCAACCAGTCTACAGCTTTAAGAAAGTGGTGGGAAAAAAGTGGGGTCTCCAACCAAGCATTATACATTGCCTCTATACAGCAGTCATAAGGCCCATCCTCCTGTATGGCATCGACTCCTCTGGACAAGGCAGTCTATCGAAACCTTCTGGGGAAAGTGCATAGATCGGCCAGCATATACATACGTGGTGCGATCAGAACGACCCCCACCATTGTACCTCGGATCTACCTCGGCGCGCCCTTCTATGATAACTTAAGTGAGCTAGAAGACCTAAAAATAGCTCAACTCCATCGCTTTCATCAGAAGCACTGATTGGTTTTCAGGTAGCGAATTTAGGTAATATGATCCTTGTGGTATCACAGAAATAAGGAAAACTTGTTACTTTTCTTTTGCTTGCATCGCCTTAAGCAAGATGTGTTGGAAAATTTCTTCGGCGAGATTCGTAGCAAGGCAGGTCTTCACGACCAGCATGATCGATAAGAATTCAAGTACACATTGAGGTCATACTTACTAGGTTATAATGAAGGACTTCTTTTCGACCACGTAAATGTTGCTGAGGATAATACACCCGATCTCGAGTTGGACTCTACCTTCAAAGGTAATCCTTGCTTTTGCTAAACATTATACTAATTCGTTTTTCTTCTGTATTAGGTACAATTCTAAAAGGCATAGTGATAAATCCAAGGAGCATACCGGGCAAGATAAAGAAGAAATAGAGGGGACTCTGTAGCTAATGACGGATTAGAAAACCTCACAGGTTATATCTGTCATAAGCTGGGTGACCAAATTCCGGAGATCCGCACGGAGAAATCCAACGATGAGTCGTTGACTTGGGTAAATCACCTAGGTTAGGTTAGGTATATGGGTGCCCTATTGACGTAAAGTCAAGGCTCACGTAGACTACGTTGAGTCCATTGTGCCCACCTGTTTTGTTTAACCCATTGATACCTATGCATTTACCGTCGAGCTGAACCAGCCAGACGTGGATAAAAATGCCAGTATTCTGTTCAGCCCGATATTACCTACCTCTTCTAGTCCCGAAGGGAAGTATCTTCCCAGGAAAATATTCCTTTTCTTGGGCTAGCGCCGGGCATTCGCACAGCAGGTGACGAACGGACTCAATTTCCTCTTCGTCCCTGCAGCTTCTGCAGAAGTCATTGTAGGGCTGGCCTAGTCGAGCTGCATGATAGGATAGCATGCAGTGCCCGGTGAGGGCACCGACTGCCAGTCGAATGTTCCGCAGATTTTCCGTTCGTTTCTTATCATAGACGGGCCAAGTCGATTTCACCGTTGCGCATGTATCTAAGCGACACCATCGCTTATTGGCTTTCACAAATAGCTCCGTCTGTATCTCCCTGTAGAGCGCACTGAGTGGTGCTTTGGCCTCAGCTGAGATCTGCGTAATGTTAGCACCTGATCCCACCCTTGCCAACTCGTCCGCCCTCTCGTTTCCGGAGATGTTCATATGACCAGGTACCCAGCAAAGGGTCACCTCATTTACATTGGATATCTCTTCTAAATTCCCCTTGCAGAGTTTGACGAGTTTGGGTCTTATCCATGCTGCCTGCAGAGCCTTAATATCTGCCTGGCTGTTAACATAGATGCTGATCCTTTCTCCTGTAATATTCTCTTTGCTGATCAGGTCCGCCGCCTGCTTGATAGCGAAGACCTCAGCTTGGAAGACACTGCATCCATCATCGAGCCTGTAGGCGCGATGCATATCCCGAGACTCAAAGTAGACTCCGGCACCTGTGCCAACATCCATTTTGGATCCGTCGGTGTAGAGTGCCAGTTCACTTTCCGTGCGTACCAAATCACCGGTCAATTCCTTCCTGGAGGGAATTCTAATAGAGAATCTCTTCTCACAGGAAGGAAGTCGGGTGACATAGTCCGTTACGGTTCTGAATCTCGAGACGGCCCATCGATCCAAGACTGATGCATGTCCGTGAGGGCTCCTTTTCCAGAGACCTGATTCCTGTAATCTTAGCGCAGTTCTGGTTGCGGCGCTCTCGCAGTACAAGTCCAGGGGTGGGAGGTTCAGCATGACTTCAAGGGCCGCCGTTGGTGTGGACTTCATAGATCCCGTCACCGCCAGACAGCCTGCCCTTTGAACCTTTGACACACTCTGAAGAAGACACTTTTTCTCAAGCGTGTTCCACCAGAAAACCGAGCCATAGACTAGGATAGGTCTTACTACCGCAGTGTACAACCAATGTACTAACCTCGGTTTGAGGCCCCATGTCTTTCCAAAGGAGTAAAAATACTGGAGAGGGTAAAAATACTGTTTTTTTAAGGCCAGGATGTATTTTAGGATTAGACAATTAAATAAGGAAATAATAGAAAATCAGTATAAACGGAAAAGAAAATTAAATAAAATATTACACTAACAGAAAAATGTATCTTTCATTCTACATCTTTGCATTCATATTAAACTCCAATGGAACCATTCAGAATGGGTTTGCTTTTGCTTCTATACATTCGTTTTGTTGGTTTTAGTTTACCACTCGAAGCTTGGAAAAATACTTGAGAATAATGGAAATAATATGCCACATGCCATAAAGCTTTATAAACGCGATCTATTTAACAACAATTATATAAATTCCAATTTGTTGTAAACAATTTGTATGTAAACAAACAGCAATTTCAACCAGCTGTCAAATTTCGGGTCACATGTGACGTACATGCGCAGAACGAAACAAAAATGAACGCTCGAAGGCGTCGTCTTGTCTCTCTCATGCCTGCTTCACAATGCTACTACACGACGACGCGACAGCGCAACTACAAACGCCGTAGGCTGTCAAGTGCATATTCATTCAATGGAATTATATGGAGTAAGTCACATAGGCACGTATGTAGTCGTGTCGCAGCGCTGCAATTTCGAAAATTTGAAAAACTGTCGCTACTACACGGCGTTGTGCCATTTCGAATTCGAATTCGAGGAATACGTTTGATAACCTGGTCTAACCCACCACCTCCTTCTGACTTTTGTTTTCGCTTTTAACTTTTTATAGGCTAAAGCAGCCGCACATGTTAGCAATAATGTTTTTTTCAAATAGTTTTTATCCATTTATTAACTAATTTCAGTTTCAATCTTCGAATTTTTTACTGATGCCAACTTCACTCTATAGAATTCACCTCCAACTTCACTCACAGAAGTAACCGCGCTGTCAAAAAAAACGCCGATGAAAGTAGCTCCATTGTGTATTGACTGATCGACTTTACAACCACAGCAATCGGCAGCGTTTGTAGTTGCGCTGTCGCGTCGCCGTGTAGTACTTACTTATCAGGCCTGCGATCCATGGAGGATCTGAGCCTGAGCTATAGCTGCCTTCCATCCTTGACGGTCCCGGGCACGCTGCTTCCAGTTGTCAAGTCCAAGATGTCCTACATCCGCGATTACTTGGTCTTTATACCGGAGGTTCGGTCTTCCTCTTCTTCTCGAACCAGGAGGCTCGGAGTCGAAGACCCTCTTAGCTGGAGCGTTGATGTCCATGCGCTCGATGTGGCCGAGCCAGTGTAGTCGACGGATCCTTGCCTTCCGGACTACATCCACATCTTGGTACAGCTCGTAGAGTTCGCGGTTGTGTCTTCTTCTCCATTCACCTTCCTCACAGACAGGACCAAATATCCGGCGCAGAATTTTTCTTTCGAAAGAACCCAAAATCAGCTCCGCTGTCCTGCTTATCGTCCAGCTTTCGGCTCCGTACAGCAAGACTGGCAGAATGAGCGTTTTGTAAAGCATGACTTTGGTCTTTCGAGTGAGGAGTTTTGACCCCAGTTGTTTGGACAAGCCGAAGTAGCAACGGTTGCCAAGGGCGATTCTACGCCGGATCTCCACTGTGGTGTCATTTGTGGAATTTACGTTTGCCCCGAGGTAGACAAACTCCTTAACTACCTCGAAATTGTAGCTGTCAATTGTTATGTTTTGTCCCAGGTGGTGAGCGACGGATTGGTTTTTGCTTGACAGCATGTATTTCGTTTTGTCCTCATTGATCTTAAGACCAATTCGTTTCGCCTGTTCTTCAATCGCCGTGAATGCTTCCACAATGCCACGGCGAGAACACGCGATGATGTCGATATCATCCGCGTATCCTAGCAGCTGGATGGACTTGTAAAAGATAGTGCCTTCCCTGTTGACGCCTGCCCGTCGCACTATCTGCTCCAGCACCAGGTTGATGAAGTCACATGACAGCGCATCTCCTTGCCGAAATCCGGTGCATGTTTCGAATGGTTCCGAGGTCCTAGAACCGAGTTGCACGGTGCATCGCGTGTTTTTTAGCGTGGCGCGACACAACTGGATCAGTTTTACCGGGATCCCGAATTCGGCCATCGCCCCAAACAGTGCTTCACAATGAATGCTGTCGTATGCGGCTTTGAAATCGATGAAAAGATGGTGTGTATCGATTTGAAACTCGTTGGTCTTTTCCAGGATTTGTCGAAGTATGAAAATTTGGTCTATAGTTGATTTGCCGGGCCGGAAGCCGCACTGGTAGCTGCCGATTAGTGCGGTGCAAAATGGTTTTAGACGTTCACACAATACGCTGGACAGGATCTTGTATGCGACATTGAGCAGGGATATACCTCTATAGTTCTTACAAGAGGTAGGATCGCCTTTTTTGTGGATGGGGCATATAGAGCTGGTATTCCAGTCGTCGGGCATGCTCTCATCTTCCCAAATTCTGCAGATGATCTGGTGCATGCTCCCTACCAGAACATCGCCGCCAGCCTTGAAGAGCTCTGATGGCAAGCCATCTGAGCCTGCGGCCTTGTTGTTCTTCAGCTTCTGAATAGCTGTGCCGACTTCTTCTATGCTGGGTGGCAGGACTACTTCAGCGGCTTGAGTTGGGATTTCCTCGGTCCCTACCACTCTCTCTTGGTCATGCTCGTTAAGCTGCTTAAATACATCCACTATTCCCTGCGGGTCGGTGACAAGATTACCCTCGCAGTTTCGAAGAGCCAGGGTGCCCTTTTTGAAGCCTCCTGCAAGGCCTTTGGCTTTCTTGTAAAAGGCTCGTATTTTATGTTTATCCCTAGACTCCTCGATATCCTTGAGCTGGGAGGCTGCGAAGATTCTTTTGTTTTGTCGCAGTAGTTTCTTCTCCTCCCTTCTTCTGGCTCGGTACTCTTCTCGCGCTGCCCTGGTTTTCCTCTGCAGCGCCTTTTGGTACGCCTCGTCGGTTGCTGCCTTTTTCTGCTCACACTCGCCATCATACCACGGGTTTCTTGTCGGGGGTGGTAGGTATCCTAATGTGGTTTCGGCTACTTCCTGAATGGCTGAGCGGCAATGCAGCCACATATTATTGGCATTTGTGTTCGACGTAGGCATACCGTAGAGTCCTTCGCTCAGCTGCTCCCTGTAGACTCTGGCAACCTCCGGTGTGCTCAGGCGCCCAATGTCGAACCTCCTCCTGATGGGCTGGTGCAGCTTTCTGACATTGGACAGTCGAGCTCTGAATCTTGCTGCTACGAGGAAATGGTCAGAGTCGACATTTGCCCCTCTGAATGTTCGCACATCCAGGATGTTTGACGCGTGCCTTGCGTCAATGAGCACATGGTCGATTTGGTTGGCGGTTCGACCGTCCGGAGATCGCCAGGTTGCTGTGTGGATTCGCTTGCGAGGGAATCTTGTGCTACTTATCACCGCATTACGAGCTGTCGCAAAGTCAGCGAGTCGGAAGCCGTTATCTGTTGTTGTATCGTGGAGGCTGTGCTTTCCGATCACTCCGCCAAGGGTGTTTTCCTTTCCGATTTTGGCATTGAAGTCCCCGAGCACGATTTTTACATCGTACTCCGGACAAGCTCCGTAGGCGTTGTCCAGGAGGTCATAGAAGTCCTCCTTGATAGGGTCTTCAGTCTCGTCGGTAGGGGCGTGTGCACATATAAGGCTGATGTTATAAAATCTGCCTCTGATGCGGATCACAGCCAGGCGATCACTTATTGGTTTAAAGTCGATGACCTTCGACCTTAACCGCTTTCCCACGACAAATCCGCATCCCAGTAAGTGCAACCTTTTGTGACAGCTGTAATAAATGTCGCAATTTTTCTTTCTAGTCATACCGTTTCCTATCCAGCGTATTTCCTGGACCGCAGTAATATCCGCCTTGTACTGCGTGAGGATTCCTTCTAGTTTATGAGCAGCCCCGGGAGTGTACAGGGTTCTGACATTCCAGGAGCATACTCGCAAATCGTGTTCCTTTTTCGTGCGTTGTCGTCGGAGTATCCGTCCGTGTATCCGAGGCATCTTGCTCATTCATAACTTTAGGTTATCCAGAGGGCGCCGCGAGGAGGCCGTATGTCAACTTGACCCGTCGCCGTGTAGTAGCATTGTGAAACAGGTATCTCTCAATCGTGAAAGATACTTACATTTATGCGCAAGCCTCCCAACCATACCTCAGTTCAATTTCAGCCGATGGCGAGAACAGGGATAATGAATGAGATGGCAATCTTTCGTACGTCTGCCCATTGATCCACGCAGGGGTTGGTTGTTGCTTTTGTAATACACACCGATACTATAAGTATTATTCTAGGGTTAAACCTAGAAGGGTAACCTTCGTCGATTCGACGAACATGAATTTTAATTTTTTAGTTTTCTCCTTAATCCTCTTACTGATAGGATTCTCTTTTCGTGTAACCCTAGCCATCTCTAAGTGCCTTTAGTGTGTGGACGTACGGTAGTGTACCTGCTTCGGTAAGTGCATTTAATTTTGAAAAACGGCGCAAATGTTCGTCGAAACGACGAAGGTTACCTTTTATTCATCCTCTGCGTATGCAATAATAAAGTGCTCGAACGAATTACTACGGACTCTAACCAACGCGGAATTTGGTCGGCTCTCGTCCTACCCCTGAGAGTAGTGAACGAACATCAACGACTCCAACCACTGCACTCCGTTCAGGTTGTGTATGTAAACACATCATAAGAGAATATAAAAACTCTTGAATCTGCGCGAGTCCCTAAAAAAAAAAAAAAAAAATGCAACTTTTAGGGAGCGATCAGATTCTTAATATGCAAGTTAACACCATCAGTGGTGACGACCGGGTTGACTGTTGCGGCCGCCTTCCGGATCGCCGTTTATGTACAACATTGCATTGATAATGCAATATCCTGCACATTGCGTTTCTTGCAAGGGTATCATAAAATGGCGAAGAATGGGGCGAGCTGGCTTACTACGCGAAACGGGCAGTAGAGTTAGGACTATTCTTTAGCATTTAAGTTCATTCGCATTTGGAACGGCACCGAAACAAAGCGAAGGTATTTCCGTAAATATAATGCCATGAAATACATAACTTGTAAAACAACCAAGTCTCGCAACTCAGATCTTCTACCGTAAAAAACTGTAGGATCCATGTATTACCAAGTCAGTTCATTTATTCAGTCCCTACTTAAGGGACCTTCTGCCTTGATTTATTACGTAATTAGCTAACCTAACAACATCTTATAGTGACCATACCATACCATCCCTGCGGGCTTCCGCTCTGGCTTTATAACCTTGGCATGTTCGCTTTATCTGTTGATAAAACTTTCGAACGTCACGCCTGCAGTAACACCTCTCCAAATCCTCAATCGCGCGCTTCTTGTGCTCTTTCTTCTTTCTTCTAAGAAGCTTATGCTCCTCCCGTCTTTTTAACTCGTAGAGCTCACGAGCTGCTCTTGTTCTTTTATGCAGCGAGGCCTTATATGCATCCTGCTTCGCTCTATGAATCCTCCTGCACTCGTCATCGAACCAGGTGTTTTTTCGTGGTGGAGCTCTGAAACCCAAAACTTCGGATGCAGAGCTTTTCAGGGCTTGTTTGCAAAGGCTCCACTGCTATTCTATTGATAGCGTGGAGGATTGAGGTGTATTGGAGAGCTTAAGGGAGACGCGATCGGTAAAAGCACGAGCGGTTTCTGGCGATAGTAGCATTCCGACGTCATAACTTTGTATTCTTACTCTACTCCGCTGCGTTCGTGATATCCGTAGGCACATCTTGGCCACGACAAGATAGTGGTCCGAGTCGATGTTAGCTCCTCGGAAGTTCGAACATCAAGAAATGTGGAAGAGTGTCTGGACGTCGATCGCAATGTGATCAATCTGGTTGGTAGTCGATTGATCAAAAGATCGCCAGGTGCCTTTGTGTATATCGAGGTGCGGGAAGCGCATACTGGCTAGAAGGAGATTTTGCCCCGTAGCATGATCAATCAGCCTGTGTCCGTTATCGAAGGTGGTGTCGTGTAGGCTATGTTTGCCGATGACTCGTTCAAAGATGCTTTCCTTACCCAGCTTAGCGTTGAAGTCTCCTAGTACAATTTTGATGTCGTAGCTGGGACATTGGGCATACGTTCTATCTAGGAGATTGTAGAACTCATCTTTGGCGGAGTCATCCTTGTCTTCAGTGGGGGCGTGGACGCAGATCAGGCTGATGTTAAAAAATGTAGCCTTGATACGGATTGTTATGAGGCGTTCGCTCACATGCCGAAAGCTTAGGACCTTTTGCCTTAGTCCACCTCGAACAACAAATCCGCATCCAAACAATCGTTGCCCTCTCTCCCTGTAACAGTCGCCGTAGTAAATATCGCAGTTTCTCATCCGCTTTATACCCGGTGCATTCAGTAGCATTTCCTGGATGGCGGTGATGTCCGCATTATAGCGGTCTAGGGCGTCCGCAAGTTGTTCGGCTGCACGTGGCATTTTTAGGGACCTAACATTCCACGTACAAAGCCGAAGATCATTGTCCTACCCTACGAGGCCTTTGTTAGTCCTTTGCCATCCCACTGGCCTCCTACACAGAACAATTAATTCCCAAAATAAAATTGAAAATAAGTTCCAAGTACTCAATAATATACAAAATTAAATTGATGGTAGAACTTAGTTAAGAGTACAGTTAAAGGAGTTCCTCGAATTCTCCTACTCTTAATGGGCTTTCCATTATTCAGTCCCCGTGCTCTTCACACAATGAACTACCGAACACCTTTAGTTTAATAAGGAGTTTATTTCATTTTGTGGTTTTAAAGGATTTTACCCATTTACTATAAAACCACGAGGACCGAATAAGTACTCGTACTGTTGACTAGTACTTCAGTTGCTAGTGACGTGGATGCGGTGCAGCGTTATTTTATTTTCATCGCACGGATACTTTGCTCTGATTGCAGTACTAATTAAATAACAGATTTTAATTAAGCTTTCGCATTTCGCCATCATATCCTGGTCGATGCATTGCTGGTTAAGTGGGACGATGTTACGCAATCGAGCGGTTGAAAATGTGTGGCCCAAACACTTTAGTTCCGAGTGGGTTTCGAGGATTATTGTTAAGAGCTCGGTAAAGTACCACGCAGGCAATTGATGCAGATCGGCTATAATTATGGAAACAATATGAAGCAATTCTGTGTATTTTTCGCCTACTTGATCCTTATTTTCTGTACATAGTCCTCTCAACGTACATCAATTAATGGACAATATTGTGCGCGTAATGATTGCTTCAGACAAACAAAATGGCCGGAGCTTCAACACGCGTTATCTGTTCTCCAAGATGCGACATCTGATGCCTGCTCTGGTACAACAGCCACACTCAGTCATCTCTGGCTGTTTTGATATTTTTTTTATTAAAGGTAGTAGTAGTGACGCGTAATAACATCTCCGTCTCCTTGGAAAAGCTGCGGTTTTTTTGTCATGTATGAAATACTTCTCTTCATTTCACGAACAAACATTGAAAGAAGCCACGAATCCATCTCGAGAACCAAAGATCATATTGAAATAAGATCCATTCCATGCCTAATTATGCAACTTAGAACTGAGTCAGTTTTCAGGAATATCGGACGTTTTTTGTTAGAAACTAAGTAACTAAAAAATAGGCAAAAAAAAATGAACAACACGCTATGTTCCCAAGCGGTACATATGAGATTTCTCGGATAAGTGTGTACTATCCAACGAGCAATTTAAACGCACGCGCTCATGAGTAATTGTCTGTGAGCATTTTTATTTTCGCTCACGAACACGAGTGTGTGTGCATTTATGGAAACTCACCCCTGTGCGCACTTCACGTGTTTCTTAAAGATAACGCTCACTTACGTGCACTCCGTAGGGTGGGTTCTGTTTAACGCACATGTGGAGTGCGCACATGGGGTGAGTTTCCATAAATGCACACACTCGCTTTCGTGAGCTGAAATTAGTTGATTTACTGTTCGGGAGTTGTTTGAAGAATGGCAATAAAACATGGAAACATTTCGCTTGAACATTTTTTTTTCCATTTTCCACTTTTATAATATTTTAGTCTAAGATGGCTTAATTTTCTCTAAAGTCTAAATTAGAAACTTTCAGCAATCGAAATTGTACATGCACGTGAGCAGTTCATGAGTAATAGATTGTTTAATGTGCGCACATGAGTCTGCGTTTGCTTACCCTGGGTCACATTGAGCGACAGCAAATAGGCGGCTTGATGCCAACAACACACGGTGTTTCCAAGCGGTTCCCCATCTAAGTACTAACCGCACCCGATGCTGGTTGATTGCGGTGATCGGACGAGAACCGACACATTACCCATTATTCGTCTAAGAATCATACTGCAGCTAATAAAAAGAGTTAATGATCTTGAAACACCTGAACAGATCTTCACAAATTGTAGCTAAGAACCTTTGCCATCACGTTGGCTATCAAAAAAACAAAAAAGGCATCATAATCTGTCCATTCGTTCAGGAGCTACGATGCCACGGACAGACACATAAACACCTCAAACTTATAACCAGCGTCGGGGGTTAAAAATTAAGAGAAATGAATTCCTACTGGGAAGTTAGTCGTGTGGGCCTTGCGGGTGGCACCTAGACCACATTTTTCATTCTGCTTTAACTCTTTATCGGTCGTAAGTCGCTTTTGACATGACAGCAGTAGTTTTTTGCAGCGGTCATATTGCCCTAACTTGCCCTACTGGTTCTAACTCACTGTCTCTAACTAACTGACTCTAGCTACTTGGCTCAATCTAGCTAACTGGTTCTAACTAACTGACTATAACTAACTGGCACTGCCTAATGGTTCTAACTAACTGGCTCTAACTAACTGGCCCTGCCTAATGGCTCTAACTTACTGGCTCTAACTTACTGGCTCTAACTAACTGGCTCTAACTAACTGGCTCTAACTAACTGGCTCTAACCAACTGGCTCTACTAACTGACTCTAACTAGCTGGCTCTAACTAACTGGCCCTGCCTAATGGCTCTAACTTACTGGCTCTAACTTACTGGCTCTAACTAACTGGCTCTAACTTACTGGCTCTAACTTACTGGCATTAACTAACTGGCTCTAACTAACTGGCTCTAACTAACTGACTCGAACTAACTGGCTCTAACCAACTGGCTCTAACTAACTGACTCTAACTAGCTGGCTCTATCCCACTGGCTCCAACTAACTGTCTCAAATTCGATAGCACTAACTACCTGGCTCTAACTAAATGACCCTAACTAACTGACATTAACTAACTGGCCCTACCGAATGGTTCTAACTAACTGGCTCTAACTGACCAACTCTTACTATTTGACTCTAACTTTTCTTTTAGTGGCGTTACAGCCCATGAAGGACCCAGAGCCAAGCTTCTCTCAATCCCCCATGTTGTGTGCGATTTATTTTCCCCATAGGTGAAAGGGACCTACATTTTAATGCCGATTCCGAACGGCGTGAGTTAAGAAGCCTTTTCATGGCAATTATGTATACTATAGTGGGTTTTGAACTCGCTCTGACTTAATGACTCTAACTAACTGACTGCGCTTGAGAACCTAGTTGGGAGAATTGAATGCGCGCTCGAAAGGAAAGAGTACGCGCTGGGCATTTTCATCGACATTGAGGGAGCTTTTGATAACGCAACTTTTGACAGCATGTGCAACGCTGCCAGACATCATGGCGTAGATGAAGCAATGGTCCTACGGATCAAAGCAATGCCCATGCACAAGACATTGACCGTTGATGCAGGCCTCGACCAGTATGTCAAATCTGTCATTAACAGGGGCTGCCCCAAGGTGGTCGATTCTCTGCTTGATGCTCTCAATGCCTCTGGAATCTATGCCCAGAACTATGCGGATGATGTCGTCATTCTTTCTGTCGACTCATGTTTAGCGACAGGCGGCGCTAAATGTGATCGATGATTGGTGTACTACAAATGGGCTGTCGGTCAATCCTCTTAAGACCGATGTCGTTCTCTTTACAAGAAGGAGGAAATATACTGACACGACTTAGCTGGTACTAAAAGGCACTTTCATCCCGATATCATCTTATTTAGCAAGCTTCTCTGGTCAGAGCATGTTGTCAAAAACCACCAAAGCGCTGTAAGCTTTCTGGCAATGCAAAGGAGCTTTTGACAAAACATGGGGTTTATCGCCGGCAAAAGTCCTCTGGATCTACACGGCTATGATAAGACCTATAATCTCAAATGCATCGGTTGTCTGCTGGAACATACTAAAACGCAAACACGTCGAAGCCTCTGTCACCAAACTTCAAAGAACGGTTTGCCTCAGGTGCACGGCGGCCTTCCCCAGCACGTCGGGCGCTACTCTAGATGCTTTGATGAACCTTCCACCTCTTGATTTATTTATCAGAGGTTGTGCTCTGAAAGCCAGGTCTCGTCTGAAGAGAAATGGCTTTTGGTATAACTCGCATAGGAACAACGGCGTGCTTGCGCAAGAATTGTCCTGCGACCCCCCGCGGATAGCCTTCTGACGCACTGACGCCCTTTATCCTACTTCGCCGTAATTTCACAGTCGAGTTTCCATGGCGTCAGGATTGGCTACCACTGGATACGGAACCTAGAAAGGATAGTCTTCGCATTTTCACCTATGGCTCCAGGTCTGGGCGGGGGTCCGGTGCTGGGGTCTTCTTTGAGCGCGAAAACATCCGACTGCACTTCCCCTTAGGAAAATATGCGTCTGTCTTCCAATCAGAGATATACGCAATCCTAACGGCCATGCACTGTGTTGTGAAGGTGGAAGGGGAAAAGCATATGCGTCTGTAGTGACAGCCAAGCTGCACTAAAAGCTGTGTGTAACCCCTTAGCTAGCTCCTAGTTAGTGCTTGAACTCCAAATTAGTGCTTAAACAGAGTCGGCAGACTAAATTCATTAAGGCTTGTATGGGTTCCAGGCCACTCTGGGATCCCAGGTAATGAGATCTCTGATGAACTCGCCAGAATGGTTTCAGAGGAGAGCTTCTCAGGACCTGAACCCGCTCTAAGTCTACCTGCATGCACTTTAAATTCCTACATTAACGATTGTGCGTTTAAATACACAACCGTGGATGGAGGGATTACCCAAGTTGCAGGATGACTAAGCGCGTATGCCCTGATGTCTGCAAGAAATTCGCAGCATTCCTCCTGTCTTTAAGGAGAATCGACTGCAGAAGGCTGGAGGTAGTCATCGCGGGCCTTTACACTTTTGCCAAGCGTCTCTACGTGTTTGGCATCAGTGAGACGCCTACCCGTGCTACATGCTGCAAGAAGGATGAGACATGTTGCGAGAAGGATGACACAATATCGGTACTATTGGGTATTCCCGATAACGTTGGAATCCCTTTTGCGCCAAAAATTCCTACACAATCAACGAGGAATGGACCGGCGCATTGTTGAAGAGTAAGATCCAGACCTTATTGGCGATTTCGGGTGGCACACGGAAAACCCCTTCAGGATGGCAACATGTCCAGTCGCTGTCTGGTGAGGAGATTTGCGTTAGTGCAATTAATGACGGGAGCTCCTTCACGTTGACCGTCTTCTACTGAAACAACGCCCCTTTTGATCCGTTTTGCTCATTCGAGCACAGGTGTTTCTGACATACATTCGTCTCCGTACACCACCCGCGATTTTCAGGGGAATTTCAATTCTGTCACGTAAACTATTTCAAAATTCCAAAAACAAATTTGAATTTGCATAAAACCCACGACCTACCTAAGTACATCCTACCATTGTACATCCTTTAGGCAATAATAATCTGTTCCACCACCTGCATACAAGTCATGAGATTGTAACAAAAGCTGTCGCAAAATGTGGGTTTACCCAATTGAAACGACTCTGGGTGTGGCCCCTTAAACCTTTAATTTCCATAACTTCCTTACGAATGTAGATTGTTAAAGCTCAAACACATCGGAGTAGCAATGTTTGGGAGTAGGGTCGCAATCATTACGTAATTCAATACCTTATCAATGAATGCATCTCGAACAATATCTATCTATCCTATTTCCATTGCTTCCAACCAGTTCTATTCAATCCGTCTACACCAGGTCCCGCTGTATCGGGTGGGTGTGGAAAAGAAAATGTTTCAACATCCTGCACTTCAGCACAGGGTAATTCATCAATACGATATTGCTGAAGTACAGTCTCATTTCTATACATTGTTGACACAAAATGCCAGTTCCCCAAGACGTGAGTAGTTTTTAGCTGCTTCCAAAAGTGATTCGCGTAAGTGAATTGCAATATCAAGTGGAAAAAAGTCAAAGAGCATGGGTATGGTATACAGTGTATATCCTCGAAGGCAGCACTGTACGAAAGCACTTGTTCGTCTTTTCCCCCTTTTGCCATAGCCAGCTAACCAGTGTAGAATGCTAAATCAAATATGACTGCTGTAGCTCTCGACAGCCCGACATGTCGTAGTAAGCTTACCGGAACGTCGTTCAAGTATACAGAGACCATGATAACGTTGGGACACGGAATAAAACGAGAAAAAGAAGAGAAAGTATCGTTTTGCAAACAACGGTACGACAAAGTATATTGAAAAGCAACATACTTGCCACGTGTGCCCCATATGCCACTGTTATCCCAACATAACAACCTACAAAATACAACGTTGTACAGGTTGCACTTGAATTGGATGTCATAAACTATATCAAAACACAATTGCAACATATTGTCCTGAGTGTTTTCCAAAGGCCCACACTCTTCGGGGCCATCACACATGAAAGCGCCATAAATCCATCCCTCGTCAACGTTGTTGACATCTCCCACACCTCACTCCCGGTCCAAGGACCGAAATTTATCTCTTCATACAATGTTTTACGAGCCTCGAATCTTGTTGAATGCCTGTAAAATCGAGATTACCTCACTTAGGGTTACTGAATATGCCTTTATCCATCGCGATGTCTGTATGTACGTATGTATGTGTTGATGGCTATTAAGGACCACTTGATTGTTAATGGGCAGAAGCATTGATTATAGTACCTCATTGAAATGGGATCCTGCTCCTGGTGCACAAATATTTTTTTCGGTGTCGGTAGGAGGCTTTATTAATCTTTTCGATTGGCCGATACATGGAAAAGCAGAGCTTTTCTCCTTTGATGTGGGTAGGTAGATGGTATTGACTCTATCGCCAATCGGGATCTATTCCATTCCATGCCATTTCCATTGGTGCAGAGGAATTTTAATTTACATTCAGATGAGTGAAAGCCGCCGTCATATGCTTCATCAGTACCACCGTAGATGTTGAAAGAAATATCCGAATTCATGAAAGCCTCCACCGATCTACCATGGGAAATGGCACTAAACCCATTGGAGTATTCTCACAAATTGCGTTGGGAGCTGCCTATACAAACACTTGACCCCGTTTTCAGATACCAATTAAAACATCTTCATTCCCAAGTGACTACGGCGAAGAGTGACATTTTCCAGCAATCGTTATGCCGCCACAAAATCAGAAAGGGGGCGTTCAAGTATTACGTAACGCAATTTTTTAAAATTTTTGACCCTCCCTCCCCCCCTCGTAACGCGCCGTAACGTTTTTCTGTACCCCCCCTCCCCCTCCCTAAACGTTACGTAACACCCAAGTGACCATTTTCACCTAAAAGTCACAATTATTTTGCGCACAGTACCAGAAAGTCGCTAAAATGTCGTTGTTACTGTTTTAATCGCGTTTGCGGTAATAATAAATAAAACAAGAGATTTATAACTCTCAATTTTTTAACCATGGGGACTAGTGCTAACAAATAGCAAGAGGCACTGCGACCTTTATATATCTATTGTGCCTACTGGCCAGGAGCTTCTCCATTTTTTCAATGAACTTGAGAATGTCTCTCGTAGGAGCTGAGATGATCCCCTTAGGAGGCAGCGCACTCATATGTTATGTGCCCTGCAGTTCCTTCGTCCTCAAGACAGAGTCGTAACTCAGTTTCAGACGACCGTAAGGTAGCTGACCAGTCTTCTGATATCGACTCTATTAAGCTTAAGAATATAAATAGAGTGTTTGTTCAGGGGTCGTATAAATCTTTTCGATTGGCAAAGTGAAAAGGGCAGGTGTAGCGATTTTTCTCACTGCCGCAGAAAGATTCAGGACTTATGTACCTTTCGCTGGAACTTTTCCTTTCGAGATGATCAGCGATCTTATTGCTTTTAGTGCCTTTGTGCCCTGTCACCCACCAGAGTTTGATTTTGTTTTTTTGGCTAGGTCTTTTAGGGCATCATGGCATTCCCTAACGGATTTGGAGTTCGTGCTATACGAAGTCAGCTCTGCTTGGCTATCATAGAGTATACTGATGGTTATTCCTCTTATGCCAGTCTCTAAGTTTAGATTGGCGGATGTTAGGATGGTTATAATTCAGATTAGAAGATAATGGGACTCATTCGAAGGGTCTTGCAAATCCTCCGATTTGGTCCAAAGATGCCGGCGACAACGCCAGAAATAATTTTGGAGCCATCAGTATACCACCTAAGGCTTTGACGTTGAGCAAGAGATCACTGGTTTTCCAAGCTGTGCGGTTTGGGATCAATATCTTAAATCTCTTGTCAAAAGGGAAGGTGTGTGGTAATGCGTCTGAGACCGTGGTATTCATATCCAGCTTAGGAAGCTGTTGCAAGATTGACATGTGACCCATAGGTCTGTTCCCGAGCGAAGAATTCTGATTGCACTACGTAATGCAACCTTTTTAATAAAAAGGTGCAGTGGAGTAAGTCCAATTAGTGCTCTTGAGCTGCCGAAGTGCAGGTTGGCATTTTTTTTTGGCACAATTGCGCTGGCAAGTCAGTATGAGAGCCTTTATAGGCTAAGAACGGCTGATAATGCAAATCTCCCTCTTTTGAGGACATTACAGTATGAACTCACCTTAACAACAACGATTACGGCAATGTGCTTGTGTGTATTTCGTGTTTAAAACACTAACGAACACTGACAACGAAAACAAAATAAAAATGAAGTGCAAAAAAGTCGAGGGATTAGCCGTAAAACAAAAACGAAAAGAGTTGCCAACTTCGGAGTCTAATTCCCTAGTTTTTTATTTAAATAAAAAAAATGTTACATAACGCGTTGTTCGAACCCCCCCCCCCCCCCCCTCCCGCCCTTGTAACGCATCGTAACGTTTTACAAGACCCCCCCTCCCCCCCCCCCCCCCCTAATTGCGTTACGTAATACTTGAATGCCCCCAAATGCTTTATAGGTTCTCTACAGGACGCGGAAAAGTGTTTAACTTTAGTCTTGTTGTTAGTCATTGTTCGTATCACATCATGCATTCCAAGGGATACATTTAAGTTAGTTTAGTAGACCTCCTCCTCCCTCAATTTCACGCTTTCGTGATTGCCCATAAAAGAGCAAATGTTCGATGGCGACTCATAATTGCGAGGAAAACAAATGTCACTTGGGCTTAGTCCTTAGTCTCGTCCTTCAGCTCACAAGCTCACGAACGTGAGATGTAATCTGAATTGTGCTTCGGGGAAATTAATACGAGAGCAAGGGTCTCGTCTCTGTCAAAGTCACGTTTACTGGTAGAATTGTGGTAATAAATAGGGATTCTCAGGGCAGTTTTTTGCGACTGATGGCCCTGCTAGGAGGTTGGATGGTGACAAGTTTGAATTTTCAATCAAAGAAGTTTATTGCACTCGCGGTTGAGTTGTGTCACTTAAAGAATAAATTACGCTAGCGGCTTTTGAGTTTTGAATGCTCGGAACAGGCCAACCTAATCAGGCCGAGTGCGAAACAATTTGAATTTTTTTCTCATTTGTGGGACGTGGAAAAACTTCAAATTGGAATTAATCAGTCTTTCACCCCTAGGGGTAGGTGCAAGCAGTCCATCGTTGACTTTATGGATCGAATAATTTTTCGTATCTGCTCCGTTGTAACTTTCTCAATGTAGGAGATACATGGTACTCGTGGGGGTAGCATCTGCTGACGGGTGTTGGTCCGCTAAAAAAATTAATTAAAAACCTCTGTAGCCGAACACCTTGCGGCTCTGTTACCCAGGTCGTACTCCACCTCCTCGTGGTACCATCTGGAAATTTCCTGGCCATGCAAATTACCAACGAGTATTATGGCTCTCTCGTGTCATTAAGGTGGCCTGAGGATGCGGTGAGACACCTAGCGATTGGCGAAAAGGGGGATAAAAAAGGGCGCTCCAACTATAGGGGCGCATCCGTTTTAAGTGTCCCCTGTAAAGTCTACGTTAAGGTGTTGGAGGCTCGTTCTAGAACTAAGGTCAAATCCAGGATAGGGGATGATCAGAGCGGGTTTCGTCACGGCAGAAGTGCAACCGACCAGCTTTTCACCCTAGGAATGGTACTCGATAGGCTTGGGAGTACGCCAAACCGATCTACAGCTGCTTTGTAGATTTGGAAAAGGCGTAGGACCGAGTTCCTCGAGGTAAACTCTGGAGTGTTCTGCAGGAATATGGGATTCATGGTCCTCTGTTGAGGGCCATTCGGTCTCTATACACAAACTGTAGCAGCTGCGTTCGGGTTAGCGGTAGTAAATCAACACGTTTTACCGTGGGCGTTGGATTTCGCAAAGGATGCGTCTTGTCACCTCTCCTTTTCGTTATATATATGGACTGAATATTGCAGGGCAGTCGAGGCGAGGAGTGTTTCACATTGGGAGAGCTGAGGGTAAGCCATCTTCATTTTGCAGACTGTAAACTTAGGACTTTGTGCTTTAGTCCATCTCTAACTACAAATCCGCATCCACAGAGTCTCTGTCCTTTCTCCCTATAACAGTCACCGTAGTAAGCGTCACAGTTTTTCATCCGCTTTTTACCCGATCCATTTCCTGGATGGCGGTTATGTCCGCTTTATACCGGTCTAGGGCGTCCGCAAGTTGTTCGGCCACACATGTATCCTTGTTTGTTTTTTGTTTTATTATATGGTCGTTAACATAGGCCCGCTCCGTTTTTTTATCCGAGGCTGTTTTTTGCTTCTGGAGCAATCAGTGGTTTTACGGTTATGGTTTGCCCAACCGACACCAATCCTGTTTTGTGGCGCAGGATATTCGCCATTCGGTCTCTCCCGTCAGTAATTTCCCTTGTAAGGAAAATTTCAGATGGCACCACGAGGACCAAACTAGCAGAGCTGCTAGGTATTCGGCTGCAGAGGCTCTTACTCGCTTTATGTCGGACCAACATCCGTCGGCAGATGATACCCCTACGAGGCTTTTGCTAGTGGAAAAGGCATTAAGACTTACAAAATGGACTCGGAGGGTTTAGAGATGTAAGATAATTTGGTAGTCGGTCCTTTAAAGTCCTTTTTATACGTGGGGAAGATAAAAGAGTTTTCCCCCATTTGTTGAGAAAGAAGTTTGACGAAGTGACAGGCAAAAGAGGGTGGAAAAAGGTTTGCATAAGGAGTTCACACATTTCTTGAGAAATATGACTGGGAAAAGTCGGGACCCGAAGATTAGTCGTCTTTGGGATAGTTTATCTTGTGATGTACCATGTCCTCATTCATGTCAATAAAAGGGAGTGATATTTATCTAGGCACAATTGTTCATGTAGCTGAAAATGTAGTCAAGAACCTGACCTCTAAGCGTTTTTAACTACAGTCATTGATTGATTGGCTCAATAATGAGGCACAAAGGGAATCCGTCAAACTTTTGTTTGACGTTGAAGAATTGGTAGAAACGTCTGGGATCAGTAAACAGAGACGTCTGCATTCTTTCGAAATATGAGTTATAAAGAGATCCACAGAGGATAGAGAAACGTAGGATGGTTGTTGGTACTTCACATAATTGGAGGCAGTATTGGAGCTTAAATACTTTTTCCATAACTACCTTGTTATATGACGGAGGGTACATAGGTAAGTAGTTCCTTATAATACGAAGGATGTGATGAGAAACAACTTTTCCGAGGAACGCATGAACCAGATTGAAATGCAGTGCAATGGCAATAGGCGTATCATCATTCCCGAAGAGGCTAAAGTCTATATCATTAAACAAATTGTCCAGCGCAACAACGTTGGCCTTCCAAAAGTTGAAAGAGGAAGAATTTTTTAAAAGAGACGTCCAGTTAGATTTGGGTTATAGGATAACTGAAGAAATAAGGGGGGTGGTATTGAGGTAGAGTAGATAGCAAATGGTTGCTCGCAGTAATAACGGCGTTGTAGGCACCTGAAGAAAATATGAGGTCTGGTTGTCGACCATGATTGTTAGTGATACTGCTAATCTAAGATAGGTTTGACTCCATAAGACGCTGGTATTAACATTTCCAAAAATGATGATGTCGTCACTAGGGTCAGTGTTTAGGAAAAGAGAGTCAATTGCATCTAAAGCCAGCTGGCGGACCGGGCCAGGTTGCAAAGGACAGATGTAGCAGCAAGGGATGTAAATATAAGTATTTGAAAACGGGTACCATGGCACAAGCCCGTTCAAAAGAGGGAGAATTAGGATAATTGACAAATGGTGCATCTTGGTGGGTATGCATGCCCAATGGGACTCCGCGACCATTGGGACGTGCGTACGCTGTCCATCAGGATTGAGGATAGTTTCGGTTAAGGCGATGATATCATAGGGAGGTATTTGGAAAGAAGAATTCTACGATCTCCTAGAAAGAACATATGCCCAATGCCCCAGCTACGACACAAAAATAGGCCTAGGAGATTTTAATGCAAAATTGGGCAAAGTTGAGTCGATTATAGGAAAGCATAGCCATAGCACCACATCCGACAACGGACTAAGGCTAATCGATTTCCTTGCGGGGCGTAACCTCCTTGTAGCAAGCTCGCGATTCCCCCACCTCAATATCCACAAGGGTACCTGGCGGTCTTTTGATCAATTGACCACCAACCAGATTGATCTCATTGCGATCGACGCCAGACACTCCTCCTGTATTCTCGACGTACGAACCTTCCGAGGCGCCAACATCGACTCGGATCACTACCTTGTTGTAGCCAAGTTTCGAATGAGGATATCAATAATGCTTAGGAGTCGAGTAGGACAACGTAAGTTTGACGTCGGAAAGCTACAATCGCAAGAGGCTGCCAGAATCTTTGCCGATCGTGTCTCCTCCAAGCTCTCTCAAAATCCGCCCACAGCAGCACAAACAATAGAGCAGGAATAGGCGCATTGCCAGAGCGCCATCAGAGACGCTGCCTCAGAGGTGCTGGGCTTCAAACCGCCACCACCTAGAAACCCCTGGTTCGATGAACAATGCGAACAAGCCCATGCAGCAAAACAAGAGGCATATAAAGCCATGCTGCAAAGACGGTCGAGAGCTGCTCGCGAAATCTATGAGCAGAAGAGAAGAGAGGAACACACGCTTTTCAGAAGAAAGAAGAGAGAGCACGGAAAGAGTGAGATCGAGGAGATGGAGAGATGCTTCCGCAGGAATGACGCCCGTAAGTTTTACTATAAGGTAAAACGAACATGCCATGGCTACAAAGCCAGAGCGGCGGCCTGCAGGGATGAAAATGGAGAACTGGTAGTAGAGACACAGTCGATGCTGAAGACTTGGAAAGACCACTTCTGCAGGCTGTATAACGGCGATGATAGACAAGATACCCCTGTCAGGCAGAACGAGCCATTCGTAATGGACGACGATGAAACAGAATTCAGTCCACCCGACCTAGACGAAATCAAAATAGCGATATCAAGACTTAAGTCCAATAAAGCCGCGGGCGCAGACGGCCTGTCTGCTGAGCTTCTTAAGGCGGCTGGAGATGAGCTGGTAAGGTGCATGCACCATCTCATTTGCAAGGTATGGTCGGGGGAAAGAATGCCCGACGAATGGAATCTCAGCATCGTTTGCCCGGTCCGTAAGAAAGGAGACCCCTATAACTGCGCCAACTATAGGGGAATAAGTCTCCTTAACATCGCATATAAGATCTTCTCTGCCGTATTGTGTGAACGCCTGAAACCGTTTGTGGATAACCTGATCGGCTCTTATCAGTGTGGTTTCAGGCCAGGTAAATCCACAATAGACCAAATATTTACGCTACGGCAGATCTTGGAGAAGACCCAGGAATACCAAATCGACACTCACCACCTCTTCGTCGATTTCAAGGCTGCATATGACAGCGTGTATAGAGATGAGCTATACAAAGCCATGTCCAGTTTTAACATCCCTGCCAAACTCGTCCGACTGTGCAGGATGACAATGGAGAATTATCGCTGCTCCATTAAGGTCGGTAATGAGAAAACCGAGACCTTTGATGTTAAAAAAGGATTTAGGCAAGGTGACGCGCTGTCATGCAACTTTTTCAACATCATGCTTGAAAAGATCGTGCACGAGTCACTGGCCAACACAAGAGGTACGATTTATTTCAAGTCTACGCAATTGCGTGCGTATGCCGACGACATTGACGTGATTGGACGGATACATCGAGACGTCAATGAGGCCTTTGTAAGCATTGAGGTAGAAGCGGCTAAGATGGGTCTCAAGGTTAATGAGAGTAAAACCAAATATCTGCTTTCATCTAAGAGAGACGGTCAACACCGACGTATTGGCCAGAACCTCACCATGGGCGAATAAAACTTTGAAGTGGTCAAGGAATTCGTCTACCTTGGCTCACTGATGACCAGCGGCAACAACACCAGCGCTGAGATAAAACGCAGAATCACTCTTGCCATACGCTGTTTCTTTGGGCTCGAGAGGCAATTGAGAAGTAGAGCCCTCTCTCGGAAAACCGAGGTGACACTATAAAAGACTTTAATCATCCCAGTCCCCCTTTACGGCGCAGAGGCTTGGACCTTAACAAAAGCGGATGAAGATGGCCTTGGTCGTTTCGAGAGGAAAATTCTGCGCACTATCTACGGTCCCGTTTGTTCAAACGTTGTATGGAGGAGAAGATATAACGAATAACTGTATGGGTTGTACAGCGACATCGGCCTGGTACGACGTCTACGGATACAGCGTCTAAGGTGGCTAGGCCATGTAGAGCGCATGGAAAACACAGCTCCGACCCGACGAGTCTTCTAATCCATTCCGGAAGGAAGGCGCGGCAGAGGACGGCCGCATCATCGGTGGTGCACGCAGGTGGAAGGGGACCTTAACCAACTGGGCGTGCGGTGCTGGAAACAGCTGGCCAAAGACAGTGCCAGCTGGAGATGCTTGTTGGTTGAGGCCCAGGTTCACCACGGACTGTAGCGCCACCTAAGTACGTAAGTAAGTATTTGGGAGTTAAGATAGACCATTCAGGTTTTGGAGCGGTGGCCTCTTACATTTTGGTAATACTTTTAGAGGTGGTTGTGATGAGAGAGTTGGGGACGAAAATGGTTTTTAGTGTCCCTGCCAGTTTCTTGGAGAGAAGCAAGGTGTTTAGAGCTAATACGAGAAGCACAACTAGAGGGCCTACTAGTCGCGGCTCTAGCAGAGATGATAAAAGATGTTTAGACTCTCGTGGAAGTGATCGTAGATTTTTCTCACAGATGTTGGGTCAGTAGGCAGACCTTCTTGTTGGATAGAAACCTTAACAATGGTCTCTGTCTTGCCGTCAATAAAGACGGTACCCGGCAGAGGCTGTCGAGGGTGATTATATGCCGGATCTCCACTATGATGTCTGTCGTGGAGCTTATGTCTGCCGCGAGGTATGTGAACTCCTTCACCACTTCGAAATTATAGCAGTCAATCGTTATATTTTGTCCTAGGTGACGGACCACTTCTTTGTTGACAGCATACAGTTAATCTTCCCTCACTGATGTGAAGACCAGTTCGTTTGCCTGATCTTCAATCGCCATGAACGCTTCCACAATGGTGTGCTGGAACTTGCGACAATATCAATACCGTCGGCGATATTGGAAGTGGAAGATAGTGCCTTCCGTGTTGACGTTGGTCCGCCGTACTATTTTTCCCACACTAAATTGAAGAAGTAGCATGACAGCTCATCTCCTTGCCGAAATCAGGTATGAGTTTCAAAGGCTCGGAGGTTCTCGAGCCGAACTGCACGGTGCAGTCGTCGACTGGAGATGCTTCGTCCATTACCACTCTCTCGCAATTTCAAGGAGCCTGGGTGCCGTTTTTTAAGCCCAATGCGAGGCTTTTGGTTTTTTTGTAAAATACTCTTATAGCGTTTTTATCCCTGGACTTTTTGATATCTTTGAGCTTTGAAGGTGGCGAAAATTCTTTTCCTTCCTTCATCCTACTGGCTCTGTATTCCCCGCATAATGCTCTCCTAATGCACCTTTTCGTACGCCTCGTTGGTCGCTCGCTTATTCTGCTCACTAGGGGTCCCGTATACAAAAACGTTATCACATTGGTCCACCGTGTTCCTGTGCGCCGTGGCTTGTACCGAATCAAAAATGGATAAAAAGGGCTTTGCAATCTCGCTTTGACGTAGAGCAGAAGAAGAAGCTCAACCACGAGCAGTACTGGCTACACAATGATATTTGCTTAGTCAGGCGTCTACGGATCCAACATGTAAGATGCCTGGATCATGTACAGCGAATGGACACCATAGCTCAAATTTTCCCTGGTTCTTTGTAAAGTTAGTAAGTAAGTAAGTAAGTAAGTAAGTAGAGCACAGGGCATGGTTGGAACTAGTTACCAACTACTATTCCTATAGTCCTTGAAATGCTTCTTTTATACCCCAAATACAGCTGCCATAGCAGATGGTTGCACTTAAACCATCAATGCCAAAGCATCCAGCTTCCACCTCATTTCAGTTTTATATCTACTCTACCGTAAGACATCTTAACGCAAACTTTTTTGTTTTCTTTCAGCACATTTGACAAAATGATTGCATCAGCATCACATCCAGCGCCTATGCTTCAAATTTAAATATCCACTTAAGCCCGAGATAGTCCAAGGTACAACGCCAGCGACCATCCACCCATCCATCCATCATCCGCGACAAACCGACGACACAAACACTACAGCCATGTCCTCAGAATTAATGGATTTTACTGAAAACATTCTGCTCGACTATGTGGTATACAATTTCACAAATACCCCAGGCACGACTGCGACGGCAATGTCGGCAACATCATCGTCCGCGACCGCCACCACGATAATGGCAACGATGACAACTCCGACAACGATGGCGACAGATCTTGAATCAACAGCAACCACTATTGCAGTGTCATCAACAGCACCGCCTCCGGTCGCACAGGCCATGGGGCAAATACAAATTGCCTTGCACGCAATCATCTTCTTACTAGCTGTCATCGGTAACATTCTAGTCATACTAACGTTAGTCCAGAATCGTCGGATGCGTACGATAACCAATGTGTTTCTACTAAACCTGGCGGTATCCGACTTGCTCCTGGGCATGCTGTGCATACCATTCAACGTCGTCGGTCTAATGCTGAGGAATTTCATCTTCGGAGAATTCATGTGCAAGATATTACCATACCTACAAGGTAAGTGAGAACATTGTATCCAACAATCAATTTCTGTGTGGTTATGAGCGTGTGGCATTCATCATGCCAATGTGCTGTTATGAATTCGTAAGCAGTGTATAATGGATTCCTGGAGTTATGGCGGTTTTCTCGTGTTCCGGCTTTCCTGGTTGTGATGACGCTAATGGGAAAAAGTATATTTTTCTGGAGCCCTTTGAATAACACACCTACTGGAGATTCTGGATGATGGAAACCTTTTACTTATGTAGGTGCACAAGGAAGTTAGAAAGCATCTAATTACTGTGCTTTCTAACTTTCTCTGAATTTATGACACATTTTGGTTGTTAATATCAAGATATGAGAGGCTATCAAAAGTCGATTTGGCAAAAAAGTCTTAAGTTTTACGAAGGTGACCGTGATATTTTCCAGTTCGGAATGCGTAGCTCGCATCATTCTGTAGTCTACGGTTACCTCCAGACTATTGCTATTGTCAGATACCGGTTATCCTCTGAATGGCCTGTGGGTTTCAGCAAGATATTCAGCAAAAACTACAGCCTTTTCTTCACCGCTTTTCGCTTCTTCATTTTAATTTTTTCTCATTGGTGATGCCTGCAGTTTAGGCTTGTTAATGCCCTTAATAGCCTTCCAAAGAAATGAATTTGATTCCTTCATAGCGGTTAGGCTTTCTAAGTATGATTTCTGAGGGATATCTGCAGCAAGCGGCATAGTCGGTGAAGTGATACTCGTAGACTAATACCTTCTAAAACCTTTCCAGTTTGTCCAGGCTTTTTAATGAAATGCTTACTTATCGTCAATATATCAGGAGAATCGTCTGAGGAGAGATCAAAATTCTATTCGACTTTAATGTGGCGCATTATCAGTAACCGCTCAAAGCAGCCCAAACAATAGAGCAGGAATGGGCACATTGCCAGAGCGCCATCAGAGACGCTGCCTCAGAGGTGCTGGTTTTCAAACCGCCACCACCTAGAAACCCCTGGTTCGATGAACGATACGAACAAGAGGCATATAAAGCCGTGTAGAGCAGAAGAGAAGAGAGGAGCACACGCTTCTCAGAAGAAAGAAGAGAGAAGACGGAATGCGTGAGATCGAGGAGATGGAGAGATGCTTCCGCAGGTAAAACGAACATGCCATGGTTACAAAGCCAGAGCGGTGGCCTGCAGGGATGGAAATGGAGAACTGGTAGTAGAACCACAGTCGATGCTGAGGATTTGAAAAGACCACTTCTGCAGACTGTATAACGGCGATGACAGACAAGATGCCGCTGTCAGGCAGAATGATCCGAATACCGTCCACCCGACCTAGACAAAGTCAAAATAGCGATAATAAGACTTAAGTCTAATAAAGCCGCGGGCGGAGGCGGCCTGTCTGCTAGGCTTCTTAAAGCGGCTGGAGATAAGCTCTTTTGCAAGGTATGGTTGGAGGAAAGCATGCCCAACGAATGGAATCTCAGCATCGTTTGCCCGGTCCATAGAAAAGAGATCCCTATAACTGCGCCAACTATAGGGGAATAAGTCTCCTTAACATCGCATATAAGATCTTCACTGCCGTATTGTGTGAACGCCTGAAACCATTTGTGGATAACCTGATCGGCTCTTATCAGTGTGGTTTCAGGCCAGGTTGATCCACAATAAACCAAACATTTACGCTACGGCAAATCTTGGAGAAGACCCAGGAATACCAAATCGACACTCAGCACCTTTTTGTCGATTTCAAGGCTGCATATGAGAGCTATACAAAGCCATGTCTAGGTTTAACATACCTGCCAAGCTCCTCTGACTGTGCAGGATGACAATGGAGAATTCTCGCTGCTCCATTAAGGTCGGTAATGACCAACTCATCTTTGATATTAAAAACGGATTTAGGCAAGGTGACGCGCTGTCATGCAACTTTTTCAACATCGTGCTTGAAAAGGTCGTGCAAGAGTCACTGGCCAACCTTGTATGTTGACTAAATTGACGGCGAGACGTCAATGAGGCCTTTATAAGCATTGAGGTAGAAGCGGCTAAGATGGGTCTCAAGGTTAATGAGGGTAAAACAAAATAACTGCTTTCATCTAAAAGAGACGGACAACATCGACGTATTGGCCAGAACGTTACCATGGGCGGATATAACTTTAAAGTGGTCAAGGAATTCGTCTAGCTTGGCTCACTGATGACAAGCGACAACAACACCAGCGCTGAGATGAAACGCAGAATCACTCTTGCCAACCGCTGTTTCTTTGGGCTCAAGAGGCAATTGAGAAATAGAGCCCTCTCTCGGAAAACCAAGGTGACACTATACAAGACTTTAATCATCCCAGTCCTCCTTTACGGCGCAGAGGCTTGGACCTTATCAAAAGCGGATGAAGATGCCCTTGGTCGTTACGAGAGGAAAATTCTGCGTACAATCTACGGTCCCGTTTGTTCAATCGGTGTATGGAGGAGAAGATATAACGAAGAACTGTACGGGTTGTACAGCGACATCGGCCTGGTACGACGACTACGGATACAGCGTATAAGGTGGCCAGGCCATGTAGAGCGCATGGGAAATACAGCTCCGATCCGAAGAGTCTTCGCATCGACCCCAGAAGGAAGGCGCGGCAGAGGACAGCCGCATCTGCGGTTTAAGGTCCCCTAAACAACTGTCCTGCGGTGCTGGGAATTGCTGGCCAAAGACCGTGCCAGCTGGAGACGCTTGTTCGTTGAGACCCAGGTTCACCGCGGACTGTAGCGCCACCTAAGTAAGTAAGTAAGTGTCTGTAACCCAGTAAGTTTGTTCGCCAGTAAAGTAAAAGTTTCAGCCGTAATCCATATCAACCTTGTAAAGTATTTTGTCTGTCTGTGAAGCACCTAAAATGTGTGTTTGACGTTAAAAACACGTCCAATAAGAAAATTCGGTCCAATGTCATTGAAAAGAATGAGGAACTGAGTAACCTCTTAACCTCCTAATGTTACAAGTGGTCCAAGAAGCCCGAAAATATGTCGAAGACGAAGTGCGTCCCGGAAGACCATCAACCTCAACCGACGAAGCTCATGTCTCGAAAATCAAAGATTCGGTGTTTGCAAGCCATCGATTATCAATTAGGGATTTTCCTGAAGGTGTCCTGGAGATGTTTTGGGCCTCAGGCGTATCAACTCTCGATTGGTGATGAAGTATGTGTAAAAATTCTTTCTGAGTATCAGAACAAGTTCGCACGCATTATTACGGAAAATAGGATTTGGATTTAAGCTTAGAACCCGGAATCAATTAACGAATCAAGGGGGTATCGTGCTAAAGGCCAGGCAAGACCGAAAAATCGCACCAAAGTCACTCAAAGATCAAGTTCATGTTGACTGTTTCTTTCGATTATCGTGGTTCAAGCTATAAACCATCTTCATGCGCCCCGTTTGCACGAAACTATTTGCCTTAAGAGACAGCTAGACAACTCTTGAGTTTTTCACCTCAATAACGCACCGTCTCACATGGCATTGATTCTTCGTGACCATTTCGCTAAAAAACTCCACCACCACATGCACCTGATTTGGCACATGTGTGACTTCTGGTTATTCAACAAATTCAAATTATCGGTTTGGGGACATCGTTTTGAGTCGTCGATTGAGTCGAAGACTGGAAAATCCGCTGGCATAAGTGCTTTAAATCAGGGGGGATTACAGATTCTTTCAAATAAATGCTATATCACCTTACTTTTTGGACACAGTAGTACAAGAGCTGCCCATGCAATCCCTGTTTATGGCTTGGTAAATACTTTTTGAAGGTAATGGCGAGGCCCCGAGGCATAGTGTTTAGAGTGTTGGACTCTGACGCACGATGACCGAGTTTAAATCCCGATAACACCAACGCCATCGAATTTTTATTCGGCGGCGTCCCTTCTTGGCGGGGTACTGACAAAACCCCTCATGGAATACTTGCATCCGTATTAAACTGCAGGTCCCTTTCACCTGTGTGAAGAATAAACATGGATGATTGAGAGAAGCTTGGCTCTGGTCCTTCGTGAGCTGTAACGCCACCAAGGAAGATATACTGTCGATTCCTGGCGCCTCGTAGAGGTCAAACGAATTGACTGCGCATAGGATCGTTTCTCTCGGTAACAATTGTGTCGATTGTTTTGGGCCCATTGCATTCCCTTAGCAGTGTATTTGCCCAATTGAAAGTTCCTTCATTTTGGCAGCCAGAGGAATGACATTTGAGTCTGTCCAACTACCATCAGATCTCTTATTAGAGAGGACGTCTGTTGGGATCCAGTACCCCGCCGAGGAGGAACTTCGCGAAATAAACAATCGATGGCGTTGTTTTTATAGGGATCCGACCTCGCTCATCGTGTGCCAGAGTAGAACACACTAACCACTGCGCTACGGAGCTCTCAATCGACGGTATATATCCGATCATAATGCAAGAACCAAGTGAAGGTATTATTCCATGGCTGAAGTGCATTTACTTCTGGTAACTCAGGATGGATGATGTTCCATAAGCATGGAGAGCCGCTAGGATGGTTTTCATACTCAAGTTGGGAAAAGTCAACCACGCCACTGCAAAGAATTCTAAACCTATTAGTCTATTCCCCTTCCTGATGAAAGTGCTGGAACGATTAATCGGCGTATACATAAGAGATTGGCGACAATCACACAAATGCACTCAATGTCACAGAATTGGGTCTAGGTGGCTTTCTAGACATTGAGGGTGCTTTTAGTGACGTCAGTACTGAGGCAATAGTGTCCAGCCTTCAGGTGGCCGAAATAAACTCGGGAATATGCAGGTGGATTGAAACAATACTGAGTACTCGTATAATAAATTCGGCGATAGGCGAAGTAAGTGGAAGCGTGTGAGTCAATCAGGGTACACTACAAGGTGGTGCTCTATCGCTTCTCCTATGACTCCTTGTAGTCAACGGAATGGTAAAACTCTAGAGGCAGATAATTTTGGCGTCACGGTCTATGCTGACGACATTGTCATTCTGATATCTGGACATTTTTTCGGGCGAGTCATCAGTTATGATGAGAAGACGGGGTCTACTTCGAATCTCGTAAAGCAAATCAATCCTATAGACTGAAGTCTTGGCAATTGAACAGGCTTCGGACCTGTTTTTTAGAGAAAACGGTAAAAGGATCAACATCTATGTTGACAGCCAAGTAGCCATCAATGCTCTGCAGACAACATGGATAAGATCCAGGCTCGTAAGACCCTGCAAAGAGAGGCTGGGGTTGATATCAGATGTCAATAAGGTAACCCTCTGCTGGGTATCAGGTCATATGAATATTTCCGAAAATGAGAAAGCGCCCAAGATAGCTAGATTAGGATCAGGCGCAAGTTCCACGCGGTGAGTATGCCCGGTACTAGCCCAAAAAAAAAAAAGAATAAATTCGTTGGAAATCATTTCCTTTCGGTACTAAAAGAAGTAAGTAACATTGGGCTGAAAAGACTACTGGGGTTTCTAAATCTCTCTCCCTTCCGGCAATACCTTCACTCTGTCCAAATCTCCCTGTCACCTTCTATTATCAGAACCTAAGAAGTCTGCGCTCAACAACCCAAACTGTCTTCCAACAGTCATAAACTCTACCATTTGAAATCTTTGCTCTGACCGAAACGAACCTGATCCCCAGCATAAATAACTCCGAACTGTTCCCATCAAATTTCGATTTTTATCGCAATGGGGAACTCGGCGGACCCATTGAGGGTTGCCCCTGTCGAGGCGTCCTTCTAGTCGTCCATAATTCAATTGACTATTCCCTCATTGTAGCATCATGCTCCTCACATCAACCACATTTCAACCTTCCTCATCGTTTTATACTGCCACCAATCCCACTAGTGCCATAGGATGTCTCTTGCTGGATCGCCATGCAGTGTCAAACCTTAGCCAAGTTAGTGGCATCTCTAACTACATGGGTAGACAACTAGACCTCATATTTGCAACTGTTCCCTTCAATTCTTCTGTCTCTCTTTGTCCACTTTCCCCTTTAACCATCGATAACTTCCATTCTCCCCTCCTTCATTCCCTTTTTCACAATTCTCTATCACAGAAAACTCCTCCTACAGTCCAGCCTTCTCACCATTTCCACAAAGCAAAATTACACCAAATCAACGATTACCTTAAAAAGCCCCTTTCAATTTTGAAAACCTAACTATAAATGATAAAGCCGCGGGCGCAGACGGCCTGTCTGCTGAGCTTTTAAGGCGGCTGGAGACGAGCTGGTAAGGTGCATGCACCGTCTCATTTACAAGGTATGGTCAGAGGAAAGCATGCCCAACGAATGGAATCTCAGCATCGTTTGCCCGGTCCATAAGAAAGGAGACCCCTATAACTGCCCCAACTATAGGGGAATAAGTCTCCTTAACATCGCATATAAGATCTTCTCTGCCGTATTGTGTGAACGCCTGAAACCGTTTGTGAATAACCTGATCGGCTCTTATCAGTGTGGTTTCAGGCCAGGTAAATCCACAATAGACCAAATATTTACGCTACGGCAGATCTTGGAGAAGGCCCAGGAATACCAAATCGACACTCACTACCTCTTCGTCGATTTCAAGGCTGCATATGACAGCGTGTATAGAGATGAGCTATACAAAGCCATGTCTAGTCCGACTGTGCGGGATGACAATGGAGAATTCTCGCTGTTCCATTAAGGTCGGTAATGAGCAAACCGAGACCCTTGATGTTAAAAAAGGATTTATGCAAGGTGACGCGCTGTCATGCAACTTTTTCAACATCGTGCTTGAAAAGATCGTGCAAGAGTCACTGGCCAACACAAGAGGTACGATTTATTTCAAGTCTACGCAATTGCTTGCGTATGCCGACGACATTGACGTGATTGGACGGACACAGCGAGACGTCAATGAGGCCTTTGTAAGTCAATGAGGGTAAAACCAAATATCTGCTTTCATCTAAAAGAGACGGACAACACCGACGTATTGGCCAGATCGTCACCATGGGCGGACATAACTTTAAAGTGGTCAAGGAATTCGTCTACCTTGGCTCACTGATGACCAGCGACAACAACACCAGCGCTGAGATAAAACGCAGAATCACTCTTGCCAACCGCTGTTTCTTTGGGCTTAAGAGGCAGTTGAGAAGTAGAGCCCTCTCTCGGAAAACCAAAGTGACACTATAAAAGACTTTAATCATCCCAGTCCTCCTTTACGGCGCAGAGGCTTGGACCTTAACAAAAGCGGATGAAGATGGCCTTGGTCGTTTCGAGAGGAAAATTCTGCGCACTATCTACGGTCCCGTTTGTTCAAACGGTGTATGGAGGAGAAGATATAACGAATGACTGTATGGGTTGTATAGCGACATCGGCCTGTCACGACGTCTACGGACGTCTACGTCTACGACGTCTACAGCTTCGACCCGAAGAGTCTTCGAATCCACTCCGGAAGGAAGGCGCGGCAGAGGACGGCCGCATCATTGGTGGTGCACGCAGGTGGAAGAGGACCTTAACCAACTGGGCGTGCGGTGCTGGAAACAGCTGGCCAAAGACCGTGCCAGCTGGAGGCGCTTGTTGGTTGAGGTCCAGGTTCACCACGGACTGTAGCGCCACCTAACGCAAAGCAAAGAACTATAAATTATGCAGTATCCTTATTCTACAGGGAAATATTGAATTCTATCTCTCTTTACGTCCCATTTTTCCAACGCTAAATTTTGTCCACTTCCCCACCATGGTATAATCGCCGTTTCCGTTCTCTAAGAAACAAAAGATGTAAACAGTGGGCAACCTTACTTCGTATTCAATCCCCTAAAGACTTTTCTAACTACATGGGTAGCTATCTTCTCCTAGCTTATTTCTAAAAAAAAATCTCCTCAACCCTCTCTCTCTCCCTCTCGAAAATCCTCACTCTATCCCTACGTTTAGAGGAATTCCCCCAGTTATGGAAAACCTCATTTATAACCGTTATACACAAAAAAGGCGCAAAGAACGATATCAACAATTATCGTCCCATTGCCAAACTGTCACATATACCCAAACTCTTCGATGCATTTTGTACGAAATTTTAAGTTCTCGTGCAAGTCTTCCATCTCCCTTAGACAACACGGTCTCCTCAAATGTAGATCTGCAACCACAAACATTGTTGAACCTGTGTCCTTTACCCTCTCGGCCTTAGAGAATGGCAATGAAATCGACGCTATTTCTACCGTTTTCCGTAAGGCCTTTGATAAAACTTCCCACAGACTAATAATCTTCAAATTGTTTTCCCTCGGCTTTGATTCTATTTCTTCGAAGTGGATATCTTCCTAGTTAAACAATCGCTATTATAGTGTTCGCTTTAGATCTGCCTTTTCTAAACCTTTTCTAGCTTCCTTCGGTGTCCCCCAAGGTAGCCACTTAGGTCCTCTTCTTCTCATTCTTACCATTAACGATATTGAAATGGTGATTAAACATTTCCACATCTCACTATATGTCGACGATGCTAAGTTCTTCAAGACTTCCTCCAGTCATGACACTTCCCTTGTCCAGTTAGATCTCAATAGTTTTTCCACCGGTTGTTCCATAAATTGCTTGGAGCTCAACATTCCCAAATGCCAATCCATTACTTTTTCACGTAGACGAATCAAACCTCCTCCCCGTCTCTACTTCCTAAATTATCAGTCCATTGCCACCGAACAGGCCATCCGCGATCTTGGTATATTATGTGATAACCCTTAAAGCTAACTCAGCTCTCGGATTCGTGAAGCGATGGTCTAAAGAATTCTCTAACCCCCACGTTACCCGATCTCTCTACAAAACCTTTGTCTGGCCCCTTCTTGAATATGCCCTTGAAGTGTGGTCTCCCTACAAACAAACCCACATTCCTAAAATCGAGAGCATCCAATGCCGATTCTTACGTTTTGCACTTCGAGGTCTCCCCTGGGACAATCCTTTGCTCCTACCACCCTATCAAGACCGGATTAAACTAATCAACGTGAACATGTTGGAGGAAAGAAGAACTGTATTTGACATTCTCTTTATCCATCGACTCCTTTCAGGTACCATTGATTGCGCGTCCCTCTATGACTCTGTCTCTATCAACACTAATCCTCGCAATGTACGTAATTCCCGTCTCTTCTATCTACTCACACCCCGTACCGCCTATGGCTCCAATGAACCCATTTCTCGTATGTTGGGAAGTGTTAATTCGAATCCTTACTTCGATTTTACCCTCCGCACTCCATGCTTAAAAACCCGTCTCCTTAATCATGCTCCCCTCCCCCGACATCCTTAGCTTCTAAGTTAAATTAAGTTAGAAGAAGTGAGAAGTTGTCTGGAATTAAGCCCAATAAATAGGGGTGTTGCCCCCATGAAAATTAAATTTCTGTCTGCATTTAGGTGGTTCGATGGTGCCGTGGCGCAGTGGTTAGTGTGTTGGACTCTGACGCACGATGAGCAAGTTCAGATCCCGATATCAATAATGCCATCGAATGTTTATTTCGCGGCGTCTGAGATTTGCCTCTTCACACGAAAAAGATCAATACCTAATCATACATATCCACGTATAAATGGTATCGACCTGATTCCGAAGAAATCCGCTAGGTATCTTGGAATAATTCTAGATTCCAAGCTTAGCTGGAAGGACAACATAAATGAAAGAACCAGAAAAGCTTACGTGGCACTATACTCGTGCAGGGTAGCTTTCGGAAGGACATGGGGCTTTAAACCAAAGGTGGTATACTGGCTATACACCGCGGTGGTAAGACCTATTTTAGTCTATGGATCAATTGTCTGGTGGAAAGCACTTGAGCAGAAATGCAACCTTCAAAGTCTTACAAGGATTCAGAGGGCTAGCTGTCTGGCTGTGACCGGATCTATGAAATCCACACCAACGGCGGCCCTTGAAGCAATGCTGAATCTTCCACCACTAGACATGTATTGTGAAAGCATTGCAGCCAGGGCTGCGCTAAGGATGCAAGAATCCAGTCTTTGGAAAATATGTCCTTATGGCGACGCATCAATCCTGGATCGATGGGCTACCCTGAGGTCCGCAAACGAAACGGACTATACCACCGCACTTTCTTGCTGTGAGAGGAGATTCTCTATTAGGATTCCCTCCAGGGAGGAATGGGCCAGTGGTATGGTAAACACGGAAGAGGAACTGGCAATCTATACCGACGGATCCAAAACGGATACCGGTACAGGAGCCGGAGTCTATTTCGAATCTCGGGAAGCGTGTCACTCCTACAGACTTGATGATGGCTGTAGCGTCTTCCAGGCTGAGATCTTCGCAATCAAAAAAGGCGCGGATCTGATTCTTAGGGAGAATTTCTCAGTTAAGAGAATCGAAATCTATGTTGACAGTCAGGCAGCCATTAAGGCTCTGCAGGCAACATGGATAAGATCCAAGCTCGTAAAACTCTGTATATAGAGAGTAGAAGAAATATCGGATGTCAATGAGGTAACCATTTGCTGGGTACCAGGGCATGTGAATATTTCCAGAAATGAGAAGGCGGACGAACTAGCCAGACTGGGATCAGGCGCAGATACTTCGCAGATCACAACTGAGGCTAGAACGCCATTCAGCACACTATTTAGAGAAATAGGGGTGAAACTACTAGGAAAGGCCAACAAGCGATGGCGTCAATTAGATACATGCGCTACGGCAAGGCTAACATGGCCTGTCTATGACAAAAAAAGGACGGAAAGTCTGCTAAATCTTGGTAGAGGGAATATACGACTGGTAGTCGGTGCCCTCACTGGGCACTGCATGATATCATATCATGCAGCTAGACTAGGCCAGCCCTACAACGATTTTTGCAGATGCTGTAGGGACGAAGAGGAAATAGAATCCATTCGTCACCTACTGTGTGAATGCCCTGCACTGGCCCGAAAAAGATTTACGTTCCTCGGGAACTATTTCTTTTTGGGTTTAGAGGAGGCAAGAGACACTAAGCTGAACAAACTGCTAAGGTTCTTAATTGAATGTGGATGGTTCAGCTCAGCGGGTAACTAACAGGTTCCCCTCGGGTTAGTTTTCAAAATGGGCACAATGGACTCTTAGTAGTCTAAGTGAGCCGTGACATCATGTCAACAGGGCACCCAACTAACCTAACCTAACCTTATTTCGCGGCGTCCCTCTTCATTCGGATTCGGCAATAAACTGTAGGTCCCTTTCACCTATATGAAAAATAAATCACACACAACATGGGTGATTGAGAGAAGTTTGGCTCTGGTCCTTCATGGGTTGTAACGCCATCAAAAGAAGAAGAAGAAGATCTAGGTGGTTCAGTTCAATGGGTAATTTTAAGGTTTCTATGGGTTAAATATTATTTGGGCACAATGGACTCCTCGTAGTCTAAATAAGCCTTAGGGCAGCCACTTATCTACCCAAGCCTAAGACAGAAGTTATCCAGAGAAACTTGATCTCCTAAATGGGCGAATTGCCGAGAAATGAAATTGCTTTTCTACTGCAAACTAGAATATGCAAATGACACTCAAAAAGTCTTCTATAAAGTTAAACACCCTGTATAAGCCAGATTTTGTAAATTGGTAGTGTACCCAACAATTTGTTTAATAGAATATTTGTAAAACATTTCAGGGACTTCGACTGAGTTTCCAGGTTTGTTCCCATACAAAGTCGAACGCCCAGTGACTCTTTATTTAATCTAATTTCGTTTTCGTAAAGGCACCCGCCGTCAGCTCAGCATATGGCTCGGCATGCCGAATCCTGTTTACCGAATTGAATGGAATCCATCCTGCATTTAACCGCGACGAATCCACTTGCAAATTCACTCGCAGATATGTATCATCGTCCTGCGAGCAAGTTATGCACTTACACAACAAACAATTAAAAACTGTTTGTTTGCTCCTCTCTCGTTCGATTTAATTTCTTCGACAAACATTTTACCAAGTCACATACTCGTATAGCATTCACCATTAATATTTTATTTTCTCTGCTTGTTTTCAGCCTGTTCCGTATCCGTTTCCGCCTGGACGCTGGTGGCTATTTCCTGCGAACGATATTACGCAATCTGTCATCCGCTGCGTTCACGAACCTGGCAAACATTGAAACATGCTTACAAGCTGATTGCTTTAATATGGATCTGCAGCTTGGCATTTCTAGCACCGATTGCGATGCTCAGTAAATTGATTCCTATTGGAAAAGGTGAGTACACCAGCATGAATAGTATTTCCGCTTTAAAAAGTCGTTTTGGACTTCTCTAATGTGATTATTTCCGGTTCCTGTCAGTATTCACGTTAAAAATAGAATTCGTCGGTGGGAAGAATACGTTTATTGATTTCTGTGTCGATATGTATAGGTATACTTATGTTCGGATGCCGATCTTACGTAGCTATAGAGATGAGAGGATGGGAAATTTATTATATCCGCACGAAGGCTTTGCAATCACAGGATGTGTACCAGCATGACAGGAACGGCGGAGAGATGATTAAAAATTTAATAAATGATTCGCTTTAAAACGACCGAGTTCGTTGCGGCGCTATTATAAAGGGGAAATGACGCTATTCGACTTGGAAATGCAAGCATTCATCAAGGACACTTACCGCATTTTGCGCTGTACGTAATTGCCATTTTAAAATCGCATAGACTTAATTGACTAAAATCCTTTGAAACTGGTCAGGAGAAACGTTTTCCTTTTTCCGCTTTTTTTTAAATTCATTCCCGAGTGTCATCCGGTTCTGCTGCAAAGACTTGTGTTTGATTAGCGCCGATGCTTGTGTCCCTGACCATGTACTCGGTAAATGGCTATGAATGTATGCAAATTAGGTGGACATTTATCGATTAGTAGCTAGGGTACCCACAAATTCCATAGTAAAATGGTTTCTCTCAAAAGACAGAAGATGGGATGAATCCACACTTTAGTAACCAGTTTGTTTGTGGCATGTAAGTCCATGATAACGTTCCCACATGAGCGTTTTTTCTCATCATCGAGTGCTGTGCCAACCCAAACAGACCATTCACAGTTTGCTTGAAGCATATCTAGACTCATTTCATTCGACCGCTAATTAAATTTCGCTCCACAAGCAATCCATTATTTTATAATGCCTAGAACAACAGCTTATATCCCCACAGTGACCATAAATTCCAAGCAAACTCTGTTAACAGCTCCTCCATCCGTGGTGATCGGCAAAATTGCCTTGTCCTCAAACCAATCCCACCGACCTGTTCCAATAGTGCTAGCGTTAAGGTGATAAAATTCTACGCTTTACGACCAATTTTCATTCTTTGTGTTGTTAGAATAAACCCATTTAGACACCATATTTTCTAACATGGCCATTGGTTCTGGTGGCGATTTCACGCCGACATAAATTATTATTCAAATAGACAAGCTAATTGCAAGGATTAACATTTTATTAACTCGAAAGTAGTCCTTTGGATTGTGTTACCAACTTAATTTCCTCGAAGTTGTTCGTGTAGAGCTAAGATTGCCCAATAGGTTAGGGAAGTGGAGGAAATGAAAAATAAATACTGGTTGTTTGTGTCGAAGGTATCTAGTATCCTTAAGGAAGTCATGTTGGGGGAGGGTATCGATTAGGTTGTGTTTGGAGTAAGTTCAATGCAATATTCCGTGAAAGCTATTTGCACGGATTCTGTGATACAATCAGATTGGTCATGTTGCGGTTAACGCCAGGCACTCCCCCAGTATGCTTACTTACTTACTTATCAGGCCAGCGATCCATGGAGGATCTGAGCCTGAGCTATAGCTGCCTTCCATCCTTGACGGTCCCGGTCACGCTGCTTCCAGTTGTCATGACCAAGATGTCTTACATCCGCGATTACTTGGTCCTTATACCGGAGGTTCGGTCTTCCTCTTCTTCTCGAACCAGGAGGCTCGGAGTCGAAAACGACGGATCCTTGCCTTCCGTACTACATCCACATCCTGGTACAGCTCGTAGAGTTCGCGCTTGTGTCTTCTTCTCCATTCACCTTCCTCACAGACAGGACCAAATATCCGGCGCAGAATTTTTCTTTCGAAAGAACCCAAAATCAGCTCCGCTGTCCTGCTTATCGTCCAGCTTTCGGCTCCGTACAGCAAGACTGGCAGAATGAGCGTTTTGTAAAGCATGACTTTGGTCTTGGTAGACTGGTAGCTGCCGATTAGTGCGGTGCGAAATGGTTTTAGACGTTCACACAATACGCTGGACAGGATCTTGTATGCGACATTGAGCAGGGATATACCTCTATAGTTCTTGCAAGAGGTAGGATCGCCTTTTTTGTGGATGGGGCATATAGAGCTGGTATTCCAGTCGTCGGGCACGCTTTCATCTTCCCAAATACTGCAGATGATCTGGTGCATGCTCCCTACCAGAACATCGCCGCCAGCCTTGAAGAGCTCTGATGGCAAGCCATCTGAGCCTGCGTCCTTGTTGTTCTTCAGCTTCTGAATAGCTGTGCCGACTTCTTCGATGCTGGGTGGGAGGACTACTTCAGCGGCTGGAGTTGGGATTTCCTCGGTCCCTACCACTCTCTCTTGGTCATGCTCGTTAAGCAGCTGCTGGAAGTGCTGCTTAAATACATCCACAATTCCCTGCGGGTCGGTGACAAGATTACCCTCGCAGTTTCGAAGAGCCAGGGTGCCCTTTTTGAAGCCTCCTGCAAGGCCTTTGGCTTTCTTGTAAAAGGCTCGTATTTTATGTTTATCCCTAGACTCCTCGATATCCTTAAGCTGGGAGGCTGCGAAGATTCTTTTCTTTTGTCGCAGTGGTTTTTTCTCCTCCTTTCTTCTGGCTCGGTACTCTTCTTGCGCTGCCCTGGTTTTCCTCTGCAGCGCCTTTTGGTACGCCTCGTCGGTTGCTGCCTTTTTCTGCTCACAGTCGCCATCATACCATGGGTTTCTTGTCGGGGGTGGTAGGTATCCTAAAGTGGTTTCGGCTACTTCCTGAATGGCTGAGCGGCAATGCAGCCACATATTATTGGCATTTGTGCTCGACGTAGGCATACCGTAGAGTCTTTCGCTCAGCTGCTCCCTGTAGACTCTGGCAACCTCCGGTGTGCTCAGGCGCCCAATGTCGAACCTCCTCCTGATGGGCTGGTGCAGCTTTCTGACATTGGACAGTCGAGCTCTGAATCTTGCTGCTACGAGGAAGTGGTCAGAGTCGACATTTGCCCCTCTGAATGTTCGCACATCCAGGATGTTTGACGAGTGCCTTGCGTCAATGAGCACATGGTCGATTTGGTTGGCGGTTCGACCGTCCGGAAATCGCCAGGTTGCTGTGTGGATTCGCTTGCGAGGGAATCTTGTGCTACTTATCACCGCATTACGAGCTGTCGCAAAGTCAGCTAGTCGGAAGCCGTTATCTGTTGTTATATCGTGGAGGCTGTGCTTTCCGATCACTCCGCCAAGGGTGTTTTCCTTACCAATTTTGGCGTTGAAGTCCCCGAGCATGATTTATACATCGGACAAGCTCCATAGGCGTTGTCCAGGAGGTCATAGATGTCCTCCTTGATAGGGTCTTCAGCCTCGTCGGTAGGGGCGTGTGCACATATAAGGCTGATGTTATAAAATCTGCCTCTGATGCGGATCACAGCCAGGCGATCACTTATAGGTTTAAAGTCGATGACCTTCGACCTTAACCGCTTTCCCACGACAAATCCGCATCCCAGTAAGTGCAATCTTTTGTCACAGCTGTAATAAATTGCGCAATTTTTTTTCCTAATCATACCGTTTCTTATCCAGCGTATTTCCTGGACCGCAGTAATATCCGCCTTGTACTGCGTGAGGATTCCTTCTAGTTTATGAGCAGCTCCGGCAGTGTACAGGGCTCTGACATTCTAGGAGCATATTCGCGAATCGTGTTCCTTTTTCGTGCGTTGTCATCGTCGAGTATCCGTCCGTGTATCCGAGGCATCTTGCTCATTCATAACTTTAAGTTTTGTTTTTACGTGGGCGGATTGTTAGCCCGCCGCACAACCGCCATTCTGGTCGGGGTCTTTTTCGCTGCATACGTTTGTTCACCTCCCAACGGTTGTTGAAGAGGCTATCCAGAGGGCGCCGCGAGGAGGCCGTATGTCAACTTGACCAGGGCATTTAAGCAGGGATCGTTGCTGGCATCTCGCCAGGTTGAGAGAGGGTAAAGTTGTTTACTCTGTATGTCCGAGCCCATGCCCTCCCCCAGTATGCTAGAGGAGCAAAAATTGGCTCGGATCACTACCTTGTTGCCGCCAAGGTGAATGAAGATATCAAGAATGCCGCGGAGTCGAACTAGACAACGAATGTTTGAATACGGAAAGCTACAATCGTAGGAGACCGCTAGGATCTTTACCGACCGAGTTTCGCTCAACCTCCCGCAAATTCTGATGACAGCGGCACAATCCACAGAATAACAACGGGGAGCATTGCAAGCGCGCCGTCAGAGATGCTATCCCTGATATGTTGGGTTTCAAACCACCACTAACTAGAAACCCCTGGTTTGAGGACCAATACGCGCAAGCCCATATAGCAATGCAAACGGCCTACAAAGCCATGCTGCATATATGGACGAGAGGCGGTCGTGAACATTACGAGCAAACAAGGAGGGGAGACCACACGTTTTTAAGGAAGAAAAAATAGCAACATGAAAAGCGTGAGATCGAGCAGATGGAGAGACGCTACTACAGGAACTACACTCGCAAGTTTTACGAAAATCTCAAGCGAACATGCCAGGGCTATTAAGCCAGAGCTGAAGCCTGTAGGGATGAAGACGGACAACTAGTAGTATAGTCACAGTCGATGCCGAGAATATGGAAAAAACTCTTCTGTAGGCTGTATTGTCGTATTGCCTACAGCATTGCCGTTGCTGATCCATAAAATTCGATAGGAAATTGACCAAAGCACCGAGAGCGCCGTGGCCCAGTACGTAGTGCGCTTCTCCTTAGCGGGGTACTGACAAAACCCCCTTTAGTATAATTGTCAAGAAAAGCTTCTCGAATCTCGCCGTTCGGAACGGGCAATAAGCTGTAGGTCCCTTTCACCTTCAAATGCCTAAACGCTATCATCTGCTCATCCTCTCCCCAAATAAAATTCGCTTCCTTCCGGAGCAAATCCGACAAAGGTTTCGCAATCAAAGCAAATCCTTCCACAGTCTAAAGAAGCGTTGAAGCGCTTCTTATCACGCAAAGACGGCCGGTGAATTCGAGATCCCAAACAGAACGTACAGGAACTCGTATTGCCGCTCTTGTGTCACAAACGCTGTATATTTTCGGGAACTAGGATCCATCGGAACATGGAAGAAACCGTTCTTCAGATCTGGTGTTGAAAATACCTTCTGTCCTTGTAGGGTTCTATGACCTCATCTACTAGCACTATGGGGAAGTTATCTCTCGTAATCTTCTCGCTGAGTTTCCGGTAGTCGCAACACAGCATTTTCGTTCCGTCCTTCTTTGTCACCAACACGATCGGTGACTCATACTCAGATTTACTCGGCCGTATAATCTTCTCTTCTCGTCAGTCGTCTATTTGCTTACTTACCACCACGGGATTGTACTCCCCAATCCATCTTCCATCTTCTCGCTAAGCTCTCCTTCCTCGGCGGCTAACCACAGTTATCCCATTCCATCACTCAATGCTTGTACTTCCAGCTCTTCGCCACTTTGACCGACTGTGTGCGACGAGTCTTCGCCCAACTCGGGACCTTCTGTGTCCCCACGTACCCTTATGGCACTATCACGACGATCACCCATGTCCTCGCTTACGATCCCATCATCGTCGCCAATCGAACTCTCTATAATTACCAAGTCGACCATTTACAAAACGTAAATTCCTATGATCGCCGAGTACCGCATGTCGCCTTCATGAACAACGTGGGATATGAGCTCCAACTTGAAGTTACAACTTGACGCTGCCAGGCCAGCGTTATTCTGTTCAGGCCCAATATCAACAGGTTCCTTTTCTTTGCGTCCATCTCCAAAAGACCCATCAAAAGCAGGCTTACGTGCCGCAAAAGGCATAGGTCCCTGCCCGTGTCCACCAATGCGCTCAGCAGAATACCTCCCACTAAAATATCTTTAAATATTTGGTTCGTACCGACTGTTAGATTAACTGTTGCCTCTTGCCAGAATACGTTTTGGCTACGTATTGTTGCAGAGTGACCCCTCCGCTCTTTTGACTGTTCCGGCGTCGACTGCATTTTCATCTGGCGATCCCGAACTCGATGCCCAGGCTGACTGCACCGAAAACAAGTGAGAGGTTTCGACGCACCAAAAGTATGGTTTCACCTTCTTCTCTACTTTGACGATCTCCTGCATACGGCTTGTGGTTGGGGTCCTGAAGTTGGCCCTCGAGTATGGTGGCTGCGTAGGGGCACCCCGAATCCTTTCGTACAATTTTATCTGTTCCTTGAGTTCTCCAATCGTTTTCGCCTGATAAAGGAACGTCTTACTTTGTCTGGAATCCGGAATCCCATCCGCGAAGTACTCGATAAGGCTCTCGTCCTCCAACGCGATTGCCTTGCCCAGCTCCATTAGTGTATACAAGTATTCTAGTAGAGCCTCGGACCGCATCACTTCCCGACCCTCAACCTGCCGATGTACCTCTACTGAAGAAAGTCTTGCGCCAAATTCTTTAGTGAGAGCCCTTTTCAGCTAGACCCAATTGCTTACTCCCTTCTGGCTACTAAGGAAAAGTTTAGCGGCACCCTTTAACAGCTGCTTCCCGTAGATGAGCTTTTGGATATCGTTCCACTTAACCGCCAACGCGTTCTACTCAAACTCCTGTATCCACAGATATATGTCTGTGGAACCGGCTCCGTCGAACTGGATCAACGACTCCTCGATATCGCGGAGAGTAAAAGATACCGTTTAGGACGGTGCAGCTTGGCTAGACCCCGGATCGCTTGCCGTTTCTTTGAACCCTTCCTCCTCTTCTTCATATTAAGCCCTATGGTTGCCAAATTCAACTCCGCCAGTCTGTCTTTCAAACCCTCTACCGTTAACCCAATTAACTCCGCAACATTCATTTTGGTCATAGTCAATTAAATTCAATCAATTGCAAAATTCTAGGGCTGACCCGCACGTCCTTCCACTACCAGGGCTTGAATGCTACTATGCTGCTTTCCGATTCCGAACGGCATGAGTCGAGAAGCTTTTTCACGGCAAGTATACTACGGGGGGTTTGGCCAGTACCCCGCCGAGGAGGAACGCCGCGAAATAAACATTCGATGGCGTCGGTGTTATCGGGATCCGAACTCGCTCATCGTGCGTCAGAGTCCAACACACTAACCACTGCGCCACGGCGTCCTCGCTTTCCTATCTATCTTATAATAATATGTACATACTCGTACGTTTGAGGGCTTAGGGAGCTGTATGTTCATGTGAGTGCGTATGGTCTCGTCGTGTCGTTTACCAGTGGCGTTCGTCTGTTATGTTCGTATCGTGGGGTGTCCTGTGCGCGGTTTGGCTCAACCCCACATACATATGTGCTGTTAACCAAAAAAGACGCACAACACCGACGTCTCGGCCAGAACGTTACAATTGGCAGCTACGAATTCAAAGTGGTCAAGGACTTCGTTCACCTTAGTGACCAGCGACAACAACACCAGCACTGAGATCAAAAGTAGAATTACTCTTGCCAACCGCTGCTTCTTTGGGCTCAAGAGACAATTGAAAAGTAGAGTCCTCTCTCGAAAAACCAAGGTTGCACTACCCAAAACCTTAATCATGCCAGTCTTCCTCTATTTCGCAGAGGCCTGGACTTTAACGAAAGCAGATGAGGAGATCCTTGGTCGTTTCGAGAGGAAAATTCGGGATTCAATCTATGGTCCCCTTTTGTATAAACGGTGAGTGAGTCGTTGTATCAACGACTAAATGTACGGGCTGTAGAGCGACACCGGCCTAGTACAACGTCTACGGATTCAACGTCTAAGATGGTTAGGCCATATAGAGCGAATGGATAACACAGCTCCGCCCTGAAGAGTCTTCGAGACCAACCCCAAGGGACGACGCAACAGAGGATGACCGAATGGAAAGGGACCTCAACCAACTGGGCGTACGACACTGGAAAGAGCTAGCAAAAGATTGTGCTAGCTGGAAGAGCTTGTTGGTTGGGGACCAGGTTCACACCAGAGTGTAGTGTTGAGTCACCTAAGTAAATATTTTCTTTGGTGGCGTTACAACCAATGAGGCACCAGAGCCAAGCTTCTGGCTCGAAATTTAAAATTTTCCATGACTCTGGCGCATACATCAGGCTAAATTTGACCGATGGTATGAGTTATGTTGGCTTTAAGGGCCGCTGTGGTTGTGGCTAACGGGGTCAAAACACTCGTGCAGATTTTCGAATGTGATGTGAGCTTTGTGGCGCGTAGCGCCGTGTTGTTGGAACCACATGTTTTTGGTGTCCACATTATTATGGCCAACAGAAGTCGGTACTCATCGACCTATAGCGCTCGCCATTGACTATGATGGCATATCCAACATTGTTGTCAAAAAACTAAGGACCGATAACACCGCTAGCCCAAAATCCACACCAAACAGTGACTTTTGCGGGATGCGTTGGACGCTTTTGGATCTCATGTGGAGTGGTATCGTCCAAAATTTGACAATTTTGTTTGTTGACGATGACTTTTTGATAGAAACACACGTCATTGTCTATGCTCATTTACCTTCAACTTCTGGGTCAGTTGAATATTGTACGGGTGGAGACCCAAGTTACGTCTAGGAAAGGTGGAGTATTAGTGAGCGACGCTTAATAGACTGCCTCGGATTCGAATGCAAACTCTCACGGACAACGGCGATGTTTTCGGCATATCTTGCATTTCGGTGAGGCACGGGTGTTGGTTTATCGTTTACTGAACTAGCGGACTCAAGTTTATCCACCACACTCTAAGAAGTCCTTTGAAATCTTTGAACAAGTCATCGGCAAGCATAGCCTACAAAACACCACATCCGATAACGGACACAGGCGTTTGATTTACGCGCTTCCCGCACCTCAATATACACAAAGGCACCTGGCGGTCTTATGACCAAGCGACTACCAACCAGATTGATGACATCGCGATCGACGTCAAACAGGGGCTAACAGGGGCTAACATCGACTCGGACCACTATCTTGTAGTAGCCAAGATGCGCCTACGGCTATCACGAACGCGGAGTAGAGTAAGAATACAAAGTTATGACGTCGGAAAGCTACTGTAGCCAGAAACCGCTCGTGGTTTTACCGATCGCGTCTCCCAATACACCCCAACCCTCAACAGTGGAACCTTTGCAAAAAAGCTCTGAAAAGCTCTGCATCCGAAATTTTGGGCTTCAAGGCTCCACCACGAAGAAACACCTTGTTCGATGACGAGTGCAGGAGGATCCACACAGCGAATCAGGATGCATATAAGGCCTCGCTGCATAAAAGAACGAGTTAAAAAGAAGGGAGGAGTAGAGGCTTCTCAGAAGAAAGAAGAAGGAGCACGAGAAGCGCGCGATTGAGGATTTGGCGAGGTGTTACAGCAAGCGTGACGTTCGAAAGTTTTATCAACAGATAAAGTGAATATGCTAAGGTTATAGAGCCAGAACGGAAGCCTCCAGAGATGAGAGCGGACACCTATTAGTGGAATCCCAGTCGATGCTGAGAATATGGAAAAACCACTTCTGCAGACTGTATAACGGCGATGTTAGTCAAAATCCATTTCTAATCGAAGAAAACCTCGGAGAATTCCGTCCCCCTTACCTCGACGAAGATAAGATTGCCATATCGAAACTCAAGTCGAATAAAGCTGCTGGCGTAGACGGACTGTCTGCTGAGCTCTTCAAAGCAGCTGGCGATGACCTGGTTTGGAGCATGCACTAGCTCATCTGTAAGATATGGTCAGAGGAAAGCATGCCCGAGGAAAGGAGACCTCTCTGATTGCGCCAACTACAAAGGAATAAATCTGAAGCCTTTTGTAAATAATCTGATAGGTCCTTTCCAGTGCGGATTCAGGCCAGGGAAGTCCATCGACCAAATCTTCACACTACGGCAGATCCTGGAAAAACCAATAAATTTCAAGTCGACACTCACCACCTATTTGTCAACTTTAAAGCCGCATACGAAAGCGTAATTAAAGACGAGCTATATAACGCCATGCTTACTTTTGACATCCCTGCTAAGCTCGTCAGACTTTGCAGGATGACTCTGGAGAGTGCTCGCTTGAGGCCCAGGTTCACCCCGAACTGTAGCGCCCGTTAAGAAGAAGAAGAAGTAAATAGTCCTCTCGGTGGGACGATTATAGCGACCCCATAGAGGCAAAGCGTTCAGAATATTGCCCGAACAGGACAACCAAAAGAGACTGCGTAAATGACAATCAATTTGACAAATGTAGCTTCAACAGCATGGCCGCTATCAATGGTTTGGAAGACTCTGTGTAAGTATTCCCGTCCCAGGATAAACGTGAACTCCAGTTCTACAAAAAAAAAAAAAAAAAAAGAATCGGATTCGTGCGTATATCTGATTGACTTTTACCCAGTTTTTATAAAACTGACGGACTCTATCTCCCTGACATTCTATTCTTCTAATCCCATTCACTTTATTGTCCTGGGGAAGTGTTGTGCTGGGAGTATGTCATAACAACTACGTAGCAAAGGACACATCTGCGGTTTTAGTCGCGCATTTGGTTATTTAAAACTTCCTTTCAGGCATATCAATAAAGATACTTACAATTTAACTAGGATTGCAACAGAAACAGTTAAAGGTGTAATTGCTTTTTATTATATCCAGCTGCTCACAATGGAAGACAAGTTTTATACCTCTTTTGCGGCTGAGAAGATGGGTGGTGGGAAACCGAAACGGCATAGAACCTTCTTGTTGGAGGACTCAGCCAAGTATCTTACGAAGAACGGGATACCAACCCAGCTATCTATTCAATGAAGTGTACTTTATCAGTAGTTCTTCGTTGTAGTACTTCGGGGCAGAAGCCCTGACTCAGCTTGACGTAAGAAACAGTCATTGTTTCGTGACTTTTGGTAAAGAATGACTCGTGCTTTTTGTGGCGCAGTAAATGTACTTTTAAGTGCTCCCTGGGGAGTTTCTAAAAATAGAATTTTATCTACTACTCAATTAAACGCAATCTTCTGCGTTCTTAGATTTATTAAGTCGGAGACCAATCTCCCAACTTGAGGCTGTTGGGTTTCAGGTACCGTCCGCATTGCGCGCTATTAGACGCCTTGGTGTACTCACTACTAAAGAAAGGAGACCTACTTCGGCGTTCATAGGATTAAGTTGCACAACAAGTAACTCAACGATGGTATGTGTGTTACTTGAAATAACTTAGAGCATTGTGAGACTGCAGGTGGACCTGTATATTCGCGAAATCCTACAAAAACGTATGCGTTCGACATTGCGGCGGGCCAACAACCCGCCCATGTAAATAAACCAATTTATGAATGAGCAAGATGCAAGATTCTCAAAGACGACACGGCGCAAAAAGGAATACGATTTCCGAGTACGCTCCTACAATGTCAGAACTCTGTATATTCCTGGAGCTGCTCAGAAACTGGAAAGAATCCTCACGCAGTACAAGGCGGATATTACTGCGATCCGGGAATAACGCTGGATAGGACACGGCATGATGAGGAAAAAAGATTGCGACATCTAATACAGTTGTCACAAAAAATTGCACATATTGGGGTGCAGATTTGTCGTGCGAAAGCGCTTAAGGTTGAAGGTCATTGAGTTTAAGCCCCTACCGAAGAGGCTGAAGGGGTTGGACGCCTTAGTACACCGGAGGTTGCCAGACTCTACAGGGAGCCCCTTGAGCCCGAAGAAACGCTGGTGCCGTTGCCGCTTGTTACCAGTGAGCCAAGGTAGACGAAACCCTTGACTGCATTAGAATTATAGCTGCCAATAGTGACGTTTTGGCCAAGACGTCGGTGTTGTAAGTCTTTCTTTGATGACAGCATATATTGGGTCTTGCCCTCGTTTACCTTCACATCCACTTTAGTCGCTTCTACTTCAACGTTCACAAAAGCTCCATTAACGTCCCGTTGCGTTCACTCAATCCCGTCAATGTCATCAGCGTAAGCGAGCAATTGTGTGGACTTGAAGTATATCCTGCCTATTGTATGCAGCTCTAATATAAAACCGTCATGGCATAGACCGTTTGTTGGGAACTACAACCAACGTGAAAATTCAGTGGAGTTTCTCTCGAATCCTATCTAGGACAACCACCCCTGGAGAGAAGTGAACGAACATCTCTGACCCAACCCATCTGCACTCCGCTCAGGTTGTGCGACAAACATAATAAGGGCATGAATCTTAAACTGCGCGTGTTATAAGAAGAAAAACGGCCAGAAAATCCCGCACGATTCTCAAGCACGATGTTGAAGAGTCACATGACAGTATGTGTCCTGTCTAAATCTTTTTTTAACATCGAAGGTCTCGCCTATCTCCTCACCGCGTCGACGTGAAATTCATGGGTCCTCTCGAAGAATATTGCGAATATTTGGTCTATCGTGGTTTTTCCTGGCCTGAATTCACATTGATAGGAACCTATCAAATTGTCCACGTATGATTGCAGGCATTTACATAGCACGGCAGAGAAGGTCTTATACGCGATGTTAAGGAAACTTATTCCACTAAAGTCGGCGCCGTTATAGGGGTCTGCTTTCTTATGGATCGGGCAAACGACGCTGAGATTCCTATCATCGGGCATGTCTTCTTCCGACCATATCTTACAGATGAGCTGGTGCATGTTCCCAACAAACTTTTGTCCAACCGTTTTAATTAGCTCAGGAGGTAGCCCGTCTGCGCCAGCAGCTTTATTAGACTTCAGTTTCGATATCGCTATCTTAACCTCGTCTAAGTCCGGTGGACGGAACTCTCTCTCTTATCTTCGTCTAGTCTGATTTGGGAGTTCTGCCTTCCATCTAAAAAGCGTACGCTCCTCCCTTCTTTCCGTTCAGAGTGCTCACGAGCAGCTCTCGGACGTCGATGCAACGTGGCCATGCATGATTTCTGGTTTTGCATGTACCTGTCTGAACTCGCCATCAAACCAAGGTATTCTCCTAGGTGGTGGCTGCAAACCTTATGCATCAGAGGAAGCATCCCTAATGGCGCTTTGAAAACGTCTCCGTTGCTCATCTCCGCAGTGTTCGCGATATCCGCATAACAACAAGGTAATGGATCCGAGTCAACACTGGCTCCTTGGCAGGTTCGGACATCCATGGGGGAATGGACATGATGGAGGAATGTCTGGCGTCGGTCGCAATATGATCGATTTGGTTACCGATTAATTGATCAGGAGACCCCCGGTCCCCTTATGGATATTGAGATGTGGGAATCATTTGCTCGCTACTAGTAGATTACGCCCTTTCACAAAGTCTATTAGCCTGAATCCGTTTTCAGACAAAATGCCATGTAAGCTGTACTTTTCTACGATTCGATCAAAGATGTCATCTTTACCCAGCTTCGCGTAGAAATCTCCTAGAACAATCTTGGCGTCATAGCTTGGACGTTGAGCGTATGTTCTATCTAGAAGGTCATAGAAGTCGTCTTTTCCTTCTGTGTGGGCGCGAACGCATATCAAGCTGATGTTTCCGAATATAACTTTGATGTGGATTGTTATGAGGCGTTCGCTCACATGTCGGGAGCTGACATGTCGGGAGCTCAGGATTTTTGCCTAAGTCCACCTCGAACAGCAAATCCGCATCCAAAAGGGCGTTCTTTGTTCTGCTTGTAGCAGTTTTAGTAGTATGTTTCACAGCTTTTCATCCTCTTTTTATCCGGTCCATCCCATCGTACTTCTTGGATGTTGGTGCTTCTTCTAACTGGCCGCACCCGGTCTGTAAAGACAACTAGCATTCCAGGTGAAGAACCCATGCTCTTGCCCTTTTATACTTTTGCGGGTGTCGTCAACAAGTAGTTCGTCCGTTTAATACAAGGCTTGTGGTTGTCTCTCAAATTATGATTGTCTTACGGTTACGGCTTACTAGGCCATAGCACAACCGACTAAATCTGTCTGTAACTTCCAGACCATGGGCATGGGACTTACTAACAGTGCCACAGGATATTTGCCTGCAGTGGCCCTTTTCGCTATTTAGCAGCTAATCCTAGGAGGCCTTTGTGAGTTATTTGCATACCTACCTAGAGACACATGTTAAGTAAAGCTTTCGTTTTCATGCAAAAGAATATTACTCCTTTGTACTACAGCACATATTGAGCATTCCTACAAACATTTTAAAATGTCCTACATACGTGCGTAGGATTTATAGCATCTGCTAAATTGCTCACCGAATTCGTCAAGCGTTACCTTCGCTTTTACGACTTTGAACCGGTTCTTAAACATCTGCTGTATTCAAAACACAGGTAGATCTATTCGATTGCTTTTTAATGCCTTGCCCACGCAGATACAATATTTAAGTGACTCCGCCTAGGCCATTCCAATTGCCGGGAAAATTAGTTTTTTTTTTCTCTTTAAACGACGGAAACTCTGGATGGTATTCAGTATTTCAAAATTCCTTGCGAAAATAAAAAGTTACGGTTCCGGGACACGTTAAAATACATGTACATAGCTATGCCCTCACGGAGATGAAAGTTAAATAAAAGCGAACAAATGAAAACAAAAGTCCTTGGGTCCAAATTATTCCGCCCCCATTTGGCTTATGGTAGAGTAGACTAAGTCGTTGATAAATCCAATGGGGAAACTCTCAGCCTTCCCTTTAGTCTATGTACTTCTATAGTATCCATGTACTTCAAGTACAAGTTTTCCCGAACTAAGGCAGATATGTAAATAATTCATGAATCCCCGTCACTGGGTAGTCAAGGCTACCATATCCCCTAGATCGGGGGGGTAAAAGTTTCGGAAAGATTCGTTAAAGAACGAATTATCGTTGCATTAGAATCCAAACGTCGAAAAGTTTCTTTATCCGCTCAAGCCGATTACTCCTACGTAGTATACTCGTATTCATTTATTTTCTTTATGAGGTCTGTATTCCTATTGCTTATTGTCCTTTTTCTTCTCCTTTTTCCTTACAGGTCACCACAAATGCCGCGAATACTGGCCTCCAAGTATAAGACCATACGAAAAAGCCTACAATATATTTCTCGACATTATCCTGTTAATAATTCCTGTCGTGGTACTCACAGCAACCTACTCACTCATCTCGAGGACCCTCTGGCATGGAATGCGGGCTGAAAAAATAGCTAAGAGCACACTGTCAAGTGAGTATAATGTAGCATACGGAGCACTTCTGTATGTTGCTGCCATTGAATGAAATACCTACTTCGCGCGCCAGTGGGTCGTAATCCTTTTTGCATGGATCGAGTAACTCTGTAGGTATAGCAATAAAGCGCAAAGTTTTTCGACAACTTGCTGTTGATGTTTGGTTTTTGTTTTTGTTTTTTGCTAATACCACAGTACCAACACACAATTTTCCGCATCTAATCATCGTCGGAGAAAATCACGCATAATTTAATCAAATTATTACTTCCCTTGGTTGGCTTAAGATTCATCGAGTGTGTATGAACAAACCTCATTTTTCATGCAAAACCTCAAGAGGTAGGGAGGCTTTCGAGCTGAATCTGTATGTGGATGTTCATCTGAGTTTGATGTGAATTAGACTGATAAATGATTCCAATTTCGGATGGTAGATACATCCGAAAATCGAAAACAAATTTCGCTCTTCCCAGCCTTGATATGATTAATATGAACGCTTTGGGATAAAATGGCACAAGGATTCCCGCTTGAGAATTTGACTTTGATTATTATCCAAGCAAGTGAGAAAAGGCGAAGTGTGCTGATTGAGTGTGAAGCTAGATTAGGAATTTATTTGAGTGAACAATTGACGTTAATTGTTATTCAAGATCCTTTAGCGTCTCTTCAATATCGGCCGCGTGTTGTGAAGTGCTATTTGCTTTCCTGGAATATTGATTTCAATCTCCGCAATGTTATGGGAATGTCGTGGGTTTTCAATTGATCATTAGTTCTCCGTTTAATTTTAGAATTTGAATTACAATCTCTAAATGTGAGGTGTTAAGTCAAGTGCCTACAAGTGATGTGGACTCTGCATTATGGGAATGTTATAGAGTTGTAAAAGTCGGGGTTAATAAGAACTCACTCAAGCATTTCAACTTCAAACTTGATGTACCAGCTGATATGATGTCAACTTTCCTATGTTCTGATGTATTAAGGGGTATTAAAAACGATGTTCCCGACCCCCCTCCTAACACCAATTTCTCCTTCTCAACGGGCGCTTCGGTTCGGGGTGAACCTGGGCCTCAAGCAATATGCCCCTCCAACTAGCACCATCTTTTGCTAGCCTTTTCCATTGCCGCACACCTAGTTGGCTGAAGTCTCCTTCCACCTGTGTGCGGCACCTTAAGTGCGGCCGCAGAGCACGGCCTTCGTCTCTTGGGGTTGGATTCAAACACTCTCCCGGGCTGGAGCTGTGGTGTCCATACGCTCTAAATGGCCTAGCGATCTTAGGCGTTGAATCCGTAGACGCCTGACAAGACTCATGTCGCTGTACAGCCCGTAAAGTTCGTTGTTGAATCTTTTCCTCCATCCCCCGTCTGCATTCATAAGCCCGAAAATCACGCGCAAAATCTTTCTCTCCAACCGACCAAGGGCCTCCTCATCCGCTTTTGATATTGTCCATGCTTCGGCGCCGTACAGCAGGACCGGGATGTTAAGGGTCTTATATAGAGTCAACTTTGTCGTTTATTTATTTGTTTATTTTATTTGTAGTAATTAAAATCATGTACAAGTAAGATACAGAATCTTTTAAATTCGCACATGCTTTATAAATGTTTGGGAATAACAGATGTAAATGTAAAAAGAAGAAAAAGATAACATATAAATATGAAATGAAAAAGCAAGTTACAGGCAAGAAAGTTAACAAAGATTTGACAGGTATAATAGATTTAGGAAAAAGAGAAAAGTATTTAATAAATAAAGGAAAAAAGAAAAAGAAAAAAAAATTAAAAAAACAAGGAACAAGAAAGGGTTCTCCATCAGTCATTTTCGCTTAGATACTTGAATAATTGTGATTTGAAAGCGTTTGTGCAGCTCGCTTGCTTGATGTGAATGGGTAGCAGGTTCCACATATGAACCGCATGAACAAAAAATTGTCTTGACGTTACTAAATATTTATGTTTTGGTATAATGAGTTTTAAGGAGCGTTGTGTCCTAGCGAAACGGATACTTTCGAATAGGTATTCTGGTTCTTTAGTGTTTACGATTTTATATAGTAACAGCAAGGTGCGATATTTTATTAAAGCTGTGAGCGAACAGCCTGTAATCTTTTTAGTGTACTCAGAGACGTGGTCGTGCCTTTCGACGCCGTAAATATATCTAGCACAACTATTGTATGCCACGTTGAGTTTCCTGTGTGACTCATAATCAAGTTTGGGAAAAAGTTCGCAACCGTTGATGATTATAGGAAGAATAAATGACTTTACCAGTTTATGCTTCACATTAAATGGCAAATACTTGGAAGTAGGACTTAAACCCCTAAGTGCGCCATATATCTTAGACACTACACTGCTTATGTGCATATTCCAGCTAAGATTGGGTGCAAAATGAATTCCCAGGTTTTTTATTTTATCAACGTAATCGATAGGGTTGTTATTTATAAGCAGAGGAGGTAAAATTGGCGCGTTTCTATCTCTATGAAGTATCAATGCTTTGGTTTTTGATGCATTAAGCTTGAGCATATTATATGTTGTCCAAGCGCAGACACGATTTAGATCGTCTGAAATTAAATTCATTGCCGAGGTACACAAGGATTTGGGGAACATTGAATAGACCTGTACATCGTCGGCATACAAATGAAAATTACACGTCGAAAAACAATTATATATATCATTTATGTAACATATGAATAAAGGCGGGCCTAACACGGAACCTTGTGGTACACCGGACTTCACGCAAAGATGCGAAGAACATTTATTGTCATGAAAAACAAATTGTGAACGATGGGATAGATAAGATGACAAAAGGTGACATATGGACTCTCCACAATGAAATTGTTCTTTCAGTTTTTTTAAGAGAATTTCATGATTTACGCAGTCAAAGGCTTTAGAAAAGTCTAGGCAGACCATTAACCCAACCATATCATTGTCCATACCTGCACGGATGTCTTCACATACTTTTAATAACGCCGTTGTGCAATTATGAATTGATTGAAATTTTGTAATCAAACTATTATTGTCGAGATATTTTTTAAGTTGTCCACTCACTAGACTTTCGAAAGCCTTGCTTAGGTATGGTAGTATGGCTATTGGGCGAAAATCCTTACCATCAGGTGATGTTTTGGGCAAGGGGATAATCTTGGCAACTTTCCAGCTTTTTGGGAAGGTGGAGGTAGTAATGATCGTAATCATTACGTGCGTGACTTGGTGCAGTATACACGGCAGAAGTGTTTTAATGAAAGTTGGATGAATATCATCTGAGCCTACCGCCTTTGATTTTATTTTTAACAGGGTTAGTCCAACTTCGACTTCATTCACACCTGAGAGCGAAAAGGAATATTCAACTCTATCTGAGGGGGAGATTGAAATATTACTGTGGTTGTAATTGAAGTTCGAAGATTGGGCAAATTTCATATTGAGAGCTTCAAGGTCTATATCGTTAGGCACTGCAATTTTGTTGGGGCAGATGCCCATTCGACGCACATTTTTCCAAAAACTAGAACTTGAATTGCTATTCGAAAATAACTCTGAATAGTGACGTCGCTTATTCCGTCGTACAAGTGAAGTTACTGCGTTGCGTGCAGCTTTGTAGTCGTTAAGAAGGACTGAACATCTAAATCTCCTCCACCTAGAATATAGCGAGTCACGTTGCTTTATGAGGCTTAAAACTTCTCTAGTGAGCCATGGAGCTGTTGTTTTTTTCCTAATATCTTTTATTGGCACATGTTTGTTAAAAAGATAGTGAATATTTTTATTGAAGCAGTTTATTTGTATGTCAACATTATTTGTATTATAAATTGGTGACCAATTTAAGCTCAGGCAGTCCACGAATAATGAGGCAACATTCATATTGGAAAAATTATAGATGGATATTTTATTATCTTTGGTTAAAGGCGCTAAATTATTAATGGAAATAAAAACTAGATCATGATAGGAGAAAGCCGGAGCAAAGATCTGATCGTACAGTGAAACAAGGTTACGTTGTGAGACAAGACATACATCAAGAAGCGAAGGATTGCGATTGGGCATAAAATGTGTTGGCTGATGTAGATTAGCAAAGCTAAGATGGAGAGACTCCATCATTTCTATGAATGGGATGTTATGAACATTAAGTAAATTAAGATTTAAATCACCAAGGACAACGATATCTGTGTACAGTGGAGCCAATCTCTCTAAAATATCACGAGGCAAGGAATGATTGGCCACATTTGGTGGCATATAAATGCAGCCTACTAGCAATTTTCCTTCTCTTAACAATATCTCAACAAACACATATTCTATGGGGTGGGAACATACAGACTTACTAACGATGTTAAAATTGTACGTATTTTTAATGTATATTCCAACACCTCCACCCTTTCCCTATCCACGCGCACAAGCTTATAGCCGTCAACGTGAAATAAGTCCGAACACATCTCTGGTTTTAGCCATGTTTCTGACAGACACATGATATCGACCTTGCTGCCAACTAAAAGGAGACGCAAATCATCAATTTTATTTTTTACGCTCTGTGCATTAAGATGAGAGATGTTGAGACCCTTTTTTTGGTTACATAAAATGTTTAGCAACGTCTTTGGTTCATATGAGGAACTACTCCAACTAGTTGAGTTTATATTGACCATTTGTTAAAACGAGAAAAAGAAAATGACAAGCTGCGATTGGCACAAAAGCCTTCAACAAATGCGAGTACGAATAACATAATATACATTAAGACCAATGGAAAACATTTAATTGAGAACATAATACGTTTGAAAGAAAAGGAAAAATAGTACAAAGTAAGAGAAAACAAAAAAATTAATATAAATAGACTAGTGAATAGTATAGGAGAAGAGAAAGAAAAGAGAGAAAGTTGAAAGTGGTAAATAAATAAACCGAGTTGTTGTTGTTTATAAGTTGTCATCATTTTTGCTTGATGATGTTATTTGGGGAAAGAGCTTGTGGCTGTTTGTTGATGCACTTTTTTGTTGATTTGCTCTTCGTTCTTCTCTGATGACCATCTCATGGTAATTGTGTTCAGCATTTCTTTATCGTTGATTGTTAGGTTGTTAGTGGTTCTTCGTTCCTTAACGATGACCGATCCGTGCTTGGTAAACACAGAAACCAGCTGACCATGGCGCTTCATATGTGTTGCCAGTTGTAACAAGGCGCGATTTTTGGCAGTGAGACCAACATCTCTCAAGCACAAGTGCCTACCGTAGGATTTGCGATGGAGAGCCAATGATCTTAAAATTAAATTCCGCTCTTGTGTTGAAGCAAATTTCATTATTATTGGTGGGTCAGTTGGGCTGTTTCTGTAGTGGAAAACGGATTTTAGAGTGGGCGGCTTGCAGTCGATAGAATGACACAGGTGATGAAAAATTGATTTCAAGTTTTCATCCGGTAGTGTGGGAACTCCAAAGAGAATTGCATCCTTAGCTAGCTCATTTCTCTCTAGTGCATCACAACGTAGTTTAAGGTCTGTGAGTTCCGAAGTCGTTATTTGTGGATGCACATTTGTACTCTCTATTTCCCCAATGCGATGCTCTAAATCACTGATATTAGTTTTTAATTCGGCGATGCACTTATTCCAATTCATTTCGATGAGCGCGATCTGCTGCATAACATCATTACGAAGAATATTGATTTCTGCAGAGAAACGCGAGAGAATTGTTTCTGTCTGTGTAGACAAGCGGTCTTCGAGTTCTCCAATGGTGAAGTGGTTCAACGAGGTGATTGTTGTGCTTTTGGGCGTGGGTGTTGGTGTACTCAGCTGCCGAGGGGTTATCACAGATGAGTTGGTGACCACTTGCTTCTTGGAACGGGTGTTAATAGATGAGCTTGAGTTTGAGTTTGAATTAGACTCAAACGGCATGATGAAGCGGACAATTATACTTTGCACAGTGGAATTGGACTAAATCGAGTGAGTTTTGAATCACAAAGAAGAAAGTCAAGTGCAATGGTAATTTTGATTGGGGGTTATTGCGGATACTAATAACGATTACACAATACCGAACAAATAAGTAGAAACCGCAGACACTAGGGTATTTGTTTTTCGCAAGGGTATGAAAAGAGACCACTAAGAACTTTTGTAAATAAATGTTTTACCGGACGAGATGAGAAGTACGTCTAATCACTCACGAACCATTGAGACTTACTTCGTTCGGGAGAGGGCTCCATTACTCAATTGCCTCCTGAGCCCAAAGAAACAGCGATTTGCAAGAGTAATTCTGCGTTTGATTTCGGAACTGATGTCGTTGTTCCAGGTCACTGCGGAGCCAAGGATAACTACCTCGAACTTATACCTGCCAACACAAACGTTCTGGCCAAGACGTCGGTGGTGAGCGTCCTTTTTTGATGACAGCACATGTTTAGCTTTGCCGCCTCCATTTCAATACTCGCAAACGCCTCATTGACATCTCGTTGTGTTCTACCTACTATGTCAATATCGTCGGCGTATGCAAGGAGTTGCGAGGATCTGAAATAGATTGTGCCTCTTCTATTGGCCAGTGATTTTTGCACAATCATTTCCAAAATGATGTTGAAGAAATCACACGACAGCGCATCGCCCTACCTAAATCCTTTTTTGACATCAAAACTATCGGAAAGGTTTTCACCGATTCGGATGGAGTAGCGAGCATTCTCCAAAGTCATCCTGCATTGTCTGACGAGTTTAGCAGGTATGTCAAAGGTAGACATAGCGTTATATAGCTCGTCTCTAATTACGCTGTCGTATGCGGCTTTGAAGTCGACAAATATGTGGTGAGTGTCGACTTGAAATTCATTGGTTTTTTCTAGGATCTGCCGTAGTGTGAAGATTTGTTCGATGGTGGAGTTCCGTGCCTCGAATCCGCACTGATAAGGACCTATCAATTTATATACAAAAGGCTTCAGGCATTCAGACAAAACGGCAGACAAGATTTTGTAGTAGATGGTAAGAAGACTTATTCCTCTGTAGTTGGCGCAATCAGAGGGGTCTCCTTTCTTGTGGATCGGACATACGATTTCGTTTGAATTTATCATCATTCTATCGAATTCCAAGTCGACCTGAACACCATTGATTATTGGCGCTCTTATTAAAATCAAGTTAAACTCCTCATTCCTCACCTTTGGTATGAAAAGAGTGTAGAGTAGGAGCGTACCATTTGTGTAGATGGAGGGGGATCCATACTCCACGGCTTGTATCTCGTTCACGTACGGTAACGTCTCGATTTCACCGATGTTTCTATTGATCTCCTCTATGTTCAGGCTGTGGCTGTGGTGCAGTGGTTAACATCATCGACCGCCGAGCGGAAGGTCTATAGTTCAAATTCGCTTCGTAGCCAAGAAAAAATAATTCCTATATGGACATAAAGTATGCAACGCAGCTGTGAATGCAAAGTGACCAGACGTACTACTGCAGGCATAACACTCACAGTATATGGTCAACCGATATTCATCCTCTGCGTATGCAATACCAAAGTGCTCGAACGAATTACTACGGACTATAACCAACCCGGAATTGGTCGGCTCTCGTCCTATCTAAGACAACCACCCCTGAGAGTAGTGGACGAACATCCAACATCCCAAACCACTGCACTCCGTTCATCATAAGAGAAGAATATAAAAACTCTTGAGCCTGCGCGAGTTTCTAAAAAAAAAAAAAAAAAAAAAAAAAAAAAAAAAAAAAAAAATACGATGCCTGGACTCCATTCCTCGGGCATGCTTTCCTCTGACCATATCTTACAGATGAGCTGGTGCATGCTCCTAACCAGGTCATCCTCAGCTGTCTTAAAGATCTCAGCAGACAGTCCGTCTGCGCCACCAGCTTTATTCGACTTGAGTTTCGATATGGCAATCTTAAATTTGTCGAGGTCAGGGGGCGGATTTCTCTGCGGCCTTCTTAGAAATGGATCATTCTGCCTGACAGCGGTATATTGACCAACATCGCCATTGTACAGTCTGCAGAAGTGGTTTTTCCATATTCTCAGCATCGACTGCGATTCTGCTACTATGTGTCCCTTCTCATCCCTGCAGGCTTCCGTTCTGGCTTTATAACCTTGGCATGTTCGCTTTATCTGTTGACAAAACTTTCGAACGTCACGCCTGCAGTAAAACCTCTCCAAGTCCGCAATCGCGCGCTTCTCGTGGTCTTTCTTCTTTCTTCTCAAAAGCTTATGCTGCTCCCTTCTTTTTAACCCGTAGAGCTCACGAGCTGCTCTTGACATTTTATGCAGCGAAGCTTTATATGCATCTTGCTTCGCTGTGTGAATCCTCCTGCACTCGTCATCGAACCAGGTGTTTCTTCGTGGTGGAGCTTTGAAACCTAACATTTGGGATGCAGAGCCTATCAGGGCTTGTTTGCAAAGGTTCCACTGCTGTTCTTTTGATAGCGTGGAGGGTTGAGGCGTATTGGAGAGCTTAAGTAAGACGTGATCGGTAAACGCACTAGCGGTTTCTGGCGATAGTAGCTTTCCGACGTCATAACTTCGTATTCTTACTCTACTGCGCTGCGTTCGTGATATTCGTCGATGTTAGCCCTTCGGAAAGTTCGGATATCAAGAATAGTGGAGGAGTGTCTGACGTCGATCGCGATGTGATCAATCTGGTTGGTAGTCGATTGGTCATAAGACCGCCAGGTCCCTTTGTATATATTGAGATGCGGGAAGTGCGCACTGGCTAGAAGGAGATTTCGCCTTATAGCAAGATCAATCAGACTGTGTTCGTTATCGGATGTGGTGTCGGGTAGGCTATGTTTGCCGATGACTCGTTCAAAGATGCTTCCCTTACCCGGCTTAGCATTGAAGTCTCCTAGTACAATTTTGATGTCATAGTTGGGACATTGGGCCTACGTTCTGTATAGGAGATCGTAGAACTCATCTTTGGCCGAGTCATCCTTGTCTTCCGTGGGGGCGTGGTCGCAGATCAGGCCGATGTTAAAAAAGGGGTAACAGGGAGAGGGAAAGTTTCGCGCAGGTTGATGTTTTTCCACACAACCTGAACAGAGTGCAGTGGTTTTTGGGTCGTAGATGTTCGTTTACTACATTCAGGGGTGGTTTGTCCTACATAGGACGAGAGCCGACCAAATTTCGCGTTGGTTATAGTTCACAGTAATCCGTTCATGCACTTTTGGTGTCAATATTGCATACACAGATGATGAAATTAAATTGACCATATACTGTGAGTGTTAAGCCTGCAGCAGTACGTTTGGTCGCTTTCCATTCACAACTGTGTTGCATACTTTTTTCCGTATAGGAATTGCTTTTTCTTGGCTATGAAACTAATTTGAACTATGGACCTTCGGCTCGACGGTCGATGATGTTAACCACTGCACCACGGCCACCCCCGGTTCGGTCAGTATTGGAATACTGTTGTGTTGTGTGGAACCCCTTCTACATAAATGGGTCTTACCGAATTGAGAAGATCCAAAACAGATTCTCTAAGTTTGCATTGCGCAAGATACTTTGGAATTCAGTTATCCCCCCTTATCATGCCAGATGTGCATTGATAAGTCTTAAGTAGCTTAGCAAGCGGTGAGTATACTATTCGGCAATGTTCGCTAGGGACGTAACCGTTGGACATACTATTTGTCTGGCTCTAGTTTCTTCTATTAAAATGTACGCACCTTCACGCGGCTAGCGTGAATACCGCTTGTCATAATTATAATTTATATGATTAAATAAATGAAATGAAAGATTACATATATTTACGACTCTCCGACTGGCAATCAAGCAATTGTAATGGTTAATTGGCAATTTCTTATATCCTACAGCTGACAACTTGATGGAAGTATTTATCAACAAGAACGGCTCTCCAAGTAATCGTAGTTTCATCTCGTACCGGACGTCATCTCGTGATAATCTGGCCCACTACACCCAGTACAGTAATAATTGTCTACAAGCACCAGTCACATTCAAGGAATGCTTGTACACAACACGTAGAAAGCATGGTCTACGACGGTAAGCTGCATTCCCTTGAACACTCAAGCAATTTTCCCATCATCCTCTATAGCTACTTGGATTTTTCTCTTTCTTGTTTATTCCTCCCAGGACGAATATCGAAAAGAGTCTGCAGAACAAGAAACGTGTGATAAAAATGTTATTTATGGTAGTTCTAGAGTTCTTCATTTGCTGGACACCGCTATATACAATCAACACAATTCAAATGTTCAATCCACCGTTGGTGTACAAGAATCTCGGTTACACGGGCGTTGTATACTTTCAACTTCTCGCCTACTCATCGAGTTGTTGCAATCCAATAACCTATTGCTTCATGAATCGCGGTTTCCGAAAGGCATTCTTGAATTTATTTCGGTGCTTCAAAAGATTTCGCACCCCCAAACGAAAAATCAGCATTGGAGGAGGTGCCACTCAAGAGACTGACCTCGAGATAAGCAAGTTTCAATGCCAGCGAATCTGTACGGACTCGACGATATCGTACTGATTGAGACCGTACGAGGAGGAGATGCACAGCACACAGTTCTAGGACAGGGCAAACTAGCTGTTTCCATGTTGTGAGCATTCATTGAATACTATATAATTGGGATTAAGATAGGATTAAACAGAGTTTTTTTTTTTGCATACATAAACCCTTCAAGTGTTTTTTCCCAATTTCAGTTCTACAACTTGTATATAGCTAGGTACAAATACGAATGTGAACCAAAGTGCTTGTCATAAATTGTTGCCACTCAAAATGATTGAAAACTACATGCGCAAACATTCGACTTCAATTTAAAACTTTAATGTCCTACCCCAGCTGGTATACCACGAATGCAAACATGGTTCCAATGTCCTTGAAAAAAGGACTATTCGGAAGACTTTCTACACGTGTTAAGCGCATATCCGATACTGTGTGGGAAACAATTTTCACAAAACCATATCTATGCCATAGACATTTTTATTTTTTTACTTTTTATGACCATAAGCAAGTAAACCGAAAAATATTCGCAAATAAAGTTCAAACAGAACAAACATGATTTTATTATACATATCTACATCGAGCAGATAGGATCGATTTTTCGACATAAAAGTCAATTCCAAATGAATCCGCATACACGCGTTGTTGTGGTTAAATTCTTTTTCCAAATGGTTTCGAACGAGCTTGTTTGTACTCATTTCCACACCGATTGGTTTACATTCGCATCATTTATCCTTAATCTGTAGATTTAGTATTTAATATGATAATAATTAAATTTTTTTTAACGAATCGATAAATCGTCTACATAATATCGAACACTATGTACTAAAAATAGAAAAAATAAAAACAAAATATTTATCGATAATTAAAGTAAATCCAAACACAAAAATGTTAAAAAACAATTTAGGATTAAATTTAAATTATATTTTGTATTCAAATTTAAGAGAAATGTAAATGTTTTTTACTGATACCAAATAGAATCGAAAGAATTAATTTAGATTAAGCCAATCTGAATTTTTGAATTTGTAAATATCATCTGATTCGTTCTCACCCATCCTAGCCGACGCAAGGGTCACGGAATCAATTTAAATCAATCTCAAATCCAACAGAAAATAAATATGTACAGATACATAAGTGTATACAATATTGTATGGGATTTTCGTCCTTTTTCCTTTTTATTTTATATCGAAAGATATCAAGTGAAAAAGATTTAATATTCTAATAAAACTTCATGTCCGAATAAAAAAAATTCATTAAAAGTTTGCATTTTGTTTTAATGTTTTTGTGGAAAAGTTTCAGATATTCAGACGATATAAACGGACATTAGATATACTGAAGTGGGTACTCTCAATTCCGTTTTATGTACAGGTGCTGTCGTGGAGTATCTTGAGACTATTAGTGTATCCTTTAAGAGCTGTTCGAAAGTACCGAACATACGACGTAACTGAGCGTTTGAGAAGGTTTTCAATAAAATTTACGATTGCGGATTTTATTTGAGTAAGTCAACACAGTAAAGCTTGCGTAACACCGGATGTCGGCCAGTTAAAACGCCTTCAGTCTAACGCTCCCGGTTCACCCGAGTGGCATAGGCAGCGGAAGACTCAAACTGCGGATGGCGAACATTTGCGAGGAGTCGCAAATGCTTTGCTTTAAGGTGGTCGTGGTGGTGGCGGTGAGTAAAATCATATAAAAGGAAATAATGAAAATAAAGACGGCAATGAAGAATAGGACGTAATTTCATTAACTGGTGCCCATTAATATAAATAAAATTAACCTCAAAATTGCTTGTACTAGGAAAAGAGAGTTCAATCATTTATTAAGTGAAAAATAGTTACACAGCTATCCGATGGCAAATTATTAACAAAGGCCTCATAGGCCTCATATCCGACGGATGCTGGCCTGCTAAAAAGCGAGAGGAACCACCGCAGTCGAACATCTTGCAGCATTGTTAGTAAGTCCCATCCCCACCTCCTCGTGAAGCCATCTGGAGATTTCCTATGGAAATTACAGACGAGAAAGGGCGAATGACGAGCCTCCTGCGCCAAAAAACAGGATTAGTCGGTTGGGCTACGGCCTAGTAAGCCGTAACCGTAAAAAAAACACAAACTCCGAACTAACCACAAGCCTCGAATAAAACGGACCGGCTTTATGTTGACGACCCTTGCAAAAAACAAAAAAGGGACAATGATCTTCGGCTTTGTACGTGGAATGTTAGGTCCCTAAACAGGCCGCGTGCAGCCGAAAAATTTGCGGACGCCCTAGACCGCTATAAAGCGGACATCACCGCCATCCAGGAAATGCGATGGAATGGACTGGGCGGATGAAAAACTGCGATATTTACTACGGCGACTGCTATAGGGAGAGAGGGCAACGATTGTTTGGATGCGGATTTGTTGTTCGAGGTGGACTAAGGCAAAAAGTCCTAAGCTTTCGGAATGTGAGCGAACGCCTCATAACAATCCGTATCGAGGCAAATTTTTTTAACATCAGCCTGATCTGCGTCCACGCCCCCACGGAAGACAAGGATGACTCCGCCAAAGATGAGTTCTACGATCTCCTAGACAGAACGTACATATGGCCAATGCCCCAGCTAGGACATCAAGTTGTACTAGGAAACTTCAGTGCTAAGCTGGCTAAGGAAAGCATCTTTGAACCAGTCATCGGGAAACATAGCCTACACGACACCACATCCGACAACGGACACAGACTAATTGATCTTGCTACGGGGCGAAATCTCCTTCTAGTCAGTACCCGCTTCCCGCACCTCGATATACACAAAGGCACCTGATGGCCTTTTGATCAATCGACCATAAACCAGATTGATCATATCGTGATCGACCTCAGACACACCTCCAATTTCGAACTTTTCGATGGGCTAACATCGACTCGGACCACTATCTTATAGTGGCCAAAATGCGCCTACGTATACCACGATCGCAGCGGAGTACATTAAGAATACAAAGTTATGACGTCGGAAAGCTACTATCGCCAGAAACCGCTCGTGCTTTTGTCGATCGCGTCTCCCTTAAGCTCTCCGATACACCTCAACCCTCCACGCTATCAAATGAACAGCACTGGAACCTTTGCAAACAATTTTGGGTTTCAAGACTCCACCACGAAGAAATACCTGGTTGGATGACGAGTGCAGGAGGAATCACTTGGCGAAGCAAGATGCATATAAAGCCCCGCTGCATAAAAGAACAAGAGTAGCTCGTGAGCTCTACGAGTTAAAAAGAAGGGAGGACATAAGCTTCTCAGAAGAACGAAGAGCGAGCACGACAAGCACGAGATTGAGGATTTGGAGAGGTGTTACAGCAGATAAAGCGAACATGCCAAGGTTATAATGCTAGAACGGAAGCCAGCAGGGATGAGAATGGACACCTAGCAGTAGAATCGCAGTCGATGCTGAGAATATGGAAAAAACCACTTCTGCGGACTGTATAACGGCGATGTTAGTCAATATGCCGCTGTCAGGCAGAAAGATCCATTTTTTAACGACGAAGACCGCAGAGAATTCCGTCCCCCTCACATTGACGAAGTTAAGATTGCTATATCGAGACTCAAATTGAATAAAGCTGCTGGCGCAGACGGACTGTTTGCTGACCTGGTTAGGAGCATACACCAGCTCAACTGTAAGATATGGTCAGAGGAAAGCATGCCGGAGGAATGGAGTCTCAGTCCTCTAACATCGCCTACAAAATCTTCTCTTCTGTATTGTGTGAACGCCCGAAGCTTTTTGTTAATAAGCTGATAGGTCCTTATCAGTGCGGATTCAGGCCAGGGAAGTCCACCAAATCCACCAAGTGGACCAAATCTTCACACTCACCACCTATTTGTCGACTTCAAGACGCATACGACTGCGTAATTAGAGACGAGCTATACAGCGCTATGTCTACCGTTGACATGCCTGCTTAACTCGTCAGACTATTCAGGATGACTTTGGAGAATGCTCCACCTTACCTATAGTTTTGATGTCAAAAAAGGATTTAGGCATGGCGCTGCGCTGTCGTGTGATTTCTTCAACACCATATTAGAAATTATTGTTCAAAAATCACTGGCCTCGCAACTCCTTGCATACGCCGATGCCATTGACATAATAGGTAGATCACAGCGAGATGTCAATAAGGCGTTTGGGAGTATTGAGTTCGAGGCGGCGATAGTTGGTCTGGCGGTAAACGAGGGCAAAACTGAATATATGCTGTCATCAAAAAGGACGCTCACCACCAACGCCTTAGCCAGAACGTTTGTATTGGCAGATGTAAGTTCGAGGAAGTTTTCCTTGGCTCCGCAGTGACCTGGAACAACGACATCAGTTCCGAAATCAAACGCAGAATCACTCTAGCCAATCGCTGTTTCTTAGGGCTGAGGAGGCAGTTGAGAAATAGAGCCCTTTGTCGTACGATCAAGTTGACCTTATATGTATGTATGTATGTATGTTGGCGTTACAGTCCATGAAGGACCTGAGCCGAGCTTCTCTCTCAATCACCCATGTTGTGTGTAGTTTCATTTTCCCATAGGTGAAAGGGACCTACAGTTTATTGCCGGTTCCGAACGGTGACCTTATATGTATCAGACCTTAATTATCCCGGTCCTGTTGTAAGGCGCAGAAGCATCGATACTATCAAAAGCGGATTAGGAGGCCAGGAGGAAAAGATTCAACCACGAACTTTACGGGCTGTACAGCGACGTGAGTCTAGTAAGGCGTCTACGGATTTAACGCCTAAGATGGCTGGGCCATGTAGAGCGAATGGACACCACAGCTCCAGCCCGGAGAGCCCTTGAATCCAACCCCGAGGGACGAAGAAGCAGAGGACGGCCGCACTTAAGATGGCACACACAGGTGGAAAGGCACCAACTGGGTGTGCGGCAATGGAAAAGGCTAGCAAAGGATCGTGCTAGTTGGAGGGACCTGTTGGTTGAGGCCCAGGTTCACCCCAAGCCATAGAGCCCGTTAGGAAGAAGAAGCACCTGTCGGCAGATGCTACTCCTATGAGGCCTTTACCACGGCCCTTTACCATCAAAGATAAGAAAACACACATAGCAGTTCATATATCCCGGTTACCAAAGGACGTCAGGGACATAAGCTTCATATTTTCTCATTCCTTTATGGTTCACCGAATACTAAATACGCATTACAGCGCACGATGGCGTATCTTACTATTATAATTAGAAGTTTACAAGGCACTGCACATCAATCGATTTGATTGATTGAAAAGTAACTTACGTCACTTAGCATTTATCTAGGGAAATGGAAAGTTCATAACCAACAGCACCGGGTATCTACGTTTAAGACCAAAATTCGATTCTAAATTACTCTGCCACGAGTCTTGTAATATTATTTTATTGAAAATAGGTTTTCCGCACCAACGAACATTCACAAATTTGTCAAAGATGTTTCTATCAAAACTCGGATGAAGGATATTTGGTTTATGGAATATCCCTCCGAGACATGTTAGTGGTAGTAGCTCACTCGGATACTGAACTAGTTTGCATTGTATGTCCTGTACTCCCCTAGGTCGCTATGAAGCAATACTTATTAACAATTAAACAATTCCTCTCGGGATGAAAAGTTAAACCAGAGAACCCGTACGACTCTAGTATTATGCATCCATGTCAATCCGAGTGGTAGACAGTCGTCCTTTTTGTCTTATTCAGATTTAGGAAAAGCCAATCTCACTGAAGTCGAAACAAAATTCAAACTGCATTTTTGGGTTCAGTGAGCAATCAGGTTCTCTCCAATTGACCTTTATTTTAATATCCTCTAATGTCCTTGTATCAAGAAAGAAAAATCAAAAATGGAAATAATGAAGTTGACTGGTATCCACACGGTCAAGGTCAGTTTAAATGATCCTTCTGCGGGATTGTGTTAATTTGAATATTTGAGTATAACGTTCAAACAACGACGTGATGCGGATGCGGATTCGTCGGTATTCGTCGGTGCGATAAGTCAAGTCAAGCGGGTGGATTCCGTTGAACATTAAGGGTCGTAAGATGTCTTCACTCCTAGATGCTGGCGAACGTGCTTCAAGATGCACAATTTGAAAACTCATCATTTGAATAATTTACCGCCCCGAGCAGGGGAAAGTGTACATATGAATTTCATGAGCAGTAGTTTGATGTGAAATTTCCTCATAAAGTCGGAAAAGATGTCAAGAATTCGAAGCATTCGTTCCCCGCTTAGAAACACGTTAGAGATAGGAAGCGACTTTGACCTCTTTTAACGTTTCACTATCGCGTACATAGCCTTGAATATATAAACATAAAATGCTTTTAAAACATCTTTTCTCGGGCGCTTCCAAGAAGTAATTAGAATGTCTATCGAGCGTATTTCGAGCGATGTAGGCTGCCGACATCAATTCTACGCCAATCTTCCTCGTTCAGTTACTTTTTATGGGTCGCAATGATACCGATGGAATTACGCCCAAAAGTTGACCTCGTTTACGCTGCTGCTCAATTTCCCCCGTCTACCGCGTAATCCAATTGGGGTAGCCCAGCAAAGGCAGTTTTACATTTACATTTCGAAACTCACCTAGCCTCTTCCTCTGCCGAAACTTTGTTGTTATCCCTCGGAGAGAAGTCGTTGGAATCCAAAAATAAAACCTGAAAGCAAAGCAGAGAAGACAATAAGGCGAATGCCTTGCCAATTATTTGTTTTCCCATGTGCCACACCCTACCGGAGCACCTACCACAACCATCACATCACAATCATACTAATGGATATCATACTTTTTTCATTTCGCTACACTACCCGTCCATACACAGGTGTCGAAGAGGCAAACTGCTCCAGCTTGCCCTCCCGGTGCTACCACTGGCTGCATTCAATGAAACTACATAATTTAGTGACGGTCCCAGTAGGGTTGGAGAATAGAATTCGCTGGAAAACTGCTTAAATTCCTCCGAATGCCAAAAAGCGTCGTAGCACGGGCTTAACGACTACCACAAGTTTACTTAAAACTTTCAGGAATACGAACAGCTTGATGATTTTGGCATTTGGGATTGACGGAAGTCGTACGCGACATTGTGGTGGCTGTGTGATGGTTCACGTGGTGCTGCTTGATGGCAAAGTGGTTTGTAAATACTTCGGATGCGACAGATTGATGAGGTGGATCTCGTTAGCCGGATTCTATGTGTAGAACATTATGGCAAAATGTGGCGTACAAATGAATGCCACGGGAAGTTATGTGGCACTCGGGCTATGTGGCATTCAATGTCATTTCATTCGTTTTAATTCTCTACTTAAATTGGCTTCACTACGAGATCGATAAGGAGAAGCCGATTGATTGTTTCATTCATCGGACATACAATGTAATGCATTGATGCAGCTGACAAGGAATAGTCTTTAATTTTGTAAACAATATTTGCACTAGTCATGCAACACTTATTGTAATTGATTTCAGAAAGTCATTAGTCGGTAGAGCTCAACTGAGTGTCGTGACCAAGTGACGTTCGAGTCCCTCTTACTCGTACAATTTCCAGTATTGTAAAAGCCTTGGATTCATTTGTTTTCATGTGTCAATTAGGTAGAGGCCTATTATGGTAAAGGTTAAACGATATACATCTATCCACCAATCTAATCAAATTTTATCGACCAGGGGAAGGACCATATTGCCGTGGCTTTGAGTTGGAAATTTCTGGTGGGACGATCTAGGGAGCTTTAAAAACTTGCGAAAATGTGGAATCGTATATAAAGAAGTTCATACAAACCATTCGACCCATCCGATTCAAGTTCGATTTATTGACGAATTTACACTGACGATCGTACACTGTGGCGCGAAGAACTTGCAAATTGGCCGTGCGAGCAGCTAAAGAGTCCTGGAAGGAGTTCGGCGAGAAGTTGGTAGGCGACCATAGATCTGCGAAGAAGTAGAACACCTTCAAACCATCGCCGGCTCAGAGATAGGAAATTCAACATAATCGAAGGAGCTAGGTCCAAAGACGTTGTGTTGCTTTCCAATGAGATGGACATCTTACGCAGATGGAGCGAGCACTTTTCGGAGCTGCTCAATCCCGAACATGGCGCTGAATAGTCCAACAGGAGAGGAAGTCACTTTAGCGATTGAATCGCTAAAGGTTGCCAAAACCGCCGGTGTGGATGAAGTGCGGTCAGAAATGCTTAAGGCAATGGTATTATGGCTCTCTCATGTCATGGGAATGCGGTGAGATACCTAGCGATTGGCAGACTGGAGTGATTGTCCATCTTTTCAAAAAAGGGGGATAGAAGGCAAAGGGCATTCCTTCTAATGTACATACATACAATACATACATACATACATACATACAGAACATCAATCAGCGCTAACGCTATGAGGACCGATATGATTCCCATTACTTCAGGAATCCGGCAAGGGGACAGTTTGAGCCCGACTCTCTTCAACATTATCATGGAAGCTATCATCAAAGAGGTCAAAGCAGCTGCTCCTGGCTATCGCATGTCAACCGGCGAAAACAATATGGAGATATCAGTTGATAAAACTAAATCATTAGTTATATCAAAAGAACCAAGAAGATACAAATTGGCAGTAAGCAATAAAACAAAAGAGCAAGTCCTGGAATTCACCTATCTAGGCTCCACCGGAAGCAGAGATATGAAAAAGGAGGTAAAAACCCAAGCCAACAAAGCCGCTACTATCTCAGGCTGCCCAAGAAATGCTATATGGCGAAATACATATGTACATACAGGAACATCGACAGCAGAGTGAGAATATACAAAACTTGCATCCGGCCAATATTAACATATGCAGAAGATCGCGCAGACGCCCGCACAACCCAACAGATAACGACTACAGTGGAAATGAACACCTTAAGATCTATCGTTGGATACACACGCCTAGATAGGAAAACGAACGCCGAAATACGTGAAATCTGCAAGATAAGTGACATCTCGTGATGGGCAAGATCCAGAAGAAGGATGTGGAGAGGCCACGTTCAAAGAACGCCTCAAGACAGCTTGGCCAAATGGCATTAGAGGGCAGAATAAGAAACCCGTAGCCATGAGGACGCGCACCGAAAAGATGGCACGAGTGCTGCACATCAGGCTCGACCGACCAACAATGAGCAACGCTAATTAGTTTCGTCCTCTTGTTATAATCGTATCACCATACACACGAATGTAAATGTTGTTAAAGAACAGGATTAATTCCTAAATAAAGAAGAAGAAGAAGAAGGATAAAAACGAGTGCTCCAACTATAGGGGCATATCTCTTTTAAGTGTCCCCGGTAAAGTCTACGCTAAGGTGTTGGAGGCACGTTCTAAAGCTATGGTCGAATCCAGGATAGGGGATGAACAGTGCGGTTTTCGTCACAGGACAAGTACAACCGACCAGCTTTTCACTGTAAGAATGGTAGCATATGCAGAAGAAGGCTTGGGAGTATGCCAGACCGTATGACCGAGTTCCTCAAGGTTAATTCTGGAGCGCTCTGCAGGGATATGGGATTAATGGTCCTCTGTTGAGGGCTATCCGTCTCTATTCACAAACTGTAGCAGCTGCGTTCGGGTAAACGGTAGTAAGCCAACACCTTTCATCGTGGACGTTGAACTTCGCCAAGGGTGCGTTTTGTCACCTCTCCATTTCATTATATATATGGATTGAATGTTGCAGCGCAGTCGAGGCGATAAGTGTTTCACATTGGTGTTTCATGTTAGTCGAGTCCTATTGAAGCAGATGGAGAAGTTTAAGTATCTCGGGGTCTTCTTCACGAGTGATGGGAGGAGTAATACTGAGCTTTGATGCAAGATTGGCCAAGCTGGGTCATTTTTGAAACAGCTTGGTTGATCTGTAATCAGGAAGACCGAGCTTGGTGTCGAAGCAAAGTTAGTGGTTTAAAACTCAGTAGTTGTTCCAACTCTCACCTCTGGTCATGAAATGTGGCTATTGACCGAAAGAGTAAGATCGCGTATACAAGCTGCCGAAATGTGATTTCTTCATGCTGTTGTGGGAGTTACTCGCCGGGATAGGGTGAGAAACACGGCAGTGCACGGGGAGCAGCTGCATCTCCGAACGGAAAGGGCTATGCCTCGATGGCTTGGTCACGTGAGACGAATGTCGTCACGACTTCCGAAGCGTGCCTTGGATGCAATACCATCAGGCAGGCGACCGCTTGGCAGACCCACGACGAGGTGGTTGGACCAAGTTCAAAAATTTTGCCTGGGTACGCTTGGTCATAGCTCCTGGTGAGTTAGAGTCGATGGCGGAGGATCGAGTGGCCTGGAGATCCCGCGTGCGCGCAATACCCCCGCGACCCTTTTAGTGGAACATGCGAGCCACTGAAAATGTATGTATATACTTATGTATCTGTGTGCGCGATCCCAATCAAGATTTGACGCGCGTGAGGCTCAAAACATCCTATATAAAAAACAAGAAACATGTCCCTAAATTCATCATCACCTGCCTTTTTGGACACAGAGAACTTGGTCAGTCATTTTTCTCCCAAATATAAATTAAAGTTAAATAAGTTTAAAACAAACTCACAATGAAACAACAACTTGTTTTATTTAATTTATTATTTAATTTAAAACTATCTTCACAAATAAGTTTTCTAACAGTTATACTTCGGACGGTTTGTCTTCTATGAAGACATGTTGCTTGTAACACTCGTCGTAGACTGACTCGAGTGTGGACGCCAACGAACGATTATAGGCTCTCCCACAAAGCCAAGCCAAGCGGAGGAAAGTACCTCTATCAAACCCACGCCAAGCCAAGCGAAGGAAAGTACCTCTATCGAACCCACGCCAAGCCAAGCGAAGGAAAGTACTTTTAATTGAACCCACGCCAAGCCAATGGGAATGCTCTGCTTGTCTAGAATGCTCGCGAAAAGTGCTGCCAACTATTGTTTCTAAAAAGTTTAATTAATTATTCATAATAGTTAATGTTGATAACTACTCCCCCTCTAAATTAAGCCGTCCCGGCGTACAATCAGTGTTGTTTTTTTTTTTTGTTAAACAGATATCTAATATGAATTTGTTTTTTTACATATATGTATGTTATGTATACGCATGTGATTTTAATCAATATTGTGGAGTGTTTGCACTTATATTTTAAGATCTTTATATCTAAGTAGTATTTTTAAGCATGAAAGCATAGATTGTTTTTAAAGAAATTTATCAATGAGTTAATTGTTTATTTCCCGTACATTTGCTAATATCTCTTGTAAGTATTTCATGTAAGAATAAAAAAATCTAATTTCGATAAGCGGTTTCTTGTTTTAGTTAGAATATTATAAATATATATAATTATAATTATATGATTTTAATATATAGTGAATTGTAAATATCTTATAACATATTAAATTAGTTTAAAAAGTCTTGAGAACTAAAAAAATATTTATTCATTCAATATCCATTTTTTAAGAAAAATTTGTGATCAGCGAGACTAAGGACAATACAAAGCCTATCGAAGGTTACTTTTATGTATTTTTTTATTGTCGATAAGTACTGTAGTTCCAAGATCTTGTTGAACTATTTTTTCAACGAAAAGCTTTCTAAATTTATTGCCTACTCGCTTATTCGTTCGCACATAAACTTTATCGCCAGGATTATATGACCTTGATTGCTTCTTTTGGTTGTGGTATCTTAAATTCAAATCCTGTGTTTGAGATATTCGTTTTCTAATTTCGTCTTGAAGTGTGGATGATTTCAAATGTACTATGTCAATGGGTCTCTGCTTTGTTACAGTATGAATGGTCCTATTGTATTTAACGGTGGAAAATAAAATTAGTTCGATTTTATCATTTATATTTTGTTCTAATTTGGTGCATCTAGCAATCTCTGTTAATGTACTATGGAATCTTTCAACCTGTCCATTAGATGTACTATGAAAAGGAGGGACTGTAAAAATTTCAATTTTGAAGCGATCTCGAAGTAAACATTTTATAGTATGGGAGTTTAGAGATTTTTCATTGTCACAAACTATAGTTGTTGTATTGTTGAAAAAGTTGAGAATTTCAATTAATGGTTCCTTTACGTCAACTATGGCTCTAGATTTTATAGGAAATACCGCGGAAAATTTTGAAAATTTGTCCAAACAGGTAAGAAAATGCAACTTATCAGTGGAAAAGATATCAATATGTAATATTTCACCAGTTCGTGATGGTATAGGAGTTTGCCCTATTTCTATCTTTGGTGGATGTCTCTGATATTTTGCTTCTTTACATACTGAGCAGCTCTTAACAATTTCCATTAGCTTCTTTCGGATGTCAGGAAAAAAGTAATCTCTAAGAACTTGTTGCGTATTCTCACGTAGGGATCGATGAGCTCGATTATGTTCTACAGTGAGAATTTCCCTTTGGTCTGTTTGATCATAAATGTCTATTACAAACTTGTTGGTATGTCTAAATTTGGTAGATGGAAAGATTTTAGTTAGTTCATCTTGAATAGATGCCAAAATACTTAATTCGCAATGAATGCCATTAACGACTCGTGGATTTACAACTTCCTTCAACATCTTCCACAGATAATCTCGGCTGCAAAAAGTTATTATTTGCCTACGTCGTTCTTTAAATAATATCTTTCTCAAGATGGTATTTTCAGGCCCTTCACTAACAAAAATCTGATTCCTGAAGCAGTTTATAGGATTATCGACAGTTCGAATTGTTTGCGTTAATGATTCTTCACTATGTGCTGTTGTTGATTTAGATGCATCTGTTTGCTCTATGATGTTAATATGCTGCCTAGATAAAGCATCTGCAACGTGGTTCTCTTTTCCCGGTTTGTAGTGGAATGTTGGGGAAAATTCTTCCACAAACGCTTTCCACCTCTTTATCTTAGTGTTGGGGTTCTTTTCGGAGATGGCAAACGTTAACGGCTGATGGTCTGTAAATATATTGAGCTTCCGAACCCCATACAAATAATTTCGAAGTTTACGCAATGACCAAACTATCGCGAGAAGCTCTCGCTCATTAGTGGCGTAATTCTCTTCAGTTGGCGATAAAGTTCGGGAAATCATCGTTATCGGCCTACCACCCTGAGATAACACTGCACCTAATGCACAAGAAGACGCATCTGTCGTCAGATCAAATGACTTATTGAAGTCCGGATAGAGAAGCAGAACATCTTCCGAAGCCAAAATGTTTTTAATTCGGTTAAATGCTTCAATAGCAGCTCCATCGAGTTCAATATTTATGTTTTTAGACTGCCTAGCGCTAACATTTCCATTCTTTCCGCGCAAGATATTTGTTAAAGGCTTTGCTACTTGAGCATAGTCCTTAACGAATCTCCTGTAATATCCAGAGAGTCCCAAAAATGATCGCAAGCTGCGGAGCGTTCTTGGAGGCTTATATTCAATAATGTCTTTGACTTTTTCCGGACAGGTTTTAATTCCCTGTGCGGAGACTACAAAGCCCAAAAACTCAACTTCTTCCCGGAAAAATGTTGATTTCTCAGAGGACACGCGCATATTAGCCTCATACAATTTAGATAGGATGCGATCTATATCCTTAAGATGCTGCTCTTTTGATTTGGAAAAGACTATCACGTCGTCGATATATACATGACAACACTTGCCGATTTCATCCCTTAAGATATCATCAATGGTTCTTTGAAAAATGCTAGGCGCATTTTTAAGGCCAAACGGGAGCCGACAGAATTCAAATTTACCATTGTTTATGGAAAAAGCTGTTTTCTCCCTGTCAGACTCAGCTAGCATAATCTGATGAAATCCAGATTTAAGATCTAATGTGGAAAAAAATTGGGACTGGCCCAAATTTGCAAGTATAACTGAGGTGTCCGGAATAGGGTATTTATCATTCGTCGTTTTGGCATTTAGTTTTCTAAAGTCCACTACTAATCTCATTTTTCGATTGCCGTCCTCATTAAACCCTTTCTTATCCACCACCCAAATGGGATTATTGTATGGAGACCGAGATGGTCTAATAATGCCTGCATGAAGAAGATCTGATATCTCTTTGTTAACAAATTGAGAAGCAGCGATTGGATAAGGGTAAGCTTTAGAGTAAACGGGCTCATTGTCTGTTGTTCGGATAGTGGCTACAACATTTGTGTTGAATGGCAATGATTCGATCGAATCGGCAAATACTTCTCGTGTGTTTCGTATAATTGAGTCGAATTGCTTTCGAACATCCGGTGGTACAGATTTATTGTCAATGGCAATGTGGTTTACATCTCTGCAGAAGAAATACAGGAGTCTTTCCTCTCTACTGTCGTATTTAATAATTCCTTTTTCTAAGTCAAGTTTTGCTCCTATTTCGTGCAGAAAGTCGCATCCAATGATACCATCAAAATGATCAAGGCGAGGGAGGATAAAAAAATTGGAGTTCCTGTTAAACAAATGTACTACACATTTATGTGTGATATGGTCTGATCCGTGAAGTGACTTTACAATGAACGGTGTTTCTACTGGTTTTATACCTCTGAGGTAACTAATACTTTTTATATAATTTTTCGACGCGCCTGTATCTATCAATAGTTTGATTTCATTCCCTCCTAGCGTTCTGCTTATATAGGGCAGGAGGGACCTACCCCTAAAAAATTTACCTCTTCTATTATTTCAGACTTTTCGTAATTATTTGTTTCAAATTCGTATAGGGATGGTTCGTCGTACCTGCTAGAATTGTCTACCCCATCATTATATTGTTTATAGTTACTTATTTCGTGTCTTACTGGTATTTGTTGAACTAAATTATTGAATCGCTGTACCTTTTGTGGTTGTCGTATGACTTCGTGGTTTCTGAAGTATTTGTCTGAAGGTCTTGGTCTTTTAAACGATGGTTTATTGTTCATGTAAGAGTTGTTCATATTGTCATGGCATGGTCGTACGGATAAATTATTGGGATCCTGATACGGATTTGATCGCGTAAATTTGTTATGAGATGTTGAAGGATCTATTTCCATTTGAGTGACTGGGGGTCGTGTGGTCTGCTCACGACTATAATGAGGTGAAACAAAAGTGTCTTGCTTATAACCCGCTTGAAACTGCGGTTTGTTCAGCCGATCGTTATAATTAGCAAAAGAAGTTGCGAACATATAACGCGTTTGATTAGATTCTAATTCTTGAGCAAGCGCAAGTGCAGTTGGCAAATCAATAGGCCTTGACGCAAATAATACGTCACACATTGGTTTTCGCAAACCGGAAATAAATGTCCTAAGAGCATCCTGTCTATACTTTTGATTTAGTGAAGCAATAAGTTCGGGTTTGCCCCCATAGTTCATTATAGTTTTATTAGTTAGCAGTGTCAGTTTTTGTTCAACTTTATCATAAAATTCAACTATACACATTTTTCCTTGTTTGAGGGTGGACATTTCCTGCTCTATAAGATAAATTGGTCGCTTGTCCGCATAGGTAAAATCTAACCGACTAATAATGGCATAAAAATTGAGAACAGTGTTAAATGATGATAACACAGAATCTGCAGGGCCTATAATTTTATTTCTGATTATAGCTACTGCTTGGTAATACTTGGAGCTACCCTCATATCCTTCAAACATTTTGTGGGCGGCAAATACAGCCTGACGCCATGAAACGTATTTTAATTGATCGCCGTGAAATTCCGGAAGGGATTTCACAAGGTCGAGTGACTCCTCACATTTTATTTGGGGATTAATTGTAACTGGTTTGTATTCGGTAATATTTGATGGCGTTTCTAACGAAGAAAGCCTGTCCGTTAGCTCACTGATTGCTGATTGAAAAGTTTTTTTTGTTTGTTCGACTGCAGCATTGACAGCTGCTGATATGATCGCACTTAAATGTGATTCATCCATTTTTATTTTATTATTTTTTAGTTCTTTACAGCAGTTAGATACTTATAAGACAACAATAAAAAAAAAAAACTCTTATGGAAAATAAAAGTAACAGGAAAAGTAGAAAAATGTGAGATTTATTCTCGCTTAACAATAGGTAATAATAGTTTTTATATTTTAAAATTATTCGTTGAAATTCAGTTACTCTTTAAGTAGATAAACTTAATACTAGGATTTAAAGGAAAAGGAAAAAATACTGTTTGTAATAAAAAAACACTCCACTTACTTGTAATACTATGTACAATACTTATGTTCTTAGTTTAAATTTATTCTTCTTCTTATTCTTCTCTGTTCATTTCACAAATTCCGGATTTCGAAACTCTCTTAGGTATGGTTCCAGTATTGTAGGTTAATTCGTTTTCGATTAGGTTTCCTTCCAATTTGATAGCTAAATTCCCTTTTTATTATAACTGTAGATCTATTTACTGTTAACTAGTTGTTGTTCGTTCGGTTTTTATATTAAATACTTCCGTAACTGTATTTTAGGTTTAAAGTATTGCTTTTTGTTTTTCCACTAGCTCAATTTCTCTGTTGCAATTTCTTAATTCGGTATTTGTTCCACAGCATGAAATGGATTGCTTCAAAGTTAAATTAAAACACTCACAACACTAATCGTTTCCTTAAAGCCACGCGGTTAAATATGTTTCGATTGCCCTTTATAGGGATTTTTTATATTTACTTTAAGCTCGCGTGGCCCCACGTTGGGCGCCAATTAAAGTTAAATAAGTTTAAAACAAACTCACAATGAAACAACAACTTGTTTTATTTAATTTATTATTTAATTTAAAACTATCTTCACAAATAAGTTTTCTAACAGTTATACTTCGGACGGTTTGTCTTCTATGAAGACATGTTGCTTGTAACACTCGTCGTAGACTGACTCGAGTGTGGACGCCAACGAACGATTATAGGCTCTCCCACAAAGCCAAGCCAAGCGGAGGAAAGTACCTCTATCAAACCCACGCCAAGCCAAGCGAAGGAAAGTACCTCTATCGAACCCACGCCAAGCCAAGCGAAGGAAAGTACTTTTAATTGAACCCACGCCAAGCCAATGGGAATGCTCTGCTTGTCTAGAATGCTCGCGAAAAGTGCTGCCAACTATTGTTTCTAAAAAGTTTAATTAATTATTCATAATAGTTAATGTTGATAACTTATATTCAATATTAGAGGGAGCTTATTAACCCATTGGTGGGCCCTGCACAACATGGAGTATAAACACAAGTTGCTCGCAGCGGATAGTCCGTTGTTTCCTAGAAGCGATGCCTTTCTAAATCTAATGCTGCTTTTCGGAGAATTTCCAAAAAGCTGATTCCTTAAGTCGCAACGCCGCCGTTTTCTTTGCCTTTTCCATGCCGAAAAGATCTAAGTAGAGTAGATGAAGCATCTTTTCGATGGCTGCAGTGGAGGTTGTTCGCAATGCCCCGGTTATAGTGATGCATCGCATTCTTTGTACTCTACTTTTAAGCTTGGCACAGTTAGATCTGCACATTGCCGTCCGCCAGACTAAGCAGCCCTGCCTTAGTATAGGTCGAACAATCGCGGTATGTGGCCAGTGTGCGATATGGGGTTTGATACCCCATCTAGTGTACAAAGCTTTCTTCGAGGTGTATAGCGCAGTTGTAGCTTTTTTTTTTTTGATGCGTTCCTCCGCATTCAACTTCCGGTTTAGCGTCCTGTCGAGTATCATGCCAAGGTATTTGGCGAGATCTTAGAATCTAAGGTAAGCCCCGTTGAGTTCTGGAGGACAGATTTGAGGTATCTGCTTTTTTCTTGTGAATAATACTATCACCGTTTTGGCGGGAGTTATTCCAAGCTCGCAGTTCTCTGTCCAATTTCCAAGTTCCAAGTCTGCATGCGCAATAACTTTGCACCCGCTGGCCCGCTGGGATAGGAGTATCTCGTTTACAACCAACACGAATTGCGCCGACAGTACTCCTCCTTGTGGTAGGCCACGTTCTACTGCCCTTTTTGTGTGGTAGCAGCCGAATCCCGAATGAATCAACCTGCGTGAGAGCATTCGTTTCACCCAAAGTATTAGCATTAGCCTCTAGCTTGCTTAATACATTTGTGATAGCTAGTGGCTTAATGTTGTTGAAAGCCCCTTCAATGTCAAAGAAGGTAATTGCTTGCAGGTGAGTTCTAAATGATTCCCATTATAAAGTGTAGAGCTGAATCGACTGATGTTCTCTTACAATATGCATACTTCGGTGTCGAAAGCATACAATTTTGTAGGGTTTCGCGAATGTACAAGTCCACCAACCTCTCCAACGTCTTGAGAAGTCAGTTGGCAGGTGTGTGGGAGGTTTTTCTCTCCAGGACAGTGGTATGTAACCCCAGCCTAGGCTGAGATAGAACAGTACCAAAAACCGCGGTTCGAGAATGCCATAAGCACGTTGCCTGAATTGCTCCTTTTTATCTCATTTTATCTCATACTAGCTTTTACCCGCGACTTCGTCCGCGTTTGCATACTTAGAGGTCAAATTTTCATGGTATAATTATAATTTTAATTATGTGTAATAAAAAACACAACATCAATACTATTTACTTCCTTTTTCTTTTTTGCTCAACTGAAACCGTTCAAATTAACTCCCGATCTTATTGTACTGTCTCTCAAATCGTATCTGATTGAAGTAAAAATTTTCTTGCGTCTCGAAAGATCATGAATAAAAAATACTCTGGCATATATATATAGCTTCCTTACCCGCGGCTTGGCTCGCGGGGCATTGGCTAGGGTCCAAGACATTGGTCACGGTATCGGGCATTGGTTAGGGTCTAACTCCAGTAGGGTCGTATTTTGATCTTTTCAATGTATTTCCTTATAAACTATATTTTTTGTTTCTGTATTGGGTGGCACTAACATCACCAAGTTCTTAGGCAAACTTATACGCGAGCAAGCTACGTAAAACTGTCCGTGGGAAAAACAACCTTCCCTTAAATATATGCCAGCGTATTTCAAAGTTTGGCCCTGCGATTTATTAATCGTCATGGCGAAGCATATTTTCAGGGGGAACTGTAGTCTTTTGTAGTCGAATGGAAGATCATTGGGTATTAAAGGATTACGTGGAATTAACACTGTATCTCCTCGAGCACATCCGGTCAGAATAATAGCTTCGATTAAATTTTTATGCATTGCTTTGACTTGTAACCTAGTACCATTACACAGCTTCGGTGGCTGTAGGTTTCGAAGTAGCATTACAGGTGTGCCCTTCCGCAAAATAAGCGTGTGGTATGGAATTCCCGGTGGTTTAAGCGAATTCAAAAATTCTGCCGGATAATTTACAGCTTCATCTGCGTAACACAGTATCTATCGACCTGTAGACCATTTCTTCCGCGTCAAAGAACTTCAGTAACATGTCATTAATAAGCGCGGCTTGATCGTTTTTTGGAGTTAAAATTGCCCGCTCACAAAACGATTCGATACTTTTCTCCTGTATTTGAGCAATTCCTGGATAAATGCGATCTATCAGTTCTTGAGAAGTAGTTACGAATGTACACAACTCATCCGGGACAACAATCATGTTATCTGTTGATGGATAATCACCATTCCCTATTTTCATTAAAATATCTGAAAATTTAGCAGCTGATATATCGTCTTTCAGATATACTCTCATATTTTTGGTAAGCTTGTGGATTTCTACTGACGGCCATAAAACTGATTTTTTCAGACAGGCTTTAATTTCATCAGCTCGGGTTCCTTTAGGTACCACAGGTAATGTTTGACGAAAATCTCCTGCCAATAGTACCGTCATACCACCCATCAGGTTCTTATTACTACGAATATCCTGTAGAGACCTATTGATAGCCTCAACGCTTCTCTTGTGTGCCATTGTAATTTCATCCCAGACAATTATTTTAGTATTTTTTAATACCTCGGCCAGATTGCTTTGTTTTGATATACTGCATATAGGCGTCTCTACACGTGTAAGGTCAAGTGGCAACTTAAAAGCGGCATGCGCAGTTCGACCACCCTCTAGAAGCGTGGCAGCGATTCCGGAAGACGCGACAGCTAAGGCGATGCTACGACCACTCCTTACTTTTGCTAAGATCAAGTTAATAAGGTAGGTTTTTCCAGTGCAAGCCGGAGCGTCTAGAAAGAAAAGTCGTCCCTCATTTTTCTCAACACTGGTTATAATTTCATCATACGCTAACTTTTGTTCTGCGGTTAATGTACCCTGATTTTCCATGACAAACCGGTCCAGAGCTTCAACGTCATAGATAGTTTCCCTCAAGTATTGTACATTGCCTAAATCTTGTGGTCTGTTTGGCTGCGGCAAGCCATATTCTTTGAGGGCACGTCCACCTAATGCCAAGACAATTTCTTCAATAACATATAAGCATTTATTGTACACTTCATCAGAAAACTGCTCAATATTATCTTTAATTTGTCTTTCTACTTGTCGTTTGAAATCCTCAGATAAATATTCTTTGAATTTCTCCCATAAGCTTAGTGGATCTGATACTTGACAAACCACTAACATTATTGTAAACAGTTCGCGAATCCTAAATGGTGATTTACAAAGTACGGCCTCTTCCAGAGTGGCATACCAGTGCTGATCGTCTTCAAGCAAGCCTAAACTCTTGCAAGCAGATTGAAAAGTCGGATATACCACATTATTTACCGTTCTTAATGCTTCAAAAGAAGTTGGGCCACGTACTTCATGAAGCAACATACGGAGATAATAACACTCTGTATTATTGGGATGCACCGTGTAAACTCTACCTAAAGCGTGGTCTTTTTTGACACCTGGCCATATCTCTATCAAATGAAACGTCAGAAAAATGAAAACACTAACCCAATTAAACAATGGTCACTCCCAAAGTATACGAAGATCCGCATAAAGAGGAGACGCTGAGAATAGTCGCAGCGAATACGATTTTTCATATGAACATTTACATCTCATTTTACCCCCTTAGTCGGATATTATACGATTCAATTCTCTCTTCCGAAACAGGAACATTTGGATAGAGAAGTGAGAAGCGTCCGGGGTAGGTTGCATTGTAGAGTTGGGTAGTTCCGGACATGTATAGTTCACGGAACTATGTCCTCTCTCGGACACATGTCCTCTCGTTCCGCAAATTGAACGAAAATAGTTCCATAGTTCCATTCAACCCTTATTCATCAATCACATATGTACAAGACGAAAAAAAAAAACATAAATGCAACTAACATGCTTCTCATACGGTATGAGTTATACCCCGTAGTTTTCACGAAACCCAAAAGTATGGAGATGTGGCGATAAAGCTCCAACAGTACACTGTACATCACACTGGAACTGAAATGAAGAAAAGAAATGAAAGAATATAATGCCCGCACCGCATTTCGTGAACGAATGTCATACATGTATGTATGCATTCAGGTCCGGACATGGACATGGTTTGCTAGTTCCATATCGCCGCGAATATGCATGCATGATTTATGTACATATTTTATTTGTTATTTTATCAGTTTCTGAAACAAATAAATAAAGTGAATAAATGAAATAAACTAAACTAATTTTTTATGGTTGCTTTTGGTTTGAAATGATAATAAAACATGTTTTTAAAAAATCTATCGTAACTTTTCATTTTGCCATTGAATTCAGTAACAAAAAAGCTAAATACATATGTACATACATACATACGTATTGTAGTTCCGATCAGGAAAAGAACGGTTCCATGTTCGTTCCGCGGTTGGAACTATTTTGCGCATCTCTATATTGCATTGCCTATACTGGGAATTTGATTCAATACTTTGACATTTCTCATTTTCTTTTTCTCTTTTTTGCGAGTGTTTGTGCGGTGTCTCTCAGCATCAGCATAACGTAAAATCCACAAACACAAAGACAAAATGCGGGCTAAGTGTCACTTTGTGGTGAGCTCCCTATTGAATCGTGTAATGATTCATCGAATACGAACCCAAAGAGCCCAAAAGAGAAGAAACAAAAATTGACTCAAATAATTGAATCAAATAATACCTGACTTAGGAGTGGAATTTCGAAAAATCCTTTCTTAGCGGATATCTATGTCACTATAAGAATACACTGTCAAAATTTCAGCCTTATAGGTTCAGCGGTTTGGCCGGTGCGTTGTCTGTCAGTCAATCAGTCACGGAACTCTTTTATATATATAGATTTCTTCATAAAAAAAACCAAAACAATACGTTTCGCGCAGTCAAAGGAGCCAACTGTGACTGGTGTACATCAGATGGATGATGGGTAAATTGTAAGTTAAGTTGCGAACACGTGTATGCTTCCACTCCATGGGTTTCAGGAAGTTCGTAACTATGATTTACTGCGCTACACCGTGCTAATGCACCAGGATACAATATGCGCTATCCGACACTTATATCTCTATTATGTTGCTCCCGAGAACTATTGTAATTTAACTTCAACAAACTATGGAAAAGAGAATTGTTAGTTTCGGGGAAGTATTTCAAATTTAATACTGTGTGAAATCTGAAGTGCAAATAGAATTCCATTATTTCTCCCTGGTTACGTAATGGTAGTTTAAAAAAAAGGATATTTCTAAAGAAATCGATTTGTGTTTAACTCCTAGTACCGCGTACTCCATCTCAGGGTATTCTGCTTGCACTAGATTCTTCTTTTATGTTTTGTTGGCAAAAATTGGTAATTAGACTGAGAACACGACCTTTTATGTTGCACTTTTGAGGGATTATCCACATCCGTCACTGGCCTTTTCCACCCTTGGACAGCCTGTCCAGTACGGAGAATTATTGTTATTACCCTTTACGAAGATGAAATCAAGAAGCGCCATGGATAATGATGGATTCACAATAAAAAGACAATGGACCACAAATGTTGAGAAGAAATAAAGAAATTCAAGGATGAACAAGAACTGGTGCTTGGTGAGCATTTTATACGTAATAGAAGGAAGAGACACTCCCCTCATCTCAGGCCGTACGCCACGCTCGATTATTGATAAGAAGTCTGTTTAAACGTACAGGTAGCCACGCGGACCGAGTTTTTCTTTATTCCAAGTTATCATACGCAGTGTCCAATTTTTTGTTTTTTATCTGAAGCGAATCACCAGCTGACCTTCTTTACATCGCAATGAAGAGTTCCCTGGAGGGTGGCAATATCGGGGCTATGGTATGCGGCCACGTTTTTTTTCGCCTCCAGTATCTTGGATTACGGAACCTTCAGAGGAGCCAAAGTCGACTGGAATCATTACCTTGTTGCAGCCAAGGTACGTATGCGCATACTGCGAGTCGAGTATGTATGTATGTATGTTAGCGTTACAGTCCATGAAGGACCTGAGCCGAGCTTCTCTCAATCACCCATGTTATGTGTGATTTCATTTTCCCATAGGTGGAAGGGACCTACAGTTTATTGCCGGTTCCGAACGGCGAATTTCGAGAAGCTTTTCATGACAATTTACTACTACAGGGGGTTTTGTCAGAACCCCGCTGAGGAGAAACACCGTGAAAACCACGTTCGATGACATGGCTGTGTCGGGATTTGATCCTGTGTCATCGGTGTCAGAGGCCAATACACTACCCACTGCGCCACGGTGCTCTCACTGCGAGTCGAGTAGAACCAGCTAAATTTTACGTTCCTGACCGCCAGGACCTTCGCCGATCGTATTTCCCTCAAGATCTGTCAAGAGCCGATGCACACTGCACAAACCATAGAACAGCAATGGAAACTTTGTCAAGGCGCCATCAGGGATGCTGCCTCTGATGTATTAGGTTTCCCGCCATTAATTAGGAGAAACCCTAGGTTTGATAACGAGTGCAGATAGGTACATGCAGAAAAACAGAATGCATACATGGCAACGTCGCGTTGACGAACCCGAGCGGCTCGTACGCTCTACGAGCCGAAAAGAAGGGAAGAACAGTATAGAGTACGAGAAGCGCGCGATCGAGGAGATGGAGAGATGTTATAGCAGGAACGACGTTCGAAAGTTTTACCAAAGGGTAGAGCGAACATGCCAAGGTTATAAAGCCAGAGCGGAAGCTGTGGACTGTATAACGTGAACATGGTCAAGATACCACTGCCAGGCAGAACTAACCAATCACGCTGCATGAATCCATTGAATCTAATAAAGCTTCTGGCGCAGACGACCTGCCTGCTGACCTATTTAAAGTAGCTGGAGATGAGTTGGTTGGGAATATGCATCAACTCATTTGCAAGTTTTGGTCGGAAGAAAACACGCCCGATGAATAGAATCTCAGTGTCGTTTGCCCGGTCCATAAGAAAGGAGACCCCTACAACTGCACCAAATATAAGGGAATTAGCCTCCTTAACATCGCTGTATGCCCGCCTGAAACCTTTCGTGGACAATTTAGTAGGTTCCTATCAAAGTGTATTCAGGCGAGGAAAAAAACACGATGGAGCAAACATTCATACTGCGGCAGATCTTGGATAAGACTGTTGGAAAGAGATTCTTCGACACTTCCTCTAAATGTCTCATTCTCGTATGTATGTAAATATGTCAGTTCCGAATAAACATTCAGCCAAGTAAGAGGTGTTTTCATAACTCTGCAACAAAGACCCATGAATTTCAGGTCGACACACACCACCTTTTCTTTGATTTTAAAGTCGCATATGACAGTGTCCATAGGGATGAGTTATATAGAGCCATTATACGTGTTAACATCCCTCCCAAACTCGTCAGGTTGTGCAGGATTACAATGGAGAATTCTTAGTGCACCATTGAGGTCGGTAAGAAGTTTGAAGGCGCCGTGGCGCAGTAGATAGTGTGTTGGACTCTGACGCACGATGAGCTTATTTCGCGGTATCCCTCCTCGGCGGGGTACTGGCCAAACCCCCCGAAGCACAACTTGGCTTAAAAAGGCTTCCCGACTCACGTTCGAAATAGGCATAAAGCTGTAGGTCCCTTTCACCTGTGTGAAAAGTAAATCACACACAACATGGGTGATTGAGAGAAGCTTGGCTCTGGTCCTTCATGGGCTGTAACGCCACCAAAGAAGAACAAGAAAGAGTTGTTCAGACAGGGTGATGCACTGTCATGTGATTTTTTTTAACATCATCTTTGAAGAGATCGTGCGGGATTCACTGGTCAATACAAGAGGCTCGATCTACTCCAAGTCTGCACAATTGCTCCCAGTGATGCATTGACATGATTGGAACACCGCAGCAAGACGTCAATAAAGTTATTGTGAGCATTGAAGCAGAAGCAGCCAAAGTTAGTCCGAAGGTAAACGAGACCAATATCAAATATATGCTGTCGTCAAAGGAAGACGCACAACACCGACGTCTTGGCCAGAACGTCACTATTGGCAGCTACAATTTTGATGCATTCACGGATTTTCTAAAAATTGGCTCACTGGTAACAAGCAGCAACGAAACCACGCAGAATAACTCTTGCCAACCTCTGTTCCTTCGGGCTTAAGAGGCAATTAGGAAGTAGAACCCTCTCTCGAAAAACTAAGGTGACATTGACATCATCCCGGTCCTCGTCTATGGCGCAGAGGCTTAGACTTTATCAAAAATGGTCGAATTGGTCGTTTTGAGAGAAAAATTCTAAGTACAATCTTCAGTCCCGTTTCTGCTAACGGAGAGTACAGGGGAAGGTTCAACCAAGAACTGTACGGGCTGTACAGAGAAATCGGCCTAGTATGAAGTCTACGGATTCGACATATAAGATGGCTAGGCCCTGTAGAGCAAATGGACGGCACAGCTTCGGCGCGAAGAGTCTTCGACTCTAACCCCGAGGGACGATGATGCAATGAACGGCCGCTCCTTAGGTGGCGCACACATGTGGAAAGGGACCTCTACTGGGCTGCCCGAAAATTTGTTCATGGTAGACACAAACGTGTTCGGATGAACATTCCCAGTGCTCAATTGACTCAATAAGTGAGGGGTTTGACACAAGTTCAGTGCTTTAAATGAAAGTTGTATTAACTGGAGAACAGCAGAAAACATTTGTGAGAAATGTCAGATCAAGTACAGCCATATGTTGACTGCCAAAAATCAAATTTTGAAGTACTGCCTTTGATATTTCATACAAATCAGTTCTACCGCCATAGTAGGTGCAGAAATTCTGTGCCATTCTATTCGGAACATCCTCAGTGACGCATTTTTACTTGACCAGCTGAAGGCAGAAATTATAGAGAGAAAAAGCCACATTTACTGAAAAAAGCAAAACAGTTTTACTAGGACGTCACTAGTGACACACTGGGACTGTGTCACACCCCAGCGCTTGCCACGACAAACATTTATCCTTACTCATTGGACTTGAGTCTGTTTCCTAATCTATATACAGTTAATCACAAAAGTAAGTATACAAGCTTCCCCTTAGGACATTCAAATGAAATATTAGAACTAATTCAGGAAATAACAAGTTAAAGTGTATTTTTTCATAAACATAACATCATTCTTAAAAGATAAAAAAAACAGAAATTGAATTAAAAATATAAAGAACTTAAAAAAATCGTATTTAACATAAAACACTGAAAAATTCACATCACAAAAGTAAGTATACAGAAATAAAAATGATCACATTTTTAACAGGTGCACTGATTTTAGTACTTTGTAGCATATCCTTTTGCTTTCATAACAGCTTTTATTCTCGCAGGCATCGAACTAACAAGATTTTGTGTAGTACTTGGGGTTATTTTGGACCACTCTTCCTGTAGAACACGTTTGAGATCCTCTCTTGACGCTATATCGTGTTTCCTGATTTGTCGCTCAAGATGCTCCCACAAATGCTCAATTACATTCAAATCAGGAGATTGAGGTGGTGTTTTGAGCTGATTGCGAACGTTATACAAAAGCCATTCCCTAACAATATGCGAGGTATGCTTGGGGTCATCATCTTGTTGAAAGAAAAATGACCTATCCAAGCCTAACTTTTCCGAACTCTCAAGCAAATTGTTTTTCAGGATGTTGAGATACATGTGTTTATCCATTGTAGACTCGATAAAAACTAATTTGCCTACCCCAGATGCCGCCATACACCCCCAAACCATTACAGAACCGCCACCATGTTTAACAGTTCCTTTCATGTTTTTTGGATCGAGCTCTGTATTTGCTTTTCTCCATACTTTATCGCGGCCGTCTGATCCATGAATGTTAAATTTGCTCTCATCAGAGAAAATAACTTTATTCCAGAACTGTTCGTCATGTTCTTTGTGGTCTTTTGCGAATTGTATACGCTTTTGTCGATTTACCTTACTAATAAATGGTTTTTTTCTGATGTTTCGACCGTGATAACCAGCATCATACAGTACACGGCGTATGGTTTGGGGATTGCAGTTCTGACCAGTCTCACGCGTTATTTCTGCCTGAAGCTTTGGCGCACTAATCTTAGGATTTTTTTGCACTTTTCGTATAATTACGCGCTTTTCAATGTCCGTAAATGTGCAGGGTCGCCCAGATCGTGGCTTATTATTTACATTCCCCTGAGTTCAATATTTTTCTCTTATTTTTGTCACGCTTGCCGGACTCTTGTCAACACCACCTCAATCTCCTGATTTGAATGTAATTGAGCATTTGTGGGAGCATCTTGAGCGACAAATCAGGAAACACGATATAGCGTCAAGAGAGGATCTCAAACGTGTTCTACAGGAAGAGTGGTCCAAAATAACCCCAAGTACTACACAAAATCTTGTTAGTTCGATGCCTGCGAGAATAAAAGCTGTTATGAAAGCAAAAGGATATGCTACAAAGTACTAAAATCAGTGCACCTGTTAAAAATGTGATCATTTTTATTTCTGTATACTTACTTTTGTGATGTGAATTTTTCAGTGTTTTATGTTAAATACGATTTTTTTAAGTTCTTTATATTTTTAATTCAATTTCTGTTTTTTTTTATCTTTTAAGAATGATGTTATGTTTATGAAAAAATACACTTTAACTTGTTATTTCCTGAATTAGTTCTAATATTTCATTTGAATGTCCTAAGGGGAAGCTTGTATACTTACTTTTGTGATTAACTGTATATATAAAAGAGTTCCGTGACTGATTGACTGACAGACAACGCACCGGCCAAACCGCTGAACCTATAAGGCTGAAATTTTGACAGTGTATTCTTATAGTGACATAGATATCCGCTAAGAAAGGATTTTTCAAAATTCCACTCCTAAGTCAGGTATTATTTGATTCAATTATTTGAGTCAATTTTTGTTTCTTCTCTTCTGGGCTCTCTGTTCGTATTCGATGAATCATTACACGATTCAATAGGGAGCTCACCACAAAGTGACACTTAGCCCGCATTTTGTCTTTGTGTTTGTGGATGATGAGAGACACCGCACAAACACTCGCAAAAAAAGAGAAAAAGAAAATGAGAAATGTCAATGTATTGAATCAAATTCCCAGTATAGACAATACAACCTACCCCGGACGCTTCTCACTTCTCTATCCAAATGTTCCTGTTTCGGGAGAGAGAATTGTATCGTATAATATCCGACTAAGGGGGTAAAATGAGATGTAAATGTTCATATGAAAAATCGTATTCGCTGCGACTATTCTCAACATCTCCTCTTTATGCGGATCTTCGTATACTTTGGGAGTGACCATTGTTTAATTGGGTTAGTGTTTTCATTTTTCTGACGTTTCATTTGATAGAAAACTTTTACCTGCAACCCTGGCTGGGACGACATTACAAGAAATTTGCTTTCCGGTCAAACTTCACATGATCGTCACGATTTAATTGCTGGGGTGTTCCATCTTAAAGTTAGAAAAATGATGAATCTGTTGACCAAAGGTAAGATATTCGGTGAAGTAAGATGCTTCATGTACTCTGTTGAATGGCAGAAACGTGGTCTCCCACACATTCATATACTACTATGGCTTATTAATCGGATTTCTACAGACATTATTGATAAAGTTATTTGCGCTGAAATACCTGATCCAGAGAAAAACCCTAAATTGTACGAAATAGTAAAATCTAACATGGTACATGGTCCTTGTGGAGATTTCAATTACCAGTCACATTGCATGAAAAATAACGAATGCAGTAAGAATTTTCCGAAACCATTTATTAGTGAAACTCAAACTAGCGACGAAGGCTATCCACAGTATAGACGGCGTTCCCCAGATGATGGCGGCTTTACCGTGAACGTAAAAGGAGTACGTATGGACAACCGTTGGATAGTTCCTTATAATCCAGTTCTTTCAAGAACTTTTAACGCACTTATAAATGTTGAATATTGCAATTCGGTAAAATCAATAAAATATGTTTGTAAGTATGTAAATAAAGGGTCAGATCAGGCTACGTTCGCTCTCGAAAATAAAAAACCGGCCAAGTGCGAGTCGGACTCGCGCACGAAGGGTTCCGTACTATTATGTATAAAAACTCCAAAAAAAGCATGTCTGTTGTATGGGAGCCCCATTTATACATATATTTATTATATTCTGTCTAAGTATATACAGAAATACATAATCAGTGACATTTTATTCTCACTTTTCGGATAGTTAAAATCTAGAATGTTGTAATTTTTAGAAAATACTCATTTTTTGAGTGATTGCCAATTTGGGTTTAGACGTGGCAAATCGACTGAAACTGCTTTATTGAAATTAACTGGTGAAATATATAATAGTCTAAGCACTTCTCAAACACCATCAACATTATTTGTTGATATCAGTAAGGTCTTTGATATGGTTAATCATACTTTGCTACTCGATAAACTTTACAAAGCGGGTTTCAGAGGCTCCATTTATAAATGGTTTTCTTCTTATTTATTCAACCGTTATCAAGTTGTGAAAATTAGGAATGTTTACAGTTCTATAGACTTCTTAAATATGGGTGTTCCCCAAGGAGCAGTATTGGGCCCAATCCTTTTTCTAATTTATGTTAATTCGTTTTTCTTACAACCTTTTAAAGGCAAAATAACTGCCTTTGCTGATGAAACATCTCTTTTCCACTCAAACACTAACTTAATTGATAGTTTTGCAGATGTTAACTGTGACCTAGATATGTTAAGGAGATGGTTTAATTATCATAAACTAATAATTAGCAACAAAACGAAGTACATGATATTTAATATCAATGGTAGAGTTTTCAGAGACCTTCCCTTATATTATCATGCACCATTGTGTAATCGATTTGTTCTTGAAGATATAGTATTCAACAATCAAGAATGTTTGAAAATTGCTTCTTGATTGAACACGTGGACAGTTTTAAATATTTAGGTGTTACATTGGACCAACAACTTTGTTGGAAAGACCATTCAATATATTTGAAACATTATCTAGGTAAATGGGGTTATAAGATAATTATTCCATCTCAGTATGCACTTTAATCTCTACCCGTTTTAAAATACTAAACGTATACTCGCACCGATATGGAACTAGCAAAAACATGTCCATGTCCGGAACTAAATGTATTATCGCACCGATATGGAACTAGCAAACCATGTCCATGTCCGGACCTGAATGCATACATACACATGTATGACATTCGTTCACGAAATGCGGTGCGGGCATTATATTCTTTCATTTCAGTTCAAGTGTGCTGTACAGTGTACACCAACTGTTCGAGCTTTATCGCCACATCTCCATACTTTTGGGTTTCTTGAAAACTACGGTGTATAACTCATACCGTATGAGAAGCATGTTCGTTGCATTTATGTTTTTTTTTTTTTCGTTTTGTACATATGTGATTGATGAATAAGGGTTGAATGGAACTATGGAACTCTTTTCGTTCAATTTGCGGAGCGAGAGGACATGTGTCCGAGAGAGGACATAGTTCCGTGAACTATACATGTCCGGAATTACCCAACTCTACTTCGTAATGTACATATGTATGTATGTATGTATGTATGTATGTATACTTATACATAGCGTAGAGATGTGTGAGTGTATGCACGTATGTGATGCGTATGCACGTATGTTCGTATCGGTTCGTATCAGAGACCTGCAGCGGTGCACCGCAACAACTAGTGCACCGCATACGAACAGTGTAATTTTCATACACGAGTATTAAAAATACCATATCGAAAAAGTTCCGGTGTTTTTTTACTCGTTCTCTATGCGTTACTTCTTCTGCGGTGGCAATAATACTCTTCGCATATTTGTTGTATGTACTTTTTACTCGTGTAAAAAGACACCGCGTAAAATAAGTGAACACAAAAACAACACCCGAATTCCCTGTAGTATTTTTGATGTTCGGCGATCGCACACACACTTTGAAACAAACACACTTTGAAAGAATGAACCTTTGTGTGTTTTGCGTTTAGCAAGATAGAAAACACCGCTAGACAAAAATTTGAACAATTTTTTTTTCTGTTTGTGTATATTTATTGCAATTCAAGAAAGTCCATTATTTTTCATTATAATTAATATAACATAATACAGCTTACGCATAAACACACGATCATAGCCAATCGCGATACGTATACCATGCACACACACACTCGTATAACATGCGGTGCCAATCTACCCTGTACAAAAACAAGGGAGTAAAATAAAGAAACAAAACAGAATATGCAAGCCTGTGATTCAGAAAAATGACAGAGTAATTTTTTGAGCCTATCTTTTTCTATCGTGTATTTTTTTGATGTGCTGGCTTAGTCCCTTATTCCACGGCGCTTTTTTAGTACAGCTTGAAAAGTGTGATTTCCTTTTGGACTGACATTCCGAGCAGCAAGACTTATTCCATGGACCTTTTTTTCATTTCGCAGCAGTGTGCGTCTTTTTGACATTTCGTTTCACATATCATTATCGTCAGCCTGTGGTGAAATTTGAAAAGTAAGAATGGTATCCATACGTACACTTTCAAATCTGAAACAGGAGTGAAGCGACATCGCAAAACAAAGAAAAGGAGATAAGGAAATGTCAAAGAGACGCACGAAGTAGCTACCCGCGCGTGACTGTGCCAATGTATTTCTGTTTCACTGACCATCTCTTGCGCACTTATTTCAAGCTGTACTAAAAAAACGCCGTGTAATAAGGGACTTAGCACCCGCATACTTTGCGGTGGTTAAACACCGCAACCGCACATTTTGCGGTGTGAGTAACACCGGCACCGCATTTAAAGCGAGTACACTAGTAATACTCAAAACAGGCACCGCTGCAGGTCTCTGGTTCGTATGTGTGCAAGATCGCTTGCTCCTCTTGCTCACTTGCTCCTCTCCACCTGCCGCGACGTCGTGCTAAAGGGATGCTAGGCCAGCTGCGAGGACTGGTCGTGAGCAATGGCGCCACGCGATTGCCCTCACGCCGACTTACCCGCAGCAAGAATCGCGAATTTGCTACGAGACTCGCGAAATATCCCACGCAAAAGAAAAAAAAAACACCGTCATCGTTTCCAATTCAATATGTCACAAATTTCATTTCCTTAACCTAACTTTATCTAGGTTTACAATTAATCCTTAAAACTACCCTACACCGTATGTCAATAAAAAAAGTCGAAATAAATAAAAAAAATATATGTAAACTAAAAAAAAAAAAAAGGAATTCACTGTTCAAAAAAGTAAACAAACCGCAGCTTGAGTATTCGAACAGTCGTACCGAAACTCCTCTGACCAACGACTTAGCCCGCATCACCAATCACGACACGCAAATTTGTGATTTCAATACCTTATACAATGAACGTGATATCCGCGACCAACGTAGGCAATAGGACACACGGTACGGCCGCGTACCGGGAACTGCTTAAAACCGTACCGGAGTTCTTCCCCGAAGATCACTCCCCGAGTACTTCGCCGAAGATTTCTCCCCGAGTTCTTCGCCCACTCTCTCTCATGTGGTACTAGGAACAAAAAAAAAAAAACAAAAATGCTGACCTTCTGCGGATTGAACTCCACTCGTTCGCGTGTCAAGCGCTGATCGTACCCTCGGGCTATCCGCTTTCTTTGAGTTTGGTTTCCCAAAATGGATGACTACGAGCCGCTCACAAATGGGAACTGACCGAAAGATGACAACGAAAACCTTTCGAAACAATTTATTATTGGTTGTTTGTAATTATGTATATGTATAATTAATTTTGTTCTGTTTTTAGTATTTGTCGTGGTAGCGGCAACAGAATTACATCATTCTGTGAAAATTTCAACTGTCTAATTATCACGGTTCATGAGATACAGCCTGGTGACAGACGGACGGACGGACGGACGGACGGACGGACGGACGGACGGACGGACGGACGGACAGCGAAGTCTTAGTAATAGGGTTCCGTTTTACCTTTGGGTACGGAACCCTAAAAAGACGAAGTAAAAATGTATGAAAGTGGAAGTTATATAAGCAGCTCAGAAGCCGTGTGGCGGATTCTCGGATTCCCTATTCATGAACGTTTTCCCACAGTTTTTCATCTTGCGGTACATTTAGAAAATGGTCAAAGGGTATATTTTCACCAACAAAATCTCATCGACATAGTCAACAATCCATCGACAACTACACTTTTAGCTTTTTTTAAACTATGTCAAATAGTTGACTTCGCAAAAACTATAATATATCCAGATGTACCTAAATATTATGTTTGGCACAAAAATTCTAAATTTGAACGAAGAAAAAGGGGATGTGACGTTGACGGATGGCCAGGTGTCATAAAAGACCACGCTTTAGGTAGAGTGTACACGGTGCATCCCAATAATACAGAGTGTTATTATCTCCGTATGTTGCTTCATGAAGTACGTGGCCCAACTTCTTTTGAAGCATTAAGAACGGTAAATAATGTGGTATATCCGACTTTTCAATCTGCTTGCAAGAGTTTAGGCTTGCTTGAAGACGATCAGCACTGGTATGCCACTCTGGAAGAGGCCGTACTTTGTAAATCACCATTTAGGATTCGCGAACTGTTTACAATAATGTTAGTGGTTTGTCAAGTATCAGATCCACTAAGCTTATGGGAGAAATTCAAAGAATATTTATCTGAGGATTTCAAACGACAAGTAGAAAGACAAATTAAAGATAATATTGAGCAGTTTTCTGATGAAGTGTACAATAAATGCTTATATGTTATTGAAGAAATTGTCTTGGCATTAGGTGGACGTGCCCTCAAAGAATATGGCTTGCCGCAGCCAAACAGACCACAAGATTTAGGCAATGTACAATACTTGAGGGAAACTATCTATGACGTTGAAGCTCTGGACCGGTTTGTCATGGAAAATCAGGGTACATTAACCGCAGAACAAAAGTTAGCGTATGATGAAATTATAACCAGTGTTGAGAAAAATGAGGGACGACTTTTCTTTCTAGACGCTCCGGCTGGCACTGGAAAAACCTACCTTATAAACTTGATCTTAGCAAAAGTAAGGAGTGGTCGTAGCATCGCCTTAGCTGTCGCGTCTTCCGGAATCGCTGCCACGCTTCTAGAGGGTGGTCGAACTGCGCATGCCGCTTTTAAGTTGCCACTTGACCTTACACGTGTAGAGACGCCTATATGCAGTATATCAAAACAAAGCAATCTGGCCGAGGTATTAAAAAACACTAAAATAATTGTCTGGGATGAAATTACAATGGCACACAAGAGAAGCGTTGAGACTATCAATAGGTCTCTACAGGATATTCGTAGTAATATGAACCTGATGGGTGGTGTGACAGTACTATTGGCAGGAGATTTTCGTCAAACATTACCTGTGGTACCTAAAGGAACCCGAGCTGATGAAATTAAAGCCTGTCTGAAAAAATCTGTTTTATGGCCGTCAGTAGAAATCCTCAAGCTTACCAAAAATATGAGAGTATATCTGAAAGACGATATATCAGCTGCTAAATTTTCAGATATTTTAATGAAAATAGGGAATGGTGATTATCCATCAACAGATAACATGATTGTTGTCCCGGATGAGTTGTGTACATTCGTAACTACTTCTCAAGAACTGATAGATCGCATTTATCCAGGAATTGCTCAAATACAGGAGAAAAGTATCGAATGGTTTTGTGAGCGGGAAATTTTAACTCCAAAAAACGATCATGCCGCGCTTATTAATGGCATGTTACTGAAGTTCTTTGACGCGGAAGAAATGGTCTACAGGTCGTTAGATACTGTGTGTAACGCAGATGAAGCTGTAAATTATCCGGTAGAATTTTTGAATTCGCTTAAACCACCGGGAATTCCATACCACAGGCTTATTTTGCGGAAGGGCACACCGGTAATGCTACTTCGAAACCTACAGCCACCGAAACTGTGTAATGGTACTAGGTTACAAGTCAAAGCAATGCATAAACATTTAATCGAAGCTATTATTCTGACCGGATGTGCTCGAGGAGATACAGTGTTAATTCCACGTATTCCTTTAACACCCAATGATCTTCCATTCGACTTCAAAAGACTACAGTCCCCATGAATATTTGCTTCGGCATTACGATTAATAAATCGCAGGGCCAAACTTTGAAATACGCTGGCATATATTTAAGGGAAGGTTGTTTTTCCCACGTACAGTTTTACGTAGCTTGCTCGCGTATAAGTTTGCCTCAGAACTTGGTGATGTTGGTGCCACCCAATAAAGAAACAAAAAATATGGTTTATAAGGAAATACTTTGAAAGGATCAAAATACGACCCTACTGGAGTTAGACCCTAACCAATGCCCGATACCGTGACCAATGTCTTGGACCCTAGCCAATGCCCCGCGAGCCAAGCCGCGGGTAAGGAAGCTATATATATATGCCAGAGTATTTTTTATTCATGATCTTTCGAGACGCAAGAAAATTTTTACTTCAATCAGATACGATTTGAAAGACAGTACAATAAGATCGGGAGTTAATTTGAACGGTTTCAGTTGAGCAAAAAAGAAAAAGGAAGTAAATAGTATTGATGTTGTGTTTTTTATTACACATAATTAAAATTATAATTATACCATGAAAATTTGACCTCTAAGTATGCAAACGCGGACGAAGTCGCGGGTAAAAGCTAGTCTATTATAAAAAACACTATCTGAGAATAGAGTTTTTTCACCAAATGAGGAGGCCACCTTCTTCGTACGCAACTCCTTCGCAAGGATATGCGTTGAGTACTTAGCAGACAGAGAAAGTCAGTTCTTCTCTATCTTTGCTAGGTACAAATATGGGCTTGGCCTTGTGCCTCAATAAGCTTACATCGTAATTATTTCTTGCCACCAAATGAATTCTCTAGAAGTTTATAGAATGGGCAATTCACCTAACATGTCATTTAAAAGCTAGACACCATTCCACCGTCTATGGCTCATTTAAATGTACACTCATATGGGGGAATATGTACTTATGTCAGGGAATTAATTTGCACAATTCCTGGAACATCGGTTCCATCAAGTGTGCTAATAAACGTAGTTTTCGTCGTAATCGATCTTAGGATTAATTTATCCACAGTCATAATTACTCGTCGTGGCAGCTTCATAAATGGTTAACAACCGCACGGAACTACTCCTGCTAATTTTTAATGAACAAACTCAAGTCCTAATTAGCTGTGGTATGTACATATATGCGAAATTGGATATTTGGGAATTGGGATCATTGTGCATATGTACATAGTCGTTTCGGTGGAACTAGAACATTTGTTCCAGATATTGATTTTGAAGCATACGTTTGATTGGATGTGATGTGGGTCATAGAGAACAGCATTCCATTCCAAGTTTAGAACATTGAAGAATTGAATTGAAGAAATCGAGGTGTGTCACATGAAGACGCTAATACTGCGGCCATAAGGGTCTATTGTACCGCCTTCTTTTGGTCTAGGATTTATGTGCTGTCTTCAACAATTTGACAACTTCTCTAGACGAGGTTTCTTGAAAGTCTCTTCCTGTTACTGTTGCTTTGTTTGTCATTCTGAGTCTTTATCGGGCAAGGCTCGGGCAGTCAGTTAATCTGTGGTTTCTTTAGCATTGCTTCATCATCTGCAGATATCGATGCTGTTAATGCCCTATCTGTAGAGGTGGTAACTGACTGCTCCGTGTCCTGCTAGTGCTTTACATAGCATTCTTAGGTCGGCTTTGTTGAATTCTAGAAATGCTTTGGCTCGTTTTGGCCTGTAGTTTTGTCCTATTAATTTTTTTGAGTGCTTAATACCTTCCTGGCTGTTTCAAAACTCATTCCCTTGATTTATGATCCACTTGTGTAGGTGTTAGTCTGTGTCCACGTTGCTGAAACCATAAAGGGTGGAAGGCCTTTTGAAAGGTACCTGCGCACCTTTACCTTGTACGTCAGCCTTTTAATTGCCTTAATAGTTTACTTGGCCTGACACTCAAATTAGCTTTAGTCGCAGAAGACTGCAGGTGGTGTACGGAGGAAGAGCTTCTCGGCTCAGGCCGCCGTTCGAAATCGACACTAAACTGTAGGTCCCCTTCGCCTGTGTAAAAAGTAAATCACACACAACATGGGTGATTGATAGATACATGGCTCTGGTCCTTCATGGACTGTAGCGCCACCAAAGCAAGCAAGTACGAAGATGAGCGTATGTCACAAAACAGGTGTTTTTGAATGGACCACGCGGTTCAAAGGCTCTGATTCGAAGAAGACGATCCACTTGAAAGAGATCCCTTTCCCTCTCGTACCGTGGCATCGTTCACTGTGAATATGTTCTTATCGGTCAGACAGCGACTGAATAGTTCTATGTTGGCATCCTGAATAGGCTGCGATACTGAACTACGACAATGCACCAGCCCATTTCTCGTTGATTGTGCAAGAGTTTTTGGCAAAAAAAAGATATTCCAACATTGCCACATCCACCCTTTAGCCCTTGTATTGCCTCCTGTGACCTTTTCATATTCTCCAAGATGAAGTCACACCTCAAGGCCTCATCATGGTCATGTAGAGAAGGTCAAAAAAGTTAAAATCATGTTTCTGAAGGAGTCAACTTGGGAGAATTATCAAGGGTGCATCGAATCGTGCGAGTAGCATTAGAATGCTTTGTTTTTTGTTTACGAATTCCCGGAACTTAATTGCCACACCTCGTACTTTCATATTTAATCATTTTTTCAATTCAGTCAGTCAATTTTCTTTTCGTTAATTCATGTAGCACTCAAATTTCAAATGATCTACTGTAGACTTCACACATTTTTCGGCTTGTTTTTGCAACGTTTTTACAAATTTTGGAGTAAAAGAGGCATGACATAGCGTATTTTTTTAAGATGCTTCGTGCATTTTAAAATCGACGTAACGTTTGCCGCATTTTATTTATGGAATTGGGTTAGTATTACCCAATATATGGACACTACCAGTTTCCGATTTTTGAAGACCCCTTGCAATTCATCGATAATCTCACGCGTATGGTTGCCATTATATGGCATCACTTAGAATTTATCGTAACAGCGTCCAATGATGCGCAGCAAACAAAATCACTTTTTGGTGATGCTTCTCGGTCGCCCAATTGCGGCAATCGTGTCTGATCGTCGTGTCATTCAACGTCAAATTTGCCTCGTAATTGATGATGATATTTGATGAGAAGTGGACATCATTCCATAGTATTTTAAGAGCCATATACCTATGTGTTCCCCATGTCGCGCGGTCAGTCGACTTCAGTTCTAGTTTTAGTTGAATATTGAATTCGTCAGAAACTGGTCGTTTTAATAGTCACTTCAAGTGACTGATGCACTGCTGGTTACTTGGGATAAATTTTCACAAGCCGTTTCATAACAGCGACACTATTCGATATGTGGATAGCTTTTTATTCCTGCTCTTCTTCTTCGTATTAGGCGCTACAGTTCGTAGTGAACCTGGGTCTCAACCAACATGCCCCTTAAACAAGCACGATCTTTTGCTAGCATTTTTCATTACGGTACTGTCAGTTGGCTGAGGTCTCTTTCTACCTGTGTGCGGGCTAGAGCTGTGGCGTCCATTCGCCTTACATGGCCTAGCCATCTTAGGCGTTGAATCCGTAGACGCTTGTACAGCTCATAAATATCGTGGTTGAATCTTTTCCCCCATCCTCCTACTGCGTTTATACGTCCGAAAACCACACGCAAAATCTTTCTCTCGAAACGCATGGCCGGGTACTAAGGTAAAAGGCCCTTAGAGTCAACTTTGTCGTTCAGGAGATTGATTTATAACTCAATTTCTCCTGAGCCCAAAGAAACAGCGATTGGCATGAGTGATTCTGCTTTTGGTTTCAGAACTGATATCGTTGTCCCAGGCCACTGCGGAGCCAAGGTAGAAGAAGACTTTACCGCCAAGACGTCGGTGGTCGGTCCTCGGACGCCAGTGATTTTTGCATAATCATTTCTAATGGGATGTCGAAGAAATCAAATGTCAATGCATCGCCTCGCCTAAATTTTTCCATCAAGTAGATCGGTCAAGTCTTCACCGACTTATGGGCCGACCTTTGGGTAGAGCAGCGAGCCTTCTCCAAAGTCATCCAGCACAGTCTGACGAGCTTAGCAGGGATGTCAAAAATAGACATGGTGTTGTTTAGCTCGTCTCTAATTACGCTGTCGTATGCGGCTTTCAAGTCGGCAAATTGGTGGTGAGCGTCGGCTTGAAATTCATTGTTTCTTTCCAGGATCTGCCGAAGTGTGAAGGTTGGTCGATGGTAGACATCATTGGCGTGAAGCCACACGGATAAGGACCTATCAGCTTATTTACAAAAAGGCTTCAAGCATTCACATAAAGGGACAGAGAAGATTTTGTAGGCGATGTTAGGAAGACTTATTCCTCTGATGGCGCAGTCAAAGGGGTTTCCTTTCTTGTGGATCGGGCAAATGTTACTGAGACTCCATTTCTCGGGCTTGCTTTCCTCTGACCATATCTTACAAATGGGCATGCTACTAACCAGGTCATCACCAGCTGCTTTGAAGAGCTCAGTAGACAGTCTGTCTGCGTCCGCGGCTTCTTTTAAATTTGAGTTCCAAAGTGGCTATCTTAACTTCGTCGAGGTCAGGGAGACGGAATTCTCTTCGATCTTCGTCGCTCAGAAATGGATCATTCTGCCTGACAGCGGTATATTGACTAAAATCGCCGTTATACAGCCTGCAGAAGTTGTTTTTCCGTATTCTCAGCATCGACTGCGATTCTACTACTAGGTGTCCGTTCTCACCCCTAAAGGCTTCCGTCCTTCGCTTTATCTGTTGATAAATCTTTCGAACGTCATGCCTGCAGTGACACCTCTCCAAATCCTCAATCACGCGCTTCTTGTTCTCTTTCTTCTTTCTCCTCAGAATAATATGCAGTTCTTGTTCTTCTTGGCAGCGATGCTTTATATGCCTCTTGCTTCGCTGTGCGAATCCTCCTAAACTCATCAAACCAGGTGTTTCTTCGTAGTGGAACCTTGAAGCCCAAAACTTCATATGCAGTGCTATTCAGGGCTTGTTTGCAAAGGTTCCACTGATGTTCTATTAACTGCGTGGAGGGTTGAGGTACATATATGGAAGAGCTTAAGGGAGGCGCGATCGATAAAAGCGCAAACGGTTCATGGCGATAGTACCTTTCGACGTCATAACCTTTTCTTCTTACTCTACTCCGGTGTGGTCGTGATTTCCGTAGGCGCATTTTGGCTATTACAAGATAGTAGTCCGAGTCGATGTTTGGAAAGTTCGAACATTAAGAATAGTCGAGGAGTGATTAGTGATTGTTTGGTCTGGCGACCGCCAGGTGCCTTTGTGTATATGGAGGTGCGGGAAGTGCGTACTAGCTAGAAAGAGATTTAACCTCGAACATCAAATCCATATGCGAACAATTGTTGTGCTCTCCCTATAGCAGTTGCCGTAGTTGAGGTCGTAGTTTTTCATCCGCTTTTCACCCGGTCCGGTCCATCGCATTCCCTGGATGGCAGTTAAGTCCGCAAGCTGTTCGGCCGCACGTGGTCTGTTTAGGAACGTAACATTCCAGGTACAGATCCCAAGACCATTGTCCTTTTTTTCGTTTTTTGAAGGTTTCATCAACATGGTCCGTTCTGGTCCGTTTTATCCAAGACTTGTTGCTTCTGAGCAATTGTGGGGTTTTCCGGTTACGGTTTGCTAGACCATAGCCCAACCAATATTAATCCTGTTTTGTGGCGCAGGCTGCTCGCCAGTCGTTTTCTTCCGTAAATAATTTCTATGCTCGGGAAATGTTCAGATGTTACCACGAGGATGTGGAACCTGGCTAACAGAGCTGCAAGTTGTTCGGCTGTAGAGGCTCTTACTCGGACTAGCTCCTGCCGGCAGATGCTACTCCTACGAGACCTATGTATAGTGGTAAGAGGCAAACATTCAGCTAGCGAAGTGATGTAACATACTTACTTTACAGGCCAGCGATCCATGGAGGGACTGAGCCTGAGCTATAGCTGCCTTCCATCCTTGACGGTCCCGGGCACGCTGCTTCCAGATGTCAAGACCAAGGTGTCTTACATCCGCGATTACTTGGTCTTTATACCGGAGGTTCTGTCTTCCTCTTCTCCTCGAACCAGGAGGCTCGGAGTCGAAGACCCTCTTAGCTGGAGCCTTGATGTCCATGCGCTCGATGTGGCCGAGCCAGTGTAATCGACGGATCTTTGCCTTTCGGACTACACCCACATCTTTGTACAGCTCGTAGAGTTCGCGGTTGTGTCTTCTTCTCCATTCACCTTCCCCACAGACAGGACCAAATATCCGGCGCAGAATTTTTCTTTCGAAAGAACCCAAAATCAGCTCCGCTGTCCTGCTTATCGTCCAGCGTTCGGCTCCGTACACCAAAACTGGCAGTATGAGCGTTTTGTAAAGCATGACTTTGGTCTTTCGAGTGAGGAGTTTTGACCCCAGTTGTTTGGACAAGCCGAAGTAGCAGCGGTTGCCAAGGGCGATTCTATGCCGGATCTCCACTGTGGTGTCATTTGTGGAATTTACGTTTGCCCCGAGGTAGACAAACTCCTTAACTACCTCGAAATTGTATTTGTCAATCGATATATTTTGTCCCAGGTGGTGAGCGACGGATTGGTTTTTGCTTGACAGCATGTATTTCGTTTTGTCCTCATTGATCTTAAGACCAACTCGCTTCGCCTGTTCTTCAATCGCCGTGAATGCTTCCACAATGCCACGGCGAGAACACGCGATGATGTCGATATCATCCGCACATCCTAGCTGGACGGACTTGTAGAAGATAGTGCCTTCCCTGTTCACGCTTGCCCGTCGCACTATCTGCTCCAGCACCAGGTTGAAGAAGTCACATGACAGCGCATCTCCTTGTCGAAATCCGGTGCATGTTTCGAATGGTTCCGAGGTCCTAGAACCAAATCGCACGGTGCATCGCGTGTTTTTTAGCGTGGCGCGACACAACTGGATCAGTTTTACCGGGATCCCGAATTCGACCATCGTACCAAACAGTCCTTCACGATGAATGCTGTCGTATACGGCTTTGAAATCGATGAAAAGATGGTGTGTATCGATTCGAAACTCGTTGATCTTTTCCAGGATTTGTCGAATGTGAAAATTTGGTCTATAGTCGATTTGCCGGGTCGGAAGCCGTACTGGTAGCTGCCGATTGGTGCGGTGCAAAATGGCTTTAGATGTTCACACAATACGCTGGATAGGATCTTGTATGCGACATTGAGCAGGGATATACCTCTATAGCACTTGCAAGAGGTGGGATCGCCTTTTTTGTGGATGGGGCATATGGAGCTGGTATTCCAGTCGTCGGGCATGCTTTCATCTTCCCAAATTCTGCAGATGATCTGGTGCATGCTCCCTACCAGAGCATCGCCGCCAGCCTTGAAGAGCTCTGATGCATCTGAGCCTGCGGCCTTGTTATTCTTCAGCTTCTGAATAGCTGTGCCGACTCCTCCTATGCTGTGTGGGAGGACTACTTCAGCGGCTGGAGTTGGGATTTCCTCGGTCCTTACCACTCTCTCTTGGTCCTGCTCGTTAAGTAGCTGCTGGAAATGCTGCTTAAATACATCCACTATTCACTGCGGGTCGGTGACAAGATTACCCTCGCAGTTTCGAAGAGCCTGGGTGCCCTTTTTGAAGCCTCCTGCAAAGCCTTTGGCTTTCTTGTAAAAGGCTCGTGTTTCATCCCTAGACTCCTCGATATCCTTGAGCTGGGAGGCTGCGAAGATTCTTTTCTTTTGTCGCAGCAGTTTTTTCTCCTCCCTTCTTCTGGCTTGGTACTCCTCTTGCGCTTCCCTGGTTTCCTCTGCAGCGCCTTTTGGTACGCCTCGTCGGTTGCTGCCTTTTTCAGCTCAAACTCGTCATCCGGGGGTGTAGGTATCCTAGGGTGGTTTCGGCTACTTTCTGAATGGCTGAGCGGCAATGCAGCCACATATTATTGACATTTGTGTTCGACGTAGGCATACCATAGAGTCTTTCGCTCAGCTGCTCCCTGTAGACTCTGGTAACCTCCGGTGTGCTCAGGCGCCCAGTGTCGAACGTCTTCCTGGTGGGCTGGTGCAGCTTTCTGACATTGGACAGTCGAGCTCTGAATCTTGCTGCTACGAGGAAGTGGTCAGAGTCGACATTTGCACCTCTGAATGTTCGCACATCCAGGATGTTTGACGGGTGCCGTGCGCCAATGAGCACATGGTCGATTTGGTTTGGCGGTTCGACCATCCGGAGATCGCCAGGTTGCTGTGTGGATTCGCTTGGGATCACAGCCAGGCGATCACTTATAGGTTTAAAGTCGATGACCTTCGGCCTTAACCGCTTTCCCACGACAAAAGCGCATCCCAGTAAGTGCAATCTTTTGTGACAGCTGTAATAAATGTCGCAATTTTTCTTCCTCATCATATCGTTTCCTATCCAGCCTTGTACTGCGTGAGGATTCTTTCTAGTTTTTGAGCAGCTCCGGGAGTGTACAGGGTTCTGACGTTCCAGGAGCATACTCGCAAATCGTGTTCCTTTTTCGCGCATTGTCGTTGTCGAGTAACCATCCGTGTATCCGAGGCATCTTGCTCATTCATAACTTTTATGTTTTTTACATGGGCGGATTGTTAGCCCGCCGCACAACCCCTATTCTGATCGGGGTCTGGTCTCTGCATACGTTTTTCCACCTCCCAACGGTTGTTGAAGAGGCTATCCAGAGGGCGCTGCGAGGAGGCCGTATGTCCACTTGACCCGGGCGTTTAAGCAGGGATCGTTGCTGGCATCTCGCCAGGTTGAAAAGCGATCAACAACTTAACCCTGTATGTCCGAGCCCATGCCCATGCGAAGTGATGTAAAGTTGTAGGAAAATGAACATACTGTACATGCCCAATTTCGTTTACTTCTTGCACTTCACTTGGACAATATCTTAGTTGAAGTAAATATACATCAGTGACGTAGAATCGCAGAAACAACTGGGTTCAATGCCTTTAGATAAAGGTCACATCAAATCTACCTTTATAAGGCTTTCTATGAGACGTTAGGAATTTTCTCTCCCCCTCCAACTATGTATATTTAACGAAAGGATGGCCAAAAGTCTTCCTAGTGTGGATTCTGTCTAACAATTCCAAATCTTTAACAAACCTACTCAACAATAGCCTTTGTGAATAGAAAACTTGGAAAGATATGGGTATACATGTCTACCAGTGGGTGGACTTAATACGTTGTTTACCTACTGTTCCTTCTGTTCGTTTCTTAAGCATATGTCTCAATGACTCGTAGTAGACCATACTGACTCAGGAGGATCTATGTAATTTCTTCTTTGCTTTTTTTAAATTCGATTCTGTAAAATTGAATTTTAAATTCAGGACGACTTACCGCCAACGTACTTATCCAAACTTGCCGTTTATCCGGCGAAGTCATAATTCGTGAAGTTCTAGAAAACAAGGAAACGCGCATTAGTACCAACATAAAATGATACTCATGACCCCAGCAATACAACTATGACCGCAAGTCGGTGTTGTATTTGGCGGCAATAAGGTTCCGCTCCCGAAACACCTCTTTCATTGCTGTTCATTTTATTTCGAGGCCAAATTGTACATCAGTCGCTTCCGAACAGAGAAATCTCGAACAACTTTTGCTTCCTGATGAGATGCTCATTCGGACCAGAGGCATCCGAGTCAAAATTTCCCCTGTCTTCCTGCTTCTTCCTTCTTCTTATTGTGCGAAAACAAAAGGATACCTTTGAGTGGGAAAGAGGAGAATATTCCCTACAGTGTTGTACATTGTTACTGATTCGGTGGAAGCCAACCGATATACTCATTCATCTCAAGTTGAATCAAATAGTTTCCGAAAGTTTTGAATATACTCGACGAAGAAAGAGTTAATGGCATACTGGTGTAAGACTGACAGATTAACAGTAGAAGAAGGAAACCACAGAAGTTTATGGATTGGAATCAACAAAGGCAAAGATTACGAAAGACTTTGTGGTTGCCTGACTCGCAACAGAGTAAGCAGATTAAGTTTCCTGCTTAAAAGCTTAATCGGACAACCTATGTAGTAAAGTGTACATTTTCGATCAGGTAACATCCTTCACATATGTATATACGAGTATAGTTTCCTACTTGTCACTAGATCTCGTCAATAAGTTCATCCAATTTACCCAACAGTTTATCCCACTAAAGACTCAATAAGCATCGTCCAACAGATGTGTCCATCGAATTGACATGTATGTACCATAAAGCAGGATAGAAATATAGGAGCCTTTATTCTAGGAATTCGCTTCGAAATTGAAAATTTTCTCCCTTCTAGTATAGAGATGAAGCAAATGGGGAGTGAAATTTAATCTGTCCACCCTCATCAGTGTTTCTGGCATATCACACGCTGCTGTTATATGAACATGAAAACATTTCATTCGTGTCCCCGTCTCGCATCTTAAGGAACCAGCAAGTGTTATTCTTTCCATTTTGATGCATTTTCGATACGTTAAACTGTCGCTAAAATTCTTTGCAAGAACTTATCTGCATATCATCGCAACTGTTTGTAGATACAAGCTTCACTCATTATAAACCACCCATCCCAAGCACCTCCTGAAGCAACCCCAACTAACTAAATACAACCATATCCCTCAAATATGCTCTTAATTTTCAAATTTAGAACTTTTGAGAGCGTTCGCTACTTAACGCTAATGGGAAAATGTATTCGTGCGGTGCTGGCTTAATGCAGGCCGTGGAGTATTGAACAGGTTGAAACTCAATTTCCTCGACGATCCAGTTGTACAGAAGCTATAGCTACGAGTAGGTGCAGGGATGCTGAATATTTTATTTACAAATTCCAATGAAGACTTTCGAAGCATTTGCTGATTCGTTTTTGTGTTTATTTTCCTTTTAATTTAATTGCGAACATTTGGAAGGGTTAAGTGGGGACGTGAGTTGAAAACTTAACCCTAGGTCGATGTGGAAAGTTGTGCTGTTAACGAGATTGTATCTTCTTGTCGAAGTGGCAATAAGATAAAAAATGTTCAAAGCCTAACAAGATAAACAATTGGGCGCTTGTATATATGACCTTTGCGATCGGGGTGATGTTCTGATCCAATTGGTTCGGGGGATACTAAGATTTGGTTGATTTTATACAACTTCTTAAGGTCTGTAAAATGAGAGGGACCTTTGCCTCAACGCTGGCAGGAATTGGGATATTGTCCTTTAAACTGTTAGTATAATACGAGAGATGAGATGCGGATTTATGCTTACTTACTTACCTATCAGGTCAGCAATCCATGGAGGATCTGAGCCTGAACTATAGTTGCCTTCCATCCTGCTTCCAGTTTTCAAGACCAAGTTGTCTTACAGATCAATCAAGTGAGTATCGTGTTATGGGCGAGTATTGCTTGACAACAATCGAACAAAATGGAAAGTTCCCAACTACATACAGGGTACTGGTTTGTTTTTAAAAATGCAACGAAATGAACAAAGTCAATTTTTTTCCATGCATTATGAGCTTATTAGTAAGAACGAAAATTACCATTAATTATGAAATACAACGTCGTTCAAGTGACTTCCTCGGCTGCCTCGGCCCTGTAGCGCATTCTGTCACCGCAATTTTCAAAGACTTTGTTGGTGGTTTCGGGCTGTAGCACACTGTCAAATCACTCAAGACAGCTGATAACACGATTTGGGAATTTGGTGCGCAAAAGATCGATTGTGGCATGGGCTGTGTTTCATGGCGCGCCATCCTACATGAACCAGAGTTCGCCCAAATCCATGTCATCAATTTCGGTTAGCATGGCTCTGTAACTCATTTTCGAAGAAAAATGGTCCAATAATGCCACTACTCCACAATCCGCACCAAACTGTGACTCTCTGTGGATGCATTGGCTTCTCGACAATAACGTGCGGGTTTTCCGAGCCCCACATGCGCCAATTTTCTTTGCTAACGTAGCTGCCGAGATGAAAATGCGCCTCCCAAAACCGTTGTCCAATTCAAGCCGCTCTAAGGCCGAATTTTCCCCCAAAGATCTAAGGCCTACCTGTCTATCACCCTTTGCACTAAAAACTTCGTAAAGGCTAATAGGCTTACACATACGCCACAGTTTGGATCCGTCCCTAATTTCTAAGGCACAGTACGCCTACTGTAAGAGTAGATCCGTCGAAATAGCCTAGCATACACTAGTGAGGAGGATTGAAAGATCAATCCGTCGTAAAGAATACACCCTAACAGCCTTCCTAGACATAGAGGGCGCCTTTAACAATGTCACTCCGAAAGCAGTAATAGAAGGACTAGAAAAGCCAAAGGTGGAGAGGACTCTGATAGAGCTGATCAGCGCGAAGCCAAGTAACCACCAGAGTGGTTACCAGGGGAACTCCTCAAGGAGGGGTCCTCTCACATTTTCTCTGGAATGTAGTTATAAACGAACTACTAATTAAACTGGGAAAGAAGGCCTGGGTCTCAGGTAAATACCTGTTCTCACTGAATGACCGTATGCAAATGGCATTCTCAATTCTTTGCAAATGGGCGCATAGCAACGGGTGAGTCCCCAGACAACGGAGCTCGTACTATTCACCAAAAATCACTTTGCTTGGTACCAGATTAAACTATTCCTCCAATGCCAAATGCCTTGGCATTATACTAGATAGGAAAGAGCTAAAAAGCAACAATAGCTCTCTACACATGCAAGAAAGCCATAGGGAAAAATGGGAATTCAACTCCAAAATTACCCTATGACTCTATATAACGGTCGTTAGACCCATACTAATGTATGAAGTGATAGTCTGGTGGACTACACTGGACAAGACAACATACCACAAGCAACTCGAGAAGGTACAACGGGTGGCGTGTATGTGCATTACCAGGGCCCTCAGATCCACCCCACCGGCTGCGCTCAACATGATACTCGACCTTCCACCACTCAATATTTTCGAGCAAATTGCCATACACAGGGCCATTAGACTAAAAACCAACTCGAAATGGCCGAACTATGTCACTGGCCACTCCTCCATCCTGAATAACAGGATAACTATGACAGAAAACTTGGACCTCACAGAACCCACCACAGTCTTGGAATAAAACTTCACGATATACCCGGACAGACAAAACTGGACCCGCCATACTCATCCCCACAAAAACTGCGTAGATTTTTGCATTGAGGGGTCTAAAACCAAAGACAGGGTGGGTAGTGGAGTATTCTGCAAGCAACTTAAGCTGAACAAAGCTCTAAAATTACCAAACCACTTCAGCGTTTTCCAGGCGGAACTCTTGGCAGTAAAAGAGGCCTTGTCTTGGCATCGAAGAGAGAGCTGAATGCTATCCCGGAAAGCGACTTTAACAACTGAAGTTTGAAAAAATCATTGACATAAGTGCCAATGGAAAAATAAATAAATGCCATGTCACCTCACTTCTTGGACACAGTAGTAAGCCGTTACGGACGGACTATGTGTTGATGACACCTGCAAGCATATAAAAGGACAGCATTGTCGGTTCTGCACCTGGAATGTTAGGTCCCTTAACAGACATTACTACACTCCTAGAAGTGCGATGGCATCGTCCGGGTAAAAAGAGGATGAAAAATTGTGACATTTGGATGCGGATATGTTGTTCGAGGTGGAGTTAGGTAAAAAGTGCTATGCTTCCGGCATAGAAGCGAACGCCTCATAGCAATTCCTATCGAAGCTATCTTCGGAAACATCAGCTTGATATGCGTTCGCGCCCCCATAGAGAGAAAAGACGACAGAGTCAAAGACGACTTCTATGAACTGCTAGAGAGAACATACGCTCAAGGTTCCAGCTATGCCACCAAGATTGTTCTAGGAGAATTCAACCCAAAGCTGGGTAAAGAGGGTATCTTCGAACGAGTCGTAGGAAAGCACACCCTACAGAAAACCACGTCCGAAGACGTATTCAAGCTTTGTGACGTGGCGTAATCTCCTAGTAGCTAACACACGATTCCCACATCTTAATATCCATGAGGGGCCCTGGCGGTCTCCTGATAAATTACCTGTTAACAAAATCGATCATATTGCGATCAACGCCAGACACTCCTCCTCGGATGTCCGAACCTTCCGAGGAGCCAATGTCGACTCGGATCATTATCTTGTTGCAGCCAAGGTACGCACGCGGATATCGCGAGTACTGTGGAGTCGAGTTGGACCAGCGAAATTTGACATCGGGAAGCTGCTGTCTCCCTCAAGCTCTCTCGATAGCCTATGCGAACTGTAGACACTATGGAATAGTAATGGAGATGCTGTCAAAGCGCCATCAGGGAAGGTGGAATCGCATATAAGATCTTCTCTGCCTAGCTGTGTGGAGGCCTCCATCCGTGGACAATTTGATACGCTCTTATCAATGTGACTACAGGCTAAGAATATCCACGATAGAATTTCAGGTCGATACACACCACCTTTTCATCGATTTAAAAGCCGCATATGACAGTATCTATAGGGACGAACTATACAGGGCCATGTTATGTGTCGATATCCCTCCCAAACCCATCAGGTTGGGTAGGGTTACAATGGAGAATTCTCTTTGCTCCATAGAGGTCGACATGGAGTTAACCGAGATCAGACAGGGCGACGCACTGTCATGTGATTTTTTCAACATCTTCCCCGAAAAGATCGTGCGGGGATTCAATGGCCAATACAAGTCTGCACAATCGCCCGCATACACTGATGACATTGACATGATTGGGAGAATGAAGCGAGGCGTCGTTGAAGCTTTTGTCAGCATTGAAGCAGAAGCGGCCAAAGTGGGTCTGAACGTAAACGAGGCTAAACCAATTATATGTTGTTGCCAATGAATGACGGAAAAAAGCGACGACTTGGCAAGAATGTCACTATTGGCAGTTGTAACTTTGATGTACTCAAGGACTTCTTCTACCTTTTTCACAGGTAATAAGCGGCAACATCACTAGCGCTGAGGTCAGCCGAAGTTGTTTCTTCGGGTTCATGAGGCAATTGAGAAAAACTGAGATGACCATCCAGAAAACTTTAATCATCCCGATCCTCCACTATGGCGTAGAGGCTTTTGTCGTTTCGAGAGAAAAATTCTGCATACAATCTTCGGTTCTGTTTGCGTTGACGGAGAGTGGAAGAGAAGTTTCAACCACGAACTTTTTCAGACTGTATGGCGTCATCGCCCTAGTACGACATCTACGGGTCAATGGCCTAGGGATCTAGGCCATGTAGAGCGAATGGACAGCACAACTCCGGCCCGAAGAGCCTTCGACTCCAACCCAGAAGAACGACGTTGCAGATGGCGGCTGCATCTAGGATAGCGCACACAGATGGAAAGGGACCTTAATCAACTGGGTGTGCGACACTGGAAATAGTTGGCAAAAGATCGTGCTAGCTGGAAAGGCTTGTTGGTTAGGACCCACGTTCACCCCGCACTGTAGCGCGCCCTACAGATGAAATTTCACTCGCTTGTCTTCAAAGTGGATTCCTAGACTGGATTTAAATATCTTGATCTCGATATTTTTGCTGAATACTACCCGTAGGATAAGACAAAATTTTGTTAATGACGCAATTCTACTGGCACCGGATGTCCTTCACCTTTTGGCTGGAGTGATGCTTGTGATGCTTGTGGATTGGACGTTCCCAAATCCCAGATGCTGTTCTAACGCCAACCACTTGAACAGCATTACCATCACCCGTATTAGTTTTGATGATTCTAGCGAGTGGCAATTGAAGTGCTGGAACGTTGTCTTCTTTTATAATCTAATGACCATGTCCCCCAAGTTGATATTCTTGGAAGTATCGTTCTACTTATGACGATATTGGAGTTCATTTACATGCATATTCCTGCCACCATCGCTTCCGAAATTTTTGCTTGAGATGTGAGACCAATTTCCATCTAGTCACAAGAGTGTGTTTTATCGGTATCGCGTTTGTGTCGATTTGTGCAGTAAGCGTTTCGCCGATAAGAAAGTGTCCATCTCCTCATATACACATATATGTTAATGAAGCTCCTACTTAACAAGTGTTTTGCTGATTTTACTACTGTCAAAGGCATCCAAAATATGGAGCCCTTGGAGGAATAAAGTTGAATTGTATGGTCTTGTTACTGCATTTCTTTTTAATGGCCGTTCACGCCAGTTCGGTCAATTGATTATGCTTCCACAAAATTTATCGGACTATAGATGCTGGCAGTGTCCTCTGCTCCAATAAAGGATTCGGTGGACAAATCGCTTACGAGCTCTACATGCACCGCCTTTGTAGCGAAACAACGGAAGATTGCAACATAAGCCTTTTGGGGTCGTAGCTCTCTACACATGTAAGAAAGCCCTAGGAAAAAAATGGGGATTCAACCCCAAGATCACCCTATGGCTCTACATCACGGTCGTTAGACCCATACTAATGTATGGAGTGATAGTCTGGTGGACTGCAGTAGACAAAACAACATACCACAAACAATTTGAGAAGGTACAAAGGATGGCATGAATGTGCATTACCGGGGCCCTCAGGTCCACACCAACGGCTGCGCTTAACATGATACCAGACCTTACACCACTCGATATTTTCGGTAAGCAAATTGCCACACACACGGCCATAAGACTAAAAGCCAACTCGAAATGGGCGAGCTATGTCACTGGCCACTCCTCCATCCTGCAAAACAGGATAACTATGACAGAAAACCTTGACCACACAGAACCCACCATAGTCTTGGACAAAAACTTTATGATGATCTATCCGAGCAGGAAGAACTGGACCCGCCAAACTTAACAGCGCAGAAATTGCGTGGATTTCTACACTGACGGGTCTAAAACCAAAGACGGGGCGGGCAGTCGAGTTTTCTGCAAACAACTCAAGCTATATAAACCTCTAAAATTGCTAGATCACTGTAGCGTTTTCCAGGCGGAACTGTTGGCAATAAAAGAGGCTTTGTCTTGGTTGAAGTGGAACGTAATACCACCACGGATATTCACATTCTCAAAGACAGTCAAGCAGCCTTAAAGTCGTTGGAGTCCTATGTGTACACATCAAAATCTAGTCTCGACTGTCGCAGATCTCTTAACGAGGTGGCAGAACAGTTCAACATACAGCTTATCCGGGTACCGGGATACATTACAGGTAATGAAAAAGCCGACACACTCGTCAAACAAGGACCGACGCTACAATCAATCGTGGCTTGCGAGGGAGTACCCCTTACAACCATTAAACATAATCTGACCAATCTCGCCAGGGCCAAGACGAACCTGAGATGGACACAGGGACATACCTGCGTCATCACCAGGCAAATCTGGCCTCGGCTTGACAGTCAACGAACAAGGAGTATAATCTCCCTAAAAAGAACTGACATCTACGAAGTCATCGGTGTCATGACAGGACAGGACTAGGAATATTTCCGAATGATTCCTGCAGAAGCTGTCAGGACGAGAAGGAGGTCGAATCCATTCACCACCTTCTCTGTGCCTGTCCAGCTCTTTGCAATATCAGGAAACGTTACCTAGGCTCTTACTTCCTTAACGGTCAGACAGATGTTCAGAAAGTAGGGGTACTTGATCTTCTTAACTTCTTAAGAAGCACAAAATGGTTCCACAAATAGGGGGTAAGACCCCCTTGTAGCTGCACAACGGGTCTCCCTGGCCTATGTGCATTCTTCTCAATTCTGGGAAGGCTACGACCTTTGTGGTCCTTTAGCGTGAATGGTCCGCCGTAACCGGTCTCGTTGGTGTTGATCTTGATGTCAAGAAGAATTCGCTGAGTTTCCTCCAATTGTACGATTACTAGGATAACTTTACGCAAATGGCGGTCGTAATATTTTGAAAGCCGAATTTGAACAACTTCGTAAAATGACCTAAATATAACCAAATTGAAACGAGTCACGTAAGTCTGTAAACACCAAATCACGGAACGACAAAGTGACTTCCCGGCGACATGCACGCGGATCATTTTACCTCTGGCAATCCAGCACGACAAATCAGTGTTGAAAGCAGCCAAGGTATGACTTACATGCATACCTGTTTTGAATTGAACACTTCCGATGGGATGTAGTTGAGCTAATAGATTAAGTACTCTGCAGTTGGCAGAGATGAATGGTATCAAAAACTCTTCCGCCAATTTACGTTAGGACGATCTCCATCAAGGGAGACCAATCAAGCATTGCTCTGTCAGCAGGACGTCTATCATTCGAATTTGGCCTACAATTTATCCAGTATAAATAGGACAACTCAAGCGAAGGGTCGTTAAACCTGTAGCCATATAACAGGGGGAATGAATAGAAATATATTACATGTAGCGTGCAGACGTGCAAGTAATAATTCATCATGCCTACACAGTCATTTGTAGATTTGGATAATAAAAATGTCCTTTTTGTAATTTGTTGGCTTAGTTGGCTCACATGACGAGAACAGTTGGTTGGTCAAGTTCTCGAGCTCCGTTTACTACGTGGGCTATCGAAAGGTCGGTGTTCTTTCTTAAAAAAAAAACACAAAAAAACTTGTTTCCAGAGAAACCGATTTTCGAAGTACCCTGAATGGATCTGAGTCATTTGTTTGACCGCACTTTGGCATGTGACGTTTTCCCATTAAGTTGTGAGCTGGGCGTACATATTTGTACATGCAATTCTGTCATTAAGCAAGTTTTGTTAAGTCGAGAAAGATTAAGCGATTTTGCGACGTGAAATATTCAAAAGGCCGAATAATCGGCGGCACATGCAAGGTGTCTCTAAACGAAGTTTATATTTCTTTAGCTTATTGCGAGAACGCAACGAATCCGTGGGGCGCGGGGGGTATGTCAATCGGTAGCCTGGCTCTTGGGAATTCAGTCACTATGGAGCGCTTCCGTGTCCGTGTTCATCCTATGCGACATTGAGTTGGGAAATACCTCTGTAGTTCTTGCAAGAGGTAGGATCGCCTTTCTTGTGTATGGGGCAAATAGAGCTGGTATTCCAGTCGTCGGGCATGCTTTCATCTTTCTTTTCTCTAGTCATAGCTGGCAAACCATCTCTGTCTGCGGCCTTGTTGTTCTTCAGCTTTTAAATTGCTCTGCCGACTTTTTCGATGCTGGGTGAGAGGACTACTTCAGTCTCTGCCACTCTCTCTTGGTCATGCTCGTTAATAAGCTATTGGAAATGCTGCTTGAATATATCCACTATTCTCTGCGGGTCCGGGACAAGATTACTTCGAAAATTCGAAGAGTCTGGGTGGCTTTCTTGAAGCGTCCTGCAAGGCTTTAAGCATTTTTATTAAAGGCCCGTATTTATGTTTGTCTCTAGACTCTTCGATATCCTTGAGGCGGGAGGCCGTGAAGATCCATTTTTTGGTCCCAGCAGATTTTTCTCCTCCCTTTTTCTGGGTCGGTACTCCTCGGCACTGCCCTTTTTTTCGCTGCAGCGCCTTTTGGTGCATCTCGTCGGTTGCAGCCTTTTCTGATCATACTCGCCATCATACCACGGGCAGGTAGCCTAAGTTGGTCTCGGCAACTTTCTGAATGATTGAGTGCCAATTCAGCCACTTTTTTTCGGTATTTGTGCTCTACGTAGGCATACCGGTGAGTCCTTCGCTGTGTGCTCAGGCGTCCAATGTCAAACCTCCTCATGGTGGGCCTGTGCACATCTTTGACATTGGACAGTAGAGCTCTGAATCTCGCTGCTACGAGAAAATGGACAGAGTCGACGTGTGGTCTTCAGCTTCATCGGTGGGGGCGTGTGCACATATGAGGCTATTATTTTAAAATCTGCCTTTGATTCGGATCACAGCCAGGCAATCACTTATAGGCTTAAAGTCGATGACTATCGACCTTAACCGGCTACCAATCTGCAATCTTTTTTCTTCGTCATCTCGTTTCCTATCCAGCATACCTCCTGGATCGCAGTAATATCCGCCTTGTACTGCATGAGGATTCTCTCAAGCTTATGAGCAGCTCCGGGAGTGTACACAGTTCAGACATTCGAGGAGCATACTCGGAAATCGTGTTCCTTTATCGCGCCATGTCTTCTTCGAGAATCGGTCCACTGGTTTTTTTTTCACATGGGTGAGTTGTTGGCCCGCGCGCCGTCTAATCATCAGTGTTTAGGGCGGTAGCTGCATATATTTGTTTACCTCTCAACTGGTGTTGGAGAGGGTATCCAGAGGGCGTTATGAGAAGGATGTATATCAACTTGTCCGGGCATTAAAACAGGGATTGTTGCCAGGTTTGGAGCAATCATCAACTTGGCACTGTATGTCCAAGTTCAAGCTAAAAACATATCCTGTTCAAAGAACTTCGGAACGACCATCTTTTTCCATTTTAACAGCCGGCAAACATCGTCGATTTTGTTTTTCCCAATCGCCTTCATCAATATCTATTACCTCTTTCTCATCTTGCTTCTCCAGAGAGTAAAAATAAAAAACAACACGCGCTTGTTCTACTCTTATACTTGTTGTACGCCAGAACGCAACAATAGCCTTAATTAGGTACATGATCTCTTGCCTCCGTTTGCCTCAGGTCTCTTGGAGGAGGCGAATATTGGCATGGGAATTGACATTTCCCATCCCGACCTACAAGTACATGTCTTTTCCTAAGTTGATTTTCCTACAGAGGTTAGAAGGCCCTTGTCCGATTTATCAAAGTAAAATTAAGTTTGGAGCAGATACATACATATGTACAATACATATCTTCTGATTAAAACAGAAATACAATAGGAATGCAGTTGTTGGACGTTTGCACCAAATACAGCTTTGATACTAACTCCTGCCTCGATGCACTAATAAATTACAATTTCCTAAGTAGACTCCCATGAAAGTATGTTGTAAATTGCGCTTTTCATTCAAAGAAAAACGGCGGTCCTGTACGTGAGGACGTGCTCTGTTAAAAGCGCAAGTTTCCCAACTCCACACGAGTGCATCGTATTATGAAGAGATACTCTTTCACACCTACTTGAGTGTGCAACCATTTGGGAGCAGCTGAGGAAAATGCAAATATCTGCCAAGCCACTTGTATAAACAACCAGTTACCGCTAAATTTGCAAAGCAATCAAAATTCTGTGTCTAGGAATATGCTGCAACTATCGTTTCCAGCATCTACGGGGTGAGTTTGTGGCATATACCCGTTTCATGCTTTAATAATAGAACTTTCGGATGAAAGGGAGTGTATCTGTAAGTTTAAGTCATGCACTTGTGTAAGGGAATGAACTGTGGAACATTGCATCTTTCTTATACCCGGGGTATGAGCGTTACTAGCGTTGATATCATTAGGACTTTACGAGCACCGACTTCATCGATATGAATCTTTATAGCACGAGTATCATACCTCCGCGGAACGAAGTGGGTCGCTTTCAGCTTGAATTGGAAGATATTGAAAACTTTTTTCCAAAGTGAGTGCTGGTTAGCCCAAACAGTGCGTTCTTTGAAAAGAAGTTTTAGCCGAAATGAAGTACCCACCGCGACTCCTGTACGCAAGTTTGTCCAAAAAGTTTATGAGACTGGTATGCTAGTGGACAACACTCATGGTCCCATCGTAGTACGGTGCGCACAGATCAGAATATGGCTGCTGTGGCCGAGAGTGTGAGACTCAACTCACGAACATCAACTCGCCATCGATCTCAAAAGCTCAACATTTCACGATCTCGGATTTTTCGCTTACAAGGTCCAGTTGACTCAGTACCTGAAAGCTCGCGATACTCCACATCGTTATCACTTGAATTGGACAACGGTTTTGGGCGAAAAATCGTCTTTTCTGACAAAGTGCATTTTCTTCTCGGCGGCTACATTAACACACAAAATTGCCGCATCTGGGGCTCGGAAAACCCGCACGTTATTGTCGAGAAGCCAATGCATCTACAAAGTGTGACGGTTTGATGCGGATTGTGGAGTGGTGGTATCATTGGACCATTTTTCTTCGAAAATGATGCTGGGAACAACGGTTCCGTCAAAGGTGGACGTAACAGAGCCACGTTTTACTGAAATTGAAATCATGGATTTGGACGCCCTTTGGTTCATGTATAATGGCGCGCCATGCCACACAGCCCATGCCACAATCGATCTTTTGCGCAATGTCAATTGACCGGCTCAGAGCTGCGAATTGATCCCTTTGGACTTTTTTTGTGGGGAACCGTAAAGGATCGATGTTACCCCAACAATCCGGAAACGATTCAAGTACCTAAGGCTAATATCATCCAAGCAACAGCCCAAAGCCATCAACAGGGTTTTATAAAATTGGGGTGACAGAATCCGCTACTGCAAAGCCAGCCGAGGCAACCACTTGAACGACGTTGTACTTCGTAATTAATGGCAATTGTCGTTCTTACCAATAAAGCCATAAGACATGAAAACAATTTTGTTTTGTTCGTTTTATTGCATTTTTAAAAAGAAATTTATGTTTGGCCCACTCTGTATCACGTGATCTTTTAAGCGCTTGGTTTTTAATTGCCAAAAAAATTAAATAAGAGAACTACGCAATTTACTAGATTTCATAAAACGGATTAATTATTATGAAGTTTTCCATTGTGACTATGATTTAAGTTGTCTATACGGAGAGTCCGTCCTTGTATCCGGCCATATTCTTGTTCACAACAAGTTCCCGTTTCACACGGGCAGGTTGTTAGCCCTCCGCATAGCCGCCATCCTGGTCGGGTTGGGCCTTCTTGCCTGGGGCGGTAGCTGCACACATCAGTTCACCTCTTAACGGGTGTTGAAGAGGCTATCCAAAGGGTGCCGCGAGGAGGCTGTTTGTCAGCTTGACCTGAGCATTAGGTGGGGTCGTTCCTGGTGTCCCTCCATGTTGAGTTCAATCAACTTTGCACTACTATTCAATCCCTACCCCACATTAATGAAGTAGTTGAAAAACTCTATATGCTACGTGTGACCACCGACGAGAAACCCATGGTATGATGGCAAGTGTGAGCATAAAAAGCAAACGACCGACGTAGTGTACCAAAAGATGCTGCTGTTGGAGTAATCATACGCAAATACTAGTCCATATTATTGTCAAACAGACACCTACGATTACTGTATTTTCCCCATTTTCGGGAAAAAATAAGAAGGAGCTTTAGTGATGACGAGCTAAGGGATTCGGCACAAACCAAGTCGGCCCCAAAAGTGTGTCACCGTGCGCGAACAAATGTGGGGCAATCGCAGAGAAAGGAATTCCCTGTGTTGTCCTCTTCGTTACATGCAACACAGGTGGCGTACCATTGATGCCGAACAAGCAGAGATACTTGACAAAAGTGTGATGTTCCATAATGTCGCCCGCAATTCTTCCGCAGTCAATTCTCTTTAAGGATCCTTAAGGATCATCCTACATGCGTCCTCCCTCCTTCCTTCCATCTACGATTATGTTCATTGGAGACCCAATCGTTGACGTGGGTGGTGACTGTGAAAGCACGAAGATCCAAGGCGGGTTCAGGTCCTGTATCTCCTCTGAGTTCTTTTAAGCAAGCCTTAGTGGGCTTAGTCTACCGACTTTGTTCAGAAAGGCTTTAGGTTCATACAATAATTCGGAGCTGATTAAAAGGTTTGATACAACTTTGTGTGCAGCTTGTCTTTCACTGCAGCGTACCACATATGCTTCACAGCATAGTGCAATAGGATAGCGTATATCTCTGACGCATATTTTCCAAACGAAAAGTGCGGCCGGAGTTTTTCGCCTTCAAAGAAACCAGAGCCGGATCCCAGTCTAGACTTGGCCCATCTGTAAATATGAGACGACGTTCCTTTACAGGTTCAGTATGAAAGTTAATCCTAACGCCATGGATATTCGACTGTGCAGTTATAGCGCAGTAGGATGACAGGTGTCATATCGTCAGAGGGCATATCTACATATGTATGAGACACGGCTCGTAGAATATTTCCCTCGCTAGAGCACTATCATTCTAACGTAAGTTGTACCAAAAACCATTTCATTTCAGACGGGACATCCTCTTTAAATACCAACTTATAGCTGGTGTTATCGACTCCTCTGCCCTCCTGCAAATTATCTCACTGAACACTAGCCCTCGCCGTTTAAGGTCTACCCCACTTTTTCGACTCCCCCTTCATGTAACCAACTACGGCTACTTTAGAATATTACGTTTAGTTAACTGTTCTGATATACATATCCATTAGCTAGCTTACTTACTTAGGTGGCGCTACAGTTCTGGGTGAACCAACCTTGACGCAGTTGGTTAAGGTCCCTTTCCACTTGCAAAGTCGTCCTTCCACTTTGGAGACAAAGGCTCTTCGGTTAGCAGCTGTGCTATCCATTCGCTCTACATGGCCTTGCCCTCTAAACCTAGGCAATGTCGCTGTACAGGCCGTAAAGTTCGTGGTTCAATCTTCTCCTCCACTCGCCGTCAACACAAACGGAACCGAAGATTGTACGCAGAATTTTACTCTCGAAACGACCAAGGGTCTCTCCATCCACTTTTGACAAGGTCCAAGACTCTGCGCCGTCGAGCAGGACCGGGATAATTAAGGTTTTATAGGAGGGTCATCTTAGTTTTCCGAGAGAGGGCTCTACTACTCAATTGCCCCGTGTGCCCATAGAAAAATCGGTTAGCAGGAATTATTCTGCGTCCAACCTCAGCGCTGGTGTCGTTGCCGCTTGCTACCAGTGAGCCAAGGTAGACAAAATCCTTGACTACATCAAAGTTATGGCTGCCAATGGTGACATTCTGGCGAAGACGTCGGTGTTGCGCGTCTTTCTTTGACGACAGCATATATTTGGTTTTTCCCTCGTTTACTTTTAGCCGCTTCTGCCTCAACTCCCACAAAAACTTCATCTCGTCTCGTTGCGTTCCCCCAATTATGTCAATGTCACCATCAGTGTATGCGAGTAGTTACTTGAAGTAGATCTTGGCTCTGGCATTGGCCAGCGAATCCCGCACGATCTTTTCGCGGATGATGTTGAAAAAATCACAAGACGGTGCGTTGCCCTGTCTGAATCCTTTTTTACATCGAAGGTCTCGGTTAACTCCTTATCAACCTTAATGAAGCAAAGAGAGATTGCTCCATTGTCATCCTGCACAACCTAATGGGCTGGGTAGGGATGTCAGCACATAATACGGCGCTGTATAGTTCGTCCCTATAGACACTGTCATATGCGGCTCTAAAATCGATGAAAAGGTGGCGTGCGTCGACCTAAAATTCTATCCTGGATTTTCTTGGCCTGAAGCCACATTGATAGGGACCTATCAAATTGTCCACCAATGGTTTCAGGTTAATAGTGCTCTAGAGCTATGGTCGAATCCAGGATAAGGGATGAACATTGCGGATGAGGGTTAACGTGGACAAATCCGAGGTTATGGTTATTTCCAGAACACCTATCCAATGCACTCTACATGTTAGTGGAGTCTCATTGAAGCAGGTGGAGAAGTTTAAGTATCTCGGGGTCTTTTTCACGATGGAAGGAGTAAAGCTGAGCTTTCCTGCAGGATTGGGTAAGCTGGGTAAATTTTGAAACGGCTTGGAAGATCTGTAATCAGAAAGACCGAGCTTGGTGTCAAAACCAAGTTAGCGGTTTTTATCTCAGTATTTGTTCCAACTCTCACCTATGGTCATGAAATTTGGGTACTGACCGAAATAATAAGATCGCAAATACAAGCTGCCGAAACGAGATTTCTTTGTGCTGTTGTGGGAGTTACTCGCCGGGATAGCGTGAGAAACACGGTAGTGCGCGGGGAGCTCAATGTTGAGTAGCTGCTTCTCCGAACGAAAAGGGCTATGCTTCGATGGTTTGGTCACGTGAGACGAATGTCGCCATCATCAGGACTTCCGAAACGTGTCTTGGATGCAATACCATCAGGCAGGTGACCGCTTGGCAGACCCAGGACGAGGTGGTTGGACCAAGTCCAAAAACTCGCGTGGGTGCGCTTGGACATAAGGTAGAGTCGATTGCGGAAAATCAAGTGGCCTGAAGATCCCGCGTGCGCGCATTATGTATGTATGGTTTCAGGTGTTCACACAGCACGGCAGAGGAAATCTTATACGCGATGTTAAGGCGACTTATTCTCATATAGTTAGTGTAGTTATAGGGTTTTCTTTTTTTGTGAACCCGGTAAACGATGCTGAGATTCCATTCATCGGGCATGCTTTCTTCCAACCAAATCTTACATATGAGCTGGTGCATGTTCCCAACTAACTGATCTCTCAGCTGCTTTACATAGTTCAGCAGGCAGGTCGTCTGCGCCAGCCGCTTTATGAGACTTCAGCTTGGATATCGCACTCTTAACCTCCTCTAAGTCGGATAGACGGAATTCTCTCTCATCCTCGTCCAATGTGAATGGTGATTTCTGCCTCATATCAACATTTTGACCATCTTCACCGTAATACCGTCCGCAGAACTGTCTTTCCATATTCTTAGCATCGACTATGATTCAACCACGAGGTGTCCGTGCTCATCCCTGCAGGCTTCGGCTCTGGCTTTAGGAAATTGGTTCGGTTTACTATTTGGTAGAACTTTTGAATGTCGGTCTCCGCGATCGCCCGCTTCTCATTCTCTTTTTTTTCTTTCTGAAAAGCGCGTGCTGCTTGCTTCTTTTCCGCTCATTGACCTCGCGAGCAGCTCTCGTTCGTCGATACATCGAGCCGTGGATGACAAGGGACTAACAAAGGCCTCGTAGGTGTAGCATCTATCCGACGGATGATGGCCTGCTTAAAAGCGAGAAGGGCCACCGCAGACGAAAATCTTGCGGCACTGTTAGTAAGTTCTATCCCCACCTCCTTATGATGCCATCAGGAGATTTCCTATGGAAATTACAGACGAGGAAGGGCAAATGGCGAGCTTCATGTGATAAAAAACAGGATTAGTTGGTTGGGTTAAGGCCTAGTAAGTCGTAAAAAAAAAACTACAAACTCAGAGACAATCCATTAGCTAACCGTTACCATCTACTAAGAATTCTCTCTTCAGAAATAAGGACAAGTTAATCACATTTATTTTTTTTTTTAAACAGCCCCCCTCGTTCTTTGCTAAGAGAAGGAGAATAAATTAGATGTAAGCCTCTATTTGACATAGATTCAAAAGGGTGGAATGCACCCTTAGCATATTACGTCGAGTAAAGCCACAGAGGCTTAGAATGGCTAATTAGTTCAGAATTAACGCAAACAATAATTATGTTTATCCAAGTGTATGGCTTTCCCAAACATATTGGCCTATCTCTTCATTTTATTTGAAGCCCACTATGATACATTGGCTGTGCCTCGTATTCCATAGAGTAACATCTCCATAGAGTAACATAGAGCATTCGCTCTATGCATTAAATCGTTAGCATGTGATATTTCTCCGGTCACAAGATAAGATACATTTAGCAATAAAAACAAATCAACGGATGCCCTGTAATCTCCTCCCTCGCATCCCTTTGCAAGAGTCAACTGTAGAATGTCTATTGAAACTTTCTGAATTTCGAAATTGGGTCGGTGGAAAATGCCACAATGAGTGATTTCTCAGAACTGGCACTTAGCCACCAAACCATAGGAACTCCACAGAAGAATACGTTTCATTTCTATGTTGTGATTATATTTAAAATTTTCATTTAAGTCTCTGGGGAGTCCTTTGTGGCACTAAGATTCCCCTTTAGGCTTAGCGGCCTGACAATAACATCCCATCGAATTAGATTCCAGTCGATTGGGGAGACAAGAAGGGAATTCTCGCATTGTGTAGAGGATTTTGATTCCTTAAAGACATCGACGTACGCCATGAATTTTATACATCTTGGAAGTAGAGCAGTAGCATTTCAATTCATTACGTTCGAGCATCAATTAGTCGTTCACTCATGAAATCTGAAGATTTTCTGCTCCATCCCCTGTTTTTATCCCGGCAAGGAGATGATTCATCATAGCCTCCGAGGGCAGAAGACGATGAGAAAATCGTGTTTTGAAGACATCCGGGTAATGGTTTCACTTAATTAGTGAAAGTAACCTTAACGAGCAATTCAGGTAATTAGTTAAAGTCTGGCATTCAAAAGTAAATGGGATAAGTGGTTAATTTCACAAATATGGGTCGAGGTTGCCATAGACGCCTTAAGGCCGATTCGCTTAGGCTTTCTCGCACAAGCAGTAAAAGGCAATCTTCTTGATAATAAGAACAATAGCGTCTGTATGTGGACCCTTGACGATTTGTTATGACATTTTAGTAGCTGAAGGACAGTTAAAATTTCAATATCTTATTCAACATCAATGACCAGTCGTATGTACGTTGAATTCCATTCGAAGTATTTTAGATGCGGTGCCACAGTTCGTATGTCTTCTTTGATAGGTACACTTACCATCATTCAGTGAGGGAATTTTTTTAATGAAATTCTTTTAGTTTCTTTTCGGCCGAAATTAAATTCCTGTATTTAGATGTATCTGTGCAAACGTTCGTAAAATCTATTGTTCTTTGATGACTCGACATTGAATGCTAAGTGCCCTGCAAATCAATGAAATTGACATATTCCCAGCTCTGTACAGTTGATTGAACTTTATACATGGGAAACGACGTTTTTAGGGTTCCGTACCCAAAGGTAAAACGGAACCCTATTACTAAGACTTCGCTGTCCGTCCGTCCGTCCGTCCGTCCGTCCGTCCGTCCGTCTGTCACCAGGCTGTATCTCATGAACCGTGATAGTTAGACAGTTGAAATTTTCACAGAATGATGTAATTCTGTTGCCGCTACCACGACAAATACTAAAAACAGAACAAAATTAATTATACATATACATAATTACAAACAACCAATAATAAATTGTTTCGAAAGGTTTTCGTTGTCATCTTTCGGTCAGTTCCCATTTGTGAGCGGCTCGTAGTCATCCATTTTGGGAAACCAAACTCAAAGAAAGCGGATAGCCCGAGGGTACGATCAGCGCTTGACACGCGGACGAGTGGAGTTCAATCCGCAGAAGGTCAGCATTTTTGTTTTTTTTTTTTTGTTCCTAGTAGCACATGAGGGAGAGTGGGCGAAGAACTCGGGGAGAAATCTTCGGCGAAGTACTCGGAGAGTTATCTTCGGGGAAGAACTCCGGTACGGTTTTAAGCAGTTCCCGGTACGCGGCCGTACCGTGTGTCCTATTGCCTACGTTGGTCGCGGATATCACGTTCATTGTATAAGGTATTGAAATCACAAATTTGCGTGTCGCGATTGGTGATGCGGGCTAAGTCGTTGGTCAGAGGAGTTTCGGTACGACTGTTCGAATACTCAAGCTGCGGTTTGTTTACTTTTTTGAACAGTGAATTCCTTTTTTTTTTATTTTACATATATTTTTTTTATTTATTTCGTTTTTTTTTATTGACATACGGTGTAGGGTAGTTTTAAGGATTAATTGTAAACCTAGATAAAGTTAGGTTAAGGAAATTAAATTTGTGACATATTGAATTGGAAACGATGACGGTGTTTTTTTTTTCTTTTGCGTGGGATATTTCGCGAGTCTCGTAGCAAATTCGCGATTCTTGCTGCGGGTAAGTCGGCGTGAGGGCAATCGCGTGGCGCCATTGCTCACGACCAGTCCTCGCAGCTGGCCTAGCATCCCTTTCGCACGACGTCGCGGCAGGTGGAGAGGAGCAAGTGAGCAAGAGGAGCAAGCGATCTTGCACACATACGAACCGATACGTACATACGTGCATACGCATCACATACGTGCATACACTCACACATCTCTACGCTATGTATAAGTATACATACATACATACATACATACATACATATGTACATTACGAAGTAGAGTTGGGTAATTCCGGACATGTATAGTTCACGGAACTATGTCCTCTCTCGGACACATGTCCTCTCGCTCCGCAAATTGAACAAAAAGAGTTCCATAGTTCCATTCAACCCTTATTCATCAAGCACATATGTACAAAACGAAAAAAAAAAAACATAAATGCAACGAACATGCTTCTCATACGGTATGACTTATACCCTGTGGTTTTTAAGAAACCCAAAAGTATGGAGATGTGGCGATAAAGCTCGAACAGTTGGTGTACACTGTACAGCACACTTGAGCTGAAATGAAGAAAAGAATGAAAGAATATAATGCCCGCACCGCATTTCGTGAACGAATGTCATACATGTGTATGTGTGCATTCAGGTCCGGACATGGACATGGTTTGCTAGTTCCATATCGGTGCGATAATACATTTAGTTCCGGACATGGACATGTTTTTGCTAGTTCCATATCGGTGCGAGTATACATTTAGTATTTTAAAACGGGTAGAGATTAAAGTGCATACTGAGATGGAATAATTATCTTATAACCCCATTTACCTAGATAATGTTTCAAATATATTGAATGGTCTTTCCAACAAAGTTGTTGGTCCAATGTAACACCTAAATATTTAAAACTGTCCACGTGTTCAATCAAGAAGCAATTTTCAAACATTCTTGATTGTTGAATACTATATCTTCAAGAACAAATCGATTACACAATGGTGCATGATAATATAAGGGAAGGTCTCTGAAAACTCTACCATTGATATTAAATATCATGTACTTCGTTTTGTTGCTAATTATTAGTTTATGATAATTAAACCATCTCCTTAACATATCTAGGTCACAGTTAACATCTGCAAAACTATCAATTAAGTTAGTGTTTGAGTGGAAAAGAGATGTTTCATCAGCAAAGGCAGTTATTTTGCCTTTAAAAGGTTGTAAGAAAAACGAATTAACATAAATTAGAAAAAGGATTGGGCCCAATACTGCTCCTTGGGGAACACCCATATTTAAGAAGTCTATAGAACTGTAAACATTCCTAATTTTCACAACTTGATAACGGTTGAATAAATAAGAAGAAAACCATTTATAAATGGAGCCTCTGAAACCCGCTTTGTAAAGTTTATCGAGTAGCAAAGTATGATTAACCATATCAAAGACCTTACTGATATCAACAAATAATGTTGATGGTGTTTGAGAAGTGTTTAGACTATTATATATTTCACCAGTTAATTTCAATAAAGCAGTTTCAGTCGTTTTGCCACGTCTAAACACAAATTGGCAATCACTCAAAAAATGAGTATTTTCTAAAAATTACAACATTCTAGATTTTAACTATCCGAAAAAATCGGTGTTGGGAATGCACGTGGTGGCCCAACTGAAGACTTAGATATCAACGCTCTCAATAAAACCTTCGTTTTAAGTTCATCAATCACAACAAACTCAGCTGACCACGAGCAACTTTTAAGGAGTCTTTCCTTAACCCAAAGATCAAACTCAGTTGGCTTTAAATTTAGTTATATTACTGATGAGAATGTGATTGAAGCACTGCTTTCGGTCAAATCAAATGCCATAGGACTCGATTACATGCACCCTTCCTTTCTGAAAATCATCTTTCCCTCGATTCTTTCATCTGTTACACATATTTTCAATTCGATTGTTAAAACATGCGATTTTCCTTCGCAATGGAAGAGAGCAAAGGTAATTCCCATCCCAAAAACATCAAAAGGAGACGAATTCAGACCAATCTCAATACTACCGTTTTTGTCTAAAGTCTTCGAGAGAGTAATTCAGAAACAATTGAACGCATTTCTTACTCGCTTTGAATTACTGACACCCAAACAATCAGGGTTTCGAAAGCAAAATAGCTGCTTGACTGCATTATTAAGTGTCTCAGAGGACATCAGAAAAGCAACTGACTTGGATAGGATCACGTTTTTAATACTCCTCGATTTCTCGAAAGCTTTTGATATGGTAAACCATGTCTTTTTTTGCCAAAAGCTATTACATAAGTTCAAATTCTCTTGCTCTGCAGTCAAACTTCTGTTCTCATATTTAACCAATCGTGAACAAACTGTTGAATTCAACAAACTAAAATCAGAATTTCTGCCGGTTAAGAGTGGTGTGCCACAAGGGTCAATCCTTGGCCCTTTGTTTTTTTCAATGTACGTCAACGAACTACCCGAGTTAGTCACACATTGTTCGGTTCGTATGTACGCCGATGATACACAGCTATACCTAAGCTGCCCCTTAGGGCTAATTGAACATTCTGTAGCGTGTTTGAATGAAGACCTGGACATGATTGATCGATGGTCTATTAAAAACAGCCTTCAGTTGAACCCAAAGAAATCGAAATGTCTTGTTATTTCCAAAAATAAGGTGGATGTATCATACTTCCCCCAAATACTGCTCAAGAAAAATCAAATTGCTTATGTTGAGTCAGCCAAAAATTTAGGTGTAATCTTTAACCGGACCCTAACTTGGGAGCCTCATGCCTATAATACGGTTGCAAAAGCTTATGGTATCCTCCGAACGCTCTGGCCTGTCCAACACATAATTCCAATGAAAGTCAGGGCACTCTTAGTGAAAACGTTGTTTCTTCCTCTGCTTACTTATGGTTGCGAGATCTTTTGTCATTTGAATTACGAGAGCAAAAGAAAGCTAACTGTCGTATTCAACAGTGCAGTGCGTTATGTCTATGGTCTACGTCGTTTTGATAGAATTTCGCAATATGTTTCACAATTTCTTGGTATGACCTTCGAAAACTTTTTGAAATATCGTTCCGTAATTTTCTTTTCTAATATACTCATAACCCGCCAACCTGTAGATCTTTATAACGAAATCAACTTTTTAAACTCTACTCGATCATTAAATGTCTTAATTCCGCATTTTAGTTGTACGACATCTGAACGCCAGTTTTTTGTAAGCTCCGCGCGAATTTGGAACTCCCTTCCGCGAGAAATAAAAGGATTGAGTTGCAAGAGAAAGATGGAAAAAGAATTAAAGAAATATTTTAGCAACTTATAGTTAATTTAAACACAAAATTGAATTAATTTGAATATTGCATTTCACTTTAATATTATAAAACAATCTTTGAAAACCATGTAACGTAGCTGTCTTGCATTTAAAAGCTTTATTATAAATAAGATACTTTATCTTAAATGTAAGCTTATCTTGAAATAAATAAATACAAATACAAATACAAATACAAAAGTGAGAATAAAATGTCACTGATTATGTATTTCTGTATATACTTAGACAGAATATAATAAATATATGTATAAATGGGGCTCCCATACAACAGACATGCTTTTTTTGGAGTTTTTATACATAATAGTACGGAACCCTTCGTGCGCGAGTCCGACTCGCACTTGGCCGGTTTTTTGATTCTGCTTTGTTTTTTATCCATGAAGTATTGCAATTGTTCGATAAGAGATTTATTTATTGTTCGAAATAGATTTGTGCTTCGTATGAGTGGCACTTCTGCCTGCGATGGGAAAGTGATTTTTATTGCCACGTTTCTGCTTCCAGCTATACCGCGTTCTAATGACGTTGTACTTGTGGTTAGGTAGTCATGAAAGTAGAATAAGAGGTAGTATGTGGCACCTCTTACGGAATGTGAGAGCTGTTATCCTGCACGTAGCTCCTGCAATTGAGTTCCACCAAGTTCTTGAAAGTTGAAAACCTTTCCGAGGTAGATAAAGAAGATTTCACTCGCATAAGACGGTAAGCTACTCGTGCCGATAACATAAAAATCTTCATAATTTTCAGTGCAAGTGCTATGTGCAGAATTTATGTAAGTGTGCTCCAACTGCTTCTTTAATAGTTCATCTAGGAAGCGCTGTTTTTCACAGTGAATTATACCATGTCAAGTAGCGCCATTTCACTACATTCGAGCCAAGTATGTTCGGGCGTGGCTGACATTAGTAGCGTGTAATGCTCATTATCTTTCAAGATATTGCATTATGGAATATTAAGAAAAGGTTAGGTGCACGTGCGTCATTGACTTTAACGTAGAGAGATGAGTCCAGCCATAATTGCCTACTTTTCTATATAACCTATATGTATGTATGTATGTTGGCGTTACAGTCCACGAAGGACCATAGCCATGCTTCTCTCAATCACCCTTGTTGTGTGTGATTTAATTTTCCCATAGGTGAAAGGGACCTACAGTTTATTGCCGATTCCGAACGGCGAATTTCGAGAAGCCTTTACTACAAGGGGTTTTGTCAGAACCCCGCTGAGGAGAAACACCGTGAAAACACGTTCGATGACATGACTGTATCGGGATTCGATCCTGCGTCATCGGCGTCAGAGGCCAACATACTACCCACTGCGCAACGGTGCTGTCATATAACCTGTACTAGCCTCTATCTCCTCGGCTAAAATGAAAAAGCGGATGTTCACGCATAAGTCCCGAACCTGATGTCCGATCGTCTCGAAACTTTGCATGCATATGCATCTATGGAGTGTTCAGTTCATCGAAATTGTTTCATGTCTTATAACCTAAGCAAACTCATTGAAATTTCTAGCGCACAGGTTCAGTCAAGTTTTGAGGGTCAAGTTCACGCCACTATTTTACGAAATAGTTCCCCGACATTGCATTAGCGTGATTTATACTAGGCATTCATTTGATACTCCATTGTGCACAAGTCCAGGAAGCACATTAGTTCATAACCTAGCAAGAGTTCGCTCCTTATCCACAACCTGAGCTGTATTCTTACACTAACTCCGTATCAAAAATAGGACTTCGGCAAAGTGCGCATCGACTTCAGTAAGTTTACGTGTGTCTATCTATAGCAGGTTAATTAATTGTACTGTCATTTATAGGCTAACGAAGGTCGAAGGCATAGTTGGATCACCCGAAAGGCCTCTGCGCGATCTCGGTCTCATATCGTACATACTTATGTGCACATGTGTACACATGTGTGTAGGAAACAGCATCACGCTTTTATCATTCAATTCTCTTGTTGCCTATTCGCTGCACAATGCATTTAACAACTCATACCAACTGGCGCCAATCTTATAGTATAACAAATCTACATACATAGATACATATTTTCATGCCCAAGCCAACGGCATTAACCCGAAAACATTCTGTTCAGTTTAGCCATTCAGCAGACGTGCTCGCATGAATCAAAATTTTCATGGAACTTTATGAGTTTTACTTTTTTTCTCGTACGTTGTCTATTTAGCCATCATTCTTGGAAAGCGGAACAACTACATGCTTAAAATTTCAAGCATGTCTTCGCTGAGAAATCTCGTTGCTACTCGAATGGCAAATAGGAGGCAACAAGAAACATCAGCACAAACTGCGGCAAGACTTGAACAGTTCCGTTTGCTCAAGGCCCGTCAGCATAAGCAGCAACAACGCGACCGCGTAATGTCCAAATTCGAAGCGGAGATAACGAACCTCAGCTACGGCCTTGCGGCTTTTGCGAACGATCCACGCTTGAGCCGGTAATTGCTCGAGCAACCGGAGCCCAGCACCACTGTGGCAAATGTTATGGGCGGGCTCGTGCAAGAGACATATTCACCTTTGGCAACGACATGGCACCTTGCGATGATCCCGAAGAGCTCAAAGATCTCTCGATGATCGAGCAGATGCTTATCGCCCGCGTTCACCCTCAAGTCAGAGTGTATTACCTTCGTGGTAGTTGTGGTTCTGGACAGCTTGCGTACGGTGGCAATGTCATCAACTTCGCGAAAGATGTGCAGTCCGTGGCAACTATGTTACCGCTGACGCCGTCAGAGCTGCCAGTAGTGGTTGCACGTCGGGAAACACCGCAAGGTCACAAAGACTTCCGCGTTTAACGAGCGACGATCTACAACGCCCTGCTATGGCTGAAGGCCAACCACACGTACTCGACGAATGTCGTCATATGAATCTCGACAAGCCTTAACAGCACTTTCGATTAATGCCGACGTTTCTGCAATGCTTCAGACAGCATCGACCGCAGAAGCTACTGAGACGTCTGCTGGAGTTGAAGAATTTGAGGACGTCGAGATTGGCATTCCTGCGAATTTCATGATTTTGCAAGAAGATCGCATTCAGACTAAACTGTACACTGTAAACTGCAGCACAACCGCTTCCTGTAAACGAGCGTCAAAAAGTTTACATCACAATGGCGTTTCCGTGCTTGTTTCCGTATGGACCCGCGGACATACACGAAGACAACCGACCCGCAAATCTCCGGCCAACACTCCGCGAATACTTCATTTATCTTCTCCAGTTTGCTGGCAACATAGCACAACTTGCTGGCAACATAGCACAACTTCGTGATGCAGTCACACGCGACAACAGCATTTTGGGCAAGCTCGTTGATTGGACTTCGCAAATTCGAGGCACGAGATGCTATTGGTATCAGCGCCGGACCGATCTTGATGCCACAGTAACGCAACTGGGTACCCCAACAGCATTCATCACGCTGTCCGCCACCACCCAGCCAGACCACCGCTAAGTCCGACCACCCAGCCAGACCACCACCAAGTCCGACCACCCAGCCAGACCACCACCATGTCCGACCACCCAGTCAGACCATCCATTCCAACCAACCAGCCAGACCAACCAGCCAGACCACCCAGTCCGACCACCCAGCCAGATCACCCAGTCCGACAACCCAGTCCGACCATCCAGCCAGACCACCAAGTCCGACCGCCCAGTTCGGCCGCCAGACCATTGAGTCCGACCGACCATCCAGCCAGACCACAACCAAATCCGACCACCCAGACCACTCAGTCTGACCATCCAGCCAGACCACCACCAAGTTCGACCACCCAGCCAGATCACCAAGTCCGACAACCCACCCAGACCACCCAGTCCGACCATCCAGCCAGACCACCCAATCCGACAACTCAGATTAAATGATTTCCTACTTTTTGTTATTATAAATGCTAACTGCCACTAATACTTATGTGGCGATTTGCTTGAAGTGGGTGCGAATTATATTGAACGAAAATTTGTCAACCCGCCCAACGGAACCGTCCGTTAAAAAAAATAAAAAAGAATTAAAATTGCAAAAAAATTTAATTTGAAATTAATTTCATTTGTTTGGGCTGAGTGTGGTCTTGCGTCTTCGAGAGGTGAAAAAATAATGATCGTTTTCGCACCCAGCGACCCCTTATATGCATAGGTGTGAAAAGAAAAGATTTTTTATTGAAGTGAAAACTTCTTTAGCCGCGTTGGGCTGGGCACTTTTTGGTAGGGGGAAAACGTATGGGTTCGCGTCACCGAACTGCTCGCATACATATACTATACATGTGAGCGTTATACACTTTTTGGATGTGTGAAATCTCGTGTGTTCACGTGTGTTCGTGTGTATAGCTCGTGTGTGTAGCTATAGAGCTGACGTATTGTCAAAAATCGGTAGACGAAAAACGTATGGGTTCGCGTCACTGGCATGCTGATATTAATAGTCTATAGCTATGAGTACGACTATACACATACATATAATATATAACATCTACTGCTCAAACACATGCACAGCGGCCTGTGCACTAATACATATACTCACGCAATTCGTTCATACTACAAAAACAGCATGTCGAACGAGAGAAACCTAAAATAATACATCAATGAAAATTCGTATATGTATGTATACTCGTCGAAACGACGAAGGATAACTTTTGTGTGATTTTTGTTTGTTTGATTGTTTGTTTTGCGATAGAGTAATAAAATGAGTTCCGGCCAGCAATTAGGTGATGATGAAGTCGAGACAATGTTTGGAATGTGCGAAGACGATTTTATTTCAGAAGACGATGACATTCAAGGAGATTTAAAAAGTAGTAGTGATGACGACTTTGTTATGGAGGATGCCGATGAACTTGAAAGCGAAGTCTCATCTTCAGATGATAATTCTGATTCGGATGAAGACAATATCCCCCTCAGTCTACTCAGGGGAAAATATAATAGAATTTACCAAAACTATTCTTCGAGGCGAAAACAACTACAAGTGGTCAACAAAAAAGGTAAGTCATCGATATGGTTTGAATATACATACATACGTAGTTCACCAGCCCCGTGACTAACCAGTCAATGTAAAAACGTTATTGAACCACTGCAATATTTGATGTATAAATCTTTTGGTTATATGTATCTATATATTTTCAACTACATGTTTCTAACGAACGATATAATGCCCAATAAAAAAGGGGGCAAATGTAATATGTACATACATACATCAATGTTTTGTTACGACAAGGAACTGACGCTGCTGTCGTACAAGCCAAATTTTATAATCAGATAAAGGGAGCTGTCTCGAGTTGATCTCGAAAAACGAACCGTCTATGTGTCAGTTTTATGGCATGGTAAACATGGCGTTTATTAACAGTTACATAATCTACACATACAATATGTTTGACAGCAAACAGAAACCCTTAAACCGTCGAGAGTTTATGAAAAAATTACATTGTGACGTTGTGGAAAAGTATGCATGTGTCAGTAAGACTGGAGATACCTTCTCTAATCGCTACAACCAGAAGGAAAATTGAAAATGTTTTGACCAATGTTCGAGGAAAACATAAGGAAAATATCATTGAATTGTTTTTTTTTATATATAATGCTAGTGCTATCAATAGCAATGCGGCACTGCGGCCTTTGCAGATCTATTGTGCCTGCTAGCCGATTTAGCAGAGTAGCCTCTCCACCTCCACAATGAAGTTGAGAATGCTTCTCGTAGGAGCCAGGGTGATCCCCTCAGGAGTCATAACTTTACTGAGAAGGGTACGCTTCCTAAGAAGGCAGAGAGCAGCACACTCACACAGTATGTGTTCTGCTGTCTCTTCGTCCTCAAGACAGAGCCGACACTCAGTTTCAGACGAGAGGCTAATTTTGTTTAAATGATATCTTAGACCGCAGTGTCCCGTTAGATAGCTGATTAGTCTTCTGGTACCCATCCTATTGAGTTTGAGTATGTCAATAGGGTGCTTGTTCAGGGGTCGTATAAGTCGTTTAGATTGACGGAGTCCCCGAACGCTGTTCCAAAAGGACAGGTGTTGTAATTTTTCCCACTTGCCTAAGAAGTAATTTATCTTAGACGCGGGAATGTCGCAGAATGGTTCCGGACCTATATACTTGCCACTGGAGCCCTTCCTGGCAAGTTGGTCGGCAATTTCATTGCCCTTGATACCTTTATGGCCTGGCACCCACCAAAGTTTAACATTGTTTCTTTTGGCGAGGTCTTGTAGGGCGTCATGGCATTCCTTGACGGTTTTTGAGTTCGTGCTGCGCGAACCCAGCGCTTTAAGCGCTGCTTGGCTATCAGAGAGTATGTTGATGGTTACTCCTCTGATGCCAGTCTCAAGATTTAGATTTACGCATGTTAGGATGGCATGCAGCCCTGCTTGGAAGATGCTGGGACTTACTCCCAGTGCCCTCGAGATTTTGTGTTTTGGTCCAAAGATGCCGGCGCCAACGCCTGAAGCCATCTTGGAGCCATCCGTGTACCACCTAAGGCCTTTGACATTTAGCAGGGGATCACTGTTTTCCCAAGCTGAGCGGCTTGGGATCAGTATCTCAAATCTCTTGTCAAAGGTGAAGGTGTGTGGCAGTGCGTCCGAGACTGTAGTAATCATATCCAGCTCGGGAAGGTGTTGTAATATGGACATGTGGCCTGCGGGTCTACATGGCATATTTGTTCCCGAGCAGAGGATTCTGATTGCACTGCGTAATGCCACCTTTTCGATAAAAAGGTGCAGTGAAGTGAGTCCAATGAGTGCTTCTTGGGCTGCCGTGGGGCAGGTTGGCAAAGCGCCTGTGATGCCGAGACACGCTAGTCTCTGAAGGCGTTGAAGCTTAACAATTGTAGTTTTTTGCTCAACTTTTGACCACCATACGGTGGACCCGTAGGTGACGATAGGTCTAACTATCGCGGTATATAGCCAGTGGACTACCTTAGGTTTAAGTCCCCAGGTTTTACCGTAGGTGCGTCGACAGGCCCACATGGCCTTAGTCGCTTTCATGAGTTTATCTCTCATATTGGAGTTCCAGTTGAGTCTACGGTCTAGGTCAATACCTAGATACTTTACTTCCTCTGAAAATCCTATGCGTGTGCCATTTAGTAAGATTGAGCAGGGTTGTACCTTTCTCCTCTTTGTAAATGGGACTAAGATCGTCTCATTTGGGTTAATAGATAAACCCTCTCTGCCACACCAGTCAGAGATAAATTGGAGCGCAAGCTGCATGCGCTCACAGGCAGTGATCTCGCACTTGCCCGTAACAATGACTACTAGGTCATCAGTATATCCGATGACCTCATAGCCCCGAGTGTTTAGCTTGCGTAGTAGATCGTCGATGACTATCGACCAAAGCAGTGGTGAGAGGACTCCCCCTTGTGGGCATCCTCTTACCGCCGATACTGTCACTGAGACCTCTCCGCATGTGGCTGATATAATACGGCTATTTAGCATCGCCCTGATCCAGTGATTAGTGGGATGATCTACACCCCTGCAGGATAGTGCAGTGGTGATCGAATCATAGCCAGTATTATCGAAAGCTCCTTCTATATCGAGGAAGGCGCAGATTGCGATCTCCTTTTGTATGAAACTATTTTCAATGTGCGTCACCAAGTGGTGTAGTGCATTATCGGTAGATCGCTCTTTGCGATATGCATACTGGTTGGGATGCAGAGGTATCTAGTTTCCCAGGATACCTCTAATATGGAGCTCTATCAGTTTCTCCATTGTTTTTAAAAATAACGAAGTCAAACTGATAGGGCGATAGGATTTAGGTTGCTCACTTGGTTTCCCAATCTTGGGGATGAAGACAAGATTGACCTCTCTCCAAATTTGGTGTATGTATCCCAGGTTGAAGCAAGACCTAAAAAGAACTATCAGTGATGGTAGAATTGTATTCAAGCCTTTCTGTAAGATTGCAGGAAAGACACCGTCTTTACCTGGAGCCATGTAGGGTTTGAATGAACCAATTGCCCATTTGACCCTGTCAGGGCTATAGAGTCTACCAGAGAGGCTATTTGTTCTACTGTCAATGTTACCTATGACATTTATTTGATCGTCAGAGAACATCGATTAAGGAGTAGAACCAGGCAAGTGCATCTTGAGCAAAGTCTCCAGCGTTTCCCTGCGATTGACGGTAAAAGTGCCGTCTGATTTGCGAAGCAGCCCGAGCCCATTTGTGTGCTCCCGAGATAGTGCTTTATGGAGTCGGGCCGCATTTGGCAGCAAGTCTATGTGCTCGCAATGTTTCGTCCAAGACATTCTCTTGGATTTCCTCAATTCGAGGTTGTATTTAGTTAGAGCAGATCTATAATCAGTCCAACTATTATACCGTTTAGCTCTGTTAAACAGCGATCTCACCTGCTTCCTTAGGGACTCAAGCTGAGTATTCCACCAGGGCACACACCGTTTGTGTGTAGTTGACCTGGGTGTACAGCTGTCTCTAAAGGATGAGGTGAGCGCTGCATTGAGCTGGTAAGCCGCTTCGTCGATGTCGTCTGTCGATTCAATCGACTTAAGAAGCATATCCTCTTTAGCGGCGAGTTGAGCTTGGAACCGAGCCCAATTTGTTCGTTTGGGCTGATATCCGGACTCAACCTCATTAACCACACTAGAGATGTTGAATCTGATGTGCTGATGATCAGATAGTGAGGCTTCATTGGAGACATGCCAGTCCCCAATCACATTTGAGATAAACTGGCTAGAGATAGTGAGGTCATGCACCTCTTTTCTAACCGTGTTTATAAATATGGGTTTGTTGCCTCTATTGGCAACGGTGAGGTTGTTACTTATTAGAAATTCAAAAAGTGACTCACCCCGTTTGTTGGTATTGCTGCTGCCCCATTCCATATGGTGCGCGTTGGCGCCGCATCCAATTACCAGGTGGTGTTTCTTCTGGTTGCAATACCTAACCAGATCCTGGACTTCTGTGGGAGGGATTTGTTGACCGTCTCCAGGAAAGTAAGCGGAGGCGCATACAACCTCCCTTACTCCTCCATGGGTGGGGACTTCCACAATGACGGCTGCCAGGTCCCTTGTGATGAATTCTGGAATGGGGAGAAAATTTAGGTTAGTGCCGATCACACATGCGGCCCTAGGAGAAAAATCTGCTGTGGCGTAAATTAATTTACGCGACTTGTTTTACAGGCCCATAATCTTACCTTTATGGACCCATGATTCTTGGATTAGCCCAATGCTGATCCTGTCGCGGTACAGTCGCAGGCTAAAGGTGTCCGAGGCACCTTTGTCATGGTGCAGGTTGCCCTGCAGCACACCCATTACTTGCGACGGTAGGCCGGATCCTTCGTTCTGTAAGGCTTGTTGTTGCCTCGCCTGAAGTTTCCGACCCGATGGGAGTGATCCTCTGCTCTACTTCCCATCGAAGATTCCCCTTGTTTCGTTGGGGGACGTTTCTTTCTTTTGTTTGGGCGACCCTTAGTGGTCGCCGGCTCAGACGTGGCAGCGGATTTGGCTCGTCACATCTGGGCGCGTCTACTATGGCAATAGGTGCCACCGCCATTTTGCTGGCTGTAGGCTTTCCTACTACAGTAGCAGGTGCAACCACCATACTGCTGGTTGTAGGTTTTCCTATTGCGGCAGCAGGTGCATCCACCATGCTGCTGCTTGTAGGTTTTCCTACAGCTATTGGTGCTACATCCAAGGATGTTTTCGCCTGGCTTTTGACAATCATCTTAACGATTTCAAATCTGTAGGCCACTTGGCACTTAAGTTCTATCAGTCGAGCCAAGGATTTGTCACTGACTGCTAGAACTAAGTGCGAGAGGTTTTTCTCCTTATTTGACGTGCTTTGCATGACTCTCCAGTTCTTTGCATGTAAGTCGTCATTTTGCGAGTCCAGCGTCGCCAACACATTCGTAATGGGTAGGCCGGCGCTTTGTGGGAAGTAGTAGGATAGACTAAGCTATGCACTAATGTCAGTGGATAACTGGGTCAAGAGTCGAGGCCTGGGAGTAAATCCGGCGAAAACAGAGGTAGTACTCTTTAAAACGAAAAGATCTGTATCAAGATACAACTACCCCCGTATGAATGATATAGATCTGATCCATGGAAAATCTGCCAAATATCTTGGCATCATCTTCGACTCGAAGCTTAGTTGGAGAGAAAATATTGAGGAAAGAATCAAAAAGGCCTACGTGGCACTATATTCGTGCAAGGTAGCCTTTGGAAAAACATGGGGCCTCAAACCGAGGTTAGTACATTGGTTGTACATTGCGGTGGTAAGACCTATTCTAGTTTATGGCTCGGTTGTCTCGTGGAAATCGCTCAAGAAAAAATGTCATCTTCAGAGTGTGTCAAAGGTTCAAAGGGCAGGCTGTCTGGCGGTGACGGGATCTATGAGGTCCACACCAATGGCGGCTCTTGAAGTCATGCTGAACCTCCCACCCCTGGACATATACTACGAGAGCGCCGCAACCAGAACTGCGCTAAGACTACAGGAATCCGGTCTCTGGAAAAAGAGTTCTCACGGACATGCATCAGTTTTGGATCGATGGGTCGTCTCGAGACTCAGAACCGTAACGGACTATATCACCAACTTCCATCCTGGGAGAGGAGATTCTCTATTAGAATTCCCTCTAGGGAGGAATGGACCGGTGATTTGGTACGCACGGAAAGTGAACTGGCATTCTACACCGAGGGATCCAAAATGGATGTTGGCACAGGTGCCGAGTCTACTTTGAGTCTCGAGATATGCATCGCTCCTATAGGCTCGATGATGGATGCAGTGTCTTCCAAGCTGAAGTCTTCGCTATCAAGCAGGCGGCGGACCTGATCAGCAAAGAGAACATCTCAGGAAAAAGTGTCAGCATCTATGTTGACAGCCAGGCAGCCATTAAGGCTTTGAAGGCAGCATGGGTAAGATCCAAACTCTGCAAGGAGAAGTGAGAAGAGATATCCAATCTAAATGAGGTGACCCTGTGCTGGGTACCTGGTCATATGAATATCTCTGAAAACGAGAGGGTGGACGAGCTGGCTAGGGTGGGATCAAGGGCAAACATTGCGCTGATCTCAGATGAGGCCAAAGCACCACTCAGTGCGCTCTACAGGGAAATAGAGACGGAACTATTAGTGAGAGCCAATAAGCGATGGTGTCGCCTAGATACATGCGCAACGGCGAGATCGATTTGGCCCGTCTATGATAAGAAAAGAACGGAAAATATGCTGAAGTTCAATCGTGGGTGTATTCGACTGGCAGTCGGTGGCCTCACCGGGCACTGCATGCTATCTATCGTACCATGCAGCTCGACTAGGCTAGTCCTACAATGACTTCTGCAGAAGCTGCAGGGACGAAGAGGAAATTGAATCTATTCGTCACCTGCTGTGCGAATGTCCGGTGCTAGCCCAGAAAAGGACTATATTCCTAGGAAGATACTTCCTTTCGGGACTAGAAGAGGTAGGTAATATTGGGCAGAACAGAACAGTAGGATTCTTATCCTTATATATATGTATATATAGTGTAATACGCTACACATGCACCGACCACTTTTTTTCCGTCAATTACTTTTGTCTTTCGTTGTCGTTCACTTTTGTTGTGACTTCCAAAAAACTGAGCCGGCAAAGTTTTCCTTAACAACGCGGCCGTAACGCTTTTTCGTGAGAAAAAAATCGTAATACCCCGTCTATATAGAAGCTTCCCTTCCAAAATAAATCACACACAACATGGGTGATTGGGAGAAGCTTGGCTCTGGTCCTTCATGGGCAAGCCCGGCGCCACCGAATTCACTCTGTCCATTAAAGTTTTTAAATTGAATCCAGTTCTCATGGGATTCAAACAATTATACCTAACTTTAGCGCAAAATGTTTGAGTGTTCTCCAACCCAAAAACAAAAAAAAATAATTTATTTTTTATGGCACTTTTTGCTCAACACGGATAACAGAAACCATCTACAACCTGGTGCCGGTACTATGTTGTAAAAGTCAGCCAACCGTCGCCCAGGACAAGTTAAACCTAAAACATTTTATAGTCAGAGCAGCATTTGTTGTTCCGCTAGCACATCTGTAAATTGAAAGACGTAAAGGTAGCAGAGAAGCTTTTTGCTTGGTTCGCCAGGAGATTTTGCTGGGAATAGATATAGGAGGCCAGAAAGAGGAGAATGTTGAATGGACTTGTGGAACTATGGTGATGGAATAATATATCGTATGGGATGTTGATGTTGCTTGTGTACAAGTAGCGATTAGGGGAGGTGGACAGCAAATTTTCTTCGTTCCTGTGCGGTGTCAAGAACAGAGACATGGTCATCCAACACATTGGATATTGGACGGATATTACGTCTAAGCTTTTGCCTTTGCCAGCCGTCTCCAGTCACCGTCTTCTCTACTTGTGTGCGTCATTTGAGTCGATCGCGTCCTCTGTTGCGTTGTCCCAATGGCTCGAATTCGAAAATTCCTCGGGCCGGAACTATGTTCTCCATACGCTCTACATATCCTAAAGCGTTTTTTTCTGTATGAATTTGACTAGGCGCATGCCGCTGTACAACCCATACAGTTTGTTGTTAAATCTCCTTCCCCATGCCATAAAAGCAAACAGGACCAAAAATCGCCTGCAGAATTTTTCTCTCGAAAAGACCAGGAGTTCCTCATCTGCTTCTAATATCGTCAATGGCTCTGTACCGTAAAGCAGGACTGGGATAATCAGGTAGGTAGGTGGGTAGGATCATAGCCTTCCCAGAATTGAGAAGAATGCACATAGGCCAACGGGAGGCCCGTTGTGCAGCTACGAGGGGGTTTTGGCCCCCTATTTGTGGAACCATTTTGTGTCTCTTAAGAAGTTAAGAAGAACAGGTATCCCTACTTTCTAAACATCTGTCAGACCGTTAAGGAAATAAGAGCCTAGGTAACGTTTCCTGATATTGCAAAATGCTGGACAGGCACAGAGAAGGTGGTGAATGGATTCGACCTCCTCCTCGTCCTGACAGCTTCTGCAGAAATCTTTCGGAACTATTCCTAGTTTTTGTGCGTGACTGCCAATGAGGCAGTGTCCTGTGATGACACCGATGACTTTGTAGATGTCCGTTCTTTTTAGGGAGATTATACTCCTTGTTCGTTGACTGTCAAGCCGAGGCCAGATTTGCCTGGTGATGACGCAGGTATGTCCCTGGGTCCATCTCAGGTTCGTCTCGGCCCTGGCGAGATTGGTCAGATTATGCTAAATGGTTGTAAGGAGTACTCCCTCACAAGCCACGATTGATTCTAGCGTCGTTCCTTGTTTGGCGAGTGTGTCGGCCTTTTCATTTACTGTAATGTCGCTGTGTCCCGGTACCCAAATAAGCTGTATGTTGAACTGTTCTGCCATCTCGTTAAGAGATAGGCGACAGTCGAGACTAGATTTTGATGTGTACACATAGGACTCCAACGAATTTAAGGCTGCTTGACTGTCTGTGAGAATACGAATATCCGTGGTGGATATTACGTTCCACTTCAGCCAAGAAAAGGCCTCTTTTATTGCCAAGAGTTCCGCCTGGAAAACGCTGCAGTGATCTGGTCATTTTAGAGCTTTATACAGCTTAAGTTGTTTGCAGAATACTCCACTGCCCACCCCGTCTTCGCTATCCACGCATGTGGATGCCCACCCCGTGTAAAAATCCACGCATTTTCTGCGGGGTTGAGTTTGGCGAGTCCAGTTTTGTCTGTCCGGATATATAGTCGTAAAGTTTTTGGCCAAGACTATGGTGGGTTCTGTGTGGTCCAAGTTTTCTGCCATAGCTATCCTGTTTTGCAGGATGGAGAAGTGGCCAGTGACATAGCTCGACCATTTTGAGTTGGCTTTTAGTCTTATGGCCGAGTGTGTGGTAATTTGCTTGCCAAAAATATCGAGTGGTCTAAGGTCTAGTATCATGCTAAGCGCAGCCGTTGGTCTGGAACTGAGGGCCCCGGTAATGCACATACATGCCATCCTTTGTACCTTCTCGAGTTGTTTGTTGTATGTTGTCTTGTCCAGTGCAGTCCACCAGACTATCACTCCATAAATTAGTATGAGTCTAACGACCGTAATGTAGAGCCATACGGTGATCTTGGGGTTGAATCCCCATTTTTTTCCTAGGGCTTTCTTGCATGTGTAGAGAGCTATTGTTGCTTTTTTTGCTCTTTCAATTGTATTGCTCTTCCAAGTTAATTTCCTATCGAGTATAATGCCTAGGAATTTGGGACAAGAGGAATAGGCTTACCTAGTATCGAGCAAGTGATAGGGCAGTTTTCCGGGATTTTATGCTTTTTGGTAAATAGCACGAGCTCCATTTTCTGGGAATTAATCCTGAGCCCGTTGCTACGCGCCCATTCGCACAGAAATGAGAATGCCGATTGCATGCGGTCATTCAGTGTGGATAGGTATTTACCTGAGATTGAAATGGCAACGTCATCGGCGTAGGCAACAACATCCAGGCCTTCCTTCTCCAGTTTGATTAGTAGTTCGTTTACAACTACAGGTGGTGAGAGGAGGTGAGAGGACCCCACCTTGCGGGATTCCCTTGGTAACCACTCTGGTAGTTACTAGGCTTCCCCACTTACAGTGAATCTTGCGCGTTAATAACAACTCGCTGATCAGCTCTATCAGAGTCCCCTCCACCTTTAGCTTTTCTAGCCCCTCTATTATTGCTTTCGGAGTGACGTTGTTAAAGGCGTCCTCTATGTCTAGGAAGACTGTTAGAGTATATTCCTTGAGATGGATTGATCTTTCGATTTTCCTCACTAGTGTGTGCAGGGCTGTTGCGACCGATCTACCCTTACAGTAGGCGTGCTGTGCCTTAGAAATTAGGGAGGGATACAAGCTGTGCCGTATGTGTAAGTCTATCATCCTTTCTTAAGTTTTTAGAGCGAAGGACGATAGACAGATAGGCCTTAGATCCTTGGGGGAAGTATGAGAGTTCCTGTCGGCCTTGGGGATGAAAAGTGCCTTTGCGCACTTCCACTTTTCTGGAATACGACTCCAAGCTAGGCATCCTTTAAAGATTATCTCTAGCCATGGTATAGTCCCCTTTGTTTTTCCGCTCGTACAGCTCACGAACGGCTCTCGTTGTTCTATAAAGAATTGCCCTGTAGGCCTCCTGTTTGGCTGCATGTGCTTGCCTGCACTCTTCGTCAAACCATGGGCTTTTCCTTGGTGCTGTCGTAAAACAAAGCGCATCAGTGGCAGTTTCTTTGATAGCTTCTGGACAAAGCTTCCATTCTTATTGCAGACGGTGTCGAACTTTCGAAGGGATTCTGGGTGACTCGGTCGGCAAAGTTCCTAGTAATCTGTTGCGATTGTAGCCTTCCGACGTCAAACCGTGGTGTTCTTTCTCGATTCCGTTATTCCCTCGATATTCGGTTTCTCACCTTGGCAATGTTGGCACCAGGGAAAATTCGGACATCGATAGTACTGGAGGAGCGCCTGGCATGATCGCATTGGTTGACGGTTGTTTAATTAGGGGAGCGCCAAGTCCCTTTGTGAATGTTGAGGTGGGGGAGCCGCGTACTAACCACAGAGAGGCTCGCCCTCTGACTTGTCGTGACTAAGCTGTGCGTCCTTTTCAAGCTGTGCATTGAAGTCTCTTAGAACGATCTTGGTGACGAGGAGTGTGATCGTATGTGCCTTCCAAAGGATCAGAGAAATCGTCCTTGCTATTGTCGTCCTTCACCTCTGTCGGGCGTGCCTGCAAGGATAAACGTTCCTCTTAAATGCCTGTATGTTGTATTGATGAGGAAGACTGAATCTGTCAACGATGCGTTCATACTGAGAGTCAGGCTGCGCTAATGGCTGTATTTAGCTCTTTAATCACTTTCGAAATAGTGCATGAACTTAAGATGTCTGCAAATAATATTGGAAACCCACGGGACCCATAGAACGAATGGACGACGTTTAAGCAGACAAAGTAAGCCGTAAGGAAAGCACGCCTTAGACGGGAGGATAATATAAAAGTGAACCTAATAGAGATACATAGACTGAAAGACAGCAGCAATACACAGTCGAAATAACCACTAGACAGGGAGGCTTGACGTGGTTTTTTTCAACGAGGTTACCAAGGCCCTAATGGCCGTTCATAAAAATAAAAAATCATTTTTCAATAATTGTCCATTACTCCTTGATGCCGTCCATCTACTTATGTATTTTTTAACTAAATCAACTAAAATTGCATTTTTCCAAAAATATACATACTTTCCAGAATTTAGAAGAGGGGACCATGATTCCTGGTTAGATAGATCCACTCCTGTAATCCAGATTTTCTAAAAACTAATTTTCGATTCAAAGCCACCAATATGACGTGACGACGTAAATACCATGCATCAAAAACTCTCCATTAGTTCTGAACAAAAAAGACTTTACCTCAAATCGGCCACTGAATGCCAAAAAGCACTCTACGCAGCAAACCATGGAGGAACTAATTAATAATTTCTGAAATTTAAATAAGCACGTAACTAGACGTTAATGGAAGAGCTTACTCCACTCCCACCCATAACTAATTGAGCCAGGAAGCGTTGAAAACAGCAGAATTAATGAGATGGAGGAAACACACTTCACTGCAGTGCAGCAACAACGACGGCACTCTTGATTTGATGTATCCGGCGATGGTGCAGAGCTTGAAGTAGCAGCACGGCGTCATGTATGCATATGGATGAATCTTGCACTTATGAACATGAAGATGTTGACACGAGTTCTGAAATCTAACATGAAGCAGAAAGATAGACAACTTATCCACGACTGGCAGTGGAGATGTGACCTTATTTGAATGCAATGTAATAGTCTGAGTTCAGAAACTGCAATCAAAAAATAATTACAATTCAGAGACTTTGCCGGCGTTCTAACCATTTTCCACGACTTTTCAGACCTTAACTTAATTTCCTTTAATTCGTTAAATAGGTACTACCATTACGCTAGTTAGTGGGACTTTAGATGCATTGTAGAACGTATCCGCTTTTCGTGTAAAGCGACTTTAAGAACTCATTATCCTTGTCCCTATTTATCTTCGACGTTTTGCAAAGAGCTCAGAATCATGGAAATTGTTGTTCCCTTGCGAGAATAACAAAGTCTCGGTTGCTACACGTCGTGGTTAATGAAGGACGCTGAAGTGCGTAATGAAATATTCATATGAATTATGATTAGTCGTGTTTCCGCATAGTGAGTTCACTGTTTCCTGAACCTATGTAATTTCTTGAGGATATTGCTGTTGGGTATGATGCGGTGGTGTCTTAAAATTACGTTTACTATGCATCTTTTTAGCATCAATTAAGTGTTTGCTTATTTTTAATGTCCTTGAAGTAGTATACCTATAGGTAGAATCATCTTTCTGCTAAAGAAATTTTAAGAAGACTTAGCTCATTATTTTGTTTATATATTCCATAAGACTAAGAATGGACTAAACTGCTTAAAAACGACCTTACCTAAATATACATTCATTAATATACGTTCGTTTGGAGAGGTTTTACTGCAGGCGTGACGTTCGAAAGGTTTAACAACAGATAAAGTGAACATGCCAAGGTTATAAAGCCAGAACGAAAGCCTGCACGAATGAGAACGGACTTACTTACTTACTTATCAGGCCTGCGATCCATGGAGGATCTGAGCCTGAGCTATAGCTGCCTTCCATCCTTGACGGTCCCGGGCACGCTGCTTCCAGTTGTCAAGACGAAGATGTCTTACAACCGCGATTACCTGGTCTTTATACCGGAGGTTCGGTCTTCCTCTTCTTCTCGAACCAGGAGGCTCGGAGTCGAAGACTCTCTTAGCTGGAGCGTTGATGTCCATGCGCTCGATGTGGCTGAGCCAGTGTAGTCGACGGGTCCTTGTCTTCCGGACTACATCCACATCTTGGTACAGCTCGTAGAGTTCGCGGTTGTGTCTTCTTCTCCATTCACCTTCCTCACAGACAGGACCAAATATCCGGCGCAGAATTTTTCTTTCGAAAGAACCCAAAATCAGCTCCGCTGTCCTGCTTGTCGTCCAGCTTTCGGCTCCGTACAGCAAGACTGGCAGAATGAGCGTTTTGTAAAGCATGACTTTGGTCTTTCGAGTGAGGAGTTTTGACCCCAGTTGTTTGGACAAGCCAAAGTAGCAGCGGTTGCCAAGGGCGATTCTACGCCGGATCTCCACTGTGGTGTCATTTGTGGAATTTACGTTTGCCCCGAGGTAGACAAACTCCTTAACTACCTCGAAATTGTAGCTGTCAATTGTTATGATGAGAACGGACACCTAGTAGTTAAGGCCAGTCGATGCTGAGAATATGGAAAAACTACTGTATAACGGCGATGTTAGTTAATATACCGCCGTCAGACAGAATGATCCATTTCTAATCGACGGAGACCGCAGAGAATCCTATCCCCCTGATCTCGACAAAGTTAAGATTGCCATATCGAAGCTCAAGTCGAATAAAGCTGCTGGCGGAGACGGACTGTCTGCTGAGCTCATCAAGGCTGCTGGGGATGACCTGGTTAGGAGCATGCACCAGCTCTTCTGTAAGATATGGTCAGAGGAAAGCATGCCCGAGGAATGGAGTCTCAGCATCATATGGCCGAACCCTCTGATTGCGCCAACTACAGTGGAATAAGTCTCCTTAACATCGCCTACAAAATCTTCTCTGCCGTTTTGTGTGAACGCCTGAAGCCTGAAGCGATGACTTTGGAGAATGCTCGCTGCTCCATCCGAATCGGTGAACATCTTACCGATAGTATCGATGTCAAAAAAGGATTTAGGCAGGGCGATGCGCTGTGGTGTGATTTCTTCAACATCATATTGGAAATGATTGTGCTAAATACAATACAAGAGGCACAATCTATTTCAAATCCTCCTCCTTGCATACGCTGACGATATTGACATAATAGGTAGATCACAGCGAGATGGCAATGAGGCGTTTGTGAGTTGGTATTGAGATGGAAGCGGCGAAAATTGGTTTGGCGGTAAACGAGGGCAAAACTAAATATATGCTGTCATCAAAAAAGGACGCAACTGAGTAATAGAGCCCTCTCCCGAACGACAAACTTGGCTCTATATAAGACTCTTATCATCCCGGTCCTGTTGTAGGGCGCAGAAGCATGGACACTATCAAACGCGGATGAGGAGGCCCTTGGTCGGTTCGCGAGAAAGATTTTGCGCGTAATTTTCGGGCCTATAAACGCAGACGGGGGATGGAGGAGAAGATTCAACCACGAGCTTTACGGGCTCTACAGCGACATGGGTCTAGTCAGGCGTCTACGGATTCAATCCATAAGATGGCTGGGCCATGTAGAGCGAATGGACACCACAGCTCCAGCCCGGAAAGTCTTTGAATCCAACCCCGAGGGACGAAGAAGCAAAGGACGGCCGCACTTAAGATGGCGCACATAGGTGGAAGGGGACCACAGCCAACTGGGTGTGCGGCAATGGAAAAGGCTAGCAAAATATCGTGCTGATTGGAGGGGCATGTTCGTTGAGGCCCAGGTTCACCTCGAACTGTAGCGCCCATTAAAGAATAAGATGAATATGCGTACATATATTACTCACACCTAGCCTATATCCTATACCTTTAAGAACAGGGCCACCAGTAACGACTTGCCTTGCTTGGGAGAGACTGTGAGGGTATTACCATTGCGGCTGGGGAGAGACCAGTTACCAAAAACGTTGATGCTGTCGGGTAACGTCTCCATGATCGCAGCTCGAAAGGGCGTTGCTGTTCAATTTATCCATTCCGGAAACCATTCTTACCTAAGTAGAAGAATGCATTCAGAGGGACAAAGCTGATAAGGCGCAACCTCTCGCGGTATACATCCACGGGTTGGAAGGTCCCGCAGACCAGAATGAAAGCCTATAGGATTAGACGGGACGATGCTGAGAATATGGAAAAAACCCTTTTGCAGAGTGTATAACGGCGATGTTAGTCAGCATTATACGTTTCTCACCACGAGCTCGCCCTCTATGTTGGTATGTCGAAATTTTCCCTGAGTTGATCCAACTAACTCAGCTTGTGAATGAGCCATCGCGTATCCCGGGTGTTGCCAGTTATATCGCCAACACTATGGAATTGTTTCTTACGTCTCAACCTGATAAATACACTTTGGGTATATCATCTCCTCTAGACTCTAGACTCGTCTGATCGCTGTGTCATATCAGCTAAATTCCCATACTCATGTCACTCAGTTAAAGAAAAAGCTCCCAAAAGAATAATATCGAGGTATACAAGAAGGCTAATTAGTGCGGCCTTAACAACTTATTTAGGAGCTTTAACTGGTCTTTGAGCTTCTTCGACAACGACGTGGAAGCCGCAGCTGATATGATCACAAACATTCCCAACGGATGCAAAGTCTTAAGCCGGCAAATAATGCGTGGTTTCACTTAAGCTGCAAAAGGGTTGCGTGGGTGAAAAAGATAAACTCTCGAAATTATAAGGTAAACAACCCTGAGGAAAAAAAAAAACAAATCAGAAATGACTGCAACTTCCACATTCGATAGCCAAATTTTTACACGACCGGAAACTGAGGCGTCAAATCCTACAATGTCCCAAAGGTAGAAGAAGTTTATGGTATTTCGTCAAAAAAATTAAAACCTCCGTCTCGTCGTCTATACCCACGCTCATTAACAATGACATCCCAACTGTCAACCCTCAGACAAAGCCAATATGCTTGCTTCCCAATTGTCAGCGAGCACGCAGCTCCCAAAATCATCTTCGTCACCGCCTGATCTGAAGTTACTTTAATTCCACCATGGGACAAATTTACTTCTCTACTCGTACAGTTGCAAGGGTTCTTGACTTACACGAGTCCGCTGGTCCAGATGGTATTTCCCCAATATTTCTTAGGATGTGTTCTTCTACGCTGGCAAAATCACTACGTTAGCTTTTTAACCTTTCCTACTCCTCTGGGCAAACAGCATTTGTCCAGCCCATTCGAATGTAACCCATCTCTATTCAACAGCCGACCATTGCGCAAAAGTCCCTTCATTCAAGTGAAATGAAATGAAATATCTGGAATCACGGAAAATCCTCAATGACCGACAGTACGGTTTCCGCAACAACCGATCCACTTGTGATCTGATAGCATATCTCGCCGAAAAGTGGAATTCATCTCTTCACCAAGCAGGTGAAAGCACTCAATAATTCGAAAGCATTTGACAGATTTTGGCATGAAGCTCATTTGTCGAAAATGCGCGCAATCGAGATCGATGACTCCCTTCTTCTATAGATTAGAAGCTACCTTTCGAACAGTGAAATTCATTGTCTTGGGCGGATTCAAGTCTGATACTCACTTTGTAAATGCTGGTGTTCCCCAGGGCCCTGTCTTATCTCCGACACTCTTTCTCATTTTTAAAAATGATCACTTGTCTGTTACTTGTAATCTAATCCACTCCTTCGCCAACGACAGTACCCTTAGCTTCTCATATCCGTTCACTTCCGACCCTGCACTTCGGCTGTAAGGAGTGGGCCATCAATTTTTTTTTTTTTTTTTAATCATACATAGGTTTCCCGCTGTTGACAGTATCATACCTCCGCGGAATGAAGTGAGCCGCTTTACGCGTGAACAACGTTGGGAGATATTCAAAAATTATTTTCAAAGTGTATAGCCGAAATGAAGCACCCACCGTGACTGCCGTACGCAAGTTCGTGTAAAAAGTTCGTGAGACTGATATGCTAGTGGACACCAGTCATGGTCGCCGTCATCGTACGGTGCGCACAGATGAGAATGTGGCTACTGTGGCCCAGAGTATAAGACTAAATTCACGAACATCAATTCGCCATCGATCTCAACAGCTTAACATTTCACGCACTAGCCTGAGAAATATTCTACACACAGATCAGGGATTATTTGCTTACAAGGTCCAATTGACTCAGCAATTGAAGGCGCGCGAACATCCGCTTCGTTATCGCTTCGCAATTCGGGCCTTAGAGCAGCTTGAATTGGACAACAATTTTGGGCGAAAAATCATCTTTTCTGACGAAGCGCATTTCCATCTCTGCGGGTATGTTAACAAACGAAATTGCCGCATCTGGGGTTCGGAAAACCTTACGTTATTGTCGAGAAGTCAATGCATCCACAGAGAGTGACAGTTTGGTGCGGATTGTGGTGTGGTGGCATCATTGGACCATTGTTCTTCGAAAATGAAACGGTGAAGAACGTTTCGGTCAACGGTGGGCGTTACAGAGCCTTGTTAACTGATTTCTTTTCACAGAAATTTAAGACATGGATCTGGACGACCACTGGTTCACGCAGGATGGTGCGCCATGCCACGCGGCCCATGTCACACAGCCGTCCTGGCGATGTCAATTGGTAGCCTCGAAGCAGCGATTTGATCCCTTTGGACTTTTTTTGTGGAGAACCGTGAAGGACTGATGTTATGCCAACGATCCGGAAACTATTCAAGCACTTAAGGCCAATATCACCCCAGCAATTCGTGAACTACAGCCCCAAACAATCAACAAAGTCTTGGAAAATTGGGGTAACAGAATGCGCCACTGCGAAGCTAGCCGAGGTAGCCACCTGAACGACATTTTATTTCATAATTAATGGAAGTGCCTGTTACTAATAAAGTCATAATACGTGGAAAAAGAATGATTTTGTTCATTTCGTTTCATTTTTAAAGAGAAATTTATTTAATTTCATAGAAAAACTGGCTAAACCGATTGACGCCCACAAGGGGGAGTCCTCTCACCACTGATTTGGTCGATAGTCATCGACGATCTACTACGCAAGCTAACCACTTGGGGCTACGAGGTCATCGGATATGCTGATGAACCAGTAGTCATTGTTACGGACAAGGGCGAGATCACTGCCTGTGAGCGCATGCAGCTTGCGCTCCAACTTATCTCAACCCAAATAAGACAGTCTTAGTCCCATTTACAAAGAGGAGAAAGGTACAACCCTGCTCAATCTTACTAAATGGCACACGCATAGGATTTTCAGAGGAAGTAGAGTATCTAGGTATTGACCTGGACCGTAGACACAACTGGAACTCCAATATGAGAAATAAACTCATGAAAGCGACTAAGGCCATGTGGGCCTGTCGACGCACCTACGGTAAAACCTGGGGACTTAAACCGAAGGTAGTCCACTGGCTATACACCTCGATAGTAAGACCTATCGTCACCTATGGGTCCACCGTATGGTGGACAAAAGTTGAGCAAAAAATTACAATTGTTAAGCTTGAACGCCTTCAGAGACTAGCGTGTCTCGGCATCACAGGCGCTTTGCCAACCTATCCCACGGCAGCCCAAGAAGCACTCATTGGACTCACTCGACTGCACCTTTTTATCAAAAAGGTGGCACTACGCAGTGCAATCAGAATTCTCTGCTCGGGACAAAATATGCCATGTTGACCCGCAGGCCACATGTCCATATTACAACACCTTCCCGAGCTGGATATGATTACTACAGTCTCGGACGCATTGCCAAACACCTTCACCTTTGACAAGAGATTTGAGATACTGATCCCAAACCGCTCAGCATGGGAAAACAGTGATCCCAGTGATCAATTTAAAAGACTTATACGACCCCTGAACAAGCACCCTATTGACATACTCAAACTCAATAGGGTGGAAATCAGAAGACTAGTCAGCTATCTAACGGGACACTGCGGTCTGAGATATCATCTAAACATAATTAGTCTCTCGTCTGAAACTGAGTGTCGGCTCTGTCTTGAGGACGAGGAGACGGCAGAACACATACTGTGTGAGTGTGCTGCTCTCGGCGAAGTTTAGATCGCCATATCGAAACCCAAGTCGAATAATGTTGCTGGCGCAGGTGAACTGTCTGCTGAGCTCTTCAAAGCAGCTGGAGATCACCTGGTTAGGAGCATGCACCAGCCCATCTGTAAGACATGGTTAGAGAAAGACATGCCCCGGAAATGGAGTCTCGGCATCGTTTGCCCGATACATAAGAACGGAGACCCCCTGATTGCGCCAACAGGGGAATAAGTCTCCTTAACATCACCTACAAGTTCTTCTCTGCCATTTTATGTGAACGCCTGAATCCTTTTGTAAATACGCTGATAGGTCCTTATCTGTGTGCCTTCGAGCCAGGGAAGTTCCTGGAAAAAAAAAATGAATTTTAAATCAACACTCATCATCTATTTTTATATATATATATAGGTAGTTCGCGCAGGTTCCAGAGTCATACACTTATTATGTTTATTACACAACCTAGGCGAAGTGCAGATGGTTTGGATCGTAGATGTTCGTTCCCTACTCTTCAGGGGTGGTTGTCTTAAATAGGTTTCGAGAGGATATCGACCGAATTTTCAGTCAACAAATGTACCATGCTATTACGTTGTGATATTAGAACTATCGCATATGACAGCGTAATTAGAGACGAGCTATACGACGCCATGTGTACCCCTGATATCCCTGCTACGCTCTACCAAATATGCAGTCAATCGCTGCTTCTTTGTGTTCAGGAGGCATTACAAATTACAAAATCCCGGTCCCGCCGTACGGCACGGAAGCATCGACGCTATCAAGAGCGGGTGAGGAAGTCCTTGGTGGTTTCGAGAGAATGATTTTGCATGTGGTTTTCGGTCCTGTAAAAGCAGAAGGGGGATTGAGGAAAGATTCAATCACAAACTTTACGGGGTGTACAGCGACGGCTAAGATGGCTTTGCTATGTAGAGTGAATGGACACCGCAGCTCCAGCCCGGAGAGTCTTTGAATCCAACCCCGTGATCGAAAAAACCATAGACGGCCACACTTAAGATGGCGCACATAGGCGGAAAGGGGAGCTCAGACAACTGGGTGTGCGGCAACGGAGAAAGCTAGCAAAAGACTGTGCTAGCTATAGGGGATAACTTTCTCAAAAACCTTGCTGATACTCGGAAGGAGACTTATCCAGGGAATGCAGATGGTTCTTAAGATTGTTTGACACACATGTGTGTCGCGTTGTATGATCGCTATGAATCGATTGCATCGCTATCTTAATAATCCTTCATATTCGCTTCTACATATGTATATTCAATTCAATTTCCAATTTGATCTTTTTTGAATAGGGTCCAGAGTCGAATTGTTTGGCAAATGCATTGCATAAGTCTCCAGTGACAATCTGTGGAGTTGTGTTCCATTCGCTAGTTCACGTTTTAAGGTTTCAACGCTTTCGTATTTTTACTGCTTATCTTGCTCTCGAAAGTACTCCATATGGCGAAGTCTAATGGGTTAAGGTCGGACATCTCAGAAACATTTATTCAAAGTCAGTCCTGAGATGTCCTAGCTTTGTGGCCGGTTGCTGAAAAATACAGCTGATTTTCTTGAAATCTTCGATTGACAACGGTTTGACAAACTCTTTCAACACAACCACCTGAAAATCTCCTTTGCAAATGTTCACTCGCGCCAGCACAAAAGCGAGCGAAGTGCACCTCGGTCTAGGTTGCTCCCACCAAAACCATCACGGTGACCAAATGATCCAAGTTCAGAGCGTTTACAAATTTCTGCCCAAAGAATGCCTTCTCATCAGGAACAACTTATTTTCATGCCGCCAACAGCAATTCGTTGCTTTAAAACCTTCGATCTTCGAGTCCTCATTACTCTCTGAGCAATTGTAAGGTACTGAGGATTTTATATTCTAAAAGGCATCGCTACCAGCTTATTCCATAAAATTAAGTATTACCATTGAGACACCAATCCTTCGTACGACTGCCCGGCGATTCCCACAGGGGTTGCTTCTTGTAATTATAACACACCGATACTCTAAGTGCCATTTAGAATCGGGCCCATATCCTGAAAAAACTCCACACCATGAACCGAGTCCATACTCTGAACCGAGCCCATACCCTGAACCGACTCCATACCCTGAACCGACTCCATACCATGAACCGACTCCGTTCCCTGAACTGACTCCATACTCTTGACCGACTACATAACCTGAACGGAATCCATACCCTGAACCGACTCCACACCTCAAACCGACTCCATACCCTGAACCAACTCCACACCTGAACCGACCCACACCCTAAACCGACTCCATACCCCGAACCGACCCCACACCCTGGACTGACTTCATACTCTGAAATTACTCCACACCCTGAACCGACTCTATACCTTGAACCGTCTCCACACCCTGAACCGACTCAATACCCTGAACCGACTCCATACCCTCAACCGACTCCATACCCTGAATCGACTCCATACCCTGGACTGACTTCATACTCTGAACTTACCCCACACCCTGAACCAACTCTATACCTTGAACAGTCACCACACCCTGAACCGACTCAATACCCTGAACCGACTCCATACCCTGAACCGACTCCAAGCCCTGAATCGACTCCACATCCTGAACTCACCCGACAACCTAAACCGTCTACACACCCTGCATCGATTCTATATCATGAACCGACTCCATATCTTCAACCGACTCCACACCCTGAACCGACTCATACCCTGAACCGACCCCACACCCTGAACCGACTCTATACCTTGAACCGACTCTTAACCGACTCCGTATGCTAACCGACCCCATACCATGAACCGACAACCTATCCTGAACCGACTCCATACCCTGACCCACTCCAAAGCTTGGATCGCGTCCAAACTCTGAACCGACTCATACCCTGAACCGACTCCACACCCTGAACCGATTCTATACCTTGAACCGACTCCACACCCTGTACCGACTCTATACCTTGAACCGACTCTTAATCGACTCCGTATCCTAACCGACCCCATACCCTGAACCGACTCCATACCCTGACCGACTCCAATGCTTGAATCGCGTCCAAACCCTGAACCGACTCATACCCTGAACCGACTCCACACCCTGAACCGATTCTATACCTTGAACCGACTCCACACCCTGTACCGACTCTATACCTTGAACCGACTCTTAATCGACTCCGTATCCTAACCGACCCCATATCCTGAACCGACGCCCTACCCTGAACCGACTCCATACCCTGACCGACTCCAAAGCTTGAATCGCGTCCAAACCCTGAACCGACTCATACCCTGAACCGACTCCACACCCTGAACCAATTCTATCCCCTGAACCGCGTCCATACACTGAATCTAATAAGCAAGGTCACTGGGAAGCCAGTTGGTTGAGCCAGTTAGTCAGAAACAGTTGGTTAGAGGCAAGGTCACTGCTATTAAGTAAGATGACTCCTAATAAGCCTTGATGTTGGATGGTGTAGACGCCCATTCGTAGGGGGAAACGGTCATCATCTATCGTGAACAGCTGGTGGGATATAAGGCCCTTTGTGGTTGGAGGCCAATTGTACCATAGCGGCGGGAGTAGTTTTTCATCTTTCACGTAGAAGGTTGTTCCAAATGGTTTTCATTTTTATTTGAATATCTTTATTGGTTGGCCTAGAATCGTCAAGGGAATCTGGTGTAAGCGACGGCTCTCCATTAAAAGGAAAAGAATTCGGATGAATCACCTAGCCGGCCGAAGAAGACCATCTCGGTGGCAGAGGAATTGTGTAATGAAAGCGTACACCGATGAGCAGAGGATATCTAATGAGCTTTCGATTTAACAAAACTTCTGTCTTGATGATATAAGCGCGCACCCAAGGTATAGAGGAAGAAGAATAGAGGAGATAACGATGGTCGTTGCTCCTAAATGCCTTTATGTGGGGGAAAGACCGAATTCGGCAAGGATTCCCGATCCATGAGCCTCGGAGTACTTTAGTGAGCATTCCTAGAGAGACTTGTTTTGCTGGAAAATTGTTATTGAGGGGGAATGTTACTAGATTTTCTCAGAGCATTTTCTGTGGAAATATCGACAAAATGGGGAGAGGCAAAATACACTCCTCCAATGTCCTAGTGAATCTAGTGATTGGGTAATGCCGGGCGGGGTGTCCAATCAGCTTTATCGCTCGATTTTGTATTGTGTCTAGCAGGTGCAATGAGGTCTTAGATGCACCGGACAAAGTGCAGGCTGGAACTTGCTGTAAGGTGGGCAGCAAGAAGGTTAGCTTTGTCTAAGGGTGTGATAGCTGGAACGTCGTTATCGATAAGTGTTGGTACAGACGACGAGGACGAAATTTTAATGTTTTTTAATGAATTACCAGAAACCTTTGCTACCTTTGGGACATTGGAGGATTTAACGCCTCAATTTGGTTCGCCGGATAAGGGTATTGCAATCATTTCTGGCTCCTATATACTTTTTTCTGTTTTCCTAAGAGTTGTTTGCTTCATTGGCCCAGAAACTTACTTCCTTTAGGCTTATGGCCTCTTTACAGCTTATGTCGAATAACTTATTGTTCTTTGTCCAGGAGCATTCAATCCTACTAAGAACAGAATTGGCGACGCCAATTTGGCTAATATCATGAAGTTGTTAAGGCCCCACCAATTGGCTTTCTCGTATATAGTATAGTTACAGTTATAGTTTTAACACGAGTAAGTGTCTCAATTTCAATGATCAAACGTCTTAAGTGACAAACTTAATCTGAAAGTGTGTCAACTGACACACTTGCTGTGTGTTGTTTAACACACTAGCATTTGCAGTGAATGCGAATTGCAGCTCCTTTTGTCTTCACCAATAGAAAGAGGCACAATCTTCGTTAACATATCGCTAGAAAGAAAAGAATAATTGCCGCAATTCTTATTCAATTTCACAGAACATAAAACTGACAAACGACAGAGCTTTGACAAATATGGTGGTTGTACTTTTCTGTTCTAATTTTATCTGACATTTCTCGCAAATGTGTACTGTTCTGCCTTGTTTTGCTTTTGACTTACCATGGTGAGAGTCTCAAGACTCCGAAGTGTAGAGACAAGACGTCGAGACAAGGCTGGATAGTAAAGACGCCGTCAAACCGCTTAGAAGTTGTAGGTACAATCTGTCAAAAGTGCCTGTCAAAACCAGCGGATCACGTGTTTTTCGCTAAAATTAGCTTTTCACCTTCTCCATGTTCCCTCAATATCGTTTTATGGTCCGGTAGACGAAGATACTCGTACGATTCAACTTTAGATGCTGCAACTCACGAACTATCGTCGAATTCCAATTGAATTACAATCACGTTATTCGGATATCCACAGAGTCAATTGGTGTTGCTTATGTCTCAAGAGGTTGCCTGCGTATGTCAGACAAATGATTTTAAGTTAAAATTGCACTGACCTCATCGTTGTAGAGAATATGGGTAATGAAACGAGTTATGTATGAAGGAAACTATGCAGTCAAATCAATGATATTCCTGACTGTGAAGGCACTATCTTCGTAGATCTATTTAAGCCACTTCATATGAAGTCTAAATGCGATAAATCGTGCCCACGTTTCACATTGCGGCAGTTTGGTATGTTGTCGAATCAAATACGAGAAATTATTCTCTTTACCATCGTTATGCGCCAACTGAGCTCTTTCCGTGAACAAAAGCATGTGTCTATCCACCCTGTGGTATTTGTTCCTCCATGGAAACAAATTACCTTCATCATTCGATGGTTTAGAACAAATCACGTAAACAACCAGAAGTCTATTGAACGGTTAATGAAGTTGTCCTTAATGGGAACCAAACCATGACTAAATCCAGTTGGGCAAATCTGAGGCAATGACCATGTGGA